>CM061259.1:52882500-55382500 GCA_030848825.1 Tadarida brasiliensis | reverse complement strand
CCATCCACTCTGGTAGCTGAGTCCTCACCTCCTCTGTACAGTGTCTTTAATTGATCTCATTATTCATTACTTAAGGTTTTATTTAAAAAATTTTTCCTTTATTGATTTTAGAGAGAGAGGAAGGGAGAGGGAGAAAGAGACGGAAACATCAATGAGCAAGAACATCGATTGGCCGCCTCCTGCATGCTCCCCACTGGGGTTTGGGCCCACAACCTGGGCATGTGCCCCGACCAGGAACCGAACCAGTGACCTCCTAGTGCATGGGTCGATGCTCAACCACTGAGCCACACCAGCCGGGCTCGCCGACCATTCTTTATCCCCCACTGTGTGTGTGTGTCCTTTGCAGTGTGGCTGTGGCCACAGTTGCAGGTGTAGAGACTAAGGGAGAACCCAGTGGACAAGAGCAAATAAGCTGTTTTCTGTTTATTTAGATTCGAGATGCCGTATAACATCTGGTGTGATGGCTGCAAGAACCACATTGGCATGGGTGAGTTTCTGCCCACCCCTGCTCCCACCCACCCCACCCATTGAGTCCCACAGACATTGAAGCCCATTAACCACCAGTGTCATCTCCACCAGGGGCTCCCAGTCAGGAGTCTGGGAGGAGATGGCACCCAAGTGACTGGCAGGCTGTGGATACCTCATTGCAGAGTGGTGAGGAAGCCAGACTTTGGGTTTGCCTCCTAGTTGGGTGACCCTAGGCAAGTGACTGAGCCTCTGTGTGCCTCAATTTACCCATCTGTAAAATTTAGATGGTTTGAGTGCCCACCTGTATGGCATATAAAGTGCTCAGCACACAGCACATGGCACATGCGAGGGCTCATAAATTCAGTCTGCTGCTATCACCATCCTTTACTGTTACCATTAGCATTTGGACCTCTGTGCCACAGGTGCACAGATGGACAGACAGACAGGCATGGGTCCAAGGCTGTGCTCAGCAATGGTGAGACCTCGGTCAGGTGACTCAACTCTTCTGATTTTGTTTCCTCCTCTGGGATCCTCAGGATGCCTCCCTTAGCTCCTCACACAGCACCTGGACCAGGGGGGCAGCTCGTTCTGTAAACAGGAGCTGGTGACTCTCAGTGAGAGGACCCAGGCCTCCTCATAGAGGCTGTGGAAGTGCAGGAAGGGTTGGGCCAAGCCACCCCACTGCTAGGAGGACAGGTGAGCCCCTATCATGTCTACCTGATGAGACCCAGCCTGGGGAATATGCCCTAAAGGCCACTAGGCACTCAGGGGACAAAAAAATGGGGCTTACCAAGTCAAGAATATATATAATCTGCCCTGGCCGGTTTGGCTCAGCGGTTAGAGCGTTGGCCTGTGGTCCAGAGAGACCCGGGTTTAGTTCCCGCTAAGGGCATGTACTTCGGTTGCAGTTTGTCCCCGGCCCTGGTTGGTCGTGCGGGTGGCAGCCACTCGATGTGTCCCTTTCACGTCAATGTTTCTCTCTCTCTCTCTTCCTCTCTCTCCCTCCCACTCTATCTGAACAAAAAATGAAAAAATGTCCTTGGGTGAGGATAAAAAAAAAAAAAAAAAAGAATATATATAATCTAACCAGAAAAATAAAAAAAAAAACTGAAAATTCTCTAGAAAAATAATAAATCCAGCCCTTGAACATTTGCTGAGCCAAGCCCTATTCTAAGTAATCATGTGTATTATTAGCTCCTGCAATTTTCACAATAGCCCTGTACAGTAGGCGTTGTAGTCATCCCTATTGCATAGATGGGGGAACTGAGGCTCAGAGGGGTGAGGCTGCTGCGCTGAGCCCACAGAGCTAATAGGTGGTGGAATCAGGATTTGAACCCAGGCCCTCCGGCTCCTGCCCACCCTCCTCTGTAGCTTGAGCACCTGTCACACAGCCTGAACATGATTCTTTCCTGACTTGAATTTCAGTGCCCTCCTGAAGTACCTCCCCTGCAGGGGACCAGAATACCACCCTACCTGTGCCCCACACAGAGAAAAGGCACTGGGGTGGCCTGAGCCTGAGCTTCCACTCTCTCCCTTTCCTTCCAGGCGTTCGTTACAATGCAGAAAAGAAGAAAGTTGGCAATTACTACACGACCCCGATCTACAGGTAGAGGCAGCCTAGCAGGTGTCTCAGGACATGTGGGTGGCCTTGGGGCAAATGGGCTATGAAGGAGTCTGAGTGGAAGGGGAGCTTGTACTGTCTTCCTGATGGCTGTTCCCTGTGGTTCTGTCCTGGAAGCCATCCTGTTTTGTCAATCAGCACATCCCTCTGCCTAGAATCCTCCTTGGCTCCCACCTTCCTCAGAGTAAAAGTCCTCCCCATGGCCTACAAGACCCTGAACACTGCTCTATCCCCTCTCTGCCCTCACCTTCTCCCACTCTCCCCCTTGTTCACTCTGCACCAACCACAGGGCCTCTTCACTGTCCCCCTCTCTTATACCAGAGAGGCTCCTACCTCTGTGCCCTCTGCCTGGAACACTCAGTCTTCCCCAGACATCTGCAAGGCTCCTTCCCTCACATCAGGTTTCTACTCCAACACCACCTCTCAAGGAGGCCTTTTCTAAAGTGGTGAGCACTACCTGACACTGTGGTTGTTTGTGCCTTTGTGGGCAATGTGGTCCCTGCTGGAATGTTCATCCCTCCAGGAGTAGGTCGCTTTGTTTCACTGCTATGTCCCTGGCAGCTGGTGCCAAGCCCGCCACAGAGCAGCTTAGCTCAGGAGAGTTTGTTGAATAAATGAATGAACAAACAAATGATTGAATGAACAAACTCCAGGCAGAAAGTTAGTTCTGGAGTGATGGGACCATGTCTGTCTCACCCATGGCTGTACCCCCGGGTATGGAGCCTGGCATGTAGTAGGTGCTCAGTGAACACTGGTTGAAATGTGCACCGGTGGAAGGATGCAGGCAAGGGTAACATGATAGCCTGGGTGGCTGCAGTGTCCTGATTCCTGCCCACCACCCAGATTCCGGATGAAATGCCACCTCTGCATCAACTACATCGAGATGCAGACAGACCCTGCCAATTGCGACTATGTGATCGTGAGTGGTGCCCAGCGCAAGGAAGAGCGCTGGGACATGGCAGACAATGAGCAGGTGCTGACAACAGGTGAGCATCGCAGGCAGCCCCAAAGCCAGCCCTGACCCTCATCCCGAGCCTAAGCCGGGTCCCAGGCCACACTCCCACCCTTGCAGAGCACGAGAAGAAGCAGAAGCTGGAGACAGATGCCATGTTCCGCCTGGAGCATGGTGAGGCCGACCGAAGCACGCTCAAGAAGGCCCTCCCCACCCTGAGCCACATCCAGGAGGCACAGAGCGCCTGGAAGGACGACTTTGCCCTCAACAGCATGCTGCGGAAAAGGTTCCGGGTGAGTGGACTCCAGCTTAGGACTGGAACCACAGGCAGGTGGGGGACACCTGGCATTGCCAACACGGAAAGTTAAGACCCAGGTCCAGCCCTAACCCTACCACATCCTAGCTATAGGCATGTCATTTCATCCACTAAGCCTAAGTTTCTCCATCTGCATTGTGGCGACCTCACAGCACCCCTGGGAGGTACCCAGCCCAGCAGCTATTATTAAGCATGTAACACCTTCCCCTGGGGGGACCAGACTTAACTTTCAACAGATCTCAAAGGGAAAATGAGCCTTAGGCTGGGGCACGGGTAAAGCCTGACCCTGCCGTGAGTGTCAGGCAGAGGTCCAACCAGGTACTGACCTACTGGTCAATTCCTAACACACATTTCATGGGCCCACTCAGCTGTCCCAAAATGAAATCCATAGATTGTCAACCTGCCCCCAAATAATTTCCAAAATCATCCCTGCCATTTGCTGACTGTCATAGAAAAGAGGGAAAGTCATGCCCTCACATAGATGTTTCTGTCTCTCCTTCATCCTCTCTCTCCCTCCCTCCCTCCCTTCCACTCTCTCTAAAAACCAATGGAAAAAATATCCTCTGGTGAGGATTAACTATATATACATATATACAATGCATATTTCAGTGTATAAATGCGTAAGACATCTGCACCTGCATGGAGAATCACTAAGGGCACAGCTACAACTGCTGAAGAACATCCTGGGGGTTTTGCTATCAGTGACCACAATAGCAACTGAAGTTGTGCCAAAAACACTTGGTGGAGCTATGTCACAGGGAGTCAGGGTTCAGATGAGTGTAATACAAATGAGTTTTTCACCCTCGCAGTGTCTGGCAGGGCACTATGAGAACCTTCTTCCTCTTCTCTCACTCTGTGGGGTATACTGCACCCCTGGATGCTGCAAATAGAGCCCAGGCAGGAGTGTTTGGGGTGACTTCACAGGCCACAAGTTCCCTCACCATCCTACAGCTCCCATCTTTTCCTATCTCTTTTTCTGATCATTCTCTGGTCATTATTATAAGTAAAATTACTAGGTTGGTTGGTTGGTTTGTTTGTTTGTTTGATTGATTTTAGAGAGAGAGAGGAAGGGAGAGAGAGAGAAACATCGATTTGTTGTTCCACTTGTTTATGCATCTGTTGGTTGAGTCTTGTTTGTGCCCTGACTGGGGATTGAACCCACAACCTTAGTGTATTAGGAGGACGCTCTAACCAACTGAACTACCCAGCCAGGGCACTAGTTTTCTTACTAATTATTTGTTACTGAAAGTGTATCCCTTCAGCCAGGACTGTACCCTGAGCTATGTATTCCCTGCCTTCTGGGCTTCTATATGTGGTAGGGGTCTAAGGACCCTCAAATGAGCCTACCTCAGTCCCTAACCTGCCCTACCCATATCCCCCCTTCTCAATAAAGAAGGCATCTGTCTGCCCTGGCCAGGTGGCTCAGTTAGTTAGAGCATCATCCTGTACACCAAAATGTTGGGGATTCAATTCCTGGTCAGGATATATACCTAGATTGCAGGTTCAATCCCCAGTCTGGACATATACAGGAGGCAGCCAATCAATGTATGTTTCTCACATCTCCATCTCCCCCCCACCCCCCGCGCCCCTTATTTCTCTAAAATCAATAAAAACATATCCTTGGGTGAAGATAAAGAAAAAGAAGGCACTTGTCCTTCTAGGCACTGAGTTCCCAAAGCCTGGAGTTGGCTTTGAGTCCCCCACTCCATCTCCAGTTAGCAATTCTGTCAGCCTGCCTTCAAATTCTATTTAGTGCCTGGCTGGTGTGGCTCTGGTTGAGCATCAACCCATGCACCAAAAGGTGGACAGTTCCATTCCCGGTCAGGGCACATGCTCAGGTTGTGGGCCAAATCCCCAGTGGGGGGCATGCAGGAGGCGGCCAGTCGATGTTCTCTCTCATCGATGTTTCTATCTCTCCCTTCCTCTCTCTCTAAAAATCAATAAAGAAAAATATATATATTTTTCTAATTATATCTAGTAACTGGCTATTTCCACCACTTGTATCATCTCCTACCTGGACTAGCACAGTCCCTCTGCCCTGGTCTCCAGGCTCCCACCCTCCCACCCCCAACAGTCTGTTTCCCCCCCACTGCCACCAGGGGACACCTATGAACACCTGAGTCTGTCACATCCTTCCTGTGTTCAGAAACCTCTGTGGCTCCCACTTAAGTAGAAGCCATAGTCTTTCCCATGGCCCACCAGGTCTGAATGATCTGCCCCTTCCCCTACCCACTTCCTTCTCCACCTTCCCCTTGTTCACTCTGCTCCAGCCACGCTGGTCTCCTCACTCTTCCTCAGCAGCTCCAAGCATACTTCTGCCTCAGGGCCTTTGCACAGGCTGTTCTCTCTACCTTAGAACACTCTTCCACCAGATACCCACATGGCTCCCTCACTCAGATGTCTTTTCTTAGATGTGATCTTCTTGGGTAGAAAATCCCTGACCCTCTTCTTCAATCCTAATCACATTTAAAGTTGAATCCCCTGTTCACTCCCTACCCCCTTCCCAGCATTTTCCTCCTCACCACTATTGTGTCTCTCACCCACTAGAATGTTAGCTCCACAAGGGCAAGAGTTTTTGTCTGCACTCTGCTGTGTTCCCAGTGTCTAGAAAAGGCCTGAGACAAGATGGGCATGCTGTAAATATTTGTGGAATGAATGAGTGAACAACTGAATGGTATGAACTGATGTATTAATGACAGCTGTGCCTCCCATTAGTTAAGTGACCTTTGTGCCCAACCATATGGTGAGGCTTTTTTCTCCTGCGAGCTTTGAGAGGAGGAAACAGACCTGGAGATGTGGAGCCATGCCTCGAGTAAATGGGCATGGAAGAGATAGGGCTTTGACACCCACATCACTTCCCCCAACAGGAAAAGAAAAAAGCCCTGCAGGAAGAGGAGGAGAGGGACCAGGCATTGCAGGCTAAGGCAAGCCTGGCCATCCCACTGGTGCCTGAGACAGAGGACGACCGCAGGCTGGCTGCCTTGCTCAAGTTCCATACGCTGGACTGTGCGTGGGGGCCAAAAGGGCACAGGGGTCGGGATGGGGAGAGATGGGAGGTCTCAGCTGTGAGAGGGCCATGGCAGACTCGGGCAGAGGGTGGCTCTGGACCTCTTTCCCTCCCTTCTCTCCCTCCCCCCCAGCATATGAGGACAAACAGAAACTCAAGCGGACAGAGATCATCAGCCGCTCCTGGTTCCCCTCGGCCTCTGGACCCAGCAGCAGCAGCAAAGCTGGCAGCGTCCTGAAGAAGTTGGCCCAGAACCGCAAATCTGCACCCGCTGGCTCCCCCATCACCGTGGGGGACCTGGGTATTGTGCGAAGGCAGTCCCGGGAGATCTCAGAGAGCCCACAGCATGTTACTGAGACCTCCAAGTCTGGGGAGCCACAGGTGTCAGAGAGCACCACCCAGGACTGGCCCACATACCCTCAAGACTGCTCTCAGGAGACAGCCAAGAGCCCCAAGACAAGGGGACCTCAGGGGCAGGATGGGAGCTGTCAGGACAGGCCCCAGTCCTCATCAGGTGCCTCCCAGGAGGCAGCCGACCCCCAGGACATGCCACACCCCTGTACCCTCAGCTCCTCCCTTGTGGCTGACTACTCAGACTCAGAGAGTGAGTGAGTGATTCTGGAGACTGGACCCCCTCAGGAAGCCGAGGCCTACCCAGGAGGTCCCTCATGGACTGCAGCCTCACTGGACCACCAACCCTCCTAGAGCTCAAACATCACCCCCTCCCCAGACCTCGCCTTCCCACAGTGATGGAATTATTTATTTGGTCCTGGAGAGGGTGTATGTACTTTGTAGGACCCCCCCACACACACATTAAAGCCCTGCTGCTTTGCCCCTGCCTCAGGTTACTAGATGGGCCCAGGGGCTGCCCCTCTCCCCCACTCCACCATCCAACCAAGCTGGGCAGTCCTCTCATAACAAATGATGATGCTGGGACTACAGCTGTGATCACAGCCATGGCCCTCACCCAGGATGATGAGGGTTTCAAGGTAGTGGCTCAGGTTGGTCTGCAATCAGGACATACTTCCCAAAGGAGATGACACGGGCTGAGTGGGACGGGTGGGAAGGATGGGAAGGGGACCAGGGCTGGGGGCACACGGGCTGCCCATGCAGGTGTAAGCTGTTCATTGTCCCCAGCCCATGGGAACACCTTAGAAGGGTCACTATAAAGGCCCCAGAGTGTTGCTGCTTTTGAAGGAAACGGGTAAAACTGAGAAGAAAATAGCTTAAAACAGCCTCACATATACCAGGGACTCATAGCCTGTGACCTCTCCCTAAACCTTGGAAAGGGAAGATAATTTCACAAATATTGATGGAGCACTAGGAGTGTGCCAGGCACTGTCCTAGCCACCAGTGATAACAGTGATGAACAAAACAGACCCTCTTGGAGCTGAGATTCCAGCTGAATTTGTAATCAGGATATGGTGGTCGCAGCGGCGGCCCGCAGCCCACCAACCCTACTCCCCACGTGGGTGGTCAAGTTTCAGGGCAACAGTAAGAGCTCCTTAGTTCCTGGAATCTCCAGTTAGGACCTTTTTTTTACCTGAGGCAGCACTCGCTCTGGCCTGAGGGTGCCCACCTGGGATTTGGAGGTCATGCTATGACCCCCTAACTGATCAGCCGGACGCTAGCTAGGGCCTAGCATGTAGGAGGTTCCCCGTAAGTGGTGACACCTAGGTGGTTCCGAAGGGGCGGCCAACTGACCGATCTTGGCCAGGGGTGGGGGGTTGGGATCGGCGGAGTGTAGGGCTAGTCCCGGGAACCTGCGAGGTTAGTGTGCGCAAGCGCCTCCTTCCGTGGGAGGCCCCGCCCCACGTGCGTGCGATCCGCTGCGCCCAGGATCCTCTTGGAGCGCGTTGGCCGCACGATGCCTTCTCTGGAGGCGATCCGCTACTCCCGGGGCTCGCTGCAGATCCTCGACCAGCTGCTGCTACCGCAGCAATGCCGCTACGAGGCTGTGGGCTCAGTGCGCCAGGCCTGGGAGGCCATCCGCGCCATGAAGGTGGGGCGCAGCGGCAGTGTTGGAGGTGGGGGGCGTGCCCTTGCCTGGCGCCCCTGATATCCCCATCCCTTCCTCCAGGTTCGCGGTGCCCCTGCAATCGCACTTGTGGGTTGCCTCAGCCTGGCTGTGGAGCTGCAGGCCGGCGCCGGAGGGCCGGGACTCGCCGTGCTCCTTGCCTTCGTGCGTGATGCACTGAGCTTCTTAGTCACCGCCCGGCCCACCGCCGTCAACATGGCCCGTGCTGCCCGCGACCTGGCCGACGCCGCAGCCCAGGAGGCCGAGCGGGAGGGCGCCACGGAGGAAGCGGTCCGGGAGAGGTAGGGCCCTTGTGCCAGAGACTGCTCTGAGCAGAGGCTAACTCATTTTTTGCGCACAGCGACCCATTTTACAGATAGGAAACAGGTATGGCACACTTAATCAAACCCTACAGGCAGGACCGAGAGTCGACCCTAGGGAGCTTGGCCCCAAGGTCCTTGCACTCAATCCCATGACTCTGCCTCCACTGAACATACCCACCCTCCCAGCCCTTGGAGGTCCTTCTCAGTGCCACCTCCTTGTGCTGGTTTTTTCTTTTGAGGAATTTTGTTTCTTGTCCTGATCCCTTCCCTGACCTCTTCTTTTCCCACTCTCCCCCTGTGCTCCAGCTACACCATTACCCTCATGTTCCCTTACTCCAACAGGGCTCACTCCTGCCCCAGGGCCTTTGCACATAACCATTTCTTCAGGCCAGGTATCTACAGAGCAAATGCCCTCCAGATTTAAGGTTTCTGTCTTCCCCACCCCTCAATATGTTACAGCTCACCCCCCCCCTCACCTTCCTGACTCTGCTGCCTTTTCTTCACCTTACTATCTGCTCATCGTTTGGCTCACCTATTCCAGTGTCAGCTCCATAAGGGCAGAGATTTTTGTCTTGGTGCCACCCAGCCTTTGCACACAGGAGGTGCTCAATTAATGTGTTGTATGAGCAAATGGAGTGATAAGTGGCAAAGGCAGAAGGGTCCAGGACTCACAGCTGTGAGAGGCCTTCCGCACAAGAGAATTGGGCAGGAAGGAGGGGCCAATATGGCGCCAAGGCTCACAGCCCCTTGTTGGCCACAGAGTGATCTGCTACGCTGAGGACATGTTGGAAAAAGACCTCAGAGACAATCGGAGCATTGGAGACCTGGGAGCCCACCACCTCCTGGAACGTGTATCTCCCACGGGCAGCAAGGTGACTGTGCTGACCCACTGTAACACTGGTGCACTGGCCACTGCTGGCTACGGCACAGCCCTGGGTGAGTGAGTGGGTGTCTATGGGGGATGGGTGAGGGCCCCTTTTGGATGCAAGAGAAAGAAATCCAAACCACTTTTCCCACCCCCCAAAATGGAAATTGATTAGTTCTTGTACAGAAACATCGGCCTGGCCGATGTGGCTTAGTGGCTGAGCATCGACCCATGCACCAAGAGGTTGCTGGTTCGATTCCCGGTCAGGGCACATGCCCAGGTTGTGGGCCAAATTCCCAGGGGCATGCAGGAGGCAGCCAATCGATGTTCTCTCTCATCAATGTTTCTATCTCTCTCTTTAAAATAAAGAAAAAAAAAACTTAAAAAGAAAAAAGAAACACTTAGGAAGTTGGCTTCAGGAATGACTCGACCCAGGGGTTCAAATAGTAGCATTAGGACCCATCTATTCCTGTCCCTAAGCTCTGCCCTCCTGCTCCCGCTCCACGAGTCAGCAGAGGGCCTGCCAATGTTCAGATCAGAAGGAAAAGAGCCAAGTATCTCTATGCCACCAGTACCAGAAAAGTTTCCTCATAACTCAGGGGCTCTGATGGGGTCACCAGCCCATCCAAGATCAGCCATTGGATGGATCTGGCCTGAGTGGACAGAGTGGGCAGGATGTGGACTTAAAGAGAACTGAGGGGGAGGGAGTGGTCTCCCAGGAAAAATTGCGGTACCTGTGACCTGGAAAGGGAGAACTAGGTCCTGGGGCTCAAGGCAGCAGATTCCACTTGACCCTAAATTCTCCAGACTTCCCTACCTGCCTGGGACCCACTCTGGGGCCTGGGGACTGAGGCCCTGATGGCAAGACATCATTTATTCATTTCTCAACAAATATTGGCACCTACTGTGTGCTCTCCCATTCATGCATGCATGAATTCTTTCATTCAACACACATTTATTAAGTATCTACTATATAGTAGATATATATATATTTTTTTAATTCTCACTTGATATTTTTCCATTGATTTTTAGAGAGAGTAGAAGGGTGGGAGGGAGGGGGGAGAGAGAGAGAGAGAAACATGGATGAGAGAGAGACAAATCTATTGGTTGCCTCCCACACAACCCTAAACAGGCCGGGGATAAAACCTGCAACCCAGGTATGTGCCCTTGTCCAGAATCGAACCTGCAACCTTTTGGTCCACAGGCCAACGCTCTAACTACTGAGAAAACCAGCCAAGGCTTAAGCATCTATTTGCCAGGCGCAGTCGTAGGCTCTGCTGAGCCAGCAGTGAACAAAGTAAACAAAATCTGAGCCATCGGAACAGGAAAGTTAGGAGGAACAGACAAAAGCAAGCCAGTAAATATGTATGATGTGGATAAGGGTGATAAGTGCTGAGGAGAAAAAGCAGGGAAAGAGGTCAGAGGTGTGGGGGTTGCTGTGTGAGATGGAAGGATCTAGGAAGGACTCACCAAGATGATGTTCTCTAAGCACACAGAGGGAACAGCCACCACAAGGGCCTGGGGATGGGGAGCCTTTGAGATCTGCGCCCCCAACTAATGGGCCACCCTGCCCATCTGTCCCCTTCTGTTTCATTCTGGCCTTCTGGTGTGTTGGGCCCTTCAGGTGTGATCCGCTCACTGCACAACCTTGGCCGCCTGAAACACGCCTTCTGCACGGAGACCCGGCCCTACAACCAGGGGGCCCGGCTGACGGCCTTTGAGCTGGTCTACGAGCAGATTCCCGCCACTCTCATCACCGACAGCATGGCAGCAGCCGCCATGGCTCACCGGGATGTTTCAGGTCAGCAGGTGGGGTGCCAGCAGGCAGGGCTCCAGGCATCCTGGGCCAGGTGATGACCCCCAACATCTTGCTCCCCAGCTGTTGTCGTAGGAGCTGACCGTGTGGTTGCCAATGGTGACACAGCCAACAAGGTGGGCACCTACCAGCTGGCCATCGCTGCCAAGTACCATGGCATCCCCTTCTACGTAGCTGCCCCCAGCTCCTCATGTGACCTCCATCTAGAGACAGGCCAACAGATTGTCATCGAGGAACGCCCAGGCCAGGAGCTGACCGATGTCAATGGGGTCAGGATTGCAGCACCCGGTAAGCCATCACTCAGAGGGGCACCACAGAATCTGGGCACCTTCAGTTAGGTACCCCAGCCCCATCACAGGAGGCAGGTGGCATTTGGGGAGTCATCAGCCTTCTAGGGCACAGGCAATTTCTAATTCAAGCCAATTTTTGGAACAGAAACATCTTGAAGGTCAAATTCAAGGTGAGAATGTCCAACTCATGAGTTGAGAAACCTGGAGCAAATCATCTTGCCATTCTCCACCTCAGTTTTTTCACTTGAAGAACAAATAAGGATACTGTTCAGCCAAGTGCCTATGAAGAGGCACAGACAGTTTTCAGCTTCCCCATGCTTCCTTGTTGTGCAGCTGTGGGCAGGTTGCCTAAGTTCCCTCATCCCTAAGAGCCCCAGTGTTCCTATCTGTAAAATGACCTGCCTTATAAACCCCAGGACCTTCAGTGAACTAACCCACTTGACATGGAGTCCTTAGTTAGTACTCATTACATATTAACAATTATGATCGAAAGCCTTTTATAAAAATGACCAGTTAAAACCTTTAAATATTAAAATACTATAGGAAGCCCTGGCCAGTTTGGCTCAGCGGTTATAGCTTCAGCCCGCAAACCAAAGAGTCGCGGGTTTGATTCCGGCCAAGGGCACGTACCTTGGTTGCAGTTTGTCCCCGGCCCTGGTCAGGGTCGTGCAGGAGGCAGCCAATTGATGTGTCCTTCTCACATTGATGTTCCTCTCTCTCCCCCCCCCTTCTCTCTTTCTCCCTCCCTCCCTCCCTCCCACTCCATCTGAAGATATTTGAGAAAATATCCTCGGGTGAGGATTTAAAAAAATAAAATAAAATACTATAAGAACACCACCAAGTATGGAATAAAGGTAAAAGTAACACTATGCAGCTAAGCAGAGGGAAGTCCTAATATCCTGTTGTTTTCTGCTGTGATTCCTTACAGCTTTTTAAAAAAGGATACTTTAATTCTGATTTTTTTTTTTTTTTTTTTTTTGCGCCCTTGCTTTCCTAGAGGTGTAATTAGCACTGGTCATAATCTGTAAAACCGTGGAAAGCAGAGTTGACAACCCACACCCAGTAAAATAAAGCCGGGGCAGTAAGACATGAGTGGCATGGGCCTGGTGCAGTCTATGAAAGCTAGCAGCTAATTCAGTGGTCTTAAAAAACTGTGAGCCAGAGAAAAAAGATACAGGCCACCAGTTTGCAGACTTGTATAAGAAGTTGTGATCTGTACTGGGTAATTCATTCAGCAAATGTTTTTTGAGCACCTGACTATTGCTAAGTGCTGGGATATAGGAGTGAAAACAGACACAAAAGTCCCTGCCCTCGTAGAACTGACAGTTTGGTCAGGGAGACAGACAATGAACAAGATAAATAACACAATTATAGGAGGTAAGGGCTGAGGAGAAATAAACAAGGCAAGTAAGGTTTTAGACAAGATGATCAGTGATGTCCTCACTGAGGTGACATTTGAGCAAAGATCTGAAGAGAATGAAAACATTGAGTCATGTGCGTATCTGAGGTAGAGCATCTAGGCATAGGGCCATTCAAAGAATCCAATCCAAGAAGTGGATTCTTGGAGGTTCTTAAAGAGATCCAGGCAAAAGTGGGATGGATGTATATAAGACTTCAAAATCTTCTTCTTGGACAGTGACAATTCAGGAATGGTGTGTGGGAGGGGTCTAAACTTGTTACTGGGTGCTAAAGCCCATGCCTTCATGTACTTTTGGGGTAAGTATCCCCAGATTCTCAAGAATTCCCTAAGTCCAAGAACTACCACGGGTACAGGGGACAGGTGATAATTCCTTGAGAACTTTCACAAAAGCAAACACCTACCTTCTTGCTTCCCCTCTCTCCCTGTAGGAATTGGGGTTTGGAATCCTGCCTTCGACGTCACCCCCCATGACCTCATCACTGGCGGCATCATCACAGAGCTAGGCGTCTTTGCCCCCAGAGAACTCCGGGCAGCCCTAAGCACCACCATCTCCTGAGGGTGTGGACCCTAGATGGACCCCAGAAGTAACCAACCTGGCCCTCCATACCCTGCCCCCATTCCCCTAGGTTTTATAATAAAAGTTATTGAATGGCCTGCCCCAAAGCTGACCTTCCCCCAACCGTACTTCTTCCTAGAACAGGGATAGCAGACAGAGTCTTTGCATGGCACTTAAAAGCCCAGCAACTAGCCCTGGCTGGTTTGGCTCAGCGGTTAGAGCGTCGGCCTGCGGTCCAGAGAGACCCGGCTTCGGTTCCCGCTAAGGGCATGTGCTTCGGTTGCAGTTTGTCCCCGGCCCTGGTTGGTCGTGCGGGTGGCAGCCACTCGATGTGTCCCTTTCACATCGATGTTTCTCTCTCTCTCTCTCTCCCTCTCTCTCCTTCCCACTCTATCTGGACAAAAAATGAAAAAATGTCCTCAGGTGAGGATTAAAAAAGCCCAGCAACTAGAGCTAGGCTACCCAAGTTCATATCCCAGCTCTGCTACTTTTTCTGCTGTGTGATCTTGGCCAAGTCACTTAACCTCTCCATGCTTTGGTTTCCTCATTTATAACATGGGGACAATAGTAGTACCACCCTCTTAGGTTGCCCTCAGGACTGGAACTAGGGTGACACCTTAGGTGCAAAATTTTTAAAGGGATACCAAAAAGCTCAGTAACCAAGATAAATAATAGTTTCATGCAATATTTTTAAAAATCAAAATTAATGCAAAAAAATACATGAACAAAATACCAAGATATTAAATAGAATGGAACCCTAATTTGCACACCTTGACGTTTCCTCACCTCTGATACTAGACCTTGTTCCAATAAAACTTTATTTACAACATCAGGCCGCCAGTGTAAGTAGTTTCACGACTTGATTTTTTTAAATAGTAAAATATTGTTTTTAAATGTTGAAGACACTATCTTGATTACAGAACTTAGGGCACCCTTAAATTTTGCACCAGTAAGTGCCTAACTCACCTCATTTTTGTCCTAGACCGAATTATATATATAAAGAGCATAAAACAGTATACATTTTGCAAAACAAATGCGTGCCCAGTAAATATAAGCTTATTATAACCTATACTTTAAAAATTTTGCCAAACGCTATCGTGTACCACCCTTATCCGGAATTCAACGTTTTGCCACATTGTTTCCCGTGAGCCCTTGCGTGCATCCGGCCCCACTGTATCCCATCGTGCCTGCGTCTTCCGGTTAGAACTGCTGAGTCCCGCCTTTTCCTGCGCGTATCGGATGATGGCACAGGGACAGCGCAAGTTCCAGGCGCAAAAGCCATCCAAGAGCAAGGCGGTGGCGGCGCCCTCGGAGCGGAACCGGGGCCCGAGGAAGGGAGGTGAGGAGTGGTCTGGGGGCGGCTGGGCGAGGTGGGCCCGGGGCTCCCTGGCCTCACGCGAGTGCGTCATTCCCCAGGTCGTGTTATCGCCCCCAAGAAGGCGCGCATTGTGCAACAGCGAAAACTGAAGAAGGTGAGTTGGGGTGGGGCGAGGGGCGGAGCTTGAAGGTAAGCGCAGAAGAACAGAAGTGGAGCTTGGCACCAGGGGAGGTTGAAGCCTGGAGCCGGCCAGGTGCGAGGATAGAGCCTAGAGGTCTGTAGAGGGAGGGATCCAGGGATGAAGTCTGGAACTGGAGAGGGCCGAGGATGGAGCCTGGAGGACTCCCGACTCTCTGAGCCTCAGTTTCCTCCCGTGTGCTGTGTGTACAGGAACATTACTTACTGTTCAACAGGCCTCGGGTCTCGTAGAAGCATGGCCTGGCGCGCGGAAAGTATTCTACACGCATTAAGCTGCTTTGGTTGTTACTGTCCTCTTTAATAGAACTCGGGAGGGGAGGTGGCGTGGGAAAGGAGTTGAAAATCCCAGCTTTGCAAGAATGCATTGCTGGGTGCAAATCGCAGTTCCAGCAATGACTAGTATTTGTTCACCGTAAGCCTCTCACCTGTGAAACATAATAGTGATAGCACTTTTCTCCTAGCGTTGTAAGAATTCAATGCTATAGGGCACCTGTAAATCGCTGAGAACAGAGCGGGGCACAGATAAACGTTAGTTACCTTGTTATTGTCATTTTTGTGGTTGTCTTTAAGTGCAGCTTTTTTATTTCTTTTTATCCTCACCCAAGGACATTTTTGCATTCATCTTGAGATAGAGTGGGAGGGAGAGAGGGAGAAAGAGAGAGAGAGAAACATCGAGTGGCTGCCACCCACACGACCCCAACCAGTGCTGGGGACAAACTGCAACTGAGGTACGTGCCCTTAATGGAAACTGAACCCGAGCCTCTTTGGTCCACAGGGCCGACGCTCTAACTGCTGACGCTCTAAATGCAGCTTTTTTATATAGGTGGATAGGGTTGTGTTTGTGAAGAAGTTACAGAAAATTAAAACTGGTTTTCGTGGAGTCAGATCTGACTTTGAATTGTATTCCACACTAACAAGTATGTAACCTTTGAGAAAGGACAGTAAGCCAGGACAAGTGGAATAGGGAAACTGAGACAGATAGTTGAACAAACTGGCAGAGCAATTTATAGCAGATACAGAAGATCACCTCCCTAGAAATAACATCTAGGCCTCAGTTGTATTTCAGCTCCAGACCCAGAAGAGTAGCAAAACCAGGTAGACAACACCAGGACCAGCTGCATTAACTAACAACCCCCTGCCCTGACACTGACCAATCAGTGAGGACCATGACCCTGAAGGAGCACACCTAGAAAACGCATGAATATTCTGTTGAAACCCTCCCCTGAGACCTCTCATAAGATTCCTGCCTGCACGGGAAAAATAAAAGTCTTCAAGACAAAGGACCCAGGGCACACTCTCCTTCCCAGGAGCATGCCTACGTCCCCCCTATCTCTCCACACACACACACACACACACCCACACACACAGCAGGCATGCATCTAGACTGTAAGGGACCCCAGGAGGCTTGCAACCAGGGCAGCAGTGGGCAGTGGCAGTTCATCCCAGGCTAACCCCCTGAACATGTCCCAAAATCCCCCTTTTCTTTGACTACTTAGCCAAAGCATGCCAGCCTGGGCTCATTTCCTCAGTCCATCTTTGTTTCATTGTCCCCAGCTTTAATAAATGTCCTCTAAAATTCACATAGACTCATATTGTGAAACTTTTCCTGCACAAAGTCAAGAACCCACACACTACCAGCCCGGCCCTAGGCAGACCCGTTCATGGCCAGGTCCCCTTTCTGGTAACACCTTGAGCAAATTGTTTAGTTTCCCCAGAGCCTCAGTTTTCTCAGACCCAGCAGCCTGCTTACCTCCATCTGATGGCAGGAGGGCACCTATCTCATGGACATCTCACACTTGGCATGACCAAAACCAAGCTCCTGATCCTCCCCAACATGATCTTGCCAGTCTTTTTTTTTCTTTTCTTTATTGATTTTAGAGAGAGAGGAAGGGAGAGGGGGAGAGAGAGAGAGAAACATTGATGAGAGAGAACATGGATTGGCCACCTTCTCCATGTCCCCCGTTGGGGATTTGGCCCACAACCTGGGCATGTGCCCTGACCTGGAATGGAATTAGCAACCTCTTGGTGCATGGGTCGATGCTCAGCCACTGAGCCACACCGGCCAGGCGATCCTGCCAGTCTTCAGGAAGATTCTGTCCTAAATTTCAAAATATTCAGGGTCATCCTGGATCTCCCCCACACTCCCTCCGCAACCCCCTCACCCATCCAGGTCAGATTCCATCCTTTTACCTTTACGGTTAATCTAAAATCCACCCATTTCCCACCGCCCTGATCCCCCTCCTGGTCCACCCTATGATCTCCCACCTGGACCAGTTGCAGTCACTCCTTCCTGATCTGCCTCCCCCACATCTACCATAGCAACTAGAGGGCTCCAGTGAGCAGATCAAGTGTCTTCTCTGCTCAGAACCCTCCTGGCCCCTACCTCACGGAGGAAAATCCCAAGCCCTCCACAAAGCCCTGTGCACTCTGCCCGTCACCTTTGCCCTCCACTCCTCCCACTCTCCCTCTACTCCCTCCAGCCTCACTGGCCCCTTAACTGCTCCTTGTCCCACCTCAACTTTGCACTGGCAGTTTCCTCTGTCCCAGTTCTCCCAGAAATCCACATGGCTCCCTTCCTCTGAGGCAAGTCTGACTATTAGTGTTGCTTCTGAGCAGCCGGTTCCTGATGGGAGCCCCACAGCCCCACCCCTCACTAGCCCTTGTTTTCTTTTCTCCATAACACCACTTAAACATTTATCATCATTTAACAGTTTAACATAATGTATCATTGGCATTTATGTTGTCCCCACACATGCACTGAATGTCAGCCCTGGGAAGGTAGAGGTTTTTCCGTCTTGCTGTTGTGTGTCTTGTGCCCAGGCATGTGATGGTTGTGGCTATCATGGTCAATGGAGCTCATGTGACAGGGCAAGGGGGTGGTTTGGGGAATATGATTAACAGTTTTGGTCCTGGCCAGTTTGGCTCAGCAATTAGAGCATCAGCCCTCGGACTAAAGGGTCTCGTCTTCAATTCCCAGTCAAGGACACATACCTGGGTTGCAGGTTCAATCCCCAGCCCTGGTCAAGGTCATGCAGGAGGCAGCCAACTGATGTGTCTCTGTCTCTCTCTCTTTCTCTCCCCCTCCCCTTCCCCCTCTCTCCCTTCCACTCTATCTAAAAATCAATTGAAAAATATCCTCTAGTGAGGATTAACAACAACAACAAAAAATACCCGTTTTGGACCCAAAAACATGTGGCTTCTGATCCCTCTGCCTCTACTTGCTCACATCCCTGTCTCAGAGCCCCAGTCCACCATGTGCAAAATGGAGATAACATGGGACAGGAGGAACTGCCCACCTGGAGGCTAAGACCAGAGGCTCTGGGCATGCCAGGATTCAGTCTCCCCTCATGTGGTTTGAGAACCCTGGACAACTGCCTTCTCACTTCAGGAGCCTCAATTTTCCCATCTGTGCAATGGGAGTAAGCAAAGTTTAGAAGCTGAGGTCCAGAGATAAGGGGTGTGTGTGTGTGTGTGTGTGTGTGTGTGTGTAACACCACAAAGAGTGTGGGACAAAAGCAGGACTTAAACCACAACTGCCAGACTCAGGTGCTGTTGCAGGGCTAATTACTGATCCAGCCCCAGGTCAAGTCCTCCCTTGCTCCCTCCACCTCAGGTCCCAGTCTGATTGTCCTTTGGTTGCCCCCTCAGGACCTGGAGGTCGGGATCCGGAAAAAGATTGAGCATGATGTGGTGATGAAAGCCAGCACCAGCCTGCCCAAGAAGCTGGCTCTGCTGAAAGCCCCCGCCAAGAAGAAGTAGGCAGCCTCTTCCTCTTCTACCAAGACACCTTCCTAAGGACGCAGCCCCTGCCTCCATGCTCAGACCTCTTCAGGTGATTCCATGGGCAGCACCATGGACAGAAGGAGCCTTGCTTCCCAGAGCCTTGGGTTGCAGCTCCAAGGGGAGGGGGAAGGGCTGGCCTGTGAGCAGGTGACCAGTACATCCGTAAAGCATGGGTCAGCTTCCCGGGGTGCCAAGAACTCAGCAATGGCTCTGAGGAAATGTTCAACTTTCTGTATTACCCCCCTCCCCAATTTCTGTGTCCACTGGTTTAACCCGGAGCAATAAACCTTGCTTTGTCATTCGTCCTGCAGTCACATGCTCCTGTGGGCAGGCCAGTGCTGGGGCCATAGGCCAGAAGCACTGACCCAGTTAGCCCTAGCAATTTCTGCAGGAGACCAGCCATGTGCTCAGGGAAGGGTGATTGGGCTTCTGCACGTACATCCTGGGAGCTTATGGAGAGTCTTGACCTCCCTCCAACCACAGGTGACTCACACCAATCTTCTTACTCATCTGCATGCCCTCCCCAGACATGCCTAAGTCACCCTCTCGGCCTTGGGCAAGCCAGGAGATGTAGGGAGCCATTTTTCCATCTGTAGGACAGGCGTTGACACCATCTGGTAGATTCATGGTACCGATTAAACCAGAATGCACTTATGAACTGCTCAGAGCCACCTCTATCTATAAAAAAAAGTCTTAACATCTAATATGCCTATGGCTAGTGCTTTCTGCACATCCCTTCATCCCAGGTTGGGTCGTGTTGTTAGCATTCCAGAGCTAGTACTTGAACCCACCACTGGCTGAATCTCAGTGTGTACTCTCAGTTGATAATCCCCTGCCTCTCTTCCCACACCAAGATTCTCTCCTCTTTCATCCTGAGCACCCCTTTCCCAGATCGTCACTTGAGTCTGCTAAACATCAAGAAGATGCCTGTGGAGTGAGCTGGGAGTTCTGGCCTGGTGACCACCCATCCCTCCCTCTGATGGGGGTGAGGGGTAGGTCACAGCACACTGACCAACCAGGCTGGCCCAAGGAAACTCCAAACTGGAAAGTCTCTCCTTCAAGTTTAGGCTCTGCTGCCACAACTCGCAATTTTTTGAGATGTAAATTTAGGATTTTTGTGTGCATGAAATTGCTCTCCCTGCTTTTGTGTATGTGTGTGTGGTTAAAACTCACATATAAAATTGACATTTGAAAGTATACAATTCAGCCCTGGCTGGTTTGGCTCAGCTGTTAGAGCGTCGGCCCGCAGACCAGAGAGTCCCGGGTTCAGTTCCCGCTAAGGGCATGTACCTCAGTTGCAGTTTGTCCCCAGCCCCAGTTGGGGTCGTGTGGGTGGCAGCCAGTCGATGTGTCTCTCTCACATCGATGTTTCTCTTTCTCCCTCCCTCTCTATCTGAAGATAAATGCAAAAATGTCCTTGGGTGAGGATAAAAAAAAGAAAGTATACAATGCAAGCCCTGGCCAGGTACCTCAATTGGTTAGAGCATCTTCTCAATACACCAAGGTTGTGGGGTCGACTCCTGGTCATGGCACATACAAGAATCAACCAGTGAATACATAAGTAAGTGGAACAACAAATCCACATTTCTCTCCCTCCTCTCTAAAATCAATTTTTTAGCCCTGGCTGGTTTGGCTCAGCGGTAGAGCTTCGGCCCAAGGACCAATGAGTCACAGGTTTGATTCCAGCCAAGGGCACGTACTTCAGTTGCGGTTCGTCCCTGGCCCTGGTCATGGTCGTGCAGGAGGCAACCAGTCAATGCGTCTCTCTCACATTGATGTTTCTTTCTCTCCCTCCCACTCTATCTGAAGATAAATAGAAAAATATCCTCGGGTGAGGATTAAGGAAAAAAAAGTTTTAAAAAAATTAAATTTTGCCCGGCCGGTGTGGCTCAGTGGTTGAGCATCGACCCATGCACCAAGAGGTCGCCGGTTTGATTCCCAGTCAGGGCACATGCCTAGGTTGTGGGCCTGATCCCCAGTGTGGGGCTTGCAGGAGGTGGCCAATCAATGTTCTCTCTCATCGATGTTTCTATCTCTCTCTCCTCCCTCTCTCTCTAAAAATCAAAAAAGAAAAAAAAATTTTTTTGAATTAAATTTTTAAAAAATGGAATAATTTTTTTAATTATATAATTCAGTGGCATTTTGTACATTCACAGTGTTTGCGACTACCTAAAACTTTTATCACCCAAAAGATGACCCATCCCCAGTAGCTGTCACTCCCCATCCCCCCTCCCCAGAGTCCCTGGCAACCACTGACCTGCTTTTTGTCTCCAAGTATTTGTTGAATTAAGGAAGGAATTGTTTTTGCAAAGAAAATTTTGCAGTTTCAGTGACTCAGTTACCATCCCTCCAAGCATCATCTCTATACAACACACCCACCAGGGCTGTTTGAGTCATAGTGTTAGCATTTTCTTTGAAAGATTTTACAGCGCTGTAAATTGTAAGCAGCTGATAGCAATTCCAAACCACTCTTATCTGTAGACTTGCAAATTCCAGCCTTTCCAACAGAGGTTCCATTGACAACCCTCCTCCCCAGAGGTAGAATCAATTTGCGTCCATATGTATATAACATCTGCCTGGATCCCACATGAATTCAATAAAACATTTAACATGTGTTCATTTTTATGTCTGAGTAGGTTTCACCCTCTTGAAAATTATCTCTGAAGGGCAATGGCTGGGACAGGATGAGCTCTGGGTGTCTTCTAGCTCTGCCATAGGAAGGTTCCTTGTACCTCAAGCTCCAGTCAATCCCAGTGGCAGTGCCCAGCAGACCAAGGACTCTGGGAAACCTGCTTCCTTTGTCCCTGTGATGCCTACCCCTTTGAGGAGGACCCCAGGGGCAAGGAATGTCATTCAGGTGTGACAGGTATGGGATCTGGAATGTCAACCCACCTGTTCCCCTATTACCCCACCCCCTCCAGCTCCCCAAACAGCCACATTTTTCCCGGTAGCCACTGCCCTGCATGACTTTTCCTTGGATCCTTTCACCTGCCCTCAAAGTCCCCATTAATGTCAAGAGCCCCAAACTTTGAAAAATCCCACATCTGTGCCAGCTTCTGCTACTTCCTATCTGTGACCAAGTCCCTTCACCTCTCTGAGCCTCAGTTTCCCCATCTGCTAAATGGGATCCTAACACCCCTCCCTCAGAATGGAGAATTCAGGAACCTTAAGGCTGAGAGACTTGTAGGTGTGGTTATGAGCTGACCTTGTGTCCTGGGGGGCAGGAGGGAGCCCAAGTCCCACCTCTAGGCCTGTCCTCTCTGCCTGTCCTGGGCCTGTCCCCCAGGGACAGGGCAGCCATTAAGTGTGGCTTTTCAGACACAATTATTCCTCCCTAAGCTTTTTTCTCCTGCCTCCACCTTCCCCCTCTTCCTGAATGACCATTTTTCCTGGCAGGGTCCTGACACTTTGCTCACGAACTTATGTTCCAAAAGGAAAGAAAAAAATTTAAGAAGCAAATCTTGCCAGCTGGGCAGGCCAGAGGGGCTATGGGGACCAGGAAGTGAAACTGCCCCGGCTGGTTTCCTGCCTGAGTCAACAAGGGCATGGGGGTGCTGCAGGGGACTGGCAGAGGGAAGGATCCTCTGAAAATTAGGGTGGGGATAGCCACAGCTGGGGACCGTGTTCCCCCCTCATCTGAGCCTCCAGGGTTGCCCCATTTCCCGTGGGTCTCGAGGACACGTGGGTTTGGGATCAGGAGCTGTGGATGCCCAGACAGTGAGCTCACAGCTGCTGGCAGGAAAAAGTGGCTTCTATTTCACTGAAGCCCCAGCTCACTGGCTGCACTGGGAAAGGGGACCACAAGGGTAGCTGGAACCCACCTCTCCACTTCTCCTTTCCTAAAAATGTTTCTAGGAAGAGGGCAAACTTGAAATAGGCCTAGTGACTTCCTTCTGGGGGGCACCTCCATCTTCCCAAGGGCCTTTCTGACCTCACACATTCTCCAGGGATCACTGTGTGGCCTTGAGAGACGTTCTGACCTTCTCTAGGCCTCATTCCTCTTAATCTATAAAATTCAGGGATCAGAATAGAATCTTGGGGTATGCCAAACTCAGTGCATTTTATCACCAGCCGATGTGACAGGACCAACCCACCCAGCCAGGCTTGAATCCTGGCCCTACTCTTTCCTGCTGTGGACCTTGGGCAAGTCAGCTGACCTTTCTGTGTTTCCATTTTCTCATCCAGGAGATAGGGATGATGACATTAGTATCTATTGTTAGAGAGTAAGATAAAACATCTTTACCCTGTGAAAACAGATTCTCAGTTCCTCCTAAACGTCCTCTCTTCCACTGGCAGGGAGTGACTTCTCTGATTCAGCATCTTGGGATACCCACTGAAGCATTCTCAGGGAGAGGGACCTGAGCTTAGCTACCAGATGCCGAAGGAGGCAGCCAGGAAAAGCTGGACTCTAGGTCCTGTTTCCAAGGGGAGCACCTGAAACATGATTTGTGGAAGTCCTCCCTTCCTCTCCCCCACCTCAGTTACTCCTTCCCCATGGGTCTCTCTCTCTTTTTCAAATCCTTTGCAAGAAAGGATGCTCCAATAAGTCTAGGTCTGCCCAGTCTGGGTGAGCTCAGGCAAGGACTCCACCTCTCCAAGCCTCCATTTCTTCATCTGAGAAATGGAGACAACCATCCCCACTTTGCAGCTCTGTTGGAAGGCTTAGACATGGTAATATATCTGAACAGCTAGAGCAGTCACTATTATTATTGTTTCTGTTATTGTGGTGGACTGTGGTTTCTCAAGACCACAGCTATCTAATTAATAGAAATTACAATGCAAGTTGCATGTGTAACTTTAAATGTCCTGATACCACATAGAATAGAATGGAATAAAATGAAATGGAATAATAAAATGAAATAGGTGGAATTAATTTTAATAATGTATTTTATTTAACTCATTTATCTAAAATATCATTTTAACATCTAATCAACATAAAAAATTATTTTTTGTTGTTTTGTTGTTGTTACTCCTCACCCGAGGATATTTTTTCCATTGACTTTTAGAGAGAGTGGAAGGGAGAGGGGAGAGGGGAAGAGAGAGAAACATCTATGAGAGAGGACACATCGATTGGTTGCCTCCCACAGGTGCCCTGACCAAAGCTGGGGATTGAACCTGCAATCCTTGACCAGAAATCTAACCCAAGACCGCTTTGTCTGAGGGCCAGTGCTCTAACCACTTAGCCACAACAGCCAGGGCAATATGAAAAGTTCTTAATGAAAACTTTACCCTTTTTTTTCCTACGAAGTCTTCAAAACCCACTCTGTTTTAGAGCACAGCCCAATTCAGGCCAGCTGCATTTCAAGGACTCAAAGGCCACTTGTGGCAAGTGGTGACCATATGGGACAGTGCAGGTTAGAGGGAGTTTACTAAATTGTGGGTTGGGGACTGGCCAGAAAGTGCTGCTGTGAAACTGGAAATTCCTGGAAGGTAAAAGCCAGTGTTTCCTTATGAGGAGGGGCGGCAATGAGGCCACTTAGGGGCCAGCTTGTGTTTTTCCTGTTCTGTAGATCATTTCAACAGAATGGGAGCAAAGCATGAGTGGTTCACTCAACCAGTTATATATTGAGTGACTGCTGAATGCCTGGTGCTGTTCAGGTGCTGGTGAAAAAGCAGTGCCCCCATTAGCCTCCTAGGGCTCAATGGTAGAGAGGGAGAAACATAAATTAAACAACTGCTGAACTAAAGATAATGTAATGATAATGGAAAGAGGTTTGGCGAAGGGAAAATGCAGGATTCTCTAAGGACAAGGGACCAGGGGTGGATAAAGACCATGGCCAACTTCCAGGCCAAAGATGTGGCCTGGAAAAGCTGGGTCAGAAAAAATAACCACAGGTGGTCGTATCTGACATGTATTACGTCGAACCTTATGAAATTGCCATTTTAATAGGTCATAAATGGTCCAATATCAGCAATTTCATATGACGCAACGACATATTTAGGGCATAAAATGGATTGGGGCTTCCTAGCTTGGGGCTCAAAGATGGGCTTGAATTGGGCCCTATTTCTAGAGAGGAGGTCCGCAGCCCCCAAGAGCACTACCAAGGGGCCAGTGATCTCCCCACCCGACAAAGCATCAAAACGACCCGGCGCCCAGAGGCTGAGAGAGTTTCTCGCGTCGCACAGACCAGAGGAAAGAGAGGCTGAGCTGCTGCCGGGGGATCCTGCCGCTCTGTCTCGCTCCCCGGCCAAGCCGTATTGATTGTCCCCTTGCGGCGCCCGGAAGCGACCCTCAATAAACAAAGCCGTATGTGGGCGCAGCTCCAGCTGCCCAGGGCGCGCTGTCCAACCCGAGGGGGGCGGGGGAGGAATGTTGTGAATGAACCCAAGGCCCGCCCCGAAACTCCACAGAAGGCCAGGGCCGCGGAAGTCCTCCCACTCTGATTGGCCTCTGGCGCCCCCTGATTGACAGCACCTCTCGCTGAGCGCTCTTATTGGGCCGCTCCAGAAAAACAGGCAATGCATATTACGAATGAGCAGTGGCGACTTGGAGACGGGTCTGGCCGTACCGCCAATAGCAGAGGAGGGCCTCGGAGGCCTACGGGGGGGCCAATTGGGACGGGCGGCGGGGGCGGGACGAGGAGGAGGATAAAGCGGCGGCCGAAGCAGCTTCATTGTTGTGAAGAGTCTTAAAGGGGCCGCATCACCCGGCCGGCCGGGCGCGGGGCGGGGGTGGGAGCAGCGGGGGTCCGGGTGCGGCCCATCGTGGAGGAAGGACTGGAAGGCGAGTAGGGGTCGCGGGAGCCGGCGAAGCGGAGCGGGCATCGGACCAACCCCCCCACACAACAGGCCCCGCCCCGGCCCCGGCCGATGGACGCCCCCGCGGCCAAGCGGAGTCGGAGCTGCCCCGCGGGACCGGAGGAGCGCGATGCCGGGGCCGGGGCCGTGCGCGGCCGGGGCCGGCCCGAGGCGCTGCTGGACCTCAGCGCCAAGCGAGTAGCCGAGAGCTGGGCCTTCGAGCAGGTGACCAAGAGGGGAGGGGGAGGGACGCACCCCAACCCCTTTCCCGATAGGCCTTTTCTCCCCCCGGCCCAGCCCCCTGCCTCCGAACCTGCCCTCATCCGAGAGAAATCTCCACGATCCTTAACCCTGCCCGGAGGCACCTCCTTATCTTCCCATTTCACTTCTTCAAACCTCATGACCCACCCTCATCCCTTCCCCAGCAGCCCTGCCCTCCAGCCCACTAGATCCAGGGATGCCCCAGCGCCCTAGATCCCAATTCTTGACACTTCCTTCTCCTCCCCACGGTCCTCTCACAACCCTGGGTACCCCTCTCTTCCCCTCTCATCCCCCATTAGGGCACCCCATTCAACCGTCTCTCTAACTCCTACAAGCTGCCCACATTGGGGACACCCCAGAGTACAGCTCCTAGAGACCCACACTCCCCTATTCCAGATCTGTGCCCTACACCCCCAGTAGAAGACTCCCCCATTTCTGCACATCTCAGCCTAAGACACCCCTTTATGCTCTCCCAGCCTCCAGAATCCACCTGTCCCATGGGGAGCCCCCCTCTCCTCCAGATCCTTCCCTCAGGTCCTGTCCCCCACTCCCACCCCCAGTACTTCTGGGACCACCTCGCACCTGGGGCTGCCCAGCCCCTCCTGATGGGCTGCAGGGATTTCTCCAGTTTCATGCCTCCCCCCCCTCCCCCCCCCCCCCCTCCCCGCCCCAAGTCCCCTATTACACACTCTTCTCTCTTCCAGAGGTAGGCAGCAGGGTCAGGATGTGTGTCCTGATGGTACCTGAACAGGTGCACCTAGAATCCCACCTTTATGGCTTCTGGGGTTCTGACAGGATGCCCCAGGGCTGGGGTCCTGGATGTCCCCTTTTCCAGACTTGGTGTGGGTGCCCAGACCTGATCAAACCTTATGAGCTCCCACAGGCTCTGCCCGGCTATGAGGGGGCATTCTTTGCCCCTGGCCTCTCCAGAGTTAGGAAGCCTGCTGGGACTGATAGGTCTGGGCCAAGTGTGGATGGAGCAGGTTCTGGTTCATGGCCTGGAAAATCCCTCCTTAGTCATCTGCCAACTGTCCCTGAGGCCTGGGCCAGTCACTGGCCCTCCCTCTTCACCCTGAAACCCAGATTTGGATGCTCGAGAGTCCCTGCCCCTTCATTGTGTGTAAGATGCCCAGAATAATCCTAAAACCATTTTCGGGACTCACATGTACCTGCCCTAGCCAGGCTGGGCACTAGAAAAGCTCTTGCCCCATAGAAGCTCATAGAATCTTCTGCAACCCTTTGGGAGTTGTGGTTTTCCTTCCCACTCTGAGGAAACTGGGGCACAGAGAGGTTGAGAAACTTGCCCAAGGTCACCCAGCCAGTGAGTAGCAAGCTCGGATTGGAACGCAGACTCAACCAGCTCAGTTCATTGCCCAGAGTGCATGGGGGTGGCTAGGACACCCCTCCCTTCCTGGGGGCCCTTGGAAGCTGAGAACAGAGTCTTTGTTGGGAGTTGGAGCTCACCAGCTTGGGACTCTGAATAAGTGAATTCACTCCACATCTGAGCCTAAGATTCCCCAGGCTGTAACATGGGATTAGTATCATTGGGATTTTGCTGTGAAAATTAAGGGAAATTGCATATAGAGCATTTAGCATAGTATAGGCTGAGAAAATATAGGCCTGGTCACTGTTCTTATAACGTTTATCTTTCTTTCTCCTGCCCCCTCAAAGCCTAGGAGGCAGGACTACCTTACATCAGGACCCTGGGACCTGATATCCAGGAGGAAAGCAGCAGAAAGTTCTAGAATACTATCTATGGGCCAGATGTTATTACAAGTAATTTATGTAGATTAATGCATATTTAATCATCACGGTACCCAGGAGGCCTGTGCTGTTAACATCCCCATCACACTTGAGAAAACTGAATCTCAGAGAGGCAAAGTGACTTGCCCAAGGTCATACAGCTTGTAAGTGTCAAAACCAGGACTCAAGCTGGGGTTCTAACCCACCAGCCTTTCCTTCAGGTCGAGGAGCGTTTCTCCCGGGTGCCTGAGCCGGTCCAAAAGCGCATTGTGTTCTGGTCGTTTCCACGCAGCGAACGGGAGATATGTATGTACTCATCCCTGGGCTACCAGCCTCCAGAGGGCGAGCACGATACCCGGGTGCCCTTCACCCGAGGGCTGCACCTGCTGCAGAGCGGGGCCGTAGACCGCGTGCTCCAAGTAGGTAAGTACCCCTGCCAGAGAGGCCAGGAGGCCCAGAGAAGGCATGGAGGAGGGAGAGTTGGAGGGAGGCCTGGACCAGGGGGACATTCCAGATCTCTGGGGAAGGTTGGACAAGATACTGTGAACTAAAAAGCAGAAATCTGCCTAGACCTCAGGCAGCGGGCTTAGATGAGGTGTCAGGGGAAGGATGTTGTGCCAGCTCAGACAGCATTTAGGGGTGGGGAACCTTTTATCTGCCAAGGGCCATTTGGATATTTATAACATCATTCCTGGGCCATACAAAATTATCAACTTAAAAATTAGCCTGCTCGCCCTGGCCGGTTTGGCTCAGCAGTTAGAGCGTCGGCCTGCGGTCCAGAGAGACCCGGGTTCGGTTCCCGCTAAGGGCATGTGCTTCGGTTGCAGTTTGTCCCCGGTCCTGGTTGGTCGTGCGGGTGGCAGCCACTCGATGTGTCCCTTGCATGTCGATGTTTCTCTCTCTCTCTCTTCCTCTCTCTCCCTCCCACTCTATCTGAACAACAACAACAAAATAATTAGCCTGCTAGCCCAACTGGTGTGTCTCAGTGGACTGAGCATGGACCCATGAACTGAGATGTCTTGGTTCAATTCCCGGTCAGGGCACATGCCTGGGTTGCAGGTTCGATCCCCAGTAGGGGGCGTGCAGGAGGCAGCCAATCGGTGTTTCTCTCTCACATTGATGTTTCTATCTCTCTCCCTTCCTCTTGCTCTAAAAAATCAATAAAAACATTTTTTTTATGTGTCTCTCTCATATCTATGTTTCTCTCTCTCTCCCCCTCCCACTCTGTCTGAAAATAAATGGAGAGTATCCTCAGGTGAGGATTCAAAAAACACAAAAAATTAGCCTACTATATTTGGTCAGACTAATTTGGTGAGGCGTGTGATGTTAGCTGCTATTGATTTCGCAGGCCTTATACAGCCCGTGGGCTGGACGTTCCCCACTCCTGGTTGGAGGGTAGGGGAGAGATGGTGAGATTGGGAGGAAGGCAGGACCGAGGCAGCACTGAGGAGAATTTGTAAGCCGGAAATGAGAGGAGGTTCCATACCTCAGGTAGAGAGACCCAGTGATGCATTGAGACTGAGGTCTCATAGAGCCAGAGGCAAGAATGATACTAGGCCTTGGGCAGAGAGACTCAGGTGGAGGTTGGGATCAGAACTAGGGCAACGAGGCTTAGGTGGGAGTCTAGGGCATAAGTTTAGGATCAGCTGTGAGGGGTGGTCTTACACCTCAGGTAGCAGAGTCTAGTGGAGGGGAAGGGAAGGGGCAGAGCTTTAGAGCTAGAGGTGAGAGATGATTCTAGACCTCAGGCATTGGGACTCAGAAGGGAACCAGGAGAGGTTGAGCCAGAAAACAGGTGAGCCCTGGAACACCACACCTCCATGGGGGCAGGTCACGTCTCCCA
This sequence comes from Tadarida brasiliensis, assembly GCA_030848825.1. NCBI lineage: Eukaryota > Metazoa > Chordata > Mammalia > Chiroptera > Molossidae > Tadarida > Tadarida brasiliensis. Next base: position 55,352,965 of record CM061259.1, on the reverse strand, counting down.
GCTGGAGGTAGGGGCTTGACCATGACCCTCCCTAAACCTTCTCAGCCTGGGGGCCCCCTTGCCTGGACATGGCCCAGCTGGCCACAGGCTCAGCCACCTCCAGCCAGTATGAGGAAGCTGTCGTCTCCCTGCATGACGCAGCCAGGGCCGGCTGGGGCCTGAGCTGCCCAACCAGTCTGATGAGCCTGGCATCTGGGCTCCCCAGGGGCCAGGGAGGGGCAGGGGGTGATGGGGTGACCTGACCTGCCACATCTGCCCCTCACTCCCAAGTGTCACAAGCTTTTGGCATCTTCCCGGGAAGTTACAGGGCATCTGGACCCTGGGCTGTATCCATGGTAACCAAAGGACTGAGAAAACCATCTTTAATATCATCTCTAGAGTGATATTTATACATGCATTTATTTAGGACTTACTGTATGCCAACAGTGTTCTAAGTCCTTGCCAACTATTAACTCATTTAATCTTCATTACAGCTATATGGAAGAGGATGTTACTGTTTATTCTCATTTGACAGATGAGGAAACTGAGGCACAGAGAGGTTAAGTGACTCGCTCTAGGTTACTCAGCTGACATTTGCACCCGGGTCTTGCTGTGTGCCATGGATGAGCAACCGCTGTCCCTGGGGTGACACAGTGGTGATGGTTTGGTTTTTGTCTTAGGCTTCCACCTGAGCGGTAATATCCGGGAGCCAGGGGGCCCCGGAGAGCCTGAGCGCCTCTACCACGTCTCCATCAGCTTTGACCGCTGTAAGATCACATCTGTGAGCTGTGGCTGTGACAATCGCGACCTCTTCTACTGTGCCCATGTGGTGGCCCTGTCACTGTACCGAATTCGGCATGCCTATCAGGTGGAGCTGCGACTGCCCATCTCCGAGACTCTCTCCCAGATGAACCGGGACCAGCTTCAGAAGTTCGTGCAGTATCTCATCAGTGCCCACCACACTGAAGTGCTGCCCACCGCCCAGCGCTTGGCTGACGAGATCCTCCTCCTGGGCTCCGAGATCAACCTGGTGCACGGTAAGGGTGCCTTGGGGTGTGATGGGCTTTGATTGAGGGGGTTGAGGTACACTGATAGTAGTGGACAGATGAGGTTGGTGGAGAATTGGAAGGACTAGTGGGTGCATGGATTGCGGGTGAATTGACGGATGCATGGGATATTCATATGTGTGGAGTGATGTCGTGGATGGCTCAAGTGGAGATGGACTAATAGGTTGATGAGTGTTTGGGGAGATACATATGAATGGATGGTTTGATGGGAGAAGGATAGATAGAAAGCTGGGGTTCGTTGGATGGGTGGATAGTGCAGTTGTGTGGGTCTGGATATTTTGAGTGGTGGCTACAGATGAGAAAGACAGCTAGGGGTAGATAGCTGGATGGATGGACCAATGGGATGGGTATAGATAGGGGAGCCAGTGGAAGTTATGGGTAAGTTGGATCCTTGACTAATGTGGTATATAGATATGCTAAGGGTTATAGATGTGTGGATGGATAGATGCATGGCAGGACATGGGGGTAGACGGGTCAGTGGTTTGGATGTGCATAAGTGGATGATGTTTTGGGTGGCATGGATGGACCACCATTCCACTTGAATGGATGAATGGATGGGGGGAATGGGTGGGTGGTGTTTTGGGCAAGATGGATAGATCAGTAAACGGATGAATAAGCTAGTGATATGTTAAGCAAGATGGATAGATGAATAGGTAGGTAGCATTTTAGGTGAGATGGATGGATGTGCAGATTGGTGTTTCAGTTAAGATGGATGAATAAGTAAATGAATGAATGAATTAATGATGTTTTCGGTGGGATGGATGGATGGCAGGCATTTTAGAGGAGATGATGGTCAGACAGACAGACAGATGGATATCTGGGTGATTTTTCAGGTGGGATGGATGGATGATGAATGGAACTTTGGGATGGAGGACTGAATGATGGCAGGGGCAAAGGTGCCTTCTCCCCAACCCCAGCCTCAGCTTTCCTTCCCACCCCACAGGTGCCCCAGACCCCACGGCAGGTGCAGGCATTGAGGATGCCAACTGCTGGCACCTGGACGAGGAGCAGATCCAGGAGCAGGTGAAGCAGCTGCTGTCCAACGGTGGCTACTACGGCGCCAGCCAGCAGCTGCGCTCCATGTTCGGCAAGGTGCTGAGAGGGCATGGCGTGCGCAGCAGGGCTGCAGTGGGGCTGGGAGACACTGGTGCCAGTGCCCCCCGCTCCTTCCTCACCAGCCCGTCCCCATGCAGGTGCGGGAGATGCTGCGAATGCGGGACTCCAACGGGGCGCGCATGCTGATCCTCATGACTGAGCAGTTTCTGCAGGACCCTCGCCTGGCCCTGTGGCGGCAGCAGGGCGCCGGCATGACAGACAAGTGCCGGCAGCTGTGGGACGAGCTGGGTAAGGCCCAGATCTAAAGTAGGGCAGGCACCAGGGCTTTGGTATTAGGTCTCTTGCCCCGCCCTGAGGTTGAGGTCCAGCCCCTGAGTCCTTCCTCCATTCATTAGCACCTCCGATGTCCAGGGCACTCACTGTACTGATGGCTGGAGCTACAGCAAGAAACGGATTAAATCCCTGCCCTCCTGGTAGGGGAGACAGATGAGAACATAGTACAAACCTATCAGACCAGGGATTGACATACCTTTTTCATAAGGACTGGACAGTCAATAGTTTCAGCTTTGCAGGCCATTTGGTCTCTGTAGTGACTCCTCCATTTTGCCCGTTGTGGCGGAAAATCAACCACAAACATACATAACTGAATGGGAGTGGCAGAATTTCCATGGAACTGTATTTACGGACACTATTTATTTGAATTTCATGTAATTTCAAGTCACAAAATATTCTTTTGATTCCCCACCGCCACCACTATTTTTTTTTTTTTTTATCCTCACCCAAGGACACTTTTCCACTTTTTATTCAGATAGAGTGGGAAGGAGAGAGAGGAAGAGAGAGAAACATTGATGTGAAAGGGACACATCGAGTGGCTGCCTCCCGCACAACCCAACCAGGGGCTGGGGACAAACTGCAACCGAGGTACGTGCCCTTAGCGGGAACTGAACCTGGGTCTCTCTGGACAGCAGGCCGACGCTCTAACTGCTGAGCCAAACCGGCCAGGGCATTTTTTTTTTTTATCTTCATCCGAGGACATTTTTCCATTTTTTGTTCAGATAGAGTGGGAGGGAGAGAGAGAGAGAAACATCGATATGAAAGGAACACATCGAGTGGCTGCCTCCCGCAGGACCCAGCCAGGGCCAGGGACAAACTGCAACCGAGGTACGCGCCCTTAGGGGGAACTGAACCTGGGTCTCTCTGGACCGCAGGCTGATGCTCTAACTGCTGAGCCAAACCGGCCAGGGCCCCCACCACCATTTAAAAATGTAATAATAAATATTATCTCGCAAGCTGCTGAAAAACAGCAGGGATGGATTTTCTCCGGGGACAGTTGTTTGCTGACCCCTGTGATAGATGGTGACAAGCACTCTAGGGAGGGGAGGGGAAAGTGAGAGGAGTCTGGAGGCCTGGGTTTGAATCCTTCTTCCGACTTCCCAGCTGTGTGACCTTAAGCCGGTGACTTAACCTCTCTCTGCCTCAGTTTTCTTACCTATAAAGTGAAGAGATCATTAGTTGTAACCTCAGAGGCCTGAAGTGAGGGTGAAGCAGAAAGCAGTGCACAGCACACAGTAGGCACTCCATAAATGTGTGCTGCTACTGTTGGCATGATGTTGAACCTCCCCCAAGCCCCATGCTGCTACTGTTGACATGATGTTGAACCTCCCCCATGCAGGGGCCCTGTGGGTGTGTGTAGTCCTGAGCCCCCACTGTAAACCAGAGGAGCAGGCGAGCTGGCTCCAGCTGCTTGGCAAGTGGGACAAACTGGACGTGTGCCCGCTGGAAGAGGGCAACTATTCTTTCAACGGGCCAAGCCTGCAGCCCACCACGGCCCTCAGCCCAGGTAGGAGAGGGGTCCTCTGCCGGTGCCCTACCTCCCCATCATGGTGCTCTGGGGAGAGGGATGGGGATCCCAGCCCTTGCCTGTCCTCCCCTCCAGAAGGGAGTGAGTGCCCAGGGCAGGGCAGTGGATAGCCCAAGGGACAGTGAAGTGAAATGCCTAAGACACCTGTAGTTCTGGGCTGGTTTCCTAATTTAGCCTCTTGGCAATGGAGGCGGGAGTGGGGGAAACAGAGGGAACAGGAAAGAAAGATACTGAAAAGAAAGGCAGAGATTAAAGGAAACAGACAAGAGGAGAGAGAGAGGAAGGGGGATGGGGAGAAAAAAGAGGGATGAAATGTGGGGGATAGAAAGATGGACAGAGAGACAGTTATTCAACCTCCATGTCCAACACACACACACACACACACACACACACATTCACACATGCACCTTTGAAAGACCGCTGTAAGGATTTGCGATAACACATTTTCATCAATGCACCCAGAGTCTAGCCCTAAGCTGGCACTCAGTTCGGGGAACTGGCCACAGCCCGGCTAGTGTGCCATGTTGGACACCTCTCCTGCAGGCCCAGAGGAGGAGGATGTGGTGACTGCAGGTTCCCGCCACACCGTGTTTGGCCGCGCCCTGCAGGCTGGGTCACTGCATTGGAGTGACACCCACCTGCAGAGGATCCTGGCCAGCGACTGCTATGGCCCCAGCCTCACAGGCCACGTGGGCAACGACAAGGCAACCTTTGACCCCCAGGGCCGCCCCCTCTGGCTGGGGGAGCCATTCCCCACTGCTTGTGCCCGTGTGGACACCCTGCGTGCCCATGGATACCCCCGTCAGGCCCTGCGGCTGGCAGGAGCCATAGTCAACACACTCCGGCTACAGCGGCGGCATCAGCTTGAGAGCTACAAGCAGCAGAAAAAAGGTGGGCACCAATATAGTCATCAGGGCCTGGGGCTGCAGTCACAGATGCCAACTGCTGGGGGCTATGGTGACCCAGGTGGTCTGTGGGTACCACTTAAGTTCCCACAGGGAAAACCAAACCACTCTAGGTGTCTTGAGCATACAGGCATTTAAATTTTTTAATTTTTTTTTCTTTATTGATTTTAGAGAGAGAGGTAGGGAAAGAGATAGAAACATCAGTGAGAGAGAACATCAATTGGCCACCTCCTGCATGTGCCCCACTGGGGATTTGGCCCACAACCTGGACATGTGCCCTGGCCAGGGATTGAACCGGTGACCTCTTGGTACATGGGTTGATGCTCAACCACTGAGCCACACTGGCCAGGCCACACAGGCATTTAATACAGGGGACTGAGGGCTCACAAAGCCACTGGAAGGGCTGTAGGATTAAAAGTCAGAAAAGTGCCCTGGCCAGTTTGCTCAGTGGTTAGAGCATCAGCCTGCAGACCAGAGTCTCAGGTTCAGTTCTGGTCAAGGGCACATACCTTGGTTGCAGTTCAGTCCCCGGCCCTGGTTGAGGTCATATGGGAGACAATCAATCGATGTTTCTCTCTCTCTCTCTGCCTCCCTCCCTTCTTCCCACTCTATCTGAAGATGAATGGAAAAATATCCTCCAGTGAGGATTTTTTTAAAACCAGGGAAGCTGCTGCTTGAGTTCAAGAACTTGAATTTCGGAAGCACAGTAAGCCCAGCAGCCTACAGTCTCCACAGGGGGCAGTTCCAAGAGGATGCTCAGAAGCTGCTGGTTGGGCTTGAGAGAGGCGGGTGGGATTATGGATTGTGAGGAGGGAATGACACTGGTTGGAGGTTTTAGAAAGTGCCCAGTTCCCTCCAGGCCTGGGAGTGGCTGTGGGGTAGGAAGCCAGAGGGCTGTAGAGGTGAGAGCTGCTGCAGAGCTCCAGGGGCAAAGAAGATGACCACTGGGTGGGCAGGTGGTGGGCAGGCACCGGGAGGCTGGGCTGCAGTTCAGAGTGAGGAAGCCCCCCAGGGGCTTAGGAGGATGGGTGGACATTGAGCCCCACTTCCGGCCTGCAGAGCTGCTACAGAAAGGCTCCACGTGCATTACCAACACGGAAGGATGGGTGGGCCACCCCCTGGACCCCATTGGCTGCCTGTGCAGGGCGCTCCTGGAGGCCTGTCGCCTGGAGGAAGAGACCCTCGCCCTTTACCCAGGTACCCACTGGGGACCTCTGGAGGAGGGGGCAATCTGCATCTCCCTGGTTAAACCCCCTGGCTCAGTATCCCTAGAGAACAAGGCTACACCCTTACCCTTACTGCGGCCTCCTTGCGGCCTCTCCACAGTGCTAGGAGCCAATAAGCTTAGCCTCTGAAAGTGAAGCCACTATAGGCCTATCTGCTGCTTGAAGATGGCCCTCGCCCTCTGGTCAGTGCTGGGAGCAGCTGGACTCCCCCTACATCACATACTCTCAGTCTCCATGCCTGGGGTCAAGGGCCATTGGGGTCCCAGAAAAGGGGTCCCCCTCCAGCATCTTTGGTGCCGGTCTCCCACAGACTCCGGCCCTGAGAAGCGGAAGGTGGCCTACCAGCACGTGCAGGTGCCCGGGAGCCCTGGGGAGTCCTACTTGGCGCTGGCGCTGGAGGTGGCACTGCTGGGCTTGGGACAGCAGCGGGCCCTGCCTGAGGGGCTGTATGCCCAGGACAAGGTGGTACGCAATGAGGAGCAACTGTTGGCTCTGCTGGAGGAGGTGGAGCTGGATGAGCGGCTGGTTCAAGTGCTGCGCAAGCAGGCAGGGCTGCTCCTGGATGGTGAGGCCCCGTCCCTAGGCCTGGCTGTTCAGAAGTTAGGGTTTTACCCCTGGCCTCAGCTTGTCAGGTTGTTGCTGGATTGGGAGGCTCCGCCCCTAGCTCTCTCTTTTGGTCCTTCCCTTAGCATTTCCTAAAAGGTAAGATCCAGCCCTTGGTCCTGCCCCCTAGCGTGTTCTGGCAGTCAGTAACTGCTGCAAGTGATGAGGTCCCACCCCCTGCCTCCCTTGGAGTCCATGAGCCAAGTCACCGATGCCCAGCTGGACTTGACTGGCTCTGCCCCTTGGTCCTGCCTTGTGAGACCCCGCCCCCTACCACAGTGAAGAGCTAGCTTGGCCCCACCCCTGATCAGGTGTAGCCCCACCTCCACCCTCTGTCCTCACCCTGCATCTCAGTCCTGCCCCCACACCCAGGGGTATCCAGGGTTTCCTCTTTTCGAATTTTCCAGGGCTTTTCTGTCTCAGCCCTGTGCCCCCGTGCCCAGGACCTCTCCGGCCCCTAGTCCCAGCCACTCTATCCTGGGGTCTGCCCATCCCCTGCTCAGCCTGGGGTCTGGAGAGATCTGGGGAGAGGTAGAAATGCAGAAGTGAGCCCATACCTGGGGGCTGAGCTCAGGCTGCCCCTGCAGGGGGTCCCTCCAGTGGCTTTGGAGAGGTGCTGTTCCGGGAGAGTGTGCCAATGCACACCTGTGCTCGTTACCTGTTCACCGCACTGCTACCCCACGACCCTGACCTGGCCTACCGCCTGGCGCTGAGAGCCATGAGGTAAGGACAGGCAGAGAGCTGGAGACTGCCCAGGGGCCAGGCAGCACTGGGGAATGGGAGGTGCCCACACAGCCCCCTCCTCCCCACTGGACTCACAGCCTCAATATTTCAATCTCCCTCATGCTGGCACTGCAGGCTGCCCCGTGCTCTTGACTGTTAAATACAAGTGTATGATATTATTTTGAATTTGAGAGACATTCACATGGCACAAAAGTCAGGGTACTTTTCTAGCCCAATTTGTCCCAACATACCTACATCTCTCTGGAGGCAAGGAGTGTTCCCACCTTCTTACCAAAAGTTGAGATTTCTGCAAATCCTCAATCTGAAAATTGAAATGTGGTCCCCCTTTTACAGCCATGACATACTCTGTACCTATTCTTTGCCTTTGTTTTCACTGAGCATTGTATCTCAAAGGCTTAGTTGTATCCCATAGTACATGAACCACTGTAAGGATACATCATAAAAGAACCAATCTGGTGCTGATAGACATTTGTGCTATTGTAAAAAAACACACTCAACATTACAATGAATTACCGTGTTATCATTTCACATATGCAGCAGCAGATCACAGAAGCAGAATTTTTAAAGGCCCTCTCAGGACACAAATAATTCCGTCACTTCTTTATCAGCCACATGGCCTTTGATACGTAAATAAAGCATTGTTTGTTTATGTAATCAACCCCTGAGTGATGGACATAAGCAACACTGCAGTGAGCATTTTGTACACACATCTCCCATCTTCCTGGGTGTTCAGGGCTTTGCTGCCTGAGGGGAGGCTCCAGCTGAGGCAGGAGGCCTCTCCTAGGAAGGATGGAGACTCAAGCCAGGCCTCACTGCGGACTTGCTTCTTGCTTCATCCCAGGCTGCCTGTACTGGAGACAGCACTTCCGGCTGGAGATCCTCACCCCAACCCACTGGACTCCGTCATGAGTAACCGCTTCCCCCGCTGGTTCATCCTGGGCCACTTGGAGACGCGTCAGTGCGAACTGGCCTCCGCCATGCTGACTGCTGCCAAGGGTGAGGATGACACTGCCCTTGTCCCCTGTTCTCTTCTGCCTCTCCTTCCTCCTTTTCTGTGTTCCTTCCTCCCTCTTTTATGTCCTTTTATCAAATTCCACCAGTTTTCCTGGAGTCCTTTTTAGATGGACCAGGCACTGTGGCAGGTGCTAAGGATGCCGTAGTAAACAAAACTGTCCCAAATCCCATGCCCTGTGATGTTATATTGGAGTGGGGGCGGGCAGACAATAAATAAAGTAAAGAGGATAGTTGTGCAGTAAGTGAGACGGTAGCAAGTGCACCAGAGGGGATAAGGCAGGTTGACATTTAAGCCAAGACATGAATGTACAGAGCCATGTCAGCATCTGGTGCCATCACAAAATACCACAGACTGGGTGGCTTAAATAACAGAAATTTATTTTCTCACAGTTATGAGGCTGGAAGTCCAAGGGTTCAGCATGGTCAGTTCCTGGTGAGGACTCTTTTCTGGCATGCAGACAACCACCTTCTCATTGTGTCTTCACATGGCAGAGAGAGCTCTGGTCTCTTCTTATAAGGGCACTAATTCCATCATGGGGGCCCCACCCTCTTGACCTCCTCTAAACCTAATTGCCTCTCAAAGGCCCCACCTCCAAATATCATCATGCTGGGAGTTAGGGCTTCAACATATGAATTTGGGGGGACAGTTCAGTCCATAGCATCTGAGAAAAGCATTCCAGGTAAAGGAAAGAGCCAGTGCAAAGGTCCAAGGCTAGACTGTGCCTAATATGTTTGAAGAACAGAGGAGGCTGGTGTGGCTGGAGCAGAGTAATGGAGAATTGTAGGATCTAGGTCAATGATGATAATGATAAAAAAAAAAAACATTTGTGTAGCTTTTGCCATGTGAAAGCCTTTCATAGTATGGGCTCTCAATGGCTCTGTGAGGCAGGTCCCATTACATTAGTATTACTCATTGCACAGATGGAACAGCCAAGGCACAGAGACGTGAAGTGACTTGTACAGGGTCACACAGCAAGGCAGGGATTTGAACCCTGGCATTCCAATTCCAGAATCCATGCTCTTGACCATTAGGCATCCAGCAGGTTCCCAAGTGGCTTCCTCCCAATGGAAGTGGAGGAGGGCTGAGGAGAGGAGGGGGGTGGGAGTGAAGAGAGTGGTCTAGAGTGGTCTGGATCTTTACAGAATCATTGTCAGGTGCATGAACTGCCTGGTGTAACAATGGTCCCAATGTTCCTGTTCCCACCCCAGGAGACCCCAAGTGGTTACACACAGTATTGGGCTCCATCCAGCAGAATATCCACTCTCCAGCCTTGCTCTTCAAGCTGGCACAGGACGCTTGCAAGACAGCCACCCCTGCCAGCGCACCACCAGACACCACCCTGCTGGGCATTGCACTGGAGCTAGGCCTGCAGGTGAGGGCCCCCAGGAGGATGGGGGAGGGGGATGCTGCCTGTGTGTGGGATGGGAATGTCAGTGGCACCTCTGGGGCCAGGCCACAGAAAGGCAGAGTCTGTAAGTCCTGGAAGTGGGGGCATGAAATTATCAGTGGGGGTGGGCCTATGAATTAAGGACTCAGTGGCAGAGTCTGAAGGTGAGAATCTACCTCTGGGGGTGTGGCTGAGGATGAGGAGGAGGGTCATGAAGACTGCTGGTGAGAGGATGGGCCACAGAGGGAGCACAGCCCAGGGGTTCTGGCCTTGGGAATGAGGCCTGGGGCTGGTGTGCTTATGGGACCATGAAGTGGGGGGCAAAGCCTGCCAATTAGGAGCTTTCTTGGAGGTGGGGCCTTTAGGGGAACCCAGCCTAGAGGACACCATTGAGGGGCTGTGTTTGGAGGAAGTCTTAAAGGTGAGGAGCTGCCTCTGGGGATGAGGTCTGTGGTTGAAATGAGTGTCCCAGCCACCCCTAGGGGTCAGGTCATCTTGCTCTAGCGAGGCAGAGGCCAGCATGCGTGGGTGCAGCCTGTAGGTGAGTAGCCAACTGCAGGGTGTGTGATGTAGAGGGGGGCAAGGTCTCAGAGGGTGGCCTAGTAAAATAAGAGAAAAAGGTTCAGCCTGGGACAGGCTTGCAGGGTTGGGTGGGACATTCCCAGGTAGAATTAGCAAGCAAGGGGCCCTCATGGGCAGAATTAGACAAAAATAACTTCCTGTGGGGTCTGGAGCCCTTAGGGGCATGTGGAGGGGGCAGGACAAGGGTGGAAGTTTAGAAAGAGACCCTCTATTGAGGAGCTTCCAGAAGGCAGGGTCCACTAGATAGGACTGGGGATGGGGCCTGCGGGGAGAGGCAAGCAAGGAAGATGCTTATTGGGGGTGGGAGCTAAAGAAGGTGGGACCTGTGGAGCAGGTGTTCTGTTGAGTGTTACGGGGGGGAAATCTGTGGACATGAAGCATGGAACTTTCTGGAGAGTAGGGACTGGTTGGCTTGTCCAGAGTAGGATGCATGGGGACCTCAGCATAACACCAACAGTAGCAGTAATAGTAATGGCTGACGTTAGCCAAGCACTTTGAGGCAACAGATACTGTGCAAATAGCATTACTACATAATTTTAATTCTCATAACCCTATGAAATAGATACAGTTTTTATCCCCATTTCACAGGTGAGTAAACTGAGGCCCAGAGAGGTGAAGCCATTTGCCCAGACTGTATGGCTCACTGACTCAGCCCCTAACTTCTAAGTCTCCCTGGGCCCCTAAGGATCCCAACCTCTCTCCCTCAGCCAGCCTGAGGTTTTGGGTGACTCCTTTCTGTCCCCCTTCCCACCCTGCAGGTGATGCGGATGACCCTGAGCACCATGACCTGGCGGCGAAGAGAGATGGTGCGCTGGCTTGTCAGCTGTGCCACGGAGATTGGTGAGAGTCCCCAAGGGGACCTGCCACCCATCTCTTCATGAAACTAGGAGGGCACAAGAGAGAAGTAGAGGCTTTCCTCTGGATCTAGCCTGTGCTCAGGTCTAAGCCAGGAGGGAATGTTAGGCAGAGGGACTGTGCTGGACAACAGCCTGGAGGCTGGCCAGGCTAAATGGCTTGGAGAGGGCCAATGGCACCAAAGCTTAGTCCCCCCACCACATACCCAGTTCCCAACCAGTCCTGCTGCACCCAGTTCTGTTCGAAGGGTACAGCAGCAGGTGGAGACAAAGGGAATGTGTATTGGGGTAAACCCATGGACATATGTCCACATTCCTGCTCCTCTTCCTGACCAGTTTCACCATCTCACCTTCCCCAGGTCCGCAAGCCCTGATGAACATCATGCAAAATTGGTACTCCTTATTCACACCAGTGGAGGCAGCCACCATTGTGGCAGTGACTGGCACCACGCATGCCACTCTACTGCGGCTGCAGCTCGATGCACCCCGGCGGGAGGAGCTCTGGGCCTGTGCCCGAACCCTGGCCTTGCAGTGCGCCATGAAGGACCCGCAGAACTGCGCCTTGCCCGCTCTCACCCTGTGTGAAAAGAACCACGCAGCCTTCGAGGCAGCCTACCAGATTGTGCTGGACGCAGCGGCTGGTGGCCTGGGCCACGCCCACCTCTTCACTGTGGCCCGATACATGGAGCACCGAGGCCTGCCTCTGCGGGCCTACAAGCTGGCTACACTGGCCCTGGCACAGCTCAGCATCGCCTTTAACCAGGACAGCCACCCCGCTGTCAACGACGTCCTCTGGGCCTGCTCCCTCAGCCACTCCCTGGGCCGGCACGAGCTTTCAGCCATTGTCCCACTTATCATCCGGAGTATCCACTGTGCCCCCATGCTCTCTGACATCTTGCGCCGATGGACTCTCTCAGCACCCGGCCTGGGTCCCCTGGGGGCTCGCCGGGCAGCCAAGCCATTGGGCACTGACCGGGCACCGCTCTGCCAGCTCCTGGATGCTGCAGTGGCAGCCTACATTAATACCAGCCACTCCCGCCTCACGCACATCAGCCCACGACACTATGGTGACTTCATCGAGTTCCTGGGCAAGGCCCGAGAGACATTCCTGCTGGCACCTGATGGGCACCTTCAGTTCGCCCAGTTCTTAGAGAACCTCAAACAGACTTACAAGGGCAAAAAGAAGCTCATGCTGTTGGTGCGGGAACGTTTTGGCTGAGGGGGGGTCCAGCAGGTAGTGGACAGGGTCTCCCTTTGCTCCTGCTTTTGTGACACCCACTCTGCATCGGGGTTCTGGACTGGAGGTCCTGTGGCATCTCAATATTGAGTCAGGGAAGCAGCCCAGCTGGAGCTAGGTGGTCTGCCTGCCATCCCCAAAGCCCGCCTGGACATGGGAATGGGGCGGGGGTGGGGGGTGGCGTCCTGTCACATGCGTGCCTAGGACTATGCAAGTGAGTGTTGGAGATGCATGGATCAGAAGCCATACCACCACCCAGAGGCCTAGAAGGGGGTGTGTGCTTGGGTAGCTGGTATGACCCCACCTTGGGCACCCCAAAAGCAGTAGGCAAGCTCCCCTTCCCCAAACTTGCAGGCCTGGCTTGGGCTCTGGGGGAGCTGGGAGGCAGGACTTTCCATAAACTGGCTCTCCAAGTTAATGTAGCAGACACTTCCCACGCCCTACTCTGGATGGCCAGGGGACTTATGTTAGGGTATCTAAATCTCTTTTTGTACCTTCCTCTCACTGCCTCAGGAGCCCCCTCCAGGCTACCCGCCAGGACCAGTGGCTCATCCCCACTGAAGGATTTAAAGAGGCCTCAGGCCTCAGCCACATACCTCAACCCCATCTGGCCAGGACTCCTATTCCTGTGGGTACCGGGGTCCCAGGGTGGCCTGGGGGTCATTGCTGTTCCTCCCCCTACCTGCTAGTCACTGGACATACAACTCAGGAACTGAGCAACGCTCACACTGTCCTCCAAACCTGGTGTCATCCAAACCTGGAGACAAGCACAGGGGAGCCAGGGACTCCCCATCCCAAATTTGGAAAGGAAAGAAAGGCTGGCCTCTGGGCATTTTCTGGCTCTGTCTCTCCCCTTCTCCTCTGTCTCCCTGCTCTGCCCCTTCACTTTCCTCTCCCTTTCCATATTTCTCTCCACCTAGCCTGCCTTTCTATTTGTGTCTCTAAGTCCCAGCTGCTGTTTTTATGCCCTTCCCACCTTCCCCCCATCTTTTTCCCTCTTGTAATTAAGGACAAAAGATCACATCTTTTTATAACTTTTTTTTTCTATTTATTGAACTGTATATTGTATTTCCTTTTTGTTTTTTAAAGATGGAACACAGCTTTTTCTTCTTTATTTTGAGATTGAGGTGTGTGTGTTCCCCCCCCCCCAAACAGGGGCGCTCCGTTTTTCCTCCATAGAAAATCTCCAGCTTCAAGTGAGGGGCAGAATGAGAGTGACTGCTGGTTTCATCCAGTAGTAATAGGGCAAATAATGGCAGGTGGGGTGGAGAGGTCACCATGAGCAAGCCCTGCGGTGAGTGCTTTACACCTGGCCTACGGAGTCGGTAGGAACATTTACATTTTACGGACGAGAAGACTGGAGCTCCAAAGTCTAAGGAAAGGGCACCCATTTTAGGAACAGACAAAGTCTGATTTAATACCTTGCTGGAGCCACTGACTTCCCACCCCAGGCAACATGGCCCTTGCGCCGCTGGGACTCGCCACTAGGGGTTGCCCTTGCTCCAGACACCTGCTGTTAGGGGTACTTTTCTCCAAGTTGCTGAGCCGGGGGAGTGGAGGGTGAGTGCTGGGTGCAGCTGGGTGGGGGAGACACCACAGCCCAAAGGTGGGAACACTGCTTTTAGACTAGGCCCTGATGGGTGGAACTCCGGCCGAAACTAAAGACGAGGGTGGGCACGGTCAATGGGGCACCGCCAGGGCGTGTCTGAGCTACACCGCAGATGAGGCTTCCAGTCCCCAAAGAGTGAGGGGTCTAGGAGACAGCGAGAAGGCCCTCGGTTACCTTCCTTCACTGGCTCCCCGAGAAGCAGGAACTCTCGGTACCCTCCAGCCTTTAGAGATGGACGAACTGTCTGGGTCACTCAGCCAGGGCAAGCGAGGACAAGAGGCTTCCGGGAGAGACTGGGTGGGTCGGCCGCTGGAAGGGCACTGTGATTGGTTCGTGGTACCGCCCTGAGCTCGAGGGGACCAATTGGAGGCGGCCCCACCTCCTCCGCTTCGCGTGTTCCCGCAGGTATGTGAGGGCGGACCTGGGGATCGGCGCGTCCCTTACCGCCGCCTAGCGGCCTGGAAGGGTAGAGGTGGACGTTGTGGTCTCAGCAGCCTCCAAATGCCATTCTCAGACCCGGGGCGCCCCTTAACTGGGACCCTTAAGTTATCAAAAGTAATCCACAAGTGTCCCCCTTAAGTCATGCACACACCTCAAGCCCAAGTTCCCCGCCAGCATCTTGGACACCAGGCACCTGGAATCTTACCCCAGGCTGTTTCCCTGTATGTCTCAGTCACCCCCCCCTAAATGTCACTAGCTCAAGACGCTCAGGTTCCAGTTACCTCTGAATGCCCAATATTTCCCTCAAGGTTGGCCTGCATCATCACTACCTGAGGTTGGATTCCATACCCCCTTGGCCCTGGGCATGGGGCGTTGCTCATGAGCCCATCTAGGGCTCACGACTTGGTGCAGACCCCTCAGAAAAGCTTTCGCTGTCACCACATCAGCCCCAAAAGTCAGTCCTTCCAGTCCAGTGTTTCTTTCAGTCATCCCCCTCAACCCCAGGACACCCCTCAAGATCACTTTTTCATACCCAAGGGACCCTCTCCACCCTTGTAACTAAATTGCCACCTTCTTCAGAACAGGTACAGAGGGGATGGGGATCCTATGAGGTCAGGAGTTTAGGGGGCCAGTAAATTTGGGCTGATTCAACCTCCTCACCCAAAAAGCCAGAACTCCAGGGATGAAAGGCGGGAGTGAATCACAAACCACCAGACTTTCAGGAATAAGGTGGGGTAGCTTTTATTTAATTGGACACTAACCAACCCACACAGCACAGACTGCCCCAAGCCTCTCTATCTGCCCCTGACTGAGGTAGGGAAGGGGTACACTGGGCCAGCCCTGACAACCTGGGGGCTTCACTCTGCTCTTCCATGCTATAGGACCAACCCAGGACTGAGTAGGCCTGCTTGTGTCCTTTTGAGGCCCCCACAGGGGTCTCACTCCCCACTGTGTGTGCCAGGGGGGTATCAAGACTCCTCCCTCAAGATAGGAAGCTGTAGAACCCAGGCTGAAGGGGTCAGGCACATTCACATCAGACCAACCTGGTTCCGGAAGCCTGGAGTTGGCATTTAACGGTCTGAGGGCCCAAGTCAGTTTCCTCTTGGGTAACTGGCTGCTGGGTAGGTGCAGCCCAGGCAGTGCCCCCACGAGGCTTGGGAGAGGAGGGGCCAAGACTCCAGGCCCAAGGGTCACCCAGGCAGAGACATAGCTGGCTTCCCTTTATCATGGAAGGGCCATCCACTGTCCTCCTTGGGAACACAGCCCAGCTGGAGGTAGGGCTGTGGGGGTCTCCAAGAGCAAAGATGGGGGAGGGAGCCTGCAGCAGACAGCTGGATCCATCCACCCCATCCCCAGTCCCATCCCTCCCCAAGTCCCTCCTCCAGACACAGCTGCAGGTCTGGGTCCTCCTCTATTCACCCAGGCATCTGTCTCTTCCCCCAGGCATCAGCCCATCCAGGGAAGGCAGGGGCCACGAGCTCCTAGGGGGCTTGACTCCTGTTCCTGCTGAACTGAGCCAGTCTGTACAAATCAACTGTGTTTCAGCTCAGTAGGCACGGGAGGCAGAGCCCAGGGAAGCCAGGCGGCAGAACAGGCAGGGAGAGGCGGCAGAGCTGGAGGAGGTGAAGGCCCAGGGGGGCGGAACTTAGCCACTGTGAACACGACTTGGTGCAGACCCTGCTCACAAGCAGCTAAGCCCTGCTCCCCAGGCCAGACAAAGGCGGCAGGGGGCCTCTCTGCCACCTCATCCCCAGTAGCATCCTCGGTGATGGTGGTGGTGATGGTGGTGGTGGTGGTGGTGGTGGTGGTGGTGGTGGTGGTGGTAGTGGTGGCGGTGACGGCCCCAGAGGCTGGGCTCAGGGTCGGTTGGAAATCCCTGGCAATGTGATTTGTGACAGGCAGCAAATCCCATCCCCAGGAACCCCAGCCGGCCATGGCACAGGGGTAAGGAGGCACTGAGCGGGGCCATCAGCTGGCACCTGGGGGGGAGAGAGAGAGAGAATAAAGGAGGTATGAGATTTGAGGACATCTGCCCTCCAGGTCCCAACAGCTGCTATCCTCTGAGGCCTTGCAGGGACACCCTCTCCCCATGTGCACCAGCAGCTGAATGGAGAGCTGGACCACCAGGCTGGACTCCCACCCCAGCTATGCCCTCTGTCCCAGGCCCAGGGATGAAGAGATGACAGGAGACTCCCTTTGGACCAGAGAGGCTGCAGGGACTCCCAGAGCCAGATCTCCACCTCTCCACTGGGTCATTCCTGCCCCGACATCACCACCACTGAGCCCTGGGCAGGCTAAATGGGGCCACGGGGAGAGGAAGCCAAGGGGGTGGCGGGCAGGCAGTTGAGGAAGTGATCTCACCCCAGCTGGCGCCACTTCCTAGAAGCATGAAGGGCAGGAGGAAACCACCAGGACCTCCCCCTGTAGTCCCGTCTCCTCAGCAGCCAGGCCTTAGCCTGCACCACACCAGAGCGGATGCCGGCAGTGGACGCCCAGCTATCCATGCTGGGCACGCATACCCCCAGAGCACCAGATCAAGGCTTGAGGTGCAAAGCCCCATTCAGCTGTTTTCCAAATGCCCACCAAGCCTCAGTTTCCCCATCTGTACAATGGAGCCGAGGGCTTCTATCTACCTCGTAGCACAATGAGGTTTCACCAAGAGTGTGTATGTCCTTCAGCAAGTGCTTGGCACCAGAACTACCTACAGAATGTGTGGAGCTACGTGCAACATGAAAACACAGGGCCCCTCAATTAAGAATTTTAAGACATCAACAGCAGAGCATTTAAACCAAGCTCCAGGTTCTTTGAGGTGGGGAGTCGGGGGTAAAACCAGTTGTGTGTTCAGTAAACGGGGCTCTGTGGCTAGGAGACTCCAACTCTAGAGCCAAGCTGGCCAGATCTGATCCCCAGCTCTACAGCTTCCGAACTGGGTGACTCTGAGTAAGTCACTCAACCTCTCTGCGCTTTCGTTTCCCCATCTGCAAAGCAGGGATACTTTGGTGGTAAGGATCCCATGAGTGCTAGGTGTAATTTGGGTGAAGCTACGCTATCATCACAAACCAGGCAGAAACAGGAAGGAAGATGGAAATGAGGACACTTGCACATGGGTAGGACCCCAGCACCCAGATCTGGTGGTGTCCACCACTGGGAGACAGGCTCTGTCCCCCCAGTCACTCCATAGACATACACAAATACACCGACCACCCACTTTCTCATCGTGCCCAGTCCAACCCTGTCTCCTCAGGGCCTGGGGGCACCAACCAGGAGCAGACAAGGCCCCGAAGGGCGGCTGGCCTCCCTGGGCCTCCTCCGGAAGTGAGACAGCACAATCGTGTCCCAGGGACGAGAACGGGAAGGGCGGCCATTTGGCCAGGCCTGTTTCCTGTGGGGTTTCCCCTGTACAGAGCCCCAGGACAGGGCCAAGGCCACTCCCCATCCTCACAGGCACAAAAGGCCTGGGTCTCTCATGGAGGGGGCACTATGAGGCAGGTGCCCAGGAGCCAGTGTCCCTGTTCCCAACAGCCTGCCTCTCAGGCTCATGGGTGATGGTATCCAGGGAGGGCCAAGCTTCTGGCAGCTGAAGGTATGAGGGGAGGGTTGGCCCTGGGCTGGGGGAGCAAAGCAGGACCCAGGCCTCACAGATGGATGCACGTGTGCCTGAGAATTCCCTGCAGACAGGGTGTGGAGGCCTGAGACACACAGGCAAGCATCTTGTCACCCCACCACCACCCTATGTTCCAAGAATGAATATGGGCCACTTCCGCCGGGGGCGCCACCACCACCACCACCACCGCCGCCGACGCCGACGCCGCCCCCAAGCCTGGTCCCCAAATACTTTCCACCTTCTCTCTCAGAGCAGCTGGGATCGGAAAATACCAAGGGCTACAGGCCCCGCCCTGTCGGCCGCCACCGCCTGCCCTCCCAGCCTGTCACTAACGCTTTGCCTAATGGGCCCAGACTCTCCGCAGAGGCTCTCTGGCTAGGGCCCCAGAGCCAGCCGCCAACCTGGGCGGCCCAGCCAAGGGCCGCCTGACCACCAGCCCCCCGCCCCTTACTCCCATCCCAACACCAAGACCATAACAACACAACACAACGGGCAGCCCTCAGAGGCTGGCACCAGGGTAGAGGAAGGCAGGGCTCTGTCAAGTGGGTGGGCCCTGCTGCCCACCCAGGGCTGGGGGAAGGGCGCGGGCTCAGGAAGGGGTGAGTAAGTGAGGACTGAATCACTTGTTATAAATAGGGGAACTATGGAAGTCACATCCCAGCCCCCATTGCGCCCAGCCACACCATACCACACTGCAACCCCTGCCTTAAACTTTAATCTCCCTCAGACCAGTCATGGAATTCCCAAGGGCACTCTAAGATCTACACTGGGAGCCCTTAACTGAGGGGTACACCCTACTGCCATGTACACTTCTGCCTTATCCTCATGTAGGTCCATGTCCCAGCCTTGGCCTGCCTTTTTGTTACCTCAAGAGTCAGCACTGGTTTCCAGGCCCCATCCTCCTCCCTAGGCACTCTGATAATTGCCAGGCCAAGACTTGGGGTCCCCAGGCTCCCCAAGGCATTCTCAGGGTGGGTGACCACAGGCCTGGATTGTGACACCAGAACCGGGCCAGGGAAAGGCCGAGGAGCTTAGAATCTCAGAATTCGGGTCCCTGGACCCTCATCACCCAGGCCCCCCATCCCAGACCACCCAGGCCTGCTCTGCCCAGGGCCACAGCTCAGTGACCACACCCAGGGTGGCGCCAGCTCCAGCACCCTGAGGCAAGGCGCCGCTGGAGCATGACTCAGCCATGCCCAGCATGGCGGCGTCCTTGTCTGCCCAAGGATTCTCACACACCCACGCCTACTGCCCTCTGCATATGTCCTTCCCAGGTGACCAGCCTTCCCCAGACACACCTCCATGTCCAGCCAGAACACCTGATGACAGGAGAGAAGGTGGCCAGAGTGCCCCCTAAGGGATTAGATGGCAAGCACCTGGACAGGATCGGACACACACTTCTCCCTGCTCATTTTCCCAGTGCTCGTCATTTACAGATAGAGAAACTGAGGCCTAAGAGGGATTCAGAGTCAAGTCCAAGGTCACACTGTAGGTTTAAGGAAAAGCCAGGCCTGATCCTGGCACAGAGTGCATCCAACATGGGAAAGGGCCAGACACAGAGGGACAGGAAGGAGTTTTCTTAAGAAGGCCCAGGTTTCCTGGCAGCGTTATTCATTTCAAATAGATTCCCCCACCCAGCCTCCAAGGTGAAGGGCAAACTCTGAAAAGTGTGTTAAGATATATCAAAGCACCACCTGGGTCCATGACAACCTGGTTATCCCACTGTACCACGAGGCCAGTTACCCTGGGACCTAAGATAGGATGGGGGTCTGGCCCACCGCTGCAGCTTACACACATCTGGCCTCCACTTATAACAGGCAGAGGTTGGTACGGGGTCCCTGCGAGGACCCATGGAGCACCCACCTCTGCTGGTTCTTTTCAGTGAGCAAGGGTCTGCAGAGACGTGGAGACTGGGCCAGCACTGACAGGCCTGACACCGCAGGACACACCCTGTCA
The DNA here is from genome assembly GCA_030848825.1 of Tadarida brasiliensis. Taxonomy (NCBI): domain Eukaryota; kingdom Metazoa; phylum Chordata; class Mammalia; order Chiroptera; family Molossidae; genus Tadarida; species Tadarida brasiliensis. The sequence goes on along the minus strand of CM061259.1, from coordinate 55,332,839 downwards.
CGCATGTGCTCTGAGTGCCAGCCCCAGGCCAGGTCAGTAGCTATGTTAGGACCCCACTAGGCCCATGGACAAAGCCTGCCAGTTGGGGTCTTGAGGGAGCTCTCAGAGGACATCTTGCAAGGGCAGAGGGCAGTGGGTACCCCCTGGGCGCTCAGACAGAGCTGGCACCAGTCCCCAGGACAGCAGCATGTGAACACATGCTCATGGGCTGGCCCGGGCACAGCGTGGGCGAGCGGACTGGGTGTGTCCCCCATCACCTCGCCTCTAAGCCCAGGCACCTGTCAGGTACTGCCCTCCAGCTCAGGCTAGCATGGGCATGGCTGCCAGGGGACACCTCTTATTCCAGGAGTCCCACACCCCCCAGCCTCACCCTGATATACCACCCATCATGGGTGGGCAGCTGGTTGGGACTGGAGCAGAGGGGGGACAGGGGACAGGGAGCCAACTATACCTCCAAGGCATTTAGGAGGCCACTGGATCTGGGCCTGTCTGGGCTGCACAGCAAAGTCAGTGTAGGCTTTGGTGGCAGTCAAGTCTAGTGTGGGGTCAGAGGTCAGTCTCGGGCTAGGATGGAGGAGTCTAGATTCAGTCTGGGCCTTTCACTCTCCTCCTGCAGCTCAAGGGCACAGGTACCCTGAAATGCAGAGGGCTGGGGAGTCAGCCCTCCAGAAATCTCCCAAACCTGACCCCCTTCCTATACAACGTTGAATGAGCCCTTCTCTCCTGGGCCAGGAGGAGCCAAGAGAGAGGAGAGGGGTCCCCCAAGACCAGGCTGCACTGCTGGACCCCTAAGGGACCTCCTCAATGGAAGGCCTTCCCCCCCATTCACTGACTGACATGTCAAGAACTTGAACCACTGTCCCGCGATTCCCATCCACATAACTCTAGAAGACCTCCAGCCACTCTTCCAGCTCCATTCCCACCAAGTCCAGGAACACCTCCAGGAGCTCGGGCACCGGTAGATCCATCCCCCTCCCCACCCTCAGCCGCCCCCCCCCCAACCCCAAGCCCAAGCCTGGCACATGTCCTCCCACCCCGCTGCCAACCCCCTGCCCACCTTGACCTGTCCCAGTCGCCTTGGGACCCGCCCTCCCCACCAGCTCTCCTGGGTCTCCGGGGCTGGGGGGAATGAAGGGGGGCCCCAAAAGGCCCCTAGTGAGAGGGTTAAGGCTGGGCCGCCCTTCTCCCGCTCCGTAGGGGGCGCCCCGGGACTCCACTAGGGCCGCCAGATGCACGTCTCTGCTGTCCCCACAACCTCCGGCTGCGGGACGCCCGCCTGCTCTCCAAGGGCCGGGGGACCTGCCGGGCGCACCCCCACTCCGCCCACGAATCCGGCGCGGAAAAGTTGCGGCCGCCGCGGCGGCGCCAGCACCTCCCTCCCTCCAGGGTCCCTCCCGACTCACCGCGGGGGAGGGGAGCGGCGTTCAGGCTCGGCCGCCGCCCGGGCCAGGCAAGCGGGCGGAGGGGCCGGAGGCCGGCGGGCGGACGGGTCCGGGCCGGGGTGGGGGCGGTCGCCAGCCGTGCTCCTTCCCACTCACTGGCCGACCAGCCGCGGGGCCGAATCGCTTTTAAAACCTCCCCGTCTCCTCCCCCGGGCCGGGCAGGGGGCGGGCGCGGGGCGGGGCGGGCGCGCCGTCATGTGTCCCCGGAGCCGGTCCGCCCCCACTTTCTCTCTGCTGTCCCCCAACTCGGTCCTGTCCCCAACTCAGCCCCAACTTTCTCCCTCCTCGTCTCGACTCGGCCTGTGCCCCAAGCACAGCCCAACTTCCCGACTGGGTCCCGGACTCCGGGTACAGCCCGTTTTGCAGCGAGGGCTCGCCCTAGGCGGGTGGGGAGAGAGCAGACATCCTAGCCCCATCGCACTCCCGAACCCCTCTAGGCCTAAGTCCTGCCCCTGCGCAGGAAGAAAAACCCGGGAGGCAGGAGAAAGGGAGATGGGGGTGGAGTGGGAGCGGGTCAGGAAGCAGGGTGCCAGACCCAGGATACACTGCTACTGGGTATTCTGGGATCCTACCAAACACTAACCCTCACTTCCTCCAGTCCCATAGTGCTTTCTTCAGCCTCGGGAAGTCCCACCATTTATCCCACCCAACTCCCTCCTGCTGCCATTGAAGACTTTCTGATCCGTGTGGTCCCTGCGTCTAGGAGCCCTCCCCTCACTGGCTTCCCGGCATCCCCGCCCCCACCCACCCAGGGCCTCTGGGAAACTCCCGGCTCCCGCGGTATCACTGGGAGAGGCCCTCCCTGGATCTCTCCCTCCTGCCCTGTTTGCGTGTCTGTCCCACCTCATCCTCCCCCGACCTCCCTTCCACCGGGAGGAACAGGGGGGCATTGTTCCCCAGGATGGGGCCCTGCCTTGGGGCCTGGCCCTGGGCCCAGGTGGGGGGCCGGGAACAAAACCCTGTAAAGGAGGGGCGGGGTGCCCTCTGCTGCCAAGCCAGCCTCCTTGGGCATGCCCGGCTGCCACTTTGCCCTCTCCAAGATGGAACAGGGGCAGGTAGGCTCCAGATCACCACCATCATGCCATGCAGGGTTCTGGAGCCAGAGGACACTTCCCAGACCTGTGCGGACATTGCTTTGGGGGACAGTTTCCGCCACCCACCCCCAACATTCCCGAAGTCATATAATTGGGGCTGGGGTCAGATTTTTCACCACCCACCTCCTGGGCAATAAGAGTCGTTCTGGGAGGGAGGGAGGGAGGGAGGGAGGGAGGGAGGGAGGGCAACCACACAGCAGCAGCCCTAGGCAGGGGACTGAAGGGGTTGCTTGGACGCCTCTAGATCACCTTGCACCCCATAATTCCTCCAACATCCCCCATTTCCTCAGTGCAGCTCAGCCGGCTTGGCCTGGATCTTGGTGGGATTAGGGAGGGGGGAGGCGGAAACCACACCTAACTACCATCCCATGGGGCCCAGCCCTTGGGGGCTCCTGGGTCTTTCTTCTCTGTGGGGCCCAAAGGAAAGCTGGCCTAGGCTGCAGGATCTGGCAGGTTGGGGCAGGAGGGGGCAGAGCCGCCTGCCTGTGGGGCCCCTGGGGGAAGATTTGGGGTGGCATAGAATTCCCCGACTCAGGGTGGGGCCCAGAGAGGGGGTGGGGCACTTGCCACATGCCTCCTGAGCAGCTACAAACAGGAAAATGAAGTTGCCAGGGTCTGGTGTCTCCCTGTCACACACACACACACACAGAGGCTCATCATTCCAGAAGTAGAAAGTGACCAAATTACAAGGGGGTATAATATCCACACTTCCAGAATGCTCCCTTCACACCCCCAAACAAAGCTTCCCATCCAGAACCCCCTCCCATCATTAGCCTAGTCATGCTCACATTTAGGGGAAATGCCATCTCCATTCTGGCTTCCTGGAATACCTGTGCCAAGACCCCTGACCCCATATAAGCTGTGCCCCTGCACGTGGCTCAGACCGCCCCAGTTCATTTAGCATCCCTCTGCCCAAGCTTGGAGGGTCTTCCTGGTGGCCCCAGCCCTTCCTTTTGATCCCTCGACGACATTTTGTACCAGGACAGCAGCCACCAGGGATGGGAGCTCTCCAAACTGCCAACTGACCCTTTGTCATGACAGGGAGGGGTGGGATGACAAGGCCAGGGTAAGGCCAGGTCAAGTGGCACAGGACACACACACACACACACACACACACACACCCATATTTGTTCATTCTTCAAACATTCATTGAGTGGCTGCTGTGCCAGGTGCTGTTCTGGGCACTGGTAACACAGCAAAGAACAAGCCAGAAAAAAGTCCCTTCCCTTGTGGGACTGTCATCTATAGGGGCTGTCACACAATAAACAGATAGATAGGTATGAAGATATACATGCAGTTGACCCTTGAACAACACGGATTTGAACTGTGCAAGTCCACTTATATATGGATTTTTTTCAACAAATACTGTAAATGTATTTTCTTTTCCTTGATTTTTTTAACATTTTTTTCTCTAGCTTACTTTATTGTAAGAATCTAGTATATAATATAAATAATATACAAAATATGTGTTCACTGACTATGATGTTATTGGTAAGGCTTCTGGTCAACAGTAGGCTATTAGTAGTTAAGTTTTTGAGGAATCAAAAGTTGTATGTGAATTTTTGACTGCATGGAGAGTTAGAGCCCCAATTCTCATGTTGTTCAAGGGTCAACTGTGGTATGTTGGGTGGTACGCATTAAGGGGAGAAGAGAAGGGGGCAAAGGAAATAAAGTGTGAGGAGGTAGAGGCTAAATTAGGAAAAGCCACCCTGAGGAGGAGGTCATATTTGAACAAAGACTTATAGGAGGTGAGGGAGGAGCCATACAGACATCTGGAAGAAAAGTTCCATGTGGAAGGAACAGCCAGTGCAAAAGCCCTGAGGTAGGAACTCACCTAGAGTATTTGAGAAACAGCAACAGCCAGGAGACCAGTGTGATGGAAAGGAAAGGGGAGTGAAGTGGAGTGGAAGAAGTGAGTTTCAATTCTTTGCTCCCCAACTTTCTAGCTGAATATCTTTGGCCAGTGATCATACCTCTCTGAGCCTCAGTTTTTTAATCTGTAAAATGGGCCTGAAAATGTGTAGTTTGCAGTTGTTCCTATGCTCTGAGATGAGATTCATTCGCTATGTCCTGACTCAGGGCCTGTGGTGGGATATGAACATAGCTACACCAGGTACATGCAGTCCAGCAGGCCTAGGATAGGGCAAGGGGGCTAGGTCAAGGGACCCTGACAGACCCAGCCGCCTGGTAGGTCACCCTGGCTCACACACATAGGGCCGCCTGCCTGGCCCCATGGCAACGCTGCACACAGAGACATCAAACAGGCCCTGCCGAGGAAGTCCCACGTCACTGTGGTTAGGGTGGCTCCTCCCAGCCCATCCTGGCTGGCGGGTGTGCTCCTCCTTGCCAGTCAGGGCCCCTGCTCCCGTCGTCCTGGCGACAGGCTGTGTTATGGACTGAGCAAGGATCCCACCACCTGCCCCCTCACTAGGGCACCAGCCACTCCCCACATCCATAGAAGGATGTGGTAGCCTGAGTTCACTGCCACTAACCCAGACTGGTGCAGAACATCAGGAAAGCCCTTCTCTGCCCCTCTGTAGATGGGCAGAGAGGCCGCAAGGATCTGGGGGGACCCCAGCCAGGTGCCTGAAATCCTCCCGGCAGAGTCAGTGTGTAGCTCAGGGGTACAGAAGGGTGAGTCAGACAGGAATAGCCCCCAGGCCTGGCCCAGCCAACCAGGGATGGGTGGTGGGGTATTGACTCACCACCCACCCAACACCGATGACATCAGGGCCTGGCCCGCCAGCCCGACTTGGCATCCGGCCAGAATGGGAGCACCTAAGAGGTGTCACATCTAGCTGCCCTCTTCCCTCTGACTGGGACCTGGCAGACGCAGGGTTAAGGAGGATCCCTCCTGGGGGTGTCTCCCCTAATCCCATCCCCCCTTGCCCGGGGATTTCGGGCCTCAGCCCCTCTGACGTCACTGGGGTTACTATGGCAACTTGCCGTAGTTCCCAAATAAAATTACCGCGGGCGGGTTAAGTTTCCTAGGAGGCAGCCGACGGGTAAACAATGGCGGTGGCAGGCGGGGCGGCGAGGGGCCGTCTCACTCTGCTGGGACCCAGGGGTACCCAGGGCGAGGATCAGGGTCCCGCTCCCCGTCCGGGACCCGAGAGCCCGTGAGCACCGAGGGGACTGGCGTACAGCTGGGGGAAAGCGAGGCCACCACAAGATGGGCTGGAGATGGGGGGAAGGGGAACCTGGGAGGGGAGGCTGGGGCGGCAGGGAACAAAGCGGGGACCAGAGGCCTGGGATCCGCCCTCCGCACACCCCGCCTCCCCCAGCCCACCGCCAGCCTCCAGTCCAGCTGTGGCTGCTCCCAGCTGCCTGGCTCCCCACATCTGGCAGGCCGCGCGCTCACTTCCTGTCGCCCGGGCCGCCTGGAGGGAGGTAAAAATAACCCTCCCCCTCCCCCTCCAGGCGGGCGCCTTCGGCGGAGACTCCTGGCCTGAAGGAGGATGAGGCCGAGCCGCCGCGGGGGACAGGAGCCCCCCTGAGGCCCCCTCCTATTCCTCCCACTGCCTCTAGTGTCGTGGGAGGAGGGGCGCATGAGGGTGGCACAGATCCCAGGCTGCGTGAGGAGCCTGGGGAGACTACTGCATTAGGAAGGAAGGCCCTTACGTGGGCCACCAGAACCCCATTCCCCACATGGTGGAGGAGGGGGGTGCCTGCTCTAACCCGCTGGGGACTGCAGACAACACGCCTGGAGTCCAGTCAGGGTTCACTCACCACGGACAAGTTACCTGCCCCCCCCCCCCGCCCCCGCCTCCGCCTCCGCCTCCGCCTCAGTTCACCTATCTATAAAATGGGGATGACAGTATCCACTTGCAAATGCATTTGCTCAATCCTTGTGAGCTATTATTTTTTTCCCCTTTCCGGGGGACGGGCACGGGGGGGGGGGGGGGGGGGGGCTTCTGAGACCCTCGAGTACTCTTGCCAGGTAAAGTACAGGACACCCCGTTAAATTTCATTTTCAGATAAATAACGAATCATGTTTAAGTATCCATGAAGTATTTGGGACATACTTATACTAAAAAATGTTTCACTTGTTCTATATCTGAAAATCAAATTTAACTAGGTCTCCTGTATTTTTATTTTCAAAATCTGGCAAGCACATCCCCAAGCCACCATTATCTCTGGCCTGGAAATGCTCCAACAGACAGCTCCCTGGTCCCCTTACTTCAGGCCTTACCCCTTCCATCCATTCTCCAAAGCAAACCAATTAAATTCATTTACATCCCCCTTCCACCATGCACTATGGAAAGCCACCTCGTTGGCCATAAGGCTCTTCTTGTCCGGTCTCTACTGTCTCTCCAACCTGTCTTTCACATCCACCTGAGCATCCTTCAGGTCCTAGGGCACCACCTCATCCAGGAAGCCTTCTTGACCTGCCACCATGACCCTCTGACTTAACTCTCCAGGAATTCTGTCTTCTGTCTCCCTATTCAACCATTTGAGTGAATTACTCAATCATTTGAGTTAAATGAACTTTTCTTTTTTTTTTAGTTTTTTTTTTCTTTATTGATTTTTAGAGAAAAGAAGGGAGAGATAGAATCAATGAGAGAGAACATTGATTGGCCATCTCCTGCATGCCCCGACTGGGAATTTGGCCCACAACCTGGGCATGTGCCCTGACCGGGAATTGAACTCAGCGACCTTTTGGTGCATGGGTCGACGCTCAACCACTGAGCCACACCGGCCTGGCCAGGCGTGAACATTTCTTAAATGACACAAAGCTGGTAACTTCCCTAATGGAGGCCAGGTGAAGGGAGGCACATATTCTGGCCCACCAAGTCCTCCTACTGGTCTCTGCTCTTTTCCCCACCCCACAGGGTCTGGGCCCTAGGCTGCCCCTCCTGTGGCCCCCTTAGAAGTCCTGTAGGCAGCTCAGTGGTGACTATTATGGGATCCTGGGGAGCCCAGAGTGAAGGGGATGCCTTAGAGTCTGACAGGGGGCCTGTCATAGCCTCTGGAGTGCACAGGCTTCAGCTCCTTTTGTCAACAGCCAAAGGAGCTTACTGGGTCTATCCCCTTACATGTCCCACCCAAGCCCCCACGTGGACTTGTCATTCAGACTCACACAGGCTACTCCCACAGATATGACCATCGCTAAGGTGGGGCATGCACTTGGTGGAGAAGGGTCCCAGAGCCCAAGTCACCCTACCCTGTTTTAAGTTTGGTGCCTCCTTTGGCAAAAAAGTTTGCCTCTCTGTTACTCAGTTTCTCCATCTCTAAACTAAGAATAATACCAGTGAAAAGTCAAAGGGCTATTTTGTGAACATTAATACACATAGGTGCACACATGTGTAGAACAGGTTGGAACAGAATGGGCTCATTGTTAGCTCTTTTGAGGGTGAAAAGCCAAAATCTCCATCACAGCCCTCTGATCTCCCCACCTCAGCAGGTTGATCCCCCAAGTCCCTCTAGGAAAGTTGCATCGACCACTTGGTGGCAGCTCTGGCCTAACTTCTCACAGTTCCTCTCACCCAACAGTGAGGACCCTAGGCTGTTATCCCCACACCCTGCACTCCGAGAACCAGGGGTTGATCTGGCTTGGGGAGAGACACCCTCTGTTCTCTCCTATTGAACCACAGCTGTCTCCTTCACCCTCATCTCTGTGCCCACCAGAACGGCAGGCCTGATCTGAGTCCCTACTCTGGGTAAGGACACCGAGTCCTGGAGCCCCTTACCACCCCCACTCTGCTGGAGGTTCGAACCTGGGTCCTTTCGCGCTGCCCCGGCGGCCCCTCCCGGCGGCAGTTGCCGGGCAACGCGCTGTTTGTTGGCGTGGAGGCGGGGCCCGCACGCAGTGACTCACAGAGGCGTGATGCGGGTGGGCGCCGCGCCCAGCCGCCTGGCCGGCGGCCCGAGTCCAGCCGCCTTGGCGGCTGGAGGGCCCCAGCTCTTAGTGGGCGCCCGAGGCCCGTGGGGAAACGGCAGGGCAAAGCCCGGGCTCCCGGGCTCCGTTCGAATCCCGGCCCAGCCTCTCCCTTCCTGTTTGTGACAGCCTTGGTGTGATGCTCATCAGTAAAATGGGCACACATTGCAGGCTGCAGTAACCCTCCACTGGTGCACCAGGCAGTTGGCATTGTGATCCAGTTACGCTCCAGGGAGCAACTTCTGCATGCCCCGACTCTGAGTTTGATCTCCAGTGTCTTTGGGCAAACTCCATAACCTCATCGAGCCTCAATTTTTCTATCAGCTAAAAGGGGGTAGCAACAACACCCTGCCTCTCAGGTGGTTTGAAGATTCTATGAATTAATAGTGAGACAATAAATGCCTGTCACAACTTAGTTCCAGGGCTCTGCCCCCCACCAAGGAGGGGAGGGTGTGTGGGAAGTTTTCTCCTGGGTACGAACCCTATAGAGCAAAGAAGTAAGAGCAGGGCGGTCGCCCTGGAAATGGGTGCAGGTCACAGGCCCATGGAAGGGTGGCATGCACGTGGCTTTGGAGTCCCGAAGCTGGGGCTGGCAGCACCTGCTGCGGGCGAGCGGCTGGAGGGGGGCCTGGGCGTGAGTCACCACCCAGCAATGAGGCCTGAGTCACGCAGGGCGGGGTCCCCCGGCAACCCCCCCCCCCAAGTAGTTCCCACAAAGGCCCTTTGAGAAGAGTTCCCCACCACCCACCCCAGCCCCCTAGGCCCTCTGCGTGGTGGGCTGTGGTGCCAAGGTCCTGCTGGGAAGCCCTGGAGGAGCCTGCCTTGGGTCTGGGAGGCGCCGGCCTGCTTCCGCCTTGTCTGTGAAAAGTCACCGTGAGCAGCGGGGCGTCCCCAGGGAGGGGGCTTCCAGGCAGCCTGAGTCACTCGGGGGACAGCAGAGGGTCACACACACACAGTGGGCAAATTGAGTCAGGCTGTCTGGGAAGGCAGGCAGGCTGGGCCCTTGGAATCAGGCTTTGTAGACACCCGTGAAAGAGCCGCCATTCTTCCCATCAGGGGAGCCTGCCACTCCTGCAGCGACTGCTGGCAAGAGAAAAGTTGCGGTGGGGAGGGGGCAGCACAACTGACCACCTCTCTCTGGCTGTACCACCTCTCCTTGCCTACCCTGGGGCCTTCTCCCCACTTTAGCTGTCCCTCTTGGTGTGGAAGGGACAGCAGGGTGGGGACTAGGGTGAGGAGAGTATAGCTGGGCCACAAAATTTAAGTGGGCACCAAAACAATAATCAAGATTAAATATTTTTTGTAACAGCTTTATTGAGATAAAATTTGCATACCATACAATTGAACTATTTAAAATACATAATTCAGCCCTGGCCAGTTTGGCTCAGCAGTTAGAGCGTCGGCCTGCGGACCAGAGTGTCCCGGGTTTGGTTCCTGCTAAGGGCACGTACCTCAGTTGCAGTTTGTCCCCGCCCCGGTTGGGGTCGTGTGGGTGGCAACCACTTGATGTGTCTCTCTCACATCGCTGTTTCACTCTCTGTCTCCCTCCCACTCTCCCTCCGGCTCTATCTGAAGATAAATGCAAAAAAAAAATGTCCTCGGGTGAGGATAAAATAAAATATATAATTCAGTGTTTTTAGTATATTCAGAGTTGTGCAACCATCATCACAATCAATTTTAAAACACTTTCATCACCCCAGAAAGAAACCTGGTATCTGCTGGTGATCACTCCCCATACTTCCCATTGTCCCCCAGCCTCTGGCACCCCTAATCTACTTTGTCTCTAGGTATGAATGGATTCATACAATGTGCCTTGTGACTGGCTTCATTCACTTTTCAAGGTTCATTCATGTTGTAGCATGTCTCACTATTTCATTCCTTTCTATTGCCAAATAATATACACCACATTTTAAAAAATCCATTTCAGTTGATGGACATTTGGGTTGCTTCCTTTTGGGGGCTAATATGAATAACGCTGCTGTGAACATTTGTGTACAAGTTTTTGTAGGGAAGATTAATATTTGAATACAATATTTTTGAAAATCAAAATTATTGCAAAAAAATACAGATTGAACAAACCATCAATTAAAAAAATTTTTTTTTTTTTTGTTAATCCTCATCTGCGGATATTTTTCCATTGATTTTTAGATAGAGTGGAAGGGAGGGAGGGAGAGAGGGAAACATCGATGTGAGAGAGACACATCGATTGGTTGCCTCCCAAACGACGCTGACCAGGGCTGGTGATCAAACCTGCAACCCAGGTATGTGCCCCTGACTAGGAATCGAACCTGAGACCCTCCGGTCCTCAGACCACACTTCTAACTGCTGAGCCAAACCGGCCACAGCAAACTATCAAATTTTTAAATAAAGACAGAATCTGATAGGGCTGGGATTAGGGAGAGGTGAATGAGGTGAGTCATACAAAAGCAAAATCAGGTTCTGTCTAGACCTGCACACTCCAGTGAGTTTGCCACTCTTCACATGGCTGCTGAGCGCCCAAAACGTGGCTAGTCCAAATTGAGAGATGTTGTAAGTATAAATGTTTTTTAAAAGAATGTGAAATATCTCATTGATACTTTTTATCTTGATTACATGTTGAAATGACACTATATTGGATACAGTGGGATAAATCAAATATTAACATTCATTTCACCTGTTACTTTTAACTTTTTTAAAAATGTAGTTATTTGAGCAAAAAGGAGCTACAGCTTGGAAAACAGATTCAGGTAACAACTTAAATTGTGTTTAAGTTGTTTTTTTTTACGTTTTACTTTTTTAAAAATTGATTTTAGAGAGAGCGAAACATTGATTTGTTGCTCCACTTGTTTATGAATTCATTGGTTGCTTCCTGCATGTGCCCTGACTGGAGATTGAACCCACAACCTGGGTGTATCAGGATGACACTCTAACCAAATGAACTACCTGGCAAAGGCCATCTACCTTTTACTTTTTAAAATGTGGCTACCGCCCTGGCCAGTTTGGCTCAGCAGTTAGAGCATCAGCCCCACGGACCGGAGAGTCAGGGGTTCAGTTCCCGCTAAGGGCATGTACCTTGGTTGCAGTTTGTCCCCGGCCCTGGTTGGGGTCCTGTGGGTGGCAGCCACTTGATGTGTCTCTCTCACATTGATGTTTCTCTCTCTCTCTTCCTACCTCTCTCCCTTCTGCTGTATCTGAAGATAAATGCAAAAATGTCCTTGGGTGAGGATAAAAAAAAAAAAAGTAAAAAACATTAAAAAATAAATAAAATAAAATAAAATGTGGCTACTAAAACTTTTTTAAATGACATACATGGTGGCTGGCATTTCTGGTTCATGATAAACTTCTTTTGGAGAGTGCTGCCCTGGGCCTTCTCTGCCTCTGTTCCTTTCCCTCCCATGTACTCAAGTGGCTGTGTGATCCCACCAATGACACCAAGCTTTCAAGTCAGACCACCTTTCTCAATCATTGCTGTCTTCAACCTTCATGTAGTATCTGTCGCCTGTGCCCACTTCCTGCTTGGCTTTGGGACACTATGCTCTCCTGATGTCCCTCCTCCTCCTCAGTCTTTTTTATCAAATGCCTCTTAAATGCTATCCTCCCTTCAGCCATCACATTCTGATGACCCCCTCTCCAAACATCTACTCCTTGGTGTTCCACAGGTGCCTCCAACTCAGCCTGCCCCAGGAGATCCCCACACTTCCTCCTTGGTTCCTCAGCTCTTACATGTGTTCCATCTCTAAGACCTATCGGCCCTACTTCCTAAAGCTATTCATTTCCACCTGTCCCCCAGGTCCCTGCCCTTCTCTTCTGAACAGCCACTGGTCTCCCCACTTGCCCTCAATGGTTGTCAAGGCCCTACTTAACCTCATCTCCTCCAGAAGCCTTTCCTGATTATACCACATCTTCCAGGCTGACCCCCATGCCTCCCCTGTACACTCTTGTGCTTTTCTGGCTCCCAGCACTGAATGCTTTTCATTGCACTCAGCAAGCTACATGACTGTCCCCCCATCAGACAGTGACAGGCAGGTGCCATGCCTATTTTGTTCCCCAGCATGCCAGGAACATGGTAGTTATCAATACATTGATGCCACAGATACTGTCTGAGGCTGCTCTGGGTGCATAATAGTGATCAGGACAAAGCTTCCTGCTCTGGAGAAGCTGACATGCGAGTACAGGAGACAGACAAGAAACAAGATATGCAGTCAAACATACAGTGTGGTAAAAGGCAATAGGGGAATGGAAAAAAACAGAGCAGGATAAAGCAAGAAGGTACAACTTTAAATGGGGGGGGGTCTCACTGAGGAGGTGATATTTGAGCAGAGACCTGAAAGAAATGAGGGAGGCAGCCATGTGGGTATCTGGGGGAAGAGAGTCCCTAGTAGAGGAACAGCAAGTGCGAAGGCCCTGAGATTAGACTGTGAGTGCCTGGTGTGTTTGAGGAACAGTGAGGAGACCCATGTGGCTGGAACAGAGTGAGTGAGGGAGAGAGTAGAGGAGGTGAGGGCAGGGAGAGAACAGGATAGAGTGTGCAGGGCTATGGGGAGGACTTGAGCTTTTGGTTGAGTGAAATCAGAGCCATGGAGCGTTCTGAGCAGAGGAGGGAAGTATTCTGACTAGGATGTTCACAGGGGCCCTCTGCTGTGCAGGAGTAGACTATGTGAGGTTGAGGCCTGAAGAATATGGAGGTGACAACTGCACTGGTCCAAGAGAGAGATGGGAGCTGGACCCGGGTTGGGGCCCAAAGAGGATAATATTTTAGATTCCTTAGGAGAGACAAAAACTGAATTTATTAATGGATTACATTTGTTAAGGAAGGTTTTGGCCCCAGCAGCTGGAAGGCTGGAGCTGCCATTTCCGGAGACCGGAAGATGGCTGGAGAAGCTGGTTTGTGGTTGAGGGAATGAGCTTTCAGCCCAGGGCCTCATATGGCCCTAGAGTGTCCCAGCCCAGACTCCAGTAGAGTCCAGAGGAAGGTGGCTCTCACAGGCTGGGCCTTGCCTTCTTGAGGTTTCTCTGGTGTGCAAACTACAAACACATCTCGGCACACATGAGCCCCTTGACCCACCCATGGTCACAGTCTTGGGGGCTTCTGGGGGCTGAAGCTCTGGGTTGACAGAGCTGAAAAGGGTCTTTTGGTTCACACATCCATAGAGCCACCATCTGGGTCCCTGAGGAGACCTCTGAGGGGACTGGAGGTGACACAGGGGGCTGGAACTCTCTAGGGGAGAGGTTCAGGAAAAGCTGCTGCTGAGTCACAGCCCTGGGTCCCCTATGAGTCAGCATTGGCAGGGGCCCCAGGAACTGGGGGCTGGGGCAAGCAGTTCCCACGCCCAAAGGAACCAGGCTGCTGGGGCACTGGGGCTTCCCCCACTGCCCCTCCCATCCTGTGCTGGGCTCCAGGGGATATTCAGAGCACTCTGGGGTTGAGAGGGCTGACCACTGGGCTGGGCTCCAGAAATTCTCTCTCCTGGTCTGACCCAGTTCAGAAATGCAGAGGCTGCCCACCCGGCCAATGTGTTGCAGCAATGAGAAGAGCTAAACGGTAAGAGGGACCACGTGTGACTAAAGTATTTGTGGGGACATCAGTTCCAGGGGGTTCTATTTAAGAAGAGTTCCTTCCTTCTGAGGCCTGTGCATTTGGGCATTAAGGTTCCAGCCTGGGAGCTCCAGGCAGCGTCCTCACCTTCGGTGTTGTGGCGGGGGTCGGGAAGGAAGAGGGAGCAGAGAGCGGGTCGGTTCCCACAGCACGGAGGACTCTGGAGTTTGCTGCCCCCTGCTGGTGGCTCTGGGAAGCTCAGCGGGCAGAAGAGCTGGCCTGAGTGCTTTTTCAGGCCCATCCTCGAGCGAAGGAGATGGGAAAGGCCTTGCACAGAATCCCAGCTCTGCCGCTTTCAGGCTGTGCCGTCTTGGGCAAGTGCAGCCCCTCTAGGCCTCACTTGTCCTTCTGTAATACAGATAATATTCACTTCATTGGCCTGCTGGGCAAGAGTCTGAGATGATAGAATGAATATAGTATATTCCAGAACAACCCCCTCTCCCTTTTCATTTTGAAAGGAGAGGGCACAGAAGGAACAAGAAATGTGACCCCACCCAAGGAGGCTCAATTACTATTTACTCCCATCCCCTTCCTTGCAGCTTTCCCCCAGGAAATTATACTCCATTTGGGGAGGAGGTGTTAGGTACAGAGTAGGGATGGACCCCAGTCTGGGGGTCCTGGAAACATCATTCTCCTGAGCCAGCTGGCTTTCTGGGCTGAGATCTGAAGGAATGGGGCAGGACAGAGGGAAAGAGGACTTGTCAAGGAGAAACTGAGGCAGAACTCTGGTGAGAAGGCAGAAAGGGAGAGGTACTGCCAGGTGGAGCATGACCATGCCCCCCAAAAGGTTAAGGCCTGGGCTTAGGGGGAGGGGCTCAAAGCTTTTCTGCCCTCCTCTCAGATGGGAGTAGGAGAGGAACAGAATGAGAAATCCATCAGCTCAGCCCTAGTCAATGGGAGGCTCTGCCTGGCCAGTGGTGCAGGCAGAGGCTGTGTGTGTGTGTGTGTGTGTGTGTGTGTGTGTGTGTGTGTTGGGAAGTATATGGGAGAATTTGTATGTGGCTCCCTGAAGGGAGTGTCTCCCAGTGTAGGAACCCTGCTGTGTGCTTCTGTGTCCCTTGGTGTGAATATGGGGGCTCCATGTAAGCATCTCTGATTGATCAGGAGAGCCCCAACAGGTGTACAACTTTCTAGTGCACCTCCTGTATGGGGCCTGTGCACATGGCCAGTGTGTTCCTACATGAGATGGTCCCAGGTACATGTCTCCAAGTGTCCTTGTATTTTGTGTGTGTCAGTAAAAGACCCCTGTAGACCTGGGGTTTTGTGGGTTCTCTGAATTCCAGGTGCCTCTGCCCTTTCTTTGTACATGAGTGATTGCGCATATATTTGTGTGTCTGTGAACGTTGGTTGCCTGCTTGTGCCCCTAAGACTGCCTGGCATGTCTCTATGGGTATGTTCCTGTTCTACGTATACATCCATATGTTATGTCTATGTATATATCCATGTATTTTGGGGTATTGCGTGTCTAGGTGTTTCCACAACTGTGCACCTGGTGAGTGGGGAGGTATGTGGATTCTACGTGTATCCCTGTGTGTCTGTGTATCTTGTGTGTGCTGTGTGTGTTCTGTGTCTGTGTGTTCTGTGGTCATTCCGGTGAATCTGTGTATGTGTGTGTCAGTATTGTCTGCATATGGCCCTGGGTTCCTCTCTGTATATTTCAGTTCTGAGGCCCTTCCTCCTGCCCCTTGGATGCAGTATCTGTATCTTGCACGTGTATGTTTGTCCCTATGTGTGTAGCTCGGTTTTATGGACATTCCCGTATAATCAGTGCCTCAGTGCCCCTGCATGCCCCGCCACGCCCTCCCGTGAGTGTGCGGCTCACAGCCCCCTGCTCGCCCTTCCTTGTGTTTGTGGTCCGCGTGCCTTTGTGCTCCTGTGCTCCCCATTCGCTTTAGAGGCCTGTGTGCGTCCCGGTCCCCGCCTGTGCCCTTCGCGCCCCCGTGTCCCCTGCACGGGCCCCAGAAGCTGCATCCTGGCGCCCCGTGGGCATCCCCGTGTGAGTCCCGGTGTGCCTGGCGGGAAGATTCCGGGCGCACATGGCCACGGTTGGTGGACCCACCGCCCGGCGCGGCGCGGGGAGGAGGGCGGGGGCGGCGGCGGCGGCTGCAGGGAGCGCGGGCACGTCACCGAGACAGACTGGCGGGCGGGCGGGCGGGAGGCGGTGGCCGCGGGTTCGAGCCGGCGCCGGAGCCCGCGAACGCCTCCTCCTGCTCGCGGCCTGGGGAGCCCCCGCCCAGCCCTGGAGCCGCCGAAATGCAATTTCCCGTGCTGGAACCTTGGCTCGGGGGGCTTTTCCGGGCGGGTTTTGGAAACAAGAGGGGACACGCGGCGGCGGCCCAAAGCGAGGTGAGCGCGGGTGCCAGGTGGGCTGGGGGCCGCCCGCGGGTTCGGGGCGCGGCGGGGCGGGGCGGCGGCGGGACCGGGCCACGGCCCCCTCGCGCACCTGCTGCCGGCCCGGGGGCGGGGGCCCCGGCCTCGGCGGCCCGGCCCTCCATTGTTGCGGCGGCTGGGGAAGGGGGGCGGGGAGGCCCCGGCGGCATCTCTTCGTCTCGCCTTCCCTGAGCAGGGGCTCTGGGAGGACCAGACCCCCCCTCCCAAGGGGAAGGCCTTCAAGTCTCAGAGCAGCGGTCGCCCGCGGTGGGGGGAGGGCCGGCTGAGATGCCCCCGAGGGACGGGGACGCATGATGGGGGGCGTAGGGACCCCGGGCCGCCCGGCACCTGACCGCCGGGAGGCCCGAGACAGGGCGGAGGCGAGCTTTGTTCTTGGGGGCGCAGAGCGGGTGGGGATCTCGGAAATGCAGGGCTAGTAGAGGCTCCGTCCTGGCGCGCTCGTTCAGAAGGGCGCCCGGGCCAAGTTCATGGGCGCGCGGGCCCGCGCGGGCCCTGCGGAGACCGATCCCCGCGGGGGCCCTGCTTGGGCCTGGCTGCGGCCACCGGCCCGGGGCTGCAGCGACGCCGCCTGCAGAAGCCAGGCGCCCTCCTCGTGCTCCCTGCTGGCCTGTCATTACCGGAGGCGGCTGCAGGGTATTTACTGGGGCCAAGGTTTGCTAACAGGAACACGCCCTCCAAAACTGGCCATAAAAAGGAAAAATGGCCCCGAATCCCATTGCTAGGGAGTCCTTTTAAAGCGACAGGGACCCTTTCACAGAGAACTGCCCTAGAAGGCATGCTGGGGGTGGAAGGGATGGAGAAGACCTCTTACTGACTGATGGGAACTGTGAGGTATCCCACACACCCCACTACACTTCATTCCCCACTCCCATCTCCTTTCCCACCGAATCCCCACTGCCCTGGACCACTGACAGATACCACAGTTAGATATTCCCAAATCGCTGATGAAGAACCCCAAATTCACACACTATACAGTGACATACAGCATCCCCATTACTCAAATCACCTGATATACACACACACACATCATCCACAAGAACACTGTCACATGGGCACACACATCACCCACAATGATAGGTACGTCCTGTGAAAACACTGCCACACAGAAAAATGCAACCACCACTGACAGTGGCCATGGCATAGACACAGCCTTGCATATAACACTGACACACACATTGTTCTCTACCACACACACACACAGACACTTGGATGGGCACTGTCGCATGAGCACCCACAAGCTGACACCCAGTACATACATGGACATACAGCATCCCCAATACTCAAAACGATACAGATATGTTAAATACCCTGACACAAGTACAGATAGACATGCATGTGCCTGCCCAAGCAAGGTCACACCCACAGTCACCCAGTCATGCAGGCAACCTGACACACATACACACAGATGGTATAAGACCTGTACAGATGCTGACATCAGGTCATATTAATCTTGACAGACACACATATAACACAGCCGCACATGCTGATAAACTGTTGCCCATGATAAAACATCCTCCTAGACACCCATTATGACACTGTCACCCACAAACAGAAATGAACCTTCCAATAGTACTTACACCCATAGTCACCTACCCTAACACTTGATTATACACCTGGACACCTATGATAATATTGACACACAGACAGATAAAATAACACATGCACAATGGCACACACAGATCCATGGGAAAAATGATACAGGGATACTCAGAAATCCAGTCACCTGGATGGCCATAAGTCCAGTGCTTGTTTATTGAGCATCTGTTATGTACTGGGCACCATTCTAGTGCTGGGGATACAAGAGATCAAAATCCCTGCCCTCTTGGAGCTGACATTTTAGTAAGGGGGGTGGGGAGGCACCACAATTGATGACACAGTCACCCTCAGTGGCAATGACATATCCCAGACACCCACATACACTGGCTCACACATCGACCTGCAAGTACCCACAATTAGCCTGACACACATTCAGTCACACTGACATCCACACACAAACAGAAACCCACAGGAGCACCAACACACGTGCCAACACACACACACATTTGGCATAAGAGACTGCTGCCCATTATCATACACACCCACCTGGATTTACAGACACCCACAGACCTCCAAAATAGCCCACCCAAATAGCTTGGACCCCCAAGTCCACTGCAGCTCCTCAGTAACAGGCCCATAGGCAGCTAGGTCAAGGTGGGTTGCCCTGCACCCTGAGCCACAGTAGTGTCTACATTTCTCATCAATTGGCCCCAAACCCCTTTACAGCCCTAACCCTAACCCTGGAGAAGCCAGAGCCTTCTCACCTACCCCAGCCCTGGTGGGCTTGGGAAAGAAGTTAGGCTCCTGGCCCTCTGGCCACCCCCAGGTCTGTATGGGACAGATGAGCCCCTTGTCTCAGGATCCTGCATGAAAGGCCTGAGCAGCCAGAGGAAGCCAGGAGCTGGCATAGGGAGGGCAGAGTGGGAACCTGAGAGGCCATGCAGGTATGACGGAAATGAGGAACCCCCTGCCTGCCAATCTAAATAGTATGGGGCATCAACAGGACCCTACTTGGGAACCCCCATGTGTGCTGTCATCATACGCCCAGTAAGGGGCTCTTTGTCTGCTAGGCCCTGACTGCCTCCTCCCCCATGTCCCCCACAGGTCCATGCACACACATAGGGACATACGCACACTGGGACACACATGCAGGAACACATCAATGTACACACATACAGAGACAGGGACAGGCTGCCAGACACCTCCTGGAAGCACTGCACCTCTGACCTCGTGCCTGCCCCCCCCGCCACTTCCCCTTCTTCAACTTGATGGCAGAGCTGCCTCCATCCATCACCCTCTCACCTCTGACCCTGACCCCCAGACCTGCACCAGCAGCCCTGCCTTCCCGGAACTCAGGGTGGGGGTGGGGTGGGGGCGGGCCCTAGGCCAGTGTGACTTCTGCAAGGCTCCCTCTCCCCACTCATTCCCAGCCCAGACAAACCCTCTCAGCCCAGGTGTGGCAGGGGTGGGGTCCCAGGAAAAAGAGGAATGAGGGCCAAAATGGCCCTGAAGGGCACCCCTGCCTTGCACCAGGGCCTATGGTTGGGAGTTGGAGAAGACAGCTCCACCCACCCTGCTGGGCTTCAAAGTCAGAGGGAAGCTCAGTGGGCCCTCCAGAAGGCCTCAGGACACTTGACAGGAGGAACAAGGTCCCCCCCCCCCCAGGTCCAAGTCCAGACAGTGAGCCGCAGACGTTGAGAGGGCAGGCCGACAGACACAGATCAGGTGTAAAGAGCTAGACAACCCCTGGCGGACCCAGACAGCCCGGAACAGGAGCACTCGCAGGGCGGGAGACCTAGACAAATACTGGCCGGTGAGGGGCACAGTCAGACCCAGACAAGCAGACCCAGACAGACACCGAGGGAAAGGGCGGGAAGCCAACGCCGACCACTGTAGACAAAGGGAGACAGACCCCCGGAAGGCCCCAGATAACCCCTCCCCCACAGGACGGGGCGCCGTAGCGCTCCTCCCGCCCCGCCCCTCGGTCCGAACGCCACGCCCACTTACCCAGCCCCGCCTTCCTGATTGCCCAGACCAGCCGGTCCTTCCCGATTTGGGGGAGACCCCTTGCCAGGATCTCCCTCTTTGGTAAGTCAAGATCGGTGCCCTTAGAGTGTCCTCGGGATAAGCCAAGGTTGCGGGTTCCATCTCCAGTTAAGGCGCGCAACCAATGAATGCATAAATAAGTGGAACAACAAATCCATGTTTCTCTCTCTCAAAAATCAATTTAAAAAAACAAATTTACTTAAAAAAAATCAGCGCCCTCAGGTAAGCTAGCGGAGAGAAGGCACAGGAGAAGAGGTGTCAGGGGGGCCCCTCAGTATGGTCAGAGTGCCTCGGCCCTGATGACCTCGCATTCTATCGTCATAGTCACCAAGAACAAAGTGGGAGTATGTATACCAAACTCTCAGAGCATCGCCTTCCTCATGGATAAAATGGGTATTCTGATAATAGGGTGATGGATGTAAAGAGTTATTATTATTACTATCTCTGCTCTCCCAACCCCCCCCCCCCCGAGTTCTAGACATTCTCTCTTTTTTAAAAAAAAAAACTATGTTTTTATTGATTTTTTTAGCGAAAGAGGAAGGGAGAGATAGAAACATCCATGGGAGAGAGAGACAAACATCGATGTGAGAGAGAAACATCGGTCGGCCACCTCCTGCACGCTCCCCTCTGGGATTCGAGCCCGCAACCCAGACATGTGCCCTGATCCGGAATGGAACCGGGACCTCTCAGTCCATGGGCCGGCGCTCAATCCACTAAGGCACACTGGCCAGGCTAGGCATTCTCCTGTTAGGACCATCATCCCCAAGGCAGAAGAACCCACATTCTCCCTCGGAAGGACTTGGGTAAAGGGGAGGAGCCCCGGCTGCAGTCCACCCACCCCTGAGCCGGAATGGGGCCTGATGGCCGGGTGGATGGGTCAAGAGGAGGGCGCCCCACCCAGAGCTCCCGACAGGGGTGGGCACTTGACTGGACCCCGGCCTGGGACGAGAGGCCGGGCTTTGGAGAAGGGGCTTCATGAGTTGGGGAAATTTCCTGAGGCGAATCTTTCGGCGGGTCGGGCTCCTAGGGGCTCCGGTTTGTGGGCAGGTCCTGTCGGGGCGGACCTTAAGGGAGTTGGGCTTCAAGAGGGCAGCCTTGGGGATTCCGTAGGGACGCGGTTCCTGCGAGTCCAGGCAGGCGTGTTCTAGAGGAGGGTCCTGGGGGGCAGGGCTCTGTGACCTTGGTCGCTCCTGGGGCCCACAAAATGTGGGGTGCTACCAGGGTTAGGCTCAGCGGGCGAGGCCTGCGAGGAGGCCTTTAGAGGAGCTGGGCTCTTTGAGGACAGGCTTAGGGAGCAGGTTTTATGGGGGTTGGGCTTGGGGGCGGAGTCCGTGGGAATCTATATGGGCGGGCTTTAGAGGGAGGGTTCTAGGGACAGGCAATATGTGGGTGGGCTTTAAGGGGGCAGGTCTTGGGGAGGGGCCAGGGTTTGTGGCTTTAGAGGGGCGGGTCTCCTGGGGCAGGATCTGAGTCGGGTCTCGGGGGAGGATTTGGGGGGCTGTGCTGGCTCAGGCTGACTACACAAGGGACCTTTTATTCAAACTTAGCGCACTTGGGGTCCCTGATCCACCTTAGGGTTATGCCAAGGGGTTCCTTTGGGGCTCCATATTACCCTGAGTGAAATGGGAGGGGGCTGGAAATTTGAAGAACCCTCTCCAGGTCATCCAGGTGGGGGGCAGCCTCCCCAAAGACCGCACGTGGAGGCACCCTACGGGGTGCGTACCCAACTGTGCGCAGTTCCTGGAAGGAAGGACTGAAGGCGGTTTTTACCGGGAGGAAATGAGGAGGGGGCAGTCCAAGCAGCTATTTTCCCGCAGTGTATTTTGAGGTCTGAGGGTGAGCAACCTTGTACCCTTACATCACAAGGGCCTGAGTTCAGATGCCTTGAAACCCTGCAGGAGGGCAGCAGTGTTCCCTCACATCCTCTTCCTTCTCCCCTATTCAGTGGCCAAGTGGACCTATGGGTGGGCCTGGCAGCTTCCCACTGTGGGCCCAGCATTTGCAAAGTGGAGACCCTGATAACCCCCAGGGGTTGTTGTGATTCATAAACAATTGTGCCCAGGAACACAGTGAGGCTCACAGAAGGTATACATTGTATTTAAATTACTTGTTTATCTCTCTGTTGCATGATGTCCCCCCTCCCCCCTTGCAAGGCAGCCAGACACATCTTGGGGCCACTAGGAGTGGTGCCTTCTGGTCTCAGTCTGCCACACTGACAAATAGGCTACATCTGCACCTTCCAGGGCCCTTTTGAGGATGATTTGAATACATGCATGAAGCAGGGAGCCAAGCACCCAGTATTGCTACATCCATGTAGCAAAGACTACATAAATATCTACTGTTACCATTATTTATATTAATCTTGTGCTTTTCCAGGTCCTGGAGCAGACAGTTGGCACCTAGTGTTTGCTTACTTAATGAATCAATAGGTCCCTCCCTCCCTCACCTCTCCTGTACCCTGCCCCCCACCCTCTACTCTGAAATACCACCTCCACCACCACCAAGAAGTTGCCAAGGGCTTGGGGGAACATTCAACCTGTCGGTGAGTTTGGGCAGCTCAGGCAAACCATCGACCGTTGAGTGGACCCCGAGGCCTGGAACTGCCATCCACCCATCATAACCCCCACTTTCCAGATCTGGGGCGTTGGGTCCTACCTGATCACATCCCCTCCTTTAGGCCACAGCGAAAGTCACAATCAACATTCATTGTTGTCGGTGGGTTGTGAGGACAGAGGCCAGACCCACCGAGGGATGAATGTCACTGTGGCTGGGCAACACACAGCCTGAGGGGAGTGGGCTGGGAGACAAGACCCACCATGGATTCCCCTCAAATTCCTCAGCCTGTCCCTTGCCCTGATCCCTGCCTCTCACCACTTCTGGAGGGCTGGTGTCTGGGATCCTGATGGACACAAGCTGGATTTGGGAAAGAAATCCTGGATGGTTGGGGGGCTGGGCAGCTGAAAAACCCTTCTGAAAGGGGGTGGTGAGCTCTGCAATCTGAGGGTTCCATAAACGTTTCTTGAATGAATGAATAATGTTGCCCTCTTCTCTGTGTCAAAGTCCTGGGCTCAGCTTTCTCACCCTTCTTGCCCAGACACCCCATTGCCCACTTAGCACCTAGATGCTGGCTGATCACTCCACCTGCGGGTCTGTGCCCCACCTAGGTGACTCCTGGGCATGCTCCACTGTCCTAAGACTGAGCTGAGGTCTCATTTGGGGGAGGGAGGATCGAGGCTCTGGTGATCACTGAGGGTCCTCCCATTAGCCCAACCTGTGCCTCTGTTCTCCCCAACCTCCCCCATTTCACCCCCTCATCACCCCAGGGATAGACCAGGCTGCCTGGCAGCACCTAGCCTTCGGGACTCCAGTAACTAACTGGAAGGGGGAAGGCAGACTTTTGTGTTAGTCTTTGTGAATAACCCTAGGGGCAGGTGGCTTCATACTTCAGTTTGTTCATCCATTAAGTGGGGGTTCCACTGAGACAATGGGTGTGAAAGCACCGTAAGGGATACCAGAATTGGGGGCCTTGGTCCCATGAGCCAGGTACCATCCCCCTTTCAGAGACATCTGGAGAATCTGCAGTTCTCCCCCCTCCCCAAAAGGCCCAGGGGCACCTGGCCATTCCCCCAGCCCAGGGGAAGGAAGAAAGCAGTTACTAAGTTACAGGTTACATCAATGCTTGTCTTGAGGGTGGGGCTTCCAACCCCCACCCACCCACCCACCCAAAACCCTGTGGGGCAGGGTGGCAGGCCTCCTCGTGGGGTGTGTGACTCCAAATTGCAGGTGCCCCCTGCAGACTGTCCTGTCATCCCCCCCTTGCCCCACTCAGAGACCATACATCTCCTTGGCAAGTGCATTTACAGGGAGCAACAGCAAGCCCCCCTGTGACAATAAGGAATCTCCCACAGGCTATTCCTCCCCCTTCACAACCCCTTGGAGGTATAAGGAGGGAACTGACAGCCCAGACTCCTAGGCTCCAGAGAGGTGAAGGGAGGGGCAGAGAGGAAGGGGAGAAGGAGAGCTTGTGGCAGGCAGGGTTTCTTCTCTCTCTGCCCCTCCACCTGGCACACGTTGCCCAGCCATGGGGACCTTTGACCTGTGGACAGATTACCTGGGTTTGGCACGTCTGGTGGGGGCTCTGCGTGGGGAAGAAGAACCTGACACCAGGCTGGACCCCCAGCCAGAACCAGCGCCAGGACTGGGGGATCAGAGGTCCAGCCCAGAATCCTCACCAGCTCCAGAACGCCTCTGCTCTTTCTGCAAGCACAATGGCGAGTCCCGGGCCATCTACCAATCCCATGTGCTCAAGGACGAGGCGGGCCGAGTGCTGTGCCCCATCCTTCGAGATTACGTGTGCCCCCAGTGCGGTGCCACCCGAGATCGTGCCCACACCCGCCGATTCTGCCCACTCACTGGCCAAGGCTACACCTCTGTCTACAGCTATACCACCCGCAACTCAGCAGGCAAGAAGTTGGCCCGACCTGACAAGGCGAGGACACAGGACTCAAGTCACCGCAGAGGAGGAGGAGCCAGTGCAGGTGGCTGGGGAAATCAACTGTGGAGGGGGGCCTGCCTTTGTTAAGAGGGATTAACCCCAGTACCCACTTCATGGGGTGAGGGTAGAGAATCTGTGTAGAAACCTTACAACAGTATTCTAGAAGTGTTGCACAATGTGGGTCACTGGGGCTTGACTTTGCTCTGTGATCTTGGGCAAGGGACTCTCCCTCTCTGGGCCCTTGGGGGGAAATGCCATCCTTTTCCAGGCACAGGTGACCTGACATGGAAGCCACAGGGATTAGCAAGCGGTGGGATCTGGGCACAGGTACAGCAGGGGCTTGACACTGCTTGGCACTGAGGAGATTTGTGGCCTGAGAGGAGTTTAGACTCTCTAAACCCCAGCTGCCTTCTTTCTTTCTTTAAAAAAATTTTTTTTTCTTTATTGATTTTAGAGAGGGAGAGATATGGAATCATCAATGAGAGAGAACATCGATTAGCCGCCTCCTGTGTGCCCCCCACTGGGGATTTGGCCCACAACTCGCATGTACCCTGACCAGGAATCGAACCAGCGACCTCTTGGTGTGTGGGTCGAAGCTCAACCACTGAGCCATACCTGCCGGGCGCAACTGTCTTATTTCTTTACTCCTTTTCTAATAGTTTGTGTGCCCATTCTGTGCCAAGCGTTGGGCTGGGCCAGTGGTAGACAAGGTAGTTGGAAGAGCAGCAGTTAAAACACATGGTGATGGGTGCTAAATGGGTGAGTTAGAGAAAGCACCTGATCCAGATAAGGGGATTCAGGAGGGCTTCCTGGAGGAAGTGACTTCAGGAAGCCTAATTCAGTTTGGTGGAGAGTTGGAAGTGAGGCCCAGGCACTGGGGCTTGTTCAGGAACTTAGGGATGGAGTGTGTGTGCTTGTATGGTAGAGGGGAGGTATCAGAGATTTGGGGACAGCTAAAGGGCCTATAGGTCCTTGTGGGACACATTAAAGAGTTTGGACTTGGGCAGTAGGGAGCCACAGAAGTGGCATGACCAATTTTGCATGTTAAGAGTGTGTTAGACTGTGGCTAAGTGGCTGGACCATGGAGGAGGATGGATTTGAGAGTGTTGGAAGAGGCTAGTTCTCCAAGCAGATGTGTCCAAAGCAGGTAGGAGGGAATGGCCCAGTGCCCAGGGAAATGTCAGGTTGGAGCAGAGTCCCATGAGTTTGCTGTGTGGGGAGCAGTCCAGTAGAGCATCTGGAGCTGGAGCTTAGGAGAGAGCTGCAGCTGGAGCCTCCCTGAGGCCTAAATCCACACTCCTCACCTGCACAGCCCACCACTCCGATCAGATGTGGGTTTCAATTCTGCAGGTTTTGTTTGGGTGAGGCCTGAGCACCTGCATTTCTAACCAGCTCCCTGTGAGACTGCCATGATGCCAGGCCACAGACCATGCAGGCTTTTGAGTAGTTTGGACTTAAATGGTAGCAGTTATCATTATAGATGCAAAAGACCTCAGCTCCTGTGGGGTTTTAAAGGACAAATCCATTTTAGCGACTTTATGGGGTAGTCAGCCAACAGAGGAGGGTTTTTTTGTTTGTTTTTACTTACTGATTTGAGAGAGACAGAGAGAAACAGCGATGTGAAAGAAATGAGGTTCAAACCCACAACCTGGGTGTGTGTCCTGACCAGGAACTGAATCTGCCACCCTTTGGTGTATGTGATGATGAGCCACACTGGCCAGGACAGAGGAGATTCTCAGGGGGCAGTGTCCCTATTTGGGTACTGTGGCTGGGTACCACCTCTCATCAGACTGTGAGCTACTTGAGTGTGAGTCTGGAGGAGAACCCCACCCTGCCCCTGCAGGCTCCAAGTGAACATTTGTTAAAAGAGTGAGAGACTGCCTCCAGGAGAAGATAGTATTATCCCTGTGAGGTTCGGTGAGGTCCAACTTGGAGACGCAGAAAGCTGAGGGGACACATAGAGATGATGGTCTTAGAATCTTCCTTTTCCCCCTTAATTCTGAAGGAGCAGGAAAACTCACGTCCCAGGGTATGGAGTGAAGGGTGAGGAAGCCCTCCCTTGGCACAGAAGGGCTGCCTGAAGGCGGCCTCCTGGTAATACTCTTAAGTAACAAACCTGGGGTCCCCCGAGCCCTACGGCCACGAGGGGGCAGCACCACAGGACGGAGTTGGAGTTTTTGCACTTTGTGACCGGTTCTGGGTCTCACCTGGGACTTGCCATGGTCCAGGAATGTGACTTGGCTGCTATTCCACAAGCAGCCTCTGGGTGGCGCCAGAGCCCAGGCAGCCCTGCAGGTTGAACTGGTACTTTGGCAACGTGAATCATCGCCTATTATTGTTTTTATCCTACCCACCCTCTGCTTTTAAACTCAGGTTCCAAAGGTGCCGGGAAGTCTTCTGGACCTTCACCCTCTTCCTGCTGCCCCTCCACTTCTGCCTAGGAGGCAGGTATGGGGAGGATGTCCAGGATGCTGCCTTCACCTGGCCTGGGGATCCTGACTCCTGGAAGACTGGATTTCAGGGAAGATGCATCTGGCAAGGACCCTCCCCTGAATGCTTCCCCCAGCCTGGGGGCTTGAGTGAGGGAGCAGCGCTTGGAAAAACTACCAAAAGAGCCCTGTGAGGAACCTGTGGTCCTGGGACACCCTTGCCCTCCCTCCCCAACACTGGGCACCCAATCAGAGCTCAATAAATGTTATGAATGGATCAGTGGTCAGATGAGGCTGGTTTTCACTGGAGCAGGAACAGCTTTAGAGGGGCTGGGGCACCTCTTTTCTCTCCTGGCTGTGTTAGCCCACACATGTTCTTCTGATTCCCACTTTCCCGACGGTTGTTTAGATTTCAGTTCACCCTGA
This sequence comes from Tadarida brasiliensis, assembly GCA_030848825.1. Lineage (NCBI taxonomy): Eukaryota > Metazoa > Chordata > Mammalia > Chiroptera > Molossidae > Tadarida > Tadarida brasiliensis. The sequence goes on along the minus strand of CM061259.1, from coordinate 55,305,527 downwards.
GGCTCTGGGATGAGCTGAGAAATGGGAGTGGGCACCACTGGGTGGCTGTGGGGCTTTGAGAAGTTATCCCTTTCCTAGCATGTCTGGGCACAGAGCGGCGCATTAGACACTTTCTCTGACATTTGGTGTTTTCAAATTCCCTTTCTACCACCCCTCACATACTGACATGTCAAATAGTTGGAATCCCCCACGCTGGGGGTAGGGGCCTGATTTGAGGGGGGAAATGGAGAGACAATTAGACCAAGCCTCCCTCCCCCCACTGCCCTTACCAAAGAGGCCCTCCATGAATGTTTACATCACACCACAATGCCCCAGTGACTTGGGGCTATGGAGTCAACGTGCCAGGCCCTTGGGGGGGTGGGCGGGGGCAAGGAATGGAGCTATGTTCACTGTTTCTGGTGTGTGTGTGGGTGTGTGTGGGGGGTTAGCCAGCCCAAGCCTTGCCCAGGGACACTATGGAGGCAATTTGGGTCTGCTTGGGCAAGAGTGGGAGGGAGATACAGAGCCCTCCCCACTCAGGAATTGTGATCCAGTTCTTGGGGAGCTGTGCACAGAGAAAACCCCACCCCTGTCTTGTATCCTCCTTCACCAGAGCTTGTTTCCCTGGCTTCTAGGGGGCAGCAGGTGGCAAGTGTCCATCCACATTTCTTCTCTAAGCCAAGGGCTCGCTTCCATCCCCAGCCCACACAGTCTCTCTCCCAGGGTTGAGTGGAGGCAGGATTTGGACTTTGCAGGTTCCCTCTGCCCTTGAACTGGGACCTGAGGCCACCCAGGAGGACAGCCAGGGATGGGAGCTTTCCCTTGAAGACAGCCTGCTGCCTAGGCTTGGAGGGGGAGAGAGGACAAAGAAGACACAGAGGGGTGCCCCCAAGGGTCTTCAGATTGAGTTGGGGACACAATATCCCAGCCACTACTAGCTGCTGGGGCTCAGACCCGAAGGGCTGGACAAACTGGCATGTCCTGGTGGGTCAAAGAAGGAGAGGGGGCAGGAGACCCTGCTCTGACTTGCTCCCCTCCCGAATGGAGTCTCCCAGGGTGCCATAACCCTAGGAGTTTGTTTGGGTGTGGGAGCCACAGGCAGAGCCACTAGTAAAGGGGTCAATGTGTCCCTCTCATGTCGATGTCTCTTTCTCTGTCTCTCCCTCTCTCCCACTCTATCTGATGATAAAGAGAAAAATCCTCGGGTGACGATTAAAAAGGAGGGGCAGGTCTGGTCCACCTGGTGGAGACCAATTTAACAGAATCATCTTGTTCTGTGAAATGGGTTTGATGACAGCACCTGGGGGTGCTTCTGGTGCCACCAGGGACTGTGGTCAGGCTTGTTTGGGGTGAGGTATGCAGTGACCACCCTTGGCATCCTGTCTGAATCAATAACAACACACACACACACACACACACACACACACACACACACACCCGCCCAGGACTGCCTCCTTGCAGGCTGGGACTTCAAAAAGCAGCTTGTCCCACAGATGACAGGGCCACTGAACGGTGAAAAACTCCAGGTGAGTCCTGTGGGTTCACAACCTCACAGATGCTGGTGTGTATGCCTGAATGGGTGCATACAGCCCTGTGCTCCCGGGGAATCCTACACACTTGGGAACTCGTAGGAACCCCCTGACCTGTGTCCCAGCAGCAGCCCTACGTGCCCTCCTAGGAAGGATGAGAAGTGAAAGGGGAAAGAAGCTGTTGGGGTTGTGGGTAGAACATCAAGGAACCCAAACACTTCAACCCCCAAACAGCAGGTCCTGGGGCCTTGCTAGGAAATCATTTATTAATGTTCTTCCTGAAATAAATAAAATGGAAATCAAGAGAAAGACAAATGTACAACCAACAAAGGGAGCCCTTTTTCCTCCGAGAAAGAAACAAATTCTGAACCTGCCATATATCACCCAAACGAGCCAAAATTTGCAAGCCCAGATAAGCATCTGGGTGGCTCTGGGCCCTCGGCTGAGGGCAGTTTCTTTGGCCCACTAGGACCTACTGGAGCATCTTGGAGTTAACAAAATACCAAGAGCAACATCAGGGATGGAAAGCATTCCTGGGTCTGCAGAGGGATTGTTGCCAGCTTTGTAGCAGGAACATCAGGCACTTCTGGGGGCCAGGGTTTGAACAAAACATACACACATCCATGGGAGAGGTAGGCACTGCATACACAGTCCCCCAGCTTCCCCATTTGGAAGCATCTACAAATCCCTCCAGGACTGCTCCCCTCGAGGGAGAGTCCCAGGCCCCTTTGATGTATAGGGCATGGGGGCTTTCCCTGCAGGTTTCGACTTCCGGTAGTTGAGGCGCCTGAATGCTTCCAGGTCCCGGTGGGCATTCATGATCAGCCGGCTGCACGAAAATGCTGGCATTGACTCCGAGCCGGAGCGGGATGCATCCCACGCTCCTGCTCGTACATTCCCACACAGGCTCACACTCATGCACGCTCACAGGCCACACACACACACAGGCTCACACACTCTCTAGGCACATTCACACAGACACACATGCACAATCAGAATCAACCTGTTACAGAGTAGACTGACTGTCCCAGCTCCTCTCCAGCTGCTGTAAGGATGGGTCTACGACATAATAGGTGAGGCCCCAGGAGGAGTGACACTTTCTGGGGGCCCTTTGCTGGGTGGTCTGGGCTGCTGTGGGGGCCCCCTTCTCGCTGCCCTACCGGTTTCCCCCAACCCAATCCTCCCTGGGCCCCATCCCACTACCAGTCCTGTCCTCCCCTATGGATCCAAGCCCAACTCTTACTTCAGGTTGGAGAGCTCAATAATGAGGCCGCGCACAGTATCTGTAGCGTCCTCCATCCTGGTGGCTTCACAGGGCTTGATCCCCTTGTGGGTACTGGAAAGAGGGGAAGACAAGAGGAGGGACCTCAGCAGACAGCTCCACCAAACACCATTCTGGGGGGCTCTGACTGGGCCTTCAGTCTGCTTTTCCAGATATTAAGCTACCATGGGCAGAGCTCAGATGGCCAACCCAGCTGGATCGACTGCCAAAAGGACACCCAGAATCCAGCCACTTCCCACCACAGGCTGCCCAGACACCCAGCTCCTGCCCCTACAGCTTGATCCCCATGCAGCATGGGGTGGAGGGCTGTGAAAATGGAAGCCTGGCTCACTGCACCATCTGCTGGCACCTGCAAGACACCCTCTCGATCCCCTCTCCACTGCTCCGGTCACACTGAATTCCTGGCCTTTCCATGAGCACCTCTTAGGGCTCTGGATGTTCTCTCCCAAATGTCTCCTCCTTGGGGGTGGGGGGACTGGACTTTCTGATCACTGAGTTAAAATGTTAACCCTCTCACCCTGGCTGGTTTGGCTCAGCGGTTAGAGTGTTGGCCTGCGGTCCAGAGAGACCCGGGTTCGGTTCCCGCTAAGGGCACGTTTGGTTGCAGTTTGTCCCAGCCCAACCAGGGCCCCTGGCTGGGTCGTGCGGGAGGCAGCCACTCGATGTGTCCCTTTCACATCGATGTCTCCCCCCTCCCTCTCTTTTTCTCGTCCTCTCTCTCTCTCCCAATCTATCTGAACAAAAATGGAAAAATGTCCTCGGGTGAGGATAAAAATAAAAAATAAAAAAGTTAACCCTCTCCCCACTGCCTTTTTCTCCCCAACACTCTGCCATCTGATTATCTAATTGTCTGTCTCTCACCCTGCCTGCCCCACCCAACATACATTAGATTGCAGCTTCGTGTTTTGTCCTGTCCCACGCTCCTGCCCAGTGCCCAGAGCAGTTCCTGGCAGAGCCAGCACTGGATGGTGTTGACCTCTATGGGAGGGGTGGATGTGCCACAGCACCCACTGTATCTAACGTGTGGCCTGCAGGTGCTGACAGAGGCTCGTCCTCCTGGCCTCTAGTCAACAGCTCTCCCTAAATCCTATCACACCCTGGGCTTGGCAGCACCTCCTGGGCTGTCACTACAGAATCTCTGTTCTGTTCTACCTGCCAAGGTCACCCAAGATGGCTGGCTGACCCCGGCCTTAGCTTCTTTTGTCTTACTCACTGTGGGCCATCAACCCTAGGACCTGCTCTGGGGGTCTTCCAGATGTCCATGTGGGGTCGCATTGGCCCAATGAGGATATCAGAGGTTCAGACACGATTCTCCCTCCTCATTGTTCAAACAACTAAACTGCCTCTGGTCCTTGTGCAGGGTGTGTGTGTGTGTGTGCGTGTGTGCGCGTGCGTGCACAAGTGGAACAGGTACTAGTGACAGAACTTGTGCAAGGGAAGGCAAAAACACGCCATCTTATACCTCGAGGAGGAGGACAAGAAACAGAAAAACTCGCCAAGGGCTGCACCTCTAGCCCTTGCTAGACAGAAACAGAAACTTGACCATAAATAATTGGTAACAGAGAGGCCTGTTCAAGTGCGAGGTAACAGGAGAGGATGGTCACCTGTGCTTGCCCCTGGCAGGGCTAGCAGAAAGGACAGGAAAGAGATGGCAGACTGTGAGAGGCTCTGGCATAAGGGGAGAGGACACCCCCGCCCCCCACACACACTCCTTGGGTGGAGGGACAGTGTACCTGGTGGCCTGCCCTGGGGCACAGAGTCAAGTGGGAAGTGAGGAGACAAGCCAAGGTAGAGACCCTGGAGGGCCCACCCTGTGCCAGAACTGGGACTGCCCAAGATCGGCTTGGTCGGTGGTTCTCAGCTGTCCCACTCTGAGGAAATTCAGGGAAATTTCTGGACCCTCTCTCCAGAAAAATGCACGTCACTGAATTCAAACAATCCATGGAACCAGGGGCATTACTCCAGGGCTCCTGAGGAGAGACGCTTATTTGGGTGCAGACGGCTAGTGACCAGTTCTCCACATGCAGGGAGCCAGGGGCACGTGCCGTTCGAAGGACAGGGCTCATCCCTCTTACTGGACTGAGGAAAGCGAGGCCCAGTGAGGAAGAACCAGGGCGCCCTCATCCCTCTCCTCAGCAAAATGGGGGGACAGACAGCATGGAAGCTCCAGTTTCGGAAAAGCAGTGACACTCCCCTCTGAAGGGAGGACTCACACCAAGGTGAAGGTCCTGGGGCAGCCTCCCACCTGGCCTACCTCGGCTGAGCCTTGGTGAGGGGGCCTCCATCAGTCCTGAGGCTGGTGCCAGGCCAGCAAGGGCCCACCCTGTTCCCTGCAGGAAACAACTGGAAAGAGAGAGCACATGTGTGAACAGTTAGCTGGGTGAGCCCTGCACAGGGAAGGAAAGAAAGTCACACAGGAAATGTCTCAGTTCCCCTTGGTCATACCAGGAACACTGAGGCTGGAACTCCTACAGAGAAAAAGTAATGGTTAGACTGGGGGCCACCAGCCTGGGCTGCTCTTGCCCTCCCCATTCAGGAGAGAAGACAGGGTAGCTACTGGGCCTGACCCTGCTGTCCTCTCCTGGGCCTGCACCTTCCAACAAGCTGGTCTACGCCTCGGCGTGGCTCCATCCATCCGTTCTCTGTTCCTGACAGCTGAGGTGTAGCCCTGTCTCCTGTGCATCCTGCAGCATCTAGAAGGATACAGAGAGACCCCTAGGGGTGGCGAGTGTAGCAAAGTGGACATCGGTGTCAAGGGGAAGAGGTCGGCCAGAGAAGCCACACATTTTATGTCAGGAAAAAATTTTGCAAATATATGTCAAAGGAAAAATTCATAATTAATAGGGGAGAGAGCCAGATAACCCTGAGAAGCTTAAGTCTCTAAACATCAACAGTGGTTCAGTTTTTGTGGCTCAATCACAGAGGTGACATACATCCCATGGAAAGAGGAAAAGAGGCTGAAAGGGGGACAGCCTGCCCTGGGCCTCTTCTAAGGAGACCAATGTCTTGGGGTTAGAAAGGGGCCTGTTCTAGGGACGTCCTCTGCCCTGATGGGGTGGGGAGTGGGGTGAAGGGTTGAGCTATACGAGCAAAGAGGTACCTAAACCACATGAAAAACTGCCTGCAGCCCAGCGGTTCTCACCTGGGGATGACTTCATCCCCAGGAGACACTTCACAACGTCTGGGGACATTTTTGGTTGTCACAACTGGGGGGAAAGGTGCTACGAGCATCTGGTGGGTGGAGGCCGGAGATGCTGCTCAACATGTTACAGTGCCCAGGACGCCCCAGCACAGAACAATGTGGCCCTGGATGCCAGCAGTGCCAGCTGGGGCCTCTGCTCTAGACAGTACAGTCTCCCAGCATCTGGCTATTTCATGTAGGCAATTCAGACTTAAAATACAATCAATGTCACATATTCACCAAACTCACTGCATTGTTTTTGGCCATAAGGAATATTCTCCCTGCCACCAGGACTGTGTAAATGTTTGTCACTACAGAAGTGGTACTGAATTTGCCAGGGTCAGAGCTGTAGGCCCCTGAAAGGGACCTGGGAATCAACTTTTTAAATGATGCTCCTTAAGCAGTGCATGGAGGCTCCACCAGCTCTGGGGTGAGTATCACATCCCAAGCGAGCTGTTCTGAGAAGAAAACACCAATTTTCCTGTGAGGGGACCTGTGTTTGAAATGGGTCAGTCACCGCTGTGTAACCTCTGTGTCTCCAAGTGGCTGCTCACAGTTGTGTCCGGTGAGGCTGAGGGCCCGACGGTGGGAGGCAGTGCTGCTGCCCCCCATCCGTCTGTGCTCTGTTCCCAAGTGTCCCTGCTCACTTGGCCTTTCCTCCAAGGGCCATCAAGATTCTTCCCATGAGAATCTGCTTGTGCTTGGGTCACCTCAACTTGTTCAGGAACGCCCAATATCAAAACAAAACTTGCTGGGGCGTTGGCAGCCTTGTCAAGGTAGTGCCTGTCCCCAGGGAGCCTGTTAGGTCTGACTACCTGGCTGTCTGCCCAGGTCCCCTGTACTGCTGATTCCCCATGTTTTCCAGGCGCGGAGTCACTGGTAGCCTGTCTGGAAGGGCTTGCTCTTTTGCCTGCTGGGTGCCACTGAATGTCCCAACTGCTTCCCCAGCCTTCTCCCTTAGCCACTGCTCAAGAGGCCAGGGACTGGGAGTAACTGAGATGACATTCCTTTCCAAGTGAGGAGTTTGCATTTTTCAATAAATGAGGCTCCAATTCTAAAATTTCAGCTGTTCCCAGCACCTGAACGCCTACCTATCCAGGTGATCATGTTCTGACTTCTAACTCTGCATGTGACCTACTTTCCATGATCTCGCTTGTCTGGTGAGCATGAAAACAGGTGCACAAGGAGCCAGAGCCCCCACGGGGCAGGGAGGGCCAGGTCTGAAATCACCTCATAGGTGAATATTGCGGGGGCCAAAAATTACCTCTGGCCTTGCCCTGGGAAGGCAGTACAGCGGAGACCCACATTCACTCAGCCCAGCCACATTCCCCTCACACTCAGAACAGCTGGCACCAGATGAGTTCCTGTGCTTACGCTTTGGAGCTGTCACATGAAGACTCTTTAAGTTCCGAAAAGATAAGGTACAAAAATGCTCACTCTGGGAGAGGCAGGCAGGAACAGTCCTACCGAAAACCCCAGGGAGGGCAGGGACCACCATGCCTGATTTCACACCTAACACGAGCAGACTCTTGACAAGCATATATTGAATAAATTAAAAAAAAAAAAATCTTAACAGGGAGGGCTGAAAAAACAGGCCAACGTTTGTAAAGAGAGTTGGGCTCCACATTTTGGCGTGGGGTAGCTGAGGTGCAGCTATAGAATCAGGACAATCTGGATGCAGACCCAGCCTCCTCCCCTCCTGGCTGTAACCCTGGCAGCTGCCCAACCTCCTTCAGCCTCTCTTCCTCACCCAGTGTGTGGAAAGGGAACTGAGAACCACCTACCTCCCAGAGCGCCACTGCAAAGCACTTAGCCCAGGCGCAGGTGTGCCACCAGCCAGGGACATGGAGCCTGCCCTGGGAGCGGGGCTGACAGGTGAATGCCATGGTTGGCAGAGGCTCATTGGGCATCTTCCCCACTGCCTGTCAGGCAGGCAGCTCCCTGAAGGAAGCAAAGTTCCTACAAATTCCAGCAGAAAAACAAAATTCCATACGTATTCGGGATAGGACCCTCATAGAAAAGCAGGTCTTTCTTTTCTGGAAAATCACAGACTCCACACCCATTGAAGCTGCAACTCAGACCCCCTCGTCTGCCATATGAACAAACCACACACCTCATCTTCACCCACTACTAGGCGGTTTGGACAAGGGTCTGTGGATACTGGCGCCTGCCTTGGGATGGTCTGGCTGTAATTTAAGGAAGCTCTTACCTGCTCAGGTGGGACTTCAAAGTTGGGGGCTTCCAGGACATCATGTATCTGGCTGTCTGGCAGGAAGTCAAGTTCCATGTCTGAGGACCCCCCCAACATGGCCTGGTTTGCAGGATCAGGAGGGTGCTTGGGCTGCCCTGCTGGGACTGCAGAGGTGTCTGGGCTGCCCTCGTGGGCCCCGGCATCCCGGAGAGGACCAACCACTGCTTCTCTGCGAAATGGCAGAGCAGAAGCTCCAAGGGACAGACTGAGCCTCCCGAGGTCTTGTTCATGGCTCTGGCTACCTAACTCGGCTGCCTTTTCACCTAAGGACTGTGTCAACAAAGGCAGCACACACACACCTCCCAGCCCATCCAGGTCTGGGCCTGGCACCTGTGTCTGATCAACAACTGGGCCCATTTCTGATGCTACAGGACTGGAATCTCCAGCACCTATTGTGGGCTCTTGGATCCCATGAGCCAGAGCCAGGTAGGTTGCAGGGCCCTCCAGGACATCATCAAGGGGCTCAGCTTCCCACCCTGCCTCCCCACTGCCTCCTGTGGTCTCCCCAGTGAGAGCTGTGCCTCTGAGCAGGGTCCCACTATGGCCTCCATCAGGGGCCTTCCCACTGGGAGAGGCAGGTGTCCTGGCGTTAGCCTTCCCATCTAACCCAGCCACCTCCAAAGCCCTCTGTTCTGGCTTGGTGGGGTCTATGATCACATCTGTGATGACAGTGATCTTATGGGAGTATCTTGGGCTGCTACCGCTCCCTTCTGCTTCCCTGCCAACCTTGCTGAATGTCTGCATGGGGTCAGGTGGGGCCTGGGCTGCAGATCCAGGCTCTGAGCCCCAAGTGGCCAGGCCCAAGACACTGTCTCCTTTCTCCTGGCTATCCCCTGCTCCCCCTTGGGCAACTTCCTCCTGTGGAGCTCCTCGGTCTGGCTCCTTCTCTTCAGCACCACTGCTTGGCAGAGGCCCTTTCTGGCCATGATCACCTGGAACCCCACCCCACTCTGTGCGTCCAGTGTCTGGCAGGTTGGTCTCTTGTTCCAACAGATAGTTCTGGCTGGTGCTCTCTGAAGCCAAGGGCACCATCCCCCATACTAGACAAACATCATTGGAGACCTCAGGCTGAGAATCTCCCCTGCTGGACACAGGTGTTACAGGGTTCTGGATGCTGTGCTCAGAGCAGGTGCCATCTGCCTGGGTCTGGTCTCCTGGCGCCCTGGCCTCCCAGACAGTAAGCTCTGGGGATTCCTCCCATGAATGGCTTCCTGCCTGCTGGGCACTGGGCTCTGGCAGTGTTTCCTGTGTAGAAAGAAAGACTCAACCTCAGGCCTTCAATAATAACCACTCTGAAGATATTTCTAAATGTTACTGCCCCTATACAAAGTCTCAGATGCTGTGCGGACGACTGAAAGGATTAGTAGAGTGGTCCGCCCTTATCCGTGGGGGATGCATTCCAAGATCCCCAGTGGATGCCAGAAACTAAAGATAGTACCAAACCCTATACATACTATGTTTTTTCCTATACATACCTATGATAAAGTTTAATTTTTAAATTAGGCACAAGAGATTAACAAAAATAATTAATAATAAAATAGGACAATTATAACAGTATACTATAATAAAAGTTATGTGAATGGCTCTGGGGCCATTACTGAATAAAATAAGGGTTACTTGAATACAAGCATTGTGATACCACAGCAGTCAATCTGATAACCAGAGGGCTACTCAGTGACTAATGGGAGGGGAGTACATGCAGGGCGGAGCCACTGGACAAAGGGACGATTCATGTCCTAGGCAGGATGACGTGAGATTTCATCACACTACTCAGAATGGCACACAATTTAAAACTTATGAAGTGGTTATTTCTGGAATTTTCTATTTAATATTTTTGGACAGTGGCTGACCACAGGTAACTATCACCACAGAAAGTAAAGCATGGATAAGGAGGGACTGCTGCACTAGCACAGGGCAGAGCTTTGTGCCAGGGGCTGGAGGGAGAACCAGAAGCACAGGAATCCTTCCTTCCAACAGCTCTTTCTCCCCACCAGCACCAGGCATGTGGAGATAAGGACATAAAAATCAAGGGGGTCACCCGGCCGGTGTGGCTCAGTGGTTGAGCGTCGATCCATGCACCAAGAGGTCGCTGGTTCAATTCCCAGTCAGGGCACATGCCCAGGTTGTGGGCCTGATACCCAGTAGGGGGCATGCAGGAGGCGGCCAATCGATGTTTTCTCTCATTGATGTCTCTATCCCTCTCCCTCTCCCTTCCTCTCTCTCTAAAATCAATAAATAAAAATTATTTAAAAAAAATAAATAAAAACATATTTTAAAAAAAGATTCCTGGCGCTGCCATTTGCAGCCACACGCACCTTTCTCCTGTGTTGCCCGCCCCATCTCCAACCTCTGGCAACCACTAGTACACCCAACATGTCTATGACCATGGATGTTCAACCATTCACCAGTTGAAAGATATCAAGGGTGTTCCCAACTAGGGGTGATTATAAACACCGCTGCTGGTCATTCCCACCACTCACTTTTTTTAGGGGCGCATGTTACCAGACATTGTCAGCCTGGAGATCACAGTGGCAAGGACAAGAAAGCACACTGTAAGAGCCCCCACAGCCCCAACTTGCACAAAAACTTCTGAGAAGCAAAGGAGATCAGGGACAGAACGTGGGCTGCCTTTCTGAGTTTTCTTTTTTTAATCCTCACCTGAGGATATGATTTCATTGATTTTTAGAGAAAGAGAGGAAGAGAGAGAGAGAAAAACATTGATGTGAGAAACATCGATCGGTTGTCTCCTGCATGCGCCCCAACTGGGGATCAAACCCACAACCTCTTGGTGTTCAGGACGATGCTCCAACCAACTTAGCAACCTGGTCAGGGTTGCCTTTCTGAGTTTTCTAATTCTCATGCAATGTGGGCAAGAGGGCTCTGGCCTCCAGTGCTTTAGTATAGGCACAGCTGTCCTGAGTGCCTCTCACAGGCCCAGAGCTGCCTGCATAGTGCCTGCAGAGACATCTGTAGTGCAATGAGCTGAAAATGGGGTGTGGAGAGGTGCGGATTTAGCCATTGCCAAAGAAAACCAAGGTTAAACTCAGCAGCCAAGGCTGGGCCAAGAAGCTGCCCATCTATGGGACTCAACCTGCTGATGGTAGGGCCTTACCAAGCTAAAGGCCCCACTCCCGAGGTCCTCTTCCCTTGTAGCTGCTAGTCTTGTCACTGCCTTCCTGGGTTTTGCAAACTGGGGGACAAACCTCCTGACTGAGCTCTGTGAACCAGATACAACAAGAACAAAGTAGCATTAAATATAAGAGAGGTCTGCCCTGGCTGGTTTGGCTCAGCAGTTAGAGCGTCGGCCTGCGGATCAGAGAGTCCCAGGTTCAGTTCCCGCTAAGCGCACGTATCTTGGTTGCAGTTTGTCCCCGGCCCCGATTGGGGTCGTGTGGGTGGCAGAGAGAGATGTGTCTCTCTCACATTGATGTTTCTCTCTCTCTTCCTCACTCTCTCCCTCCTGCTCTATCTGAAGATAAATGCAAAAAAAAATGTCCTCAGGTGAGGATAAAAAAAAAGATATATATAAGGGAGGTCTAAGAAGGAAACCAATCACCAAAATCGGTTTCTTTCTTGTAGTCTCAAACATGGCCTTTGCCCTCTATCCCCAGGGCAAACCAGCTCCCCCTCCCCCTCATTGGCTATGAGAATGAATAAAGGCAGGAACTCCAGCCTAAGGGAGGCAGCTTCTTTTTGCCCACACAGAAAGCTGCAAGACAGGCTCACCTGGGAAGGAGGAATGGGAATTGGCTCCTTTTCTGGTTGTGAGAGGAGCCTGGAGGGAGCTCCTGCTTCCTTATCCAGGGAGCTGGGTGGAGAAAGACAAAACACGAGGTTCTGGTCATCCAAGGCTTTCAATGCGCCTAGTGGGACAGAGAATGAAATCCAAAGGCAAAGTAGTGCTCAGTGTCTCCTACAAGGGAGGCCCTGGAGCACCTGCTGAGAGAGGGTGGGATGGAGGAGGGGAGCAGTACCCTGGGGAACATTTGATTCCAAGAAGGGTGCTGAGTCCCACATCTAGAATCCAAGCTACCTGCTGTGGCAGCACTTTACCCTTACAATCCCAGGAATCGCCTCCTCAAGTAAGACCAGGAATTCTTATTTGCACTGACACTCCCGCCCCCAACTCTGCAAATCCTAAGGAAGGGAATCTGTAGATATGAGAAACAGTGTCAAAAGAAACAGGTGTATTCATACTTGCCAAAATGTGGAAGCAACTGAGATGGCCTTTAGTAGGTAAATAAATAAACTGTGGTACATCCAGACAATGGAATATTTTTATAAACATTGGTGAGACTATGCTTATATTATAATAAATATGGACATGCATATTAAAAAAAAAAAAAAGAAACGACCAAAATCTGGAACCAAAATTTCATGATTCAGCTTTGGAAGCAGAACAGGAAAAAGCATGAAGATATGCTAATGGCCTTGAATTGTGCCAGCGGAGGTTCTGGATACAGAATAAGTCTAGATACTGATGGCGAGAGCCTGTTAAAAATTTTAATTGGGCCCTGGACGGTTTGGCTCAGCGGTTAGAGCTTCGGCCTGTGGACCAGAGAGTCCCGGGTTCGGTTCCCGCTGGGGGCATGTACCTCGGTTGCGGTTTGTCCCCGGTCCTGGTTGGGGTCATGTGGGTGGCAACCACTCAATGTGTCTCTCTCACGTCGCTGTTTCTCTCTCTCACTTCCTCCTTCTCTCCCTCCCACTCTATCTGAAGATAAATGCAAAAAAAAAAATTTTTTTTTAATTGGGATGGGTTATTTGGGCGGCTTCTGGGGTGCTGGCGAGATTTCATTCTCAACATAACTATGTTAAGCTTGTTTGCTTTACGTTTTCTTCTGTTATATATTTCTATGCACATAGTATTTCTTTTCTTTTCTTTTCTTTTTTTTTTTTTTATCCTCACCTGAGGACATTTTTTGCATTTATCTTCAGATAGAGCGGGAGGGAGAGAGGAAGGAAGAGAGAGAGAAACACTGACGTGAAAGAGACTAATCGAGTGGTTGCCACCCACATGACCCCAACAGGGGCCAGGGACAAACTGCAACCAAGGTATGTGCCCTTAGTGGGAACCAAACCCGGGACTCTCTGGTCCGCAGGCCGACACTCTAACCACTGAGCCAAACCGGCCAGGGTGCACATAGTATTTCTTTATAAAACATTTTTTTAAAAAGGAAAAAAATGGTGGGAACCTGCTTCTGGGCTTCTGCTTATTCTTACGGACACAGATGGCAGAGCAGGTAGCGGCTGCAACCCCATCAGCCCTATTGGCCTCTCCAGAAGTAAGGAGCATTGTGACATTATCATGCCCAGGAAAATGGCTTAGATGTGACACGTGGCCCCTCTTCATATCACACACAGAGCAAGGCTGCCTTTAATCTTAAAACTTCAATGACCTGAGATCAGACACATACACACACACACATGCCAGAAAACAATTCTGTCAGATCACATGCCTTAATATTTTACTCAGAAAATTTGGTAGTCCATTCCATGACACCTTCTCTGAAGACTTCAGGTAGCAGGAACCTTCCTTCTCATACATACTTCACACTAACCCCTTCTACTATGCTATAGTTAGTTACATGTTGTTTAACACCAGGGGCAGACTAAACTCTTCTCTAGATCTTTCTTTCCCACCCCCAACCCCGTGCTTCATTATATATTTCCTGGAAAAAAATAAATAAATAAGGGAACTTGGAAACTATAGTAGTTAGGAGCACAGGAGCAAGACACAGCCAGAACCCCAGCCTGCTTTGCACCAGCTCAGTAGCCTACGGCAAGTCATTTGATCTCTCAGTCTCAGAGTTCTTACCTGTTAAATGGGGATAAAAACCTATTTCTTTTTAATATTTTTTCTTTATTGATTTTTACAGAGAGAGGAAAGGGGAGAGAGAAACAGAAACATCAATGACAGAGAACATCGATTGGCCGCCTCCTGCATGTCCACCACTGGGGATCGGGCCCACAACCTGGACATGTGCCCTGATCGGGGAATCAAACCGGCAACCTCTTGGTGCATGGGTCAACGCTCAACCACTGAGCCACACTGGCCAAGCTAAAAACCTATCTCAAAGTGCTATGAGGATTAAATGAGCTGATATGTGTAACTTTTTTTTTTTTCTTTTTTTTTTTATCCTCACCTGAGGATATTTTTTCATTTTTTGTTCAGATAGAATGGGAGGGAGAGAGAGGAAGAGAGAGAGAGAGAGAGAAACATCGATGTGAAAGGGACACATCGAGTGGCTGCCACCCGCACGACCAACCAGGGCCGGGGACAAACTGCAACCGAGATACATGCCTTTAGCAGGAACCGAACCCGGGTCTCTCTGTACCGCAGGCCGACGCTCTAACTGCTGAGCCAAACTGGCCAGGGCTTTTTTCTTTTTTTAAAATATGTTTTTATTGATTTCAGAGAAAGGAAGGGAGAGGGAAAGAGAGATAGTATCATCAGCCCCAGCCGGTTTGGCTCAGTGGTTAGAGTGTCAGCCTATGGTCTGAAGGGTCTCGGGTTCGAGTCCAGTCAAGGGCATGTACCTGGATTGCTGGTTCAATCCCTGGCCCCAGTCAGGGGTCGTGCAGGGGGCAGCCAATCTATGTGTCTCTTTCACACTGATGTTTCTCTCCCTTATTTCCTCCTTCCCTTCCACTCACTCTAAAAATCAATGGAAAAATATCCTCAGTGAGGATTAACATAAAAAAAAAGAGAGAGAAAGAGAGAAACATCGACTGCCTCCTACAGGATCGACTGAGCCCGAAACCTGGGCATGGTCCCTGACTGGGAATTGAACCAGCGAGCTCCTCATGCATAAGACAACGCTCAACCAACTGAGCCACACCAGCTGGACAGAGCTGATATATGTAAATGTATATTAGCACACTGCCTATCATATAATGATTGTTATTCTCTTTTATGGGTCACTATTTCTCATACCTACTCCTTTGATACCTTTTTTAAAAATATGTTTTTGTTGATTTTAGAAAGAGAAAGAGGAAAGGAGAGGGAGAGAGAGAGAAATATTGATAGGCTGCCTCCTGTACACACCTACTGGGGATCAAGTTTACAACCCGAGCATGTGCCCTGACCGAGAATTGAACCAGTGACCTCTCAGTGCATGAGACTATGTTCAACCAACTGAGCCACACTGGCCAGGGCCTTTGATATCTTTTTTAAATCAAGGAATGTGGGATAAATATGAATTTGATAAGCAGAAAGGACGAGCTACATTCTATAACTAAGTGACCTTGAAAAACAAGGTTTTTCTTGCCTATAGCTATAACATTGACCTTTTTGATAGAGAGGAGAGTCCAAGGGAGGAAAGCATCAAGAACCACAATCTAAGTGCTCTGAGTCCCCAGCAGGAGACATGACATTGGATGGGTCATGTTGATCCCTTCTCCTTTGCATCCTGTTCATTAGGTTGCTGTGCTGTGCCCACTGTTAATGGGGAAGTGCTGGAATGTTCTGAGCCACCTACCTGGAGGCCACCTGTCCTGGTTCCTCCCCACTCTGCTCTGCAGAGGGAGCAGGTCCTGACCTGCCTTCTGACTCTTCTGGGTGACACAAAGGGCCCACTTGGAAACTCTGGGGGGACCCATCAGAGTCTCTGAGCCTTGGCTGCTTTGGGGCTTTCGAAGGATGAATTCCTTCTCCTGGTATGGAGACAAACGGAGACAAAAGGGGTAGGGGATGCCATGAGTATGCACTTCCATGACTGACAACCAAACCTGGCAGGGCCACTGCTGCAATGTGAGCAGGTTTGTTCCAAGGGCAGGACACCCCTGCTCTGACCCTTGCCCGGAAAGTGAGAGAGAATGGAATATTATCCAGGTGGGACGTAGGAACTTATGTGGCTATGGGATTCAAAAGCTTTTTACCTATGGATTGGTCATGACTGAGGCTGAATCCTGAGGTAGTCTGTCCTTCTGACTGTCCTTCTGGGGAAATGGTGAGAGGTGTGTACTGTTTCCTTCGGGTCTCAGCTCAAACACCCCTTCAGAGGGGCCATCTCCTGACTTTTCTACAGACCATTCCCTTTCAGGCCCATGCTGTTTTGACTTCAAGGCTTTTCTCCAAGTATCAATGTACTGGGTCATTTGTCTCACCCACTACAACTTGCTCCATGCAAGGAGGGCCTTGTCTATCTCACTCTCTGCTGAGTCTCAAGTGCCTAGAAGAGGATCTAATTCACTGCCAGTGATCAATAAATACTTGGTAGATGACTGAATAAACATGTAGAAAATACAGATCACGTCCCAGGAAATGCAGATACAACTAAATTATGTACCACTCTAGTTTTCCATGATGCCTGAAGAATATCCACCCTGGGAAAACTTGGACCCAGTGTCATTAAGTGCTAAGGGACTAATGTCTCAGCTGCCACTTAGTTCCTTGTATCTCTGCAATACCTTCCCCATCACTAAGCAATTTAGAGCCTAAAGGTGCTTACTGACATTACTTGTTGGATGAAGGAAACTCCCTTACATAGAAATTGCCAATAGTGGCTGTTTTGTGAAACCCCCCCAAATCGGCCGCAACTGAATCATTTATTCAATGAACAAACAGTAAGGGTTGACTCTAGTGAGCTCCATGCCAGACACTGTCCTAAGAACTAGGATGTGTTATGATAAAACTTCAAGGTAGGGTCCTGTTGTTATGCCCATTTTACAGATGAGAAAGCCAAGGCACATGGAGGCCAAAGAATCCAGAATGGGATCCACGCATCCAACTCCAAAGTCTGCACTCTTAAATGTACTTCAGCATTTACTGAGTGCCTACTATGTACTGTGCTTCTGACCAGTAAGGACAAAAGAACCAGACCCAGGTTTGATCTTCCTGGAGTTTAGTCACACAGACCCTTTCCAACCTCAGCTCCTTACACCCATTGAAACAAACCCACCGAATAAGCCCTCCTTCCTCCCAATGCCAATTGCTAGGGTCCACCTCAGCATTCACTCAGCTCTTTGCACCCCGCTAGACCATAGCAACTTCCTGTAATTTATTCTAATTCTGTGAGTTATGTGTACCCATTCAGAACTATAACCCACTGCTGTGTATTTGATTGCTCTCTCCACAAGAAACATTTTTTCTTTTTTCCTTGACTTGACCTTGAGGGTGTGGAAGAGAGGAACTAAGTCTGCTGTACCCTTTGATCTCATCCTTGCACTGCCTCCCACTCCTCTTTCAAGGCCCACCTCAATGCTACACCCAGAGCAAGCCTACAATGAATTTCTTGTACAAACATATTCCTACCTTGTGGTCTGCCAGAAAACACAAAATGTAGCAACTTCATTTATTTGGTTCCTTAAGATGCTCAAACACTAACTTGCTTTGCTAATCCAATAGGCATTTATACCAAATAAAAAGCAAAAATATCAACAGAAGTGAAGAGCCTCCTATTTCCTTCCTGTGATCTATTCCCACAGCACTAATACAAGAAAAACTAAGGCCAAAAAGACATTGGAAGGGAAAGAGCTTCTTTCACCACCTGCCAGAATTGTCTTCCTCTCTCCACACCATTCAGGGCATACAGAAACAGCTGTTCTGGGTCAGCCTAGGGGTTCAATGAGCTGGGAAGTCCACGGCCAAGGGAGGCCCCAAATGACTTGCTGTGGGTGGGCTTGGCTGTCCCCAGCTTCCCCCTCCAAGGTCAGATAAATTCTTGTGTCTCCAAGCAGCCTGTTGTCATCTCCACACAAAATATTTCAATCTGTTGATTATTCCCCACATTTTGAGGGGAAAAAATGAGTGCTACTCCCTAAGTTCGTTAAGCACTAAGTAAAGAAGTAATTTCTAAACTTTTAAGAAGTTTAAGTTACCTTAGACAACAGACAGGGAAATAGAACTATGCTATGTAATAGTGGGTGTTTCTTTTCAAATGAGGAAATTCTATACGTATATGGACAAGTAAAGATGGTCTCAATATACCAAAAGTGAAAAATAAAGGTTGCATATCAATGTGTGATGATTCTATTTTCCAATAAAAACACTATACTCTGTATATGTAGGAAAAATTTGAAAGAAATAGTGGACTCAGGTTCATTTCCTGTTTTTATTTTTGTGTGTTTTTTTAATCCTTACCCAAGGATATGGCTTTTTTTGTTTTTGTTTTTTTAATCTTCACCTGAGGATATTCCTCCATTGATTTTCAGATAGAGTGAAAGTGAGGGAGGGAGAGAGAGAGAAATATCGATGTGTCTCTATGTGAGACAGACACATCGACCGGTTGCCTCACACACAACCCTGACCAGGGCTGGGGATCAAACCCCAACCGAGGCACGAGCCCTTGACCTGAATCGAACCCGAGACTCTTTGGTCCACAAGCCCATGCTCTAACTGCTGAGCCAAACTGGCCAGGATCCTTCCACTCTATCTTAAAAAACCAACAATAAACCAATGGGAAAATATCCTCTGTTGAGGATTAACAAAAGAAAAAAAGAAAGATCAACTTGAATGTCCAAATACCTGAAGTCCGAAGCTTCTTCCTCTTACTCATTGTATCCCTCCTTTGAGAAATCTGAAAATGAGCAAAACCTCATCATTACAAGCAGTCATTGTCCCTGGGGACAGACTCAGTGACATTGGCTGAGGGCAGAAGCCATCCATCCCCCTACTTGGCCCAGGTGGCTGTCCCGAGGGGTCAGTTAGGCCCCAAGAGGACACAGTGTGGGAATCACAGCAACCTTGGGCCATGGCTGGGTAAGAACTCAAACCTTCTCCATGCTGCAGAGGGCAGAAAGGGAACTGCCCATTTTCTGCCCAGGATCTGAGAGCGCATGGGTGGGGGTAGGGATGGGGGTGTCCTCAGTGGGAAGCTTTGGGGACTTCGGCTCTAGTCCCTAAGCTGGGGAAGCCTGTGTGAAGCCTCTCCCTCCAGGCTAGAGTCTCTGGGAACCTTCTAGAGATACCCAAGGGCTTTCGAGGGGACACTGGAGAGCCTTCAGAGTCACCTGGTGACTTTAGAGAGGCTATCTGGGGCGCTTCAAGGGGCGGGGGGTGGGGCCTTTTGGGGGCTCGTGGGGCCTTGAAGGGACAGGAGTTGCCACAGGGCAATTCCTTCCAACTTTGGGGGCTGGACAAACAAACTGACCTGAGCCAGAGAAGTTGTTGAGGTCCCTCTGTCCTTATCAGGAACTGAATAGGTCTGCCTAGAGCTGTTGGGGGACAACTAGGTTAAATTATATACGTGAAATATTTTGGAGAAAATAAAAGGTAAGTTGTCCCCTCTCGGAAGCTGAGCAGCCCCAGGGTCCGGAGCTGAAGGGCCAGGTGGCCTGAGGCCTGAGAGTTGTGTACTGGCTTCTGCTAAGTAGGCCCACACTAACCCTACCACGACCACCGAAACGTGAGGAATGCCCAGACACGGACAGCCACGCGGGACGCAGTGAACCCGGCGGCCACTACCTCCCCTCACACCTGCGCGCGCTCTACTTCTTTCCCGCGAACTACGAGGCCCAGTGGCGCGCGTGCGTGACGCCAGGTTTGCTGCTCACACCCATTCAAGCTCCGCCTCTTGCCCCTACCACCGGGGACACCACCCACCGCCCCGCATTGCGCATGCGCACTCACGCACTGCCTGTCGGGAGTTGTAGTTTCAATGCGGCGGGCCCCGCAAGTCCAGTGGCCGCGCTCCGGTGCCGCGACGCCCAAGGGACGAGGCGGAAGTAGGGCGGCCACCCCGGGGACCGAGGACGCTGGGTCGGCAGTCGCGGGGCGCCGGCGAGGGGCGCGGGGCTCAGGAAGGGCGCGTGCGCGCCGATAGGCCCCGGGGGAGGAGGCAGGGCAAGGCCAGGCGTGGGGGCCGTGGTCCCGGCATCTTACCTGGAAGATGCACAAGAGGAAGGGAACCCCGGGACCCCCGGGCCGAGGCGCCGCCGCCGCCCGCCAGGTGAGTCTGTATCCCGCGGCCCCGCCGAAGGAACCCTCCCCACCCCTCAGGGGAACCCGATCTCCACCCCTAGGTGAGCCCAGGTCCCCGCCCCCCAAGTGAGGTTCGCCCCCAAAGTGCGGCCTACTGGACCTGGCTCCCCAGCTCCTGAAGCCTCGCCCAAGTCTCAGGGCCACCTGTTGCCGCAGTAGCTTCCAGTAGGGGAGGGGAAGGCCTCGACCTGGGACAGGACAGTTACTGCTCCGGCGGCCTGAGCAGCTTCCAGGCCAGGTCAGACTCTTTTTATCCCCATTGTAAAGATAAGGACACTGAGGCCCAGAAAGGTAAAGACACCTGCCCAAGGTCATGGGAATTAACAGATTGGCCAGAGCTAAGCGCAAATCCAGAGCTGCCGCCATGTGCCCGCAGGAGCTGCTGCCATGAGCCCACAGGACTGTGTCTGGGTCCTTTCTCCCCCTCTCCCATCTTCTCTGTCTGAGGCACCAGGAGAGTTTGATTTTTCTCAGCTTTGATTAAAAGAGCCCAGCCCATTGCTTAGTGCCCAGGTGTTAGAGTCTGTCCAACCTGAAGTTCCCTCCTGGCCTCTGCACACTGGATACTTGGCCTCACAGCTCTTAGCCTCAGTTTCCTCATCTGTAAAATGGAGGCCCAAAGAGTCCCTATGAAATGGGACAGGTGTGAAAATTCACTGGGATAGTTTATGGAAAGTGCTAAAACATAGCACTCAGTAAGTGTTACTATTAGAAGGAGCCATGCATAATTGCCAATATTGGGCCATTTTTGATCCACAGAAAAGGCAATTTTGTATAGTTCAACCTAATATTATCATGTCATGATTGGTCATTAACCAGGATAGGACAGGAAAAAGGTCTGTTACACAGCAAAGACCCCACTTTCAATGTCATGTTACTGTCAGGGCTTCTATTTACTTTTGATGCCTCCAACCTTCCTGCATGGTACCCTCTGCTGATGCTGCTGGAAGGAATAGCCCAGCTGTGCAGAGCAGCTGTGCTTTGGGCAGGGTATGGGGCCTGCTTTCCCTACTGATCTCTGCTAGCAGTACATTATGGGTGCAGACTCAGAGCAGGGAGCTTTGTCTCTCTGCCTGCCCTTTGCCCCATGTTGATCTATGCTAGAGGGCCTGGCCCATCTTGGGACACCTGTTGCATTCTGGGCCTGTTCCAGACTTCTGACACTCCCCAGGGAAATGGCTTTTGCCAGGAGGCCTGGGTTCTCTTTCTTCCGAGGGGACTGTGGGTCCATCATGGCTGCCTCTGGCTATATGGGGTTCGTCCCAAGGTCTGACTGGACTCTTGCTGTTCCCATAGCTGGGCCTGCTGGTTGATCTCTCCCCGGATGGCCTGATGATCCCCGAGGATGGCGTTAACAATGAGGAACTGGAGGCTGAGTTCCTGGCTTTGGTTGGGGGCCAGCCTCAAGCCCTGGAGAAGCTCAAAGGCAAAGGTAAGACTCTCAACACATCCCTGGAACATTTCCTAAGCTCCCACCGTGGGCCAGGCTCAGAGCTGGGTGCTAGAAAGATGAGGGAAAGGAGACAGAGAAGATCCCTGCCCTCCTGAAACGTACAGTCTGAGTTAAAGGTTAAGCGATCAACTCTGGACCCAGAGTGAGAGTTCGAATCCCAGCTCAGCCACTTACTGGCTGTGACTTGATGAGCTCCAGCACCTATGTGGGCCTCAGTTTCCCCATCTATAAAATGGGAATAAACCACACTTACAGGAATTAATCGTCTAGTGTTCTTTTTTTTTTAATCCTCACCCAAGGATATTTTTCCATTTATCTTCAGAAAGGGTGGGACAGAGAGAGAAGCATCGATGTGAGAGAGACATACCAATTGGTTGCCTTCCTCATGACGCCGACCAGGGCTGGGGACCGAACCACAACTGAGGTATGTGTTCTTGACCGGAATCAAACCCGCGACTCTTTGGTCCGCGGGCCGATGCTCTAACTGCTGAGCCAAACCTGCCAAGGCTCATCTAGTGTTGTTTTTTGTTTTGTTTTTTATCCTCACCCGAGGACATTTTCTTTTGCATTTATCTTCAGATAGAGTGGGAGGGAGAGAGGGAGGAAGAGAGAGAGAGAGAAACATGGACGTGAGAGAGACACATGGACTGGTTGCCACCCATATAACCCCAACCGGGGCCGGGGACAAACTGCAACCGAGGTACATGCCCTTAGCAGGAACTGAACCCGGGCCTCTCTGGTCCGCGAGCCGACGCTCTAACCACTGAGCCAAACCGACCAGGGCTCATCTAGTGTTCTTAAAGCACTTCACATGGGACCTGGTGAGTTGTCCAACCCACTGTCCTGTGATCAGGTCTGGCATGGGGGAAGCACGGAGCATTGGGAGAGACACCTGTGAGATGGGGAGGGCCACATGAAGAGTTAGGGAGCACTCTGGGAGGGATCACAGCACATACAAAGGCCCTGGGGGAGATGGCAGTGGGCAGAAGATTCCAAAGTGGTCAAGTGGGGCTGGAGCCCAGACAGCAAACATAGCCTTTACACTTTTTAGCTAATACAGTTAATCCTTATTATCACAAATTCCATATTTGTGAATTTACCTATTGGCTAAAATTTATTTGTAACTCCAAATCAATACATGCAGCTCTTTTGCAGTCACTCTTGGACATGTACAGAGCCACAAAAAGTTTGAGTCAACTTGCCCAGCATCCCACAGTGAGGAAGTTCCAGAGCCAGAGTTTGAACTCAGGCTTCATAAGGAAGGGATAAGGCCTGTGAGGTTGGGTGAGCAGGATCATGCCTGCTGGCCCTGGGGCAGTGGGGTGCCATGGAAGTGCCAGGAGGGAGACATGCTACCCCATTGCTTGCTACCCTATTCTTTGGGGCTGTGGGTGATGGGGATGGGAGGCTAGGGACTCTTAAAGAATCCCGGTCCAGCTGACGCCTTCCCCTGCTACCAGGTCCCCTACCCATGGAGGCCATTGAGAAGATGGCAAGCTTGTGCATGAGAGACCCAGATGAGGAGGAGGAGGAGGGGACAGACGAGGAGGATGTGGAGGCTGATGATGACCTGCTGGTGAGTGTCCAGGGTGGGGCAAGGGGCAACTCCTCCCATTGTTGCCCCTATCCATTGGGTTCTTATGCAGGCCCCTGGCCTTGTGTCCCTTCAGGCGGAACTTAATGAGGTCCTTGGGGAGGAGCAGAAGACTTTGGAGTCCCACCCTCCTGTGGCCCAGGTATACCTCTGACAACCCTGTTCCCCATAGTCCGGGGTTCAAGGCCTTTCCTTGAACCTCTTAGCCATGCAACCTCAGTCAGGTGATGGGACACCTCTGAGCCCCAGTTCTCTATACTAGGAGACGATCTGATAATTTCTGCCCCTCCGAGGTTGGGGCAACTGACCCAGGGGTGACATGCCACGTGTGCAGTAAGCCCTCAACCAAGGACACCTTCAGGGTGGGCCAAGTTGGGTCACCACCCACCCACACCATACCCCTGGCCCCTACCACAGCTGAAAGCCACAGCCCCCAGCGCAGGGTTGGAGGCTACCTTGCAGGAGAGGATGGCCCTCTACCAGACGGCGATTGAAAGTGCTAGGCAAGCCGGAGACAGTGCCAAGATGCGGCGCTACGACCGGGGACTTAAGGTGAGTGGGCAGACAGGAGGGTGCTGGGACCGCACCACTGCCCCTGTACTGAGCTCTGGGCTCTTCCAAAACTCACATTTACACCTTCTCCCAGACACTGGAAAACCTGTTAGCCTCCGTCCGGAAGGGCAATGCCATTGACGAAGAGGATATCCCACCACCTGTTGCTGTGGGGAAGGGCCCAACGGCTGCATGTAACCTCACTCCTGCACCCACCCTGCCAGCCTCTATGAACCCGCCGGCCCCAGAACCTAGGGTCACAGTGGAGGGTCCTACTCCCACTGCCCCAGCCTCGTCACTGGGCTTGGCTAAGCCCCAACTGCCCCCAGGTAAGCCAAGAGCAGGGATGTTGACATGGGATATTGGAGGATATATTCAGTGGTTGGCCCCTCTATGAGGGTATAGGCCCAATACTGACTGTTAGATATTGTAAACACCACTTCCTTTCCCAGGTCTGCATGCCCCTGCAGTTCATTAATACCTTTGTGTGTGTGTGTGTGTGGTGGTGGTAAAATATATATAACATAACACGTGCCATTTTAACTGTATTTCAGTGTGCGCAATTGAGTAGCATTTAGTACACTCACAATGTTGTACAACCATCACCTCTGTTTCCCAAACTTCACCCCAAACAGAAACTCTGTCCCCATTAAACACTAACGCCCTATCTTCATCCCCCTCCCCCAGCTCCTAGTACCTCTATTCTACTTTCTGTCTCTATGAATTTGCCTCTTCTAGAAAGTTCAGGTAAGTAGAGCCATACATTGTTTGTCCTTTTCTGTCTGGCTTCCTTCACTTAGGATAAATTGCAGCCTGTGTCATAACTTGATTCCTTTTTCGGGCTGAGTAACATTCCCACATAATAGAGTTTTAAGTGAATAATTCTCAAGTGCTCAGCTTGTCTGTCTTTTCTGCTAAAACTCACCTGGCTGGAGGACACAAGACGGGGAGGTTGGGTTTTCCTTCCCAACCTCCCTATCTTGCGTTGCCCTCCTCCCACTATAGGAAAGGAGTACCCAACCCTCTCCCTTCTAGAATCTGAACTCTGGGCTCTGCTCCAGGGGCAAACGCTCCTAGACAGGAACCAATAAGATGACAAAAGGCTGGCCTGGGGTTGAGAATGTGGACACCGGGTCTCTAAACCCTTTTGCAACCAGGATGATCTCTAAGCCATTGTTTTTGGCAAAGTTCAAGGAGGACTATTGGAAATTGTCACCTGAAATTCTTGGCCAAAACCACCCCAAATTTTTCACCATGGGGTTTTGGCATAGCTTGACAAGGAGTTCAGAGAATCATGTGACGTTGCAATAACAAGACTCCATCTCTTCCCATCTATTCGTTGATGTGAAGCAGGTTTCTCTACACTTCAAAAAAGGAAAAAAGGTCCGGCTGGTGTGACTCAGTGGATTGAGCGTTGGCCCATGGACTGAGAGGTCCCAGTTCGATTCCTGGTCAGGGCACATACCTGGGTTGCGGGCTCCATCCCCATTGGGGGATATGCTGGGGGTAGCTGATCGATGTATCTCTCACATGGATGTTTCTATCTCTCTCTCTAGAAAATCAGTAGAGACATACTTAAAAAAGGAAAAAAGAAAGTAGGAAAGGAATGAATGAGAGTCGGGAGCTAAATGTTAGGAGGTAGGGTGCTCTGGCCGGTTTGGCTCAGCAGTTAGAGCGTCAGCCCACGGACCAGAGTCCTGGGTTCAGTTCCCACTAAGGGCACGTACCTTGGTTGCAGTTTGTCCCTGGCCCCAGTTGGGTTCATGTGGGTGGCAACCACTCGATGTGTCTCTCTCACATTGATGTTTCTCTCTCTCTCTTCCTCCCGCTCTATCTGAGGATAAAAAATAAATTAAAAAATAAATGTTAGGAGGTAGACCCAGCCTTTACTGTGTCAGCAAGAGATACCTTGCCAATAAAGTTTCTTGGTTTGTAAAAGGTCTTTATCAGGAAGCTTGAGCTATTTACACTAAGTTCAATTATGTGCTAAATATAATTGTAACAGTAATTCAACCCCAAAAGAAAAATTTTTAACACTGAGAGAGACTTGTGATAATAGTAAATCAAATCCATCAAATATCAAGGTATTTAATTTCAGCCTGTAGACACCTTCTCAGGTAAGTGCCCCCAAACTTAAAGCAGTGAGTCCAGTTATTAGTCTGAAAAAGCACAACGCAGGCTGTTTCCCAGGTGTTTCTAGGATTTGTGGTCACTGGGTGGTGTATCTATCATGCTGTTTTTTATACCAACAACTGTACCTATTGTTTTCAACGTAGAGATACTTCTTTCTGAAAACGTATTGAGCATATTATTTGAAACTAAGTAAGTTACTATTTAAAAAGCAGTTAATCCTCTGTTTCCCAACTTTACCAACATACCACATAAATGTATCTTGGTTACAAATGTACGATAGGGTGGTCAAAAAAGGCTTTCTGGCGTCCACATAGATTATGTTAGGATTAAATCAGTGGCTAGGAAGAAGAGAAGTGTGAAATTCCGAACTGCTAAAAGTGAACCCTGGGAAATATTTTATAAGTAAATGTTGGTATATACTCAAAAGAGTTGAAAGCAGAGACATGAAGAGAGATATTTGCACACCCATGTTCATAGCAGCATGACCAAAAGGTAGAAGCAACCCAAGTGTCTATTGATGGATGAATGGATAAACAAAACAGTATATCTGAATAAGAAAATATTATGCAGCTTTTAAAAAGGAAGGATATTCTTTCCCTGGCTGGTATGACTCAGTTGGTTGAGTGTTGTCCCATGCACCAAGAGGTCGCAGGTTTGATTCCCAGTCAGGGAGCATGCCTGGGTTGCAGGCTTGATCCCCAGTAGGAGGCAGCCGACTGATGTTTCTCTCTCATCCATGTTTCTATTTCTCTCCCTCTCCCTTTAAAAAAATAAAATAAAATGGAAGGGCATTCTTGCCCTGGCGGGGTGGCTCAGTTGATTGGAGCATCATCCCATACATCAAAAAGTGGCGGGTTCGATCCATGGTCAGGGCGGGTATGGGAGGCAACCTATCGATGTTTCTCTCTAACAATTGATGTTTCTTTCTCTCTCTCTAAAAATCAGTAAGAAACATATCCTTGGGTGAGAATTTAAAATAAATAAATAAATAAAAAGGAAGGACAATCTGACACATGCTACAGTGTGGACGAAATTTTTGGATGTTATGCTAGATGAAATAAGCCAATCACAAAAGAATAAATACTGTCTGATTCTACCTATGTGAGGTTCCTAGAGGAGTCAAATTCATAGAGACAGAAAGTAGAATGGTGGGTGCCAGGGGCTGGGAGAGGAGGGATGGAGAGTTAGTTTAATGGGGACAGAGTTTCAGTTTGGAAAAATGAAGTGTTCTGTTCTGTAGATGGATGGATGGATGGATGGTGGTGATGGTTGCACCGTAAATGGATGTACTTAATGCCACTGAACTGTATACTTGAAAATGGTTAAGATGTTGAATTTTGCCTTATACATATTTTGTCATATTTAAAAAGAAAAAATGAGTCCAGCCAGTGTGGCTCAGTGGTTGAGTGTTGACCCAACCCATGCACCAAGAGGTTGCCGGTTTGATTCCTGGTCAGGACACATGCCCAGGTTGTGGGCCCATTCCCCAGTGGGGAGCATGCAGGAGGCGGCCAATTAATGTTCTCTCTCATTGATGTTTCTATCTCTCTCTCCCTCTCCCTTCCTCTCTCTCTAAAATCAATAAAGGAAAAAAGAAAAGAAAAGAAAAAGTGAATATTGGTGAATTCCAAGTCACCATGGTAGTTAAAATACATTAGATTTATGAGAGTAGTGTGATAGTTTTCTTTCTCAAATGTCAATATTTTCAAAATACTGGGAATGACAACCTTGGCCACTTTTGAAACTTAAGATGAAAAATTTTAGATGTCAACTTAAAAATGCTTAAGTGTTCATAAAATTTTCCAAAATTTTTGGGGTGCAAATCAGCAATGCCCTGGAGTTTTTCAGGCCTAAGTTGAGTCACAACCATGCATTTTTCAGGCTGTGTGATCTTGGGGAGATAGCATCCCCTCTCTGAGCCTTAGTTCTTACATCTATAAAATGGGCCTAAGAACAGTGTTTTTGTGAGAAGATAAATGGTTTTATGCTGTTTTCCCTTCCAGGTCCCTGCAGCACTGGTCCCTTGGCTCAGTTGCAGAGCCGCCAACGTGAGTACAAGCTGGCTGCCCTCCACGCCAAGCAGCAGGGAGATACCTCCGCCGCTGCCAGATACTTCCGTGTAGCCAAGGTGTGTCCAGACTGACAGACAGGGTCTGCTGGAAAGGACAGGATACTTCCAATATTACATGGTGGCAAAGAACATGGGCTCTGGAGTCAGATATACCTAAATTTGAATCCCGGCTTGATCACTCCCTAAGTGTCATTTGCTGCACCTCTTGAAGCCTTGGTTTACCCTTTCTGTGAAATGGTCCTAAGTGTGAGAAGAGGATTGAGCAAGATGGGCAAAGGAAAGGGCAGCACTGGGAGTTCTCTGTCACATGGCAGGGCATGGAGGCTCTCCATAGGGTCCTGGTTCCAGCCACAGCCTCTCCTGATCCCCTTCCTTCTCACAGAGCTTTGATGCTGTCTTGGAGGCCCTGAGCCACGGGGAGCCTGTGGACTTGTCCCGCTTGCCCCCTCCACCTGGTAAGGACTCCACCTGCCCACCTTCCAGGACTATTGGAGCCCTCCACTGACTTCCTAATATTGCCGCCCCCTTTGGTCAGGCTCGGAGACCCACTCAGGCCACACCAGCCTGGGGGTGGGGGCGGCCACAAGCAAGCCCCTCATTGCACTGGACTTCTCTGCCCCCAGACCAGCTGCCCCCAGACCCACCATCACCACCACTGCAGCCTGTGACTCCCACCACAATGCTCTCCACACCAGGTAGGCTCCTGGGACTTTGGGTGGACAGGCAGGCCAGGGAAAGACAGTCCCCTTCCAAGACTCTTAACCTTGCCCCCCACCCTCATTGGGCCCAGAGGTTCCCCCACCCCCGAAGACTCTCTTGGAGGCACTGGAGCAGCGGATGGAGCGATACCACGTGGCTGCAGCCCAGGCTAAGACCAAAGGGGACCAGCGGAAAGCTCGCATGCATGAGCGCATTGTCAAGGTGCATGGGGGCTGAGTGGGTGAGTTGGCAGCACCTGGAGACCATGCCCAGGGAACCTTAACACCTGTGTCCCCCACAGCAATACCAAGATGCCATTCGAGCCCACAAGGCTGGCCGAGCTGTGGATGTTGCTGAGCTGCCTGTGCCCCCAGGTAGGCCCTGCCACCCCCCCACACACACACACACACACACACACCTCTCCAGCCTCTGAGCCTTTGCAGGTGCTATTCCTTTAGGCTCAGAAGGTTGATTGCTACATGTTCAGGAATTCTGCAGGCTTGTTAGGCAACTGGTAGTTTAAAATCAGTATAGTGGGAGTGTTTACACTATGGAAATTGGCAAGCAATAAAAATCAGGGGGTTTTATTTGAAGAGCCTGTTGGCCAGCCCACTGCAGTCTGATCTTTCCTTTTCTTTTTTTGTTTTTTTTTTTTTTATCCTCACCCGAGGACATTTTTTCATTTTTTGTTCAGATAGAGTGGGAGGGAGAGAGAGGAAGAGAGAGAGAGAGAAACATTGATGTGAAAGTGACACATCGAGTGGCTGCCACCCGCATGACCAACCAGGGCCGGGGACAAACTGCAACCGAAGTACATGCCCTTAGCGGGAACCGAACCTGGGTCTCTCTGGACCGCAGGCCGACGCTCTAACCGCTGAGCCAAACTGGCCAGGGCTCCTTTTCTTCTTTGTTTGACTCACTCCTCCCTAGTCATCAGCTCTTCAGCTTTTCAGATACCTAATCAGCCTCCCATTCGCACCCACAATGGGTTGGAGGCCTCCTCTGGGTTCTCAGAGCTGCCAGTGCATCCCCTCTAAGAGCAATGATCTCTCTGCACTTTGGTCCCCTGGAGTTCCCCCAGGCCCAGGACCCCCCTAGCACCCAGCACAGCACCTCACAGTGCTTGCTTGTTGGAGTCTGGTCCAGGGTCAGGTGAGAGGAGCCAAAATATAAGGGGGAGGTTGACGTGTCTGGTGTCTACACCAAACCACCAGCAGCTGCTTCCTTCATTTAAAGTGGATTCAAAGACACAAGGCTCCTTTGGAGGGGGAGGAAATCACCTCTCCATCATCATGGCATGGGTTTCTCTCTCCTGACCGGGCCCTGACTGGCCGCCCAGGCTTTCTCCCTATCCAGGGCCTAGAGGCCTCCGAGTCCACTCAGCCGAGCCTGGTGGGGGTCCTAGAGACCGCTATGAAGCTGGCGAACCAGAATGAAGGCCCAGAGGACGAAGAGGATGAGGAGCCTAAGAAGGTGTGAGCCTAAGAGGGGCTGGGGCCTTGGTGTGAGCCAGGGAGTGGCACCAAAGTAAATCCTGGCAGTTCCGGCCTTGAGCCGGAAAGAACCGGCCTCATGTCCTGGCCCTGCCACTTCCTGGTCATGTGGCCATGGGCAAGTCATTTTGTTCTCTGAGCCTCAGTCTCCTCATCTATAAAGTGGGCATAGTCACAGTCCCTACCTCCCAAAGGTGTTGCAAAGATTCAACGAGAACAGGACTGTCTGTTGTATTTAGTGCTGAGGAAACAGAAACTAAGCTGGTCACTGTTGTCAGTGTCAGGCCCTGACCATTTGGGGAGTAGTCTCATCATAGGTGCTGGGAAAGCTCTGATGTCCTCTCTGTCCCTTAGCAGCCCAACAGCGCTGCAGTTCCCATGGCCCAGCCCAAGGCCCCACCCACAAGGGCACCCCAGCCAGGATCCACCTCAGCAGCCAAATCAGCCCCTAAAGGCACATCCACCAGAGGTAGGTACCCCCTCCCCACCCTGACTGCCCATCACCTGGCCATGGGCTGGGCAGCACCCACAGATGCCCCTGTGCCCACAGCCCAGCAGCAGCTGGCCTTCCTGGAGGGCCGAAAGAAGCAGCTTCTGCAGGCTGCATTGCGAGCCAAGCAGAAGAATGACGTGGAGGGCGCCAAGATGCATTTGCGCCAGGCCAAAGGTCTGGAGCCCATGCTGGAGGCCTCACGCAATGGGCTGCCTGTGGATATCACCAAGGTGAAACCTCTAGGCCTGCTAGACCTCCCCAGGTGCTCATCTGTCAGGCTGTGGCCACTTAGCAGCTACATAACTTGGAATATGTTAGTCAGGGTGCAGGTTAACCTGCTGTGACAAATAGGCCCATCCTAAGAGAGTGGCTAAACAGGACAGATATTTATATTTCTTGTATGTAACACTCAGGTTGCTCTGGGCTTTGAAAGATAAAGCCCTCCAGAACCCAAGTTCTTTCCATTTTGTTGTTCTGCCACACCTGAGGAGCTCATCTTTGTCCACATGGTCCAAGTGGACCGCTAGTCTGTCTGCATCCAGTCCATGGGAAGCCATGAGGGAGAAAAATTGCTGGCCAGTTTCCTCTATAGAAAATGACAAGGAGTTGCCATCACTACTGCTCACCTCCTATTGTTCAGAACTGAGTTACATGGTTGCACCAGCTGCAAGGGAGGCTGAAACATGTCTCTTGCGGGGCTGCCACGTGCCCAGCCAGAACTCCATTATTAGAGAAGAGGGTGTGGGAAATAGTTAACAGATTCTACCACTTTGGTCAGGACCATCCACTCTTTTTTTTTTTAATCCTCACCTGAGGATATTTTTCCATTCATTTTTTTCAGATAGAGTGGGAGGGAGGGAGAGAGGGAGAGAGAAAGAGAAACAGCAATGTGAGAGAGACACATCGATTGGTTGCCTCCCGCACGACCCCAACTGGGACCGGGGATCGAACCCACAACTGAGGTATGTGCCCTTGACCAGGAATTGAACCCATGACTCGGGCTGACATTCTACCTGCTAAGCCAAACCAGCCAAGGCAGGACCATCCACTTCTCTTTAAACGTCACTTTTCTCTTTGGGGAAGAAAGAGCAGGAGCAGGGGACAGAGCAGTGGTCGGGAAGGCCTCTCCAAGAAAGAGTTAGGGCAGGCCTGCTCATTGCTGACCAGCAGGCCCCTCCCCATGAGCCTTGTCCTTCCCAGGTGCCACCTGCCCCTATCAACAAGGATGACTTCACCCTTGTCCAGCGGCCCGGCCCTGGTCTGTCTCAGGAGTCTATCCGGCGCTATGGTGAACTCACTAAGCTCATAAGGCAACAGCATGAGGTGAGGGGGCCCCTGGCCTGGGTCAGCAGACCTCCCCCAGGGTCATGGCCCTTCAACTGTCCCTTCACTGTCTTCTGCCTCACCAGATGTGTCTGAACCATTCTAATCAGTTCACCCACCTGGGCAACATTGTGGAAACTAGCAAGTAAGTGCCCCCATGCCCACCTCTGCCTGATGTGTACACCCCCAGCCTGCCTCTGGGACCGAGGAGCTGAGCAGGGCCCTCTTATGGCAGATTTGAAAAACTAGCAGAGGACTGTAAGCGGAGCATGGAGACTCTCAAGCAAGCCTTCGCCCGGGGTCTCCCCACGCCCACTGCCCACTTTGAGCAGAGAACCTTCAGCGTCATCAAGTAAGGCCCCGATGGCCCCTGGCCCAGATGCCTTTTTGAGAAGGGGTTTGCTCTCCCCAGAAGCTGGTGGAGGACTTGCCTCTAGAGGAGAGTTTGGATGGTGGTGGGAGCATAGCACATGCAAGGGTCCTGAGGCAGGCATGAGGTGCGAGTGAAGGATGGCAAGTGAGGGAGTGCTGACAGTGGCACATTTGGAAATGGGGAAGATGTAGTAAGTGCAGAGGTGTGCCCAGTCCCGGGGGCCTTTGTGAGCCCATGGAATGGTGGTTGTTGGTCCTGCTCTAGTTAAGTGTTCCCACACCCTGGAGAATTGGGATAATTTCCCCCAACTTATAGATGAGGTTAGGAGCAGCCTCTGGGATAGCCTAGGATAATCACCCAAGAAAACCCACACCATTTACCCTGGCTTTCCCACATCTGCATGGCCTGGCTCCTCGTCACTTCCTCTCTATCTATTGTCTCCAGTTTGCTCGCCTCCTGCCACACAGACCTCTTTTTGGTCCCTCAAACACACTAAGCATGTTCCCCCTCAGGGCCTTCACCCCAGTGGTGTGTCCTGCCCAGACCCTGTTCCCCAGGTCTCCATGTAGCAACTCTATGTAGCACCTTCTTGACATCCAGCATCACCTATGATGTCACCTGAGAGGCCCTCCCTGACCACCCTGTCTAAAGCAGCACCTCCTGAGCACACTTCAGTCTTTCTCCTATTTTAATTCATCACAGAGTTGCTTTGTTTATATATTCATTGGTCATCTTTCCACTCAGCCAGCTCAGGCTCCGTGAGCACAGAGACAAGTCTCTTTCATTTACTTCTGTATCCTCAGCAGTGAGGACACCGGCTGGCACACAGTAGGGGCTCCAGAAATATTGTTAAATGAAAGGAAGGTCCCACAGTAGTGAGGCCATGGACTGGTACAAAGTGGGTACTAAATAAATGTGTGCAAACTAAAGAAAGACCCAGAATTTAGTCATTGGCAGAACTGGACAGAGAACTCTAGTTTGTCTAATTCTAAAACTGGAGCCCAGGAGCTGAGACATCCCCAAAGGCCAGTGTGGGGTTTGTTCCCTGCCCCCGCTAAAGGAAAAGAAGGTGGGCAGGCAGTGGGTTTGAGGTGCCTCTGTCTCCCCACCTGCCGTCCCGGAAGGATCTTCCCAGACCTCAGCAGCAATGACATGCTCCTGTTCATCGTGAAGGGCATCAACTTGCCCACACCTCCAGGTGAGGGGGCGCCACACAGGGGTCAGGGCTGTGGGGACCACCTCTGCCCAGCTGTGACCCTTGTTTGCCCACAGGGCTGTCCCCCGGTGATCTGGATGTCTTTGTTCGGTTCGATTTTCCCTATCCCAATGTGGTATGTGGACAGCCAAAGAGCGATGGGCTCAAGCCCCATCAGGATGGGAAGTGGGTTGGGCAGAGGTCCCAGGCCAGGCCCCAGCCCCTGAGCTTTCCTGCCTCCTGTCTGGTCCCAGGAAGAAGCTCAGAAAGACAAGACCAGCGTGATCAAGAATACAGACTCCCCTGGTAATTCATGGGCAACAAGTACCCCCCCCCCCACCCCTGCAGAAAGAACATGAGACCATGGCCTGACTCCTCCCTCCTTCTCTGGGCAGAGTTCAAGGAGCAGTTCAAACTCTGCATTAACCGCAGCCACCGAGGCTTCCGAAGAGCGATCCAGACCAAAGGCATCAAATTCGAAGTGGTCCATAAAGGGTGAGCTGTGGGGTCAGGCACTGCATGGGCTCTGGGGGAGGGGAAGCTGCCCTGGGCCAACCATCCTGTCCCTTTCACATACATAGGGGTCTGTTCAAGACTGACCGGGTCCTGGGCACAGCCCAGTTGAAGCTGGATGCCCTGGAGACGGCATGTGAGGTCCGTGAGATCCTTGAGGTAAGAGGTAGACATTCATTTGAATGCTCCATAATGGCCATGTCACTCATTAATATTACTCAGATGCTCCCTGCCCTGAGCTTCCCAAGGGTCCTCTCTGCTGACCCAGCTCTTCCCCTGGGAGTCCAAGACCTCCTTACTCCCAACTCTAAATACTCCCAGCACTCTATTCCATTATGACCAGTTGGTGTCTCTGTCAACCCATGGGCTCATATTTTGAAAATCACCTTGGTTCTCCCTGATCCCAGCCCTAGGACTCCAGCCACTGCCTACTTCCCAACAGCCTCCCCTTATTCCCATCCAGGTCCTGGACGGTCGCCGGCCCACAGGGGGTCGGCTAGAAGTGATGGTCCGGATTCGAGAACCACTGACAGCCCAGCAACTGGAGACAATGACCGAGAGGTGGCTGGTCATTGATCCCATGCCAGCAGCTGTGCCCACAGTGAGACCCCCACCCCGCAGCAACCCCAGGGAGGGAGGCTTGATTCAAGGGGAGCCAAGACTCACAAGGCTGGTTTTATCCTCTTAAACAGGTTGCTGTGCCTAAAGGGAAGGCCCCTCCCATTCCTGCCCCTACAAAGGAGCCAGGAAACAGGTAGGTGGTTGAGCCAGGCTATGCTGGAAAGAACCCCTCTCTTCCTATCTCAGCCTTTCCCAGACAATATCTCATCAGGCACAAATTGGAGCATGGCCCTTGCCCACTTAAAAACCTTTCCTGGCTCTCTTTCTTCTGGGGATCCAGTTTAAACTTCTCAGCTTGATCTTTAAGAGCTTTTTCGATCTGACCATTGTGAATATATTCAGCCTTCTCTCTCCACACTTCCTCCTGTTGGTTCATGGCTACGCCTAGTTTTCACTGTCCTCTGGGCTTCTATGTTACAATGCCCTGAGTACCTCTACTTGTTTCCTGCTCCTCTGCCCAACTCTGACTCCTGTGGGTCCCAAATTGGCTGTCGTCTCCTCCAGGAAGCCCTCCCTGACTGGCTGGCATCACAGTTGCCTGTGTATACAGTGCAGTTGCCTGAGTGTACATCATCACCACTAGGTTGTGGGCTTAGCAACATTGTGGTGGGCCTGGCTTATCTCTGGCTGTTCCCCAGTACCCAACATGTCAAATTAATGGGGTCAGGGACCCTCATCCCTATACTCCATCCCATAGATCTACCCGGCCCCTGCATAGCCTTAGCGTGCTGGCCTTCGACCAAGAGCGTCTGGAGCGGAAGGTGAGTGCCCACCCACTGGGCTTGGTGGGGCAGGATTGGGGGGTCTGCAGGCTCAGGCAGGGCCCTCACAGCCCCCTCTGCACCCCCCCCCGCAGATCCTGGCCCTTAGGCAGGCACGGCGGCCAGTGCCCCCGGAGGTGGCCCAGCAGTACCAGGACATCATGCATCGCAGCCAGTGGCAGAGGGCACAGCTGGAGCAGGGGGGCCCAGGCATCCGGCGAGGTAGGGGCTCAGAGACAGGCACATGGGAGAGGGACACTGGCAGTGGCCCCATTCTGACCCCTTCCCACCCTTAGAATACATGGCCCACCTGGAACGTCAGCTGCAGTTCTATACAGAGGCTGCCCGGCGCCTGGGCAACGATGGCAGCAGGGTGAGCCAGGTGGAGTTGGGGGTGCACTGGGGGATTGGGGCTGCCAGAGGCTTCCCACTGACCATCCATTGGATCCCCAGGAAGCTGCAAAGGAGGCACTCTATAGGCGGAACCTGGTTGAAAATGAGGTGAGCGGCTTGGGTGTTGGGGTGGGGGGTGGGCAGCTGTGGCCATGGCCTCCCTGACCCCAGCGGACTCTCCTGCAGCTGCAGAGGCTCCGTAGGTGAGGGGCCAATGGGGCTGACAGCCCCGGAAGATTGGGGAGCAGGCTCAAGGCCCTGGTGCTGGGAGGAGCTGACCTGGCCACGGCTTCAGACCAGACAAGCAGACAATCAGCGGACAATCAGCTCTGGATGGACTTGTCCCCTGCTGGGCCCACCCAGCCCAGCAGGAGCCTCCTTCGCAGTGGGCATCAGGATGGTGCCCACCAGCCAGCCTGTGCCCCTGGCCCGTTCCGGAGGTGGGAGAGTGGCTAGGACCAAGCCCTGAGAGCCCCTGTAAGCACTTTACTTCCTGTCCCTCCCCAGCCTTAACCCTTAAGCCTACCCACACCCCAAAGAAGCCTCTGAGACCAGCCAGAACCTGACTGGCTCCCCAGGGGGTGACCTGGCTCTGCTAGGGTTGACACATGGAATAAACAACCAGGGCCACACCCAGCTCTCCATCTTGCCTTTTGTTTCTTGCTCTCAGTGGCTGTGCTGGGTCTACCCCACACACACACCCTCCCCAGGGGTAGTAGAAAGGAAATTGCCTATAAGAGGAGCAGACTGGGAGGGGGGTGTCTGTAAAGCGTATGTTTATGAATGTGAAGGCCCATGCATCTGTCACGGGGTCTGTGACTTGCCTGAGGTCACCTGCCCCACCAGGCTTTTAATCTGCACATGTAAACCCAGCTATGCCCAGTAGCCCTGGGCATATCTGGGTTTAGAGGTGTGGTCAAGCCCTACATGGTGGCGCTTGTTGGCCCACGTGTGTCTCAAGGCCTTGAAATCCAGCCCTGCCAGTCACTGGCCATGGGACCTGGACCAGATTGCCTGATTCACTTATCCTACAGCCTCAGTTTCCCCTCTGGATATAGTGATGGCAAGAGCCCCTCCTGTCCCACAAGGTGAAGGGTACCTGATTGGTGGTGAGTGCTCAAAAGAATTAGTCTTTATTGTTGCTGTCTCCATCTGTGCGGGAAGTGGGGACATGGCCAACAGGGCTGGCGTGGTCTCTGCACCTAGTGTGTGAACTGCATGCCTCAGTCCCTCCGTGTGTGTGAGGTGCCCCAGCTTCCTAGCCAGCACGGGTCAGGTGGGCTTAGCCCTGGATGCCTGGGAGAGACGAGTTGAGGCCCCAGGTGGGCACTGTCTCCTTAGTCCACAGCCCAGCGGAACCCCAGGAGTCTGGACCATTCTGACAGGCCCCTTAGGTCAGGGGCCCCCTGCCTGTGGCCGACGTGATGCGGTGGGTGGCAACTGGATCAGGACCTGCTCAGGGTTACCCGTTGTGTCCACCACACACAGGTGTGGGAGGCCCAGGAAGGCCTCGGGTGCAATGCTGGTCATGTGAAGCCTGTTGGCCCTGGACCAAGAGGTAGACATTAGGGCTGGTGCAAGGGTAGGGGGCCACAACCATCCTGACCCCCCTGGGCCTACTGGGGTTCCCCACAGCCCACCATGGCCCTCCCCTGCCCATCTGGACCCGCCCAGCCCCTCTGAGGGCACCTGAGGAAGAGGGCACGCAAGCTGGGGGTATTGAGGAAAGCTTCGGGGCCCACATAGCTGATGCGGTTGCTCTGCAGGTGCAGCTCCTCAAGGGCCTCAGGCAGGTCAGGAGGCACGAAGGACAGTTCATTGTGGCTGAGGTCCAGCACCTGGGCAGACGGGCAGAGACAGCCCCATGGTGGCTCCAGTCTCTGGGCCAACTGCTTAGCTAAGTCCCAAACCACTCTCCTCCCAAGCCCTCCTCCCCTCCATGCCCAACCCAGTCCAGCCCCTTCCCCTGGAGCCTCTTCGAGGCTGCTGAAATCC
Source organism: Tadarida brasiliensis (assembly GCA_030848825.1). Classification (NCBI taxonomy): domain Eukaryota; kingdom Metazoa; phylum Chordata; class Mammalia; order Chiroptera; family Molossidae; genus Tadarida; species Tadarida brasiliensis. The sequence goes on along the minus strand of CM061259.1, from coordinate 55,267,720 downwards.
TCCCCTCCACAGGTAAACTGAGTCCTTTCTGGGGCAGGCCCTGCTGTAGGTGCTAGGGGCACAGACCAGCTCCCATCTGCTGTGGGAGACGTGGGTCAATTAGTCGTTCAGGAAAATGGCACTTAGTCCACATCCTCGTGCTCTTCTAACACTATCATTCACTTATGATGGTTACTGATTGCTTTCTCCCTAACCAGGGTGTTTATGCCGGGGCCCAGGGCTGTGTCACTGTGGCCAGCCTAGAACAGTGCCTGACACCCAGATGCTTCAAACTCTGGAATCAATAGTGATCGGGAACTAGAGGCCACAGTATTTACTGGGAAGGTGCAGGGGGGTGTCTCAGAGGACCAGGCAGCAGGGACAGCACAGCCAAAGTCCTGGAGGCTGGATCTGTCTTATCTACCCGTCGGCTAACCCCCGTGGGGGGCTCTTTTTGTAGTATCATCCAAGGGTCTTGTGAAGGAGGACGTGGGCAAGCAGGGGGATGGAAGGGCCATGGGGACAGCCTGGGGACAGTCAGTGTGGCTAACCAGTCCACCTCTGACCTGGAGGGCCTGTAGCTCATGCCAGGTGCCAGGCTCGATGTCACCCACTCGAAGTCGGTTATGTGCCAGGCTGAGCTCTCGCAGCTGGTCCAGGCCAGCCAGTGGCTCAGGCTCTAGGGCCCGCAGCTGGTTGCGCTGCAGCCGCAGGGTATGCAGGCCAGCGGGCAGACCAGTGGGCACACGAGTCAGCTGGTTGCCGGCCAGGTCGAGGCTGCGTAGGGCACGCAGTGGGTGGAAGGCCTGGTGGTGCACGCGGGCACTGTCCAGGTGGTTGTAAGCCAGGTTGAGCTCAGCCAGGCCTGGTGTGGCAGCCAGGTCATGGGCGCCCAGTGCAGCCACGCTATTGTGGGGCAGCACCAGGGACCGCAGGCGGCGGGGCAGTGCCAGGGGCACACGCTCCAGCCCATTGCCATAGATGTGCAGTGTGTGCAGGCCCTGCAGGGGCCGCAGTGCCCCTGCCGGCAGCCCCGCTGCCCCCAGCTGGTTGTGCTGAAGCAGCAGGTAGCGTAGTCCCCGGGCCCCACGCAACCGGGCTGCCTCCACCTGCTGGATGCGGTTCCGGCCCAGGTGTAGCACAGCCAGGGTTCGAGGCAGGCCAGCAGGCACCACAGCCAGCTGATTGTGGGACAGGTCCAGGTACTCAAGGCGGTGCAGTTTCCTGGTGGGAGAGAGGGCCAGCGTTGGTCTGGGCACCCAGCATCAGGGACCAGGTAGATCTTGGGTGGGGGTTAGGAGGGCTGACTGAGTGGTACTGAGAAATGTCAGCTGGAAATTCCACCTTTGGGGTGGTGCGAGATCTGGGTGGGAGGTAAACTTTGGGGCAAGCAAGGCAGGTTCTGGCCTGAGATTTAGATGTGGGGATGACCAGGACAGTTCTGGGTCCAGCTCTCCATGTGGCAGCTGTGATGTTGGGTAACAAGATGGCAGCACAGGGTAGCTGGGAGTGAGGATGGCTGCCAGGTGCGGGGCTGAGCCTGGCACACAGGAAAGTAGGTGCTCACCAAATGAGGCCATGGGGGGGGAGTGATACAGGGGAGGGGGACAGAGATTGGAGGCCCCAGACTCTGAATCCTCAGCCCCTAATGCCAGCATGAGGCTATACCTCATCCCACCCTGTCCCAGGCCCCACCTGAAGGTGGTGGCATCCAGGCCACTGTCCGTCAGTTGGTTGTGTTGGAGGTAGAGCTCACGGAGGTGAGTCTGGCGGCTCAGGGCTCCTCTGGGTACCTTGGAGATGAGGTTGTTCTGGGAAGCGAGGAGAGAATGAAACCCAGGGTCCAGAATAGAGGGCAGTGGAGAGCCACAGAAGGCTCTTGAGTAAGGGAGTGACAGACGAGCTGACTAGCAAGGCTGCCCAGAGAGCACGTGTGAGCCACTTGTGCTGGTGGTAGACTCAGGTATTTCAGACTGCTGGAATTTTGAGGAGCCAGAAGGGTCTTCCAGGAGAGAAGTGAAGGGGTGGGGGAGAGGTAAGGTGAAGGAGGGGCACCTGCAGGTGGAGCCGCTCCAGAGAGGGTGGCAGGCTGGGTGGCAGGTAGCTGAGCTGGTTGTTGGAGAGGCTGAGGGTGGTGACAGCCTCGGAGCCATGGAAGGCATCAGGAGGCAGGCCGGCGTTGCTCAGCTGGTTGTTGTGGAGGTACACGGACCTGAGGGGGAGCCGGGCTCTGGCCACCAGCCTGCCCCCAGGTTCCCCACTCCTCCCACTCTACACCCCAGCTCAGGGCTGCCGTGTGTGTGTGTGTGTGTGTGTGTGTGTGTGTGTGTGTGTGTGTGTGTGTGTGTGTAGTTCTTCAGACAGAGGATTCAGGGTCCTGTCTCCCCCAGACCCCCACGGCAGGCTCATGACCTCCCTCAGACCCCCAGGATGAGGAGTGACCTAGGCGAGCCTGAGGCCTGGAGGGCCTGGGCTGGGCCAGGGGCTACCTGAGCTCTGGCTTCTCCCCAAAGGTGAGTGGGAAGATCTCCGTCACTTGGTTGGCAGCCAGATCCGCTACTCGGAGGGAACGAGGCAGAAACTGGGGGGCCACCGAGAGCTGTGGGAGCACAGTGTGCTGGTCCTGGTGGCACCTCCCAGCCCCATGCTGTCCCCTCTGCACTCTGCTGTGGGAGCAGGCTGGGTAGGATGGGGGCTGGGTGGGGCTCACCTTGTTGTGGGCCACGTAGATGTGCTGCAGCTGGGTGAGGGACTCAAAGGCCTCGTCGGGCAGGCCTGGGAGCAGAGCGGGTATTGAGGGGACCCCCCCCCGCCCCAGCCTGGTAGGGGGAAGGGGGAGTCTGTGCTCCCGGTTGCCCCAGGGCTTCTTGCCTGGGACTGGCAGAATCTCCTCCAGGCACCCCCCTCCCCGTCCACAAAAGCCACAGCCCGCCCCCCCATCCCTTGAGTTTCCATCCTGCTCAGCAAAGGACAGTTCTGGGAACTGCCGCAGAGCTGCCCACAGACACAGCAGGGGGAGGGAAAGGGCTGCTGGAACCAAGCCGGGGTTGTGGGGGCTGCCTCCTGTTGTTCCCCCTCACCCTCAGAGGAGATGAGGTTGTTGTGCAGATTGAGGGTTCGAAGACCACTGAGGCGTGACAGCTCGTTGTAGGGGAGCTCCTGGAGCTGGTTGTTCTGGGGGGACATTCACACCCCTGACCCGATGACCCTGAGCCCTCAACAAGAGCCCTCAGCCCTGATCCTCAGCTTTCCATCAGCATAAGCAAGAGACCCTCAACATCCATTACCCCCATAGTTGATCCCAAATGCCTCATCAGCCCTTAACCAAAAGGACATTGATCCCAACACCCCATCTGCCCCTATAGTTGATTTCTGACACCCATCATCTTTACCATAGACAACCCCATAACTGCCAAGATTTTGAGCCCCCGACACTCCAAACCCTCAGCCCCTCCCACATCCAATATCTGTACCTCACCCCCAACACTCATCAAGGCCAACTTCCATCAGAGCCAAGACCCGCACGCCCAATGCCTCACCCCTACATGTGGACCCCACACCCATCACTCAATTCCAGCACTCCCATGCTCATTCCACGTCACTCCACCCTGCAACATCTCCCCCTCACCTGCAGGGAGAGGTGCTGAGCCTCCTTGGTGATGTGGGGGAACACCCGCAGGTCCAGGCCATCGCAGTCCACTGTGTCAGCCCGGGGGCAGGAACAGCGCAGGGGGCAGGGCCGGGGCAGGGGCTGCGAGCTCTCTCCCATGTGGGGGAAAGCAGCGTCCTCCATGCCTGGGGTGGTTGGGGGACCCAGCAGCAACAGGAGCACCAGCAGCAAGCTCAGCCACTGGGAGTGGAGGGACAGATCAGGATGTTGCCAGGTTGGGCAAGGTGTCGCCATGGTGACAGGAGCATCCTGCAGGGGCTGTAGGGGCAGGCAGGCCCCACCCTCATACCTTCCCCCACCCCACCTCACCATAGCCAGCCCCAGTTCAGCTGTCTTGCCCGAACTGCCGACCAGGGCTTCCTAATGGAAACCAGGCGGTCACCTCCTGGAGCCTCTGCCGTGGCCGCCACCGCCTCCCATCTCTTGGCCACCCTCCCAACAGCCTGTTCCCCAAGGGGCTCAAGAGAGCTGGCCCACCCCCTTGTCTGCCTTGAGGAGGGTGGGTGGGCAGCTGGATGGGGTGGTGAGGAAAGGCTAGCCTGTCCCCTTGGTCCCCCAGCTCCACCCCTCCCACCCTCCGCCAGCCCTGCTTGCGTAACCTTAGCCAGTCTGGGCCAGGCTACGGGAGCAAGGAATGTTCGGGGGAAAGCTAAGATTCACCCTGTCTGGTATTTGGGCTGACCACAGGAGTAGGGGTGGAGGCAGAGGATTGGGGGATGCTTCAGGCCACAGAAGGGTCCCCAAGGAACTGAGACTGGCAGGGAGGGGTCAGGACAGGCCTGGGCTCAGCCTGCCAGCCCAGATACCCACCTGGAGGCTCTCAGCCAGGTCTGGTATCTGGGCCCCTCCTCCTCCACCACCAGATAGCCTAACTGGCAGCCACACTGCCCCTCACCACAAATGGCCATAGCTGCCACTGCCTGAAAGGAAATTACACATATGGAGGTACCAGCCTGGTGGTTCAGGATGAGCACTCAGTGCCAGCCTGCCTGGCCTTGAACCTGGGGTCAGCCACCTCTCTGGGTCTCAGTTTCCCACTCTGCAAAGTGGGGGAAAGGTTGTCTCACCTCCCAGCATGGGTGTCAGGATTAAGTGAGGTAATGCCTATGAAGTGGAAAGACAGTGCCCCCAGCACATCCCAGGCCCTAGACGCCAGAGCAGCAGTGTGTGCCACTGGGTGAGGAAACCAGTCTCTGCCCCTAGTCTTGTGGAATGCAGCTAGACAGACATGAGCAGAGCTAGGACGATGGGCCGGGTACAGAGGGTCATCAGAGCAGAAAACCCCCTGGTGCCTGACAACCAGCAAAACTGGGAAAACGAGGACCTCAACCCCAGGGTAACCTTTCCTCCCCTAGCATATCACTGGTCATGGGACTTGGATGTTCCCTGACCTTTCCTCCCCTGGCATGTCACTAGTCATGTGGTAGACCCCCTTGAAGGAGGAACAGGGATCAAAGAGTGGCCTCATGAGACGCTCATGCCTCCTGCCACTCCCATGCGGGCCCTTGCACAACCACTCCCTTAAGCATTAATCCCTAGGGATAACATCTAGACCTCAGCTGTGTCCCAGCTCCAGGCCCGGTAGGGCGACACCGAGGCTGACCTCGGGACCAGCTGCAATAACTATTGCCCCAGCACCAACCAATCAGTAGAGACCACGACCCTGAAAGGACGCACCTGGAAAAGCTGATGAATATTCCATTGAGATACTCCCCTGGGACCTCCCCTAAGATCCCTGCCTTTAGAGAGGGAAAAAAATCCCTCAGGACAGAAGACACAGTGTGCCTCTCTGCCTATATCACATCTGTGACTTTCCCCACCCCCTTCTTTCCCCAGGATGGCTCCCTTTCTCTGGAACACCCCTGCACCTTTCCTCCTCTCCTCACCCAGGCACCTATATCCTTGCTTTCTTACTCCTAAGTTCTAAGGGCCCTTCTTTTACCTCTGTTGCTTGTTTCCTGAGCCCATGCAGCCCAGCTGGCTCACTTCTTCCATGGCTCACTTCTACCTCTGTCACTTTCTAAATAAACTTTTGCTTGTATTTGAGTTTTGACTCTGAATGCTTTCTTAGCCAGAACTCAAGTACTGAGGTTACTGAGCCCAAGTCCAATTTCCGGTAACATTATGGTACCATTTTGCCGCAAACAGTCTGATCCCTAAGACATGCCACTTACCAGTGGGGTGAATTCAGACAAGTCATTTTCCTGCCCCAACATCAGCTTTCTCATACATAAAGTGGGGATAACAAAAGACCCTTCATCAAGGGGTTGTCACAAGGCAAAACCAGTAACAGACAGAATGTTCTAAGACCACATCTGACCCTCACAAGTGCTCAGTGGCTGAGGTGATGGGCTGCATGAAAGTCATGAAGGAGGCAGGGATCCCCTGGAAGCAGAGTTTGAGACAAGGACTGAGTGCATTTGTCTCAGAGAAAGAAGCTGTAGGAAAGTGGACAATTAATAGAAGGAAGGAAGGGAGCAGTCAATAATCAGTGGGTTATCATGGGGGTTATCAACTTGCCTGGATCTTGCCAGTCTTAGCACTCAAAATCCTGTTTCCCAGAAAACTTTTAGTCCTGGGCAAACTGGGGTGATTGGTTACTCTTGTTATCAAGCAAATTCCTGTCATACGCAATTGGGGCTCAGTCCTGCTGGGGAACACTAGGAGACTGTGTAGCACACACATCAGAGTCATCCACCTGAGGGGCAGGGGAGCTGGGATATTGATTCCATACTTCCCTCTATTGATCACTGATTGAGGGCTGCCCCCAAGGGGCCTGAATTCCGCTGAACTTTGGGTAGAGTAGGCTCTAGTCCTAAAGAGATATAAGTGCCTGATGGTGAGGCCTGAGGGGGCATGGAAAGTCTCAGATAGCACCTGCTATAGGAGGCTGTGGAGTCGAGCCATGGGGAGTTGGCAGTGAGGTACATCAGGTGGGCGGGAAGAAGGGAACAAGATATGGGAGAATGATGAAAAGAGAGGGTATCTGTATTATTTAAAATTTTTTTTCTTTTCTTTTTTTGGTACATGCCCCTAGCAGGAACCGAACCCGGGACTCTCTGGTCTGCAGGCCTACACTCCAACCGCTGAGCCAAACCAGCCAGGGCTAATATTTTTTTCTTTATTGGCTTTTTAGAGAGAGAGGAAGGGAGAGGGAGAGAGAGAGAGAAACATCGATGAGACAGAACGATTGGCCGCCTCCTTCATGCCCTGCACTGGGGATTTGGCCCACAACCTGGGCATGTGCCCTGACTGGGAATTGAACTGGCGACCTCTTGGCGCATGGGTCAATGCTCAACCACTGAGCCACACCAGCCAGGAGGTATCTGTATTATTAATCTCCCTTCCACAGAGAAGGAAATTAGGATCCAAAGAGGTGGTCATTTGCCCATATTTCCCAGGACTGTGTAGCCTTGAGAGGGGGGTGCCCTCAGGGCTGGGGCAAGAGACAGGTCTTAGCCTTGGCCAGAAGAGAACAAGCCCCACCCCAAGGTTGCCATGTGGGACTGACAGCCACTAGTTTGGACATTGTGTAGCAGAGTAATATGGTCAGTCCCAACGAGCTACTGAACTACTGTTACACGGATCCTAGCCCCAGGGAAGCAGTAAAGCCAAACAAGCTGTTTGAGTTTCTGGCAGGCCTCCTTCAGTTGCAAAGTATGGAGAACCCAAACCAAACTAACTAATGCAAACAACAGCATTTATTGACTCATGAACAAAATATTGGGGGAGAAGTTCTTCAGGTATAGCTGAATCCAGGGGCTCAAATGACATCCTACAATGGATTCTCTCTCTACCACTCTGCTCTACCAGCAGGCTTCTCTGTATGGTGCTAAGCTATCTACAGCTTTCATCGAGCTGAAAGCCATAAGCTTGAATCTCATTGGCCTAGCTTTGATCAAGTGTTTATCTGGAACCAGTCCCTGTAGCCAGAGGGATAGAATGTGCTGATTGGCTAGGAAGTCTTAAAAAGACTTAAAAAGATTTATAAGACTAAACATCAGTCTTATAAATGACCCACTGCCTTATCTCCCTGCAACAAATTCCCCTTCCTTTACCCAACCCAGCCCAACTCTTCCCAGTCCAGCCCAACTGTGTCCTGTCCAGTCCTGCCTTGCCCAGCCAAGCATGGAGTTCTGTAGGGACAGAGATGTAGTGTGGTCGACCAAATGTTGACCCTGGCACAATCAGCATTTAGTACACCTTTATGGGATGCATGCAAAATTGTCTGTATGTGTGGGAAGAGTCAGAAGGTCAAGGGACAGTTGCAATAACACTGGGTAACTATTGCAGCAAACTGGTCTCATTTTAGTTGCAGTGGCAGGGGTCAGGGGGAAGGTGTGGTTGATATGGGAGGGAGCAAGAGGCTGATGGGAAGTGTAGTCTTCCAATTAGAAGAGAAAAGGAGGAGTCTTAATTCAGAACCAGTTAATAACTCTAAGGCTGACCTTGGGCCCACCCTTCGTCAACCTCTGATGGCATCCAACCTCAAGACACAGGTTAAAAACCAAACTCTTAATCAGCCTTCATCCAGCTGATAAGCCTTTTAGGATCTGGACCCAATCCATAAAATCACTGATATTTAGCTGGGCATAGGCTGCCTGGAATTAAAAAACAAAACAAAGAAATAACTACATTTCCCAACCTCTCTTGCAGCTAGGTATGGGCTGTAAGCAGAAGTGATATGTACAACTTTGAGGAAAAGGGGGTGGCTTTATTCTGCCGTTGGAACATAGATGTGATGGCTGGAATTCCATCAGCCATTTTGTACCATGACACCAACTTGGGAATAAAGGCCACGAATAGTGGAGCAACAAGATAGAAGCAACCTGAATCTCACATACCATGGAAGGCTCTGTCATCCTTGGCCTAACCAGTGTTTTTTTTTTTTTTAATTTTTTTTCCTTTATTGATTTTAGAGAGAGAGGAAGGGAAAGGGAGAGAGAGATAGAACATCGATGAGAGAGAACATCGATTGGCTACCTTCTGCATGCCCCCCACTGGGGATTGGGCCCACAACCTGGGCATGTGTCCTGACCGGGAATCGAACCGGCAACCTCTTGGTGCATGGGTCGACTCTCAACCACTGAGCCACACCGGCCGGACCTAACCAGTGTTTTGATCACCACCTATTTACCCTGTTGGTGAAGGAGGGATCACATGCCTTGAACAGTACTAGATGGCGAAACACATGATATCTAACACTGGATAGATGAGATCATTATCAGTTTATTAGTTACATATACTCCCAGCTCAGAGGAGGAGGATGTTGAACACCATGCAAAGCCACATGGGGGTAGTGCACCCAGAGCAGAGTTGAAAAGAGAAGCAGGGCCCTGGCCGGTTTGGCTCAGTGGTTAGAGTGTTGACCTGCGGTCCAGAGAGACCCAGGTTTGGTTCCTGCTAAGGGCATGTACCTCGGTTGGTTGCAGTTTGTCCCCGGCCCTGGTTGGGTCGTGCGAGAAGCAGCCACTCGATGTGTCCCTTTCACGTTGATGTTTCTCTCTCTCTCTCTCTCTCTCTCTCTCTCTCTCTCTCTTCCTCTCTCCCTCCCACTCTATCTGAACAAAAAATGCAAAAATGTCCTCAGGTGAGGATAAAAAAAAAAAAAAAAGAAAAGAGAAGCAGGGACTGTGGGAGGCAATCTTTGAAGTGACAAAATGTGAAGTGACTTCTGGTTCCCAAGGCAGGATGTGATTGGTTCTTTAGGATAATTTCTTAGGCTGGCAGAGAGGTGAAAGCCATTAGGTTGAGAACCAGATGGGGTGAAGCTGGTCTGGCTAATAGAGGAACTAGCTACGTGGGGAGACTGGTTGGGAGGGAATATCTGACAAAAGTAGGAAAACTCATGGTTAGGGCTTTGGGGCCCTGTGAGACTCAATAAATACATATGGAATTTTAGGCCTCAACACAACTCACTCCAGTCATCTTGAACATGAGAGAAATCCGATCTGACATCTCTCTTGTTTAAGCCACTGTTTCTCTTTTATTTGTTCTCTTTTTTTCCTGTTTTATTTGTTTGTTTGTTTTAACTGAATCTAATCCTAATGGATACGGGGGATAGCCACAGAGGTGAGAGTTGAAGCCACAGCATGGATGACATTAGTCAGGGAGAAAGGATAGAATGAAAAGAGAAGGGAAACAAAGAGAAGCCGTTGAGGCCCAGCTGGTGTGGCTGAGTTGGTTGAGCATTGTCCAGTGCACCAAGAGGTCACTGGTTCTATTCCTAGTCAGGGCACATGCCCAGGTTGTGGGCTCAGTCCCCAGTAGGGTGTGTGCAGGAGGTGGCCAATTGATGTTTCTCTCTCATTGAGTTTCTATCTCTTTCCCTCTCTCTTCCTCTCTCTGAAATCAATAAAAACATATATTTCAAAAAAACTTTAAAAGAGGAGAAACTCTTGAGGAATGCTGATGCTCAAGAGATGGGTGGAAAAGAATAGGCGATGTCCATGGAGATGGAAGGTCAGAAAGAGATGAGGAACCTGAAAAGTATCTGGTAAAACTGAAAATGTGTCTGTCATGTACTTGGGATGGTTAATTGTATATGTCAGATATAAAATTATATTATAAAACTATATCTAGTCACAGGGTGCCCAGATTAAACATTATTTCTGGGTATGTCTGTGAGTGTGTTTCTGGATGAGATTAGCATTTGAATTGGTAGACTCAGTAAGCTGCCTCCCCAATGTGAACAGGAATCATCCAATCCAATGAGGGCCTGAATAGAACAAAAGGTGGAGGAAGGAGAAATTCACTCCTTTTTACTTCCTGCCTGCCTGCTGAGCTGGGACACTGGTCTTCTCCTGCCATCAGACTGGGATTTATGCCACTGGCTCCCCTGGTTCTCAGGCCTTCAGGCTCAGACTGGAATTACACCACCAGCTTTCCTGGGTTTCCAGCTTGCAGACAGCAAGTCATGGGACATATTATGTTGCAATAAACTCATCATAAGTTGAAAATATTATAAGTCGGAATGCATTAATACATCTAACCTGCCGAACAACATAGCTTAGCCTAGCCTACCTTAAATGTGCTCGGAACACTAACATTAGCCTACAGTTGGGCAAAATCATCTCACTGCCACTCAACATCACAACAGAGTATCGTACCACATATCACCAGCCCAGGAAAAGATCAGAATTCAAAATCTGAAGTACAGTTTATACTGAATGTACATTGCTTTGCACCATTATGAAGTTGAAAAATCATACGTTGAAGTATAAGTCAGGGACCATCTGTATTTATCGTATTGGTTCTGTGTCACATGTGTATTAGGCAGGCAAGATCATTCTGCATAACAAATGACCTCGATGATCAGCAGGGTTTCTGAGCCACAAAGTCACCCGGTTGGACAGAGGCTGAAGCAGCTTCCACAGTTGCTGGTGAAGTGGAAGAGACAGAGGAGACTCCCAAGTCAGCTTTTCAGTGTTTCCAACCGGAAGTACCACCCAACCCTCCTGCTGCCATTTCATTAGCCAGGTCATAGATACATGGTCCTGCCTGACCAAAAGGGGTAGAGAAGTGAGGAGATGGGATTTGGGAGGAGCAAGTGAAATCCTGGAGTATTACCCTCTGAGACACCCAAGGACCAGCAAGCTAGTCTTCTGGAAAAATTTTACACAGCCTCCCATAGATATATACAAAGATATTCCCTCCAGCCTCATTTATTAGAGTGAAAATTCTCTCTTGCCCTGTATCTCACATGGCTCACAACTTCACTTCATGATCAATGAACATGTGTTGAATAAGCAAATGAAAAAAGTCCCATAAGAGGGGAATATATATTTTTTTAAATGTGTCCTATTACAATAATAGAGAACCAGCCTGGGCAGTGTAACTCAATGGTTGAATGTTGACCTATGCACCAAGAGGTCGCCGGTTTGATTCCCAGTCAGGGCACATGCCCAGGTTGTGGGCCCGATCCCCAGTGGGGGGCATGCAGGAAGCAGCCAATCAATGTTTTCTCTCATCGATGTTTCTATCTCTCCCTCTCCCTTCCTCTTTAAAAATCAATAAAGAAAAAAAATTTTTTAAATAGAGAACCACATCTAGGCTGTACAAGATATTGTATTAGTTTCCTGGAGCTGTTGTAATAAATGACAATAAACTAGCTTAAAACAGCAGATATGTGTTCATTTCAGAAGTTTAAGTTATTTTTTTGGATTTGTGAAGGATAGAAGTCCAAGGTCAAGGTACTGGCAGAACTGGTTCTTTCTGGAGGCACCTTCCTTGCCTCTCTTCCAGTTTTTGGTGGCTGCTGGCAATTAGTGATGTTCCCGGGCTTGTGGATGTATTACTCCAAACTCTGACTCAGTTTTCACGTGGTCTTTGCGTGTGTGTGTGTGTGTGTGTGTGTGTGTGTGTGTGTGTGTGTTTCTCCTCTTCTGTCTCTTATAAGGACACTGGTCATTGCATTTAGGGCCCAAGTGGTTAATCCAGAATAATCTCATCTCAAGATCTTTAATTTAATTACATATTTTTTTACCCAAATAAGGTCATATTTACATGTTCTGGGGGTTAGGATATCAGCATCTCTTTTGTGGGTCACCATTCAAACCACAACATGGGTTTAGTAGAGCTAATCTTAGGAGGGAAAAAACAGTTACAGAATGAGGCTAACAATTTTGGTCATTTTTATAAATTAAAAAAGATATTGGCTGTCTCTGGCAGAAGAACTGGGTGGCTGGGGCTGAGTGCACAAGGAGGCTTGCCACCATATATCCTTGTGTATCTGTTGAATTTAAAGAACTTGATTGAGTCCTGGCTGGTGTGCTAAATGGTTAGAGCATCGGCCTATACACCAAAGGGTCGTGAGATTGATTCCCAGTCAAGGGCATGTACCTGGGTTGCAGGTTCGATTCCTGGCCCCCATCAGGGTGTGTGCGGGAGGCAACCAATTGATGTGTCTCTCTCACATCGATGTTTCTCTTGCTTTCCCTCCTTTCCCTTCCAATCTCTCTAAAAATCAATGGAAAAAATATCCTCAGGTGAGGATTAACAACAACAAAAACTTGATTGAAGTACACATGCCATACAATAAAATGAAAATATTTAATATTTATTAAATAGTAAAATATTTGATATCTAAATGAGTCAAAATTCATCATTTCAAAACTCGACATATATGCACCCACAAAACCATCACCATAGTTACAACAGTGGACATTTCTACCACCTCCAAATTGTCTTTGTGCCCCTTTGTCAGCCCTTCCTCCCTCCACTTTACCCCCAACCCCAGGCAAACAGCTGGAACAGAATACAGTGGCCTGTCCAAGAAAGAGTGGTACCTTTCCTTTCATTTATTTATTCAGTCATTTATACCATATGAACTCAGGGCTATTTAATTATTTGGATCACAATGATCTTTAAAATCTCATATCAGATTCCATCATCTACTACTAAAAACCTTCCAGAGGCTTCTCTTTATACTTGAGTAAAATCCAAGTGCCTTGCTTACCCATGAGCCCCATGCACTCTTTTTGTTGTTGTTAATCCTCACCCAGGGATATTGTTCCATTGATTTTGTTTACATAGAGTGGATGGAAGGCCTGGCCAGTGTGGCTCAGTGGTTGAGTATCAACCCATGCACCAAGAGGTCACCGGTTTGATACCTGGTCAGGGCACATGCCCAGGTTGTGGGCCCGATCCCTAGTAGGGGGCATGCAGGAGGCGGCCAATTGATGTTCTCTCTCATGGATATCTTTACCTTCTCCCTTCCTTTCTTTCTAAAATCAATAAAGATAAATTATTAGATAGAGTGGAAAGGAGGGAGGGAGAGAAAGAGAGAGAGAGAGAGAGAAACACTGATGTAAGAGAAACACATCAATTGGTTGCCTCCCGCAGGACCCCAACCAGGGATGGAACCTGCCCTTAACTGGGAATCGAACCCACAACCCTGCAGTCTTCGGGCCAATGCTCTAACCTCTGAGCCAGACCAGCCAGGGTCCCCGTACTCTCTTTACCTGCTTCCTGGTCCTTGTCTGTTTTCCTTGATGATTCCTGCTTTGGCCCAACTGGCCTTGTTGCAGTCTCTCAATTATGCCACTCCCCTGAAACCATTGTCTTTGTTGGAATATTCCTCATCCTCATCTTCACAGGGCCCCTCTCTGACTGCCCTAAGTAGCCTTCTTCCTTCCCCTTGGTTGCTAATCATACCTGGAATGAGACAGAAATTTATTTCCTTGTTTATCATCTGTCCTGTTCACTGCTGTATCTGCTGCGTTTATTTATTTTTTTATTTTATTTATTTATTTTTTTATCCTCACCCGAGGACACTTCTCCATTTTTTGTTCAGATAGAGTGGGAGGGAGAGAGAGGGAGAGAGAGAGAGAGAAATATCGACATGAAAGGGACACATCGAGTGGCTGCCTCCCACACGACCCAACCAGGGCCAGGGACAAACTGCAACCGAGGTACATGCCCTTAGCGGGAACCGAACTGGGTCTCTCTGGACCGCAGGCCGTCGCTCTAACCGCTGAGCCAAACTGGCCAGGGCTGCTGCGTTTAGAACATAGTAGATGTTCAATAAATATTTGCTGAATAAATGAAAACGAGGCTGGAAGAATAAGGAGCGTGAGATCCATTCACTGCCTCTGTGATTATAGTCACAATAGCTTGCATCTGAGGCATACATGTGCCAGGTAGTCAGGAGTGCTATACTGTAAGCCTTGGTTTCATCGTGTGTAAAATGAAGATATAAAAGGACCAAGCTCCAAAACTGTTGCAAAGATCAAATGAGCTAACACACACGCAAATGATACTCAGCAGACATGCAACAATTATGATTATTATCATGTGTAAAATGGGCATAACAGCGACCTACTACATAGAATTGTTGTAAGCTCAGAACAGTGTCTGGCACAGAAAAGGGCTATATAAGTGACTGATGCTATCATCACTATCATCATCATCCTCCCACCAGACCGTGGGAGGACCAATTAAAGATGTTTTAATCGAACCTCATTGTTTTTATTTGTTTTTTGCAAATCCTTTTCCTCGGTATGGTCCGGTGACCCCTGGGTGCTCGCCAGACCTCGGCGCTGATATCTCGGGGCTGCAGATTCAAGCCCTTCAGGACCACCGGCTCTTATCGCCCCGCCCACGGGCCTAAACCGCTCGCGGTCTCCATAGAAACCCACCAACCACGGAGGAGCATGACGCCATCGAGACAGACAGGAGCCCCCGCCTATCGGGTCAAAGTCATCTCGGCGTGGGGCACAAACAGGACCTCTAATTGGTGCATCCTTGCGGGAAGGCGGGAATACGTCGATAACCGCGGGAGCCGCACAGTACCTACCAATCAAGGTCTGAAGTGACTGTGATGGACAGGCATAGAGGGAAGAGGCCCCGAGTTCGGGCTTTCACCCAACCAGCGGGCAGCAATCTCGTGAAAGGGCCAATGAGGAGGCGGTGGGGGTGGGGCGAAGAGGCCGGTTGCTCCGGAAGTGGAGGGAGGGGATGAAAATGGCGCCCAGCTCGAAATCGGAGAGGAACAGCGGGGCCGGGAGTGGCGGTGGCGGCACCGGGGGTGCCGGGGGAAAGCGGGCAGCGGGGCGGCGGCGGGAGCATGTTCTCAAGCAGTTGGAGCGGGTCAAGGTGAGGCCCAGAGTCTCGGAGAAGAGCGCCGGAGGGTGCGGAAGAGGGACGAGGGGAGCGGAGGGAGGGAGGGCGTTTGCGGGGTGAGGGGTTGTGGGCGGAGTCCCGGGGTAGGGGGCTCTGAGGGAGGGAGTTGGGCGGCGCCCCGGGGAGAAGGCTTGGATGCGGGGGGCTGTGGCGAGGGCTTGGATGGAAGGGTTGGAGGCGGGGCACCGGCGGCCGGGCTGGGATGGAGGGGCCGCTGCAGGAATAAGGAGGAAGGGGGCGATCCAGGGTCAGACTTCTTTTTCAAAACCCTAGTCCCGTGGACCCTCCATTACGGAGCCTTCTCGCCCCCTTCAGAGCCCCTGCTACCAGCTTTGCGCTTCCTCCGTTTGGTGTTCCTCTCTGTTCGGCTCTAGCCACACGGGAGCTGGGAGTTCCTGTACCTGCTGCTGCCTCCCCCACTGAATGGGAGGTAGCTCCCTGGAGAGGGCCTGGTCTTCCCCTTCAGACTGGGAGCCACCTGAGCAGGGCTTTTTCTCCCCCGCCAGACTGTAAATTTCCATTGTGCTGGGATCTCTCCCCCATCAGTTTGGGAGCTCTAGGAGGGCAGAGAGTTGTGAATCTGTGGTCAGGTCAGCAGCAATTGGGTCAGGACTGTGTCACTGTGGATAGGGAGTGTGCCTTCTCTGTTAGGCTGGGAGCTCGCTCGGTGAGGACAGGGCTGTCTCCTTTTGACTGGAGCTCCCTGGGCAGGGACAGTCTCCACC
Source organism: Tadarida brasiliensis (assembly GCA_030848825.1). Lineage (NCBI taxonomy): Eukaryota > Metazoa > Chordata > Mammalia > Chiroptera > Molossidae > Tadarida > Tadarida brasiliensis. Next base: position 55,251,724 of record CM061259.1, on the reverse strand, counting down.
CTTAGCCTGGGAGCTCCCTGGGCTGGGCTGGGCTGGGGCTCCACCCTTAGCTTGGAAGCTCCCTGAATGGGTATCCGGGTATCGAGTCTTCCTTGTCAGCCTGGACAGGGCCGGTCCATCAGACTAGGATCTCCTTGAGGGCTGGGCTATTTACCCCAAAGGCCGGAGTGCTCCCCAGACAGTGCTGTCTCTTTCCCATTAGACTGGGCTTTCCTGAGGGTAGGACTGTGCCTCCCCCATCAGACTGGTAGCAGGCCCCAGGGTGCCTGGATCACCTAGCATCCAGCTTTGGGCCTGCTTGTCCCCCCAAATCTTTCCTTGGTGAAGTTTTTGAGATGAGGGAGTTGATTCAGAGAGGGCTAAGTTAATTGAGAAAGGGGAATCAGGAAGGAATTGGAAGGTTACTGGTCAACCCACCCTTCTGTCTGCCTCAGTTGGTCCCCAGTTGAGGCCAGAGCTAAACCAAGGGGCCTGAGCAACCCCATGTGTAGGCTAGCAGGTTGAGGACAGGTGAGTGCAGTTGGTCAAGTTCCCATGTCAGCCTTCTTAGTAGTTGAGGATACCCACAGCTTAGTGTGCTATGAGGTAGCCTTCAGGAAGGCAGTCAGGTGGCTGGCCCAATGTGGCCAGGGGTGACGGGAGAGCCTTCTTGGGGGAAAGGGAGTGATGCCAGTGCTGGTCCTCAGAGTCTTGGGCCTTGTGGGCGAAGGGAACCCTGAGGCTGAAGATGTGTGGGGCTGGGAGTGTGGCCCGGGTCCCTGGTGAAGAGGGAGGCTCAAGGGAAGTCCAGCTCATCCATCTCCCCCAGCCGATCCCACCTTCCAGATCTTGGACCACCCTTGATTGTTACAGTTGGCAGGGAGTGGGCCTGTGTTCAGTGCTGCTCTACTTTGGGTGAGGGGACTGGGGGAGCTGCAGGTGGCCTCTGCCCTATGATGCCTCAAGATCCCTGGCCACCCCCTCCCCAGATCAGTGGGCAGCTCTCCCCTCGACTCTTCCGGAAGCTGCCACCAAGGGTCTGCGTCTCCCTTAAGAGCATCGTGGATGAGGACTTCCTCTATGCAGGGTGAGGCTAAGGCTGGACAGGGGGTTGGCTGGGTGGGGTGGTGGGCTGGCCCTGACCTGGCCCATCTGCCCTGTGCCCTGCCAGACATATCTTCCTGGGCTTTTCCAAGTGCGGCCGGTACGTTCTGTCCTACACCAGCAGCAGTGGGGATGACGACTTCTCCTTCTACATCTACCACCTGTACTGGTGGGAGTTCAACGTGCACAGCAAGCTCAAGCTGGTAGGGCCAGGCTCGGTGCCCAACAGTGTGACCCCACCAGATCACGCCACCCCTCTGAGCCTCAGTTTCCTTGTTCATAAAATGGAGATAGTGTGTTCATTGGGTCATGGTCACGGCTCCATCTTAGGTCAAACCACATGAAATTGCCATTTATAGAGTTGAAAATGGGTAAACAGTGGCAATTTTGTGTGGTTCAGCTCAGCATATATAGTCCATAGAACTCAGTGTATACAGATCATAGAACCTCACAGGTTCAGGCCAGGTGGGACCCATTAGCTTTGTTGCCACACTGGCTTTAGCCCTGACCTTGACTTTTCGAACCCCTACCCCTAACCCAGGTGGTGGATGCTATGACCCCAGTTTACACATGAACTCAATGAGGTGCATGGGTTTCGGGGTGGATGAGGCTTGGAAACCAGTGTGTCTAGCCAAGTCCCCTCTGCTGGGCCAAGGCTCCTGTGGACTACGTCCAGTCCTAGGTCCAGCCTTTCTGTTTTCCCCATTTGTGAGGGCTGCCTCCCCAGCCTGTCCTCAGGAAGGCAGAGGGATGCAGGCTGGAGGCTGCTTGGGACTCCCTGGCCTGAGATACCACCAGAGGGGTGCTTGTGCCAGCCTCAATTCCAACCCAGCATCGTGCAGTCTCAAGTGTGTTCCTGTGGGCCCCAGCTCACTTTGATCCCACACTGACACAAATGTGCTGCTCAGATCCGGCAGGTGCGGCTCTTCCAGGATGAGGAGATCTACAGTGACCTGTACCTGACCGTGTGTGAATGGCCCAGCGATGCCTCCAAGGTCATCGTCTTTGGCTTCAAGTGAGACTCAGGGATGGGGAGGCTGAGGTTGGCTAGGGGGAGGGCACATGGGCCAGGCAGCTGAGGCTGTGCTGGCCCCTAGTACCCGTTCAGCCAATGGGATGCTTATGAATATGATGATGATGAGTGACGAGAACCACCGCGACATCTACATCAGCACAGTGGCTGTGCCACCTCCAGGCCGCTGTGCCGCCTGCCAGGAAGCCAGCCGGGCCCATCCAGGTGAGGGGCTGGGGGCATTCAGAGCTCAGGTCACCTGCCTCCCTACTCTAGGGTGGCATCTGAGCCCATGGGCATGTGTTGCTGCAGGTGACCCAAGTGCACAGTGCCTGCGACACGGTTTCATGCTGCATACCAAGTACCAGGTGGTGTACCCCTTCCCCACCTTCCAGCCTGCCTTCCAGCTCAAGAAGGACCAGGTGGTACTGCTCAACACCAGCTACTCCCTCGTGGCTTGTGCTGTCTCAGTCCACTCGGCAGGTAGGCTGATGACAGTTGTAGCATTTGCTGTTAGCCCTGCAAAGTCGGTCCTGTCACCATCCCATGTGACAAAAGAGACTGAGGCTTGGAGAGGTGCCTCATCCAAGGTCACACTACCACAAAGTGGGAGTGATAGGATCCAAACCCAGTCTTACCCCAGCAGTGTCCTCTAGAACTTTCTGTGGGGCTGGGATGTTCCATATCTGTGTCCACTACAGCTGCCATCAGAAACATGAATGGCTTATGTGACCAAGGAACTGAGTGTTTGATTATCTAATTTTAGTTAAGTTTAGTTTAAAGTCACATTTGGCCAGCAGCAACCACGCTAGACCACATAGTACTGCCTTCTCTTCAACAGGAGAAACGTGAATTCAGAATTTTAGGGAGTGGTGAGTGGGCAGATGGCCCTCTTACAGATCTTTGGTAATCAGAAATACCAGTGAAAATCAGAAGGTGATGTCCCTTGACAGAGTGGCAAACATTAGGAAGCTGGATAATGCCACTGGCTGGTGACTACATGAAGCCCTGGGAGCTTTCCCCCCCGCTCTGCCAGGGTCACATGGCAACAGAGTGTGACTTAGGCCCAGCAGCTCTGTGCCTAGGCATGTTCAAGGCTGTGATGGTGGGAGCTGGGGCCACCTGGTATCCATTCCTGGGGATGTGGGAGGCAGAATAGGGTGGGTATATCCCTCAGATCAGAACCAGTGAGAGCTCCAGCATCCTGTCCAGGGAGCATGTCTCAAATGCAAAAGAAATACAAGATCTATAACCGAGTAACACACATAAATTAAAAATATGTTTCAATTTTGCAAGAATATAAATAAAAAGATGCCCCTATGTTAAAAGGGTTGCCCCTGGGGCTGGAGGGCTCTAGGCATGAAGAGAGGACTAAATGTCTAAAACAGTCCACAGGCGTGATCTCCCTCATGCCTTTCCCTTTCCCCTCCTCTTCCCCACAGGCATATTACCTTTACCTTTCTCTCTCCTAAGCTCCAAGGGCCCTTGTTTCCTGAGCCTATGCAGCCCAGCTGCTCACTTCTACTTCTGTAACTTTCTGAATAAACTTTCTCTTAGAATTTGAAAAAATAAAATAAAACAGAGCCCACAGACTAGCCAGGACCAGGGCACCTTCTCTCTAGGCCCATCAGGGGCCTACCCCTGCCTTGGTCACCTGTGCCCATGTGGGCGAGGCCCTGCCCCTCGTTGAGCTGTAGTCCCCTAATGAGCCTGTCTACATGGCCGATGCGCCCTACCCTCATAGCCGTGGGTCCTGTTAGGAAGGACCACATCAGACAGGACTCAGCCATGTGCACCTAGCCCAGGGGAGGGGCACTGTCACTGATGTCTAACACCCATCTCACAGGAGGAGGGTATTTACAGAAGGAGAGTTTTGACTTGGCCCCTTTACATTTTCACCTCCCTCACCCTCAGAAGTGTCACCATTCTGGTGGACAGGAGTGCATTGGTGGACTCGAATTATCTCTTAGTGTGGTCTTGGACAAATTTCTCTGAACCAAGAACCACCCCACCCCACCCCACCCCCAACCCCCATTGCATGTGGGGGGCCCACAGGAGGCAGTACAAGTTGGGCATAGGGCTGGGCCATGGTGCTGCTTAGTTCAGTGAGTGTGGAGGGGCTCTACACCCTGAGCCCATATTCCCTAGAGGAGGGTGTGGCCCTAGTCAGGCAGACATAGAGGCTGGGGATTCGGCTAGGCTTTGCCTGCACTGGTCTGGCTTACGCTGGGGAGGATAGAGTGTAGTAAACTTCGAAACTTAATGTGGCTTTTTTTTTTTAATCCTCACCCGAGGATATGTTTTATTTATTTATTTAATGTTTTTATTGCCCTCACTGGTTTGGCTCAGGGTTAGAGCGTTGGCTTGAGGACTGAAGGGTCTTGGGTTCGATTCCTGGTCAAGGGCATGTACCTGGGTTGCAGGCTTGATCCCTGGCCCCAGTTGGATCCTGTGGGAGGCAACCAATCGATGTGTCTCTCTCACATTGATGTCTCTTTCTCTTTCTTTCTCCTTTCCACTCTATCTAAAAATCAGTGGAAAAATATTCTTGGTGAGGATTAGCCAAAAAAAAAGATTTTATTGATTTTAGAGAGAGAGGAAGGGAGGAGGAAGAAACATTGAGAAACATCGATTGGCTGCCTCCCGCACACCCCATACTGGGGATTGAGCCTGAAACACAGATACGTGCCCTGAACGGAACCAAACCAACGACCTTTCTGTGCACTGGAGGATACCCAGCCAACAGCTACGCTGGCCAGGGTCCGAGGATATATTTTCATTGATTTCAGAGGGAGGAGGGTGGGGAGAGAGAAACATTGATGTGAGAAACATCAATCGGTTGCCTCCTGTATGTGCCCCAATGGAGGATCAAACCCACAATTTATGTATGTGCCCTGACCTAGAATCAAACCCCCCCTTTCCGTGTACAGGATGATGCTCCAACTGACTGAGCCTCCTGGCCAGAGGGTGGCACTTTTTGTAGGGTTTTTTTTGCTTTATTTTTCCCGTGGCGCTTATCAGCTGCCAGTATAGACTCAGCTCCCCAATGGCAGGGATTTTTTCTTTCTTTATTTTGTTCATTTGTTTGTTAATCCTCACCCAAGGATATTTTTTCCATTGATTTTTAGAGAGGTGGGGAGGGAGAGGAAAAGGGTGAGAGAAACATCGATGTGAGAGAGATGCATCAGTTGGTTGCCTCCTGCACCACGTCATGTGCCCAGTAGGGGCCAGGGATCGAACCTGCAACCCAGATATGTGCCTTTGACCAGGACTCGAACCCACAACCCTTTGGTGCTCAGGCTGACGCTCTAACCACTGCTCACTCTGTCCAGGGCCAAAAGCAGGAATTTTTTCGTCTTATTCACTCTTGTGTCCTCTGTTTGTGGCATACAGTAGATGCTCAAGAGTAAGGTTAGAATGAGTGTGTTTGTGTGTGCACACATATAAGAGGACTTTTCTCTTCTGGGTGTTTCATACAGATCATTTAGCATAGATTTCTTAGAACCCCCCAGAGTGGGGGGGGAGTCCTGGACTTGAGCTCTTTTATTGACACTGCTCCCCTCACCCCACCCCCCACACACCTACATCTCTTTTTATATTCCAGGTGATAGCAGCTTCTGCCAAATCCTGTATGACCATACCACCTACCCCCCAGCCCCTCCCAGTCCCCCTGGGCCCCAGAGCCCAGAGTTGCCCCCAGCCCTCCATAGCCTCTGCCCTGAGGCAGCCCCAACACGTCCCTCTGAGGTCCCTGAGCCCTCACCTGCCATTGCCAAAGCCAAGGAGTTTGTGGCCGACATCTTCCGCAGGGCCAAAGAGGCCAAGGGTGGGACCTCAGAGGAAGCTCGGCCACCCTCCTGCATGGGGCCCTTGGGCAGCTGCTGCCGCCCATCCTCTGAGCCTCTAGTCCCAGGTGGGGAGGTGGCACCCCGGGACAGCCCCCCTGCAGCAGAGGAGCCAGCCCCTGAGCCTGGCTATGTCAACTACACCAAGCTGTATTACGTGCTGGGGTCCGGCGAAGGGACAGAGCCAGAGGATGGTGAGCAGGGAGTCCACCCAGCAGATGTGGCCCCAGGCATGGGAGGCTGGCCCAGAGTGGGTCTTAGGCCTTCCACTCCCCCTATCTCCACTTCCTGCCCCCTCAGAGTTCGAGGATGACAAGATCTCCCTGCCCTTTGTGGTGACTGATCTACGTGGCCGCAGTCTGAGGCCCATGCGGGAGCGGGCTTCTGTCCAGGTAGGTGCTGGCAGCAGACCAGACAAGGAGCAGCCCCAGGGAGCCTGCTGGGGTGGTAGTTGGCACAATCCTCCTGTCCCTCTACCTGCTGCCCACAGGGTCAGTACCTGACAGTGGAGCAGCTCACACTGGACTTCGAGTATGTCATCAATGAAGTTATCCGCCATGATGCCACCTGGGGCCACCAGTTCTGTTCCTTCAGCGACTATGACATTGTCATCCTGGAGGTGGGCCCAGGAGTGGGACAAAGCAAGTCCAGAGCCTGTCTGCTCGGAGGGTCACCCTCAATAGCTGTCACCATCCACTCATCCCCCAGGTCTGCCCCGAAACCAACCAGGTCCTGATTAACATCGGCCTGCTGCTCCTGGCATTCCCATCACCAACTGAGGAAGGGCAGCTCCGGTGAGTGGGCAGAGACCTTGCCTTCGCCCAGCAGGGGCCACACTCAGACCCTTTAGTGTGGGGGAGTAGGGATGTGAGAAGACTCCCCCTGCCCCCCAAACCTGGATCAGGCACTCTGTTACTGCTCCAAAGACAAAACCCCCTTGGGGCAGCCTGGGTCCTAGGCTCAGGGACATGGTGGTCCTACCCCTTTCTCCTCTGTTTCTTGCCCCCCCCTGGAGACCAAAGACCTATCACACCAGCCTCAAGGTGGCGTGGGACCTCAACACGGGCATCTTCGTGACAGTCAGTGTGGGTGATCTCACTGAGGTCAAAGGGCAGACCAGGTAAGGCTGGGCTGGGGCCAGGGCCCCAGGATGGGCGGCCAGAGTGATGAGAGTCCTCACTCTCTTTCCCTCAGTGGCAGTGTCTGGAGCTCATACCGCAAGAGCTGTGTGGACATGGTCATGAAGTGGCTGGTGCCCGAGAGCAGCGGCCGCTACGTCAACAGGATGACTAACGAGGCACTGCACAAAGGTGGGCCCTGTGACCCAATGATAATAGGACAGAGGTCATTATCCCAGTGCCAGGCCAGGCCTGGAGTAGACACTGACTCCTGTGTTGCTGAATGGACAAGCATGCTGGCTATGCTAGTGGATACTGTGGAGTTGGGGTGAGGGGAGGGCAGCCTAGCCAGGCATGTCTGAGGGCCAGCTCAGAGAAGGCCTGGTAGGTGTGGCACCTGAAGACCCCCAGCCAGTTGCTTATTCATTCAGCAGACATTTATTGGGTGGCTGCAGGTGGGAGACAGAGATAATACAGCAGAGTCCCTGCCTTCCAGAAACTTCTGGGCCCAAATCAGGTCTAGGAAAGAGGCAGGCTTCTCCCACAACTGGGCCTGCAGAGACTCCATGATCTGTCCCAACCCTTCCCTACAGGGTGCTCACTGAAGGTTCTAGCGGACAGCGAGCGATACACATGGATTGTGCTGTGAGGGTCTGGCCGGCCTGGACACTGACTCCAACTACCTCCGCGGCCTGGGAGCTGGCCGCCTTCTGGCAGCCTGTTTTTGGCTGGCCGGCAGGCCGCACAACGACCGCCACTAGTGTTAGGCTGTGGGAAGGGGGCTGGGCGGGGCAGCCCCTGGTGGCCTGAGAGTCTGGATGCTTTTTATTTATGCCTATTTAAGTTGGGAAGGGGCAGAGGGAGGGAGTCCTCTGTCTAACCAGCCTTGAGTGCCTGCCTTCATCCTGGGCTGGGCATGGGCCTTTGCTCCTTGTGTATTTTCCCCTTCCCAGGCTACAGGTGTGGACATTGCCCCCTTGGGAGGCTGAATAGACCGATTCCTGCCCCCAGCCTCCCCTACCTTAGGTGGCAAACATCGTGGTCATCCCCCCCATTATTCCTCTTCATGTAATAAATGTTTTATTTCTGAACCTCATTGAGTTCCCTTTACTCCATCAGGGCAACTGGAGCCCCCAGCCCCCCTAAGGCCCTTGAGTCAGCAGTAGCCAAATATCACAGCGGAATTTATTGTTTTAAGAAAGACTACAAAAAGGTAGAAAACGCTTGGCACACTAGACTACCACACTTTCACTGCTGGGAGGGGAGGCCAGAGGGCGTGGAGGGGAGTGGGCGGCCACCCCAAAAGCTTGCAGTACTGCGGAGCACACAAAATAGTGATTTTTATACAATAGGTCAGTTTTTTTTTTTCTTTTTGATTTTTGCCATAAACATCTATCTCACAGGTTGAAAACACTGAGAAAACCGGAACAGATAAGGCCATGATGGTTGGAAAAAAACCCAAGTTACCGACTCCGCTTGGGCGGCACTCACAAATCGCACAATAGTCATGTGGGGGGCAGGCGCACGGCAGGGAGAAGCACGGAGGTTCAATTACAAACCAGCGGCAGGATGAGGGGGTCTTGGATCTGAGCGAGTGGAGCCCAGGCCTTGACAGGCAGGCCACTTCCGGGCCCTGCTGCCCGCAGCAGGCCCCAAAGGGCTCCGGCACCAGGCCCAGCCCACTGCTCTTTGGAAGCTGGAGGCGGTGCCCCCTGCCACCCTCCCCAGAGCCAGGCCGGGCAGTTCCTCCCTCTAGGGCTGTCAGGCAAGGGAGGATCCAGCTCTGGAGAAGATGCGACACCCACGGCTTTAATTGCACTTATACCAAGGAGGAGGGAGCGGTGGGGTTGCTGAGGGAGGGGTCCCGGGGCTGCTGCTGACTGGGGGGGGGGGGGTCCCTAGGTGATGCCCACCTGTGCCCACCCAGGGCTTAGGGCTGGGCCCAGGACAGGCTGTGCAAAGCCAGCAAGCTGAATAAGTTAACAGGGGAGGGGGCCTGCCTGCCTGCCCCCTAAGGGTGGGGGAGGGAGAGGCTGCTGCCTTCTGGTCAAGGGGCCAGGCTGCTGCCCCAAAGGGCACCTGGGCACAGCGGCGGGTTCCTTAAGGCACGTCTTTTGTGTCAGAGTTTGCAGCTGTAGCTTCACCCAGCCCTGTGATTGTGCCGGCCCAGTCTGGGGCGGGGACCCCCTTGCCTTCCCTGTCTTGGAGGCCCCCTCACGGCCTTGGCAGAGGCTGGAGTGGGGACAGCGAAGCCACAGAAGCTGTGTGGGACCCTGGAGTGGAGGAGCGGAGGGGGTGGGCGGGCAGGGCGGGGGAGGCCGCAGGCTTAGCTGGAAGGCAGCGCCTGCACGAAGAGGCCACGCGCATCAGTCCGCGCAAGTTTGGTCGGTGGCTCCAAGGCCTCAGGGCCCAGCGCGGGAGACTCGCCGCCGGCCCCCAGCGAGATGTCCTGTGGCAGCTCGTCTTCGCTCTCCTCCTCCTCTTCCTCCTCCTCGTCTGGGGCACACGAACCAGAACCACTCAGCGATGGCGCTGCGTCCCCAGCCCCCTGCGGGGGGGTGCCTCCTTCACCCCAGCCCGTGCCCCGCCCCATCCTAGACTTGGGCCCTGAGCAGGGACCAGCCTCGCCTACCTTTGTCCGGGTCTAGGGGGTTCAGCGAGGTGGCCAGGTTGGCGAACTGGAAGGAGGAGAGAGCAGGAAGAGTGAAGGTCCCGCCAAGGGGCGCCCCGCCCGCACCCTCAGCGCTCTGCAGCTCACCTCGCCCATGACAGCGATGGGGGTCTCGCCCTTGGCCTGGGCCACGCGGTGCTCGATCAGGTAGTACATGTACTCATCGTAGAGCAGCCGAATGAGGTGGAAGGAGCCGAAGCTGGCCGCGCTGCGCAGGGTCAGGTCCCTGATCACCATGGAGCTGGGGCAGCAGCGGAGAGGAGGCGTGAGGCCCGGTTCTGCCCCTCACCCTCCATCCCGGCTGCAGGCTCCAGCAAGCCCAGCTACCCCAGTTGGTCCACACAGGCTTTCCTGGCGGTGTGCACCAGTGAGAGCAGAGGGCCCTAGCGGCCCCACCACCCACAAGACACCCACCTTCATAAAATGCCACCTAACACCCCCACGAAGGCGGGGCCTTCTCTGGTCCCACCCTCTCCAAGGAGGCGGGGCCTCCTCCAGCCCCACCCCTCTGGGAATTCCGCCCAGCCGGTGCGCACCTGTAGAAGGACCACTTGAGGAGGAAAAGCTTGGCGGCCTTGGGAAAGCCGGCGCTGCCCTGGTAGGGCTTGAGCACCTGACTCACGACTCCGTCCAGCCAGGCCGCCCACTGCTCCAGTGAGTTCTGCTGCTGCAACGTCACCTTGAAGTCCTGCTCCAACCGCTGCACCACGCGGTCCTCACAGCGGCACACCCACGAGGCCTGCTCCTGGGGCACAGTGGGAGGGCACCCCTCTACTCAGCCGCCATCCCAGGCCCGCTGACCCACCCAGTCTAGCTCTAAGGTCCCCTGCCCTGCCCTACGCTCACCTGCACGTTGGCGAAGTCCACGCGGTTGAGGTCGCTCAGCATCTGATTGATCTGCGCTGTGTTCTGCAGCACAGCGCGCGCCGCCTGTGCTAAGTGGTTAAGTGATGTGTAGCGCCGCAGCGTCTGCGCGAAGGCACCCGCAGCTGCCACCTGGGGGCGAGGGAGGGTGGGCTTGAGGCTTCAATGGAACCCACACCCACTGTAACCTCTCTGAGCCCTTCTCTTTCTCCTCAGAAGGGTGGGGGTGTACCTCATTGCTTTTGTTGGGAGATCAAGAGGTCGGAGATTTCAAATTGTGAGTGTCCACCCACCCAAAGTGTGGGTAAAGAAAATCAGTGGTTTGTGTGTGACCACCATTATTATTATTATGAAAGGACACAACAGAAAATCTCAGAGGGCACTGCCCAGAAAGAGCATTGCTTCAATAAATTTTTGTTCTATTTTGTTTTGATTATTCCAGTGAATGTCAGTTCCACAAAGGTGGAAATTTTGTCCATCTTGGTCACTGCTTTGCTGCCAGCACCAAGAAACATGCTGGGCACACAGTAGGCACTCAATAAATGTGTATTTAATAAATGAATGAATACATGAGTCTTGTCAGTTTTGAAGGGTTTCCCTCTGATCCAGCTTCTACTCTCCCCGAGCCCTGCCCAGTGTCCAGCATACATACCCAGGGTGATTCTTTAGACATCAGTTCTGTTAGCTGTCTTGTTAGCATTTTACGGACTAAAAAACTCATTTTTTCTTTTTTTGCTCAAGAGCAAGCACATACCATATAATTCCTCACATCTAAATAGTGAATGTGAAGCATTGATGAAGAGGGTTATTCTGTTTCCTTATCAGTGTCATTCTTTTTTTTTTTTTTTTTTTTTTACATTTTATCTATTTCTGAACACTTAAAGCACTCTGTTGTGGTTGTCTGAAGAAAACTACTTCAAGTTTGCAGGGGTTTTTTTTGTTTGTTTGTTTTTTAATCCTCACCGGAGGACATGCTCATCAATTTCAGAGAGAGGGAAAGGGAGAGATGAGGGGAAGGGGGAGAGAGACAGAGAGAAACATCCATGTGAGAGAAACATCGATCAGTTGTCTCCCATAGGTACCCCAAACAGGGATCAAACCCACAGCCTAGGTATGTACCCTGACTGGGAATCTAACCTACAACCTTTTGGTGTACGGGAAAACATTCTAACTAATTGAGCCACATCGGCCAGAGCTGCAGTGGGCTTTTAAGGGTACAAAAAAAGGACAAAAAGGGATTGTGTTTCATAAATGGGTAAATGAGGAAGCTGGTTTGTAAAGACAATGCCCAAAGCTCACTCCCAGGGGACAGGCATGGGGACCAATCTTATTGCCTCTATTGGGCAGAGGTATTGAGGTATCCAGCCACTAGCCCCCAGACCTTGGCCCTGTGGCTGGGAGGGAGGAAATGGCTGAACCCAGGCTGGCCCTTCACAGCCTCACCTTCACCCGCAGCATCTCCTCAGGGATGTTCACCATGGCATGGGTGAGCCAGCTTTCCAGGCTCTTGGCAAAGTTCCGGATTGCTTGGGTCAAGGCACCTGTGGGTGGTAGTGGGGGCTGATGAGGACTGAGGGGTGTGGGGCAGGGAGTGGGGTTGAGGGGGCGGCAGCAGTGCACTCACTGGGGATGGGCCGCAGCACATCGGGGATAAGGATCTCCACCAGGCCCTGGTATAGCACGTTGTCACAGTGCTTGGTCCACTGCAGCACAGGCTCGAACTTGGATAGCAGCACCAAGCTGGCCTTGGGCAGCCGCTTCTCAGCCTCATCATGCCTGTGGGCACCCCCCCCTGGGGTCAGGCAGGTACTCCCTGCCTCTGGCTGACCCTTGAGGTGAGGCTGACATAAGCTCCAGCGCCCCCAGGATCTGATAGGGTCTTATACTCTGCACACTGGGAATCAGGCACCCACCCACCCACTGCAGGGAAGAAATGATTCAGTGGGGCACCTCATCCTATGCACTCAGTGCCAGACCTATACACATGCACTCTAGAGGGGGATCAGAAGAGGTCATGTTTACCCCACCAACTGCAGGAGTCAGGCAGGCACCCCCACTCCTGCATGATTCCTGAGGTCCAGCCACCCTAACCCTGGGTATTGACTCACACAGTCCTCCCCCTACTTCCCCTCCTCCCCACTTTCTCCCAGGGACTCACACGGCCAGTGGTGGTGCCTCACTGGGCTGGCTGAGGTTGTACCTCCAGAAGGTTTTCCACAGTGTCTCCACCAGGGTGAACTGCAGGTTCACCATGACATCAACGATGGCCTATTGGGGATGCCGGACATTCAGGGGCATTGGGAGACAGCACGGCCCTCCCTCACCCACCCCTGCCTACCCACTAGACTGCCCTACCTCACAGTGTTCCCGGTATAGGACCTGGAAGGCCTTGATGTCCCCGGGCCCGATGCCCTCGGGCAGTACTTTGCCCTGGATGTCGAGCTCTGAGAAGTCAGGGAGGCTCCTCGAGGCATCTGGGGGCAGGAAGGGACACCATGAGGCCCTTTGTCCCCTACCTGCCTGTTCCCTTGGAACCTCATCCTGGGATCCGATTAAGTTGTCACAACTTTCCTGCCAAGCAGGAGTCCCCCATGTGCAGTGGAGGATGACAAGGCTCAGGGAGGGCAAGTGAACCACCTGGGGACCACAAACATTGACCCAGGCCCCGGCCCATAGGCCAGGGGGCTCTCACCCAGGAACTGCTGGTACTGCTGGACCTGGGCGCTGATGTCTGACAGCCCGGTGGCCTGCTGTGGCCCCACGGCCACACCGTTGGTCATGCCCTCCATCTTCTGGATGGGCTTGAGCCTGGGGGAGAAGGGGTGGGCGGGGCAATTCGGTGGGGGTCAGCCAAAACACCCTTCTCCACCCATCAGTGCAGGGTCCAGCCTGCCCTCTTACCTCTGCTTCTGTGAGAAGGGCTGGCCCCGCATGGCCATGTGCTGTTGGTCCTCCATCAGCCGCAGCAGGGGCGAGCTGGCCTTTATGCGCAGGCCATAGTAGTGGTACTTGGAGTTGCCCCTGGGAGTGAGGTAGAAGGTGAGGGCTAGGGTGGGGAGGCTACTAGTCATCCACTGGGAGCTTCACATCACACCCACTTCCTTGCCGCTTGGAAGCCAAACAGAGCCCACAGGTGGGGACACATTCCACAGAGCCAGAATGTGTACCCACAGAGCTGGGGTAGCACAGGCGCTGTGGGTGCCAGGAGAGGCCCCCATGTGCCAACTAAGTTCTGTGAAGACGGGGCCAGTGTCTGGGGCATCATCAACTCCTGATCCTGGCACAGGGCAGCAAAGACTTGTTGACCACTAATCATAAGAACATGCCAGGTGCTGTTCTGAGCTCTGAGCACATACAAATCCACATGCTCCTCATCCTACCCTATGAAGGCTGCTTGATGGACAGGTGAGGAAATGGAGGCACAGAGAGATGCGGCTTGTGAGGTTATGAGGTGATGCCTAAGCTGGGAAGTGGAAATGAGAGATGCACGGGTAGGTGCAGGATTGCAAAAGAAAGGCAGGGAAGGGTAGGTTCGTGGAATGGCTCCCTGTTCCTTTGTGAATTCACTGACTCAAGGCCCTTGATTAAGCACTGACTGTGTGCAGCCCCTGTACTCGCAAGGTGTGTGTATTTCAGCACACAGGTAAAAAACAAGGGAAGTAAGTAACATAAAAAGCATGTTGGACGATGGGAAGTGCTAAGGAGAAAAAGTAAGCAGAGAAGTGGGAAGGGTGGGAGTGTCAGAGAGGTAGGGAAAGGCTGAAATTTTAGTTAAGTGGGCCAAAGAATGTTTGAGTAAAGAGGTGGAGAAAAGCACACAAGGCAGAAGGCTGGTGCAAAGGCCCTGGGGCGGAAAGCTGTAAACAGTCCAGTGAGGTTGGAGGGGATTGGAGTGAGGGCATGAGAGGTGTAGCTGAGGCCCTGGATAACTTGGGGTGGGGTGGTCCTTGTGGCAGTCAGGGGCAGGTGGCCCCACCTGGTGCCCAGACGGCGGGTGCGCAAGCCCATGAACACAGAGCGGATGAGCTTGCCAAAGGAGGCGGCATTGACGGGCTCCAGCTTCTGCTCCTGGCAGTGCAGCAGGTAGTGGCAGTAGAGGGTGCTCCGTGGCAGGCTCACGCCCTCAGCCGTCTCGTAGTTGTCCAGGAGCCACTGGACCTGGGGGCCAGAACAGGGATGGAAGAGTGCTAAGAATAGCTTCAGTTTCTCGAGTATGGTATTGCCCCTTATCCATGGTTTTGCTTCTTGCAGTTTCAGCTACCCAAGGTCAATCAGGGTTCAAAAATATTCAATTTCCCCAGCCATCAACACTCTGCTCCTGACATCCAACCACTGACATTGTCATGGCTCAGTGATCCAGGATCACTGAAGCGATATGGCACAAGGTCAGTAGTAGCCTAACGCACTACATCACAATTCATATGTCATTCACTTCACTCCATCTCATCATGTATCAGCTCTCATCACCACAAGAAGGGTGAGTACAATACAGTAAGATATTTTGAGAGAGAGAGACCACATTCACATAATTTTTATAACAATATACTGTTATATTTGTTCTATTTTAAGTTATTGTTGTTAATCCCTGACTGTGCCTAATTTGTAAATTAAACTTTATCATAGGTATGTATAAATAGGAAAAAACACAGTATATATATAGGGTTCAGGCATCCACTGTGTGTCTTGGAACATGGATAAGGTAGGACTGCAGTACTAATTGCTAAGTGCTCTCTGTACCTATTTCCAATTGAGATCTGACAACCACTATGTAGGGCACATGGTATCACAAGGACCTACGGAAATTCTCTAGAACCACACTGTCCAATATAGTCACTGTCAGCCACATACAGCTATTTAAATACAAATTTAAATTAATTTTTGCTGAGTGGAAAAAGCCAATGTCAAAAGTTCACAGAGAGTATGATTTCATTTATAGAACATTCTCAAAATGACATTATAGATAGGGGGAACAGATTTGTGGTAGCAGGGAGTTAGGGATGTTGGGAGGGAGGAGGGGGTGGTGACTAGGAAGGGTTAGCAGGAGGGAGACCTTTGTGGTGCTGAAACAGTTCTGCATCTTGACTGTGATGGTGGTTTCCAAAATCTACACACACAGAAGCAGACGCCCACACTATACCAATGCTAGCTACCTGGTTGGATACTGTACTACAGTTATGTCAAATGTAATTAGTGGGGTAACTTGGGGAAAGGGCCCATGGAGATCTCTTTCTCTACTATTTTTGTAGTTTCTTGTGACTCTAAAATTATATCAAAACAGTTTAAAAAAGCCAACTCAACTCAGTTCCTCAGTGACCCCTGCCAAATTTCAAGCGTTTGATAGCCACATGTGGCCAGAGGCCTTTGTATTGAGCATCACAGAACATTTATATGACCAGAGAAGGTTCTATTGGACAGCACTGTTCTAGCACAACATGTTTGCAAACTGTGGGCAGGGACCCATTAGGGGATCATGAAATCAGTTAGTGGGTCACACCAGCATTAAGGAAAACTAGACTAGAAGTCAGGTTGTAAGGGCGAGTAAGGGAGGTCCTGCCTTCTGAGAAAGTGTCCATTTCGGTTATGTGGTCCACAATGGGTCACCATGCCAGAGGACAGTAGTTAAAAAAGTGGGAAAGCCATCGCTCCAGACCCCACACTCTCAGAGGACAAGGCCCACCCCATGGCTACCAGGCCCTGACCCACCCATGGTCACAGAGCTGATGAGGGGCCCTTTTGGGTCGGAACCCAGGGCTGCCTGAGTGACTGCATGCAGCCGTCTCTGGGCAGAGGGAGGTTACCTCAATGCCTTCCATATGGACAAAAAACCTTGGCTCAGGGCAGCTCCCCTTATGATGACACCTGCCTCTCCCTCTCCTCGCTATCATCTGCTATTATGAATTATAATCAGAGTAGGTGACATTTCTTGGGGTACCACTCTAAGAGCTTCATGCATATTAGCTGAGGCTCAGAGGGACTGAATAACTTGTCTGAGGCCACACAGTGAGAATTCGACCCCAGGCTATCTTCATCTGAGCACTCTGGTGCCAGGCTACCTAGGTGTCTGCATGGGTCTCCATCACCTGCCTCCTCAGAGGCCAGGGTTGGTACTTACAGTGGCTGGTGAGGCACGGGTGGTGTGGGAGTAGGACTGGCTGGCACTGCCCAGCATGTAGCCACCTTGGATCACGTAGGTGCCTGCTCCGCTGCTGCTGCCGCTGCTGCCGCTGCCACTGCCCCCACCACTGGCTCCACTGCCACCACTGCCACCGTTGCTGCTGTTGCTGGCCCCGCCCCCACTGCTGGTGGGGCTGGCGACAACCTGGCTGCCGGACACATACATGGGCACAGAGCCACTGCTGGCCACTGCCTGGGAGGTGGCAGGCGTGCTGACCTGGGCGGCCGTGCCTGCAGCCTCGTAGTAACTGGTGCCTGCTGTCTGCGTGTACAGCGGTGTTTCAGGGTAAGGGTAGGTGCTGGAGCGGCTGAGAAAGAAGCAGAAGGATAGGAGTCAGGGGCAACAGCTGGGCAACGAGGGGCATGAAGGCGGGGGCTCCTACAGGGGTGGGAGCAGGAAACTACAACCTGAGTGTTGGTCCAAGCACCACCCCAAGTGTTTGATGGATACATTTTCATTGAATCCTCAAAGCAGCCCCCTGACATGGGAGTCCCCAGCTCACATTTGAGGAAGCCGAGACAAAAGGGCTAGGTGCCCTGGCCGGGTGGCTCAGCTGATTGGAGCGTCATCCTGTCCTGTACACCAAAAAGCTGTGTGTTCGATTCCTGGTCAGGGCACATACCTAGGTTGTGGGTTCAGTCCCTGGTGGGCGTGTGTACAGGAGGCAACTGATTGATGTTCTCTCTCTCCCTCTCTCTCTAAAAAAATCAATTAAAAAAACATATTCTCAGGTCAGGATAAAAAAATACCTGCCTCCCAAAGATTATTAAAAAAAAAAAAAAAAAAAAGAGCTAGGTAACTTGGAACAAGCCACACACTTTACTCAATCAAAAAAAAAATTACTGAGCACTTACTGTATGCTGGGTATTACACTAGACACTGTAGACCCACATGGGTGAGCCAAAAACAGCCCTGCCTGGGGAGCCAGCAGAGAAGTCTAGGGCAAAGGTAAACTGAGGGCACTGCACAAAGTGGTACGTGCCCCCAGAGAACAAGAGGGGACGGAGGGGTTGCTGAACAAAGGGAGGCTCTACTTCTAAATCCAGTGGCCACCCTGAGTGCAGATGCATTTTCTTTGGATCTAGCAATCTATTCTGCCCTGGAGAGTTTCCTCCAGCTATCCCAGGACCTGCCTCAGATGATGCTGGCTCAAGGCTGCAAATCGTAGCAAGACAGTAAAAATGACTGTGGGTTCTTCTTTAGGAGGCTGTTAAGTAAAAGGTGATGGAATCCTACACAGGGGTGAGAGGAGGAGGGAGGAGAAGGAAAATCTCATGGTCCTGCCAAAGAACAAGTTCCAGAACATTACATTAGGTGAACAAAAGAGGAGGGAAAGGTGCAGATGGTGTGTTAGTAAGAGAGGGGAGACTAAGCTAAATTTCATATCTACGCCTGCCATCTGTATGCCATTCATAGGGTTGGAGAGAGGATGGGGAAGGGCACCTCTCCCATTGCCTTACTAGATATCATTGGACATAGTTTTGATTTTTGAGCCCTCTCAACGTATCAGCGATTAAAGATAACATTAAATTTTACAAATTCAGAAAGGCAGTAAGGCTGATATGGGATGGCCTGGCTCAGAAGGTGCCGTTGGAGCCATCTCATAAAGGAAGCAGGGAAGGAAAACTTGCGGGCCTCTGGGGAAGCCAGGAAAGGGAGTTGGTGGGTCAGAGAGTGGTGAGAGGTATGATCACTAGAGGTGAGTGGCCCTGCCCATCAGACACCTGGATACATATCCTGATCATTGAGCCCAGGTCCACATCTACCACATGAGTGACACCAAGAACATGTGACCTGAGCTGACACCAGCAAGTGCCCACCCCTTCCAGTGGCAGGGACCACAGCCAGGACCAGCCCAGTTCCCTACAAGCAACATTTGCTCCAAAAAAATGTTGCTCTGACAGCCATTTGCTGACTGACTGACTGAATGAATGAATGTGTATATCTCTAGAATTGGCCTGGACAGAGCCAGGGACAGAGGTACAGGGGCTGTGGCTTTTGCCAGGGAAGGGATCAAGGCCCACCAAGAGCTAGGAACCCAGTAATGATCCACTGAGAGGAAGACAGAAGATACAGTGCTCCAAGAACTTCATACAGCAGAAAAATCTAATGGTAAAGATGGACCACATGGGATCACACAAACTATAATCACAGAGGGAAGAATTCAAACAGAAGCAAGGGACAGAGGCTACCAAGGGAAGCAGATGGAGCCACTCTGGGACCCCAGGCCTGGGCTCATGGCTCAGCTCTGATTCTAACATTCTAGTGGCCCTTGGGTCTTGTCTCCTCTCTGCAATGGCCCTCTGTGGTTAAATGCACAGCTAGGAGATTGGCAGCATTAGAAATAAATCAATAGAACTGTGAGATAGCTGGACACCACGAACCATATCCAGGTGCTGGGGCCATGCCCCTGGGGTAGCCACAGCATCATGACCCAGGGACCAAGTTGAGCATGGTCCATGAGATAACCCATCACCAGCATCATGCCCACAGGGAAAGGTGGCAGAAATAAGAAAAAAATCAGAAAAATGCAAAGAAAACTAAATGAAACTTCTAAGAGCTGAAACAATAACAATAACTACAGTCCTAGAATTAATTACTATGGGGAACGAAAGAAAAAAGGTGGCATGTGCAGGATCCTGGGCTGGAGCTAGGGCAGGCCCGGGGCATGGTATCTGTCTGAAGTGGCATGTGTTAATGCTGTGCCATGTACCGTACCAGGGAGTGGAAATCAGCTATGTGTTAGCTGGTCTGGGTCTGGCTTTATTGTTCATGCTACGTCTGCACAGTGGAGTATTACACAGTGTTGAAAGAGGGTGACCGGGACCCATATGAGCAAATAGGGGACAAGATTCAAGATACATATTGGGGAAAGAAAGGGTACCTGAACATGTCTCTATTTCTGAACAAAGAAAGGGTTCTTTCTATTCTCAGATTATCTCTGGGAGAAAACAAACAAACAAAAAAATGGGCCAGAGTGCCCCTCTCTGGGGCAGGGTGGGAGTTAAAGAGTGAAGGCAATTTCTTTTTCACTGTTTAACATTCCCTGTTACTTAGAAATTTTTAATTTTTTAAATTGATTTTAGAGAGAGAGGAAGGGAGAGGGGTAAAGAGAGAGATAGAAAGATCGATATGAGAAAGAACATCAATTGGCTGCCTCCTGCATGCCCCCCACTGGGGATTTGGCCCACAACCTAGGCATGTGCCCTGACCGGGAATCGAACCAGTGACTTCTTGGTGCATGGGTTAATGCTCAACCACTGAACCACACCGGCTGGGCAGAAAATTTTAATTTAAATTATTTTTGTGGGGGGCTAAAAACCAGGCCCATCTAACTCTAAAGCCCTAGGCTATGCTGGATTCCTTTCCCAACCTACAAGGGTCCTCCCTGCTTTACTTTTGCCTGGTGGCTGCTGGCTGCCCTTGGTTGTTTTTTTTTTGTTTGTTTTTTTCTTTTTTTTTATGCTCACCTGAGGACATTTTTCCATTTTTTGTTCAGATAGAGTGGGAGAGAGAGAGAGAAACATCGATGTGAAAGGGACACATCGAGTGGCTGCCACCCACACGACCCAACCAGGGCCGAGGATAAACTGCAACCGAGGTACGTGCCCTTAGCGGGAACCGAACCCAGGTCTCTCTGGACCGCAGGCCGACGCTCTAACCGCTGAGCCAAACCGGCCAGGGCACTGCTGGCTGCCCTTGGGGAGCACCACCACCTGTCTGTCACCGGAGGCCTTGAAGGCTGGCTGGTCCCCTGGGGACTGGGAATGGGCCCTCCAGTCTTGGGGGGGCCCCAAGCAGACCTATGATCCTATTCCTATCTCCTTCCCCAGCCTTCTCCCCACTCACATGGCACTGGTTGTGTAGCTGGCGTCGCCGCCCTCCACATACTGCACTTGGCTGGAGTACACGTGTGGGACAGGTACCTGCTGGAGCTGCTGCACCTGTCAAGGGACAAACAGCATGCAGAAGGTTAGAGGTGAGCCAGCTCCTCTGCCTCTGCCTCTGCCTCTAAAGGGCCGGTGGCAGCCCAGCCTCTCCTGGACACCTGGCTTCCAGCTGGAAGGCTGCACTTCTGGGCTCTCTGAACACACAATAAACAGGACCAGGAGTCAGAGGCCCAGGAGTTTGGCCTCTGCGGGGGCTGGGAATAAGGCAAAGCTGCCTCAGAAGCCAGGACTCTCTGCTAGGGTTGGAGACAGCAAGGGTCGGGACTGAGATAAGGCAGACAGAGGGGGGCCCACACCGGATTCTACTGTGGGTGTGAAAGCTGGACCCCAGGGGCAGGGCCAAGCACTGGGACAAGGCTATCAGCCAGAGCCTGTAACTACAGGCAGGGCCTCATGGATGGAGTCTGCATCAGGAACTGACCCCGGGTCCGTAGGGGTGGGGCCTGGAAATCGTGCAGAGGATTTAGGGGCGGAGAAAGGATTCGGGGATGGGGCCCGGTTTGTGGGACAGAACCTGGAACTACCCACAGGGCTTTAGAGGCGGGGCTTGCGTTCCTCACCCCTTTCTTTCCACTGGTCTGTAGGGGCGGAGCCTGGGATTTGGAACTGGCTTTGGGGTAGGGGGTCAAAGGCGGGTCCCCAGACTGGCTGGGAGGAGGTGGGGTATCCGGAGCCTAAGGGGCCGGGCGCGGGCCGGGGCCTGCGGATCCCGCTCCCGCCCGTCCCTTGTCCCCCGCCAGTGCGCTGGCCACCTACTTTGAGGGCCGTGGCAGCCGTGCCGAACACTAGCACCTGGGGGACTCTCTGGATCCTGACCCTCTGGTCGGGGCTGGCTCGGGCCGGGAGACCAGGCAGTGGCTCGAGGACCACTTTCTGCTGCGGCAGGAGCAGGTGTGGGGGCAGCACGCCCACCAGCTCCACCCACTGCTCGGCGCCTGGCTCGTAAAGGGGAGGCGGCAGCTCGGGGCTGCCTAGCTGCGGGGCCTCGCCGCTGCACACAGGCTGGAGCGACGGTGGCTCCGGGGCCAGCGCGCCAGGCCCAGGCCTGGGCGTGCGCGGCCGGGGTGGTGGCTCCGGCGGCGGTGTGGGCCGGGGATCTCGCTGCTCTGCCTTCCTAGCGGGAAACTGACTGCCTGAGCTCTGGAGGACAAACAGAGACACTGGGGGGCTGCCGTGCGGGGCCTCTGCCGCCCACCAGGATGCTGAGCTCACGCAGCAACCCGACCAGAAGATCCCTGTTTCGTGTCTCAGGGAGATGAGACTCCAGATTATTCTCTTAGTAAAACTTCGGCCCTGAAATGCCAGGTGCCAGAGAAGGGGAACCCCATGGCCAGAGGTGGAGCCCAGTGTGAGGCTAGGCCATTGAGGACCCCAGAGGTGGTTCCATTCCCTCCCTTCGGCCTGGGGGGCCTGCACCCCTCCCCAGTCCAGCCCTGGACCAGCCCCAGTTTGCCCAGAGGTAGGTAGAGGAGATACGTACCTCTTGAGCCACATGAACTGGCTGGAGCCCCTGCACCGTGAGTGGCTGCACTGGGCTGGCTTTGGGTGCCTGTGGAGTGGCCTGGACCACAGACCTCTGGGGAGGGAAAAGGGAGTCAGACCATGGTAATGGTGGCAATGATGGCGGCAAACCCATCCCTAAGCACTCACCCTCTGCCCACATGCACTCATGTAAACTTGGGAGTAGCCTGATAAGAAAGAGGCCACCTTTTTCAGCTTTTCATGGCCGGCCCTTGCACCAAATGCCTTCCAGGTTCATTACCACATTGACTCTGGGCACTCAGTTACAGGTGTGGAACCCAGGCTCAGCCAGGCAAGGCTGAGGGGAAGTGACAGGGCAGAGAGTTCAACTAGGGACTGACTGAGGGAGTCCCTGCTCTCTATCTCCATTCCCTTCAGGCTTATCCCACTCTCCCACACTCCCATGTCCAGGATGCCCACTGTCCTCACTTCCATGCTATGGCAGGGAGGCAGGTATTACCTGCAGGGCATAGTGAGGGACAGAGGCAGGGGGCAGGGTTGATGAGTGGTGGGGCACAGACTCAAACTCAGGTCTGGAGATTCGGAGGGGCTGTGGTGCCAGGCAGGGGAACATCTGTGAATCCTTTGGGGTGTGGTTCTGCTTTCCAATGGGGAGAGGATCTATGGCTTTTATCTGGTTTTCTGAGGGTTGAGAACGTACCAGTTTCAGTGGTAACAACCAGATGACAGACAGCCCTCCCTCACCTCTCACCTAACCTGTTCTGGGTGCCATGGCTGGTGGCTCAGAGCACCACCTCCTCCAGAAAGCTAGAAATGGATTTGGAGACTAGGGCCTCTCCCTCGATCTCTTAGGAGTGAGCCAGGACTTGGCTTTGAGGCTCCTCCAGGCAAGTGGGCCCAAAGAGGCCAAAGTTGTTTCTCAAAGCTGTTCCCAGCACCTGCTCAGTGTTAGGTGCCTCCCACAGGACCACATTTCATCCTCACAGCAGCTCCAACCACACTGACCCCAGGCCCCAGGGCAGAAGCGATTATTTAGATGAGGATGCTTGGGTCTGGAGAGAGGCAGAAGTGCTTGGCAAAGGTCCAGGTGGCAGGACTCCATCTGCCCAGCTCTCACAGCCCTAGGAGGCTGCAGAGGCCGCCTGGCCAGGACCCCTCGCCCCAGCTGCCGCCCGCCTTGGCCTGGCACCTCTTGGGTGACAGGGACACTCTGCTGGACGCCGTGGACCTGCAGCTGCTGTGGCACTGTGCCCGTGGGGGCCCCAGCCGTCTTGCTGGAGGAGCTGTTGGCCTGCACTGGTGACCGCTATAAGGAAAGAAGACACGGAGTGTTGCCTGGGGCACCTGGGCCCTGACCAAACCCTTCTCAGGAGGGCTGTCTTCAAGAGCCGCTGGGGAAGGCGACAGCCAGTGGGGGCATGTGCCAACCACCTAAGCTGGTAACTAGCTACATTCTGTGCACCCAAATGCCTAGTCCGGCCACAAGCCCCAGTCACCACTGGGCAAGGCTGGGGGTTTAGCCCAGAGGTGCTGGTGAGTAGTGAGGATAGCCAGACTCCAGCCTCAACTCAGTGGCCATCTGCTGCCTCCATAACTGTAGGGGCTGTAGCCCTGAGGTGAGGAAAGAGGTGAGGGAATACCTGATTTCCAGATATGCTGAGGCACAGATGGCAAAGGACATGCGCAGAGCTACACATCTATGAGTGGTGGCACGAGACACTGCCCCCAGGCAAGCTGGCTACAGAGCCCCTGTGAGCACTGGGCCATGCTGATATCATAAGCTATTTTATACACAGAACACTTTGGGTGCAGAGGCTCTGAGGGCCTGCCCAGAGTCCCCCAGGAGTAAATGGCTGAGCTGGAGGGTCTGAACCCCAAGCTCCTAATGTGCACATCCATGCTCCAGCCCCAAGGCCCACCTGCCTGCCTCGAACACTCTTGAAAGTATTTGGGGGTCCCCAGATTCCACCCTGTGGTCTGAGGAAGAGCCTCTATCCACTCTGTAGAGGGAAGAGGGGCCCACTTTGCCTCCTGTGATGCATTCCTGAGCTGGAACTGAGAGGCCCATCTCAACCCAGGGAGAGGGAGGAAGCCAACTCCTTCTCCTGAAGGTGGCAGGACCAGGAATCAGGCAGCCAAGCCACCTGCCCGGGGTCAAAGAGTGTATCAGAGCTGGGAGTGGGGAGGGCTGGAGGATTCTGGAGGAGCAAGTGGGCTTGGGGGAGGCAGGAGCTCCAAGTATACTATGGGGGGTACATGGCTAACCTGGGGAGAGTGGAGTGGGACGGATAGTTGACAGGGCCCACGACCTACCTCAGGAGGTGAGTGCACCTGCTGGGTGCTGTGCACCGTCAGAGAGACCTGGCCTGCTTTGACACCCGGGGCTGTGCTCTGCACTACCAGTCGCTGCGTGGGGAGAGCCTGGAGCCAGGAAGGAGAAGGACCCCAGTTCACTGATGACAGTCTATACAGTTTTAACGAGCATCTGTACTGAGCCAGGCAACATCCTAGTGCTGCATGGTTAGCTCATGGAATCTCCCAGACAGCCCTCATGCAGCACAGTCCTTATTCCCACCTCACAAAGGTTGATAGTGAGGTTTAGTACAGCAAACGTGGCCCGAGGTCTTGGATCCCGCAAGCAGCAGAGTCAGGGTTTGTGTCCAGGGAGCCTCACCCTTCTACCTGACAGGACTGTCCTCGTCTGTGCTGAGGCCGGCACGCTACCTGTAGCCTTCCAGTGTCTGTGCTTGCTACAGGCTGTCAGCACCTAATTGGCCTTGGGTTATCTGCTTGGGAATACCAGGCTGGACCTGCAAGCCACCTTCCTTACTGCCGATCCGTAGTTCTTTCTGTTAAGGTGACTCGTGTGACTCCTCCTTCCCTGATGAACCCTGACTGACACAGTCTCATCTCCTGGAATCAGTGGGTAGGGCAGCCCCTGTATGAGTTCATGTCCTAGATGCTAGTGAGGGCAGATCTCTGAAGGCTGTCAAGAGTTGGTTCTGCACCCTGGGGAGGCTATGAGGGTCAGGGCCAGGTGTGGTAGACTTACCTGCTGGGGCACAGGGATGTTGGTGAGCTGGAGGGGTGACATATGGCCTGGCTTGGCCTGTACATTTGTTTGGACCAGCAGCCGCTGTGGGAACAAGAAGAAAGGTCCTGAGCCGTGCTGACTTCCCCAGAAAGCCCAGCCCAGGTGGGTTGAGGGGTCGCTGAAGTGCACATCTTGATAAGGACAGGTAAGCAGATGGCTCTGGCAGCGGATCAGGGAGGGAAGGCCAGGTACCCTCCGCCACAGCCTTCTTGCCTTCCTCATATGCCCTCCCCACCTGCCCCAGGGAAGGGGTACTTCCTACCTGCTGGGTGCCTTGCACCTGCTGAACCACCTGAGTGGGGACTCCAGTCTGGCTGGCTGTGGAGCCTGGGCTGGCCTCCGACACTGTCTCGCTGGCCCGCATGGCACCTTCTGGTAGGAGGAATCACAAGGTCAGCTCTGCCTCTGACCCTGCCCCCACTCTGAGACCGAGCCCAACTGGATTTGATGACGCAGTCTGAAGCAGACCCCTGGCCAGCCCAGCCCATGCCCATTGGGGTGGGGTTGGGGCCAGAAGGACCCTTAACATCCAGAAGCAGCCTCACCACCACCCCCACCCTCCTCATCCCAAAGCCAGATTGGAAGGGGTGACTAGAGAGCCATGATTCAGTGGAGGTCCAGAGGGCTGGACCCCTTCTCCCAATAGACAGGACTTGTGGACAGACAGTGACTGGCCTTCCACCTCGGCAGCCCTAGAAGGACCAAAGTGCTGGGGCCACCTTCCCTGAGATGACCTCTGGCTTCCCAGGAACTGCAGCTGGTTAGAGGAGTGGCCCCAGAAGGCCTTGATGGCCAGTGGCTGAAAGTCTCCTCCCTCTCCACTATCCAGCCTTTCTGTCCTCAGTAGAGTGGGGGCAAGCTGGTACTCACGCTGAAGGGCAGCCGAGAAGAGGCAATCATAGAACATGGTGTCCACCTCACCGTCTGTCCCCCCCTCCTGTGTCCAGGGGAGCCTGCCCTGTGCTCCTCACTCCTGGCCCACCTCTTTGGGAACAGCAGGGCATGCGGGCGGGTTTATACCTGCAACCTTGGAGAGCTAATCCCCCCAGTGGATGCAGAGCTCCCAGCTGCCCTCTTGGAATAAACACTCCCCTCCCAGCAGGCGTGGCCAAACAGGGCCTTCTAGGGACTGGGGCTGGGGCTGGGATTGCACTGCAGGGTCAGGAGGGAGGCTGGAACCCAGAGATTCTATCAGGCGGGTGCAGGTAGAGTTTCATGCACATCTCACTGAGTGATTAACAAGAGCTAGGGGGCAAGGGCATAGAGAGTGAGTTTTCTTGAAAGGTGTGGGCTGGGAGACCCTCACCCCAGTCAGGAAGCAGTTTACTCTGTCCCTTTGTGTGGCATGATTTGCTCCTAGCAGTTCCGGAGGTTGGGGTGGGGCTAGAGGCACACATGTACCTGCCCTCCCAATGTGTTGCTACAAGCAGCCAGGGTCCCAGCCCCACTTCCTGGGTCCCCTGGCAAAATTGGCGGGGGGGGGGGGGTGTAGGTAAGGAGGGCTAGGATTAACTATAGTGCTTCTGGTGCCCTAGGAGCTACAGTAGGGTATTCCTGGGCAGCTGGAGATGAAAAGAACTTTTATTACCCCTGATTTCGGATAAGGCTAGAGATGGGAAGAAAGGAAGTGACTTGCCCAAGGTCACCCAGCTGGGAACAGGCAGGCCAGGACACAGGCCCATGTCTGTGCCCATGTGAACCTCACACCATGCATGAAACCCTGAGTCACAGGACACGCCAGGGCTGAGGCCCCAAGGACAGCGGTGTGAAGACTCAGGTATGTGAGTACAGGGGCCTATGGGGACAACACAAGGTCCAGAGCATCCCGGGGTGGGGCTCAGCCTCCAAAGCAAGGAGCTGGGCCTCAGCTATGTGGGAATACCAGAAGAGCCTAGCCAGAGCAAAAGGGCTGTCCCAGGTAGATGTAAGGACCTCATGCGCCAAGTCTAGAGCAGAGCACATGAATGTGTGTATTAGGTATTGGGAATAGTGGCCAGATGGGGGAGGAGGTATTGGGGGAAGCCTCCCATTGGCCACATGTGGGGCAGGCATTAGGACAACCCCAGGCCTGCTCAGCCAGCTGCCTCTGCAGCCAGTTCCAGAAAGCATGGATTCCTGTTTTGCTGGAATCTTCCCTTGCATCCACGTAGACTTCCCTGAGCCGTGAGGGAGGAGGCCCTTACTGAGACGGCCCCCTGGAAGAAACCTGAGAAAACCCTGAGTCACATGAGGAGCCCAGCACACCTGGGTATCTGCAGGGCACAGGGAGCT
This sequence comes from Tadarida brasiliensis, assembly GCA_030848825.1. Classification (NCBI taxonomy): domain Eukaryota; kingdom Metazoa; phylum Chordata; class Mammalia; order Chiroptera; family Molossidae; genus Tadarida; species Tadarida brasiliensis. The sequence continues at coordinate 55,224,159 of CM061259.1, read as the reverse complement.
AGACTCAGCCCAAGGCATGGTGCCCAACCAAGGAAGCCCAAGGCAGCTTTGGCCTGGTGCAGGGTGGGCAGCCAGTGCAGCAGGAGGAGGGCCGGCCCCAGACACCTCCTAGGCACAGAGTCTCTGATGAAAATGCCAAGGCTGATTCTTGAGCAGGACCCTCAGAAGATCACACATCAGCCTGGGAAGCAGTCTTGCCAATATCCTGCCTCTGGGGTGGCCCCCAAGGCTGGGACCCCTACCCCCCCCCCATGTCTGCCAGACTAGTAAAGCAGGCTGGGCTGCAGGAAGATGAGCAGGTAAGGTTTCAGAGTCTATTCCTTGGATAAGGGGCTTCCTGTGTGCCCCCTGTCTGCCTGTGTCTTGCCTAAGATGTGTGTGTGGGGGAGTGAGGAGCATGGAGTCTGAGAGCATATGCATCTGTCTGTCTGCCATCTCCATTCTAAGCACGTGCATGAGACCAAGGAGGGCCCCACTGTCTCAAGTCTCTAGTCAGGAAGTGGCAGCTGATTTCCTGTCCCTCAATCTGATGAGTGTCTCATCTTCCCTGGGCTCTGCACTTGCCCTGCAAGACCTATTCATACCTCAAATGCCATAAGCTACTTGGGGAAAGCTGAGCGAGGCCCATTCCCATAGATAATAGATGGGGCAGTCTGGCCCTCTCCCTCCTAATCCTTTGCTCCCGGAGATGATTTTAGTCAGAGAGTCTTAGGGAAGGGGAACCTCTGGGCCTCTGCTGCCCCCATGGTCTTGGGTCCCTTAATGTCCTGACCTCAGTTTCCCCATCTGTGGGGAAACCACACATCCCCATCCTCCATGTCCCTCTCCCGGACATAAGTCTTTTGGACTCCCAAGGACTCTGAGTGAGAGAGAAGTATGGAAGAAAGGCTAGACATGGTCCCTCCTTCAGCTTAGCCCCATCCCTGGCAGGCAGGCTTGGTTTCACTATCCTGGGGACATTGCTAGGACCCACAAAGCCCGCCTTCCACCTCGAGTTTCGGGCAGAGTCTGGTGGCCTCTGAAGATGGGATTCATGGACACAGGGGTGGGGAAACTTTCTTCTGCCAAGGGCCATTTGGATATTTATAACATCATTCGCAGGCCATACAAACTTATCAACTTAAAAATTAGCCTGCTAGTTGCCCGGCCAGTGTGGCTCAGTGGTTGAGCATGGACCCATGCACCAAGAGATCACCGGTTTGATTCCCGGTCAGGGCACATGTCCAGGTTGTGGCCAAATCGCCAGTGGGAGCATGTAGGAGGCAGTCAATCGATATTCTCTCTCATCGATGTTTCTATCTCTCCCTCTCCTTTCTTCTCTCTCTAAAATCAATAAAGAAAAAAAATGTATATTAAAAAAAAATTAGCCTGCTATATTTGGTCAGGCTAATTTGGTGAAGAGTGTGATGTCAGCTGGTATTGATTCGTGGGCCTTATATGGCCCGTGGGCCAGACATTCCCCACCCTGATCTAGAGGATTATTTCTGAGCAGGGGAACTTGAGCTGCTTTCCCATCATCTCCAAAGTCACCTATGGCAGAGTCCACGAGGACAGAGCTGGATGACCTGCCTTCTGGTGCTGCCTTGGCTGGCTGCCAGCCTGGGCTCCAAGTCTGGGTCCAGGCCCTTCCCTGGCCCCTCCCTGAGTCTCCCTGGTCAGCTCAGATTGCCTCTGGCCCTGAAGGAGCCCAAGCACCTTGCTGCATTTGCTGGTGTCACTTACACCCCCACCACTCCTACCCTGGGACTGGCTCATGTGGCCCAAAGGCCACCCTTAGATACAAAGAGACACTAACCTGGGAGAGGGTCATGGTGGAACCCTAGGAAATCATTGCAAGGGGCTGGGGGAGGGTTGACAGAGCAGGAAGTGCAGTTGCAGGACGCCAGCCAACCTCTCCTTCCTTAGAACAGATCTAGGAAGCATCATCTAGTCACCCTTCTGGGGACAGGCTCACTCCTGCTAAAGCCAGGAGCAGCAAGAAAAAGAAATCTCCCAAGACCATTGTAAAAGATGATTAAGCCACTGCCAAAGAAGGGAGCCCAAGAGTCATGCCAATAGCCCAGAATGCTCTGCAGCACAGTAGGAGTACTGGGGGTGGAGGGACGAAGGCCACCTCACCAGGCCCCACAGCTAGTGAAAGTCCTGCCGAGACCCAAAAGACCACACGTAACCTTGACCTCTAAGCACGGGACCTCCCTGGGGCAGTGCCAGGAGGAGCTGGAGGAATGGAGGAAAAGAGAAGATGGGCTGGGATTTGGGGAATTCTGGGACCTGGAGCTATGTGCCTATTTCAGACCCTTGCTCTAGAAAGCCTGGACCAGAAGGCAGCTAAAGCCAGCACCCTGGAGGTCCAGGGCCAATCAATGCTCTGGAGCTGAGCAAAACCCTCCAGCTGTGCCAGGGAAGGCTTCCCACCTGTTCTTGGCAGCCCAGGGGCTGACGGGTTGTGAGGGCTGCACAACCCTTGGGGTCAGGCCAGCATTCATGTGGGCATTCACCAGTCATTCCACAAAGACTCAGTAGACAGAGCCCTGCCTCATGGATAATAAAGGTGGATATCATCACCATCATCACTTTAGGTTGTGATGAGTGTTAAGAAGAAAAATAAAGTTGCACTAGCCAGTTTGTCTCAGCGGTTAGAGCATCGGCCTGAGAACCAGAGTTGCTGGTTCGATCCTGGTCAAAGGTACATGCCTCGGTTGCGGTTTGGTCCCCCTAGGGCCGGGTGGAAGGCAACCAATTGACGTGATACATTGATGTTTCTCTCTCTTTCTCCCACTCCCATTCTATCTGAAGATAAATGGAAGAATATCCTCAGGTGAGGATTTAAAAAAGAAAGTAAGAAGAAAAATAAAGCAAAGTATGGAGACAAGGAGTGAGAGTGGGGGTGAGGTGGTGTGGGGATCAGGGAGGTGGCCATCTGAGCAGGGATGAAAAAATAGGAGGGATGAAACTACAGAAGGTCTAGGATGGGAGTACTCAAGGCAGAGAGCACCGAGAAGGCAAAGGCCAGGAAGCTGGACGGTGCTTCGTGGGTTTGTAGAGCTGCAGGAAGGCCAGTGAGGCTGGTGGGTTTGAGGGCGCAGTGGGGCCAGGTGGGGCTGAGCAGCCAGCAGGACTTACAGGCCAGAGTCAGAAGGTTGGGTGTTCATCAGCAGGGACACAGGAAGTGTGGTGTGTTTAAAGCTTTTTCCTGTGGGAAGGGCCACAAGGGAGCAGATGTCCTAGGGCCCAGAAAGCCCAAGCCAGGGTTTCTCAGAGAGTACCCCAGGGCTACCTGCTTTGGAATCAGCTGGGTTGGGCTGGGATGTGAAGGGACCCATGACAGTTGTCAACAGGCTCCCTCTAGCTGCTGTAGGGGGAAAACTGTGAAAGATGAGAGTGGAGGCTGGACCATGGTGGGGGCCTTGGAGGCAGGAGAGATGGCTGGTTTTAGGAGGTGGAGCCAAGAGGCCTTGCTTGCTCGAGGATGGGTAAGATAGGAATCAAGGCTAATCTGGACCTGGAGGTGGTATTTATGAGGAAGAGAAAGCCTCAAAGGAGGGCAGATTTGAATTGGGAGAAATCCAGAATTCCATTTGGCCATGGTGGCTTGAGAGGTCTGTTCAACCAAGTGGATAATCACAGGAGGCTGGACACAGGATCCTGGGGTTCCGGGCTGCAGCCCAGGGCACAGATCTCAATGTGGGTATTATCAGCATAGAGGTGGCATTGAAATCAGAGACAATGGCCCTGGCTGGTTGGGCTCAGCGGTTAAGAGCGTCAGCCTGTGGACCAGAGTGTCCCGGGTTCGAATCCCGCTAAGGGCACGTACCTCGGCTGCAGTTTGTCCCTGGCCCCGGTTGGGGTCATGTGGGTGGCAACCACTCGGTGTGTCTCTCTCACATCGATGTTTCTCTCTCCACCCCCCCCCCATCTGAAGATAAATGCAAAAATGTCCTTGGGTGAGGATTAAAAAAATAAAATAAATAAATAGAAAATAAAAAATCAGAAACAATGGACATGGCCACCATGATGGATGAGTAATGGAGTGAAGAGGAGGCCCTAGGTCTGATGAGATCATTGTTGATGAGGCCAGAGAGATGAGAAGAAATCAGCAAAGGGGATGGAGAAGGAGTGGCAGGGAGGTGGGTAAAGACCAGGGCATGAGGGCATCTCCAGGAGGACAGTGACCCCAAATAGGACTCTGAAGAGGAAAGGTGAGGGTGGCTGAGGAGAGAGCGTGGGATGAGGAAGGACAAATCCTTTGAGGAATTCTGATATAAAGGGAAGAGAAGCCCTGGCCGGTTTGGCTCAGCGGTTAGAGCATCAGCCCGTGGACCAAAGAGTCCCGGGTTCGGTTCCTGCTAAGGGCATGTACCTCAGTTGCAGTTTGTCCCCAGCCCTGCTTGGGGTCATGTGGGTGGCAACCACTCGATGTGTCTCTCTTGCATCGATGTTTCTCTCTTTCTCTCCCTCTCACTCTGTCTGAAGATAAATGCAAAAATGTCCTCGGGTGAGGATAAAAAAAAAAAAAGGGAAGAGAAGACACTGGTGGCAGTTGGAGGGAGTACAACTGCCGGGGGGGCGGTGGGGTGTCCTGGTTAAAATGGGAGCTGTTTCATCTTCGTGGGCAGGTGAGAAAGAATGCAAGATAGGGATCGAGCAACGAGGCTGGGATGGCAGGAGCAAGTCCTGGAGGGGACCACCTGGGACAGGCGAAGTTGGTGTGTGCAGAGAGATGTACCCCGGGAGCTGGGAGGCTGGCTGGCGGGGGGTTCTTCTCATCACATGATGACACCTTGTCCCCAGTGAGGTCAGTAGCAGGGTCAGGGGTCAAGAATGCAGAATGAGAGGGAGGTGATAGAGGTGAGTGGGTTTCTTGGACAGTAAGGGGTATGCTAGTGAAAACATGTAGCTGGATCACTGGGCAGTGCTGAGAACCCACAAGAGATCTGTGGCCTGAGAACCCTGACCATGCCCATGGCCTGGCCTCAACCCAGTGTGCTCAGCATGCCTCTCATACACCGTCCCTCCACACCATCTGTGGGGTGAAGAATCACTGCTCTGAGCTCCTGCATACCCTTACCCCCTGGCCCTCTCTGGGGACCCCAACACTGCCAGGAGTCTCCAGGATGCTGCCCAGAGCGCCAGCTGCATTTGTCCTAGTCCCATGGAGCCCTGTCAATTGCCACATATTTGACTATTATCTATGGTTCTAATCTCAGTCTTGATAGTCCCTTTCACAGCCCTCCAGGATGCACTGTGACCCCCCGCCACTTCCCTTTTCACTCCAAAAGGATTGGGCCAGCCTCAACTAGGGGTTTCACCACATCCTCCCCGCTCCTCAGAGCACACTGGAAACCACTAACAATGCCCAGCCTGTCTCTGTCCTGGGAGGAACCAGGGCATGAGTTAGATGCTCTAGACAGGAATCAAAGGTGCCATGACCCAAGTTTCCTGGTCATTTGGCTGTAAGGGTGGCCAAAGTAAGAAACAGAACCCCTTGGCAACATACCCTTGAACCTGTCCAGCCAAGATCCCAGCTTGGCCCAAGTCCTGCCAAAAATGAAATGGGAGGGGAGGGGAAGATGATGCCTTCAGAACCTCCAGCCAATCACCTTGAAGTGCCTCCATGAGCATCTCACACGTATCCCGTCATCTGTTTCTGGATGAGGAAACTAAGGCAGGATAGCCAAGGGGATGGTGAGCAGTGAGGCCAGGACTACTATGCAGCAGCTGTGTGCTCACCCTCCTCTCCAGTAGATGTTTATGAACTTAAACTCCATTGCCCATCCTTTCTTCAAATGACATCTTACTTGGGGACAGACAGAAACAGCTCTAAGAGCTGCCCTGGTAGGGAGGAGTTGGGGGCCCAGAGGCTTTCCTGTCTGGCCTGACAACTCCTTCCCCAGAGATACCCACCAAGTCCCACCTGGGAATCCTGGAGAGTTTGAAAGCTGCCATCCTGGTGACAGGCACAGTAAGTGACAGCCCTCACTGCCAGGATGCTCCCAAAAGCTCCTCTTGGAGTTGTTCAAAGAGCACCCTGGCCCCGCACACATGTCCACTTACCAGAGACGGTGACCACGATGTACTGCTGGGACACCGAGGAAGGGGCAGGTGTGCCAGCTGGCTGTGAGGGCGTGGGGGCAGCCGGGAGCTCCGTCACATACTGCTTCTGGCTGCCTGGTGGCTGTGCCTGGGGCTGGGGGCTCTGCAGCTCGGTGACGTACTGGGGCTGGGGGGTGGCAGCAGTAGCAGGTGGCTGGGGGGGCTGGGGTGCTGCTGATGGCGGCGGCGGCGGCGGCTGGGGTTGGGCCTGTGGCGGGGCCTGTGGCGGCTGGGAGGGTTGCGGGGCTGCCTGTAGCTCAGTAACGTAAGCCTGTGTTGCCATGCCAACAGTGGGGAAAATGATAATAAATAAGGCTTTTTTTTCTTCCTTGGGAAGAAGAAGGGGAGGGGGGAAGAGGAAAAAAGAAACAACAAAAGAAGGAAAAACAAAAATTAATCTACAGGCAGAGGAAGCCAGGGACAGCTCCTGGCTCCCTAGAGACACATGTGGGTTCATCACTAACTTAATTAAACCCCGAGGCTGGTGGCCAAATATAACCAACCCATCATTACAGAGGCACTGGGTATGGACCAAGGCTGGTCTGTCTGTACCTCTTCCACTTACCCCTGCCCAGGACTCCTGCCTTCTTCTGTCCCAACCCCTGGTGCCTGGGGGACCCCTGTGCCAGTGGGAATTCAGTCCGGCCCTTACCTAGGGACAAATGGTACGGTTCTCTGAGGCTTCTTACAGGCTGGACACTGCGTTTTACATTATTTCATTTTAAACTTTGCAACAATCACATCTGGGTTTGGGTTCAGTCTGCCAGATGAGGAGCTGACGCTCAGGTTAAGGAGCTTGCCCCAGGCCACAGAGCAGATAAGCAGCAAGGATGAACCGGAACCCTGGGTGCTCTGAGCACTTGACTAACCAGCTAACTGTCAGAAAGGAAAATCTTGGGAAAAGTTGTCTGCCAGCCAGCCCGTGCTTGCTCCCTATAAGCCCACCATCTGGGCTTAGATTCCCAGGGAGGTGCCAGACACCAGGAAGGTATTTGAATCCAACCCCATCCCCCCAACTGCTTATGGACACAGAAGCTTTCAGGCCTTTGTCTGGGGGCAGTTACAGGTGAACACACCAGATGAGAACTTATCATGGGGAGAGTGACCTTCTGGGGTCACAGGGTAGGCCCAGCAGCCACTGCTGCTTCTGAGGTCCATCTGACCAGTCAGAGGCAGCCTTACTGGCTGCTAAACGGTTGTGGTCCCTCTCCCAGGTGCTGAGCTAGGCAGGATGTCCCTCTTGCTAGGCCCTGCTTCAGCAGGGGATGGGCTTATTGTTTCTGTCCAACCCCTACCCCCAATAAACCCCACCCCCAGCCCCAGCTCCTGAGCATCTAAGGTCAGTGGATCAAATGCTTCAGTGGTTCAGCTCCAGCCCCACACCTTCATGGCCCTGCCTTGCCCCTGGAGTTGAGTTTGAGAGCCCTGCCTGGGATCCAACTTAAGAATGGGATTTTCAAGGGGAAGGAGGAGGAGAAAAACAACTCCTGCTCCTTGAGGAGAAGCCCCAGGAGCTCTTTGCTGTAATTGCCTCCTCACAGTAACCTGATGAAGGAGGAGCCACCATGTCCATTTCACAGATGAGCAAAGCTAGGCTCTGGGGTAAGCTGCTGAAAGGTGGGCAGCAACAAGGGAGGCAAGGATTTGAACCCCGGTCTCTCTGACCCCCAGATGTGCTCTTAGCCCCCAGCCTTATTTAGACAGCCAGGCTCATTTATTTCTCACAATCAGTAGATTTTCAAGTGAGGAGACCTGAGGGACCCCCTTCCCTCAACCCCTACCCTTCACCACTTGCTCCCAGAGGTTAGCTACCTGTCTTGGGCCCCCGTTAAAGCAGCAGAAATGGTGAGCAGGGAGCCCACCTGAGCAGCCTGGGGGATGCTGGGTAGCACAATGGTTCCCCTTTATTTCCCTTTCTGGGACCCAAGAACTGTCAGCAAGGGGCAAGATGAGTGAGAAACAAGTCCTGGATGGAGCTGATGCAGGACTTGAACTTGGCTATCTCCTAGATGTGTAGCTTGGAAAAGAGCCTCCCATGCCTGGGCCTCCACTGCCCCACCTATAAAATGGGAGGAAGGCAGGCCTACAGCACAGGGTAACTGAAGAATTCAGTCCGGTCATGTGGACAAGCTTGGCCAAGCACCCAGCACAAGATAAGCACTTAGGAAATGGCTCTGGTTCACATCATTACCCAGAGCCCTTTAACAAATCTCCAGGAAAGAGGACAGAGCTGTCAGGTCCTGCCTCTGGGCTGTGGAATACAAAGGAAAAGGGGCTTCTGTCTGCACTTGGATGTGCCCGCTTGTTAGGCTTGAGGCAGGCTGGAGAGGGGCCGCAGGGCTCTGCTGGCTGGCAAGGGGAGAGAGCTGGCAGCCCTGGGACTACCTTACCTACCAGACCAGGTCATTAGGGACAGAGGGGCAGAGACAGATGGGGAGCTGTCCACCGGGCACTGTGGATGGGTGGCCAGTCTCAGTGCTTCCCTGCTGGTAACTCAGGCAGCCGGAGGAGCTTGCCCACCTGGAGAGGCAAGAGGCTGCTGTCTGCAACGCACAGGGAAAAGACATCTTCCTCCAGTCTCTGTCCTCCCCAAACTCCTTCCTGCCAGCATTAGAGAGGTCACCTCCCAAGGGCTCCTCACACCACCGGGTCCAAACTCTGGCCCAGCTCAAGTGCTTAAGTCACTGTAGCCAATCACCACCCATGTGTCTGGTATCAAACCCACCTCGACATGAACCATGGCCTCTTAATTCATGAACATATGACTGGCCTCAGTTTCCCCATATGTCACCTGAGCGTGATGAGAACAGCTAATTCATTGGGCTGTTGTAAAAATCTGATAAGATCAGCCTAGTACTCAATGAGTGCTGAGAAGTGGAAGCTATTATTATGATTATTATTAATTTTTTTAAAATCCTCATCCGAGGATATTTTTCCATTTATCTTCAGATAGAGTGTGAGGGAGACAGAGAGAGAGAGAGAGAGAGAGGGAGAGAGAGGGGGAGAGAGAGAGGGAAACATCGATGTGAGAGAGACACATCAATTGGTTGCCTCCCGCACAACCTGACCAGGGCTGGGGATGGAACCACAACTGAGGTACGTGCCCTTGACCAGAATCGAACCCGCGACTTGTTGATCCATGGGCCAATGCTCCAACCGCTGAGCCAAACCAGTCAGGGCTATTATTATTCATTCAACAAACATTTGTGTTGGGTGGGAATGAAGGGGTAAGGAGATAGGCATGATCCTCGAGCACCTGGAAGGAGGCACTGAGGGAGAATCTGATTCTGGTGTCATCAACATCACTTGGAGCTAGTTAAATTCAGGTTCACAGGCCCCATTGCCCAGAGTCTGGGATGGCCCTGAATGATTCTGAGGCAGGTGGTCCTGGGGGCACTTTTTGAGAAGCCCTGGCCTGGGCTTTCTCAGCCCTAGAACAGCTGGCCCCTTGTAGTCCTTCCCACTACAAAAGGGCTTTAAAGCTCCACACTCTCTGGGGCTTTCTCCTCCTCAAGATAAAAAGCCTATAGGCCCTAGCCAGTTTGGCTCAGCGGTTAGAGCATCGGCCTGCGGTCCAGGGAGACCTGGGTTTGGTTCCCGCTAAGGGCACGTATCTCGGTTGCAGTTTGTCCCCGGCCCTGGTTAGGTCATGCGGGAGGCAGTCACTCGATGTGTCCTTTTCACATCGATGTTTCTCTCTCTCTCTCTCTCTCTTCCTCTCTCTCCCTCCCACTCTATCTGAACAAAAAATGGGAGAATGTCCTTGGGTGAGGATTAAAAAAAAAAGCCTGTAGACCTCATCCCTTCCACTCAGGGGGAGGGGGAAGACACAATGATGAGAACTGAAAGGCTGAGCTCAAAGGTGGGGGGGTGGATATAACAGTTAAACCAACTTTTCTATTGAAGGCCTTCTCAGCACTGTCATTGTCAGTCTCCAGGAGGGGTAATACAGGATGCCAAGTTTCCCATAATTATTTGACCAGGGAACCCGCCCTTTTTTTTCCATTTGTGGATGACCAGGTCAAGCAGAGTTCTTTAGGGTGTTCCCTAGAAAGGAATAAGTCACAGATCTCTATACAGCATGAGGCATTCCCCATCTCTTTGAACATGAGACCCGCTTTTTAAAAATATATATATTTTTTATTGATTTTTTTGAGAGAGAGGAAGGGAGAGAGAGAGAGAAACATCGATGTGAGAGAGAAACATCGAACAGCTGCCTCCTGCACGCCCCTCTTCTGGGGATCAAGCCCACAATCCGGGCATGTGCCCTGACCGGGAATCAAACCAGGACCTCTCAGTCCATGGGACGACACTAATCCACTGAGCCACACCAGTAGGGTGAGAGACCCCTTTCTTGATGGATCAGAGCACATTAAACAAAGGAATCACTACGCAAATCTGTTCCTTGGCAATGAAACTGCCAAGAAAAGCACCAATGGCTGCACCTATCTTCAAAGGCAACAGCTATGTTTTTGGAGAATGAATCAATTACTCTAGATCAGGGACCAGCAAACTTCTGTAAAGGGCCAGACAGTCAATGTTTTTGGCTATGTGAGCAGTCTCTGTTGTGATTACTCAGCTCTGCTATTGCAATGTGAAAGCAACCATAGATGATAGGTAAACATGTAAGTGTGGTTCTGTGCCAATAAAACTTTATTTCTAGACATTGTAATTGAATTTCATATAATTTTCACATGTCATGACATATTATCCATTGTCTTTTGATCACCCACACACACACACACACACACACACACACATAATCATTTAAGAATGTAAAAATCATTCTTAGCTCATGGGTCATACAAAAACAGGTGGTGGCCTTAGTTGGTGGTCTGTTTTGCACACCAGATTCTATAACCAAATGGTTTACATCTTAGATGAGGCCCTTCCGAGGAAAGGGAAAGAAAGCTTACCCTCCTCATCTCTAGAATGGCTTCAGTAAGGAACTAACAGGGGAATTGGGAAATTAACTATGATGATGTAGGTTTCCCTCATCCTCTATACCCCATTAGTTTTTAAGACTTGTCAATAATTCCTCCAAAATAGATCCTAAGGCAAGGCTGGGACTTCTCTCCATCTTCATCAACACTGTGCCAAGTCTGAGCTGCCATCATCTCTTGCCTGGACACCCAGCCACAGCCCTGTCACTGGCTCCTGGATACACTCTTATCTCTACAGTCTACAAGATCCTTTGAAAACACAAACACTATTCAAAAGGCTCCAAGGCTCCCCTTCACAGAGAATAAATAAAATCCAGAGCCCTTCCCATGACCTATAAGGTCCTGTGGGATCTGACCCCTCCAGTCCCTGCCTTTCTCATTCTAGATGTTCTAGCCACAGTCTCTCATTCAAAATGCTCCAAGCCTCCTCCAGTCTCAAGACTTTTGCACCAGCTCTACCCACTATAGGCATGCTCTCCTCACCTCCACCTCCATCCTCCACCACTGGCTCCTTCTTATCATTCAGGTCCCAGCTCATCTGTTATTTTCTTGGATTTCAAATGTCCCTCCCCCTCAGCACTCTGGAACACATACTCCTGTTTATTTTCTTCCTAGCCCTGTATTTCCTTGTTTGTTTATTTTCTTACTCATAATTCCTCTTCCCTCCACTACCCCAAGGGCAGAAACCTTGCCAGCCTTGTCCATCACTCCAACCCCAGCTCCTAGAACACATTAGGGACTAAACTTTTACCGTCAAAGAGTGTCCATGGGCTGGGAACACACTGCTAGTGAGTGTTAAAAGCCGGTTAGAATCTACTGACTGGTGAGACTTTGTAAAACAATTATTGCCTCCTGCCAGCAGCAGGCTTGTGCGACAGGGGCAGATGATGCCTCCTGCTCCAGAATGAGCCCCCTAGGCCAGGAAGACTATGCACTCTGTGGTTGCTATCTGCAGGCCACATCCCTGGGGTGTCTGCGTGGCCCATCCTCTGTCCTCAGTTCCAAGATGCAAGGGGGTGTATGGGGAGGGCAGGGCAAGGACTTCAGCTCCAGAGATACCTTTCCCATGATACCCACATCCCCAGCTTACCCAGCTGCCTCCTAGAAGGCTTGGGGTTGAGTGGGGGCCTGGGGCCCAGAAACCATTTTTCTTTCTGGCTACTCTCCTAAAGCCAGAGAAGGGCCTTAGGAGAGTGACACTTTCCCACTAGACACTGGAGTCCTGGCATCCAGCTCCTGGGATCCCTGTCACCAGCCACACAACACAGCAAGCAAGTCAACCTTTCAAGCCACTCAACCTTTCAAGCCACTAGGCTCTCACATCATTCAAAATGATAAAAATAAATGTAAACAGTGCAATTCTGAGGGCTGAGCAGGAGGTGACAATCATAAAAACAATAGCAGCTAATGTAGTTTGAACAATTACTATATTTGATGTTCAACCTGAATTCTCTTATGGAATCCACAGCACAGTAACCTGAGATTAAAACCATTATGTCTGGCTCAGTGGTTAGAGTGTCAGCCCAAGGACCAAAGGGTTGCAGGTTTGATTTCCAGTCAAGGGTACATACCTGGGTCGTAGGTTCGATCCCCGGCCTCGGTCAGGGTCGTGAGGGAGGCAACCAATCGATGTGTCTCTTTCACATCAATGTTTCTCTCTCACATCGATGTTTCTCTCCCTCTCCCTCTCTCTCTCTCTCTCTCTATCTCTCTCTCTCCCCTTTCCTTTCACTGTATCTAAAAATCAATAGAAAGCCCTGGCCAGTTTGGCTCAGTGGTTAGAGCATCAGCCCTCCGACCAATGACTAGCGGGTTCGGTTCTGGTCAAGAGCGCAAATCTCAGTTGTGGTTCATCCCCGGCCCTGGTCGGGGTCGTGCAGGAGGCAACCAGTCGATGTGTCCCTCTCATGTTGATGTTTCTCTCTCTCTCTCTCTCTCTCTCTCCCTCTCTCCCACGCTATCTGAAAATAAATAGAAAAATATCCTTGGGTGAGGGTTAAAAATAAATAAATAAAAATAAAAACCAATGGAAAAATATCCTCAGGTGAGGATTAACAACAACAACAAAGCATTACCAATGATCATTGCCCCTCAGCTTTTATTGAAGGAAAATGAAGCCCCGAGAAGTTAAGGATCTTGCCCAAGAGCACAAAGCTAGAAAGTAATCAATTGTTTCAAGAACAAGCAAACCAAGCCAGTGTTCCTGCCCTAGTCAAATGACCCTCTGGGCTTCAGTCCTTTGAATGTAAAAGTTATGGGAGGTGGGGGACAGTCAGTAAGCCTTGACTAGATAATTGGAATCATCTCTTTCTGCTCAAAATTCACTTTTCTAACATGTGGTGATCTTTCTGGCAATTTGGTTATTTCTAGATTTTTACTGACAGGTAATCTCTGCCTTTCCAACTTTCAAGGGATCCTGTACAACTCTCAAAGAGGGCCTGGCCTAGGAAAATTTCCTGCAGAAGTGAACCCCTGCCCTAGCCTTATCTTAAATTCTTGGGGGAGAGCTTTGGGAGAGCCTGAAATTTGATCCTTCTCTAAAGTTTGATTGATTTTACTTCCCCCCCCCCCCATCCAAGGATATTTTTCCAATGCTCTTTAGATAGATTGAAAGGGAGGGAGGGAGGGAGGGAGGGAGGGAGGGAGGGAGAGAGAGGAACATCCATAGGAGAAACATTGATTGGTTGCTTCTTGCATGACCCCAACCAGGGCCAGGGATCAAATCTGCAACCCAGGTACGTGCTCTCGACGGGGAATGGAACCTGCAACTCTTCAGTCCACTGGCCAACTCTCTAACCATTGAGCAACACCAGCCAGGGCAAATTTGATTGATTTTAAAAGTTTGGCCCTGGCCAGTGTGGCTCAGTTGACTGAGTGTCATTCTGTGCACCGAAAGGTCACTGGTTCCATTCCTGGTCAGGGCACAAGCCTAGGTTGTGGGTTTGACTCCCCAGTTGGGGTGCATATGGGAGGCAGCTAATCAATCTTTCTCTCTCTCTCTCCTTTCCTCTCTAAATAAAAATATATATATATATGTGTATATATATATATATATATTTTTTTTTTTTTGGTACGTGCCCCTAGCGGGAACTGAACCTGGGACTCTCTGGTCCGCAGGCCGACGCTCCAACCGTTGAGCAAAACTGGCCAGGGCTAAAAATATATTTTTAAAAACTTATAAAAAGAGCATTTGAGTCTTGCTCCCTGCATATGTGGTTAAATAAACTCATAAAAAATTTTTTTTGAAGTATAAAAATAAAAGGGACAGTTTGCACACAGCCACTCAGCTCTGCTGATGCCAAGCTCCAAAGCAAGATGAAAGTGGCCTTGGCCTGGCCGGCTTTAACAACAACAACAACAACAAAAAATGTATTCCCCAAGCTGGCAGATCTTGTCGTCTGGCAAAGCAGTCCCTCAGAGTCTCCTCTAACAAATGTGGAACACTTACTCCCCCTTCCCTTTGATCCCGGTGACCTCCCCCTCCTGCCCACGTGGTCCTGGACACTGGTACCTCCTCAGTAACATGTGACCCAGCTGACACCAACTTGACTGACACAAAAACATGTGTCTGGCCAAGAGAAGAAGCTTAATAAATCTAAGAAACTTCCTCAGGTGCTATTTGTTCCCCATTCCCAGAAAGGGAGACTTGGATGGGCAGAACAACTAGGAATTGTCCCACCTCCATTGACAAGCTACCTGCCCAGGGACTACACCTGGTCTAAGACAGCAGCCCCCAGGGAAGCAATCAAGTTTCTGTCCTTCTAACTCAGTCATTCAAGATCACTCCTCCCTACCACCTGATTCGATTTCTGCAAATCAAACCTTGCAGGCTAAAGCCATACTCCTAGCCCACAGCTTCTCCATGAAACTTTGTCTCTCTTTGCCCCCTCTCAGAAAGAAGGCAGATTTAGGAGAGGACTGCAGGGTTGAAATCAAAACTAGCTAACAGTTAATCAAACAAATACATTCAGAAACAGTAGATGGGGTAAAAGTTCAAAGATGAACTTTTTGAAGTATAAAAATAAAAGGGACAGTTTGCACACAGCCACTCAGCTCTGCTGATGCCGAGCTCCAAAGCAAGATGAAAGTGGCCTTGGCCTGGCCGGCTTTAGGAATTAGAAATTAGGAATTCCTGGGATACAGAAAAGGGAGGTATGTCAATGGTTCTCCCCATTTTATAGGATGAAAAACTGAGGACTCAGTTGGGGACGACTAGGAGGGTTCTAAAGGGACATGGCACAGGTGGCCTACCATCGCTTAGGAGAGTGGTAAGGCCCAGGCGGCAGCTGCCCCACCCGGTTCCAGGGTGTACAGGACGGCCCCGCCCACCAACCTCGGCCCCGCCTCGCCCCTCCCTAGCTCCTATTGGCCCAACCTCCCCAGACCCGCCCCTCTACACCTCCAGACATATAAAAGCCCCCTGCAGCGGCCCGCCGACCTCCAGTCGCCGCGGGCCTGCAAGCGCCCGCCCCTCGCGGGGGCCGGGCCGCGGGGCCTAGGGCGGGTGGTGTCACCCCAGCCGGGCCCCGGGCCCCTCCCCCACGGCCCCGACAGTCGCCGCCATTTTGACCGTCCGCCCCTTCCCCCGGGACGAGGATTACAGCGACACCCGCCGCCCGGGCCCCGCCGCCCTCCCCGGCCCGGCCCGCCACCCCGGCCGTCCCAGTTACCTCGGCTTCTCCCCACTTCTGTCCGCAGAAGGGCTTCCCAGAGGTCTCGGAGGCGATGTTGGAAGGGGGACGGAACGTGCCGGGGTCCCCGGGCCGGGGGTGGGGGTGGGGGTGGGGGTCGGCCGGGCGGTTGTTGTTGTTGACTCGCGTTGCCGGGTTGCTTGGTCGCCACGACTACCGTGGCTATGGCGCCTCCGTTTCCCTCACCGGGGCAACTGTTGCTACCCACCCTACTTACGTCACGGGCCAGGGCGGGGTCCGGGGTGATTGGCGACGCCGGGAGAAGTAATTGGACGGCGCTGGATCCTGCCGCTAAGCTATTGGTCCTAAGGCACGCTTTTCAACACCCTCTCGACTTCTCGGCGCTCTGATGTATCGGTAGGAATGTCCATCAAAGGAAATTGAACCCTCAAAGGCAGCAGAGCCCGTCACTCCCGCAAGGAAGCAGCGGCTAAGAATAAAGGGGTGGGATCTGTGAAGTCGGGATTGGTTTACGGCTGTAAAATCTGCCCTCTGGTTCGACTAAGGGGACGTCAATCTACCCCAAAGGTTTGCCGCGCTCTCTAACTGGAGGCCGCGCACATGCGCATCACGCAAGGCTAGCTGGGAATGGTAGTCCGCTCCTGTGTACTATAACACCTTACCAAATTTAAGGGCGAGAAAGAAGAGATCTCTCTCTTTAGACTTCTCCCTTTCCTGGTGGGCCACTTCTTGGCCTCCCGCACTAGTGTCACGGGAGGAATGCGGTGACGCAGCGCTGCTCGTCTGTGACGCCAGCTGCGGAGGCCGGGCTCCGAGTTCGATGACGTCACGGGACGCTCTTCCCCTCCCCCCGTCGCCCTATGATGATGAGATAGACTTGGGGAACCGAGGCGGGGTTCAATCCAAGGTCCCAGCCGCAGAGCGACCCCGCCCTCGGCACCTCCGCCCAGACCAGGCCGGTGCGTTGGCTGTCGTTCCCTCTCCCGTCTCCCAGCCCCATCTTGCCCGTAAAGGTCACCGCGGCCGTGGAGACCACGGCTATCTCGGCCCCGCAGGCGGCGCGGGCCGCCCTGGGAAAGGTCTCCCGCGGTCGCGGGACTTAATTAGCCGCTTCCACACGAGCGATAAGCAAAGGTCAGCCCCTGCCCCCTCTCACCCAGGGGGAGCTCGGGCCGCTCAACAGGGCTCCGCAGTGCCCACCCCTCTTCCAGTCCTTGGTGCCTCAGTTTCCCCAGGGGAAGATTGGAAAAGACAGAAGGCGCAACAACTCAACCATCAAGAAAAATGATATTCTAATGAAATATTTTTTAAGTATCAAAATTAATGGAAAAAATAAATCCATGATGAACAAAATACCAACATTTTAAAACATCTTTAATTTTTTTTCTTTTTTGATATTAGAGTGAGAGAGGAAGGGAGAGGGAGAGAGAGATAGAAACATCTATGAGAGAGAACATCAGTTGGCTGCCTCCTGCATGCCCCCCACTGGGGATTTGGTGCACAACCTGGGCATGTGTCCTGACCAGGAATTGAACCAGGGACCTCTTGGTGCATGGGTCAACGCTCAACCACTGAGCCACACCTAACGGCCAAAATACCAAAATTTTAAATAAAAACAGTCCTGGGATTAGGGTGAGGTGAGTCATGCAAGTGCAGGGTCAATCCTTGTCTTTTACTTAAAAAAAAAAAAATTCTGATAAAATATTTTGCATTAATTTTTATTTTTGAAAATAATTATCTTGATTGAGTTCTTTGACACCCTATTAAATTTTTATTAAATTTCAGTGTCCTAATCCCCACTGAAGACAAAGGAGGGAGGAAACAGAAAGCAAGAGCTTAGAGCCCTAGGTTCTAATTCCTGTTCTGCTGTGTGACAAAAAGTGGCTTTGTTTCCTAGTTCAACCAGCATTACATTCCCTCCTTGCAAAGCACAGGCTGTAAAGTCCTTAGAGTTTGCATTCTAATAGGGGAGACAGTTATTAGTGAAATTAATACATAAAATAAGTTTATAAGGGCTGCAGGAGCAACATTAGAGGTTGTGCAGTAAGAGTGAGAGTATGCTGTAGCCTATGTGACCTGAGGAGGGCTTGTGGAAGGCAGTTAGACAGACTTGAGCAGAGCAAGGACAATGGGCCAGGTACAGGTCACCAGGACTGAAAGCTCCAGGTGCCCAGCAATAACAAAACTGGGAAAACGAAGACCTCACCTCCAGGGTAACCTTTCCTCCTCTAGCACATCACTGTTGGTGTGGTTTAGACACCCTGACCTTTCATATTGTTGGTCATGTGGTTTGGACCCTCCCCTGACCTTTCCTCCTCTGGCATGTTGCTAGTCATGCGGGTTAGACCCCCTTAGGGGGGAAACAAACTAGGGGCCAGGAGAATAGCCCTTAAGCATTAAGCTCCCAGGACAATAAGGTTCTGACCTGCATCAAAGGCCTTAGTTATGTTTTAGCTCCAGACCCAGAAAAACCGCAAAAACTAGACACACGATGCCACGGCTGACATCAGGACCAGCTACATTGATTAATGACCCCCTGCCCTGGTGCTGAACAATTGGTAGAGACCACAACCCTGAAAGTATACACCTGGAAAGCTGATGAATTTTCTATTAGGATCCTCCCCTGACACCTCCAGATAAATACCCTCAAGTCAGAGAACCCAGTGTGGCTCTCTCTATGGAGCATTCCTGTGTCTTTCCTCACCCCCTTCCCCCAGGTACATTTTCCTTGCCTCTCTCTCCTAAGCTCCAAAGGCCCTTCTTTTGCCTCTGTAACTTGTTCCCTGAGCCCATGCAGCTCACTTCTTCCATGGCTCACTTCTTCTACCTCTGGGACTTTCTAAATAAACTTTTCCTTGTGTTTGAATCTTGACTCTGAATGCTTTCTTAGCCAAAACTCAAATACTGAGGTCGCTGAACCTGGAGGCAGGAACAAACATCTGGCTGAAGCAAAATGAGCAAAGAGGAAAGCACCAGAGGTGAGGTCAGAGAGGTAAAATAACTGGATGAAATCCTCCCAGTAAGCCTGAAAAGCAGAATAGTGCCCCTCACTTGATAGGTGAGCAGAGATTGAGGGTGAGGTAGCTCAGAGTCATGAAGCTGGAGGCACCAGAGTCCAGACAGCCTGTCTCCTTTTCTGGAACTTGCCAATGTGCTTTGCTGCCCCTGGGTACGCCCCTCAATAAAAGAGAAGAAGCAGCATCCCCAGTCTGCCTTGAAATGGCAGCTGAGCCTCAGACCTGACAAGTTCCCCCAATAATTAATGAGTCTTCCAGGCAGGAGGTGCCTGGGATCCATCCCAGTTGGCAAAACAAGTTGCTCAGCCCCTTCAGCTGCTTCTGGAGAGGAGTCAGCTCCTAGGGTCAACTGGGTGGGAGGGGGACCTAGAAGCCCTGTTTCCACCTCTCACAATTTCCCCATGTTCCTGACATCTATGAACCCCAAGATGGGACATAATTTCTGCAGTCACAAATATTCATTATAAGTCTTCATGGCAGGAAAGGCAATGTGGGGCTAGAAGTGTTCTATATTTTTTATCTGACGATAGTTGCACAAATACTATACAGATCTAAAAATTTCCCCTGCTTTCCATTACTAGTCTTGCCTTCCCAGTAGTAGCTGTGTTTCACAGTCACCAAAAAGCCCAAGAAGAATGCCAGCAAAAGAAAATGTAGAAGGAATGAGAGAATTAGAAAAATTATTATTTTGCCCCAGCCAGTTTGGCTCAGAGGTTAGAGCGTTGGCCCACGGACCAAAGGATTGTGGGTTCATTTTCAAGTAAAAGGCACATACCTACCTGGGTGGCAGGTTCAATCCCTGGCCCCTTTCAGGGTAATGAGGGAGGCAACCGACTGATGTGTCTCTCTTACATGATCTCTCTCTCTCTCTGTCTCTCCCTCCCTCCCTTCCACTCTCTCTAAAAAGCAATGGAAAAATATCCTCGGGTGAGGATTAACGAAACAAAACAAAAAAAAGAAAAATCATCATTTTGCAAAAGCCCATGAAATCATTAAGGCAGTGACCATCAAGGGCATTATTATTTTTTTCTTTATTGATTTTTAGAGAGAGAGGATGGGAGAGGGAGAGAGATAGAAACATCAGTGAGAGAGAACATCGATTGGCCGCCTCCTGCATGCCCCCCACTGGGAATCTGGCCCACAACCTGGGCATATGCCCTGACTGGGAATCGAACCAGTGACCTCTTGGTGCATGGGTCGATGCTCAACCACCGAGCTACACTGGCCGGGCCATCATGGGCATTATAAAACATCAGGTGAGGGAATGATGGGGGACAAGATATGCACAGGGTGCCAGAGGGTTTGCTGGGTGTAGGAGAATGGACTTTGCCACCGAGGCCAGAATGTCACTAGCACTAGCTTTAATGAAGCTCAGTATCAAAATAGAGAGATCCAGGGCCTTGTGAGCCTCTTAATATGATGCAAAAGGAAGCTCACAGTTTTCCCTAAGACATCTTGCCAAAATGGTAAACCTGGCTCTGATTAAGACTCTCAACCTAACACCAGTTGGCAGGAAATGGAAGGGATCAAAAAATAAGTTAAATGACATTAGGAAACAACAGACAAATCCAGAGAGTGGGCTGCACTATAAGACAATTGTCCCGGTCTCTTCAATAAGTCAGTCAAGAAAAAAAGGAGTGGGGACTATACTAGGTCAGGTGGCTCCATTGACCTTTGGAGCCAAATCATTCTTTGCTATGGAGGAGGTCTGTCCTGTGCATTGCAGGATATTGAGCAATATCACTTGCCACCGTCGTGTAGATGCCAGTGGCACACCTCCTTGACAGGTGTGATAGCCAAAGTTGTCTCCAGACACAGACAAACATCCCTGGAAATACTGCCCTAGAGGATGGTAGAGCAACTAACAGAAGGACCTGAGTTCCTCAGGCTGTCCACAAGCAGAGACAAGTAAACATTCTCTCTTGTTTAAGCCAGTTATTGGCTCCCTGTCAAACTGGGAGAAATGTGACGTGGCAGTTGTGTTCCAAGTTTTTGTTTTGTTTTTTAATATTTTATTCTTTATTAATTCTAGAGAGAGAGGAAGGGAGAGAGAGATAGAAACATTGATGTGAGAGAGAAACATCTATCGGCTGCCTCCTGCACGCCCCCCACTGGGGACCGAGCCTGCAACCCCAGCATGTGCCCTGACTGGGAATTGAACTGGGACCTCTCAGTCCATGGGGCAACGCTCAATCCACTAAGCCACACCAGCCAGGCAATGCCACCTTTTTTTTTTTATCCTCACTCGAGGACATTTTTTCCATTTTTTGTTCAGATAGAGTGGGAGGAAGAAAGAGGAAGAGAGAGAGAAACATCGCCATGAAAGGGACACATCCAGTGACTGCCTCCCGCACGACCCCAACCAGGGCCAGGGATGAACCGCAACCGAGGTATGTGCCCATGACCGGAATCGAACCCACGACTCATTGGTCCGCGGGCCGATGCTCTAACCGCTGAGCCAAACCGGCCAGGGTGGCAATGCCGTCTTTAATGTAAAAGCAGGTGTGGGGGTGGAGGATGAGGACTTGTATTCATATTTGTTTGTAAACATGCACAGATATTTTGGAAAGATACTCAGGAAATCAAAAGCAGTGGGTTTTCCATGGGGGGAAAGGAAGGAAACTGAGACTGCTGAGAGAGATTCTACAACGTAAACTTTCTTACACTTTTATTTCTTGACACACCTGAGTGTATTAACTATTCAAAAATAAAATTAGTTAAGAAGTTTGGAGAGAGGGGCTTTATTTGGGATTGGTACATTTTGGGTGCATTTTTATGCAGACCAAAGTAACAATGTTGATGAAATAATAATGATATGGGTAGCACATAATATTTCCTAATTCTTATATATTAGTTTTCTATGGCTGCTGTAACAGATTGCCAATAATTGGGTGGCTTACAGAAACGGAAATTTATTTTTTCATAGTTTTGAAGGACAGAAGTCCAAATTGAAGATGTCAGCAGGGCCATGTCCCTTTGAAGGCTCTAGGGGAGGATCCTTCCTTGTCTCTTCCAGCTTCTGGCAGCTGCAGGCATGACTTGGCTTTTTTGGCTGCTTGACTCCAATCTCTGCCTCTGTCTTCACATACCCTTGTCTCTTCTGTCTGCATCTTCAGTACTTGTCACTGCATTTAGGGTCCACCCAGATAATCCAGGATGAGCTCATCTCAAAGTCCTCAATTGTATCTGCAAAGACTCTTTGTCCAAATAAGATCACGTTCACAGGTCCTGGTGGGTTAGGACATGGCCCTACCTTCTGCAAGTTACCATTCAACCAACTGCACTTACGGAGTGCTGTGCAGGGTTCTGAGCACTTTACATAATCTCACCAAAGTCCCCAACACAGCCCCATGAAGTAGATATGCTTATTATTTCCATCTACCCAATGAACTCAGAGAGGTACAGCATCTTGCTCAAGGTCACATAGGAACCAGGATTCAAACCCAGCTATGTTGGGCTCAAAACTCTGATTCTGTGTGAGGCACAAAAGAGGTTCCTGGTTCCAGGCCAAAGTTGACAGGCAGCAAAAATTTCCTGGCGTGTTTGTTCTTCGCCAGCCCCTGGGCCAGCTTTGGAGATATGGAGGAAAGAAAAGAAGGGTGCATCCCTGGAGAGTCACTGGGAGAAGAGGCAGAAGGGGAAAGAGTATTATTCATTAGCCCTTTCAAAGTGGTACAATCAGATATGACCCCTGCCTTCTGGAGCACCCTTGGCTAGAGATATCCACAGAGGGCAACCAAGGCCAGGAGTTTGTCATGAGGAAAAGGACAAAGGAATAAAGTTCAAATCCAGAGGGAATGTGTCAAGCACAAATAACATTTAAACTCCACTTACTGCATGCCACGGACTGTTTTATGAATTTGACATACTCGTTGAATCCTCCCTGTTTTACAAGTGAGGCAACCAAGGCACAAAGAGGTTAAGTAGCCTAAGGTCACACAGCAGGAAATAGAGATGGGATTCAAACCCAACTCTGCCCATCATCAGAGGCCCTATTGTTTTCTAAATATTGAGGTGAAATTGATATACATAAAATTAACCATGTTAAAGTGAACAGTTCAGTGGCATTAAGTATTTCACAATGCTATGCAACCATCACCTCTGTCTAGTTCCAAAACATTTTCATCAAAAGGGATACCCAGTAGCAATTACTCCCCATTCCTCCCTCCTCTCAACCCTTGACAACCACTGATCTTTCTGTCTCTTTGGATTTGCCTATTCTGGACATTTCATATAAATGGAATACAATATATGACCTTTTGTGTCTAGTTTCTCTCACTCAGCACCATGTATTTTGAGATTCATCTACATTGTACCATGTATCAGAACTTCATTCCTTTGTATAACCGACTAATATCCTGTTGTATGGATGGAACACATTTTGTTTATCCATTCATCTGGTGATGGACATTTGGGTTGTTTCTGCTTTTGGGGCTGTTTTGAATACTGCTGCTATGACCGTGTGTATGCAGCAATGTAAATGTAATGTTTAAAACGGTGCATTTTATTTTATATGAATTTACTTCACTATATTTTTTTAAAGTGCCCTGGCCAGGTGGCTCGGTTGGTTGGAGCATTATCCCTGTGAACCAAAAGGTTGTGGGTTTGCCCGACCAGTGTGGCTCAGTGGTTGAGCATCGACCCATGCACCAAGAGGTCGCTGGTTCAATTCCTGGTCAGGGCACATGCCCAGGTTGTGGGCCTGATTCCCACTGGGGGGCATGCAGGAGGTGGCCAATCGATATTCTTTCTCATCGATGTTTCTATCTCTCTCTCCCTTTTCCTTCCTCTCTCTAAAATCAATAAAGAAAAAATATTAAAAAAAAATAAAAAAGGTTGTGGGTTTGATTCCCAGTCAGGGCTTGTGTGGGAGGCAACCAACTGATGTTTCTTACACTGATGTTTCTTTCTCTCTCTCTCTCTAAAATCAATAAACATATCCTTGGGTGAGGAATTAAAAAAAACACACCATAATGCTATCAGGTGAGAGGGCCTAGAAGCAATGACATAATGCCCCCACCCCCAGTAGCAATGAGCACACCCAGCACCCAGACCTTGGTTTCCCAATGCTGTTCCCCAGGTTCCTTGGGAAAATGGCTGATTCTAAGAATGGGGTGGGGAAAACACAAGATGAGCCTGGGACATTTTGTGGCGCCAGAAAGTAAGAAAGTATTAAAAACAAACAAACAAATGGAGTCATGTCAAAAGAATAGTGCCTGAAATAAAATGTTGACAGCAGGGCCAACTGAAAGAGCTCCAAGTGGCCAAAGCTGAAACAATCTGGACAAGAAAATAAATAACAATAGTACTGGATTATAACCCAAAGACTAAAATAACTGTTCACGAATCCATATGGGTATAAAGAAACAATTGAATAAACAAATCAATGGAGACAGAACAACTCTTCATTACAGAAGAATTCCAGCCCTGGCCGGTTTGGCTCAGTGGTGAGTGCATAGGCCCACAGACCAAAGAGTCTTGGGTTCGATTCTGATCAAGGGCACGTACCTCAGTTGCATTTGGCTCCTGGCCCCGTGCGGGAGGCAACCAGTCAATGTCTCTCTCTCTCTCTCTGTCCCTCCCACTCTACCTGAAGATAAATGGAAAAATATCCTCGAGTGAGGATTAAAAAAAAAAATCCAAATACTAAATAATAGTAAAAGCAGAAGGAATGAGATAAATGGAAAATTACAAGTAAACAAACATCACAGTAATAATTTCCACACAAATGATCCGCCAATGAATGTAAAGCAATGGGTGAATCTTAATGGGAAATAGGACCTTTGCAAGGCCTCCAATTATCTCAGCCAAAGTATTTATCAATTTTTTGTATTTTTATCATAGTTTTTTTTTTTTAATCCTCACCCAAGGACATACTTCCATTTATCTTCAGATAGAGTGGGGGGTGGGGAGAGAGAGAGAGAGAAACATCAACATGAAAGAGACACATTGATTGGCTGCCTCCTGCAGGACCTGAGCCAGGGCCGGGGACCACACTGCAACTGAAGCACGTGTCCATGACTGGAATCGAACTTGCAACTCTTTGGTCTATGAACTGACGCTCTAACTGCTGAGCCAAACCAGCCGGTGCTGTATTTTTATCATCGTTTTAACATAGGTCCACCAATTCCTCTATATTCCTCCTCCCATCGCCCTGTTCTGGGTAGAGGCTGACAGCGTTCTGTTTCTGGACTTGAGTGGTGGTTACAGAAATGTTTTGTTTGTGAAAATTATTCTAAGTGTCCACTTATAATCTGTACACTGTGCGATAAAAATTTCAATTTGTTTAAGTGCAACAAGAAAAAAAGGAAAGAGACAGACTCAGTTTTGGAGAGGCACATGTTAGTGTTAAAACTGTAATGAAAAACAAAGAAATGATGATAGTTCAAGTCAAGATGGTGGTTACCTCTGGGGGGAAGCAAGGGATTGTGATCAGGGAGGATTTGGGGTGAGGGGATGGACATCTGTGGTGCTGGCATCAACCTATTTCCTGATCTGAGTGATGGTGACACGGGTATCTGGTTTTAAATGATTATTTAAATTGCATGTTTATTTTTGTCTTTCGGTGGTATCCTGGAGCCAGCTATAGTGACTTGTGAGGACAGATTTCAACTTTCCAGGAATGTGGGGACATCACAGTGGCATCATATTGGTAGCTTGAAATTGGCCAGAAATTGACAACTGCTACAAATAATATTTTTCTGGAAAGCCCATTATTAAACTTTTCCCAGCACATCACAGCTCCTCTATGTATATGGTATTCATTAGGCATTTTTTTCCCCCCTCACCTGAGGACATTTTTTGCATTTATCTTCAGATAGAGTGGGAGGGAGAGAGGAGTGAAGAGAGAGAGAGAAAAACATCGATGTGAGAGACACACATCAACTGGTTGCCTCCCGCACGACCCAACCAGGGCCGGGGACAAACTGCAACCAAGGCATGTGCCTTTGACCAGAATCAAACCCAAGACTCATTGGTCCCTGGGCCGACGTTCTAACCACTGATCCAAACCAGCCAGGGCCCCATATATTTTTTTTAACCCCTAAAATTTTTCCCTTGGAGAGCATGGATTCTAGAGCCAGATGGCTCTGTTTCAATTTCTACTCCTCACCTTACTAGCTAATCTTGGGCACCTTATGTCACCACTTTGTGCCTCAGTCTCCTCATCTGTACTGTAGAGATAATCTTAGTCCTAATTTCATAATCCAGTGACTCTCAAAAGTGGTTTCAGCCTTCTATTGAGTACGGATAAGGATTATCAGGTTATCTATAAGACAATCTGGATGAGATACCAGACCAGTCCAATTGCAAGGTGGACAATGGGCCATGCAGAGTACATCAGCAGGAACTGCTGGAAGCTAAAAGTAGAGTATATACCCTACACCCCAACTGTTATTCGAGGCTGAACCCTTTTTGGCTCAGCCCACCTGCACCCAGGCGCATGCAATAAAGCCATTTTGCTCTACATTTGCCTTGTGTTGTGGATGTGATCTCCCTCCGGCTCAGACCTTTTATTGTTATTATAGAGGAGGTCCAGGACCCCAGCCCTAAGAAGGGGAGGGATCTGGCTGTACCCTCTCTCCTGGTCTGGTGAGGTTCTAGGTTCCCAGTCTATGCTGAATTGAGGCCTTCTTGCCTCTCTCTGTTGAAGATGACAGTGAGTCAAACCATGTCACCCCATCCCCAGCAAAAGGTTATCACTTAGTCCGGGAAACAGGAAAGGTCAGGGTGTGCGAAACATGCTCGCCTCCCCACTGCTGGAAGAGATAAAGGAGGTCACTTGGTTCCTCCAGAACAGGCGGGGGTGGGGGGCTGGATGTATAAATGGAGGGGCAGGAGGCAGCAGAGGCACTGACCACTGGGAAACTGTCTCGCTGTGCCCACTCTCTTGTCCCAGGCATCCCTGTCCAACATGGCCAAGCGCCCACTGCTGCTGCTGCTGTCTGTGTGGGTGCTGGCGGGGGAATTGTGGCTGGAAACCGAAGCCAGGGAAGTACCCGAGGATGGAGTGAAGCTTTGCGGCCGGGACTTCGTCCGGGCAATCATCTTCACCTGTGGAAGCTCCAGATGGAGGCGGTTGGACATCCTGGCCCATGAAGCAATGGGTGAGGCATGGAGGTAGTGGAGGGAGGAAAGGGGGATGTGAGACATGGGATAGGCCCAAAGAGGCAGGTACAAAGGTGAGTCCCTGCCCACGACTTGGAGCTGAGGAGACCCACCCATCCTCCAAGCTGAGCTAGTTGGCAGAACAGCAAAGCTGGAATGGGGGTTGCAAGCCATCTCCACTGGCTAAATGTCAGAGGACAGAGTACTCTTTCTGGGGCACCTGCTAATTGCCCTGCCCTGCGCTGAGCAAGGCTGCTGCTTACAGGACTCCAGGGGGACACCATTCAGAACCTGACACTAAAGTGCTTTCCAACCCCTTGGTGAAGATAGTGTAAGGGGTATGGTGTGTCCAAGGCCAGGTTTTGCCACCTAGTGGGTGAGTGACCCTAACAGCAAGTTGCTTTCTATCTCTGATCCTCTTTATCTACAAATGGGAGGCAGAATCCCTGCATCTCACAAGATTGTTCAGTGGCAAAACTGAATCAAAACAGATCAGGACATAGTCCAAGGAAGGCAGGACGCTCAGCTTGGGTTCAAGCAGGGAGTAGGGGGTTTAGTTTCATAAAGGGCAGGGGTCTAGCAGAAAAATAAATGTTGGTGATAATGATGATATAAATGTGGACCTAGAAAACACACTGCCTGGGTTAAAATAGTAGCTCTACAATTCAATAGCTGTGTGTTCTTGTGCAATTACTCTACCAAATCAGGCCTCAGTGGTGTTCTATGGAAAATGAGGTCATAACAACAGCATCCACCTCATGGGGTCATTGAGAGGAATAAAGAAGTTTATCCATGAAAGCCCTTAAAACAATGTGTGGTACACCGTTTTCTTGATAAATGCTCAGTGCTATTTTGAGTGCTTATCATGTGCCAGACCCAATTCTAACTTTTTAAAATGGGTATTAATTAACTCATCTACTCTGTATGAAATCCTAGAAGGTAAGAGTCATTATTTTCCTCATTTTGCAGACAAGTAAACCAAGACTCACAGAAGTAAATTCACTTGTTCAGGATTATGTCTTCAAGAAGCTGGGTTGGTGCTTAATCAGTCTGGCTCCCAAATACATGTTCTTAACCATCAGATCCTCCATAAACAAAGAGTAAAAAAGAAATGACAGGAAAATCAAGCTCAGTGAGGTTGAATATTCTGCCCATCAAAGCTGGAACCTAGACCTGAATGGAATAAAAACCTGTAACCATGAGACCATGTCACAAGAACAGAAAAGTAGCTGGACCAACCAGGAGCCAGGACTCTGGATGTAACAGAAACGGAGCCCTAAGCATTAACTCTTCTCATCTTTTGCAGGGGATGCCTTCCCAGATGCAGAACCTGATGCAGACAGCAAGCTGGAAGAGGCAGTAGCCTCCAGTGAGTGGCTGGCCCTGACCAAGTCCCCCTGGGCTTTCTACAGGGGCCAACCCAGCTGGCAGGGAACCCCAGGTGCTCTGCGGGCCAGCAGAGATGTAATGATTGACCTCGTCAACAACTGCTGCAAGTGGGGTTGCAGCAAAAGTGAAATCAGCAGGCTCTGCTAGACCAGCGGACAGGACAGCTGGGGTACCAGGGGAAATGCTGAGTACCTGTCTCTGGCTCCTCATACATTCATTCGTCAGCAAGTCATGGAGGTCAGGCACCATGGACTCCAACACAATGCCCCCAAATAACCGTGACCTTTGACCACCCTCTCCTAAACCTGAGCAAGCTGTATCCCTACTTGGCCAAATGGTTGTCCCTAATCCTGACTCCTGACCTCTCCCCAGTCCAATATCATGCCTTTGTCTGGACTACACTGTCCCCTGTGCAATGGAGCCCCTACTCTACCCAAACTGGCCACACTGAAGAAACCCTTGCCAAAACTGAGACTCTCCTGCCCCAACTGTGGCTACTGTCCCCTAGCCAGCCCAAATGATGCCCTTGCCCCAGCCTAGCCTTTGCCCATTCCCTTCCCCCTGCTTTCCAGACCCTCTCCCTCCAACCGTAGCTGCTGGGGTTCTAAGACTGTGGACCCCAGGGTTGGTGTTGAGACCCCTGGGGTCCTTTCATATCCTGGGGTGGGAGGCTGGTAGGGAGACAGATCAAAACCTTCTCCAACCCCAACAATAAAAGTTCCAAAGGATTCTACAGCGTGTGTGTATTGTTGGGGAGGGTGCTCAGTTTCAGGGGAGCAAGGCAGAGCCCTCGGCCCTCCCACCCTAGACGCCCTAGGCTGCCTCCTCACTCCCCCTCCCCCAGGGACTTTCCGTCGCAGGGAAGGGGCGGAGACCCGAGCGCAAGGTGCGGAGGCGGCCGGGAGGGGTGGCTTCCCGTTGCCGCTCCGGCGGGCGCTGGACCGGCAGAGTGAGGCCCGCGGCGCGTCCGCGGGGGCCCAGGAGGGCCCGGCCAGACCGTGGGGGTGCGCGGGACGCCATGAGTGGGGCCTGGGCCGCGCCCTGCCGGCTGCTGCCTCTGCTGTTGCTGCTGTTCCACCGGACAAGTGCCAAGGGTGAGTTCTGGGGCGAGCTCGTGTCGGGCGCTCTACCGCGCGCTCACCCTTAAAGCGCAAATCCTCCAGGGCGAACCCCAGGTGAATGACAGAGGTCCGGACGCCACTCTGCTTCTCCCTGGGCAGGGACAGGGCGTAGAAAGGAGTGAGGAATGCGAGGTGGGGGATGGAAGTCAGAGCCCTGGGGTGGGGTAGGGGCTCTGGGCATGGTAACAGGATGTGGCTGGTAGAGGGAGGGGAGAAGTTATGCTCAAAGTCTGGTTAGAGTTGCCCAGCGCCCCCTTCCTGCTGCTCACTTCCTAAAGGCACCCCATCACCCTCCACGATTTTCAGAAGTTAGGGTAGTTCAGGTTCTGGGCAGTGCAGGAGGCTGGGGAAATTGACCCCTTTCCTTGGGACTCTCCCGCCACCCTTCCAGGCAGCACTGGGCCCCTGCAGTGCTATGGTGTTGGACCCTTAGGCGACTTGAACTGCTCGTGGGAGTCTCTTGGAGACCTGGGAGCACCCTCCACGCTGCACCTCCAGAGCCAGAAGTAGTGAGTACAGTGGGGTGGCTTGGGGAACGTGAGACTTGGGGAGAGGTGGCCTCTCAGGTCCCCGCCTTCTCCGGTTGAGAGGACCCAGGAGTACTGCCCCACAATCCTCTCCGACTATCATGCCCTTCAATAATTCCAGGTTCCCTCATTTCCTTGCTGCATGACCCTGGACCAGTCATGACCCATGACTCCTTTGGTTCTCTATCAAATGGCAATAATAGACCTGGCCGGTTTGGCTCCATGGACTGAAAGGTCGTGGGTTCGATTCCTGGTGGGGAGCACATACCTGGGTGGCAGGTTCAATCCTGGCCCTGTGCGGGAGGCAGCCAATCAGTGTTTCTCTCTCTCCATTCCATTCTATCTAAAAATCAACGGAATCTGGTAAAGATTAACAAAAAAAAAAAAAAAAAAAAGCTTGACCGGTGTGGCTCAGTGGTTGAGCGTGACCCATGTATCATCAACTGGTCGCTGGTTCGATTCCTGATCAGGACACATGCCCAGATTGTGGGCCAAATCCCCAGTGTGGGGCATGCAGAAGGCAGCCAGTAGATGTTCTCGCTCATGGATGTTTCTATCTCTCTCTCCCTTTCCCTTCCTCTCTTTCTAAAATCAATAAAGAAAACACACACACACACACACACACACACACACACAATACAAATGGTGATAATAAATTAACCTGCCTCCCAGGGCTGGTTCTGAGGGTCCAGTGAGTGAGACACATGGATTGAGAATATGCTTAATAATTATAAGCTCTTTTTATTGCTGTGTTGCCTTAGACAAGTAGTTTAACCACTCTGAGCATATGAAAAGATCACTGGTCTATTGCTGAAAGAGACAATCAGAAAACCTGGTCCTCCCTGGGTCCACAGCCCCAGGGGTGACTGCCTTTCTTTCCTGATGAATCACACCTGGAAACTCAAAGTCATTTCAAATTTGGCTAAGTGAACGAAGAATAAAAGGGGCCTTGAGGGCTGGCTTAAAAAAAAAAAAGAAGATTTATTATTGATTTTTAGAGAGAGGAAAGGAAAGGGAGAGAGAGAAACATCCATGTGAGAGTGGAACATAATCGGCTGCCTCCTGCACACCCCCCACCAGGGATTGAGCCCTAGGATTGAGCCCACAACTCTGGCATGTGCCATGACTTGGAATCGACAGGCACCCAACCAACCGAGCCACACAGACAAGGGCTTTTTTTTTTTTTTTTTTTAATGGTGGTAAAATACACATAAAATTTACCATTTTTTCTCAACCATTTTTAAGAGGAAAGGTCAGTGGCATTAAGTGCATTCATCTTGCTGTGTAACCATCACCACTATCCATTTCCAGAAGTGGGACCTAGTTTTCATTGGTAGAGGGTTGGGGAGTAAGAAAGGGTTCTCCCCTTTTTTTAATGAGGTGAAATTCACGTAACATGAAATTCACCATTTTAAAGTGAACAATTCAGTGGCTTTAGTATTTCACAATGTTGTGCAACCACCATCTCTATCTACTGTAGTTCCAAAACATTTCCATTACACCCAAAGGAAGTTCCATTTCCAATAGCAGTCACTCCCCATTCCCCCTCCTCCAGTCCCTGGCAACTACCACTCTTCTTTCTGTCTCTGTGGATTTGCCTGTTCTGGACATTTCACATCAATGGAATCATACACAATGTATCTTTTTGTCTGGCTTCTTTAATTGAGCATACTATTTTTAGGGTTCATCCACATTGTAGCACGTATCAGAACTTTATTCCTCTTTATGGTGGAGTAATACTCTATTTTGTTCATTCATCTTTTTGTTGATGGACATTTGGTTGTCTTCACCTTTTGGTGGTTGTGACTAGTGCTACTATGAACATGTGTGTACAAATTGTTGAATCTCTGTTTTCAGTTCTCTTGGGTATATGTACAGGAGTGGAATTGCTGTCATATGGCAGTTCTGTATTTAACTTTTTTAAAAATATATATTTTTTTTAATTAAAAAAATTTTTTTTCTATATTGATTTTAGAGAGAGAGAAACATCAATGAGAGAGAACATCGATTGGCAGCCTCCTGCATGTCCTCCACTGGGGATTTGGCCCACAACCTGGGCATATTCCCTGACCAGGAATCGAACTGGTGACCCTTGGTGCATGGGTCGACGCTCAACCACTGAGCCACACCAGCCAGGCATGTGTTTTGAGGCACCACCAAACTTTTCCACAGCAGCTGCAACCTTTTACGTTCCCACTAGCAATGTATAAGCAATGTATAGAGCTCCAATTTCTCCACATCTTCGCCAACACTTGTGTTTTTGTTTTTGTTTTTTAAATATTTTTTCTTTATTGATTTCAGAGAGAGAAGAAGGGAGAGGGAGAGAGAGACAGAAACATCGATGAGAGAGAACATCGATTGGCCGCCTCCTGCATGCCCCCGGGATTGGGCCCACAACCTGGGCATGTGCTCCGCCAACCAGGAACTGAACCAGCGACCTCCTGGTGCATGGGTCAACACTCAACCACCGAGCCACACCGGCCAGGCTGTTTTTGTTTTTATGAAGGCCTTGTTTTGAGCCTTTGAAATCTAGTTCTTGGGAACTTCCTCAGTTCTGTCTCACCCACATCTGATCCATCTGCAAGCCTTGCTGACCCCACCTTCAATGATATCCAGAATCCGGCATTCCCTACTTCCTCAGCACCCACCCTGGCTCAGCTCCCATCATTGCTGACCTGGACAGTGCAGTCACCTCCTCTCTGGTTTCCACCCTTAACCCCACAGTCTCTTCTCTGCCATAGCATCCAGAGGGCACGTGTGAACACCTGAGTCAGGACACGTTCCTCCTCTGCTCACAGCCTTTCAGGTCTCCTACTCACTCAGGGTAAAAGTCATTCTGTCCTATGGCCCACCAGGACCTGCACAATCTGCTTGTCACCTCCCTGCCCTTACCACCTCCCACTCTCCAGCCACACGAGCCTCCTCCTCGCTCTTCCTCAAACACACTAGGCAGTTGACCCCAGGGTCTTTGCACTGGCTGTTCTGTCTTCCTAAAATATTCTTCCCCAGGTACTGCATGGCTCCACCCTCACGTCCTTCAGGCCTTTATTTAAATGTCTCCTTGTCTGAGAGATCTTTCCTAACTATTCTCCCTAAAATAGCAGTCAGTCCTCACCCCCTCACCACACTGCATCCTCTTCACACTGCATCCTCTTCACGCTGCTTGATTCTTCTTTATATCGCTTATACCATCATTAATTATATATTTGTTTTTCATCTGCCTCCCCTACTGGAACACCAGCTCCAGAGAGCAGGCTCTTGCCTGCTTTGATCATAGTCCTATTCTCAGTTTCTACAACAGGACCTGGCACAATATATATTTGCTGACTGAATAGTTGCATAGACATAAATGTGCATATATATAATAGGTGCACCCACCCTGGCTCAGCTCCCATCATTGCTGACCTGGACAGTGCAGTCACATATGTATTAAGCACCCAGTGGTGTTCTAAACACATTCCATTTATTATCACATTGGTTCCCCTCTGTTCAGCCCTTTCAGCAGGTGCTTTTATTGCCCTCATTCTGTAGGTAAAGAAACCTAGAGGCACAGAGAATTTAAGTTGCTTGTCAAGGTCACACAGCTCTAAAACAGCAGAGCTGGGATTTGAACCCAGGTAGAGCAGTTGTTACTCTGACTTGGGCCCAGCCCTATGTACACCTTCCCCCTAATTCCGCCATCTCTCCTCACAGTCATTCCAACAGAACCTGGACTGTAGCAGTGCCTGCTGGTCAGAGCTGGGTGACCATCCCACGGGAACAGTTCACCACATCTGATGAACTCCTTATCTGGGGGACCAAGGCAGGCCGGCCTCTCTGGCCCCCAGTATTCGTGAACCTGGAGACACAAAGTAACAGGCAGAAGTGTGGGTTGCTATCTGGGGGGGGGACGGTCCTGGAAGCCCTGACTCAATGCACCCTGGCTTCCCCTCCTCAGTGAAGCCGGAAGCCCCCCAACTGGACCCTGATGTGGACTTTTCAGAGGATGACTACCTGGAGGCCACTATCCAATGGTCCCCACCTGCCTGGCCACGCCATAAGGTCCTGGTCTGCCAGTTCCACTACCGAAGATGCCAGCAGATGGCCTGGACCCTGGTGAGTGTCTAAGTTGCTTTCCCCCCACCCTGTTTGGGGCATCATCCCCAAATCAGAGACCAAACCTAGAGCACATTTCTCACCTGCCCCTAGAATCTGTCTGTATCTCACACAAAAGACCTGTACATGTATTATATTCTTCAAATAAAAAATTACTACCCCCCCCAACAAAATCTATAAATTTCATGCAGTCTTAATCCAAATTCCACTATAAGAGCACACCCCAGAAGCTGTATATACCATTTCCATTCACATTTCATTGGCCAGAATATAGTCTCATGGTCTCACATTGTTGCAAAGGCCTCGGGAAATGTAGTCTTTATTCTGTTGTTGTTGTTGTTAATCCTCACCCAAGCATATTTTTCCATTGATTTTTGATAGAGTGGAAGGGGGAAGAGAGAGAAAAAAAACCATCAATTTGAGAGTTACATATTGATTAGTTGCCTCTGGCATGACCCCAACCAGGACTGGGGATCGAATCTACAACCCAGGTACGCACCCTTGACCAGGAATGGAACACTTGACCCTTTGGTCCTTGGGCTGATGCTCTAACTACTGAGTAAAAATGGCCAGGGCTAGTCTTTATTCTTCATAGTCATGCTTCCAACCAATACTGAGAGGTTGTATTTCCAAAGGAAGAAAGGGAGAATGGATATTTCGGGTATCCAATTTATCTTCAGATAGAATGGGAGGGAGAGAGAGAGAGAGAGAAACAACAATGTGAGAGAGACACATCGACAGGTTGCCTCCCTCACAACCCGGACCAGGGCCAGGGACCAAACCTCAACGGAGGTATGTGCCCTTGACTGGAATAGAACCTGCAACTCTTTGGTCCACGGGCCGACGCTCCAACCGCCGAGCCAAACCAGCCTGGGCAACACAGCTTTTGATGCAAAACACAATACAGAGCAGAATTGTCACTGTGATTATTATTCATGCAATTCAGAGCAATGCTGAGATGCAAACTTTGGAATCTGACTGCTTGGGTACAAATCTCCACTCCAGCACTCATCAGCTCTGAGACCTTGGGCAAGTCACATCCTCTTTCTGGACCTCACTTTTTCTAATCTGTAAAATGAGGATAATAATAGAATTTACTACCTACTGCCATACCTGGCACATAGGGCCAATTTTTTATTTTATTTTAAAGAATACTTTATTCTTTTTAGAGAGAGGAAGGGAGAAGGAGAGAGAGAGAGAAATATCCATGTGAGAGTGTAACATCGTTTGGCTGCTTCCAGCATGCACCCTGCTGGGTATTGAGCCCCTGTAACCTGTGCATGTGCCTTGACTGGAATCCAGCCTGCAACCTTTCTTCTTTTTTTATCCTCACCCGAGGACGTCTTTGCATTTATCTTCACACAGAGCGGGAGGGAGAGAGGGAGGAAGAGAGAGAGAAACATGGATGTGAGACATATCGAGTGGCTGCCACCCACATGACCCCAACCGGGGCCAGGGACAAACCGAAAATGAGGTATGTGCCCTTAGCAGGAACCGAACCCGGGTCTCTCTGGACCGCGGGCCGACGCTCTAACTGCTGAGCCAAACCGGCCAGGGCAAACCTGCAACGTTTCAGTACACGGGACGATGCCCAACCAACTGAGCCATACAAGCCATGGCAGGGACCAATTTTAAAACCACAAATCCAGTGTCTTGGGAACCCTCTCCATCCCAGGCAAAGCAGGATAGTTGGCCACCTGATGACATATAAGATCAAGTACTGTTGCCTGGTTGGTGTGGTTCACTGGTTGAGCATCGATCCGTGCACTAAGAGGTCACCGGTTCAATTCCTGGTCAGGGCACATGCCCATCTTGTGGGCTGAATCCCTAGTGGGGGGCATGCAGGAGGTGGCCAATCGATGTTCTCTCTCAGCGATGTTTTTATCTCTCTCTCCCTCTCCCTTCCTCTCTCTCTAAAATCAATAAAGGAAAAAAAAAAAGATCAAGTACTGTCAGGTCAGCCCTCAGCCTCATTGCTGTCTTCTGTCTCTCCCCAGCTGGAACCAGAATCGAAGTCCATACCCCTGGACCCTGTTAAGATCCAGGACCTAGAGCTAGCCACTGGCTACGAGGTGTCTGGCCGCTGCCGAATGGAGAAAGAAGAGAATCTGTGGGGCGAGTGGAGTCCCATTCTGTCCTTCCAGACACTGCCCTCTGGTAAGGAACTCCTGGCTTACCCCTACTTTGTCCCCTCTCTTGGAAGTCTGTCCATTCATGTCCTTTTCATTTGTGCCCCTTCCTCATCCTCGTCAGCTCCAAAAGATGTCTGGATATCAGGGAACCTCTGTGGGACACAAAATGGACAGAAATCCCTGCTTCTGTGGAAGGTGAGTTGTGGGGACCATTTATATTTCTCTGCATGTGTCAGGAAACCCCCAAGTAACACGGATATAAACAAGACGGAGGTTACTGTACTGCTCTCTTTATTTATTTTTTCCTATTTATCATTAGATAGAGTGGGAAGGAGGGAGAGAGAGACAGAAACATCGATGTGATAGAGCCACATCAACTGGTTGCTTCCCGCATGACCCGACCAGGGCCAGGGATGAACCACAACCAAGGTATGTGCCCTTGACCGGAATCGAACCTGCGACTCTTTGATCTGTGGGCCGATGCTCTAACCGCTGAGCCAAACCAGCCAGGGCTGTACTGCTCTCTTGAGGTTGCTTCAAGGCTTAAAGGAGGGGAATGCTCAGAGAGGTCCTGGCACAGGGCTGGGCCTAGAGCATGCCTCCACCATTTGGGAGCTCTAAGCTGAGACATGAAGATGGGTGCATGTGTTCTAGGCAGGGGAGACAACAGGTATAAAGGTTTGGAACCAAAACTAGGCTCAGCTCCACAAAATACAGCCCAGTGTGCTAAGGGCTTGGACGCTAATATCAAAAGGGCATTATGAGATGACAAAGGGTACAAGAGTCCTCATTGATCCAAATCTGTTTAGTACCTACTATGTTCCAGGTATTGCTAGGCCCTGGC
The DNA here is from genome assembly GCA_030848825.1 of Tadarida brasiliensis. Classification (NCBI taxonomy): domain Eukaryota; kingdom Metazoa; phylum Chordata; class Mammalia; order Chiroptera; family Molossidae; genus Tadarida; species Tadarida brasiliensis. The sequence continues at coordinate 55,187,240 of CM061259.1, read as the reverse complement.
TCACAATAAATATAGCAAGGGACAAAACAACAGGGCTCATATCTTCTTGAGCCACACAATCTAATATCATTAATTTTAACCATTACATAACACTTATAGAGCTCTTACTATGTGCCAGGGCCTAGCCTACATGCTTATTTATATTAATTAACTTTATAGATGAGAAAAATGAGACACAGAAAGATTGCCCTAAACCACACAACTAGTAAATGGCAGAGCTGAGATCATTGGCCTTCAAACAGAAATTTACAGCCTCAGTATCTCTGTTGTGCAACACATCCTTGGTAATGCCTCTTTACTATACTGAATAAAATGCCTAGATAATATAACCCAAGTATACATATTTTTTTAAAATTTTTTTCTTTATTGATTTTAGAGAGAGAGGAAAGGAGAGGGAGAGAGAGATAGAAACATCGATGAGAGAGAACATCGTATATGTTGTTTTTTTTTTTATCCTCACCTGAGGACATTTTTCCATTTCTTGTTCAGATAGAGTGGGAGGGAGAGAGACGAAGAGAGAGAAACATCGATGTGAAAGGGACACATCGAGTGGCCGCCTCCCGCACGACCCAGCCAGGGCCGGGGACAAATTGCAACCGAGGTACATGCCCTCAGCAGGAACCGAACCTGGGTTTCTCTGGACCGCAGGCCGATGCTCTAACCGCTGAGCCAAACCAGCCAGGGCTTAAAAATATATATAATACAGTGTTCTCATTGTAACATTCAGTAGAAAATAATGGAGAAACCAGGTTCTATGTAATGGCAAAAAATTTAGTTCACCAGGATGACCTAAGAGTCATCCTGAATTTATTTAATAACATGACTTTAAAATACATAAAGCAAACATTAACAGAACTACAGGGGAAGTGTATGAATTCCCAGCTTTTGTGAGAGATTTTAACACGACTCTCAATAATTTTACAACTAACAGATGGAAAATAAGTCAAGATCTAGAGTATATAAACATGTGATTAACAAATAATCTAATGGACTCACTCAAAAAACTCAGAATATGCATTCTTTCCGTATACAAACAGGACATTTACCAAAATCAACCACATGCCATGCCATAGAGACTATTTCTGGGGACTTCAAAGGGGTGAGGTGATTCAAGGCACATTAAAAAAATTCTCTGATTTTTCTGGCTGGGTGGCTCAGTTGGTTGGAGCATCATCCCGTGCACCAAAAGGTTGCAGGTTTGATTCCTGGTCAGGGCACATACCTACCTAGGTTGTGTGTTCGATCCCTGGGGTGCCTACAGGAGGCAACCAATGTTTCTCTCTCACGTCGATGTTTCTTTCTTTCTCTCTAAAAATCAATAAAAATATATCCTCAGGTGAAGATTAAAAAACAAAAATTCTCACCCGGTCAGTGTGGCTCAGTGGATTGAGCATTGTCCCATGGACTGAGAGGTCCTGGTTCAGTTCCTGGTCAGGGCACATGCCTGGGTTGCGAGTTCAATCCCCAGTAGGGGGCATGCAGGAGGCAGCCGATTGATGTTTCTCTCTCACATCGATGTTTCTATCTCTCCCTTCCTCTCTATCTAAAAAATCAGTAAGAACATATCAAAAAAAAAATTCTGTTCAAAATACAGATAAAAACTGCCTAGAAAGTCCCCATATGTTCTGAATTTTTTTTTTTTTTAATCCTCACCCGAGGACATTTTTCCATTTTGTGTTTTAGATAGAGTGGGAGGGAGAGAGAGGAAGAGAGAAAGAGAGAGGGAGAGAAACATCGATGTGAAAGGGACACATTGAGTGGCTGCCTCCCGCATGACCCAAACAGGGCCAGGGACAAACTGCAACCGAGGTACGTGCCCTTAGCGGGAACCAAACCCGGGTCTCTCTGAACCGCAGGCCGATGCTCTAACCACAGAGCCAAACCGGCCAGGGCTTTAAAAAAAATTTTTTTTTTTTTTATCTTCACCCAAGGACATTTTTCCATTTTTTGTTCAGATAAAGTGGGAGGGAGAGAGAGGAAGAGAGAGAGAGAGAGAGAGAGAGAGAGAGAGAGAGAGAAACATCGACGTGAAAGGGACACATCGAGTGGCTGCCTCCCGCACGACTAACCAGGACCGGGGACAAATTGCAACCGAGGTATATGCCCCTAGCGGGAACCAAACCCGGGTCTCTCTGGACCACAGGCCGATGCTCTAACCGCTGAGCCAAACCGGCCAGGGCTGTTCTGAATATTTAAAAATTCAGTGAATATTAAAACCAGACCCCCGAATGATTTTGTTTGGTTCTAGGATCAATGAAAATGATTAGGTTTTTCATCCACAAGAGTTCCCAGTAGGGATCACAGTCAAAAGTCATAAGGGCCATGGACAGTTTTTTTTTTTGTTTCTAGGACAGTGTGGCATCCCTAACTCTTGCCCATCAAATACCAATCATTGAGGTGACCAAACATTCCCACATTTCCCCAAATCCCCCTGGAGGGTACCATGCTCTTTACTATATATAACCACTACTCTGTACAACAGTGGGCATTCTGAATGAAATCCCTAAGAGCTGCACAGTACAGAATAGGGTGAGGCGAGTAAGGCAGGGTTATACATGTGCAGGGTCAGATCCTGTCTTTACTTAAAATATTGATATTTTGCTGGTTATGGGGGGTTTTGCATTAATTTTGATTAAATTATTATTGATCTTGATTATTGAATTTTTTTCATCCTCCCCCTTAAATTTTACACCCAAGATAGGTGCCTCACTCACCTCACCCTAGTCCTGGCCTTGGAACCGTATTCTAATCCCACTCTGTGTTAAGCCCCTCAGACACTCTGTTTCTTCATCTGTAAAGTGTGGGGCCAACAAACATATTTCACTGACTAGTTTGTCAGGTGACCTCACTGAGACACACAGTAAGTATCTGCTAAATGGGAGATAGTAACCCCTTCTTTTCCTCATCCCACAGGCCCCGGGGCACTGTGTGCAGGTGAGCTATAGACTCTGGTTCCAAGTTAAAGGTCAGGAGCTGATCCCCCAGGAGGCTCCCTGCTGTAGCTCCTCCATCCCAACCCAGGCGGAGTGGGTTGCTGTGTCCGCCATCAATGGCACAAGCTGGGAACCTCTCACCAACCTTTCTCTCGTCTGCTTGGGTAAGAGGATGTGAACTTCCTCCACTAAGTGCCCCGGAAGTGCTCAGGAGGGGGCCTTCTGAGTGGGCAGCTGAGACTTCTCCTCCTTGCCCTTTAGGTTCAGGCTCTGCCCCCCATGGCGTGGTGGTCAGCAGCATTGCTGGGAGCACGGAGCTGCTGGTGACTTGGCAACAGGGGTCCGGGGAGCCGCAGGAGCATGTAGTGGACTGGGCTCAAGATGGGGAGCTCCTGGAGAACCTCAACTGGGTCCGGCTTCCCCCTGGGAACCTCAGTGCTCTGTTGCCAGGTGAGGCTCTGGTACACCTGGGCTCCCATCCCAGCTGGTGGAGAGCAGACTGATGGGTGGGTGTGCAGGAAAGAGTGTTATGTTTAAGTATCATTAATTCATTGACCACCCACTGTGTGCCAGCCTCTGTCCTAGACACTGGTACACAGTGATGGCAGCTGATGTCTATTGGTATCTACTATAAGCATTAAACATTCAAACTTCCTTATAAAATAGGTTTCTGCTATTGTCATGCTAGATTTACAGATGACAAGAAAGGCCCAGGGTGATTAAGCAACTTGCCTGAGGCCTCACAGCAAGTAGGTGGTAGAACCAGGATTTAAATGACATAGTCCACTCCTGAAGCTAAACCCTGAGCCATCACTCCACACCCCCTCTCAGCAACATTCTTATGGGGTGGGCAGCCAAGGAAACAAAAGCAAGTACTTATAATGTAATTGGGGCAAAATAAATCAGTGTAAGGGGAAGGAGGGAGAGTCGCTGTTTTAGAAAGAAAGGTTAGGAAAGGCCTCTTTGGGAAAGTGGCATTTGAGCTAAGGCCTAAAGGAGGTGAGAAAGGGAGCCATAAGGACGTCTGAGGAAAAAAAGAGGAAACAGTGCAAAGGTCCTGAGGCAGGAATGTATCTGATGTGTTAGACTCAGTAAGAAGGCCAGTATGGCAGGAGTGGAATGAGTGAGAGGGAGAGTGGGAGGAGATGAAAGCAGGAAAGTAATGGGGGCAGAGTGAGCAGGGTCTTATGGACCACAGGGAGGACTTTACTTGGCCTTTTATTCTGAGTGAGGTGGGAGCCACAGCAGATTTTGAACAGAGGAAGGAGGTGACCTGACTCAGGTGCTCACAGGCATCCTCTGGCTGATGTGGAGGGAGGAACAGACTGGGTTGGGGTGGGGGGTGGGAGGGTAGGGGAGTCGTGGAAGCCAAGAAGGAACTGTATAGGTCTAGGCCAGAGAAAATGAAGGCTGGACCAGATGGGGACTGAGGAGGGGAGAGAAGCAGGCAGGTTCTGGTTGGGAAGTCGTGGAGCAGAATTTTGGGGACCCATTTGACATGTTTACATCTGAGAGGCTTACCCAAGTGGAGATGTCCAGGAGACTGTCAAATGCTCAGATCTTGGACTCAGCAATGCTTTCTGACCCGGAGCTTGACATTGGAGAGGCCTTCCTTGAAGTTAAGAACTTGGGAGACCATGAGAAAGTGTTGAATGAGAAATGTAAGACAGAGTCCTGAGGCCCATAAATAGATATGGACAAAAGAAGAGGAGTCCCAATTCTGGAAAATTCCCAGTTGGGGAAGGCCATGCATCAGCAGTAGTTTTGAGGAAGGACTTCAGGAACCTCACTTATCTGTGGTGGGTGGTGTCAGGCCCCCCATCCTAGCCTAGTGTTTGACCATCTGCCAGCTTCCAGCATTTCCTGGCCTGAGGTCTGTTTCTGGTTCCTGAATCATTTTGCCTGCCTGGGCAGAAAGCGAGAAGTGCAGGGGGTTAAGCCGCTTCAGGTTCAGCCCTGACCATTGACAAATAAGGGTTGGTGGATAATACTCCAGCTCCCTCCTTGAACCTGGAATGGGTCTCAGGCACTGCTCTCTGCTGCCTCCCAAAGGTCACCAGCGAGAGTGAACCTCCATTACCCACATGGGAAACTTGTTTTTGAATGCACAGTTTACTGGCCGTTTTTCCTTCCCTGTTTTGATTCCCTACAGGCCCTCTGGGTGTTTTCTGGGGTTACTTCCCAAATAAATTACTTACAGCCAGGTCTTGATCTCAGCATGTCCTTCTGGAGACCCAAAAGAAGGCTCCTATTATGTAGGAAATTAGTGGGGAAGGAGGAGCCAACTCAACTGGTCTTTGCTCCTCCCCGCTCCCGGACAGGGAATTTTGAACGAGGGGTGCCCTACCGAATCACAGTGACTGCGGTCTCTCCAGGGGGCTTGTATCCTGCCCCCTCAGTCTGGAGGTTCAGAGAGGAACTAGGTAAGCGATGGGGCTGGAGGATGGAGGGTCCTGGAACCCTGGCAGACCTTGACCGATTGGTTTTCTCCCCAGCACCTTTAGTGGGGCCAGTGCTTTGGCGACTCCAGGATGTCCCCCCAGGAACCCCCACCATAGCGTGGGGAGAGGTCCCAAGGCACCAACTTCGGGGCCATCTCACCCACTACACCTTGTGTGCACAGAGTGAGACCAGGCCTTCTGTCTGCATGAATGGTGAGCTTTTCTGCCTCCTGCCCCCTGCTTCCAGACCCCACAAGACCCGCCCATCTTTCTGCCTTACCCCTTGTCCTCAGATGAGCCACTTTGGTTCCCTCTCAGCCCTTGGGAGAACACGTGATGTCATCAATTCCCTAGTGGACAATAACCCTGGTGGCTCTCAATGTAATGGACTGTCATCTGGCCATTAAAAATAAAGACTCCAATCTATATTTATTGACATTGAAAGATGCCTGTCATATTTTATTAAGATAAAAATATTTAAAACTCTGGGATGGTTCCATTTTTGTAAAATAAAACCAGCATTGAGCAAAGCAGAGGCAGAAATATGAAAATAAATTTCCCTCAGTGTCAACAGGATTGTAGGATTATGTATGATTTTTATTTCTTTTTCATACTTTTGGGTATAGGCTAAATTTTTACTCTGGGCACAAATTCCTTTAAAAAATATATTTATTATCCCCCCCCCCCCTTTTTTTCTTCTAATACAAAAACTATCTCTGCTTGTTACAAAGTCTGACACAATATCATCAAGAATATCAACATTTTCATCATTTCACTGATACTGACAACACAGCTCCCAGGTTTTTCCATGTGTATGTTAACAGATAGGAGTTGGTTTTTTGAAGATTTTTAACTTTTAAAAAAATTTAATTAAAATTTCAAGCACATATAAATGTAGGGAGAAGATAACAAACCCCCGTGTGTCCAGCACCCAGCTCCAGTAGTTACCTACATTTTGCCAACCTTGTTTCAATTTATCCCCTACACTTTTTTTCCTAGAGTCTTTGGTGTCATTTCACCCCTAAATACATCAATACTTCACATTTGTCCCTAATTAATAAAACCTACTTTTTTTTATATGTTTTTATTGATTTTTTTACAGAGAGAAGAGAGAGAGAGAGAAACATAGATGTGAGAGAGATATGTCGATGAGCTGCCTCCTGCATGCCCCCTACTGGGGATCAAGCCTGCAACCAGGGCATGTACCTTGACCGGGAATCGAACCCGGACCTCTCAGTCCATGGGATGACACTCAATCCACTGAGCCACACCGGCCAGGTGATAAAGCCTACTTTTTAACATAAAACAGGACATGTTATAGGCCATAGTTTGGCCCATGAGCCTTATGACTGTGATGTTTTGCAACTTTCTTTTTTTCACCTGATGACTTTGCTTGGACATCTTTCTTTGGCAATATATCTTGATCCCTGTTCATGTCTCCTATAATCCTATAATAAACCAAAAAGCTACTTCTTCTTTTGGCTTTTAAACAAAAAAGAGCAATTCAGTAAAAAAGTAAACAAAAAGCTCTGGCAGGTCCAAATGTCTATTCTGGGTCTAAGGAGTCTCTCTCCACTGGGTTCTGTGCAGATGAGTGATATGATACTCATTTATTTTTGTTTATTCAAGTCGCTATCATTTTTAGTGCTTTCTGTGTGCCAGGCTGATCCAGGTGCTGGGAATATGGCCCTTGTGGGGCTAACTTTCTAATGGAGGACACACAGGCTTAGATAAAGTAAATGATATCTAACCAGTGTGTCAGGTGGTGAGAAGTGCTGGGTAGAGAATGAAGCAGGGAAGATGGGTTGTGAAGGAGGTACAATTTTATATATGCTGGAGTGAGGGAAGGCCTCCCTGAGGAGGCAACAATTGTGCAAAGACCTGAAGAAGAGAGCCCTGTGGATGTCTGGGGGAGAGTGTTGCAGACAAAGAGAAAGCACATACAAAGGTCCTGAGGTAGGACTTGACTGCCTCCCCAATCTTTCTGGGTTTGTCCTTCAGTGAGTGGCAGCGTCCAGAAAATCACCCTGCCCAACCTTCCCTGGGGTCCCTGTGAGCTGTGGATGACGGCGTCCACCATAGCAGGACAGGGCCCACCTGGTCCTAGCCTCCGGCTTCACCTACCAGGTATGGTCTGGGGTGGCACTGCCATAGTAGGGGGCCTGCTCCATTTGAAGGGGCTATGGAATGATTCTCTGGGCTTCAATGACTGGGCAGTCTTTTGACTTAGGTGGGGGTCATTATTGATGATGCATTTTGATTCTGCTAAATACTGCTGTGGGTTATCAGGCAATGTGTGTCTCTGACCATTTCACCCTCCCCTGACCTTGACCTCTCACTGATTATTGCTATGTTCACAAGCCCCACTCCCACCCCAAGATTTTCCCCACCCATTGCCCCTACTCATTTTCAAAAGCCTTGACCACTTACCTGCCTCTCTCACCCAAGCCTGGCATATCAATAAGCCTTAACTGACCCCTCCCCACTCCTGGTGTCTAACTGTTCTTCTGCCCCTCTCCCCTAGATAATACCCTAAAGTTGAGCATTCTGCCAGGTCTCCTTCTCCTGTGGGGCTTGCTCCTGACGGGCTGTTGCATGAGCCTAGCCTCTTCTAGAAGGTGAGGCAATCAGATATGTGGGTCTCTGCCTAGTGGGAAGGGCAGCTGGGCAATAGCTGAACTTCCAGGGTGAGGGGACACCCCAGGGCTCTTTGACATTCCTGGACCCTGCAACCTGGGCATGGGTATCCAGCCACCTGGATTCCCTTCCCTGACTCTTACCTTCTTGCCAGGTGTCTCCACCTGTGGCACAAGGTACTGCCCCATTGGGTCTGGGAGAAGGTCCCCGATCCTGCCAACAGCAATTCCAGCCAGCCCCATGTAGAGGTGAGCAAAAAGACTGGCTTGTCAGGAACCTCCAGGGGGTTGGGGGATGCTGGGACAGTGGGAAGTAGGTGGGAGCATTGAGGGGGAATGGGGTCATAATCTCAGCCTCCTCTCTTCCCAGGAATTACCCCAGGCCCAGCCCCCAGGGGACTTGCCCATCCTGGAAGTGGAGGAGATGGAGCCACTGCCAGTTACAGAGCCCCTCCAGGCCTCCTCCCAGCTTGATTCTGGGTATGAGAAACACTTCCTGCCCACACCTGAGGAGCTGGGCCTTGTGGGCCCCCTGTCCCCAGGGCCCAGGTTTTGGCCTGAACTGACTCCAGGCCAGGAGAGGGGTGCTCATTTGACAGCTGAAGACAGACTCAGGGAGACTGAGCCACTTGCCTGAGGATACCCAGCCAGGAAGAGCTGAGATTGAAGGACCCCTACAGAGAAGGGCCTGGCCATATAGGGAATGTATGGATGGATGAGGGAACAAAGGAAAATACACGAAATCCAGAGTGGCAGTCATATCCCCAAATCTGTCCTGCTGCTGTAACAGAACTGTAACTGGGTGCACTCTCAGCCTCCCTTGCAGCTAGGTGTAGCCATGTGTGGAGTTCTCACCAATGGAATGTGAGTAGAAGTGACTTGTGCCAAAGCTGGGGCTGGGTGGGGCTCCCCCATATTCTCTTCCCTTTTCCATGAGCTGGAAAAATGTCAATGTGCCCATAATTTAGTTCTAGCCAGACCTAAGGGAAGGGTGGGAACAAGAAATGGAAAGGAACTTGAATCCCCAAGTGACTTCATGGATCAGAGCTACCCAGAGAAATAAACTTATACTTTTATAGTTACTGTAGCTTGAGGTCTTTTGTTACAGCAGCTACACCTATACATTCACTGACTCCATCATCTTTTGATTCTAGCCAAGTGAAGCCCTCAATTTCCTACCAGGAAGGAGATGATAAGGTGGTTCTGTGCCAAAAACACACATATTCAAACTGTCCCAGTGCTTTAACATTTTATTTTCAAGTATAAAGGCTTAGTCAGAGAAGGGGGCCAGGGTCACAGGCAGTGGGCAGGGGGTCTGGAAGCCCAGGTGGAGGTGGATGTGTGGGCCAGCAGGCTCCCAGATGCCACAGCCAGTCCCATATGCCCTGTCTGCGCCTGGGGCCCTCTGCTGGATGCCAGGAGGCCGAGGTAGCTGTGAGAGGAGCGAGGTGTGGGGTGGAGGGCATGGACTCACATCACCGCACAACACTGGCACGTCTTTTGCTTAGGGCCACTTGCTTCTTCACCTTCAGGAGGAGCAGGTGGCTCGGGCTGCTGGGCAGGTGCATAGGTGGGCACAGGGTGGGCACTGGGGTTGGCCCTGGGCCCCTCCACTGGAAGCAGTGGCTGGCACTCGGTGGGCTGTTCAGGAGCTGGGGTCTCTGCCAGGAGGGGGGTGGCATCCTGTGAGGGGTCCTGGCCCTCAGGAGGGGTTTGGGGCTTCACTGCTTCCTCCTCCAGGGAGCTTTCCTGCTTCTCCTGGGGCTGCTGTGGTCCTTCCTCCTCTGGCTTTAGCTCTTCCTTGGCCCCCAGGGGAGCCCCTGCCTCACTCACCTCTTCTGCCTGACATTCGTTTCCTTTTCCTGACTTGTTCTGCTCTTCTGGATTTACATCTTCCTTGACCTTTTGGGTCTTCTCTGCCTCCAATGACTTCTCACCTCCTGTTCTCTCTGCCATCATTGATTCCTCATCTCCATTTTTCTCTGCATCCACTGGCTCTTCGTCTCCTGTTCTCTCTACTGTTGGTGATCCCTCCTTTCTCTCTGTCATCAGTGGTTCTTCTATCGCCTCTAGCTTTTCTTCTTCTTCTTTTTTCTCTACAACCAATGGTTTCTCAACTTCCTTCTCCTCCCAGAGCTTTTCCTCACCTCTTTCCTTCTCTGCCCTCAATGGTCCCTCAGCTGCCTTGCATTCTACTCCTAATGGTTCCTCAACTTCCTTCTCTAGCTCCAGCTTTTCCTCGCCTCCACTCTGCTCTACTGCCAATGGCTCCTCACCTCTTTTCCTCTCTGCTCTCAAAGGTCCCTCCAGTTCCTTGCTTTCTGCTGACAATGGTTCCTCACTGCCTTCCCTCTCTGTCTCCACCTTTCCCTCACCTCCTCTCCTCTCTAGCTTCAAAGGTTCCTCCCTTCCTTTCCTCTCCACCACCAGCGACGTCTCCACTCCTTCCCACTCTGCCCCTGCTTTTTCCTCTGCCTTTTTCTCAGTTCCTTTCTTCCATGTGTCCACCGATTCCTCTGCCTGTCTCCTCTCCGCTTCCCAGGTTTCCACCCCTCCCAACCTCTCCACCCCCAGAGGACTCTCTTCTCCTTCCTCCTTCCCCAGTGCCCTCGGCCCTTCCAATCCCTCCGCCAGCAGTTCCTCCCATTCCTCACTGAGGGTCACTCTCTCCACCCAAATGAAGGATCCCTCCTCTCCTCCAGAGCCCGCCTGCCTGAAGCCATCAGGGCTGCCCCTGGAGGCCCCTTCCCCTTCTACAGAAGCTGTTCCCTCTAGTCTCTCCTGGAGCCTCAGTTCAGTCTGCGGGCCCCTGTCCACCTCCCCTGCAGCCTCTGAGTCACTGCCCTCTGTGCCTCCCACCCCTTCCCAGACCACCTCCACGACGCCCCTGTCCTCCTTCACCCAGGATGGAAGTTCTGGACGGTTGGCTTCCAGCCTGTCCCCGATGGCCTCCAGAACCATCTCCTCCACTTTAGCCTCCAGCTCTGGGCCCGTGGCCCCCCTGGCACAGTCCTCTGTGGCCCTCAGCCCCTCCCACACCACCTTCACTACACCCCCTTCTTTGGCCTCACCCATCCCCCCATCGGATGCTGTCACCCCCTGACCCTGCTCCTGCTCCTGCTCTGGAGGGGGGCTGGGTCTGAGGCAGGGACCATTGGCTTCTGAGGAGGCCCCTCCTGCCCCAGGGACCCGCCTCGGGGCTGCCAGAACCCCAACAGCCTCATCTCTGGGCTCAGATGGGGACTCCAGAGATGTGTCCACTGGTTCAGCTGGCAAGGAGGCTCTCTTGTTCAGATCAGTCTGGTCTGGGAAAGTCAGGAGGATAGGAGAGAGGGAGGGAGATAGGATGAGATTCAGGCTACCCAGATTCAGGCCCCTCTTCTTGCGACCCCCAGACCTAGGGGTGCAAACACCCACCTGCAGTACCTGCCTCCACGGTGGGCTGGGAGAGTGGACGATGACTCTACAGAAATGACAGAGACAAGGTCAGGCCAGCCCATGTCTTCACTTCCGGCCTCCTGCATGCCAGCACCCCTCCCCTGCTCAAACACCCTCAATGGCTCCCGGTTACCTTCAGGATCAAACCCTCTACTGCACCTCAGCCTTCCTCACCCGTCTTATTGCCCTCTGCTCCAGTGCCTTGCACATAACAGATGCTTAATACTGTGTCATGCAGCTAATACTCTACTGGGGACCTACTATATTGCCAGCTACTGAGGTTACCTTACCATAAGGGACACTTACGCCTTTTGTTATTAGAACATACATTCCAAACATGCTTGGAGGGTAGAGTACTGTGCTGGGAGATGGGAGGGCTGAGTCCTTCCCTGAATCTGTCCCTCACTTGCTATGTAACTGGGAGAGGCACTATCCTCTCTGGGCCTCTGTTTTCCTATTTGCAAAATGAGGTACTTGAAACAAAGTGATGGGCACTTTGATGACCTCTCCTCTGGTTTCCAAGGCACCTGAGGGGCCAGTCATCTTCCAGGGGCTTTGGCTGCTGATGGGGGTTGGCCCCAGGGCTGATGATATATTTCCAGCTGCCCACATGGCCCCGCCCCAGCATGCCTGGTGCTTCAGCTGTGTGACCCACAGCAGTCTGGCTTGCCAGTGATGTCACTGTTGGGGAGACAGTGACTTTAGGTGGGAAAAAAATTACATTCCAATGGGAGTAGGCAGATCATAAATATAAATAAATAAATATATAATGTCAGGGAGTGAGAGGACTATGGCAGAAAAAATAAAAGCAGGATGAAGGGTTAAGGAGTGCCTGAGAGGTGATGGGGTGCTTCCTTTAGGTATAAGATGCAGGAGGACCTCTGGGAGGAGGTGATATTGAACAGAGACCTTTAAGATGAGAAGCCAGTCTTGAATCAAGAGATGGGAAAGGGTTGCCCATCCGGTGTGACTCAGTGGTTGAGCATCGACCTATGCACCAAGGTTGCCAGTTCGATTCCCAGTCAGGTCACATGCCCAGGTTGTGGGCCAAATCCCCAGTGTGGGGCATGCATGTTCTCTCTCATTGATGTTTCTATCTCTCCCTCTCTCCCTTGCTCTCTCTCTCTAAAATCAATACAGAAAAAAAAAATTTTTAAGAGGTGGGAAAGGGCATTCCAGGCAGAGAGGACAGCAAATGCAAAGGCCCTGAGGCTGCAGTAAGCTAGGCAAGTTCAAAGAACAGAAAAGAGGGTCAGTATGGCTGGAATGGAGTGAAGGAGGCAGAGGAAGATGGCCTCAGGGAGGGGAGCTGGGGACAGCCATGCAGGCCACCTAGGCCAAGCTCTATGGATCTCCTCACAGTTCTCTGATCCTAATCTCCTCTTGCCAGCCTCCATACTTTCACAGAGGCCGTCCTCTGCCTGGAATTCCCTCTCCCCTCCTGCCTGGCTCCTACCCAGATTCAGCATAGTTACTGCCTCCAGGAAACCTTTCCTAAATCCTCATCCTCACTAAGGTGCTTCCTCTGAGCTCCCTCATGCCCAGGGCTCCCCACTCACAGACCCTTTGCATCTCTGGACTGTGAGCTCCCTTGAGCCAGGAAACATGCTTGTGCATCTCTGGCAAGAAAGTTCTGGCTTATACCAAAAACCCAGCAAGTGCTTCCCATGCCAATCAACAGGTCTCCTCTTCCTCTCTGTCCTGTGAAAGGCACCTGGGAACTAAGGGAAGACATCAGGGAGAGGTGGAGACTGTGGAAAATCCACAACTCACTGTGGCCAGGCACAAATTTGGTGGCATCTTTGGACTTCAGGGACAACCCAGAAAGCCAGAATTTACTGTTACGTATCCTGGTTTTCAAAATCCTGTGTATGGCATGTGGATTTTATCTTAATAAAGGCATTATCAAACAAAATCCCCTAAACCTGTATAGATGCCTCAGATCCCAAGAGCATCTCATGGTGATCTGTTCCCACCTTTGAGGCTGAATTCCACAAGCACCCTCCACATCTTCTGCTCTCCTTCCTCATTCGGACCATACTAGCAACTATATAACAAAACATTCCATTGTGTCTGTTCCTAGTGCTAAGCTGTGATCTTGTGGACCCTCCCTTCCACCTCTTCCAGGTGTGTGCTGATATTCTCTTTTCAGAGACAGGGAAACTGAGGCTTGAGTAAGGAAAGTGACTTGCCCAAGACCACTGAGCAAAAAAGTAGTAGAGGACCAAGCATCTAAACTGTACTTGCAGAGGTTCTGCTTGGGCCCTGTGGCCACACCCCCTCCCCAACTATCTGCTCCACCTCACCTGTCTGCGCCAGGTAGGCCTGCCAGAGGGCTTGTGCTGGGCACCTGTGGATGCACTTTGCAACAGTTGCAGCTGAGATTGGAGTCTGGAAGAAAGGGGGGCTGCTGGGACCTGAGCCCCCAGGCTCAATGGACACCCCCCCCCCCACCACAGTCTCAATCTGCCACCTCCTGGGAGTGGGCCCAGGGTCCTGGCCTAGCCAGGCTGGGGCCGAGGCAGCAAGTAGGGACCCCACTCACGTGAACAAGCTGTCTTCCAGGTTCCGGATACGGGCCTGCGCCTGGCCCTCGGCAGACTGGGGGTCCTGCAAGGTGGCGTCCTCTGGTCCCTCGGGTCCCTCAGCCCCGTCCATTAGCCACCGCTCCCGAAGAGACTTTCTCTGGGCATGGAAAGGGGTTCCAGCTGGGCATATGGACTTCCCTGCCCTATGCAGGCCCCCCCCCTCCCCAGGCTGGGCAGATTTCTCATGCTCCACAATCACCCAGATGGGACAGACAGTTCTCCTTCAGACTAGGATGTAAGTCCCCATTGCTCCCTCAACACTGCTAGTGGGACAGACACCCCATTACCAGCCCATAGCTTCTCCAGGATGGAAAAAGCACTCATCATCCTCCCCAACCCTTCCAGAATGGGACAGACATCCTCAAAGGTGAAATCAATGTCTCTCTTGGCCCCTCCCTACTCCAAAGTTGGACAGACACCTTCACTGTACCCATACTCTTCCCAAAGGTGGCACGAATGTCCCCATCACCACCATCACCCATTCTCACACGCTGGGAAAGACAGCCGCCCCCAAAGCTGGAACCAGTGCCCCCAACTTCTCCCCCCATATTAGACAGAGGCTCCTGTGGTCCCGCGAACCGACTCTCACAGGCACCCCCCCACCCACTTCCTGGCCCAAGCTGGGCAGGCGCCCCCACTCGCCACAAACCTTGAGCCGCTCCACGCGGAATTTCTCCTCCTCCAGCTCCCCGCGAGCCACACGGATCTCTTCCTGCAGCCGCCGCTTCTCCTGCGCACAGAGGACGGAGCTGCCGGCCGGCCGGGCGGGGCCACCTCCTTCCCTTCCGCCCTCTCTCCTCTGCCGGATTAGTGGGGGCTCCCGGGGCTGCAGGGCGGCTGGGCGCACCGCTGGGCGCACGTCGGGGCCCGGGAGGGGAGGGGGCTGCGGAGGCGCTGACTCAGCAGTGGTGGGGGCGGGGCGGGCGGGGGCGGGGCCTGCCGCGCCCCAGGTTCTGCAGAGGCCTGGCCCTCAAGGAATGGGGGGCTGTGAATGGTGGGCGGGGCGAACCTTGGAATGGGAATCTAGAGGGAAGACAGAACTGTGGGGGTCCGAGATATGAGGTTAAGAGAGACGGGGTTCAGAGATGGGGATCCAGATAAGGGGATCAAAGGAAAGAGGCTAATGAGATGAGGGTCCGGAGGAGTGGTGACCAGACAGAGGAACTGGGGAGTGAAGGGGCCTGAGGATCTAGGTGGAGCGCCCCAGGCAGGGCAGGAACTGAATGTGCTGCTCCTCCACTTCACAGAGTTAGGCCAGCTCCCCAGGATGGGAGGGAGTTGCCGACATCGGGGTTCCACGAGACTGGGCTGTGGAGATGGGGTCTACAGAGATGGAGATGCAGAAGTGGGGGACAGAGAGATGGGGTGTAGAGGTGGGGGACAGAGAGATGGGGGTCAGTTAGTGAGGTAGGGGTCTGAGAAATGAGGTACAGACATGGGGGTCAGAATGATGGGGGCTCAAAGAGATGTAGTACAGAAAGATGAAGATTTAGATATGGGGGTTCAGAGAGATGAGGGATCAGAGAGATAGATGTTAGTGAGATGGCGGGGGTCTGAGAAATAGGGTTTACACATGGGATGTTTGGGAGATTGGGGTTCAAGAATGGAGCATCGGATGATGCAGATTCTGGAAGTGCCGGGTCTGCAGCCTCACCATTTTGGGGGTTGTGGTGACCAGACAGAGGAACTGGGGAGAGGAGCGGAGGGGCCTGAAGATTTAGATGGGGCGCCCCAGACAGGGCTGGAGCTGAGGGTGCTGCTCCCTCACTTCCTAGCGCTAGGCTAGCTCCCCGGGATGGAAGGGAGGCAAGAAGGAGGCCTAAGGCTGGGGTTACCCAGGGCGCTGGGCGGGGCGCACCCGGAGGACATCACTTACCGCAATGACCTCTAGTCGCTGCCGATAGAGGGAGCTCTCAGCCATGGGCCTGTGGGGAGAGGGCAGGTGGGGTGGGGGTGCTTCAGAGGGGGTCTTCCAGGGCCCCACCCTCAGCAGCCTGGCCCCTCTCTCTCTCTTTTAAAAAAATTTTTTTTTCTTTATTGATTTTTAGAGAGAGAGGAAGGGAGAGGGAGAGAGAAACATCCATGAGAGAGAACATCAATTGGCAGCCTCCTGCATGCCCCCCACTGGGGATTTGGCCCACAACCTGGGCATGTGCCGTGAGGGGGAATTGAACCCGTGACCCCTCAGTGCATGGGTCGACGCTCAACCACTGAGCCACACTGGCAGGTCTTGAATGCCCCTCTCTAAGCCAAGGTTACTGAGCTGCTTGGAAATCAACTAGAGCCCAGCATTTCCTCTATTTCCCCTTTGCCTCTGGGAGGAGTTGGGGCAAAGGGTAGGATCCTGTGAGGAGGCAGGGGCAGAGACCATGACAGGTTGAGCTAAAGCCCTTCCTAGGGCTGATATCACCTCTCTGAGCCTCAGTTTCCTCATCTGTAAAATGGACCTGAATATCTTGACCCTGACCTTGCAGACAGATGCCCTAACAAGGAATTATCCATACAGGAAAAAACTAAGGACATAGTACTCCAAAAACATTAGCATAGTTCATTATTCATAATACCTTTAATAATTTCCATGATTAATAATGCTTATGATTAGTTATAATAACCATTTCCAGTCTGTCCTACAGAAATTCTCAAACCCTGTCAGACCCCCAACTGCTGTGTCTCTTTCCAATTCCACACCCTTTCTGGACTTTGGCTCTGGGGTGTGAGGGAGTCTGGGGAGAGAAGTGTCCATCCCACCACTGTGAACACTCACCATTGCCATGGTAACTCCAGAGCTGCCTTCTCCACCTGCCAACCCTCCCTCCCCCCCCCCCCACACCCCGGGCAAGGGTCATCAAGTCATGATGCCTAGCCCTGGACTCTGAGCTGAAAGGAGGGGAGGAGGATTTGCTATTTAAGGTTTAACTTGAGATACATTCATCGTTGTCCTTGCAGCATCCCAGGATCCCACTTGACAGCCTCCAGGGTTACCCCTAACCCCATCTGGGCTCACTCTGGAAACTGGAAACTGACTGTGGTACTGCAGGGTGCTTAGGAGACAGTCATCACTGCCTCAGCCTATCATCATGGACATGCATTGAGCGCCAACTATGTGCAGATGCTTCACAGGCAAGTTACCTAGAAGGGTATATCTATCTGCCTGTTGTCCTGGACACTTAACCCAGGGCATGCACAGGGCAAGCCCTCAAACATTTATTAATTTGAGCATTAACACTATCGGGTAAGTATTAGCCTCATTGCCCAAACTCAAGCAGGGCCTCCCAGATCTCCTCTGGCCAGACCATGCAGCTATAATGTCAGCACATATTTAGCACTTACTATATATAGTGCTCTAAGTGCTCTGTGGGTCTTCCAATAGGCTACCACAGCCACCTCCGGCTCCCCCTCCCTGATCTTGAGACATTGTAGTCGATTCTTTGCTGAGTTGACATTCCAACTGAGAATAAAATCACCCAACCATTACCCAGAGCATACCATGTGCTAGGTGCTGTGAAATGCTTTACTTATATAATTCATTTAATGCTCCCAAAGATCCTAGGAGGTAAGTAGTATTCTTTTTTTTTTTTTTTAATCCTTACCCGAGGACATTTTTGCATTTATCTTCAGATAGAGCAGGAGGAACAGAGGGAGGAAGAGAGAGAGAGAAACATTGATGTGAGAGAGACACATTGAGTGGTTGCCACCCACACAACCCCAATTGGGGCCAGGGACAAACTGCAACCGAGATACGTGCCCTTAGCGGGAACAAAACCATGGTCTTTCTGGTCCGTGGGCCAACGCTCTAACCACTGAGCCAAACGGGCCAGGGCGTAAGTAGTATTCTTATCCCCATTTTATGGATGGGGAAACTGAGGCTACAAGAAGTGACAAAAAGACTTGTCCAAGGTCACTGAGTTGGGATTGGAACTTGAAGCTCTCAGGCCCCAACCACTAGGAACCCTTGGGAAGAGAGGGGGGCATCCAGGCACCATGTCTTGGCAGCCAGGAGGCCAGAGATCAGCCTGCAGTCTGTGATTTCATTTGGGGCAGGGGGTTGAAGTCATGCTTTGCAGGAAGGCCAGACCCTCTGCTAAATAGGCTTGCCCCTGGGGGAGGGCTGAAGTCCCCCCTCTGCTGTCCCACACCCAGATGTAATCTCCTGGCCTCTTCCTTGCTGGGGGGGGGATCAGGTTCCCGTTGCTAGGCAACCAGGTTTGTAGTTGGTGAATAATGCAATGGGGGACCCAAAAGAGTGAGGAAACCAAATTGGGGTCCCTGGGGGGTGCACATTTTCCAGAAATTTTTACAAACCTCTGGCACCCCTCCACCCTCCTACTTTAAAAGGCTCTCACACTTCAAATATTAAAATACTCTGTGCATGCATTCGGTATTGTTTAACTCTACAAGAAGAGCGTTCATAGCTGTGGCCTATTGCCACCAGGAACAGTTGGTGGCCATTTCATTAAGCAGGTGATCATTTCAATTTTGCCATCATCTTTCCCAGTTTAGTAGCTATTAACTTTTTCTGTTGCATTTCAAGTATTTCCTCCCACACTTGATGCTGAAGGGTGTTCCTAGAGGCAAAATGGGGGAGTGAGGGGCCCTGTCATTCCCCGCCCCCCAGTCGTAGCCCCACCCCCAGGCTGGACTTTGGGCTTGAAGCCTACCATAGGAAAATCCCCCAAAAAGAAGGGGGTGGAGGTTCACTTCTCCCACCAGACTCTGGGGAGGGGGGCATCGAAGAGCCTTCGAGGTTGGCTGCTGGCATCCCTCCACTCCCCCTGGTCCCCTTAGGAGAGGCCATCTGGGGCTCTCACCCCAGTGGAAAGGCCATTGTCCCCCATGAGTCCCTCCCAGGCCCTGCCCCCTTGCCCCCCTGCCCCCCTGCCCCTGGACACTTACATGGGTGTGGCTGGAGACCACATCTGGCTCTGCAGGGCCATCTTTGCCCAGAAGCCCACGTTCTGGTCTCCAATCTCCGAGATCAGGACCCACCACCCGCTTGCCCGCTTGCCCGCCTAAAGGTGCCCTGGAGGCTGTGACTTGGCTGGCAGGGGAGGGGGGGGGCTGCGGTCAGGCACCAGGAGAGCTGGTCCAGCTGGTTTGGGCTGGGAGGCAGGAGGTGCATGGGGTGAGGGGGGCTGGGGGCTGGCGGCAGTTCTGGGGAGGTACTATCAGCTGTCCTGATAAATTATTTACCAGCCACTGGCCTCCTTGCTGCACTAGGCTGCCTCCCGGCAAATGTGCTCTCACATGCGTGGTGGGGCATATGGACCAGAGTGGGGAATAGCGGACCCCCTCTGAAAATGGCACCTCCACTTGGCACACCAGACACCTCAAGTCCAGCCTGCCCACCAAGGGTCCCCCACATGTGAGCATCATTGCATACCACACATGCTGGCTATTCTTACACACTACTTACTGCCCTCCCTTCTCAGACCCTGGCTCTGGGGTGGGAAGGGAGGGACTGATCCAGCTAGAGGATTCTGAGCACTGTGGGAATGAGGAGACCTGCACTCTGGGTAACTATAGGCAACTCACTTCAGGTTTCTAGGCTTCAGTTTCCCCTTTTGTGAAGTGACAGAATTAGATTAAGTGGCCTCCAGGATGCTGAACCCTTAGATTCTGTAACAGTTAGGGGTGGAGTTGTGATGAGGAAGGTCCAAAGAACTTCCCACCCAAATCTTGAGGGTCTCTGTTTTGCACCCCCATGCCATTCTTAAAGTGTCAGCAGCCCCTTTCTCAGCTGACTTCGTGTTTCATTTAACCACCCTTTGGGAAAATAATCTACTCTCCAGGCTGGTCTCCCATAGTCTCCAGCGCTTCCCCCATCACAGCCTTGGTCACACTGCAATTCCAAGACATGAACCTCAAGGAGAAAGGTCCTTGCCCTGTGCTCCCTGTTTCAGAGAGCACATCCAGTGGAGACCCTCCCATGGAGCAAAGGGAAAGTGCCCAATACATCCTGCACCTCCCTCTTCTAGATCCTACTCGGGGTACTTGGGACCCCAGAATTCCTTGTCCCAGTGTTGTTTTTAATAAAAAGGAAGTTGTTTTTTTTTTTTTAAATCCTCACCAGAGGATATTTTTTATTGATTTTTAGAGAGAGGAAGGGAGAGAGAGAGAGAGACATCAATGTGAGAGAACCATCACATGCCCCGACCGGAGATGGAACCCACAACCTTTTGGTGTACAGGATGATGCTCCAACCAATTGAGCCACCCGGCCAGGGCTGCCCCAGTGGTCGTGAGTTCACTGAGAAGGCCTTTGGTTTCCTAAAGGCAGATCAGGCAGCCAGGGTGTGCCTCACCCTGCCACTTCACCCCACCCAGACCCTAGAAGTGGCTAAGGACAGCTGTTGGGAGAGGGCTGAGGAAAGAGCTTGGGCGTGTAGGACAGGGTCCCCAGGAGCATGCACAAAGCTCCTTGCTATGCAGGCCAGATTTGGAGGTGTGAAGCAAATGGGGCCGGACTGAGGACTGGGGTTTCCCTGTACCCCACATTCTATCTAGTACAAAACTCCTAGGGATTCAAAATGTTGTCAATTAAACCTGGTCTTCCAGGTCATTCTGAAAGTATGTTTGCCATGATATGAAGAGAGAACATATTTTTAAAAATATATATTTTTTCCCCAATCCTCACTCGACGATGTGTATTTTTTCCATTTATTTTCAGATAGAGTGGGAGAGAGAGAGAGAGAGAGAAACATTGATGTGAGAGAGAGACATCGACTGGCTGCCTCCTGCATGACCCTGACCAGGGCTGGGGACTGAACCGCAACTGAGGTACGTGCCCTTGACCGGGATCGAACCCGCGACCCTTTGGTCAGCAGGCCGACGCTCTAACCACTGAACCAAACCGGCCAGGGCTAAATTGGTTTTTAATTGTGGTGAAATACACATAAAATTTATCATTAGTGGCACTTAGTACATTCACAATGTTGTCCAACTTTTACCACTATCTAGTTCCAGGGCTTTTTCATCACCCCAAAAAGAAATTATGTCCCCAGGAACAGTCACTCCCTATTCGTCCCTCCCCCAGCCCTGGCAACTACCAATCTGCTTTCTGTTTCTATGGATTTGCCTGTTCTTGAAATTTTATATCAATGGAATCACACAACACATGACCTTTTGTGTCTGGCTTCTTCTTTTTTTTTTTTTTTTTCCTCACCCGAGGACATTTTTGCATTTATCTTCAGATAGAGTGGGAGGGAGAGAGGGAGGAAGAGAGAGAGAGAACCATCGATGTGACAGAGACACATGAAGTGGCTGCCACCCACACGACCCCAAGCGGGGCTGGGGACAAACTACAACTGAGGTACGTGCCCTTAGCGGGAACCGAACATGGGACTCTCGGGTCTGCAGGCCAACGCTCTAACCGCTGAGCCAAACCTGCCAGGGCTGTGTCTGGCTTCTTTCACTCTTAGCACAATGTTGTAGCATGAATAAGTGCTTCATTCCTTTTTATGGCTGAATAATATTCCACTGTATGGATGGATCACATTTTGTTTATCCATTCATCTGTTAATGTACATATGGGTTGTTCTCACTTTTTGGAGGCAAGAATATATTTTATTTAATTGCTTGTAGTTTGATTTTGTAATAATAATATATAAATGGAGCAACTTCATTTTTTTTTAAATGTTTTTATTGACTTTCTAGAGAGAGAGGAAGGGAGAGAGAAATAGAAACATCGATGTAAGGGAGAAACATTGATCAGCTGCCTCCTGCATGCCCCTCAATGGAGATCAAGCCTGAAGCCTGGGCATGGGCCCTGACCAAGAATTGAACCCGGACCTCTCAGTCCATGGGACAACGCTCTATCCACTGAGCCACACCAGCCAGGCTAAATGGAGCCACTTTAAAGTGGAGTCAGAGCTGCCACCCTAGAGGAAATGCCTTGCAATGTTTTTTCCCCTCAAACCTTTGGAATATTAAAACAGGGCAAAATAACCTTTGGACTGGGCCTAAAGCAACATTGTGCCCCAAAGAACTGTTTGCAAAGATAACAAGAAAGCTGATATATGACTACTGAACTAATGACTCTGGGACTGAAATTTTAAAACATTATTTAGAATTAGCATCACTGTGTTAGCTCATCGGCACCAACAGAAATGCCTTCCTTTATTACTATAGTTGTTCACTTTCCCTTTCTCTACTATAGTTGTTCACCTTCCCTTTCTCATAAATATCCCTTGCCTTTGTCTCCTAATCAGAACACTGGTTGGGTTTCTGTCTGAATCAGTGCTTCCCAAATAGCTATTCTTTTGGGTCTCAAATAAATGCTTGTTGCCTCTCATTTTGGACTTTATTTTTAGGTTAACAATGTTAAACTATTAACAATGTACATGTATAGTACATAGGCTTCTGTTTATACTCTTGTCCTGGATTCCACGTTGAGGCAAGACTGTTCTGTTTATAGTTGTGTCTGTCTGTCAATCTCAAACTCAACTGGGACGTGCAAGTTTGATTTATTTCTTTATTCCCAACATTGATATAGGCCTAGTGAGTATCATGCAATAATAATTCGTAAGCAACTGCTATGTGTCAGGCACTGTTCTAGGCAAGTAGGAGTTGGGTATAGAGGTGATCAAGACAAACCAAATATGCTGTAATGTGGCTCAATTTCTAGTGGGGGGAGATACAAATAAAGATGATTGCTGATAACTGCAGTATAGGGTCAGTTACAAAAAACAACAGGGGTAGAGTTATGGAGAAGGGCTGTGTGTGATGTAGGCTAGATGATCAGGGACCACTTGTCTGAAGAAGTGACATTGGAGCCCCGATTTAAACAGTAGAAGCCAGCCATGTAATGAGTCATTCCAGGAAGAAGGAAAGATAAGTGCAAAGGCTCTGAGGTGGGAATACAGTGGGTGATTTGAGGGAAGCACGAAGGCTGGAACAGAGGAGTGATCAAGGGAGAGAATGTTACAAGATGAGATATGAGAAGTGGGCAGAGCCTTTGAACTGGGGTAGGGAGTTTGAGTTTTTCTTCTAAGTTTGATGGAGAGCCATTGGAGGAAGGTGAAGTGGCTGGGACAAGAGTGAAGAAAAATGGACAAATTCAGAATATCTAACAGATCCAACAGCAATCCAATCCAGATGGATTAAAGGGGGTGGTGGCTGAGAGAAAGAGAGAAATTGAGGCGGACACCTAAGTTTTGGCCATGAAAACCGGAATGGATGAGTTACCATACATAGTGAGGAGTAGAACTGGAAGAAACCGAGAGTTCAGTTTTGAAAGTGTTTAGTTTGACATATCTATTAGACTGGAGACTGTTAGCTATGAGTCCAAAACCCTGGGGAGAAGTCAGAGCTAGAGATGTAAATTTGGGAGACATAAGCATAGAGATAGTGTTTAAAGCATGAGATTGGGATTTGTCAGGGTCCCAGTGCTGGCAGGAAAGAGATTGTGTGCTCAAACTGAGTAATGGATGAGAACTTAATAGAGTCGGTTTACAAAGGTGTAGGGAAACAATCAAGGCATTGTGCACACCCTGGGTTAGTAATAGCTAAGAGCTCTTACCACCCCTTGGCCTTGGAGAGAGGAAGAGAGAGAGAGAGAGAGAGAGAGAGAGAGAGAGAGAGAGAGAGAGCTGTGCAGAGCTGCTACATACAGTAGAGGGACACACCCAACTGCATCCAACTGAGGGCACATGGGATAAACATGTGAACTCATTCTCCTCTCCCCCATTAGCCAACCCCAATGGAAGCCAGAGGGGAGGGAAGCCTGTTGATACAAGTGAACAGAAGTCTGAAAACGGGTGCTCTGGAGGTAGGACTACAACCAGGGGAGAGTAGTGTCCCTGGAGACCAAGGAGCTAATGGAGAGGAAGCCAGAGGGGAGCCAGTGGCTGAGTCTGACAAATAGAGGTCATCAATGTCCTTGGATGGAGAAGGCTCAGTGGGATGGCGGAACCAAGAGCCAGGTTAGCATGGCTAGAGGAGGGCCAGAGGTGATAAAATGGAGAGGCCACTATAGAGACAACTCTTTTCAGAAGTACAGCTTTAATCTTCATCACCTCCCAAGAAAACTAAGACTTGGAGAAGGCTGGTACCTTGCTCAGGTTATGAGTGGATGGAACCCAGGTGGGCCCAATTCCAATTAGGCCAAATGGGGTCAGAGGGAGAAGAGCAGCAGTTTGAGATTGTGACCCAGGAGAGAGCTGGATGAGAGGGTGGAAAGAGAGGGGAGTTACCAGGGAAGGCAGAGAGTTGGATTATTGGGGGTTTCTGAGGCTTTGTAGCCCCACCACTTTCTCTAGGTAATTATAGCTTTCTTCCTAGTCACCCTAGAATGGTCGGGGCAGGAGGATGGATCTGGAGAGAGCCTGGGGAAGAGGGTGAATAATGTCCCTGGGAGTAGGTCCCCCAGGGGGAGAGCCAGGATCTGGCCCCAACTTCAGATGCTACCTCCTGCAAGCCTGGATCCCTCTCTGGGCCTTGCCAGCTGTCTGAGCCCAAGGTGACTACCTTTCAAACGCAGTCACTCTGCTGAACCTTGGGCACTCTGTGTCTGTCCCTCCCTCTTCCCTCAATCTGGGTATGCACTTGGCCGAGGACGCTTTGAGGGCTTTTCTGGGAGAGAGTGAAGGGAAGAGGCCTCTGGGCTTGGTGCGAGTGGCCACCGCTGGGAGCCTCGCTGAGCCCAGGAACTTGTCGCCCTTGCTCCTGGCGCCCCCTCCAGCCCAAGCTGTGTGCGGCAGGGGTGGAACGTGGATGGACAGCCCAGAGGCCAGGGGCGTCGCTGCCTACTGACACTGGCTGGGTGGGGCAGGTAAGGCCCCAGAACGATGTCTTCCGGGGATACCCCCACCAGAGGGCCAGTGGCTCAGAGGCCCAGTCCGGCGCGTGGCTGGGGCTACGCCTCCAGGCAATACCAGAGACATGGAGATGAAAGGTGGTGCCAGAGTGGTGCCCAGTGTGTGAAACAGCACCCAAACTGCCCTTCCCCCCAGTAGTGGACCGAGTCTAGGGAAGCCCGGTGCCCTGAGCTGACCCAAAACGCGCCAGTGGACAAATTCCGGTGCCCCGCGGAGGTGCTCCAGACTCGAGGGCGGGGCCAGAGTCCTCCGGGCAGGTGCAGGGGGCGGTGCCCTGCCCTGCCCCGGGGGCCGTTCTTGGAGGCCAGAGGCGGGTCAGAGAAACCGCCGGTGCGGGCGACGCCCTGGAACCCGCGGGCGGCGACTGCGGCCACAGGTGCCGCGCAGGGCACTGTGTCCCAGCCGTGGGCATCAAAACTCTGGCGCTAGATACTCAGGCTTCCGAACTGCTCTCAACTCTGCACACTGAGGCCCCCAGGCCAGACAGTGGAGCCCTGGGGTCGCCCAAAGAGCGGGACCCAGAGCCCCCGGGGTCAGACAGCGAAGTCCCTGGGCCTGCCTCAGGGCAGGTCACCGCGGTCCCCAGGCCAGGCGGCGAGGTCCCCGTGCCCTCTGCAGAGCAGGACACGGAGAACCCCAAGCAAGATAGCGAAGTGCTCGAGCCATCAGCGGGGAAGGACGCAGAGCCCCCGGGTCGTGCCCACCTGGGAGCTTTGAGACTCCTGGGCCAGGCAGCGACGACTAGGAGCCATCCGAAGCACGAAGCGCCGGGGCCCCGGGGCAGTGTCTTCCTCAGGGTCCCAGACCTCTTCCTCTGGGTCAGACTTGGAAGCCCCAGCTTCGTTTTCTACTGCGCCCTGAGAACCAACCCGCAACAGATCCCGGAATAGCCTCTCATGGAGACGCCCATCGAGCGCGAAATCCGCCGCAGCTGCGAACGCGAGGAGAGCCTGCGCCGGAGCCGGGGCCTGAGCCCAGGCCGCGCGGGCCGCGAACTCGTTGAGCTGCGCTTGCGGCCGGTGCTCAGCCTGCCAGGCCCGGGCCCCGCGCTCTCGCGTGCCTTGGAGCGCGCGCGGGCGGGCGCGCAGATGCAGCGAGACATCGAGCGGGAGTCTCACCGGCAGGCGGCGCTGGCGCGCCCCCCGACCCCGGAGCCGTGCACCCGGCCGCCTCCGCAGGCACTGGGCGAGCTCAAGCGCTTCTTTGAGGCCGCGGGTGGGTGCGGCTACTCACCGGCAGCGGAAGGGGGCGCGGGCCCGCAGTGGTTGCCAGAGCCCGGAAGCCGGCCGCGTTCGGCCGTGCAGGGCCGGTGCCCGGTACTGGCCCGCGCCCCGCCGCCCATGGCGCCGTCGCTGCTGGAGCAGGAGGTTCGCGAGGCGCAGGAGCGCGAGCGGGAGCTGCAGCGCCAGAGGCTTAACGTCTATGGCACCGCCGAGGTCAAGGAGCCCGCGCCGAGCTTAATGGGTAAGCTACCCGCGCCGGGGCTCCCCACGGCTCCAGCCGCCCACACAGACTGCGCAACTCCAGTGGCCCCTCTTCTGGGCCTCTGGGGTTTCCCCCCTGGTTCCCAGATACCTAGGACCCGCTCTCAGCTTTCCATTCCTTTCTGCGCTGCCCACTCTCTGCTTCACTCCCTACTCGGAGTGGTCAACTCCCAGGTACACCTCACCTAGGCTCGTGGTGGGGGAAGGGAGGAGGATTCCAGATGTCTTTCTCTTTATTGGGTCCCAGGGAACCCTGCCTTGGTTCTGCCACTCCTGGATCGTCCTGAATTTTCGGGTTCCTACCTCCCCACACTGGGTTTGCTTCCCTCCTCCCTTAGAATGGAGCTTCCAGGAGACAGTGTGTATGTGTGTGTGTGTATGAACGCCTGTGTGTGTTTAAAGGGTGCGGCCTGCCTCCTTTGTCCTGGCTGTCTCCAGCTGGTGAGAGGAGGAGCAACCCCGGGTGAGTACCCCTTTCCCCGCAGCGATCAGGAGCGATGGAAAGCTGGCGGTGATCTGGCCTCCCCGCAGAAAGGCTTCGGAGAACGGCCTGGAGCAGGTGGGTTCCCCTTTGCCCTCTTGCCTCTGGCGCTTGTCACTACACTCCCCCACACACACCCCCGTGGCGCCAGGACGCAGGGCCGGGGAAAAGTACATCCTAGCGCCCCCTGGGAAGTCACTCTGGGCTAGGACACAAAGTCCCAGGTGCGGCTCAGGGGTGACGAGGAGGCGGTGGTCCTGGGGCCCAAACCGCCTCACCCGATGTCTGGATGTTCCAACTGGCCCCTTCTTCCCAGGAGGAGCGGAAGCCTTGAGGTTAGAGCGGGCTGGAATCCCCGGCTGGAAGTAAAATGCCCGTCAGAGGACCCCGACAAGAGGAGCCCTGGAGTCCCCTCCGGATAAGCAAAAGTCCTGGAGAGGGACCAGCGGTCTGCGCTGGGGAAGATGAAATCTACCAGCTCATCCTTGAACTTGATTTTTTGTGAAGTTGATCCATTTCTGCCATAAAACTGTTATTTCCCGTTGGTAAATACCACTACAACAATCCAGCCAGTGAAACTGTCCATCCAGCACTTCTTCACCTAAGTGCAAACCGAGCTAGCCTCTCCCTCCGGCCCTGACTGGGGTCACCGCCTCGGTTTCCCCACTTCCAATAAAGCCCCTTCTTTCTGGGTAGTGCAGGCTATTTTATTTTGGGTCCTTTTGGTCTGGGGTGGGGCGGGAGCGCGGCTAGCGGGGGAGAAAGCCGCAGGAGGCGCTGACGGGAATGTGGAATGCGAAATACGGAATGCGCCCTTAACGCCCTGTTCCTGGGCTGCCGGTCTCCTCTGGCCCTGCCCAGGTCCTAATGCCCCCTGGCGGCGCGGGTGCAAACTGCAGCATTCGGATCAATGACCTCACGCCCTCCTTTTCCAGGCTTCGTCAACATTGATTAGTGCCAGCCGCGTGCCCCGCTCTGGGCGCTGGCTAGACAGAAATGATAAGAGGTTGTTCCTGCCCTTGGGATGTAAACAATAGCTACAAAAGAAAAAAAAGTGAGGGTACAAGCTTCTTAGCAGGGCACACAAGGCCATTTATAATCTGCCCAGATTGCAAACCTCACATGCCTGCGGCCCCAGGCAAATATTAAGGAGAGATGAGGTGTGCTTGAAAACAAATGCCTCATTTCAACGGCTGATAAGTGTTCCTCCTTAACAGCAGTGTTCCCAGTGAGTGAGTTAAGTGGTGCCAGAGCTTCTGCTTTCCAAAAGCAAGGGAAACCCAACCTTTAAAAGAGAAATCTACTAAACTTTAAATAATTGTGACTATTTAGAAAACTTTTAAAATTGGAGGGAGGTGTGCAGGAGGAGGCAGCAAGCAACACCTGTCTGCAATAGGGCTTGTGGTTATCAATTGGCAGACCCTCCTTAATTCTCTCCCAAGACAAGGGCTTCAAGGGTCCCTTGGAAGGACTTCAAGAGGTTCTGTGAACACCCCAAGTTGTAAAATTGTATCTCTGCAGTTATATTCTGTGTTTTTTTTAAAATAAATTTTTTGTTCCTTTATTGATTTTAGAGAAAGAGGAAGTGAGAGGGAGAGAGAGATAGAAATATTGATGGTCGCCTCCTGCATGTCCCCCACTGGGAATCAGGCCCACAACCTGGGCATGTGTCCTGACCAGGAATCCAGCCGGGGACCTCTTGGTGCATGGTTCCACGCTCAGCCACTAAGCCATACTGGCCAGACTATATTCTGTGGTTTCAGTATACCAGCTTTTTAGAGGTGCAGTGAGACTCAAATAGTTGAGACCCAGGAAACATTTTAGATCATTGTTTAAACTCCTGGATTTGTCCAACTCTATACCCTGGGTCTACCAACAGGCTGGAACCTGCATAGGGACAACAAATGGCTAATGAAGAATGGAAGAATGCTTGCTCATACAGCACTGCACCCCAATAGCAGCTCAGCCCACCACCTGACACCATCATCAGCACGCTAGCTGACCACATCCTTGACGGTGACTCTGGGAGGTCTGGAGAGAAAGGCAGGGAAGTCAGCATTGCCAAGGTGTAAATGGAAACACCCAGAGCCAGTTCTTAATTCCCAACAGGGCAGCTAAGAATTAAGCATGTAAAGAGTCAACAGGGTGGCTTAAGGATAGACCTGGTTTCTCGAACTTTCCTGCAAGTTAAAATCACCTGAGGCACCCTTACGCCAAGCAGATCAGAATCTGAGGGAGGCGTTGGTATCAGTAAAGCTTCCCAAGGGCTTCCAACATGGAGCCAAGTTTGAGAGCCATGATGATGTAGGCTAGCAGTTCTGAAAATGTGATGCGTGGACCAGCAGCACCAGCATTGCTTGAGAAGTTGTTAAAAATGCACACTCTTGCCCTGGCCGGTTTGGCTCAGCGGTTAGAGCGTCGGCCTGCGGTCCAGAGAGACCCGGGTTCGGTTCCCACTGAGGGCATGTACCTCGGTTGCAGTTTGTCCCCGGCCCTGGTGGGGTCATGCGTGTGGAAGGCAGCCACTCGATGTGTCCCTTTCACGTCGATGTTTCTCTCTCTCTCTCTCTCTCTCTCTCTCTCTCTCTCTCTCTCTCTCTCCCCCATTCTATCTGAACAAAAAATGGAGGGGTGTCCTCAGGTGAGGATAAAAAAAAAAAAGGAAAAATGTCCTCGGGTGAGGATAAAAAAAATAAAATCTATATAAAAAAATTAAATAAAAAAATGCACACTCTTGGGCCCCATCCCAGACTTAATGATCAAAACCTCCAATTCTCAGGGACACCAAAGTTGGAGAATCATGGGTGTAGACAGTTCTCCAGGAACAGGACCCAGGAAATCAAGCCTATTTCCTTCCTCTCCCAGTACTGCCATCACCCACGGGAAACCTTTGGTCTTAAGAGGCCTGTGGATTTGTCTTACGGGAGACAGTCTAAAGCTGCATATGGCTATGGCTAGTCGGGATTGAGATGTACTGTAAGTGTAAAATACCAGATTTCAAAGGTTTAGTACTAGAAAAAAAAGGGGGGAGGGAAATATCTCAATAATTTCTTACATTGATCATATGTTGAAATAATATTTTGGAGATATTGGGATTAAATAAAAATATCACTAAAATTAGTCTGACCTTTTAAAAAAATGTGGCTACTAGAAAACTTGAAATTACACTTTATATTTCTATTGAACCAGGCTAGTCTATACAGTTTTACAGTTGGGAGAAATCTCACAGGAGCTACCTCAAATTAGTATTAGGGAGCTTCAGAAACCCCTTGAATTCATTCGGACCTGGGCTGTGGACTAAAACATCCTTGATGTTGCCCTGTACAGTTTGGCTCAGCAGTTAGAGCGTTGGCCCAAGACCAATCAGTCTCAGGTTCAATTTCCGTCAAGGGCACGTACCTTGGTTGTGGTTCATCCCCCGGCCCTGGTCTGGGTCCAGCGGGAGGCAGCTGGTCGATGTGTTCCTCTCAAGTGGATGTTTCTCTCTCTTTCTCCCTCCCTCCCACTCTGAAGATAAACAGAAAAATATCCTCCGCCTGGCGGTGTGGCTCAGTGATTGAGCATCGACCCATGCACCGAGAGGTCACCAATTCGATTCCCGGTCAGGGCACATGCCCAAATTGTGGGTCAAATCCCCAGTGTGGGGCATGCAGGAGGTAGCCAATCGATATTCTCTCTCATGAATGTTTCTATCTCTCTCACCCTCTCCCTTCCTCTCTCTCTAAAATCAATAAAGAAAAAAATATATCCCCGGGTGAGGATTAAAAAAAAAACCCTTGATGCAATCAGAAATTGTCATCAAAAGCCCGATCCCCCCCCCCCCCCCAAGAACAAGGGTTTTGGTGTCCAAACCTGATTCACTTCACGCCTCACATCCGTTTGTGTCATCTGTAAACTGGGGCTTAAGATAATACAAAGCGCCAAGGACTATACAAAGTGTGAGTGCTTTCATCAAAGCCTAAAAGCAGGACTCTAGGTCTCTCCTCCCACTCTGAAAATGAGGGGGTGGAGGGGACCAAAAGGCATTCCTTAGTTTAAAGGGCATAACTTGCAGATGAGTGACTCAAAGGCAGGAAGTACACCCCTCACCTCGCAAGGGACCAGTTGCGATCAGGACCCAGCTCAGGTCCAGCCAGGCTCCTTTACTTGCTCGCCGTAGCTTTGAACAGGTGAGTTCAACTGTCTCAACTCGGGTTTCCCTTCGAGTCCAAGGTTGAGGTGAGGCTTTGGAGATCCCAAGTTGTAGTTTGCGGCTCTCCCACCCTGCCTGAGCCCAGGACGCACCGCGGGGTACGGCGACCTGACCGGTCCCGGACCCAAAAGTTAGAAGAGGAAGATCTGACCTTGGCTCTTAGGAAACTGATCAAGGGCCCTTAGCCTGGGGCACGTCGGGAAATACGGTCTTCTACTGTACAAAAAAATCACTTCCGGGTCAGAATATGCTAGTGGGCGTAACTCCAGGGTTCCTTCACATATACATACACACCCCCGCCCCCAACGGGCGTTGAATTTCCCGGCTACCCGAAACTTGCGGTTTTCTGGGTTCCGGTTGTTGACAGGCACCGCTACTTCCCTTTTTGCTTCATGTACGCCTTTGCACATGCCCAGAGCTCTCGTCCTCTGGTCCACGGAACACTGGTGTATTACCAAAAACTACATTGCCCAGAAGACCGCGCGAGTGGGCGGGGCTTCATCGCCCCAAGAGGAGGGGTGCGGCGCTCCGAGTGGACTCAGAGTCTGTGATCTTTTTTCTTTCTTTTATTTAACACAAAACTGGTGTAATCCGCACGCGGGGCCCCGCGGCCGGGCCAGACCCGGTGCAGACCGACCTGCTCGGCCTGGCCCCTTAGAAGGTGAGGCTGAGCTGCCCTT
Organism: Tadarida brasiliensis; assembly: GCA_030848825.1. Lineage (NCBI taxonomy): Eukaryota > Metazoa > Chordata > Mammalia > Chiroptera > Molossidae > Tadarida > Tadarida brasiliensis. Next base: position 55,155,554 of record CM061259.1, on the reverse strand, counting down.
GGAGAACGAGTGAGCCCCTCCCTGCCCCCTTTCCTGGAGTTTGGAACTGTCAAGCTCCAGCTCCCAACCTCTCTCTGGTTCAAGACCCCTGAGCGGCCCACGCCGTGGGGACTGCCGCGCTCGGGGGCCGGGCCGGGCCTGCCTGGCCCGTGAGGATTTGCACCAGCAGGTCGGTGGCTAGCATATGAGACGGCTCCTCGAAGCCGATGGTCAGTAGCTGCTGGTAGTCTCCAGACGGCTGCGGGCACAAAATCCTGCGGGCCAGGGACAGACAGGCCTGCACGTGAGCGCCCCCTGCTCCTCGGGAGCCTCTTCCCTAGGGTGAGAAGCTGTCGCTGAAAGAGGCTTTGTTTCAGCTGGGGGTGGGAAAAACCCTGGGGGTAAGTGGTTTCCTTGTTGATGAGAAACCTCGAGGGTACTAGTTCTGGGAGGCTGAACTACTTACCCCTGACCTGGCCAATCACTCAACTAGCTGCTGTGTGTCCTTGGGCAAGTAACTTAACCTCTCTGAACACTTGTTTCCTTCTTTGTAAAAATGGGCTAGTAGTATAGACCTCAATGGGTTTTACATAAAGCAGTTTTCAGGGCACAATACAATGCTATCATGATTACCAAGGGAAACAATGTTGGGGGAGGTAGATGGTCTTTGGTGGGGTTCTGTCCCTCCCTCCAGAGCCCACACCCACCTTGCCATGGCCCTAGCTCCTACCAAGAATAAAGGTCATCCTCGGCTGGTCCTAGGGGCACCCATCGACCGATGGACCACAGCTTCTGAATCTGGGGACAAGAATTGGCTGGACTCTTGCCTGTGTCTTCCCATGTATCCCGATAGCACAGGAAGTAGCTGAGAGGGGAAGAGGCAGCAATTAAAAGTGAGCAGTTTTCTAGCTTCTTCTGTTCATGGCTTTAATTTTGAACGTGAGGTAGAAACTCAAAAGAAGTTGCCTTCAAGTTCTCAGACAGGGATGTGACTCAATACGGAGGCCTTTTCTCTCTGCCAGGCTACTTTTAAGATGAAGACTTTTATTTTGATTGGGGAATGAAATTTTTTGAAGGTGAGGATGGCCTTTCAAAGGTCCTTGGTTTCCTGCTTGGCTTTCCACACTTAGGTGGTGGTGGTAGTTCAGAGGCCCATATTGTCAATCTCCATAGAAAGGGTGGGGACTTTGATTCTGGTAAGGGGACTCACTAATCCACATGAGAATCTTGCCCCCGGCTGCTGGGCTCTGGGGTAGTTTCCAGGTTCCAGCGCATCTTCTTATAGAGGTACCGGGGGAAGCGGCTGGTGGTGTAGGCAGCAGGGGCACAGTATCTGAAGATGGACACCTCGTGGGAAGGACTGATGGAGAACCTCCCGCAGAAGAAACAGGAGATGCTGGCAGGAGATGGGAGAGTGGGGAAGGAGGCTGTGCCCCAGACACCCTTCTCTCTACCCCCTACTGTTCCCAGTCTTCCACTCTTTTACCTTAGGGGATCTGACTCTTCCAGGTCCACAAACCCAAAGGAGGCATACATAAGCACCAGCTGTTCCAGGCGCAGGGTCAGCTGTTGGGAGATCTCCAACAGCTGCATGGAAGAGGGGAGCATCATAAGATTAGCTGGCCCACCAGGAGCACCCCCACACCATCCCCCTCCCCCCAGGCCTGAGGGATGAAGGGGCATGGGGTCTAGGAATTGGCCCCACACACCCCCTTTCGAACCAGCTCCTGCAGGGGTCCATAGATGGGGGGCACACTCCGTGCAGCTGCCTCCAGGTACAGGAAGTAGGGCTCACACATCTTTAAGAAGGTGGGCATGGCCTTTGCCAACTGTTCCTTCTGAACTCGGTCCCTGCTGAAGGGAGAAGACGGCCTTTGCCTGGGATCCCTTATACCTCCTCATTTCTCCCATTCTACTCACCCCCCACTTTTATCGCTGGTCTGGACCTCCGTTACAATTCCCCTGCCAAGTGCCAGGCCTTTGTCAGAGCATCTTCCAGGACAACCTGCATCACAACTATTTGGAACTTTTAAAAATGCTGACACCTGAGTCCCATGACTGATTTTTTTTTTTTTTTTACTCAAAATTCTCTGCAGGTGGAGCCTAGAAAACTGGGGTTTAAACAGCCTTCCAGAATCAGTCCCCTTTTCCTTGGGCTGGCAATCACATTCTCCTTTTGGATCTCAAACTGATAGCGGGCCAAATCTGGGTCAGATAGGTTTTGTTTAGCCTGTCCAGGGTCCAAAACCTAAGCCATTAGTTAAAAACCAAAGAGTCCTAGAGATTTGGCAAACTGGTGCTCACATAAATAGCAGGTACTCCCTAACCACAATGGTACACAGCCCTCATCACTCTTCCAAATTGGATTCCTAATAAGCTAGCTTCATTCATTGCCTCTAGCTCCTAATGCTTTTTTAAAATCCTCACCCAAGGATATTTTTCCATTGATTTCAGATAGGGAGGGGGTGGGGGAGAAACATCATGTCACATCGGTTGGGTTTGGTTGCCTCCCAAACGACCCTGACGACCACCAGGGATCAAACCGCAATAGGTGACTGGAATCGAACCCACGACTCTGGTCCGCGGGCAGACGCTCTAACCGCTGAGCCAAACCGGCCAGGGCGAGCTCCTAATGCTTTTAAGTTTGCGACTCTGGTGTGTTCTACCTGCCTATCCAGTCACCCTCTCCACTGTCTCCTTATCCACCGGGATCCTGATACCCTGTCCAGCATCACCTGTAGAGCAAGTAGCTTTGGAAATCATCCGCTTTTTTGAGTAGGTAGCGGAGCTGTTCCGTGACAGGGCTGAACAAGGTGTCCAAGGGTAGGCGAGGAGGTGTGGGCCCCGGGCCCGGGGCCAGGGGCTCTGGGGAAGGCGTAGAAGGGGAGGCCTCGGACAGTTGCCCCTGGACATCCTCCGGTTCCGCTTGGGCTGGGTCCGTCGACCACGAGAGGTCTCCGCAGGGCTGTGCCCCAGGTTCCAAGTCGTCCGGGGGCAGCGTTTCTCCAGTGCCCGGGGGTAGCGGCCCCACGAACCACTGCTCCGTAGCCATCGTGGGGCTGGAGGAAGGGATCTGAGCTCTTTAAGTCTCCACCGCTCCGGTTGGCCGCGGGTTCGACCCCGCCCCGGGAACCTCTGACTCGCCTGACTGGGAGCGCAGCCCAGTCCACTTCACCCCTGCCTCTCGACCGCTCTGCCAGGGTCGCACCGCGCGGAGTTCGCCTCGTTTGAATTTCAACACGCAGGAGGGGCGCGCCGCTTGGGTCCGCTTGGGCGCGCGCTCCAGCAATCCAACGGAGATGGGGTGGGGGGGCGACCTGGGCCCGCACTGGCGCGGCCATGTCCTTGGGGGGCCACCGCCTTTCTCTTGAGGCAGTTTCTTAGGGAAGAGGGGTCTCTGCAGCTCGTCCAAACCCTGGGGCGCAGTAATATAAAGGTAGACACCCGCCCCCACCAGCAGAGCCTCTGACGCTGGCCCCGGAATCTGTATTTTAAAAACTAACGGAGTTGAGAGAAGGTGCATTAGAACTTAGTAGGAACTTGTGATGTGGTAGCTGTTACTACTAATAAAATTATTCACTTGGAAAATTTTCCCATCCTATGAGCTCAGTTGATAACCCAATCCCTTGTTCCTTTAATGGAGAGAGGACCTTGTAGCTTGGAGATTCTGCCATGGACCCAGAACACATCCCTGCTCCCAATAGTTCTTTGTAGCATGCAAAGGCTGTCAGATACATACATATGAAGCCAAATACATTAATTGTATTTAAAGACTCTGAGTAAAGTGCTCACAGGTGTTGGATCCCACCCTGTGTGACCCCCGAGCAAGTATTTTTGCTGTAGGGAGCCAGTTGCCTCATCTGTAAAGTTGGTTTTTACATGCTTGCCTCATGGGGCTGTGGAGAGAACCAAGAAAACATGGAGCCTCCCAGCCAGTGTGGCTCAGTGGCTGGGGGTCCACCCATGCACTAGGAGGTTGCCCATTGGATTCCCGGTCAGGGCACAAGTCCAGGTTGTGGGCCAAATCCCCAGTCGGGGGCATGCAAGAGGCAGCCAGTCAATGTTCTCTCTTGTCTATGTTTCTATCTCCCTCCCTCTCTCTATAAAATCAATAAAGAAAAAAAAAAGTAAAGCCAAGTTGACTTCTAGTCACTCAAACTGAACACTTACTTTGCTGGGGCACTGTTCTGGATGTGGGGATATAACAGAACTAAGCAAATATTCCTGTCCTCTTGGAGCAGTCACTATTACATCAGGCTGTGCTACCTGTCGTCTCCCTCCAAGAACAATTCAGTGCTAACCCAACTCCCAGAAGGCTGGTGTGATTCAATGCCCCTCCCCCACTCCATTGATAAAATGGGACTCCTGGCCTTTTTTTCTTTTCTTTCTTTTTTTTTTAAAACTTTATTTAAAAAACCTTCGGTGCAATATTAAAAAGCAATACAGCCAGCTGGAGCAACAATCAACAGAAAAGGGAGGAGTAGGGAAGACCCTCCGACTTCACCCCAGCTGTTCCCTCGGGATGGAGGCTGGGGGCAGACCAAGGGGCCTGGTTGGTGGGGAAAAGAAGGCCACCCACCAAAATGAACAGGCAGAACAAATCATTTATATAGGAAACATTTGGCTGAACTAAAGACCTAGGGGAGATGGGAAGCCCCCATTTCTTTTGTCTTTTTCCAAAAAATGTCCTAGTCTGGGGGATGGGGGGGAGAGGATTGGCCTCTTGGGGTGAAATGAGCAGGCCCTGTCCCACCCCACACTCCTCCATCATGGAATTTGGAATATGCTGGAGGCCAGATGTGTGTGTTGGGGAGACACAGGGAAGATATGAGTAGGGAAGGGTGCCCCCTCATTGGAATCTGTTATGAGGGCTGAATGTGTCCCCAGTCCAGCTCCTGGACTCCAGGGGACTTGAGTGAGATGGGGCTGGAATTGGTTGGGGCAGGGGTGAGGCTGGGCACTCAGCCTAGAAAGCCATCAGGATCATCATCCTCAAAGTGGCCTTGCTGGAGCACCTTGATGTGGTGCTCGTAGATTTTCAGGGCTGGGCCAAGGCGGATAGACAGGCCAGTTAGCACATCTGTCCGCTGCATGAGCAGGAGAGACTTGCCATCAATTTCCTGGGTGGGACAGAGAGACAGAGAGAACAGGGTCAGAGCAGACCCCCACTGAGGACCTGGAATAGATGAGGGAAGTTGACAGTTGGGGACTCACCTGTTCTTGGAAAGCTGTTGCCTGCTCAGGGAAGCCGGCCTCTGTGAAATATTCTACCACGTCCATCACTGTCCACTCTACAGGGTCAGTTGGCTTCTCTTTGCGCCCAGAACTATATTGGAAAAGAAGGAACCAGTGAGCAGTGATGTTACTCTGGTTGTTACACACCCACCCATGGGCATCACCGTCTTGTCTCAAACACCCCAACTTACGGACAGCCAAAGGGGTTTCCATCAGCCCCAGGCAGGGCTGGTTTTCCTGGAGGCAAAGGCACAGGGGATGGGGAGTCTGGCCCAGTGGCAGCAGAGGCTAGGAAAGACAAAGCATCTGCCTGTGGCTTTGTCTTTGGGCTTGGTTCCTCCCCACCAGACACCCTCCCCCACACAGAGGAATCCTTACCTGATCCCCCTTCCTTATTCATGGCGGCCATGGAGAATACCTGGCGGGTGCCACTACCTGGTGCTGGCCCCCGCCCTTCATCCTGGCCCTGGTGGGGTCCACAAGGTGTCCACTCCTTGACCCTCTCCTTGGCACTCTGAGGGCCCCGCTCGCCATTAAGCTGGTGGTGCTGGGCAACTGCAGGACGGTCACCCTCCAGTACCTCGGAGCCTTCAGACACATTGTCTTCATCATCTTCATCATCATCATCATCATCTTCCTCTTCTTCCTTCTCAAGCAGTCGCTCTTCTCCACCTCTCTGGTGCCAAGGAGAGAGCAGATAACGTTAGCAGCTGTTCTGGCCCTGGGCCCAGTCCCGGGAATCCAGGTCCAAACAGTGTACCAATGACCACCTTTAGTATCAACAGACTAACTTTTACACGTTCGCTCCGTGCCAAGCTATGTGTTAATAAAGCTCTCAGTAACCAAATCTCGCTCAACCCCAAGAGGTCGCTACTGTTAAGTCCCGTTTTACACCGGAGGAAACTGAGGCTCAGAGAAATTGGTCACTTACCACGGTCGCTACTCAATGAGTCCACAGGAAAGACTCAAAAAGCCCAAAACGTCCGGTTCCTCCCGGGACTTGCACACCCACCACCAACTTCGCCCGCACCTGCCCAACGTGCGGCGCCCTCCCTACCCGGCTCGCTCACCTTGCTCCGAGACGCGCGGGCGCTAGCAGCCGGCAGCGCCCGTCCAGGCCTGTCCCCGCGGGGCAGCGCGAGCGCTCCGAGGCGGGTGCGCTCTAGGCGGCCTCGCGCCGCCGCCTCTTCCTCCAGCAGCCCCTGCACGCGGCCACGGGTCAGGCGGCCGCCGGCACCGCCGCTGCCCCCGAGGTAGCGCACGACTTCCCGCAGGCTCACGGGCCGCGCAGGGCCGGCGGCCCGCGCCGCGCCCCCCTCCGGCGGCTGCTGTGGCTGCTGCGGCGGCGGCGGCTGCTGCTGCTGTGGCGGCGCCGGCGGCTGTGGCGGTGGCGGCAGTGGAGGCTCCCGGGCGGCGACGGCGGGAGGGGGGGCGCGACGTGGGCCGGTCGGAGGCGCCACTGCCAGAGGAGCGGCGGGCGCGGGCGGCGGCGCGGCCAGGGGCGCGGCCCGCTGCGCGCGGGGGCTCGGCTGCGCGGGGCCGGGCGAAGGGGGCGCTGTAGCGGCGGCGGCCGCGCGGGGCGCCCGGGCCGGGGCGGCGGCGGCGACGGGCGCGGGCGGCGGCGGCGGGGCGGGCGTGGGCGGTGGCGCGGCGGTAGGGCCCCCGCGGGGGGCGCGCGGCGGGGCCGGCGGGGTGGCTCCGCGCCGGGGCGGCTGGACGCGCGCCGCGTTGCGGTACGAGATGCTCCCCTTGTAGCTGACCCGGAGAACGGCGCGCTGCTGGATCAGTTTCTCTAGCTCGGCGCGCGTGCGCTCCGGCTCCGGGCCGTGCCGCCGCCGCACCATCCGGCAGATGCGCTCCAGGTCCGGCCGCGCCTTGCGCGAGCGCAGCGAGTCGATGGTGTCCAGGATCCACTCTTGGTAGTGCGGGGAAGCAGCGGACGACGAGGCAGCGGCCGCTGTGGTGGCGGCCGCCGCCGTCTCCGGCGGGGGTAGGGCCGGGGGCCCCGCCATGCCTCCCGCCCGGCCCGGCTGCACCGTGCGCGCTGCCTCCCTCCCAGCGCGGCGCCCCCCTCCCCGGCTCCCCTCCCTCCGCCGCTGCCCGCCTCCTCCTCCACCCTCCCCCCCGGGGGGCGCAGCGCCTCGGCGGAGCGGCGGCGGCGCTGCTGTTTCTTTGCAAAAAAAAAAAAAAAAAAAGCAAGAGAGAGAGAGAGAGAGAGAGGGAGAGAAAACAGTGAGAGAGAAAGAAAAGAGGAAAAAAAATATGCACACACTCACTCACTCGCACGCACACACAGACCCGCTTCTGCTGGGCGCGCGCGGGGCCGGGGATGCGAGGAGGGAGGAGGGGAGCGCGGCGCGGCCGGCCCCTCCCCGCCGCCGCCGCCGCCGCCGCCGCCGCACGCGCGCCCTGCGCCCGGGACACTCCGACCCCCCTTCCTTCCCTCCCTCCCTCCACCCCGCCGCCCGCCTTCCTCCCTCCCACCCCCACGCGCCCGCTTTTAAGGTGGAGCCCGGGCCCCCCGCCCGCCCCCTTTACCCTGCGCTCCGGCTCACTCCGGCTCGCTCCGAGCCCCCCCTTACAACTCCCGCGCGCTTTTTAAGGAGGCGCCGCGGAGTTGGCGCCGGGGCGGGGGCGGGGGAAAGCGGCGGGCGGGGGAGGGGTAGGGGAGCGCCGGGGGGAGGGGAGAGGGGGCGGGCAGGGCGGACGGGCGGTGCTCGGCCGCCCTCCAGCCATTGGGCGCAGGACCCAGACGTCCCCGGCGCCCAGCCCCCATCTCCACGCCTCCCAGGCGCGCTCCGCTCTCGGGACCGCACTTACCGGGAACTCGCCGCTCGCGGGCCGGGCTGCCGAGCTTGCTGGGCGCCGCGGGAACCTTCGAGCCGCTGTCACCCCAGTGGCTCTAGGGCACGCTTGGCCCTGCGCTGAGAAGGCAGGGAGGGTGATGCGCACTGTCTCCCCCACCCTTGACCACCCCCAACCAGGCCCCCCTTCCCCCGCCCCACCCTGAAGCTCGGTCTGCTGCTCGCCGAGGGCCCTAGAGTCTCCTTGGAGCTCCCTCTCGGCCCGGGGCTCTATGCAGAGGGAGGCGCGACGCAGACTTGTGGAACCCCGAATTCAGGGTTATAGGGCTATTTGGCGCCCCCTTCTCCTGCAGGGCCTGGGGGGTGGGGTAGTGGCGGAAGTCAGCTAAACCTGGTTTTACAAGGACTGCAGTCCAGGTCCTGATCAGCCTGGGCATTGGGGTGCGAAATTCCCTTTCCAACCTCCTTTGGTGTGTGGTGGTGGTAGGTGGGGGCGGTTGACCAAAGTCGGGAACACCAGCAACACTTTTTTTTAAACAAAACTTTATTGGTAATAGTTTTCAAATATGTTTACAACAGCACACTGTTCAAGAGGAAGTCGCGACCTTCCCAGCACACAGGTTGAATCACCCCTGCGCCCACCCGGGGCCGACCCCAGGCCTGAGAGCTCCTCCTGGGATTGGGGAGAAGTTATGAGAGGGGCAGATTTGGGGTTGAGCAGGGGCTCCCCACTGTTCTATTACAGAAAAAAAGCACAAATGGGGGGAAGAGGTGATAGCTGACAGCTAAGCAGAGGAGCGCCCAGGATGGGGGGGGCAGGGGCTGTCGGGTGACTAAAACAGGCAGCCCCTCCCCAGCAACCCTGGCCTTGAACCGGGGCCACAGACGGGGAGGAGGGGCTTTGGTTGCCTTCCCAACAGAGCTGAGAAGAGGCTGGGCATTAAAATCTAGCTGAGAATAAAATAAGGAGTTTGGGGGAGTGCCGCGGGGAAGAAAGACCCTGGGTTTGGGGCTCCCCCTCTATCTTTTTGTGGGGACAACTCCTCTTTGGCAGGGAGAGGGGCAGCTGCTTTGTCTGGGTCCCAAAGCCCAAGGGTGAAGAAAGGTCTGTTGGAGCAGAAAGGGGTAGACCCTTCCAGGCTTGGCAGGGGAGGGGGTAATTAGCAGCTTGGGGGAGAGGTTGGAACCCCAGCTCTTTCCTTTACAAATCAGTCTGCTTCCCAGCTTGTTAAAATGGATTTGGAGAGGGGTGAGGTGGGAGTGGGTTATACGAAGGTGGGAGGGAGGCACTGGTGGAACTTAAATTTAAGTTCGTAAATTGTTTTTTAAAAAATTCTAGCAAGTAGCCCACTGCACATGTCACTAAAATCTCCCCTTCCCAGGCAAGATTGCTTTGAAAGGAAGGTTGGCCATTCTTTTATTTTCCCTTAGCAAGTTTGCTGGTGGTTTGGTGAGGGAGGTGGGGAAAGAAGGGGGCTGGAGTTAAGTTTGGGCCCCTCTTTCCACACCCTGTCCCTGGTTACACTAGCAAGACCTGGTCTGACTAGAACTTAGATACTCCTTTAAAACAGGCAGAAGTGGGCTGGGGTGGAGGAAGGCAAAAGCATTAGGGAGGGCAGGAGGCTGAAGTGGGTGAGGGGGAGCAGCTGGTGTTCCTTCCCTCTGAATATCTGGGCTTCCTGCTCCCCTACCCTGGAGGGTGGGGTGGGGGTGAAATTAGATGTAAGGAACTCTGGGGCCCTCTGGCTGTTCAATCCAACCCTCCCACCCACCCCCCACAAAAAAAGAAAGAAAACCCTTGGGGGCACAGGCACACCCCTAAAACTCAGAAAACTCCTTGCCACACTTCTCACTGATGGAGACTCGGATCTCTTCCTCTTCATAGTCGTCAAAGTTACTCGTGTCCCCAGGGCCTTTAAACTTTGGTATGAAGGGAGCTTCCACCTGGAGAGGGGTCAAGAATCACCCAGACCTCAGCAGTCAACATAATCCTTGTTAAAACAATAAATACGAATGGCCTAACATTCATGAGATAACTTACTCAGACCCAGGCCTGAGCTTAGCATTCAGGTGTGGACTCACCTTAACAACCCAAGAATCTTATTATAGCCAACTCACCAATGGGGAAATGATTTTCCAGAGAGGGGCGTCTCCTGCCCAAGGTCAGAGTAGCCAAGTGACTCTGTAATCCCATTTCTAGATCTCCACTGCTCTAAGCTGCCCCAGCTAGAATGACCCAGAGCCTGTAGCCTATTTTCAAATTCTTCCCTTTCCATCTCTCCACTGGCAGCCCTCCCTGGCTCTTGGCCTGCCCCCAAAGCCCTCAGTGTACCCAGGGAGGGGTGGGGGGACACCCACCTTCCTCTGGTAGATGGCAATCCAGTCAGTCGTGGCAAACCACTTGTGGTTCTTGATGTCATTGACTCCATTCTTGAGGTTCCCAAAGCGCTTGGTAAGGTCCACCTGCAGGAGGTTCCGCAGCAGATCCTTCAGGTCAGAGCTGAAGTGGGATGGGAACCGCACCTGAGGGTAGGGGTAGGGGGAGGACACAGATAGGGTGGGAAACAGGTCTGGAGCTTGGGGACCCCAGCACACTGCCTTTGACATCTAACAGTCCTATGGGGCAGAGGACCAACTTGAGTGTGTGTCAGAATCCCATTAAAACAGTGAATCAGTCCTGTTGGTTTCTGATTCAGGTCTGGAAATGGGGCCTGAGAGTCAGCATTTCTAGCTAGTTCCCTGGCCATGCTGATGGTGTGGGAGAGGGGACCACTTTGAGAACTGTTGCTCCAAGTTAAGTGTTATGATGAGTCCATTCTAGAGAAGAAAGTGAGGCTTGAAAGAGTTAAACAGCTTGCCCAAGGACACACAGAGGAGCAGGACAGGGTGGCTCCATCTCGGGTGTGTTAGACTCCAGACTTGCATTTTTATTTTATTTTTTTCAGCCTTGCAATTTTAGCCATTATTTCCTAAGGTGGCTCTCCTCAGGTTTTGGGACTTCAGAAATATCCATGCTTTTGAGAGAAATAACTGTTTTTCTATTTCTCTCTCTGCACAGCTAAGGCTCTTCCATTCTTTAAGGCTCAGTTCAAATCTTCCAGAAACTTTCACCAAATGCTCTGAACCCCTGGTTTCATATGCAACTATTTATTGGATTTCCAACACTACTCTGCCTCTTACAGGCTGTGACCTTGGCCATGGCCTTTAACCTCTCTGGGCCTGTGCCTGCCTTTCCAGCATGGGACAGATATCCCAGGGTTGCATGAGGGAGATAATACTGCTAAGGGTGCGTGGGAACTGTGAAATGCTACAAAGAAGGGAGTTATGCTCTTCTCTTCCCCCTTGGAACCTTCTATGGCTTTTTCTTTGTTTCCCACTTTGGGCCATTCTGTTGGCAATTTGTATTGTGCCTGGTAGCAGACATCTCATCTTTCCCTTTTTCGTGACCCCACTTTGCAGATGGTGATTTCTCTCGACCTGAGAGGCAGGTGGCTGGTTCCTCAGTTCTCAGGTAGGTAAGATGAGGCTCAGAGAGGGAAGGCACTTGCCCGAGGTTTCAAAGCCAAAGGGTGCCCAGCCGGTGTGGCTCAGTAGTTGAGCGTCGACCCATGCACCAAGAGGTCGCCGATTTGATTCCTGGTCAGGGCACATGCCCAGGTTGTGGGCTAAATCCCCAATGGGGGGCATGCAGGAGGTGGCCAATCAATGTTCTCTCTCATCCATGTTTCTATCTCTCTCTCCCTCTCCCTTCCTCTCTCTCTAAAATCAATATAGAAAAAGAAAAAAAAAAAAAGCCAAGGGGTGGCAGAGCTGGGACCAGGAGCCAGTCAACCCACCCAGGCTGAGCTGGAAGTTGCTTCCACCATTTCCTGGTCTGGGTGGAGGGATGGTTGGGTCCTCCCAGTGAGATGGGTGAGCTGAAGACAAAAGTGGGGTTCCCCACCTCTCTCGGGCCATTGGATCTTGGACCAGACATATCCCCTCTCCACACCTCAGCTTCCTTAGTCCCTCAGAGTGCTGGGTAGGACAGAGGGGGTGCGCTGGGGCAGTGGGTGCTTAATGCACTCTGTAGATGCTAGCTCTAACAGTCCCCTTACCTGCACCCTCTGAGTTAGAATCTCTGCATTTGAGAAGGGGGGTATGGGCCATATACCCCAAATGACTGTCCAGTGGGGTCTAGGAACCAAACACATTAGCTTTTCTGTGAAACTTGTGAAAAATTATATTAAGGGGGACAATTAGGGGTGAGTAGAGCCTCATGTAGAGCAAGGTGGGAATATGGGTGAGGCTTGAGGTTTTGGAAGCCCTTAAGAGGTTGGTACTGTGGGTCCAGGAATAGTCAATGAGGTTGTGTGAGGTGCTGACCTCAGTTTGCATGACTGATGCACCTAGCTTCACTGCCTGGCCTGACTTAATGAACTTCTGGATTGTTCTGACAAGGATGGTGGATGGGAAGGGGTTACTCCCAGGCAGAGCCCCTGCATCCAAGGCCTCACCTTCCCAGAAACAATCTTCTCGTAGATCTGAATGGGCTGGTCGGCAAAGAAGGGCGGGTAGCCGGCAGCCATCTCGTAGATGAGAACCCCCAGGGCCCACCAATCCACAGCCTTGTTGTAGCCCTGGAGCGAGAGGGGGGTGCAGGATGAGGGGACAAGGGTGAGGAGGGGGCACAGACAAAGCAGGCCTCAGGGGCAGCGGGAGGGGTGGGGAGGCACCTACTTTGCTCAGGATGATTTCGGGGGCCAGGTATTCGGGGGTCCCGCACAAAGTCCAGGTGCGGCCTTTCACACGCTTTGCGAAACCAAAGTCTGTCACCTGTGGGCACAAGAGTGGGGCTGATCGAGAGCGAGGGAGAGAGGGTCCAGGCCACGGCCACCTGGGGTTGTCCCTTGCCTGGCCCAGTGGGTACCTGAATGTAGCCCTGCTGGTCGATGAGAAGGTTCTCCGGCTTCAGGTCCCGATAAATGAGATCGAGCGAGTGCAGGTACTCGAAGGTCAGGACGATCTGGGCGGCATAGAAGCGGGCATGGGGCTCACTGGCAGGGACAAGTGGAGAGGGGATGGATGAGTGTCAGTGGCCACACCCAGCAGGACCCACTTGCCCCCAATGGTCTTGCGTGTGGGCCTAGAGAGTGGCTTCCAGCCCAGCTATCCAAAATGTGTAAGAGGAGCAGCCTTATTCATATAGAGTTCCACACTGGAAGGAGCCCAGAAGTCCCTCAACAGAGGAATGACATCACAGATTGTGACAGATTCATACAATGGAATCCTACCCAACACCACCGCCAGGACAAATGATGAATATGCTCAAAACTGTGGCTAGATCTCAAAACAATTAAGTGAAGAGAAAGAAAAGGACAAAAGAATATGACTGTGTGATGCCATTTATATCAAGTCCAAACCTAGACCAAACACATTCTATGGTGTTTAAAGCCAGAAGGGCCAATTGCCTTTGTTGGGGTGGTGATCTGCTAAGAAAGGCATTTGAGGGAATATTCTGGGGTGATGAAATGCTAAATATGGTGTTTTGGGAGGTGGTTACACAAATGTATGCAACTGTCAAAACTCATGGAATAGAACACTGAAGACCTGTGCATTTTATTGTATGTAAAGTGCATAGCTATGTGAATAAAAAAATAAAATAGCATAAATTTAAAAAGTTCATAAAATCATCAACTGAAAAGGCGATACCTAAGTTACTGTTTATTTTGTTTCATGGTGGTTGAAACATTGCAGATTCCTCAGCTCAGCGAAAACAAGAACCCACAGGGAACTGAAGAGGCCACCTGTACATCCCCAGATGGCTTGGTCATGTGACATTGTGTGTGGACACCCCAGGCCTGGTGTGGCTGGGGGCGGTCCACTCACCTGAACCTTCCGATCCTCCGCAGGTGTGAGAACATTTCCCCGCCGGGCACATACTCCATGACCATGTATAAGTTTGAGTTATCCTGTTGGGAGCAACAGCTGATCAGGACCTTGCTCCCCAAGCCCTGGGCCCCACCTGAAGGCCTGGTGCCCTCAACCAGCAGGAGTTCAGAAATAAGGTGACACCACCAATCTGGGCTCCTATATGAAGCACATAAGCACCAGGCACTGTGCTCAATGAGCTACCTGTCGCATTTTCCTCTGCCCATGAGGAAAAAGGGACAGCCACTATCCTGCTTATGGGGAGTGGTGGTAAAAGAGAGGGCTGGCTACAGGTGCCTGGGCTGGAGAGGGACTCCACAGCAGCTTATGTCTGTGACTGTCCTGAGCAAGGTTCTTGGAACCAGGATAGGCTACAAAATTTGTGCCCCCCCACCCCTCACCACCAAATAAAAGTGTGAGTCTCCTTGCTAAAAAATGATTATGGATTTTTTAAGAGGACAGCAGTAGAGCATGACACCAAGCACAGACCCTTGTGACTGCCTGGGTGGCAGGCCCGGAATGGACTTTCCCAACTCTTGAAGTCCAGCTTAGGATGGCACCTAAAAGCTCACACAGGGTGCTCATGATGTGTTTGGAACTGTCACCGCTACCTTTTGATCCCCAGTTTACAGATGAGGAAACTGAGCCTCAGGGCAGTGAAATCCCTTGCCAGGGTCACATGGGCAGGTGCTGCTGAGCTGGGATTTGAACCCAGGCCTTGTGTCAGGTTTTTGTAAATAGAGCAGTGATTTTGAGGGATGTCATCCAGGTTGGGTGACATGACCACCCAAGGTTATCAAGTAGAACAGATTCAGGAGTTGAACTTGGGTGTATCAGAACCCCAGGCTGACCCCCCCCCCATCAGTGGCCCACCTTCTAGGGCAGCCACTGAATGTCCTCAGCCCTCAGGCATGGTTTCCCTCTCTGCCCCCTCTATTCCCCAACGGCTGGGACCCATCATGGTGACCCTGGCCCCACCTTGAAGGAGAATTCAAGTTTGACAAGGAACGGGAAGTTGACAGCCTGCAGGATGCGCTTCTCATTCAGGGTGTGCTCGATCTGTTTCAGCTTCACCACCTGCGAGTGGGAAGAGGGTAGAGAGGAGGAGGCATGAGAGAGCCCTCATCCCCTGGCGCCTGGAAGAAGGGGTGCCAGGGCTGGGTTGGTGAATGCTTGTGGCCTAGGTGGGGTGCTAAGGACACAACAAGGCCGAGGCTTCCTGTCCAAATGCGGCATGCAGTTCAGGACAAAAACGTGAGTCACCGGGCCCCTCAGCCCAGAGGGATAAGAGCCATGAAGGGGAAAGTTTGGGGCCTGAGGATGCCCAGATGAGGCATGGGGCAAAATCTGCGGCAGGGGTAGTCAGAGAAGCCTTCTTGGAGGAAGGGGCAGAGGAGCTGAACATGAAAAGACACGCAAGAGTAGTGTCCAAGGAGTAGGGGGTTTACAAAAAACTTCTCTCCATCTAGAGCACCCACACACACCCACCCGAATGCCAGGCTAATTCCTCCTCCACCCTCAGCTAGCCCCAGAAGACACCTTGTGCATAGTAACGGAGCCTTGAGGGGTATGTACTGTGAACACACCAGTTTGGAAGCCCAGAGAGGGGCAATGACTTGCCTAAGGTCAGAGGCAAGCTAGTCAGCAGCCTGGCTGTTCAGTCAGCAGCCTGGCTGTTCAGTCAGCTCTGAGCCCCTGTGCTGGGGCCTTTTCTGCTTTGCTCACAGCTGTATCATTTGTGTCTATACCTGCACTGTCCAATACCGTCCATACTAGCCACATATGGCTACTGAGTGCTTAAATGTGTCTGAGAGACTGGGTAATGGAGTTTAAAATTTTAAATTTCTAAAGCGAAAATTTAAAAACTGACACTCCAGCCCGGCCGGTGTGGCTCACTGGTTGAGCATCAACCCATGCACCAACAGGTTGCCGGTTCAATTCCCAGTCAGGGCACATGCCCAGGTTGTGGGCCCGATCCCCAGTGGGTCCTGTGCAGGAGGTGGCCAATCGATGTTCTCTCTCATCAATGTTTCTATCTCTCTCTCTCTTTCCCTTCCTCTCTCAAAAATCAATTAAAAAATATTAAAAATAAATAAATACATAAATAAAAACTGACACTCCATACAGTTACTGGACAACTTTTAAGCCTGTCTGGAACAACTTGGGCTATGCCAATTTGCTTTTTCAACTTCTCTACTTTTTCTTGTTTTTCTAGTGAAAATGTACCATTAGTACAAGATATGTTGTAAGTGTAAAATGCACACTGGATTTTGAAGACTTGGTATGGAAAAAAAGAATGTAAAATGTCTCATAAATGATATTATGGTTATATACATTGAAATGATAATATCGTAGATATACTGGCTTGATTACAACATATTGTTAAAATGCATTCCAGCCTGGCCAGTGTGGCTCAGTGGTTGAGCACTGACCCATGCACCAAGAGGTCGCCGGTTCGATTCCCGCTCAGGGCACATGCCCAGGTTGTGGGCCAAATCCCCAGTGGGGGGCATGTAGGAGGCAGCCAATCGATGTTCTCTCCCATCTATGTTTCTATCTCTCTCTACCTCACCCTTCCTCTCTCTCTCTAAAATCAATAAAGAAAAAAAAATTAAAAAATAAAATAAAATGCATTCCACCTGTTTCTTTTGTTTAATGGGGCTTCTAGAAAACTTAAAATCATACATGGCTTGTGTGACACTTCTACTGGACAGCACTGCTTTAGAGTAGTGCCTGGCATAAATAGGGTGTCAAAAATATTTACAGAAAAAAAAAAAAATTACAGAAAGCAGGCCCGTGTAAATGCCACCTCCCCAAGGAAGACGTCCAGCTTCCTGGAATATAGGTTAGGTGTCTGACCCTATGCCCAGTGCCTGATCTCCCTCAGCGGTTGGCCTGGAGGGGAACCTCATGAAGGCAGCATGGTGCCCTTCTGGCCCTCAGGTCTGGCATATGATGGGGGCTCAAGAGGTAGTTGGTGAGTGCATGGATGGGAAGAGCACTCCAGGCAGCAGGTGGGACCAGGCCACAGGGCAGAGCTAAGCTCACCTTTTGTTTGTCCAGGATCTTCATGGCGAAGTGGTTCCCAGTCTCCTTGTGTTTCACCAGCATCACCCGCCCGAAGGAGCCTGTGCCGAGGGTCTTGATTCGTTCAAATTGATCCAAATGGGATGTATTCTGTGGGTGGAGGGTTTGGGAGAGTCAGGGACCCTCCTTCCTGTGGCTTGCTTGGCCAAGGTCTGAGGCATCCTCTCTGCCACCAGCAGAGGGGGCCCTGGGGAACAGGGGGAGTGATGGGGTGAGACAACGGGGGTGGAAAAACAAGATGGCGGAGGGCACATTCCTTGAGGTGAGTGGCAGAGGCTAGATCTGGCCCTGGACTGGGGCCCAGGAGCTGCTGGCAGCTGGGGGTGGGGGGTGGGGGTGTAGAGACCACCAGTTGTAGGAGGTGGTAGGGTGGGGGAGCCTGGCAGTGGGCAGTCAGGTGCCTCCATCCAGGAGCCACCATGGGTGTCCAGGCACCCTCTACAGGGCCCTAAATCCTAGCCATGTCACAGGGATGAAGCTGGAAGATGGGGCCATCAGCTCACCCCTCCAGGGGCTCTGTACCCCGGCGGGGGGAGGGCTTACCTGAGCAGGATTTTCCCATTTTTTAAGAAAGTCTTCTTTGGCTTTGGCTAAGAACTCTTTCACTGGAAGGAAGAGAGGAGAGAGTTAAATGGAGACCCCATCTCATTGCGGCAGGCCAAGGGTATTCCTGGGGAGATGCCCATTTGTGGAAAGTAGGGTGCAGCTGTTTTAACCAGAGTCTGATCTTTTTTTCCTCCAGGGCCTTTGGGTGCCCTGGCTGAATCTGAGGGCAGCTTGTGGGGAGCCCTGATCTGGGTTAGGGCCTGGGCCCCATTTACTACAGAGAGGTGGGATCCAGCCTCAGCTCTTCCAAAATTGGGTACAGGGCAACTTGGGGGTCACTCTCAGGGGGACAGAGGGCAACACCCAGGCCAGCCCACCCCCACTTGCCCCAGTTCTGACCGACATTCCACGGCCAGGGACGACGCCAGCTGAGGTATTTATAGCCTCAGGATTTGGCTGTTCCTCAGGCCCCTTCTCTGGGGAGGCCGGTCCAGGGTGGAGGCCTCTGGGGCTCGGGTAGCAGGCGCCCTTGGGGGGCTCAGCTGTCGCCTTGGTCCCCAGCTGGCCCTGTTCCTGCCTTTGCCAATTCATGGGCCAGGCTCTAGAGCTGGTTAAAGGGAGGACTTGCTCCATGCCCGCTCCCCAGGGTCCCCTCAATACTCCAAGAAGAATATCACCATCCAGCTAATACTGAAGACTTCCCAGCAGGCAGACCCTGGGCCTGCTGTTTTGTCTCCACTATCTCATTTAGTTAGCTCTTCAACTTTCCTTTTATCCTTCTCCCCACTTAACACTCCAGGAAACTGAGGCTTGAAAAGAGGTGTTCTTGCCAGCGCCCTGAGGCAGCCCAGCAAATAAGTTAAGGGCCAGGATTCTGGGACTGAGATCAAGCTCAGATCCCAGCCTGGTCCCTGCTAAGGCAACTGACATTACCTCTCTGGGCCTCAGCCTTCCTCATCTGTAAAGTGGGGATAATAATAGTAATGACCTGGCAGGGTGGTTGTGAGGACTGAATGAGTTAATCTTGGCAAATAGAGTTGGACATGCATGAGGTTCATTCCATATAATTATTGACTATTAATTTTGCTTTCAAGTATTTTTTAAAATTAAGGTATAAAATATAGGGGATGCATTGAGCACTCAAACCTTAAATGTGTGACCTGAAAGATTTGTACATTACAGACCTATCCTTGTGACTACCCCGGGGTCAGGCATGCTGTTGTTCAGGGACCCTGCCTGTGTGCCAGCCCTGTGCTGAATGCTTTCTATGCTTGCGTCCTACCCTGATGGCTCAGAGTTGCTATTACTTTCATTGTATAGAAGAGAAGACTGACCAGGCCTGAGGTCACCTGCCAGACCCCACTGCTCATGAAATTAACTGCTTCACTCCAGATAGGTTGCAATGCACTAGGGTGGCCCACAGACAGACCTGTCCTCGACCCCCTGATGTTCCTGGACGGTTGCCACCCTGAGGGGTCCTGCACACTTGCACTTTGGCCTTGCCTATTATCTATGTGTCCCACCCATATGCAGTATCAGGAGTCCCACCACAGCTTCTGGGTAGACACCACTCCCCCATTGTCCCCAAAGCTCTCCCTCAGCATTCAAACAGAAGAACCTTCCATGGGGCTACAAGAGCAGCAGACAGAGGAGAGACCATTGGTCAGGAAAACCTTACAAAGAGTGACCGGGCAGAGAGAGGACAATCAAGGAATTGTTAGGAGTCCTAGGCTGGTTCCTGGCTGGGCTACTAATAGTCTGAGAGACCTCTCTGAATCTGGGGACAGCACCATATCCAATGCTTTCACCAGGAGAATCTTTTCAGATACATACCACCTTCCTTGGATACCTCCAATGCATACATTAAATTCTGAATGAAGGTGGGGGAGATGGTACCCTCTTGGAACTCTACCTTCATAGGAAGGTAGGGAGAAGTGGGCTTATGAGGAACCCAGAATGCCTGGTCTTGCTTCTCCTTTTACTCTCAGCCACTCCTAAGAATTGCCATGTCCTGCTTTTCTGACTTTGAGTGCCTTGGTCCTAGCACAGCCCTTCTCTGTCCCCTCTGGTGCCATTGGCTTGCCAGATTCGGGGATAGGGCACAAGGGAGGGGCAGTGCCAGGAGGAACAGGCAGATAAAGAGGAATAATGATGTGGGGGACCCCCAGCCAGGAGCCCCCATACTCACCTCTGCTTCCTGCCTCCTCCAGCAGAGGGTGCAATGGGGGTGGAGTAGGATGGGGTGATCTGGGGCCCGTCTGCCCCTGAGCAAGGAGGCTCAGGGTGCTGGCTGCGGCTTAGGTGCCCAGAGGGCGTGGTGCAGGTAGTTTAAGAAACGAATAGTCAGGTGGGCCCAGAGGAGCAGCTGCAGCCATAGCTGGAAGGTGGTCTCTGAGTCCCCACCCTGGCCATTGCCTGAACCTAGATCCATCCCAGGCTACCCTGGGAGCAAGGAATATACAGAGCTTCTGAGCTGGCTTCTTTGGTAGGGTCTCGGGAGGATCCTGGAGGAGGAGCTGGTTGTCAGGGGAGCATTTAAAGGTACCTGCTCCTGGCAGGCCAAGGTTTGCAAAGGCCCTCCTTGGGCAGAAGGCAGTGGGAAGATTCTCCCCAGGATGTCCCTCCTGGCTGGCCTGCCTGCCCCAGGGGGTGGAGTGCTAAAGCTAACTTCCCATTCCAGGGACTTCACTGCTCCCAGGATGCCAGTCCCTGCCTTCCCCAAGTGGGTGGACTACCCACAGGATGGTACCTGATGTGCCCAGGACAATGCCCACTGGGCAGAGAAGAAGGAGTTAAGGGCTTTGGCCCAGGCAGCAGCCAGGAACTCCCTGGGGGCTAAAGAGGCCCCAGAGCTCCATTAATTAGCAGAAAGAGCAGCTGGAGAAAACAGCGGGGGTGGGGGGGTAGGAAGGGGTTGGGGATGCAAGAGCCACCCTATCATCTCCCCAAATCCTGCTACTTGGAGAGAGAAATGGGTACATCTGGCTTTCTCTTGTTCCTATGCAGGGGCGGAGAGTGGACCGGCAACCTGGGATGTCCTTGGCCTCTGTCAAACCTTGCCCTGTGCTTGGCTCTGCTCTAGGCCATGAAAGTCCAAACCGGAAACAAAAGGCTAAACCCAGGGGTGGGGGAGGGGGAGGCTGCCTTGACCATCTTCCTCCTTTCCAGATCCCAAAAGAAGTGGAGTGTCAGTGGCAGCTTCTCCCAGAGTGCCTAGCACCCGTGGCCCTTCTGACAACTGGAAGTGGCAGAGAAAGGAATCCCAGCCAGGTGCTGACTTGTGAAACCTGCTCCCCTGCCCATGTCTTCCATGGGGGTGGGGAGTGGGGTGGGATGTGTGTGCCACCCTCCATCCTGGTCTGGATTCGATTTGGGCTCATAAAGAGAACCCTAGACACCCTTCAAAAAGCCAGGACTACAGCAGGAAGCAGGAGCCCAGTCTCAAACTCCCTAGACAAATCTCAGTACTCTCTCCCCACTGAAACCTGGTTGTCCCAGGAATTCTGGGGTAGGGATGCAAAGCCTGGGCTGGGACCCCTACTCTGGGCTGGCTGAGTCCTCCAGTCTAGCTTGGATCCCCTGCTCTGAGCTGGAACCTTCCCCACCCCCAGTCTGAGCTGGACTCCCACAATGGACTATACCAACCCCCATTCTGATCTGGACCTCTATTCTGGACTGAGTGATCCCCCAGTCTGAGCTGGACCCCAACAACTGGCAGGACCACTCCACAGTCTGATGAATCCCCATTCTGTACTGGACCATCTGACCTGGACTCCATCTGAACATCCCCATTCTGACCTGGACTCCATCACTGAGCTGGACTAACCCTCATCTGAGCTGAACCCCAATACTGGGTTGGACTACCCCACTGCCCTGCTCTGAACTGGACCCCTGTTCTGGGTGGACCACACTCCCTTGTCTGAACTGGGCTACCATCTCCCCTGCTATTCCCCAGGCTCCCAGCCCAGGGTTGTAAGGGAGGGGTTTCCAGGGCCAACCAGAAGTACACAGCCTTTTCCTCTCTGCCTGTTCCCCAAACCCTACTGCAGCTCCTCCTTGACTTCAGGGGCAGAGTGCCTGGAGAGTTGCTATAGCAACAGGGTTAAGCCTCACCATCGTTGAAGTTGGAAGCCATCACTCAGTCTTCCTCTTAGGGCACTAGAACTATGGTGGCTGGGAAGGCTCAAGAGACCTGCTGCACCAGGTTGGCTGTCCATCCCTAGATACCTGCCTATAGGGGGAGCCAGGGAGTTGTGGGGGTGGTGGCAGGAAGAGAAACCTAACCTGGGCCAGTGGGTGCAGGGGAGGGGCAGAGAGGATCCTCAAGTTTCTGTAGGCCCGATTGGGCTAAGGGAAAAAGCCACCTTGACAAGACCCTCTTGGGCACCCATACAACTGCCAATACATAGGTGTTTGACCCTCTTGTATTTCTGCAGCATGTTAGAAGGCAGCAATTCTTCCTATCCTGGGACTTCTTGGGGGCACTTCTTACTCTCAGTGCCTGGATCTGCTCGTCCCTAGGGTCTAGGGGTGGTGGAGTGGGGGCTCCCTCTCACCAGCCCTACCCTTTGCCCTGTGGGCCAGTTCTCAGGGGTGCTTTTGGCCAGTGCCAGCCAAGGCCTGAGCCCCACTTGGCTGCCTATCCCCGGAGCCTCTTGGGGCCAACGCCCTCTCTCAATTTCTCCAGCTTGCTCAGAGCCGGGTGCTAGATCTTTTTTTCTCTGCTCTCTTAGCATCTTGCCCAGGCCCCAGACAATGGCTTTACATCTTTGGGTACAGATTTTCCCCACCCCACCCCAGGGCTTGCTCTAGATAGATCCCTGCTCTCTTGGGAGGAGGCTGACACTGTACTGCTCTGGCACCAGACAGTAGCTCAGGGGGCTGCAAGAACTAGTGCTACCTCAGTATGGCAGGCGTCTGGCAGATGAAATTCAGGTGCCCCCTGCAGGCTGGCCTGGCTACTGCCCCTAACTTCTTCCACCCCACCCCATCCTAGTTAACAAGAGGTCAAATTTTGTCTAACTCCATCCTTTCAGAATCAGAGTTCCAAGCAAAGTGGGGCTTCCTTCCTTATCCTATTTCCTTCTCTGAGAGCCCCTGCAAGTCTCTGGAAGGAAGTACAGCTTAGGGCATTCCCCAATGTGTGACATGGGTCCCCTTGGCAGGGCATGAAATAATTTTAGGGATATTTCATTTTTCTAGTCACATTGTATTTCAATGTGTAGCAGAGAGACTATAACTGGCATAGCAATCCCATGATTTCATTTATATTACTGCTTAGGATGGACCAAAGTTTACATCGGAACAAAAGTAAGTCAACATTTTTATTATTTTAAATTAAGAAAATATGTGACTAGAGTAAAAATCAGGGCAGTAACTTGAGAATGTCTGGGTTGGGAAATTCTGGGGTCCAGGAAGTTGGCTGTAGGCAGATCTGGATGTGAATCCTGCCTCTGTGACATCATCTATATCAAACTCAGAGAGTTATTTAGAAAGTTTGGAAAATAGACCATTATGAAAATCACTCGAGCAGCTAAATCTATGGAAACCATTTAGCCTGGCATATCCTAGATGACCAATAAATAGTGGCCCTACTTCACCATGATGGTCCATTCCTGGGTGTCCGCCCTGCGCTCTAAGAGATTTAGTGGTTCCTTCCAGAGCCTCCAATCTTTTTCTCTGTACAGCTCCCCACCCCCCACCCCCACTGCATGTGTTTGATATGCCTTGAAAGTTTTCCAGGACTAGGTCATCTCCCCAACTTTCTGGTACGTGCCCCTAGCGGGAACAGAACCCGGGACTCTCTGGTCTGCAGGCCGACGCTCCAACCGCTGAGCCAAACCGGCCAGGGCCATCTCCCTAACTTTCAACTGAGCCACTGCAATATATAGCTGCCTGCCTCCACCTTCTACCTCCCAGGCCTCACCTGCTGGGGGTCCAGCCCCTCCCTCTGTGCCTAGTCCCCACCAAGCTCATGCCCAGACTTTTTTTGGTCACTACCCACCTGCTCCTCTGTCATCAAGTACTCCACTACAGGCACTTGTCTCCGTAACCCTTGCCCATTGGTGACATGTCAGCCCTCCCCATGGCTGCTCAGCGACTCAGTTCTGCCTTTTGAATCCATGTGAGAATAAAGTTTCTTTGGCTTTCATATCAGGGTCTTTCTGGGAGGGGGCATTCAGGGGACTCAGACTCTGGGGTTGGAGACCAGTAACTGGGAAAGGTAAATTTGGACGTAGCCTCCCTTTTCAGCTCTATGTCTGGGTAATGGGAAGTAGATATCAACTGAGGTCCAGCTTTAGAACTGGAGTGATGACAATTTAAGAGCTGGAGGAATTGAGGAAGGGGACCGAGACCATTTCTGAAGGCATTTACAGATACAGAATCTCTTTCTCTGGTTGGCTGGAAAAGGCCAACATAATTTGGGGGCTGAGGGGGAGCAAGCCTGTTTCTGGCTGAGCCCTGGGAATGATCAGAATCTGTCTCTTGGCAAAGCAGGTCATTAGTTGTCACCCATTACTCTCCCCAACTGCCACCCCTTGGGTCCCCTTTCTCACCATTCTAGCTTAAGCTGAATGAGCCTTGTTAAACTCAGACACTCTTCATCACCCACTTTTCATCCTGAGCCAGAAGCGGGTGAAGAAGACCAGGGACTGGGTGAATGATGGAGCCTCAGTTGTGAAACAACAATTTATTATTGAGGGACCCTCTAAGGAGCCTAGAGCTCAGTGCACAGTAGGAGATGGAAAGGGGCTCTGTTGCTGCCCCCTAACCCCAACCTGGGAAGGAGGAAGAAAGGAACTCAGCAAGACTGGCTCAGACTTGGCTTTGGACACACTGAAGCAGTTCTCTAGGTTCATAAACAGTCTGCTACCCCAGCCAGGGACAGACACTTGCTGGGAGGACAGAGCACAAGCAGAGTGATAGAGTGACAGGGTGAGAGAGGGGCACAGGGACTCAGAAAGATCTTGTCCGCCAAGCCAAGTAACACAGAAGGGAAAAACAACGCTGGAGGAGACTCTGGGAAAAGCTCAAGTGGGCAGAGTGGGTTTGGAGGGGAACTGTGGTAAAGTGAAGAGGAAAAGGGCAGGAGAAAGATGGCGGGGGCTGATGGGGGAGGGGTGTGGTCACCAAGGTCCCTGTGGGATGGAGGCAGACCCCACAGCACTCCCAGCAGAAGCCTGGGTCAGAGTCTGGCCGTGGGTCCCATCTATGGGAGAGGTGAGTGAGGAAGTGAGAGAATTAGAATCTGGGGAGAGGGTCCAGGAAAGTAGGGAGTGGGGTGGTGACAGGGCCCCATGTGGGGCCCCAGCGGTCATATGTGCCATAGTTGGCAGTGACAGCTGGGTGGGGGGGCACAGTTTTTGCAGTAGGGGAAGGTCTTTGGCAAGGGGGCTCTTACGAATGGTCTTCTGAGTGCCTTGGGGCCTTACCTTGGAAAGGCAGAGGGAGGGGGCATTGGGGGGTAAGCAAAGAGAAATGTGGGGGGGCACGTGGGGGAGGGGCCAGGCGGTGATGGACAGGGCGGAGGCTGACAGTGCGGGTCCGGGATTGAGGTCATGGCCTGAGCACTCACCACTCTCCTGCTCACTGCCCTTCTTGGCGGCGGCGGCGTTGCCCATCGCGGCGGCGGCGGCCGGGGCCGGTCCCGGAGCTGCGGCGCGGCGGGTGCTGGCGGTGGCCGGCGGCCCCGGAGCGCGCTGGGCGGCGGCGGCGGCAGCGGCCCCTCGGGTTGCTGCGCTGGCTGCGGCGCCGCGACCCCCGCCAAGCCCCTGCTTCCCGCGTCTCTGCGCGCCCGCCCGCCCGGGAACCTCAGCCCAAGTCCGCTGCTGCTGTCTGTCTGTGACGCTCCCGCAGCCCACGCTCATTGGTCCAGGCCGCCCTGACTGACGGCACCACGCTGCCGCCTATTGGCCCTCTGCGACCCTCCAGCGCCTCGATTGGTTCCAGCCCCGTGACGCGCTCCGTGGATGCCCGGCCACTCGCGAGCTCGCGAGGCGCCTGATTGGCTGAGGTTCGCGACAGGGGCCCGGGCTCGCCCAGCGAGGCCGCCAATTGGCCGAGGCACGAGGTCCGGCCAGTCCCCGGCAGAACGATCAGTGTCAATCCCGGGGTGAGAGGGCGGGGCGGAGGCGAAGCTTGCTGCCGGGGCTGGACAGGCTGGGCGGCCGGGGCTGGCGGGAGGCCGCGCCGCGCTCGGAGGATCAGGAAGCAGTCCAGGCGGGCGCACGCCCGGCCCGGTGCACGCCGCAGTACCCCGCCCCCGCTCAGTGCGGCAGCGGCCGCGGGCCAGCCAAGGTTGGCTCCGGGTCCCCTTCCCCCGGCGCAGTCGCTGTCCACCTGCCAGCGGGGGAGGGGCGCGGCAATGCCGCGGGTCAGAGGTCGCCGGCCGTCGTCATTCATAAGGCCTGGCGCAGGATAACCCAGCAGGCCCGGGGGTGGGGCTGGGCTCCTGGAGGAGGCAGGTCCTCCGGAGCAAGGGGCGGTTGGGAGGGGGCCCTCAGTGTCAGTCCCGTTGCTGGCACCCACACTGGGCTCGTGCGACTCATTAAATACGTTACTTCTCACCACAGCCCTGTCACGCAGGTACTATCATCACTCCCATTTTACAGATGAAAGATCTGGGGCAGAGTCAGGCTTAAGATTCCCTCTGGGCAATGCAGAGGGAATCTGTCTTCAGGGTGCCCTTTTTATGCACACACAGCCTGAGGGCGATCAGGGTTTCCCACTGCCACACTACTGACACTTAGGGCCTGATCACTTTGCTGGGAGGACTGTCTTGTGCACTATAGCACATCCCCAGTTTCTCTACCCACTGGACGCCAGTAGAACCTCCTCCTCCACCAGAAATGACAACCAAAACCATCTGGACATTGCTAAATGTGCCCTGGGGAGCAAAACTGCCCCCAGTTGAGAGCCACTTCAGCAGAAGAAAGCCCAAACAGGAGGTGGTCAGAGGGGCAGGGGACTGGATGAGCCAGCTCTCCTTGACTTGGAGAGGTTTAGGGGGTCTTAGGTCTACAAGCCAGCTGACTCACTGCTCTGCCTATAGATTTGTACAACCTGCACCCTACTCAGCTGCTGTCTGCACCCATGCTCCTAGGTCGACCACAGTCTCAGGGAAGGAAGAGTTGGGGCTCGTAGTGAATTATGGGGAAATGGCTCACCAACCAAACTACTCTAGCTCTGGCTGTGGGGTTACAAAGAAACGTTAAATAAAATTTAATGAAAGTGTTGCTGTGTCCTTGGAGTACAATGTTAATTTCTTCCTGTGGGTCAAGGTCAACGTCTGAAAAAAATTAATCACTGGTTATGCTCTACAACAGCTGCATTGCTTAAGTTTCAACAAATAAAAACCCCTTCCCGAATCTCAGTCTGGATTACAACTATACAACCAATTAGGACTAGAGCAAAAAGCTGAACAAGGAGATAAGGGGCAGACAACCCAATGGTCAGGACAAGAGGACCTCCACCCTATGTTCCAAGGAAATATGGACACCCAAGACAAAAGCAGAAACAATCAGTATAAATGAAATGCATTTTTAGACCAATCAAACATATTTAATATAAAAACCCTTTAATATACAAACTGTAATCACCAACAGCATCCACGTAGCAGCAAAGAGATGGGGAATGTGGCAGAGTATGGTGGGGGAGGGAGGTTTTCAGGGTCCCTACTGTTCCCCAATCACTCTGTAGCCTGTGAGAGCATGAGGTCTTAGCAGAGGGCAGATCAAGGCAGCCAGAGGCAGAGGGGCCCTGATGACGACAGATAAGAGCACAGCAGGCCGCTCCAACATGCCATCTCCCCACAGGGGCAGCCTCCAGGGAAATCCAGATCCAGTTAGGAGGTAACAAGAAGGTGGTTGTGATTGAGAGGAGAGTCAACCATCATTCCTCAGCATCCTGCTGATCACACTTTTGGGAACAGAGTTTTCCAGGGGCTGCTGGCTTGAAAAGACCTAAAAATTGTTCTGAGAAAAGGACAGAAAATTTGTCCAAGTCCACCTTCTAACCCAGATTCCTTGTGACTCCAGAAAACTGGGTGGATCTATTCAGATGTTTGGGAAGGGAAAGGAATGACAGAGCCTTTGGCCCAATAGGGCCTGAACCACTGACCAAGAAAGCCTCAAGGTAGGCCAAGGAGGTGTGTGGGAAGAGCTGTGGGTCAATGGTACTTATATGAGAGCATGGTGCCACAATGGCCTATGTGTGGAAGAGAGAAAGGACACAAGTTAGAACTAAGAACTGAAGTACCTGCTTTTTAAAGGCCTGGGCAGTAAAGGTGAGATAATCCTTCTGGGCTGAGGCTGGGAGAGACCTGAGGCCTGTTCTTCCCTTGGGGACGTTTGACAGGCCTGAATGTAGTTGATGGCCCCAAAGTCTTCCAGATGCCCCCATAGGACTCTCCAAGAGGCCCGAATGCCCCACCCCCAGATGTATCGGGAGACTGGCTGTAGTTTTAGCTGGGCCCAGGTAGGGCCTGGAGTCCCCGTTAGATGCAGTCCATGGAGTTCTCGGGGAGGAGGCCAGGGATGCAGCCAGGGAGCCCCAAGCCCTTGACAGGGGTACAGTTGATGGGGAGGCTGCAGCTTAGGGCAGGATCCTGGTTCTCTATGGCCTCCAGCCTATCCGTGTTGTTGTCCCAGTTGATGTGGAAACGGGTCACCCGGGGATTCGAGGCCAAGATGTTCCGTTGGAGCTGGGGCAGGAAGAAAAACGTCAACTATCAGCATGCCCTCTCATTACTCCTACAAAGCTAGGGCACCCCCATCCGCCACCCCAGGCCCATGAAGAGCAGACCTTGCTTATTCCATCACCAACAATATGTGTGGGACTCCAGGGAATGCCTGTGCACCATGATTTAGGGCCAGGACCTATCTAATCTTAATTCTGCGAGGCATGCTTTTGAGAAAAAAGACCTCTCTGACTGAGAATTACTTGAAAACTTTAAGTGACCTTAGCTCCCGAATCCAATAACTCAACTCCCCCAAAATGCAAAAGAGCTAGCTGATCTAGAGCTGGAAGTGTAGAAAGACCCCACCTGAGAGAAGTCTGGCTTTGGGGGCGGGTTCTCCCGCAACTCTGGGTCAGGGTACTCATTGTTGACATAGTATCCCACACGGATGAACTCCTGTCCATGGTAGGTGCAGGTGATGAGGACCACAGTCACACCAATGGCATCACTCTCAGGGATGAGGGATGGGTTGGGGGCATCGGCCTAGGGAAAACACATCCTGGGCCTTAGCACCAACTGCTCTGAGTTCAGTGTTAATGAATCAACAATAATACTAACTGCGGTATTTAAACACACCCAAAACAAGGTTATGTATTGACTGGATGACAAAAATGTGACACGCTGGAACCTAACCCTGTATTTCCTGTGGGGCCATGGTTCAGTATTCACTAATTCACTGTTCATAACAGCTTTACAGAATGTAACTCCTGTGACTAATGAGGATCAACTGTGAATCAATGGTTTATGGTAACAGTCACCACACAGAGGTGGAGGAAAGGGAGGTGTTTCAAGTACCTTTGAGAGATCAGAGAGTTCTTGAGAGCAGAGTGAGGATTTGAACCTGAACTTTTGACCACTAAACTATGCTGTGTGCTTTTGGGTAGAAGAGAATGTTTCTACGTATGAAGGCCTAAAGACTCCTTTCTTACCTGAAAGATGAACATGTGTCTCCCTGCTGGGACAGGGCCAACCAGCACCGAGTCTAGGATTTGATCAAACTCCTCACTCTCAGCTGAGCCGACATAAATGATCTTCCATTCCAGGTCTGCAAGGACAAAGAGTGTTAAAGAATTGAAATAGCCCTGGCCAGTTTGGCTCAGCGGTTAGAGCATCGGCCTGTGGACCAGAGAGTCCTGGGTTTGGTTCCCGCTAAGGGCACGTACCTCAGTTGCAATTTGTCCCCAACCCCAACCGGGGTCGTGTGGGTGGCAGCCTGTTGATGTGTCTCTCTCACGTCGATGTTTCTCTCTCTTTCTTCCCCCCTCTCTCCCTCCTGCTCTATCTGAAGATAAATGCAAAAATATCCTCGGGTGAGGATTAAAAAAAAAAAAAAAAAGAACTGAAATAAATTGACAGCAAGAAGGCAGGAAAAGGGTCTTCACATGTTAGTTTTGGACAGATCCTTAATATGGTGAAAGACCCTTATTCTCAACAACACCTGACACTCACTCTGGGTACTAAGTACCAGGAACTGTAGTCCTGAACACTGGGGTGGGCAGGAAGCTCTTACTTCCAATGGGAGTGAGAAATTTCTCCTGTGGGCCTAGCTCTGCCAGGCGACCTTGACTCTGCACCTCAGGGAAACTCGGGCCTCTCAAAGCCTGAGGGCAAACCGTATGGCAGAGGCTGAATTAAGACCCACGTGATGGAGGCGTGCTGAGGAGGAACAGCAGGGAGTTGGGCCATTTCAGGGCCCTGCCCACTGGGTACTGGGATAGGAAGCAGCATCCTCTTTCACACACAGGGACTGGTGCCACCAAACTGAGTAGATCCCTCGACAACTGGGGCAGGGTGGCAGATTCCAATACAGCAGGACAGCCAGCCGGCAGGAGAGGGAAGATGAGGCTGCTGGAGGAGTCAGCCAGTCCCCAGGTCTTCCAGATCCAGTACCGAGTCACGCCTGTTTATGGCCACTGGGGCGACTGATGGCTCAATCAAAAAAATGTGACATCATAAGGTGATCCTCTTAACCACAACTCTCTTGCCTTTGATCCAGTAGAGGGGACCCCATCCCTGAGGATGTTCTGGCAAGATGAAAGAAAAAGTGCTTAAGGAGACCCTGCCCATCAATCACAGGAAATTCCCAGTGACCACTGCCTCTTGCAAGAGGTCCAAGTGTATCAGGGGCAAGGTCACATTAGTACAGGGAGGCTTGGCAGGAGACCTGAAACTTATTTTAGGTTCTCTGAAATTACACAACCTACCACTCCAGCAACTGGGGGAAGTTTCACAAGCTGTGATTTTCACAGGAAGCAAATGCTCTTGGAAGCTGCCCTGTTCCTTGGTCCAGTGTCCTGCAAGTGCATCCAACTTCAGAAGCACACTGATGCTGGGCCACAGCTATGAAGGTTGGTCACCTTAGCCCCAAGCTCTTCCTCGATACACTGGCTTCCTGTCCCTTTGCAGTTCCACCCAAGTCTACTCAGGGACCCAAGCAGGTTTGAGATACAGTGTGACACCCTCCCTCCAAAGGGGTCACTGGGGTTCATACTCCAGTATCTTTATTATTTGTAGGGAGGACTAAGTTTATTGATTTGTTTTTGCTACAAGTAGTGACATGACTAGACATAACACGTTTGGAACAAACAGAAAACCAGCTAGCTGTTCTCACCTTTCTCACACAGGTCTAGATTTTGGTTATCTTTTCTCCTGGCCTCTCCCCCATCACCAGATGGAATAACATATGTGTGCATTTAACTAATGTGCTGGGATCAGGGGAGATAAAAAGGAGACTGAAAGAGCAGGTTCAGGGCACACCATAGGCACGTTATGTTTAATACTGTTAGCAAAACCTAAACAAAGACTGTGTGGGTGCTGACAGGAAAATACACTACATGGGTGGCCAGGCAAGTGGGCCACAGTGGATCCCTCAATGCTGGAGAAATTAACCAGAGAATTAACAGGGGGTCAGAGAAATAATGACTCAAGAGTTGGAGGAGCTGACAAAAACATCTACAGAAGACAAAAGATAAGGACCTACATATTGGAATCATCTTTTTTTTTTTAATCCTCACCCGAGGACATTTTTTCATTTTTTTTGGTTCAGATAGAGTGGGAGGGAGAGAGAGGAAGAGAGAGAGAGAGAAACATCGACGTGAAAGGGACACATCGAGTGGCTGCCACCCACACAACCAACCAGGGCCGGGGACAAACTGCAACCGAGGTACGTGCCCCCAGCGGGAACCGAACCCAGGTCTCTCTGGACCGCAGGCCGATGCTCTAACTGCTGAGCCAAACCGGCCAGGGCTGGAATCGTCTTAAAGTTGAAGTGTTTTAAGCTGAAGTATACTTAAGTGGCTTCATTTTTTTAACATAACCCCTCTTTAGAATTAGATATGGAATATCAGTCACCAATACAGCACAAACTCACTCATATTGAATACAGGACACAATTTTATACGTCACATGTGTACTTAACCTTTGGGGCAATTTCAAAGACAACTGCATTACATTTTGTCTTTATACCCTAACTTTATGATCTAACCACTGCACAAGATACTCCTCCACTATTTTTTTTTTTAATTTCTTTTTTTCCTTTATTGATTTTAGAGAGAGAGGAAGTGAGAGGGAAAGAGAACATCGACTGGCCGCCTCCTGCATGCCGCCCACTGGGGATCAGGCCCACAACCTGGGCATGTGTCCCAACTAGGAATAGAACCGGCGACCTCTTGGTGCATGGGTTGACGCTCAACCACTGAGCCACAGAGGCCAGACTCCTCCACTATTTATGAAAACAAAACCAAAACCAACAGCATGATAAAACATGTAAAGCCCTGGCTGGTTTGGCTCAGTGGTTAGAGCGTTGGCCTGCGGACCAATGAGTCGTGGGTTCAATTCTGGTCAAGGGCACGTACCTCGGTTGCAGTTCATCCTGGTCCTGGTCAGGGTTGTGCAGGAGGCAACCGGTTAATGTGTCTTTCTCACATCGATGTTTCTCTCTCCCACTGTATCTGAAGATAAAATGGAAAAAAATATCTTCGGGTGAGGATTAAAAAAAAAAGAAAAAGACATAAAATATTATCGTAGTTGAAACAGCTGAGGGACCTGTTTCCTGCCACTTAAAAAACTTATCTAGTAGGCCTTTTTCTGTTTATCATTTTATTTTTGTTCATAATGGTACAGATGAACCTTGGCCTGACCACAGCTGTGGGTCTAAACATCTGGCCCAATGACTTATTCAAGCAGTGCCTGTTGAATTTCTCAACTAAAGGAGGGGTGGGGTGGGGAGATGTCAAACCTAATGTGCTAAATGTGGACCCATGGTTTGGAAGCATCTATTTCTAGATACTGAGGAGAAAAGAGAGCAAAAGGGGCTTGGAGCCCTTGGAAAATGAGGTCAGCTGACTGGCTGCAGTTTAGGTGTCTTGTCAGATCTGCAGTTGCTAGTGTTGAGGTAACAAGACTGAGATTACTCCAGGATCTGAGACTTCTAAAGCCAGGCCCATTCCATCTTTTGGAAGACAGGCGGGAATCAAATTCTCTGTTCTGTGGGAAGAGACAGAAAGCAAGCTGACAGGTTAGAGCTATGGAGAGCCCTAAGGGGTAGAACCAGAGTCTGGATTTCCAGGTCAGAGTTTGCTTTCCAACTTGAGTTTCTCTGAGCAAAAGCTTTATTGTCCAGTATAATTAATAATAGTACCCCCTTCGCTCTCTTTTGAGAGTCCTGATGTGGAAATAAATTATATGATCAGTTCTGTTTATGTTCTACTTCTAAAATAGAAGATGCATTCTTTCTTTCCCAGGTTTCAGCAAAGATAAAGAACCCTGAACTCAGAACAAGCCCTAATGTCAATAATTGTACCAACCAGCTGTGTGACCTTGGAGAAGTCATTGTTTCTCTCTATTAAAATATAAGGACCAGCAGATTGACTCTGTACCTCAACTATGATGTTATAAACAGATTAGTAAAGTAACAGGGCAGGGGTTTCCTAGGAATAAAAGTACTAGATAATGACCACACAACCACTTTTAAATGCAAGGAGTATAAACAAACAGGCTGATTGGAATTTGATCGCTTGCCATCTGAGAACTGTGAATTCCTTAATCTATTAGCTCTTTACATCTCCTCCTGGCTTCAAAATTAAATCTTATTCTATAGTGACATTCCACACTTGATTTATTTATACTCTGCTTTGTTAGAGAAAGGATTTAACTGGACTCATTCTATAGTTAGCCACAAGTAGACCACATAGTTTGAAAAAAGAAACCAGAGACAGACTGATCCATTGGTCCAGCCCAAGCACACAAACATCTCCAATTGTATCAACCCTAAACTAATCCAAGTGGCTGGCTTTGCAAGCAAACTACCCAACTACTACCTAGAGGTGCTCGTTTGGTATGCCCTGGCCTCATAGATCTTCACCTCCTCAGCTGCTGTCTCTTTTCTTTTTAACCACCAAGTAGAGAAGTGGTCTGATGGAGTACAGTCATACCTCAGAGGTACTGTGGGTTAAGTTCCAATTCACAACAATAAAGCAAGTAGTGATCCTTTTGCTGGTAGGAGTCTTACTTTCAATTTGTAAAAAAAACAACATCTGTGAAGTGCAAAAAAATGGAAGCATTTACTCCTGAAAGTGGTGCCAAGACTCTCTGGATGACCTTAGATTTTTGGATTTTTATAGACCTTTCCTTGAAAGGTCTTTCATTCTTTGTGGCTTCCATCTTCTCATCTGTGAGATGAGAGCCATGTCTACCTTTATGTCACACAGATGAATAAGCACATCTGTGAAACCACTTGGAAAAGATGCCTAAAAAGTTGTGACCTCCCAGCTGATTATTTGAAGCTGGATACCAATATGGCTCAGCCCAGCCCAGCCCACCTAACCAGACTAGGTCAGACCATCAAAAGTGCTAAAAGAACCCAGCCGGTGTGGCTTAGTGGTTGAGCATCAACCCATGCACCAAGAGGTCACTAGTTCAATTCCTGGTCAGGGCATATGCCAAGATTGTGGGCCAAATCCCCAGTGGGGGGCATGCAGGAGGCAGCCAATCGATGTTCTTGCTCATCGATGTTTCTCTCTCCCTCTCCCATCCTCTCTCTCTCAAATAAATACAGAAAAAAAAGTGCTAAAATAATTTTGGCAGTAGGTCAGCTGGAACCTGGTGGACAAACAGTGGGAACTGGCTAATGCTTGCCTAGCTAGCCCACTCTTCAAATTTGAGTGTATTCGTCAAAGCCCATAGTCAGGGAAGAGGGAAGAATGGGAGCTGGGGAGACCAAGTTCCTCAAAGACTGGAGCTGGAAGCCAGGCCATACCTCCCCAGGTGGAGCTCAAGAGTATAGGGTTGGGGCCAGGCTAAGGAGGAGGGAAGCCAGGTTCTAGGGTATATGCTTTGAGGTAGAAAACAAGTGGGTGGGGTTGTTTAAATAGCAGGTTGGGGAGGAGATTATTATGTGAAAAATGGGGAGATGGGGGTGAGTGAGGTCTTGCCATGGGGCGAGGGTCCTTTTTCACAGGGAAAAAGGGTGACAGGACGGGTTTCACTGGGAAAACTGGGAGAGAGGCCTCCACAGGGGAACTGGCAAATGGGAGGGGGCTGAGGATTGGAGTCTCCCTAGGAAAAAAGTGAGATGGGAGTGTCTCGCCAGAGGAGAGGGGATGATGGGTGAATAAGACTGAGTGGCTGTAACGTTAAAAAAAAAAAAAAAAAAACTATACAGAAACGGAAGATGGGGTGGCTGAGAGTCTCCGCAGGTTAAAGAATGGCGGCTGAGGTCTCCACATAGAAAACGGGAGCCTAGGAGCTCCACAGGAAAAAGTGTGTTTGGGCGGGGATGATGATGTCTCCACCGTGGGAAATGAGAGAACCCGTGCGGAAGGGGTCGGGTTGGCAGTGGGGTAGGGTGGGAGGTAGCCTCCACGCGGAGGTTGGGGCTGGCAGGGAGGGAGGGGTTAGATAGTGATTTGGGGGTTATTTCACCGGGTAGGAGGTTGGCCGCGAGGGTCTCTACAGGAAAGTCGGGTTGGCAAGGGAACGCGGGGAAGGGGGACAGTGTCCCCACAGGCCTAGCCTCACCGTCCGCCAGAGCTTCACTGCACTCGAAGCTGATCTCGAACCGGAAGGGGCTGTGGAAAGGGCTCGGATTCTCCAGCACCGCCACGTTCAGCACCGACACCTTGGCCATTGCCTCGCCGGGCGCGGCTCAGTTGGGGCCGAGCCCACGTCTGGGTCCTGAAGGGTCAGCGGGACAGCGTTGCCTACGGAACCCCCTACCTCCTCTGTCCGCGGACTGAAGTGCGTATACGGTCCGCGCGCCTCCTTCAAATAGCCGGCCGCACGCTCCGACCAATCACCGTAAACGCTCCCCGGTTGCGTAAGCACTCCGTTAGCCAATCCTGGAGCGCCGGGCTGCGCGCGCCGAGACTCCCGGGACCAATCAGCAGAGCTCCCTCTCCCGGCTGTGCAACGGAGGCGGGACCACCTCTTGGCTTCTTTGGGTATCCGCGGGGAACCAATTCCCAGCGTCTCAGACTCAGATATCGCAGGCGGGGGTAGGCGGAGTCAGAGCGCGGGGCTCCTGTCGACCAATCCTGAGGGTTCCCGCACCGGCGTGGCCCGCCTTTCGCCTAGTTCTTCCGGGAGACGCAACCCAGGGGGAGCAGCACCGCCAACTGCCGAGCGGTGGCGCGCGGCGCTCGCTTAAGAGGGCGGGGAGGGCGGTGCTCGAATCCGCGGTGATTGGCAGGTGATAATAGGGCGGTGCTAAAGCAGATTCTGTGAGAATTTATTGGCTGGATTAGCCCCAGGGGGCGGGAGGAGAGGAAGGCTTGTCTGGGGATTCGTGGGAAAGGAGCGGAAATCGGCCGCCGGCGCGGTTGAATTGGGTGTAAAGAGGAAGGAGGGGTGTTTGCAGCTTCGGCGCTTGCAGCAGGTGAGCGTTACCGGGAGCTTCTCTGGCCCCTCAGGCCCAGCGGCCACGGAGTCCGTTGTGAACGTTGTGAACGTTTGACTCACCCCTGAGGGGAGACGGACCGGCAGTAACGCGGCGCTGGGGCCCGGGCCCTGTCTGTCGGGCCCGGTTCGAATGCCGCCCTCTCCTCCTGAGGGTCGCTGGGAGGTGTGTCAGGTGGACAACGCTGTAAATAGAGTTCGAGTCCGGCCTCTGCTACTCAACTGCCAAGGCTACGATTCCCCGCTCAGTTAACGGGGCCGTGAAAGCACACTGACGTAACTCGTGACTTAGATGTAATACATCTAAGAACTTCTCTCCACACTCATGCCTGGGCGGGCCACCGTTGCCCCCAGCCAGGAAGACCCCAGGCACCTCTGCACCCACTCTCTCTGCTCTCACCCGCGACCAGTGGAAAAATAACTCAAGCCACATACTTAATTTTAAATTTGTCTATTAACTACGTTTTAAAAAGTAAAAAACAAAAACAAAAAACAGGTGAATTAATCTTAATATGTTGCATTAATCCAGTATAACCAAAATATTTCAACAGGTGGTGAATATAAAAAATACAAATGAGATAACTTAGATTCTTTTACTCCGCACTAAGTCTGTGAAGTCCCATTCTTTTTACACTTACAATTACATTTTCATTAGAAAGAGTTGGTCTGGCTTTAAGTAAATAGAACTTCAGATCTACAGTTAAAAATGTAGATTCCCATGCCCAAGCCTTCCTAACATACTTAAAAGTTTTCCATGAGCTCAAATGCATATTGGTTTTTATATTTAATTTTTTTCTTTACTGATTTTAGAGAGAGAGGAAGGGAGAAGTAGGGAGAGATGGAAACATCCATGAGCAAGAACATCGACTGGCCACCTCCTGCACACCCCCATTGGGGATCGGGCCCACAACCTAGGCATGTGCCCCCACCAGGAATCGAACTGGCAACCTCTTGGTGTGTGGGTCAATGCTCAACCACTGAGCCACACAGGCTGGGCTGCATATTGGTTTTTAAATTGAAATGTTATTTGATTAAAATTAAGTGACATGGAAAGTTGTGTTTCGCAATGGCAGTAGCTATATTCAGGTGGTCATGAACCCCTATGGCGAGTGGCTACTGTATTATTGGACAGTACAGGTCAAATACTGGATTAGTTACTCTCCTGCTTATGATGTGAGTGATCTATTTTTCTCAGGATAATAACACAATAGCCTCGCTCCCCGCCCCTCCCATCTACTGCTTCACTTTTCACAGTTTCAGTTACCTGCCTCAACCTTGGTCCAAAAATACTAAATGGAAAATTCCAGAAATAAACAATTCATATGTTTTAAACTGTGAAATTGTGCACTGTTCTGAGTATCGTGATGAAAAATGAAATCTTGCACTAGCTAGTGCTGTCTGGGAGGTGAATAATCCCTTTGTCTAGCACAGTGATTTTCAACCAGTGTGCTGCAAGGATTTTTAAAACATGCAATATGTGTCCTGGCCAGTGTGGCTTGACTGAGCATTGCCCCATGCACCGAAGGGTTGCCGGTTCAATCCCAGTCCGGGTGTGTGTGCGCGAGGAAACAAATGGATGTTTTATTCTCACATTGATGTTTCTCTTTCTCTCTCTCTCTTTCTCAAATAAATACAAACATAAAAAACAAACAAAGAAACAAAAACATGCAATATCTGACTATTTAGTCAGGAGCACTGACCTCTTTTCCCTTAGATTGTAAAATAAAACTATGATAACAGCCAATATAATAGCTGTCTGGTGCGAATGAATCAAAATTACACCTATATATTTTTTTTGTCAAATTGACAAAAAATGTATTTTTTGGTGTGCTGCAGAATTTTAGTAATTAGTTTGTGTGCCATGAGATGAAAAATGTTGAAAATCACTGATGTAGTGTATCAGAGAGAGACCTCCATGTTCACATAACTTTTATTACAGTAATTGCTATAATTGTTCTATTTTATTATAAGTTATTGTTCATTTCTGACTGTGCCTAATTTAGAAATTAAACCTTATCACTGGCGTGTATGTATAGGAAATAACAGTATATATAAAGTTTGATACTATTCACAGTTTTAGGCTTCCACTGGGGATCTTGGAACTATTCTCTTCCTGTAAGGGGACACTACTGTATTGTCTTTAAGACTCTACATCAGCGGTTCTCAACCTGTGGGTCGGGACCCCTTTGGGGGTCGAACGACCCTTTCACAGGGGTTGCCTAAGACATAACAGTAGCAAAATTACAGTTATGAAGTAGCAACGAAAATAATTTTATGGTTGTGGGTCGCCACAACATGAGGAACTGTTTTAAAGGGTCGCGGCATTAGGAAGGTTGAGAACCACTGCTCTACATGCTTTGTTAACTACTACCCACAAGCCCCAACTTCAGTCCAGCCAAATTGACCCTCTCTTTGTCCCTTAAAAATCTGACATAGCATTCCCAGCACAGAGCCTCTAACTGGATTATCTTTTTCCAGTTCTTGGTAGATTATCTTCTCCCAGTTTTGGGGATGGCT
Organism: Tadarida brasiliensis; assembly: GCA_030848825.1. Lineage (NCBI taxonomy): Eukaryota > Metazoa > Chordata > Mammalia > Chiroptera > Molossidae > Tadarida > Tadarida brasiliensis. Next base: position 55,116,845 of record CM061259.1, on the reverse strand, counting down.
GATGCCTTCTTGTCACTTATGTTTCTCTGTTTAAATGTCTTCTCCTCAGAGAAGCCTTTCCAAGGGTCCCCTGACAGTGTTCATACTCAGAGTGCAAGCCTAAATAGCACTGATCCAAGCTACTAGCATTTCTTTTTTTTTGCAATTTTTATTAATTTATTTTTGTTACAGATGCTTCTCCTTTCCCCCCCTAGACACCCTCCTCCCAATCCCCCCCTCCGCAGCATTGTTGTCTATGTCCGTTGGTTACACATACGTGCATATATTAGGGGGACCGGAAAGTAATGTTGTTTCTGTGCGTTTCGATATTCAGTTGTCATTTTTCAGTTCATTGTGTACTTCAAAATCGTGCCAAAAACATTTTAAAGTTAGAGTGACTTGTTTACTGGTAAATAATTAAATCTTAATTTTTTTTTTGCAATTTATAGTGAAATGGCCAGCCAAATACCAGAAGAGGTACATATTGTATGTTTTGTGAGTTTCACAAGGGTAGTAACGCAACAGTTGCTACCAAAAACATTTGCGGTGTTTATCCAAGTGCATTAGACATTCGTAAATGCCAAAGGTGGTTTTCTAAGTTCAAATCCAGTAATTTTGATCTTTCTGACTCGTATCGATCAGGAAGACCCACAACTTTAGACAATGACATGTTAAGGGTGGAAGTGGAAGCAAATCTGTGTTAGACAATCGAGGAACTGTCAAACACTCTTAACCAACCTTGGTTGACCATCCAAGACATTTGCAGCAGATTGGTAAAGTAAGCAGAGCAGGTGTTTGGGTCCTGCATAATTTGTCTGAAGAAAACCAAGCTAACTGGTCCACCACATGCAACTTATTGCTTCAGCGGCACAATACAGAAGCGTTTTTTGATCTCTTGATCACTGGACATGAAAAATGGGTCCTCTATGATAACCCAAAATGCAAAAGGCAGTGGCTCTCTCTGAAGGAATCACCACTAAGTACAGCTAAGCCAGGTTTACACCCCAAAAAGGCACTTTTATGTGTTTGGTGGAGTATTCGTGGGGTCGTTCATTTTGAAGTGCTGAAACCTGGACAAACTGAATGCAGACCTTTACTGTGAACAATTGGATCGAGTAAATCAATCTTTAATTGAAAAGTGCCCAGCGATTATCACCAGAGAAGGCGTTATTCTGCAACACGATAATGTAAGACCGCACTGCGCAAGACGAACCCTGGAAAAAATTAATGAATTGGGGTGGGAGGTATTGCCTCACCCACCATACTTGCCCGATATTGCTCCATCGGATTTCCATTTATTCCGATTGCTACAACATTTTCTAAGTGGCAAAAAATTTGAAAATTTGGATGATGTCCAAATGCCATCTCCAGATATTTTGCTCAAAAACCAATTGATTTTTATCGATCTGGCATTGAAAATTTGCACACTAGATGGCAAAAGGTTGTTGATAATGAGGGTGATTACATCATTGATTAAAAATAAAAACTTGTTAAAAATTTATCTGTTTGAATTAATGTCGTAAAAACACGACATTACTTTCTGGTCCCCCTAATAAGTTCTTTGGTTTATCTCATCCTTCTCCTCCAAACCCCCCCTCTGAAGTTTCTCAGTCTGAACCGTACCCCTTTCTATGTCTCTGGGTCTATTTTGTTCATTATATTCCACAAATAAGTGAGATCATGTGGTATTTGTCTTTCTCTGATTGCCTTATTTCGCTTAGCATAATGCTCTCCAGGTCCCTCCATGTTGTTTCAAAGGATAAGAGATCTCTCTTTCATATAGCTGCATAGTGTTCCATTGTGTATATGTACCACAGATTTTTAACCACTCATCTATTGATGGACACTTGGGCTGTTTCCAGATCTTAGCGATTGTAAATAGTGCTGCTATGAACATAGGGATACATATATTCTTTCTGATTGGTGTTTCAGGCTTCTTAGGATATATTCCTAGCAGTGGGATCACTGGGTCAAATGGCAGATCAATTTTTAATTTTTTGAGGAAACACCATATTGTTTTCCATAGGAGCTGCACCAGTCTGCATTCCCAACAGCAGTTTATATGGAACCAGTGTACTAGAGTTCCCCTTTCTCCACACCCTCACCAGCACTTGTTTGATGATTTGTTGATGGCAGCCATTCTGGTAGGTGTGAGGTGATACTTCATAGTCATTTTAATTTGCATCTCTCTGATGATTAGTGACTTTGAGCATTTTTTCATATGTCTCTTGCCCATGTGTATGTCCTTTTTGGAGAGGTGTCTATTTAGGTCCTCTGCCAATTTTTTTTTTTTTTTTAGTACGTGCTCCTAGCGGGAACCGAACCCGAGACTCTCTGGTCCGCAGGCCAACGCTCCAACTGCTGAGCCAAACCGGCCAGGGCCTTCTGCCAATTTTTAAATTGGAATCTTTGTCTTCCTTTTGTTGAGTTGTATGAGTACTCTCTATATTTTATAAATTAACCCCTTATTTGATGTATCTTTGGCAGATATGTTCTCTTATATAGTGAGCTCCCTTTCCATTTTGATGGTTGTTTCTTTTGCTGTGCAGAAGCTTTTTAGTTTGATGTAGTCCCATGTATTAATTTTTCCTTTGTTTTTCTTGACTTTGGCATTGTATCAGTGAAAATTCTGTTATGTGTGATGTCTGAAATTTTGTTGCCTACATTTTCTTCTAGGATTTTTATGGATTCACGACTCACATTTAAATCTTTTATCCATTTTGAGTTTATTCTTGTGTATGGTGTAAGTTGGTGATCTAGTTTCGTTTTTTTGCATGTAGCTGTCCAATTTTCCCACCACTATTTATTAAAGAGGCTGTCTTTACTCCATTGGATGCTCTTGCCACCTTTGTCAAATATTAGTTGAGCATAATATCTTGGGTCAATTTCCGGGTTCTCTGTTCTGTTCCATTAATCTGTATGCCTGTTCTTGTGCCAGTACTAGGCTGTTTTGATTACAATGGCTTTGTAGTATAAACTGATATCTGGTATTGTGATCCCACCTACTTTGTCCTTCTTTTTCAAGATTGCTGTGGCTATTCAGGGTCTTTTTTGGTTCCATATAAACTTTTGAAGTATTTGTTCTAGTTCTGTGAAATATGCCGTTGGTATTTTAATAGGAATTGCATTGAATCTATAGATTACTTTGGGTAATATAGACATTTTAATGATGCTAATTCTTCCAATCCATGAACAAGGTATATGCTTCCACTTTTTTATATCTCCCTCTATTTCTTTTTTTAATATCCTGTAGTTTTCTGCAAATAGGTCCTTCACTTCTTTGGTTAAGTGTATTCCTAGGTATCTTAATTTTTTTGCCGCAATGGTAAATGGGATTGTTTTTTTAGTTTCTTTTTTTGTGAGTTCATTATTGGTATATAAGAATGCCATTGATTTCCTGATGTTAATTTAGTATCCTGCTACTTTGCCAAATTCATTTATTAAATCTAGTAGATTTTTGATAGAGTCTTCAGGGTTTTCTATGTACACTATCATGTCATCTGCAAATAATGACAGTTTCACTTTCTCCTTGCCAGTTTGGATCCCTTTTACTTTTTCTTCATGTCTAATGCTGTGGCTAAGACTTTCAGTACTATGTTAAATAAGAGTGGCAAAAGTGGGCATCCCTGTCTTGTTCCTGTTCTTAAGAGAAATGCTTTTAGTTTTTGCCCATTGAGTATGATGTTGACTGTAGGTTTTTCATATGTGGCCTTTATTATGTTGAGATATGATCCCTCTATTCCCACATTGCTGAGTGTTTTTATCAGAAATGGGTGCTGGATTTTGTCGAATCTTTTTCAGTGTCTATTGATATGATCATATGGTTTTTATCCTTCATTTTGTTTATGTGGTATATCACATTTATTGATTTGCGAATATTGAACCAGCCTTGCATCCCTGGGATGAATCCCACTTGGTCATGGTGAATAATTTTTTTAAAGTATTGCTGGATCCGATTTGCTAACATTTTGTTAAGGATTTTGGCATCTATGTTCATCAGGGATATTGGCCTGTAGTTTTCTTTCTTTGTAGTGTCTTTATCTGGTTTTGGAATTAGAATTATGCTGGCCTCATAAAACGAGTTTGGAAGTCTTCCTTCTTCTTGAATTTTTTGGAATAGTTTGAAGAGAATGGATGTTAGTCCTTCTTTGAATGTTTGGTAAAACCCCCCCATGAAGCCGTCGGGCCTGGGCTTTTGTTTGCTGGGAGATTCTTGATTACATCTTCAATTTCTGTAGTTGTTATTGGTCTGTTCAAGTTTTCTATCTCTTCCTGGTTCAGTTTTGGGAGACTATGTGTTTCTAGAAATTTGTCCATTTCGTCTAGATTGTCCAATTTTTTGGCATATAATTGTTCATAGTATTTGTTAACAATCCTTTGTATTTCTTTGGTGTCAGTTGTTACTTCTCCTCTTTCATTTTTGATTTTGTTTATTTGGGTCCTCTCTCTGTTTCTTGGTGAGTCTAGCTAAGGGTCTATCAATCTTGTTTATCTTTTCAAAGAACAAGCTCTTTGTTTCTTTGATCTTTTGAATTGTTTTTTTTTAGTCTCTATGTCATTTATTTCTGCTCAGAACTTTACTATTTCTTTCCTTCTACTTGCTCTGGGATTTTCTTTTTGTTTACTTTCTAGTTCTTTAAGTTGTAGGGTTAGAAAGTCAATTAGGAATTTTTCCTGTTTCTTGAGGGAGGCCTGTAGTGCTATGAACTTCCCTCTCAGGACTGCCTTTGCTGCGTCCCATAGATTTTGTGTTGTTTTGTGTTCATTTTCATTGGTTTCCAGGAAGGTTTTAATTTCTTCCTTGATCTCCTTGGTAACCCATTCATTGTTTGATAACATGCTATTTATCCTCCATGTGTTTGAATGTCTTTGTGCGTAATTGAGTTCTAGTTTCATGCCATTTTTATCTGAGAAGATGCTTGGTATGATTTCAGTCTTCTTGAACTTGTAGACACTTAGTTTGTGTCCTAACATGTGGTCTGTCTTTGAGAATGTCTCATGTGCACTTGAGAAGAATGTGAATTCTGCAGTTTTGGGGTGTAATTCTCTGTAGATATCTATTAAATCCATTTGATCTAGTGCATCCTTTAGAGTCTTTATTTATTTCCTTGTTAATGTTTTGTCTAGAGGATCTATCCAGTGATGTCAGCAGGGTGTTGAAGTCCCCTGCTATGATTGTATTGCTGTTGATTTCTCCCTTGAAGTTTTTCAGAAATTTAAAAATATATTTTGGTGCTCCTATATTGGGTGCATATATGTTTACCAAGGTTATATCTTCCTGTTGGATAGATCCTTTCAATATTATGTAGTGGCCCTCTTTGTCTCTAGTTATGGCCTTCATTTTGAAGTCTATTTTATCAGATATGAGTATTACTACCCCAGCTTTTTTTCCCTTTCCATTTGCTTGGAAGATTTTTTTCCATTCCTTCACTTTCAACCTATGTGAGTCTTGTTGTGAAGTGAGTCTCTTGTAAGCAACATATATGTGAGTGATGCCGTCTTATCCAATCAGTTACTCCATGTCTTTTGATCGGAGTGTTCAATCCATTTACATTTAAGGTTATTATTGATAGGTACTTATTTATTGCCATTTTTGTTTATTGTGGTTATATTTTTCTTCCTCTTTCTTCTATTAATTACAGCAGTCCTTTTAACATTTCCTGGAGTGCTGGTTTGGTGCTAATATATTCCCTTAGCCTTTTTTTTTTTTGTCTGAGAAGCTCTTTATTTTACCTTCTATTTTGAACAATAGCCTTGCTGGATAGAGTAGTCTTGGATTCAGATTTTTGTTTTTTATTACCTTGATTACTTCATGCCATTCCCTTCTGGCCTGTAGTGTTTCTGTTGAGAAGTCAGCTGATAGCCTTATGAGGGTTCCTTTGTAGGTAACCTGTTGCTTATTTCTTGCTGCCTTTAGGGTTCTCTCTTTATCTTTAATTTTTGGCATTTTAATTATTATGTGTCTTGGTGTGGGCCTGTTTGGGTTCTTTTTACTTGAGGTTCTCTGTGCTTCTTGAACTTGAATGCTTTTTCCTTCACCAAATTAGGGTAGTTTTCTGTCATTATGTCTTCAAATATATTCTCTAACCCATGCTCATTTTCTTCTTCTTCTGGAACTCCTATGATGTGCATGTTGTTACGTTTTAAGTTGTCCCACAGTTCTCCTAAGCTGTCTTCCTGCTTTTTAAAACCTTTTTGGTTTTCTGATTGGGTGATGTTTTTCTACCCTGTCTTCTAATTCACTGATCTGGTCCTCAGCTTCCTCTACTTTGCTGGTTATTCCTTCCAATGTGTTCTTTATTTCTGCTATGTCATTCTTCATTTCCAATTGGTTGGTTTTCCATGTTCTACATCTTTACTCATGCTGTTGAGCTCTTTACTCATGCTGTTGAACTTCCTCATTATCATCGTTCTGAACTCTACCTCTGAACTCTACTTGCTTAACTGCATTTCATTTATCTCTTCTTTGGTAAAGCTCTCTTGTTCTTTCATTTGAGACTTGTTTCTTTGTTTCACCATTTTGGGTGTCTCAGTGGGTTTCGGAGCCTGCCAAATTTTCCCTGTGGGTGTTGGTGTTCTGCTGATTGTGGCTTCCTCTACTGGATTTGGATGAGTATGAGAGGACCCACGTTAAACACCTCTGTCAAGTCTTACTTTTCTGGGTAGATTTGCAAGCCCAGGAAAGGTTAAGTTATCCTCTAGCTTTTTGCCTGGAGGCTATTAGTCTCAGTTACTTGAAGAGCTTTGGGTTGTAGCCCTCAACTGAATGAAAAAAATCCCTCAGGTGTTCAGAGTAAGAGGATTTCCAGACGGTGGGGCAGATGCTTGCTGGCTGTTAATGAGCCTCAATTTACATTTCTCTGGCCTGGCTGGGTGGTGTTAAATTCCTGAGGGAGGGGCTCTGGGAAGGGGCTCTTTGAGTAATATGGCTACTATCCTGTGAGAGAGTGATTCAGCACAAAACTCCCATTGCCCTCCCAGCTCCCGAGTCTCCACACCGTTCCAGTCCAGTCCAGTCCACCCTCCCTCTGCTGGAGCCCAAGGTGAGTGGCTGTAGCTAATTTAGTGCTCTGTCCTGGCCCTCTGCGCTGTGGAGCCGACTTGGGATGTTAACCCAGAGTGAGCTGCTCACAGCTAAAACAGCTGCTGTCCGTGGGCTCCCAGCCTACCCTCTCGTGCTTCCACAGTTCCTACCAGGATCGATTTAGTGTCCTTTTCCTGTCCTGGTTATATGGGTCCTCTCCAGCTGCTTTTCTGTTGCTTTTTCCTGATGATTTGTCTTTATTTTAATTGTAATTCCAGTTTGGTCCTGGGAGATGGTCTGTGTAACTTCCATTCACTCTGCTGCCATTTTGGAATCTCTCTCTCTCTCTCTCTTAAAAAAAAAAAAAATCTTCACCTGAGGATATTTTTCCATTGATTTTCATTTAGAGTGGGAGGGAGGGAGGGGGAGAGAGAGAGAGAGAGAGAGAGAGAGAGAGAGAGAGAGGAGAGAAACATTGATTGATTGCCTCCCACACGACCCCAACCAGGTCCGGGGATCAAACCACAACCAAGGTATATGCCCTTGACTAGAATTGAACTCAAGACTCTTTGGTCTGCGGACTGACATTCTAACTGCTGAGCCAAACTGGCCAGGGCACTACTAACATTTCTTATCCAGCCACCTCTGTGGCCTCCTTAGAGTCTTAAGGCCTCATAATGCTAGGTATATTTTTATATTTACATGTTACATTAATTAAAAATATATATTTTTTGCACTTAAAAAAACAGAAAACATTTTTTCCGCCTTTGAAATTACTTGGCTACAAGAAAATTCACATTTGTGATGGCTGTGATTTCTTGGCAATCATTGGGCCTACTTGGACATTTTTGTGACTCAAGGAAATCTAATTTTCAAATTATTTCCAAATGTAATTTGATTGTTTATGAATACTAAAATTAATGATGAATGAAGTTGCCATAATAAACATTTTCTAGATGTTTAATTAAACATCTAGCATTCCAACTTTGTAGTTTTCTTTTTGCATTTTGGAACTTTTTTTCCTTTATTCCCAGTCCCAACCTTTTCATAGCCCCTGAAAAGCTCATCAGCCTGGTGGTGCTAATAAAAAATGTCTCAGTACAGCTGGCTGAATAATCCTCAGTTGTAAACCAGATCATGTCATTACTCTGCTTAAAACCTTCAAAGGCTTATCATACTTAGAACGAAACCTAAGATCCTTACTGTGGCTTAGGAGGCCCTGCCTCATGGCCTCAGCTAACCTCTCAGGCCTCATCTACCAGTCACCCTCTTGTCACCACTCTCAAACTCTGCTGGCTTTATTTCGTGTCCTTCAACACAACAAGCTTATTCCTGCTGCAGGGCTTTGTACTTGCTGCTCCCTCTGCCTGGAATCGGCTTCCTTAAGAATAATGTATGGTTGTCTCATTCTCATCATTTATGGTTCAACTCAAATGTCCCTCTGAAGCCTTCCTGGACCACCCTAGTTAAAGTAGCCCTTCCTTGATCATATCACCATGCTTTATTATCTTAGTAGCACTCAGACTCTGTACTTATCTTGGTTTTGAGTTGTGCTTGTTACTGCTCATCATCCCTTAGTAGATTGAAAGCTGGTTGTGGACAGAAATCTCACCTGCCTCACACTGACCTCTCAATGTGTTTTTGGAGATTAGCACAGGGCCTCACACAAAGTCTTCAGTAGATTAAAAAGAAAAGAATAAATCCATGTAAAGGGCTAAGCATAGTACCTGAAATGTGAAAAACAATAAACATGAACTGTTAGTAGAACGTAGTAATAAGCAGATAAGTCTTTATTCTTCTGTAATATTTCAGGTACACAGACTTGAAAAACTATAAGAAATGCTAAAACAAAATACACTTTTACTTATTGCCCAGCTTAAGAAGTAAAACATGAGGGATGTGATTGAAAGGCCCCTGCCTCAAACCTACTACTTTCCCATTTTCCTCCATTGTAACTACAACCCTGGATTCAGTGTTTCTTTTTCTGTGCATGTTGTATATCTTCATATGCATGTGTCTTTAAACAATATATAATATTGCATGTTATGTTCTACAATTTTATATAAATGATATCAATACAAAAAAAGAGTTAAGCTAATAGGCCTGAGACTGCTATTCTTAGAAAGACCTATTGGCAATATTGGCCTTTGGCTGGTGTCTAGGAAATTGGATTTTAGGAGCGTTTCCACCAGTCCGTAAATGATAAGAGTGGCTTGTGGTGCCTAAACTATTTGTACAGTGTGGTTTATATTAAACACTTGCTTTCTTTCTGGAGTCTGGAATTCTGGTACTTGATCAGCTCTCAGTAAATACCCTAGCACTGAGTCTCTAATGAGCTTCCCTGGTAGACAACATTTCACACAAGTTGTCACAGCTCTGCTCCAGGAACTAAGTGCATCCCATATGACTCCACTAGGATAGGACTCTTGGAGGCTTGCACCTGGTTTCCTCCAGACTTCACCCCATGCACCTTTTCCCGTGGTTAATTTTGCTTTGTATTCTTTCATTGTAAGAAATCACAGGCATGTGTACAATCATATGCTAAATCCTTGAGTCTTCCTAGAGAAGACCTGGAGATGATATCCTGACAGGGCTGGATCTAGGGTAAGGCAAGCAAGGCACATAGGGCACAAAATTTGACATTCTCACTCCCAGGGTCACTTAAATGTCCAACTTGTATTTGCATGATCTTGAGGGTGAGTGCCTCCTAAAATTTTCACCCTACATAGGTCACTCGCTTCATTCTAGTCCCCACCCTACCTTATGAAACTTGCTTCTCTCTCTCTCTCTCTCTCTCTCTCTTTTGGTAATCCTCACCCGAGGATATTTTTCCATTGATTTTTAGATAGAGTAGAAGGGAGGGAGGGAGGGAGGGAGGGAGGGAGGGAGAGAGAGAGAGAGAGAGAGAGAGAGAGAGAGAGAGAGAGAAACATTGATGTGAGAGAGACGCATCAATTGGTTGCCTCCCGCACTACCCTGACCTGGCCCAGGGATTGAACCTGCAACTGAGGTACATGCCTTTGACCAGAGAGTCTTGGGAATCGAACCAGAGACTCTTTGGTCTGCAGGCCGATGCTCTAACCACTGAGCAAACCCGGCTAGGGCTGAAACTTGCCTTTTTCGTCTAATATAATGCTTTTGAGATTTATCTTTGTTGACATGTATACAGCTCTAATTCATGTATTTTCACTGCTAGAAAGCTGTGCTGTCTGGTATAGCCACTGGCCACATGCAACTGAAAATTTTATTTTCCCAGTGACACTAGCCACATTTCATGTGTTTAATAGGCACCTGTGGGTAGTGGCTGCTGTATTGGACCACATGGATAGAGAACACTTCCATGATCATAGAAGGTTTTATCAGACAGTATTTATGTACCCATTCACCCCTTGATATTTAGGTTGTTTCCAGCTTCCTACTATTACAAACAAGTGTTACAGTGTTCGTTGTTGTGTATGTCACCTTGTGTACACATGCAGGAGTTTCTCTGAGATACATATCTAAGAGTTGAATTGCTGGCTTATGGGTTATGGGAGTATTCACATTTACTAAATATTGACAATTTGCTCTTTAAAATGATCATCCCAGTTCTCACTCCAACTAACAGTGCTGCTATTGTTCAGTGTCCTTATCAACACTCGGTATTGTCAGACTTTTACATTTTTGTCCTTCGGATGGATGTGAATTAGTGGTTTCAATTTGCATTACCCTGATTATTATTAGTGAGGTTGAGCTATTTTCATATGTTTATTGATTCTTTGCCCTCTGTTAATTGCCTGTTCATATATTTGCCCATTTTCCTGCTGGCTTGTCTTCATCTTAATTCAGGAGTTCTTCTCACATCTGAGATTTGTTTTTATTGATTTTTTAGAGAGGGGGGGGGAGAGAAACCTCAATGTAAGAGCAATACATTGATTGGCTGCCTCCTGCATGCCCCCTACTAGGGATTGGGCCCTACAACCCGGGCATGTGCCCCGACCAGGAATCAAACTGGGACCTCTCAGTCCATAGGACAATGCTCAATCCTCTGAGCCACACTGGCTGGGCTGCTTTTTCATTTTTATGGTGACTTTTGATGTTCATAACATTATTATTGTTATTATTATTTTAATGTCATCAGGGTTATATATATATCCAGAAGATAAACTGTTTTTGTAATAATTTAAAGGAGTTATTTGATTTTCTCATTTGTGCTGTGTTGTCATGTGCATTATTAGTATAAAAGCAATGGTGGGTAGAACTGCTGGCACCTTAGCAGGAATCAATGCAGTGTCACCAAATGGTAGCAGTAGTTGTTATTGTATTGCTCACCCCCACACACTCAATGTTAAACAAAATATTTTCACTTAAGAATGTCTTGAAGAAGCAGTGAAAAGTTGTAATTGTGTTAAAGCTTTGGCTCTGCAGCAGGTCTTTTTAATATTCTGTGTGGTGAAACAGGAAGTTTGCTTAGAGCACTTCTATTGCATGCAGAAGAATGATGGCAGTTTAGGTAATATACTTGTATAGTTGTTTGAGTTGAGATAAAACTGGTGACTTTTTTCATGGAACACCATTTTTACTTGAAAAAATGACAGACTATGGTTACTCAGATTAGGATATTTGCAGATATTTTCTCAGAAATGAATGAAGTGAGCTGGTCACTGCGAGGACAACTGATGGTTGTTGCCAATGATAAAAGCTGAGCTTTCAAGCAAAACTTAGACATTTGGGAACTTTTATTCACCACCATGAATCTGGCAATTTTTCAATATTTAAAAGTTTTTTATGAGCTCAATGGTGATATTAACAAATAATGACTTTACAAATATTGTATTGTGAAATGTAATAACTGAGTAGATCAGTATTTTCCAAAAGACCAATGCATGGTGTTACAAAAGCATGCATAGGAAAAAGACAAATTAAAACTGTTGTAAGATAGCCCAGCCCGTGTGGCTCAGCTCGTTGAGTGTCATCCTATGCACCAGGAGGTCGCTGGTTTGATTCCTGGTCAGAGCACATGCCCTGGTTGCAGGCTTGATCCTCAGCAGCGGGCATGCAGGAGGCAGCCCATTGATGTTTCTCTGTCATTGATGTTTCTATCTCTCTCTCTCCCTTCCTCTCTCTGAAATAAATAAAAACATTAAAAATATAAGTGATTCCCAGCCGGTGTGACTCAGTGGTTGAGTGTCATCCCATGGACCTTTTCGCTCAGGGCACTTGCCCGGATTGCAGGCTTGATCCCCAGCAGGGGGTGTGCAGGAGGCAGCCCACTGATGTTTCTCTCTCATCAATGTTTCTATCTCCCTCTCCCTTTCTCTTTCTCTAACATCAATAAAAACATATTTAAAAAATAAATAAGTGATATAAAAAAATAACAACTGTAAGATAGATGAATGTGTTTCAATGTAACACAATAAAAAAGTTCATTGATACAGTTTCATATTCCACATTGTAACTAACTTTAATACACCACCACTTGTTGAGTTTTGGTGTAGTAACAGAGTAGAATATCCCCAATTAGCTGCAAAGACTACAACACTCCTCCCTTTACAACTAGTATTTGTGAGACTGGATTTTCTTCATATACTTCAACCAAATGGCATACTGCAACAGATTGATTGCAGAAGACTATGTGAGAATCCAACTGTTTTCTATTAAGCTAGTAGGAACTTTACAAAAATGTAAAACAATGCCATTCTTTTCACTGCTTTGATTTTTAAAATATATATTTTTCACAACATAGGTTATTTATGTTAACATCTAATGGATTTATGAACTAATTTAAATTATTTAAATATTTAAATATATTTTTATTGATTTTTTAGAGACAGAGGAAAGGAGAGATAGAAACATGGATTGGCTACCTCCTGCACACCCCCTACTGGGGATGGAGCCAGCAACCAAGGCATGTGCCCTGACCAGGAATCAAACCGGAACTTCTCAGACGACGCTCAGTCCCGCTGAGCCACACTGGCCCAGCTTAGTTAGTTAAATATTTAAAAAATTTTGTCTCCCTGGCCAGTGTGGCTCAGCGGTTGGAGCATTGGTCCGAGGACCAAAGAGTCATGGGTTTGATTCCGGTTAAGGGCACGTAACCTCAGTTGCCGTTCACTCCGGGCCCTGGGGCCCTGGTCATGGTCCTGCAGAAGGCAGCCGGTCGGTTGGACGGTCGATGTAGATGTTTCTCTCTCTCTCCCTCTCTTTCCTTCCCTCCCACTCTATCTGAAGATAAACCGAAAAATATCCTCGGGTGAGGATTAAAAAAAAATTTTTTTTGTCCGTTTTAATTTCTAGATAAGTTAGTATAAATAGATATAAACCATATGCCTATAAACAACAGCTCTTTAGGTTTCTCATTAACTTTTTTAAAAGACTTAATTTTTTTATAGAGCAGCTTTAGCTTCACAGCAAAATTGAGAGTAAGTTACAGAGATTTCTCATATACCCTCTGCCCACTCCCACCCACCCCCATGCATAGCTGTCCCCACTTTTAACATCCCCACCAGGGTGGTGCATTTGTTTCAACTGATGAAACTGTGTGGACACATCATTAACAGAACATGAAGTCCATAGTTTATATTAGGGTTCACTCTTGTGTTGTACATTCTATGGGTTTGGACAAATGTATGACATGTATATAGTCTCATACAGAGTTTTTTTTCACTGCCCTGAAATCCTCTGGGCTCCACCTAGTCCTCCCCCGATCCTTGTTAATTTTTAAGAGGGTAAAGGAATCTTTATACCATAAAATTTGAGATCCTCTCTAGACTAATCTATTCTTTCCCTGGTGACTTATAACCTCTGTCTAGAGCAAGTTTCCATCTAGTCACAGGTCTCTTCATTGGCCAGCTGGTCTCTTCCTGTGCCAACACCACATCGTCTTAAATATTATCGCACTGTAACCAATCTTGGCAGGGCTAGTCCCCCACCTTGTTTTATTCTTCTTCCAGTTATATTGGTTATTCTTGGTCTTTGTTCTTCCACAGAAAGTAGGACACACAAATACTTTTTCCTAATACAAAAGTAATATATGTTTAATGTAAAAACAACAGAGTTGCAATAAAGTAAAAATTACCCACCACTGATAAACTGTTAAATTTTGGTGTATAACTTTATATTCTGCATATACTATGCACACTCACACACATACACACTTTTATGTATGTATACACATTTTTTAAATTGATTTTTTAGAGAGAGGAAGGAAGAGAGAGATAGAAACATCGATCTCTCAGGCTCGGCCGGTGTGCCTCAGTGGATTGAGCGTCGTCCCATGGAATGAGAGGTCCCGGTTCGATTCCTGGTCAGGGCACATGCCCAGGTTGCAGGCTCGGTCCCTGGTGGGGGGCGTGCAGGAGGCAGCCAATTGATGTTTCTTTCTCTCTCTCTCCCTTTAAAAAAAAAAAAAAATCAATGAAAACATATTTAAAAGAAAAGAAAAGAAAAGAAACATCAATCGGCTGCCTCCTACTGGGGATTGAGCCCGAAACCCTGGCATGTACCCTGACCAGGAATCAAACGGGGTCTTCTCAGTCCATGGAACGATGCTCAAATCCACTGAGCCACACTGGCCGGGCCACACTTTTGTTTTTCTTTGTTCAATATTTTTTAATTGATTTTTTAGAGAGAGAGGAAGGGAGAGAGAGATAGAAACATTGATGTGAGAGAGAGACATCCATTGACTGCCTCCTGCACGCCCCCCACTTGGGATCGAGCCCACAACCTGGGCATGTGCCCTGATGGGGAATTGAACCCTGCAATGTTCAATCCACTGAGCCACACTGGCTGGGCAAGGGGGCCACACTTTTTGCATATATATGTTATTTTAAAAACTGGAGCAGTCTTTTATATTCAGCCTTTTACACTTAGTACTATTATGAATATATATATTTAAAAATTTTTTTTATCCTCACCCGAGGACATTTTTGCATTTATCTTCAGATAGAGCAGGAGGGAGAGAGGGAGGAAGAGAGAGAGAGAAACATCGATGTGAGAGAGACGCATCGACTGGTTGCCACCCACACGATCCCATCCGGGACCGGGGACAAACTGCAACCGAGGTACGTGCCCTTAGCGGGAACCAAACCTGGGTCTCTCTGGTCCACGGACTGATGCTCTAACCGCTGAGCCAAACTGGCCAGGGCTATGAATATATTTTCATGTCATTTAATGTTCTTCTACATCATCATTTTAAATTGATGCATGGTATTCTGTTTGTATTGATGTGCATAATTTATGTAACTATTTTTATGCTGAAATTTTAGATTATTCTTTGTGTTTCACTCTTAAAAGTGTGACTACAGTGAATCCTCTTGCTGCTGAGTCTTCATGCCCATGTGTGATTCTTTAGGATTGATTCCCAGGAGAAGATTGGTTGGCTTAAAGTGAGGACTTCAGTTGTGAGAAGCTGGGATTACTTGGACAGGGGCAGAGAGTGGTGGAAGACAGTGGGACAGGACAGATAGAAAAGAGTAGCAGTTGCAAGGGTTTGGTCAGGGAGAGTCCAGGTCAAGTGAAAAGTGATTGCTATAAATAGAAAGGGAGAAGCCAGCAGGTGCCTGTCATCACTGCTGGTTTCCATGACTGCCATGTTTGAAAGGGTAAGAGAGGAGCAGGCTAAGCTTGAAATGCTATGGGGATAGAGGGCTAGCCTCAGCCTGACTCCCCTAGGACTTCCCAAGAGTTTGTGGGAGAGAGGAGGTTTTCTCAAGGGCAGAGGCCCCCAGTGCTTTCAGTCATGTGGGGATCTGAAGAGACTCTTCTGTTGCTCTGAATTACGGCCTTCCCTCTGGCTTGACTCCCATGGGTCCACTCTGGACAGTCCTAATACTAGCTGTGTAGGGACCATCAGAGTGTGGTGCAGTCAGTGGGCATTTCCTCTGACACGGGGAGCCAGATTGTCAGCCCCCTTTATTGAGTGCCAAGTGGGATTGGAGGGCAGTGAGTGGGGAGTGGGCAAGTGCAGCTGTGTGCAGATAGCCCTAGAACCAGCTCTGGGATCAGAAGACCAAGATGGATGCCTGGTCCAGCTCTTTCTTATTAGCTGAGTGAATGTGGGTCCGTTCTCTAACCATGTGGGGGATATTCTCTAACCTCTCTGGGCTTCAGTTTCTGCAGCTGTAAATGAGACTAAGTAACACCTGCCTCACTGGGTCGTTGAAAAGATTAAATTGGATAGCATATGTAAAGCATCTGGACTGAGGGTGTAGGCACTGTGAACTTGCTTAGTAATCTTATTTGAGTAAGTCATTTAATCACTCTAACCTCAGTTTTCTCATCTGATAAATAGGGATAATAATATATACTTTGTGATAATTAAGTGAGATGAAATGTAGGGAAGAGCTTTGAAATGATAAATCTCAATATAAAGGTTATTTATATTGTGCATGTGCAAATCCATGCCACTAACAACTACCTGAGGGTCATCCGTTGTCCAGCCCAGGAGATTTCTACTATGTGAGTAGAGGGGAAGGATGTGTGTAGGGCTGGGGAGAGTAAAGGACACAAAGGCAGAAGTACAGGCTGTGTTGTCATCTTCGGCCAGGATTATATTTCAAAATCAGATCATGAGTTGCCCTAGCTGGTTTGGCTCAGCGGTTGGAGCGTCGGCCTGCGGACCAGAGAGTCCTGGGTTCAGTTCCTGCTAGGGGCATGTACCAAAAAAAAAAAAAAAAAAAAAAAAATCAGACCGTGAGCTCAAAACCATATATAGTTAAATTTAACTACCCATAAAGCTTCTGAACTGGCTCACAGGGCATCTCTCAGTAAGTCCGGTAGAATCAGTTCCTTTTCCAGCATAGGAACAGATTTAGCCTCTTCTTGGGTTGGGCACCAGTTAAAATATTGAAGTTAGGTTTCAGGGCCATGCTGAATGAAAAACTTAGCATCACACAGTGAGAGATGTGTGGGAACTGACAACAGCTGAGGGAACAGCAGATTCACAATTCCCATCATTCTTAGCTCTCATTTCAGGTTTACTCTGGGTCTTATGTTCAAGTCAGCTTTCTGTCCTTTAACAAATATTTATTGATCACCTGTGTGCAGATGCTATGCTAGACATGGGAACAGCAGTGAAAAAAACATTCTATATTACCTTCTAGTTGGGGAGGCAGACAACAAACAAGCAAAAAAGATAAGTTTGTGAGATGGGAGTACTATGAGAGACAAAGCAAGACCAAGGTTAGGAAGTTCTGGAATGGCCAAAGCAGTTTAAATGGAGTAGCTTGCTGGGAAGCTCTGCTGCAACAGCCAGTGCAAGGGCCCTGTGGCAGGCAGGAGGGTGCTTGCATATTTGTGGATGAGGAACCCAGTGTGGCTGGCATGGAAGGAAGGAGTAGGGGAGCTGTGGGATGAGATCTGATGATGTAGGGCCTTCTCAGCCATTGTTCTGACCTTGGCCTTCCATCTGGGTGAGAGAGAAGGCCATTGCATAGTTTTGAGCAGAGGAAGGACAAAATACGCTTACTGGGATTACTCTGGTTTCTGTGTTGAGAAAAGCCTGAAGAGAGACAAAGGAACTAGTGAGGGGATGGTCCTGGTGAGAGACATGGTTGGCTTGAACCAAATTGGTGAGAATTAGTTAATACTGTATATTTTAACCTTAGAGCTACCATTTCATTTACTGTCAGAATAGGTGTGGAGTATGAAACTAGGAGATAAGTTCAAGAGAAGCTCTGAGGGTTTTAGCTTGAGTCTTGGGATGGACTTGTTATTAATTGAGGTGAGAAAGCATTTGGGAGAAGCTGGGGAGTGGTAGTCAGGAACTGGGTTTAGGACAGATTAAGTTTGAGATCCTACCAGACACCCAGGGGTAGACATGGAATGGGATGTTGAATGAATATAAATCCGGAGCTCAAGGTAGAATTTTAGACTGGAGCACTTAAGTTCAGGACTCATCAGCATATAGATAGCATTTAAAACCAGAAGATGCGCCCTGGCCGGTTTGGCTCAGCGGTTGGAGCGTAAGCCTGTGGACCAGAGAGTCCTGGGTTCGGTTCCCGCTAGGGGCACATACCAAAAAAAAAAAAAAAAAAAAAAAAAGAAAAAGAAAAAAAAACAAAAACCAGAAGATGGGACAAGATAGGGAAAAGATCCAATGCTGAGCTCCTGGCCTTGCCAACATTAAGAGGTCAAGAGATGCCTGGCCAGTGTGGCTCAGTGGTTGAGCATCAACCTATGCACCAAGAGGTCACTGGTTTGATTCCCAGTCAAGGCACATGCCTGGGTTGTGGGCTTGATCCCCAGCAGACAGGGGCTGTGCAGGAGGCAACTGATTGATGTTTCTCTCTCTCCCTTCCTCTCTCTCTAAAATCAATAAAAACATATTTTTAAAAAATCAAGAGATGAGAATGAACCAGTCACCAGGACTGGGAAGGAGTGGCTGGGGAGGTGGGAGAAGAAACGGGGGAGTGTTGTGTCCTGGATGTGGGTGTTGAGGGCAGAGGGGCATGGAGAGAGATGCTTTCACTATTTGGGTGGTCATTTCTCTGAGCACTGGAAGTTCTAGTAGGGGGACCAGAAAGTAATGTCGTTTCTGTGCATTTCGATATTCGTTTGTCATTTATCAGCTCATTGTGTACTTCAAAATCGTGCCAAAGACATTTTAAGGTTAGAGTTACTTGTTTACTTGTAAATAATTAAATCTTAATTTTTTTTGGCAATTTATGGTGAAATGGCCAGCCAAATACCAGAAGAGGTACATATCCGGCATTGTATGCTTTTTGAGTTTCACAAGGGTAGTAACGCATCAGTTGCTACCAAAAACATTTGCGATGTTTATCCAAGTGCATTAGACGTTCGTAAATGCCAAAGGTGGTTTTCTAAGTTCAAATCGGTAATTTTGATCTTTCTGACTCGTATCGATCAGGAAGACCAACAACTTTAGACAATGACATGTTAAGGGCGGAAGTGGAAGCAAATCCGTGTCAGACAATCGAGGAACTGTCAAACACTCTTAACCAACCTTGGTCCAAGAACATTTGCAGCAGATTGGCAAAGTAAGCAGAGCAGGTGTTTGGGTCCCGCATAATCTGTCCGAAGAAAACCAAGCTAACTGGTCCACCACATGCAACTTATTGCTTCAGCGGCACAATACAGAAGCGTTTTTTGATCGCTTGATCACTGGACATGAAAAATGGGTCCTCTATGATAATCCAAAATGCAAAAGGCAGTGGCTCTCTCTGAATGAATCGCCATGAAGTACAGCTAAGCCAGGTTTACACCCCAAAAAGGCACTTTTGTGTGTTTGGTGGAGTATTCACGGGGTCGTTCATTTTGGAGTGCTGAAACCTGGACAAACTGTGAATGCAGACCTTTACTATGAACAATTGGATCGAGTAAATCAATCTTTAATTGAAAAGTGCCCAGCGATTGTCAACAGAAAAGGTGTTATTCTGCAACACGATAATGCAAGATTGCACTGCGCAAGATGAACCCTGGAAAAAATTAATGAATTGGGGTGGGAGGTATTGCCTCACACACCATACTCGCCCGATATTGCGCCATCGGATTTCCATTTATTCCGATCGCTACATTTTCTAAGTGGCAAAAAATTTGGATGATGTCCAAAATGCCATCTCCAGATATTTTGCTCAAAAACCAATTGATTTTTATCGATCCGGCATTGAAAATTTGCACGCTAGATGGCAAAAGGTTGTTGATAACGAGGGTGATTACATCATTAAAAATAAAAACTTGTTGCCCTGGCCGGTTTGGCTCAGCGGTTAGAGCGTCGGCCTGCGGTCCAGAGAGACCCGGGTTCGTTTCCCGCTAGGGGCATGTGCCTCGGTTGCGATTTGTCCCCAGGCCCTGGTTGGTCGTGCGGGAGGCAGCCGCTCGATGTGTCTCTTTCGCGTCGATGTTTCTCTCTCTCTCTCTCTTCCTCTGTCTCCCTCCCATTCTATCTGAACAAAAAATGTCCTCGGGTGAGGATAAAAAAAATAAAAAAAAAACTTGTTAAAAATTTGTTTGAATTTAATGTAAAAAAAAAATTAGAGAATGTGAAATACACATGCTGCAATTCCACTGTGTTGTCACTTTAGAAAAAGCACCATTTCCATAGTGTGTAGGAATCTAGGAATCAGACAGGCAGTGTAAAATTCCTGTTTGCACTAATAAAGCCTGTGGACACATGTCCAGGCCAAGAGGGCTTCTCTAGACACATGGCATAGTTGCCTGGCCCAGCGAAACTTGGGTATGCATCCAGATGTTGTAAGCCTCAGTTTCCCTGTCTCTAAAGTGGAGTTCTAATATCCTTCACCCACCCTAGAGTGTTTATGAGTATTCAAAGAAAAACTGAACCTGAATTGCTGCTCAACCAGGCCCAGGAACCTACCAAGTTCTGGGTAGGTTCTGTGACTCCAGGCCTCTGCCAAGGGTTCTCCATGCTGCAGTGCAGGACCCTCATGGTGTCAGAGCCTCATGCGGGTGCTCCATGCAGGTCCACTCACCTGTTTATCACCCTTCAATGAGTCACACCACTCGTCATTCCAAGAAATCTTAATTTCTTTATTGTTTTTTTTTGACTCAACAATTTTTTAAACTTTTTTTTCTGAAACGTTCTTGTTGTTATGAGCCTTTTGTTTTGTTCTCGTTAAATGCACTCGACCCAAAATTGGTTTGGCATATCGAAAAGGAGACCAAGGAGGAACTGGGAGCATGGAGGGAGGGAGGCCCGAATGGACAGATAAATTGAGGTTGAGAGAAGAGGAACACAAAAACAGCAAGGAAAAAAACAGGGAAAGAGGTGGAGACACAAAGAGAAAGGAAGGCAAGGGAAACCAAAAAGAAAAACAAACCCAGAGAAAAATAATTAACAAGATTAAGGAGCAAATGAATTCAGGAGCCCAAGGAAGGGAACAGGAGAGGAAACCAAGACCCTTCCTTCTCTATACCGTCCCAGCTGGGGTGGGGGCGTCAAGGCACCAGGTCTGGTTGGGGTAGGGGGATGGACACCTGGGCTCTCGGTGGTGGCTTTGCACTGGACTGCAGTGGCATTCAGCCCTGCCACACAGCTTTGAGGCCTAGGAATTCACCTTGGTGATTCTGGCTGGAATGGGAACCAAGGGACCCACTGCACCCTCTCTCTCCCCTTGATTGTCGGTGTCTGAAGATAAAGGGAGGGCTGGACAGGGGAGAGGATGAGGGACTCCTTGCATGCCTCCAGTTCCCCTGGAAACTCTCCCGCCCTGCTCTTCCAGCCCTCTCGCTGGCGTCAGAGGCAACCTCTGGCTCTAGCTGGGCTGATGTGTGGGCCAGGCCAACTCCTCCATCTACCCTAGTCTCTGGCCAGCTCTTCGCAGGCCTCTAGCTGCCCCTCCCACAGTAGAGCTCCTGGCCACCCGAAGCCAAGGCAGGCCACGGAGCTGGCTCCCACCGTCCTCACAGAGCCATCTGGCCACCCTTACTTCTTCTCTGGGTCCAGACTCACCCATGGTCTTCTGGTGAAGGGGGTTAAGCTTCCCTGCTAGAAAAAGCCAGAGAGGGGACCCAACACTGCCTTCTCCCCACACATGTCCCCATACACAGGACAAATCACCATCTTTGGTCTGACCCCTTCTCCCCTGATGGGGACAAGCCAGCCCCAGCTCCCCAGAAGGGAGGGGCCTTCTAGCAGCAAAAAGGGCCCCTCCAGCCACCTACCTGTCCCTTTTCCCTAGTTCCTCCCTAGAGCTCCTCCCCCTTAACCCAAAGAAGTTCATGGTAGCAGCAGGCTGAGACCCAAAGATGTTTGAAAACTCATGGCACTTGTGAGAAAAGAGGAAGGGGCAAAAGAGACAAGGAGGGGTCAGAGTCGAGGTGGAGGGCCACCCCTGGGGAAATGGCAATTATGGGGCTGGGTTAGTGTGGCACTGGGACTATGCTACCCCCAGAGTTGGGGAGGGGGATTCTGGGAGGGCCAGGGTAACAAGCTAGAGAGGGGACCAGAAGAGGTACTCGGGAGACATTCCAAGCCTGACAGCTTTTAGGGTTTGCATGTTTGGGGTTGAGCCCCTAGAACAATGGGTGTCCTGACTTGAGGCCCTGGTACCTGACTTTGCCTCCCCTGCAGGAGGATGTAGGGTAGGGAAGGTGATCTCTCACCTTTTGCGTCCCACACCACCCCCACCCCTGAAAGACCACCACCTCACTATTCCCAGCCCTCCCTCCTTAGTCACATCAAACGCTGCTGTCCTTTTCCTTCCCTATCAACCTCTCTAGGCAAGAAGAACTCCCCTCATCCCCAGCCCAGAGTTCCAGAAGCAATATACAAGAGGCAGGAACTCAAATGGACAGCGCAGCCATCTTGGCAAAAGCATCTTTGGGTGTGAGGGGTGCCTCCCCTGGGCCAGAGGGGAGGGACGTGGGAGACAGGTTCCCAGTCCTGGGGCAGGCAGTGAGGTACACACCCCAGGAGGGCTGACTGATGCCAGGGTCAGGTGGAGCAGGGGAGGAGGTGACAGAAAAGGGTACCAGGAAGGAAACAGGTTCTTTGTTTGCTGTTGCTTCTAGATTTTTTTGTCTCTGGATTGTAAAAAGCTGCTCTGGGGGCCACCCACCTGGCTGGGGACGCACACATACATGGGAAGTCCTGGCTGCCAGGGCCCAGCGGCACTGCTCTGCTCCAGAGAAAGCCTGGGCTGGCTGGGCCACAGGCTCCCAGTGGCTTCAAGTGATGAGATTTTCTTTTCTTTTTTTTTTTTTTTTTTGTCTTTTCCATTTCTTTGAAATATTTACAGCAATGGGAGAGGAGAGAGGAAGGGAAAGAGGGCCCCCTAGGGGAAGATCCAAGCCTAGGACCCACTCCCCAGGGAGATCCAGACCCAAAATCTGTTCCCCAGATAGCCGGGCCCACAGGACTAGAACTGCCCAAATATGGCCACCCCTGTGGGCCGGGGGCCCTTCAGGGAGTTGTGCTTCATCAGGAGTCACCCCAAGGGAGGGGGTCATTGGGTGCACTTGAGGAGGGCAGAGGGGACAGGTTTGCTGGGGAGGCAGGGAATAAGAGCAGAGGGAAGGAGCTTCAGAGAAAATTCAACCTTTAAACCACCAGCCACAAATGCCCATTCCTCTTGCCGTGGGGCTTATCTCCTGGGCTCAAGGCCCCAGTCTCCAGGGAGCAGGGAACTGTAGTGCAGGAGGAACCTGTCCATCTGTCCTTCTGCCCCCACTGCTCCCTCCCAGTGCAGCCCAGCATTTCTGGCTACAGAAAGAGGAGCAGCTGATAGGTTCCATCCAGCAGGGCCTTTGGTCCAGGGACACCAAAGCCCTCATTTCGCTCCAGCAGGCAGGAAGAGTAGGGGGGAGGGGGAAGTCAAGAGTAAGATGCACCCTTCCAGTTTCTCCTTCCTTACTCCCCTGGGGACCTCTTGGCTCCTTCTCATGGCACTTCCCCCAAATTAAGCTGGTGCCGTGTGGCTGGTGGGAAACACTGTCTGTGAACCCTGCACCTCGGGTCCCCACAGCAGAACCCCCAAGAGGCCTAGTGGGCCCTTGGACAATGGATGCCTGGAGAGTGGCCCACCAGCCACTGCCTCCTCAGTCTCCCTCTCCCACCAGAGCCCTGCCCAGGGTTCCCTCCCTGGCCTAGGCCACCAGCCCCTGGTCCATGAGGTCCCTCAGAGGCTGGTGACCAGCTGCATCTGCCCATCCCCATCAGGGCCTGGCCCCTCGAGGCCTGGGGCTGCCAAATAGCCTTCGTGGCTGGGCCGCCGCACCTGGTAGTAGCCTTGTAGGGGGTTTCGGGCCACCAAGGCCGGTGGGCGCGAGGTGTAGTAGATTTCAGGAGGGACGGGAGGTGCGGGTGGGGGTGGGGGCAGAGCCTCGCTGGGCCCCTCAGGGCTGCTGTCCGGGTAGGAGGGCGAGTCCCGAAGGTTGGCCCCACTGGCATAGAGGGAGTCCCGGCCTGGAGGGGAGGAGAGGGGCCGGCTGGTGGCCCCGTCCTCTGCTGTGCAGCTCTCCGACTCGTCCAGATCACTCTGGTACAGCACCGACTGGGCCCGGGGCAGCAGCAGTGGCTCCTCCAGGGCCTTGTAAAGAAGTTCAATCTCCGCCCGGTCAGCACTCCCAGGCCCACCGGCCTCTTCCTCACTGCCACCCCCCGGCACAGGTGGCACTGGGGGCTCAGGCGGTGGTGGGCCCTTAGCCCCGCCGCTGCTGCCCCGTAGGTTATTGTGCACCAGCTCCGAGATGATCATCTTCTCAAAGGCAGCAGCATCTGCCAGGTTCCGGCTTCGGGGCGGCTCGGGTGCCCCGTCCCCTGGAGGGAAATCCCCACTTCGCAAAGAGTAACTGTTGTTGAAGTTGCCGTTGAGGGGCAATGTGTCCATGCCGCAGGCTTCCCGGCCTCCCAAGGGGTGCTCTGCAGGCAGAAGGGGGCTCCTCAGGAGGAGGGCCAGGCAGCCAGAAGGATGCAGGCCATGTGGGGTACGGATGCCTGGGCTTACCCTTACCCCTGCCCCTGGGGACTGGGGTCTTCCACTCCCCCCTCTTCCTCACTAGCAGTGGGGACACCTACCATACAGGTTGGTGGAAGGGAATGGAGACCAGTTTTCCCAGGTTCCCCTCCCACCTAAGGGCTCAGAATCTTAGCAGTGTGAGAAGACTTGGGTGACAGGATCTATTTCCTGTGCTCTCCTTCATCACTTTCATTCCCCATCTGAGGCCCAAATGCAACACCAGCCAGCTGCCAAACCAGCCAGAGACTGCTTGCATGTGCGTGCGTGTGCGCGAGTTGGGGGTGGGGGAAGCACCCTGAGTTGTCCTAAGTAAGTGAGGCCATCCAAGGAGGCCACCATCTCGTTCCCCTCCCAGCCTCGGAAATGTTACCAGGAAAGTCATACTCACTGGGTTCCCGGTAGCTCCCTGCAGGTGCCAGCCAGGAGGGAAAAGAAAGAAGGTGAGTGGACCTGGAATGCTGAGTCCAGGCTCCAGTTCAGAGGCACGAGGACACCCCAAGTGAAGACCCCCTCGGGATGCGGACCCCCCACTCCCTGACCTGGGCTGTTGCCCTCTCCCAGCACCAGAATATTCTCACCTGGGGAGTTGAAGACAGGGGGTGAGGAGGGATTGAAGCCCACTGACTCAGCGATGAGGGTGTTGTAGGGGCTAGTGCCCCCACGGGGCTGCAGCACAGGGTTGGTCAGCAGGTGGTTCCCCATGGTACCTGCCCAGGAGGTCAGAGGTCACAGGGCAGCCTGGAGACAGGCCAGGAATCTCAAGGTACTGGAGCCAGGGACAAAGGACACTGTCTCACCTCGGTTCAGGGTGGGGGTGCTGTTGATATCGCCCGCCATGAAGGAGGATTCTGTCTGTTTCCTCACAGTATCATTCCACATCCTCCGGATTCGGCTCTGGGGACACAGCTCAGACATGAGGGGGCCTTCAAACTTCCCACCCTCCAGATCTTTCTGAGACTACTTGCCTGATGACCACCACCAGGGACCTGGGCCGAGCACTACCCAGTCTTTGGGGCTCCTGGGTCTAACACTCAGTCCCAGGGAGCCCTGCCTGGTGCCCAGCCCCAGCTAAGATACCTGGGTCCCTGTGTAGTAGCGGGTGTTGCTCCGCATGGCTGAGGTCTTGAGTGAGCCGTGAGCGCCCCCGGGCGGGGAGCGGATGCAGCAGTAGGAGTGTCGCAGGCACTTGCTATACTCCTTGTGCACCTGGGGGGCGAGGAGAACAGGCAGCTGGCAGCAGGTGCTCCCACCTCAGGAGTCCAGAGACCAAGCTATGGGCAGGCATCAGAAAGAAACCTGTCCTGTCCTCCAGCAGCCAGCCAGATAAGACTCTCTCCTCACTCAGGCCCATC
This sequence comes from Tadarida brasiliensis, assembly GCA_030848825.1. NCBI lineage: Eukaryota > Metazoa > Chordata > Mammalia > Chiroptera > Molossidae > Tadarida > Tadarida brasiliensis. The sequence goes on along the minus strand of CM061259.1, from coordinate 55,091,073 downwards.
TTCCTTTCTTCACTACCACAGTTTCTCATCCGTTCATTGACTCAACATCTTTTTTTTTTTATCCTCACCCTAGGACATTTTTTTTTTTCTCATTTTTTGTTCAGATAGAGTGGGAGGGAGAGAGAGGAAGAGAGAGAAACATCGACGTGAAAGGGACACATTGAGTGGCTGCCACCTGCACGACCAACCAGGGCCGGGGACAAACTGCAACCGAGGTACATGCCCTTAGCGGGAATCGAACCCGGGTCTCTCTGGACCGCAGGCCGACGCTCTAACCGCTGAGCCAAACCAGCCAGGGCCTCAACAGCTCTTTAATGAGCATCCTTTATGTGTCAGGCATGGCTTAGGCTCTGGGCATAGAACAAATTAGACACAAAGCCCTACCTCTCAGAGCTGCTATTTTAGTGGGCAGAGACATAACATAGATGCAAACATCAGTACATAATGAAGAGTGTCTTATGGTATTAGGTACTGTGAAACACCTATGGCTGAGAAGGGGGTTACAGGCAGTGCTGGTGGGGGTGTGGGGTGGTGGTGGTTTGCAGATTTCAAATAGATCAGGAGAGGCCTCACTGAGAAGCAGACACTTTGGCAAAGACTTGAGAGAAGTAAGGCAGCAGGCCCCTGTGGATATCTAGGAAGGAGCAGGGGACAAGCCCTGAGGACGGTCCATGTCTAGATGTCTCAGAGAGCAGAGGAGGGCATGGCTGGAAGGGAGGGAAGGGAAGGGAAGGGGGGCCCTGGTCAGATTGTGTGGGCCTGGGGGGCTTCTGTAAGGATGTCACTGTTCCTGTGTGTCCAATGGGGGCCACCAGTTTTGAGAGGAGGAGGGATATAGTCAAACTTGCAGGACTCTGATCGCTGCCTCCTTCATCCCCAACCTTAGCCATACCCACCTCACCGTCCCCCCAGACTAACAGCCTGATAGGGCCCCCCCACTGCCTCCAGAACCAAGTATACAAATGCCTTGGCTCAGTTTCCAGGGCTTGAGTCTTTTTTTTTTTTTAATCCTCACCCGAGGATATTTTTCCATTTATCTTCAGATAGAGTGGGAGGGGGAGAGAGAAACATCGATGTGAGAGGGACACATCAATTGGTCACCTCCCGTACAACCCTGACTAGGGCTGGGAACCGAACCGCAACCGAGGTACGTGCCCTTGACCGGAATTGAACCTGCGACTCTTTGGTCCGCAGGCTGACACTCTAACCACTGAGCCAAACCGGCCAGGGCAGTCTTTTTTTTGTAGGGAGGGAGAGGAAGGGAGAGAGATAGAAACATCTATGTGAGAGAGAAACATGGATCAGCTGCCTCTTGCGTGCCCCCTACTGGGGATTGAGCCTGAAACCCGGGCATGTGCCCTGATGGGTGTTTGAGCCTTGTGCGCCCTATATGCACTCTCCACATTCCTCGCTTCTGTTACCACCTGCATTTACTTTCTATCACCACAAAACTCACAGTTGTCCCATAACTATTAAAGTAGGAAACGTCTGTCTGGATGGTGCCAAGAGTCATCTCCATTCTGCACGCCTGCTTCATGCCCCACACCCTAGGAAGAGACCCTGTCACCATGTCCCAAATCCACCCCGCTTTCTTCTCTTCCAGTCTTCTATCCTGCTCTTTCCCAGAGTCCTCTTCACCCCTGGCTAGATCCTCCTCGACTCTGACCCCGTGCTCCCCTTGCAGCAGAAACAGGCCGCCGCAGAAGGCAGGCACCTGGGCCTCCTCCCTGACCTTACCTTCTTCTGCAAGGCGCAGTGAAAGACGAAAATGAAGACCCCCTGGAAGGCGTTGAAGGTGGTGAAGAGATAGGCCATGACTACTGACTCCTTGTTGATGAAGAGGAGGCCGAAAGCCCAGGTGAGGCCCAGCAGGAAGAGCAGCGCGATGGCCCCCAGGGCCCAGGATCTGGGGTGGGTGGGGAGAAGAGACAAGGACATCAAAGACCCCATCAGTGGAGATGACTCCCCCATCAGCCTCTTTGGGCCGGGATGCTCTCTGCCAAGACCCACCTAGGTGAGTAGGCCTCAGGATAATGGCCTGCCCAGCGACACTTCCACCCAGCCTGGGCCTGAGGGGCAGGCAGAGGTCAGGGGATGGGGTTTGTGAATAGTCAGTCATTCCTCTGCGTCCTTCATCCTTTTGGCCATATTTCCAGACCCTTAAACTATCTTTTGCTGCCTATTTATATTTAAGTTGCCTTGAAATAGACTCACTTTAAAAAAAAAATTTTTTTTTCCCTTTGTTGATTTTAGAGAGAGAGGAAGTGAGAGGGAGAGAGAGATAGAAACATTGATGAGAGAGAACATCGATTGGCCACCTCCTGCATGCCCCCCACTGGGGATTTGGCCCACAACCTGGGCATGTGCCCTGACTGGGAATCGAACCGGCGACCTCTTGGTGCATGGGTCAACGCTCAACCACTGAGCCACACCAGCCGGACGAAATAGACTCACTTTTCGAACTTAGTCTTGCCCTAAGGAGTTATGCAGTTATGTCCCCCAAATCACAGGCTGAACGTGCTCGTGCCAGGCTTTTAAATATTCATTAAGTAGATATATAACAAGCACAACCTTTGTCCTTAAATCACACTGTGTGACAACAGAGTGACAGCACCACATTTTATGAAGTCCTGGGAGGGGCTGGGCCGGTGTGGGGTTTTGGGGACAAGGGCATGGGGAGGGGGTGCTCACTTAATGTTGTCTAGGCGACTCGAGTCGGGCTTGAGCACAGATGAGCTCCGGATCATCTTGTGTAGGGTCACCATGAGGAACACCAGGTTCACCTGGGGGGAGGACAAGGGCAGGGGCTGGGCTGGGGTTGCTCTGCCTGTTGGTGTGAGCTCCTGGCCAAGTCTCAGCCTGGACCCCCTTCTTCAGGGCCTCTTCCACTGGTGTACCTGCCTCAGGTGCTCGCCAACTGGTATAACTGTCTGTTAACAGGGCTTCTGCTATTGGGAGGAAGGGGCCCATAGCCTGATACAGAGCAGGGGCTCAAATCACAGTTCCTGGATGGATAGACTTCATTGCTGGGGCTCTACAGACCCACTGTGCTCTTGTCCTCTTAGTTGACTGTTCAGTTCCCATGGTTTTCAAGGGCTTAGGGAGACTGGGGGTGCCTGGGGACCTGGAGAGAGGATGGAGATGCAGTACTGGGGTACTGCCTTCCAGCTTACCACAATAACAAAGGAGACCGGCCCAATGAAGCTCCAGATGAAATAATTATCCACTCGGAGCCAGCAACTATAAAGGAAGCAGGGCCAGGTAGATAGAGGCGGAGGGGGGCCCCTCCCTCTGACCCCAGGAGCCCAGTGCCCCAAGGGTCCTGCTGTTGAGCAAGGAACCAGGGAGGAGGAGAGATGGGGGGAGGGGAGGCACTCACGCCTTCTCGGTGCCATAGCTGCGGTAGTCGATGGCAGCTGCAATGCCTACCACCAGGGCTGGGAAACAGTAGCCACCCAGGTAGTAATACTTGGTGCGGGAGTACTCGCTCTCGAACACCTCCACCAGCAGCAGATAGAGGTGCACACCCTCCAGGCACAGCCAGGAGAAGGCAGCCAGGAAAAAGTAGTGCAGCAGGCCGGCGAAGATAGGGCAGGCAATCTGGGGGGTGAGGGCACAACAAATGAGGGGCTGCCTGGACAGGTGGCCTCTCCTCCCTTCCCCTGCCCCCACCTCTTGCCTGGCCCACCTCATACTGAGTCTTGTCTATGCCAACCAGGAAGAGCAGCTCAGCCAGGAAGAGGTTGATGCACAGGTTCTTGTGGATGGTATTGCGGTCAGTCTGCAGCCCCCTCAGGAAGCAGAAGGTGGAGATGCAGATGGCCAGGCAGACCAGGGAGATCACGATGCCTACCCAGGTGATAACTGACAGCAGCAGCTCATTGATGCGGCCCTGGTACTGGGAGACGGCAATGGGCACACTCAGCACCCTTGGCCTTGCACACAGCCAGGGTCACCCTGGGCTTAGCTAAGTACCAGCGGGGGGCAAGGCTGCAGGCCACAAGCGCTGTTGGTGCAGCCCCCTCCCCCTGGCCTTCTGCCCCTGGCCAACTTGCCAGCTCCCACCCTCTGCAGGTGGCGCGCTCACTTCCTCATGCTCTGGAAGGCGTGTGGAGAGATGACAAAGGTGACACCAACTTGCTTCTCCAGCGTGCCTTGGGAGAAGGTGGGACTGTGACCAGAGAGAACCAGATGTGTGGCCTCATGCCCTGGGCAAGACTGGTGGCCCCCCATGCCCACGAAGCTGGTCTTCCCTGGCACTGCCCATGCGTCACTCTATGATGCCATGCAAAGCTGGGCCAGAGAGCGGGCCCACCAGGAGCAGCGCAGCGGAGCGCCAGCCAGCTTACGATCTCACGGTGAGCCATGAGCACGGCAAAGTTGGTGAGGTGGCTGCAGGCACATGTGGTGTGGGTCTTGTTGGACTCCACCAGACGGCAGCCTTGGGTCGACCAGTAGCCCAGCATGGAGCGCTCCGAGTAGTTCCAAAAGGAGCAGTTAGCATTGAAGTGGTTCTTGGCCTGTTATGTGGTGGTGGCCAGGAAGTCAGATCTGGGGAGTCCCCCTCCAGCCCTCACACCCAGCTACAGGGATAGCAACAAGCATGGAGAAATGCTTGGGGCTCCAGGTGGCAGTCTGATATCTCTGGGGACAAATGACTTAAGCAGTTGAGGTCGGAGCGGGAGGGGGCTCATGGCTCAAGGAGGGGTGCAAACTTGCTCTTGAGTGGATGAACAGGTTGTGGGGGGATATTCAGCACGGGAACACAAGAGGATGCTGGGACCCTCATGGAGGGTGGGGGATGCCTCAGCTCACCTCCAGGTGGGCCACAGTGAAGATGACAGGGTCCATGAGAAAGACACGGCTGGACTCCTTATTGATGGAGGCTGCGATGACCTGCGAGTTCACCACCAGGGAAGTGCCCCCTGGGCCACCCGTGCCCGTTTCGCCCGCCAACTTCACTGTGGCATTCTCAGTGGACAGGAAGAGACCCAGGTTGTTGTAGAGGATGAAGACAACCTTGACCACCCCTGGGGAGGACAGGTGTAGCAGGGTGTGCCATCAGCCCTTGGCCGGTGCATCTCCAGCCACTGGGACCTAGCTTCACCGGCCACAGCCCAGGTGAGTGGGGCTCAGGGAACCCTGCCCCAGGACGACCGCTCGGTTGTAGGTAGTGCCAAACAACAGGACAGCGGGCCAGAACACACAGGCATTTCTCATTTGCAGTGTCACCTCGAGCGAATCCCTGAGCTCTCTGTGCCTTAGTCTCAAACGGGACAATCCTCCCTGAGCTGTGAGGATCAACTGCTGCTGCACAGAAGTGAGCCCTGCGGACTGCAAAGTGTCCTGGGCTCTGTGGGGCTTTGGGAGGACCTCATGAGTACCCTGAGATATTCCACCAGCTTGAGTGGAGGACATCTGTGTGTTGTTATGGGTCCCATCTTTTCTCGGACTCTTCAACCCCATAAAAGCTGAGAGTCACTGTTCTTCGTAAGTGGGGCAGGGCTGCCAGCTTGGGGGCTGGGCACTGACCGTTGCGGCTGTTCTGCTTGATGGTGTTGGCTGACAGCTGGATGGAGTTTTCGCTTGGGTACTCCTGGGGGAACACCAGCTCCTGCACTTGGCCCTCTGTGTTCAGAACCGTGACCTCCAGGACTGTGGGAACAGAGGATGGCAGGACATACAGGGCTAGAGTCTGTCCCCAGTCCAGGGTCCAAGGTCAAGGGCCAGAGTGCCAGGGCATCCCCTGTGAATTTTGGAACAAGTAGACCCCACAGTTCAAGATTTGCACTTGAAATTGCTCCAGTGAGACCACAGTACTCACCCACATTCTGTTTGGCAGCCAAAAAGCGGGCCGGCTCCCTGACATTGTCGGCCAGCAGGAAGGCGCCCTCCTCTAGGACGTCCAGGAGCATGGTGGCCGTATGCACCTGCTCTGTGGCATTCATGTCCTTCCAGGACTCGAGAGCCTCTGGCCGCAGCAGGTTGTCCACTGTTTCCACCACAGCCTAAATGAGTGGAGTTGGGGGGAAGGGGTGAGAGTTGGGGGTGAGTCTCCCCACATCCTTCAGTTCCTCAGGCTGGGCTCTGCATCCCCTCCTCTCAATCTCCATCCCCCCAGTGCCTCCTGTGGCCTGCCCCCCACCCCTCAGACAGCAGGAGCCCTCTGAGCCTCACCTTGATATAGTCCTTGCAGGTTCTCTCCCGTTTGTGCATCTAAGGAAAGAGACGGAAGCACTGTTAGCCCGGCCTCCTGCTCTACCCATCCCAACCCTCTCACTCCTCTGTCTGCCACAACCTGGCGCTGGGCCAGGAACGAGAGTTGTTCCTAAGGGATCCCCCAACCCCCAGGACCTCCAAGGTCTTTCCCAGGTGGGAGACTAGCAGGCCTGGATTCTGTCCCTCCTTCCTTTGACCATCATGGGTGGCAGCCCAGTTCTCAGGTACCAGGCTGGAAACATCCTGAGCCCCTGGGACAGTGCCCTCTGTTGGCCCTGCTGCCAGGCCCCACCTTGTTGTAGTTCTTGCCAGCTGACTCCCGCTCGATGGGCCGCAGAGCCTGCAGCTGGGCATCCAGGATGTCCAGCAGCTGTTCCATCAGCTTCACAGAGGAAGACACGTCTCCCGCATAAATGGAGCCCCGGGTGTGGCGGGCCAGCTCACTGGCAATGTTGGCTGCATTCTCCCCGCTCTTGATCTGCATGAGGCAGAAGTGGGGAACCCGGCTCTGTCAGAGACCCTCTTGCTTCCCCCATGGTCCCTTTGCACATGCCTGGCCTGCTCGGCCCTTCTCCCTGTCTGCCCTCTCTCCCACTCTGCAGGCTAGGCAGTGGACCCCACATTCCTGCCTCCCAGACCTGCCACCCATTTGTCTCCCTCTGTCCCACTGCTCCACTGCCCCCACTGCCCCTTGTGCCCAGCCACCCAGAGCCCAGTGTGTGAGCACAGGTGCCTGTCTGGGAGGAGCAGCTGCTGCTAGTACCTTCTGGGCCACCTGGTTGACCCAGGGGGAGGTGCAGTTGCTGAGGTCAGGGCCCCGGGGGTTCCAGAGCCCCAGGGCTGGTAAACACTGGAAGGAGGCAATTCCTGCAGGGACAGACAGACAGGAACAGAGAAGGGAGCCACAAGGAAGGAGAGAAGGATGGGCCAAAGCAGGGGAAAAGGAGACGACAGAGGGGGCAAGTAGATGAGGGGAACAGGAAAGACCAGACATGAAGCAGGCCAGACAGTCAAGAGAGGTGTCACTCTGAGGTGACATAAGTCACTCCTGACTTCCCAAGCTCTCCCTCTTGGCTCCCCTTCCACCTTTGCCTACAGGAATGAGAACCTTTTAGCAAAACCCATCTTGGAAGCCCCTCCCTCTCCACATAGCCTCTTCTGACCCTTCCCTCAGATCCCTGGAGCACCTGGTCCTGGCCCCACCCCTCTGGCATTTCAACTGCAGTCTGTCCTGCCATCAGCCGCTCCCAGGGCTGTTCCATCTCAGCCTGAGGCTGGGACACACCCAAGTCACCACTGTGGGCTCCCTGCAGGGTCTACCTGGTGCTTTTCATATGGCAGGTGCTGGGTACTGCAGGTGGGGACAGAATTTGAGGTGGAGGAGGTACTGAGCTGAACTGCTACTATGCCCTGGGAGCTGTTAGGCTCTGACACAGCTGCAGATGTCAGGTGTGACCCTGCCATATAAAACCCATGGTCTGGCAGGGGAGACGGACAGGTAAGTACATCTGTGCTAAGCTGAGTGATGGGCATGTCCCGTCCCTTCTCTGCCCAGACCAGCAATGGCCACCCCCTAAGCCAACCACAGTGGAGGTGACTGAGGCCTCTGAACTCACCTCGAGTCCCCTTAGGGCAGGGCCTCTCCACCAGCATGCCCTGCTGGGTGGCCGGCCACTGGACCCGCCGCACCTCTCGAGGTTCACAAAAGAGCTCTGGAGACACGTGCAGATTAGGGGCTGGGGGCCGCCGAGTGCTAGGGGCCGGGGCTGTGGCTGGAGGCAGGTCAGGTCCCAGCTGGTTGATGGCACCCACTGGGTGCGTGGTGAGGGGTGCCCGGCGGAGTGGGGTGGTGGCTGCGGGTGAGGCCGTGCTGGTGAGGGGTGTGGGCCGGACTGTGGTGGTCGTGCTGAGGGGTGGGGAAGTGGCTGGGCCTGGAATGGAGAGGAGACATGAGATAGTCAGCCCCATGCTTGGGGCCCTGTCACAGCATGCCCAGGCACTGGGATGCCTGGCATCCTAGTATCTTTCTGGACAATGAAGTGGAAAGGTGTCCTGGTCCCCACTGGGTCTGAAAATAGATCTCCTCCGCATTCTCTCTGCCCAGAGTTCCCTCACACCTGTAGGACCATGTAAAGCATCAAAAAATGGTAAGAATTTACTTGTGTGCACCCTGAAGTCTGAAAGAACAACCAGAGAGGACAGGCCACGAAGGAGGTGAACATGGCCACTTCCCATCCTCGGTTATTCTCACTCTGGTCTCTGTAACCTGGCCAGGTCTCCCTGGCACAGGAAGCTGGGGTTAGGCTCCCTGGAGCCCTGGGACTGCTCAAAGCTGGCTCAGGGCAGCTGAGGGGACAAATGAAACTACAGAGAGGCTCTCACTCCTTCTATTTCACCAATATTTAGGCTTCCACCCAAGATTTTGGTTGATAAGGGTTCCAGGGCTAAAAGTGCACAGGCCACTGGGAGAGGCAGTGCTCTTGTTGGTTAGGTGCCCCGAGTCCTGAGTCCAAATCCTCAAATACATAAGCTAATTCTCCAACCCTCCTCAGTGCCTCAGTTTCTTCATCTGTAAATAGGGGGGGGGGGTAGGGGGGGCAGTAACAATCCCTGTGACTGGGAAGATTAGATGAGTTAGTTACCAGCTGCAAAGTGCTGAGAACAGCATGTGCTGTGTGATTTTGACTTCCAGGTCTCCCCCAACCCACCTCCAGGTCCCTAAGAACTCCCAGAGTGTACCCCTGACCCTGGGACCAGGGGAGGGGCCCGAGACAGTGAACAGGAGCCATCCTCACCAGCACTCGGGTCCGGTGGTCCAAACTCCAGGCTATAACGCACCACGAAGTAGTTGTTCCAGACGTAGAGTTGGTTGTCCCGTGGGTTGTAGTCCACAGAGGAGACAAACTGGTAGGGGTTGGGGAAGGCCAGGCTGACCGGCTCCTCGCGGTTAGCATTGGTGTTGAAGGCATAGTCCACACGGTTGCCAGCCGCCTCACTGTCATCGTCCACATAGACAGAGCGCAGCACGTAGAGGACACCGCACACCATGAAGGCATTGGACGCAGAGCGCTTGTCGTATCCTGTTTCCCAAGTGCCCTCGAAGCGCAGCGTGTAGGGGTTGAGCTGGCTCACCACCAGCCGCCCATTGTTGCCCTCGGTGGCGTAGATGACCCACAGCCCGTTCTCATCCACGGCCAGATCGATGTCAGTCTTGCCCCCCCAGCGGTAGGGCGAGGTGTCGTGGTAGTTGGCTGTGTTGATGACTGTCTCCCCGCTCTTGATTCGTGTGCGCAGGTCGTACTTGACGATGTTGCGCGTGCGCTCCTTGTTGTAGAAGACGGCGCCGTCGTAGACCACGAAGCCGGTGCCGTCTACGCGGTTGGGCAGGCGGTAAGTGGTGGTGTGGCGCGCCGCCACGTAGTCCTCCCACGAGGCATACTCGGTCAACGTGTCCGTGCGGTAGGGGATCCAGGGCATGACGTAGATGCGGTCGCCAGCCTGCAGTGGATCCTTGCACCAGGCACCAGACTGGTGCTCCGACTCATGCGTCGAGGTGGGCTCCAGCACCTTCTGCAGGGTCCCTGGGCACACGAAGACTGGGCAGGGCGGGTGGGAAGGGAGGAGACAGGAGAGGAGAAGCAGGGGTGAGGGAGGGGAGGAGAGAGAGGGGAGAGAGAGGCAAGTTGGTCACAAGGCCGGGGGGAAGCCTGACTGTCCCCTCCTGCTGCTGCAGTCACGGTTGCTTGGTAGGGCTGGTGATGGGAAGGGGGTTTCAGGGCTGGGACCCCTGCCCCGCCCAGCTGCCCCTCTCCCTGGAGATGTCAACCCTGGAGGCCATTAAGAGCAGGGTTAGTGGGGGGAGGAGATTACCCCTCTTTCCTTTCCTGGCTGCTAGAGACCCCACAGGCTGGGGATAAGGGGTTTGGCAAGAGCCTTCTCAGAGACTTTCTGGTGTGCCTTAAGCATGGCAGAAAGACTTCCTCACTGCAGCCACTGCCTGGCAGCTTTGAGGTTCCAGGGACTCAGCACCCTGCTCCTTCGCCATCGTCTCCGCCCCCTATGGAAGAGCTAGAGTCGAGGGTCCCATCCTTCACCAACCACTCTAGGACAGATTTTTTTTTTTACTCCACTTTCTTCCTTCTGCAAAAATTGCAAGGTAGTGATTGATGTGTCTGTACCCACTGTGGGTGTCAGGAACGTCCCCCCATTCCAAGGTTCCTGATGCAGCCTGTGTCCCCCCCCCCCCCCAGTACACACACAATCAGGAAGGGTTTTTGGAAAAGTCCAGCCCCTCCCCAAGGGTGCCCAGCCCTGCCCCCAGCCGGCAGGGTCTCTCATGGGGTTTGTTCAGCAGCAGACACTGACACTGGTGCACAGGGATGGGGGGGTGAGACAGGGGGAGGCAGGGACTCCCCAGGAGAGTTGGGGAGGGGGAAGGAAAGCTGCGTGGAGGGAAGAGAGACAAGGTGGGGGGCCTCAGCAGAGGTCCTGGCTCCAAGGGAGGCACACTGGAGACCACCTGGGAAGAAAGGGTTAGTGCTGGCAGAGGAGAGAGGGGGTGAGCAGAGAATTCACTCCAAGGCCCAGGCCCGACTGAGGGTCCCTCAGGGGGGCAGTCCCAGGTCCAGCTCAGAGTGGGCAAGGGAGGGAACCAAGTGCTAGGATAAAGACCCAGCCCACCCCAGCCAGGCCCCCACCTCCCCTGCCCCGGACCCCGATTTACCTGCAACCATCCCCGGCTCGGGAGGAGGGACCAAGGCAGCGCTGATGTCAGAAAGGTGGGGGGCCCCGCCCCACCCCCCCATTCCCTGAAAAGGAGGAAAACCTCAACTGCATCTCGTTGGCCCCCGCTGGCCTGCCCACCCTTGCCCCATCACGTCCCAGGGCCACCTACTCCTAGTCTCCTCTACTGACCCAGTGGAGACTTTCATGGTCAGTATGGCCAGACTCCCCTCCTCCTCCCAGAGTGGTGACGGCCAGAGGCCCCTCCATCCAGGATGGATGGGGCCTCCCTCTCACCTCCCTGCTAGCAGAACCCACAGACAGGCCAGGGTGAGGGTTTGCAGTGAATTCTCTGCTTCTGCTTGGCCTGTCACCAAAGCAGATGGCCCTGAGGGGGACAGGGAGGGCTGGGACCTGGCGCTGGCTTGGGGGGCAGCCCAAGGGTCCCCAGGCACAAAGCAGCCAGGAGCATGCCCTGTTTTAGGAGGGGTAGGGGAGCCCAGGGCACAGAGGTAGGCAGGGACCAGAAGGATCCTGGCTTAGGCCGTGGGGCTTCACCATCTCCCTGTTCCTGGTGCCCTGAGGTGTTGGCCTGTCCCTCCACCTGTTTCCTATGTGCCCAGGCCTCCCCTCTCCCCAAGCCAGGGGGGCCCCTGCCAGCTGTGTGTGTGAGGGGGGGTGGTGGGAGGTCTCAGAGCCTGACCTGGTCAGAAGGGTGTGGAGGAGGAAAATGTGGTTAGAGGTTACCTTGGGGAAGGGGGAGAATATAAAGAAGGGTCTGGGGCCTTTGCCAGCAAGGACCGCCCCCCCCTAGCACCAAGCTCCCAACACTTCCTCTTCCCTCCCCGCACCCGCCTCTTGAAGAGAAAAGATCCAGGGCTGCGTATCCAAACCACCACCGGACCTGCAAGAAGAGTGTCTGGTGCTGGGTAGGAGAGAGACTCCAGGAAAGAGAGAGGCAGAGAGTGGCAGGGTATTTTGGGGCAGACCATGGGCTGGCTACCCAGGCCTCTCTGAGATGCGGAGGGAGACAGCGGGGAGGGGAGCAGCTCGGAGGGACCCCGCCCCACCTCCCTTGAAGGGGATGCTCCACAGACCACCGTAATTTCAAGGCAAAAGCTATCTGAAAGGATGTCTCACCCAGCCCTTCTCTTGCTGCCAGCCTCAGAGCTGTCAATTTCCTAAAACTTTCAGGGGAGGAAGCAACCATCCCCAATATCCCAATATGCCCTCCAAGCCCTTCAGCTGCAGCCCCTGCCCTCCCCTCCATGACAAAGAGCCCTACCCACAATGGAGCTCTCCTGCTCTGGTGCTGAAGGTTAAACCTGGCAAGAAATTACGGTGCTCCTGGAAGTCCCCAGACCTGGCCTATACTGTCCCCACCCCCCTCTCCCTGGTCCTCTAACCACAACAGCCCAGAAGAAACCCTGACTGCAGCTTTGCAAGTGTTTCAGAACCAGAGAAAAATGCTTCCCCACCCCGCACTCCCCCCACCTCGAGGCCCACCCCCACTCCCTTGCCCCCCCCATTTGGCAGGCTGCCCTCCCAGGGCTGAGGACAGTTTATGCCCCTCCCTAGGGGTGGGCCCCCAGCTGGTCGAGGTTGGGGGTTAGGGGTGGGGGAGGCTGGTGCTCTGTGCTCCAAAACAGCTCTGGGCCTTGGAAATGCCAAACCAGAAGGAACTTAAAGCGACCAGGAGCCCGAGGGATAGGATGCATCTGCTCTCCAAAAGGAAAACAAAGGTGTCCCCTCCATCCCGCCTCCCCCCCACAGGACAGAAGTTACCAAAGTTGGGGCAGGAAGAAGAAAAGAGACAGACGGCTCACCCGGTGCCCCCCCACCCCGCCCCCAGTCGGGAGCCAGGGAAGGGGGTCCCCACCCGCCCAGGATGCTTACAAACTTCTCCTGAAGGAGGCAAAAGAAGTATGAAAGAAGGCCAGGTCCCTCTAGCAAGGGCCAGGGACTAGGAAGGAGGGACGGGGAGAGACAGAAAGAGAGGCAGAGAGAGAGAGAGAGACAGAAGGTCCTGCCCGTGTACTCAGAGAGGAGTTTCTCCGGTGTCTGGAGGGTGGAGTCGCCCATGGCTGGAGCAGGGCTGGCCCTACTGGGAGGACACCTGGGGTGGGGGCTATCATCTTGACCCAGTTGGGAGGGTGGGAGAAGAAGGGGCCAAGAGGGAGGGTGGGTCACATAAGTATGGTACAGGTAAAACAAAGTGTGAGTTAGGGGTTAGCATTGGTAACAGTGCGTTTACCTTTCTGCTCCACTTCTACTTTAAGCATCGGAAGAGAGAGAGAAAACAAATTGAAAAAAAAATGTGCAAGAAAAAAGAGAAAAAAAAAAGAGATTAAATTGCTTTTGTTTCTTTTTTGGCAACATGTCCCCTTTTCCTTTCTTTCCTCACTCCTGGTTCCCCAACCCCAAACGTTGCATCAGCTCAGCCCCCACCCCCCAAGTCCCTTCCTCTGGGGTAGGGTTGGGGCAAGAGGTCATGAGGGAGACAGTCACAGGGAGGGGAAAACACGCAGGAAGACAGAGACCAAGAGAAACACAGGGTGAGGGGGAGACAGGCAGGCAGGAGGACCATGCCTTCAGATGTGGGTGGGCACCTTCATGGGAGCGGGGAGTCCCAGCTGGGAGGCAAGCTCTGGTTAGGGGGGTACCAGGGAGGGAGTGGGGGGTACTCTGATCCCCTCGTACCCTGCCTGCTGCCCTCCTGCCAGAACCAGGGGCCCGGGGGAGGGTGTTCAGTTCCTCCCGGGACCTGGGTGCCCAGAACTGAGAGAACAGGTTGAACTCCTTCCCAGTCTGTGCTGGCCCTGCCTGAGTCCAGCTGGGTCCCTCCAAGCCCTCAGAACCCAGAAAAAGCCAACACGGAGAAAGGGCGGCAGAGCTAGACACAGAATGACTGAGAGGCAGACAGGCAAAGCCCCCTGGGCCTCAGACAGCTGGGACGGGGAGACAGAGGCAGAGGGAAGAGGCTGGGGTGGGGAGACGTCACACGGGACAGGACAGCAGGTGGCACAGACACGCTCTCCCGAAACTCAGTTTCTCTGCCCAGCAACCCCCCGGGAGCCCCGGAGCCAGGAGCTCCACGCCACCCGCTGCCTGGTGGGCCGGCGGTACCTGGGGGAGGAAGGGGGCATGGTTAAACTGTGTACAGCTGCAAGGCAAATCCAGAGTTAGTCAGGCCTGTCCAATGTATGTGGGGGGATCCCACACATCCACTGCCCCCGCCCCATGGTAGCCCCTACACCCACCCCCGATAGGCCTGCACCAGCACTGGGATCACCCCAGACTCTGAAGCCTCCAGACTCTGTGCCCCTGGCCCCTCAGGAACCTCTCCAGGGCCTCTCTGGAGGCAGAAGCAGGGAGTTCCATAGGGGCAGGTTTGGCTGCCTTCCCAGCGCCTCATCCAAGGCCTAGAACACAGGAGGTGCTCAGCGGACTGGGGGGGGACAAGTGAGTGCCCAGCCTCCCTGTTCTGGGGCCTGACTTCAGTCCTCTTGGTAACCCAGCCCCTTCCTCTAGGACCAGGAGCTAACAGGTCTGCATGTCTAGAACACACATGGCCTCACCGTGTCCCCCAAAACACTGTGCGTGTTTGCATGTGTGTGTCCTGTCTCCCCCACAGCTCAGCTAGCGCTCTCCCATCAGATTGGGCTGACCTGCCTTCCTCCTGATCTCTGCGGGTTATGCTCCTGCCCACCCCAGGGAGTTGGCTCCAGGAGCTCTCTCCACCCCTTTCCTCCCCAGGCCCTCTAAACTTTTTTCCTGCTTCTTTACCTGTGTGGCATTCACTCTGGACTCCACTTAGACCAAGGGATTTTTTTTCCTGCCCTTTATCCCATCTGCCTCAGGAGGAACTGGGTTCATCATGTTTTTGTTTTGATTATCAACAGCAATAATAATAATTGGTAGTTACTGCAGAAACATCGACTACCAAGTGCCTAGCGCTACCAGGTGCCAGGGACTGTGCGAAGCACTTCCTGGGCAGTCTTTTGAGAGCCCTGTCCATAGATGGGGAACCGGGCTCAGTGACATGAAGCAATACAGCTGAGACCACAAGCTGGCAAAAGTGGGCACCACTTCCTTCACACCCAAGTCTCAGGGCACATGAGGAGCTTTACTCATGTTCTCTGTATTCCTGCCAGTGTCCCAGAGAAGGTGTTTGGACCCTTCCCCCATCACAGATGAATATACAGGTTCAGCCGGCTGGCAAGGGCACTCGGATCATTACTGAGCACATCCTGAACCAGGCTTGGGTCTGGGCGCTGGGGGGTGAGGATTCGGCCTCTGCCACTGGGAGCAGGCTCTGAGGCTGGCCCTGGGCTGGCTGCTTTGCACACACGATCCCCTTGACTCTCATCTCCCCTACAGCGGCCCAGAGAAATGAAGTCATTTACTCAAGTTTCAGAGCCAGAAAAACTCAAACGCCTGGCTGAGCTTCGAATCCAGCCTGATTTCCCCGTTGTGCTATGCTCCCCACCTCCTGCCCTCCTTCCCTGCTGCCCCAGCCCCGGGGATGGGCAGTGTCCCCAGTGCTGTGGGAAGGCTTCAAGGATCAGATGGGCGTCCCCCTCAGGCGGTGGCTGGAGGCCTCTGTCGCTGAAAGGAAAGGGCGAGGAGTAAAAGAAGAAAGTTATGGAAGCACATAAGCGATCCTGATTTCCCTAGTGCATATCATCACCTGCGAGGAGAAATCAAAAGTTGGGGGAGAAGGCTGGAGTGGGAGGGGAGAGGAGGGAGAATCACAGGGCCTCCTGTTCCTGCCCCTACCCCCACACACACTCTGGTGGCCCTGCCTCCTCCCCCCTCTGCCTGGAGGCTACCTCCCGGCTGGCTCTATGAAGTAGGGGTTGAGGGAAGGACAGGGGAGGCGAGGGAAGAGTGAGGGCAGGAAAGAAGGATGATGTTAAGGGTGGGGTGCTGAGGAGGAGAGACCCTGTCTTTGCTACCCTTGGCCAGGTGCAAGAAAGCCAGGCCTCTGGCTCCCCAGATAACCTTCCTCAGGCTTCCTGGGGGCTGCCCTCAGTCCAACACAGTGGCACTTCTTTTGCAAACAGGAAGTGCTGTCATGGCAATGAGGAAACCAACCCAGAGCTAGGAATCTGTGGAAGATGCCCCCAGCCCTTCACGCGGAATCTGCCAGGAGGCCTCAGCAGTGGTCTGCCTCTCTATGGGCATACAGTCCAGCTTCCAGGGCTGGGAAAAGGCAGGAGTGCGGGCGGGTGAGGGGTGAAGAGGACAAGAGAAAGGAGAGGGAATTCAGAGAGGAAGGTGGTGAGTGAGAGGGAAGAACAGGTGTGTGGGGGTCAGGAAGGGAAGGGATGAGAGAACAGGGAGGCAGAGGGACTACAGGGCAGTAGGGTTGAGGGAGAGACGTACGTGTGCCAAGCAGAGTGTGGGGGTGTGGCCTGGAAGTTGTAAACAAGCCAGGCGCACATGAAGAAGCAAGGCAGGTAGGCTAGGGTAACAAGGGTTGGAGAAGGTGCCCATTGGAAAGGGACAGAGTCTTTGGTGGTGGCCAGGGAAAAGGGGGGGATGGGTAGGCACTGAGTATGGACAAAGGTGTCTAGAAGAAGAGAATGTGTGAGGGAGGGAACAGGCCCAGCTGTTCCCCATGTACCTGGCCCCAATTTGGCCGTGTGTGTGTGTACGCGCGTGTGTCTGTGTGTGTGGTCAAGGTATCTCCTCCTCGCTCACTCTGGGTGGGGAAGTGCCCATGTCTGCATGAGGAACAAGATGACTCACTGTAGGGGACACAGTCGTACTGCACCTCCAGGTACTTGTAGGTCCCAGGACAGGGGTCAGGAAAGGCGTCAGAGCCGGCGACCACCACGCACTGGGTGCGGTTATTACACCTGTGGAGGAAAGACAGGGAGCTGGGAAAACACAGGCCCAGAACTGGGAGGTCTCCAGGGTAAGAAGAATGGATACCCCTAAATTGGGAAGGAACCATGGAGACCAAGGCCAGGGGCCTTTCATGGATATTGTTTTCTGCTTCCTATCTGCTCTCTCTTTTCCACTAGACAGGCTTCTTCTACTCTCTGCCCCAGCATGGCATTAAGCTCAGGGCTGATGCCATAAACTGCCTGCCCCCTGCCCTGGCTGGTTGGGTTTAGTGGTTAGAGCATCAGTCTGCGGACCAAAGGGTCAAGTGTTCGATTCCCAAAGGTCAAGGGCACATACCTGGATTGTAGGTTCGGTCCTACAGCCCTGGTTGGGGCATGTGCGGGAGGCAACCAATCGATGTATCTCTCTCACATCGATGTTTCTTTCTCTCTCTCTCTCATCACCCCTCCTTCCTTCCCTTCCACTCTCTCTAAAAATGAATGGGAAAAAATATCCTTAGGTGAGGATTAAAAAAAAAAAAAAACCCGCTTCCCCAGCCACCCTTCATCACTTCCATCCTGGCTGTGTGCTATCACGTCCTTGGTGTTTGTCCGGAATGGACTGTACAGCCTCTCCTTTGTTCATGGAAGAGTAAGGCACGCGAAGCCACACGTGGGAGGCAGTGTCTTTGCAGACATGCTGTTAATGAAACGCTCAGCATCCTTCCGTGTCTGCCTCGTTGGACAGTGCTGCTGTGAGGATCTGCAGCCAGAGTGGCCAGGACAGGGGCAGAGTCCTCACCTCATGGTGAAGCCATTCTTGATCCCCACAGGGAACTGTCAGCGCCTGTTAGCTTCCCAGGGTCTGGCTAACATGTAAAGTGAGGCCTACTTAACAACAACTGGAAGATGTTGCTCCTCTGTCTGTCTCCACAGTCAGGGCCTGTTTCCTGGAGCAGCCCAGGTCTTAGCTGGCAGGATAGCAACCCGACTGTGAGTGTGCAGGAAGCAGTTTGGGGGGGACTTCCTGACTCCTATGTCTTCTTTCTTCAATCCTGCCCTTAACCAAAGAGGATCTGCTCATACCCACCCACCCCAAACCCCTTCTTTAAAAACAGAACATTGGCCTCAGAAGGTTAATCAGAGAGTTAGCTGTGGCCCAGAAACTCCATCCTTTGTTATATTCCCAAAATAAGTGAAAGCTCGTGCTTAAACAACTATTGTACGTGCATATTCACAGCAGTGTCATTCACATAATCGCCAAAAGGCGGGAACAACCCAAATGTCCATCAGCGGATGAACGGATAAACAAAACGTGGTCCATCCAGACAACGGAGTATTCCCCAGCCACAAAGAGGAGGGAAGCACACGCCACAATGAGGATGAGACTCGAAAACATGCTGCGTGAGAGAAGCCAGACACTAAAGGCCACGTGTTTCACGATTCTATTTAACTGAAATGTCCAGAATAGGCGAATCCAGAGAAAGACCAGCGGTTGCCAGGAGGGTGGGGAATGGAGAGGGACTGCTATCGGGCACAGGTTTTCTTTTGGGGTTATGAAAATGTTCTGGAACTAGGTAGGGATGGTGGTCACAAAACTTGTGAAACATACTCAATGCCACTAAACTGTTCACTTTAAAACAGTGAATGTTACATGAATTTCACCTCAACATCGAGAAGAAAAGAGAAAGCTGCTGGCCCTCCAGCTGCAGAGAGCATGTGACGGGTGCAGGAGGCACCAAGACGGATGTGGTGGTGAAGGTCTTCTCAGCTCCAAGCACTGTATTTATTCGGGGGTGTCTCTGTCAGAGCAGTGACTGCACCCTAACTGATACACAGCACCTCCAGGTTTTAAGACAGTGGAGCAGCGGCCTCATAACCCTCCCTCAGCCCTGGTAACCACACTGCTTAGCATTCTTCCCTCTGGAAATGAGAACCCACGAGCATCGGAACTGGGCCAGTTGCTGTGCTGGGTGCTGGGGAGACACCACAGACCCCAGAGCGGGTGCGGAATGAACTCTGGGGGAGAATCAGGCAAGGCAGGAGGAAGGAGGAAAGGGGTTCCAAGGAGAAGGGGGCACTGCCCAAGTAAAGACTGGGAAGTTGGACTGTCACCACCCATGCAGGGGAGATTGGAAGGGAAAAGGGACAAGATTAACGGAGGGGCATGGATGTTGGACAGAGTCAAGTTGGGAGGGAGGGGATGAAGCGGCTCCAGCCTGGCCAACCAGTCTGAGCCACCTGAACACACCTGTCCTGAGCCGAAAACTCTCTGTAGGCGCTCAGAGACCCCGCCTAGTGACACGTTCTAGAATCCTCTGCCTGAATTCAAGGAGCTGCAGAGCTGGCCCAAGCCCTCCTTCCCTTTTCCAGTTCTATGCCCTGGGTTCCGGAGTGAATCCTGCATTCTCACAGGTATTGGGCAAAAATTCAGTGAGTGCCTGCTGCATACACAGCAGTGACAGACAACGCTCCCTGTCCCTGTGGGGCTGACAACCCAGCGAGGGAAGACATAAAATAAACAAAATAAAGAGGCAAAATACCAGATGGAACTGTGGATGGAAGTCAGGGCTAGGAGAGAAACAAAGCAGAGAAGGGTGAGGAAATGGGAGCTGTGATTTTAGAGAGGGTGGTCAGGCAGACCTGGAGGGGAGGTTAGGTGAAAAATCCCCGAGTGAGGGGAGGGAGGAGCCATGCGGCTGCTGGGGAACAGCAATCTAGGCTGAGGGAACAGTCAATGCAAAGGCCCAAACAGGGGCCTTAGGGGAAGACGCCTGGTGTGTAAGGAGTAGGCAGGGTGGCTGGAATTGAGTGAGAGGGGGAGCGTGGAGGAGGTGAGGGCTGGGGGAGGGAAGGGCAGAGCATGCAGGGCCTTGCAGGCTGAGGGAGGACTTGGGCTTTGGTTCTGAATGAGGTGGGAGCCAGGTAAGATTCTGAGCAGAATGGGGATGTTTCCAGATTCTGGTGCTCACAGACGCCCTCTGGCTGTTGTGGAGGGAACAGGCTGTAGCAGGCAAGAGAGGGCAAAGAGAGGAGGCAGAAGGTACTGTGTGGGGTGGGCGTGGGATATGGACTTGGTGGAAATAGTGGTCAAGTCAGTAAAATTTGAAGGAAGTGTTGACCAGCTCTAAGTGGACTGGCTGTGGGTATGACAAAGGCTTCTGTAGCTTTGAGCACCCAGTGCCTCTGCCTGGCATACCCCCACTCACTGCATTCACACGTACAGGCACTCCCATTCTCTCACACTCACATGCACTTCTGTCATCTGTATTCAGATGTCACCTCCTCAGTGAAGCCTGGCCAGATTCTGGGCCCTCCCTCAGTTCCCAAGACACCTGCACCCTGTCCCGCCATTGCCTTTACATTGCAAGCCCTCACCACCTCCCTATGATCTTGGTATGGGCTTCTAGAGGCATCATGTGTGTATGTGTGTGTGTGGGGGGGGGTACAGAAGGGTGGGGAGACAACTGAGTGGGGGATGGGCTGGGTCTCTGCTGTTTGCATGGCACCTGGCACCTGGCACCTAGCAGGTGCTCGGGAAATGTGTGTGGAACGCATAAGAGGAAGATGGAAGGTGACCAGTGTGCGTTGTCCAGGGAGTGCATGGAGGACAGGCACTGTGTTCAGAGACTCCCGGAACTGCCACCACCCTGCCTCAGAGTCCCGTGGGGCCCCTCACCTCTGCGACATGATCTTGAAGGCATCAGGCAGGTAGCACTGCACATTCTCCATCTGGAAAGGGTCAGCATCACAGATCTTGTCATCCGTGCGTCCGTAGTTGGCATTTTCCACCATGATGACATCGCTGCCTGGGCACCGAAGCTCGATGGGGTAGCCTTCACATGCCAGCTCCCGGCGCATCAGCCCAAATGGAAGCCCAGCCCGGCTCAGGCCTGTGGGGAAAGGGGGGGCAGGGTGTCATGCTCAGGGCACAGGGAAGGGAGTAAAGACCCTGCAGAGGCACCACTTCCAGCTTGGCTGTATCTGGGACACATGCTATACAAACCTCAGTTTATTCATCTGTAAAATGGGCTTCTCAGTGTACCCAGTGTATAGTAAAGTTATTAACCTGCTCAAAGAGAGTTTGGCCTTTGCCTCAGGACCTGGGAGGGCCTCCTAAGCCCTTGGAATGTTCTGCCTGGTAAGAATGTCTGTTTACTGGGGGCCTTGAGCCATGCCAGAGAGTCTGTGCTCTGTTAGGGGTTGAATTGTGTCCCTCTTCCCCAAATTCCTATGCCGAAGTCCTAACCCCTAGGACCAAATTTGGAGATAGGGTCTTTATAGAGATAATCAAGTTAAAAGGAGGCCAGAAAGATAGGCCCTAATCCAATATAAAAGAGGAAATTTGGCCTGGCTGGTGTGGCTCAGTGGTTGAGCGACGATCCATGTACCAAGAGGTTGCTGGTTCGATTCCCAGTCAGGGCACATGCCCAGGTTGTGGGCCCAATCCCCAGTAGGGGGCATGCAGGAGGTGGACAATCGATGTTCTCTCTTATTGATGTTTCTATCTCTCTCTCCCTCTCCCTTCTTCTCTAAAAATAAATAAATAAATAAATAAATTTTAAAAAGAGGAAATTTGGACACAGAGATACACCAGAAGGAAGACCATGTGGAGACAGAGGGAGGAGATGGCCATCTATAAGCCAAGGAGGGAGGCCTGAACAAATCCTTTCCTTGCAGCCTTGAGAAGGAACCAACCCTGCCAATGCCTTGAACTTAGACTTCCAGCCTCCAGTACTGAGAGGAAATAAATGTCTGTTGTTTAAGCACCCCAGTCTGTAGGACTTGGTTACAGCAGCCCTGACAAGCTAGTACACTAACAATGTGGTTCAAGTGGGAGCTTTGGGTCATGAAGTATTGGTTGACCTCTGGAGGGGCTGGAGATCAAGGTCAGCCATGTGGGTGGTCAGAGCCCCAGTAAAGATGGTGGATACCAAGGCTCAGGGGAGCTTCCCAGGTTGGCACCGCCAGGAGAGAACACTGTCCACAACCACTGAGGGAGGGGACAACTGCAAGCTCCATGCATAAAACTCACCTGGACGCTGCCCCATGCACCTTTTCTCTTGGATGATTTAAATCTGCATCAGTTCACTGTAATAAACTGTAAGTTTAATGGCATTTCTGAATTCTGTGAATCCTTCTAGCAAACCATCAAACCTGAGGATGGTCTGAGGGATCCCCGAATTGCAATTAGTGTCAGAAGTGAGGGTGTGTTCTTGAGTGCTTCCCAAAATTTACACCACCCCACACAAGGTGCAGAAGTGGCATTGGGGTGGGTTATGAACTTATATTCTGGAAGAAACCATAGAGCCTGACTTGCCACTTCCTAGATGACAGGCGAGGCATGTCCCTTGGACCAGGTCTTCTCACGGTGTGGCCCAGGGATCAGCAGCCCCAGAATCACATTGCAGCTGGTTCAGAATGCAAATTATGACCACCTTACCCCCAGGCCTGCTGAATCAGGATGGGGTAAAGCCAGGAGCCTTTGGATCTCTACACCCACTAGCAATTCTAATGTACACTCATTTGGACAGCCACCCTGAAGCCTCCCCGGGCCTCAGTTTCCTGATCTGTAAAATGGGCACTCATTGCCCAGAGCCGTACTGTGAGGATTCATGCACTAGGAATGAATGTTTGTGAAGGGGGTGCTGAGCTTGGTGCTGTGAACGGTGAGGACGCCACCAGGAGGGTCCTCCTCATTACCACCTGGGAAACCTTGCAGAGTTGTGGGCAGCCTCAGTTCTCGGTAGAGTTGCATTGTCACATGTCAGTCCCCATCATGTGTCATACAGGGACTGAGAGCTTGGACTGATGGGTTTAAATCCCAGCTCAACCACTCCCTGGCTGGTGGCTTTGTCCAGTCACTGACCACCTCTGTGCCGGCTCCCTTCCCCGAGGAGCTGACAGCTCCCACCTCATAGTGCCAGGGTGCGGGAGGGATGCAGTGAATGCAGCAGTGCACAGTGAGACCACAGGGTGCTGATTACTGTTATTATTAAGATGATTAATGCAGCTAGTCTCTGCAGGACAAAGTGAGCTTGGCTGGGTCCAAGCATGCTGAAGGTCCAGTGTCTGGACCTTCCCAGACACTGGTTCCAGCCAGGCCTTGCTGGGTGCCAGAGGGAAGTGGGGATGCACAGAGTGGCCCAGAGGCTCCAACATGGGGCATCTGTCATTTGCAGATGAAAAGAAGGTACCAGTGCATAGGGGTAGCAGAGCTAAGCAGGCCTCTTCCCTTTTTCTTTTCTTTTCTTTTTTTTATCCTCACCCGAGGATATTTTTACATTTATCTTGAGATAGAGCGGGAGGGAGAGAGGGAGGAAGTGAGAGAGAAACATGGAGTGGTCGCCACCCACACGACCCCAACCGGGGCTGGGGACAAACTGTGACTGAGGTACGTACGTGCCCTGAGTGGAAACCAAACCCGGGACTCTGGTCCGCGGGCCGACGCTCTAACCACTGAGCCAAACTGGCCAGGGTAGCAGGCCTCTTTTCTAAGATCTGGTCCCTCCACTGTTGGCTGGGGACCCATGGAGAATGGCAGCTAGGCCCCTGGGGTTTTCTGGGGTGAGTTGTCCCACTTGGGGGAAAATTTTACATGTGTTCCTCTAGCACCATCTGTTTCCACAGCTAATTTTAGACCTTCTTGGGTCTGGGAGGCAGGCCGGGGGTGGAGGGCTGGCTCAGATGGGCCTAGGGGGTGGAAGCAGCCCCTCCTGGTCCAGCTGGGACTATAGGGCAGGGCCCGGATGGGCAGAGAACTTGGGCACTGGGGAAGCAGAGGGTGCCAGCTGGCCAGAACAGTACCAAGGCCCTGGGCATGTTTGAATAATGCCCCCTCCTCTTTTGTGGCTTCCTAAAGGTGGAGCTATATGATGGGACACTGGGAAGCAATGTCCACTGTCAGTGCCCTCCAGATAGGGCTTCGAGAGGTGGGCAGGGGGCATGCCCCAGGGCAAGGGGCAAGGCCAGCAGGCCCCTTCTCTCTGCCTCCCTCCTTGCTCTGCTCTTGCCCACCATGGGACCATAACTGAGTAGCTGGTGAGGGTAGATGGGCAGGCTTGCAGGGCACTAACTGTGGCATGCACAGGATACCAGGGATGGCACAGGGCTGAGCTGCGTAATTAGTTGTTTTTAAATTAAGTGTCAATGGGCACACTTTAATTAAGCCTCTTCCCAGTGAGAGCCAGGAAGATGTAGACACGAATACACACACACACACACACACACACACACACACACACACACACACACACACGAGCCTCAGCTCACCAGGAAGGCCTGCATCCCAGGCTCTGGGACCCCTGGGTGTTGGAGGTGAGGGTCTAGGGACCCCTCAGTGTTGCTGGGGATGTGTAACCACCAAGCTTTCCTCTAGCCTGGTTCCTCTGAGATGCGGGTGGGGTGGGGGCCTCACCAAGTAGTCCAGAGGTATTTCAACATTCTGCCCATCCTCCCCGGCCAAGGTTTGGAGGCATGGCCCCAGTAGCACCTACCTTGGGTGGCCGAGGTGACCAGGACGGCGGTTATGCAGAGACTCCACAGCACAGCGGCCAGGCGGGCCATGGCAATGGCTGGGGGCGTTTTCAGGGCTCTCAGTGGCTTGTGCAGGGGTCCTTGCCCTGCATCACCAGGTGGGCACCACGGCCTGGCCCACCAGCCTGGGGAGGACAGGAGAGTGAGGTGGGGGCCACCCTCAGCAGGCTTAGGAGAAGGGGCTTCTGGGCAACTCCCTCCTGCTGGTGGCCAAGGGCATCTGTCCTGCAGGCCTGAGAGGGGCCCCCAGTCCATGTCCAACACCTCCACTGACAGAAGCCACACCTTCTGGCCAGAATCTGCCCCCTTGCAGGGCCTCGGGCTCACACTACTCCTATCCCTACCCCAGCAGTCAGAATAGCCTTTCTGGTGACAGAGGCAACTCATCAGGACGTCACCAGGCAGGCCTCAGACCCTACATCCTGGGGAAAGGGACCGTCGGAAGCCTCTTACCCATTCTGAAATCCGGACCCTGCCCGTTGGCCCTACAGCCTAGCTTCCTCACCCGCAGAGCACCCAGGGTGGGGACCAGGCATCCTGGCTGGATTTGCAGCGCCCTCTTCATGATCACGGGCAGGAATCTAGGCCCCGCCCCCCACCCCCTACTTCCTGTCTCTCTTACTCTGGTAGTTAATTAGAATCTAGCTGGCTGGCACCACATATCAGGGGACCAGGGACAACTGAGTCCCCTCTTTCCTTTCCAGAGAACCCTGGAGTAAGCTGGAGACAGGCAGGCAGGGAGGGGGCGGAGCAGCCCCCCTGAGGGCCAGGGAGGGTAAGGAAGGGGCGAGGGTTGTGTGCCCTCCCCTGCAGTCCTCCCACCCCTGCCTGCTCATCCCTATCACAGGGGCTGCTCCAGCACAGAGCTAGGTTCTGACCCTTTAATTTCCTCCCTCTCAGTCACTCCTCCCACTTTTTGCTGCCTCAGTTTCCCTGGGATGCTCTTCAGTTGCATGCCCATATCTCTACTCCCGGCCCTTTGCTGTGTCTACACCCATTTTGCCACACGTAGCCCACACCTAGAAGCACCAGCCTGGCCAGGAATTTGCTAGAAACACATTCTCTGGGGAGGGCCAGCACCTGTGTTTTAACCAGCCCTATAGTGTACGAACCCCCACTCTGTCCCCTCCTGCTGCCATCCCAGCCTGTCCCATAGGCTCAACACCATCCACCACCCAAAACTTTCCCAAGCTCTTATTTCCAGTCTGGAACCTCTCAACAGAGACACAGCTACTTGCCCCCCGCCCCTCGCCCCTGACCCACCCACCCAAATGAAAGGCTATTGACTGGCCCAGTTAGCTTTCGGACCCTGTCTCTGCTCCAGTCACCCCTGCCTCTTGCTATTCCTCCACCACACCAAGCCCTACCCCAGGGCCGCACTTCCTCTAGACAGCTATCCACATGGCCACCCCCTCTGCTCCCTCACCTCCTGCAGACCCTTGTTCAAGTGTGACTACCTAGCGTATGGAACCTACGCCCAGGCAGGGGTCATTGGCTTCTTTTGCTCATGGCCCCATCCCCAGCTCCTAGAACAGGCCTGGCACACAGCGGTGAGTATTTGTTGAATGAATCTCAAGCCCCAAACTAGGAATCTGCATCAGTTTCTTGCCTCTGCCCTCCCCTTCATAAACTCTGTCAGCAATCCCGTGGGCCCTGTAAAGGATCTCACCAACCTGCTCATTTCTGGGCCTCAAAGCCACCACCCAGGAACAAGCCACTAGCCTGCTGCACCTGGACACTGTCCTGGCCTCCTCCTCCCGGCCTCCACACCTGCCCTCCACTCAGTGCTAAGGGATCATTCAGTGACGTAGATCTCTCTGCTCCCCACTGAAGCTCCATTCCTCACCAGGGTCTAGAGCAGTGGTTCTCAACCTTCCTAATGCCGCGACCCTTTAATACAGTTCCTCATGTTGTGGTGACCCCCAACCACAAAATTATTTTCGTTGCTACTTCATAACTGTAATTTTGCTACTGTTATGTCTTAGGCGACCCCTGTGAAAGGGTTGTTCGACCCCCAAAGGGGTCGCGACCCCCAGGTTGAGAACTGCTGGTCTAGAGGCTGCTGGTGATTTGGGACCACCAGGTTATCCAACTCTTCCATTCCTAGACTGCTGCAGCCGCCTTCTGCCCTGCCCACCCCGCCCCCAGCCTTTGCCTGGGCCGTTTTCTCTTCCAGGATCCCTTACACCTGCTGCAGCCTTTCCCCGTTCGGGCACCAGTCATGTGCAATGGGACAGTGACTTCACAGTATAGCCTGCAGCTTTCTGCCCCTTCCCCACCCCACAGCAGGAAATTGCCCCCCACTGCCCAAAACTCTCCTCCTACAACCCTGGCCGGACATGGCCTGTGGCATGTTTGGTTCATTTCACAGCCTTTTATAAGTTTACACTGGGGGAAGAGCGTTCCTCACCACCTCATTTCTCACCCCCACCCCACATCCCAGCCTTGGTCAGGCTCAGCAGAGGCACTGACTCAGGCTGATGGACACTCCCTTCCCTGTCTCTCCCTGAGGCAGTTAAACTGGTTATCAGCAGGTTAATGCTGGGGAGGATGGGGGGCCAGGCTCTGAGGACAGCTAACCCATATGGGTCTGGGTCCTGACTGCCATTTATGTGCTGTGTGACCTTGACCAGGTCCTTTCCCCTCCCCCACCCCAGTTCCCTAAGTAGTCTGAATCTGCAGGGTTCTGGTAAGGACCCATCAGAGGGTGCTGTCCACAGCAGAGCGTGAGTCAGGGCACAGGGAGCATCCATCCAAGGGGGGTGGTTCATTTCCTTCCTGCTAGGCTGCACCCCAGGACCCTGGGACCTCACTTGGGAGTCCCTAGGTCTCTTCCCTGTCCTTACCCTCCTCTTGAGGATCCCAAGCAGCCTCATGGCTTTAGCCACCATTTATACTGTGACTGCCCCATCCGAGCTCCAGCCCTGCCTCCCTCCTCACCTTCTACACCTCCATCGCAGTTTCCGACATTCTTTCAGCCTGACCAGACCAGGACAAAGCCCCCCTCCCTATCAATCAGTCCATGGTCCCACCATCCTCTCCGGTCCTTGGGCCAAAACCTCAGTAGTCACATCCTTTGGCTCCTCTGTCCTTCATCCCCCACAACATCCAGTTCAGGAGCAAGTCCTGGGGCTGTGCCTCCAGAACATTCCTGTGTCTGTCCATCCTTGGCAGCCACCCTCCAGACCTGGGCTCACCATCTACCCCAGATGGCCCTGACCTCTTTCCTACTGCACTCCAGCCCCTCTTACTCCCACTCCAGGCTCCCTCAGCAGACAGAGGGGCCTTTTTAAAAATTACAGTTTTAGCCCGGCCGGTGTGGCTCAGTGGATTGAGCGTCGTTCCATGGACTGAGAGGTCCTGGTTCGATACCTGGTCAGGGCACATGCACAGGTTGTGGGCTCGATCCCCAGTAGGGGGTGTGTGGGAGGCAACTAATCAATGTTTCCCCCTTACATTGATGTTTCTATCTCTCTCTCCCTTCCTCTCTCTCTAAAAAATCAATGAAAACATTTTTTAAAATTATAATTTTAGCCCTGGCTGATGTGGCTCAGTGGTTGGAGCGTCGACCCTTGAACTGAAGGTTCGCAGGTCTGATTCCCGGTCAAGGGCACGTAGCTAGGTTGCAGGTTTGATCCCAGCCCAGGTGGGGGCGCATACGGGAGGCAACAAATTGATGTGTCTCTCTCACACTGATGTTTCTCTCTCTCTCTAAAAATCAATGGAAAAAATATCCTCAGGTGAGGATTAAAAAAAAAAAAAGTCAGTGGCATTAACTACATTCTCACTGCTGTGCCACCACCACCATGGTCTATTTCCAAAACTTTTCCATCAACCCAAACAGAAATCTATGCCTATTAAGCAAAAAACTTCTTCTCCCCTCTCCCCTTCAGCCCCTGGCAACTACTAATGTTTCCTGTCCCAGTGGATGTGCCTGTTCTGCACATTTCATGTCAAAGGAATCATACAACACTGTGTTTGGCTTCTTTCACTCAGTATGATGTTTTCAAGGTTCATCTAAGTTGGAGCACGTGTCAGAACTTCATTCCTCTTTATGACTGAGTAATATCCCACTGTATGGATGGACCACATTTTGTTCACTCATCCAAAGATGGACACTGGGTTGTTTCCACACAGGGGTCTTTTCAAAGACAATCTGAACAGTTTGCTCCCCAGCTTAAACCCCTGCAACAGCTCCGGTTCCATGGCCCATGAGGCCACACATGCTCTGACTCCTGCCCCTGTCCCCTCACGCTCCAGCCACCCGGTTCCCACAAGGCCTTAGCCTGTGTGCCCAGCTCCGCATCCCTTAGATCTCAGCTCAGGTGTGCGCTCCTCAAAGGTGCAGACGGGCCTCCAACACCCTGTCTCACAGCACCTTGCTGTCAGTGCCTGCCTATCCAGCCCCCACCATCCTGTAACCTCCTGTGCCCGTTTTCCTCTTGGTAAAATGGGGATACCTCATAGGACAGACGTGCGATACAATGAATTCATACACAGGAAACACTTAGGACCACACCTGGCACACAGTGAGTGCCAAGTGTCTCCTGCAGCAATAGTTCCACTGTCACCGTGGATCACGCCTCTGCCATGTGACTTGACCTGTCCAGTTGTGGATTTCTTTTGTACCCCCAGGAGAACGGAAGCTCCTGAGACTGTCTCCTAGTGCCTAGACATGCAGTAGGTCCTCAAACAAATATTTACTGAATGAACCAAGGTGAGTGAGTGACTAAGGATGGTGGTGGGGGCAGCTGGAGATGGGACATCTGCCCCGTGACCTGGGGCCAAGCTTGGCCCACAGTGGCTAGGCACCAATGCCTCAGAAGCACAAAAAGTATTCCCCAAGGGCTGCCCGCTGCTCCCCAAGGCCCCAGGAGCAGCTCCCCCGGGAAGCCCCAGGCACACCCAGAACCAGCCCCAGCTCAGGGGCTGGGCACTACAGCTCCCGTCTCCTTCCTTCCTGGCCTGACTGCATGTCCATCCCACACTGGAGAGTTTCACTTGCCACCTGATGCCCACCTAGGTGGGGAGGCCAGGCGTGGGTACGTGGGAGCCATCTGGGAGACCCAGGCCTGATCAACCCTGAGGCCTTCAGAGGGGGCTAGTATGGACTGAATTTTGTCTTACCCCAAAAAAGATATGTTCGAGTCCTATCCCTCCTATCCCCCAGGACCTTAGAATGGGACCTTATTTAAAAGAAGTAATCAAGTTACAGCGAGGTCATTAAGGTGGGCCATAACCAGTAGGACAAGTGTCCTTATAAAAAGGGACATTTTGGACACAGACATGCACATGCGGAGAAACCCATGTGAAGACAGAGGCAGAATCAGGGTGATGGGGTTATAAGCTAAGGAACCCCAAGGGCCGTGGCAGTCACAAGCCAGGGGGGACGCCTGGGGTAGATTCTGGCCTCAGAGCCCAGAAGGAACCAACCCTGACAACACCCTGATCTTGGACTTCAGGCCTCCAGAACTGTGAGACAGTACATTTCTGGTACTAAAGCCACTTAGTCTAGGGTACTTGGTCACATCAGCCCTAGGAAAATCACAGAGGGGTCAGGACACATGGAGGTGGGGCACAGAGGGGGCAGGACCCTGGGCCACACAGCTTTGGGGAACCTTTCACAAGCTGCAGAGCTGCTGGGATCTCGGGTGTTTGAACCACCCGAGGTGCCAGGCGCAGCAGCTGACACATGCCCGTGCCCAGCACTGTGCACTTGTGCCTCACTTAATCCTCATGACAACCGAGTCAAGGGGAGGGACCGACATTTTATAGATGAGGAAAGCGAGGTCCCAGGGGTACCCAACTGGTAAGAAGGCTTTGAACCCAGGCAGACTGGACCCCAGGCTGGGCACTGAGAACTGGGGACACCCTGGGGGCCAGAAAAGCTCCCCTCCAGACCCCACTGCGTTTGTGTGAGTCCTCAGGGATGGACTTCTGAAGGGCCCACACCCACGGGGCCGACTGAGCCTGCACCTGCACCTGTTGCCACCTTGAGCCTCAGTGGACTTGAGTGACCCCCAGTGAACCCAAGGGAAGCAAGGCTCACTGCCCTCATGCTGAGAGAGGGACTGGGCCCCAGGTGGGTCTGACTACCAGGTTGGGCAGGGGGCCCACCTGCCTCGGTGTTTGTGCCTGAGCGCCTCATCCCCAGGTCGGTCTCAAGTCAAGAGGTGGGGGGCAGCGCGCAACCTGGTGGTGGGTGTTGCAGCCCAGGCCCTGTCCTCAGGTGCCCTGGGATGGGGCAGGGCAGGTGACAGGAGGAGAATGGGCTGCTGGAGGAGAGGGGGCGCCTCCAGCTTGCCCTAGAGTACAGTTGCCATAGCAACCCTCTGTGTTCAAGTGGGTGGGAGTCTGAGTGCCTGGGGGGTAGATCTGACTGTGGGGCTCTGAGCCCCTCACTACCCACCCTCCACACAGTATCTCCCATTCCCTCAGCAGATTAAGTCCTCCCTGAGCCCAGCAGCCCCGAGAGCCCAGCTCCACAGGCCCTTCTCCTCCAGAAAGCCTTCAGGCATGACAGAGTGAGCAAGGGGCAGGCCCTGGGTCTGAATCTGCTGTGCTGCCTTGGGCAGGGCTCTTGGCCTCTCTGAAACCATTTCCTCATCCCTATTCCAGACTAACAGATCTACCTCGCACAGACAGAACAAGTGCCCAGTGCATGGCCCTCCTTCAGGAAGGGAACTGTGGGCTCAGGGAGGGCAGGATCCCTGTCAAACAGTCATCTTCCCATTTCTGACATTTCAGCAGTGGGTCCTCCCGGGTGCTCAGTAATGTACAGTAATCCTGGACCCCTCTTCTCTTCTCACCCCCACATCCAACCCCAGCAGCTCCTGTGGCCTCCCCTTCAGAATCTGTTCACTTCTCCTTAACCCTTGGCCACCTCCCTGGTCCAGTCCCATCATTCTCCCCCTACACCAGCCTGGGGTCCTCTCCCAGGTCTCCTGGCTCCTGTTTTCACTGCCCACAATCTGTTCCCCCCACAGCAGCCAGAGGGCACCTGTGAGCACCTGAGTACTGGTGAGCCTCTCCAAAGATCAGAACCCTCCACTGCTCCCACCTCACTCAGACCAAAAGCCCAAGTCCTCCTGTAGCTTACAAGGCCGGCAAGGCCCTGCTCACTCTGCCCTGGCCCCTCCCTGCCCTCACCACCTGCTTGCTCAGCTCCCATTTTCCTGGTGGAAAACTCTGGGCAGTCCCACCTCAGAGCCTTTGCACCGGCTGTTCACTCTTCCTCAGCCACCCGGACAGCTCCTCTCTTGCCTCAGTCAGGCCTTTACTCAAACACCGCCTGCTCAGGGAGGCCCTGCTGGCCCCAGCACCCCTACATCCCATTCTGGCTTTTTTTAGGCCCACTGCACTCATTGCTAGCACACCAGCCATGCATTTACTTATTTGCAAATACCATCTGGGGTTTGCCTGTCTTGTAAGCTTTATTGATTTATTTTGGGAAATTTTTTCTGTAGTTTTAAATGGCCAAACTTGATTATATCAGATACTTTTTTAAATTTAAATTTTATTTTTTTTATTTAAAATTTATCTTTGTTGTTGAAAGTATTACAGATATTCCTCCTTTTTATCCCCCCATTGACCCCCCCCCCATTGTTTTCACCACTCTATTGTCTGTATCCACTGGTTGTGTTTTTGTTGTTGTTGTTAATCCTCACGAGGATCTTTTCCCATTGATTTTGAGAGAGAGTGGAAGCGGGGGAGAGAGAGAGAGAGAAACATCGATGTGAGAGAGACACATTGACATGCCTCCTGCATGACCCTGACCGAGGCCGGGGATCAAACCTGCAACCCAGGTATGTGCCCCTAACCGGAATGAAACCTGCGACCCTTCGGTCTGCAGACCGGTACTCTAACTGCTGAGCCAACTGGCCAGGGCATTGGTTGTAAGTTTTAAAAGATCACTATGGCTGCCGAGTGGCACTGGACTGCAGAGGAGTGGGGTCTGTTCATAGTATCCCCTTTCCCCAGAGGCCTCCTCCCTGGTCTCCCCCCTTTATTTGCCTCTCCCACACTATCCAATCTCCACGGTGTAGCCAGGGTGATCTTTGCAAAACGAAAACCCAATCATGCCCCTCCCTGCCTGCAATTCTCCATGGCTCCCTACTGCCTCAGTGTCCTAACAGAGTGTATCAGGCCCTGATCTCTTGCTACTTTGTCATCACCTACTCTGTTCTCCCAAGGTACTTGTTCTCCGCACCTCCCCCCCCCAACTCTCTCTCTCTCTCTCTCTCTCTCTCTCTCTCTTTCTCACACACACACACAGTGCTGGGCCTCCCAGCCCCCCTTTCTCCCAAACGCTCTACCTACCAGGACTGCATTAGTCTTCCCATACCCACATTTGCAGCACACCGGGCCTCCACCTTTTGCTCCCCTAATTGGATTTGGACTCTACAGTTGATTGGCTGTCTTTCCCACCCACTGAGCACTCCACAGGGAAAGTTTCATCATGGCTGCTTGGCACTCTGTTGCATCCCCAGCCCCAGGCCAGGAGCATGTACTTTTGTTAATTTGTTTAATGAACTAAGATAAAACAAATCCAGAGAACAGGTCAGTTCATTCAGTGGATAGTTACCCAGTTCCCACCAAGTCACAAGGGCTTTGGGGAAAAATAAGCCTGAAGGGGAGAGACTGGGGGTAGGGGGTAGACAGAGACTGCCTCGCAGAGGTGACATTCTGGCAGCGGTCTCAAGGAGGTGAGCCATCTAAGTACCTGGGGAAAGAGGACCCCAAGTAGCAGGAATAACATGTGCAAAGGCCCTGAAGCAGGAATGTGGAGTGTAGCTTCAGCCAGGTGAGAGAGGGGGAGTGGGAAGAAGAAAGGGGGGTGGTTACAGAGCAGACCATGCAGGGCCTTGTGGGTACTCTCCACCCCCACCCCTCTTCTTTCCTCCACAAACCTGCAGTTTCTCCCATGCCCCCTTTCCTCCGCCTTCCAGCCAAACATCCACCAAGTCATGTCAACTCAAGATCTGAAAACCCCCTACCAGCCCATCTCTAATATCTCAAAGCCTGCACTGGAGCCCTCACCTTGGCCATCCATGGCCCGGTCACCACCTGTTTTTGTGCAGCCAGTGAATTAAGAATGGTTCTGCCACTTTCAAAGGGTTGAGAAGAGGCAGAGGAAGAATATGCAAGAGTTGGTAAGTGGCCCATAGCCGCAGTGCCTGCCTTCCTACCCTCTCAGTGTTCTTCACCTGGCACCCAGAGGGAGCTTCTGCTGGACATTCACACCCTGTCCTGTGGGCATTGATCCATCCACAATTCTTCTCATCCCCACAGACAAACAGAAATGCAAATTCACAAACTAGTCCTGTGGCCCCTAGACCAGGAACAACATCTTCCCTTTTCTCCTTTGAGCCACCACCTTCTTTGTGACCTCAGGGTAGACCCCTCCCTCTCACTCTCCTTCCCCTCCACTTTATCCTTCCTTCCTCCTCCAGGCCACAGCTGAAAAGCCCCCTTCTCCAGGAAACCCTCCTGGGGTGGTCAGGCGCCTGCTCTGCTCCCCACCACAAAGCGTGGTACCACAGTGCCTGGCGGTCTATCTCCCCATCAAGGTGTTCATTGCCTGGCCCTAAGCGTTCCACTCTGGGCTCAGCAGAGCAGAGCTGAAAAGTCATAGAAGCCAGGGCCAGAAGCAGAGGGCATGGAAGAAGGTTCTGGGTCCTCTGGTGCCACCAGATGCTGGCAGTGAAGGTGCAGGGTAGGGGATGCAGAGAACAAGGGAGGGGGAGACAGTGCTGGCATCCCGTGCTTGTTTGAGGACCAGTGAGAAAGCCAGTGTGACCAGTGGGGAGTGAGCACAGGAGAGCAGGAGGAGGTAGGGCAGGGAGGCTACACTGAACTCACCCCAAATGGGGCTGTCCCTGTGCTGATGAGGATGCATTCTTGGGTGCTCCAAACCCCACTACCATGGGCAATTTGGGGGTGTTAAAAGGCAGGAGTCGGCCATTCATGGCCCGGTCACCACCTGTTTTTGTGCAGCCAGTGAATCAAGAATGGTTCTGCCACTTTCAAAGGGTTGAGAAGAGGCAGAGGAAGAATACGCAAGAGTTGGTAAGTGGCCCACAAAGTCTCCAATACTTACTTACTATCTGGCTCTTCACTGAGAAAGTCTGCAAATCCATGATCTAGAGCACTGCTTCTCAACCCAGGGTGGGGGTGGGGGTGGGGGTGGAGATGTGTGGGGGAGGGGGGACCAATTTTGCCACCAACCTCAGCCATTTGACAGTGCCTGGAGACATTTTTATGTGTCACCACTAGTGTGTGTGTGTGTGTGTGTGTGTGTGTATGTGTGTGTGTGTAGGGGTGCTACTGGTATTTAATGGGAGAAGACCACGGTCACTGTTAAAAGTACTATGATGCACAGGACAGCCCCCCAACAAAGAATGATGTGACCCCAATGTCAGGACTGCCATGGCTGAGACTCTGCCCTGGGCCCCTCACCTGCCTGCACCACGTCACCTGTCTGTACCACCTCCCCATCAGCGGACAGGGGCCCCATCTGACTTCCTGGGTGTCTTTAGTCTCTGAGGAGGGGCCCTGGCTATTTTTAGCTTTGGTGGGCAGGGTTATTTTTAGCTTCAGCATCTATTTATTAAAATTTTTATCTTCCCGCCCTGGCTGGTTTGGCTCAGCAGTTAGAGCATCGACCCGCGGACCAGTGAGTCCCGGGTTCAATTCCGGTCAAGGGCACGTACCTTGGTTGTGGTTAGTCCCCGGCTCCGGTCGGTCAGGCGGGAGGCAACCAGTCAATGTGGCTCTATCACGTCAATGTTTCTCTCTGTCTCTCTCTCTCTCTCCCTCCCACTCTATCTGATAATAAGTGGAAAAATATCCAGGGGTGAAGATTAAAAAAAAATTTTTATCTTCCCCAAATTTTGGAGTTGGGGTGTGGCATGGGGCCTCTACTTGGCTGGTTCCCCAGGGCCAGGGCAGACCAAAAAAATAGGTCCTGCCTGGCCAGTGTGGCTCACTGGTTGATGGTCGACCCATGCACCAAGAGGCTGCCGATTTGATTCCCAGTCAGGACACATGCCCAGGATGTGGGCCCAGTCCCTAGTGGGGGGCATGCAGGAGGCAGCCAATCGATGTTCTCTCTCATCGATGTATCTATCTCTCTCACCCTCTCCCTTCCTCTCTTTCTAAAATCAATAAAGAAAAAAAAAATAGGTCCCATTTCATGAGAGACAGGGTGGGTCAGTGCCCCAGGAAGAGGTGGGGGAGGGGCTGCTCAGGCTTTGACCTTGGGGCTCCTTCCCTGGCAAGGGCAGGGGTCCCCACATTCCTCCTCTGAGCTCTAAACTCTATAGCACGTACAGCCCACAAGAAAGCCACCTGCCCACTCAGACACCCTCACCCACAAATACCATGAGGCTACCTGGAGACAGTCTGCCCAGGTATGCCAGAGGACAGGTGCAGAGCTGGTCTAGCCTGGCCTCTGGCAGGCAGCCTTCAATTCCCCCAAGGGGTCCAGGGCAATGGGAAGCCCTAGCTATGCATGACCACGGGAGTCACCCTGAGGTCTCTGGTCCATTATGAGGCCAGGCCCCCTCGCATTAACTCAGATTAAGATTTCTTGAACACCTACTGTGGGCCAGGTATGACTCTAGGCACCTGAGATCCAAAAGCAAACCAAGTAAATTCCCTGAGCATTTGGATCCTGGTCAGGGAGACAAGTGATAAACAAACAGGCGGGATAAATCAAGAAATTACAGAGTGTGCGAAAAGCTATCAGTGCTATGGAAAGTCAGGAGGCGAGTAAAAGGCTCCAATTTTAAACAGGCTACATGGGGTAAAACTTACTGGGGAGGTGACAGTTAAAGCAGGTGAGCGAGCAAAAGCCTTTCAGATATCTGGGTGAGGTCCCAGGTGGAAGGACAGCCAGTGCAAAGGTCCTGGAGTAGAAACATGCTTTGCATGTTGGAGGAGCAGCACGGAGAGAGAGGGCAAGGAGAAAGAATTTGGACCCCAGGACTCCCTATGCCTGGGATTGTTGTAGTGCTGGAATGTAGGGCCTGCTGCCTTCCAAGTCTGGGGCTGTTCTTCCCCAGCTGGGACCCTGGTCACTCTGAAGGGGGAGCTACAAGCCTTCTCCCCAACTCCTATGATATGAGCCCTTGACTGAAATCACTAATGTGTCACTAGACTGTGAGCTCCATGAGGACAGAACCAGGGCACTGTCCCCATGGCATTCCCAGCATGGCACCTGGTAGAGAAGGCACTTGGCAAATGGTCACAAATTGCATGAAGAGGTGACCTGGCCTCATTCCAAGGAGCCCCTTATACACACACCTGGGTACACACCTGCAGGTGCACACAGGATACACACAGCAGCTCACATGTGGAGTCACACACACACAAACACAGGGCCAGCCCCTCTGCAAAACTCACAAACACCAGCACACAGGAGACTCCTATGAACATAGGACCAGCTTGATGACACACGGTCCCTCGCTGGCTCAGCCAGGTCACCATCCAAATCATTCACAGAACAAGTGCAGACAGACAGATGATGGACAGTACTGGATTTCCCCCACCCATGGACCCCACTTTTCTCTTTCATTAGGGTGGCCAAGACCTAGTCCAGGAGGGACCATGGCTCAAGCATGCACCTCCTGGATCACTGCAGTCAGGTCCTGGTTCCAGACCCAGGGAACCCCCACCTTGGGAGTCCCTCCCTTTGCCTCCCCACAGAGAGGCCTGGAGGAGGGGAAGTGTCTGGCATCTGGAAATTGGATCCTTGAGAGGAGTCCACACAGAAACCAGAGCCTTCCGTGTCCTTGGCCACTCGTCTGACTGGAGAGGTAACAGGGGGCAGAGACCACAAAGGAGCCCCCAGTGGCCAGCAGATAGGGGTGGCAGGGATCCCACTCCTGTTCCCCATTAGGGGTACCCACTCCAGGACATAGCAGCACAACCTCTTGGGATCTGAAACCTGACCCCAGATGCCCACACTGGGGCTGAAGCCCCACACCATCTCCCGCCAGCCTGGGGGACACGGGGAGGACAGACATGTAAGACGCAGATGGCACATATCCCTGTATGCAAGTCCACCCTCCTGGAGCCCACACCTTGATGCAAACAGTCTCAGGAGCAGCCCAGGCACTTGCCAGCCCCTCCCCAACATAACCACAGGGTCCTCCTTGGGTGCCCCCCCCCAGGAGAAGGGGTTCCCTAGGGCAGGCTGGGAATAGAACTAGGCTTTGAGTCTCCTGCTTTCCACCTCCTCCCTACAGGGCCCACAGCCCAGCTGCACTGGTCCCCAGCTCCCTGCCCTCCCCCCACCCTGGGCGCCATCTCTACACCCAAGGGCAGGCATCAGTGCACCCATCAGTGATCAAGCCCTAAGCCAACTCCCCACAAGTGGGGGTTGGGACCAGCACCCATTGGAGGGAGAGCAGGCCTAGCAGGGCATCGGAGACCAGGAGTGAGAAGCATAGTGTGGGCTGAGGCCCTGCAGAAGGTCACTGAGGTAGAGGAAGAGGAAGGTGGTGATGCCAGCAAGAGGGCTGGCACTCACATGTGCATGCGCACATATGTGGTTCAGTGCATGGGTACGATTACCGCCAGCCAGGGATCGAATTAGTTCCCTTTTCCTCTTTCCAGATGATTTTTCATCTCTGTAATTAATGGGCAAGTCAGTTCTGAACAGCATGGCAGGCAAATTGCTAGTTAGGAAATTCATGGATAATTTTCTCGATATGATAATGAAGGTTGTATTCCTTCTCTTATTCTCCCCCTTTTCATCCCACTTTTAAGTAATAAATTCAACATTAGTAAGAAGGGAGTGTCGAGGAAGGAGAAGTCAACTGGTCCCACAGCTGGGGCCTGACCCAGGCCCACCCAGAGTCCTTAGCCCCTGGCCACTGGACAGGTGGAGAGGATGACAAATGGGGACCCTCTGTGGAGCACCCTGACCAATTCAGGGTGATCAATTCAGGGTGCCAGGCCTAGGAGATCTGGTGAATGGCAGGAAGCCAGCCCCAGGCTGTTAGTCTGGGTGAAGAGGTTGAGTCCGGGGTCAGGTTACAAGCTCAGGCCAGCCCCTGGGCTGCCCGAGAGGGAAGAGACCAAAGGTCTCTCTCCAAGCAGTATTTGAGGTCAACAGGCCCAGAGCAGACATCCACACTCAGGTGTCCCACACACCTGTACCCACATTGTCCAACCCCTCTTGACAGTGACTCCCCTTGCAGCTAAGGAAACAGAGCAAGCCAAGGGACGTAGAGGTGGAGAGAGAGAGAGAGAGAGAAGAGAGAGAGAGAGAGAGAGAGAGAGAGAGAGAGAGAGAGAGACACCAGCCATCTTGGCAGCCATTTTGAACCCCTCCCCCTACTCCCCTAGGCACACCACATGTTTGGATGTGGGCAGAAAAACCCAGGCTCAGGGTCCTGCAGAAGCCAGAAAGAAAGGGGGCCCTGCCTCAAGACTGGGATGGAAAGACACCCACGCAGCTGTCACGACTAGGGGGAAAGGGGCGGATCAGTAAGGTACAGTGAGGTGCTGGGTAGGGATGGGGCTGGGTGCTGACCTAGACTGGAGGAGTTGGGACTGGGATACGCGAAGAGGCCGTGTACAGGCAGGGTGCTGTCTTTACATGGGAGCCAGGGGTGCACTGGGAGGCATTTTCTGGCCACGGCTGGGGCACACACAGCACTCCCCAACCTCTTATGGCCCAGACTCCTGTCCCAGGACCCTCAGACGGGAGGATGGCGATGAAAACCCCCCAACACCTGGTGCAGGGGGAGGGCTCGTCTTCAAAGCTCGAATTCTAGTAGATCAATTCTGACAGCTTCCCATTCTTAACCGAGTACCACGGAAAGAAGATGCTGCCGGGCTGCAGCACTCCTCCTGACAGC
Source organism: Tadarida brasiliensis (assembly GCA_030848825.1). NCBI lineage: Eukaryota > Metazoa > Chordata > Mammalia > Chiroptera > Molossidae > Tadarida > Tadarida brasiliensis. The sequence continues at coordinate 55,051,892 of CM061259.1, read as the reverse complement.
GGCGCCCAGACAGACCCCTCCCTATACCCCGCGCCTCAGCTTCCCAAAGAAAAACAACCCCCAGCCCAGCATCCTGCGGTGCCAGCCCCCGACAAGGCTCCTCGGAGGCCCGGGGCTCGCGCGCGGCGCGCACACGCACCCTCCCGGCTCACACCCAGACACCTACACAAACAGGGCGCCAAGCACCCGCGCGCACACGCACCGGGGACACGCAGGCACCGCCGCGCCGCTTCCCCACAAAGGCTGGTGCGCGCGCGGGCACACGAAGCCACGCGCGGGCACATTCACGGTCCCCTCCCCCCGCAGGGTCCCCGCGGCCGCCCATCTGCACCCCTGAGCGCCGGGCGCTCCGTGGGGGCCGTCTTCCTGGCCCCATCGCCGATGGGGGTGAGGTGCCAGCCGCTTCTGACTCCCCTCCGGCTCTCAAGCGATGACCCGCGGCTCCAGCATCCCCTCCCCCTTCGCGGCCCAGACAGACCCAGGTTCCCATCCTCTCCCTCTTGGCCCGCACACCTGGCCCAGGTGCGGAGTCTCCCTCGCCTTGGGCCCGCAGACACTCACCTGTCCAGCGCCGCTCTGAGCTGGACCCTGCGAGTCTCTCCTGCGGCTCCGCGTACCCGGGCCCCCCGCCCGGCACATCTCCCGGAATCGGGACGGGGAGGAAACGGGTGAGGGGTGGCGGGGCGAGGGCGGCCTCCGTGTCCCCTCCTTCCTTTGGCCCAGTACCGCCGCCACCAACCAAAAAAAAAAAAAAAGGCGGATCACACAGCTCCAAAGGCGGCCCCCTCGCGGCGGCGGCGGCTCCGGGCTGGGGGCGAATGGCTCCGCGCCCCTCCCGGGGAGGGAGGTGGCTAAGGCGGCGGGGCGGGGGCGGTGTCAGAGCTCCGGGGGCTGGGGCGAGGCGGAGCCCCCCGAGGCGGCGCCGGCCACGGCCTGCATCTCCCCCGCAGCTCCGCGGCCCCGACGGAGGTGGCACGTGTGCGCCCAGGAGACTTCCCAGCCCCCCCGGACGGCAGCGGCCGAGCGGTTAACGGGGCAGCAGGGGCGCCCCTGCAGCCCCCCGCCGCCCGGAGGCGCAGCTCCGGGACCCGCGCGGCCCCATCCGCCGGGGCCTCCTCGGCAGACGGCGGGGCGGGGGCGCCGCAGCGCCAACAGCTCCCGCGCCGACGGCTCGGGCTCCCCGCAGTGGCCGTGGGGGGCTCGGGTGGGGGAGCGAACGGCGCCGAGCCTGGCGGGGGCGCGGCTAGAAGCTGGCGCGGCGGCGTCGCGCCCCCGGGGCGGCCGGAGGAGGGGCGCCGGGCCAGGCCCGTGGGCACCGCAGGACGCGCGGACCGAGCCGGCGCCGGGCACCAGCAATGACAAGCCGCCTGTTCGCCCCGCTCCCCGGCGCACCAGCTCCGGGAGGGGGACGGCGGGAGCACGCAAAACCCGGCCCAGAGCCACCGCCCGGGACCGGCCACCGCAATCTCCCCGAACGCACCGCGGGCCGGCCCCAAAACCCGGGCTGGAGTTTTCTCCCCTTCGCCTCCTCCGGCCCCCCTGGGAAAGCGGTGAGAGGGAAGGCGTTGCTGGATCCCAGCGTTGGAACGCGGAGGGGGGTGTGGGGGGAGAGAAAGGCGCAAGTAAGACCCGGAGCGGATTCTGCCGACAGGATAGTAAAGGAGAGGCGAAGAGCCTAGAGAGGGGAGAAATGGAGCGATCTGGAAAGGGTATGCAAAACCCGGGTAGGATTAGGTAGAGACGGGAGGAATGGGGAGGTGGGGAGCTGCGACATGGCCAAATGCACGCGGGGTACGCAAATTTGGGGCTGGATCCTTCCTCGGGAGACGGAGTAATGCGTCATGCCTAATGCAGTGGAAACAAGTAAGACCCGGTCTTATGTTCCCGGACCTGGGCTCGCAGGGGGCTCCAGGAGGGGGCCACTTGGTTGCTGAGGAGGCGTATGCTACCCCCATCTTTTTGGCTGCGACGTGCAAGGGGGTGGGGCAAAAGGAGGGCTGGACTCTGCCAAGAGGGGACCTGGAGCGCTGGCTGCACCGGAGCGGGAAGGGAAAAGCGGTTTCTGGATCCAGGGGCGATGCGCCGGGCGTGCGTCGAAGAGGCTGCCACCCTGGGACACCAGACCTACAATAAAAGGCGAGGAAAATCCGTAAAGCCAGGACTGGAGTCGGCCGGACGGGACAAGACCCCGGCAGAAGAACCTGGGCAACTGGACAAGGGCTCAGAGCTGACCGAGCGTCAGGAGTGGAGGGGAGGGAGTGTTAAGGAGAGGTTAGTATCTAGAAACGCCTCTAACGTCTCACTTGGGGCGGGGGTGGGGGGCGCGAATGACGAGAGAAAAAAAGTGAATTTTAGGTTCTTGGCAAGAGCAAAAACCCGGTACGGATTTACAAAGCCTAGCAACTACACTGCAGCTAGTGGACTTGAAGTAAGGAAAGGAACCGGTGGGGTCCTAGGCATCTGAGGGGCAGGTTTCAGGCTGAGGCTGCAGAGGGAGCCCCGCACCCCCTTTTCAGTCCGACCTGGTTTGGCTCCCTGGAGCCACAGCAGTGACTGCCAAGATCCAGAGTCCGGGCTATAAAATCAGGCCCCAGGCCAAAAATCGGCACTTCAGCAGAATAGACAACTCAGTGCAGGGTGGGGGCTGGGAGGAAATTGGAAGGGAAAAGAATCCTGAAGAGGGGAGTAGGGAAAAGTCCTGAGCAGTAAGATCCAGTGAGGATCTATCCAGACCAGACTTGGAAACCTAGCTACTGGTTCCATTTTATGAAAGATGGGTGCACCTCTTACGATTGATGGATGGGGAGGAGCAAATCCCTGGCTTTGATCCTTGGAGAAGAGAGTCCATCCAAGTAAGGCCTAAAAAGTAAAGCAAAGTCCAAAGTAGGAGCTGAATCTTGGCGGACCCAGAGTGGGCATTAATGGCTTGTGAGGAGGAGTAGGGCAGATAAGTCCAGATATGAATTGTAGAGGAAGGGGGTAAGTTAAGGATGAGAACCGTGGCAAACCCAGTCTCTGTCTCCAGAGTAGGGAATGCATTGCCAACCAAGCTTGTTTCGGCAGAATGGGTGAGGAATAGAGAAAGAGTGTGGAAAAGGCAGTGGGAAGGGTTGGGTGGCAAATACACAAACCTTGGGGGCAGAAATGCATGGGAACTATGAGTATCTAAGAAAACCTAAATTTATTAACCTGGCCTCTAAGAATCCCTTCCGAGAAACATGTCCTGGTGGCTGAATTTAGGGAAAGACAGAGACACCAGACTTGCAGGGTGGCTGGGTGACCAGGGGTAACTTCTGCTGCAACCCCCCCACCTTCCACCCTCTTTTATGACAGCCTTCATTTCAGGACTAGGCGAGGATTCTCATAGCCTGGAACCTGAGACACAACTGTGCCCCAAACTTCGAAGTGGAGGATGTAGGTGGGCCACCTTTGTGCCCCCTTTATGGGCAGGACTCCACAGCTCCAGAGCTCCAGCCTTGATTCTGGGTGGCCAGGCCAGACAGCTGGATCTGAGGGACCATGTGCGAATGAAGCAGAGGTTGGTGCGTGCAGAAACGATCCCATACATCTGTGTTTGGCTGCAAATCTATCTATTATGGGGGTGGGGTGAGGGCGCCTCAATTTCCCACTTTGAGATATATCAACAGCACCTGGAAGACCTTGGGGATGCTGGGGACTGGCTACAGTGCTTCAGGGCAACCAGGACACCCCCACATCCAGACAGCCAGCTTTCTATAAACCCAGCAGGACTGAAAGGGGGAGGGGAACCTGGGCACCCCCAGAGCCCTCAGGCCCCAAGACTCCTCCAATGACCCCACCCTCTGTTCCTGCTCAGCTTATCTACCTCCCCCTGTGGCCCCTAGGAACCCATGAGTTTGCCTAGAAGGTGATTCTAACTTGCATTCTCCAGAGGCTGCGAGAAGGGGATGGTCGTTATTTATATGAAGGGAAGAGGTGACATGATTTAAGGAACTCCCGGCTCAGTTTGGAAAAATCCTGGCCGGGACCTCTTCTCCTCCCCTCTTTCTCCCAGTGCCCGTTGTCAGTGCAGCGCCCCTGGTCGAGATGGGAATCGGTTCACCAGTCTCCATTCCATCACGGTCTCTGGTCTCGTGGGCCAGCGGCGCAGGAGGCGAAGAATGGGGAGAGGCTGGGGTGCCAAAGAGCCGCGGCACCCCCGCCCCCAGACCCTCGGCTGCGCAGCCGCAGTGGAAGCCACGCCAGCAGCTGAGCTCCTGGAACAAGCGCTTTGGTGGTGCGCGCGCAGTCTCGTCCAGGCGCCCCGTACCCCTCACCAAGCAGGTTGGTACCCGCGCCCCGGAATCCTTGCTATCTGCTCCCCGGCGCTCCTTCTTTCATATACCCTACCTTGTGTCTCCAGACTTCCCCACTCAGTGTGCCCTGCGCCTCGGACACCCATGTCCAGTCCACCACTTGTGCACCCGGTGTCAGGAAATCCCCACACCCACGATGTTCTGCGCCGAGGACACCCCCTGTTCTGATACCCTGTGTCTTGGGGACCGTATATGCTGTGCAGCTCTTATCTCTGGCACCGCGACCTCAGACACCACTCTGTTCACCTGTGCCTTCTGGCTCTCACTGTGCCCTCTAACTGTTCGTCCACTGCCTGGTCCCCTACACTGATCATCCCAGGTGCTGCGCTCCTCCACCCTCCCCTGTCCCTTGTTCTGAATCCTTTGCCTCAAGCTCCCTGGTTCCCAATGTCCTATCTCAGGCTCCTTAGGTTCTGCAGGGGGAGGGGGGGGGTGTCCCAGGGGTGGGGGGGGGTGTCCCAGGGGTGGGGCATAGGAGAGTAGGAGAAACAAGTTTCTGGACTCAGGGAAACCAGTACACACACACACACACACACACACACACACACACACACAGAGGATGCATCATCCTCCGGGTCATTTCATTATCCAGTTCATGTATTCACTCCATACATTTCATACTCACAGAGTGCCCCTTACATGTTCTTAGTATGGTGCAGTGCTGGGCCTTGAGGATGACCTAGGGCCCCTCAAACAAGACTGGGAGCCCTCTCAAGGGCACCCTCACTCTAGTGGGTAATGTTACACAGAAGGCATGATGGAATTAGCTCCGGAAAGTGAGGAGGGTGCTAGGGAATGGATGGCAGACCTGTCTGGTATTGAAGGGTGGGCCAGTGGAGTTCTGTGTGTTCCTGGCCCTCTTGGAGGCTCCCAATACCCCCACCTTAGGCAATGTCTAAGCCCCATCCTGTTCTACACCCTCATCCAAATGAAAAGCGAGATAAAGAGGTCTCAGCATTGGCCTGGAGGATGGGGCAAGGATTCATTCCAACTACTGTCTTTGGGCAGGGCGACCAGTCAGTCAACAAACATTTACTGAGTACCTACTGTGCACCAGGCACTGTTCTGGATGTGGGGACCTAGTGGTGAACAAGGCAGATAAGATTCTCTGCTCATGAGGCGACATTCTAATAGGGAAGGCGGACAAGAAATCAGACAAATGAAAGATATACAATGTCAGATGATGTTAAGTAGCATGGGAGAAAATTAAGGAAGACAGAGGAGGGCATGGTGGTGGCTGCATTTTAGATAGGGGAGGTCAGGGAAGGCCTCTCTGAGAAGGTAGTACTTGGCTAAAGACCTGAGGAGATGAGGGAGGAGTCATGGGGGGACCTGGGAGAAGGGCATTCCAGGCAGAGGGAACATCCCATGCAAAGGTCCTGAGGCAGAAACACGCTGGGTATTCAGAGGTGCCATGAGAGGGCCTGTGTGGTTGAAGAAGGTGAGGGTAGGAAGGTTATGGGGCAGATTGTGCTGGCCTGGTGAGCTTTGGGGAGGACTTTGGCTTTTTCTCTGAATGAGGTGGGAGCCATGGAGGGTTCTTGAGCAAAGGAGTGATATGTCCTGACTCAGGTGTTCACAGGCACCCTCTGGCTGCTATGGGGGAGCAGAATGTGGAGGTCAAGAGCAGAAGCTAGGAGACCAGGGCAGAGGTGACTGCACTGATCCAGGTGATCGATGCTGGGAGTAGTGACGGTGCAGGTGAGCAGTGGGTAGATTTTGAAGGTGGAGCAGATAGATTGGAAATGGGATGTGAAGGAAAGAGACAAGTCAAAGCTTGTGGCTTGAGCACCTGGAAGTTTGGAGACCATGGAGGGGGCCAGTTTTGGAGGGTAGATCCAGGAGTTATGTTTGGTTTGATAGATGTTCAAGTGGAGATGTCTAGTGGTGACTGGGAGAGGCCCAGGTAGCTGAGAAATGGCTTGAGTTAACACTGACAGGCTTGTTTACTCTTTATGATCACCCCCTGAGGTGGGTACTTTCTCCCGAGGTTACAGAGGGAGAAAATGAAGCTTTGTAACTCTCCCAAGTAGTTAAAATACAGTCAGGTTCTGAGCCAAGCCTGTCTGACCCAGGGACTTGGTCAGTTGGAGCCATTGCCCTGCTCTGCAGGGGACAAGAAGAGGGGTCGGTGGTTGTCCAGCTCCCAATTTCTCTTTCTACTCATCTGTTCATCCTCAAACACCTATGGATACCAGGCTCTAGCCAGGGCTGTCATTAGAGTGAAGGGCCTGAGGCACTTTCTGGGACACAAAATTTAAGAGAATGTCCCCAAAACTCAATGATTAAGAGAAATAGTATTACAATGCAATATTAAAAAAACCCAAAATCATGCCAAAATCCATGATGACCAAAATAATTAACTTTTTAAATAAATGCAGGATCAGTAAGAATGCTGGGCGGAACCATGTTGGGAACAAAAAGCCAGGAATACTGGTGCTATCTTTTTATTGAAGATTTCGACATTTTGTTCATCGTGGATTTTTTGCATGAATTTTTATTTTTAAAAATATGGCATTAAAATATGATTAATCTTTTAAAAATATGTTTTTATTGATTTCAGAGAGAGGAAAGGAGGGGGAGAGGGAGATAGAAACATCTATGAGAGAAAAACATCAATTGGCTGCCTCCTGAATTCCTCATACTAGGGATCAAGCCTGAAACCCAGGCATGTGTCCTGACCAGGAATCCAGCCAGCGACCTCCTTGTGCATGGGACAGTTGCTCAACCAACTGAGCCACACTGGCCAGGCATATGATTTATCTTAATGGCTGAGTTTTTTGCTTCACCCTGATCCTGAACCTGATTCCAGGCTATGTTCTGGAAGCCCAGGGTATGACAGTGAATAAGAGACACAAAATCACTGTCCTCTTGGAGCTCACACTTTATTTGGGAAGCATACGATTTATTAGTAACTAACATCTCAGAATGTGATCGATATTATGAAGGAAAAAACCATGAAGAGCCATGAGGTGGGATGTGGATGAGTATGATTTAGGCTAAGGTGACTGGCGGTGGGGCACTTCTCTGAGAAGGAGGCATTTGAGCTAAGACCTGAAAGCTGAGGAGACAATCATGTGTGATACAAGAAGAGGGAACAGCAAGTGCAATGTCCCTGAGGTCAGAACAGGCAGGACTGTGTAAAGAGCACGAGGGACCAGTGAAGTGGGACTACCAGGCACAGTCTCAGATGTCGTGGGGGAGGGTCTAGATTAGATTCTTAGTGATGGGGAATCCAAGGGAGGGTTTTGAGCAGGGGGAAGTGGGGGGTCATAGGGGGGTGCTGACATTGATCTTATTTTCATGTTTAAAAGATTATAGAAGAGGTCCCTCAATAAGTACAATATAGAATTACCACAGGACCTAACAATTCCACTCTTAGTTAAATGCCCAAAAGAATTGAAAACGGAGACTCAGATACTTGCATCCTAATGTTCACAGCAGTGTTATTTACGAAAGCTGGAAGATGGAAACAACCCAATGTTCATCAATGGATGAACAGATAAACAAAATGTTGTGTATCCATACAAGGGAATACTATTCAGCCATAAAAGGGAAGGAAGTTCTGACACACTACAACATGGATGAACCTTGAAAACATGCTGAGTGAAAGGAAGCATACACAAAAGGCCAGATATTGTATGATTCCATTTATGTGGAATGTCTGAAATAGATAAATCCACAGGGAAGAAAAGCAGATTGGCAGTTGCCAGGGGAGGGATGCGGAGTGACTGCCACTGGGTGTGGAGTTTCCTTTTGAGATGATGAAACTGTCTTGGTATTAGATAGAGACGGTGGTTGCATGACACTGTGAATGTACCAAATGCCCTGAATTGTTCACTTTAAAACAGTTAGTGGTTAATTTTATGTCATGTGAATTTTGCCTCAATTGAAATCAAATTATAAGGGATTTGAGAGGGATACAGGAAACTGGGGAGGTGGCTGCCATGGCCAATCCAGGTAAGAGGGGATGGAGGTCTGGAACAGTATGTTGGGGAGAAGTGTTCAGGTTTAAGCCATATCCTAGAGGCAGAGACAACAGGACCCCTTAAGCTTGGCACACACACCCCCCTCACCAGGACTGCTCAAATGTCACCTCTCTATTGAAACTGCAGACACCCCACCCAGCTCACTCCTTGGCTCCCTTCTCCCCTTTATTCCCTCCTGTAGCATTTTCCCACCTTACCTATGTTTTTTTCATTTATCTGTTTGTTTCTCCCACTGGAATATCAACTCCCCCAGGCCAGGATTTTTGTTTCTTGTTCTCTGCTGTGTGCCCAGCACCTAGAACTGCTCCTGGAACATAGTAGATCAGGGAAAAGTAGGGGAGTGGAAGAAAGCGAGAATCCTGGAAGTAGTCTGGGTTCAGCCTGAGCAGCGGGCATGGTCCTTTCCCGGTTAGGCACTGAGAGGGGAGCCCACTTAGGCTGAGCTTCTCTCCCCGGCCGCTAGGGGCCGCTGCTCCGCTGCTCTGCAACCGCCAGGTGAGGCGGCCCGTCACTTCCCCCAGGTGCGCGGAAGGCGCCGGGGAACCGAGGGGAGCAGGTGAAGAGCGCAGAGATGGAGGTGAAGTTGTAGGGTGAGGGTGAAAGGAAAGAGCTGAGCGTGTCTGAAGTGGGAGCTGCTGAGAGGGAGGAGAAAGAAAGCCCTGGAGACATTAGAGGTCTGAGAAGGTGGGGACCCCCGCCCCGGGAGGGGTGAGGAGTGGAGACCTGAGTTTGGCAGGGAGGAATTTAGAGGAAAATACCCAGGGCAAAGTTCGGGGAGGCAAGACAGGTGAGCAGTGAGGAGTCTGGGAGAGTCCCTGAGGGGAAGGGGGCTTGACTGGGAGACATTTGAGCAGTGCTTGGGGATAGCTGGGATGGTTGGGGAGTGGGCCTAGCCTGTGGGGAGTTAAGGACGCCAGGGAAGGGGCCCTGCATTTTGCCAGCCTTGGCTGGTATGGACTTTGGCAGTAAGGGTGGAGAGGACACACACGGACTTCTCAGGCCCTGCCCCTTGGGCATGGGAAAGAGCTTCTGAGGAGTGTGGTGTACCTACCAAGCTCATCCTAGGATCCCAGCTTGCTTCTGCAGGAGGTATGGCCAGGTAAGTGGCTTTTTCAACCTGACATGAGGGCTCTCCCTCTCTCTCCTTCGTGCCCCATGACCAGTATTCACTGTGCATTGAGCTGGGTGATGGGCAAACTACACAGTCAAGGTCAAGGACACATGAACACTATGTGAGGGGTGGCAGACAGGTAGGGGCTGTGGGGGAGTATGGCTGGGAGGCCCTCCCTGGCCAGGGGGCTCAGAGAAGCCTGCCCTGAGGAAGTGACCTGTAAGCAGAGAGCAGGACCCTGTCTCTGAAGATAGAAGGCCCTGGTGGTCTGGGCAGAGAGGAAATTCTGAGGCTGTCACTGAGAAAAATGACAGCAGTGTCCAGAGAGTAGGGCAATAGGGAGTGGCAGGGCCTGAGGCAACCTGAAAATGCCTGCCAGGTCTAAAGGGGCTACAGGCTCTGTGAGGTAGAGTAGAATTGGGAAAGGTGTTGAGAAGGGAGGTGAGAGTCCCATGGAGGTCAAGGCCATGGCCACAGGAAGGTAGAAAGTGATTCCTGACCTTGCTTGGGCCCAGGACAGGGGCTGCAAAGCCAAATGGTAACCAGGGGACAAAAATGCAGAAATGTGTGAGGCTGTGAGAAGGGAGGGTGGTAGCTGTGGGGAGCTGGAGGCGCAACCTCCTTTTAATCTTGCCACTACTCAGCTCCGGCTGAGAGCTACCACCTGGGCAGTCAGGCTCCGAGTTGCCAGAATGGTTTTTCAAAAGAAGCCAGAAGTCAGAATTTTTGTGCACAATTCCCTGGGCTTTAACTATCACACATTGATTTACTAATGTTCCATTGCTCCAACCTAGCAATTCCATTCCTGTTTAATCACTAAAACACACATATACGATGTTCAAAGCAGTGTGGTTCATCATCGCCAGATGCTGGACACCACCCAGTGGCCATCAACTGGCAAAAGGAAAATAAATTGGGGTGTATTCATACTGTGGAATACGATGCAGCAATGAAAAAGAGCCAACAATGGATACATGCAGGATGGATGACTCTCAAGACAATACTGAGCAAAAGTGCAAGGCACAGAACAGAATGCAGAGCATGGTCCTATGTCATGTTTCTGTGACATTCAAGAATAGGCAGAAGTAATCTATGGAGTGAGTCAGAAGAGCCTAAGGTTCCCTAATGGTGACACCTTTGACTTGGGGGCTGGATGATTCTTTGTTGTGGGAGGGGGGCGTCCTGTATGTTGGAGGATGTTGAGCAGCAGGCCTGGTTTCTCCTTACTAGATGCCAGTAGCATCTCCACAGTTGTGATAAATGTCCCTTGTGTGTGTGTGTGGGGGGTGCACAATCACCTTCAGGTGAGGACCACTGGGAAAGAGACACTTGGGGGCATGACTCTCACTGTAAAGTAGCCTTAGGAGTGTCTAAGGGACTGGAATATTCTATATCTTGAGTTAGGTGCTGGCGACAAGGGTGGAACATATTTTTTAAATTCACAGAGCTGTGCTCCTAAGAGGTATGTGCTTCACAGTGAAAGAGTTAACCCTACAACAGGGATGATCCTCGAAAACATTATGCTGAGTGAAAGAAGCCAGACACAAAAGGCCAGATTGTATGACTCCATTTATATGAAATGTCTAGAACAGGCAACTCCATAGAGACAGGAAACAGATCAGTGGTTGCCAGGGGCTGGGGGAGGAAGGACGTAATGGAGAGTGACTGCTAATGGGGACAGGGTTTCCTTTGGGGTAATGAGAATGATCTAGAATTAGGTATTGGTGATAGTTTCACAACACTTGAATACACACAAAAAAAACACTGAATTGTGCACTTTAAAATGGTTAATCTTATGTTAGGTGAATTTTACCTCTAAAAGAAATTAAACAAACAAAGTTAACCCACACACGTGAAGAAGTCATGTCCTGGGCCAGCTTGGCCATTTTACAACAGACGGGGGAGGATCTGTGAGCATTCTCTGTGAGGAAAGGGCTGAAGCAACTTGGAGACAGAAAAAGTATGTCTGGACTCAGGGGAATGCTCTCTCTTAACCCAACCTGTCAGTCCTGGAAAGAAATCGGCTGGCAGGTCAGAGGCCAGCCTTCGAACTGTGGAAGGGACTGCTGAGTTCTGACGGCAGAAAAGAAATGACAACTGCCCCACAGAGGGATGATAAAGTGGTGCTTGCCAGGGTGTTCTCTGTGAGCTTGGGGAAGGTGGGGCGCTTACCCCAGCTCCTTGGCAGCCCATAGAGGACCTCAGGTGTCACTTGGGTCTATGCCTCCCCTCCTGGCAGGGAGTCTTCCCCCCAAAGTGGGCCAGGGGTCAGGGACGGGTGTCCTGGGTCTGGGTTCCACTGGCCTCAAAAATTGAGTGAGTGAAGAAAGCAAGCAAGCTAAGACTCAAGGGAGCTGTGGGGCCTGTAGTGGGCTGAATGGGGGTGCCCACAAGGTAGGTCCACCCAGAACCTGTGAATGTAACCTTATTTGGAAAAAGGGTCTTGGCAAATGTAATTAAGTTAAGGCTCTTGTAATGAGGTCATCTTGGAATAGGGTGGGCACTAAATCTAATGACAAGTGTCCTTAGAAGAGGAAAGAAGGGGAGAGGACAGAGGGGAAGGACATGCGAAGATGGGGGCAGAGATTGGAGTGATGTGGCCACAAGCCAAGAACAACCAGCAGCTGTGGAGGCAGGAAGGATCCTTCCCTAGAGTCTTTGGAGGGAGCACAGCACTGCCGACACCTTGATACCAACTTCTGGCCTCCAGAACGGTGAGAGAGTCAATTCTTTGTATCAAGCAGCCTGATCTGTGGTCCTTTTCCCAGCAGCCCTAGGAGCCTAATACAGGCCCTGATATTCAGTTCCACACACATTTCTTGAGCCCCTGCAGGGGCTTGGGATGCACTGGGGAAGCAAACACGAATGGATCATTTCAATATGCTGGGACCATCATTCATGGAAGAGCACTTCAAGGATGGAGATATGCAGTGGGGTGGAAGACTGCCTGGGAACTCTACAGCCGAGGCGATGACACAGAGCCGGGCCCTGAGCACGCCACAACCCACAGGGGACAGCAGGTAATATAAACACACAGAACAGCCAAGTCAGAAAGACCAACGGCGTCTGCAGTGGTGCGGGTGATCTTCAGCTGCAGTGTTGCAATACAATAAGGAGTGGTGAGGACTGTGGCAAAGGATAATAACTGTTAAATGTTACCAGCACTTGCTTAGCACTTTCCTTATACAGTATTAGCTCATTTAATCTTCACATCAACTCTAGAGGCAGCTACTACCATGGTCCCCTTTCCAGGTGGGTTCACTGAGGCATAGGTGCTGTGTCAGTCAGCACCCTGGCTGGAAACAGATGGGACATTCGAGCAGTTCAATGAAGGGACACATTTACGAAGTGTAGACAGATGTAGGGAACCATGAGGAATGATGCCACACCTTGGACTAGTGGAAATGTAGAGCCGTTGGCACCCCTGGTCTGAGAGGCGAGGAGAAGAAGCAGTTGTCAGAACGTGGAGACATACAGGCTGTGTGGATGGTGGGACCTGTGACCTCTGACAGGGATGCAGGGGATGGGAGCCACAGGGTGAGAGGCTGAGCTGCAAAATAAATGTCATCCCTCGATATCCACGGGGGATTGTTTCCAGGACCCTCGAGGACATCAAAATCCTTGGATGCTCAAGCCACTTATATAAAATGGTGCGGTATTTGCATATAACCCGTATACATCCTCCCGTATACTTTAAATTATCTATAGATTACTTATAACAATGTAAATTTTATGTAAATAGTTATTATACTGTATTGTGGGGGGAATAATGGCAAGAAAAGTCTGTATGTATTCAGTAGACACAGGTCTAGCTATTGGTTGAATTTGAGGATGTGGAACTTGAAATACAGAAGGTTACTGTGCTTGCCCCCACCCCACCCCTGCCTCTCACAGGGGTCCTCATTTGTGTTGATGGGGTTCACACAACCCAGCTTCCCTGGACACTGGAATAAGTGGAGAAGCTTCAATTGGTCAAGCAGAAGATTCTAGAACAGGAACGCTGAGTGATTCTAACCTGTGCAGTTTGGGCCCAGAGTCCCCTTTACCACTCACTACATGGGAACTGGCAAACCTGTGCCCTCTCCTGGTGGGGGAGGAGGAAGGGCAGCCTTCGCTGAGCACCAGCCCAGCTGGGAGGGCGGCCTCAGCTTTGCAGAGGCCAAGTCTTTTGATGAAAAGCCAGGAATTCAGATTTTTATGCAACCATCGCCTGATACTTAAAAGCTGGTCACTTATTTAAGAGAAACCCTTCCTGGACCAAACAAATCACATGCATGGGCCACACTGGGCTCTGGGTGTCGAGTCCCCAGGCTCAGAAGGTGGACGTGGAGGGGGCAGGGCATCCAGGTGTGGGAACAGGGATGTTCAGAGAGGCAGCGGTGAAAAGCATCATGGGTGAGAGGGAGACCACTCACTAGTGGTCAGTGGGTCTGACTAGGAAGTGCCTGGGGCCAGGGCAGGTGCAGGGTCTTGAGGGGGTAAAACTGGGCAGGTGTTTTGAGTCTAGATTGGGAAGGACCATTTGGAGCCATGCTAACAGGTTTCAACCTTGAAGGAGAGAAGCCAAGGATGGCTTTGAAACAGCCAAGTGACTCAGTCGTGCTTGTCTCTGCCCCCACCCCAAAGCTGGCTGTGGATCACAACGGAGTGTGCTCACAGCCTGGCTGGAGGGCGATGCTTCATACGGCCGGCCGGGGCCTGATGCTCGGGGCAGTGGTGGTAAGCCCCTGTTTGTGAATATTTGAGCAACTGCTATGTATTCCACTCCGAGGATGCAGGACAAGACATGGTCCTGCCTTCAAGGGCAGGGACAATGGATGAGAGGAAATAAAGGGAGAGGAAAACCCAGGTGGTGGTTTTTTTAAAATATAAAACTTAAAACAAGATGAATGGGCTCAAATCAGGCAGCCCACTGGCCCAGGAGACAGCAGCTGGGCAGTGGGACAGGGGGTCCTAAGTGGGTTCCAGACTGCCCCTCCTCCCCTGGGACTCAGCATCCTGGCCCAGTCTCCTCCCCAGACTCACCCCCATCACACCATCAAGAACAAGCCCATGGCTGACATGGATTCCTGACTCAGAGCCTGAACAGGGAAGAGGGGGAAGAAAAAGCACCCATCTGTTCTCCCTCTGATGGATCATCGTGATTCTCCCCCGAGTGCTCACACCCCACCTCCTCCTCCCATTTCCTCACAGCGACATCATGTAACTGCCGCAAATGGGTTTTCCCTGCCCGTCACTGTTGTTTTAATAATGGTTCAGTTTCTGTCCCCGTCGGGGGTGAGGGGAAGATTGTCAAGAAATTGAGAACGGGGGCTTGCTGTGTGTGTGTGTGTGTGTGTGTGTGTGTGTGTGCGTGTGCGCACGCGCTCGCGCATGCTATTCCCCTTCACCTCAGAGAAGATTCCAGAACATCCTGCTGAGACACTAAGTGACCTGTCTGGTTGGGTAATGCTGTTCAGAGGGGAGTGCAACCCCCTCACCTGGACAGAGGAATTCATCCAGATAACTCCTGGACATGTTTACTGAGTACCTACTATGTGCTGTCTGAGCTAGGTGCAAGGGGACACAGTGGCCTTCCAGCCTTGCTCTCCTCAGACCCACATTCCAGAAGGGGGAGAGTGACATTACAAAATAATTGTGCAAAACTACATAATTACAATTATGGCAACTGTTCAGAAGAGAGTGTGGGGCGAGACAGGAACAGATAACAGGGCTGTTGGTATAACTGAGTCCCCCTCCCTGGAAGAGACCCTCAAGCTGAAACTTAAATGACAGGTGGACAGAGTTGCAGGAGGGAAGGCCATCTGGAGGGAGGGAACTTCCTAGGCAAACACGTGGAGGCTTGAAAGAATTTGTTGCAGGCTCAGACCTGGAAGAAAAGTCATATATTCAGTGTAGACAAGGGCCAGTTGGGGTGATGAGGAATGGTGTACATCTTGTACCTGGGTCAGAGCCAGATGTGTATATGGGGGGGGGGGCAGCTTTCACCCTGTTTCTAAGCAAAAAGTGTTCCTCTTCTATTGAGACATGGCCATGACTGTCCCATGCATATTCAGCCCTTTAGTCTCAAGGCCAGTGGCAGTCCTTGTTTTTCTGATTCATAAACAGCAGCTCTGGGAGGTCATGTGGCTTAAGGTCACCCTCCAATCCCTCCCCAGCCCCAGCCTTGATCCTGTCCTCCTTGGGGCTGAATGGTGCCCCCCCCCTCCCGCCCAAAAGATATGTCTACATTTTAACTACTGGAACCTGTGAATGTGACCTTATTTTTTAAAAGTGTCATTGCTGGTATTAGTAAGTTAAAAATATTTTTTAAAATTTTTTTCTTTATTGATTTGAGAGAGAGAGGAAGGAAGAGGGAGAGAGAAATAGAAACATCGATGAGTGAGAACATCGACTGGCCACCTCCTGCATGCCCCCCATTGGGGATTGGGCCCACAACCTGGGCATGTGCCCTGACTGGGAATCGAACTGGCGACCTCTTGGTGCATGTGTCGATGCTCAACCACTGAGCCACACCAGCCAGGCAGTAAATTTAAAATATATATATTTTTAAATATGTTTTAATTGATCTTAGAGAGAGAGGAAGGGAGAGGGAGAGAGAGAAGCATAGATGTGAGAGCAGAACATAGATTGGCTGCCTCCTGCACACCCCAACAGGGGATTGAACCTGCAGCTTGGGCATGTGCCCTGGCCAGGAATCAAACCAGCGACCTTTTGGCACACAGGGCAGTAAATGAAAAATCTTGAGATGAGATCATATTGGATTAGGATGAGCTCTAAGTCCATTGGTAAGCATCCTTAGGAGAAAAAAGGAGACAGACACACAGACATGGGGGGAAAGGCCATGTGAAGACAGAGGCAGAGATCAGAGTGATGTAGTCACAGCCAAGAACCACCAAAAGCTGGAAGAGGCAAGAAGGAACCTCCCTGAGTGTCCAGACGGCCACCTTGATTTCAGCCCAGTGATACTGATTTCAGATTTCTGGCTTTCAGGACTGTGAGAGGATACATTTCTTTTTGTTTTGTTTTGCTTCGATTTTGTTTTCTGTTCTTTTTAAGCCACTCAATTTGTGGCTGTTACAGCAGCAGCAGGAAGTGAATACATTTCCATTCCCAGTAAATCATCCTGAGTTGTCGCTCCTCCCTTGTCCCTGCCCAGCCAGGGAGAGGGCTCCATTCCACCACATCTTATGGTCCTTTCTCAGCCTCCAGGACCCTACACTACCCGAGTTCCACTTCCACCTCCCCAGCTGCAGTTTCTGAGTCTCTTCTGCTGATTCCTCCTTGTCTCCTGACCTTGATGTTGGAGAGAGAGCTATGAGCTTGCCCTCTTCTCTCCTTTGTCTTCACTGCCTTCCCTGGTGATCTCAACCAGCCTTGAGGATTTAAACACCACTTACACCTACCAATGACACCTCCAGCTCAAGCCTCTCTGCTGACTTTCAACTGCCCTCCAGGTGTTTCCACTTGGAAACCTGGTGGCCATGCCCAAGTATCATGTCTGAAATAACTCTTGACTCGACCACTCGCCCCCAGATCTGCATCTCCCTCATCTTCCCTATCTCAGTCAATGGCATTCCCACTATTGTCCATTGGTGTAGTGGGTGGGAAAATGCTCACCCCACCTCCCTGCAAATTCATGTTTACTGGAATCTAAGATGCAACTTTATTAGGAAATGGGGTCTTTGTAGATGTCATTAGTTAAGGATCTTGAGATGCTGTCATACTGGCTCTAGGGTGGGCCCCAAGTCCAATGACATGTATCCTTCTAAAAGGAAGAGGACACACAAAAAAGAAGATGGAGGCAGAGACTGGAGCAATGCAGCTATAAGCCAAGGAACACCAAGGATTGCCTCAAGGAAGGACTCTCCCCTAGATCCTTCAGAGGGAGCGTGGACCTGCTCTTGGACTTCTGGCCTCCAGACTCTGAGACAATACACACCTGTTGTTTTAAGCCACCCTGTTTGTGGTAATTTATTATAGCAGCTCTGAGAAAGTAACACAGTTGGATTTTGCAGAAGATACCCTGATTTGAGTACAAATGGTTTACCTGGGAGGCAATTACAGGAAGTACTGGCAGGGAAGAGGGGAGGTGAGACAGAGAAGTAAAGTGTGTGTTCATCCTGAGCAGGTTATCCTAGGACATCTAGGGTTTAATCCCCAAGGAGACCTATGGGACATGAACCTCAGTGTAATCTCATGCAAGGGGTAAGAGAGCTGGGGTATTTATCCCTCAACTCCCAGCCTTCATTGGTTGAGGTCTGCTAGCAGGGGGAATGGTTTCTCCAGAACACCTGGCTGCACCTGCACAGGCCTGAGCTGCCTCTGTAACCAGAGAGAGTCACCAGGCAAAGAGTGGCAGGTACTGGCAGTATGAAGTCATTGGATTGATGTGCATGGCGAGATGGCAGCATCTAAATGGTCCCAAATGATCCCCACCCTTGCCTTATCCCTTCCCCTTGAGTGTGTGCAATTCCACAACTTTCTTCTAGCCAACAGAATGTGGCAAAGGTGATGGGATGTCACTTCCGAGATTAGGTTATAAAAGACCGGCTTCCATTTTGATTGCCCTCTTGCTCTGTCTCTTGTTCACTCTGAGTGAAGCCAGCAGCCATATTGAGAGCTACCCTAGGGAGAGTCCCACATGACAAAGAATGAAGGAAACCTCTGACAACAGCCAACAACTGAATCCTGCCAACAGCTGGTGAGCCTGGAAGCAGGTCTTCCCCAGTTGAGCCTTCAGATGACCACTGCCCCAGTCACCATCTTGGTTGCAGCCTGTGAGAGACCCTTGACCCAGAGGCACCCAGCTAAGGATTCCTGACCCACAGAAACTGTGAAATAATAAATATGTATTGTTTTAAGCCAGTGGGTTTTGGAGTGATTTGCTATGTGGCAATAGATAACTGGAAATGCTGTGTGCCACAAGACACGGCAGGGAAGGCACACAGACAGTGATTGGTAAACCATCTACTCAATCACTCTAGACCCCCTCTTTCTCTCGTTCCTCACATCCAGTCCATTAGTAAACCTGTCAACTCCAACTGCAAATCTATCCTGAATCCATATACCTTTCCCCACCTGCACTGCCACAGCCCAGGTCAAGCTAACCTTGTCTCTCACTTTCTTTTTTTAAAATATTTTTTCTTTATTGATTTTAGAGAGAAGAAGGGAGAGGGAGTTAGAAACACTGATGAGAGAGAACATCGATTGGTCGCCTCCTGAATGCCCCCCACTGGGGACTGGTCCCACAACCTGGGCATGTGCCCTGACCGGGAATCAAATCAGCGACCTCTTGGTGCATGGGTAAACACTCAACCACTGAGCCACACCGGCCGGGGTTTGTCTCTCACTTTAATTAAAGCAAAGGTCTCTCCTCCCTGCCAGTCTCCATCCAGATGGTTTTCCACAGCCAGAGAGGGTTTTCAAATCATAAAACAGATCCTGGTGCACAGTAGGTGCTCAATAATGATAGAGTGAGTTCAGGTGTCAAGTCAGGCTAGATGGGGTCTCTCTTATAACCTGTAGGTCAGCCCCTTTCCTTTCCAGCACCTGCATAAGGAGAGGGTGATTGGGCCTCTGGAGGCAGCTCCCTGGCCTCATGTCTTCCTTCACACTCAGCCAGTGCTGCCTGCCCTGCGTGGAACCAACACTCATCAAACACTTGCTGTATGCCCCTGACTTTTGAGTACCTGAAAGACATTATTTCATTTAATCCTTGAAATGAGCTAGAGCAATCCTGAGAAACAAGAACAAAGCAGGAGGAATCACATTCTCTGATTTCAAACTATATTACAAAGCTATACTTAACCAAAACTGTATGGTACTGGCACAAAAACAGACACATAGACCAATGGAACAGAATTGAGAGCCCAGTAATAAACCCATGCATATCTGGTCAACTGATATTTGACAAGGGAGCCAAGAAGACTCAATGGAGAAAAGACATTCTCTTCAATAAACGGTGCTGAGGCCCTGACTGGGTGGCTCAGTTGGTTGGAGTGTTGTCCTGTTCACCAGAGGGTTTCAGGTTCAATTCCCGGTCAGGGCACATACCTAGGTTGTGTGTTTTATCCCTGGTTGGGGCTGGTGTGGAGGGTGGCTGATCAATGTTTCTCTCTCTATCTCTCTCCTTTCCTCTCTCTCTAAAAAATCAATAAAAACATATCCTTGGGTGAGGATTAAAAGGGAAAACAAGCCCAGCTGGTGTGGCTCAGTGGTTGAGTGTCGACCCATGCACCCAAAGGTTGCCAGTTCGATGCCAGGTCAGGGCACGTGCCCAGGTTGTGGGTCAAATCCCCAGTGGGGGGCATGCAGGAGGCTGCTAATCGATGTTCTCTCTCATCCATGTTTCTATCTCTCTCTCCCCCTCTCTCTCTAAAATCAATAAAGAAAAAAAAAATTTTTAAAGGGAAAACAAATTTACTACAAAAAATAATAAATAAGTAAACAATGGTGGAAAAATTGGATATTCACATTCAAAAGAATGAAGTTAGACCACTGTCTTATACCACTCAACAAAAATGAACTCGAAATGGATTAAAGACTTAATCCTTGAAACGGTCTTGTCAGGTAGTACTGCCATTATCCTCATTTCACAGTCAGGGAAAATGAGGCACGGAGCAATAAAGCTGCTTGCCTGAAGATGCCTCAGCCAGTCCAAGTGGGGCTGGAATTTCAGCCCAGGCAGTTTCAACAACAGCACTGGGGTCTTCACTGAGATTCCACTCATGTGTTCCACATGTGATTTCTCTCGCTTTGGACCAGCTGGGCATTTCAGAGCCCTAAGTGGGTTTATGTCCCTTGGCTTTGTCCAGAAGGTAGTTCTGTCTGGCACTGATGGAAGAGCTATTGCCTGCCCTCAGGGAGGTTCCAGCCTAGCTGGGGAGAAAGGGCATCCATAACCTTAAATACACATTAATGACAGCAGCCACCTAAACCTGTGCTGAGGACACCTGGGATGCATTAATTCTACCTGGGGAGATTCTGGAAGGCTGGAAGGCTTCCCCGAAAGTGGAAAAGAGGATTCACAAAAAGAAGATCCTCCTGGTTCATCTCTGTGCCCTGGGCCTGCAGGGGGTGCTAAACATCTGAAGCCTGGGGGTCATGCACCTGAAAGCAAAGCCTATGTGTCATTTGCTTTGTGTCTCCCTGCCTCTCAAACCTCCTGTATGGGTTTCCTGTGGCTGCTGTAACAAAGGACTACAAACTGGGGGGCTTAAAACAACAGAAATGTACTCTCTCACAGTTCTGGAGGACAGAATTCTGAAATCAAGGTGTCAGCAGGATCACACTCCCAGTTTCTGGAGGCTGCCGGCCATCCTTGGTGTCCCTTGACCTGTAGACGCATCACTGATCTGTCTCTGTTGTCACGTGGTGTTCTCCCTTCAGTATTTGCATCTGTGTCTCTTTTCTTAGAATAAATGTATAATACAATCATGTTGGATTAGGGCCCCGACCTACTCTGGTATGATCTCATCTTAACTAAATATGTGTGCAATGAACCTATTTCCAAATAAGGTCACATTCTCGGGTATTGAGGGTTAGGATTTCAGTATCTTTTTCAGAGGGACACAATTCACCCTGTAACACTCTCTCTCCCTGATGGACAGTTTCATGTTGCTACTTCCTGGGCTAATCCAGGGGCCCAGTCAAATGCATCCACTCTCCCTTTTTTTATCTCTTAAAAATTTTAATTGATTTCTTTTTTAAAAAAATCTTTTTTCTTTATTGATTTGAGAGAGAGAGGAAGGGTGAGGGAGAGAGAGAGAAACCTTGATGAGAGAGAACATCAATTGGCTGCCTCCTGCATGCCCCCCACTGGGGATTTGGCCCACAGCCTGGGCATGTGCCCTGACCGGGAATCAAACTGACGACCTCTTGGTGCATGGGTCGACACTCAACCACTGAGCAACACCGGGCCGGGCTAATTGATTTCTTTAGAGAGAGTGTGAGAGAGGAAGGGAGAGAGAGAGAGAGAGAGAGAGAGAGAGAGAAAGAGAGAGAGAGGGAAATGTCAATTTGTTGTTTCACTTGTTTATGCATTCATTGGTTGCTTCTTGTGTGCGCCCTAGCCTAGGAATCGGATCCACAATCTTAGCGTATGAGGATGGTGCTCTAACCAACTGAGCTACCAGACCAAGGTGACTCTTCCATTTTTTTATGTTGCAGCACCCAAGCCTCAATCTGTATTTTGCTAACTAAAAATAATAATAATTTTTAAAAAATCAATGAACTGTTACCCTGTCCTGCACGTTTTTAGAGATCCAGGGAAATTTAATATCACCATTCAGGACTGCACTGGGCTGCAAGTATCAGAATACTTGAGCTGCAGTGGCTTAAACAGCAAGGTTTCTTTTTCCTCATCAAACAATGTGGAGTTCAGCACCTGGAACTACTGGAGGCCAGCAGCTTGATGCCATCAGGGCCAATGCCACCCAGCTTCCCCTGGTCACCTAGATTTCCCTCTAGGTCACTTATCTGGTCCTCACCACAGCACGTTGCTGTTTTTACTGCCACTTTATAGATCAGGGAACTGAGGCTTGGATAATAACATGCCCACCGTTCCCTGAACTCCAGCTGACTTCTGCTTTGGTCTCACTGGCCAGGAGTGTGTCACACAGTCTTCCCTAGAAGCGAGGCAATAGCATTTATCTCGTGGAATCCTCAGTATCTGTGAGGCACATGCTATTATCATCCTAGTTTACAGATAAGAAAACTGAGGCTCAGACAGGCTCAGTAGAACCTCATTTAGTCATTCATTTATCAAATATTAATGGGGTATCTACTGTGTGCCAGGCATGGAAGATGCAGCAGTGAATAAAATGAATGCTGCCCCTGAAGTATTAGTCCTCAGGAGGGCATACATTCTAATTAAGGGAGAGGGGAAGAGAGTGTACTCAAAATAATACAAACAATATTAGTTCTGGGAATAACACCTAGTGTGGTCCAGGCACTGTTCTGAGGGCTTTTCAGCCACCAAGTTACTTATTCATCTCAACAGCTGTGTGAAGTAGTTTATCACAATTCCCATTTTATAAATGAGGGGACTGAGGCTCAGAGAGGTTAAGAACATGCCCAAGGTCACACAGCCAACAGCTATGAAGTCAGGATTCAAATCTAGGCCTTCAGGTTCCAGAGCAGGAGTTCAGGTTAAGTAATACAATGCCAGGTGATGGGTAAACAACGTGGTGATATCTAAATGACCAGGGAAGTCCCTTCTAAGGAGGTGACATATGAGCAGAGAGGGAGGGTGGAGCTTCAAGGATATCTGGAAGAGGCAGTGGGAAGCCTGAAGGTGGGAGCATGCTGGGTGTGTTTGGGTTCAATAAGGGGCTGGTGTGTTTGTACCAACTTTGCATGTATGATCTCCTTTTGGCATTATTAAAGTCTTATGACAGGTTTTCATAATTATCCTCATAATTGATAGATGGGGAAACTGAGGCTCTGAGAGGTTACTGAGCTACCTGGGAGGTGCAACCAGAATGTGAACCCTAGCAGCCTGACCTTATTGCCCAACCCCAAGGGAAACGATAGGGAGCAAATGTCAGCAAGCTGGGAGGGCTGCCTGGAGGTGGTTATGTCATCAGGACCCAGAGGGACTGGAGGAGACTGGAGTAGAGAAGGGCAAGTACTGCAAGAAGACCACTGAGCATGGCACATGAACCTGTTCCTGGGGACAGTTCTTCGAGGGCAGATTTCCAGGCTCCGTCCTGCCTCTCCAGCCTCCGTCCTGCCTCTCCAGCCTGGGCTTCCCTCAGGCCAGCTCTGCCTAAAGGGAAGGCAGCAGCAGGAGCTTCATTAGTGCCTAGGAGGCCCCAGCAGCCCCGGGGGGATGAAAAGAGTCCGAGAAGGGAGCCATCCTAATTTTGGCACACCTGGCAGGGGGCACAGGGCCATTGAAAGGGAAGCAGCAGGGGCTGTCGGGGCAGGCCCCGTCATTGTTCCAGCAGGATCCTCGGGATGTCTGGACTTCAAATGCAAAACCAGAGTAAAGGGGGGTGGGGGCCCGGTGGCCTCTTTGCCTCCTTTCATAGACCAAAGGACCCTAGCGGCTTAGCTCTTTTTCCTAATTTAAAGATATTTCAGGCGTTTGGGAGCTCCCCTATGGTGAAAGAGAAAGGTTGGGAGTGGGGGGGGGGGGGGTCTTGAAACTCTCATCATGGTTGCTGAGGGAGGATGAGGGAGTAGGCAAGGAGGAGGGGATACCAAGGGTGGTTTGGGGCCAAAGGTGGGACACTTGTGGAGCAAAAAGACCCATATTGTGTTCTCAGCTCTCCCCTGCCTCAGTTTCCCCTCTCTGGAACTTTGACATTCCTCTGCAGAAGGTAGGACAGGATGCAGAAGTACCCAAACGTTGTCCCTGCTAAGGAAAGAGAGCTTTTCGGGGTCAACCCTGGAGGCCTGGAGTCAGGGTCTTGCCCCCAGCTAGCCCTGGGGAGGGCATGGTGAGTGTGGGGGTAGGGGGAGGAGGGCTGTCAAAGACCTGAGAAGCAAAGGGAAGGAAGGAAGAAGCTACTCTTCTGCCCAAAAGACTGATGGGGGAGGTTGGGTTTGGTGTCAGGTTGGGAAAGAAGGTCGGGAGCTAGGCCACTGGGGTGCAGCCACTCCATGTCAGCGGCTGGGGCTCCTTGGCTCATCTCCACTGGGGAGGGTGCACCGGAACTAGGAGAGAACTAGCCAGGGAGCCCGGCTGGAAGGGTGGTGGGGGTGGAGCCTATGGATAGCTGGGAGGGGGGTAGGTTTCCCTTCCCTCAAGTCCAGGCTGCCCTCACTGCCTTTTTCTCCCCCTTCTTCTCCCACTCCTTCCCTTTCCCATCCCACCCCAGACTGCCTCCCTTCCTGGCCCCCTGCCCTCCCTCCTCCTCCCCTCTCCTTAGCCCCCCTTCCCCAACACCCTGGCCTGCTCTCGTGCCCCACCCCCCTCCCAGCCATCCATCCCCTCTCCTCCTGCCCCCTCCCACCAGCCCCCCTCCCTCCGACTGGATCCCGCCTCCCCATCCTCCTCCCAGCCCCCTCCTCCCTCCCTCTCTCCCCTTCCTTCCTCCCTCCCGGCTCGCTTCCCACCTTCCCCAGCTGGAGAGAGGGGCCCACTCCCGCCCTCCCCTTCCCGGTCGCGGGCTCGGCTCCCGCCCGCGCTGGGGCTGCCATCTTGCAGGATGCTGGGAGGGAGCTGCGGGCAGGCCGCGGAAACAAGGCATTTTTTATGAAGCGCCCCCCGCCCCCGCCTGGAAATCGTCCATTAACGCCGCATTGATTTCCTCGCAACGCGGAGGCCTCGCGCCACCCCCTCGCCCCAGGAGCTGGAGGGTGGGCGAGACTGGGGAGGGGCCGTCCCGGGCGGGCAGTGTCCTGGCTCCTGGGCCGGAGCCCCCCACCAGCTCCCAGGTCCCCGGGCTCCGCAGGGGCAGCCCCACAGGTGGGCCAGGCTGCCAGGCCTTGGGCGCTGGTTTCCAGAATTAGGGGGTTCGGGCGTGTGGCTTTCTAGTAACTCCTGGACCGAAGGCGCCCAGCAGAGTTCCCCATATCAGCCTTGGCGGTGGCCAGAAAGGGCGCAGGAGACCCCGGGCTGCCCCTGGGGCCCGCTCTCTGCGGCCAAGACTTATGGGACCCATGTCTGTCCCTTACACCACGCCCTCGTCTCTCCCTCCCCTTCCAACCCACTTCCATCCTTCCCAGCTCCAGCCTCCTCCTCCCTACTTCTCTCCCTGCCCCCCACTCTTCCCTACTGAGTGTTCCCTCCTCCCACACCCTCTTCCCTGCGTGCTAATGGCCTGGTGGCAGGCAGGCGGCTCCATGGTTGTTTCCGGCGAAGTCGGGTTTGCAGCCAGGGGAGATGCTGGAGCAATTCTGAGAGGTGGAGTGAGAATTACACACACATAAATCTGGGATAATGACGGTGGTGCTAATGGGGCTGGCAGGGTCAGCTCCCTAGCATCCTCCACCTTATACACACCTTCACACACCAACCAGGGCTTCTGGCCTCTCCAGAGGGCCCAGAGCCCCTCTCATCTCTCTGAATGGGCCCTGCTGTGCTTAGGGGTCCAGGAGAGTTTGGGACATCTCTGATACGTATGCCTGCTGGGTCTCAGTTCATTTCTCAGCTTGCCACTTGCCTGACCTGTGGCTGACCAGTAATGACCACCAGAAGGACAGATGGATTTTCTAGGTCTGCAGGCCCCCTCTTCTTATTACTTTCCCACCACCCTGGATCCCCACATCTCTAGGTTTCCTGAGGCCACACTACCCACAACATGACATTGGCTGTGTATTTGAAAGGTCAGAATCGGATTTTCTGGCCTTTTCCCCATTCTCTAGCTGTGTGACCTTGGGCAAGTCACTTAACCTCTCTGAGATTCAGTTTCCTCTACTGAAGATTACCTCTTCAGATAGAACCTGAATTCGCTCACTTCTCACTTCTAGGCACCACCACCCACAGCCCAGCCTACCCCTATCATGGCATCATAGCATTTATGTTGTCCTTCTGTTCCGAATGTTGCAGTCCATCCCCATGGCTTTAGATTCAATCCAAATGCCTCACTCAGATTCTCCTGGATCCCTCTCCCATTGCTTACTCCACTCTAGCTACATGAGCCTTTGCACTAGCTGTTCCCATCTCCTGGAACACCCTTCCCCCTAGACCTCACATGGCTGTCTCCACCTCCTTCTTTAAGCCCCAGCTCCATGTCACCTCCTACATGAGACCTTCCTGACCACTTTCAGTTGCTCTCCATCCACCACGTTGCCAGCCTCCCACTTCCTACTGGAATGCAACCCTTTTTAGACCTTGACTCTTGTTCTCAGTGTGTCCCAGAATATCTGGATTCTAGTAGATTTTCAAATGTGTGTTGAATAAGTGAATTAAATACATAAGAATGTTGTAACTGTTTAAGGATATAATGATATAAAGTCCTTGGTATGTCACAGGATGCAATAAACTAGGGCACCCGCCTTCTTCATGAAGGTGGAACTGGAAAAGAATAATCTGTGGCAATTTGCTCTTGTGGCCTCTCCCAGTCCAGAACCTGGAGAGATTATGTGGAGTAGGAAATATTCCTTCAAAAGGAAGATATTTGCAAGATGTAAATTTGACAAAGGACTCATATGCAGATTATATAAAGAGCCCCTATATAACCAAATTTATAAAATGATAGATGACTTGAACTATTAACAAAAAATATCAAAATGGCCAATAAGTACATGAAAAGATGCTCAATATCATCAGTCATCAGAGAAATGCAAGCACAGTCACAATGAGATACCACAACACAACACCATAATAATTAAAATGAAAAAGACCTGTGATATCAAGTGTTGGCAAGGATGTGGGGCAACTGGAACTTTCATGTACTGCTGGTGGGAATGTAAAATGGTACAGCCACTTTGGAAAACCTGAAATATCTCCTAAAACTACACATACGCCTGCCCTATGACCTAGCAATTCTACTCCTGGGTATTGACCCAATAGATACGTGAACTTGTGTTCCCCAAGACACAAGAATGTTCATAGCAGCTTTATTCGCAATAACCAATCACTGCAAACAACTCAAATATCCATCAACAGTAGAATAAAGCAAAATATCCCTACAGTGGAATATTACATAATAAAGAAAAAGCACAGGCTAATAATATGAGATGTCAAGTATTCCTACAGGTTTACTGTAATATGAAAGACACCAGACACAAAAGAGGACATGAGATATATTTCCTTTTATATGAAGTTCAAGGACAGGCAAAACTAATCTATGAAGACAAAGTCAGATTGGGGTATATTATGTTCCAGGAAAGAGCATGAGGGAACTTTCTGGAGGAACAGATGTGTTCTCTCTTGATCTGGGTAATCGATACACAGGTTTATACATGTGGAAAAATTCATCGAGCTGAAACTTAAGACTATGCATTTTATCTTATGCAAGTTATATCTCATTCAAAGAAAAAAGAAAAACAAATGTCCCCTAGAGCTGTGTGTGACCCTATTCTGTGAAAATCCTGACACCTCTCTCCTTAGAGGTTTCAGGACAGTTTTTCAAGATGGACAAAATTTGGAAAATTTAAAAAGCTGCCCCAGATTCAGAAGGGAGGTCCCCAGGTGGGAACGCCCCTACCCCATGTCCTTGGGGTGACCTGGTTCTCCAGCCTTCCAGACTTGGGATGTGGGCAGTCTAGTTTGAGGGCAAAGGGGTGTTCTTGAGGTCTCCTTCCTACCCCCTTATCTCCCACTCTCCACCACAAGCTGTAGGCAGGGCCAACTTCTGTACCAGAAACTGCTAGTGAGTCTGGTTGCTATGGCAACAGGGCTGCAAGGCCCCCAGGAACCTGCTGCTCTCCACATGGGGAGCTTTTCCCCCTTAAAAAAGAAATGGGAGTTGGAGAAAGAGGAACCCCCTTCCTCTAATCTTAAAGGAGATGCTTCCCTCACCAGCTTTGCCCCAAAACCTTGGGTTTGGAGAGGAGGGTCAAAGTGGAACCCTGCCAGTGGGTAAGGAGAGAGAGGGGAGGGTACCTGCTTCCTGGGTTATACCAGCCCTCCTAGGTCCCAGAAAAGACCAAGAAAACAGTCTTTCTCCAGCTCTGACTTTTCTCATTTGTTCATTCATTTTTTTCCCACGGGAGGTGTGGGAAATGGGTAGAAAGAGCACTGCTTTGGAGTCAGAGGAAAGGAAGGTCAAGAGTCTGGCAGCCTCACTGCATGGCCTTGACTCTATCCCTAACCTTTGTTTCCTCTTTCACAAAATCAAGACAATACGTTCCTACTTCATAGTGTTATTGTGAGGAGCTAGCTGGATCAACACACAAAAAGCACTGAACGTCTGGCCTATAGTTGTCCCACAATACATCTATTATTATTTTTATGTGCCAGGTCCCCTGTCAATCACTCTCATGTGTAATAATGTATGTTACCCTCATAGTAGCTTTGTGGGATGGTCATTATCATATCGATTTTGTAGATTAGGTAACTGAGGCTTGAGTGTCCTCCTAGCTGAGGGTATTCTCCAGTCTCCCAGAAATTCTGGACCCTTGAACTACCCCAAGCCCTCAGCTCCACTGTAAAATAGGCTGGTGGTTTTCCCTGCCTGGGTCTGCCCTCTGCCTCCTTTCTTCCTGCTTCCTGTGTATGTTAAGAGAATCACAGCTGCTTCAGGACTAGTGTCCCCACAAGTCTAATTGCTTCCTTATCCTGCCTCTCCCTCTTTTACTTTCCACAGGGGAAGCAGGAAATCCCTCCTTGGGGCAAAAATAAAAAATAAAAATCCAGATATTACAGACAACCCCCCCCCCCCATTCCCCCATCCCAGCTCCCTTGCTAGAGGACTGACCCACTGTTGTCTATTTGGGGTGTATCCTTACAGATCTTTTTCTGAACACTTACATATACTTATATACCCACCTATATAAATATAGTATTGATTTATGTGACATCTTATTTTGGGTTCCCTTAAAGGCAAAGACCCTGAGACAAGGACCTGAGGGTAAGTTGTTGGTCTGGGAGGTGATCCCAAGAAACAGCTGTAGGGAGCAAGGAAGTGAAAAAGGAACCGCAGGTTGTGATTTTCAAAGCTGGCTACCCCTCATATTTATCCCACCACACAGGCTCTTCTTGCAATATGTTAA
Organism: Tadarida brasiliensis; assembly: GCA_030848825.1. Classification (NCBI taxonomy): domain Eukaryota; kingdom Metazoa; phylum Chordata; class Mammalia; order Chiroptera; family Molossidae; genus Tadarida; species Tadarida brasiliensis. Next base: position 55,022,847 of record CM061259.1, on the reverse strand, counting down.
TGAGCCTCCTGGAAAAGGCGGGGCCTGTGCTCTCTGCCCCTTGAGTCCAGGAGGGGCTTGTGACTGCCCCAACCAATGGAGTATAAGGGAAGTGATTCTGAGAGATTTCTGGTCGCTGGGTCATAAAAGATGCGGTACCTTCCAGCAGGTTCTTTCTCCCTCCCTCTCTCCCTCTTAATTGTTGCACTTGAAATCCAGCCACTACGTTGTAAGGGCGACGGACACCCAGTCCATAAAAAGAGCCACATGTGGGTTTTCCAGCCGACAGCCCCAGCTAGATCCTCAGCCAATAGCCAGCATCTGCCAGCAGTCATGCAAGGAGTGACTGCCTCTTCAGATGTCTCCAGCCCCATCCTTCAAGTCTTCCAGCTGAGGTCTAAGACACTGGGGGACAAAGACAAACTCTTCCCCTTGTGCCCTGTCAGCAGTCCTGATTCACAGAAACATAAGAGATAATATATGATCATTGTTTTAAGCCACTGTGTTTGGGGTAATTTGTTAAGCAGGATCATATAATTAATATGGGGCATTACTGAGCAGGTGACTCGCATGGGCTCAGTCCTGTGTGGACCTCTGGGAGACTCTGTGAGTGGGTTGTGCGTGTCAGACTTGTTCCCACCAGGTGAGAGTTGAGGTATATCCACCAGCTCCCATTCCTTTTATCACTGTATTAGTTTCTTGTGGCTACTGTAACAAGTGACCACAAACTGGGTATATTAAAACAACAGAAATTAATTCTCTCACAGTTCTGGAGGCCTTCAAGGTGTCAGCAGGGCCACATTCCTTCCAGAGGCTCTAGGAGAGGATCCTTCCTTGCCTCTTCCAACTTCTGGTGGCTCCTGGAATTTCTTGACCTTCTTCCATGTGTATCCAAATCGTGTTCTCCTTTCTTTTATAGGGATACCAGTCACTGGATTCAGGGCCCACCTTAAAATCCAGGATGATCTTGTCTTGAGTTCCTTAACTAATTGCATCTGCAAAGACCCTATTTCCAAATAACATCACATTTATAGGTACTGAGGGTTAGGGCTTGGACATATCTGTTAGGGGATACAAGTCAACCTACTACAATCACAACAGAGTTTGGTACTTTTTCCACTTCTTTTTTTTGGTCTCGTTTTCCATGGTATGAAGCATACTTCATTTAACTCGTTCCCTGTGGCTAAACCTTAGATTGTGGCCAACATTTCATTGTTGCCAAAGTCCTTATCTGTACCATCTTGTGCAGGAGAACAAATACTTCTCCAGAAGGTGGAATACTTCCCACCAGTGGAAGAGCTGGCTGGATTTGAATTCTAAGTTAAAGACAGTAGGATGAGAGAGTTCCTATGTGGCCTTCGAGATCCACTTTTCACCCTTCTCTACCTGGCTCAGGGTGCTGAGACAGATGGGGGCTCCCTGGTGCTCTGGCTTCCAATGGTTTCGGCTGACAGGAGGCGCTGGTGGGATGGACGGCAGGAGGGGAGTGGGGTCAGCTCCCAGCCTGTCCTGCAAGCTGGTCACTTGTGCCTGACCAGGGCCACAGTTCCTAGGGTGGTAACAGCTCCCAACCTCACAGGGCCCCAGTGGGGCATGGTGAAGCTACTCCTGAAGCTTCCCTCATCTTTATAACAGACCTCAAGTCACCTACTTTAATTGTGGAGTCTGCTTTCCATGGGAACCCTGACCAAAAACGGTTCTTCCTCTGGAGCTTTTTCTCTTACCTAAATTTAGGGAGAAGTTTTAAATATTTAGCTTTTTGGGCCTGGCCAGGTAGCTCAGTTAGAATGTCATCCTTATATGCCAAGGTTGTGGGTTTGATTCCTTGTCATGGCACATACAATAGTTAACCAATAAATGCATCAAATAAGTGGAACAACAAATCGATGTTTCTTTCTTTCTCTCTCTCTCCTTACCTCCCTTCTTCTCTCTCAAGTCAATAAATAAAATTTGAATAAATAAATATTTAGCTTTCTGTTTCTTATTCAGGCAGAAAACACACTCATTGTATACCAGGAGACAATAGAGTTCTCCCACATTTCCAGCCTTGAGGAAATCACTATTGATCTTTATAGATGTTTATCCTGTGGATGAAAAAAAGGGGTTCTATGGAAAGTAACCTCACAGGGTTTTCTGATCATAAATTCCTACTGGGCAGGTCATGGTGGGTAGTCACTCAGGCATATAACTTTTTAGTAAAAAGTTTGTCTTTGCTTTAGGTAAGCCCTGTCCGCCCTGTCTATTGTTTCTGTGCATCTAGGTTAACACACCTACTTAAAAAAAAATCTTCACCCAAGGATATCTTTTTATTGATTTTTAGAGAGGGAGAGAAACATCAATGTGAGAAAGAAACATCAACTGGCTGCCTCCGGTACACACCCCAGTTGGGGATCAAACCCACAACCTAGGTATGTGCTCTGACCAGGAATTGAACTTGCTTTATTTTGGTGAATGGGACCATGCTCTAACCAACTGAGCCACTGGGCCATAGCTGGGTTAATGCATCTCTGAAATAAGCTGTAACCACCCTCAAGAAAGCACATAATCTTGTTAACTATGCTGTAATCCAATCCCACTTTGCTTTTTCCCAACTCCATGTAATCTTCCTTATGTTTCCTCTTTAATTTCAAATGCATAAAAGAAGTTCAAATGCAAAATTGTTATTCTCTGGAGGATTTAAAATTTTGCTCCCTGGCATATGTCATCAGTGTGGCTCAAATAAACTCTTACACAAATTCTCTACAGGTATGGACATTTCTTACATTGACAAACCTCATCTTCCTCAGAATAGGATTTTGGGTCAGACAGAGCCAGATGTAAGTCCCAGCCTGATTGCTATATGCTGTGTAATCATGGGCAAGTTTCTTAACCTCTCTGAGCTTTAGTTGCCTCATCTATAAATGGGATAATCATAGTACCCACTTCATCAGATTTCTGGGAGGTGCAAATGCCCAGGAGCTGAGGTGTCAATAGCAACGTTATAGTTTTTCAATCTCCATCCATGCTTTCTATAGATAAAAGGATCTCAAACCCTCCTTTTGGTGGCCCAAACAAGTTCTGATCTCCTTCAACAGTCCTAAAACCTCACAAGGTTGCTCCTAGGCTACTAAGATGGTTTTTTTTTTTTTTTTGAGGTCTTCTGTCTGTTTTTATAGTTTTTCCATTAGCCCCCTCATAAACTCAAGTTCACATTTATCTGAGTACTTACTAAGTGCCAGACATCATGCCAAACACCTGACAGACATACTTTTCTGTAACCCTCAGAATAAGCCATTTTAGAGAAGAGGGAATCGAAGCACAGCCAGTAAATGGTGGATGCAGAATTTGTTCCTATCTCTTGTCCACCTTGAGTAGTTCCCTGTGCTCACTTAACATACCCAATTATTAGTTACTCTTGTGTCTAAGCTATGAGTATATATGGGTTATAAGTAAGGACAACACCTATTGGTTCTGTTCAGCTCCACTCAAATTTTTAAAAATTATGTTTTTATTGATTTGAGAGAGAGGAAGGGAGAGGGAGAGAGAGAGAAACATTGATTGGTTGCCTCCTGCACATCCCACACTGGGGATCAGACGGAGCCCGAAAACTGGGCATGTGCCCTGACTGGGAATCAAACCATTGACCTCTTGGGACGATGCTCAACCAACTGAGCCATACTGGCCAGGGCTCCACACAAATATTTTGACCACTCACCCTAACGCTTGTTTCTCAAGACAACATAAATTGGATCCCCTGGGATCCCCATCTTCCTGGAGCTTCTACACCTTCTGGGTAGAAGATGCATGTATTTTGTGATATGTTTTGGTACATAGAGAGTTATTTTCTGCATTGGATGCTCAGACAGTTCCAGATGGTTAAAGGTGACAGAAAAATGACTGGCAGACAATACAGTGGTGTTGTTGGGAAGGTTGTGGGGGAAGGAAACTGTAGTCCAGGTTTAGGGCCCAAGCTCTGAATCCAAATGCCTGGCTTTGAATTCCAGAATCATCATTTTACTAATAGTATGAACTTGGACAAGCTCCCTCATTTCCCCGTGCCTCAGTTTCTTTATCTGAAAAGTCGACCTGATAGCAAACCTGCCTTCTAGAATTGTAATGATAGTTCACAGAACTATTTACTGAGAGAGAGAGAGAGAGAGAGAGAGAGAGAGATTTATTGGTCTACCCATCCATGCATGAGAGAGAGAGAGAGAGAGAGAGAGAGAGAGAGAGAGAGAGAGATTTATTGGTCTACCCATCCATGCATTCATTGGTTGCTTTCTGTATGGGCATATAGGGAGGAGGCTCCGACCAACTGAGCTGCAAGGCCAGGGCTCACGAACTATTGAAAGCTTCATACTATTACAGGCACACAGCAAGCACTCAAAAAATGATAATGCCTATTATAATGATCCCCTGGGAGTAGTTGGATAAAGGACCCAGATTTTGGACCCGCAGGGCTGGCAGAAGAGTAAGTCAGAGCCAGGACCCCAGCCCCAGCTTTGGAGGGGCTGCCTAGTATTCTGTGGGGGTATGGGGCCTGGCACAACCCCAGCAAGCCTGTTAATTACCTGTCAGGGTCACGGTCTTACCGAGCTGCTTGGAGGGAGGGGATCTTTGCCCAGCCCTCTGTATATTGATCACTTCTAATCTCTCAGCAGGTGGGCGGGTCTCTAAATCCTCCTCAACTCTCCTTTCCTGCCCTTTAAGGGCCAGAAGGCCTCGGGCAGGGCTTAGCTCTCAGCGAAAGAGGCTGGGAAGCTGGAGCGCTTTGGGGGACTTCTCAGCCCCCCTCCGGTAACAGAGGAGGGACTGTGAGGTGTGTACATGGGGGATGTCCCCCTGGGAAGGGCAGTTGGCACGTCTTCCTCTCTGCCTGCCAATGCACCAGGACACCACCCATTTCTCTCCCCTGCCTGAGAATCCACCGTTGAGGCTACAGAACCTCCATAAACAGCCTCTCCTGGCCAGCGTGGCTTCTCCGCTGGAGAGGATTTGGGGGTGGCAAGCTGCACTGCTTTCCTGGGGCCTGGCCGGGCTCTGCTGGGGTAATTACATGCTGCGTCCAGAGGGTACTGGGCTTTAACTGGAGTTACCAGCGCTTTTCAGGCCCTTTTTTCACCTAGTGATGTGGATTTTTCAGGGGGTTCCCTTGGTGTCTGCCAGGCCTCTGTTCCCACCTTTGAAGTGAGTTCCTGTTGGGAGATGGTGAAACCAGGGGCTCAGCAGGGTCGCTGCACTCGGGCTGGGTAGTGGGGGGAGGCTGCAGGAGGCTGGTGGGACGGTGGGGAGCAAACGGGGGCGGTGCAGAGGACTCAGAGAGGCAGCGTGGTGACATTTTTGAGACCTCTGAAGACAGAGCAGTCTGGGTTTAAATCCCATCTCCACCACTTTCTGTTGGGAGACCCTGAGCACATGACTGCCTCTCGGTGCCTGTTTCCTTACCTATTGTTACCTCCTCTGTTTGGGTCAAGAACAGAGTGAGTGAAAGAGTCTGGCTCTGGATGAGTGCACCTCCTGGCCAAGAGGAAAGGACATCAACCGACAGATACATGAGGGACAGTGAAGGGTGGTGGTGGGCTCCTTCCTTCGGGAGGTCTGGGGACGCAGGCTGGAGCTGACGTAAGCACTTGCTCTTGCCCGCGTGGTGTAGGCAGCCTGGATGTGGGGTGAGTCTCTGTGGATCAGGGGTGCCTGTTGGTCCAGGGATGTAGGATCTGGGCAGGCTCTAGTTCACATCTCCCTCTCCAGAATGCACGCTGGAGCAATGCGGTCCTGTCCGAGTTCTGGGTGTGGCACAAGTGGAACTCAGCTGTGCCTCAGTGGTTGCACACCTCTGGTACCCGCCTGGTGCACACCTGGTGGAAACTTGGAGCATGCCTGGACCATACCTAGCACACACCTGGAGCATACCTATAGCACATCTGGAGCTTACCTAGAGGACACCTTCCAGGCTTCCAGCCACTGGTCCATCTTGGTCCTGCTCAACCAGTGTCAGAGAAACATCAGGCACCTGGGTGAGGTCACTTTTCCTGATGAAACAGATTCTGGGAGGGATAAAGAGCACTCTATGTGCCAGGCACTGTCCTAAGCACTGCACAGTCATAACTTGCTCAATGTTTACAATCTGTCAGTTGGAGGCCATCAGTCCTGCTGGCCAAGAATTGTGCCTCCTGCCCACATCGAGGGTAAGGTCCTGTGACTAGTTTCTAACCAATGAGCTGTGACTGGAACCGACACGTGTCATTCCACCGTTAGAGCACTAAGTTGTCTGTATGAGAACTTCCAAAGCTCTTACTTCTTCCTGGCACAACAATCAGCAATGTTCCAGAATGTGAACGCTCCATTAGTGACTATGAGCAGAGCTCCCTCCATGACCCAAAGCAGATATGAAGCATGAGTGAGAAGTAAACCTATGATTTTAAGCTGCTGAGATGTTGGGTTTCTTTGTTTCTGCTGCCTCGCCTAGCCTAGCCTGACCATTAGAAATTACATTTCCACCCCACCAGTGTGGCTCAGTGGTTGAGCGTTGACCCATGCACCAAGAGGTCGCTGGTTCGATTCCCGGTCAGGGCACATGCCCAGGTTGTGGGCCCGATCCCCAGTGGGGGGCATGCAGGAGGCAGCCAGTCAATGTTCTCTCTCATCGATGTTTCCATCTCTCTCTCTCTCTCCCTTCCTTTCTCAAATCAATAAAGAAGAAAAAAAAAAAAAAGAAATTACACTTCCATCTTACAGATGACAAAACTGAGACAGACAGCTTAAACCACCTACCTTCAGTCACACAGCTAGTAAGTGACGGAGTCAGAGTTAGAATCCAGGCAGTCTGACTGCAGAACCTCTGCTCTTATTTCTAAACTGTCTCTCTGGGCAGAACGTAGTCATCTTGAGGGTCTGGGGGGCCTGGAACGTATGAAAATTAATAAACAGCAGTGGATTCTGGGTGGGGTTGGCTTCTGCTATCCTGTCTCCAACTGTTTGGGGATTTTCCTTTCTTTCTCTTAGGCACTGGCTCTCCTGGAAAATTTCCCTCCTTCAGCTCCCCTGGGGAGACCTGGGAGGCTGGACCAGAGGCCCTGGAAGCTTTCCCTCCCTCACTGAGAAAGTTTAGCTCCTTCAGCTCAGAACTGCCCCTGGAGGGATCAATCCTTCCTTCCCGTTATGGCAGATCCCCACCCCATTCAGTAGCTCTTCCCACACCTTCATCACATGAACCCCAACACTTCCTCCACTGCTGCCTACAAGATAGCAACTGTTTGTGCCAAGGAAGAAAAGCCTGAAGCCAGGAAGCAGAGCCCTGAGCTGAGGTTTCAGAAATGCCTTCTCACCTATTCACTCCAGACTGCTTCCTTTCCTCTTCCAGGGTCCCTGACGTCCCTCTACAGTCCCCAGAGAGCCAGACTACAGCCCCCCTGCACTCAGAGGCTCCCAGGGAAAACCAGGCAGGCAAGGCTCAGGACACCTCGGTGCAAACCTCAGCTCCTCCTGCCCTGACCAGTTAACTCGACACTTACTCTACATTAAATACCAATTGGGCCAATTTTCTGCTGTAATTAAAACCTCTGCCGACATGTTCCCTGCTCTTCAGTGATGAGTTTATTAACCTCCAGCTCTGAAGGAATGTGTGGCAGGGAGGATAGAAGAACAGAAAGGGTTGGCTCTGGCATTGGGAGAGCGGACGCTGGGACAGGCTGGGTTTGGAACTGTCCTGTCTCCTTGTTTGGCTTTGGGCAGGGGGCAGGTGCCTGTGTTTGCAAAAGTGTTGGCATCTCTGTGTTTGCTCCTTCTGTGGTGGACACTCAGAGATTCCAACCCCACCACAATGGCCAGCTGCAAACCTGGGCTTGCCATAGCATAACTGCCTTTTGAAAGTCTCATTTTTCAGATTGCTGACAAGCAGCATGTCTGGAATCTAGAAACACAATCTCCTCTAGCTCAGCAATCTGGGCTTGTTTGTTATGTAGCATAACCTAGGCTATCCTGACTATTACATATTATATCCCCATTTATAAATAATGAAACTGAGACCCAGTTTGCTTTCTAATCTAAGAGAGACCAAGAGAGTTCAGTTCCAAGGAAGCCCAGATCCTGGAGAGAGAGACCATCGAGGCTGACAGGGCAAGCAGGTCAAGCTAGTCCTGGGTCTGCCCAAAGTGAGAGGTTCATGGCTGCCAGCCATAGGGACTATAAGCTCAATGCCGAGTGCACACATGGCAGCTCAATCAGCTTTCTCTGTTTATCAGAGAACCTGCAGATTGGAGCATGATCAAGTCCCAAGAAGCCACTCTTTGCTTTTTTTCCCTCTCTCTAATCAATGGATTTTATATTTTTGAGAAGTTTTATATTTACAGAACAATTGTACAGATAGTGCACACAGTTTCCATGTACCCCACAATTTCTCCTATTACTAATATCTCGCATTAGTGTGGTATATTTGTTAAAACGGATGAACCAATATCGATATCGTATTACTAAAGTCACCAGTTGACATTAGGGTTGACTCTTGGTGTTGCATGTCCCATGGGTTTTGACAACTGCCATATTTCACTGATCCACCATTGTAGTATCCTACAGAATAGTTTCACCGCCCTAAATATCCCTTGTGCTCCACCTGTTCATACCTCCTCAAAAACCCCTAGCAAGAGAGTCTCTAGAGTTTTTGCCTTTTCCAGAATGTCATAGAGCTGGAATCATACAGTCTGTAGCTTTTTCAGACTTGGCTTCTTTCACTCAGCAATATGCATTTAAGGTTCCTCCACGTCTTCTCATGCATAGCTTGATAGTTCATTTCTTTTGATCAATGCATCGTATTCCATTCTTACTTTTAAACATATCTTTCATCACCAAGGCTCACTCTGTCGCCTAGCTTTTGTTGCTTTGTATGGAGGAACACAATCCAAGAGATGCCCAGGAAGGAATGTCTTCATGAAACAAGGGAATTGCCTTGGACATCTGGAGTGGGGTCCAATCTCTACCATGGCCCAGATCACTTCCAACTCCTCCTGGCTAGCATGTCATCATGCCCCAAACCCTTCTGGCCACCATCTCCATATCTCACCTTTTTGGGTGTGCTGGATTATCTGCTAGCAACTGGGGCTGGAAGTCTGACAACTGTGTACCTAAGATGCAATTGTCAGCAGGGCTATAGAGTGGAGTCCACAACTGGGAGACATTCATGTGAGACTGGTCAGGTGGAAGAGAAATAGAAGCCATCACCATTCCTGTCAATGGCAAGCAAGAACTCAGGCCCTGGCAAATGACAGTCATGAGGTTTGCCTGGCACCCTCTGGGCATCATTCTGCAAATCACTCACTCTGATGTTGAGAGCAGACAGTTGAGATCATTGGCAGCTATTCTCCAAGGTTCTAGTCCACGCTACCTTCTTGGATGCTGGTATGCTTCCCTCCAGTACTCTCAGTGGGTTTGCAGACTCTGGTTGCCTGCATTCAATCCCTTCCTATTGAAATACCTAGAGTGGCTTCTTTCCTCATCTGAGCCTAACCAATGCAATGGGATTCCAGGGAGGAAGGAATATCAGGCTCTGGAGGGACCATCTCCAGCTTGGTCATGTGACTGCTCTCATCTCTCAGTTCCCAGGTCTGTGTCTGAGATAGCCTGTCTTCTGCCTGTAGCAGCCACCAGACCGATGCATAGAAAAGTCCTTGAGCCCTGGCCAGTTTGGCTCAGCGGTTAGAGTGTCAGCCTGCGGACCAATGAGTCATGGGTTCGATTTCGGTTCATCCCCAGACCTGGTTGGGTCATGTGGGAGGGAACCAGTCGATGTGGCTCTATCACATCAATGTTTCTCTCTGTCTCTCTCTCTCTCTCTCCCTCCCTCCCACTCTATCTGATGATAAATAGAAAATTATCCTCGGGTGAAGAATAAAAAATAAAAAAAAAGAAAAGTCCTCGAGTTCTCCCAGCTATAACATTATAGCTTTCTTTCTTTTTTTTTTTAATCCTCACCCAAGGACATTTTTCCATTTTTTGTTCAGATAGAGTGGGAGGGAGAGAGAGGAAGAGAGAGACAGAAACATCGATGTGAAAGGGACACATCGAGTGGCTGCCTCCTGCACGACCCAACCAGGGCCGGGGACAAACTGCAACCGAGGTACATGCCCTTAGCGGGAACCGAACCCGGGTCTCTCTGGATCGCAGGCCGACGCTCTAACCGCTGAGCCAAACTGGCCAGGGCTATAGCTTTCTTTATAGGTTCATTCTCTACCCAATCATTAAATGTTGGGTTTATGGCTCTCCATCTCTCTCCAGACCACCCCTTCATGGCCACGTGGCTGAGTGATGACTGCTGTTCTCCAAATATCTCTATTTCCCCCCTTTCTGGCCCCCTTGTAATTAAGTGGGTTCACATGATATGTTCTGGCCAACGAACTTTGAGCAGAAGTAATGTGTCACTTCTGGGCTGGATCATGTCATTGCTTTTCTCTTTAAAGGGCATTTGTCGCCCTGGCCAGGTAAGCTCAGTTGGTTAGAGTGTCATCCCAATACATCAAGATTGCACCAAGGTTGAGAGTTTGATCCCCCATCAGGGCACATACAAGAATCAACCAATGAATGCATAAATAAGTGGAACAACAAATCGACATTTCTCTCTCTCTCCTTAAAAATCAATTTTTTTTTTAAAAAAAGGACATTTGTCATTGCATTTGGAGCCCACTCAGGTAGTCCACAATAACCTCCTCTCAAGGTCCTTAACTTAATGACATCTGCAAAGACCCTTTTTCCAAATATGGTCATGGTCACACTCACAGGGTCCAGGTATTAGGACATGGACATATGTTTTGGGGCCCACCACTCAATATACTGTTATTATTCCCATTTTACAGGTGAAGAAACAGAGGTAGAGAAAGCCCAAGCATCTTGTGGAACATCACACAGCCTCCAAGAGGGAAGGGCAGTATGCAAATTCAGGTGGTCTGCTTCAAAGCCTGAACTCACAACCACATTTTCTGTCAAAGAGAAAGCAGAACAAAATCCCTGTCCTAATGGACTTTGAATTCTGGTGGAGGAGGTGGAAACAAATAATCGAATAATGGATATATAACACAGAGTCAGGGAGCTGTGTTGAAAAATCAAGCAGGGTAAAAAGCAGGAGGAAAGGGCTCTATCTTCTGTTGGAGTGGTCTGGGAGAGCTTCCTAGAGGAGGCAGCACAGGAGCAGAAACTTGAATGAACACCAGAGCAAGACAAACAGATATGTGGGTGGAATGGCAACTCAGAGAGACAATAAAGCAAGGACTACACCAGGAATGGGTATTTCTCATTCTCCTCTATGCCCCTAGCACCAACATCAAGGTCTGGCACTCAGACAGTGCTAGACAAATGTTTGTTGACTGAATAAATGAAAGTCCTGCAAATCATTCCTTTAACCTTGACCCCTAGAAAACACAGACTAGAGACAAACACTCTACAGCACTACAATAAAACTTTCTGTGATGATGGAAATAGTCACTTTCTGGGCTGTCTAACAGACTAGCCACAATGCATGGCCACCATGCTGCCACTGAGCTCTTGAAATGTGGCTAGTGCCACTGAGGGGCTGGATGTTTAATTTTGTTTACTTCCAATGAATTTAAATGTAAATAGCCACATATGGCTAATGGCTACCACATTGGGCAATAATGGCTCTAGACCAGAGGTTGCAAACTAAGGCCCCTCGGGTCAAATCCCGTGGGCCACTTGGTTTTGTAAATAAAGTTTTATTGACACAGACATCCATTCCTTTACATATTGTCTATGGCTGCTTTCACCATGCAATGGCTGACTTGAATCATTGCAACAGAGAACATGTGGACTGCAAAGCTAGAAATATTTACTCTCTGATCCTGTACAGAAAACGTTATCCCACCCCTGTTCTAGACTCTCATTTGGTCCTTCCCATGATTAGTAGGTCAGCTTTATGATCTTGAACAAAGGCTTCCTTCCTCTAAGCCTCAGTTTTCTCAACAGTAAAATGGGTGAGTGGTTCCTAACACTTGCATGAGCTTGCTGGGCAATTAAAACTGGACACCATGAGTGAAGGGGCTTTGAAAGAGGTACAGTTTCTGTGGGTGCCCCTGGCTGGGGTCATGACTTTCAAATCCATGCCCCTAATCTCTCACATGGCCATTGTCCTTTCTTCCTGCTCATTTTTTTCTCCCTGTCTCTTCCAGCTCCCTCCCTCTCATGCCTGTTTTTCCTCTGTTCTCTCTCCCTGTCTTCTCTCAACATTCCTCCCCCACTTTCTTGCCCCAGACTCGGGGATCTGAGAAAGTTCCAGCAGCACTGCAATCTCATCTCCTCTCGTGTGGCTCCTAGATAAGACAGTAAAAATCCGATTTTCAGCAATTTGCTTCATTTGTGAGCTCTCCCGTGTCTCCCTTTCTCCCCCTGACACCAGCTTAGCAAAATTGCCTGGGCGGAGTGGATATTTTTAACCACTTGGTAGTCAGAAAATGGTCATATAAAGTTTTGTGAGAAACTTGGCCCCAGCCCTGCTTCTGGCAGTGTGCTTGCGGGGTTAGTAGAGGGGTGTTTAAGGAAGGCAGGGACCCGGGCAAGTTGTAGGGAATGAACTAGGCAGGAGGAGGCATGGGGAGGGAACAAAGTTACCAAAACCAGACAGAGAGAGCCAACTGTGGGGAGAGGGTCTGCCTCATAGGAGCTGCTTCTTGTCAAAAGAGATAGGAAAGAAGCTTCCTCAGCAGTTTGGGAAGGAGTGTCCCTTCCCCAAACCAGAGGTGGTGAAGCAAACAATGAACATTTATTGAGCACTTACTATGTGCCAGGCACAGGCTAGGTGTTTTCCATGTCCCTCATTAAATTCCCACAACAGTGGATGAAAGAAGAGTTTTTCTTTTGTAGGCGAGTATTAGTTAAGGCAAATGTGAGGCTGCTGTGACAACAAGGCCCCCAAATGCAGATATCCCTGTCCAAATATTTGCTATTTGGAAACCACAGTCTCCATAGTTGTTTGAACTTATCATCCGGACTCCTAATCTGAACTCAGGAACTGAAGGGATGTGGCTGGCAAGGGAAACATTACAGTGGCTTAAAAGATACAGCAGGTCACTTCTGACTCACATAACAGCCATAGCCAGTGCATGGCCTGCATTGCACAAAGCCAAACACTCTAAGGCGACAGGCTGTCTTCAAGGATACCACAGATGGCAGCTCAGTCGTTCAGGCTGCTATAACAGAATACCACAGACTGAGTGGCTTATAAATGACAGATGTGTTTCTCACAGTTCTGGAGTCTGGAAGTCCAAGATCAAGATGCAGGCAGATCTGGTGTCTGGTGAAAACCCACCTCCTGGTTCACAGACAGCAGTCTTCTTTCTCATTGTAACCTCATGTGCTGGAAAGGGCAAGGGAGCTCTCTGTGGTCTCTTTTATAAGGGCACTAATCCCATTCATGAAGGCTTCACCCTCATTACCTAATGACCGCCCAAAGGCCCCACTTCCTAATACCATCACATTGAGGATTGGGTTTCAACATGTGAATATGGCCACACACCCATTCAGTCCACAGCAACAGGCTTCGTAAATGTTTTTTTGTCCCTGCATAAAAGGCCACCCGCTTCCCAGCTTGTCATATCTGAGTCCTCACCAGCTGCCTGCCTGCTAAGGTAATGACACATAATTTTGAGTCTATTACCAAATGCTGTGTTAGTTATGATATCACTTTGATTGCTAGAACAGAAACCCAACATTACAGTGGCTCAAACAAGAGATAACTTTATTTAGCACTCACTTCATAGTCCGGGTGTAAATGGCCCAGGGCTGGGATGGTTGGCTTCATTGTGGTGGGGGCCCAGGCTCCTTCTATCTTCTGTTCTACCATCTTCAGGATGGGCTTAGATGACTTCCTACCGGGCCCACACTCTAGCCAGTGGGAGGGGAAGGTCCGGGAGGCTCTGCTCCGCCTTTTGTTGCTGCTCACATGCTATTGGCCAGAATGTAGTCACATGGTATAGCCTTCAAGGAAGGCTGGGAAATGTAGTCTTTTTTCTGGATGGCTAAGTGCCCTTCTTACAAATGGAGGTGTTCTGGCCCTGGCAGGATAGCTCAGTTCTTTAGATCGATGTCTCCATTCGCCAAGGTTGCGGGTTTGATCCTGAGTGGGGCACATACAAGAATCAACCAATGAGTGCATAAATAAGTGGAACAACAAATGATGTCTCTCTCCCCACTTCCTCTCCCTCTAAAAAGCAATAAATAAATTTTTTAAAATTGGAGGTGTTCTACTAATACAAAAGAGGAGGAAAATGGAGGGGAGAATGGGGAGTGACTGCTGAATTGGATGGGGTTTCTATTGACAGTGATGAAAAAGTTCTGGAACCAGAGAGCAATGATAGTTGCACAATATCGTGAAAATACTTACTGCTACTGAGTTGCACACTGTAAAATTGTTACCATGGTAAATTTTAGGTTATGTGTATCTTATTACAATAAAAAAATTACTTGCAACAAAAGACAAGGAAAAGGGATATTAGGAGACAGTCTATCCATCCTGGGTGAAGAGAGAAAGTCATGCAAATATGCCTGAGGCAGATTTTTCCTGGGTTGCGGGAAGGTGGGGGGTGGGGGGAACGTATGCAAAGGCCCTGAAGCTGGAACTCGCTAGCTGTGTTTGAGAAACACTGAGGAGGCTAGAGTGAGATGAGGGAGGGGGAGACAGTGGTAAGACATGAGGGCAGGAATTGAATCCCACCAACACCTGAATGAGGAGGTGAGGAGCCTTCCCTAGAGCCTCGCATTCGGCTGACACCTGGATCTTAGCTTAGTGAGACCCGAACCAGAACCCGAGATGACACATATATGTTGTTTAAGCTGCCAAATTTGTGGGAATTAGTGACGGCAGCAACAGGAAACTAACCCAAGGTGGAAGCCACGGGGGTTCTGAGCAGAGGCTGGGGAGGTGGGGCTCTGGTGCTCACTGGCGCCATCTAGGGGCTGTGGGGGGGGGGACTAGGTTTTAGGGAGAGGGCGGAGCTGGGAACCAGGGTCCAGGCAACTGCGAGAGACCAGGTGGGGGCCCATAAGGGTCAGGAAAAAGGAAGTCCAAGGTTTGGACTTGGACATGAGGGGGGAGAGAGAGAGCGAGAGCCCCAACCCCCACCTCTCTCCGTGTCCCTCCAGCCTCCATCCTACCTGTGGAGGCCACATGCTGCTCTCTCCTCTGAGGCCTTGACCCTGCCTTGTGGCCTTTCACTCATCACATCTCCATTTTCAAGACAGGATGTGAGAGCGGCTGAGGACTGCTAGTCCCCTGACCAACAACACCTGAGCCCAGGAAAACCAGCTCCCAGCTGGCCTCCTGATCTGTGCTTCTCTGGAATTTTTCTTCTCTTTTTCGTAACTGAATTATCCCACTTCTGCCTCTCCAAGGGGACTGCCTACTGGGCTGTGGGGGAGGAGGGGCCCCAGTCGCAACACAAGATATTAAACCATCAATCACCTGCCAATGCTGACTCCCTGGCGTTAAAGACCCTTGGCCAGGCTCCACCCCTCTGTGAGCCCCAGGACCAGAGGCAGCTCCAGTGCAGGCCTGGGGGCCTGGGGAACTGAGGACCCTGTCAAGGTGGGGCTTTGGGAAAAGTTTACAGACCTCACCCACCTGGATCTGCAGACAGGCGTGCTGGGATCAAATCCAGGATTCACTGCGTCACATTGCTCTGTGCCTCAGTTTCCCCATCTGTAAAATGGAGATAATACTTTCAATGTCATTGCAGTTCTTTGTGCGGGTTACATGAGTGAATATGGTGGCTGTATCTGGCACATAGTCCTGTCTATGATTTACTGCTATGACTATTGTCCTTGTCCTAGCATAGATTGGGGGTCATCTTAGAGGTCTCCTTTTGATGCTAGAAGGGTGAGGACCTATTGGAGACTCCAGTCCCGAGCCAAGAAGGTTCTTGGCTTTGCATCTTGGCTTTGCATCTTGGCTTTGCACAGGAAAGAATGCATATATGAGCCAACACAGAATTTAAAGTGGAAGCAAGTTTATTGAGCAGAGAGGATAAACAAGGAAAGCCACTCCACAGACAGAGCGGCAGACTCTCCTTACAAGAGAAGGAAGAGAGACCCCAACCATCTCCAGAGGTTAAGCTTATATCTGTTTGTAGTTTCTGTGGAAAATTGCTGGTATGGGGTAATAGTGGGGAAAAAAACATTGGGATTAACTTTAACATTTACAAGGTATATTTTATGGTCTGTTTTCCCATTATGGTATGGGCAAATGATAAGGTATGGGTGATTAGCTATAAATCACTTTGCAGGAATTTTCTTTGTCTGGAGGCTCCTCATGGTCTGCTTGCATCTCCCGTCAGCCAAGTTCCGTGTCAGACAGCACGAAGCAGGCTCCTGACTTAACTCTGCTGGACTTTGGTTAATTTACATAGTTCTCATGGCCCTCTCCTGTTTTACTTTCAGATAACAAGGCTTAGCACTTTGCAATGGCTATTCCCTCTGCCTGGAATGCTCTTCCCCCAGATACTCATGTGACTCCTCTTTGCCTGCTTCAGGGCTTTGCTCAAATGTTACCTCCTCAGTGAGCTCACCTGTTAAAATTACATGCAGTAGCCCTGCCTACCCCCACCCATCCCGGTTTTATTTCTCTCTGTAGCATACAGCACCACCTCCTGTACTGTAGGCTGTGTGTGTTTGGATGGTCTGTCCCCCAACTGGAGTGTCAGCCCCAAGGGCAGAGGTTTATTCATTTATTGCCCAGCACAGTACCTGGCATGAAATGAACACTCAGTAAATATTTGTTGAGTGAATGAATAAATGAATGAATGAATTCCATTCAGCCACTCCCAGAGGGCCCCCAAGGCATCCCTGGCCTGAACCTGTCAGCAATCCTGGGTTTTCTGGGGATGCAGGGAGGCATTATGGGTCGTGTGCAGGGGCCTAGCTGCTCCTCCATTGTCTTTGTGTAGACGTTTCTTTTTCTTATTGAAGTAAAATTCACCTGATGTAAAATCAACCATTTTAAAGTATATGATTCAGCAACATTTAGTACCTTTACAATGTTGTACAACCACCACCTCTATCTAAAGTTGCAGAATTTTCTATGACTCCAAAAGGAAACCTATACCCATGAAGTCACTGTCCAATTTTCACCTTCCTCCTAGCCCCTGGCAGCCACCAGTCTATTTTCTCTATGGATATACTCATGCTGGACACCCCATATACATGGAATCATACAATATTTGTCCTTTTGTTTCCGGCTTCTTTCACTCAGCATGTTTTCTAGTTCCATCCACATCATAGCATGTGTCAGTACATTGTTCCTTTTTATACCTGAATGATACTCCATTGTACAGATGGAGCACATTTATTTGTTTGTTCATCTGTTGGTAGACATTTGGGTGGCTCTTTAAAAGGCACCCCTTCCTCTGGGCAGATGCAGGGGGTGGCGAGGGGAGCAGAAGACATCAGCTCTTGCTCTGGCTTCTGGCCAGCATTCCTGTGCAGTGAGCAACCTGTTCATGGCAACTCTGCCTGTGGGGTGTGTCTCCTGAGTAGCTCAGGAGTGTGTGTGTGTGGGGGGGGGCACTGTGAAGACCAAGTAACCAGGGGCTGCACCTCCTCACCTAGGCATTCAGTCTGCCAATCCCTAACCTCTGTGCCCTGCTCACCCCTGCAGAAAATTAGTTAGGGAATTGGGCCACTCCAGGTGGTGCCCCAAGCCCCCCCTTCCTGCTGCCTCAGCTATGCCTCTTGCCTCTCCAGATTCTTGAGGCCCTCACCTTCCCTGGCCCCTCACCCTTGCTCCCCTCTGCGCCAGTCTTTACCCAGCCTGGAGTCCCACACCGGCCTGCTTCTCTCAACCCTCTCCATCTCTCCAGCACAGTGGCTATTTTTATTTTTTCTTCTTATTAAATTTCCAACTTCTGCAAACACCATGGCCCCTGCCTCGCCATCCCCTCCCCCCTTTCCCTCAGAGCGGATTTGATTCACTTGCGTTTTATTAACAGATTAAAAAAAAAAAAAAAAAAAACCCAGCTGCCACCACACCGCTTTCTCTGCTTTCTTGGAGGGTTAGGGAAACTAGATGGAGGATGTGTAGAAAGGCTGCAGGGTCCCTCTGGGGGTTTAAACTTGCCCTCCTCCCCACACCAGGATGTCTGGACCTTTCCATCACAGTCTGAAGGGGGAGGTGAGGAAGGGGCTGTGCAGTGAGGCTGGACCCCTTCCTGGGTTTGGGGGATTTGGTGGGTGTCAGGCCTGTGCTGTCCCCTAGGCAGGATTTGAAATTAACAACAACAAAAGAAATTCATATGAAGCCCT
Organism: Tadarida brasiliensis; assembly: GCA_030848825.1. Classification (NCBI taxonomy): domain Eukaryota; kingdom Metazoa; phylum Chordata; class Mammalia; order Chiroptera; family Molossidae; genus Tadarida; species Tadarida brasiliensis. The sequence goes on along the minus strand of CM061259.1, from coordinate 55,004,598 downwards.
CCCACCCCAGACACTAGATGGTGGAGTTTTGGGTGGGGAGCAGGCAGCTGCCCTGGTGGGCCTTGGAAGTAGGGGCTTAGATTTGGAACACCCCGAATCCAAACCAGAGTTGCCTCCACTCTCTCCCTTCGGATAGCTGGCTGAGGCTATAGAAGGCTCCAGGCTGGGACATCACCTACCCTGGCTCAGCTCTCTTGCTTTTTCCTCCCCAGGAGATTCTGATCCCCCATTATCCCCTCACCCCTGCCTCCCAGACCTGAGAGCAATTGCTTCTTTATGTCCCCAGTGTGGTTCCCCCCACCCCCCAATTTTTGTGGCAGTTGCCATGGCAACCGAGAACCCAGCTGCACTTCATTTTCTTGGGATACAGGATGGGGGTGGTGAGGAAATGGGGAAGGCAACTGGGTCGGTTCAGCTGGGACCTTTCTCCTCCTCTCCTGCTTCCCCCCCACCCCCAGGACCTGGTCCAGCCTCAGTTCACAGGCCAGTCTGCCTGTCTGGGTCTCCTTGCTGGGCCATGGCGCCCTCCTGGCGCCCCCAAAGCTAAGGTTAAATGGTGCCCTAGTTCCTGGTGGGATCCCTTTCTTTTTCTCTACAATCCCTTAAGCAGGGTGGGCTGGTGAGGTTGGGCAGGCTGGACACTGCGCAAGAGGCACAGAGCGAGCTCAAGCCGCGCTTCGGGCGCCGGGTTCTCCTCTGCTCAGGTGCGTGCTCCGCTCAACCTCTGCCCTGCCACACCTGACACCAGCTCTCCATTCACCATCAGGAGAGCCCATTACTTCACTAAAAGATGTCAGTTCTGGTCACACCCCAAAGCAGAGGAGGAAGGGAAGCCTTGGCAGGAATTTGGGGTTTCGAACATCACAAGCTATATACCTTAGAGAGAGCAAACATGGGCAGGATGAACTTCCAGAGGGGCCAGGGCTGGGGTCAGGACTGGGTAGCTCCTCCCACTGCAGGTGGAGCCTATTTCCCCCACACCCCATGAATCTGGACTTTTTTTTTACCTGCTTTGGCCATTTGGGTGCAGCAGAAATGCTAGGGCAGTTCCAACTCTGGGCCTCAAGAGATGCTCCACGTTTCTGCTTGCTGCCTGGAAAGCTCGCTGCTGTCTTTTAACCAAAACCCAGGCTAGCCAGGGTCATGGAGGAGAACCCTGTCCTCCCAGCTGAGGCCATCCTAGACCAGCCTGCAGCCAGCTGAGCCCCAAACATGTGGAGAGTCCAACCTGGGTGAACATCGTGTGCCTCCTGGACCCACTGCTGACCACAGACTCAAGAATGAGCCCAATCAAGACCACAAGAACTGCTCTTGATTCATAGATGGCAAAGCCGTAATTACAATTGATTGTGAAAGACACTGGATTGGGGGTTGTTTGTTTGCATAATGGGCAATCAGTAGCTGATACTTATTTGGTTACCAACTCCTTCACTTCCTTATGAATTCTTCCTCTTTCCTTCCTTTTTGACATTTCTCTGAGCATATTCCCTCAATCACTTCCTTTTTTAAAAAAATATGTTTTTATTGATTTTTTAGAGAGGAAGGGAGAGAGATCTAGAAGCATCAATTGGCTGCCTCCTGCAGACCCCCTACTGGGGGTTAAGACTGCAACCCAGGCATGGGCCCCAGCCAGAATCAAAGTGGGGACCTCTCAGTGCATGGGTCTACGTTCAACCAACTGAGACACACCGGCTGGGCTTCCTCTCTCACTTCAGCCTCACCAGCCTCCTGGCTGATCCTCACACTCTCCAAAGTTGTTCACACCTCTGGGCCTTTGCACCTGCCTTTTCCCCTGCCTGGAACCCTCTTCTCCCAGATCTTCACATGGGTCCCTCCCTCACCTTCTTAGGTCTCTGCTCATGTGTGTGCTTCTCTGAGAGGCCCTCCCTAGCCCACACAGGGATGCCACCCTCCAGTCCTTCACCAACCTCTTCCTCTAAATGTTGTTGTTATGACACTTACCACTACCTGAAATTGTCTCCTTCTCTTCCCTGTTTCACTTCCCCATGCTCCTCCTGGTTCTTCCTGGGACCCCCCTCTCACATAAACTACTTGCCCTCAAATTCTTATCTCAAGGTCAGTCTCTGGAGGAACCTATTCTAAGATAGCTCTAAAAGCTAGAGAAGATTCTAGATTTGGGGCCAGGACTCCTAGTTGTGTTGGGTACCATCTGATGCTCCTACCAGGAGACACTTGCTGTCCAACTGTGCCACATTTAGGGATGCTAAGGTCAACCCAGGGCTATAGAAGGGGGCAGAAGAACCTTCCACAGATACACTCCTCATGTGCCTTTTCCCTAATGATTTCCCCATCCATGGATTCTCGTGTCCCAAATCCATGATTTCATTACCAGTTGCAAAACAGCACTATTTCCAAACTATCAGTGCATTTTCACATTTATACACCTGCATTCTCCTCCAGGTTGGGAACCTCATGATGGAGCCACCAAGTCCCAAGGAAACATTTGCTAAATAAATTTAAATTCAGGAGGTGGAGCCGTTTGAAAAAACATGAAATGAACAGGTATTTGTTGTTTAGGGTAAAGAAACATGGCACCACTCCTGGTGCTTCTGGAACCAAAGACTGCCCAGTTCCATCCTCCTCTGGACTCCAGGTTTGGCTGAGAGTCCCAGGACACAGCCCGGCCCTCCGCCCACCTCCATCACCACCATCCTCCATGGACTGGGGAATGGATGGCGGCTTTGGGGAGAACAAAGATCATCTGTCTCTAGGTATCAACATTGCTTTCCTTAAAATTTTATTTTATTTTAAACCTCCCTACAATTCAAACATTTCTCTTATTATCTTCTGCCGAGGGAAAAAATTAATAACATGGTGCAATATAAAATACTAAATTAAAGGCATTTTGGAACCAGCAATTATTTCATAAGCTTCTCTTTTATTGCTGCACTAATGTGCCTAATTGCTGTCTTAATGAGGACATTAATTTCTAGCTAATGTGATGTTATTATAGAAATTGCAGTCAATCTCTTAAAAAGGGGAAAGTGCTAGAAAGTTGTCCCACGAGGCTGGGGTTCTGGTCACCCTGAGGCTCAGGGGCAAGGGAGAAGAAAGGAGATAGTGCTAGAACCCAGGCTCAGGGTAGGGGTGGCCAGGAGTCAAGGAAGGGTCAAGGCAGGGCGTCTCTCAGGCACTGGGTAGTCTGGGGAGCCCCATCAGAAGCAGCTGTTGCCATGCCTGGGGATCTAGGAGATGAGATTGAATAGGGGGAAGTGTTGGAACAATTGTAAAACTTAACATTAGTGGCAGGCACAGTGGAGCATTTTTTTTTTTTTTTTTTGCATTTATCTTCAGATAGAGCGGGAGGGAGAGAGAGAGAGAAACATCGATGTGAGAGAGACATATCAATTGGTTGCCACCCACATGACCCCAACCGGGACCGGGGACAAGCTGCAACCGAGGTACGTGCCCTTAGTGGGAACCAAACCCAGGACTCTCTAGTCTGCAGGCCGACGCTCTAACCGCTGAGCCAAACCATCCAGGGCACAGTGGAATATTTTATATCTTAATTTTTGCACTAACCCTATGAAATAGATAGCATTGTTATTCCCATTTTATGGATGGGGAAATTGCAGCACAGAGAGGTGAAATAACTTACTCAAGGCCACACAGCTAGTAAATGGTAGAGATGGGCTTTCAACCCAGCCCGTCTGGCTTCACCACTGAGCTACCTTGCCTCTTGGCCAGTGCCCTACCACCATCAGTGATAATAATAATCTCAAACATTTACTGAGTTTACTGGCACTGCACCAAGCCCCTCACGTATCATCTCAGGGTGGGCTCCTCTAAGAAGAATAGCAGGTCAAGCCACATCTGAGTACTCTCCGAGCACAAGGCTGGGGGCTGCAGCTGCACCCCCACAGGGCCAGGAAATACACGGTAGGGCGAGGGGCCTCAGGGCCAGGATGGCAAGTGTCTTTGCCTTGAGTTGCACCTTCTGGCAGGTTACTGTGATAGATCAGAGTGGGTTCTGAAAGCAGCTTGTCTGGGTTAGAATTCTAGCTTTGTCATTTCCTGTGTGACCTTGGGTGTGTGGCTGACCTTCCCTGTGACTCAGTTTCTCATCTATAAATTGGGGATAATAATGGAACCTACCTCCTAGGGCTGTTTTGAGGATTAAACAAGTTCAAATATTGTATTAGTCGGAGTAAGTACACCCCAGTGGCTGTGACAAGCACCCCCCAAACCCTCAGGGCTTAACATACTACAGGCTTATTTCTCACTCACATGGCAGGCGGCTCTGCCCACTTGCAAACCCAGCCTCTCACTGAGCTGTGGTGCCACCTCCTTCCATGTCTCAGACCCCTCTGCAAGTGCCTCTCTGTCCAGCCAGCAGGTGACAAAGGCAGAGAGAGCACCCGGAGAAAAGAAGGGGTGTGAAGTTTTGGAGACCTGAATGTAGAATGTTTAGAGGCCATTTCCAGTCACACTGGGATGGTCCAGCCAGACCAGGATGAAGATGGAAAATGGTTGTGAGGGTAAAGTAGCCCAGGCTGGCACCCCAGTGTCCCCTAAAGTTCAGTCAGTCGCCCTCATCTTCTGCATACCTCCTGTCCAGCACACAGCAGGCACAGCCCAATGGATTCACCTGGTAAAAACACAATAAGCCTCTTTTAAATTCAGAAAGTTTTAACAGTAGGAGGAGAAGCCCTCCTCTCCTCATGGCCCTTATCCCATACTCCAAAAAACAAAACATGGACGACAAGGGAACTAAAGGGGCCAGATTCCCGTCTTGGGCCACATGCTCATCACTGGAGGTGAGGGCCAGTCAACCCTGCCATGATGTTCCACATGGACCTAATATGATGTAGTGATATTTCCTTAAAGGAAAGCTGTAAAAGAGGAAAGAGAAGCCAGGAGGCAAAAACATCAGACTTCCATGAGCCTAGACTCAGTGTAGGCTGGTGATTGAAGCATAAGGTGCAATTAGTCCAGAGCGTTAGGATCTTGAACTAATGAAGTTTGAACATAAACTATCTGATTCTCACATAATTGTGTTTACTCAGAGCACAATCTAGGAAGATTTGTGCACTGTTGCTCAGGACATCAGAGTCACAGAGAAGGGAGGCAGCTACTGTGGAGAGAGGAATGGAGGAGGTAGGTCAGCACCCAAGGGGTTAGCCTAAGGTGAGGGCTGGTGCTGCATTAGTCAAGCACAAGCCATGATGCTGTAACAAAGAGGCCCAATGATCAGTGGTTATAACAAGACTTTTTTTTGCTCATGTAAGTGTCCAGAGGTTAGTCCAGGGCTAGTGAGACAGTTTTGTCGTCCACATCACTTGTGAATTCCCTCTGGGGATCCAAGAGGAATCAGGTAAAAGGAAGTGGAGGGCAACAACTTCCTTTGAAGGACATACTGGAAATTGCACACATCTCATTGACCAGAACTTAGTCACATGGTCACACTTAGCTGCAAGGGAAGGTGGGAAATGTAGTCTCTAACAGGGAAGCTATGTGCCCAGGTAAAACTAAGGAGGTTGTAATCCTAAAAAGAAAAAGAGAAGACTAGATGCTAGGGACAGTTAGTATTTCACTCTGCTGTCTGGATCTGTTTCATCTGGTAGTGGGCTCTACCATCTGGGACCATTGGCCCAGTGCAGAAGGACAAGACCATCCCAACTCCATATCCCATACCCTCTCTCCACACACACACACACACACACACACACACACACACACACATACACGATCACTTAATTAATTATACTTTAATATTTAAAAAATCATTTATTTAAAAATGTATTTAAAATAATTTATTATTATGTGTTTGTTTGTTTGTTTATTATTTACCAGCAGCGAACAGGATAACATGAATAAAATACCTGGCACTTAGTAGGTGCTCATGAAATATGGCAACTACAAAGCCATGGTCTCATTAAACCTCTTTCTTCTTCCTGTACACACAGGAAGACTACATTTCTCAGCCTCTGTTATTGCTGGGCAGGGTGATGTGGCTGCGTTCTGGTCAATGGGATACAGAAGTGATTGGTCTACTTCTCGGGTAGGCTCCTAAAATATCCGACCAGATCTTCCACCCCGTTCTCTGGCATCAGCCAGTCAGCCAGTCAGAGGTGAAGGATGAAGGGGAGGACACTGAGTTTCTTAAACTGGGGGTTGAGGGGAGGATGGTGTCTCTGTACCTCCATATTCACACTTATAAAATAGGATAATAACAGCATCTACCTCTTAGGACTATTCTGAGGATTTAACGAAATTTATTCATATTTTAAAAGTGAAATATATCACCATTAATTCATTTTCCTAATATTTGAAAAGTGAAATAAATTTATTAAATAATTTAATGAATAAGCAATATACCTTTTACCCTGGTTAAGAACTAGAACATGACCGATACCCAGACATTGATGAAATAAATACCTGCATCACCCAAATTTGTCATTATTACATTGAAGGAAAAGAACAGGGAGCTAGGAGAATAACCTCGTGGGAACCAATTTAGATAGAGAAGGAAGTTGAGAAAGATGTCTTCGAGACATTTCATCTGAGCTAAGTTAAGGGACATGGAAGTTAGCTAGTGAAGAATGGGGGGCTAGCCTTCCAGGAGGAGGGAACAGTGCGTGGAAGTCCCTGAGATGGGCAATCATGTGACATATTCAAGGACTGCGGCCTAAGTGCCACGAGGGAGAGTGGCAGAGAGCTGGTGTGGAAAAGGCCAGCAGAGGACAAAGGCCATGTTAGTCAGTTTGAACTTCATCTTAAAAGCCACAGGGACTCATTAAAGGGGTTTGGTCTGATTTACATTTTAAGAAGATGGTTCTGCCACTCAGATCTCACACACTAGCAGTGGGAGTGTACACGATAAAACCACTTCGGAAAACTGTTTCATTTCATTTGCGAAAGCTGAATATTTACCTTCTCCATGATCCTGTGGTTCTGCTCTTGGGCAAACAGCTCCCAAGTGGAAACTACTCAACTCTCCATAAGAGTAGAATGGCCAGATTGTGGTACAGTCAAATAATGGAATACTACACCGCAATGAAAAAGAGAAACCCATTGACTCCTGCCACAGCATGGATGAATCTCACAAACTCAATATTGGAGAAAAGACGTGAATACAGAAGAAGATATATTGTTTGACTCCATTTATATGAAGGTCTAGAATGGACAAAACTCTTCTGTGATGACTGAAGTTGGACAAGGGGGTAGTGACTGGAAGGGTGTCTCTGGGGGGCTGTGAATGTTTTATTCTTTTTTTTTTTTTATCCTCACCCGAGGATATTTTTGCATTTATCTTCAGATAGAGTGGGAGAGAGAAAAGGAGGAAGAGAGAGAGAGAAACATCGACGTGAGAGAGACACATCGATTGGTTGTCACCCACACAACCCCAACCGGGGCCCGGGACAAACTGCAACCGAGGTGTGTGCCCTTAGTGGGAATCGAACCCGGGACTTCCTGGTCCGCGGGCCGACGCTCTAACTGCTGAGCCAAACCGGCCAGGGCGAATGTTTTATTCTTGATCTGGTTCTGGTAACACGGAAGTATTAATTTCATTAAAATTCATGCAGCTGTATGCTTATGATATACACACTTTGTGGTATGTTATGTTGAAGTAAAAAAGATTTTTAGAAGTTTTAAAAACAAAGATGCCTATGGCCATTTTGAGGAGAAAGATGGGAAGAGGCTTCTATTTTGTCATTGAAGCAGGAGGGTGAGATGTCACCAGGGGGAAGGCAGAAATGTAGGCTGTGCTGTGCTGGAGCTGTTCATACTGGACACATCTCTTCCCAACTCAGTGATGTCACATCCGTATCTTGTGGCGTAATATTGGTATCTTGAAATCAGCCATGATGGAAATTGGCAGATGCTATAAATCAGGGCCTTTTTTATTTTTTATTTGTTTATTTTTAAATCCTCACCCGAGGATATTTTTCTGTTTATCATCAGATAGAGTGGGAGGGAGGGAGAGAGAAACATCGATGTGAGATAGACACATCGACTGGTTGCCTCCTGCACCACCCAACCAGGGCCAGGAATGAACTGCAACTGAGGTCCGTGCCCCTGACTGGAATAGAACCTGTGACTCATTGGTCTGAGGGCTGATGCTCTAACCGGTGAGCCAAACTGGCCAGGGCAGGGCCCTTGTTATTTTTAATTGAGAGCCAGTTTACACACCACTCATTATACCCCTGGTGTAGATAAAGCAAGGGCAAGCTTTCAAACAGCTCTGTTTGTGCTCTGTCATGCTGATCTCTGAACCTTGAGGGCACAGAGCTGAGCAAGCCCCACAGAGATGGTACCCACAGTGCTCACAGATTGTGGGGGAAAGGAGACAAATCTATTCAACAAAATAAGAAAATGCCCAATAGGAGTTCCAGGGGAGTCCTGTTTTGGGTAATTTCTGATTAGAGTTTTACAGGATGGATAAGAGTTTTCCACAAGAGTGGGAAAGCAGGCCAGGCAGAAGGAAAGGCATGTGCAAAGTCTTGGGTGTTTGTTTGTTTTTTAATATGTTTTCTTAGAGAGAGAGAGAGAAAGAAACATCGATGAGCTGCCCCCTGCATGACCCCCGCTGGGGATCAAGCCCAGAACCTGGGCATGTGCCCTGACTGGGAATCGAACTGGCGACCTCTTGGTGCATGGGTCGATGCTCAACCACTGAGCGACAGTGGCGAGGCAAGCCTTGGGCTCATTAAAGGTTGTATCAGTTTCTTGAAACTGTAATGTGCTTATAAGGGTAGCACAGAAGGTAAGAACTAGTTAAAACCAGCCCACAGGTGTGCTTTTTGAAAGAAATATTTGGATTAGTCATTGAGATTTGAATAGTTAAGGATTTTGTATAAAAATCCAGGCTTTTCTAGAAAAAGGAAAGAAAGAAAGAAAATCGGGTAATCTTGGGCCTGCATTCCCACAGGCAGTAATTGACCAGAGCATAATGGACAAGTGTTTTCCAGTTCTCCACAGTCCCCACCACTCCCCAATGCCTCCCAACGCTGTGGCCAAGGTCTGTTACCATTTTACCATCTTGCTCACAGCATTGGCTGCTTTCCCTGTGACAGAGCAAGACCTAGCCATTCTCATATCTCAATTTAAAAAAGGAAAAGGAAGTAAGTCCAGGAGCTACATCTTCCTCCCCCTTGACTGGCTTCGCCCTGGATCTTTCCTGCCCAGATGTTTCAGTTTGTCACCCCTGATGTAGCATTGAGACATAAAGCTGGTCACGGTGGTTTTATGTGCCAGCTCAGAAGTGGATTTTGTCTTTTAGGCTATGGGCAACTATTGAAAAATATTAATCCAATTATTCAACTAATCGTTTGTAGCAAAAGGTCTTGATGCTCAATTCATATCCTTCTGGCCTCACCAGTTTCAGCAGGCCCCTGCTGCCATCAATTGCGCTGTCTGCAGCAGCTCCTGGCGCTTTCTCCGAAGATTTGGATGGCTTCTCTACCCCAGCGGCAGGCTGGAAGCATCAGGGAATAATTCCCCGGATCTTAGGAGCACCTCTCAACCTGACAGGAGCTGGTGGACACCTGGGCCACCTCCCTCACCCCTCAACAGTGTCCTATACTGCCCCCAAGAGGTCCCCAGTATGACTGAGCTGTGATTGCCCACAGTGGTAACTGGATTGATGCCACATTTGCTGTCAGCTGTCTTCCATCTGTCCCTGTGCCCTACTGGTGTTTCCTGGGGTCACCTCCTAGACAAACAACTTGCTTTTGAATCTTTATCTCAAGCTCTGCTTCTGAGGAACCCAAACTAAAACCTAGTTATTAAGCAGCTGCTCTGTGCTGGGGACCAAAGAAGAGATTTTCTGCTCTAGGGGAGCTTACATTCTAGCAGTACAGGAGAGAGCCCACAAATAAGGACATGAGTGATATATAATTTCAGAGGGAATTGGGAAGAAAAGGGAAGAAAAGCACAGTAGGGTGTGGTGATTTTAAAATATGTCCACCCACACCCATCTTGCCCATGAGTGAAGGTGGTCAAAAGGTACAAGCTTCCAGTTATAAGATAAATAAATCCTGGGCATGGAATGTGCAGCATGGTGACTCTAGTTATGACACTGTATTGTATATTTGAAAGTTGCTGAGAGAGTAGATCTTAACAGTTCTCATCACAAGAAAAAGAATTATAACTATGTGTGGTGGTGGATGTTAACTAGACTTATTGTGGTTCTCATTTTGATTACACACACACACACACACACACACACACACAGATGATCCTTGACTTAGGATGGGGTTACATCCCGATAAGCTGATCATAAGTTGAAAATATCTGTAGTTGGAAATGCATTTAACATACCGAACATCATAGCCTAACCTGTCTGCAATGAATACATATCACTTTCACACCACCATGAAGTAGAAAAATTGTAAGTTAAACTATCATAGTTGGGGACAGTCTGTATATAAAATCATTATATTGTACACTTAAAATTAATACAATGTTATATGTCAATTATATCTTAATAAACATTTTAAATAAAATAAAATTTAAAATATGTCCCAAATTCTTTGATTCTTTTCCTTTCAAGAGATGGAGCCCATCCGCACCCCTCTTGCATGTGGGCTGGCTGAGTGACCGTCTTCTAATGAGTAGCATGTGATACAAGTGACAGGATGTGACAGAGCTTCAGCCTCTCTCTCAGATCACTTGCTCTAGGGAAGGCCAGCCTCCATGTTGTAAGGAAACTCAAGCAGCCCTTTACAGAGGCCCACAGAGAAAGGAACTGAGGCCTCCCGCCAACAGCCCAGTGAGAGAGCCCTTCTGGAAGAGGCTCCTCCAGCCTGAGTCGAGCCTTCAGATGACTGCAGTCCCCACCAACACCCTGATGGCAACCTCAGGAGAGACCTGACCGGAACCACTCAGTTAAACCACTGTCAGATTCCTGGTCCTCAGAACCTGTGAGATAATAAATGTTGGTTTAAGTCACTACGTTTGGTGTAATTCATCAAAATAGCAATAGGTGATGACAGGTGAGGGCGTTTATTTAAATGTATAGCGAACGAAGCCCTATCTCAAGTGGTGACATTCGAGCAAAGATCAGAAAGAAGTGAGCCATGTGAGTATCTGAAGAAGAGAATTCCAAGGAGAGGGGGTGGGCTGGGCAAAGACTCTGAGATGGGAGCACGCTTGGGTGTTAGGAAACAGTGAGGAAGCTAGTGTGGAGGCCAGAGTAGAGGGAGTGCAAGGGAGGTGGGCAAAAGAGAGGTCAGAAAGGGCTGCAGTAGTTCTCAATGAGAGAGAATGCCACCTCTGGGGGAGGGGTGGAACTGTGCAAGAGTTTGGTATTGTCACAATGCCTGGGGTTGCTAGTGGCACTTGGATATGAGAGCAGGGACACATAACACCCTGCACTATGACAGCAAGTCACACTTCATTAAGAACTGCCCTGCCCAAGATGCCCAGATCAAAGCTTAGGAGAATTTTGAGCAGGGGAGACCCATGACCCTACTTCTTCTTCTTTTTTTTTTAATTTTTATTTATTTATTGATTTTTAGAGAGAGAGGAAGGGAGAGGGAGAGAGAGATAGAAACATCGATTGGCCCTCTCCAGCATGCCTCCCACTGGGGATTGGGCCCACAACCTGGGCATGTGCCCTGACTGGGAATTGAACTGGCGACCTCTTGGTGCATGGGTCGATGCTCAACCAGTGAGCCACACAGGCTGGGCCCTACTTATTCTTTAGAAAGATTTTTCTGGCCCAACCGGTGTGGCTCAGTGGGTTGAGCATTGTCCCATGAACTGAGAGGTCACGGTTCGATTCCCAGTCAGGGCACATGCCCGGGTTGTGGGCTCGATCCCTAGTAGGGGGCGTGCAGGAGGCAGTTGATCAATGTTTCCCACATCGATGTTTCTATCTCTCTCTCCCTTCCTCTCTCTCTAAAAAAAATCAATAAAAACATATTTTGAAAAAAAGATTTTTCTGTGTACAATAGAACATAAAATCTGCTACCTTTTTTTAAAAAGGGGGGCAGAAAAATAGGAAAATAAATTCATATTTTGCCTATATTTGCATAAAGACACTGTGGCAAAATACATGTGATTCTGATAATAGTGGACATCTATGTATTGGGGGTTTGCAAATGGGGCCAGTGGGAGACTAGGATAAGAAGGGAGAGCTTTCAAAGAATACACCTCTTTGTGTATTTAAAACTTTTGAACATGTGAATATATTACTGATTAGACAAATAATTAGAAATAAAAAAGGATCACCTTGGCCGAGGCGAGCAAGGGGTTGGAATTGTGAAGGCAGAAAGATAGCTTGGAACTTGCAGGGGTTGGGGTTCAGGTTTGGGGACTGCATTTGAGCTGGTGTGCGTAGAGGGCTTTGTTTACTATTAAGGTGACCATCTTAGCTTCCCTACCATCTAAGTCAGATGGGGCTGCTAGAACAAAATACCATAGACTGAGTGGCTTAAACCTCAGACATTTATTTCTCACAGTTCTAGAGGCTGGAAGTCCAAGATCAAGGTGCTGGCAGATTCAGTTCCTAGTGAGGACTCTCTTCCTGGCTTGCAGATGGCAGTCTTTTCACCGTGTCCTCATGTGGTAGAGAGAGAGAAAGAGGGAGAGAGAGAGATCTGGTCTCTTCCTCTTCGGATAAGGACACTAATTCATCACTGGACCCCACCCTATGGCCTCAAATAAACCTAATCATCTCCCGGAGACCCCATCTCGCAATACCATCACACTGGGTTTAGGACTTCAGTACAGGTGGTTCCTGACTTACAATGGTCTGACTTTTGATTTTTCAACTTTACAATAGTGGGAAAATGATAATACATTCAATTAAAACTGTACTTCGAATTTTGAATTGTGATCTTTTCCCAGGCCAGCGATATGCAGTAGATATTCTCGTGTGATGCTGGGCAGGGCAGTGGACTGCAGCTCCCAGCCAGCCACGCAATCACGAGGGTAAACAACCAATACTCCGCAATGTACTGTGTTGCCAGGATGTTTTGGTCATTGCGTTTTGTGTTTTCATTTCCCATGTCTGCAAAATGCCCATCTGTGTCTCCTCCTTCTGGTGAGAAGAAGAGGAAGGCAATTGCTCTTGAGATGAAACTTAACATAAATGCCCAGCTGTAGACTAATGTAAATGTTCTGAACACCTCTGAGGCCAGCTAAGTTATGATCTTGGTAGGTTTGGGTGTATTAAATGCACTTTTGACTTAGGACATTTTTGGCCTAGGCTGCATTTATCAGGACCTAACCCCATCGTAAGTCGATGGGCATCTGTGTATAAATTTGGAGGGACCACAAACACTCGGTCCATAGCACTTACCTAGAAGCACAACAGGGACTCAGAGGCCTGTGATTTGGGGGAAGGACTCTTGAGAGAGACAGCCAGGGAAGCAGAATGGGGCAGAGGAAGGGGCTCAGCCTGGCAGTGGGTTCAGCTGGGCCCAGCCCCAGCCCAATCCCTTGGAAGCTCTGGAGCGTGAATTACATCATACAGTTGTCCCAACTTGAGGCATAGGGGCTGGACTTTCTCACCCTCATATTAGACGGACATCAGCTGTGGGCTGTACCTAAGGGGAGGGAGTAGCCCCTTGGCATCTCCAGAGAAAGGAGCTCCCATGAGCAGAAGACATTCTCCAGAGAAGAGGCAGGTGAGAGCCACTGGCAGCCAATACCTGAAGCAGGTGGAAGATGGTTGCACTGGCCTGGAAAAGGGGATCTGCGTGGGGCACCAGCAGCGCCTCGCACCATATACAGCTGGGGATAGGGCTTAGCCCCATCATTCATTTTATTTTTACTTAGCAAACATTTATCTAGCACCAGGTGATAGGTAAGTGTTTGCTACATAAAATAAGACGAATTTTTATTCATCTAAGATCTGTACACATTTAAATCTTCACAGCAACCTATAAAAGGGGCATTGTTATACCAGCACTCTAGACTGTAGTCTCAGAGAGCCTCCCCCTCACCGCCTGGGGGCCCACTGAGATCCTGGCCCCTGCCAGTCACCCCCATCCATCTTGCGGCCCAGTGCCCCAGCTCTCCCAGCCTCAGCCTGGCAAATCTTCCTTCCCGCTCTTAATTGATTCTTAATCTGCAGCCTTGGGGCAGCGCTGCTGAGAAGGCAGGTGGAAACCATTTGCTTCAGAGCCAGCCAGTGCCGAGGGCAGCTGAGGGGGCCTCCACCCCCATTTCCTGCCCTCCTGGGCTCTCAGGTCCCCTCCAAGCCTGGTCCCACTTTCCCTCTGTTGCCCTAGAGGATTTGGGGGACCATATGGCAAAAGAAAGCTTTCCCAAAACTCAGAGCTTTGGGGGGCCCTGGGAGACAGCACAGGGTTTGCATCAGGGTGCCCATCGAGGCCCTCTTCTCCCCCAGGCCCAGAGGTCCTCACAGGGGCAGTTCTGCCCACCACAGGCACTTTGGTCAGGTCTGGAGAGGTATCTGGTTGTCATGCTTGGGAGAGAGGGTGCTACTGGCCTCTGGTGGGTGGAGGCTGGGGATGCTGCTCCACACTCCACGGGCACACAGGCACCCCACCCCAGAGGATGGCCTGGTCCCCAGTGTCAATAGTGCCGAGGCGGGGAACCCTGCCCTACTCTGCCTCCCACCCTGTACTTTCAGCTACTTCCAGCTGGCGGTGCAGGGTGGGGGTGGGGGACGTGCCTGGACAGGAGACATTCTATAGCTCCCCCAGGTGACTCTAATGTGCAGCGAGGGCTGAGAACCGCAGGGCAGAGGGTCAGTTTTCAGTCCCCTGGCCCCTTCCTCTGGAGGGAGGGAGCGCCCGTCAGCAGGAGAGTGGAAGAATCTGCCCAGGCAACAGCGCACAGCCAGGCCCTCCACCTTCTCCTTCCCACCTCCTGGGTCTCAGGGCCCCCTGGGCCTCCCCTGCACAACTGTGGGATCCAAGACCTCCTGGGTGCAGAAGACTCTGAGGTGTGGCCCTGCCTTCCTGCCCTCTGACCCTCCTTGGGGGTGGGGGGGTGGGGTGGAGAAAGACAGGGGATGAGGTGACAGGCCTCAGAACCTCAAAGGTGAAGTCAAAATCCAAAAAAAATAAAAGATTGGAGGGAGGAGGAAAGAAGGAACCCTGAGGAGAAAGAGGTGAATTAGGGAAGGAGGAGGCAGGAATGGAGTGATGTGGACCACTGAGGGGGGTGAGGCCCAGGGTCCATGTGTGCCCTGAGCAAACAGGTCACCCGTCCTCCAACACGTATTCACACAGTCATATGCTCATTACCCCCTCACACCCTCAAATTCCCACACAGTCACACACAGTTACAGAAATTCTCATGCAGTTACACATTCTCGCACTCACACACATTCACACCCTCAAATTCGCAGTCACATTCTCAGATTCTTACACAATCATATACTCTGACATCCTCACACACTCATGCGCATCCACACACTCTCACCTTCACACAATCAGTCTCACCCTGACACACTCATATACACACCCCAGATTCTCACACACCTCACATATCCACACACTCTCACATCTTCAAATTCTCACACCACCTCACGGTCTCACCCCTTCACGCTTATTGCTACTACACACACACACACACACACACACACACACACACACATACGCAAGCACACACACAGGTTTGTTTAGTGTCTGTCTGGGACGCGAGCCCCACGAGGGCAAGGATTTTAAAAAAAACATGGAACGCTTCACGAAGTTGTGTGTCATCCTCACGCAGGGGCCATGCTAATCTCTGTATCGGTCCAATTTTAGTATCTGTGCTGCTGAAGTGAGCACCAGGCAGGGATTTTTATCTCATTCACCCCGGTGATGCCCAGAACAGGGTTGGACACGCGGGAGACGCTAGATCAAATGTGCAAAAACTCACACATCTCAAATTCTCACACAATCACACATTCACACAAATTCTCACAGTTACACATTCTCACACACACGCACACATACACACAAGCTCTGCAAACTCCTGTGGTCCCCTCTCTACCCGCCAAAGCCACCCTAAGACTGTAAATGTCACCGGCTGCGCTGCTCTGGCCCAGGCAGGCCAGGGAGGCTGGCGGGCGGGGAGGGGTGGGCCAGGCGCTGGCCCCTCTGCTCCCCACAAGCCTGAAGACACCTCAAATCCCTCTACTTTAGGACTGGGCAAATTTAGAGGAAAGGCCACCCTTCTGAAACCAGAACCCCCCCAACCCCAGCACCCCACAGGCCTCTGGGGCAAGGCAGAGCTGGGAGAGGCTAGAGGAAAAACCAGCTCCAGGCCCGGAGTGATGAGGGTGACTGAGGTCCTTTGTCATTGTTCATTCACGGACTCATTTTGCACATTTGATGGAGCACCTCCCATATGTCTGACCCTGTTCTGGACACCAGAGTGGATGTGGAAAAATATCCTTGCCCACGTGGTGCTAATGTCCTGGAGAGACACACATTAAACAAATGTGAGCTCGAGGTGACATCATGATAAGGGATATAAAGAAAAATACAGCTGGGATGGAGCAGGATGGAGGGAAGGCCTGATCTGCAGGCTGACATTCAAGTGAGCTGATGCTGGGAAGAACTGCAGGCAGGTGGAACAGCACAGGCAAAGGCTGAGAGGCAGGTGTTCATCTGACCACAGGGCAAGAGGGAAAATCGTGGACAAGAAGCCTAGGGGAGGCAGGGGCCACGTCTGAGGAACCTGGGACCACAGCCAGGAGTCAGCATTTAATTCCGAATGAGCCAGATCCACAGAGGGTTTCAGAGGCAGGGCCTTCCTGAGGCTGCAGTAACAATGACCACAGAATGGGGGCCTTAAAATAACCAAAAAAATCCTCTCATAGTTCTGGGGGTCGGAAGTCTGAGATCAAGGTATCTTGCTCCTTCTGCGAATTCTTCTGGGCTTCCTTCAGCTTCTGGTGGCCGAAGACGTCCCTTGGCTTGTGGCCACTTCACTCCAATCTCTGCCTCTGTCTTCACATGGCCTCCTCCTCTCTGTGTCTCTCTGTGTCCAAATCTCTTTTCTCTTACAAAGACACCGGTCATTGGATTAAGGGCCCATTGCTCAGAGCATCTCATCTTGAGATCCTTACCTGATTTAATCTGCAAAGACCTTATTGCTGAGGTTCTCGGTGGACAGGAATTTTGGGGTACAAGGGGACATTCTTCAACCCACTACACTGGGATTTAAATAGTGGGGTCCATTGGCCCCTCAGGCTGGGTGCACCCCTAGGGGGTCTCCTCTGATGGTTTTCTTACCCTTTCCACCCAATCTGGCCTCCCCACCATGATGTCCTGAGATCCCACCCCTGGTCTCATCCAGTCTGGTGGGATCCAGCCCTCAGTTCTTTTTCACTTCATCCCAGGATGCCTTCTGAGTGGGCTGCATTCCACCCCACAGCCCCCCACTGGGGAAGACTACTGGCATTTCCATCCCATTTTTCACCCCAGAGACTTTGCTGGAAAAAAGCTAATTATATCCCTCCCAGAAGCCAGTCTGGTGGGGTTGGGTGGCAATGGGCGAGCATGCCCTGTGTCCACGGCCAGCGGCCCGTGCACCAACACACACAGATTTCTATATATTTTTAATTCCGCAGCAATACTTTGATTAGAGAGCCGATGTGTTGTGTATGACCTCAGGGACCTCATTATTTTTCTAACTCAAATAAATACGGCGTTGGGAAAGCAGGGAGGGGTGGAGAGGGGTGGAGAAATGGAAGGACGCAGAAAACCTCATCTATAAAAAGAATTCAGGCCTTAATGAGCTTTTAAAATTTGCCAGCCCCCATCCCCCCATGATCTATAGACAGAGGACATGGCTTCTGACTTCAGCTTTGGGATTTGGGTCTGGGGGAGGCAGGGAGGGCACAGCAGGGGATGGTGCTCAGCTGAGTGTCTAGATTTTGGGGGTTCCCAGGTGTTGGGAGGATGACAATTGTCCCAGTTCAAGCTCAGCGAGAATTGCTATCATTTGGGGGCCCAGTTTGAGCAAAGTGTTGGTCTGAGATAGACCTAGAATTTCCTGATCTCCTAGGTCCATACTGGCACAGGGGAGGTGGCTTTTCCTTTTGTGTCTGGGAGTTCTTCTCCAGAACCTCCTCCGGGAGAGGTTGGGTGAGCAGATGGGGAAAGTGAGGCAAGGCGGAGCGAGGAAGGCTGGACCACAGGATGGGCACTTGGTATCCTCCCCAGCCCACCTGCATGCGGGGGCACACAAGCCTAGGTGTGCCCAGTGGCTGGGGTGGGGACTGCCACCAGCCTAAGGAGCCACCTTAGTGGCTGTGAAGTTGGGTGTGGACAGAGTGAGTCGTTGACCATGAGCTACCAAAAGGACAGGGTGACCTCCCAGTCACTTTCCATGTGGGTCTATTTGAACAAGAACAAAGAAATTTCCCAGAGCAGGCAACGAGGCCGATTTTGGATGACAGGTGAGTTCAATGGGCAGAAATGAGCTGGAGCTGAGAAATTTCTGCGTGATGAAAATTCCAGGGAGTAGGACAGGCTCAGGGCAGCTGAGCAAGGGCCTTAAGGACTCAGGGGTGTGGGAGGAAAGGGAAGGGGTGACAAAAGATTCAGGGCTTGAAAAGACATGATGGTAAAGTGGCTGATGGGGAAGGGGTGGGAAATAGGAAGATACTCAGGTCTGCACAAAGGGTAGAGGGACTTTCTCTTCCCCTCAGTCTAAAATAGCAGCCCCCCCTGGCTCTGGCCGGGTTGGCTCAGCGGTAGAGCGTCGGCCCACAGACCAATGGGTCACGGACTCGATTCCAGTCAAGGGCATGTACCTCTGGTTGTGGTTCATTCCCAGCCCTGGTTGGGGTCGTGCGGGAGGCAACCGGTCGCTGTGTCCCTCTCGTCGATGTTTCTCTCTCTCTCCCTTTCTCTCCCTCTCTCTCCTTCCCACTCTATCTGAAGATAAAAGGAAAAATATCCTCAGGTGAGGATTAAAAAAATAAATAAATAAAATAAAATAAAATAGCAGCCCCTGGCCCTGGCTGGTGTGGCTCAGTTGTTTGAGCATCATCCTATGCACCAAAAGGTTGCTGGTTCAATTCCTGGTCAGGACACATGCCCAGGTTGCCGGTTCCGTCCCCGGTCCAGATGAGTATGGGAGGCAACTGATCCACGTTTATCTGTCTTTCTCTCACCCTCTCCCTTAATCTCTCTCTAACAACAACAACAACAAAAATCAATAAAAACATATTAAAAAAAATAATAATAAAATAAAATAACAGCCCCTGTCCTTCACTTTCTCCCTACCCTGCTGTCACCCTCTGTTGTGATGATTCTCTCTCATCTGCCTCCTCCCACACGCTGGCCTCCTGCCTTGCCCCTCCTAAGGGCAAGGGGTTTGGTCTGTCCTGAAAGGTGGGTGGGAAGATGTCAGCTGAGAGAGGCCATCCTCAGGGTGTAAGCAATGGTGTAAAGCAGCTTATATTTGTAATGTTTGACAATTTCCATGGTGTAAATTCTCCTACCTTAATCAATTTCAAACTGTGAAAGTGATGTCACTGAGGGAGTGAGGGGACGCTATACACTGAATGTGTTCCTCCCAAATTCCTATGTTAAAATCCTACCTCCCCAAGTTGATGGTATTAGAATATGGGGCCTTTAGGATGTGATTAGGTCTTGAGGGTGGAGCCCTCATGAATGGTATTAGTGCCCTTATAAAAGGGACCCCAGAGAGCTCCCTTGTACCTTCCACCATGTGAGGACACAGAGAGAAGGTGGCCAGTTATAGACCAGGAAGTGAATTCTTACCAGATCACTGATCCTGGTTTCGTCTCTGTCTTGGACTTCCAGCCTCCAGAACTGTGAGAAGTAAATGTTTATTGTTAATAAGCCCCAGTTTATGACATGTTGTTATAGCAACCCAAATGGACTAAGATAGAGTGTGAGACAGTGTCCAAATGGGTATAAACTACAGTGTGCTGGTAAAACAGCTGGGGCAAGGGGACCTGATTTGTAGTGTTGGCCAATTTCCATGGTGTAAATTCTCCCATCGTGGCTGATTTCAAGCTGTGAAAGTGATGTCACTGAGCCCTGAGTAGGAAGAGATATGCATAATTGGTTCTTGTGAGCTAGTTTGATCTGGCTCAAGTACACCACTGGGTACGCAGCCTGAGTTGGCTCTTCCAGTTTTGGCTCTGGTTAAAGGGAGGGGAAGAAGGCAGATGGAGCAAGGTTCCTGCTTTCCTTCCATTCCAGGGCTGTTGCACTCGCTGTTCCCTCTGCCTGTCATGCTCTTCCCCCAGATAATAACTGAGTCTTTCCCACCCATTCTGAGTGGATCCCATCCGACCCTCCTGTGGACCTTGCTCCCTAAGCTTCCAGCACTCCATGAACCCACTGCAGTGGCCATCCAGGCAGGTATCATTATTGTCATATCCTCATTTTATGAATGGGGACATGAGGCCTGGGGAGGTGAAGCACTTTCCTGAAGGCACAGAGCCAGAGAGCATGGGACTGGCTGCTGGATCTGTTTGCTTCACCAATGGGCTTTACTTCCACCCACCTTGATTCTTCCCAGTACATTGTGGGTCCTTTTTACTGCTTTGTAAAAAGGTGTGCCATCTGAGTGTGGCTGAATTGACTAATTTTCCTCTCTGAGCCTCAGTTTCCCCCTCTGCAAAATGGGCACAGAATAGCCCCTACCCCTGACATGGTGTTGTGTGCCTTTGCAGAGGGAATACTTGGCTCATGGACCTCTACAGCAGGGCTTCTGGAACTGGCTAATATAGCAGTACCTCAAATAACATCATTTTAATCAACGTCATTTCATTATAACATTGATGAGATGCCATAGGAATTCAACTCTTGTTTATATCAATTAGTCTATAGTAAAATTGGTTTTGTTATATGTTGTTTCATCAAAGTTCCAAGAACCTATCAGTGATGTTAAGTGAGGACTTACTGTACTTCCATTTGAGGCTGGGTCATTTATTGTGACATTGTGGGATGTTTAGCAGCATCCCTGGCCTCCTCCCACTAGACGTTGGTAGCAACCCAAGTTGTGACAACCAAAAATGCTTCCAGAATCGCCCACTGAGAAACACTGCTCTAGGTCAGTGGTTCTTTACCCTGTCTGTACGTTAGAATCACCTGGGAGAGGTTAAAAACTCCCCAAAGCCAGCTCCACCCAATTACCTCAGACTCCCTGAAGGTGAGGTCAGGGGTCAGCATTGTGAAAGCTTCCCAGATCATCCCAATGTTCGGCTAAGGTTGAGACCAGTGATGGGAGGCAGGGAACGCACACAAAGCAGGCCATGGAGGAAGCCTGAATGATGGTGTGGGCTGCATCCAAAAAATCAATGGGGGGTGGGGAGGGGCCTGGCTGGTGTGGCTCAGTTGGTTGAGCGTCCTCCCATGCACTAGGAGGTCAGTGGATTCCCAGGCACATGCCTGGGGTTGCAGGCTCGATCCCTAGTAGGGGGCGTGCAGGAGGCAGCCGATCAAGGTTTCTCTCTCTGATGTTTCTCTCTCTCTCTCTCTCTCTCTCTCTCTCTCTCTCTCTCTCTTTCTCTCTCTGAAATCAGTAAAAAACATTTTTTTAAAGTTTTAAAAAAATATCAGTGAGGGTAGTGGTAGTGTACCCCAGGGCTACCAGGAGCTAAGAGCTGTTACTTCTCTTAGTGAATTCGGCTGCCATCACAGAACATCATAGACTAAATGGCTAATAAACAACAGACATTTATTTCTCATGGTTCTGGAGGCTGGAAGTTCAAGATCAAGGTGCTGGCAAATTGGGTTCCTGGTGAGGGCTCTCTCTACTTGGCTTGCAGACAGCTGGCTACCTTCTCTCTGTGTTCTCATATGGCCTTTTTTCTGTGTGTACATGGAGAGAGATATCTCTAGTGTTTCTTCCTCTTCTTATAAGGACACCCTCCTGTGGGGTCAGGGTCCCACCCTATAGCCTCATTTAACCTTAATTGCCTCCCTAAAGGCTTCAAATACCATCACATTGGGGGCCTGGGCTTCAGCATATGAATTGCAGGGATACATCTCAGTCCATAACAGGGTGAATGGAAGAACATCCAGCAACAGCCAGACTGTGAGCTTCTCGGTGATGGGTGGGCACACAGACCCTTCATGAACGTGGGCTGGGTTTCTCCATTTGCCTACAGATAAAGGGTGAGAGGGTTGGAGTGGGGTCTGCTGAGCCCTGCAGTGGCTGATGCATTTGGGGATGGGGAATAGAAATGTCTGTCAGAGGCCCCTCCAAGGTGTGATTCTCCCAGGACAGTGTCCCCAGGGCTGATGACCCCTCCTAACATGTGTTTGAAGATCCCTGCACATCAAGACTGGCCAGAGGCAGCTGCAGAAGGGACAAGGGAGCTTCAGTAGACAGGGCCCAAGCCAAGTTCTCCACCTCTTCAAGTCCTCGCTCAATAAACATAAATGAGTGCCTTCTGGTTCCATATTTGGGTAGGAAGGCTATTTCCCATCTCTGACAAACTCTCAAGATGCTGGAAGATATGAAAAACATCTGATGGATGTGGGTGGGTAGGCATGGTATGCTTACAGCTCAGCTTAGCGGTGGGGGGCAACACTCAGGACCCCAACCCGTGATAGATATCTGACTGTAAAACCTGAAGCTGGCAACCAAGCGCCTCCCCCTGGGGACAGGATCACACAGTAAGTGCATCAATTTCTTTTTTTGTTATTGTGTTAAAATACACATACCATAACATTTACCATCTTAACCATATTTAAGCGTACAAGTTCAGCTGTATTAAATACACTCACATTGTTGTGCACCGGTCACCACCACCTAGCCTCAGAACTCTTTTCCATCTGGTAAATCTGAAACCCTGTCCCCATTAAACACTAATTCTTCACCCCCTTCCCTAACCTTTGACAACCATCATTCTCCTTTCTTTTCTTTTTTCATTCTACTGTCTGTCACTATGAATTGACTACTCTAGGGACCTCAAATAAGTGGCATCACACAGTATTTTGTGACTAGCTTATTTCACTCAGTATAATGTCCTCAAGGCTCATCCATGTTGTAGCAGATTGCAGAATTTCTTTCCTTTTTAAGGCTGAATAATATTCCATGTTATATATACACCACATTTGGTTTATCCATTCATCGATCGATGGGTTGCTTCTGCGTTTTAGCTACTGTGAATAATGCTGCTATGAACATGGGTGGACAAATATCTCTTGGAAACCATGCTTTCAATTTTGGGGGTATACACCCAGAAGTGGGATTGCTGGGTCAACATTGTATGTATCTTTAAATCCAGTGAGGTCTATGTGCCTCGCAGTGTGCTAACACTAAGGATCCAGCAGTGAACAAAACAGAGGCCCCTGCCCTCCCGAAGCCCATGTTCCAGTGAGGAGAGGCAGGCAATTAATTAGTTAAATAAAACATATGAGAAGTCCAACAAGGAAAATAAAGCTGGGAAAGAGAATGGGGATGGCTGGTGATGGGCGTGCAATTTTAATTAGGTGGCCAGGGAAGTCCTCACAGAGAAGGTGACTTCTGAGCAAAGAACTGAAGGAGTTGAGAGAGCTGTATTAGTTTTCTATTGCTGCATAACAAATTACTCCCAAATCTAATGGCTTAAAACAGCAACGTGGATGATCTCATGGTGTCTGTGGGTCAGGAATCTGGGTGCGGCTTAGCTGGTCCTCTAGCTTAGGGTGTCTCATGAGGCTGTACTCAAGGCATCCACTTGGGGCTACGGTCATCTCAAGGCTCAACTGGAGAGGAGCCACTTCCAAGCTCACACATGGGACTGTTGGCAGAATTCAGTTCCTTGATGGCTGTTGGCTGAAGGCCACTCTTAGTTCTTTGTCACTCAGATGTCTCCATAGGACAGCTTACGTCATGGCCACTGGCTTCATTAGAGTGAGCAAGCAGGAGGAGAAGAGAGAGTGCTAACAAGATGGAGAGTTCAGCAGGGCAGAAGTCATAGTCTTAGAACCTAATCTTGGAAGTGACATCCCATCACTTTTGCCATGATTTATTGGTTAGAAGTGAGTGGTTCAGCCCACACTCAAAGGGAGGGAATTGTACAGGGCATGAAGATCAAGAGTCAGGGACCATTAGAAGCTGTCTTAGATGCTGCCTACTGCAGGAACCATGCAGCTATCTGGGGGAAGAGCCTTCCAAGCAGGGGAAACAGCATGTGCAAATGTCCTGAGGCAGAAACAAGCTTGGTGTGTGTTAGAACAATGTGACTGAAGCAGGGACTGAAGAAGGGGGAGCTGTAGAACATGAAGGTAGAGAGGCCAGCAGCCAGTCCTGAGGGCCATGGGAAGAAATCTTTTTCTAAGAGCAGTGAGAAACCACTGGCTAATTTCAAGGCAGGCATGATGTCATCTGATTTACATTTCGAGAAGATTCCTGTGATACTAACAGAAGTAAATGGTACCTGGGATTTGCTTTAAAACAGTCCATTTCAAAAAATTGGGGAGGTGAGCCCTGGCCTATATGGCTCAGTGATAAGAGCGTCACCCGCAGACCAAAGAGTCCCGGGTTCAATTTCGGCCAAGGGCACATACCTCGGTTGCAGTTCGTCCCTGGCCCCGGTTGGGGTTGTGTGGGTGGCAACCAGTCAATGTGTCTCTCTCACATCGATGTTTCTCTCTCTCTTTCTCTCCCTCCCTCTCTCCCTCTAGCTCTATCTGAAGATTAATATAAAAATATCCTCGGGTGAGGATCAAAAAAAAATTGGGGAGGTGAGAGATGAAACAAGATGGATAAAACGTGGATTATGCTCCTTCCGCCTTTGTAGGAAACAGTGAGCAGATGGCATCTGTGAACCAGGAAGAGGATTTTCCCAGACGCCCAATCAGATGTCACCTTGGTCTTGGACTGTCCAGCCTCCAGAACTAGCAAGAATGAACAGAACACCGATTAACGGAATTGCTAATTGTTCTTTCCTACTGAGGCCATCGGTCATGGCAAAGGCCTCTGTAGTTAAGTGCACATGTCTTTCATGGCACCATCAGCATGCAGACGAACAATCTCCACCCTCATGTGACTCTACCTTCTAGAGCGTGGGAACTCCTTGATAAAGCAGGGAATAAAGCACTTGAGGATCTCTCACTGATTAGATATTTGACCTGAAACTGACACACATTATATTTACTTACATAAAAAAAAAAGGTGGATTATGGTTAAAGTCAGGTGACGGTGCTGTGTGGGCTCTTCACATTCTTCTCTCTACTTTTGCACATGTGTGAAATTTTTCTAGAATAAAAAAGGAAATATTAAAGATAAACCATGTATCTGGTTTCTGAGGGGAGAAAGAACTCTAGGGAAGGCAGGCAGAGGTGGGGGGGTTCATGGTGAAGGTGACGGCAGTGGTCCAGGTTGTACGCCATCACCCTGGCCAAAGTAGAGGCTGACAATACCAAGTGCTGGTGAGATGCGGAGGAACTAGAACTCTCATCCGCTGACGATACGCATAAAACAGTTTGCCAGGTATGTTTGTTTGTTTTTACAGTTCTACACTTATTATACAGCCCAAAATTCGTGGGAATTTTACCCAAGAGAAATGGAAGCATGTTGGTGCAAAGATCCATCGGAAAATGCTCATTGCAGCTTTTTTTGTTATAGCCAAAAACCTGAAAACAACCCAAATGTCTCCTGACAGGAGATTGGATAAACAAATTGAGGTTTGGCCCTGGCCGCTTTGGCTCAGCAGTTAAAGCGTTGGCCTGCAGACTGGGGAGTCCCAGGTTCAATCCCAGCCAAGGGCATGTACCTCAGTTGTGGTTATTCCCTGGCCCCAGTTGGGGTCATGTGGGTGGCAACCAATCAATGTATCTCTCTCACATCAATGTTTCTCTCTCTCTCTCTCCCCCTCCCACTCTATCTGAAGATAAATGTAAAAATATCCTTGGGTGAGAATTAAAAATTAAAAAATTAAAAAAAATTTGAGGTCTATTCATACTAAGGATTACTCTGCAGCAATCAAAAAGGATGGACTGCTGATACAGGAACCTCTTGATAAATCTCAGAAAGCTGATGCTGAGCAAAAGCCAGACAAAAGAGGGCACCCTTGTGATTCTGTTTGTCTGAAAGTCTCCCATGGTGACAGAAATCAGAATAAGATAGTAGTTGAGGGATGGGACCGTCTGGGGCCTTCTGGATGAACATGTTCGTCACTTTGATGGAGTGGAGGGGCTCAGGGCTGCACGCACACAAGGCACACAAGCATGGACATTACTGGAGGTAAATGATCTCAAGCAGGTTCCTGAGAAAGCGGTTACACACACACACACACACACACACACACACACACACACACACACACGAGCCCCCTGATGACAATGGGTTGAGGAGCACTTGGACATTACTGGAGGTAAATGATCTCAAGCAGGTTCCTGAGAAAGTGGTCACACACACACACACACACACACACACACACACACACACACACGAGGCCCCTGATGACAATGGGTTGAGGAGCACTGGGATTCCCAACTCCATTCCAGGTCAGAGCCTGCAGCCCTTGCTTGTCGGCAGGATATGGGGCTGAGAGGAAGCCCTGAGGCCTCTCCCATATAGGGGAGGGGGAAGCCCCGACCTCTGTCCCGGGACGCTCTGGTGGGTCTGAAAGCTTCTCTGCCGCCGCCCAGTCTGGTCGATAGCAGACACCCCGACTCCGTCCCGCCTGCCGGGCAGCCCGGCCCCTTCCCGCCAGCCCAGCCCCGGAGGGGACTCGGGCGGGGTGAAGCCTGCTCGTTCTCCCACTCCTGGCTCTGGTTCCCCTCCCCGCACCTCCCTCCTTCACTATCCCCGGAAGTCCCAGCTCCTGAGACTTGATCTTGTCCCAGGGGCGGGGGAGTAACCAGCCAGCCAAGCCTGGGGCCTGTCTGCGCCCACTTTTCCCCATTCAACAGGCACCAGAGCCCAGATGGCTCCAGAAAGGCGGTAGCTGAGGTCTTCATGTTCCCTGGCCGAATAAATCTTTGACTTAGAGCCACCCCTTTGGTGCCATTCACGCTTGGGTTCCTTCATTCACTCATTCATTCATTCCATTCAACACATGTTTATTGAGTGACTAAGACCTCCATTCACTGAGAGCGAACAATCCTAGGCCAGCACCAATCAACAAAAATAT
This sequence comes from Tadarida brasiliensis, assembly GCA_030848825.1. Classification (NCBI taxonomy): domain Eukaryota; kingdom Metazoa; phylum Chordata; class Mammalia; order Chiroptera; family Molossidae; genus Tadarida; species Tadarida brasiliensis. Next base: position 54,977,606 of record CM061259.1, on the reverse strand, counting down.
GATGAAGCCACAAATGCGGGCACATATGTCATTTAAAATGTACCAGTAGCAGCATTTTATTTTATTTTTTTCAATATGTTTTTATTGATTTTTAGAGAGCGAGGAAGGGAGAGGGAGAGATAGAAACATCCATCAGCTGCCTCCTGCACGCCCCTTACTGGGGATCAAGCCTGCAACCCAGGCATGTGCCCTGATCAGGAACTGAACTGGCCACCTTTTGATACAAGGATCAACACTCAACCACGGAGCCACCCCAGCCAGGCTGGTAGCAGCATTTTAAAATGCAGAAAAGGAATAGATGTAACTAATTGTGACCATATATTTTATTTAACCCAATATAGCCAAAATACTATCCTTTTAGCACAGTCAATATAAAAATGATTGAGATATTTTTACATCCTTTTTACCAGTACTGAGTCTTCGAAATCCAGTATGTTTTTGCTTGGAGCATATTTAAATTTGCACCCTTCATTTTCAAGTGCTCAGTAAGCACATATAGCCAATAGTGACTGTGCCGACTTATGTAGGTCAGGAGGATGGTGGGGGACCAATGAGAGGGATAAAGGAGCACAGGGGGTGCACTGCAGCATGTGGGTTTCACTTGAGTGAGATGGGGACCCCAAAAGGGTTTTGAGTAGGGCAGGAGCATCTTCTGACCATTAAAATATCCCTTTGGCTTCTGTATTTAAATAAATGGGGAGGAGATAAGGTCTTACCTTGAAATACATTAAAAAATAAGGTGGATGGCCCTGGCCAGTGTGTCTTAGTGGTTAGAGCATTGGCCTGTGCACCGAAGGGTCTCAGGTTTGATTCCCAGTCAAGGGCATATACCTGGGTTACAGGTTCGATCCCTGGCCCTGGTCGGGACACGTGCAGGAGGCAGACAACCAATTCTCTCTCTGTCCCGGTCTCTCCCTCCCTCCCTTCCACTCTTTCTACGAATCAATAGGAAAAAATATATATCCTCCGGGCAGGATTAACAATAAATAAATAAATAAATAAATAAATAAATAAATAAATAAATAAATAAAGTGGATGAATCCTTCAGTAGGTGAATGAATAAACTGTGATACATCCAGACAATGGAGTATTATCCAGTGCTAAAATGCAATGAGCTATTATGCTATGAAGAGACATGGAGGAAACATAAATACATGTTACTAAGTGAAATAAGCCAACCTGAAAAGACTACATACTGCATGATTCCAACTAGATGACATTCTGGAAAAGGCAAAACTATAAAGACAGTACAAAGATCAGGGCTTGAGAGAAGTAAGGGATGAATAAGAAGAGCACGGAAAATTTTTAGGGCATGAAAATACTCTGTATGAGACTACAGTGGTGGATACATGTCTTTCTATATCTGTCCAAACCCACGGAATGTACCACACAAGAGTGAACTGCGATGTGAACTGTGGGCTTTGGGTGATGATGATATGTCACGTAGGTTCATTGATTATAACGAACGCACCACTCCAGTGGGGATGTTGATCATGGAGGAGGCTGTGTGGGTGTAGGGGCAGGGGGTACATGGGAAATCTCTGTACTTTCTACTCAATTTTACTGTGAACCTAAAACTGCTCTAACAAGTTCTTAATTAAAAAAAAAAATGTAATGAGGTGGGTGGATAGATGGATAGAAAGATAGATAATGACAAATAGAGCCCAATGTCAACTGTAGACTCTAGATGGTAGGTGTATGAGTGGGTATTCCACTTTTTCAAATTTTCTGTACACTTAGCAACATTTATGCTGAAATGTGGAAGAATAGATTTATTTGTCTCTTGTGGCTGCTATAACAAATGACCACAAACTGGGGGCTTAAAACAATAGGAATTTATTCTCATAGCTCTGGAGGCCAGAAGTCTGAAATCAAGGTGTCCACAGGGCTGTGTTCCCTCCAAAGGCTCTAGGGGAGGATCCTTCCTGCCTCTTCCAGCTTCTGGGGGCTCCTGGCATTCCTTGGCTTGTGGCTGAACCACTCAATCTCTGCCTTCACCTTCACGTGGTACCTTTCTCTTCTTGTGTCTTCTCCTCTTCTGTCTCTTTTAAGGACACTTGTCAGTGGATTGGGGTCCCATCTGTATAATCCAGGATGCTCTTGTCTTGAGATTCTTAACCTAATTACATCTGCAAATACCTATTTCCAAATAACACCACATTCACATGTTCTAGGGGTTAGAACTTGGTCATATCTTTTGGGGGCATAATTCAATCCCCAACATAGACTATGTCCCATGTATCTGCTATGGAATGCTAGCACATGACACAGCCTCTCTGTGGTCCTCTTAGTGGCTAAACAGTAGGTGCTCAATAAACTGATTCTATTGTTTCCATAATCCCTAGGGCCTCTCCTGGCAGCTGGTCCACTTGCAAGCAGCCTCAGGGACCCAGAGGACATGTGAGAGCATCAGACACAGGGCCTGGTGCCATCTGGGGGAGAGGACAGCTTCCTCATTGGTGACATAGGTTGATGGCATCAGAAGGACAAGAGTTCAAATCCTGGTCCCACCATCTAAAAAATTCAGTGACCTTGGGCAGGTGGGTGACTTTGTACCTCTGTGCTTCAATTTCTTCATTTGTAATGGGAAGAAGGTGTCATTAATTTATTCAGCAAATATTTATTGAACACTTGTTTTAAAAAACTTTTTTCTTGCCCTGGACGATTTGGCTCAGTGGTTAGAGAGTTGGCCCGTGGACCAATGAGTCGCAGGTGATTCCATTCAAGGGTACCTTGGTTACAGTTCGTCCCCAGCCCTGGTCGGGCTCATGCAGGAGGCAACCAGTCTATGTGTCCCTCTCACATTGATGTTTCTCTCTCTCTCCTGCTCTCTTCCTCCCTCCCATTCTATCTGAAGATAAATGGAGAAATATCCTTAGGTGACAATTAAAAAAATTTTTTTTTCTTTATCGATTTTAGAGAGAGAGGAAGGGAGAGGGAGAGAGAGAGAGAGATAGAAAGATCAATGAGAGAGAACGTTGATTGGCCGCCTCCTGCATGCCCCCCACTGGGGATTTAGCCCAGAACCTGGGCATGTGCCCTGAGCAGGAATCAAACCGGTGACCTCCTGGTGCATGGGCTGATGCTCAACCACTGAGCCACACCGGCCAGGCTATTGAACACTTATTATGTGCTAGGTGCTGAGTGCAAGGGGTTGGGAAACAGTGATGCAAAAGAGAGGTGAGGTCTGTCCTCAGCAGGGAGATAAGCAATAGAAACAACAAACATACTATTTAGAGAATTAAAATAGGCTGATGGGTTTGTGTAGACAGGACAGTAGAGAGGGCTTCTTGAAGGAAGTGACATTAACTGGAGTCTGGATGATGACAAGGAGCTGGCCATGTGGGGACTATCAGGAAGGGTGTTGTAGGTAGAGGGAAAGGCAAAGGATGACCACAGTGGTCCTGACTCCCTGGGTGAGGTGAGGGGTCATTCATTTATTCACCCATTCATTCAACAACTATTTGTTTAGCACCATTCACCTGTCATGGATACAGCCATGGACCAAGAACAAAGACATGACACATTGAAAACATTCAGTATGGTTCCTGGCCCCTGGTGAAATGCTCAGTGAATGTCAGCAATTCTTGATGGTCAGTTAATTCAAGGACTGCTCCCATTCCCCTCTTCCTGGTGGGCTTTGCTGAGAAGGTACCACTGCCCTATGACTTTCTTTCTATAGTGAAAATGGCTTTCTTGTTTTTATTCTGGTCGTAAGAAGACAAATATGAAGGGCAGAAAATCTGGGCAAGTATTATACAAAGAGAGGGAAATACCTGAATTCTTGCCTCCTGGAAGGAAATATGGTCAACACTCTGAGGGCATCTTTCCGGATGTTTCTCTGTGCACTCAGGCATGCACACACATGCACAGGTATGCACACATGCATGCACACCTGTCAGCAAATGCATACATGCTTGCACTCATGCATACACAGTTCACACTCCATACACATGAGTGCACAAAGCATGCAAACACCTGTGTGTTCACAGCCATGGATACCCAAGGGCAGGTGCACATGTGCATGGAAATACATGCAAATGCACGCAGGTACACAGGACCAAGATTAGAGTAAGGTGAGTGAGACTGAGTCTTTCAAATCAGGGTCAGATTCTGGCTGTATTTAAAAATCTGATGCTTTGTTCATGTGGATTTTTCGTATCTTGATTTTTAAAAAAATATTGCATTAAAATATGTATCTTGATGACTGAATTTATGTTGCTAACACCCCTTAAATTTTGCTCACTCACCTCACCCTTGCCCCAGCCCGGGCATACACACGCATATACACATACATACATGCACACATACACACATGTACACATGAGCTCACACATAAACACTGCAACCCACTAATGGGGTGCAATCAAACCAGTGGGTAAGAACCATCACTTTCCCCTGTCCCCCCTCCGTTTTCTTAGTCACTATCTAGACAGCACCTTTTCCTAAGGGTCCAGGTGACACCAACCAGAACCTTGAAGAGAAAAAAATATTGTACTTATGAGAACGATTTGCTTTTCAAAATGGAACAAAGATAAATAGAAAACATCAGAACTCGCTGCACAGAGAAACGGTTGCTATTATTTCATGAAACTTTTGTTTCTGTTCTGAATCTGGGTAGACTACATTGCAATGTAAAAATTAACTATTTGATTCTTGATCAAAATGCTTGACACATGGCCCTGGCCGGTTAGGCTCAGTGGTTAGGGTGTTGGCCCGCAGACCAAAGAGTCTCAGCCCGGGCAGAGGGCTCGATTCCGGTCAAGGGCACATACCTCGGTTGCAGTTTGTCCCAGCCCTGGTTGGGGTTATGCGGGAGGCAACCAGTCCATGTGTCTCTCTCACATCGATGTTTCTCTTTCTCTCCCTCTCTCTCTCTCTCCCTCTCTATCTGAAGATAAATGCAAAAATGTCCTCGGGTGAGGATTTAAAAAAAAATGCTTGCCACATGTGGCTATATATGTTTAAAATCTGTTTCTGCAGGATGAGATAAAACCAAAGAACTTCTATGCGTATATGCATAAGCAATGGACACCGACAATAGTGTGGGGAAGGCAGGAGGGGGGCGGGATTGGGGAGGAGGGGGTCAATGGGGAAAAAAAGGGGAGACATTTGTAATACATTCAACAATAAAGATGAGTTTAAAAAAAATAAAATCTGTTTTCTTTTTTTTCTCCTTTTTTTTTTTTTTTAAATCCTTACCTGAGGACATGCTTATAGAGAGGAAGGGAGAGAGAAACATTGATGGGCTGGCCTCCACACGTGCCCTGACAGGGAATCAAACCGGCAACCCCTGGGTGCACAGGACGACACTCAACCAAATGAGCCACTCCAGCCAGGCTTCTTTTTGTTTTTTAATTAATATATCACAGAGGTTACACAGTGTCAGTGAATATAGGTTTTATCATTTTCATCTTCTACTATGTCAACCCCCTAGGCACACACACTTCCACTGTTTTCCAGCTTTCCTTAAAGGTTTTCATAACGATGATAACAGCACCTATTACGTGCTTGGCAAGAGACTACACATTTCATACACTTTGCCTCTTGGAGTCCTCATGATACAACCACTATATTGGTGAGAAAATGGAGGCTGCCTGACATCAAGTCATGTGCCTGAGGAGACAGCTTGCAGGAGGTAGAGCCAGGATTTGAACCCCAGCTGTCTGACTTTGAGGCTCTCAACCACCCTGAATTACTCTGTATAGATCTTTGCATATTTCTAAAGATGCATTTGCTGGGTCAGAGAGTCACACACTTGAATGTTTAACACAGATATCTAGACTGCCCTCCAGGAAAGTCATATCAATTTACACTCACATGAGAGTACATGAATGTTTTTGTACATCCCCTAAACTTCACACATGCTAGTGGTAAACTTGACAAGAATTGTGATTCTTCAGCTGATGAATGGCCAGACTGAGCATCTTTGCAGAAGTTTGTGGACTTTTTATCATTCTTTTGTAAACCCCCTATTCATGCCCTGTGCCAATTTCACACTTGGCATGTCTTTTTCTTATTGATTTGTAAGTGCTCTTTATATATTAAGACTCAATGTATTGTCTGCCATATATGTGGCAAACAATCTAATCTTTCTCTATATGGGGCCACTTTGAAAGGCCAGACTTTTCTTGTCCACTTGGCCTCAGTGAATATTTCTGTTCTGATGAGTCCTCACTATAGGCCACATTTTATTGGTGGTGCTTCCAGAAGCAAAAGTGGAGACCCTGAGATTTTATAAACCTCAGTCTTATCCAGACCAACACCTAAAAAACCCCTCAGCTTTCCATGACAAGAAAGTACAGGCCTGGAAGTCAGGAGCCCCAGCTTTGTGTTCCAGTTCTGCAGCCCATGCAATGGCTCAGCTTCTGCTTCCTCTGCATTCAGAGGGTTTGGTAAATGCAGCCAAGCCCAGGGCCTATCAGCCACACCCATTTCTCCACCAAGCCACACCCACCTGTACCTAAAGCCACGCCCCTCTTCCCATCCAGCCATGCCCACCTCCTCTAGTGGCCCAGAAGTGGTAGATAGAGAAGGATGGGTGGCACCATAGATGACTGTGCAAGTAGGAGGTGGGCAAGAGGGGTCCCCTGACCTTGATGGCTGGCAACCTCTTGGTGCCCCAGCACCCACCTGGTTAAGGAAAGAAGGAGGCCTCTGGCTATTTAAGCCTACCTTTCTCATCCACTCTTTAATATTTTCTTATCAGGGCCCACAGTTTCTTTGGGCCTCAGTTTTGCCATCTGTAAAATGGAGATGATTTTAACAATCACATGAATTAGCATCTGTAAAGGGGTTAGAATAGTGCCTGACACGTAGTAGATGCTCAATAAACAACATCACTATTTCGATTTCACTGTGTGCTGTATTATTACTGAGGAAAAGGTGTGGGATGAAAAAGCTGGGCCTCAGGCACCTGGAACCAGCCTTGGGGTCTAGTGGGACTCTGCACAGCATCTGGGAGGACCCTCTGGGGGGGAACTGAGGCCCAGCAACGTCCCTCCCCTGCCCCAAGTCCTCCTCACCCACGCCCATGCCCATGCCCCAGCCCCTCAGAGACCCAGAAAGGGCCCCCTGGGAAAGTGGCAGCATAGGGACGGCGCTGCCCCGCACAATTACCGTTTTCATCCTCATTAAACCACATTTTCATTCTAATTAGAGTTTCACCGCCTCCCAGAGAGAAGGGCGGATTACTTTTCACATCATTACTAGCCTCTCCCTCCCTCGCTTCCACCCTGCCCAGGCATCTATTTCACACTGGCTTCTCTCTCTCTAGCTGTCTCTCCATGGACTAGAGAGAAGCACAGAACATTTATTAGTTGCCTACTGGGTGCTGAGCTCGGCGTTAGGAACCTTCACGCACAGCATCATCGCCTTACTTCTGCCCTATTCTAATCATCCTTTCTTCTTCAACAGGTACCTCTTCAAACACGCCCTGGGATTTACTTATTCTGTTTATTGTCTTCCCCGGATGTCAGTGCCCACCCACATCCCTATGGCACTCCTGGGCATGATGACCTGATGGCTTCCAGCAACCAGCCTCTAGCTGCCTGGACCATCCCCAGGGCAGACAGAAAGTGCTGGAGCAGCCCTTGCCCAGTGACTGATGGTGTATGTGTGTTGGGGGTGGGGGCAGAGAGGAGGGTGTGGATAAGTACTCCAGCTCCCTTGCCTCCTGTGGGAAAACTCTGAAAGGTGTGTTCTACTTTGTCTCAGCATTCCCCAGCAGCACTGAGACCCGGTGGCCCACAGTGGAGACACCGTCATGAACACACCTCCATCCGACACCCTCCCTTCCCTTCCTCATTCCCCCTCTCCCCTCCTCATGCTTCCTGGGCTCACCTCTCAGATCAGCTGCATCCAGGATCTCCCAGTCCCCTCAGGGTTTGGGGTTCAGGATGGGTTAAGAAAGCTTCTGCAGATCTCTGTGGAACAGAAGCACCATTTCAACGAGAATGTAGCATCATTGGGCAGCTCCAGCCCACATCTGAGATAAATTCTTGGCGTGCTCCTGTTAGGATGGGACATTCTTCTACCTGGACCCCCATACCTCTAAGCTTTAACCCAATCACAGCTGTTTCTTTTCTCCCTTGATTTCGCCCATTTCATTGTGCACGTATAACATGCTCAGCACTGTCCTAAGCATTTTAGGGATTTTTTTTTCTTTATTGGTTTTTAGAGTGAGAGGAAGGGAGAGGGGGAGAGAGAGATAGAAACATCGATGAGAGAGAACATCGATTGGCCCCCTCTAGCATGCCCCCCACTGGGGATCGGGCCCACAACCTGGGCATGTGCCCTGACTGGGAATCAAACAGCGACCTCTTGGTGCATGGGTCGATGCTCAACCACTGAGCCACACAGGCCTGGCTAGGGACGTATTTTATTTAATTATTACAACAACCCCATGAAGTTCATACTGTGTTAGCCCCATTTTACAGATGAGAGAACTGATACACAGTACACTGTATGCCTATTTTCAGGTCACTCAGCTGGTAAGCAGCGGAGCTGGCCCCAGCTGCCTTTGGTCACAACTGTGGCTACTGGTTACTGACTTCCATGGGGACAGTATGTATCTGCCATGAAGTGCACATGGTCGTTAATGTTTTCCAACAGGCTGCAAGATAGAAATTACCCTCATGTCATAGGTGAAGAAACAGAGGCAAGGAGAAGGTAAGCAACATACCTCAGGTCACACAGTAGGTGTCTTGAGCTGAACATATAACCTTTCAGGGGACTGCAGGCTCCATCTCCCAAATAATGAAGTGAAGGTTCCCTCCAGCTCAGATGAGGTTCTGAAGCCACAGGAAGCCACAGGGCCTGGGTCTCAGCCTTCCGGGTTTGGGCCAGGGAGTTACCCCAACCAGTTCAGGCCTTCCAGGTGGGGCCATCCATGGGCCCTGATCTTGGTGCATGCCCTTGCCTGTCCCCAGGCTCCCACCACCACACACTAGGGACCCAAGTCAGCCTCTTGGTCTTTCAGCACTTAGGAATCCACAGGCAGCACCCCCACCTCACAGGGGGTTATTAATTAACACTAATTAATATCTGTGTTCACAGAGTCAGTCAGGCCTCTGGGCCTGGAGCAACAGAGGTAGGAAAGGAGGAGAAAGCTGGCATCTTGCCAGGCAACATGGATTATTCAGCCTCCCTTGGGCTGGCTAACAGGGAAGGCCTCCCGATGACCAGCAGGGGAAACTGAAGCGTAGAGGAGGACCAGGCGGCCTCAGACAGCTTCAGGAGCGGTCGCCGTTTGAAGGAACAGGAATCAAGCCCTGGAGGCCTGAGAGCCTCCAGCCTCACATGAACTCTGGGTCCCACCCCAGCCTCCGTTTTCTCATCTGTAAATGGGGGTGAGAATGTATCTTCTGTGTGTAAGGGGCTTCCCCCAGCTTTTCTGCATGTAAAACGCTTCACATATAATTATTTTCCAGGCGATATGAACTCCCTTTCCCTGGCCGCTGACCGAGGGGCCTCCTGCAGCCTTGTGTCTGTTTCCCTCTTTGGCACACTGGAAGTGGGCAGGGTACCTTCCTGCTGCTGCTCCCTCTGTGAGGGGCCTGGACAAGGCACCTCCAGCCCGAAGTCATGTGAGGATCAGAAAGATCAGCCTAATTAATAACACCGTCACTACTGTGGTGATGAAGAGACAGTTCCCTGTCCCCTGATTTAAAACAGAAGTTTCCCCCACATTCTCAGAGACTGAGCAGAAGGGAAAACAAAGACAGCATATTTGCGCCAGATAAATACAGACGCAAACACATTCATGGCAGATAAACACACACTGGCACACTAAATACACACACAGCCGGCTGCAGAAATTGGGGTGGGCTCCTACAGTCTTGTTCAGGCAGCCCAGAGACACCCCAGAAACGACCCCACCCCCAACCCCACACCTCCTTTGGCACAGATGCCACGAAGCCCGACATCTGGGCCCTGACTACAGCAGTGCACATGGCCAGGAGTCACCAGCTCGGGAATGAATGCCCCAGGAGCAGCCCTTGGCAGAAAGTGGAAGGGACTTAGTGGCTACATACCCCATCTTCCTCTCCGGGCCAGTGAGTAGTCCACATGGAATCCCAGACTGTCTCCCCTTCCCCACTCCCTGCAAACATCTCTGTCTTAGCTTCGGCTGCTCTAACAAAAGTACTGTAGACTGGGTGGCTTATGAACAACAGACATTTCTGATAGATCTGGGGGCTGGAAGTACAAGATCATGGTGGGGTTCTGGTGAAGGCCCACTTCCAAGTTCATAGATGGCTGCTTTCTTGCTGTGTCCTCACATGGTGGAAGGGACAAGGGAGAGCTCTGGGCTCCCTTTTATAAGCGGACTAATCCCATTCATGGAGGCTTCACCCTCATGACCTAATCACCTCCCAAAGGCCCCACTTCCTAATGTTGGGAGTAGGATTTCAACATATGAATTAGAGGGACACACACATTCAGACCATTGCCTCTTCCAAATAAACCAAGTACCCTGCAATCCTGGTGTCTGGGTCCGCTCCAGGAGGAAGCCAAACCAAGGCACCCAGAGCAGTTCATGAGCGTGCACTGACCAGTGAGTGCACAACAACGGGGTATTCATCACTGGTTTTCAAAAGGGGCGATTTTGCCCCTCAGGGGACGTTTGGCAAAGTCTGCAGACACTTTGGGTTGTCTCAATCAAGACATGAGGGTGTTACTAGCATCTAGTGTGTGGAGCCCAGGGATGCTGCTCAACACCCTACAGTGCACAGACCAGCCCCCACAGCAAAGAATGATCCGGTACCAATGTGAAGAGTGCTGAGGCCGAGAACCCTGGTCTACAGGATCCAGCTGCCAGCACACCCTGGCACACTCACCGACCTCCACGTGGAAACAGCTGCGGGCAGCACATCAAACACAGACACACAGTGGGGTTCCCAGGTGGCCTCACACCACAGATACACACTTGCACCAGGCCCTCATACTAGAGAAGTAAGCAGAAACATTCAAGCCCGGCGTGTTTCCCACCAGGTTGTGTAGACCACCAGAGGGGACCTGCCTGTCTGGCGCCACCTGTGTGTGCCAGGCTCTGCTTGTGGGGCTTTTGTGGATATAACTCAATCCTAACAGCCAGCTGGGGAGATGGTTTAATGACCATTAAGCCCACTTTACAGGTGAGGAAACAGACTCAGAGAGGGGAAATTTATGCCCAGTGACCCAGCTAGAAATCCAGACGCCACCTCACCCCAAATATGTGTGTGAACGCAGAGGCAGCGAGCTAGAAGGGCACACCTGCGGTCTGGGGGCTGCAGTAAGGAGGGTCACAGAAGACTTCAGCTTTCCGAGATTTCACTTATCACTGTGGGTAACTAATAGATCCATCTTTAAATGTTTTTTAAACCAGCTGACCCTGGAGTTGGGCACTCCTGGGGCTCCAACCCTAGCCTCACCATATTTTGGCTCTGTGAAACTGGGCACACCATGCAGCCTCCCTGGGCCTCAGTTTCCCCATCTGTAAAATGGGGATTCACCTATTCAGCATTCCACAACTATGCACCTAGGGTCCAATGAGGACCCTGCACTCTGCCTAGCTCTAAAGGCGGGACTCGCACAGAGAAAGCGCTTTCCCCCCACTTACCCCACCCCCAGGCAGGGGCCACTTAACTAGTTTTGTGGGGAGCAGGGGCTTGTGTGGGGCAAAGGGGCAGAGCCCTCAGCTCCCCTCAACCCTGAGCTTCCATTCCATGCCTCTCAGACCCCAGGAGATGGGATCCGAGGCAGGGTCCCAGGGCCTGGCGTCCAAATTCGGGGCTGACCCCAGGAGGCAGACAGGAGAGCGGGCTAAATCTGGAGGTTCTTCCCCCACCATCCAACACTTGGATTTTCCACCTCTGCTTCCCGCCGCTGCAGCGCAGGGAACGAGCGCCACCTGTGGCCCACTGCGGGGAGGTGCGCGCGACTCCTGAAAAAGTCGGTCACTGAGGGCATTTTACGTCTAGGGCGCCGGGCGTGTGGCGCGGGGGGCAGGGGGGGATTAATATACAATACAACCCACTCTTAAGAAATTCTCTATCACCTTCGCCTTTCACCAGCCAATCTTTTCATGTTAACTTTGTCTATTTACTCACCGCCACGTGGCACCAACAAACATTTAATTGAACAACTACTGTGTACCGGGCTCTGTGCTGGGTTCAGAGGACACAAAAGTAACAGAACAGGTAAGCTGACCTGCCCTTCTGGATTTTACAGTCTGGGAGAAGACAGAAGAGGAAGGGGACAACAACCCTGGAGACCACTGCTGGTGGAGATAAGTGTTTTAAAGGAGAAAATAAACAGAGGAACGTAACAGGAGGGGCAGCCTGCTCTGGGTAAGGTGAGTGGGGAGGGCTCTCTCAGGACAGAATGTTTGCTCTGAGGCTGGAGGGTGATATGGCCCCAGCCATGTCAAGAGAGGGGCATGGGGGTCCAGTGGAGGGCCCGGCAAGGGCAAAGTTCCTAGGGCAGAAAGGAGCTTGGGGCATCGGACAAGAAAGAAGTTCAAGTTGGCCAGAGCTGAGAGATGGAGGGAGAGGTGGGGTGGGACATCCAGGCTCCTTTTGGAGACAAATCCAGCCCCGCAATCCTGAGGGGAGAAGAATAAACCTCACTCTGATCAGAAAGCCCTCATCGCCACCCAACTCCACACAGATGTCCTCCTATCACACCCTCCCCACCCAGGACAACAGCCCAGTGCCAGGTCCCCCTCACAGAGAAAAGCCCAGTCCACTTGCCCAACTTCATTCTCCCCAGCCTTTGCCTCTGATAATATTGACAGCAATTACACCACCAAGGGGCATGCGCAGTGAAGTGATGACTGGCCTAGGGCTAGGGGAACCAGGAGTTGGCCTGGGACAGCTCCTTGGGGGATGCTGGGAGTTAGATTGTTGGGAACAGGGCAAGGGATGGGGCAAAGAAGGGAGCCTGTGTGGCCCTGCATGTCCAGGGTTCCTGTGTACCAGCTGCCCCACACCAAGCACTCCATGAGCACTAGGGCAGGGGGTCAGCTCTGCTGGCGAAGCTCCCTCCTTGTCCCCCTGGGAGAGCCAGGAACCACACGGCCAGTCTGGCTCCTGACCATTACATCTCCCACCAGAGGGCATCCCCTGTCCTCTATGAGCCCTCCCCAGGACTGCCCTAATCCTCCTGTGGCCAGCCTGTGTCCCTGATGTCCTCACCCTCGTTTGAGGCTGGGGTCTCTGATTTAGCTCCCCTTGGCCAGAGAGAAAAGCCCTCAAGGGTTGTTGCCATCCCAGCCCAATCGCTGCCTTCATCCTGGCCAAAAGCAAAGTCTCCTTGTGTGGTCTGACAACCCCAAAAGGGGCTGGGCAGAGATGTGCTTGGGTTCCCTGAATGCTGTTCCCTGGGTCCCTGCCTTCAGGGAGAGGGCATGAAGACACTGTGGGTCTCCCTCAGCCCCATGAGGGGAACAGAGCCCTGTCCCCAGTCCCTGCTGCCTCAGCTTTGGGGACTGTCTGGCTCTTGGGGAGGGGGTGGGGCCTCCTGGAGCTTCTAATTATGGTTTTAGAGGCACAGACTTAATTACTGCCTTGTGAAGGGTTAATTACTCATAATTGGCTGGGAATCAGGCAATTCTTGAGCCTTCTGAGAACCAAAATATTTCCCCTCCCAAAAGCCTCCCTCCCCCATCTTCTCAGTTTCCCTGCATGGAGGAGTGTGGTGGGCTAGGCAGAGTCAGGAAGACCTGAAACCACCAGTCTGCCTGCAAAAACCCCAATTTCTGGGCCTGACATAGGCAAGGCTGAATTCAGAGGAGGAAGGTCTTTGATCAGAGAAACCTGGGAAGACTTCCTGGGGGAGGTGGCTGAGGGCTGGTTTTAAGGACCCCAAGTGACCCCCAGTTGAGCCCAGGGCTCCTATGATCCTGTTTTACCTGGGGGATGGCAAGGCCTGGAAAAGCTGATGATTCCAACCTAGAAGGCCTGTTTGGAGCCTCAGTTTCCTCATCTGTTAAATGGAGCCAAAGCTGAAATGAACTAGGCACTGAGAGTGAACAAAATGAAGCACGCCAAGAATAGCTATCCTCACAGAGAGGAGGCCCTGATGGGTACCAAGGTGGCAGCTCTCAGTGAGAGTCACCCAGCCCCTCCAGCCACTCTGTTCCTCCTGGCGCCCTCTGCCTTGGCTCATAGCAATGCCAGTATTAGGTCTTGATCTCCCCCGCTACTTTCCTCCTGACCCCTCTGCTGGACCCTAAACACACCATACTGGTTCCCACCTCAGGCCCTTTGCCCTTGCAGTTCCCCCTGCCTGGCTTACTTTCCCCCAGTGGTGCTGTACCCGGGAAGCTCTGGCCCGAAAATGTCATCTCCTCCACCAAGCTCTCTCTGACTATTCTGCCTTCCCAGGAACCACTCTCTCCCTGGGAATTCTCCAGCCTGTCATACATTTACCCCTCTGAGAAAACACAGCCTTGTTTATATCCTGGCAGAGTGACCTAGGGTTCAGTTTCCTCACCTGTAAAATGGGGGTGATGTCAACAGTCCCCTCAGGGTTCTGGGCCCTGACTGTGGTGGTCCCAGAGGCCAGGATGTGGTAGGTCACAGGATGGACTCAGGGGGTTCTGAGCAGAGCCTGATAACAGTGAATGGACATGGCAGGCAACAGTGAGGCTCATCCTTGACCCATGCACCAAGAGGTTGCTGGTTTGCTTCCTGGTCAGGGCACATGCCCAGGTTGTGGGCCCGATCCCCAGTGGGAGGCATGCAGGAGGCGGCCGATCCACGTTCTCTCTCATTGATGTTTCTGTCTCTCTCTCCCTCTCACTTCCTCTCTCTCTAAAAATCAATAAAGAAAAAAATTTTAAAAATAAAAGAGTGAGGCTCAGGTGACTACTGTCAGGGGAGGTAGAGTGGAGGCAGACCTGGGAACTGGGGTCAGGATGGTATGCTCCTGTTTGACAGATGAAGAAACTGGGGCCCAGAGAGGTGGAGTCACTGTGGAAGGCACACAGTCCTCTAGTGGGAGAGCTGGGATTCACACTCACATTTAGCAGCGTGCCCCAGGCCAGGCTTGGGGGAGGGGGAGGCCTGGGGAGGCTCTGGAGGAAGTGGTTGGTGGAAGGCAGTTTGGCAGGAAGGTACAAAGTACAGTTTTGATTTAACTGTGTGTTGGGGGATGGTGGGTCAGGCCAGGATGGGATAAGGGTTAAGTTAGAGTTAGAAGGAAAGAAGGGAGGACAGGAGGGAGAGGGAGAGGGAAGAAAGGGAGAGGGAGAGGGAGGGAAAGGGAGAGGGAAGAGAGGGAGGGAGAGGGAAGAAAAGGAGAGGGGGAGGGAGAGAAGGAAGGAAGAATTGGTCAGGACTATTTTAGTTGCAAATAAAAACCCAAACCCAAACTGACCAAAACAGAAAAAAGAATTTATTGTTTCATGTAACTGAAAAGTCTAGATGTTGACTGCAAGCATAGCTGGATGCAGAGGCTCAAAGTGATCACTCTGCTAGCAACTAAGCTTCCCGTGGGGAGCTTCACTCTCAGGCAGCCACTTCCCGTGGGGATAAAATGGCCTTAGCAATCCCAGGCTTGTATTTTATCAGAAACTCCAAAGAAAAACAAGAAAGCCACTTTGCCAATAACTCAAGCAAAAACCTTGGGGCCACCTCTCATTGGACAGACTAGGGACACATGTCATTTAAGAACCAATCACTGTGGCCAAAAAGAATTGAATGTGCCTATTGGTCAGGCCTGGGTCATGTGACCGCTCCTGGTGCTGGAGGTGGAGCCAGCCTCCTAATGGACAAAGGGTGAAAGAGAAGGGAGCTAGTTCCTTCAACAAACGTTTGTGAAGCACCTACTGTGTGCCTGGCCCTGGTCTAGGTGCTGAGGATATAGTAGTGAACAAGACAGGAAAAACCTTGCTTTTGTGGAGCTGACATTGTAGCTAAAGATGTGAATTACAGCCCAGGCTGGTGTGGCTCAGTGGATTGAGCATCTGAGAGGTCCCGGTTCCATTCCTGGTCAGGGCATGTGCTCGGGTTGCAGGCTCCATCCCCAGTAGGGGACTTGCAAGAAGCAGCTGATTGATGTTTCTCTTTCTCTCCATCTCCCTTCCTCTTTCTCTAAAATTAATAAAAACATATATTTTTTTAAAAAGATGTGAATTACAGTGATATTCTAAGGCGACATGTGCTATACAGAAAATTAAAGCAGACGGAGCGGATAATGATGGCCGGTGGAAGGGAGCTGAGATTTTAAATAGGAGGTGGTATCTGAGCCAAGACTTGAAGCAGAAGGAATGAAAAGATCTGGGAAAGGGCATTCTTGGGAGAGGGAACAGTCCATGCAAAGGCTCTGAGGCTAGACCGTGGCTGATGTGTTCGGGGAGCAGCGAGGAGGCTGGAGGGAGGGAATGAGGAGGAGAGTGGGAGGTGAGGCTTGGAGGTGATGGAGCAAGTGGTGCACAGCCTTCTGAGCCTTGGGGAGGACTTTGGACTTTACCCTGGGTGAGGTAGGAGTCACAGAGAGTTCTGAGCAGAGGAGAGATAGGATTTGACCTGATTCAGGTGTTCACAGGTAGAATAGATGGTCACACTGATGGTCAGACCAACAAAGCATATATACAGAGAGATATTTTATGTATAAACATATGGATTTGACCTCAGAGCGAGCTGTCCCTAACCCCAGGCTGGGTCTCTAGTCCCTATGGTCTCCACACGTCTGCCATCTGTGGTTTGATTTCTTGCCTTTTCCCACCATCCCTGCAGAGAGAAACAGGTGGGGTGAGGGGCTGGGAAAACAGTCCTCCTGGGTTTCGGCCCCCAAGAGACAAGGAGCCCCCAGCCTAGCCCAATCCGGGACACACTCGGGCAGGGCTGCTGGGAATGTTTGCCTTCTGCGCTCTCTAAATTGGTGGGAATGGGTGTGGCTAGCGGCACAGGGAAGCCTGATCTAGCTGGGGGATGGAGCAGAGGAGGGAAACTGGATCACCCAGACCCCAGACCCCAGACCCAGGAGGGAAAGGCTGCAGAGGCAAGGGCTGCTCCCTTGGAGAAGGCACAGAGGTCGGTTGTGGTCTCGCTGGCACCTTGCTCTGTTCTGCCTAAGCCAGAGCCATAGGAAGCTGAAGGGCTGGGGTGGCGGGCCCTTGGGCCAGAAATGTAGATGGAAGTGCTGATAAGGACCCTTGAAGTTGGCTTTCAGCCCTGAGGGTTGGGCAGTGTCCTGTTTGGTTTCCTATGGTTTTCTCTCCTGTAGCCCTGCCCTGGCCGTGGTGGGAGAATTACAGCCAGGGGTGCATGTGCCAACTGTTAACTCTACCAGAAACAGCAATAACCCCCCTTCAAATTTTCCTAGAATAGGAGAGACACATAAAAAAAAAAAAAAAGAAGAAGAAGAACTTAGACCTTACTTCACATCTTACACAAAAAGTAACTCTAAATGGTTTGTAGACCTAAAGGTAAAACCTAAAACTATAAAACTCTTAGGAGAAAACATATGAAGAAATCTCTGTGACCTTGACTTAGGGGAGAATTTCTTAGATTTGTCACCTAAGCACAATCAATATGAAAATTTGTGCTCTTTGAAAGACATCAGGAAAACAAAAAGACAAGCCGAAGACCAGGGGAAAATATGTGCAAATCATATATCTGGTAAAGGACTTGTATCAACAATATATAAAGAGCTCCTCAAATTCAGTAATAAGATGCAACATCCATTTATGTTTGTTTGTTTACTTATTTATTTATTTTGCTAATCCTCACCCAAGGATATTTTTTCCATTGATTTTTAGAGAGAGTGGAAGGGAGGGAGGGGGAGAGAAAAACATCATTATGAGAGAGACACATTGATTGGTTGCCTCCTGCAGGCACCCAGACCAGGGCCAGGATCCAACCTGCAAGCCAGGTTCATGCCCTTGACCTGGAATCAAACCCTGCAACCCTCTGGTGCCTGGCTGAAGCTCTGTCCACTGAGCCACGCCAGCCAGGGCAACATCCATTCATGTTTTAAACTCTTTAGGTAAGGTAGAAGGAAACTGTTAAACTCTGATATAAGGTAGGTACCAAAAAACCCACAGCAAATATCAAACTTAATTGCGAAATAATGAAAGTTCCCCACGGAGATTAGAACCAGAAAAGGATGTGTTGTCACCGCTGCTCTTCACCATCACACCAGAGGACCTAGCGAGGGCCACAAAGACAGAAATGATCATAGAAATTTAACATTGAAACACAATACACAAAATCCTCACTATTTGTGAATGACACAGTTATATAAAATCTACTTATAAACTAATAGCATTAGAATTTAGCAAGATCCCTGGATGCAAGGCCAATATATAAAAACAAATCCCATGTTTATATACCAGCAACAAGCAAGTGAAAAATAGAAAAGAAACCCCCCTCCAACACTCAATAATAAAACCAAAAACCCAACTTAAAAATGGGCAAAGGATGTAAATAGATACTTTCGAAGCTATTTGGGTAGCAAATGAGGATAGGAAAGGTCTTCAACATTATCAGTCATGAGAGAACTTATGACTTCCCTCCTTCCCTTCCCTTTCTCTAAACATCAATGGAAGAAATATCCTTGGGTGAGGATTAACAACAACAACAAAAAGGCACAATGAGATACCACTGCACACACCTATTGGAAGAGCTAAAATGAAAAAGAGAGACAATTCCCAGTGTTAGTGAGGATGGAGGCACTGGAACCCTCAACCACTCATGGAAAATGGTACCATGACTTTGGAAAACAACATGTGGTTTATTTACAAAATTTAGCATTTATCATATGGTCCAGAAATGAAAGCATGTGTCACACAGAGTCCTGTGCAGGAGTGTTCACAGTCGCCAACACGTGGCACCAACCCAGATGTCCACCAACAGATGAATGGATAAACAAAATATGGTCCACCCATACAAAGGAATATTACTCATCAATGAAAAAGAACAAACTACTGATACACACAGCAACGTGGATAAACCTCAAAAACATTATATTGAGTAAAAGAAGCCAGATATAAAATGCTACACTTTGTATTGTTACTGGAAAGACCTGGCCCTGACCTGGTCTGCCTAGGGCCGGCTGTAGTGTGTGGGCTCCTGATTTCGTGCAGAAAAAATTTCACAGCATGAGTCCAGGGGGCTGTGAAGGAATGTTTTCTAAAGCTGGGCCCTGGCCAGTGTGGTTAAGTGGTTAGAGCGTTGACCCATGTATCAAAGGGTCTCGGGTTCAAGTCCCGATCAAGGGCACTTACCTGTGTTGGGGTGCATGCAGGAGGCAGCCAATTGATGCGTCTCTCTCACATTGATGTCTCTCTCTCTCCCTCCCTCCCTCCCTCCCTCCCTCCCTCCCTCCCTCCCTCCCTCCTTCCCTCCCTCCTTCCCTTCCACTCTTTCTAAATATCAATGGAAGAAATATCCTTGGGTGAGAATTAACAACAAAAAGCTGGGGACAGTAAAACAAGAAAGGGCTTATCATAGAAGGAAAAACAGGAGAGCCTAGGCTGGGTTGCCTTAGCTCTCTGGGAAGTCAGAGAAAAGGGGGCCTCGGGGACAGGTTCAGGGGTCTAGCCTGCCACTCCCCATTGCTTCCCGGTGATGCCTGCCTATGGGGGAAGAAGAAGGGAAAGGGAGAGGCGGGTGCTGCTCCCCAGAGGGAGAGTGCTCACTGGGCGCTTAGTCTTGAGGCTTTTATCCCTTTCTCAAAGAGGAAGGCCAAGGTGGAAATCTTAGAGTAGGTCTCAGGGGAGGGTTCAGCAGTTTTCTAGGTGTGCTCCTTCAGGGCCGTGGTCCCCACTGGGTCAGTGTCAGGGCTGGGGGTTGTTAGTCATTGCAGCTGGTCCTGGTGCCACCCACCTGGTTTTGCTACTTTTCTGGATCTAGAGCTGAAATACAACTGAGGCCTAGATGTCATCTCTAGGGAGGTGACCTCCTGTATCCGCTGTAAATTACTCTGCCAGTTTGTTCAGCTATCTGTCTCAGTTTCCCTCTTCCACTTGTCCTGGCTCACTGGCCTGTCTCAGTATGATTCCACTTATGTGAAATGTCTAGGCAAGGTAAAGCTATAGAGACAGAAAACAGACCAGTGGTTGCCTGAGGCAGGGGAGGAGAGTGGAGATGGACTGCAAAGGGGGGACAAGGGAACTTTTAGGGTGAGGAAATTGTTTACAATCACCGGAGTGTGGTGACGGTTACACAACTCAGTAAATTTACCAGAAATCATTCAACTGTATTGCATGCAACAGGCAAATTATATGCTGTGTAAATTACACCTTGATAAAGCTATTTAAAAAGTTACCCTAATAATCCATAGATGGGCCCAGCTGGTATGGCTCAGTGGATTGCGCATCGGCCCATGGACTGAGAGGTCCTGGTTCGATTCCTGGTCAGGGCACACGCCCGGGTTGTGGGCTCGATCCCCTAGGGGGCATGCAGGAGGCAGCGATGCATGTTTCTCTCTCTCCCTTCTTTTCTCTCTAAAAAATCAATAAAAACATACTTAAAAAATAATAATAATCCATAGATGGGACTGTCACCAGTCAATTAAATCAGTTTCGGACCCTGTCTGAACACTGGGGACACGGCAGGCAGCAAGATGGGCAACAAGCCCTGCCCTCAAGGGACTGACGTTCTCCTGGGGAGATAGGATCAAGAACTAAAATCCATGGAGTGTCAGCTGGTGACATGGAATGAAAAATAAAGTAGGCACAAGACAGTGCATTTTTCAGCGGGGGGGTGGGGAAGGATGGAAGGCTATCTAAAGAGGTGACATTTGAATAAAGAACTGAGGGAGGCCAGGGGAGAGCTGTGTGGAGATCTAGGGGAGGAGGCACCAGGCAGAGGCAACCACAAATGCAGAGGCCCCGAGGGATGGGGATGAGAGTGTGCCAGGAACAGTAGGAGGCCAGTGGGGCTGGAGGAAATAGGGGACAGTGGGAGGAGGTATTGTCAGGGAGCAGACAGAGCTGGACATGCAGAGCCTTGTGGGTCACGAGAGAACTTAGACTTTTGCTTTGAGTGAGGTGGGAGCCACCAAGTGTTCTTGAGCCGCGGCTGCCCTCTGGGCACTGTGGGGAACAGCCTGTGAAGCGGGTGGTGGAGTGGAAGCTGAAAGACCAGGGCAGAGGTGACTGCACTGGTCCAAGTGGGAGAGAATGAGGCTGGTCCAGGGTAGGGCCACAGGGGAGGTGAAAAGTGGGTGGATTCTGGATAGATTTTGAAAGTAGAGCCCTCAGGGTTTGCTGATTGGGTGGGGGTGGGGGCGAGTGGAGAGGGACTGAGACGGAGAGAGACAAGGTGACTCCAGTGTTTTGACCTGAGTGCCTGGGCCACTAGGAGGGCATGGCCCTGATTTGAGAGCTCTGGAGGTGTGGATACCCTGAGGGGCAGAGCCTGCTCAGAGCCAGGCACCTCCTCCCGTTGCCTCTCAAGTTCATGTCCCAGTACTCCCCTCTGGCTCTGTTCTGTTCCTTTTAGTCCTGTTTCCAGAATTACTGCTCCCTGGAGACTCAGACCACGTGCTTCTGATTCCTTTGTCCTGAACTCATATGGCATGAGCACCCTGAAAGCCTTATGTGGAAGAATCTAGAAGCAGGGGGTGGGGAAGAGGCACATTCCTCCCTCAGGGGTGGGTAGGGCTATGTCCGGACCCAGAAGCATCTCCAGGGCACCCAGCAGAAGGGAGGCATTCTCTCAGGCCAGGCCAGACAGGCTGCCGCCCAGCACCGCCTTTCTTTGGGGCCCTTGGGTGCCGGCCCATAGCCACGCTCCAGCTGCCCTGAGCCCCCTCCCAGCCCTCCCACACATTTCCTCCTAGGAGCTCTGGCCATGGGGTTTGGTTTTCCCACAATCTCCTTCTCTTCCCATCTCTGCCAGTCCTCAGGGCTTCCTCCCCTGTGGCCACCATGGGCAGTCCCAAATAGCCCCAGCAGGGCCTGTGTGTGGCCAGAGCCACAGAGTGGATGTCCAACCCTCCTTGGCACTTCTCCAGTCCTCTCTACCATCTGGGCATCTCTGGTTCCCTCCTGCCTCTCCATGTCAAAGGCCTCAGAGGGATCTTCTTAACTCATTTGTCCTTAACTGAGCACTGACCCCTGCTCTAGCTACTGGGGAGACAGAGTGACCAACACTTAGAAGCTAGTATTTATAGAGACCTTTTTGAGCCTTAATAAACCAGTCCATCCATCTCCCGATGGTCTACGAAAGAGGAACTTGTGTTCACGTACCTGCTTTACAGATAGGAGCACAGACAGGTGATGTTGCTCACCCAGGGCCACACTGCCAGGCATTGGCAGAGTTAGGACCTGACCCCTGACCACTGTGGTCTTCTGTCTCTCATGAGAGCCATAGACAAGGTTCCAGCTTTCCATTCTGTCCGGAAGAGACAGGAAATAGCAAATGAGCAAGAATATACCATTGAATGACAAGGGCGATGAAGATCTCGAAAGAGGGTGGCTAGGGGGATGGGGACTTGGGTCAGGAGTGACTGACTCACTTGGACTCACATAACCCAGAAAAGCTGTTATACTCTGGGTCACAATTTATTATAGGAAAAAGATACAGATTAAAATCAGCAAAGGACCAGGCATGTGGTTGGGACTCAGGAGATACCAGGCATGAGCTTCCAGGTGTCTCCTCCCAGTGGAGTCCCAGCTCTTACCTCTGCCAGCAACAATGTGTGACAACATGCACTGGGTAGTTCCAACCAGGGAACTCACCTGAGCCTTCCAACCAGGGAACTCCCAGGTTTTTACTGGGAGTTGGTCACATGGACCTGGCTGACCCCTCATACGGCTGACCTCAGCCCTGTCAAAGGTCAAGCTGATAGTGCATGGTGGCCCAAGGCCTCCACCACGAATCATATTGTGAGCACAATTCTCTGTTGTGGTCGATGGTCTGAGGTACACAGATTCTTTTTTTTTTCTTTTCTTTTCTTTTTTCTTTTTTTTTTTTAAGAATCAGTGGCCTTTAAAAAAAAAAAGTCCGTCCGGCTGATGTAGCTCAGTGGTTGAGCTTCGACCCACGCACCAAGAGGTCGCCAGTTCAATTCCTGATCAGGGCACATGCCCAGGTTGTGGGCCCGATCCCCAGTGGGGGGCATGCAGGAGGCAGCCAATCGATGTTCTCTCTCATCAATGTTTCTATCTCTCTCTCCCTCTCATTTACTCTCTCTCTAAAATCAATAAAGGAAAAAAATAAATAAATAAAATTTAAAAATAAATAAAAATAAAAAATCCTTACCTTAGGACATTCTTAGAGAGAGTAAAGGGGAAGGTGGGGAGAGAGAGAGAGAGAGAGAGAGAGAGAGAGACATTGATGTAAGAGAGAAAGATCCGTCGGCTTCCTTCCATACATGCCCCACCAGGGACTTAACCCAAAACCCAGGCATGTGCCCTGAGTGGGAACAGACTCGGCAACCTTTCGGTGCACAGGAAAATGCTCAACCAACTGAGCCACTCCGGCCAGGCAGAAGTAAGCGTCCAAACAGGGACTACAGACGCTCTTATCAGGCAGCACACTCCAGAGCCTTAAAGATGACCACCCAGGAGCAAGGCAAGGTATACTGCAGACAGGCCTTCCTTTGGAAGGTGTAGGATTTGAGCACTCCAAGCCACCTGAGTTAACTCTTTAATAGGCAGGACTAAATAGTGGACCAGGAATGAATATTTAAGTAGTTCATGTTTTGTTTTTGTTTTTTAAGATTTTTAAATGGATTTTTAGAGAGAGGAAGGGGGGGGGAGAGAGAGAGAGAGAGAGAGAGAGAGAGAGAGAAACATCTGTCAGCTGCCTCCTGCATGCCCCCTACCAGGGATCAAGTCCAAAACCTGGGTATGTGCCCTGACCAGGAATCAAACCAGCAACCTTTCGGTGCATGGGACAATGCCCACGCAACTGAGCCACACCAACCAGGGCTAAGGAGTTCCTGTTAAAGCTAAGAATGGAAGGAAGTGGGTGCTTACCTGATCCAGCCTTCAGATGAGACTGCAGCCCCAGCCGACCCTGGACAACAACCTGGTGAAAGACCCTGAAGGAGGAGCCATGCAGATAATTGGGGGAAGAGAGTTCCAAGCAGAGGAAACAGCAGGTGCAAAGGCTTTGGTGGGACTGAGCTTCCAAGAAGAGAAGGAAGGCCAACACAGGATGAAGGAAGGAAGTGAGCAAGGTTAGACTGCCTTATGAACAGGATGACACCATCACTTGGGGCCTGAAAAACTGAGCTAGTGGTGGAAGCATACACTAAGAAGGGGAAAATCAGTGGACAGTCTCCAAGATGTCCCCATGATCCCTGCCTCCTGGTATCCATGTGTAATCCCCTCCTCTTGAGTGTGGGCAGGACCTCATAATCACTTCTAATAATAGAGTAAGACAAAGGTGATGGGATGTCACTTTCTTTTTCTTTTTTTTAAATATGTTTTTATTGATTTTACTTTTAGAGAGAGAGGAAAGGAGAGAGAGATAGAAACATCGATGTGAGAGAGAAGCATCCATCTGCTGCCTCCTGCACGCCCCCTACTGGGGATCAAGCCCACAACCCAGGCATGTGCCCTGACCAGGAATCAAACCAGGACTTCTTAGTCTATGGGACAATGCTCAATCCACTGAACCACACCAGCTGGTTTCAAGATTTGGTTACAGAAGATTGAGATTTCCATCTTGCTCCCACAGCTCGAAAACTCTCTTTCTCTCCCTCCCTCCCTCCCTCTCTGGTGAAACCAACTGCCACATTGTGAGCTGCCCTGTGGAGAGGCCCATGTGGTGAGGCCCATGTGGTGAGAAGCTGAGAGCCACCTCCTCAACAGCCATTGAGGAATGGAATCCTGCAGACAACATCTGAGTGAGCTTGAGAGTGGACCCTTTCCTCACCAAGCCCTCAAATGACACTCAGGCCTGTGAGAGACCCTGAAGCAAAGAATCCAGAGAAGCCGTACCTATTTCCTGACCCACAAAAGCTGTGAGATCATAACTGTTTGCTGTTATTTTAAGCCCTTATGTTTGGGGTAATTTGTTGCACAGCAATAAATCAATGATACAGCAGATTTGGCCAGAGATTCAGAGATGAATCAGGAGTTATAGTGTTTGCCATAATGAAATAAAATTGTAATAGACATCTGCCTTGGGCTGGCTTCCCCAAACTGCAGAGCCTGAGACAGGGTTGAGTGCAGGTACTTCATTACAAGGGGATCTTCGAAAGCATGAGTAGAGAAGGGAAGTGAGATAGGGAGGTGTAGGCAGCAAATATTGAGCTTGAATGAGCACATTTCTGTGGTGGGAACCTGGGGCTCAGTCCCTCCAGGGACCTCTGAGAGAGTGTGTAGGACACACAGCTGAGGAGTGATCTATTAAAAGTGATGAAGGGGCCTGGCTGGTGTGGGTCAGTGGTTGAGCATTGACCCATGCACCAAGAGGTCGCTGGTTCGATTCCCTGTCAGGGCACATGCCAGGTTGTGGGCCCGATCCCCGGTAGGGGGCGTGCAGGAGGCGGCCAGTCGATGTTCTCTCTCATCAATGTTTCTATCTCTCTCTCCCTCTCCCTTCCTCTAGCTCTAAAAATCAATAAAGAAAAAAAAAAAAGTGATGAAGGGTTGCCCTGGCAGGTGTGGCTCAGTTGGTGGAGCGTCATCCCATGAACCAAAGGTCCCTGGTTTAATTCCCCGGCAGGGCTCATGCCCAGGTTGTGGGCACGATCCCCAGTAAGGGGCATGCAGGAGGTAGCTGATCTATTTTTCTCTCTCACATCAATGTTTCTATCTCTCTGTCCCTTTCTCACTCTCTAAAAAAATAAATCAATAAAAACATATATAAAAATAAAATAAAAAACTAAAAAAGTGAAGGAAGGTTATTCCCAGGGATGCTTACTCCCTATCAGCTCTGACCTGTGGCCACATGGGCCATGGAAAGTCCCCAGGCAGAGCGTCACAGGTGTTCACCAGGGCAGGGACTAGAGTGAGACGAATGTCTGATTGTTCCTTTTGCCTCAGTTCTAAAATGTCTTGGCACATTGCTGTGACAGGTCCCATATTAATTAATTAATTATTTATTTTTAAATCCTTACCCAAAGATATTTTTCCATTTATATTCAGATAGAGTGAGAAGGAGAGAAAGAAACAATGATGTGAGAGAGACACATCGACTGGTTGCCTCCCGCATGACCCCGACCAGGACCAGGGACGAAACCGCAACTGAGGTACATGCCCTTGACCAGAATCGAACCTGTGACTCTTTGGTCCATGGGCTGATGCTCCAACCGCTGAGCCACACTGGCCAGGGCGAGATGCTGTCTTAATTTAAAATTTTGCTATTTCAATTATCATAAATGTTTTGCTTTAATTTTGAATTTTTAAAACACTGCATTCGAATAATAGTCATCTTGACTGGCGCCCCCTGAAATTTTGCTCCTGAGGCAAGTACCTCACTTCTCACCCCAGTCCCAGCCCAGGGGTTCACGATTGAGGGGGCATCAGCACACACGGAGAGGACTTGGGTGTCAGCTGCCACATCTGTCAGGGCGGGCTCAGTTCTGCTCTAGTAACAAGCAACCCCAAATCCCAGGGTCTTAAAGCATCAGAGATTTTCCTTCACACATGGCTACTGTCTGGGCAAAAAGGAAAAGAACACAATGTGTGACCCCCATTAGTCTCCTGTCCTGGATTTTTTTTTTTTTCCTATTACCATCTTAACCATTTTTTGTTGTTGTTAATCCTCACCCGAGGTTATTTTTCCATTAATTCTTAGATAGAGTGGAAGGGAGGGAGGGAGACAGAGAGAAACATTGATGTGAGAGAGAGAGATACACACATCGATTGGTTGCCTCCCACACAACCCTGACCAGGGCTCTGGGATTGAACCTGCAACCCAGGTACGTGCCCTTGACTGGGAATCGAACCTGAGATCCTTTGGTCTTCAGGTGGATGCTCTAACCGCTGAGAAAACTGGCCAGTGCTTAGCCATTTTTTAAGTGGACAGCTCAGTGGCATTAAGCATTGACATTGTTGTGTAACCATCACCACCATTCATCTCCAGAACTTTCTCATCTTCACAAACTGGAACTCTGTCCCCATTAAACACACTCCTCAGCCTCTTCCCCCACCTCCTAGCACCCACTGTTCTACTTCCTGTCTCTGTGAGTTTGACTCCTCTAGGGACCTCATAAAAGTGAGGTCACACAGTGTTTGCCCTTTTGTGACTGGTTTATTTCACTCAGCATAATGCCTAAGGCTCATCCGTGTTGTAGCATGTGTCAGAATGTCCTTCCTTTTAAAAAAAAATTTAAGAGGTAAAAGACACATAAAATTTACCACCTTAACAATCTTTAAGTGTGCAGTTCAGTACTGTTAAGTACATTCACATTATTGTGCAACCAACCCCCAGGACTTTTTCATCTTGCAAAACTGAAACTCTATACCCACTAAACTATAACTCTCTATTCCCCCTCCTCCCACCCCGGAAGCCACCGTTCTATTTTCTGTTTCTGTGAATTTGACTACTTTAGATATGTCACAAATGAAATCATGCAGTATTTGTCTTTTTGTGACTGGCTTCTTTCACTAAGCATGATGTCATCAATGTTTACCCATGTGGTAGCATGTGTCACAATTTCCTTCGTTTTTAAGGCTGAATAATATTCCATTGTACGTATACACCACATTTTGTTTATTCATTCATCCGTCGATGGAAAGTTGGGTTGCTTCCACTTTTTAGCTATTGTGAGTAATGCTACTATGAACTTGGGTATACAAGTATCTCTTTGAGACCCTGCTTTCAATTCTTTTGGATATAAACCCAAAAGTGGAATTGCTGGATCTTGTGCTAATTGTATGTTCAATTTAATTTATTTATTTTTATTTTTTGGTTAATCCTCACCCAAAGATATTTTTTCCATTGCTTTTTAGAGAGAGTGGACGGGAGAGAGGGAGGGGGAGTGAGAGAGAGAAACATCGATGTGAGAGAGACCTACAACCCCGGTATGTGCCTTTAACCAGGAACCAACCCTCGACCCTTCGGTGCGCAGGCCGACGCTCCAACCACTGAGCCACACTGGCCAGGGCTCTATGTTTAATTTTTGAAGGAACTGTCATATGGTTTCTACAGCAGCTGTACCATTTTACGTTCCCGCCAACAGTGAACAAGGGTTCCAGTTTCTCCACATCCTCACCAGCACTTGTTAGTTTGTTTGTTTGTAGTGACCATCCTAATAAAAGTGAGGTGATATTGGGAATTGCAACCCCCCCTCATTCTTTTGACATTGTTTCTGTAGATGCTGACCCTGACTAATATGTAGCCTGTAGATAAATAGCATGTTTGTATAAAAACCCTAGGAACTAACTTCAGAAGATACCGACTCCCACCTTCAGTCATCCCAGTTCCAGGAGATTTGCTGACCTTCAACCACAGAACCAGACTGACGTGGAGCCAGGGTGACGAAGACCAGGATCACGCACACCAGACCATCACTCGGCTGGTTTCGTGGTCCTTATAGGAGTGGACTGTGCTGGCCTGCACTTAGAGAACTTTTCAACCCCCTCCCCTTGATTTCTTTGTTGTGCTTTGCCTCTCCCTCCTTATAAAAAGCTCTGTCTGCACTGAGATGTTAAGACGGGCTTTGTGACAAGAGGCCCCCATCTCCTCGGGTGACCAGCACTTGAATAAAACCTCTTTCCTCTTTCCCTAGCACCTGTCTAACCAGTTTGTTTTTTGTGGGGGTAGGCAGCCGAACTTGGGTTCCAGTTCCAATATCTCATTTTGGTTTGGATTTGCGTTTCCCTGATGATTAGTGATATTGAGCATCTTTTCATGTGCTTATTGCCCATTTGTCTAGGGATTTTAACAACTCTTTTTCAAGGAAAGCCCAGGGTGTGGGCACTAGTCTCTTTGTCAATGTTGGGGCCACCTGGTCTTGTGAGCACCAGGCAGAAGGTGGAGGCAAGAGGCAGATGTGGTGGCAGCACATCCACGAAGGCATTGCCACCGAACTTCATCACTCAGCATCAAGACCTACACCAGGGACCATGAAAAAACCCCAGTGACACCCACGCCCCCAGATACAGGGGTGCTAACAGGAAATTATCTCAGAAAAAGCCTCTCCTTGAACCACTCAGAAAAAAAATGATGCTGTTTGCCCAGAGGCACACTCGTCCCTCCCCAGCTCCTGATGGCATCACCTACAGGACTCTTGGCCAAAGCATTGTCACACTGGTGCACAGAACCCAGACACACCGCCCCACCCTTGCCTCCTGCAGTGTGGAGTTGATTGGCAGCTCACAAACATCATTCATTCCTCTCTCCACGAGCCACAGATTGTTCCTTCAATCAACTTGCTTTTCCTTTTATTCTTATCTTAAATGAATTTATTTGGAAAAGAATCTTATTTCACTGTCACAAAAGGAAGCCAGGGCCATTTCCATAGGTGGAAAGTAGCAAAACAACAATAGCAACAAACCAACCAAACAAAAAACATTGGCATGGGCAGGTAGGGATGATATTAAATTTGGTTAACATTATTGCCTGCTGAAGGCTTGGAGTTGGGACTAGGGTGAGGAGAGTGAGGCACCCAGGAGCAAATGCAGGGGGTCGCTTGCTCTCAGGGCTGTGCCTGCACTCCCAGGGCCCTGAGAGCCCAAGCCTCATCCTCTATTCTAGCCGTGGATCAAAGAGATTGCTCTTTTTGTTAAAAAAAAGAAAGAGAGAGCCCTGGCTGGTTTGGCTCAGTGGTTAGAGCGTCGGCCCGTGGACGGGAGAGTCCCGGGTTCGGTTCCCGCTAAGGGCACATACCTCGGTTGCAGTTTGTCCCTGGCCCTGGCTGGGGTCGTGTGGGTGGCGGCCAGTCGATGTGTCTCTCTCACATTGATGTTTCTCTCTCTCTCCCTCCAACTCTATCTGAAGATAAATGCAAAAAAAAAAAAAAAAATGTCCTCGGGTAAGGATAAAAAAAAAGAGAGAGAGAGAAAGGAAAATAAAAGAAAATGGTGGAGAGGAGAGATAAATCAAAGAACTTATATGCATATATGCACAACCAATCCAAATGGCCACTAGTCTGGGGAAGGCAGGAGGGGAGTGGGAGAGGGAAGAGGGGGTCAATGGGGAAAAAAGGGGGACATCTGTAATACTTTCAACAATAAAAAAAGGAAAACAGAAAGAAATTACTGAGGGGTTGAGAGGTGTCAAAGATATAGCTGCGATAAACTCAGACTTCGACTTTCATTTATGCAGCTGTTATTGAGCGCCAGCTGTGTCTGAGGCTCTGTTGAAGGTGCATGGGACACAGCCATGGCAGCGGCAGGTGCGCTGGAGGGAGGTGGACAGTAAACAGCCGAAACAAGTGACTTCAAAGGAGATCATTGCTTTAAAAAAAAGAAAAAGTACAGCAGGAAAAAGGAAACTGGGGATGGTTGCAATTTTAAGGAGGGGGTGAGAAGTCTCAGTGAGGAGGTGACATTTGGACAAAGACCTGAAGGAGGTGGGTGGGGCAATGTGTGGGTGTCTGGGGGAGGAAGGGCAGTGCAGGCAGAGGGGACAGTCCCTGCAAAGGCCCTGAGGTGGGAATGTGCCTGAAGTGTTGAACAGTGAAAAGGCCTATGTGGCTCGAACAGAGTGTATGAGGACAGCAGAAGATAATGAGGGCAGGGAGGTGAGAGGATAGAACGTTTAAGGCCATGCGAGAGGACTTGGGCTTTTGCTCTGAGTGAGGTGGGAGTCATGGAGGGTTCTTGAGCAGAGGAGGGATGGTCCCAGACTTGGGTGCTCACAGGTGCCCTCTGGCTGCTGTGGAGAGTGAGGGTAGAAGTGGGGGACAGGGTGGTGATTGCACTGGTCCAGGTGAGTGACGATGAGGGCTGGATGCAGGAAGTCACCCAGAGTCCATTTCCACCCTAATGTAGTAGAGAGCATAGGATCCCCAGCTCTGCCTGTATTTATGTAACGGTGAGTGATCCCGCCCCACTCTAGCCTGTTTCCCCACCTGTAAAATGGTATATGGTCCTTCCTGGCTCAGGTCTGGTGTGAGGTCTGCGCTGTCCCTGGGCTAGGGGGAGCTGCTGTGGAGGGTCCCAGTTCCCCAGGCACTCAATGTAGGCCATCAGAAATGAGGAGTTTGGGAGAGAACCCAAGCAGGGCTGACAACTCCAGTCTAGCTGGTCAACCACCATGCTTAGCTAGGTGTTAAACATATATATATTTTTTATCCTCACCTGAGGACATTTTTGCACTTATCTTCAGATAGAGCAGGAGGGAGAGAAGGAGGAAGAGAGAGAGAGAAACATCAATGTGAGAGAGACACATCGAATGGTTGCCACCCACACAACCCCAACTGGGGCCAGGGACAAACTGCAACCGAGGTACATGCCCTTAGCGGGAACCGAACCCAGGTCTCTCTGGTCTGCGAGCCGATGCTCTAACCGCTGAGCCAAACCTGCCAGGGCGGTGTTAAATATTTTTAATTCACCTCTGACTTCATTGCTTGCTGCATACAATGTCACCCCTTATCTCTCCAGCCTTATCTTCCACTTCTCTCCCTCTTGCTCACTCAGCCTCAGCCACACAGGCCTCGTTGCTCTCCCACACCAAGCACTCTCCAGCCTCAGTGCCTTTGCACAGGCTTTTTCCTCTGCCTCGAACATTCTTCCCCAGATACCTTTATGGCTCTTCCCTCCTTACTTCCTTCAGGTCTTTCCTTAAATGTCACTTTCTCAGTGAGTCCTTCCCTGACCACCTTATTTAATTTGGCAACCCCACACCCACCAGCATCCCCTTCCTCCTGCATTAACCTGCTTAGTGTTCCCATTCCTGACATTCTCCACAACATTCTCATGTGTCATGTGCATGATCTCCCATGTGGGGATGTCAGCCCCATGGGGTAGGGGTTTTGTTCTGGCTTGTTCACACCTGCACCCTCAGTGTCTAAAACAGTGCCTGGCTGTCAGATCTGTAAAAAGAGGAGGGTAATGCCTACTCCACCTCAGACAGTGGAAAGATGAACTAAGGGGCAACCTGTGAGCCACAAAGGAGAGGCTGTGACAGCAGAGATGCCAAGGGTGGGGTGGGGGACAGTGCCATCACCCACTCAGGATTTTTAAAAATTGCAGTGAGATTCACAATGACATAAAATTGACCATTTAAAAGTGAACAATCCATGCCTGGCCGGTGTGGCTCAGTGGTTGAGCATCAACCCAAGAGGTCGTCGATTTGATTCCCAGTCAGGGCACACGCCCAGCTTGTGGGCCAAATCCCCAGTGGGGGGCATGCAGGAGGCGGCCAATCGATGTTCTCTCTCATCAATGTTTCTCTCTCTCTCTCCCTCTCCCTTCTTCTCTCTCTAAAAATCAATAAAGAAAAAGAAAGTTTAAATAAATGAATAAAAGTGAACAATCCAGTAGCATTCAGCACATTCACAATGTTGGGTGACCACCACCTGTATCAGAAGTTCATTTCTTTTTTGTGGCTGAATACTATTCCATTGTGTGAATGGACCACATTTTATTCATCCATTCATCTGTTGATAGACACTGGTTTGTTTTCACCTTTTGCAATTGGGAATCTTGCTGCAATGAACATGGGTGTACAAGTATTTGTTGGAGTCCCTGCTCTCAGTTGTTTTGGGTATCTACCTAAGAGGGGAATTTCTAGATCATAGGGGAACTCTGTTTAACTTTTTGAGGAAATGCCAAAATGTTTTCCACAGCTGGTGAAGGGAGACTCCAACCTAATAGAGTGCTAGGGACGGGCTTATTCTTACTGAAGCCCCTGGCTCCCAGAATACATCACTTCTTTCTGAGACTGGTCGTGACAATCAGCACCATTGCCCAGTACCTCAAAAACCAGTGACATGGGGGCTCAGCTGGGGAAACTGAGTCATGGTGAGAAGGTAATCTGGGCACTCAGCCTACACCCCCTACTTTCCCCACCTGCCCCACTTTCTGGGACCCCCTGGAAGGGTCCCTGGGAGGCTGGAGCCCATCGTCACTGGGCACTGTCAGCCCCCTGCCCGCCACTCCCAGGAGCCTTTGCAGAATGGGGAAGAGGCAGAGAGCTTTGAGAAAGCAGCGGAAACAGCACTGAGTGTTCCCAGCTCCGTACTGCACAGTTTCCTGTCGCCTGCCTGCCGCTGTCAGTTCCTCCACTGCCACCGCCAGCTGATCCCCTTCCCCAGGTGGGCCCCTTCCCCAGCTGGGCCCCCCTCCTCTGGCTGCCCCCACCCTGGGCACCTCTTTCCATCTCTCTTTCCCCTGCTTCCTCTAACCACTTCTCATTAGAGACTTAAAGCATTTTAAAAGTTCAAAGAAAAATTTTACGGGGTCTCAGGTTCACAGAATCAATTAAACATAATTCTCATGACTGTTGGTCTCCCCAAGACCAGCTTTAGTTTACTTTATTCATTTATTTTTTAAAAACCTATAAGGCCCTGCCCTGGCTGGTTTGGCTCAGCGGTTAGAGCGTCGGCCCGCAGCCCAAGGAGTTGCGGGTTCGATTCTGGTCAAGGGCATGTACTTCGGTTGCAGTTCAGCTCAGTCCCTGGCCCACCCTGGTCAGGGTCGTGTGGGAGGCAACCAGTTGATCTGTCTCTCTCAAGTGGATCTCTCTCTCTCTCTCTCTCACTCTATCTGAAGATAAACGGAAGAATATCCTCCGGTGAGGATTAAAAAAAAAAACAACCTATAAGGTCCTCCCATCAGCCCCCCACCAAGAACTTCGATATGACCCTGCTCTCTCCCTCCATCCACCTTGAATTCTGTTTCTTATTCTCTCTTTTATTTTTTTTCTTACAACGTATCTTGTTTGGTTTCTCCATGTCTGACGTGGCTTTTGTATGGGGCTCTGGGGACTTGTTTTCTGCTCAAGATTCTACTACAATCAAATCATTAGGTCATATCTTTTAAATATATTTCAATTTTATTTGTCAATTGCACCTCAATAAAGCTAAAAAAATAACATTCTACTAAAAAATCCATCAAGCAAATTAAGATGTTTGCACTTTACTCCGTTTTTAAAATCAAGTAAGGGGTGTGTTGCTAACACCCAGCCACTTCAATGTATGCCCCTGGGGTTCTTTTTCACAGTTGTGTAATATTCTAATCCACTTTATCCAGTGGCTGAGGAAGCATTAACTTTCCATTAAAGTCTTAATGGCTATCGTGTTCCTGGGCTGCCTTAGAGATCATTGGCCTTACCCATTTTAAAGAACTCACCCTTCGGTTTGCCCTTACTTCCCCAAATTTTGGATATTGCTGGCAGGGGGTGAAGCTAGGGACGCTCTCAGGTCCAGCTACCCCGTTAGCAGCCCTCTCGGCTTTGCCTGGGGGAGTCCTGCCTGGCTGTCTTGGCAGCTGCTTATAAACCGGCTATTTATAACCCCACCCCACCCCCAGCCCAACCCCCAGTGAGCTCAGTGTTGATGGGGAAGGGGAAGTAGGTTGCTAGGAGCTGGGTTTGTTTGGGGTTTGGGGGTGTCCCTGCAGCTTCCTGAGGCCTTCATTTCCTAGAACCAGAGAACACTTGGGGGTAACTGCTCAACCCTAATTTCCTACTGCAGTGGGCCTTGGGGTGAAGGAGGTAGAGGAATTGAGTGCTGGGACCCCAGCCACAACAACATCCTCCTTTTCTGCTCCTTAAAATCTCATCCTTCTAAGGCAAAGATTTTCAAGATTTTCAAGTGGTGTGCTGCAAGAAGTTTTAAAATATGCAATACCTGACTATTTAGTCAGGAGCTCTTACCTCTTTTCCCTTGGGTAGTCAAATAAAAAAAATGACAACAGCCAACACAATAGCCATGGTGTGAATGAATAAAAATTATACCTATTTTTTGGTCAGATCAGCAAAAAACAGAACATTTTTTTTGGTGTGCCAAAGAATTGTAGTAATTAGTTTATATGTTCCAGAAGATGAAAAAAAAGGTTGAGGGAGGGTTGGGGGGGTGAAGAAAAGAAAGAAAAAGCTTGAAAGTCGCTGTTCTAAGGCATCACAGCCTCTTGCTTCCCCTCTCATCGCTTTGGCTCTGCCACCAGGTCTCCTCTGTATCCCTCTTCAAGTAGACATACTCCCACCCTGTCTCCAAGACATCCCCAGCCCCAGACACTGAGAGGCCCAGGCAAGTCTTGGGGACCCAGGCCAGGGAGGCACACATGCAGTGCCCCCACCCCAACTCTGCCCCAGGCCAAGGCTCCAAATAGCTCGGCTTCTATATTTAGGAGTTCACTCAGCAGTGCCAGGGGACTATAAATACGGCCCAGCTCAGCGCTGTCTCAACTAACTCCCTGGGCCAGGATGGGTGGGAGTCAGGGCTCAGGAGGATTTCAGCTGGGGCTAGACAGGGTCTGACTAGGAGTGTCTGGTCAAGTAGACTCTGAAAGCCTGGCCTAGGGGGAACCCAGGTGTCCAGCCTGCAGGAGGAGACAAAGGGTCCATTGTCCCGCCTGCCCCTGGGTCTGGGGTCAGCGCTGGCCAGCAGCCTCCCACCCTCTTTCCTCACTCTCTGGGGCTTCCTGCTTGGGGACAGCTGTCTGGCCTCACAATAGCTGTGCCGCCCTCCTGGAGCCAGCAGCTGGGCTCATCCATGTGTGGGCTGGCCCGGCCCCTTCCTCTGCCATTGTCTCCTAGTCAGGGGGCTTCCTGTTATGCCCCCCTCCATCCGGAGACCCCATCTGACCCCCACCTCACTTGGGGCTTGTAAGGGTGCTGGGCATGGGCTGGTGGCACAAGAAGAGGGCCAGGACATTGGGGTCCCCTCTTCTTCCCCACAGCAGAGGGCATTGCCGAGAAGGCGGTCATCCTAACAGCCCCTGCTGATGTTGACTGCACGTCCGCTCTGAGCCCCTGCAATTTGTTCGCTCCCTTATGACCTGACATGTGCTCGCCGAGGATCTGACCATTCCACAGAGGGAGAAACAGCCCCAGAGAGGTCCCTTAACCCGCCTGAGACCACACGGTCCAAAAGTGGAAGAGACGGGGTTTGCCCAGGACCTTGGGTGTGAGTTGGGGGTGCCCTGTGACTGTGCAAGTCATTTCACAACGTGCCTCAGTTTCCCCATCTGTCTAATGCAAATCATAGCACCTGCCTCCTAGGGCTCCTGGGAAGATAAGTGAGTTCAGTCCCTGTGAAGTGCTTAGAAGAGGGCCAGGCATAGAGAGGTGCTGGATGACTACTATCACTCACTATGGAGATTTGTTCCTGTTGCAGCTGTAATAATGAAAATAATAATATAATATAATATAGTAAATAATACTGGTATTATTATTGATTGAATCATCCTGGCTCGGTCACCTTCTAGCTGAGGAAACTCAGGCCAGTGGCCAAACCCCCCAGGTGCCTGTTTCCTATCTGACAAATGGGGACCCATGTCCCTGCCTCACACCATGTGGAACAGAGGTCACAAGGTTGTCTGGGGGCTGCTAAATAGGTCAGCGGGGCTGGAACTTTACAGAACGTCAAGGAAGGAGGAGGAATGATGCCTATGCTCCAGCAGGGGTCACATCGAGAAGCCTGAAGGGGGTTTGCTCATGGGGGGCAGCAGAGGGGAGGTGGTATCACTAACTATGGAGTCCTGCAAGGAACAGAGACACACAGGGGTCAAAGTCCTGCACTCTGGGCTGACAGTCCCTGGGGTGGAGGCAGACAGTAAACAGAGAAGCAGGCAAATTCCATGATGGGGGTCTGATGAGGTGCTACAGAGAATGGGGACAGTGGGGAGCAATTGGGGTTTCTGAGGACAGGAGAGGATTACCTATTGGACTTGGGAGATAGGTGAGGGAATGTTTGAGCAAAAACATGAAGGACAGGAGGGAGGGAACCAGGAGGTTATCTGGGGCCAGCGTGCTCCAGGCAGAGACAAGCACCCTTGAAGAGGTCGGACACTGAGGGCGAGTATGCCTGGTGTTTTCCACGAGGAGAACGGTAGCCAAGTGACTGAGTGGGGAGAGGGGTGAGCTGAGGGCAGGGAGGTGACAGGGCAGAGCTTGCAGGGTCTTCTGCACCATTGGAGGTTTACACTGAGTGAGGTGGGAGCCATGAAGGGTTCTTGAGCAGAGGAGGGATGTGCCCTGACTCAGGAGGTCCCAGGCACCCTTGGGCCACTGTGAGGGGAACAGAGTGTGGGGGACAGGAGCCAGGGCAGAAAATGGGAGATGATGGGGCTAGACCAGGGTGAGGCGAATGAGCAGAAGTGAGAATTTGGAGTCTAGTTGAAGTCAGAGCCATAGGGCTTGCTGACAGGCCAGATTACAGTGGTGGCGACTGGTGGGGATGTTCCTCTTCTTGTCTCCCCCAAGCTTGTGGCAAACATCTCAGAGCCTTTTCTCCTAGGTTACCCCAGTTCCTCCTCACCCTGCTGCGTGAGGCCGGTGGACAGGCATTTTATCTTTTATTTTATTTTGTTAATCCTCACCTGAGGATATTTTATTTCCACTGATTTTTCGAGAGAGTGGAAGGGAGGAGGAAGGAGGAGGGGGGACAGAGAGAGAGAGAGACATCCATGTGAAAGAGACACATCGATTGGTTGCCTCCCGCACATGCCCCGCCTAGGGACGAGGATTGAACCTGCAACCCAGGTGCATGCCCTTGACCAGGAATTGAACCCCCGACCGACCTTTCGGTGCTCAGGCCCAACACTCTAACCACTGAGCCACACTGGCCAGGGCAGTGGGCAGGCTTTTTTTTAAAAAATATTTTCTTTATTGATTTTAGAGAGAGAGAAAGGGAGAGGGAGAGAGAGATAGAAACATCGATGAGAGAGAACAGTGATTGGCCGCCTCCTGCATACCCCCCACTGAGGATTGGGCCCACAACCTGGGCATATGCCCTGACCGACCGGGAATCGAACCGGTGACCTCTTGGTGCATGGGTTGCTGCTCAACCACTGAGCCACACCGGCCGGGTGGGCAGGCATTTTTAATCCCCTTCATCAGACAGGAAAACTGAGTTCCAGACAGGTTAGACTTGCTCCACAGGCCCCAGGCACATCCTGGGGGAGGAGAAGGAAAAAGCAACTGGATGATCATGTGGATGGTGTGGGGACAACACCCTGGAGCTGAGCCTCCCACCTCCCCAGGCTGGAACTCTCACCTCCAGCTTCTCCTGGAACCAGCTGTCAGACCTTGGCCTGTAGGGCAGGACATCCAGCCCTGGGGTTTCAGCTTTTTTGGAAAAAAGCCAAAATGCACTCTAGATCTGGTCTGGCCCCACCCCTCCCAGCCTCCTTCAGTGTCCACTTCCCTCCCCCAGTCCCCTTGGTCACCCTTGTGGGACCCCTTCCCAAGCCCTGTTGAGGTCAAGGGAATGGCAGTGGGTAGGAAGGGGTTAACTCTAGGGATGGGGGCGCTCCACCACCCCTGGGATGTTGCCTCTCTGCCTCAGCCACTGGTGACCTTATTTTTCCACGACCACAAGTCTTCTTCCCCTTTTGAACTCTGATGGACTTAATATTTTCTTTAATTTTCTACACTCGTGAATCCTTGAATAACTCATTTAAAAAGGAAACTGTATATTGATGTCACAACTAGAAAACCCTGTTTGTTGCCCTGAGACTCCATAAACTTAATAACACGGGAACATGAAAGCCTCAGCTTCCCCCTCTGTAGATGGGAGGCAGCCCCACCTGCCTCTCAGGTGTTTTGCAGAGTCAATGAGTTGAAATAGAAACAACACCTGGAGTCAGGCCTGGAACGGATTAGGGCTTTATAAATAATAGCGTATTTAAAAATTACTAGATAGCCTCAGAGAGAAGCCAGTCATGTGACTTATTCAAAAAGGAAACAAATTTCCTATCATGTGATTCTCCGTTGGTTAACTCAGTGCCCAGGATTCCCTGAAATGTAAGTTTTCCACCAGGGGAAACACTGTCCCAGGAAGGCCGGCTCCAGCATGGTGGCCCCTTGGTGGTCTGAAACTTCTCTTCTTGGTGTTTGCCCAGCATCCGTGAACGGCCCTTTCATGCTCCTCCTCCAGCTCCTATTTGGACTCTTGACTCTCTGTGCCTCAGTTTCCTCCTCGGAAAATCAGGGGAACAGGGTACTGTTAGTTCAGGGGCTGGCCTTGGAGACTAGGACACACCAAGACAGTGAGCACGGGGGAGTCCCAAACGGGGGAGCCCCGACCTATTTCTGACATAGTCCCTCCCCAATCTGACCAGCCCCCTGGGCAAGACTCCCCCACCCCTGCCCTCACTGCCCCACTTTCCCCTGGGATAAGTGCCGGTGAGCCCAAGGGGTCAGAGTGTTTACTAGAAGTTCAAACTGGAACCGCTGGCAAAGGATCTGAGAGCAGGGTACACCTCAGTGTGTGTGTGTGTGTGTGTGTGTGTGTGTGTGTGTGTGTACGCGCGCGCACACACACACACACACACACACACACGCACACACGCGGGCGCATGCGCAGTGCACACATGCAGCGCCCCTGGGTCTGTGTTTTTACTGCACTTTCCTGTTGGCTTCCAGCTGCCCCACCAGTTCCGGGGAGGGACCTGTGGCAGTGGCTCCCCCCACACACACTTTATAAAGGCACAGCTGCCCAGCCTGGGGACTGGGGACTGCCTTGTCCCAACCTCTGCTTCCCCTGCCAGCAGCTCAGACCATGGGAGGTCCCCGCCTCAGCATCCTACATGGTGAGAATTTGGGGCCCCTCTGGGAGGGGCAAAGGAGCCCCTGGCAGCACTCCTTTGGTGCCTCCATTTTCCCATCCCCCCTCACTTGGAGAAATAGGAGGCACAGCTGGCAGCTCAGGGGCCTGACATGGAGAAAGCCACATGGTTAGGCGGGTGCCAGGGGCACATGGGGAGAGCAGCTGGCAGTGCCTGGGCAACCCCACCAGGGCAGGAATTCCACCCCCCCCCTGCTCTAAGACCCTATTCCCCCACCCCCTTAGCTCCCTTCCTGATCCACTTTGAAAGCTGCTCCCTAAGAGGGGAAACTGAAGCAGGGGGAAGGACAGGGGCAAAAAGTGAGAGCTGTGACCCCTCAGGAAGTCATTCTTAACAGATGGCAGAGGGGTGCTAGGGAGCTAATGAAGGGGACCCTTCCACTATAGGGTGACCCCAATACATCTCCCATTGTCCAGTGGCAGGGAAGGCTCAGAGACCCCCAATCTTGCTCCCCTAGACCCTGCTGGGACTCTGCCGCTGTGGGTTTGAACTCTAGTTCTGCTGTGACTTCCCCCATGCCTCCCTTCCCGCCCCACCCAGGGTGGCTCTAACGGTTATCAGGGCAGCTTGTTGCCTGGGCAACCAGGCAACAAAGAGAGTTAAGAAATGACATTTGGAGTGCCAGTCAGAACTTCCCCAGGCCACAGGGATGGGGCTCCCTGTGCTGGCCCAGGGTGACAGGTGCGAGCTGTTTCTTATAGCTTTATCGAGGTATAATTTACATAGCACATAATTTGCTTGTTGCATGCATACAATCAGATGATTTTTAGTAAATTTATGGAGTCTGTGGAGCACACCTCAAGGGGGCGATGTGTCAGGGGGCCAAGTCACAGAGCCTCTGATCCTCACTTTTCACATCTGTGAAATGGGGCAGGGCAAGACTGGTCTCCACTTTACAGGGTTGTGTTAAGGGTTGAATGAGTCCTGGTTCACAGTTAGAATTAAGTAAACAGTATTTATTATTGTGGTAGTTATTATTATTTCACTGGTGGGACTGGGGGATGGGCTGGGGGTCCTTAGCAGGAGGAGCAAGGAGACAATGACTGCCACACCCCTGCCACAGGGCCCCTAAGCAGGAATCTGACTGCCCAAGGCTCAGCTAGGGGAATGCAAACCAGATGGGACTGGGAGGAGACAACCAGCAGCTTCTCTCCAGGCTCCTGTTTGGGTGACTTCCAGGGCCCCAGATGGAGAAGGTCTGGCCCAGAAGCCTCTGTGGTGGGGGAGGAAAGCCCAGCTCAGCCTGATGGGGCACAAAGAAGCCCCTCCCTGCAGGGTCTGGGGAACTTGAACCCTCACTTCCACCTACCCCAGCCCCCTCTCCACCAGACTCTTCATAAACCCTTCCTGGGCTCTGAGCCTCAGTTTGTCCATCTGTAGAGTGGACATAAACAGAGCCCCTGCCTCCTAGGGCAGTTGTGAGCATGAAAGTTGCTACTGGGGCTTTGGGAGCTGGGGACCAATCTGCCCAGGTCCCACGAGGCTAGGGAAGGTCCTGTTGTGGTCTGTCCTGCAAAGAGGAACTGGGTCTCTGCCAAAGGGAGAACTAACCAAGCCCTGTGGCCAGAGAGGAGGAAGAGAGGAATTCTAGCCTCAATTTACTGCATCTAGGAGGGCCTTGGGAAAGGGGGGCCTTTGCCCTCTGCTGGCCTGAGTGGTATCAAGTGTGGACATTGGAGCTGAGTGCTCAAGGGACCCTCCAGTCTGCACCCCCTACAGCTCCTCAAGCCTTGCTCACAATGGCTAACCCTCAAATTCCCCTATTCCCCTGGGAACACCTCCATGGGCTACTGAGCCACGAGTTATCCCTTCATTAGGCCCAGGAAGTGACACAGCCTGCCCTGCCTCCCTGGCCCCTATCCCTCCACCCCCTGTCCCTGTCTGGTCTCCCTGGATTATCCGGGTTGGCTGCCTCCCCAGCATTTCCAGATAAGCAGGGACTGGACAGATCCCTCAAGCCCTTCCCACCCCCACCTGCTGCCCAGCCTCCTCCCTCCCTTCCTCCCCCTTCTTTGTTTCTGTTTCTCTATCTCGCTTTCAATCTCTCTATCTCTCTGTCCAATCGCTGGCATCTCTCTCTCCCTTTCTAGGAGTTCCCTATTTCTCTGTCCATCTCGATCACTGTCTTCTTACCTCTGCCTCTCTGTTTCTCTCCATCTCTCTGTGTCTTCTCCTCTCTCTATGTCTCTAGCTCCTTCTCTGTCCCTCTTTGTCTCCTCTATATTTTCTCTCCATCTCTGTCTTCTTGTCTATTTGGTGAACAGCAAGGAGGTCTCCATCTCTATACCCTCTGCTGACTTGAGGAGGACCCCCAGGACATGCCCGGGGAGGGGGGCGCTCCTGAGCAACAGGAAGAGCAGGATTGGGGGCCATGCAGAACCACCCCAACATGAGCCAACAGCATCTTCCTGTGTGCAGGGAGCCAGGGGGTGAAATGTCACTAATGGGTCCCAAGGTGGCCATTGTGGTTGACAGATGTGGGTGGGATGTTCTGCACCTGTGTCCCTGAGGAAGGGTGTGAGGGCCAGAGCACCATAGATCTGGGAGGATCTGAGAGTACACTTGGTCCAATCCCTTCATTTTTACATAAAGAAATGATGACAGTAAACACTTTGACACACCAGGCAGTAGTTGTGTGCTTAACTCACGCTATTCTAGGAAATGGGTCCCCTCTTCATCCCCATTCTACAGAAGGGGAAGCTGAGGACCTGAGGCACCAGACCAAGGTCTGGGATTAGAACCAAGGCCGTCTGGCTCCAGTCTGTTCCCTGAACTGCTGCCCTCAGGTCAGCAGAAGCCAAGACCCCTGCTAGGCTCGGGCCCCTCCCCATCCTTCATTTCCTGAAACCCATCTTCAGGCGATGGGTGCAGACCCACTGGCCATGGGCGCTGGAGGCGGGGAGGTACCACCTGCCTACTCTCCCCTTGAGTGATGGACAGAACCCGAGCCTGGACGGGGTGAGCAGTCCCCTTCCCTTAGATGTGTCACCCTCAGGCCTCTGTGAGCCTTTCCCTGTTCTGTGTCACCCCCTGACCCTCCATCTCTCTGTTCCAGCGCTCTGTGTCTTGCTGACTCTGTTGGAAGATGGACTCCAGAACACCAGGGGTGAGTCTGCTGGGAGTAACTCAGTCCACAGCTAGAGTTCCAACCCCCACCTGCACCTCTCAGCCCAGGCAGGAGAGAGGCCTGGTGCTGGGGAAGCTCAGGGTCACCCTTCCCATCACCCCTACCCAGCCCCTGGCTCAGCCTTCATCTTCCGACTATGGTCTCTGTCCCCACAGCCTCACCCACCATGCCCTGTGCCCCGTGGTGCCCTCCGCACTCCACATGTGTCAACGACACTGCCTGTCGCTGCAATCCAGGATTCACCTCTTCATCTGGGGAGATCTTCACCAGCCCCGTGGACAGTTGTGATGGTACAGAGGCTTGGGGTGGTAAAGGGCCATTTGGAGACCTGGATGGTGGTTAGGGGCATCAGTCTTTGTTCTCAGACTATTATCAGGGACAGAGAAAAGAGAAAGAAAAAGATGTTAAAATGAAAAATGAGAAGTGAATAAACATGGCTTTGTAGAGAGACAGCTGGGTATCTAGGAGTCTGGAATCTGTGCCTCAGTTTGCCCTTCCAGGACTGGGGAGGGGGATGCAGAGCTTGCACCCACCCACCACTTCAGCACTTCCTCCTGTATCCAAATCCAGGGTGACAGGCAGAAAACTGAGAAAGGAAGTCTGATTGAGTGGGTTTCAGGAACAGCTTGCTCTAGCCACAGCCCAGCTGTAGCAGTGTTGCCTGAGAGTCTGATTCTTTCCCAAAAGACACTGATTAAGCATCAGGCTCCATGCTAGTTGGGGGACAAGGCTCTCTGCCCTGAGGGCACTCGTGCCTTTGGTAGGTGACCCTTTACCCACCTGTTTTGTTCCAGACATCAATGAATGCGGACCACCCTCACTAGTGTCCTGTGGAAAATTCGCAGACTGCCAGAATACGGAGGGGAGCTACCACTGCACATGCAACCCAGGATACGGGCTTGTTTCTGGGGCAACAAAGTTCAGTAATGAGAGTGAGAACACATGTCAAGGTAAGAATGACCCGCATCTTCCATCTCCCCGTCCATGAGGTTTGGAGTCAGCAGAGCCACTCCTGCAGCATGCGGGGTGCAGGGCCCTGGTTGCAGGTGCCGCTCCCAGGTCTGAGTGGGGACAAGTGTGCCTGTGCCTGTCCCACCAGCACACAGAGGCAGGGTGGCAGGAGAGCCAGAAACCCAAATCCTGGCTTTGCTACCTGACAGCTCTGTATGCAACACCAGCCAGGACACTGACTCAGAAATCACTGGTAATGTGTGAGCCGTGATAATATTATTGTGATTTTGTGTTTAAAAAAAAAAAAAAAGAAGAGTGCCTATCTTTTACAGACAAAAAAGAAATGTAGCTTTGCCTTTTGTTAACTGTATAACCTTGGGCACATTCTTCAGCTCTCTGTGCCTCAGTTTACTCATCTATAAATGGGAGCGACTATGGTGCTTACCTCACAGAATTGCTGGGGAGGTATATGAGATCACAGAGCACAGCACAGTGGTGGCTGCTGGGTTTTTAGATTAATATTGTCATGATCTAAGACACCCTCCCAAGGATGGACATCCCTGGGGACTGTGCCCCAGGGTGGCTGCTCAAAGAACAGCTGGCCCCATCCATCCCCTCACCAGGGACCCAAGAGGATCCAGGCCTCCATGCATCACCAGGCACTGCCCCCTTTCAGGGGGAGCAGGCGGGCAGGGAAAGGGTTTCAGGCATCCCCAGGGGCAGGTGGGGCCAGCAGTGGTCAGGCAGAAGCCAGGACTCACCCAGAGAGAGGGGGTTAGTGCAGAATACAGAGAGAGGGGAGGAGGAGGCTGAGCCCAGGATCCTGGAGGACTCTGAGCAGGGTCCACAGGCCCGCCCTGCTGCAGAGAGAAGAGCCCGAAACCAGGGCCCCAGCCCCATCCTTCCTGCACCTGCGTGGAGCCCAGGGGCAGGGCTCCACCCACCGTACTGCTGGTCCACAGGGGCCTCTGTGGGTGAACATTGTGCCCAAAATATGTAGCCTGGACAGAGGGCAGAGCCTTCATGTGA
Source organism: Tadarida brasiliensis (assembly GCA_030848825.1). Lineage (NCBI taxonomy): Eukaryota > Metazoa > Chordata > Mammalia > Chiroptera > Molossidae > Tadarida > Tadarida brasiliensis. Next base: position 54,932,922 of record CM061259.1, on the reverse strand, counting down.
ATTGAAATACGGTCCCTCTTCTCCAGGTGAACACTGTGTTTGGGGAATGGAGAGTGAGCTGGTTTTAGCCCCCATTTGCCTCCTTGGCTGGACACCCTTGTGCAGAGAGCAACCCATTCAGTGTGCCTGGACTACTGCAAGCCCTGCACACGGGGGTGGCTGTGGTACTGAGGAGACGTGCTGCTGTGTTAGAAACAGGCCAGGGCCGAGAGAGGGCTGGAGCTGCTCGCAGGACATGGCTGAATAGAGTGAGGCGGGAGAGGTGGGCCCTCAGGGGAGAGAGCAGCCTGCTGGTTTGGCTCAGGACCTGCCACCTGAAGACCGAGCTTTGTGGCAGGTTCAGCTGGGCTGTCTGTGCACCTGCCCACCTCAGCTCTCCAGCCTTGCCGCTCCTGAGGACATGTCTGCTCGAGTCAGGGCCCACAAGGTCTGCTTTGAGCAGCTGACCCAGGCCACTTCCTGGCTGCTTGCCCCACTTTCTCCAGGCATCAAAGGGCCATCCCAGGCACCTGTCTGGTCTCCCAACCCTCTCTGAACCCCAAGGCTCAGAACCCTCTGCGGAGGCCATTTCCAGAAATTCGGAATGTCTTCCCTGCCCACCTGGCATCTCATTGCATAAAACAAATGAGGGTGGCGGCTTTCAAGATACTTCAGGAGCTCGTGGTGCAGAGCGTTCCCGAGCAATATCGCCCTCCATCATCGCCAGTGACTGCTGGGACGAGACCTGTCGCCACCGGAGCCCACACAGAATCAGCGGTGCCAGGGGCCCTCTCAGACCCCTGGGCTATGATGGACCCAGGGACCCTGTCAAGAAAATTGAGAGAAGGGAGATTCAGGCCACCTCCCCAGCTGGCCCTGCCTCTGGCCAACAACCCCACCTGGAAAAAATGCCTCTGGGCACCCTGACCCCAATTATCAGTCACTCATCCTCCATTTCCCCAAGCAAGCCTCCACCCTGACCCTCCCTGGGAATTTCAGTTCATAGGACTGTGGGCAGCTTGGATGACTGGGACCCAGAAAAGGCTACATATCGGGGGTAGGCAGAGTGACGTCAGCCTTCCTCACCCTGCCCCAAACTCTGAGAGGTGGGTGAACGAAGAGGCTCCCTCGTGGACCAGATGACAAGAGAGGCTGTCATCGGGGACCACTGCCCGGGACCTCACCCTCTCCCGAGGAGGTCAACCCAGATTCCATGGGGGCCCAAACCACTGGGGGACAGAAGATAGAGGCTGAGCCCCTCTTGGCAAGGCCTAACAGGTCTGTGTCCCAAGTGGGAGAACAAGGAGCCAGATGACGAAAACACCTGCCACTCTCACCCATCAGCACCTGCTCCCCGCTCCATCATCACTTCCTTCCAGCCCATGGAGTGCCTTCATGGAGATCAGAAGAGACACCTTTATGCCCCAAGGCTGCGGGCTGGATGTGAGCTCCACTGTCCATCACGGCCTGGCCTATCTGGCATCATTGTCATATTCTGGGCCCCTGCCTAGAAGCCTTCTCCTTGAGGGGTCAGGCTCAGGGGTAGTTCTCGGTCCATCTCCATGGGCTGGAGTATCAGAATTTGCGTGGGTGGAGAGCGCTGTCTCACCAGAGTCACCAGGATTCTAAGGAGAACTCAGCCAACAGCACCATCCTGGAGGAGTCAGGACAAAGGCCATCAAAACGAGCACTGCTGCCCTGGCCGGTTTGGCTCAGCGGTTAGAGCGTCGGCCTGCGGTCCAGAGAGACCTGGGTTTGGTTCCCGCTAAGGGCGCGTACCTCAGTTGCAGTTTTTCCCCGGCCCCGGTTGGGTCGTGCGGGAGGCAACCACTCGACGTGTACCTTTCATGTTGATGTTTCTTTCTCTCTCTCTCCCTCCCACTCTATCTGAACAAAAAATGGAAAAATGTCCTCAGGTGAGGATTAAAAAAACAAAACAAAAAAACGAGCACTGCTCAGGGAATGCAGCATTTTTCCTGCACTGGTTTCCAGGATGACCCACCATGGCCTTTGCCCAAGTCCTCAGGCTGGGGCACAAGTGACACTGATGTCCCTGCCCGAGCCAGGGACTGCCCGGGAGTCGAGGGATCAGAGCTGGCAGGAAGGACTTGGGCCACTCTGGCCTCATCTGGACAACAGAGCATCTAGGCCACCGTGCTTACCCATAGAGAGCTCCATGTGGATTAGAAGAGGCTCCCCCTCACCTGGGAGGAGGCAGTGGGGCCTTCCAGATGCTTCTATGCCAGGAAACGTGGCTGACTCCCAGCCCTGAAGGCATCCACCACCCTCTCCTTCCCCTTGCAGACATAGACGAATGTCAGCTGAACCCCAGGATCTGTAAAAGCCGCAGCATCTGTGTCAACACCCAGGGCGGCTACACCTGCAAGTGCCCACCGGGGTTTGAGCCCAATCCGGAGGACCTAGAGCTGTGCAAAGGTAGAGACCCAGGAAGATGCTCCGAGGCTGGACTGGAGCTGGGGAAGGAGCTGAGGCAGGTCCCGCAGCCCCAGGAGGCAGAAGATTCTCAGGCTCCCGAATGCCAAGGCCTTGCCTAAGAATTCACCTCCCTGAAAGGTCCTGCCACAGAGCTGGGAGATGGCAGGGTCTTCTGGGCCCTGGGTTTCCTTGTGGAGCCCCTGTGAGCATCCCAGACCCTTCCCCTTTCTCATCTGTCACATGCAGCAGAGGGAGGTATCATTTCTGATTCTCAGAAAGTGAACTTGGGCCAGGGTCCAGAAGGGAGTAGGCAGGAGTCCTTGGTCAGAAAGTTGAGCCCCTGTGACTCAGTTTCCCTCTTGGTTTTGCCACCTATGAACTAGAGACTATGGTCCCTGACATGTCCCTCCTTCAGGGAGGCCACCATTAGGTGCTTTGAGGGTGAAGTTGAAGGTCACCAGATGGTGGCATGTGTACTAACAGTGGGGTCCTTAGTGCTGGGCAATGAGAAGTGGGTGCAGGGAGTAGAGGGCAGGCCTGACGCTCTGGCTTTGTCCTCAGATGTGAATGAATGTACCTCGGGGCAAAACCCCTGCCACAATTCCACCCACTGCCTCAACATCCAGGGCAGCTATAATTGCCGCTGCCGCCCTGGCTGGAAGCCGATTCCTGGGTCCCCCAATGGCCCACACAACACCGTCTGTGAAGGTTCGGAGTTCAGATCCCGTAAATGTACCACATCTTCTTTACTTTGCGGAGCCACCTGAAAGGAAGCTGCCATAACGAGCTTGGGCAGAGAAGGGGTGGCAGTGCTTTCAGCATCCGTGTGTCCTCAGTGCAGGCAGTGAGGAGAGGGGGACCTGGGCTGCTCAGGGCTGAGCTTCGGATCCTGTTCTAACACGGGCAGGAGAGCACCTCTGGGTGGCAGCTGTGCCACAACCCACAGCATCAACACTTGGAGAGCCCTTGGTGTCGCAGCCTCGCTGGTTAGAAGCCCATCACAGGTCCCCCACAGTCCATCCTGCGCGGCACATGGGGGACACAGCTTTGGGATGACATTGCACACACACAGTCCTGCCCTGTCCACCCTGCAGGGACACTTATGGGGCTTTTACAGTGGAAATTGTCATCACAAATGTGTATCCTGACAGGCTAGGTGGCTGGTAAGCAGGGCATAGTGGGGGTGCCCTCATTGTGAACTGCTAAGGAATTTGAGAGAAGGGGCAGGAAGGATGGTGCAGGGAGTGGACAGAGGGCCTGATGCTCTGGCTTTGTCCTCAGATGTGGATGAATGTACCTCGGGGCAAAACCGCTGCCACAAATCCACCCACTGCCTCAATATCCCAGGCAGCTATAAGTGCCACTGCCGCCCTGGCTGGAAGCCTATTCCTGGGTCCTCCAATGGCTCAAACAACACCGTCTGTGAAGGTTCGGAGTTCAGATCCCACACTCCTCAAGATCCATACCTCATACCTCAAACCATCTGATCACGTATTCAGTGGCACCCACACCAACCCAGCAGAATGAGTGTTGGGCATGCCCTGCTGTGCTAGGATTTAATTATTTTAAGCCTAAATGGGAAAAGATCTGGGGGGGGGGGCTCCCAGGGAAGAAGCTGGGGTACCAAGGGGAAAGTTCTGGGGGGACCCTAGGCAACAGTTAATTACTAACTGGGACAAAGTTATTTCAGATATTATTTTTTTGGTTAATCCTCACCCAGGGATATTTTTCCATTGGTTTTTTTAGAAAGAGTAGAAGGGAGGGAGGGAGAGAGAGAGAAAAAAACATCCGTGTGAGACAGACACATCGATTGATTGTCTCCCACACGGCCCTGAGAGCCGGGCATCAAACCTGCAACCCAGGTACGTGCCCTTGACCAGGAATTGAACCCAAGATCCTTTGGTCTGTGGGCCGACGCTCTAACCACTAAGCAAAACCAGCCAGGGCTTGGACAAAGGTTATTTCAATATCTCACACCCTGTACATCTGTATGGGGCTCACCTGCTATGTGTCAGACCTCTGCACACTTCCTATAACCCCTGCGTCTACCACTCAGGGATGTGCAGTCACCAGGTGTCATCACCTTCAGTCAATGGGTGGGGGTGGGGGGCACTAACATGGGGAATGGGGTGGGGCATGGAGAGGAGAGGGACCCAGATTTCTGAATAAACAAAGGATTACCCAGTGCGAAGGTACCTGGTCTGACACTAGACCCTGCCTCCAATACACTCTCACACCTAATGAGCAACTGTTCTGTCCCCTGCAGAGATCTCCTTCCCCACCTGGACCCCGCCCCCTGGAATCAAGAGCCAGGTGAGTGACTCCAGCAGGGACCAGAAGGCAAGGATCCCTCCACCCATGTATCCCATGCTCCCCCATCCACATGTGAGGCTCTCTGATCCCTCATCTCCTCTCTCCCCAGAGTCTCTCCCACTTCTTTGAAAGAGTCCAGGGTCTGCAGAGAAACTTCAAGGCTGACTTGGCCCAGGATACCATCAAGGTAAGGGCAGGACCTGGGGGGGACCCCAGGACAGTGTCGGGGTGGCTGGGGGATGCTTCAGCATGAGTGGAGACAGCCCAAGCAGGGGCCTCTGATCAGAGAAACACATGTGGCTGTTTGCACAATATCCACACACCATATATATCCCCAAACACAGATGTACATACACACACCCCGATTCCTGGGTCCCCCAATGGCTCAAGCAGAGCCCGCGCACCCACACTCACTCTCAAGAGGGATATAATGGTTACAGAATGGAGCAACTGAGAATTTTGCCTCTAGAGCCAAGCCAAAAGGTTCAAATCCCCATTCACTGCTGTGACCTCAGGCCAGTGACTCCCCCTCTCTGGGTCTCAGACTCCTGCTTCATACAGTGGTTGTGAAGGTTTGAATGAACTAAGAGAAGGCTCAAAGAATAGTGCCTGGCACACAGTAAGCATTGGATGTAAGTTTTAGCATATGCACTTAGCCCAGTAGAAATATATGAGCCCCTTATGTCATTTAAAATTTTCCAGTAGCTTTATTTTATTATTTATTTTAAATATGTTTTTATTGATTTTTTAGAGAGAGGGGAAGGGAGAGATAGAAACATTGATGTGAGAGAGAAACATGGATCCGCTGCCTCCTGCACGCCCCCTACTGGGGATCAAGTCCGAAACTCGGGCATGTGCTCTGACCTGGAATCGAATCGAACAGGGACCTCAGTCCATGGGACGATGCTCAATCCACTGAGCCATACCAGCTGGGCTATTTTTTAATTTTTATTTTTGTTAATCCTCACCCAAAGATATTTTTCCATTGATTTTTAGATAGAGTGGAAGGGAGGGAGGGAGAGAGAAAGAGAGAGAAACATTGATGAGAGAGAGATCAATTGGTTGTTTCCTGTATAACCCCAACCAGGGCCAGGGATCAAACCAGTGACCCTTTGGTCTGCTGGCCGACGCTCTAACCACTGAGACAAATCGGCCAGGGCTCCAGTAGCTTTATTTTTTTAAAAGTAAAAGTAGCCCTGGCTGGGTGGCTCAGCTGGTTGGAGCGTAGTCCTGTACACCAAAATGTTGCAGGTTTGATCCCGTCAGGGTGCATATGGGAGGCAACCAATCAATGTTTCTCTCCCACATCGATATTTCTCTCTCTCTCCCCCTCCCTCTCTTCCTTTCTCTCTAAAAAAAAAAAAAAAAAAAATCAATGGAAAAATAACCTTGGATAAGGATTAACAACAACAACAGCAAAAAGTAAAAGTAAACAAATGAAATTAATGTGAAGATTGCATTTAACCCAACAGATCCAAAATATTACTATTTCAACATGGTGCCACACATGACTTGTGGGACCTGTGGTGACTATTCTGGACAGTGCAGACTTAGAAGAGAACCTGGCAGAAAGTCAGTGACTGATAAATGCTAAGTGCCATGGTTACATGTGCACACAGGCATATACTTGATCCCCCTACTTGTCTTCTAGCTGTTGCAGTATCTAGATGATTCTGCTGTCTGTCCCCCAAGCAACCTGGGTGGTTTTTCAGTGTGTTCCATAGTGAGAGAATGAGATCAGGGTCTTTGGGGGAGTCCCTGTGGTGCAGTGACCCAGCAACTGTCACGAATCACCCCAGAACCTCATCACGTCATTGGATGAGCTACTGGAAGTCCCTGGGGACCTGGAGAACCTGGCCCTGTCTGACCGGCATCACTTGGCCACTCACCTGCTGTCACACCTTGAAGAAGTCTTGAGGATCCTGGCCAAGACCATGCCTGGAGCCTCCTTCACCTACCATTCCCCCTCGAACACAGGTGAGGCCTCTTCCTGCCCTGCCCCAATCCTGGGCCCCATCCTGCGTCTGGAGCCCCCAGTCACTGCTCCTCTCCCCTCAGAGCTGTCCCTGGTGATCCAGGAGCAAGGGAATGGAACCATCACCATGGGCCAGAGTCACGCACGAATGCTGCTGAACTGGGCTGAGGCAGCTGAAGTAGGGGACTCAGGTAATAGCAGGGAGCCAGAGGAGGCACCTGTGGGAGAGGGAAGAAAGAGCTGGGATGTGCTTGGGGTGAGGTTTCAAATGTGTAACAATTGGAAACTGAGCCATTGGGAGGGACTCCAGGCATCACAGTGGACTGGCCAAGCCTAATTTAGACATCTTAGGAGGGAGGAGGGAAGGCAGGAGAAGGCAGCCAGCATGTCTGTCCCCTAGGCCATGCCGTGGCAGGCATACTCTCCATCCCAAACATGCAGAAATTGCTGGCCAATGCCTCCTTGGAGCTGGACTCTGAGAAGAAAGCCCAGCTGGAAGAGATACATGAAAGTCCTGTCAACGGTGCCCAGCTCGTGCTCCTCTCTACTATCAACACGGTCTTTCTGAGCAACAAGAACACATCGAAACTAGACTTCCCTGTCACCTTCTACTTCTCCCACCTTGTGAGTCCTTGGGTGGGGAGGGACGATCAGCCCCACAGTTCACCCCATAGCCTCTCTGTAGTCTTCATTTCCCCACCTCTGCCTATTTTGCTACTTCTTTAAATGTACCCCAGGGCCTTTGCACTTGCTGTGCTCTCTGCCTGGGACACCTTTCCGTCACATGATTCAGTCCTTTGCCTGTTTCTAGTCTGTTCAAATACCACCTTCTCTTTTAGGCCCTCTCTGATCTCCTTAATTAAAATTACAATCTGTAATCAATTCATGCCCTACATTTCTCCTATCCTGCTTCTTCTTCTTCTTTTTAAATAGCACTTACCACCTTCTGAAATACTATCTAATTTACTTATGTTAGGTTTATTGTTTACTGTCTATCTCCCCAATGAGCATATCAGCCCCACAAGGACAGGGATTTGTGTCTGCCCTGTTCACTGCTGTGCCCCGGCCTGGCACACACAGTAGGTGCTCAGTAAATACTTGTCAATGAAAAGCAGTCTTCCTCAGACCCAGCCCAAGCTCAGAACCTAAGAATGGACTCTAGGCTAACATCTCTGACCATCCCCACCTGCCCACAGAATAAGAGGCCCATGCCACGGGAGGAGCTAATCTGTGCCTTCTGGAAGGGTGATAACAGCAGTGGGTACTGGTCCACCACAGGCTGCCAGAAGCTGGGCAGCAGGGATGGCAACACCAACTGCAAATGCAACCACCTGAGCAGTTTTGCCATCCTCATGGCACACTATGACGTGGAGGTAAGTAGCCCCAGGGCCACCCTCAAAAGCCCGCAGATGGCAAGGTTGGCTTAGGTGAGACAAGCAGCTGGTTCTTGATGGTGTGGCCCAAATGAGTTTGTATGGTTGCACAGCTCAGGTGGTTCCATACTGTGCCCCTCCCCCCAGCCCCTTTCCTGGGACCCACAGACAGCCCCCCATGACCCAGCAACTAAACAGTGTGGCTTGACACTGGAGGCCCTGCTCTAACTGGCACCCCTCTGACTACCCACCCTGATCCAGTTGATCCAGTTGTTAAATGTCACTAAAAGCTAGAGCACAGCTTTCTGTATGTGGCCTCAGGTGATCCATAGATAAACTGAACCATGTGGATAACTGGAATGGGCCAGGCAGAGCAGGGGAGGTTGGAGGTCCTGGCCAAAGGCTCAGGAAGTACTGAAATGTAGGATTTGTGAGCTGATTAATGTGGCCAGGTGTGGGAGGGGCAGGAAATTAGGTCTGAGAAGGGGACCCATCAGTGTTGGAAAAGGATATGACAATCAAGGCTTCACTGGGGACCTTTCCCAGAAAGCAGTCTGGGTGCAAAGTGGGATTCTTGCTGTACCCATGTGTGTGTGTGGTGGTAGTGGGGGGAGGGGTGTTTTAGGATGACAGAGACACAGCAGGCTTGCTGAGATGTTGAAGGCAGAAGAGATTGGGGGAGGTGATCAGCCTGATCTGAATCCTGCAGGCCAGGCAGGTCCCAGGTGGGTCTGGGCTGTGGGACTCACAAGGCCACAGGGTGCTGATCAAGCCCCACCCACCATATCCTGCATCTAGGACCCAAAGCTGGACCTGATCACCAAGGTGGGACTGTCGCTGTCGCTGGTCTGCCTGCTGCTGTGCATCCTCACCTTCCTGCTGGTGCGGCCCATCCAGGGATCGCGCACCACCGTGCACCTGCACCTTTGCATATGCCTCTTCCTAGGCTCTGCCATATTTCTGGCGGGCATCGAGAACAACGAAGACGGCCAGGTGAGGCCCCGCCCTGTGGAGTGCCCCACTCTCACCTGGGCGCTAGGCCAGCGAGCCCAAGGTAGGGGTAGCCCCGCCCACTCCCAGGGCAAGGAGGGCGAGACCCGCCGCCTGGCCACGCCCCGACCCCCCGCCTACCCTGCGGACCATAGCCTCACCCACTACAAGTGCTCTGGCGGGGAACTGGCTCCCGCTGCGCTAGTCCCCGCCCCGCGCTGATGTCGCCCTGCCCTCCCCGCAGGTGGGGCTGCGCTGCCGCCTGGTGGCCGGACTGCTGCACTACTGCTTTCTGGCTGCTTTCTGTTGGATGAGCCTCGAGGGCCTGGAGCTCTACTTCCTCGTGGTGCGTGTGTTCCAGGGCCAGGGCCTGCGCAAGCGCTGGCTCTACCTGATCGGCTACGGCATTCCCGGGCTCATCGTGGCCATCTCGGCGGCCTCCAGGAGCCAGGGCTACGGCCGCAGGCTCTAGTGAGTTCAGAGTAGTGGGGCCACGGGGGAGGGCTGGGGACCAGCCAGGGGCATGGGGCTACAAGCGCACACAGTGCCCCATTTCCCTCGGGCTCCCCTCTGGCTCCTGACCAGAGTCTTCCCTTCTCATCCAGCTGCTGGCTGAACTTCTCTTACGGCTTCCTCTGGAGCTTCCTGGGACCTGTGACATTCATCATTTTGGTAACTAACCCCCCACACTCCACCTGTAAGGCCTGAGCCATCTGGCCCCTCACTGAGCCCAATAGACCCGCTCTCTCCCTGCGAGTTCTAAAGACAACCCCTAATCTAAACTCTGCTCTCTGCCCAGTGCAATGCTGTCATCTTTGTGACAACTGTCTGGAAGCTCACTCAGAAGTTCTCTGAGATCAACCCAGACATGAAGAAATTAAAGAAGGCCAGGTAAGGGCAGGGGCTGACAGAGAGGGGGCTGACGTGTGTGTGTGTGTATGTGTGTGTGTGTGTGTGTGGTGGCCCTCTGCTGCAGCTGCCCTCCTCCCCACAGGGTGCTGACCATCACAGCCATTGCACAGCTCTTGGTGCTGGGCTGCACATGGGTCTTCGGCCTGTTCCTCTTCGACCCGAGGAGCCAAGTGCTGACCTATGCCTTCACCATCCTCAACTGCTTGCAGGGCTTCTTCCTCTTCCTGCTGCACTGCCTGCTCAACAAGAAGGTGGGCTTGGGGTTAAGCTATGGGAGGGCCAGTACCCTCCCCTTTCCCCTACTTCCTGGGGCCGCCTCTCCCTAACCTGGCTTCTTGGACCCTGCAGGTGAGGGAGGAGTACCAGAAGTGGGCCTGCATGGTCACTGGGAATAAGTACTCGGAGTTCACCACGTCCACATCCAGCTCCAGCCACAACCAGACTAGGGTAAGGGCCAACCCTGGTGTGGAGGTGCGGGCGAGAAGGCAGCCTTGGGCCAGACTGTCCTCACTGGACTCCTCTCTCTCCAGGTCCTCAGGCCGTCGGAGTCTGGCATGTGACCATGAGGTTCTGGCAGGCCACCAGCTCCTGTGGCCTTAGCAGCTTTTGCACATGCTGAGGACTGTCCCCCTCCTCTCCGACTGTCCTGCTCCCTCCACCCTCCTGCCTCCAGAAAAGGGGCATCAACAGTTGTTCGCTGGCACCAAACCCAGGAACATAGCCAGGGTGGAGTCGGACCTGATGGACCTGCTTCTGGCTGCCTCTGCTAAACCCCAGCTGGGACTCAGGATGGGCAGGAGCTGGCCCAGGACTGCAGCCCGTTGCCCTGGTACACAACACCCAGACAGACAGGGCTCCTGGCCTCCTAACTCATCTGTCTTTGCTACAAAACAAGAGGCCAGGGTGCTGGGGTTCAACTTCCTGTTAAGCTGAGACTGAGGTCAAGGATGGGAGAAGGGCAAGGCCCCTGCTGGCCTGGCTACCTGTGGCTCACGGTACAGAGGCCAGTCTGCCTCCTGAGCAGAGGGTTCTCACTGTTTTGAAGATGGTGGATGTTGTGTAATGTTTTTTTTTTTAATCTGTATAAACTTTTCAGTGTTGACACTTAAAATTAAATCTCACACTGATACAGAAGGTGGCTTTGCTGGCTGGCTGGGGGGGTCCCTGGCCAGGCCCACTGTGTCTGTGAAATGTGAAGAGAGCAGTAAAAAACAGATAGGTGGGAGCCAGGTTTCCATAATAAAAATTTATTCTTACACAAATCTACAGCTTTTAAACAGTAAAAAGAAAGCCCCACTGTAGCCTAGAAAGAGTCTTGAAGCAGCACGTGGGAAGCAGGGTGGCTCCAGGATGTCAGGCGCGCGGTAGTTACCGGCTCTGCTCGACTGTAAGACACACATGGGGAGGCCAAGTGAGAGAGGAGGAGAGGCTCCCCAGGGCCCCAGCCCACCCCTCCTGCCCAAGCCACTTACTGTATGTAGAGATGTCAATTTCTTCAGGAAGCTCTGCCACATTTACTTCAAACCTGTCCTGAACATCATTGAGGATTTTGGCATCATTCTCATCAGACACAAAAGTGATAGCCAGCCCTTTGGTGCCAAAGCGACCCGCACGGGCCACCTGCAGGAAGACAGGAACACAGGTCAGGCCAGAGGCACAACCTGGGAATCTGAGGACAAGTGAACCCAGGTCCCCACCCCAGGTAGGGGTCATCAAGGAGGTGATACCTCTGAGGGGGGCCACTCACCCGGTGGAGGTAGGTGTCCGAGTCTTCAGGCATGTCATAATTGAAGACGATGTTGACTCGCTCAATGTCCATCCCTCGGCCAAACAGATTGGTGGCCACCAGGATCCGCCGCTGGAAGTCCTTGAACTGCTGATAGCGTGATAGGCTGGGTGCAGGAGGAACAAGAGGCGACCATCAAGTACAGGGCTCCTGGGTAGCACTCCCTCTGAGGATCCTGCCCTGGGCCTTCATGGCAGCATGTACTCACCGCTCCTCTTGGGCCATGCCCCTGTGAATGGCGATGGCTGGGAAGTTCTGCTCCACAAGCAGCTGGGCCAGGGCCATGCAGCGCTGCACCGACTTCACGAAGATCACCACCTGCCAGAGGGAGGCAGCGGAGTCAGAGCCAGAGTCCCCATGCACTGTTCTTCCAAAGGCCCAGAACCCCTCAACAGGCAACAGCAGTGTCACCTGGTTAAACTCCAGCACATCCAGAAGATCGAAGAGTTTGCGGTTCTTTTCGCTGTCTTTGAGCTTGACATAGTACTGCTGCAGTCCGTGTAGCGTGAGCTTGGTCTCGTCGTCCACAAACACCTCCATGGGCTGAAGGGAGGGGAGTGGGAAGGAGCAGGCAGGACTTACTTCTGCGCACCCTGCCTGCCCAGAACCTTCCAGGAGCGACTCCATGCTGCGATGCTTCCCAGAGAGGCTGCTGTACCCAGTAAACATTTTTCTCCTAACAGCTGGATCTAAGCTCTGGTCTGATTCAGGTGTGGACCAAGCTCAGCTCCCAATCTGACAAGACAGAGGAGGAAGGGAGGGAGGGCTCCGCAGTCTCCCAGCATTGTTGTGCCATGAGGGCAGCGAGGGTGTCGTACAGCAGTGTCAGCTTGAAAGCTGCTGCACTGAGATCTTGGCCACTGTCCTACTCACATCTTGCATGAACTTCCTGCAGACGGGCCGTATCTCCTTGCTCAGGGTGGCGCTGAACATCATGCACTGCTTCTCATGCGGTGTCAGGCGGAAGATCTCTTGTACGTCCCGCCGCATGTCTGGGTGGGGAGGGCAAGAAATAGGTGGGCATGAGCACCTGCCAGACCTTGACCCCCACCCGAGACCAGTCCCAGCCCCTCCCAACCTGGCACCCAGATGAGGGCAGTGTGAGCAAGGAACAGAGGGAGGGGCGAGTCCCCAATGCCTGTGGGGCTGGACTCGGGGTGAGCGCAGGCCCAGGAGGAGCTGCATCCACTTACACGCTGCCAGAGCGGAGCAGCCGTGCCAGCGCACCTCGAGCCACGCTTCAGGGAAGGGAGCCTGAGGCAGAGACAGCCGCTGGGGTGAGAGCTGCAGCTGCCTCCCCGGACACAAGCCCCATCTCTGACTGGCCCTGTCATGGCTCACTGAGGGCAGGCAGGGGGCCTACAACTAACCCAGCAGGAGATGAGGCCATGGCAAGCCTAGGGCTAACACGTGTGTGTGTGTGTGTGTGTGTGTGTGTGTGTGTGCGTGCGCGCGCACGCATGCTAGACAGTGGCTCATTTGGGCCCTGTGGTCCCACTCAGCCTGGGGTCAGAAGTAGCAGGTCACTTTCAGCCAAAACAAGAACTTACCCTAAAATTGTTTACAGAAGACCTACCGGCCAACCATGTGACCCCAACTGGGGAAATCCCTCAGCCTGCCCTGTCAGGGCCCACCTGGCTCTAAAGTCTAGGGGGCTATGAAGGGGAAGGTGCGGCTGGCTGGGTCTCCGGCAGCCCCCAGACCAGCAAGGACACTCACCCAGCTGCTCCAGCATCTTGTCACACTCATCAAGCACGAAGTGTTTCACATTTCTCAGGTTGAGGCTCCTGTTTCGCACGAGTGCCAAGATGCGTCCTGGAGTCCCCACCACAATGTGGGGACAGTTCTTCTTTAACACCTCTTCATCTTTCTTGATAGAAAGGCCCCCGAAGAACACAGACACCTATGCAGGTGGAGAAAAGTCACTTTTGCCCATCTAAGGGCTGATACCTCACGTCCTACTCCATGCTGACAGCCACCCAGACTGTGGCCCTGCCGACTCAGTCTGCAGCAGGCCTCAATACCCCAAGCCTAGAGAGGCCTGAGAGCCTGGGCACAGCTCCACTGAAAAGCAGCCCAGGGCTGGGACCAGTGCAGGTCTCTGGGGGCCATGCATAATTCATCAGGCTTTAAAGGAGTATAAACCACCGCAAACCTCAAAGGCAGCTGCTGTAGCCAAGCTTGGTAAATGCTGGCTCGGCCAAAGCTAAGTCCAGCCAGGCTGCAGAGGACCACATGGCGCCAGGCCCAGCTCAAGGGGGCTCACCTTGACACTGGGCATGTACTTGGAGAAGCGCTCATACTCCTTGCTGATCTGAAAGGCCAGCTCCCGAGTGTGGCACATGACCAGAACCGTCACCTGAGGGTGGGCAGGAGAGATTCACTCAAGGCAATATCCTAAATCCTCCCCAGCCAGAGCCCACACTACTGTTCTCTAGCCAGCATCAGACCCAGTGCTGAGTCTCTGCTCTCCAGCTACACTGGCCTTCTGCAAGCACACCACAACCTCCCACTAAACCTCCCTCCTCTGTGTACCCTAAGGAAACAAAGGCTCATGCACCCACACGCAGCACAAGGATGTTGCCCCAACATGACAAGAACAGAACACCAGTATTCACCTCAATTATACCCCAAGAGTGGAACACAATTTTCGTGACATGAGAAGACAACTATGGCCTGTCAATAACAGCAGCAGTAACAAAGCTGTGTGCAGTGTAACCCCCCTTGAGAAATAGACAATTTAGAACGTACATGACAAAATAACAACCATGTCTCTGGATGGTAAAACTGGACACTTTCCAGTTTTTCTCTTGGCTTATTATTTTTGTGGGGAATTTTGTTAAAACTAAGTACTGTACTTCATTTTAAAAGCCTGCAAAAAGAATGTGGGAGCAGCAATTTTTAACAGGAGGAGTTGTGGTCTATGCTACCTCAGGTAGCTTAGGACTGGGAGGGAGGGTGCCCACTCACCTGTCCATTGACAGGCTCAATCTGCTGTAGGGTGGCCAGCACGAACACTGCCGTCTTGCCCATTCCAGACTTGGCCTGGCACAGGACATCCATGCCCAGGATGGCTTGGGGAATACACTCATGCTGAACTAAGGGAGAAAGAGCCCATGAGTGATTGGAAACTGGATGCTCCCTCTGTGTGGGCCCCTCCCCAGGTGGCTGAGGGAACCACAGCAGGGGCAGTCAGGGGAGGGGTGTGGTGGGGAGGAACAAGGAGATATACCCTCAGATGGATGCTCAAAGCCACAGTCCACTATGGCCCTCAGGAGCTCGGGCTTCAGCAGAAAATCCCGGAAGCCAGAGCTGTGGATTGAAACATAGGACCCCTTGACATCTTTCTTCGGGGGCACTGGGGTGCTCTCTGCAGGAGCCTGGGGCTCTTCATCTTCCTCATAATCCAGGAGCTCGTTTTCCACATCCTGCTCCGCCATAATGCTGAGAACAGAGGAGGGAGAAAGGGCCCAGAGAAGCAACTGAGATGTATGCAGGAAAACCCACCAGAAAGGGAGAAGGCTACACAGTGGCTGCAGGCTGTTGACATAGGTCCAAGAGGAGCAATACACTGAAGTCCTATCTTAGGGGCTGGCCTGGAAAGCCACCTAGCTGATAAAGCTGAGAAAGGACATCATTTCCCCACATTGACTCCAGCAGCACATTCTGTCAGCTCCACCTGTTCAGCAACACCCAGCTTCAGCCTGTGGTTATGGCCACATATCTACCTCTCTTTTCCAAGCCACCTCAGCTGTCCCTGCTCCCTGCCAACTACACCCACATGTGCACACACACCCTCCACAAAAGCTTCACTTGCTCTCAGAGTGATATCCCAATTACTCCCTAAGGCCCTCTTAACCCACCTCCTTGTCCCCTGCTGACCTCATTCCATACCACTCCTTTCAAATCACCACAGCCTTGCTTGATTGCTCAGACTCAGGGCACCCCTACCTCAAGCTTTTATAGCCTGCTGATGCCACCAGAATGAGTTGCTCCTAGGTCTTTGCACAAATGCCTCCTTCTCAGCATTCTGGTCTTAGTTCTAATTAACTGCCTGAGACCACCTAGCCTAAAGGAGCCCTGTCCCTATCAATCGCCATCAATCCAAAGGGAATCCACCCAGCCTGCACCTGATGCTGCAGAGACCTGAGTCTGTGAGGGAGCAGTGTCTGCCCAGCCCCAACTCTCCAGTCCTGGTTCCTCCCACTCTCTGTGGTCTGCACTGGGGAATAATGAAGTGCTCTCATGAAAAGGCCTCCCATTGGGCCTGGGCCAATAAAAATGAAGCTGAGATGGTAAATGGAATTAATATATAGCTAGCTCACCTCCTGGCTCTATTTAATCCAATACATACACAGCTTCTCCTGGGTATAAGATGTGCTACAAGTGCTACAGGGACCCAAATCTGACAATGCTGTCTTGTCACTCCTGCCCCACCCCAGCCTCCTAACTAGGGGACAGAAGTGCTGAAGGAGCCCCTCTTTCTGAGCTAGGTGCAGAGGGTCCTGGCCCTCCTGTCACTCATTCTCTCTGTGACTTCATCTAGCCCCAGGGTTTTCACCACCTCTGTGCTGAGGCCTCTCAAACTTGTGTCTCTAACAGCAATGATTCCCCTCAACTCCAGACTCAGTTACCAGACTCCCCTCAACTCCACACTCAATTACCAGTTGCCTCTTCCACATTTCCCTTTGTAAGTTGAGTTCAAAATGCCCAGAGAAAACCCTCCATTTCTCCCCATAGGCTGCTTCCCAATCTCAGAAAAGACAATTCTATTCTCTCAATGGCTCTGTCTTCTCTCTCATCTTCCTGTTCAATCAGACAACAAATCCCACCTGAATGATCAGGCCAGTTCTTACCCCTGGTACCTTGTATGCCAATCTGTCATTACCTTTCTTTTTAAAGTCAGAACAGCTATATTGAGACGTTCACGTGCTACACCGTTTAAAAGTGTACAATTCAGCCCTGGCAGGTTTGGCTCAGCGGTTAGAGCATCGGCGTGCAGACCAGAGAGTCCCGGGTTCAGTTTCCGCTAAGGGCACGTACCTTGGTTGCAGTATGTCCCCAGCCCAGGTTGGGGTCGTGTGGGTGGCAACCAATCAATGTGTCTCTCTCACATCGATGTTTCTCTCTCTCTTCCTCCCTCTCTCCCTCCTGCTCTATCTGAAGATAAATGCAAAAAAAATGTCCTCGGGTGAGGATTAAAAAAAAAAAGTGTACAATTCAATGGTTTTTAAAGTAATCACAGATATATACAATCATCACCACAGTCAGTTTTAGAACATTTCACCACCTCAAACAAACCCTGTACTCTTTAGCTATCATCATATCCCCCCAATCCATTTGGCAACCACTAGTCTACTTTCTTTTCTATGAATATGCCTGTTTTGGACATTTCATATAATGGAACCATATAATATGTGGTCCTGCCCAGCCGGTGTGGCTCAGTGGTTGAGCATCGACCCATGCACCAAGAGGTGGCCAGTTTGATTCCCGGTCAGGGCACATGTCCAGGTTATGGGCCCGATCCCCCAGTTGGGGGCATGCAGAAGGCAGCCAATCAATGTTCTCTCTCATTGATGTTTCTCTCTCTCTCTCTCTCTCTCTCGCTCTTCCTTCCTCTCTCTCTAAAATCAATAAAGAAGGGGGAAAAAAAAGAGTAGGACTGACTGGTTAACATTGAGGCAGAAGACAAAGGTGGAAAAGCTGGTCAAGTCCAGGGCATTTGTACTAGGGAATCTCTGGTTAGGTTTTAGATTTGAGTGACTCAATCAGTATTTGCCCTTCATTCGCCCAAGAGTAAGTTACTGGGAGTAGGAGTTGGGCATTAGACCAGCATCAGGGAAAACCAGTCACCAAGGGAAAGAGGATTGACCAAGGTAGGGGCCTTATTAGTTAGGGAAGAGGGTGAATGACTACAAGGTGGGACCATGCCCTGGGTGATCTGTGGTCAGTAGACAGCCAGCGTATGCTATACTGGGCTTCAAACTTAGCTGGCCATGAAAAGAGGTGTATTTAAAAGAAATAAAGAGGCCAAAGTTGTTTTGTTTTGAAGGATAGGTAGATTTGAGAACATACTGAGGCACAAAATTTTCTAGAAAGTGGCTAGCCAGGATCAAAAGCTCAAAACAAACTAGACCAGAAGATTGGGCGAGGTTTGTCCCGCCCGGAGGGGTTGACAGACTGCTGAGGCCCCAGGAGCGGATGGACTTGGATGCTGACATCACAAGTGACAACTCAGACACGCACCCGGACCCTTTCACCCTCAAATCCCAGGAAGGCTATCCACTTCAGAGTTTGTCCCCTAGTTGGACATGGTTTTTGACCTAAGTCTCTGGAACCACGAATCTCCCTAAACTCAGAGCAAGGACAGAGCCATGTGGGGGATGGAAGTCCCTCGGGCTCGGAGAACCCTGTCACGTCTACAAACTCCGGCTTCTCCCATTGCGGCCCCCGACCCCGGCGTCGCCCTCTAAACCCCTCCCCCAAACAGTTCCGGGACGCCTCGAGGTTTCCTCGAACAGGCAGGCTCTCTCCCGAATTAGGGATCGCCCTGCGGGGCGCCATGACAGCACCTCCCGGAAACGGGCTCCGCATCCCGCGCGCCAACTGCCGTCCCGCCCCTGGCGCATGCGCTCCGGCGACCAACGGCTGCAGACGCGCGCGCCCCAACCGCCCTGCCCCACCTGGTCTCGCGCCCCCATTTCCTTCTCCCCTCAAACTCCGGCGTCTCCCCTCGCCTGCTCACCCGCAGCTCCCACGTCCCCGCACCGCGGCCCCGCGCCCCGACCTGCCGCTTACCTGGTTCCCCGTTCTCCTCCGCGTGCTACGAGGAGAGCCGATCAACCACGGTTACCGGTCCCGCGCCCCGATACGAGCTGTAGCGCTTCCTGCCTTCTGCGTTCGGCTGAGGGTCTGCTCACTGGACCGCTGGCTTTTCAGTCAAGAGAGGCGGAAGCGTTGATTGGATTCCGCGGAAGACGTCGGGAGGCTATTGGTGGAGAGAGGCGAGAGGGCGTGCCTTTTGCCTCGGATTCGTTGGTCAATCTAAAAATAGGCGCCCGCGTGGGTTGGGCGGGCGTCTGCCTGCGTACCATCACGTGACCGAGGTTTGTCCCACTGTGGGAGCCGTCATATTTGATACTGGCAATCGAACCCGGTCTGATTGGCCTATAGCGAGTGTGTCACTGCTATGAAATGTGGCCTCTGTGCTGGGCACGGAATTTAGCGCTTTTGTGGTGGCATTAATCGCGACCTTCCGGTCCTCTGGAGGGTTGGCTCTGAAAAGGCTCTGAGGAAGATTGGGAAGTTGGAAAGACTCCAGCGTGGAGAGGACATTTTGTGCCTGCAGTGGAGCAGGGGTTGGTGAGAGAAGTGGTCGTAGCAACAGTTGAGAATCTTGTCCTGAGTCAGACGCTGTGCTAGTGGGCATGCAGGTTCAGGCAACAAAACCAAAATCTAGATGTTTTCCTTTAGTACTTGACTGAGGTCAAGTTTATAGTAAAGGGAACAGATTGTCACCCGAGTGACTATTGCCCAGTGAAGATACGGAACATTTCCAACAAGTTCCCTTGTGCCCTCCCAAGTCAACCACACCTTTTGTCACCGTACCTCCCTCATCGCCCCTACCTGGGAACCACTATGTGGATTTCTATCACTATAGTTTTGTCTGTTCTTGAATTTGATATAAATGGAACATACAATAGATTGTCTTTTGTGTCTGGCTTCTTTTGCTCAACAAAATGTTTTGAGATTTGTCCATGTTGCTGCACATATCAATAATTCATTCTTTTTATTGCTGGGTAGTATTCCACTGCGTAGTTATACCACAATATAACTAACACAGTTTTTCCATTCACTTATTTTTTTTATTTTTTAATTTATTTTATTTTTTTTTTGGTACATGCCCCTAGCGGGAACCGAACCCGGGACTCTCTGGTCCGCAGGCCCACGCTCCAACCGCTGAGCCAAACTGGCCAGGGCTCACTTATTTTTTTTAAATAGGTGTTTATTGATTTCAGTTACTCAGTCCTTGCCCACACCTGGTATAGTCAGTCTTTTCTCAGCTACGTTTTGATTTGGGGATTTGAGGGGAGCTTCCTTGGGTAGGCAGGTCAAACAGATAAGCCTGCTCTAGCATTTAGGTCGCCCTAGGCCCCTGACACAGTTAACCCTTACACCACTGTTTTCCAAGGAGGTTCCAGCATTTCAATTTCATTTCATCTAGGCTATCTTGGGGTCTATATTCTAGACATTGAATATAAAGCTAAAGTTATTAGAAGTATAGTTTCAGCCAAAAAGCCCAATGAAGAGAAATTAGTCAATCCAGAGGGAGACTTTACATACCATAAATAGATATTGTATGTAATAATTACACCATAGCACTTACAGAGCACCTGCTATGTGCCCTGCAGGGTCAGGATGAGGGTGAGGCATGCAAAATTTAAGGGGGCACCAAAAACAAAAGAAGACAAAAAAAAAACAAACAAAAAACACCTCAGTCATCAAAATAATATTTGAATGCACAATTTTAAAATCAAAACTTTTATTTTTATTTTACTTAAAAACAAAATTTTTTAAAATCCTCACCCAAGTGTATTTTTCCATTTATCTTCAGATAGAGTAGGAGGGAGGGCGAGAGAGAGAGAGAGAGAGAGAGAAACAGCGATGTGAGAGAGACTCATCTATTGGTTGCCTCCTGCACGACCCCGACCAGGGCCCGGGACTGAACCGCAATGGAGGTGCATGCCCTTGACCGGAATCAAACCCACTACTCTTTGGTCCACAGGCTAGTGCTCAGACTGCTGAGCCAAACCGGCCAGGACTATTTTTATTTATTTTTTAATCCTCACCCAAAGATATGTTTTTATTGATTTTAGAGGGAGAGGGATAGAGAAACATCAAAGTGAGAGTGGAACATCAATCAGTTACCCGGTCAGGGTGCATACGGGAGGTAAATGATCGATGTTCCTCTCTCACTTCAATGTTTCTCTCTCCCTCTCATCTCCTCTCCCTCTAAAATCAATAAAAACATATTTAAAAAAAATTAAAGTAGACAGGAATCAGTAACAGTGCTGCATGATGCCAAGACATGTTAATGCCTGAGGCAGAAGAAAAAGATCAAGATTACCGATGCTGTCTTTTTTTTTTTTTTTTAATATTTTTCTTTTATTGATTTTAGAGAAAGAGGAAGGAAGAGGGAGAGATAGAAACATCAATGAGAGAGAACATCGATTGGCCGCCTCCTGCATGCCCCACACTGGGGATCGGGCCCACAACCTGGGCATGTGCCCTGAGGAATCGAACTGGCGACCTCTTGGTGCATGGGTTGATGCTCAACCACTGAGCCACACCAGCTGGGCTGATGCTGTCTTTATCTGAACTTTTTGCACGAATTAAAAAAAATTATTGCATTAAAACATTGTGTCTCTTGAGTTTTCTGGCACCCCCTTAAATTTTGTACCTGAGGTAATTGCCTCACTCTCCTTACCCTAGGTCCTGCCCTAGTGTTCAGCCTTGTCCTAAGAAATCTAAATATATACAGAGATTGAATCTGAGCCCCACACAGAGGTGTGTGCATTAGCATATTCACTGTCAGGTGGGTGACCTGAGGTCCAGAGAGGATTAATTCCAGGCCCAAGGTCCCACCACTATCAGGGTTTCGAGCCTAGGCTATCTCCCTGCATTAGACTTGGCCAGCATCCTCTGAAGGGAGAGAGAGACCAAAGCCTGGAGAAAACAATTCCCCCAGGGAAAGAGGAGGTGTCCCAGGAAAGCAGGTGGGAGGCTAGCTCGGGAGTAATTAGATCATCTGAGAGGAGTTGAGGAGGCGGCTGAAGCCAGCTGAGTCCAGGTGAGAAGTCTGGGAAAACAGCAAAACACTCCAGCACACCCACCATTCATGCAGCCAGGGGGAGCTTCTACTATTTAAAAAGCAAACAAACAAACAAACAAACAAACACTCCCCCTAAAACTTTATATCCAGAAAAGGAAAAGATCAGAGCCTCCTAAAGTACACCTACCACTCAACCACCCAACATTAACAAACATTAAAAATTTTTATATTGGCCCTGGCCGGTTTGGCTCAGCGGTTGGAGCGTCGGCCTGCGGACCAGAGAGTCTCGGGTTCGGATTCCGCTAGGGGCACATACCCCCCCCCCAAAAAAAATTTTTATATTGGTTTGATCAATTCAGAATTATTTTTAAGATATAAAAGAGTTAGCCTTGGCCAGTGTGCTCAGTGATTAGAGTATCAGCCGTACACAAAAGGGTCACAGGTTCGATTTCTGGTCAAGGGCATGTACCTGGGTTGTAGGTTCAATCCCCAGCCCTGGTCTGTGCTCATATGGGAGGCAGCCAGTTGATGTGTCTCTCTCTCACATTGGTGTTTCTCTCTCTGTTTCTCTCTCTACCCCACCCCTCCCTTCCATTCTCTCTAAAAATTAATGGGAAGCCTTGGCCAGTTTGGCTCATCGGTTAGAGCATCAGCCTGTGGACCAAAGAGTCCAGGGTTCGATTCTGGCCAAGGGCACGTACCTCGGTTGCGGTTCATCCCTGGCCCCGGTTGGGGTTGTGCGGGTGGCAACCAATTGATGTGTCTCTCTCACATCGATGTTTCTCTCTCTCTCTCCCTTCCTCTGTCTCTAAAAAAATCAATAAAAACAATATTTTAAACGCCCTGGCCGGTTTGGCTCAGCGGTTAGAGCGTCGGCCTGCGGTCCAGAGAGAACTAAGGGCACGTTCCTCGGTTGCAGTTTGTCCCCAGCCCTGGTTGGGTCGTGCAGGAGGCAACCACTCAATGTGTCCCTTTCACGTCAATGTTTCTCTCTCTCTCTCTCTCTCTTCCTCTCTCTCCCTCCCACTCTAGCTGAACAAAAAATGGAAAAATGTCCTCGGGTAAAATGTCCTCAGGTGAGGATAAAAAAAAAAATCCTCAGGTGAGGATTAAAAAAAAAAAAAGGATTTAAAACACACCCGCCCAAATGGTTAAAAAGACTGACAGTGCCAGGGGCTGGAGAGGCTCTGGTGAGCATGTAAAACAAGAAAGTCACTTTGGGAAATGATTTGGCAGTTTGTAATAAGGTTAACCAGGTTTCTCAACCTCAGCACTCCTGCTGTTTGGGCCGGATCATTCTTTGTGATGGGGGCTGTTCCACTGTGTGTTCAGCAGCATCCCTGGTCTTGACCAGTAGATGCGTAGCAACCACCCCACCCCCAGTGGTGACAACGAAAAATCTCTCATATCTCCAGACATTGCTAATGTTCTCCCTGGGGGAGGGGACAAAATCACCCCAGACGAGATCCACTGGGTTAAACAGGCACCTATCTCATGATTAAGCAACCCTCTTAGGTAGAGTACATGAAATACTTTTTGCCCATAAAAAGATAACGAGCAATGAACATTGTTTATGCACAATAGCTCTAAACTGCTAATAACCCAAAAGTCCATTAACAAGTGAATAAAGAAACTGTGGTCCATCTACACCATGGAATACCACTAGAAATAAAAAGGAATGAGTTATTGATACACAGGGCATCATCGATGAATGTCAAAAACTTGTTTGTCGTGAATATACTATTGTGTGGTAAATGAGAACATGGATCCCTTCCCATGCTCTAACTCCCCTTCCCACCTTACGGGAAATATAGTGAAGGCCTTCAGTAAGTAGACTGTGGGACCTTGGGAACCTAGCCAGCTCCTCAGTCAAGAAAATAGCTAGCAAAGTTTTTGTTTTCAATATGTTTTTATTGATTTGAGAGAGAGAGGAGGGAGAAGGAGAGAGAGAAACATCAATTGGCTGCCTCCTGCATGCCCCCTATTGAGGATCAAGCATGTGCCCTGACCGGGAATTGAACCAGTGACCTTCTGGTGCAATGCTCAACCAACTGAGCCACACCAGCCGGCACAGCTAACAGTTTTGATTTCACACAGCTTGTGCAAAAATACATCCCCCTCCTCCTGCAGGCTGGATGGACTTAGCAGTTCAACTTCACCAGTGGCAGCCAGTGTGGCGGTAAACTTCACTGATTGGCCACCACTGGTGTGCCTGTGAGTCCTAATAAACCCACGTCTTTCACAGCCAGTCTTCTGGGTTATTTCTTTGGGAATCCAAGAACAACATGCTGAGGTTTCCTGGGACCTCAGCACTTTGCATAACAATTGGCATAGTCGGCAGGATGGATTCCAGAGAAATTCCCGTGGAGTTGAGGGCTGGGGAAAAGGGAATGGGAGGCAGTGTGTAATGTAGTGGGGGGGACCCCACTTTCAAGAAGGAGCTCCATGTGGTATGAGGTGGCACCCCTTGGGACCACCGAGGGAGTTTTCCGGGGACGTCTAGAAAACACCAGCAAGACTGCTTTCAGTCCTGGTGTCAGTGGCGTGGAAGCGCTGCTGGCAAAATGAAAGGAAAAATAAATGAGTCTTTTGAACACCTTGAATCCGCCTCCTAAAGACTCGGAGGCTGCTGTGGTTCCAGGGACAGTGTGGGGGATCGGTGATGCCCCAGAGCCCTGTGTGGGCTGCGGGGGCAGCATGGGAGTAAAAATAACTGGCACTTTTACATTCTAATTGTTATCTTGGACTGTTACATCTTACAGAAAGCAAAGTTCTTTGTCAACTGCATTATAATCAGATCTATAACCATGTCATTTTTAAGTTTTGTCATTCAAAGACAGTCACTGTTTTACTCTGATGCATTTGCAAAGAGATTTCATCTTAAAGATCCATGGCAGGACTGTGTCTTATCCTAAAATAGAGTTTTCTGAGAATAAATTTTCAGATCACGCCTTCAAACCAGATTTATGAAAATACTGACGGATGATCTGGATCAAAAAGAATTGATCGCCCTGGTGGTTTGGCTCAGCGGTTAGAGCAGTGGTCTGCGGACCAAAGGGTCTCTGGTTAGATTCCAGTCAAGGGCACGTACCTGGGTTGCAGGTTGGATTCCCAGCCCCTGTCTGGGTCGTGTGGGAGGCAACCAATTGCTGTGTCTCTCACATCAATGTTTCTTTGTTTTCTAAATATAAGGACACTTGTTTTTTCCTTAGAGCAGTTTGGTAAATTATACCTTTGTAAGCAATACCAAGGCATTTATATTTTTCTCCCTACCTGATCCCTCTAGAATTCAGAAACTCTTAATGAGTGAGTATTATTTGATTTTCATGGCAATATGGTTGTTTTCATGAATTCAATGAGAATCTGTTCTGTTTATAACAGGACACAATTGAAAATTGGTTTATTACCAAGACTTTGACTGGAATGTCATGTTTGAGAGAGACGTACATGGACTCTGAATACCATCAGAAAACTTTAAGGAATTAAGATTGACTTTGTCCAAGTCCAAATCTTGACTATTGTAAATGAAAAACTCACAGACAACAGTATGCTGATTACCAACAGGAAAAGGATGGGGGGAAGCAGAGAAGGGTATAGAGGGATAAATGGTGATGGATGGAGACTTGACTTGAAGTGGTGTGTGCACAATGCAGTATACAGATGATGTGTTGTAGAAATGTGCACCTAAAACCTTTGTGCTTTTTTTCTTTTTCTTTTTTCAGATAGAGTGGGAGGGAGAAAGGGAGGGGGAGAGAGAGAGAGAGAGAAAGAGAAATATCGATTGGTTGCCTCCCCCATGATGCCAACCAGGGCCAGGATGGAACTGCAACTGAGGTACATACATGCCCTTGACCGGAATTGAACCTGCAACTCTTTGGTCCACAGGCTGACGCTCTAACCGCTGAGCCAAAACCGACCAGGGCTGTGCTCTTTTTAAAAATATATATATCTTTTTTTATTTTTAGAGAGAGGGGAAGGTAGAAGGAGAGAGAGAAACATTGATTCCAGAGTGAAACACTTATCAGCTGCCTCCTGCACACCCTCTACTGGGGATCAAGCCTGCACCCCTGGGCTCGTGCTCTGACCAGGAATCAAACCGGCAACCCTTCAGTGCACAGGACGATGCTCAACCAACTGAGCCACACTGGCCAGGGCAACACCTCTGTGCTCTTATAAGGAAAGGACAACAGTGGGATTGGCAGAAGAGGCACCAGTGGGCATTTAAGAAGGCAAAAAAGCTGTTAAAGAGCTACAGGCACTTGGTATCTATGATCCAGCCCTATCTGGGGAACTGGATGTCCATGTAACCCAGGAGGGTTGTTGTGGGGTCTCTGGTAGTGACAGAGGAGACTGCATCCCAAAAGGGTTTTGGTCCTAGGTATGGAAAGGGGCTGAAGAGAGATGCAACCTAAGGGAGAAACAGCTCTAGGCCACCTACCACACCGTACAAGCAACAGAGCCTACATTACAACAGAACTCTCTGTTGTAATGGTGCGGACCCCCTATCCCACCACGGGGTGGCTGCACAATGTGTCCCACCTGGAAATCTGGTGCAGCACAGACACAAGTTATGAGATGGAGTGTTTACCTGCAGCAGAGATGTGTCCATTCAACGTTCCCCTTAGCCGGGAATTGCAGACGCTGTTGAGTCCAGTCCCCTTTGTGTCAGGAGATGCTGAAAAGGCACTTGAAGAAGAGCTTATTGGCCCTTCACCAGTGAGAGCAGGTATGGTTCCAGTGCCACCTGAGGCATGGTATACCCATGGCCCATGCAAAGGACAGCCTCCTAGCCCTGGCCAGTTTGGCTCAGCGGTTAGAGCATCGGCCTGAAGTCCAGAGAGACCCGGGTTCGGTTCCCGCTAGGGGCATGTACCTCGGTTGCAATTTGTCCCCGGCCCTGGTTGGTCGCGCGGCAGGCAGCCACTCGATGTGTCCCTTTCGCATCGATGTTTCTCTCTCTCTCTCTCTCTCTTCCTCTCTCTCCCTCCCACTCTATCTGAACAAAAAATGGAAAAATGTCCTCGGGTGAGGATTGAAAAAAAAAAAAAAAGGACAGCTTCCTAAATAGCATGCTCAGGACTGTACTATCAACAACAGACCCCTGTGGAGACAAACCATGTGACCTGAGACCTGACATATGGATGGTTGTACAGACTAAGGAGATGACTCATATCATGTCACAGAACATCAACCATTACAATGTCCAGTTATGATGGACAGATGTGCTCACTGGCATTCGATGGCTAGAAGAGGCCCCAGCAGAAGACCTGGCTACACAGGAAAATGAAACATGCAGGGCAAAAAACCCTATGAGCAACAGCTAAATCCTGAGACCTCCCATTGAAAATGACTGACATTATTACAGCTTGTCAGCAGTGTTCTCTATGTGCAGAGCAGCATCTGCGTCCCTTGCTGGCAACGACAGGACATTATCTGCAAGACTGGGCTGAGAGCCACAACATTGAACTGTGACTATACCTCCATTAAGATCCAACAGGAGCTGGACTGATAGAACATTATAATGGACTGTTGAGCCTGGCTGGTGTGGCTGAGTGGATTGAGTGTCATCCTATGGACTGAGAGGTACCAATTCAATTCCTGTTCAGGGCACAGGCCCGGGTTGCGCGCTTGATCCCCAGTAGGGGGCGTGCAGGAGGCAGCGGATCGATGTACAGTATCTCTCTCATATCAATGTTTTTATCTCTCTCTCCCTCCCTCTCTCTCTAAAAAATAAATGAAAAAAAAAACACATATTTATAATAGACTGTTAAAAAATGCCCTGAAGCCTGGCCAGTGTGGCTCAGTGGTTGAGCATCAACCCATGCACCAAGAGTTTGCTGGTTCGATTCCCGGTCAAGGCACATGCCCAGGTTGTGGGCCCGATCCCCAGTGGGGGGCATGCAGGAGATGGCCAATCAATGTTCTCTGTCATCGATGCTTCCATCTCTCTCTTCCTCTCCCTTCCTCTCTCTCTAAAAATCAATAAAAAGAAAAAAATAATGCCCTGAAGCCCAGCCGGTGTGGCTCAGTGGTTGAGCATCAACCCATGCAACAAGAGGTTGCCGGTTTGATTCCCAGTCAGGGCACATGCCCAGGTTGTGAGCCCCATCCCCAATGGGGGGCATGCAGGAGGCGGCTAATCGATGTTCTCTCTCATCGATGTTTCTATCTCTCTCTCCCTACCTCTCTCTCTCTAACATCAATAAAGAAAAAATTTTTTTAAAAAATGCCCTGAAGCCTTGGCTGGTTTGGCTCAGTGGTTAGAGTGTTGGCCTGCGGAACAATGGGTCGTGGGTTCGAGTTTGGTCAAGGGCATGTACCTCAGTTGCAGTTCATCCCTGGCTGTGGTCGGGGTCGTGTGGGAGGCAACCAGTTGATGTGTCCCTCTCATGTCGATGTTTCTCTCTCTCTCTCTCTCTCCCTCCCTCCCTCCCTCCCTCCCTCCCACTCTATCTGAGGATAAAAAGAAAAATATCCTTGCCCTGGCCGGTTTGGCTCAGCGGTTAGAGCGTCGGCCTGCGGTCCAGAGAGACCCGGATTCGGTTCCCGCTAAGGGCATGTACTTCGGTTGCAGTTTGTCCCCGGCCCTGGTTGGTCGTGTGGGTGGCAGCCACTCGATGTGTCACTTTCACATCGATGTTTCTCTCTCTCTCTCTCTCTCTCTCTCTTCCTCTCTCTCCCTCCCACTCTATCTGAACAAAAAATGAAAAAATGTCCTCGGGTGAGGATAAAAAAAGAAAAAAAAATATCCTTGGATGAGGATTAATAAAAAAAAAAAAAAGAAAGAAAAAAATTTAAAAATTTTTTAAAAAAATTTAGGGAGGGTCGTTATAAGGATGCACCGCAAGACTCTCTGATGTATTATACTACTCATTTTTCTGATGAAAAGCCCTGACCAGATCAGCGTTCCAGATGCTGCAGCAGACCTGGGCATCCCCACAGAGAGTGCAGGTTCGAACAACGGATGCTGAGATAAGAACTTGTTGGGGAGTGGAAAATAACCTGCTGATGCCAGCACCCTGGGACATGCACCCTAGAGCTGGTGTATTAACCTGGCCCTGGGAAACTCAAACTGGTACCCTCTGGTGTGCTCTCCTAGGCCCATGGTGGGAGGATTTTGCCCAGGGCTTGCTCATACAACCTACCATAACTGGTAAGTGGCTAACTACTATTCCATTGGGCAGATTTGTATTCCTCCTCTCACAGCTAACATTCTAGGCCAGGGAGACATCACTGTCAAAAGATATGGTATAGAAGGCCAGGGAGGCCAACTGGATAAGCTACTATTATTACTCAGGATAAAACAATGGCCTGTATACTACCCACTAGTGCGGATTTGCCTCTGTTGGTGCCTACTAAACATTTGCCTTATTCTCCTTAGTTCAGTGCAGGCTAACAGCTTTGCAAGGTGAGCTGATGAAGTAACTCTCTGGTCCAATGTTTCAAACTGTTGGGTGTGTTCAGAGATGCCCCTCTCTGCTACTGTTGGGCTGCTTTAGAAAACAAATCCAGTCAACCCGACAGAATGATCCCGATACCGTGGTCATTTAACCTGGTTATGAATAACTGGAAAAGAGCAAAGGGAAGCCCAAATATTATAAGCATGCCCAGTAAAGTCTGGGTGAAATAAGGAAGGTAACTGCCTGTCAGTCACACCTGGGAACGAGTCATTGGCCAGAGTAGGCATGGCCATTGCAAGCAGGGGAAGATTTAAAACTATTGTTTTGTTTTCTTTATTGATTTTTAGAGAGAGAGGAGGGAGAGGGAGAGAGAGATAGAAACATTGATGAGAGAGAACATCAATTGGCCGCCTCCTGCATGCCCCCCACTGGGGATTTGGCCCACAAACTGGGCATGTACCCTGTCCCGGAATAGAACTGGTGACCTCTTGGTGCATGGGTCGACGCTCAACCACTGAGCCACACCATCCAGGCAAGCAGGGGAAGATTTAAGATACCTACACTCCTAAACAAAGGAGTTTACTCTTTTGCCTCTTGGCTCCTGCCCTTGTGCCTCTCTTGCTTGTTCGCACTTGACTCCTGGCTTTCAGGGGCTCTCCTATATTCGCCCACGTGGCCCACAGCCATGTCGACCCCATACTGCAACTAGCCTAATGCTAAACCAGACCCAGCTCCACCATGGAACAGAAACTTTGGACACTGGCTTTACTTCTAGCTCAACACATCTTCCAGAACTGGATTAAGGGGAATGGGACTTTAGAAACCGAGGGATATAATGCCACATCTCATCCTCCCTGGAGTTCTCCAGAAATTCTTATTCCAGTGGTACCCCAAGACCTCCACTCCCACTAGCAATGGAGAAATCCATGCATTTCTCCAATAACAATCCTATCTCAACATGATTTGGAAAGTTTTCTTGGGACTGGAGATCTGTTTTATTTATTTATTTATTTATTTATTTATTTATTTATTTATTTATTTTTAATTTTTTTTCCCTTTATTGATTTTAGAGAGAGAGGAAGTGAGAACAAGAGAGAGATAGAAACATCAATGAGAGAAAACAGTGACTGGCCGCCTCCTGCATGCCCCCCACTGGGGTTTGGGCCCACAACCTGGGCATGTGTCCTGACCTGGAATCGAACCGGCGACCTCTTAGTGCATGGGGCAACGCTCAACCACTGAGCCACACCAGCCGGACTGGAGATCTGTTTTATATACTCTGATACTAATATGTATAGGTCTGTTATTCCTTTACTGTATGTTACGTTGTTGCTGTAAAATATAAATGCAATGTCTCACCCATCCTCCTCCATCCCCAGGTTATATGCTGAAGATATAATGATCAGATTGTATGGGAGTAGAGAGGGAAGGTACCCATGTTAGAGTGGAATGTATGGTAAATGGGAACATGGGCCCCTTCCCATGCTCTAACTACTCCCACCCCCCCCACCCCCCCACCCCCCGCCGTGGTAAGATGATGAAGGCCATCAGTAAGTGGACTGTGAGACCTTGGGAGTCTAGCCAGCTCCTCAGTCAAGAAAACAGCTAGCAGTTTTGATCTCACACAGCTTGCACAAAAACACATCCCCCTCCCCCTGCATGCCCTGTTTTTCTTTTTTCTGTACTCTATAAAAACTTGTGTTGGGAAAGTCTGGGTGGTGGTGAAACAATAGCACTGGCTGCCTGCCCCTGGTATGGCCTGCCCGCAGGCCAGATGGGACTTAGCGGTTCAACTTCACCAGTGGCAGCCGGTGTGGTGGTAAACTTCACTGATCCAGCTGCCACTGGTGTGCATGTGAGTCCTAATAAACCCACATCTTTCACAACCAGTCCTCCGGGTTATTTCTTTCAGAACCCAAGAACAATATGCTGAGGTTTTCTGGGTCCTCAGTACTTTGCATAACAATGAAAAAAATCACCAGATTGTACACTTAAAAAGAGTGAATTATATGGTACACGAATTGTATTTCAATAGAAACAAAACAAAACGTGTTGAAAGAATCCAGACATAAAAAAAAATTATAAAATGATTCCATTCAGTATGAAGTTTAAAAAGAGGTAGAATTAATTTATGATGATAGAGTGTATAGGACGAGGTTGCTTGGGAAAGGACACATGTGAAATGGAGAGTGGACTGCGTAGTGGTCATAGGGGTGTACACATATAGTAATTCACAGAGCCATGCACCCAAAGATCTGTGTACTTTACCATTTGTAAATTGTACCTCAATCAAAATAATTAATAATTAAAAATAAAAGACATAATACATTATAGTTAAAGTGGAAGTCACTTATGTTAACCTCCCCAACTCCATTCCCCTCCCCCCACTGTAGAACCGTCCTCAATAAAAATAATGAGACTGAACAATGACCACACCTCTCTTCTGCGTTTTATGAGAATCAATTCATTTAAGCTTCCCGGCAACCCTATGAGGGAGGTGCTGCTGTTATCATCCCCTTTTACAGATGAAGACCTTGAGGTACAGAGCAGTAAAAGTAATTTGTTCTGGGTCTCTATTAGTGTGTGATGGTGCCAGGATTTGAATCCAGGTAACCTGACCCTCAGCCAGGATGCAATGCACATTACAAGCATACTAATCCATACTTATCCACAATCTTGATATATACCTTCACTTTCTGATTTTTTTTTAGTAACGATATCAACAGTATCTAGTGGTATCATTTTTTTCCTACTTGCTTTTTTATGCCCCCTCAAGGAGTTGTTTTTGACCTTAGCCTTGTTGACACATTTGGTTCGTCTGCTGTTAGATAAACCTACTTCCATTTCTTTCTCTGGCCTGTACTGGTGGAGACTTGTTTAGCAAACAGCCTTATCTTTAGAGAAACAATTCTCATTTAGTTCTTCCCCTGCTAATAATCTATCTGGCTCCCACAGTTATCAGGGTCAAGTCTGAAGTCCACCCCACCATCTGCAACATCTGGAACCTGCCCCCCACTCCAGTTTTATCAGCACTATAAACCCTAGCCATGCCCCACATGATGCCATGTTTATTCATCCATCTGTACATCCAGCAGCTACTTATTGAGCATTTTCTCTGTGCTAAACCCTGTTCTAGGAGCCAGAGACCCAGCAGTGAACAAGAGAGACAATGATTCCTGGTCAAGACTGAAATCTTTCTGGGCATGATAGACAAGAATGAAAATATTAATAGTAGAGTCAGTCCTGGCCATTTTGGGTCAACGGTAGAACGTCAGTCCACGGACCAATGAGTCTTGGGTTCAATTCCGGCCAAGGGTACTTTGGTTGCGGTTCATCCCCGGCCCTGGTCAGTGTCATGCGGGAGGCAACCAGTCGATGTGTCCTTCTCATCGATATTTCTCTCTCTCTTCCTTTCTCTCCCTCTCTCTCCCTCCCACTCTATCTGAAGATAAACAGAAAAATATCCTCGGGAGAGGATTAAAAAAGAAAATAGTAGAGTCAAATTTATTTAAATTTTCAAGGAAGAAAAATCAAGCTATGTGAGAGGTAGCGTTTGGTAGGGAAGGGATGGGACTTGTTTTAGGTGGCGATGTAGTCAGGTAAGACTTCTCTAAGAAACTAAGCAAAGATGGAAATGAAATTAAGAAAGGAGAATGCCAAGATGAGGAGAAGCATTGCAAGCAGAGGGGACAAGTAGTGCAAAGGGCCTGATGTTTGAGGGGCAGTGAAGAGGCCATGAAGCCAGAGTAGAATGAGTGAGGGGAGGGGAGGGTGGAGGAATCAGGGCATGCCAGGTTCTCCCTCACCCACCTTTAGGCCTTTGCTCCTGCTGTTCCTTCCACCAGATACCCTTTTCCTTTTTATCTACTTTGCAAATCCCTAATTTGTTCTTCACAACTCTACTTATGTGCCAGCCTTTCTGCCTTCTCCACAATGGGCTGACTGCTTCCTCAAAGCCTCCACAGGCCTGGAATACCTTTCTCTTCACACTGAGTCCACTCACTCACTCCATGAAGATTAGGTGAGCATATGCCAGACACTGGGCAATTTCAGAAAAGAATGACATTTAAAATAAATAAAACAGGACCGTGGGCCAGATATGACAGGGCATGGAGGTATTTGGGAAGGTCTCTCAGAGGAGGTGACATTTAAACAGAGACTTAAATGATCAGAAGAGGCCCACCTTGAGGACATGTGATGGAAGGGCATTTCAGACCATGGAACAACCAGTGCAAAGGCCCTGAGGTTGCAAGTAAGGTGAGAATATTTGAGGAACAGAGAGAAGGTCAGTGTTGCTGGGTAGGGGTGAGGGGTGTGAAGAGAGATGTGGCTGGACAGGTGGGCAGAGGCCCGATAGACTCACCATGTAGACCAGGTGAGGGATGGAAAGTTTTTCCTTTGAGCTCCAGAGAGATTAGAACAGGTTTTCCAGCAGGCAGAGGTAGGGGTAGGGTGTGATTTAGGGTTTTCAAGGCACCCGAGTAGATTGGAGAGGGGCCAGAGCAGCTGCAGTTATTATATTAGGTTAAAATTGTACAATTAGTCCTTGGTCTTCGAATTTCAAACCTGGAGTGCGACACTGTTTCCAGTGCCACCAAAGTCCCTGGCGGGCATTGATAAATAATCACTGAGTAAACGAATGCCGGAAGGTTGGAGTGAGAATTTGGCAGGTTTCCCCAGCTCCATCCGGGGAGGCAGCCTGGAACCTGGCAGGCAGCAGAAGTCTCATCCCTAGTTAGGGTGGACCAGTCCCTGGGCTGGCTCTGAGCCTTACTCTGCCACATCCTCCCCATCTGTAAAATGGGTGGGCAGGAGAATTAGAGGAAGACATCCTGTCCCTCAGGGCAAGGGCTATAAACATCCTGGGTCCATAATTTGGGTGAGGGGCTTCTCTTTGAGCCTGTTTCCTCATTTGTAAATCTGGAGCAAAAGAACTAGCTCAAAGGGTTCTTTCACTGAGTCGAAAACTATTTGAGGAACAGCCAGGAGGCCAATGTGGCTGGAGGGAGTGAACAGTAGGAGGTGGGCGAGGAGAGAGGCAAGGTGACAGGGCAGATCGGGCTTTGGCTTTTACTGTGAAAAGGTGGGAGCAATAAAGGGATCTAAGCAGACAAAAGATGTGAGTTGACACAGTTGTTCGAAGACACCCTTGGCTTGCTAAGGGGAAAACAGACTATGAGGTGGTAGGCAGAGCTGAAAGACCTGAACAGAGAAGACAGCACTGGTTGGTGAGGGCAGATAGAGGGAGACTAGACCCTGTGGGGATCTTGGGAGGGGAGAGAAGTGAGCGGATTCTGGATTGGTATGATTTCTCCTCCTTCTTTTTCTTTCCCAAAGAGTTGAGCAGAGGAAAAAGAGAAAGAGAAAACATCGCGCCCTGGTCTCTGGGACGAAGCAAACCACGCACAGTCGCGAGTCACCAAGGTACCCACTGCTCTCTGCGCTTTGGCGGTCCGGGGAGAGCGCCGCTGTGCAGGCACCGCTGCCAGGGAGCGCTCCCCGCCTCGCGCCCCAGGGACCGCAGTTTGGCCCAGTCACCGGTTGTAAAGGGAGTGCGGGGCGGGCCATGAGCCAAGCTGCACTCTCTAGAGACTCCGGGAGACCCTGGAGAAGTTCTGCAGAAGCCTCCACCTTCCGCCTCCGCTTGGGCACGAGCCTGCATTTATGGAGCGCCAACAGCATACAGCAGCCTCGAAGAAGAGGCTGGTCCCCATCTTACAGCGGGGAAAGCAGACTTGGCAGCCACAAGATCCACACGGCACACAGCGAGGCAGTGACAGAGTTGGGATTCAGACCCCTTTTCATAACAACGGCGATAACGAAAATGACTGCGGCTAACACTTATGGAGCGCTTATTGTGTTCTCAGCACTTGGCCCGCATTGTCTCATTTTGTCAACACCCGAGGGATGGGTAGGTAGATCCCGTTTCACAGATGAGGTGCTCTTAGGAGTTTGGGGATCCACCCCACCCCCAGGCGTGGGGCGCCAGGATTTGAACCCAAATCTGCCCAGAGCTTGTCTGCAGGCAATGGGGAAAGTTCCTGTGCACTTGAACTTGAATTCCCCGTCGGCCGAATGGGTCCAAGAGGCCTAAGCTTGCAAACACAGGGGGATGCACTGTTTGTTTTTTGAGGGGTCCCGGGAGGCCCAAAGGCCTCTGCCAGTCCCTGCTTTGACGGAGCTCACTCTTTCCGGGTTTCCGCGCTCTCAAATGGAGGACCCCTGAGCAGAGTGCGAATCCAGAAGGGCGCGGGAGAAGACAAAGTGCTGCGGTGGGGGTGGGGGGCGGGCAGGCTGGGCCCCGCAGCCCCAGGGGCCGCCGGGAGCCCCGCCCCTCGGCCCCGCCCCCTCCTCGGGCGCCGACCTCGGCTGTCACGTGACGGGTCCGGCGGCCGCTGGGGCCGGAGGGCGCGGCGCGCGGACGCGGCGGCCTGGCCAAGCGGGGCCGGAGCCGAGCAGGCCGGAGCGGGCCGCGCGCGGGGCCTGGGTCCCGCTGTGTCCACCCCCTCCCCGCCCTTCACACCCCGCGCTGGGCGCACGCGCGCATTCCCTGCCACCCCTCCCTCCGCGCGGGGACCCCTGGCGGGAGGCGCGAGGACATGGCCAGCGACGCCGTGCAGGTAGGCGCACCTGCATCCGCAGCCCCCACCGCCACCCGGAGCCGGGCACCCCCGCCCGCGCGCTGCCGGGATCCCCGAGACCTGGGCGGCCAGGGCGGAAGCCTCCCGAGCGCCCAGCGTCCCCTCCCTGGGTTCGTCCCGTGTTGCCAGCACGGCCCCCTTCTCGGCAGGTGGAGGTACGCTCCGGCGGGAGGGGGAGCGGGGAGGTCCCGGAGGCCCTCGCCGCACCCCCAAGATCCATCCCTCCCCGAGAATTTGAGGGGGCGCCGCGGAAATGCGACTTCGGTTGTCTGAGGCAAGCTGTGCGTCCCAGTGCTTGTCGCCCCCGTCACTTTGCCCCCGTCCCCCTCAGGGTTTGATTCCCGGCAGGTGCCGCTTCACCTGGGGCAGGTGCTTGGCATGGTGCCTCGGGAGGGGAGGAGGCCACGCGGCCCATGCCCTTCCCCCGCACAACAAAGCTCCAGCGGCCCCCGCCTCCAGACTGAGCTTTACGAGGGTCCCCACGCCACTCCGATTGGCACCTGTTGGCAGAAGTGCCCGAGTCACCTCATTAGGTGGGGGGACTAGGAATCCTCAAGGCTATCCTCTGGGCTGCCAGGTGGAACCTGATCCTGGGTGGGTGTACGTTGGTCAACAGGCTGGCAATTCTCTCATACTTGGAATCCTACCTTGGGCGTGGGGAGCAGGGCTGGGTCACCCCACACACACGTATACACACACACACACACACACACACACACACACACACACGGGCATAGGTGACTAGCACCAACCTGCCACCCATCCGTGTACTGTGCCACCTTGTGGGCATGACAGTCCTGAACTCACCTTCCCCACCTTTGACAAGCAGGGCCAGGGTGACTTCTTACCTCCTTTGGTTCAGTGACCCAAATCTGAGACATGTGCTGTGTCCTTAGTGCCTCACCATCCCACCATCATCCTGTGGTGCTGTGTAACCAGGTTCTCGTCTCCTTCTGCACCTGCCCTCCATCCCCTCTGTGTCTCCCCCATGTGCCCCTGTTCCCCACCCCAGTCCTGCTGATGGCCTGCCAGCCTTGCCGAGGAGCTGGGCGTATATGGTGTTGCAGATCACACAAGGTCAGACCTTGGGGCTGGGGAGGGCCAGGGTCCCTGTCTCTCACCCCAGCCCTGGGAGGGCTGTTTAGGAATCCCCATCACATGCATGTGCTTGGTGTGCACCAAACATGACCTGGATGGCAGCTGTGATTCCTGGAACGAGGCTGGACCCATGCCCTGGTTCCCTTTCCCATCTCTTGCCCGCTTTCACCCCCGCCTCCTGTTCATCTTTTTCTCGTGGCTGCGTGGGCCTGCCACCCTATCCCTCTGTCTGTCCCAACTTGTGCCTGTCTGTTCTGTGTCCGGCAAACGGATGTCCTGTCCAGATTCCGGAAACGCCCAAAGCATTGAAATATCCGGACGTGGGGGTCTAGGTCCCTGGTTGCTCTTGGAAGAGTGGAGGATTCTGGGAGGTAGGCCCTCTGAACCTGGGGTCTCCTGCTTTACAGTGAGAGGTGGGGGAGCAGGGATTCTCTAAGGCTGGGCCAGGCCCCTGATTCATGGGTTCACCCTGCTGGCCTTTTGGTGACTCTTGCCCCCTGGGTAGGAGTGAGTCACTCTAAAGAGGAGAATCCAGGCCGCCAGGCCTCACTCCCCCCTCCCCCCTTCTCTGCATATTCTCAGGCCTCAGCTGTCAGAGGGCGCTTGCTCCTCTCTGCCTGGACCCCCATTTGAGATGGTTCTGCTCCTGGCTGTACCTCTGCTCTGCCTGCTGGGACCTGGGTGGGGCTGGGCAGTGAGCACGACCTGGTTGGGAGTGGGTAGTATCAGATGACCTTGGGTTTAAATTCCAGCACTGTCACTTCCTTGCTGTGTGTCCTGAGCCAGGTGCCTTTGTCTCTCTGAGCCTCTGTTCTGCTATTAGAAAAATGGGACTAAGAGAGTGTTTGTGGTTGGGAGAGACGTAGACCAGCACTCTGCAGGCGGGGATGCTGTGAAATCCTTACTGGCATTCATGGTCAGCAGCCCAAGGTGTCAGTCTGTGTCCTTTAACTCAGGGTCTGTCAGCCTCAGCACCATTGACATTCGGGGCTGAATCATTCTTTGAGGTGGGGACTGTCCTGTGCACCTTAGGACGTTGAGCAGCATCCCTAGTCTCAACCCACTAGATGCCAGTGGCAACCCCTCCCCACCCCCCAGTTGTGACAATTGAAAATGTTTCTGGATGATGTCAAATGCCCCCAGAGGTGGGGCATGCAAATCCCCCCTAATTGAGAACTATTCTGTCATCTCTCTGAGCCTCAGTTTCCTCACCTGTAAAGTGGAGGGAAATAATGGCAGCTGCTCAGGATTAATGTGAGTGATTGGTAGGATTGTGGGAGTAAGGCTTTTGGCCTGCCGTAAACCCTCCCTGGGGGCAGCTGCCCTTGAGGTTGGTCAGGAGCCAAGGAAGACTTTCTTCATCTATGACATGGGTTCTCTCAGTGGGGAGAGCACCTGACAGCCCAGCCTGCACTAGGATTCTGGGCACTCCTGTTTTAAATCCTGGTTCTGCCTTGTGCTGGCTATGAGACCTTGGGGCAAGTTATATCACCATTCTGACCTTCAGTTTCTTCATCTTGAAAATGGGGTGATAATAGCACCTGCCTCGTGGACTTTATTAGTTGATCTGGGTGCAGCTTGTAGTAACTACTGTTATTATTACTATTATTATTACTCAAGTCATACTTGAACTTCAGAGGGTCACTAGTTGGGGGTACCCTCACCCCAGCCTTCCAATGCTATCTTTTCATGATGTAGATCTCAGGGAGGTGCCCCTGGCCCAACCAGGCCCCCTAGGCCTCCAAGCTGTAGTCAGCAACAGTGGGCACCCAGAGAGGAAGCCGGAAGTTGTGATGGTCTGCGTCTGCAGGCAGGGGCTGGCTCATGTAAACATTCATGGGTATTTGCATATCGGTGTACACCTGTGTTCTGTGCACATGCCTGTAGGTATATGAGAGTGTATGTACCCCCGAGTCAGCCTCAGGAGCCTGTATACACTTGGAGGAGCCTGCCTTCAAGTTCACTCAGACAGGGGCTGAGGGGAAAGTTTCCCTAGATGCACCAGAGCCCCAGAGCTGGCCCCGCGCAGGGGTTGCTGGGAGCTAGCAGGAAAGAGGAAGTGGCCAGTGAGAGGCCCTGGCAGGGCTGAGGTTCAGGAAGAGGGCAGGGCCCTCAGCCGGGACCCAGGATGGCGGAGGCTGATCCCCCTTTGGACCAGGAGCTGGAGGTTGGGACTGGGGTTCCTATGGGAGGAGGGCAGAAGAGAACCCTAAGCAGCACAGGCCGGAGGCCCTGCTCTCGGAACCCCTCAGTTTTGGACAGAGGGGAGGAGATGGGTTAGTTTTCTGTTTGGAAGATGAAACTATCTGAGGCTCTTTGGGGCTCCCACGTCAGGGAGATAAAGGAAGAAGGAGACAGGGCACTGCTCCTCAGGGTCCTGGTTGTAGAGGATGAGAAGAGGGGAACAGGGCCTGTCCTTGGAACCTCCTAGTTTGGGGGTATAGCAGAGGGAAGATGAGGCACTTACTAGTTTGAGGCACAGCAAAGGGGAGAAAGAACCTGTTCTCAGGACCCCAACTCCACAGTTTTGGGGCAGCAGAGGCTTGCCCTTGATAATTCCTTGATTGGGGAGCAGCAGAGGAAAGATGGGGCCTACCCTTAGGACCTCCTAGTTTGGAGGGACAGCAAAGAGGAACAGGGGGTCTGCCCTCAGGACCTTGTCATTTGGGGGGCAATGGAAGGGAGAGAAGGCCTATCTTTGGGGCTCCCTAGTTTGGGAGGACAATGTAAGAGAGATAGGGCCTGTCCTAGGGGACCCCCTCTGGTTTGAGGAACACAGTAGTGGGGCAATGGGGCCTGTCCTCCAGAATCCCACTGTGTAAGAAACAGGTGTAGGGAGACAGGATTGTATCTATGGGGTCCCTGAGAAGGGCCTTGCCTCACCTCTCAGTTTTGGGGGTCAGAGAATGTGGAGCAGGCCCTGTCATGGGAGCCCTAGGCCTGGAGGAGGCCAGGCCTGGCTGGCTGAGTGCAGTCTATATCCTGCATCCTCCTGGCCCCACTGACCCTGCTTCGTCCTCTGCAGAGTGAGCCCCGCAGTTGGTCCCTCCTGGAGCAGCTGGGCCTGGCCGGTGCGGACCTGGCAGCTCCTGGGGTGCAACAGCAGCTGGAATTAGAGCGGGAGCGGCTGCGGCGAGAGATCCGCAAGGAGCTGAAGCTAAAGGAGGGTGCTGAGAACCTGCGGCGGGCCACCACCGACCTGGGTCGCAGCCTTGGGCCTGTGGAGCTGCTGCTGCGCGGTTCCTCGCGCCGGCTCGACCAGCTGCACCAGCAGCTGCAGGAACTGCATGCCCACGTGGTACTGCCTGACCCCACGGCTGCCACCCACGGTGAGCAGGGCCTTCCCCAGAGGAGGTGGGACTTCAGGGACGCCGCTGCTGGTTCCCAGAATGAGGCTAGCCACATCTCCACTGACCCCCAGGGAGACACACTTGGTCACAACAGCCTCCAACCTCAAAATACAGTTAGAGCAAACATCAAAATCAACACCCAGAGAAAGATATACGTGGTCACACCAACACCCAGACAACATCCAGAGATTTAGAGTGTCACACAAGTACCCAAAGACACAGTCACACCAACACCTGGACAACACCAAAGGACCTACACAGTGTCACTCTAATATCTAGAATCACACAGTCACA
Source organism: Tadarida brasiliensis (assembly GCA_030848825.1). Classification (NCBI taxonomy): domain Eukaryota; kingdom Metazoa; phylum Chordata; class Mammalia; order Chiroptera; family Molossidae; genus Tadarida; species Tadarida brasiliensis. Next base: position 54,892,543 of record CM061259.1, on the reverse strand, counting down.
CCAACACCTAGACCACTACCAAAGGACCTACACAGTGTCACATCAATATCTAGACTCAGTCACACCAACACCCAAGCACCCAAAGACCTGAACACTATCATGTGTATACTCAGAAAGGCTCAGAGTCACCACAGCTCCCAGAGACTTCCATACTGCCACCCAGCACCCAAACAGATGCACACACAGTTACACTAACACACAGACAACAAATACCCAGAGACTCACACATGGTCACACCAACCCCCACAGATTCACATACACACAGCTGTCCAGCTCTTCCACACATACACTGTCCCATCAACAGCCGGAGACTTATACGCATAATTGGACAAGGCCTTAAGACTCCACACCACTTACACCAACACCCAGCTTTTCCATACACATAGGCATATCCACAGCTGGGGACCCACACTGTCATATCAATACTCCCAAGACAATGAGAGAGTTCAGCTAACACCCAGATTCTCATATGGTCACATCTATACTTCGAATCACCCCCACAGTCACACCACTCTCCAGAGAGTCACATAGAGCCATGCCAGCATCCAGAGACATGAATATCTGGCTGTACCCACACCAGGACATTCAGACACAGTTGTCTGGGATCTGAATACATAGTTGTGCCAACAGCCGGAAACACATGCATAGGGTCACCCCAGCACCTAGAATCTTACACATTCCTAACACCTGCTGTCTCATATAGTTACACAAGCGCCTAGGGCAGCGGTTCTCAACCTATGGGTTGCGACCCCTTTTGGGATCGAACGACCCTTTCACAGGGGTCGCCTAAGACCATCGGAAAACACATATTTCCGATGGTCTTAGGAACTGAGACACCGCTCCTCTATCCGTCTCCAGGCGGGTCCGCCCACATGCAGATACGCCCACATACAATATGAGGAACTGTATTAAAGGGTCGCAGCATTAGGAAGGTTGAGAACTACTGGCCTAGGGGGAGACATACTCGCTTTGTCTTGCCAACACCCTATGGGTTACAGATGTAACCACACCCACACCCATGGAATCCACACAGCTGTGGAAAGAATTAGAGGCCTATATTCACAGTCCCAGCAACACTGAGGACTCATGCATACCTGGACACTTGCCTATACCCATTCATGCTGGTCCCACCTCAGCCCTGAGAGGGTTCCTTTTGAGGTCTGGGGTGGTTTGATCCTCAGGCCCTGGCCTGGGGATGGAATCCAGGCTGGGCAGAGGGCAGATCCTTCCAGCTGGGCCAAACTTCCTGAGCAGATGGAGGTAAGGGCCCTGGTGACTCTATCACACCCACCCTCTCCAGATGCCCCCCAGTCCCCTGGTGAGGGTGGTCCGGCCTGCTCAGCCACCAACCTGAATCGCGTGGCTGGCCTGGAGAAGCAGTTGGCCATCGAGCTGAAGGTGAAGCAGGGAGCAGAGAACATGATCCAGACGTACAGCAACGGCAGCACCAAGGTGGGGCACAAGCAGGTACCCCCATGTGCATGCATGCCCACGAACACGTCATGGGCAGGGGGTGGGGGAGGACAGGGGCTGACAGGTGGCTGGACGGCAAGACTGGGGTGCACGCAGCTCCTAGAGGCATATGGGAAATGGGGTGACTATGTGTGATGTCAGACACATGGCAGAGACTGTCCCCTCACACTTAGTCGTCCCTCAGAGACTTGAGGGTGTCCATGGTCAGGTCAGCACACAGCCATTCACTGCTAGTGGCATCTCTCTGACACATGTCCACACAGGTTAACACCTGGATGCACACATGTTATTATTGTAACATCCAGAGACACACAGAGACATACCCATGTCGTAACATCTAGAGTCACAGAGTCATAGCAACACCTAGACACACACACACCATCACAACATGTAGAGACACCACCTAGACCCACAGATACACCATTAAATTCACATCCAGAGACCAGAGTTGTCACACAGACACCCCTCCCCGAGTCGTACCAACACGGGGGACACTGTCACAGGTCTGTACCAACACCCAGAGACACTCACAGATAAGCACTGTCAGACATGCTGCTAGAGACACTGTTCACCCGTGCTTATGTGCACACACAAATACAAATATTATATACGAGGACACAGACCACACAGATTAGTTTTTCTACCTTTTATTGAGGTATAATATACAGACGTAACATGTGGGAAACTTAAGTGTACAGCTCATTGAATTTTCACCTGTGTGCACACACCCCCGTCAAAATCCAGTACATTTCTAGTCACCCAGAAAGTTCCCTCCTGCCCCCATCCATCAATACCCAGGCTTCCGTCACCACAGGTTAGCTTTGCCTGGTTTTGAAACACAGCACAAAGTGGATGGAAAAATCCACAATCAGTTTCCAGCACTTGTGTACACATAGGGTCCTGGGCTATGCCCAGTCATTGCCATACCTTGAACTGGACACACAAACATCTGGAGCCCCATTAATAGCAGACTGTCTCATACACCCACTGAGACACCCTTGGAGACTCACCCACGTGGCTACAGTCAGGGCTACACCTGCCACGGGGACGTGCATGTGTGCTAACAGCTGATGTAAATACAGTGCCTGCTGGTGTCAGGCACAGCCCCGAGCTCTTTATACAGATTGGGTCTTTTAATCCTTAGCCCAGTGGGGATCAATGCTCTTAGTAGTTATCCCATCCCTGCTGATTGAGGAAACAAGCCCAGAGAGGTTAAATGGCTTGCCTGTAGTCACACAGCTGTGGCAGAGCTAGGATTCAAGCTCCATGGGCTACATCATCCCTCTACATCCAGGAGCACACAGACACAAACACTCTGTTACATGGCCGCTCAGGGCCTGTACTGTGTGGACAGTAGGGCCGGTGGTTGGACCCCAGCTGCCCAGCCATCCTCTCACAGTCCACCTCTGTCCCCAGGACCGGAAGCTGCTGTTGACGGCCCAGCAGATGCTACAGGACAGTAAGACCAAAATTGATATCATCCGCATGCAGCTCCGCCGGGCTCTGCAGGCCTGCCAGCTGGAGAGCCAGGCAGCCCCAGACGAGGCCCAAGGTGAGCCCCTTGCCTTAGACAACCTAGCTTGCATTTAGAAATGCAGAGCTCAGCTCCCAGCCCTGAGAGGGATCTGTGGCAGAGAGGTGTGGGTGCTGTGACTCACTCTGTGACTGGAACCAACCCATTCCCAACCTTCTCTGGTTCTCAGTTTCCCATTTTGTCCCACTCAAGGTTTACATTAGATCAGGTATTGGCAAACTATAGCCCACAGGCCAAATCTGCTACTGCTTTTTTTTTTGTAAATAAATTTTTATTGGCACACAGCCATGCCCATTCATTTACTATCATTTAAGGCCAATTTTGCAGAGCTGAGTAGTGGCAGCAGAACCTGTGTGGTCTACAAAGTCAAAATATTTACTCTCTGGCTCTTTATAGAAAAATTTGCAAACACCTGGACTAACTGGTTGCCTTGTCATGTTTGTTCCTGTTGTGTAGAACCGTGGGTGTCCACAGCATGTGTATCTCTGTCAATGAATGCCTGAGGCGTGTCTCAATCTGATTGTCAACCTGAACTTGTGACAGGGTCTTGATGTATTGTGTGGCTGTGTCTGTGCTACTGATATGTGTCAATATTAATGTGGCATTGACTGTGGGGACCAACGATTGAATGTATGCCCTGGTAACTATGATAGTTTGTGTGTCACCATGACAGAGGAGTGTCAGCTGTTGGTGGGTGTTAGGGTGTTTGGGCTGCTATTACAGAACCATAGACTGAGTGGCTAACAAACAGTAGAAATTTATTGCTCACAGTTCTGGAGGCTGGAATTCCAAGATCAAGGTACTGGCACTTCCTGGTTCATAGATGGTGTCTTCAAGTGGTGAAAGGGCCAAGGGAGCTCTCTGGGGTCTCTTTTATAAGGGCACTAATCCCATTCATGGGGCTCCAGCTTTGTGATCTAATCACCTCCTAAAGGTCCCAGTGCCTGATACTGCCACATTGGGGCTGGGTTTCAACGTAGGAACTTTGGAGGACACCAACATTCAGACCATAGCAGTAGGGCTTGTAACTCAGATGACAATGTGTGTGTCTTTGGGGAGGTGTCAGTGTGATTGTCTGTGATTGTCCATCTGTTTTTTTTTTTCTTTCTTTATTGATTTTAGAGAAAGGAAGGGAGAGGGAGAGAGAGATAGAAACATAGATGAGAGAGAACATCAACTGGCCACCTCCTGCATGCCCCCCACTGGGGATTTGGCCCAGAACCTGGGCATGTGTCCTGACTGGGAATCGAACCGGCGACCTCTTGGTGTATGGGTCGACGCTCAACTACTGAGCCACACCAACCGGACCATCTGTATTTTGAATACTCTTGTGGGTTTCTCAGTGATGGTGTGTGATGGTATGATCATGGCCGTGTTCCTCTGGGTAATATGACCTTGGTGACAGCATGACTTTGTCCCTATAAGTATAAAAGTCTCAGCAGTTATCTGAGTCTCATGAGACAGCAGGCCTAGAAGCAAGAGTGTGACGATGTAAAATGATGTGTCTATGAATATCAGGGTTCCTGTGACACTGTGTTGTTGGTGTCTAGGTGAGTGCTACACACCTGTGGGTAACAGTATGACTCTCTGTGACTGAGTGCCAGGGTCTGAGTCTGAGTCATTATACAGGACAGAGAGACTGTGCCTGGAATCCACAGCCATGGATAAGTATAGCTGTGACCTTGTGCCTCTGGGTGACAAGTTTCCTATACCTGTGTGACAGTATGTTTTTGTGCCTGCTCTTGTGTTGTTGGGTGACTGGCTGTATCCTGTGTCAGGCTATGGCTGTGTTCCTGTGACTTCACACTGGGTGTGAAGCCTTTTTGACATTGGGTCTCCATGCCTGTGGGAATTGGTGACACTGTCCTGCCTGTGTGACAGTGTGATGGCATTTCTTTGCCTATCTCTATACCTTATCTATGTGGCAATGTGATTACATTCTTATGATTTTCCCTGGGCTGGGAGTTCTGTGTCTCTTAAGGGTCTTGTGATCATGTCCATCTGCCCCTGTGACAGTGTCCCTTTGCGGAGGGAAATTGGGTTGTTTCCAGTCTTTTGCTCTTAGAAAGAAGGCTGTCATGAATAACAGTGTCCTATGTCAAGTGCAGAGGTGTTTCTATGGGACACAGTCCCTGAATTGGGATTGCTGAATCAAAGAGTAAATACATTGTGATTTTGATAGATAATGGCCAAACTGCCTCCATTGGAAGGCAACTTGTATTCCCATCAGCAATGAATAAAAGTTACTTTTTAAAAAAAATGTCCTTGTGTTTGTGTGACTATATTCTTGTGGCTGTCCAGTTGTCCATGATGTCCCCATTGACAGTCCCTGGGGATGAAGTGGGATCCTGACAATGTTTCTGTCCCTAAGCCTGTGTTGACAGTGTGCCTGTATATATGACTGCCCCAGTGTGACAACTTCTGTCCCTGGGACCATCCCTGTGGGTGACAGTATTTGGATAAAAGCCCCTTGGGTGAAACTTGATGCACATTGGTGGTGATATGTCTGTGGCCCGTACCTGTTCTTGCGTTTGTCTATGTGTCTGGGACTGGGTTGGTGAGACCTGGGTCCCAGGCTGGCCTCACTGCCCTGTGTCCTGTGTCCACAGGGAGTCCGGACCTGGGGGCTGTAGAGCTGCGCATTGAGGAGTTGAGGCACCACTTCCGAGTTGAGCACGCGGTGGCGGAGGGCGCCAAAAACGTGCTGCGCCTGCTCAGCGCCGCTAAGGCCCCTGACCGCAAGGCTGTTAGTGAGGTGAGCAGCAAAGCCTCCTTGCGAGAAGGGTGGGGCCTTCTGAGCGGGTAGGGCTTCAGCCAGGGGTGGGGCCTTTGGTGAGGTGGGGGCGGGGCCTCAGTGAAGGGGCGGAGCCTTGGCCTGGGAAGGCCACGGTGTGGGGTGGGGGCTTCAGCAAGGGGCAGTGCCTAGGTGGGACAGGGCCTACCTTGCAGGAAGCTCAGGGGTAAGACCTAGAAGGTTTGGGTTTGGGGCCTCCTGGGTAAAGGAGCCCTAGGTAGGACTTAGTCAAAGGGAAGGGACTGGGCCTGCGCTTGGAGAAGGGTATCTCCAGCTCAGCTGCGTCCCCAGCCCGGCCCTGCACCTCCCACTGCAGGCCCAGGAGAAGCTGACAGAGTCCAACCAGAAGCTGGGGCTCCTTCGAGAGGCACTGGAGCGGCGACTCGGGGAACTGCCCGCCGACCACCCCAAGGGGCGGCTGCTACGGGAGGAGCTCGTTGTGGCCTCATCCGCAGCCTTCAGTACCCGCCTGGCGGGGCCCTTCCCTGCCATGCACTATAGCACTTTGTGCAAGCCCGCACCACTCACAGGTAGGTCCCGACCTCCCCTACCCAAACCTATGTCCACAGCTTTGGACTCCCGACCCCTCAGTTACCCAGCCCCAAGATCCTCATCCCTCACACCCGCACCCAAAGATCCAGACTCCCATCTCACTGTTTCTCACTTTTCCATTCACCCCAACCCTCTAGCCCTGGCCCCATTTCTCTAAGCCAGACAGCCCCATGCACCCTGGACTTCCTGCCCCGCCTTGCCCTCTGATTCTGGACTCCTGTCTCTCATACCCCCATTCTCATTTCCCCACCCTCACCTGCTCTGTCTTTTTCCTGCAGCCACAGTTCCCCAGTCCAGCTACTCACTCTCAGAACCCTCAGCCCGAAACCTCTGACCCCACTGCAGCCTCACCCTCCTTAGACTCCTCAACCATTACCTCACCAGACCAACCCTGCCAGAGGCCTCAGCCCCTGCTCCTGCCCCAAACCTAATATCAGCCCTCTAAATCATACCCTGGGCCTCCTGCTTCTACTCCACTTCTCCTTGCCTGGACTTCCAGCCTACACCCTTTTCTGTCCTTAAACCCCAGCATCCAGAGCCCCTCCCCAGCCTGGCCTGGGGCAGCCTCACCCTCTCCCCCTGCTCTCATATTTCTTACTTCTGGGCACAGCCATCCCTGTATCAGATCCCCTGCCCCACTCTGGTTGTTTCTCACCAACTCCCACTTACATGCTGGCTGTTTCTGTATTTGCTTACTTCTCTGTGGATCCTTGCCTTTGACCTGTCCCAACTGTGGTTCCCCTCTGAGCCTGACTCTCCCTCAGGGACCCTGGAGGTACGTGTGGTGGGCTGCAGGGACCTTCCAGAGACCATTCCCTGGAACCCCTCACCCTCAGTGGGAGGGCCCGGGACTCTGGACAGCCGCACCCCCTTCCTCAGCCGCCCAGCTCGGGGCCTTTACAGCCGAAGTGGAAGCCTTAGTGGCCGGAGCAGCCTCAAAGCGGAAGCTGAGAACACCAGTGAGTGGGCATCAAGAGCCTGGAGGGATGAGGTGGTGGGGCGGGTTGGGGGGGCGGTCCTGGGATGCCCCATAATTGTAACACTCTAACAAACTAGTACATCACACTCATTAGGATGGATACTATAAAACAAAACAAAGCAAAACAAAACAATAGGTGTTAGGGAGGACATGGAGAAATTGGAACCATTGTGCACAGTTGGTGAGAATGTAAAATGGTGTAGCCACTGTAAAAAACAGCATGACACATCCTCAAAAAATTAAACATGGAATTACCATGTGATCTAGCAATCCCACCTCTGAGTATATATCCAAAGGAATTGAAAACAGGGTTTTGAAGAGATGTTTGTACACCTGTGTTCATAGCAGCATGACTCAACAATAGCCAAAAAGTAGAAGCAAGCCACATGTTCATTGATAAATGAATGGATAAACATGATGTGGTATAACCATATGATAGAATATTATTCAGCCTTAAAAAGGAATGGAATGCTGACACATGCTGCAATATGGATGAACTTGAGGACATGCTAAGTGAAATAAGTGAGTCACAAAAAGACAAATGCTATATGAGTCCACTTTTATGTGAGGTATCTAGAGTAGTCCAATTCATAGAGATGGAAAGAATGGTGGTACCCAGTGATTGGGCAAGAGGATGGGGAGTTAATGTTTAATGGGGACAGAGTTTCAGTTTGGGCAGATGAAAAAGTTCTAGAGATGGATGATGGTGATGGTCATACAACAATATGAATATACTTAATATCATCTGGCTGTACACCTAAACATGGTTATGCTTGTAACTTTTATGTGATTTTCATCACAATTAAAAAATATCTATATATCTATATCTATATATCTATATAGATATATAGATATATATATATATATCAAAGAAGAATAACAATAGGGCGAACACTCATGTATCCACCACCCAGGTCAAGAAAGAACTCTCTGGAAGCCCCCTCAGATCCCCTCCCCAATTTCAGCCCCTTCCTCTGTCCTAGAGGTAGCTACTCTTCTGACTTTATGGTTATCTTTTTTTTCTTTCTTTGTAGTTTTAGCACCCATGTATGCATCTCAAAACAATATAGTTTAATTTTGCCTGATGTTTGAACTTCATGTAGGTGGAAGCATACAGAATGTATTCCATAGCAGTGGCTTCTTTCATTCATCTTTGTTTGGGAGACGTATCCATATTGTTGTGTGGAACTATAGTTCATTCATTCATTTTTACTCATGTTTACTAGTCCATTGTCTTAAACTGAGACATATCAAATTGATGTCTTTTTTTAAAAAAACAAAAACACAAATATTTAAAAAAATTATTTATTAATTTATTTTTTAGAGAGAGAGAGAGGAAGGGAGAGGGAGAGAGAGAAACATCAATCTGTTGCCTCCTCCACGACCCCTACCAGGGGATCAAGCCTGCAACCTGGGCATGTGCCCTGACTGGGAATCAAACCAGTGAGTTTTTGGTGCATGGGAAGATGCTCAACTAAGTGAGCCACAACCGGCCAGGGCTCTTTTGTTTTTTATAGGTAAAAAATAGTTGAACATCAGCAATTTCATGAGTTAGCTATATAATAATAATAAGACTATATTGTCGTTTATATATTAATTCTTCTGTTAGTGGATAGGAAGATGTTTCTAGTTTGGGGCCATTATATTAGCATTATATTTGTGCATGTTTCTAGAATAAATACTTAGGAGTATATTGCTGGAATGTGCATATAGAATAAAAGTGAATTTGGATCTCTACCTCACATCATATACAAAAATCAACTGGAAGTGGATTAAAGGCCTTAATGTGAAAGGTAGAACTATAAAGCTTTGTCAAGATAGCATAGCAGAATATTATGATAGAAAACAATATTATGATAAAAAATATTTAATAAGATATAAGAGCTATACCTGGCCCCAGTATTTCCTGACCCTCCCATATCCCCCACCCCCTTTCCCCTGTTCCAGGTGAGGTTAGTACTGTGCTCAAGCTGGATAACACAGTGGTGGGACAGACATCCTGGAAGCCATGTGGCCCCAGCGCCTGGGACCAGAGCTTCACCCTGGAGCTGGAGAGGGTGAGCTAGGTTGGGAGGCAATGGAGCCTGAAGGAGGAGGGTTCTGGGCCTTGGGCACCACAAACGATGGCCATCTTCCTTTCCCTTGAGGCGCGGGAACTGGAATTGGCTGTGTTCTGGCGGGACCAGCGGGGCCTGTGCGCCCTCAAATTCCTGAAGTTGGAGGATTTCTTGGACAACGAGAGGCATGAGGTCCAGCTGGACTTGGAACCCCAGGGCTGCCTGGTGGCTGAGGTACAGCCCAACCCCTGACCCTGAGAAAATACTTCCTGCACTTCCAGCTCCCAGTTTTCTAAAAAGGGAAGATATGTTTTTTATTGGTCTCAGAACCTTGATAGAAAAGTACATCTAATTAGTTACATCTGTGACACGACTTAAGCTTGGATTGGTTTTCTTTTGAGGCAGTACTTTAAAAAAAAAATTAAATCCCAGAATTTTGTCAAGCCAGAAATGAAAAACAAAACTTGGCAGCATGTCATGGCACATGGCAACATGTGCTACCAGAGCCACAGTCAAGTAGAGAGAGATTCCTCCTACAGTGGTGTTAGGGTTCAAGTCAGGGTATTCCACCCTCAGCACTATAGACATTGGGGCTGGATCATTCTCAGTTGCAGGGACCATCCTGTACACTGTAGGGTATTGAGCAGCATCCCTGGTTTCCACCCCCAGGATGCCAGTAGCAACCCCCCAAATGTGACAGGCACAGTGTCTACAGACATTGCTAATGTCCCCTGGTGGGGAACATTGGTCTAAACATTCCTAGCTGGCCCTTTGTAGTATGAGCCAAGCATTGTCCCAAGTGCTTTGCTGACATTAACTCATTAATCCTCACAACAACCCAGTGCACAGCTGACAGAGGAGAAAACTGAGGCAGAGAGAAGGAAAGTCCCTGGCCCTTTCATTTAGCCAAAATTATCCTCAAAAAAATTTTAAATTTGCCTCTGACATATCCATGTGCCCTGTTTTATGTATACATACATACTTCCCCATATCTGTAACCTCATGTGAAAATTCTTACATGATCTCATAATCCAGGACCACTGAAGGAAACGAGAGAGGGGCTGACCAGTGGCAGGGCAGTTCCTTGTATTAGAAACTCTAAAACCAAGCGAGAATGGTGGGGGGTGGCCCTGGGGGCAAATTCTGAAGCCTTCAAGGTTTATTTATAGCATTTGATTTTGTTTTATGCTTTCCCAAAATGCCATCCAGTAGAACTTTCTGCAGTTCTGTTGTTGATGAGCCAACAATAGTTGCATTCTACTGTGGGAAGAAATGTTTTATGTCCGTGTCATCCGGTATAGCAGCACCCAGTCTAGTAGCCACTTGAAGTGTGGCTAGTGTGACTGGGCAACTGAAATGTTAATGTTACTTAAATTTTACTTCATTTAAATAGCCACATGTGGCTAGTGGCAACTTTATTGGACATATATAAAGTGACACAATTCTGTGACTTTAGCACTTTCTAGAAGATGTATTGGAGTTTGGAGAATTCAACTAGACCAGTGGTTGCCCCACCTGGGTGAGCACCAGTATCACCTGAAGGGCTTATTGAAACAGACCGCTGGGCCCCACCCCCAGTGTTTCTGAATAAGTGAGTCCAGGTGGGGGCCCCAGGAGCTGCATTTCTAGCACCTTACCTGGTAATGCTGATTTGCAGGTCTGGGACCACCCTTGGGAATCAGGGCACTAGATGATGTAGGACCTGTGTGCTGGAGTTGAATGTGCTTCTTTTTTGGTCAGACTCCCTCCTCACTTCTCGAGGAAACCTGGGTGCCTGCTTCTTGTGTTTCTAAGATGGCACTTTATGAGGTGACCCTGCCAAGCGGTGGATTGGTTTTGTAACCCCTTAATTCAGAACCCCCAAAACATGGATGTGCACACCTCTGCTCCTACGGGCTTCTCCACTAAACTGCCTGGAGGTGGGTGAGGATCCTCACCTGTTGACCCCTCTCCCCAGGTCACCTTCCGAAACCCTGTCATTGAGAGGATACCCCGGCTTCGACGGCAGAAGAAAATCTTCTCTAAGCAGCAAGGTGAGTGGGTGGGTCGGGGCAGGGGAGAGGCCAGGGGTCCTGGGAGTGTCATGGAAGGTGACACTGCCCCTGTCCCCCCAGGGAAGGCATTCCAGCGTGCTAGACAGATGAACATTGATGTCGCCACCTGGGTGCGGTTGCTTCGAAGGTTCATTCCTAATGCCACAGCCACGGGCACCTTCAGCCCAGGGGCTTCTCCTGCACCCGAGGCCCGATCCACAGGGTAAGGAGGACAGGCCTAGGGGGTCTCAGCTGCTCCGGTTGCTTCCCAGGGTGCTGAGTCCCAGATACATCCTCCTTTTTTGTACTGTAGTGACATACCTGTGGAGAAGCTGAACCTTGGGGGTGATTCGGATAGCTCCCCCCAGAAGAGCTCTCTGGGCCCTCCTTCCAGCCCATCAAGTCTGGTAAGTGTCTTTCCCCTCCCCGAAGCCTGGCTAGGCAGCATCAGGGGGCCTCTTTCCTAGCTTAAGGCCCAGAGACCACCAGGAACTTTCCTGGGTCACACAGCACTTCTCTGGCAGAACCTGGGTTCAGTTCTTTATCCTGGATAAAAACATGAGCTCAAGAGCCAGGCCTCTTGGGTCCCCATCCCTGCTCTGCCACTTCACCTCTCTGTGCTCAGTGCACTGCCCTGCAAAAATGAGCATGTTTAAAACTCATGTCAAAGATAGAAGTCAAGATAGTGGTTTTCTGTGGGTGGGGTCGGGGGTGGTGGTTATTGATAGGTGGAGGGCAGAGGGGAGCCTGCCAAGTGATAGGAGTATTCTGCATCTTGATCTAGGTCAGAGGTCAGCATACTTTTTCTATAAAGGGTGATATAATCAATATTTTCAGCTTTGTGGGCCAGATAGTCTTGGTCATAACTATTCAACATTGCCATCATAGAAAGCAGCCACATATAATACTTACATACATGAAGGGGCGTGGCTGTGTTCTGGGAAAACCTTACTGATGGACCCTGAAGTTTCAATGTCATATCATTTTCATAGACTAGGAAATATTCTTTTGATTGTTTTCCCATCCCTTTAAAAACATAAAGACCATCCTTAGCTCACAGACCGCAGAAAAAAACAGCATTTACCCACCCCTGATCTAGGCATGGGGATCAGGTAGACATATATATTGACAGCTGGTCCCTTCACCCACCTCACTAAGTACATTTTATATCTCATTGTTTTAAAAATGAAAATAACCCGGCTGGTGTGGCTCAGTGGTTGAGCATCGACCCATGCATCAAGAGGTTGCTGGTTCGATTCCCGGTCAAGGCACATGCCCAGGTTGTGGGCCCGATCCCCCAGTTGGGGGCATGCAGGAGGCAGCCAATCGATGTCCTCTCTCATTGATGTTTCTATGTCTCTCTCCCTCTCCCTTCCTCTCTCTCTAAAAATCAAGAAAGGAAAAAGAAAATAGCCCTGACCGGGTGGCTCAGTTGATTGGAGCATCATCTTGTATACCAAAAGGTTGTGGGTTCGATTCCTGGTCAGGGCACATATCTAGGTTGTGGGTTCGATCCCCGGTTGGGGTGTGTACAGGAGGCAGCCGATCGATGTTTCTCTTTCTCTCCCTCTCTTTCTAAAAATCAATATAAAAACATATCCTTGAGTGAGGATTAAAAAAAGAATATATGCTTTATGGCATTGAATCAATGAGATACCTCATTATATGAGATGAGTTTGGCAAAAAAATAAAAAATCCAAAAGTTAATAACATGTTGGCTGGGAAAGATGTAGGAAAACAGGCGGCTGGTGGGAAGCATGCCAATTGCTACATCCACTTGGGAGGGCGTAGCTGGCTGAGTTAGAAATGGACAGTCTTGACCCAGAAATCCCACTCCTGGACATCTACCCTGGACCTTCACACATGCACAACCAGGATGTTCACTGCAGCAGCTTTGTGAGGGCAAAAGAGGAGAAACAACTTCAGGGTCCATCTGTAGGAACCAGCACTAAATAAATGACAAGGAATGGTACACTGCTGGGAAAAATGAAACCAGTCTTGTGTGCTGGCATAGAATGATTTCCAAGACAGATTGTCCATTGGGAGAGGCAAGATTAGAATATTGTCAAAAGTGGGTGCAAGAAAAATGGAGCCTGTACCAGCACTTTTGCTCATGTGGGTATAAAATATATCTAGAAAGATACCAAGGAAATCATTAACAGCAGCTGGCTCTAGGGAGGGCAGCTGTGGCAGGAAAGGACTGTGTTTGAAACTGTTTGTACTGATTGAATTTTTGGAACTGTGTCTGTTGTGAAGGATGATGGACCAGTAGGTGATTTTTTCCCGTAAAATAATAATTTTGATTCTTTTCAAAGTTACATATAGATGTAGTAAAAAGAATTAGTGGCTCCAAAGGGCTAATACCAACAACAGGAATAAGTAGATAAATGATAATGTATGTTTATAGCATGAAATGTGCTGGGGAGAAAAATAAAGCAGAAAAGGGGAAATAGACAGTGTTGGTGTTGAGGGTGCTGTTACTTATTTAATAGCGTGGTCAGCTGACCACCTACGAATGTGATATTTGAATAAAGGTCTGAAGGAGGTGAGGGAGGAGCTGTGCAGGGTTCTGGAAAAGAGAGTTGTTCTAGGCAGAGGGAACAGTTTGTGCAAAGGCTCTAGGGTGGAAACATGCCTGGTCTGTTCAGGACACAGTGAGAGGAACTTGTGGTTAGAGTGGAGTGAATGAGGAGAGGTGAGGCCAGAGAGGTGACAGGAGCCTTGGTGGCTGTTGTGGTTATGGGGTGCCTCTGACCTCCCTCACTCTGACCCCCCTCACTCTGACCCCCTCCAGGACACAATCCAGGACACAACCACCATATCTGAGCTGCCTTTGGAGACCCAGGAGACCCCAGGCCCTGCCCTATGCAGGTGACACCCCTCCCCTGTCCACCACCTACTACCCCTGCCCACTGTCCCTGTCCCCACCAGTGTCTTCTCTCCACAGCCCTCTCAGGAAGTCACCTCTGACCCTTGAGGATTTTAAATTCCTGGCGGTGCTGGGCCGGGGTCACTTTGGGAAGGTGAGATGGGGGTAAGAAGTTGAAGACCTGGGAGTCTACCCCCTGGGTCACTGGGCTGGTTGCTAAGGCCACCCCTGCCCATTGTGGTTCCAGGTGCTGCTTTCTGAGTTCCGGCCCAGTGGGGAGCTGTTCGCTATCAAGGCTCTGAAGAAAGGGGACATTGTGGCCCGAGATGAGGTGGAGAGGTGGGAACCCTGCTCAGGCCCTCTGAGAGCATCAGTCTTCTTTTCTGGGAAAAGAGAGACAGAGCAGTCCTTTCTCATACTTACTAAGCTAGTACTTAAAAAAATACTAACTCTTTTTTTTTTAAATTTTTTTTTCTTTATTGATTTTAGAGAGAGAGGAAGGCAGAGGGAGAGAGAGATAGAAACATCGATGAGAGAGAACATTGATTAGCCCCCTCCTTCATGCCCCCCACTGGGGATTTAGCCCACAATCTGGGCATGTGCCCTGATCAGGAATCGAACCGGTGACCTATTGGTGCATGGGTTGATGCTCAACCACTGAGCCACACTGGCTGGGCAAAAAAATAAATAAATAAATACTAACCCTTAGAAAACATCCACTCTGCACTTTATATTCAGTAACTCATTTGTTCCCCACAACAGCCCCATGGGGTAAATAGTTATTGTTTACATTCTGCTGATGGCACAGAGAAGTTGAGCAAGTTGCCTGAGGTCACATAGCTAGTAAGCAGCAGGTCCAGGATTCAAATCTAGGGACTCAGGCTCTGAAGCCTGTGCTCTTAATGGTGGTATTGCACTGCCTCTGCTTTGGGGTCAGAGCCCTGGGTTCAAATCCCATCTCTGCCACAGACATGCTTAGAGATCCTGGGGAGGCCCTTCTGAACCTCAGCCTCCCCATCTATAAAAGGGGAGTAATAGTGCCTTTCTTGCAGGGTAACCAGGTGGATTAAATGAGAGACCGAATCTAGAACATTTTCCCTGGCCCCCTGTAAATGCTCAGTAGAAACACTGAGATTGTCCTCAATCTTCTTGACATCATTTTGTTAATCAGGAACCCAATTCAGACAGGCTTAAGCAAATAGAGGAATTTATTGCTCTTTATCAGAAATGTCCAGGGGTGTCTGCCTTCAGGCATGGCTGTATCCAGGTGCTCAGATGATGTTTCTCAGTTCTGCTTTCTTGTGTATTGGCTTTGCAATCACCTCATGGGGGCAGGGGTGCCCCCCACCCCAGCAGTTTAAGGCTCATCCATCAGCTTTAGCCCTTCTTCCTTAAAAATTTAGCAGATCCCCATCAGGGCACATGCCTGGGTTTCCAGCTCGATCCCTAGTAGGGGGCGTGCAGGAGGCAGCCAATCGATGTTTCTCTCTCATCAATGTTTCTCCCTCTTCCTTCCTCTTTCTGAAATCAATAAAAACATTTAAAAAATGTTTTCAGCAGAAATCCCGAGATTTAGCCCCATTGGCTTGGCTTCCTCATTCTTGAATCAATTCCTGGCCAAGGAGATGGGGTGTTCCAGTCAGCCCACCTCTGCCAGCTCCCCAAAGAGAAGTTGGGGGACTGTTACTGGGATGACAGATGGATTCTAGGTGCTTGTTTAGCAGATGAAGCTGCTGAGGTTCAGAGATATTAAGCAATTTGCCCAAGGTTGCACAGCCATAAGAGGCCTTCAGCAAATATCCAATGCTTGAGGACCCTAGGGAGTGTGAGAGTTGGGGGTAGGGAGCTACTGTGCTTTCTGACCCCTGTCCCCACCATGCCCAGCCTGATGTGTGAGAAGCGGATCTTGGCAGCGGTAACCAGTGCGGGACACCCCTTCCTGGTGAACCTGTTTGGCTGTTTCCAGACACCAGAGCACGTGTGCTTCGTGATGGAGTACTCAGCTGGTGGAGACCTGATGCTCCACATCCACAGTGACGTCTTCTCTGAACCCCGCGCCATGTGAGCCTGGCCCCTGGCCCCCTGCACCCTATGCCTCAGCCCACTTCTTGCTCTTCCCCCTGTAGACCCTACCTCCCTCCATTTCCTGGAGTCTGGGGGAACAGGGGGCTTTTGAGGATGTGGCAGCCAGGTTTATATGATCTCCCTTGTGGGGGGTCTGGCTCCCTCATACCAGCCTCTCTCTGCAGCTTCTATTCAGCCTGCGTGGTGTTGGGACTGCAGTTTCTCCACGAACACAAGATTGTCTACAGGTGTGTGTGTGTGTGTGCACATGCTTGTGCATGCATACTCTGCCCACAGGGGGGCCCTCAGGCTTCAGGCAGGGCCCCCATTCCCACTCATCCCTCTTTACATCCCCCAACCCCTCACAGGGACCTGAAGTTGGACAATTTGCTCCTGGACACCGAGGGCTATGTCAAGATCGCAGACTTTGGCCTCTGCAAGGAGGGTGAGGGGCGGGGCCGGGATCTGAGGGCATTAGACAGAATTGGGGTGGGGGAAGGAAAGGAGTCCCCAGCCCTACCCAGGTTATCTCACAACCCCACCCTTGATCCTGGGACAGGGCTGGCTGGACCCCCTTCATCCCCCAATAACCTCACATATCCCTGCTGCCCCAGGGATGGGCTATGGGGACCGGACCAGCACATTCTGTGGAACCCCGGAGTTTCTGGCCCCCGAGGTGCTGACAGACACGTCATACACGAGGGCAGTGGACTGGTGGGGGCTGGGCGTGCTGCTCTATGAGATGCTGGTTGGTGAGGTGAGGCCACAGGCTGCCCCCTCCCTGCTTGTCCCTGGGATGGCGCTGGAACCTGCATGTTCCAGGGGTGGAATCAGATTCTGTCTCCACCATGTTGTGTGATCAAGGAAAGGTGGCTTCTCCTCCCTTGCCTTAGTTTTCAAATTGTAAAATGGGGTACTTACCCTCTGTATGCAGGTGCAGCCAGAGCAGAGGGCTTGGGTGGGGCTGGGTGTGGCATGGCTCGAGGAGGTGCCTAATTCATTCAACCTGTTTTCCCTGTCCCCAGTCCCCTTTTCCAGGGGACGATGAGGAAGAAGTATTTGACAGTATTGTCAATGATGAGGTTCGCTACCCCCGTTTCCTGTCAGCTGAAGCCATTGGCATCATGAGAAGGGTGAGGACCTTCCAAGCTGGGGTGGGCCTGGGGAGGTGCTCTGGAGTCCAGAAGGGGAAGACTGATACAATGTCCCCACCTCCGGACAGCTGCTGCGGAGGAATCCGGAGCGGAGGCTGGGGTCCAGCGAGAGGGATGCAGAGGATGTGAAAAAACAGCCCTTCTTCAGGGTGAGGACCCCCAACCTCACCCCCAAGGGTCTGGCCATTTCCCACTAAGACCTTGTCGCTTCACCTGCAACATTCCCCCCCCCCCCTTTCTTTCTCCCTTCCTCACCCTCACTGACCCTCCTACACCCACACCTATTCCAGGTTGGCCTGGTGGGAACCACTGTCCTGTTTATGAGCCCAGGCTCTCCCCCTGATCAAGTGATCCTTCCTGAGCTTTCAGCCCCCCCACCCCTTCCCGGCTATCTTGTGGCTCATTAGATAGACCTCCACAGATCCAGGGCTGGATGGGGCGCAAGGGGCTGGCCCCTCATGCCATCTGTCTGTGCCCTAGCCCCCCACACTGACCTCCCACCACTCCCCCTGCAGACCCTGGGCTGGGACGCCCTGCTGGCCCGGCGTTTGCCGCCGCCCTTCGTGCCCACACTGTCAGGCCGTACTGATGTCAGCAACTTCGATGAGGAGTTCACAGGAGAGGTCCCCACGCTGAGCCCGCCCCGAGACTCGAGGCCCCTCACAGCCACGGAGCAGGCGGCCTTCCGGGACTTCGACTTCGTGGCCGGGGGCTGCTAGCCCGCTCCCCTGCCCTTGCTCCCACCCAGCTGTTAGTAGTTTTTAAAAATGCCTTTGGGGTTTGCCCCTCCATGCATCCTCGGCTCTTCTTATTCACAGTATGCATCCTCGGCTCTTCTTATTCACAGTAATGGGAATGGAGGGGCGTAATCAGATATGGGGAGAGTGGGATTGGGAGGCGTAGGGAGTGATAGGGAGACGCCTTGAGTTCTGGGGGTCAAGGGAGGGTGGGGACTTTGGGTTGTCACTATGGGAGGGAACATGGACAGGCCGCGGAGGGGTTTCAGGACTGTGTTGAGGAAGGTTGGGAGTTAAGAGGCCACGATGGGGCATGGCTTGGGGGTACGGCCCTGAGGCTGTGTTGGGGGAGTTCAGAGCCACAATGGGCGAATGGCTGCGGGAGTCAGTCCTGACAGCGGCAGGGGCAAGAAGCGCTCCACAAACCTCGCTCTGCTCCCAGTGGAGTCCGGAGCTCGGTTTCTGCGGTCGCAACATTCTGCGCATGCTCCTGCTGCTCCAGCTCAGCCTCCGGCGGCCCTGGGCCGCCGCCCCCCCGCCCCCACTTCCGTGGCAAGTCCCGGAACTGCAGCTCCAGAAGAGCACGTTGTGCATCTGCCATCCGCGCGCGGTCATATGCGTGCTGCAGTACCAACGGGACATACCGCCCTGGACTGGTCCTTAAAATGGCTTTATTCCTCGAAGACTCCGCGCTGCGGACTTTGACCGGCCTAGAGTAGTCTGGCTTAGCTGCTGGGCCTCTGGGTGTGCCTAGAAGCGGCTGAGGCCACTTTGCCGGGAGCTGCGCAGCGAGCTGGCCTCCCAGGCGCTTCTAGTTAAGCTCAGCCCCATGGGGCTGCCCTTGGTGCGCGCCCTCGGGGGCAGGAGGCGAAGCAGTTGGCGCAGCACGGCTTGGCGCAGCAGGATGTACACCCAGGGGTCCAGGATCTGGTTCCATGAGGCGAGGCGCACGGCCAAAAACAGCGGCCGCTGCAGGGAGCTGGAGCCCCAGCCCCCGACGGCCAACATCACCAACACCTGCGGGAAAAGCCGGCGTGAGCGGTGGGGTGGGTGTAAGAAGGGGACCAGCGAAGGGTGGGGCTGGGATGGATGGGAGCATGACTGGAAGGTAAGGAGGCTGTGAGGAAGGGCACAGCATCACGCGGGTAAATGAGTGTCTTCGTGAAAAGGAGCTATGGAAAGATCGCGAAGCAGGACCTTAAAGGACGCGGCAGAAGCAAAGGCCTTCATTGGGTGGGGGCTCGGGCTAGAAAGAAGTCCCAGGTGTTCCAAAGGGCAGGGGACTGAAGGGGAGAAAAAAGACAATGTTTGGGGGCGGTGGAAGGGGGTCAGAGAATTAAGTGTCGGGGCCTAGAGGGGTGGGGCTGGGGAGGGTTGGGAAGAACTGCAAAGACCCCAAGAAGGAGTAAACTAAAGGGGCTAGGAGGGTGGGTGGACATTGGAGAGGGCAAAGGGCGGGCTTTCCTGACGGGTGGGGCTTGAGAAGGGGGCGGGACTCTGGCTGGGGAAGGGAGAGAGGACCCAAATATCCTCAGCTGGAAAAGGGTAGTAGGGGTCATGGCGGGAGCAGGAAGAAGCTTGGCTGGGGCGGGGGGGGGGGGGGGCCCGGTGCGCCCCTCACCAGCAACGGGCTCCAGCAGATGCACGACACCATCATGATGCCCACGAGCTGGCCCACCATCTCCACGTCGTGGGCGCGGGCTCTACGCGCTGAGCCACGGCCCACGACGCCGCTGGGAGCAGCGGAGGCCGAAGAGACGGACGAGGCGGAGGCCGAGCGGAGTCCGCGTGCGCCCCAGCGCCGGCGGCTGTCGGGGCCTGAGGCCGGGGGTGGCAGTCGTGAGCGGCGGCGCCAGCGGGCGCGCAGCAAGGCCAGGCCGCTGAGCGTGTTGCACACGAGCGCGGCGAGTAGCGCGGCCAGGCCGAGGCCGGCGAAGAGCCCGGCGAGCAGTGCCTGGCGCCAGCCGCCCGCCGGGCCCAGGCCGATGAAGCACCACGTGCCGGGGTACTGCAGTTCGTAACGGCCCACGTGCACCAGCGGCAGCAGAGCCACCGCCAAGGCCACCGCGGCCAGCAAGGCTAACGCAAGGCGCGCGCGGGCCAGCGAGACGTGCGCCGTGTGCAGCAGGGGGCGTGTGACCCCTATGCAGCGCTCCACCGCCATGCCGCAGCCCAGCAGCAGTGGGCACAGGCCAAAGAAGACCATGCAGCCTCCTAGGAAATGGCAGGCGCCTCCGGCTGGCGAGCGCCCCACCGAGTACAGGCGCAGCACCAGCGCACCCGGGATCACATGGCCAGCCAGGTCTGTGGCCAACAGGCTGGCGACGAACAACAGGAAGGTGGCAGCTGAGCGGCGACGCCGCAGGCGGCCCGAGGCCTGCGCCAGCAGTGCCAGGGCCAGCACATTGGACACCGCGCCCAGCGTCATGGAGAAGATGGGCAGCGCCGGTGATGCGCCCCCGAGGCCCGACGGCGGCCCAGCTGATGCGTTGGGGGCCCCAGGCACCATACACGTAGTCGCCTCGCCCACCAGGCTCAGGTTGAGGGGCCCGTAGGGGTTCATGTCAGGTGCCAGGGGTGGGGCTGGGGAGAAGAGGAGGGCAAGTTGAGTCTGGCGCAGGGCACAGCGCCCACTCTTGGGCTGGGACCAGCTGATGGTCACTTCTCCCGGCATTAGGGCCCAGTGACCCCATGACAACTCCAAAGACCCTGGCTTCCCAGTCCCTGACTTCTCTTCAGTCTCTTGCTCCATCCCAGCTCTTGCTCCCAGCTTCACTCTGCCCTGTCTACTTCTCTGTTCTCTGTGCTCCCCTGGCTCCAGCCCTCCTGTCTGTCATAGCCTCTGGGCCTCACAGACCCACCTCCCATTTACAGCATAGCACATTCCTGGTCCCTGGCCCCATCTGATACTGACTCATTTCTGATCATAGGCCTCCACATGACCCCACTGCTCCATCTCTGACAGTCATCATGTCACCTCTACTCCAGTCCCATCCTGATGCCCATAGCTCCATTTCCTGCCACTTTGGGCCTATCTCTTCCCATTGCATTGTCTCTGTCCCCAGGGCCACACCTGCCCCCCCACATTCCCACCTCTGAGCTCCATTGCTCTCTCACTCAGAACCTACCCCTGACCACAGCTGCCTCACTCTGGATGCCCCAGGGTTCCATTCCTGCCAGCTCCATGTCCCTGCCCCAGAAACCTCCAGGCTGACCCAGGACCACCCATCCCTTGCTACCCAGTGGTGAGGGCTGGGAGAGCAGAACTGCCTCCTGGGTTAGAAGGGACAGATGGTAAGAGTGACAGGGACAGACAGGTAGAGGGAACTATGGCCCCATCCTCCTGTGCCCTCCACCCCAGCCTTCTTACCTGGTGGTGCCTGGGACACCAGGTCCCCATTGCCTGCTTCTGAGTCCCTGCTGCCTGCTGCACCACCCGCTTCGGTCCAGCTCTCTGGCAGGCCGCTCCCTCCCTTCCTACAGGGGCGGCTCCTCAGCTCCACTTTGTTCCCTGCCTCCTCTCGCTGCCCACTCAGGCCTCCAGGGGCCGCTCCATGCAGCACCAGCCTGTTGGGGGGCCTGGGGTGGCATACATCCCCCTCTCTTCACTCCTGGCAATGGGTAGGGACCACTCTGGGCCCCAGCTACCCCTATGAGGAAGGGGGCCCCCCAGGGAGTTGTCCTGGCCCCCTGTGACCCCCTCCCCTTGGTAGGGCAGGAGCACTCCCCTTCCCCCCAGGCTTGGGCCTCTCGCCTGCCTCATTAATAAAGCGGATAAAATCTAAACACTGGAAAATATGAGCGTCACCAGGGGCCAGCTGGGGCAGCTGCAGGGGGTGCCGCTGCGCCCACGGGGGGATGCAAGGTTTGGGGGGCTAGCCCTTGTGGGGACAGCAGCACTCCTTTGCCCTGCCAGAGCCTTGATGGATGTTGGGTGGGTGGTAGTGGGCAATGCCTTGGGTGGACTAACTTGGGTCAGGCCCAGCTAGGCCAGGAGATCCGCCCACTATTTACACAGGGGCTTAAAGTCCAGGCCAGGGCAGCAGAGAGTCATACCCCTGGAGGGGAGGGGGAGGAGTAAGAGGCCCAGAGACCAGGGGACTCTCCTAGATCCTGCTTCCGGATGTGGTGAGGCACACCTGTGAACACAGCTTCAGCCTCACCTCCTGCCTTGAGAAGTAGGGACACACACACACACACAGTCTCACACCTGAAGACATACTATCATATCCCCTAACACCCTGAGACCAGCCACGTTCCTCAGAGCCTTGGAGTCAGCCATCATCACACCCCTGAACTTACTAAGACATGTGCACCCCCAGCACCAGAGACATCCCATTGTTAACAACTCTAACACTGGCCACTTTTTTCAACACCCTGAAATGCAGCCCCCTGAGGTCCTTACTGCTGATACAGCCCCCCAGCTATATCCATATCTCCCACAGATACCCCCTAAGAGTCCTAGACAAGTTTCACGGGCACACTCCACACCTGAGACAAGGAGTGGCAGTGCCCGAGACACCTCAAGATCTTGCTAGTCACCCCCTACCCTAGAAACAGGAACATCCAGACACACACATGCTCACAGTTTCAGTCATATGGCCACACTCCATGGAGACACTGCCAGTTACACCCACAAACACCCTTAATATGGTCACAAACCATCAACACTCTGATATACACAGCCCTACTCTGAACACCGAGACACATACCACACCCTTCAAACTGGAACCTTCCACTGGCACAGACACATAAAACACCCACAGGTGCCCAGGAATGCACAAATAATCCCAACAGCCACTACCCCTGCCCCACCAGGGAATATAGCCATGCACCCCAGCCCAGTGGTACCCCCATCTCCCCTACCCTTGGGGCTGATCGCCCACTCTGTGGAAATGGGGAGTGGACTAGGTGCACATTTTCCTTCTCAGCTCACCCCCCAAACAATCCTGCAGGGACCTCTGGCTTAGCTAGCTCCCTTCCCTTCAATCCTGGCTCTTCCATCCTGGCCTGGCCAGGGTCCCACCTACCCCCCTTCCCAGATTTCCCTTCAATCCTCAAGGATGAAGTGGGTTGTCAAGCAGGACGGGTTTATGTCCAGCGCACAGTGCGGTCACCGCAGACCCTGCACGTCCAGTCAGGTGGTGTGTGACAGCATCATGACTGCTCCCCCAGCTTCAGGGGTGGCTTCTCTCCATTGCACTTGCCCCAGCAGGCCCAAGGCTCTGTTTGAGCCCCCACCCCCCATCTTTCTTTTTCCAAGCCAGGCCTCCATACCTCCTGGCCCTGGTGCTCCCCAAGACCCTGGGCTATAGCCAGCAGCTTTGTGCCCACTGTTCACATCAGGCTGGGGTGGCAGGAGGCATTGTTCAAAAGGGAGCAATAGTAGGCCCAAAAGCTCAGGCCTTGCCTGGAAGCCTGGTGGCCCACAGCCAGGAGCCTTGTCAGGCAGAACGGGTGGGAAGGGGCGGGCCGCCAGGGCCAGCTCCTAATTCAATTTGGAGCCAGGGGAGGATGGATTTCAGCTGCTACATTTTTTTCCCAGCCTGGGCCCACCCCACATTCCCACCCCAAGGCCACCAAACAGGTCCAACAGCAGAGTCTTTATGTTCGACAGCAAATTCAGCTACAAAAGCCCACCGCCATTGTTCCTCATGCCCTGTCTGTCTGGGGCTGGGCTGAGGGAGACACAGGAGTAAGGTGGGGAGGTGGGGGGTTCACAGCAAACTCGTGTTTCAAATGCAGAGGTAGGGAACTCCTCTGGAGGGATGGTGGAATGGGGGATTATTGCATTTGCTGAGGAGGAATGCCCCCACCTTTTGGATTCCTTGTGTCAGGAAACCAGAGAGGTCAGGACCCCCAAACAGAACCTGAGGCTCCAGGGAGACAGAGGAACCAGTTTGGCAGCTGATGTGGAAAGTGTTGCGGGCGGGGGCTGGCTGCCCAATCTGACTGGTCCCTCAAAGAGCCTGACCTGGCTGAGGTAGGTGGGGAACAGAGCTGGAGTGTATGTCTGGGGGGGTAGCTGGGGACCCCAGCCAGGCTGGGAACCAGGGAGGGGTGGTACCGATTGGAGTGAGGCAGGGGCTCAGCCCCACCTCTGAACCACATCATCCTGGGACTGCTGGGCCAGGGCCAGGCTATGCCAGATGCTGGAGTCTAGGCTGTGCTGTCTCCACCCCGGGGGCTCCCACCAGGCTGGGCTCAGGTCATCGCAAGGTCCAGTGGGAGGCTTAGTATCGGCCGACCTTGGCGTCCCCAATGGCACCCCAGACGTCAAAGACAAACTCATCAGGGAAGGCAAAGTCACCAAGCCGCTCATCCAGGGCCTCGGCCAGCTCGTCTGGGTTCCTCTTGTCTTTCCCAAGTTCTACCATGGTGGCCGCTAGGGTTGGGGGTGGGGGTGGGGGAAGCAGAATAGAATTACAGATAGCAGAGGTGCTCAGGGTAGACTCAGTCCACAGGATCTGGAAGCCTCCTCCCCGAGATTCCCATCCCTACCCAGATTCAAGTGCCAACCACTCACCCAACTCTGTGTCCCTGATGCCCATGTAATTCTCCAGCAGGTCATCTACTTTCTCAATTGCTTTCTCCTCAAAGGCGGAGGGCTGGAGGTGGGACAGTAAATATAACTCTCATTGTATTTACTAAGTGCCACGTCTCTTTTTGCCACTTTATGTATATTAACCCACAGGCCATTCTCTGGATGAGCCCGACATTATCAGTATTGTTATCCTCCCATTTTACAGACAAGGCAACTAATAAGGCCCACTTACCCAAGAAAGGTTCTAGAACTGGGAGGAGGCATAGGTGGGTTTGAATCCAGTGCCTGGAACCCTTCAGCTAACAGGTGACACTGCTACCTATGAGTGTGCAGGGAAGGGGGGCTGGGGCCCAGCTGGAACACTCACCAGATCCTCTACTGTGGCAGGGCCCCGGGATCGGAGCCGGAGAGTCCCTCGGCCAGTGCCCAGATGGGGGCCGGAGCCAGGACGGCTACCCCCTGATCGCATACTGATCATGTCTGTGGGAGGCAGGGGAGGTGTAAGAGTGGGGGAAGCCAAATTCCAGTATGTTCTGGACAGGAACCCAGACATCCTGGCCTTAGACACTCCCTTCTACCTTCTCCAAGCTCCTGCAGGCTCCTGGGGCAGTTGGGGGCTGAGCCCAGGAGGGCAAGATTCCTGACTCAGGCTTGGCATGCATAGGAGAAGGGCAGCCAGGGACTGGGAATGGAAAAGGCTTAAGGGGACACTGAAGGGGGCCACATCTGCTCCCACCGCCTGAAGGAAAGGAAGGGGGTGGGGTCTTGATCTCTAGCTGCTCTCCCCAGGGCCACAGGGTATAGCTGCTGGGCCTAGGACCAGCCCTATTTGCTTGGGGAAGTGTTTCAGAGTCTCCCACCCCCACCCTAGGGGCCTGGAGCCCATTCCTGAGAGTTAGTGAAGCCAGACTGAAAAGTGTGTGTGTGTGTGTTTGGGGGGGGGGGGGGGCTGGCACAGGGCAGCCAAGCCTGGCTTATTGGGGCTGCGGGGGCTGGCCAGGGTTGGGGGCGCTTGGCTGGACTAATGGCTCCTGGAAGCTGGGTGTGGGGGCAACTTCTTCCTGGTCCCCACCCTCCTCCCATGCTGGGCAGAGGGCCAGCATACCCTCCCCAAGGCTGGGCGGAGCTGTCGCTCTTTCCAATTAGGCCAGCTGGGCTTGGGGCGCCACCTTCTGGTGGCCCATGGCATTGCAACCAGGACCCAAGTGAACAGGGAGTCTAAGGACGGTCCAGGCAGCAGCTCCTCACCAAAGGCCTTGCGGGGCTCCGTGAGCTTCAGTGTGAAGGTGCGGCCTCGGGGCAGCTCCTTAAGCAGTCGGGCCACCTCGTAGTGCCGACAGCCCAGCAGGCTCTGCCCGTTGATGGCCTCGATCATGTCGCCCACGCTAATGAGCTGGATGTGGTCGATGACGCTGCCTTCCTTGATGCGCTACAGAGAGAGGAGCGGTCAGTCCTGTGGCTCCGCCCCTGGGTCCTATGGCCCGCCCTAACCTCAGGCACCTTGATGAAGGCATAGCCGGCCCCATTGTCCGTGATGGTGAGCCCCAGCGCCTCCTCTGACTTGAACACCTCCACCTCCTTACGCTGCCCCTTGACATGGGCAAAGATGAAGTCCTCCAGCCCAATCTGGCCCCCCAGGAGCTTGTCCATGTCCACTTTGTGAGTGTTGAGGGTGCAGAACATCACCTGCAGAGGTAGAAGACATTCAACTCTCACCTTCCCTCCCTCGATCTTTGCAACCCCAACCCGGGGAGGGGGAGAGTCTGGAAAGGCCTGGGGGTCCCCACCCCAGTGCCTGACCACCTCCAGAGCCGGGGGCAGGGCCCCCACTGGGATGTCAGCTCTGCTGGGTCTGGAATATCTGTCCTAGCAGAATCTCCCTGCTGGTTCCAGGGCACAGCGCCTGGCCCATTGTGGGTGCTTAGTAAATGCTTGTGTAATGAATGAAAGGCACAGGCACCCACCCAGCCTACTGAGACCCCTGTAGCTACTTCTTGCTCAATCCCTCCTGTCCTCTCTTTCCTCGCACCCAAAGTCTTTGGGGGTCAGCCCTCCCTATGCATCATGGAGAAGTGACTTTTGCACCAAATCTTCAGCCCCCACAATCCACTGGGGAGCAAGCCTCTCAATGCATGATGGGAATATAATATACAGGCCTGGACATCAGTTCCCATAATCCACTGGGGTGCAGATTTCCCAATAACTGATGGAAACTCAGCACCCAGTCCTGGCCTCCAGTTTCCCATAATTCAGTGTGGTGCAGGCCTCAGCATCTGCAGCTTAGGCACCTGAGCCACAGTTCAGGGCCAAAAGGCAAGTCCAGGCCTTCAGCCCACTATCAGGACCTCTGGGGCTCCCTTGTGTGTACCTCAGCGGCTGGCAGCCGGAAAGCCTCGGCAATCTTGCCATACAGCTCCTTGACGTTGGTAAAGCCCTCAATGCGACCAGTGGGACTGCCGTGGGCCAGCTGGGTGTGGAACACAAGACGGGGCCGCAGGGCCGGGGGAGGGGGAGGCAAGCCCATTTGGGGCCCCCCTGCCCCACCTCCACCCAGGGGTCCGGGTTCCTCCACGCCCAGCCCACCACGGCCAGGCTCAGCTTCTTCATTTTCCACCAGAGGTGGCGCCTTTTTCCGCCGCCCCAGTCCCAGTGGCATGAGCAGCAGGATGAGGGAGCACGCCCAAGAGATCTGCAGGGTGGGAAAGTGGGCTTAGGGCCTGGGCAGTGGCCTGGGGCCATCTCTCCCCCACCACTGGCATCCTACAGGCCTAATGATATAGTCAGAGAATAGAGAGGCCTCAGTTCAGATCCCTGTCCCAGCACTTTTACACCCATACATAATATTAGCAGCTAATATCTATTACAATCCCATGCTAACTGCTCCATGACTTTACCTAAACATTACACCATAGCGTGATGTAGGGATCATATTGTTATGATTACACCCATTTAATGGATGAGGAAATGGAGGCCCAGAGTGGTTAAATTGCTCTTTATTTTTCTATCAGTCGCAGTTATTAGTGCTGTGCAAAAATTTACAACTCTCCCTTCAAAGCACATATGCAGATGGCACTTACAGACCTCCTCATGACTGGGCAGACATGCCTCTAGTTCTGGCCAGTGAATTGTGAGAGGAAGTAACACATGACATTTCTGGACTGAAGCATTTAATTAGTAGAGTGAGAGCCTTCAGAGGTCTATTTCTCCCTGGCAGGGTGACCAGTCACAATTGATATGGTGGTGGCTCCATCAGGCCAGGCCCTAAGTGACTACAGTGAATGGAACTTCCCACCAAGCTGCAATGGACATGGAGCAGGAATGAAAATTAAACCTTTGTTGAATTTGGCCAGTAAGATTTTTGTTCAGCCACTAAGTCAGTGGTTCTCAACCTTCCTAATGCCGTGACCCTTTAATACAGTTCCTCATGTTGTGGTGACCCCCAACCATAAAATTATTTTCGTTGCTACTTCATAACTGTGATTTTGCTACTGTTATGTCTTAGGCGACCCCTGTGAAAGGGTCATTCGACCCCCAAAGGGGTCACGACCCACAGGTTGAGAATTGCTGCACTAAGTTGTTTGTTACTGCAGCACAACCTGTCCTGACTGATACACTATTTTTCTTTCCTCTCTCCCCCCACTTTCTCTGTTTCTTTCTCTCTCTTTCTCTTACTCCCTCCCTCCAAACAAACATTTTTGGAGTATTTACAATATTCCATACAAAATTTTATTTTTTCTTTATTGCTTGTAGAGAGAGGAAGGGAGAGGGAGAGAGGAGAGAGAGAAACATAGATGACAAAGAACATCGATTGGCTACCTCCTGCATGCCCCCACTGGGGATTGGGCCCACAACCTGGGCATGTGCCCTGACTGGGAATCAAACTGGCGACCTCTTGGTGCATAGGCTGATCCTCAACCACTGAGCCACACTGGCCGGGCATCCATACAACCTTTTATTTTTTTTATCCTCACCCGAGGACATTTTTTGGATTTATCTTCTGATAGAGTGGGAGGGAGAGAGAGGAGGAGAGAGAGAGAGAAACATCACTGTGAGAGAGACACATCAACTGGCTGCCACCCACACAACCCCAACCGGGGCAGGGACAAACTGCAACTGAGGTACGTGCCCTTAGTGAGAACCGAACCCGGGACTCTCTGGTCTGCGGGCTTTCTCAAACCGGCCAGGGCTCCATACAACATTTTAGATACTGCCTTCAATACGCAATGTCCCTGGCTTAGGCCACCATAGGCTGTTCACTGTGCAAAAGCACCAGACCCTGGTATGGTGACGTGTGTGCTGGGAGGAGGGGCTGCCTTTTCCTAATTCACTCGCAGGTGCCATATTGGCCAAATGGGGCCCTGTCCATGCTATCCAGAAGCATGCAGTTCAGAGGAGGAGGTATAAATATCTAATATAACTTCTAATAGTCCCATGAAGACAATAAAACAAGAAAAGTTCTATAGACAAGGTCAGAAAGGGCCTCTACGAGCAGGTGACGCTCAACCCAAGACTTGGCTGATGGGAAGAAGCACCCACACAAGGATGTGAGGTAAGAATGTTCCAGGCAGAGGGAACAGCCAGTACAAAATCCCTGAGGTGCCCAGCCGGTGTGGCTCAGTGGCTGAGCGTCGACCCCTGCACCAAGAGGTCGCTAGTTCGATTCCCGGTCAGGGCATATGCCCAGGTTGTGGGCCAAATCTCCAGTGGGGGCATTCAGGAGGCGGCCAGTTGATGTTCTCTCTCATCGATGTTTCTATCTCTCTCTCCCTCTCCCTTCCTTTTTCTAAAATCAATAAAGAAAAAAAGTTATTAAAAAAAAAAATCCCTGAGGTGCTTGGCATGTTTGAGGAACAACAAGGAGGCCCGTGTGGTTGGAATAGAGTGAGTAATGGGGGGCAGCAGGAGGAGGTGCGGGTAAGGAGGTGACAGGCAGATATAGCAGGGCCTTGTAGGCTGCAGAGAGGACTTGGGCTTTTGCTCTGAGTGAGGGAGCAGCCATGAAGGGTTCTGAACAGACTGAGGCTCACAGATCAGCTAGAGTCCAGTGTGGAAAGAGTGGAGTAAGCAGTGGGAAGGCGTGAAGAGGGAATGTAAAAGAGGTGACATTAGTCGACTGTGCAGGGCCTTATAGACTGGGAAAAAGTTAAGATTTAATTTTTCAGTCACATGTCCAAAGTCACAGAGGCTGGATGCATCTTCAGGTCTGATTCCCAAGCCCAAGTTAATAACCACAAAACTGTCCCCTAAGTGGCTCAATCTTCCTGGGCCTCAGATGCTTGGCCTGAAGATAGGGACATTTTATCCCTGGCCAGGTTGTGGTGAAGATCAAATTTATTTATTTATTTATTATGTATGTATGTATTTATTTAATTTAACAGAGCTTTATTTTCTACAAAAGATCATGTTTCTGCCCGGCCGATGTGGCTCAGTGGTTGAGCGTCAATCCATGCACTAGGAGGTCACCGGTTCGATTCCTGGTCAGGGCACATGCCCAGGTTGTGGGGCCGATACCCAGTGAGGAGAATGCTGGAGGCGGCCAATCGATGTTCCCTATCATCGGTTTCTCTCTCTCTAAAAATTAATAAAAAGAAAAAAAATCCTAAAGTGTCTCTGCAGAATGAGCACACTGCACTAAAAAAAAAAAAAAAAAGATTATGTTTCTGTTACCCTAGTGCAGTGGTTCTCAACCTTCCTAACGCCGCGACCCTTTTAATACAGTTCCTCATGTTGTGGTGACCTCCAATTATAAAATTATTTTTGTTGCTACTTCATAACTGTAATTTTGCTACTGTTATGTCTTAGGCGACCCCTGTCAAACGGTCGTTCGAACCCCAAAGGGGTCGCGACCCACAGGTTGAGAACTGCTACCCTAGTGTGTTCTTTCCAGGTATCTAGAGAATTTACACAATAAAACCAAAGTGAATGTATGTGCATGTGTGTACACACACACATAAACAAATATATATATCACTGTTACTCTCAAGGCTAGATATTAAAGCACACATATCCAGTGTGCACATAAAGGTGCTGTCAGGCTGACCAGTAAATGTAGACATCTTAAGTTTCCAGTCTTCCAAATTTTCCCAAAGAATTGCCCTCACTATAAGGATACAGTGACTGAATTGTGAACAGATTATTTCAAAGTGTGATCAGAAGAAAACTTGCATTGTAAAAAGTGCAGATTCCTGAGTCCTGTGCTGGAATCATTGAATCAAAATTGTGTGTGTGTGTGTGTGTGTGTGTGTGCGCTTGTGTGTCCAGTCGGGCTTCTTAAGGTTTTACATGCATAGGACTTATTTGGGGATCTTGTTAAAAAATGCAGATTCTAATCCAGGAGGTCTGGGGTAGGCTATGAGATGATGCCTTTCCTCAAGCCCCAGGTGATGGTCATGAAGCTGGTCCACACACTACCCTTGGAAGACAAGGTGCAACAGTTTGTGCACCACTGCATGACCTAGTACTGAGGTGCTGCCATGGGCCGACTTCTCCTGCCAGTTTTATTTCAAAGGTAACTGGCTCATTGCTGAAGTCATATTAGCCTACATCGAGTGTAACTTCATCCAATGAGTAATTTCTTCCTTGACCTCCTCCTAAGTCAGTTGGTGATCAACTCAGTGTCCTCTTGAAGCCAGCAGGTACCTTTGTTCAAGGGACATGCCATCCAAGAAGCACTCATAATACCATGGCTTCCTGATCTCCCTTCCCACTCACCTGATGCTAGTTTGGGTGTTCTGAAGATCAAATTTATACCCAATTATATTTTTCTGTGTAAAAACCTTCCTGTTCCCTCCCTTCAGATAGTTTATTCCAGGAGCTGTCCTAGATTCAGTCAAGCCCAGTGGACTGCACCTATCCTCCTGTGTCCATCTGTTTGTTCATTCATTCATCTATTCTCCAACACCTTCTCTAGTATCACCTGGTCCAGCCCCATCATCACTCACCTAGACTACTGCAGCTGCCTCCTCCAGGTCTTCTAGCTTCTACCCTTGCACCTCCCTACAGGCTCTTGTCAACACAGCAGCCAGAGTGATCCTGTAAAACATAAGCCATATCACATCTATCTTCTACTCTGAACCCTCCCAGGGCTCCTAACTCACTCAGAATAAAAGCCAATGTCCTCTCCTCAGCTCACGGGTCCCCAAAGATCTGTCCCCAATTCCCATTACCTCCCTGCCCTCATCTCCTCCCACTCTCCCCCTCGCTCACTCCCTCCAGTCACTCAGGCCTCATCCCAACACATTAGGCATAATCCAGACTCAGGGCCTTTGCACTGGCTGTGCTCCCTGGTATTCACACAACTCACCTCTTTCAGGTGGAAAATATATTTCATTCATTTATCTTGTTCATTGTCTGTTTTCTGAAAGGACAGGGAATTCTGTCTGTCTTATTCATCCCTATATTCTCAGTGCAGAGAACAGTGCCTGGCACATAGCAAGTGCTCGACAAATATTTGTTGCATGATTTATCCTAATATTCACCAGCCCACCAGACCCTTGGCCCAGCTCTGGGGAGACAAAGGGGGCACAGGCTGTAGTCCTTGCCCTCAAGGGGGTCTTGTCTCCCCAGTAAAAACACAAGCCCCACCTCTATGGTCCCCTATCCCTTGCTTCTCAGCATAGAGCTGGGCACAGGGCAGGTGCTTCATCTATCCATGGAGACAGGTATTGTATCTCTACCTGTGTGTGTGTGTGTGTGTGTGTGTGTGTGTGTGTGTGTGTGTGTCTGTCGAGTGTTTCCACTCTCCTCATAATCAGTGATGCTGCATACTTTTTATTGATTTATTTTAAATATTTATTTTATTGATTTTTTTACAGAGAGAGGGAGAGAGAGATAGAAACATCAATGTGAGAGAGAAACATTGATGGGCTGTTTCCTGCATGCCCCCCACTGGGGATCGCGCCTGCAACCCAGGCATGTGCCCTGACCAGGAATTGAACCAGGACCTCTCAGTCCATGGGATGATGATCAGTCTACTGAACCACACCAGCCAGGCAATGATGAATGCTTTTTTTTTTTTAATCCTCACCTGAGGATATTTTTATGTTTATCTTCACAACGCAGAGTACTAACCACTATACGATCACGGAGAGCTACTGAGACACCACTTTACATTTATCTTCAGACAGAGTGGGAGTGGGGGGGAGAGAGAGAGAGAGAAACATTGATGTGAGAGAGACACATCGACTGGTTGCCTCCGCACTGGGGCCAGGGACCAACTGCAACTGACGTACGTGCCCTTGGCTGGAATCAAACCCAGGTCTCTTTGGTCCGCGGGCCGACGCTCTAACCGCTGAGCCAAACCGGCCAGGGCTGAATGCCTTTTAATACATTTATTAACAATTTGGATTTGCCCTTTTGTGACTTGCCTGCTTACATCTTTGCCCATGTAAAAATACTTACACACAGCTTGTCTTTTTTCTTATTCATTTGTGGAAACTCTTTATATATTCTGGATACTAATACTATATATTCTGAATACTAGTCTTTTATTGGTTACTTCCATTGTTAGTGCCCATCATTGGATCTAGCACACTGAATATTTAACAAAAAAGAAGTTCTAAATGAATAAACCAGTACTGCCACCTCAAGTTATTTCATTACCACTCAATGATTAAAACACACACACACACACACACACACACACACACACACACACACACACACACAAACCTTCATCATCTCCTCCTCTGATTCTCCTCCCTCACCAAACACTGGGAGGCAAGATGCTAAGAACTTGAGTCTGAAATCTGGCTTTCCCACTAAATAGCTGTGTGGCCTTGGGCAAGCATCTCAAGCTCTCAAGCTCTCTGAGTTCTAAGGAAATCATACATGTGCCTGAAACAGTTCCTGACACACAATATAAGGGTTCCATAAATGTTGGTGATTATTACTATTTCCATCTATGAATAGAGAAGATTCAAACTTCCTCTCTTTCTCAGGACCCCCACGTTCCATTCACCAATTCCCAAACTCCTTATTCTTTCTGCCCACACTCACTACCCTGGTTCAGACTGGCTGCCATGTCTTCACCTGTGAGGGGAACATTATGGTGGTGAATTAAATGGGTAATTCATGAATTTGCCTTCCAGGCCAGAAGTGGTGGCCTGGGCTCAAATTCCACCCTTGCCACTTACCAGCTGCGTGGACGTAGGCAAGTCACTTCACTTGACAGGGCCTCAGTTTCCTCATCTGAAGAAAGAACAGAATTCCTGTCAGAGTGCTTGTGGGGATTCAAAGAGATTATGCATGTAACCTGCTTAGCACTTTGCTTGACATTTAATGTAAGGAAGCTGTTATTATTGTCATTATTATATTGTCTCCTCCCTTGACCTGCCCAGGAACATCCCAGTCCTCTCTGCCTGCCAGGGCCTACTCCAGGCCACCTCCTCCAGGCAGCCTCCCCAGCTTGCTCCACCATCTTAGCATTGCCCCTGGGATCCAGATGGCTCAGGCCCATGAACTTAATTACATGTTGCCCTGGCAGAACTCTTGTCTTCCAGTCTTAGGCTGTTATTTAACTCTGTGTCTCTATTTTAAAATGTAAACCAGATCACATTACTCCCCTGCCTCAAATCTTATAACGATTTCCCACCTCACAGAGAAAAAGCTTCAAACTCCTTAATATAGCACTTGACTCGCAGAATCACCACTTTGGCTGCTTCTCCTGCCTCAGCCACCCTATTCCAAGCTTGGTCCAGCCTCAGAGCCTTTGCCCTGGCTGTGCCCTCTGCCTGATCTTTGCAGGGCTGGTTCCTTTTTGTCATTCAGGCCTCAGCTCCAAAGTCACTTCCTCTGAAAGCCCCCCCTTGCCCACAGTTTCTACTATGCCTCCCCCTCATATTTTATTCATATCACTTATCATCATGTGTAGGTATCTTTTTTATTTACTTGTTAGCTTGTTTGTTGCCTGTTTGCCTTACTAGAATGACAACTCCCCAAGAGCAAAGATTTTTGTCTTGTTTACTATTGAATCCTGTGTGCCAAGAACAGTGCCTGGCATAGAGTAGGTCTCAATAAATATTTGTAGAATGAATGAATCTTGTATCTTCATTCTGAGTGCTCTCTGAGTCCCCCAATCCTCAGTCTACCATGGAGTTGCTAACTGACACTCTCTCCCCTTGTTCTCAGGCTCCCCACAAACCTAAGCACAGGGCTGGAGAAG
The DNA here is from genome assembly GCA_030848825.1 of Tadarida brasiliensis. Taxonomy (NCBI): domain Eukaryota; kingdom Metazoa; phylum Chordata; class Mammalia; order Chiroptera; family Molossidae; genus Tadarida; species Tadarida brasiliensis. Next base: position 54,857,591 of record CM061259.1, on the reverse strand, counting down.
AGTTTCAGCCCCTGCACTGAATGGGTTAGCTGGAATTCTAGCATCCCTACCCTGTCTTTCCTGTGAAGGGCCTGAAACTTACCAACCCCACAGCCACACAGAATCCTAGTGGGGTGGGGGGCAGGAAGTGGGGAAGGGGGTTTCTGTGAGCGCACATAAGCTCATGGTGTGGGGGGAAATACTATGCCCAGGTTCCCCTGTCCAGCAGGGTATTGCTTTGGAGAGGAGGGCGGGAGGCCTCTGATTCAGTCTTGAAAAACCAGCTCCTGGGTGTTTCCGGGGAGAACGCCTACTGCTCTGGCATGGGCCCAGGCTTCCCAGGGGGGCCCAGCAGGCATGAGACCACAGCATTATGGCCCCCTGCCTATCTCCCCTGAAGATGTCACTCTCTTCTCAGGACCCAGGTAGTCTGGCCTTGCCTTCCAGCTCAGAGGAAGGGACATGGGGGCAGCTTACTGCTTAAGCAGCTGGTGTCTGGTGACCTCTGGGGGGGGGGGGGGAGAGCTATGGGGGTGAGGGAAAAGCAAAGACCAGCAGGTGTGGTCCAGATTGTACATAGGTATGGTGTTTGTGTGTGTGTGTGTGTGTGTGTGTGTGTGTTAGGGGTGGGGGTGGGGTAGCCAGCAGAAAGTGGAAAAGGTGCTCAGGAATATTTGAGCCATGGATCCACTGGACATGTAGTCTAGCTGAGACGCCAGTTCTGGGCTCTGAGATATGGGTTTGAGTCCCAGATCTGCCACTTACTAGCTGTGTAACCTTGGGCAAATCACTCCACCTCTCTGGGTCTGCTGCTTAACTCTTAAAAGAAGTAACAGTACCTTCCATGAGGTGTTGAAATTCAATAATATGCATGGTAAATACTTGACACGGAAGTGTTCGATCAATGCTAGTCGGGGTGATTTTTTTCATTATTACTACCCGGACCTCGGTTCTTCTCAAGCCCCCTGGGCCCTGGAGGATTGGGACGCGCCTAGCTCCGGGGAGGTTCCTGGGTAGGGCTCAGAAATACCGACCCCACGTCTGTCCCCGCCGGGTCAGGGGCTGTCCTGAGGGGAGCACAGGGCAGGGGTGCGGCTGGAGACCCCATCCCAGTGGCGGGAGGCGTTGGCCCTCTGCTCACAGCGGGAAGGGAGGCGCCCGGCTGGGAAGGGGCCTCAGGAATCCCTTTGCCCGCCCAGCCGACTCTAGCCGCGTCCATGGGGTCCGCCCCATCCTGTACGATCGGCCGGACCACCGCGGGTTCGCGACAGGGTCTCCGGTGTGGAAGCGCCGTGACCCGCGAGCCGGAATCACTCACCTGTGCCGCTGCCTCTCAGCGCGCGCCCAGCTCTGCCCTTAGCAAACTCCGGCCCGGACCTTTCCCGCAGCCTCGGACAGGGGGGCGGGGCCGAAGACCGCGCCCGGCCAATCAGGAGTGGCCTCCCGGAGCTCGTGGCCAATCCACGCCTCGCCTCAACGGGTAGGGTGGATCCGACGGAAACATTCCAGAGGGATCCCTCCGCCTCCTCCGGCTCTTCCCGACCCCCACCCCCCCGCGCTGTAGCGCAGTGGACCTTCCCGGCCCGCCTAGGCTGCGGCCGGTTGTACCACCGCAGGGCTGTGTAGGGGGGAATCTGAGGCTGGGCCCCGGCCAATGGAGGGGAAGAAAGGAGAAAAGCGACCAACGGGAAGCTTGGGGCCCTGGACCACTTGCTGTAGGCTGTGTTGGGGGTACTGGGTGGTACCTGGCGGGGACTGGCCGTGGGAGCCAGGTGACCAAGGCTGAGTTTTGGGGAGAGGATACAAGCTCCCAATCTCCGGTAAAGCTTGGGAAGGGGCCGAGGGCAGCCCCCAATCTAGTTCTCCGCCTGGCCTGCCCTTGCCCGGCCATCCTTGGAGCAGATAAAAAGATGCATTCATTCCAGGCTGGCGGAAGGGGGCCTGAGATGAACAGGGAGGGTCCTGAGTGTCCCTGCTTCCTGGGGTGTACAATGGACAAGGACATTCATTCATTCATGCTTTCATCAAATATTTAACGTGCCCCTGCTCGGTGCCAGGCTCTGTCCTATCTCTACCGACACACCGAAGAGCAAGCTGAATGTGCTCCTGGTAGAGGGAACAGCGCTTGCAAAGGCCTGGAGGCTGGACCGAGAGATAAAGCCCTTTAGGATAGTGCAATATCGTAGGAGCTAGCAAAGCAATGTGAAAGGATGCAATGGAATGGAAGACAAGGGCGAGATGGCCTGTTCGCTTGTTTGTTACACCAGCAAACATTTATAGAGCACATATTAGGAGCTAGATTTCAAAGGGTACCCAGGCAACCCAAGCCTCTGCCCTCAGGGAGCTGACCTTTCAGTGATTCAGTCTTCTCCATCTTACTGTGAACAACCCACCACCCCACCCGGTACAGAGCACATATGTGTGTATGAAAGGACCAGGTAATTTCACCATCTCCGGGTTTGTCTTGTAACCGGGATTGCTCAGGCGGGAGCAGATCCGAGAAACAAAGACACAAACGCACCTCGAAAAGGCCAGGACGCTCAGTTCCCAGGACAGGTAAGAGCTTTCCTTGTTCTACTTCAAAGCCGGCCACTGGGCAGCTGGGGCTGTGTGTTCTGGAAACTGTAGTTCTTGGAGGCCTCTAACTGCTACGACTCTGCTCAAGCCGCATTAAACGACTGGGTCTTTGCAGCCCCCAGGGTGAGCTGCTGTGCATTCCAAGCCCCGCCAGGGCCCAGCAGAGGGGCAAAGTGAAAGGGGAGAGTGGGCCCTGGGCTTAGCTGCTGAGGGCTGCTGGGGCGGGCCCAACCCAGCTGGCAAACACCGAGATTGCCATGGCAACAGGTTCAGCTATTGTGCTCTTCTTCCTGTTCTGCTGACTTTTGCCACTCCAAGTGAGCAATTGGTTGCTGTGGCTGGCCCAATGACTTCTGTGGGACTGTGCCCACTACCCTGGTTGCACCTGGCATTTGAGTTGCCCCCTACACACCTGGAGAGGGCAGGATGCAGGGCCAAAGGGACAGCAGTATCCTGAGCCAGAATCCACCTGAATCCGTCCGTTGACTGATGAGGAAGTGCCCAGGGAGGGGTAAGGGAGTTACCCAAGGGCACAGAGCAGTACCTGGCACATCCTACCCTGTTTTAGAGCTCAAGAGGCATGCCTGAAAACTGAGGCTGGGAGACCCAACTGGTGAGGAGCTCAGATTGGAGTGTTCCTTCAACTCCTTTGGTGGGGTGGGGGGTGGAGGGTGGGGGAGGGGGTGTGTGTTCTGAAATGCCAACTATTACATGCAGAAGGAAAGGTTGAATTAGAAAAATCACCCTTTTGCAGCCAGTAGATGAATAAATGACTTAGGCAAGGCTCATCAATGAGGAAGTGGATATTCAGTTTCAAAGGAGCAGTCCACAGATAACTTGTTAATTATAATGGGGAAAAGATACCAGTGGGGAAACCTGGAAGTCACCACCTTAACCCAGTGAGCAAAGTTAACATCACCAGTGATAGGACAGGCCATGCTCATGTCCCCCCTGCTGTGAAGTCCTGAGCAGGACACAATATCACCTGCAAAATACTTTGTCCCGCCTAAAGTGTTTAACCTGAATCTAATCTTTAGGAGATAACCAGACACATCCCGACTGAGGGACATTCTGGAAAGAAAGAAAGAAAGGAAGGAAGGAAGGAAGGAAGGAAGGAAAGAAGGAAGGAAGGAAGGAAGGAAGGAAGGAAGGAAGGAAGGAAGGAAGGAAGGAAGGAAGGAAAAGCAAGCAAGCTGATCTGGACTCTTCAAACAGATCTATGTCATGAAAGGCAAAATCAATCCCGTAATCAAATGAATGAATAAAATCTGGGGAACAGTTCTAGATGGAGGGAGGCAAAGGAGACGACTACCAAAATCATATGATTTTATATATATATATGTGATATCATATATATGATATATATGATATATATTATAGATATATATATTATAGATATATATATGATAAAACAGCTATGAAGGATATTCTTGGGATAATCGGGGATATTTGAATGTTGAATAGATGTTAGATAATCATATCGTATCCATGTTGAATTTCCTTATGTACTGTGGTTACATAAGAGAATGGTCTTATTTTTAAGTGATAGATGCTGAATTATTTAGTGGTAAATTTGTGATGGCTGCAACTGTCAAATGGTTCAGAAAAAAATGTATATAGTATTTTATACACAGTATCATAATAGTATACATTACTATTAATACATAGGGAGAGAAAGAGAGAGAGAGAAAGCAAATGTGGCAAAATAGTAACAAATGCCCCTAAATCCAGGAGAGTGGTATGTGTATATGGGTATTCATTTTATTCTTGTAAGTTTTCCAGAGCTTTGAAATTTTCAAATAAATATTGCGCGAAAATACCCCCATTTCTTTCTCATCCCCAGAGACAAAGTTCCAGTGGGTTTAATGTGCACTGTTTTATTTATTTTATTTTGTTTGTTTGTTTTGTTAATCCTCACCTGAGGATATTTTTTCATTGATTTTTAGATAGAGTGGAAGGAAAGGAGGGAGAGAGAGAGAAACATTGATGTGAGAGAGACACATCAATTGGTTGCCTCCCGAACAACCCCAACGGGGGCAGGGGATCAAACTTGCAACCAAGATACATGCCCTTGACCAGGAATCAAACCTTTGACCCTTCAGTCCTTGGGCCAATGCTCCAACCACTGAGCAAAACCAGCCAGGGCTAATGTGCACCTTTTGTGTCTTTTCTTGCAAGTGTGCACTGTTTTATATGGTCATTCTATGATGTTGGACTTATTTTTCCCCCCACTCAGCATGGTATTCCTTGTTTGCTTGTTTTGCACTATACCTTGAAGATCCATCTGTATTACTAATTTCTTGACTGTTTTCTTCTAAATTCTGCTTGATGCTCCATGAGATGCATCCCTCATAACTTTTGCCCCCAAGGATGTTTACCAGGCAGCCTCCAGCTCGCCACACCACAGTGGACAGCCATGGACATACCCATTTAGGCACTTGGTAAAAATCTCCCTAGGAGAGAGACCTGGATGCAGAGATGCTGGGTCACAGGGCACACTCATTGCTATGTGGTCCCTCAGACTAGCTGCCCTCATCACACCCACTGACAGTATGGGAGAGTCCCGTTCCCACATTTCTGCCAGCTGTTGGCATTATCCAGCTTACTAATTTTTGCTACTCTGACTCACTATAAAGTGACATCACCATTGCTTTATTTTATATTTCTCTAATTTCTAATCATTTTGAGCATGTCCTCATTTGCTTGATGGCCTTCTGGTTCTCCTCTTCTGTAAATTTCCTGTTCATAGCTTTTTCCCTGTTTGCACTTGACCTTGCTATCTTTTCTTGTTCGTTTGCATGAGTTCCTCACAGAATCTAAATCTGCATTTTTCAGTCTGAGCTGTGTAACATGAGGATTTGAAATGTGGCTGATAAAAATTGAGATGTGCTGTCAGTGTAAAATACACACTGGATTCCTAAGATTTAGTGGAAAGAAAAGAGGATGTAAAATATCATATCTCATTAACTGCTTTTTTATACTGATTACATGTCATCATAATAATGTAGATGTATTGGGCTAAAGTAAATGTATTATTATTCAAATTAATTTTACTTGGTTTTTTTGTATTTTACTATTTTAATATGGCTACTAGAAATTTTAAATTTTAAAATTACATATGCGCTTGCATAGTTCTACTGAATAGAACTGGGATATAGAACGCTTGTTAGTTTCAACAATGATAGATAATATTTAGATAGAGCCAGGCACTGTTCTAAGAATTTTATATTTATTGAACCATTTAACTCTCCTAATGACCCTGTGAGCTAGCTACAGTGTTCAACTTTGCAAGTATTTTCTCCCATTCTGTCTTGTGATGATTTGTTTCACCCTTGATATTCTTCATTAGAAGCAAATTCTGAATTTTAGTGTAATAGAACTTATTCATTTTGTGGTTTGTGCCTGTAAATTTTAATTAAGGAGGCCCTTTCAACTCTTAAATCAAAAAGGTATTCTTCATTTTCTTCTATTCATTCTGTTTTTACTTTTCCTGTGTCTTTTTTTTTTAAATTCATCTTTATTGTTGAATGTATTACAGATGTTCCCCCCTTTTTTTCCCCATTGACCCCCTCCTCCCTAACCCCACCCCCCTCCTGCCTTCCCCACACTATTGTCTGTGTCCATTGGTTATGCATATATGCATAGAAGTTCTTTGGTGTATCTCATCCCATCCTCCCTCCCCCATTCCCTTTGAGATTCATCAGTCTAACAACCAATGTGTACTTCTTAATTCCTTCATCTTTTTCACCCATCCCCCCAGTCCCCACCCATCTGGCAAGCAACAAAAAGTTCTCTGTATCTATGAGTCTGTTTCTGTTCTGCTTGCTCATTTTGTTTGTAGATTCAATTGTTGATAGATTTTCCTGTGTCTTTATTCCATTTCTAGTGCATCTTGGGTTGTGGGGTAGGATACAGTCATATTTCTCCATAACCTGCACTGCTCACCAGCAGTGTGACCCTGGGTGAGCCCCTTCCTCCATGTGCCTCAATCTCCTCATCTCTAAAATGAGGATCATCATAATAGCAAATGGGTATAATAATTTTAAAGTTGTTACTATTACATTGGGATGAAATGAGCTATTCTGTGCCAAATGCCTATAGTGGTGCCTGGCAGGTAGTAAGTGCTCAGTGAACACCCGCTGCTATTATTAAACTGCATAGAGGGCACAGGAATGAATACTGTATGTCATAATAGAAACTTGAGAGAAATAGAAACCTTCATTAAGCTCTTACTATGTGCCAGGCCCTGTGCTGGCTTCTTTTTAGGAGTAATCCCACTGGATATTATCTCCATTCTACAGAAGAGGAGTCTGAGGCTCAGAGAAGGGGAGCCACTGGTTCAAAGTTGCACAGTGACTCATGGGTGTGGCACTTCAGCTCCAACCCCATCACTTATGACATCCCTCTGGGGGTATGAGTTTCATCTTCCTCAACTTAAGCCTGACTCTGAGATGTGAGGACAGGGCAGACTGAGGAAGGATGGTGCTAAAGCACATTGTCCAGGCAGACTGATCTCAGAGTTTGATTGCCTGGCTTAGTGGCCTGTAGGTTGGACTCCCCTTATAGCCTGGCAGGACTGGGCTGAGCGGGACAGACCTGGAGGGGAAGAAGAAGAGGTGGCTCTGACTAGGCTAAGTCCTGTGGCCTCAGATCTCAGCCCTGGCTTGGGCACCTGCCTTTGGCTACTGGATTTTAGGAAGTCAGGATAAAACCTAGCAGCAGTGCTATTATCTGGATGGGCAGATCTCTTTTCAAAATATATCTCTAATCATTTCTCACCACCTTGGCCCCACCTGGTCTAGCCTCATTATCTCCAGCAGTTGACTTCTCTCTGGTCTCCTGGCTCTTTCCTCGCGGCACCCCAAGTCTGTTTCCCCTACAGCGGCCAGAGGGCACCTGTGAGTACCAGAGTCAGATTCCCTCTCTCCCTGCTCTGCTAATCAACCCCCCCCCACACACACACAGACACCGCAACTGTGAGGCCTTGTGCCCTTAAAACACCCTTCCCTGAAGTATTTCATCTGGAGTCAGGCCAGGCCGAGCCATGTTGATGTCTAGCATAATCTTCCGAAAGAAAGTTGAGGTCCTAATGAGACAAACAACCCAGGTCCCAGCACCAACTTATGGGGCAAAAGGAAATCATACCGCGTGCCTCCTGACTCAAACTCTTTCAACCGGCTTCTCTGCCTCTGGCACCAAGGCCTGTCTCAGCAGGGCCCAGACACCTGGTCTGTCTTAATCCTGGGCACACCCCACCCTTCACTCTCCTGCTCTCTCTTTTCAGACCACACCAGGCCTCAAGGCCTCACACTCCCCAGGCTTGCTGGGTCCACACCCCATCTACCTAGGGGCCTCCTCCACGGGACTTCAGCACGGTAGCCCATCTCTGAGCCCTAACAAGCTCCTGTCTCCTGGCCTGTGTGCCTAGGGCCTGTCAGGCCTCTGTCCTCCAAACTCTCTGGTCATAGGAAGTGCCTTGCTCAGTGTAATGGGCTGAATGATGCCCCTCCCCCAAATGATACATTCCTGTCCCCAAACCTGTGAGTGTGACCTTATCTGGAATAAGGGTCTTTGCAGACATAATTAAGGATCTTGAGATGAGGTTATTTTGGATTAGAGTGGGCCCTGAATCCAGTGACATATGTCCCTATAAGATATAAAACACAGAGACAAGCAGAGGGGAGGGCCATGTGAAGACCCAGGCAAAGATTGGCATGACACAGCTACAAGCCAAGGAATGCCAAGGGTGGCCATCAGCCACCAGGAGCTGGGAGAGAGGCCTGAGACAGAGTGTCCCTCAGAGCCTCCAGAAGGAATCCACCCTGCCCACACCTTGGGTTTGAACTTCTGGCCTCCAGAACTGTGAGAGAATAAATTCCTCTTGTTTTTAAGTCCCCCAATTTGTGGTGCTTTGTTATGGCAGCCTCAGAACACTAAAAGGTCTGTATTTCCCAGAAGACTGTGAGCTTCACAAGGCACCCCAGACTGCTGTGTTTGTTGCTCACTGGTTCCCCTGGGCCTAGTGTTGAGCTGGCCCTCAGGAGCTATGCCCAATGATGAATACATGAGTCGTGAAGTAGGAGCAGGGCCCAGGAAAGAGGGCCTTTCCTGGAGCCAGAGAGAACATCCCCTCCTCTCAGGTGGGAGTTGAAGGACCTTCCTCTCAGGCCAGGGTGGGAGGTGGGGAGGGGGGTGCTTCCCAAGGAACCGCAGCAAAACCCTAGCCTGGGTTGTCCTTCCTCTGCACACTCTCTGATGTGAGTGGTCATAAAACAAATGTTGCAGGTCCTCTTGTCTGAATCACTTTGTCACTCAGTGACTCATTCAACAAACATTCAGAGGGTCACTTCTGGGCCAGGTGCCACTCTGGGCACTGAGGATGCAGAGATGATGGTGACCTCAAGGAAACTTGGTAGCTCCAGAGGGGAACCTTCTTGAGTGTTCCTGAGATTGTGTTACTTCCTGTCAAGACAAAGAGGGAAGATGTCTAACTGAATAATCACAGAGTTTCAGTCTTCCTTTCCCCACCCCATCTTGGACAAGCATGGAATCAGCAGATTGTGAAAGTGTTCTCGGGCCTGTGGGAGGAGTACCTGTACTTTAAGGACTAGATGTTCATAGAAAATATAGATGTTTATTGTTTGTGTAATGCTTTTTTAAGATGGAAGGTTGGTGCATTGAAATTTCAAGAGAGTGATGATGACATATTTCAGGGACTTGAAGTTATCTTACAATTAAATGACACTCCATCTCCCCAACCCCAACAAAGGAAAATTAAGACAAAACAAAAACCAAAAACCTCGAAAGCTCAAAATCTTTCTCGCTCAGAGGTAAAGCCAAAGTTCTCCCTGCAGCTGCCCCCACCCAGCCGTGCACCATTTACCCCATTACCCCCACTGTCCTCACCTCCTCCCATCTCCCCTCCTTCCACTCTCCTCTCACTTACTCCGCCTTGGTTTCACTGGGTTCCTGGTTGTTCCTTAACTCAGGCATACTCCTACCTCAGGACCTTTGCACAGGCTGTTCTCTCTGCCTGCAGTGCTATCCCCTCACTCTCCACCTGGTTTCCTCCTTACGACCTTTAAGTCTATGCTCAAATGTCACCTTCTCAGTGAGGCATTTGCTGACTTTATTACTTAAAATTGTGCCCAACACTCTCTACCCACTTGTTTTATATTTCTTCATTACTCTTATCACTATCTAGCATATTTAATGCTTTATTTACCCTTTTTTAAAAAATTCCTCAGCCGAGGATATTTTTCCATTTATTTTCAGATAGAGTAGGAAGGGGGGGGGAGAGAGAGAGAGAGAGAGAGAGAGAGAGAGAGAGAGAGAGAGAGAGAGAAGGAGAGAGAGAGAGAGAGAAGGAGAGAGAGAGGTGTGAGAGAGATACATCGACTGGTTGCCTACCACACTACCCCTGACTGCAACCAAGGTACGTGCCCCTGACCAGAATCAAACCCAAGACTCTTTGGTCCATGGGCCGACGCTCTAACCACTGAGCAAACCAGCCAGGGCTGCTTTATTTACTCTTAATTATCCCCCACCCTCGACTGTTAGCTCTGCAAACACAGGAATTTTGTCCAATTTTGTTCACTGCTGTCTTCCCAGCATCAAGAACAGGCCTGGGCACACAGTAGGTATTCAATAAATGTGTAATGAATGAGTGCTTATAATGTATCAGGCACTATGCTGTGTGCTTCAGTAATTAGTAACTAATGAGGATAAGTAGTATTCAAGGAGACCTGGGCAGGTTTTCTGCTGAGTGCTTGACAAAGACTGTCCATGTTAATTACACACTTGATCTGGGCCAGGCTTGTGGTTAGCTGAGTTTTCACTCTGGGGGAGTGAGAAGGGGTGGCTTCTGTGATTAGTCTTGTTTCACATGGGAGGAAACCAAAGCTCTAAGAGGTTTTGTCGTTTTTTGGGGGAATGCAGTGAGCAGAGCTTGAACTCAGCACAGCCAACCTCTAGAAACCAAGTTCTTAGCCATGTTTTCGTCTTCCTGATGCATTGCCTTGCCCAGTTTTCACAACACTCCTATGAAGTCAGTACCTTTATTGCCCCTGGTTGTCAAAGGAGGCCACTGAGACTCAGAGAAGTGAAGTCACTTGCGCAAGGACACACAGCAGCAGAGAGGCAGAGCCAGGATTTAGAGCCAGGGTGGCTCTTCCCAGGAGTGGAGTGAGCAGTTTGTCACAAGATAGCAGGGGAGTGAGCCTGCTTTAGATACAGTATTCTTGGGTTGGGTGGGGGCCAGGGCTCGAGCTGAGGGTCTCAGCAACTTGCCTGGGAATTTGGTTTCTAAAACTCAGCCAATCCCTGGCCGGTGTGGCTCAGTTGGTTAAGCGTCCTCCCATGCACTGGGAGTTCACCAGTTCATTCTGGTTAGGGCACAAGCCTGGGTTGCAGGCTCCATTCCCAGTAGGGGGCATGCAGGAGGCAACCAATGGTATTTCTCTCTCCTTCTCTAAAATCAATAAAAACATAATAATAATTAAAAAAAGCTTAGCTAAGGGTACTTGACCTAAAAGACCTGGGACACATTTCAGTCTTTGGGGTTACAGGCTGTGGGCTAAGAGAGCTTCACATATGGCTGTAGTGATGCTAATGACTGACACACAGTGGTGGTTCTATGCCAGGCCGTGGGGTGTGTGTATCTGTATCTAGAAGTTCTTCACAACCGTAGAAGAGGCACTACAGCAGTCCCCCCTTATCCACAGGAAATATAGTCCAAGACCACTAGTGGATGCCTAAAACCATAGATAGTACCAAACCCTGTATATACTTTTTTTTCCTTTCTATACATACCTACCTATGGTAAAGTTTAATTTATAAATTAGGCACAGAGATTAACAGCAGTAATAATAGAACAATTATAACAATATACTGTAATGAGTTACATGAATGTGGCCTATTGAGAACTTTCACCTTTTCACTTAAAGGAAGCACTTTATGGCTTCTCTTTGACATATACAAATTGCCAGCATCACTATCCTTGTACTTTGGGGCCGTTATTAAGGAAATACTGTGTTATTTGAACACAAGCACTGAGATACCATGACAGTTGATCTGATCATCAAGATGGCTACTAAGTGACTACTGGGCGGGGAGAGAGGAGCATATATAGTGTGGATGCGCTGGACAAAGAGATGATTCAGTTCTGGGCTGGATGGAGCAGGTTGGCAAGAGACTTCCTTGAACTACTCAGAATGACATGCAATTTAACTTATAAATTATTTCTTGAATTTTCCATTTATATTTTGGAATGTGGTTGACTGCTGTTAACTGAAACTGTGGAAAGTGAAACCATGGATAAGGCAGGACCTACTGTATTATTATGCCTATTACAGTTGAAGAAACAGAGGAACAGAGAAGTTGTCACTTGCCCAAGGTCACACAGCTAGAAAGTGGTTGAGATTGGACTCAAACCTGGAAGCAGGAACAATGACTAGGAGAGAGTAAGGGGCCACCAAACACTGACCTAGATCTTCACACCCATCTGGGTAGGCATGACAGAATAAAGGTGTAGAGTAACAGGAATGAGGAAGCTCTCTTTCCATGATATACTACATAAGGGGAAAAAATGCAGTGTACAGTATGTGGCATTTTTGTAAAAACAGAAAAATGCATTCACACAGCATCTCAGGAAAGACACACAAGACGCTGGGAATATTTGCTGGGGCGGGAGGATTCTCACTCTATTTGCCCTTGCAAGTTTGCTACTGTGATTATACAGCCAACAATTGAACCGAAAATTTAGAAATTATGCTTATGCTCATATAAACACGCTCTGATGATGCACAAAAAAATGTTTTAAAAAATTTCCGATGCCATGGCTTGTCCATACTGGCACAGAGGGAAAGGGAGCTGCAGGCCCAGAGGTGGGTGGGGACTTGACTTCTCACCACAGGCTGGATAACATTTTGAGTTTTTTGTTTTTTTTTTTATCCTCACCTGAGGACATTTTTTCATTTTTTGTTCAGATAGAGTAGGAGGGAGAGAGAGGAAGAGAGAGAGAGAGAGAGAGAGAGAGAGAGAGGGAGAGAGAAACATTGACGTGAAAGGGACACATGGAGTGGCTGCCACCCGCACGACCAACCAGGGCCGGGGACAAACTGCAACCGAGGTACATGCCCCTAGCGGGAACCGAACCCGGGTCTCTCTGTACCGCAGGCCGACGCTCTAACTGCTGAGCCAAACTGGCCAGGGCACATTTTGAGTTTTTTGTTGTTAATCCTCATCCAAAGATATTTTGCGATAGAGTGGGGGGTGGGGGGAGAGAGAGGTGGGGGGGGGGGAGAGAGAGAGAGAGGTCAGCGTGAGACACATCGATTGGTTGCCTCCCGCAGGACCCCGACCAGGCGGGGCTGGGCATAGAATCTGCAACCCAGGTACGTGCCCTTGACCAGGAATCACGTAATTTTGTACTGTTTAAATCATGCAAAAATGTGACAGTACTGGTATGATGGATTAAGGTGAGGTGGGTCAAGGGGGTAGCCAAACCGTTCTCAGAAAGGCAGCATGGGAACAGGAAAATGAACCCCTAAAGGGCAGCCCAGGAAGGAATGGTCTGTTAGTGGACCCACCAAATACCTGTGGACATACACAACCAGGTCCAGCATGGGCAAAATAGCGCACACCCGAAAAGCAGACTTTCTGTCCACTTAGTTTCTTTTTGTGTTTTTCACCATGATCGTTGCTCTGAAGAATCACACTGTCCCACCCACACCCCTGGTAGGTTGTTTCTGGAAGTTCCCATTACTGTGTACACATTCAGGCTTTGTGCACTTTTGGATATTAAGTTCACAGGAACCTGCTACATAATGGAGACTGGGGACGGGGGTTGGCAGCCCTGGGGATGGTGACCCCATCTGAGGTCAGATTCAATTCTGCATTAAATGTCTTCTTGGTGCCTAAGGTAGTTCAGTAAACATCTCTTGAGGTCCTTTTTTGGCTTTGGTGTTGGGGTCACTTCCCAACTCGGATGGCTCAATGTGGCTGCTCTTCTAAGAAGAGACCTGTGTCTTAGATTTGGGTGAAAAGCCCTCTACTCTAGTTCTGTGCTATCCAATAGTTGCTACTAATCACATGTGGCTGCTGAGGAGTTGAAATTTGGCTGGAAAGATGGAGAAATAGAATTTTTAATTTTATTAATTTCCATTTAAAGACAGAACATTCCCTTCACTGCAAAGTTCTCTAGGACAGTGCTGCTCCCAGAATGTTTTCAGTAGTTAAATTGTTTTAGTGGGAAGGGAAAGCCACTCCTAGGTTGACTTTAATATGGTGTTAAGTTTTTACTGACTTTTTGTAGCAAAGTAGCAATACATTGTTTCCAGCCTGTGTAATTACTTACCTTATAGTAAAACCAGTCCCTTAGAAAAAAGGTACAAAGTAAAAGCAGCTTCAGTGGCCTGCAAATAAAAGGGAGAGCAGGAAATGGTCTTCTCCAGGGCAGGTGGCCAGCACTGGCCTGGAATCCTAGTCAGGCTTGGCAGGGCCTGCCTGACAACCCAGCCTGTTCCAGCAAGAAGGAGTGGAGGAGGATTAAGAGGGCAGACCACGCACTGCTCCCTGGGCCCCAAAAGATCAGAAGGGGAAATGCTTAACGTTGGCCCCAACCCTCACAAAAAACAAGCTCTGAATCCATTGGGGTCTCTGGATGCCTGGATGCAAAGTCTGGGTGAGTTGACAATCCTCACCCCACATGGAACCCAGGAAGGGAGAGTTATCTCTCTTTCACAGAGGACTCCTGCCTCTCACCCAACCCCTCCCTTCTGCCCTGGCTGGAGGGATACCCAGCCCCCACCCCAGCCAGCAGAGCCCTCAAACAGAGTCGCAGGACTGCTCCCCTGAGGTTTAGCATCAGTCTTTAATGCTGTCACGCTGCACATTGACAAGTCACACGCTTTGGTCTTGTGTTGGCAGTGGAAACTTACAATGAGTCTAAAAGTCTGAGTACCAGACTGGCCTACAAGGAACACTCATTCCAACCCCCCCATTCCTTCTGAATTCCATCATGGGCCTGTACAGAGAGAGCAGCAGCTGCCGTGGACTGGTTTCATTTGAGTGTACACCAATTTTACACAGAATTATAAAAACATATTTACAGACGTTCCACAGTGCTCCTATAATCAGGAGCAAAGACCCTTTTATCAAAAGGGATTATATCTAGGGCTGTGCAAAATTCAAAAGGATCAGATCCCTTTGAAAGAGTCCAGAGTCCATTAAACAAAAAATGACCCGGGCCACTGGGAAGCCCCGGTGTACCAAAGATTGCCTTACAGGAAAGGACCCTTAAGAGAGCACACTTGGCCTTGAAGCCAGAGGCTGAAAGGGCTCCTGAATGTCGAGGGAGAGGTGGCTGTGCAAGTTACTCTTGGTCCTGCTGGAATGAGAGGTATTGCTTGAAGGTGCAGGCCAGGCAATTCTGCAAGAAGAGTCTAGGTTCTCAACTTGAGATGGCAAAAGATGGGATTCCTCAGAGGAAGAGCAAGACATGGGAGACAAATACAGAATAAACACAAACTGGTCACACAACAGAAACTGAAGAGCATACGGGAAAGGTGTGTTAACCAGGACAGCAAATTGACATCACCTAATGGTCGCAAGCAAAAGGATGACAGAGGGCTCAAGTCCAGCTGCAGGGCTGCCTCTTGGCTCTGGGCAGGGCCTGGAGGAGGAGGGGTGGGCCCATCCCAGGAGGGCTGCAGGGCTCAGTGGGGCAAGCTGGAATGCCTTCTCCTGCTGTCACCACCACCTGCCACCCTATCGCTCAAAAAACCACTGAAGTCTAATGCACGACTTTGAAAGATTGTAATATATTCTCTGGAAAACATTCAGCAGTATGAAAGCCCTCCCTGGGCCCTCCCGCCCTCTCACGGGTCCACAGCTGGTGGAACGGTCCAGAAATCCTTGAGCTCTGGAAAGGTCCCTGGTCAGTTCTTGGGGAACACAGGTGGCTATTTCGGAAGAACCTGCTCAAGTACGGTTCTTGACGTCTGGGGAATCCTTTCAGGGAAGATCACTTCAAACTCAATAATGAGGTCCCCGCGTTTCTCGGGTGTTTTGGGGAGAGGGAGGCCTTCTCCAGGAACTTTTCGTCGCATGCCAGGCCTGATGACATCTTTGAACACGATGGGTATGGTCCTGCCGTCCAGAGTGGGGACATTCACAGTACAGCCACACAGAGCCTTGGAAAGCAAAGTGACAGCATTAGATGAAGGGTATATCTTAGGAAGTTCCACTCATGCCCAGAGGCTATTTAGGGTAGGGTAAGAGCCATCATGCCTCTGCAGCTAAGACACTGCCCCAGGTCTACCCAGGTCACCAGCATGGATGCTCCGGAAAAATGGGAGTCCTGATAAGCCTACTGCACCACCCAAGTCTAGCAGGCACCAAGTGCTCAGAAATATCCATCAAACAAATACCAAACTGCTCCAAAAAGCAGTCATCTCTCTCCACAGTCACCACTCCGCCTAGTGCCTTACCTCCCGAAGGGTGATCCTGGCTGGGTAAATGACATCAGAGCCATCTCTCTTAAAGATATTGTGTGGCTTGTCCTTTAAAACAAAGACGATGTCAGCTGGAATGTTGTTAGAGGTCTGGTCTCCCTCCTTGGGAAAGGTGATTTTGGTCCCTTCTTTCCACCCCCGTTTCACTTCAATGGTCAAGATTTTGTCTTCGTTGCGAATGCTCTTCCCATCGGGGTTCAGCCGTTTATGGGAGATCTTCATCTTCTTGGTACAGCCGCTGTAGATCTCTTCAAGGGAGACCCTAAGATCATGGGTGACAGGGGGGTCTTGCTTCTTTCGGTTGGGCTCTTGGGCAGGGCGGGAGCGGACAAAGTTCATGTTGGTGAAGCCACCCATGCCCATAGGGAAGCCAGAGAACGGGTCATCAATGTCCATTCCTTCCTCCCCATTCCGCTGTCCAAAAAAGGTGTCAAAGGGATTTCGGCCACCGAAGAACTCAGCAAACATGGCATGGGGATCTCCGTGGAATGTGTAGCTAAAGGAGGTACCGTTAGCACCACCGCTGCTGGCACCACTGGGGCCACCACCCTTTAGGCCTGAAAGGCAGAATTGAAAGAAGTGAGATAGCTGGCCAGGGGCTTTCCTTAAGGGAAAAAAAGCTTGGGAGGCACCAGGAGAGGAATTTTATTTAGTGTGTGAGAGAAAAACAAGAACCTGAGCTTTTACCTCCCACTATAGTAGCAGAGACAGATTCCCCCCATCAAGGTGCTTCAGTGTGTCATGACAGAGGCAAGGGGGCTCAAGCTCTGAAACGGTCCTCTCTATGGGCCACCCAGATCCTATCACTTCTTCACTGACCCACCCTCCTGCAATGAGACAAGGACTTAGAATAATTTACTAAGAGAGCAGATGGAAAAAAAACTGATACAGGGTCAGCTTTCAGGAAGTGCTGACTCTTAAGTACTTTAGGGCTGGGAACATGTGTGGGGAGAGTAAAAAATGTTGGTAAAACAATACACGGAGATTTTCATATTCTCACACCCTAGCACTAACTGCCGCAATCCCTATATTAAAAGCCACTTAATTTCTTAACACCAAGTCCAGAAGCCAGTCTGAGTCATCCATGAGCAACTGGGCAAACAAGAAAGCTGCTTTCTTCTTCCCTGAGCAGGGCTACCCAGGGCGGATGGGCAAAGGTGGGCCCCTCCGCTCTCTGCACCTCGACAGCCGCAGTGGGTGCTGGCTGCCCTCTATGCCTGGCTCTGGGCCGCGTAAGCACTTTACTGGGATTAGCTCACTCTGCGCTCCCAGGAGCCCGAGAGGAAGGTGGGCAAGAACTGGCGCTCCCCTTTGCAGGCTCCCTGCACTCAGGTGGTGCCCGGCGCTCAGCCAGAGGCCCTGCCCTGCACCCCTGGACCGCACAGCTTCAAACGTCTCCCGGGTGAGCCGGTGCCTGAGGGCCCGCAGCGTCCCCAGCCGAAGAAACCTCTGTCTCCTTCTCCGTCTGCACCCACACCCCGGACCGCGGGTTGAGGCGCCCAGGGAGGGGCAGCCCCAAACAAGCTAGAAGCTTCTGGGAGAGCGGCGCGGCCAGGGTTCCTCCTCCCATCCGGCGGCCGCCAATGCGAGGGCGTAGGCCCGCGCGGCCGGAGGGCGGGGCTGCTCGCCGCGCCCGGCGTCCCCCCCGCAGCCCCCTTCCCCGGGTGCCGCAGCCAAGCAGCTGTGCCTCGGTTTCCCCGTCTGTCAAACGGCGGGGGCGCGGCCGCGCGCGCTCACACACCTTCCTCTCCGTAGCGGTCGAAGATCTCGCGCTTGCGCGGGTCGCTGAGCACGTCGTAGGCCTCGGCGATCTCCTTGAACTTCTCCTCGGCGCCGGGCTCCTTGTTCTTGTCCGGGTGGTAGCGCAGCGCCTGGCGGCGGTAAGCCCGTTTGATCTCCTCGTCCGACGCGCCACGGGCCAGGCCCAGCGTCTGATAATAGTCTTTCCCCATGGCCCCCGCTTGCGGCCTCCCGCCCAGCTGTGGCGTCCCCCCGGCTCCGCCGCCCCGTCCCGGACTCTATATACCCGTCCGGCGGAAGCTTCCAGATCCCGCCAGCCCCCTCCAGAACCTTCCGTCCCGCCCCCCGCGCCGCGACGACCAATCCCCGCTGCCCAGCCCGCGACGCGCGACGTCTGGGGCGGAGCCGCGCCGCCAACGGCCGCCCGCACGTGGCCACACCTCTTCCCTATCCTTGGGCAACGCCACCCCAGGGCGCGCGCATGGGGCGATGGAGGCTTCGGCCATCCTCCATGGGTAGTCAATCGCGACCTTGTTTCACTGTCCCGGATGACCTGCCCGCCGTGCGTCCCGCCCCTTGCCTGAATAATAAGTTACGATAAACTGCTGCGGAAAGGGGCGGGGCCTTCCCAAGTCCCGCCTTCTCCTGGAGAAGGTAAACCTGCCCGCCCTCAACTCCCTGGGTTGGTTCCTGACAGGTGACCCTGGGCTAATTGCTTACCCTCTTCCTGCACCAGATTCCCCTTTTTGGGAATAAAAATACTCATCCGCTCTCTTCTTCTTGCAGTGAAGAGAGTGCAGTTGGGAGCCCCAGGACTGCCCCTGTCCTCACCAGACCAGTCCCTGTAAAGCGAGGTGAGGACCTGGGACTGAGAGGTCTTCCCAGTCCCGCCGCTCCTAAGGCCTTTCACTTGACCATTTTCTCAAGAACACGTGCCACTGAAATCTGAAATTATCTTGTTCCTTGGTTTTTATGATAAATGCCACCTGCATCTTAGCCTGTGATCCCCACCGGGACTGGGACTGGGTCCTGTCAGTGCTGGGTCTCCAGTACCTTGAACAGCGTCTGGCACTCAGATGCAGTGGATGCTTCATAAATATTTCTGGCTTTTAAAAATGCAGTTCCTCCTTTTTCTCTCTCCACTACCTTTATGATTTGGGGGGACATGAGTGTGTCCTACACCTTTCAGGGCCACTGTTTCCTATTTTGTGGGCGACATGATCCCTTTTGGCTCTGGGAGTATGGTGGGGTGCCTTTGGTCAAAGACAAGGCTGATGGGAAAAGGAAGTTCAGAAAGGGGTATTGCTTGGGAAGGGCATAGGGAAGAGAGGGTAGGCAGTGGTGGCTACCCAGGGGGCCAGTTCCTGGAAGTACTGCTTGGGAGGTAAGGGAGATGTGACATTGGCTCTGGAGCCAGACAGCTGGATTTCATTTCTGGTTCTAGAACTTCCTGCCTGCATGACCTTGAGCTGGTTACTGAGCCATTCTGGGCCTCAGCTTCCTAATCTGTACAATGGGGGTGGCGGTTGTTACTGCCTCATAGAGCTCTGAAGTTGACATGAGTCAACATTTGCAAATAAAGCCTGGGATAGGCCTGGCACAGAGGAAGTGCTCTCAGGGGGATGACAAACCCTCTTGTTGAGTGAGGGGCTGCTGAACCACCAGCGTCCTGGCAGCACCACAACAGAAAGTTCAGTGACTTTCACCCTTATTCAGCCTGGGACTCCTGAGAAAAATGACTCTGGCCTTCCCTATGGTCTAGTAGGGGGATTCTGGCCCTCCATGGCCACTCACTAACCCCAGGGTAATGGTATCAGTAAGGACTCTGGACTAGGACACACACTGGCCAACCTGGGAGGATGGGTATGGGTTGAGTGTCCACTGGCACAGCATAGCAGGGGTCATGAATCAATCATGGGAGAAAGAGAGTTTGATTTTTAAAAAGCTACATAAATAGACAGCAGAAGAGTCATCATCATGGGGAAAAAGCCAGAGTTTCTGGACTTCCTCACACTTATAAGCTAGTATTTATTTTATAGGATAAATTTAATTTGGAGTTACAAATGTGACAGCCTCTAAAGGTCTTCACATGGTTCTGGGTATCTTCTTGTTTGGGGGAAACTTTTGGGCCTCTCCTTTCCTTGAATAAGCCTGGCTCATGTTCAGGAAGTTTTCATTATTTAATCACTTCTCTCCTCCCCAAACCCCCAACATCTCTCTTTAAGAGTCTTTAACCTGGACACTCACTGGGAACTTCAGAATGTTACTGAAAAAGTGGCCTCTGCTTTTAGAAACCTCAGCAGATCTTCAGCTCTCAACCCAGAGAATATGTGATGGTTAGTTTTATGCATCAACATGGCTGGGCTAAAGTACCCAGTTGTTCAATTAAACACTAATCAAAGTGTTGCTGTGAAGGTATTTTGTAGATGTGGTTAAGTTAACATCTCCAGTCTGACCGGTGTGGCTCAGTTGGTTGAGCATTGTCCCATGCACCAGGAGGTCACCGGTTCGATTTCCAGTCAGGGCATATGCCTAGGTTGTGGGCTCCATCCCTGGTGGGGGGTGTGCAGGAGAGAGCCGATTGATGTTTCTATCTCTCCCTCCCTATCCCTTCCTTTCTCTGAAGTCAATAAAAACATATTAAAAAAAAAAAAGTTAACATCTCCAATCAGTTGACTTTAAGTACTGGGGATGACTCTGGATAATGTGGGTGGGCCTCATCCAATCAGTTGCAAGTCTTTAAAACAAACACTGAAAGGCCTTAAAAACAAATACTGATGCACCCCTGTGTTCACTGCAGCCTTATTTACAATAGCCAAACTATGGAAGCAACCCAAGTGCCCATCAATAGATGGGTGGATAAAAAGCTGTACTACATATATACAATGGGATATTACTCAGCCATAAAAAAGAATGAAATCTTACCATTTGGAACAGCGTGGATGGACCTAGAGGGTATTGTGCTAAGTGAAATAAGTCAGTTAGAGAAAGACAAATACCATATGATGTCACTTATATGTGGAATCTAAAGAACAATATTTAAAAAACCCCACAGAAACAGACTGATAGATACAGAGAACAGACTGATGGTTTCCAGAGGGGAGGTGAGTTGGGGGACTGGTTGAAAAGGTGGAGGGATTGAGAAGTCCAGATTGGTAATTACAGAATAGTCATGCAGGTGTAAAATACAGCATGGGAAATATAGGCAATAATATTATAAGTATGTATAGTGCCAGGTGGGTACTGGAAATATCAGGGGGAACACTTTGTAAAGTATATGATCGTCTAACCACTATGCTGTACACAAACTAATACAAAATAAGATTAATGTCCATTGTAATTAGAAAGAAAATTTAAAAAGACAAAAATTAACTATAAAAGAGATACTGAAGCCCTGGCCGGTTTGGCTCAGTGGTTAGAGCATCGGCCCGCGGTCCAGAGGGACCCGGGTTCGGTTCCTGCTAAGGGCACGTACCTCAGTTGCAGTTTGTCTCCGGCCCTGGTTGGGTCGTGTGGGTGGCAGCCACTCGATGTGTCCCTTTCACATCGATGTTTCTCTCTCTCTCTCTCTCTTCCTCTCTCTACCTCCCACTCTATCTGAACAAAAAATGGAAAAATGTCCTCGGGTGAGGATTAAAAAAAAAAAAAAAAAAAAAGAGATACTGAAGTTTCCCTGAAGAAAAAGTATCAGTTCCTGGCCAAGAGTTTCCAGCCAGCTTACAGATTTAAGATTTGCCTTGCCAGCCCCCACAATCGTGTAAGCCAATGCCTTGAAATAAATCTCTTAACACACACACACACACACACACACACAAACACATATAGCCTACTGGTTTTGTTTCTTTGGTAGAACCCTGACTGATATAGGACCTAAGCAGGTGAGTCTGGAGTTATTCAACCTTAGTTGAAGTCCTGGGCCCATTATTTACTTATTTACTGCCTGTGCAATCTTACACAACTTGCTTGATCTCTCGGAGTGTTAGGTGTGTTCTCCATAAAATGAGGATAAGAGTAACTCTTACCACCCAGGGTTGCTATGTAGAGGAAATTAAGAGGGGCCAGGAAATGAACATTATAATAACAGTTAACATGGACACAGCCCTACTATGTGGCAAGCTGTTTTCAAGTGCTCAGTGTGTATTAATGCATTTAATCCTTGCAGTAATCCTAAGAGGTTGGCCTAGTGTTACCTTCATTTTACAGGTGGGGAGATTGAGGCTTTGAGAGGTCATGTGACTTGCCTGAGGTCACCCAGGGAGTAAGATGCTGAGGTGTAGAGTGTTTAGCACACTGAGTGCTTCTGGTAAGCACTCGGCTTGTGTAAAATTTGATTCAGATGGTGATAAAGCCTTAATTAAAAAAAATGCATCAGCATTCTTTTCAATTCTTCTCTTCATCAAAAGGTCTTCAAAAATACAACGGCCATATGAGCCAGCAGTCCCATCCCTGGTAGAATACTTGTGTGAAATAGAAACCCATGTTCATAGAAAACCCATGAACCTATGGTTATTACGGTTTTATTCATAATTACTGACAGCCATTGAAACCTAAATGTCCTTCAGTTTGTGAATTGATAAACAAACGGATCCAGCAACACAATGGAATACTATCAGCCGTAAAAAAGGAACAAGCTACTGATACAGGAAATAATGCAGATGAACCTCAAATATATTGTTACTGAAAGAAGGCAGACTCAAAAGGCTGTTTACTGTGTAATGCCATTTTATAGGACCTTCTGGAAAAGGCAAAAGTATTGGGGCAGAAAGTGGTTGCTGGTGGATGGGATCTGCCTACAGAGAGGTGCAGGAGAAATTATTGGGATGATGAAAATGTTCTATATCTTGACTATGGTGGTGGTTATACCACTGTCTATATTCAGAACTATACACTGAAAAAGGTGAATTTTACTGAAGGTATATTATACCTCAGTAAAAAAAAAATAAACATCCCATAGGCTTAACAATTAAAATAAAAAATGCAAAACAGGGCGGGGCTTGGGAAACCTCTCTCTGGGGCTCCTGACACAGTGGAAAGTTGCTAACCAGCCCTGGCTTGTCTGCTCTCCCATTCACCTTCCTTCACATTCTCTGACCCAGCTTTATCACGCACCCCCAATCCAGCCAAGCCAGGTTCTGGAAAATCAAGATCCTACCTAACTCACATGTGGGAAATGCAAAAGGAGCTTGTGAGCCGATTACAAATGAACACACCAGATCTTCACTGTTCAAATGACTGTGGGTTCTCCCAAATCCGAGACCCCAGGAGGCCCCACTTATCTTTCAGCGCTGCCAAATGCAAGCTCTTTCTGGAATTTCTCCTTTGGAAACTGCTCTCAGGGGCTTGTTACAGTCAGCAAACACCAAATGTGTCTACTTGTCACTGTTATGAATTAGCTACTGTGCTGGGGATGCTGAGGACACAAGCATGATTTAGCTGTCCCTAATGACAGGCACAGCCAGAACCACATTAAAGTGTCATGAATGGCTGTACAAAGTGGCCAGTCTTCATTCCAAGGGTGGATTTGATTTTTACTGACAGCCTGGTTACTGGAAGCCAGATGAAGCCAACAAGGAGTCCTCACTCCTGCAATACTTGTCAGAAATAAAGAGAAATTCTCCTCTGGAGCTTGCTCCTGCCTTTCTATGAGCTTGTAAGTGAGCAGGGTGGAAATTATTTGTATGCCCTATATGACACACAGCATAGTAGGCTCATAAAATGATTTGGTTCCTGTTGAGTGTGTTCTGGGCTCAGGAAAGCAGTCTTGAAAGGGGAACTTCAGAATGTTCCAAGTCCCTAGGAATGTGTGCGGAATTTCTCCAAGAATGTCATCTATTTGGCCATGACACCACAAACCTTACCTGGCTGGAACCCAGTGATACGGAAGAGGCGCCTACTCAGACCACATTGGAGAAGCTGGAAATCGCCAGAACTGGCAAAGTAGCAAACCATGGCTAGATTTTAGGGATTCAACCCTGCCCCCTCAGCACCTTACAATTAGACATCTCAAGTAATTCAATTTGATCGGATTTTAACTTGTGGCCTCAGAGTGAGTACTCCCTCTGTCCCCCTCAATGAGGGCAGCAAGTGAGGCCTGTTGGGACACAAAGGGTTTCAAGACACAAAGGGTTTCAAGATACTGTGAGCACCACAACTACCAACAGAAAAAGATTGATGCTTTTGAAAGTGCGATTATAAAACACCTTTATGTTTTGTCCAGATAGCCCCAGTGAAAAAGACAGTGAGTTTCTGAAGACCATAGCCTTTGCTGTTACCTGGAATTACCCCAAAAAGCTGTAGCTTCAGAAACGTCTAGAACCAAACCCAGATGATTAAGGGCTCAGCAATGAGTCACCCTTGCCCCACCCTACTCCTCTATGACTCAGAGATCTACCTGTAAGGACTTCTCACCATGTCCCTGATATCAGATCTCTGGGTTCCGATGTTACAACAGTTGGTGGTGGTTCACGGGCAGGCCTGGAACTGGGAGAAAGAAGAAAAGGTGAGGGAATGTGTCAGGTGCTGCCCACTCCTTAGTCTGTCCTGAAATCTTGAGTGTGTGTATGAATCTGTGTGTGTGTGCTTGTGTGTGTTAGCATTCAACCTCCCCAGCTTGTTCATGACAAAAGATGATGTAACCCCAGACTAGCACTGCTCAGTAGAGCTAGTGTGAGAGGCACACCTGCCAGCCACAAATGCAGGCTGTGTTTGTGATTTTCAATGTTTCGATAGGCAAATTAAGAAAGAAAAAGAGCCCCACCGGTGTAGCTCAGTGGTTGAGCGTTGACCCGTGCACTAAGAGGTTGCTGGTTCGATTCCCGGTCAGGGCACATGCCCAGGTTGTGGGCCAAATCCCCAGTGGGGGGCATGCAGGAGGCGGCCAATTGATGTTCTCTCTCATTGATGTTTCTATCTCTCTCTCCCTCTCCTTTCCTCTCTCTCTAAAAAAAAAGAAAAAGAGCCTGGCTGTTGTGGCTCAGAGGATTGAGCATCAGCCCTATGGGCTGAGAGGTCCTGGCTAGATTCCCGGTCAGGGTACATGCCCGGGTTGTGGGCTTGATCCTCAGTGTGGGGCGTGTTTCTCTCTCACATCGATGTTTCTATCTCTTTCTCCCTTCCTCTCTCTCTAAAACATCAATTAAAAAAAACATATTAATGCCCTGGATGATTTGGCTCAGCAGTTAGAGCGTCGGCCCACGGACCAATAAGTCGCGGGTTCGATTCCAGTCAAGGGCACGTACCTCGGTTGCGGTTCATTCCCGGCCCTGGTTGATTGTACCGGAGGCAGCCAGTCAATGTTCTCTCTCATTGATGTTTCTCTCTCTCTCTCCTTCTCTCTCTCTCTAAAAATCAATAAAGAACATTTTAAAAAATTAAAAAAAAAAAAGTAGCCCAGCTGTTGTGGCTCACAGCCATTGTGGCTCAGTGGTTGAGCACTGACCCATGCACCAAGAGGTTGCTGGTTTGATTCCTGGTCAGGGCACATGCCCAGGTTGTGGGCCAGATCCCCAGTGCAGGGCATGCAGGAGGCAGCCAATCAATGTTCTCTCTCATCGATGTTTCTCTCTCTCTCTCTCTCTCTCCCCCTTCTTCTCTTTCTAAAATCAATAAAGAAAAAAAAAGGGGGGGACTCTAGTGCACTGCTGGTGGGAATGCAGACTGGTGCAGCCACTATGGAAAACAGTATAATGTTTCCTCAAAAAATTAAAAATTGATGTGCCATTTGACCCAGTGATCCCACTTCTAGGAATATATCCTAAGAAGCCTGAAACACCAATCAGAAAGAATATATGTACCCCTATGTTCATAGCAGCGCTATTTACAATCGCTAAGATCTGGAAACAGCCCAAGTGTCCATCAATAGATGAGTGGAGCCCTGGCCGGTTTGGCTCAGCGGTTGGAGTGCCGCCCTGTGGACCAGAGAGTCCCGGGTTCGGTTCCTGCTAGGGTCACGTACCAAAAAAAAAAAAAAAAAAAAAAAAAAAAATAGATGCGTGGATAAAAAAGCTCTGGTACATATATACAATGGAATACTATGCAGCTGTAAGAAAGAAAGATCTCTTATCCTTTGAGAGGACATGGAGGGACCTGGAGAGTATTATGCTAAGCAAAATAAGCCAATCAGAGAAAGACAAATACCACATGATCTCACTTATTTGTGGAATATAATGAACAAGGTGGGCTGATGAACGAAACAGACCCAGAAACATAGAAAGAGTATGGTTCAGACTGACAAACCTCAGAGTGGGGGGTGGGGGGGATTAATGAGATGAACCAAAGAACTTATATGCATGTATGCATAACCAATGGACATAGACAACAATGCTGGGAGGGTGTGGGGCGAGATGGGGAGGAGGGTGTCTAGGGGGGAAAAGGACAAACATCTAACAAAAATAAATTAGTAAAAATTGGAAAAAATAAACAGGGGAAGTTAATTTTAGTAATATATATATATATTTTTATCCTCACCTGAGGACGTTTTTGCATTTATCTTCAGATAGAGCGGGAGTGAGAGAGAGAAACATCGATGTGAGAGAGATACATTGACTGGTTGCCACCCACATGACCCCAACCGGGCTGAGGACGAACTGCAACTGAGGTCCCTGCTCTTAGCGGGAACCCAGCCGAGACTCTCTGGTCTGGGGGCTGACGCTCTAACCACTGAGCCAAACCGGCCAGGGCTTAGTAATATATCTTAATCCAATATATCCAAAATATTATCATTTCTAGGTGTAATCAACATAAAAGGTTATTATATTAAAAAAACATTAGTAGTCTTTGAAATAGGTGTGTTTTACATTTATACAGCACATCTCAAATTTGACCAGCCATATTTCAAGGGCTCACTAGCTTCATGTAGTGACCGTACCCAGCAGCGCAGGTGAAGACAAATGTGGGCCCCCTGCCTATTGGGGGACAGGGGCTTGCATTGAAAAGGGCAGTGAAGACACCCCCTGGTTGCAGGTTGGGAGGGCCTTAGGGTGCTTTTCGCCACCCATTTCCTTCTTTCCTATTCATGACAGGAGTCCCCTCGCCGGAGAGACCTCTCCATCTAGGCGCCTATACCCACGGCCCCAGTCCCCAGCCCTCTCCGGTTGCTCCCCAGTACACCAGGGGCCGCCCACCTCGGAATTCACCCGGCCGCGCCGCCCGCTTTGTGGATGCTGCCCTCCCTGTCACTCAACTTCTTGCTCCCGCCCCCGGCCTTGCAGTAACTGTCGCTTCTCTTGGTTTCCACAGCGACGCCATCAAGGGGCGGGGAAAGGGGCGCGCGGCTTTGAGACCCATTTTCATTGGTGGGGACCACACCCCTTCTTCCTAGACCATCTCGTGCCCGCTCTCCGCCCCTCGATGGATCCCGCAAGCTGATTGGCCAACCTTATGGTGAGACTGGCTTGTCTTCTCTCAGACCGGCCCCCGCGGGGCGGGAACGAAGGTGGGCGCCCTGAGTGCTGATTGGCTGGAGGGGCACGCGCGGCAGGGAGGGGCGGGGCAGACGTGGAGCCGCTGTTAGTGTCGCGCGGCGGTCGTGAGCGCGTGAGGGACCTGTGCTGCGTTGCGCGCTGGTAGGCAGCAGCAGTAGCAGCAGGAGTAGTAGCCACCTTGTGAAGAAGTCATGAAGCACTACGAGGTAAGAAACGAGGTAACGGGGACGAGCAGCCACTGCAGATCAATTTTTATTTTTGTGGTTCCTTGGGATCCTTCTTTCCTGTCCTATGCCCGAAGGAGAGCCGGACGGCGCAGGCGCAGTGGGCGCGGTTGTACCCTGGGACGCTCGTAAATTTCGATGCGCATGTGCAGAAGAGGTATTTATAATTCTGCAACCCAGGCTGTTTTGGGGTGCCTTTTTTGGGGGGGAGGGTCTCTGCTGCACCTCGGGAGCTTGCAGTTCCTTGCAGCTCCCCCAGCGGGCAGAGTTGCAGACTTTGGCAGGGGAGGAACGAGGGTGCGGGACCCTTGCCCCCGATGCGTAGGTGTCTTGAACAAACCTTGCACCATGTAGCCGCCTTGGGTTTAGGAAAGGGCTTTGCTGTCAGCCCTCTCTGGCATGACCTTTGGACCCCTTCCCTTGCCCGATACGTTTCGGAGAAGTTTAGGAGGTGAGGGAGGTGCTGCCAGGGCTGGCTCCCGCCAAGGAGCAAAGCTGATTTGGCTTCCTGGTAATCTAAGAGATCATCTTTGTCACCCCTTATGTGTCACCGAGGAGGCTCTCACTCCCACAGTCACTCTTGAAGCCCATCTTCTCACTCCTAACCTGGGCTTCTTTTTCCCGTAAAATGAAGTCTTTCATACACTTATAGATCTGTCTGATAATAATTTTGTTATCACTTAGTTATTGCTGACTTTTTAGTAACATCACTGAATACGAAACTCATTTATTATTAAAAATGTTAATCATTTTAGCAAGTCTCACTATTGTGCTAATGAGATTCTGTTACCTTGTTCTTTTATTCTGATAGCCTAAGAGGTAGGAGACTATTATTGTTATTATTTTCATTTTTGTAGATGAAGAAACAGTCTCAGAGATGTCAAGTGAGTTGCCCAAAAGCTCCCAGCTAGTAAATGCAGAACAGAGAGAAGCTCAGAACTCCAGAGTCCTAGTTACCAGCCACTATGACATGCTGGTCCCCAAATGAAAATTAGCATTTCCCCCCAATTAAAAAAAATGTGGTAAAATACATATAAAATTGACCATCTTTACTCTTTCTTAAAAGATTTTTTTTTTTTTATCCTCACCCGAGGACGTTTTTTCATTTATCTTGAGATAGAGCGGGAGGGAGAGAGGGAGGAAGAGAGAGAGAGAGAGACATCGATGTGAGAGAGAGACATCGCGCGTGGTCGCTACCCACAAGACCCCAACCGGGGCCAGGGACAAACTGCAACCGAGGTATGTGCCCTTAGTGGGAACTGAA
Organism: Tadarida brasiliensis; assembly: GCA_030848825.1. Taxonomy (NCBI): domain Eukaryota; kingdom Metazoa; phylum Chordata; class Mammalia; order Chiroptera; family Molossidae; genus Tadarida; species Tadarida brasiliensis. Next base: position 54,828,871 of record CM061259.1, on the reverse strand, counting down.
CCCAGGCCTCTTTGGTCCACGGGCCGACGTTCTAACCGCTGAGCCAAACCGGCCAGGGCCCATCTTTACTCTTTTTAAGTGTACAAGTCAGTGGCAGTAAGTACATTCACATCCATTGTGCAACTGTCACCACCATCCATCTCCGGAACTCTGTTCTTTTCATCTTGCAAAACCGAAATTCTAAAATACTAACTTCCTATTCTTCCCTCTGCCCAGCCCTCAGCAACTGCCATTCTATTATCTGTTTCTATGAATTTGACTATGGTTAGGTAGGTACCTCATATAAATGGAAGGAAAGATTAATTGTTTTTATTCATAAGTTGAGTACCACTACCTCTGCCTGCCCCCTTTATTATTATTATTTTTGGTAAATTCATCCAACCTTTTAATCCATAAGTCTGCAATCATTTTTGACATGGTACTGAGAATAAGGAGGTAAGGATTTAGTAATCTCTCATGCCCCATTCAACTTTTTATAGAATAAAGCTCTTCTAATATAGTTTTCCCTGTCAAATCCTCTGTGTAACCCTGTAGAAAAAGCCACATTCAGTTTGAAAGATGCAGGATGGAAGGTCCACGTGGCATTTTGAAAGTGGAGTTTTAATTTTTTTCCATTAAATTTATTGGGGGTGACATTGGTTAATAAAGTTAAATAGGTTTCAAAAAGTGTACAATTCTATAATACATCGTCTGTATATTGCATTGTGTGTTTACCACTCAAAGTCAAATCTCTTAATTTTACTAGTTAGTAGTCAGATAAAGTAGGCCTCTGAGAACCCTTGGGGTGGCACTTTTGTTCTGGGAAGGTGGGCACAGCCTGAAACCCATGGTTGGACTGGAGAACATGCTTTACCTTACTCAAACTTTTTCCCTCCCAGAAGGAAGGGAGAGCTTTAAACCCACTGTTCAAAGTGACCTTGGAGAAGAAAAAAATAGTTCTTTTGCTGCATTCTCTGTTATCATTCTCTGCTAACCTTCCCCAAGTATTCACTGAGGTGATAGCTACAGAGTTTCTGTATGGGAGGAGCAGTTGCCTCCCTGCCTAGTTTGCAAAGCAAGCAGATTACAGTAGTTAATTACTCCAGGTGTTTTTTTTTTTTTTTTGCAGATCAATAAAAATAGCAAGGATGCTTTCACTCACTTTTAGCAAAGATTGAGAAAAGATTTCAATTAATGTCCATATCAAAGAATATCTTTCTGTTTGGTACTAAGTCTACCCCCAAGTGACCCCCTGTCCACTGAGAGATTAACCTCCCTCAAAAGGCCTTTGTGGCCCCCAGAGGTTTCTCCTAGATGATGAAGTGCAGTTTACAAGTGATTGAAGAGCAGTTTATGAGTGATAAAAATATTACACAGAAAGGTGCAGGATTCACACAGTGTCACACAGCAAGCTAACTAGGACTGGTACCTGATGTTATGACAGAATTTCAGCTGTAGGGAAGGTTTGTTTCAGTTTGCTGTCACTGCCTATTTACCCTCTGTGATCTGAGATAAATAAAATATCCCTTCAGCGGTCTGAGACAAACCTATAGAGCAGGTCACCCTCCGGCCTTGGCTGAAGCTGGCTCTTGGAAGTTCAGAGCAGGCCTTGGGATTGTCTTGGGGTCAGAGCAAGATAAGATAATCTCAGGCTATAGGATATATATATTTTTTTATCTTCACCCGAGGGCAATTTTGCATTTACCCTCAGATAGAGTGGGAGGGAAAAAGGGAGGAAGAGAGAGAGAGACACACACACACACATCGACTGGTTGCCACCCGCACAACCCAACTGGGGCCGGGGACAAACCGCAACCAAGGTACGTGCCCTTAGCGGGAACCGAACCCGGGACTCTCTGGTCTGTGGGCCGATGCTCTAATCGCTGAGCCAAACCGGCCAGGGCAGGATATTTTTTTTATTGCAGTTTTTGCCATTGCAGATAAAGAGGTCAATATAATGATCCCAGTAGCAACTGGAAAAACAGCTATTGCATCTTGTAAATGAGGAGAATCAGTACCTTTCAGCCTCCCTGAACCCAAGTCCCTGTTCATTTCCTGCAACTGGGTACCCTAAGGTGAGGAAGCCTCATCCTCTTGGGGTTCCCATTGCCTTCATTTAGGATCTCCTACCACCTCACCCCCCAAAAGGTAGTTCTGTTGGTGCCTGGTTTGCGGTTAATTCTAGGTCAATATATTGCCTTATCTCAGGCAGATTCCTGCTTCAGCTACCTCCACAGGTATAAGTATGTGAAAGTTCTGGAACTAGAGTTCTGGTCATGGAACAGTTGTTTAGAGCCAGATAAATGAGTGGGAAGGTGAAAATTAAGGAGAAAATACACTCATGTTTAATGGTGTCACAGGTGTGTGGGCTTTGAATAGGCTTGGGCTGAGTCCTGGGTTCTGCCACTAAATAAATGCGTTTCCCAGGGCAGCTTACTTAACCTCTGTGAGACTGTCTGTGGCTGCTACATTTAAGCCCATGGGCAGGTTCTACAACCTCACAAGCCAGTTTTCTCATCCATACAATGGGGGTCAAGGGTGTGCCCTACCTGGCTCACACTGGCTCTGATTGCGCATATCTGCTTAACTCTGTGTTCAGGGACATTAGATTGACAGCATGAAATGAAATGGGCAGGGGTTGAGGTGAAGCTGGGGGGATGGGAGCTATTTAAACTCTGGAAAGTGGCAAATGCTAGCTAGCATCAGGCCCCTCCCTTTTGGAGCTCCTTATTTCATGCTGACCACCTGCTGCACATAATGGTCCCTAACCTCAAGGTTATTGCTCTGGTGAACAGTAGATGAGCACATGGGTGGAAGGCATTCAGCTCAGGGCCAGGCACAGCGCTGCAGCTAACATTTAGCAAGTTCTGTTGATCTACTTGCCTCCAGATATGTTGGTACTGAGTTAGAGGCATGGTGGGGTGGGGCTGAGGTGGAGAAGGCGGGGTCTAGGCGAGGAGGCAGGTAGGAAGTGGGCTCCAGGTGGGGCAATTGAGCCACACTGGCTGGGATTGGAAGTGATCCTGGGATTAGCAGAGTCCCTTGAATTACTGGTTCCTGAGGAGAGAGGAGGTGGATGCTTGACAGCCCTGAGTGGGGAATGTGCTTGGAAGGGACTTGTACCTCTTGTGACACGGTTGTTTGGTTGGGAATCTCTGCACTTTCACTGACAGGCTGGCTGGGTGAGAAAGGCTAGAGACCTTGGGCTGGTTGGTCAAGTTCAGGCTAGATCTTAACACCCTCTTGCTGACATTGACAGTGGCAGCTGAGAATGATTGAATATAGGAAACTGTCAGAGCATTGTAATAATAATATTAAAGCTACTGCCAATGTAGTGCTCACTCTAAGTGCTTTTTTAAAAAAAATGTTTTTATTGATTTTTTTAGAGAGAGAGGAAGGGAGAGAGAGATAGAGACATTGATGTGAGAGAGAAATATTGATCCGCTGCCTCCTGCACGACCCTCACTGAGAATCGAGCCCGCAACCCGGGCATGTGCCCTGACTGGAAATTGAACTGGGACCTCTCAGTCCATGGGACAATGCTCAATCTACTAAGCCACACCAGCTGGGCTCTAAGTGCTTTTTTTTTTTTTAATTTTTTTATACAGATAGAGCGGGAGGGAGAGAGGGAGGAAGAGAGAGAGAGAAATATCGAGTGGTTGCCACCCACACAACCCCAACCAGGGCCAGGGCCAAACTGCAGCCGAGGTACGTGCCCGAACCTGGGACTCTCTGGTCCACTGGCGGACGCTCTAACGGCTGAGCCAAACCGGCTAGGGCTAAGTGCTTTTTATCTAGTAACTTATTTAACTCTCACTATAAACCTATGAAGTAGATACTGTTGTTTTCCCTGTTTGATACATGGGGAGACTGAGGCACAGAAAAGCAAAGTGAGCCTGGCTGGTGTGGCTCAGTGGTTGAGCATCGACCCATGCACCAAGAGGTCGCCGGTTCGATTCTGGTCAGGGCACATGCCCAGGTTGTGGGCCCAATCCCCAGTGGGGGGCATGCAGGAGGCGGCCAATCGATGTTCTCGCTCCTTGATGTTTTCATTTCTCTTTCCCTCTCCCTTCCTTTCTCTCTAAAAATCAATAAAGAAAAAAAAATTTAAAAAGAAGAAAAAAGAAAAGTGACATGCCCATGGTCACACAGTGAGTGGCAGAGCCCAATTCTGCCAGACCCAAAGTGGGCTTTGCTGTATATGGGCCCAGGTGGTCATGCACTGAGGAAGGAATGAAGGGGGTGACCTATGGGGTTCACCAGGTGGGTCTGCCTTCTGACATTTACCCTGCTCAATTTGCAGTTTTCTCACCTGTGGAATCAGGATAAGGACACATGTCTCAGAGGGCCTCTGGGGAGTGTGAAGTGCCCAGCATACTTCCTGGCCTTCAGTCAGGGTACAAAGCATTAGGTGGATAAGGACAAATCACTGGCAGATAAAGACAGATCTTCGTTAGTGAGGCCACCTGAAGTGCTTTCTGCATGTGGTCTCTTGAACACCTCAAAACTTGTCACTGAACAAGGCCAGTGGGACTCCTGGAGATGGCTTCATGCTAATAATATGCCCAGAAGGTGGAAGAAGCCCATATGCCAGTGATCAGTTTTGATATAATGTCACACCCATTGAAGTTATATTTTGGGATGATGTGCTTTTTCCTGCTCTATGGGAAAACCCCCAGTAAAGTCAAAGTGCACTCAGAACCTGCTTTTTAACTTCTTGTGACAAAGAACCATCCCAGGCAGCAGGGCTATGTTATAGCCTCCTCACTCAGAAGCATGTAAATGGGAGGGTCTTAGCACTCTGGCTCACCCCTTTTGAAGCTTCTTGTCATTCTCTGTTCCCTGCTTTCTTCTCTCATCACTACGTGCTTTCTTCTCACGTAGCAATGTTCACACCCACAGCAATATTCCTGCTCTATGAGCATACGCTGATCTCTCAGCCAGGAATGCTCTTCCCTCTGTTCTTCCCTGGTCTCTTGTTATTGAGAGCTCAGCTTCAGTGTCATGCTGAGAGGCCTTCCTGGACCATCCTATCTGGAGTACAACCCTGACCCCACACCCCAGTGCCCTGTCATCCCTTTCATGGGCTATCTCTGGCTGTGGTATTTTCATTTGGTTACTTGATGGTCTTTCTACCCCAATCAGACTGAGCTCTGTGAGGGCAGGGACTCTGTGTCTTATTCCTGCAGCCTCCCCAGCATCTGGCCAGTGCCTCTTTGTTGAATGAATGGTTAGGTGAATGAATGCATCTTCTCCTTGCGGTCAGGCTCAATGGGGAGCAGAAGGGTGAGAGCAGGGCCTGCTGCAGGGACCTGCATGAGTCTGGTGTATCACACAGTGGGCTGAGGGGCCTTGTTTGGCCAGTCCTCAGGGGTCCTGACCTAGGGAAGGCAGCTTTTTACGCCTTCTGACCACTTGCTCTGGGTCTACCCAGCTTCAGCAGGACTATTCCCCATCATGCCACCCCTTCAATGAGAGCTGCCAAGACTGTACCTGGGCCCACCCCTCCCACACAGGTGGCTGGCAGGATCTGCTGGTCTAGGTGTTCTGGTGGGACTTTGCTTATCTGTTTCTAATCTATCACTTCATTAGCTCACTTGTTCCAACATATATTTTTCTCTTTACCCCTCACATGCCAGGAATACTAGGATGACTGAATTATAGCCTTTGCTCTCAAGGTCTTCCACATAAGCGAGGCCTGAAGGGAGGGGGAGGGGAACAGCCATGCAGAGGCTTGGAGGCCAGACTTTCTTGGGGTGTCCCACATCAACAGATGAGGCCGGCCAGACAGGGCTTTGTAGCCACCCAGAGCCTGTGGACTTCATCCTGAGGATGATAGAAGTCCCTTTTTCCTGTTGATTTTACCTAAAAGGTCAACTTCCAGAGAGTGGTTTATTTTTATGTCCTTGGGGGCCCTCTTGTTACGATGTTTGTTAGTAAATGCTTAGGGTAGTTCCTTATTGAAAGTGGTTAGTTACAAGTCTTTCCAAGCCCTTGGAGGAATAACGGGCCTCTCAGTAGCTTACAGTGACTGGCAGGCTGGCACAGCCCTGTCCCTGTCCCTGCTTGAACCAGGCTCTTATGTAAGCAGAGTCCCCAGGCCATTCAGTCAGCCCAGGAGACTGCCCTGGACTCTTCTAAAAAAATTTTTTTTTTTCCTGTTTAAAGGGACCAGGGAGCATTGGCCAGGGCCATGCCAGTTGTGTGGTGGGGCCCTTGGGAGCAGCGCCTGTCCTCAGGGTGGGTGTGGGTTGGCCAAATTCGGGGGAGGGTGGTTTAACATTGGCACTGGGGCTTCATGGGGCATCAGGAAGTAGGTTGAAACTTAAGGGGTCACAGATGGAGCCTCCAGTCTTATGGGGAGGAGCTGTCTCCCAGGCACTTCAGGAATCTCAGTCAGCCGGAGAAGGGGGTGGGGGGCTGCCTCATCAAAGCTTCTTAAGAGGTGGGGTTAGGGGAGCATATCTCTTGAGGGGGGGTGAGGGTAATATCAGAATTCTTGGGGAGATCTATAGTCTGAAACAGCATACTGTTGAATACTATTTGCTCCAGAGAATCAAGTCTAACAAAATCTCCAGGCTGGGGGTGGGGATCCACAGAGGACAGGGCTGGAGTTCGGATGGGTAACTTCAGTGCTGGGACATTTTGGGGAGAGGCTGCTCTGCTCATCCTGTCTGGGAACCCTGTCATTCAGGTTTCAGCTCCAATGTCACCTCCTTTGAGAGGGTCCCCCTGAGCCAGCCAGGCCACATGTTGCCACTCCTGTTTTAGTTCTCCACACAGTGGGTTTGTGTAAGTCTCTTGCTCTCTTTAACCTCAACTCCTGGCGGGGCTCAGAGACACTGTGGAGAAAGTGACTTTATATGTGTTAGAGACACTATCCTACAGAGCAAGGTGCAGGACATGTCATCTTTGGCTCCCCTGCCACAGAAGGCATTGCAGCTCAAGGGGGAAGGACCCTTGCATGCTTGCAGGTGTGCATGGATGTTTCCAGGACTGGAATTTCTGGCTTAGAGGGCATGTAGCTTCACTGCGGTAGCATTGGCACCCTTCAGTTGTGAAGCTGGTCATTGCTCATTTTTAGTTATTTTGGAGTTTGGCCATTCTTTTTACCCCCCCTTTTTGACCCAAAGTTACCAGAACTCTGAGTTGTCCTGTAAGGATAAGATGGGGATCCCAAGGGAAGCAGTAAAGTCATGATCATCAACCCTTAGGAATACTTCCTGCCAGGCTCCTCTAGGCTAGCCCAGGAACTGCACTGCCCACCACATTCTGGCTCACCTGGGGCCTCAGTGGACAGAACCATTTCCAGTGATGTGAAACCATTTCCAGTCTTCCCAGCTGGGTCTGGGAACATGCACCATCCAGGGAGAAAGCGTGGGGAAGGATGTCCATCTCAAGACTCGTAGGGTCCTTTCCTCTCGCTTTATTTCACTTTCAACCAGAGGGGCAGAGCGGAGCCCGCAGAAACCTGCGGGGCTTGCAGGTGGAAAGACAGCCTCAGGTGTCTTCCTGGACCCCTCTCCACAGCTAGGGCTGGCATTTTCTTTCAGTTTACCTTTCCCTTGGTAGACATGGCTAGGCCTGTTACCCGGTCCAGAAACCCTGTACCCCTCTGTTGAACCCTCTTGCACTTGTTACTACTCTCTTCATCCCAAGATGCACATTTTTCCCCTCAGCATTTTCATGTTCCTTAAGTTGGGATGCATGTTACAATTGATATATATCTCTTATACTGACATAGGAAGTTTATTTCTTCTCTTAAAAGTCGGCGGCTTGTTTTGAATCAGTGACATCTCAGGGTGAACTAGGGTGTCTTTTTAACCATTTGCCACCTCTATGCCCCAGTCCAAACCACCAGAGTCTCTGGCCTGGGTTGTTTCCAAGACTGTCACTGCTGTCCCTTGCATGCTTATCGCCCCCTACCTCCTTCCCAGCAGCAAGGGGGATCCTTCTCAAAACCACACCAGGTGTGGACCTCCAGCAACTTCCCAAAGTGCTTGTCTTGGCCACCTTCCAGCCTCTTCCTCAGCTGTTGGCTCTGAAGTCTGCTCTGCTCCAGCCTTTTGATGTTCCTGAGCCCTGCAAAGCTCTGCTGCCTCAGCCTTTGCATCTCCCCAGGGAAGTCTCATTATTTGGCTCAAATCACACTTCCATAGAAAGGCCTTCTCTGACTACTCCTGTGACACTCTGGTCCCCTGCCCTCTGTTTTCTTTATGGCGCCTGGTACATCCTGACCTAGTGTTCCATGATAGATGCTTTGCCCATGTTCCCCTTGAGTGTGAGCAGGTCCCGTGGCGGGCATGGCCTCTCTTGGCTGTGCTCACTGTTGTATCCCATCATCTGGAACACTGCCCAGCATCCTGCTGTCACAAATAGGTCTTTCTATTCATCCTGGAGCCCAGCACCTAGCACGGGTCGGCACATGGATGGGCTCAGCAAGTGTTTGCTGAACGAATGAAGAACGGGAACATCTCTGTCAGCAGAAAAGGCTTTCAGAGGTTCCAGATGCCTTCCATATGCTGTTGAGCCCTTTGTAGGTTTTTGTGCAGCAAGCACAACCTTGCTCTGTGTGGGTGCAGGCCATGGCTTCCAGTATGGTGGGGGTTCCCTGGCCTGGGCCAGTTACCCATGAAGAGCACAGGGAACGGGATGCTACGCAGGAGGCAGTCACAGTCACCCACTGGCTCACTCTTACACACTGAGGTTTGATGGCCGAGGTTGGAACTCCTCGGGCCAGGTAGAGCCCCAGGAGACAGGCAGCCCAGGGAGCTGAGGCTGGACTGGAAGATGGGGCCTGGATCTCCCACCCTGACCTGCCATGCCACTTGGCTCTTAGGGGCCTGCATGGGGGTGAGAGAGTGAGCGATGCCAGTCCCTGGGGTCCGGGTCCTGTTGCCAGTCCTGGGATTGAGTTCCAAGTCTTTGCTTTCAGAAAAACAGTGGAGGGTTGCCTGTCTAATGGGCTAGCTATTGTAACAAAAGCAGCCCTAGATGGTACGTCAGCCAATGAACATGGCCATGTCCTAATACAACTTTGTGGATAGTGACATCTAAATTTCATGAAATAGGCTTCTTTTGATTTTTCCAACTATTCTTAGCTTGTACACAAAGAGGCAGGCAGTGGACCAGAATTGGCCTGTGGTCCATAGTTTGATGACCCCCTTGGTCTAAGCCATCCTTTATTCGTGACAGAATTGTTCCCATAGCCTACCACCTTATTTTCTTACCATTAAGAGAGATCCTTTAAGAACCCAAGTCAGGTCATGTTCCTGCTCTGCCCAGAACTCTCTATGGCTCCCACCTCACTCAGAGTAGAAGCCAAAGTCCTCACCCAGCCTGTGAGACCCTGCACGACCCTGCCCTCACCTCCTCCCATCCCCAACCTCGCTCCCTCCTGCCCTCCAGCCACAGGGGCCTCTGCTCTGTTGCTTGAGCACACCACGCATGCTGCACAGGCAGTCCTCTGCCTGGGTGCTCTCCCCAGATCTCTGAACTGCTTTCCTTCACTGCCTTCAGGGCTTGGCTCAGTGTCCCCTCAGGGAGGCTTTTCTTGACCACTTTATATAGAACTGTACCCCCCCTTTCTCTGCCACTCCCTGTTCCCTTTTCCTGTGGCAGATGTCTTCTTCTAATACGTTATGTGTAACTAATAGTCTCTGTTCCATGACCAAAATGTCAGCTCTGCATGGGCAAGGATTTCTTTCTTCCATGGCTGAACCCCCAGAGCCCTTAACAGTGCCTGGCTTATAGTAGGTGTTCAGTCAGTATTTATGCAGGGAATGAACAAGACTGTCTCCTAATCTGCAAAAGGGCATAAATAGTAAAGGAGATAATTCACGTGGAGGACGTGCCTCCGTGTCTGGCACACTGAGTGAGCAGGAAGCGTTAGCTGCTGCTGCCTGTATAAGGTTGGCAACATGGATCCCAGACCAGCTATTCTGCAAGCTGAGCTCCCTGGGGGTGGACTAACCTGCTTGCTGCACTTAGGCTGGGAATGCTGGGCACAGGCGAGGGGTTGGCCTGGATGAGCTCCTCCTGCTGCTCTGGTCAGCCTGCGTCCAGGGGTCAGTATCTCCAGCCTCCTTCCAGCTTTCGGATCCGACAGTGCCTTCCTGCCTAGAGATACAGAGACAATATGTGGGCACCTACCTCGACATGGCTGTGGGGTGCAGGGGTACAGATCTGGGCCATCCCCTGGGGGTCTGGGGCCTGGGACAGCTGTGGAGGAAGAGTATTCAGTTCCTTAGCAGCAGAAACAGATGGGGTCCTGCTCCTGGAGCTTGTAGCTTGTGTGCCCTTGGGCTGATGACTTGTGCTTCTGAGCTTCGGCCTCCTCTGTAAAATGGTGTAATTGCTAATTTAAAAGGGAGCCAGTGGTGGTGGAGGCGGCTTTGTCCTCAAACCCACAGGATGGGCAGTGAAGAGGGTGGGGAGAGACCTCAGGGGTTGGCTGAGGCCCCACTGGGAGGGCCTAGGAAGGCTGTATCAATTGTGGTAAGGGTTTTGGGCTTCATCCAGAGGGCAGGGGTCTGTTTGAGGAAGGCAACCCAGGTTGAGGGGGTCGTCTCCCTCTGTCACGTGGGAGCTTTTGAAGCTATGGATCCTGGGCCCCCTCAGAGATCCTGATTCCCTCGTCTAGGTCGTCTCATAAGCAGGCAGGGTTCAGTACCTCTGGACAGGGCTTCTGCCATGTGTGCTGCAGGAGTCACCTGTGTTAGGGCCTTTTACAGACATTCCCATTGACCAGATGGAGAAGCCAAGGCTCAGGCAGGAAGGTTGGTCAGACTCAGGCATTTGCAGCACTGCCTCTTGCTCAGTGTTGGCTTGCCCGTGGCACTGCTTTTCTGGGCCTGTTGATGGCCTTAGCCTGTGACAGGAAGACGTGCAGGAAGTGTTTAGACAGCTGCTGAGCCTACCTGGGTCCCTCTATGTGGTATCAGGAGGTGACAGGCCTTTTGCTGTCCATAAGGCCTGACTTCTGGGGCCAAGGGAGGCTGAGGCCAGGGAGGAGTAGGCTCAGTCCTTGGTCTTCCCTGCAGGGCATTCTCCATGGAGGTGGCATGTTTTGCTGAGTCTAGACCTTCCAGATTGGTGTGCTGAAGTTGGAGTGTTAGCAGGGAGGGGGTTGCCTTCCAGATAATCCAGTCCAGGGTTTCCCTTCCTTTTTCTGTTAGCATTTAGTTCTGCACTTCAGAATGGAGGCTGTATTGCATCGTGGTGGTGAGCAGGGGCTGTGAGCACAAGCAGGCTGGCTTGGCGTTGGCTCTGGCACTTCCTGGCTTCATGTCTTGGGCAAAGGCCCCCTTATTTTGAGCCTGGTTATGTGAGCCGCCTAACAGGGGTCACAGGCCCAGGTGAAGCTGAATTATGCAGATAAAGGTCTTAGTGCAGTCCTTAGAACGAGGTCAGCATCTGATATGTTCCTTGTGGTGGCACTTCCAAATGGAACAGGCACAGCTTGTCACCACCCAGAGAGGTGCGTGGGCTGTGGGTGCTGGTGAACAGCTGGTCAGATCCAGGCCTGAGACCCAGAGTCCCACGCTGTGTTGGTCCAGTGTCTTCTTCATCTTGGGCCTTCTGTGGTCGCAGTGACCAACCCGGGGCACCCGAGCACCCGAAGAAAGTCCTCTGGGACTAGTTACTACCAGGCTGCATGTTACTCTGCCAGCTTCTCCTGGCCCTGGGTCCCACAGCCTAGGGACATTGGCATTCAGGCCTTGGCACCCCTCATCTGGCCAGTGGGTGTGGGGAGTGGGAGCTGGCCAGCGGAGTACCTGGGAATGGGTGATCAGCCTCTCTCTGTCTTTCCCAGTCTGGATGATGACATTCCACCCCCACCATGGCTACCCTGGGCACCTCGGAGAAATGGGGTCATGAGACGAGGCCACTGGGGAAGGAGGTATTTCTGGCTGAGCAGGTGTGGCCTGTGCTGGCTTCTTGGCAGCTGAGCCCAAGGTCTTTTCAGCTGCCCTGGCAGGAGCAGTGTGACTTCGATATTTCTGGAAAGTGTAAGGGAAGGGGAGCCCAGAGTGCTGAGCTGCTGAGTCCCAGCAGGTGCACTGACGTCTTGGCATTTGTGAAGGTGGTTAGCTGGTCGATACGGGCCAGGCCTCCATCCCCTGGATGTGGAAGCCCCTGTACCCTACATGGTGGCTGTGGGAGCTGAGTGGCTGGGTTGGCTGGCTGAAGGACCTGTCGGGCCATTTTCATCTTTGCCTGGAGTCTTAGGTTGCGCTGAGCAGGGTTTGCACCACAGCAGGCCTCTTGTGCCCCAGCCTTGGGAGAGGGTGTTGTCCACTAGGGCATACACTCCCCTGCAGGCACTGGCTGGGTGCTGCCAGGCTGCCTAGCATGCGGCAGCCCAGTTTAAAGGCCCCTTCCTGGCAGGCAATCCCCTGCTGGAGGTAGGGTGTGCTGCCCTGTGCCACCTCTGTGTGGGGGCCACTGCAGAGCATGTCCTGGTTGGGGGTATAGCCCCAGAAGGCTGTGTGTGGTAGGGGGTCAGGGCTCAGGCATTTGCATGACTTGGGTGTACTCTGCACCCTTTGGAACTTGGCTTCCTCATCTGTGAAATGGAGGTCATGGCTCTTGCTCCCTAGGCCACTGTAGGGATGAGAGAGGATGAGAAGAGGGGGCTGGGAAACTTGCATTTCTGGGCCCCCTGTCTTCATCCATACCCACTGGGCAAGTCCCATTTTAGGACGCATGGAAGTTCCTGGTGCAAAAGTGGGAGGTGTTGAGGGTGACCCGGAATCCATGCTGACTCTCGGGCCTCTTTCAGCCCCTTGTCTCAGGCCCTGGATATGGTACTCCACCTTGAGTCTGGTTTACTGGTGGGAGGAGCCTGGGAAACACCAGGCTGGCTGTGTTTGTAAAGATGGGGAAACTGAAGCTCAAGAAGGGCCTAGGCTCCTGGTTCTGGTGACCTGGGCACTGGTGCCTGGGCCCTGTGTGTTGTGTTTGCCTGGTGGCTCACGCACAGTGGAACACCAGTTGCAAACTCGGCTCTTCCAACTTGGGCTCCCACTGGCCTCCTATTTGCTGCTCTTCCCTTATGGGGCTCAGATGGAAACCTCAGAATTCCCCCTCCTTTCACCTCCACAGGTAAACCATCAGTAGATCCTGTTCCCTCTACCTTCATAGTCTGTCCAGAATTCCCACTTCTCACCCCTGTCCTCACCTCCACCCTGGTCTCCCAATTCCCAAGTGATGCCTGTGAACACCTGAGTCAGGTTATACCTGTCTTCTACTCATGAACTCTCCATGGCTCCTGCCTTACTCAGAGTAGAAGCCAGAATCCTCTCTGTGGCTCATAAGGCTCTATATGACCTATTCCCGTCACCTCCTGTCTTCATGTCCTCCCACTTCTCCCCCTCACTCACTCTGTTCAGGCCATGTAGCCTGCTTCCTGCTCCCTACTCTAGGCACAGTCCAGCCTCAGGGTCTTTGCACTTGCCGTTCCCTTTGCCTGGAATACTTTCCCTGAAGGTGTGTGTGTGGTTTGTTCTCTCCTTCCTACTGGCCTTTGCTCAGATGCCCCATTCTGAGGAGGCCTTGCCTGATCACTTTGCCTAAAATGGCCACCCTCCCCACTCCTGACGCTCCACCCTCCTCATTCTCTGTTTTACTTCGCAACCCTTGGTGACAGATCATGCCCTTTTCCCTGCTTGCTACCCCCAAGTACACACAGACTGTAATGCAGGTCCCCTGAAGGCAGGGGCCTGGTTTTGGTGACTAACAGTACCCAGCCATGGGAAGAAGGGGTGCAGGAATGAATGAATGAAGCCTCTTGGCTGGTAAGTGGCAGAACTGGGGTTAGCGCCCACTCTCTTGGTCCCATCCTGTACTGGAATTGGGACATGGGAGTTGGGACATGGGATTCTGGAGCAAAGCTGCTGCAAGCACCCTTCCAGGATGTGGGACTGTGGAACGGAGGCTGCTGCCACAAGGGGGCAGCAGAGATGCGGCAGCCTCCAGCACTAGTGAACTATAGTAGGACTGTAGTAGGGATGGTGGCAGAGGCCCCACCTCCCCTGCCCACACGTGTCTTGCTATTGTTAGGGTTCTGCTCACTGTCAGCAGCTGGATGAAGCATCATTGCACCACCTCTCTGACCTTGATGTCCTGTGGATGGGCCCCTTCATGGCCATGGTCAGGATTTGGGGACGAGGGCCCTGGCTCCCTGGGCATCTAGCAGTGCTATTTCACTAGTATTGGTCTGTATTATATTTATTCTTTATAAGATTTATTCTAGGCTGGATATGTTTATTTACTGTTTTGGTTGTTATCATCTCTGTAAATCTTACAGTAACCCTGTGAGATGGCAGGTGGGGGCAACCTACTTTGTAGATAAGGAAACAGAGGTTCAGAAGGGTTAGGTAACTTGTTCAGGGCCTCACAACCAGGAAATAGGTGAGTCTTTGGCTAGGTGCCTTACACAGGTGTTTACAGAGCACAGCTCCATGCTGGGCTATGTTCCGAGTGCTGGGAAACAGCCAACAATCCAGTGGGTGGTAGATGATACATGTCTGTGGGTTATTTTAAGTTGATGGTCAGGAAGGGCCTTACTGCAAAGTCATCTGAAGGCCTGAGGAGGTAAGGGAGGAGCCCTACGGGGTCTGGGGGAGAGTGTTAGGAAGCTGGAATAGCATGTGCAAAGGCCCTGAGTCTCTCCTATAGTTGCATAACTATGCTCTGGTTTTCTCATCACCAGACAGGGTCCGTCCCTGCAGCCTTTCCACTCTGACAGCTCTGGGCACTGGTGCTAGCTTGGAGCAGGTGCTCAGAAAATGGTGCACCTCTTTCTACTACTGCTACCTTGATCAGTAACATTTTTATTTCATGAAGACAGCAAAGGCCAGGGGCCCTGCTGCTCGACAGTGGCTCCGGGTGCTCCTCTCCGGATTGGGAAAGACCAACCACAGTGTGGCTCTGTTCCTCCCCTACTGTGTATGGGGTGGGCTGTGGCCTTGCCCCTTGCCCTGGTCACCCCCTACGTCCCTCTGCCATCTCGTGCTGCCACGAGTTGTTGGCTGGGCCCCAAAATCTCAGGCCTCTGGGTGAGAATTTCTCCCAGGTTAGTGGAATGTCATCACATGCACCCCAGGCCAGGGTGCCTGCCCTGTCCTTGTCCTCTGTCCATTGTAGGCCACAGGGCTACACTCCCTGCCTGCAGCCATTGATGGACCTCGGGCCAGTGACCCCCTCACAGGCCTCACTTCATTCATCTGTAGGGTAGAACATGTTGCCCCCTCCCAGCGCCTTCCCTCTGTGGGGGCCAGGAAGGGCTGTGCCTGCATACCTAAGGACTTCTCCCTGCCCCTCAGCCCACCTTCTCCCCAGGATTGGAGCCTGGGCCTGCTGCCTCTCCTGTGCTCAGCAACTGCTTGTGTCCTCTGACCCCAGTCCTAGGGCCTACCCTGGGCCCCTATCCCAGGCTGGCCTCAGGGCTGGGCAGGCATGTGGTGTGTGTGTGTGTGTGTGTGTGTGTGTGAAAGAGAGAGAGAGAGAAAGAGAGAGAGAGAGAGAGAGGCATAGGGCATGGGAGGTGTGCTTGGGCACAGAGCAGGGGGTAGGGATGGCAGTGGGGGTGGGTGAGCTCAGGGACTGAAGACTGGGAAGCACACAACAGGGTCCCCTACATTTAGGCCTTCAGTCTGGGTGGGGTGGGTAGGTGGGGGCGAGGAACCTCTGCTGCTTCCTGCCCAGGGACCTTTTGTTTTGATGGGTAATTGGGACTTGTTTGTCAGCCTTCCCACCTTTAAAATTTTTTATTGAGAAGAAATTCACGTAACAAAATTACCCATTTAAAAATGAAAAGTTTAGCCCTGGCCAGTTTGGCTCAGAGGTTAGAGCGTTTGCCTGCAGACTGAAGGGTTGCGGGTTCGATTCCTGGTCAAGGGTGTGTACCTGGGTTGCAGGTTTGATCCTTGGCCCCAGTTGGGGTTGTGCGGGAAGCAACTCGATGTGTCTGACTCACATCGACGTTTCTCTCTCTCTCCCTCCCTCCCTTCCACTCTATCTAAAAATCAGTGGAAAAATATCCTTGGGTGAGGTTTAACAACAACAAAAAAGTGAAAAGTTTAGTGGCATTTAATACATTTACACTATTGTATAACCAACAACCTCTATCTAGTTCCACAACTTTCCATCACCCCAAAAGGAGACCAAGTCCCTTTATCTGACACTCCCCATTCTTCCTCCCCCAGCCCCAGGCAACTACCATTGTGCTTTCTGTCTCTGGATTTGACTGTTCTGGACATTTCATATAAATGTGACCCTTTGTGTCTGACTTCTTTCACCTAGCAAAACTGATTTTTCCCACCTAGCATAACTTTTTACTTTGAAGTAATTATAGAGGCACAAGGAGCTGCAAAAATAGTACAGGGTCCCCCTGTCCCCCAACCCCAGGGCTTTCCAGATCTCTCCTGGGGTGAAGGTGGCCTCTCCAGAATTTGGGGGCCAGGAAATGGGAAACGAGGACCGATCCTATAGAGGTGGCCCTGAGCTGGGGCAGCCCTCACCCTGGTGGGCTGGGCCCCTATTGCTGCCCCTTGGGCTGGGCTTACCTCTGTGAGGGCTCAGTCTCTCCTGTCCTTTGGACTTGGGCTGGCCTGGGTGCGGTGTGGCGGCTGCTGGGAGCATGGCCCCTCTCCTGGCCGCCCTCTCCTGCTGCCCAGCTTCCTCTCCCAGCAGCCAGTTGGGGCCCCGACGGCTGTCCTCTCCTCCTGGGCCCTGGTCCCATGCCTGGTTGGGGGGAGGGCAGGATTTTATCCTTTCCCCAGCAGCTGGCAGGCAACGAGAGGGTTGGTTGTATTTTAAGCTGTTGAGTGGTTCAGCAGGAACTCAGAGGCCTCTTTCCCTATAGGCGCGGTGCTGCCTTCCTGTGGACCACACGGGCTCTGAAGGCATGTGGGCACTGCCCGCCTGGGACCCAGCAACTATTAATACACCTGCAGCCACGGGGCAGGCCCTGTGCCTGCCCGGAGCCCTGCTGTTCTAGCCCTTTCAGTACATTCGCTGTGTGTCAGCCTTCCCACCTTTAAAATTTTTTATTGAGAAGTCCTCTCCCATGAGTCCCCTTGGTGGGCCTGGTGCTCCAGGTGATATGACTAGCTCCCTGTTTTTGGCCCCTCTGGCTGGCCTTGTTACCCCTGTGGGGCTCAATAACCTGTACCCCAAGGCCACATGGTCAGGCAGAGCTCTCTCTAGTGTGTGAACAGACAGCTTGGCCAAGAGTTCTTGGGTGCTGGGCCCCCTCCTCCCACCACTTCCATGATAGGCGCAGGTGCTACAGCCACCAGCTGGCCAGTAGGGGAGCTGGAATCTCAACCCAGGCCCTGTCCTGCCCTTCATGGCAGCTCCACGGCGCCTGAGGCTTTGGGGGCACCATGCTGGTGCTTCACGTGCATTGTTTCATGGGACGCCCCCCCCCCCCCAGCCCTGCAAAGTACACACTTTCCTACCCGCTCCCCAGGCTAAGGTTTAGAGAGAAGTGACTGTGTGACAGGGCCAGATTCAGTTCCATGTGCCATCCACCAGATCCCCTGCGTCTCCCACTGTCATTGGGGTGTGTGTGAGGGGAACCCCTTCCTTCAGAGGGGCTCCAGCTCCAGGGGAGCCCTCTCCCTAGGCTCTGGGTGGGTGGCCTGCTCTCAGAGAGCCTGGCTGGGGCCCTGCCTGGGGTTTCATGCTCTGCTCCTCTTCCCCCGCTGCCATTGACTAAGGGCCAACCAGGGGTGGGAAGGGTTCTCAGCACCTGTTGCCCAGGGGCCGACTTGGGGACAGACCCAGCCCTACCTGCCACTGCCTGTTTTGAGCTTGGTGGCACTCAGGCCTTTCAGGATCATCCTGCCTGATGGGCCTCACTGCAGCTCCTCCAGCAGTGTACCGCCTTTGCTGCTCTTCCATGTCTGTGGTGTCTGCTTTGACCTTCGTGGAGTGGTGGGTCAGATCCCCCTTCTCTCTGGAGCTTCTCCCAGCAATGC
Organism: Tadarida brasiliensis; assembly: GCA_030848825.1. Lineage (NCBI taxonomy): Eukaryota > Metazoa > Chordata > Mammalia > Chiroptera > Molossidae > Tadarida > Tadarida brasiliensis. The sequence goes on along the minus strand of CM061259.1, from coordinate 54,810,902 downwards.
CCCTCTGCTCTGTCACTTTCTGGGGCTCAGGGAGATCGTGTGTGGTACAATCATGTGTGGTACAAGCTGGTGTGCTCTGGGCTTTGCGGCTCAGGGCCTGGACAAGGGAGCTGTGTTGGGCTTACACAGTGGGACTGCCCTGAAGGTGGCCTTGAACATAGTCTGGGTGGATCTATTGAAAATGTGTGGAGAGGGAGGTGAGGGAGGTGGGGTTGAGGCCTCATTAGCACAGGCCTGGGTGCTTTTTGGAAACTTTCTGGTTTCCTAACCCTTTCCACACATAGAGGCTCTGCACCAATAACTCTGGAATCTGTCACCTCCCTGGGAACACAAATGCATAAAGGAAATAATCCGAGTATCTCTCACAGCTCAGAAGGGGAAATGGATGATCTAGCTCTTAGATTCTCAAAATAGCTGGGATTTCTCCAAGCCCAGTGAACTCTACTGGCCTGAGCTGAGTGCTGGGGTGTGGGCTGCCCACTGGCATGTCACCCTCCTCCCCAAGACTGGCCCCCCACCCTGCACTGGGTATGGGGGTCAGGAGGTACCTCTGCCTCCCTCTGGGGATCTCCCTACCCCCTGGTGCTCTTTGGGGGCTGTGTCCACTCAAAAGCCTCACTTTCAGGGTGACCCAGCCTGTGGCCCCCGATCTGTGCCATGGCTCTTGGGGGGCTCAGTCTGGGCAGTTTTATATTTAGCTGGGCATGGCTGTGGGGCCACTCGGGTTACAGCTGCACAGAAGGCGGCAGTGCCAGGGCAGGCGTGGGCTCCTTTCCAGCACCGCGGCAGAATTTGATCGCGTGGCCCAAGAGCGCTGCGCGTGGGGAGGTCGGTGGTGGGGGCTGACGGCCGGCAGCTTGGGCCACTGGCCTCTCGGGCAGAGCAGGGTAGCATGGACCTGAGTGTGAGCATGGTGGCCCGGGAGGCCAGCCAGGGCCTTGGCCCTGGCCCTGGCTTTGGCCTCAATGGCCTCCCATGGCCTGCACCCCCTAAGGTGGCCAAAAAACCTAAAAAGGCTGTTCTCTTCTTTGAGGTGGAGATTTTGGATGCAAAGACTCGGGAGAAGCTGTGTTTCCTGGACAAGGTAGGACCGTGGTGCCAGCTGCACTGGGCCCATGATTCAGTTCCTTCTGGGAGCTCCTGGCCCTGAGGGAGATAGGACTGCCCTTCCAACCTGTGTAGGGGGCTGCGAAAGAGGGCCTGTCCCTGCCAGCTCGGGGTAGAATGGGCAGACATGGCCCCTAGGTGTGGCCGGGAGTTGGCTTCTGGGTGCAAGAGGAGGTGAAGCAGCCTCAGTGGATCCTGCAGGGCTTCAGGCTGAGAGGGAAGTGGAGTTGTGACCTGCTCCTTCTGAGACTAGGCTGGGGGAAGGGGCTTGCCCCTTCCTAGGGGAGGTCTGGCCTGGACTGTGGGTCTTTACTTTGGAGGGAGTTCTGGATGGGGGTGGAGAGGCGGAGAAGCAGACCCAGCTTCCTGTGCTCAAACTGTCTCCCAGTCTGGCTGGGGCTTGTCCTGGCTGCCTGGTAAAACTGGGCCCTGAGGCCCACTGCCGTCTCCACTCTGACAGGCCCTTGCTACTCCACTTGTCCATGTGGGTGGGAGGCCTGGACCCCAACCCTCGCTACTCCCATAGCAGCTACCCAGGCCCCCATCCATCCCTACTGCAGCAGGAGGGATCCTGGATGAGGTCCGGGCTCCCCACAGGGCTGACTTTCCTCTGGCTCATGCTTCCCTCAGGTGGAGCCCCATGCCACCATCGCAGAGATCAAGAACCTTTTCACTAAGAGCCGTAAGTCCAGGGCCCAGCCACACTGCCTCCTGCAGCCCCTCTGGACAGGGGCTTCTGGGTGGGACCCCTCCCGGCAGCCTCTTTCCCCAGGGCCTGCAGAAATGCTCCCAGTAAGGCTCAGGACTTTCTGGGCTTGCCTGTTGCAGCTCCCCCGTGTGGCCACCGGCAGGAAGACCCTTGCTGGGTTTTCGGAAGAACATCCTGATTCTGCCAGTGCTCTTCTGTACTGTGCCTTGGAGCCACACAGGCCACAGAGGTGGGAGGAGCTGTGGGGTCCCTGGGTCCTGCCAGGCTGTGTGTTGTGACGCCCCGCTCTCCCCGCAGATCCACAGTGGTACCCTGCCCGCCAGTCCCTCCGCCTGGACCCCAGTGAGTACAGCTGTCACTTGACCACCCCTGGGCACCCTGGTGGCAGTGGGCAAAGGCCTGGGTAGCTCCTGAGCCGTGGCCTGCCTCTCTGTAGAGGGCAAGTCCCTGAAGGATGAGGATGTTCTGCAGAAGCTGCCTGTGGGTACCACAGCCACACTGTACTTCCGGGACCTGGGGGCCCAGATCAGCTGGGTGACGGTGAGTCCTGACCCTACAATCAATAGCCTCCTCCCATTAGCCACATTGGGGCAACTCACCTGCCCCCATCCTCCTAGGTCTTCCTGACTGAGTATGCAGGACCCCTTTTTATCTACCTGCTCTTCTACTTCCGGGTGCCCTTCATCTATGGCCACAAATACGACTTCACATCTAGCCGGCACACAGTGGTGCAGTGAGTGGGCCAGGCTGGAGGGGTGACTGTGGGTGGTGGTTGGGGTAAAGGTCTGTGGATTGGTCCCTCTGAGCCAGCTCCCCTCTCCCAGTCTCGCCTGCATCTGCCACTCATTCCACTACGTCAAGCGCCTATTGGAGACGCTCTTTGTACACCGCTTCTCCCATGGCACCATGCCTTTGCGAAATATCTTCAAGGTAAGCCCCTGGCCGAGGGTCCCAGGCCTACCCACCCTGGCCCCACTCTCTTTGGGACCCATCCCTTTCCGGCCCCTCCCCCTCTAGCATCCTTCCCCAGGCCCCACCCACCTGGGCCCTGCCCTGCCTCTCACTGTGGCCCAGGCCCCATCCTGGCCCTGCTCCCTTTCAGAACTGCACCTACTACTGGGGCTTCGCTGCATGGATGGCCTATTACATCAACCACCCTCTCTACACGCCCCCCAGTAAGTGGCTTTGGGACCCTGCTCCTCTTGTGAGCCCCCATTCCCCACCAGGCTCCCCTCACAGGCCTCTGGCTTTCTTTTCAGCCTATGGAGCTCAGCAGGTTAAACTGGCACTGGCCATCTTTGTGGTAAGCAGGGTGGTATGCATGATGGGGTGGAGGGACTCGGGGGGGCTCTGGGCTGACCTTGCTCCTCTGACAGATCTGCCAGCTGGGCAACTTCTCCATCCACATGGCCCTGCGGGACCTGCGGCCAGCCGGTGAGTGGTCTGCCCTGGGCAAGGGGGCGGGCAGGCTGGGCCAGAGGGTCTTTCAACCTTCCCATCCTATCCGTCAGGGTCCAAGACCAGGAAGATCCCATACCCCACTAAGAACCCCTTCACGTGGCTCTTCCTGCTGGTGTCCTGCCCCAACTACACCTATGAGGTAAGGGTCTGCCCTGCTTCCCTCTCCCTTGTGGGGCTTCAGGTTCCATGTGGAGGGGCCAATCCCTGTAGGGGGTTGCCTGGCTCAGCACTGCTTTTGCAGTTTGAACTTGGGAGCATCTGGAGATGCAGAGACTGTGGCCTCTGGTGGCTGGGAGTTGTGTAAGGCTGGCCTTGTGGCTTTTGAGGGCCTAGGGGCAACTTCATCATGTAGTCCTCCCTTTTTTTGGGGTCCCTCTAGCATTAGAGTTTGGTTGCTACCTTCCATTTGGAAAGCAAAGTTTGGGAGGGAGGTGGCCCAGGGGGTGGGTGAGGTCTCAACAGAAAAGCTGGCCTGCCCAGCCCTGCCTGCCCTCACCTCCCTGTCCTGTGCCCACAGATGGGGTCTTGGATTGGCTTTGCCATCATGACGCAGTGTCTCCCAGGTGAGTCCCCTTCCCCTCCCTCAGCCAATCCCTGCCCCACCCCAGACCGTGCACCCTCTCTGACCCCCTGCTGTGTCCTTCAGTGGCCCTCTTCTCCCTGGCGGGCTTCATTCAAATGACCATCTGGGCCAAGGGCAAGCACCGCAGCTACCTGAAGGAGTTCCGAGACTACCCACCCCTGCGCATGCCCATCATCCCTTTCCTGCTCTGAGTTGACCATCCCCACCAGCTCCTACCAGTAGGGCTCTTAGGAGCCAGGCTCTTGTACCCTCACCCAGTGTCCTTCTCAGGGGAGGAATGGGGGTACACCGTTCTCCAGCACCTGGAATAAAATCTGCCTCCCCAGCTGGATTCAGACTCAGGGTCTGCGTGTTTCTTTGGGGGCTTTGGGGACCAGTATACCATAGGACTAGGCAGGGCTTGGGCTGAGGGCCTGGAGGCTTTTATTTCTCCACTCATCCAAGGTTGGTGAGTGGATCCACTATAGGGCCATCTCGCTTCTGGCCAGATCTGCCTCCCTCTGCTCCCGCCGCTTCTTCCGCTGGAGCAGCCGCCGTTCCCGCTCAAACTCCTTCATTCGCATCACGTAGCTATGGGCAGAGCATGAGAAGGGGCGTCAAGGCTCCCTGGCTGGACTCAGCCCTCCCTTAGCCCTGGGAAGCCAACAGGGCTGGAAGCAGAGCACTCCACCCCAGAGCACTCTGGGAGGCCTTGGAGTTGGGGAGACCTGTGATTTAAGCCTGGGGTCTGCCCCCTACTTCCTTGGTGGACATCAGTGAGCCCTGGGCCTCCCACCTGGAACCCTGGCGTGGCCGATCCTCCAGGTGGCCTCAAAGATGCCTGCCCTACCCAGACTCTTCCCCTGTCCCCACCCAACAGACCCCTTGAGAGTCCTTTTCCAACTAAGGTGGGGGCATGGCTAGAAACTCAGGTTAGTTCACTGTCCTTGGCCTCAGGAGCCTCGGGCTGGGGGCCAGGGTGGGGTGAGGGGTGAGGGATGTGGGTAGGGTCTGGGGCTCACTCGAGGTGCTCGCAGTATTCCCAGTCATGCCGCTCATGCTTGCAGGCCAGGAAGTTGGGGAAGCTGTCGCGCTTGCACTTGAGCAGCCGGATGAGGTGGTGGGCGCAGTAGTCCCGCTGCTGGACCACGAGCTGTGCATCGTTCATCTCCTGCTGCGTAGCCACCATCTCTGTGGGGAGGGAGCAGGCAGGGCTCAGCTGGGGTGGGCTTTCAGGGGCCTAACTGCTGGAGGCTCCCCATCATGCCCTGATTCCAGAGAGCTGGTCCACATGCAACCAGGAGCCATAGCACAGGCCCCCCTCCCTGCCCCCGCACAGGTCAACGATGTGGCAGCAGATGACTGCCATCCTCTGACAGATGCATAAGGGCAATCCTGGATACAGAGGCCCAAACAGGGAAGGGTCCCTCTCTCCCCACAACCCCAGACACCTCAGCGTCCATACTGGATCCTCCTCTCCCCTCTCCTCTCTGGGTTCAGTCTCCAGACAGCCCCACCCTGCAGAGCCCACTTTCTCCCAGTGCTCCCCTCTGCAAGAGCTCCTGTCAAGTTCATCACACACACACACTGTATCGCTATACCCCATTGTCAATTCTCAGTTCTAACCCTACTGCAGCACCGTCAAGCATAGCTAGCTGATCACTGCCCCCCAGGGTGGGGGCTGGGTTGCTGGGGTGACGTGGATCTGCGCTCTGCCCTCTCTGAGCTTCAGTTTCTTCTAAGGAGTGGAAGAAAAGTCCCCAGCTCCAAAGTCAGAACTAAGTGAGCATTAAGGAGCTGATGTAAAGTGCTTAGTGTCCACTTCAATAAAAGCTGAACTAGTTTTTAGGCTTGGGTCCCATATACCTAGCAAGTTTGACCCTGAACCAAATCAACCTTCAGAAGGCTGACTTGGGGCCCTTAGAAGTTGTGGGCATACACTCCATGCTGGCAATCTCCCACCTCACCTGCAATCTTGCCCCACTGGTTTCTCTTCCTTCTGCTTCTGAACCCCATGTCTCTGTCTCCCTTGGACCCAGGTCCTCATCTCCTGTCCCTGCACAAAATTCCCTCCAGCTTCCACACTCTGCCCAGCACTGCCTACACAGGGCTCTCACAAGGACAACTGAGACTGCAGGACACCGCTCTTCCTTAGCCTCTCACTTCTTTCTTGAACATTCTCTTCTTCTGACTCTCCTCTCCCCTCAACCCTCCCCAGGTTTCCTTCCAGCTCTATGGCTTTGGCTTCCTGAGGTTCTTGAAAGGCTTTGCTCCTTTTAATTCAGGGCTTTGATCACCACCCCACAGACTGTTGAGTCCCAACTCGGTACCCCCACCCTCACCTTGTCTGAGCCCCAGGCCCATAATCCACCTACAGCCCCCCTGCTGGTTCCCATGGCAATGCGACTGCTACCGGCACCTGGTGCTCTGGCATAATCAGCCAGCAGTTAGGATTTATGGGGCACCCAGGTGTTGGGGATCCTGCCCTTGGTGGGAGACACAGTACAAACAGCTGGAGCTAATGCCACAGAATGTCCACAATGCTAAGTATTGGAAAAATAAAGCAAGGGAGAGAGAGGCAGTGTTGAGAGGTGGGTCACAACTTTAGATGAAGGGGTCCCTTAGAAGGTGGCATCTGAAAGTGAAGAGTGAGACACAAAGACACCTGGGGGAAGAGCATTCCCAGTAAGGGATCAACAGATGCAAAGGCCTTGAGGTGAGAGGTCAGGCCTTGGGATACCCCACAGATTTTGGACTGAGCAAGTGGTCAGAGCATGGGCTTGGTGGGGCGGTCAGGAGCTCCATTTTGGACTTGCTGAGTGCAAGATGCTTGTTAATGTTGTGCAAAGATGCCAAGTAGGCAGTGGGGTCCATGAGTCTGGGGTTCAGGGTTAAGACCCAGCTGGAAGTAAAAATTTGGGAGCACTGGCATACAGGAAGCATCTGATGCTAGGGAACTAGCAGAGAACCCCAGGGAGTGAGTGGAGACAGAGGTCTGAGCCCTGGGACTCCCCAACACTTACAAGACAGGGAGTGGGGAAGGATCAGTGAAAGAGCCCACAGTGAGGTGGTAGGAGTGTGGGGTCCTGGCAGCCATGTGAAGAAGGGCTTCCAAGAAGTGGCAGTGACCAGCTATACCTGATGCTACTGCAGTGGGGTTAGTCAGAACAGAACTGACAATGGGGTATAGCAATACAGTGTGTGTGTGTGTGTGTTTGTGTGACAAGAGCTCTTTCAGTGAAGTGGAGAGATGGCTGGAGGGGGAGGTGGTCCAGGAAGGGATTTAAAACAGTAAAAGTAACTTGGCATGTTGATGGGAAAAACATTTCAAGAGAAAGGGAGAATGATAGGGGTGCCCCTTGGGTAGGTGAGAGGATGAGATGGAGGGCACAAGGGGGTTTAAAGGAGCAGGGTCAGATCACCTGAAGTAACAGAGGAGGAGTGCCATGAGAGCTCTTTTGACAGTTTCTCTTTTCTTATTAAGAGGATGCAAAGTGAGGAGCTGAAAGGAGGTGGGAAGGAGCTGCTGGAGTTAGAAGGCTTGGGATACTCATCTAGGAGGGAAAGGGAGAGCGAAGGGCCAGGGAATGTAACAGGAAAGCCAGCAGCACGAAGGGTCAACCAGGGGACTGATGAGGAGAACAGTTATAGAGGCTGAGTGTTTTTCTCCCACGATGTTCAGCTCTATAGGGACAGGAGCCAAGGAGAGCTGGGCTTAACCAGGGTTTTGGTGTAGCCAAGCAGGAGAGAGGGGCAGTGATGTTTGCAGAACGGCAAAGCAGGGTGTGAGGGGTAGTGGGAAGGATTAATGTGTAAGAAGGTAAATGGATCAATGGACTGCAGGTTCAGGTAGGGCTGACAACTACCAGGACTTGGGCCACTGGAGGAGTCCACCTCCCAACGTTCTCCCAAATCCAGACCTCTTCTGCACAGTCCCATTTAGAGGTCTCCCTTTCGCCAAGTCGTCGCCCACCCAGCAGCCAGCACGACCTTTTGACAAAGCAAATCTGATCGTGTCCCTCCTCTGCTTACAAACCCTGGCTCTCCCCGTAGTCAACTTATACTCATTACCCTGAGGTCTCGCTTCCAGCTATTGCCTCCTGGAAGCCTGCCCTGATACTATTTTACTCCAAGGTGCTGTCCCCAAGATTTGCCTGGTGCCGCTGTCTCACCCCCAGGGCTGCGAATTTCCTTTAATCAGTATCTGTTGTATCCGCGGCGCCCAACTTGGGAACTTGGCCCAGGACTGGCGCTCGATTTGCTCGTGATATTACTACATAAAAAAGCAATGCGCAGGGCAGTACGGCGTGACATCGGAACAGAGGCACAATTAACACGTCCTTTCGTGATACACCCTCCCATGGCTCTCCCCACTGACTCCAGGAAAACGCCCAGCTCGTTAGCCCCATATCGCCACTCTTGCCCCGTATTTTTTGCTCAAACCGTGTCCTCTGCCCGCAATGACTCCACACTCAGGCAGGGTCACGCTTGTCCTGGACTCCTCCCGGGCGAGGTCAGTGCTGAGCCCAGCTCTGCAGACCCCAGGGTTAAGGCGTCCGCGTCCCACTCTCGCCGGCCGCGCCCGTGCATTGGATCTCACCCCGCTCCTTGCGCCCAGGGAAGCCGTAGTCGGGCGGGAAGGTGGGCATCCGCAGGGGGTCGGGCTCCCCTGAGGTATCGCCCAGGTAGCGCCTGGCCAGGTGCGCTCCCATGGCTGCTATCGCCACAGACTCCGGCAGCAGCCAGGTCACCTCGTTCCTACCCGGAAGCACTCTCCTCCGCTAGTCACGGCTTCCGGGTTGCGCTGACTACCATAGGGATCATAGAGATGAATGACTCCGAGGACTTCCGGTTTCTCTGGCGACACCTCGCGGCCACGTGGAGACATTACAGGCGTGTCGCGCCCCTTCCTGAGATTTTTTTTTGCCTCTGGATGGAAATCCACTTGGGTGGGAAAGTGGAGTGGGGACGACATGGGTCTGGGATTTCCTCCTACCCTCACCGGGCATCCCCGAACTGCCGAGGCTAGAGCACAAATGAAAAAATTTTCATATCATAATCATATATTTTCAAAACACGGTTTTTCTTAAAAAACATTAGGATTTGTTTAAAAAAAAAAACCTTGTACGGTATGAATGATATATTTAGTGATTATAACAAGTTTAAATAAAGTTATTCCAAATAAATATTTTAGTAAATTTCATTTAAATAAGCAAATAAAATTCTTTATAAATAAAACTATTTAGATCCCGGCTGGTGTGGCTCAGTGGTTGAGTGTGGACGCATGCAGCAAGAGGTCATCAGTTCAATTCCCAGTCAGGGCACATGTCCAGGTTGCGGGCACAATCCACATACAGGAGGTGGCCAATCAATGTTCTCTCTCATCGATGTCACTATCGCACCCCCTCTCCCTTCCTCTCTCTCTAAAATCAATAAAGAAAAATTATTTAAAAAATAAAATAAAACTGACTTCCGGTCAAGATGGCGGCATAGGTAAACACAGTACTTACCTCCTCCCACAACCACATCAACATTACAACTAGCCCCAGCCAGTTTGGCTTAGCGGTTAGAGCATCGGCCAGCGGACTACAGAGGCCTGGGTTCGGTTCCCGCTAAGAGCATGTACCTTGGTTGCAGTTTGTCCCCAGCCCCAGTTGGGGTTGTGTGGGTGGCAACCACTCAATGTGTCTCTTTCACATCAATGTTTCTCACTCTCTCTTCCTCCCTCTCTCCCTCCCGCTCTGTCTGGTGATGGATGCAAGAATGTCCTCAGGTGAGGATAAAAAAAAAAATTACAACTAAACTACAGCACAACCATCCTTCAGAACCACCTGAAATCGAGATGAATGGAAGTCCTACAACTATAAAATTAAAGAAGCAGCCACATCAAGACTGGTAGGCAGGGCGGAGGGGTGGACAGGCCGGTCCCATATCCATGTGTGGCAGAAAAAAAAATCAGGAGGGACATCTCAACTGTGAAGGTCCTCCCTGAGGGGTGAGGGGTCTCCGTCCCACACCAGGCGCCCAGCTCAGGGTTCCAGTGCCAGGAAGAGAAGTCCCCATAACTTCTGGCTGTAAAAACCAGCGGGGACTGAGGCTGAGGCTTAAAGGGCAGCTCCTCTTAAAGGGCCCTTATACAGACTTACTTGGACTTGCTCCCTCTGAGCTCCAAGGGGAGGCAGTTTGAGGGGCGTCAGAGACATACAGGGAAGAACTGAGCTGTTTGGCCTCGGGACGAGGGCTGGAGAGGCAGCTTTCTCTCAGACAGATGTGCTGGCAGAGGCCTTTGTTCCTTTGGTGACCCCTTCCCTGGGGTGGCAGATGGCTGCCATATCTGGGCCTCCAGCAACCTGGCTCACACTGTTTGGCCCGCCCTGGTGATTCTGTGAGGCCCTGCCCCACCCAACTTTCCGGCCCCACCCAAGCTGTTTCCAAAAGCTTTACCATAGGATTGGCCTGTCTTGGATCCTGCTTCAGAGTTTCCTAAAATCTCTCAAACAAGCAGCATCTGGTCTCAGCAAGCCCCATACCTCTCATTAAGTGGCCCCAGGCCTGGCACTAGAAGCAGCCAGCCTTGTTTCACAACTTGACTTTTCCTGGGCACCTCCAAGCCCAGCACAGGAAGCAGCCATTGGCAGATCACTTTGTAGCTTATGCTGGGTGGCCCTGGATAGAACACAGGCAGTGGCTGACCTTGCCCCAGAACCAGCACACCCAGTGCTTCAGACCACATTAAAACACCACCACCCAATCACCTCCACGAGTGACATACTCAATGAGTGGACTCATTGGGCACCAGAACCCTACTGAACTAAGTCTTGCTCTGTGTGGTGGGCCCCTACACAGCTGATCCTCCAAGGTAGTCAGAGGCCAGTGGTCAGTGGGCACAGCCAGTCCTTGCAGCTGATCAGCCTGAGTAAATCCCTCCTATTGACATGCCAACAGCAATCAAGTCTCAATTGCAACAGAAGGGTGTACAGTCCACACTAGGGGTGCACCTTGAGGGCCCAGCTAGAGTGATCAGGGAGGCTGGGCCACTGGATCCTACAGGACACCTACAACAATAGGCCACCCAACGAAGCCTAGGAGACATAGCAACTCTACCTAATACATAGAAACAATCACAGGGAAGCAGCGAGAATGAGGAGATAAAGAAACATGGCCCAAATGAAAGAAAAGAATAAAACTCCAGAAAAAGAACTAAACAAAATGGAGATAAGTAATCAATCAGATCCAGAGTTCAAAACACTGGTTATAAGGTTGCTCAAGGAACTTAATGAGACCTTCAAGGAACTTAGTGAGACCTTCAAGGAACTTAACGACACCTCCGAGGAACTTAGTGAGAACATGAACAACATAAAAAAGGACCAGTCAGAAATGAAGAATGCACTAACTGAAATAAAGAATAATTTACAGAGAATCAACAGTAGAGTAGGTAAAGCCAAGAAGCAAATAATTGATTTGGAATATAAGAAAGCAAAAAACACCCAATAAGAACAGCAAAAAGAAAAAAGAATCCAAAGAAATGAGGATAGTATAAGGAGCCTGTGGGACAACTTCATGTGTGCCAACATTCGTATCATAGGGGTGCCAAAAAGAGAAGAGAGAGAGCAAGAAATTGAAAACTTATTTGAAAAAATAATGACAGAAAACTTTCCTAACTTGGTGAAGGAAACAGACATTCAAATCCAGGAAGCACAGAGAGTCCCAAACAAGATGAACCCAAAGAGGGCCACACCACGACACATCATCATCAAAATGCCAAAGGTTAAAGGCAAAGAGAGAATATTAAAAGCAGCAAGAGAAAAGCAGTTTGTTACCTACAAAGGAGTTCCTGTAAGACTTTCAGCTGATTTCTCAAAAGAAACTTTGAAGGCCAGAAAAAAGTGGCAAGAGATAGTCAAGGTGATGAAAAGCAATGACCTACACCCAAGATTACTCTATTCTGCAAAGCTATCATTTAGAATTGATGGACATATAAAGAGTTTCCCAGACAAGAAAAGGAGTTCATCACCACCAAACCAGTATTATATGAAATGCTGAAGGGTTTTCTTTTCTTTTTTTTTTTTTTAATTCTCACCTGAGGACATTTTTCCATTTTCTGTTCAGATAGAGTGGGAGGGAGAGAGAGGAAGACAGAGAGAGAGAGAGAAACATCGATGTGAAAGGGACACATCGAGTGGCTGCCTCCCGCACGGCCAACCAGGGCCGGGGACAAACTGCAACCGAAGTACATGCCCTTAGCGGGAACCGAACCCGGGTCTCTCTGGACCGCAGGCCGATGCTCTAACCGCTGAGCCAAACCAGCCAGGGCGCTGAAGGGTTTTCTTGAAGCAGAAGAACAAAAATATGAACAATAAAATGGCAATTAATACATATCTATCGAGAGAGGGAAGGGGGAGCCATAGAGAGGAGAGGGAGGAAAGGAGGGAAGGAGGAAGAAAGTTATGCTGGTAGAAATTTCCAGGAAGTATGATGGGGTGCTATTCTAAGCCCCTTAAAATGTCAGCAAATAGGTGACCGGTGGGGAGATTTGTCCCTGGGCCTCCCTGTTTTTCATCCACGTGTCCAGGGACAGAAAAACAAACAAACAAAAAACATATCTATCAACAATTGAGCCCTGGCCGGTTTGGCTGGGGGGATGGGTGAAAAAGATGAAGGAATTAAGAAGTACAAATTGGTTGTTAGACTGATGAACCTCAAAGGGAAGTGGAAAGGCAGGACGGGAAAAGATAAACCAAAGAACTTCTATGCATATATGCATAACCAATGGACACTGACAATAGTGTGGAGAAGGCAGGAGGGGGTGGGAGTGGGGAGTGGGGTCAATGGGGAAAAAAAGGGGGACATCTGTAATACATTCAACAATAAAGATGAGTTAAAAAAATAAAATAAAACTATTTAGAGCTCAGCCTGGTCGGCAACGCTAAGTGGTTAGAGTATCAGCGATCACTGAAGGATCGTGGGTTTGATTTCCCATCAAGGGCACTATCTGGGTTGCAGGTTCATCCCAAGCCCTGGATGGGGGAAGTTGGTGAGGCAACCAATTCATGTGTCTCTCTGACATGATGTTTCTCTCCCTTCTCTCTCTTTCTCTCTTCCTCTCCCCTACTCCCTTCTACTTTACCAATCAATGGAAAAATATCCTCGGGTGAGGATTAAAAAAACAACAAAATATTTAGAGCTGAAATCCTATTGAATACTTTCATGAAAATAAAACAAGTTGCAATTCTAGTATCCTTCTAGTTGCCACTGTAAAGAATTGGTATTACATTTCACACTTATTACATTAGGGCTTACATATATGCAAATTTAAGAGTACATTGTTTAATACTGCCAAATACTGCTTGGCCTCAATGTGCAACTGTAACAAATGTGCTAATTTATTACTCTCTCTGGAATCCTTCATTGGAACACAAAAAGCAGCCATTCATTGGGAGCTTGGCTAATGCCAGCTGGTTATGCAAGAATAGATTTTATTAGACAAGGTGTTGTGGGTTGAGTTATATCCTCTCCCCGCAAAATACATGTTGAACTCCTAACCCCTGGAATCTGTGAATGTGGCTTTATTTGAAAATAGTCTTAGCAGATGTAATTAAGTTAAGATGAGGTCATACTGGATTCAGGTGGATGACAGGCATCCAGATATGCACACAGGGAGAACATTATGTGAGATGAAAGCAAAAATTAGAGTGATGCTTCTATAAGCCACGAAATGTGAAGGATCCCAGTCAGGAAAGCACCTCTTCCACAGCCTTCAGAGCGAGCATGGTCCTGCCTACACCTTTTTTGCACTTTCAGACCCCAGAACTGTGAGACTAAATTTTTGCTGTTTTAAGCCCCCTAGTTTGTGGGACTTTGTTTTGGCAGCCCTAGGAAAATTATACAAAAGATAAGTTGTCTTTTCTCCTATCTAAGCTTGTCTGGGAGTCTTCCTCACACTCCAAAGCAGCATCTGTTTCCATCATTGGCACAACCAGAATCTAAAATTCAGACACCCTAGGACACTGGTTCTCAACCTGTGGGTGGCGACCCCTTTGGGGGTTGAACGACCCTTTCACAGGGGTCGCCTAAGACCATCGGAAAACACATATTTCCGATGGTGTTAGTAACTGAGACACTGCTCCTCTATCCGTCTCCAGGTGGGTCCGCCCACGTGCAGATACACCCACATACAGATATGCCCACATACTAGTACCCGGTGTGATGACATCATCGCGCCAACCCCATCACATACATCCCGTACAAATACAGGTGTATGTGACAGGGTTGGCACCATAATGTACTTATGTGGACCAGTCACACACGTGTAGAGAGCAGCTACTGTGTAGAAAGCAGCTACTCTGTAATTTTTTTTTTTATTAATTTATTTTTGTTACAGATGTTTCTCGTTTTTTTTCCCCATTGACACCCTCTTCCCCATCCCCCCACCCTGTCCCCAGCTTTGTTGTCCATGTCCATCACTTATGCATACATGTGCATAAGTTCTGTGGTTTATCTCTTCCCTCCCCCCCACCCCCTCTCCTGAGGGGTGTCAGTCTATACCCTACTTCCACGTCTCTGGGTCTACCCTGTTCCTCAGACTGCTATGTTCATTATATTCCACAAATAAGTGAGATCATGTGATATTTGTCTTTCTCTGCTTGGCTTGTTTCGCTTAGGATAATACTCTCGAGGTCCCTCCACGTCGTCTCAAAGGATAAGAGATCTTTCTTTCTTGCAGCTGCATAGTACTCCATTGTGTATATGTACTACAGCTTTTTTATCCATTCCTCCACTGATGGACACTTGGGCTGTTTCCAGATCTTAGCTATTGTAAATAGTGCTGCTATGAACATGGGGTTACATGTATTTTTTCTGATTGGTGTTTCAGGTTTCTTAGGGTATATTCCTAGAAGTGGGATCACTGGGTCAAATGGCAATTAAATTTTTAATTTTTTGAGGTAACACCATAGTGTTTTCCACAGTGGCTGCACCAGTCTGCATTCCTACCAGCAGTGTACTAGAGTCCCCTTTTCTCCACACCCTCGCCAACACTTGTTGTTTGATGATTTGTTGATGGCTGCCACTCTGACAGGTGTGAGGTGATACCTCATTGTTGTTTTAATTTTCATCTCTCTGATGATTAATGATGTTGAGCATTTCTTCATATGTCTCTTAGCCATTTGTATGTCCTTTTTGGAGAGGTGTCTATTTAGTTCCTCTGCCCATTTTTTAATTGGGTTCTTTGTCTTCCTTTTGTTGAGTTGTATGAGCACTCTGTATATTTTGGAAATTAACCCCTTATCTGATGTGTCATTGGCAATTATGCTCTCCCATAGAGTGGGTTCCCTATCTGTTTTGATGGTTGTTTCTTTTGCTGTGCAGAAGCTTTTGAGTTTGATGTTGTCCCATGGGTTCATTTTTCCCTTTGTTTCTGTTGCCTTAGGTGATGTATCAGTGAAGATTCTACTGCATATGATGTCCGAAATTTTGTTGCCTACATTTTCTTCTAGGATTTTTATGGATTCACAAGTCACATTTAAGTCTTTTATCCATTTTGAGTTTATTCTAGTGTGTGGTGTAAGTTGATGGTCTAGTTTCATTTTTTTGCATGTAGCTGTCCAATTTTCCCAACACCATTTATTAAAGAGGCTATCTTTACTCCATTGTATGCTCTTGCCACCTTTGTCAAATATTAATTGAGCATAATGTCTTGGGTCAATTTCCGGATTCTCTGTTCTGTTCCACTGGTCTATATGCCTGTTCTTGTGCCAGTACCAGGCTGTTTTGATTACAGTGGCTTTGTAGTATAAGCTGATATCCGGTATTGTGATCCCACCTACTTTGTCCTTCTTTTTCAAGATTGCTGTGGCTATTCGGGGTCTTTTTTGGTTCCATATGAACTTTTGAAATATTTGTTCTAGTTCTGTGAAATATGTCACTGGTATTTTGATGGGGATTGCATTGAATCTATAGATTGCTTTGGGTAATATGGACACTTTAATGATGTTAATTCTTCCAATCCATGAACAAGGTATGTGCTTCCACTTTTTTATATCTTCCTCTATTTCTTTTTTCAATGTCCTGTAGTTTTCTGCAAATAGGTCCTTTACTTCTTTGGTTAAGTTTATTCCTAGGTATCTTAATTTTTTTGCCGCGATGGTAAATGGTATTGTTTTTTTAGTTTCTCTTTCCGTGAGTTCGTCATTGGTGTATAAGAATGCCATTGATTTCTTGACGTTAATTTTGTATCCTGCTACTTTGCCAAATTCATTTATTAAGTCTAGTAGATTTTTGATGGAGTCTTTAGGGTTTTCTATATATAATATCATATCGTCTGCGAATAATGACAGTTTCACTTCTTCCTTTCCAATTTGGATTCCTTTTATTTTTTCTTCACATCTGATTGCTGTGGCTAAGACTTCCAGTACTATGTTAAATAAGAGTGGTGAAAGTGGGCATCCCTGTCTTGTTCCTGTTCTTAAGGGAAATGTTTTTAGTTTTTGCCCATTGAGTATGATGTTGGCTGTAGGTCTTTCATATATGGCCTTTATTATATCAAGATATGATCCCTCTACTCCCAAATTGCTGAGCGTTTTTATCAGAAATGGGTGCTGGATTTTGTTGAATGCTTTTTCAGCATCTATTGATATGATCATGTGGTTTTTATCTTTCATTTTGTTTATGTGGTGTATCACATTTATTGATTTGTGAATGTTGAACCAGCCTTGCATCCCTGGGATGAATCCCACTTGGTCATGGTGAATAATTTTGTTGATGTATTGCTGGATCCGATTTGCTAGTATTTTGTTTAGGATTTTGGCATCTACGTTCATCAGGGATATTGGCCTGTAGTTTTCTTTCTTTGTAGTGTCTTTTTCTGGTTTGGAATTAGGATTATGCTGGCCTCATAAAACGAGTTTGGAAGTCTTCCTTCTTCCTGAATTTTTTGAAATAGTTTGAGGAGAATGGGTGTTAGTTCGTCTTTGAATGTTCGGTAAAACTCCCCCGTGAAGCCATCTGGGCCTGGGCTTTTGTTTGCTGGGAGAGTCTTGATTACATCTTCAATTTCCTCAGCTGTTATTGGTCTGTTCAAGTTTTCTGTCTCTTCCCGGTCCAGTTTTGGGAGATTATGTGTTTCTAGAAATTTGTCCATTTCACTTAGATTGTCGAATTTGTTGCCATATAAATGTTCATAGTATTTGCTAACGATCCTTTGTATTTCTGTGGTGTCAGTTGTTACTTCTCCTCTTTCATTTCTGATTTTGTGTATTTGGGTTCTCTCTCTTTGTTTCTTGGTGAGTCTAGCTAAGGGTCCATCAATCTTGTTTTTCTTTTCAAAAAACCAGCTCTTTGTTTCATTGATCCTTTGAATTGTTTCTCTGGTCTCTATGTCGTTTATTTCTGCTCTGATCTTTACTATTTCCTTCCTTCTATTTGCTCTGGGGTTTTCTTTTTGTTTGCTTTCTAGTTCTTTAAGTTGTGAGGTTAGATAGCCTATTAGAAATTTTTGTTGTTTCTTGAGGTAGGCCTGTAGTGCTATGAACTTCCCTCTCAGAACAGCTTTCGCTGCATCCCATAGATTTTGTGTTGTTGTGTGTTCATTTTCGTTGGTTTCCAGGAAGTTTTTAATTTCTTCCTTGATTTCCTCGGTAACCCATTCATTGTTTAATAACATGCTATTTAGCCTCCATGTATTCAAATGTCTTTGCATGTTCTTTTTGCAATTGATTTCTAGTTTCATGCCATTGTGATCTGAGAAGATGCTTGATATGATTTCAATCTTCTTGAACTTGTAGAGACTTCGTTTGTGTCCTAACATGTGGTCTATCTTTGAGAATGTCCCATGTGCACTTGAGAAGAATGTGAATTCTATAATTTTGGGGTGTAATTCTCTGTAAATATCTATTAAATCCATTTGATCTAGTGCTTCGTTTAGAGTCTCTGTGTCCTTGTTAATTTTTTTGTCTAGAGGATCTATCCAGTGATGTCAGCGGGGTGTTGAAGTCCCCTGTTATGATTGTATTGCTGTCAATTTCTCCTTTGAAGTCCTCCAGAAGATTTTTACTGTATTTTGGTGCTCCTATATTGGGTGCATATATGTTTACCAAGGTTATATCTTCCTGTTGGATAGTTCCTTTCAATATTATGTAGTGACCTTCTTTGTCTCTAGTAATGGCTTTCGTTTTGAAATCTGTTTTATCAGATATGAGTATTGCTACCCCTGCTTTTTTTTCCTTTCCGTTTGCTTGGAAGATTTTTTTCCATCCCTTCACTTTCAGCCTATGTGAGTCTTTTGTTGTGAGGTGGGTCTCTTGTAAACAGCATATATATGGGTTATGTTTTCTTATCCAATCCGCTACTCTGTGTCTTTTTATCAGAGCATTCAATCCATTTACATTTAAGGTGATTATTGATATGTACTTATTTATTGCCATTTTTGTTCAGTGTGGTTCTACTTCCCTTCCTATTTCTTCTACTGATTACAACAGTCCTTTTAACATTTCTTGCAGTGCTGGTTTGGTGCTAATGTATTCCCTTAGCCTTTTTTGGTCTGATAAGCTCTTTATTTGACCTTCTATTTTGAATGACAGCCTTGCTGGGTAGAGTAGTCTTGGATTCAGATCCTTGCTTTTCATGACCTTGATTACTTCATGCCATTCCCTTCTGGCCTGTAGTGTTTCTGTTGAGAAGTTGGCTGATAGCCTGATGGGGGTTCCTTTGTAGGTAACCTGTTGCTTTTCTCTTGCTGCCTTGAGGATTCTCTCTTTGTTTTTAATTTTTGGCATTTTAATTACTATGTGTCTTGGTGTGGGCCTGTTTGGGTTCTTCTTACTTGGGACTCTCTGTGCTTCTTGAACTTGAATACCTTCTTTCTTCACCAAATTAGGGAAGTTTTCTGTCATTATTTCTTCAAATATATTCTCTAACCCTTTCTCATTTTCTTCTTCTTCGGCGATTCCAATGATGCGAATATTATTACGTTTCCAGTTGTCCCACAATTCTCTTAAGCTGTCTTCCTGGTTTTTCATTGTTTTTTCCTTTTGGTTTTCTGATTGGTTGATTTTTTCTACCCTGTCTTCTAATTCACTGATCCGGTCCTCAGCTTCCTCTACTCTGCTGTTTAGTCCTTCCAATGTGTTCTTCATTTCTGCTATGTCATTCTTCATTTCTTCTTGCTGCTTCTTCATTTCTTCTTGCTGCTTCTTCATATCCACTTGGTTGGTTTTCAGTGTTTCTATGTCTTTGCTCATGGTGTGGATGTCTTTACTCAAGGTGTTGATGTCCTTACTCATGCTGTTGAGCTTCCTCAAGATCATGGCTCTGAATTCTAGCTCTGTTAACTTGCTTAACTCCGTTTCATTTATCTCATCTTCGGTAGAGGTCTCTTGTTCTTTCATTTGGGCTCTGTTTCTTTGTTTCCCCATTTTGGCTATCTCAGTGGTTTTTGGAGCCTGCCAAATTTTCCTGTGGATGTTGGTGTTCTGTTGTTTGTGGCTCCCTCTACTGGGTTTGGATGAGCGTGGGAGGACCCACGTTAAACAGCACTCTGGAGTCTTACTTTCCAGGGTATATTTGCAAGCCCAGCAAAGGTTAAGTTATCCTCTAGCTTTATGCCTACAGGCTATTAGTTGTGGTTGCTTGAAGAGCCTTGGGTTTTCAGTTGAATGAAAACCTCCCTCAGGTGTTCAGTGTGAGAGGATTTCCAGGGGGTAGGGCAGATGCTAGTAGTTAATGAGCCTCAGTTTGCATTTCAATGGCCCTCTAGGGTGTGAATGGATCTCCGATGGAGGGGCTGCCGCCTCTCCCCAGAGCCCTGGGATGGAGTAAGACGACCAGGCCACAGTCCTGCATGGCCGCAACTCAGCAAAAACTCTGAGCGTCCTCCAAATCCCAGGTGTCCCCACACAGTTCCAGTCCAGTCCGCCCTCCCTCTGCCGGAGCCCAGGTGAGTGGCTGCGGCTATTTTAGCGCTCTGTCCCGGCTCTGCACGGTGGAGCTGGCGCGGGCTTTAGCGCTCTGCCCCGGCTCTGCGCGATGGAGCTGGCGCGGGCTTTAACCCCGAGGGCGGGCGCCGATCCCGGCTAAGGCCACTGCTGTCCGTGGGCTCCCAGCCCCCCTCTCGCGCCTCCGCAATCCTACCAGGATCGAGTCAGTGTCCCTGGTTGTATCGTCCTCGCAAGCTGCTTTTCTGTTGCTTTTTCCCGACGATTTGTCTTTATTTTAGTTGTAATTCCAGTTTGGTCCTGGGAGATGGTCTGTGTAGCTTCCATTCACTCCGCCGCCATTTTCGCATTCCCAGCAGCTACTCTGTTAAAAACAGCTACTGGGTTGAAAGCAGCAGTATTGGAGGTAAAACGACACTTCATAAATTATAATTACTGGGTAAATGTAAAACCATGTACTGTAAAATCATCAACTACTGCAAAAAAATAAATATCTGTACCATAGGAACATAACCTGGATGCTGATAAGTCCTTTCATATTCAGCTGTGGTTGATGTGACTACTGCCCCCTTGTGATAGTAACAGATATGTGAAAAAAGCAACACAGAGAATGGTAAATCACAGGAAACTTTAATGAACTGTATTGACTAAACTATGCCATGTATCATCTTTTGTATTATTAAAGCTATTGTTATATATTATTTTCATTAGCAAACCATCCCATGACACTGGATCATGTAGAGAAGAACGTTAAGAAAAGAAAATATAGTGAGGATTTTTTACAGTATGGTGTTACCTCAATAATTACAGCAGGAATTGAGAAACTACAATGTGTTATTTATTGTGAAGTTTTATCAGCCGAATCTATGAAGCCAAACAAACTAAAATGCCATTTTGATAGCAAGCATCCAAGCTTTGCTGGCAAGGATACCAACTATTTTAGAAGCCAAGCTGATGAACTCAAGAAAGCCAGACTTGACACTGGTGGCAAGTACCTCAAACAAAACGTAGCAGCCATTGAAGCTTCATATTTGGTGGCAGTTAGAATTGCCAGAGCTATGAATCCTCACACCATTGCTGAGGATTTACTGTTGCCAGTGGCCAAAGACATTGTTCAAGTTATGATTGGAGACGAATTTGTTACAAAATTGAGTACAATTTCCTTACCTAATGACACTGTCCGCAGAAGAATAGATGACATGTCTGCTGATATTATTATTTTTTAATTTATTTTTGTTACAGATGTTTCTCCTTTTTTCCCCATTGACACCCTCCTCTCCATCCCCCCACCCTGTCCTCAGCTTTGTTGTCCATGTCCATCAGTTATGCATATATGCGCTTAAGTTCTGTGGTTTATCTCTTACCTCCAACCCACCCCCCCTTCTGAGGGGTGTCAGTCTATACCCTACTTCCACATCTCTGGGTCTACCCTGTTCCTCAGACTGTTATGTTCGTTATATTCCACAAATAAGTGAGATCATGTGATATTTGTGTTTCTCTGCTTGACTTGTTTCACTTAGCATAATACTCTCCAGGTCCTTCTATGCCATCTCAAAGGATAAGAGATCTTTCTTTCTTACAGCTGCATAGTACTCCATTGTGTATACATACCACAGCTTTTTTATCCATTCATCTACTGATGGACACTTGGGCTGTTCCAGATCTTAGCTATTGTAAATAGCGCTGCTATGAAAATGGGGGTACATGTATTCTTTCTGATTGGTGTTTCAGGCTTCCTAGGGTATATTCCTAGAAGTGGGATCACTGGGTCAAATGGCAGTTTAATTTTTAATTTTTTGAGGTAACACCATAGTGTTTTCCACAGTGGCTGCACCAGTCTGCATTCCTACCAGCAGTGTACTAGAGTCCCCTTTTCTCCACACCCTCGCCAACACTTGTTGTTTGATGATTTGTTGATGGCAGCCATTCTGACAGGTGTGCGGTGATACCTCATTGTTGTTTTAATTAGCATCTCTCTGATGATTAGTGAAGTTGAGCATTTCTTCATATGTCTATTATCCATTTGTATGTCCTGTTTGGAGAGGTGTCTATTTAGGTCCTCTGCCCATTTTTAGATTGGGTTCTTTGTCTTCCTTTTGTTGAGTTGTATGAGCACTCTATATATTTTGGAGATTAATCCCTTATCTGATGTATCATTGGCAATTATGCTCTCCCATACAGTGGGTTCCCTTTCTGTTTTGATGGTTGTTTCTTTTGCTGTGCAGAAGCTTTTGAGTTTGGTGTAGTCCCATGTGTTCAGTTTTCCCTTTGTTTCTGTTGCCTTAGGTGATGTATCAGTGAAGATTCTACTGCATATGATGTCCGAAATTTCGTTGCCTACATTTTCTTCTAGGATTTTTATGGATTCACGGGTCACATTTAAGTCTTCTATCCATTTTGAGTTTATTCTTGTGTATGGTGTAAGTTGGTGATCTAGTTTCGTTTTTTTGCATGTAGCTGTCCAATTTTCCCAACACCATTTATTAAAGAGGCTGTCTTTGCTCCATTGTATGCTCTTGCCACCTTTGTCAAGTATTAATTGAGCATAATGTCTTGGGTCAATTTCCGGATTCTCTGTTCTGTTCCACTGGTCTATATGCCTGTTCTTGTGCCAGTACCAGGGTGTTTTGATTACAGTAGCTTTGTAGTATAACCTGATATCCGGTATTGTGATCCTACCTGCTTTGCCCTTCTTTTTCAAGATTGCTGTGGATATTCAGGGTCTTTTTTTGGTTCCATATGAACTTTTGAAGTATTTGTTCTAGTCTGTGAAATATGTCACTGGTATTTTGATGGGGATTGCATTGAATCTATAGATTGCTTTGGGTAATATGGACATTTTAATGATGTTAATTTTTCCAGTCCATGAACAAGGTATATGTTTCCACTTTTTTATATCTTCCTCTATTTCTTTTTTCAATGTCCTGTAGTTTTCTGCAAATAGGTCCTTTACTTCTTTGGTTAAGTTTATTCCTAGGTATCTTAATTTTTTTGCCGCAATGGTAAATGGAATTGTTCTTTCAGTTTCTCTTTCTGTGAGTTCATCATTGGTGTATAAGAATGCCGTCGATTTCTTGACATTGATTTTGTATCCTGCTGCTTTGCCAAATTCATTTATTAAGTCTAGTAGATTTTTGATGGAGTCTTTAGGGTTTTCTATATATAATATCATGTCGTCTGCGAATAATGACAGTTTCACTTCCTCCTTCCCAATTTGGATTCCTTTTATTTTTTCTTCACGTCTGATTCCTGTGGCTAAGACTTCCAGTACTATGTTAAATAAGAGTGGTGAAAGTGGGCATCCCTGTCTTGTTCCTGTTCTTAAGGGAAATGTTTTTAGTTTTTGCCCATTGAGTATGATGTTGGCTGTAGGTCTTTCATATATGGCCTTTATTATATCAAGATATGATCCCTCTATTCCCAAATTGCTGAGCGTTTTTATCAGAATTTTGTTGAATGCTTTTTCAGCATCTATTGATATGATCATGTGGTTTTTATCTTTCATTTTGTTTATGTGGTGTATCACATTTATTGATTTGCGAATATTGAACCAGCCTCACATCCCTGGGATGAATCCCACTTGGTCATGGTGAATAATTTTTTTGATGTATTGCTGGATCCGATTTGCTAGTATTTTGTTTAGGAATTTGGCATCTATGTTCATCAGGGATATTGGCCTGTAGTTTTCTTTCTTTGTAGTGTCTTTTTCTGGTTTGGAATTAGGATTATGCTGGCCTCATAAAACGATTTTGGAAGTCTTCCTTCTTCTTGAATTTTTTGAAAAGTTTAAGGAGAATGGGTGTTAGTTCTTCTTTGAATGTTCGGTAAAACTCCCTCGTGAAGACGTCCGGGCCTGGGCTTTTGTTTGCTGGGAGAGTCTCGATTACATCTTCAATTTCCTTAGCTGTTCTTGGTCTGTTCAAGTTTTCTATCTCTTCCCAGTCCAGTTTTGGGAGACTATGTGTTTCTAGAAATTTGTCCATTTCACTTAGATTGTCGAATTTGTTGCCATATAAATGTTCATAGTATTTGCTAATGATCCTTTGTATTTCTGTGGTGTCAGTTGTTACTTCTCCTCTTTCATTTCTGATTTTGTGTATTTGGGTTCTCTCTCTTTGTTTCTTGGTGAGTCTAGCTAAGGGTTCATCAATCTTGTTTTTCTTTTCAAAAAACCAGCTCTTTGTTTAATTGATCCTTTGAATTGTTTTCCTGGTCTCTATGTCATTTATTTCTTTTCTGATCTTTACTATTCCCTTCCTTCTACTTGCTCTGGGGTTTTCTTTTTGTTTGCTTTCTAGTTCTTTAAGTTGTGAGGTTAGATAATCTATTAGAAATATTTCTTGTTTCTTGAGGTAGGTCTGGAGTGCTATGAACTTCCCTCTCAGGACTGCTTTTGCTGCATCCCATAGATTTTGTGTTGTTGTGTGTTCATTTTCATTGGTTTCCAGGAACTTTTTAATTTCTTCCTTGATCTCCTCAGTAACCCATTCGTTGTTTAATAACATGCTATTTAGCCTCCAAGTGTTCAAATGTCTTTGCATGTTCTTGTTGCAATTGATTTCTAATTTCATGCCATTGTGATCTGAGAAGATGCTTGATATGATTTCAATCTTCTTGAACTTGTAGAGACTTAGTTTGTGTCCTAAGACATGTTCTATCTTTGAGAATGTCCCATGTGCACTTGAGAGGAATGTGAATTTTGTAGTTTTGGGATGTAATTCTCTGTAAATATCTATTAAATCCATTTGGTCTAGTGCTTCATTTAGGGTCTCTGTTTCCTTGTTGATTTTTTGTCTAGAGGATCTATCCAGTGATGTCAGCGGGGTGTTGAAGTCCCCTGTTATGATTGTATTGCTGTCGATTTCTCCTGTGAAGTCCTCCAGAAGATTTTAAATATAATTTGGTGCTCCTATATTGGGTGCATATATGTTTACCAAGGTTATATCTTCCTGTTGGATAGATCCTGTCAATATTATGTAGTGACCTTCTTTGTCTCTATTTATGGCCTTCATTTTGAAACCTATTTTATCAGATATGAGTATTGCTACCCCAGCTTTTTTTTTCTTTCTGTTTGCTTGGAAGATTTTTTTTTCCATCCCTTCACTTTCAACCTATGTGAGTCTTTTGTTTTGAGATGGGTGTCTTGTAAACAACATATATATGGGTCATGCTTTCTTATCCAATCTGCTACTCTGTGTCTTTATCGGAGCATTCAATCCATTTACATTTAAGGTAATTTTGGATATGTACTTATTTATTGCCATTTTTGTTTAGTGTGGTTCTATTTTCCTTCCTATTTCTTCTACTGATTACAACAGTCCTTTTAACATTTCTTGCAGTGCTTGTTTGGTGCTAATGTATGTCCTTAGCCTTTTTTTTTTTTTTGTCTGAGAAGCTCTTTATTTGACCTTCTATTTTGAATGATAGCCTTGCTGGGTAGAGTAGTCTTGGATTCAGATCCTTGTTTTTCATGACCTTGATTATTTCATGCCATTCCCTTCTGGCCTGTAGTGTTTCTATTGAGAAGTTAGCTGATATCCTTATGGGGGTTCCTTTGTAAGTAACCTGTTGCTTAGCTCTTGGTGCCTTTAGGATTCTCTCTTTGTCTTTAAGTTTTGGCATTTTAATTACTATATGTCTTGGTGTGGGCCTGTTTGGGTTCTTCTTACTTGGGACTCTCTGTGCTTCTTGAACTTGAATGCCTTCTTCCTTCACCAAATTAGGGAAATTTTCTGCCTCTATTTCTTCAAATATATTCCCTAACCCTTGCTCATTTTCTTCTTCTTCAGGGACTCCATTGATGCGCATATTATTACATTTCCAGTTGTCCCACAGTTCTCTTAAGCTGTCTTCCTGTTTTTTCATTGTTTTATCCTTTTGGTTTTCAGATTGGTTGATTTTTTCTAACTTGTCTTCTAATTCACTGACCCGGTCCTCAGCTTCTTCTACTCCGCTGTTTAGTCCTTCCAATGTGTTCTTCATTTCTGCTATGTCATTCTTCATTTCCAATTGGTTTATTTTCAATATTTTTATGTCTTTGCTCATGGTGTTGATGTCCTTACACATGCTGTTGAGCTTCCTCAAGAGCATGGCTCTAAATTCTAGTTCTGTTAACTTGTTTAACTCCATTTCACTTATCTCATCTTCGGTGGAGGTCTCTTGTTCTTTCATTTGGCATCTGTTTTTTTGTTTCACCATTTTGGCTACCTCTGTGGGTTTTGGAGCCTGCCAAATTTTCCCTGTGGATGTTGGTGTTCTGCTGTTTGTGGCTCCCTTTACTGGGTTTGGATGAGCGTGGGAGGACCCACGTAATACACCACTGTAGAGTCTTACTTTCTTGGGTATATTTGCAAGCCCAGAAAAGGTTAAGTTATCCTCTAGCTTTTTGCCTAGAGGCTATTAGTCCCGGTTACTTGAAGAGCCTTGAGGTCTCAGTTGAGTGAAAACCTCCCTCAGGTGTTCAGGTTGTGAGGATTTTCAACCTTTCTGTTTTTTATCTACTAACCAACTGACAAAGAGACCTTCCTGTGTCCTCTGCCCGTACCCCTCAGGTGCTCTGGTTTACTGCCCACAGCTTCTCTGCCCCTCCTTCCTACTTCTCTCACCACCCTGGCCTGCCCCAGGCAGGGCTGCTTGGCATTCTGTGAGCAGAACAGCCTCAGAGGCCCCAGGTGGGACCGGGGGTGGAGAAGGAAATTCTGGGCAGTGCCTGTGCCTTGCCATGGTCTTCTGGATAGGAGATCAGAAGCTCTGGGTAACTCAGTTTCAGGGGAGGAGGAAAAACAAGATCAGTGAAGCAGTGAAGCCTCGTCAGAAAATCCCTGGGGGAAGGCCTCCTTCTTGCCTGTGGGGAAGACAAGACCCCTGTCTCTAAGCTAGTCCAGGAGCTTCTGCCTGCTTGGAGGGTGACTGGTTGGCAGGTGCTGGGAGACAAGTGATCCTGGAGAGGCCAGGCTGTGGTGGTGGTCTTAGTCAGGGCGTGGTGGGTAGGATGGTCACTCATTAGTTCAACAAACATTCACTGGACACTTATAGCATGCCAGGCAGTGGAGCTGAGCTTCTAATGATGGGGAAGACAGGCAGTGGGCAAGATAAAGAAATGAGGTACATGGGATGTCAGATGGTTATACAACGGTGATAACTTTCAAGTAGAAATACAACGGATGGAGTGTATGAGAAGGGTGGCTTGGGATTTTATTTTATTTATTTATTTATTTACTTTTATCCTCACCCGAGGACATTTTTGCATTTATCTTCAGATAGAGCAGGAGGGAGAAAGGGAAGAAGAGAGACAGAGAAACATTGACGTGAGAGAGACACATCGAGTGGTGACTCCAACAGGGGGCAGGGACAAACTGCAACTGAGATATGTGCCCTTAGTGGGAATTGCACCCGGGACTCTCTGGTCTGTAGGCTGATGCTCTAACCGCTGAGCCAAACTGGCCAGGGCTGGCTTGGGATTTTAGATAGGGTCATTTTAGAAAGTCTCACAGAGAAGGAGACATTGAATCCAAGACTTCCTGTTTCTCAAACACACCAGGAGCTTGTTGTTCTCAGGGCCTTTGCACAGTCTGAAATGCTCTTCTTTTGGATACCCAAGGCCTTCTCCACACCTCCTTTGGTCTATTTCAATTGTCAGGTTTTTCCTAATCACCTTCTTCTTATTTCCAAATTGAGATATAATTGACAGGTATACAGCATAATGGTTAAATATTTGTATGTCTTGCAAAATCATCGCCACAATAAGTCTAGGTTACATCTGTCACAACATAGTTATAATTTTTTTTTTCTTGTGGTGAGAACTTTTAAGATCTACTCTCTGAAAACAGTATTTATTATTTCTGGGTATGGATTGGGTATCTATTCTGGAAGGCATGTAGAAGTGTGTCCAAAGACATGTGAATGGGTCATTCTCAAAGATAGACCACATGTTAGAACACAAAGCAAGTCTCTACAAATTCAAGATTATTGAAATTATATCAGGCATCTTCTCAGATCACAGTGGCATGAAACTAGAATTCAATTACAATAGAAGCACAAAAAAACATTCAAACACTTGGAGGCTAAATAGCATGTTATTAAACAACCAATGGGTTACTAACAAGATCAAGGAAGAAATTGAAAACTTCCTGGAAACCAATGAAAATGAACACACAACAACACAAAATCTATGGGACACAGCGAAAGCAGTTTTGAGAGGGAAGTTCATAGCACTACAGGCCTACCTCAAGAAAGAAGAAAAATTCCTAATTGACTTTCTAACCCTACAACTTAAAGAACTAGAAAGTAAACAAAAAGAAAAACCCAGAGCTAGTAGGAGGAAGGAAATAGTAAAGGTCAGAGCAGAAATAAATGACATAGAGACTAAAAAAACAATTCAAAAGCGCAATGAAACAAAAAGCTGGTTCTTTGAAAAAATAAACAAGATAGATGGACCTTTAGCAAGACTCACCAAGAAACTAAAAGAGAGAAACCAAATAAACAAAATCAGAAATGAAAGAGAAGTAACAACTGACACCACAGAAATACAAAGGGTCATCGAAACATACTATGAATAATTATACGCCAACAAATTGGACAATCTAGGAGAAATGGACACATTTCTAGAAACACACAGTCTCCCAAAACTGAACCAGGAAGAGATAGAAAACTTGAACAGACCAATCACAACAAAAGAAATTGAAGATGTAATTAAGAAACTCCCAGCAAACAAAAGCCCAGGCCCAGATGGCTTCACGGGAGAGTTTTACCAAACATTCAAAGAAGATCTAATACCCATTCTCCTCAAACTATTCCAAAAAATCCAAGAAGATGGAACACTTCCAAACTCATTTTATGAGGCCAGCATAATCCTAATTCCAAAACCAGATAAAGACACTACAAAGAAAGACAACCACAGGCCAATATCCCTGATGAACACAGATGCCAAAATCCTTAACAAAATATTAGCAAATCGAATCCATCAATACATCAAAAAAATTATTCATCATGACCAAGTGAGTTTCATCCCAGGCATGAAAGGATGGTACAATATTTGCAAATAAATAAATGTGATACACCACATTAACAAATGAAAGATAAAAACCATATTATCATATCAATATATGCCAAAAAAGCATTAGAAAAATCCAGCACCCATTTCTGATAAAAACACTCAGCAATGTGGGAATAGAGGGATCATATCTCGACATAATAAAGGCTATATATGAAAAACCTACAGCCAACATCATACTCAATGGGCAAAAACTAAAAGCATTCCTCTTAAGAATGAGAACAAGACAGGGATGCCCACTTTCGCCACTCTTATTTAACATAGTACTGGAAGTCTTAGCCACAGCAATTAGATATGAAGAAAAAGTAAAGGGGATCCAAATTGGAAAGGAGGAAGTGAAACTGTCATTATTTGCAGATGACATGATATTGTACATAGAAAACCCTAAAGCCCTGGCCAGTTTAGCTCAGCGGTTAGAGCGTCCACCCGTGGCCTGGAGAGTCTCAGGTTTGGTTCCCGCTAAGGGCACGTACCTCAGTTGTAGTTTGTCCCCGGCCCTGGTTGGGGTCATGTGGGTGGCAACCACTTGATGTGTCTCTCTCACATCGATGTTTCTCTCTCTCTCCCTTCCCTCCTCTCTCCCTCCTGTTCTATCTGAAGATAAATGCAAAAATGTCCTTGGGTGAGGGTTAAAACAAACAAAAAAAGAAAACCCTAAAGACTCCATCAAAAATCTACTAGACTTAATAAATGAATTTGGCAAAGTAGCAGGATACAAAATTAACATCAAGAAATCGACGGCATTCTTATACACCAATGATGAAATCACAGAAAGAGAAACTAAAAAAATCCCATTTACCATCACAGCAAAAAAATTAAGATACCTAGGAATAAACTTAACCAAAGAAGTAAAGGACCTATTTGCAGAAAACTACAGGACATTGAAAAAAGAAATAGAGGAAGATATAAAAAAGTGGAAGCACATATCTTGTTCATGGATTGGAAGAATTAACATCATTAAAATGTCCATATTACCCAAAGCAATCTATAGATTCAATGCAATCCCCATCAAAATACCAGTGACATATTTCACAGAACTAGAACAAACACTCCAAAAGTTTATATGGAACCAAAAAGACCCCGAATAGCCACAGCAATCTTGAAAAAGAATAACAAAGTAGGAGGGATCACATTACCAGATATCAGGTTATACTACAAAGCCAGTGTAATCAAAACAGCCTGGTACTGGCACAAGAACAGGCAGATAGACCAATGGAACAGAATAGAGAACACAGAAATTGACCCAAGACATTATACTCAATTAATATTTGACAAAGGTGGCAAGAGCATACAGTGGAGTCAAGACAGTCTCTTCAATAAATAGTGTTGGGAAAATTGGACAGCTACTTGCAAAAAAATGAAGCTAAACCACCAACTTACACCATACATGAGAATAAACTCAAAATGGCTAAAAGACTTAAATGTAATTCGTGAATCCATAAAAATTCTAGAAGAAAATGCAGGCAACAAAATTTCAGACATCATACGCAACAAAATTTTCACTGATACAACACCTAAGGCAAGAGAAACAAAGGAAAAAATGAACACATGGGACTGTATCAAACTAAGAAGCTTCTGCACAGCAAAAGAAACAACCATCAAAATGGAAAGGGATCCCACTATATGGGAGACCATAATCGCCAATGATGCATCAGATAAGGGGTTAATTTCCAAAATATATAGAGTACTCATACAACTCAACGAAAGGAAGACAAAGAACCCAATTAAAAAATGGGCAGACGACCTAAATAGACACCTCTCCAAAGAGGACATACAAATGGCCAAGAGATATATGAAAAAATGCTCAATGCCACTAGTCATTAGAGAGATGCAAATTAAAACAACAATGAGGTATCACATATCATCAAACAACAAGTGTTGGCGAGGGTGTGGAGAAAGGGGACTCTAGTACACTGCTGGTGGGAATGCAGACTGGTGCAGCCACTGTGGAAAACACTATGGTGTTACCTCAAAAAGTTAAAAATTGAACTGCCATTTGACCCAGTGATCCCACTTCTAGGAATATACCCTAAGAAACCTGAAACACCAATCAGAAAGAATATATATACCCCTATGTTCATAGCAGCACTATTTACAACAGTTATGATCTGGAAACAATCAAAGTGTCCATCAGTAGATGAGTGGATAAAGAAGCAGTGGTACATGTACACAATGAAATACTATGCAGCTGTAAGAAAGAAAGATCTCTTATCCTTTGAGATGGCATAGAAGGACCTGGAGAGTATTATGCTAAGTGAAACAAGCCAAGCAGAGAAAGACAAATATCACATGATCTCACTTATTTGTGGAATATAATGAACTAAACAATCTGAGAACAAAATTGACCCAGAGATATAGAGGTGGGGTACAGACTGACAAGCCTCAGAAGACGGTGGTTCGGGGGAGGGGTAAGAGATAAACCACAGAACTTATACGCATGTATGCATGACCAATGGACATAGACAACAAAGCTGGGGATGGGGCAGGGGCTGGGGAGGAGGGTGTCAATGGAGGAAAAAGGAGAAACATCTGTAACAAAAACAAATTAATAAAAAAAAAGACATGTGAAAATCATGCTTTTATGAGTGTTCCTTGTTCATGTATTTCTGAATGGTGTTGTTTTAGTGGATGGATATATAGACAGTTCTGTGATGCATGTAGAGAAATGTCTAGCAACACATGCAAGAAATATATTTCTAAGAGTATTATGTAAAAAATAAAACACAAAAAAATTTACTTTCCTAGCAACTTTCAAATATTCCCAATCATCTTCTTAAACATAAGCATTTTATGTCCCAACTTTCCCACTGTTTTACTTGCACTCCACATAGTTTAATATGGTATGCTTTCGCCTTCATTCAGTTAAAAATATTTTGGCTCGGCCAGTGTGGCTTAGTGGACTGACCATCGTCCCATGCACCAAGAGATCACCGGTTTGATTTCCAGTGGGGGTACATGCCCACATTGCAGGCTTGATCCCCAGTAAGGGGCTTGTAGGTGGCAGCCAATTGATGTTTCTCTCTCATCGAGGTTTCTATCTTTCCGTCTCCCTTCATCTCTCTCTAAAAATCATTAAAAATATATTAGAAAATACTTTTACGTTTTGACTTCCTCTTTGACTCGTGGGTGTGACTTGATTTCTGAATATTTGCAGATTTTCCAGATATCATTCTGTGGTTTCTAGTTTAATTTGGTTCTGATCTGAGAATGTGTTTTGTAAGATTTCTGTTCTGTGATCTTCCTTTTTATTGCAAAGGATTTATTTATCTATTTTTTGCTTCACCAATGGATCCCTAGTACCTAGCACAGGGCCTAACACATAGTAGGTGGTCAATACATATCATTTGAATGGATGAATGAACCACTGAAACCCCCATCCCTTTTCGATATATCAGGAAATAGTTGCTCAGAGATGGGATGGGAGGGTGAGGTCACATAGCAAGAATGGGGCAGAGCTCAGGTCAGCCTGGGGCCATGGTCTTATGTTATACTCAGTGGATGGGACTGAATTCCACTGCCAGTTCCTCAGTGCTTACTGTGAGCCAGGTCCCAAGGAATGGCCTAGGCCATGGGCCATCACTCCCACAATCTCCACTGCATGTACCTTGCTTCAGGCCACCCACCTCAAAAGGCACCCTTGATAGGAAGAGATTCTATTGGTCCTCTTGGCTGGTGTCCCCCACTCCTACCTCTGTCCCCTCCCTTTTCCCTGACCCCCTGGGTGTGCTCTGTGGGTGTTTTCTGGGCAGACAGCTCTTTCTTCCTTCCTTCTCAGACTTCCCCAACAGTAGAATGGGACCATCCCCATCATTCAGTTAGCAGGGGATAGCCTGGCCCCCAGGTTAACTTTATCTGGAAAGGGAAGCTGATCTGCTGCCCCTATCTCCTTAGATAGGGCTGGGGCCACCCACTTCCTTCTGTGCTGGGGACAGTTTTCCACTTGTCAAGACTGCTGATTGCCAATATTGAGACTGTGAGGTGAGATATAAATTCTGTTTTGTGGCAATCACTCTTGTTCTGATTCTCTGTTATAGCAACCCAGCCTGCTACTCTGATTTGTATGTGGGCTGGATGGAATTTCTCATTAAGACAACTTGAGTTGTATTTCCTTTTATTGGTAGTGGAAAGCCCCTAAAAAGGGGAATTGGGACCTGGTACTTTGGGGTATCAAAAATTTAGTGACTTAAAACAACAGAAATTAATTCTTTTATAACTCTGGAGGTCAAAAGTTCAGACTGTTTCATGTGGCTTGAACCAAGGTATCAGCAGGGCTACCTTCCCTCAGAAGATCTAGTGGGAGAGTCAGTTTTCTTGCCTTTTCCAGAACTGCCTTCCTGGTCTCATGGCTTCTTTCTGTATCTTCACCAGTATAGCATCTAGCTTCAGAGGAAGGAGAGGGATATTTGAGACACAGAGACGTACAGAGAGAAGGCCATGTTAAGACAGAGGCAGAGATTGGACAGCCACAAGCCAAGGGATGCCAGGAGCCTCCAGAAGCTGAAAGAGTCAGGAAGGTCCCTCCCCTAGAGCCTTCAGAGAGAGCATGACCCTGCTGACACCTTTATTTCAGACTCTCCCCCCAAGATAAATGATATAGTAATAAAATATTAAAAAAGAAATGAAAAAATCCATGATGAACAAAATAGCAAAAGTTTAAATCAAGATAGACTGTTGTTTGCTTTTCTTCCAGCTTTACTGAGGTTAAATTGACAATCAAAAATTGTATATATTTAAGGTGCATAACCTGATAACCTGATATACAAGTACATTGTAAAATATTCACAACCAAGCCAACCAACATATTCACCTCGCAGTTACCATTTTCCTTTTTTGTAGTGAGAACACCCTAGATCTACTCTCTTAGCAAATTTCAAGTACACAGTACAATATTGTCAACATTGCTTACACCAGTTCTCCAGTGCTTATTCATCTTGTACAACTGAAGCTTTGTAACCTTTGCTCAACATCTCCTCATTTTCCCCTCCCTCCAGCCCCTGGCAATCACCTCTCTGCTTCTACTTTCTGCTTTTGTGAGTTTGACTACATGGAGGGCAAGGGAGAAAGCAGGTAGACCAAGGTGGAGGTTATGACCGCAATTCAGGTGAAAGATGATGATGGCTCAGACCAGGAGGTGAGAAGGGCTCAGACTTGGTAGAGCCAACCAGACTTACTAACATTTGGCCAGAGATAGGAAGACTTATAGAGCTTGAGGTGATTCTAATGTCCTGGGGGCTTGAATCTTTGGCACCTGGGCTGAGCTGAGACTGTTGAGTGGAGCACCTCCTGGTGACCTCCATATGGCTTGGGCTTTCTCATAACATAGCACTGGGAGCACATGTTCTGACAGAACCAAATGGAAGCTGCATGGCAGAGGTCACTTTTACCACATTCTATTGGTTATAAGAGAGTCACTAAAGCCAGCCCAGATTCAGTGGGAAAATTAGACCCAACTCCTTAAGGAGTGGCAGGGTCACACTGCATAAGACCATGTAGAACATGAAATATGCTTGCACACATCATTTGAAAATTCCCTTTGTCGTAGCCATGGAATGAGAGAGAAAGGAGGAGCCATGGATGATTATAAGGCTATTGGGCCCAAAGGCCGATGACAGTCCTTTTGAGAAATACAGGCAGGCTGCCCCCTTGAGCAAGGTTCTCCAAATGGCTTCAGGCTGGTTATTTCACTGCTTTTTATTGGCTCACAGGAAGCTCCCACATCCTTGCTGTACCAAAAGAAGCAACCACTCCTACTGCAGCCCTTTTTTCTATGTCAATCCTTTCACTTTATGCTGTTTTGAGTGCAAGTCAAAACCTCATCTTTTGGCTTTCCCATGGGGTAGGCTGACCTTTCTCTCTCTCTCTTCAACTTTCACTTTTTAAATATCTACCAGTCAATGTCAAGCTAAGTGTGAAAAAACTTCCTTTGCAAGTTCTGTATATATGATTGCAGGTTGCCCTGATGATCCCTACATCTTGGTATTCACCTCCTTGTGCAGTCTCCTTCCACAATGACTCACAGCTGGTCCATGTGACGAATAGAGTACAGTGGAGATCATAGTTTGGGATTGTAGGTTAGATCATAAAAGGCATTGTGGTTTCCACCTTAGCCTCTACTTTGTGGTGAGGACACTCAATCAGCCCTTTGGGGAGGCTCCCATGGTAAGGAAATGTGGCCTTACACTGGGAACCTTGTGAAGGCGCCATGTTGGAAGAGGTTCTTTTAGCCCCAGTTGAGCCTTCAGATGATTGCAGGCCTGATCAACATACTGACTGCAAACATATGAGAGATCCCAAGACAGAATCACCCAGCTAAGCTGCTCTTGCATTCCTGAACCACAGGAACTGTGAGATAAGTGCTATTGTTGTTTTAAGTCACTACATTTTGGGGTAATTTTAATGCAGCCATAGTTAACTAATCCAGTGTCCTAGCACTTCACTTTGGAATGTGGGAGTACTTAGCATCTATCACTTTAACATCTTGTTACAAAAGCTGCCGCCTCCAGGACACCATCCCTGATCACTTCTTTACATTAGCCCCCATCCTATCTCATTACCTTGTTTAATTAAAAAAATATTTAGTCACTATTTAAAATAAAATAAAAACTATAGTGTTTATTTCTATATTTCTTTACTGGTTTATTGTCTCTTCTGTCTTGATGGAATGTTCCATGGAGAAAGGAGTTTATCAATCTTTTCCACTCAGGGCGTGGCACCTGTAGAAACTCAAATGCAAGGGTTGTTGTTACTGTTACTTCTATGCATCCATATGTGTGGTCGGGGGGGGGGTCCCTTTAAGATGGATTTGCATGTACTTCTCTTAAAAAAGGGAACTGAGAGGAGCCACAGAAATCTGAGCAGGAAGAACAGGGGACAGAAGCTGTCAGGCTCTGGCTGCACCTTCTCAGCCTCTTGTGTTAGCTGTAGCCATGCAAACCCTGTATAATAATTCTGGGTGCCGGGACCTGCCAGGTATGGCCCTGGCTAGACTTGGGTTGGGGGCCAGGGGTGATCAGGACCCAGGTTACAGTATCTCCACCCGAGGGCTGAAAACTAGGGCCTGAGGGACAGAGGGGGAAATGGGATGGGTGCTCACTTGCCTTTCCTCTGCAAGGGACTACAGAGGATGAGCAGGATGATGATGATTACGAGAACATGGCACCATCCTACAAGGACCTTCCTCCCAAGCCAGGTAAGAGGACTTCTCAGAGCCTAGGTGAAGAGATGTGTGGTTTGTGGGATGGAGGGGGAGCTAGTTCTCCAGGGGACATTAGCTGGGCTTTGTAGACACATGGTCAGTTTCCTGTATACTCAGCCCATGCCAGGCTCTCTGATGGTGGGAGTACTCATGTCTCTGCTCTGCCCTTGATATCTCAGGCTGGTGGGGAAGTCAGTTCTGGGAACAACCTCAGGTGAGCAGGTCTGAAGGGGGATAAACCAAAAGATTGGAGAAATCCTGAGGGAAATGGAGGACTCTGCCTGCAGTGGTGGGAGGATTGGGGATCAGAAGAGGGGACATGAGAGTAGGACTTGAGGGATGAATAGGAGTTTGTTAGGAAGAGAAGCCCAGAAGAGAACTGGTGGATGCAAAGACCCAAAGACATGAAAACTGGTGTTTAAGAAACTGAGAGTGAACTGTTGGCTCCCCAACCTCCTTGCATTCACACCTAGGGCCCAGATTTGCCATTAGACTTGGGTGGCCCACACCTGGCCCAGGAATCAACAAAAGTCTGATAAGTGGGTATAAAAGTGGAGAGTTTTGGAAGTTTCTGAGTCAACTTTCACCAGGACCCCTGAGGACTGACCGTGTTTTTAACAGATTTGCCATTAATAGAATTAAAAAATATATATTTTTTCATTGATTTTTAGAGAGAGAGGAAGGGAGAGGGAGAGAGAGAAAAACATCAATGTGAGAATGAAACATTGATCAGCTGCCTCCTGCATGCCCCCTACTGAGTATTTAGCCTGCAGTCTGGGCATGTGCCCTGACCAGGAATCGAACTGGCAACTTTCCAGTGCACAGGACAATGCCCAACCAAGTGAGCCACACTAGCCAGGGTTTGACTCTACTGTTTGACTGCATGTCTCCAACTTCAACCTGGTCCCAAGATGATTCTCAAACCTAGGTCTAAGATTAATCCCATCACCATCTTCAGGGCCACCCCTGCCCCAAACTTCGCCCCCTTCCCATCTTCAAGTGCAGCTATATCTCCATTTCCAAACCCAATGCCATCACCATGCCCCAACACAACTACAAAACAACCTCAACTTCTTCCTTTTCCAAACCCAAGTTCAAGCCAGCTCAACTTCTTCCCCATTCTCCAACACAGCTGTGACCCCATTCTTCATCTCAACCACATCCTGAATCACAAGCCTACTCCCATGTTCATCACTATCCTTAACCCATCCTCAATCCCATTCTCATCTGAATCCAAACCCTCATGCCAACCCCAACCTTAACTCCATCCCCATCCCTAAACTTAGCTGTGTCTTTAACTTAGGGTGACCAACTGTCCCAGTTTTCCCAAGGATGAAAGATTTCCTGGGATGTAGGACTTTCAGTTTTAAAACTGGGAAAGTCCTGGGTAATCTGGGATGGTTGGTCATTGCATTTTAATCCTGTCCCCATCTCTAACCCCAATTTTATTTTCATGCCAAACCCCATCTATTACAATCTCAATCTTGTTTCCATCACTTCCTGTGATCTCATTTTCATTCACAGGCCAGCTCTAACTCTGAGGTTCTCTTCTTCAGGTTCAGTGCCTCCACGAAGGCCTCCAAAAGCAGGTGAGCTGGGGCTCGGGGTATAAGAGACCTACTGTTGACTTTACCCTGCTCTGGGCCTGAGCAACCTTTCTTTCCTCCTCAGGAAAAAAACCAGAAAACCCCCCACTTCCTCGCAAGCCCCTGGAGACCACAGGTGAGAATCTAGGGCTGGACCTTTGTGTTTACCTGGCTGATGCCGGGCTCTACATGACCATTATCTTTCTGACCCCCTCCAGGCCTGGACCTCACCCCTGTTACCTGCACATCTCAACTTG
This sequence comes from Tadarida brasiliensis, assembly GCA_030848825.1. Classification (NCBI taxonomy): domain Eukaryota; kingdom Metazoa; phylum Chordata; class Mammalia; order Chiroptera; family Molossidae; genus Tadarida; species Tadarida brasiliensis. The sequence goes on along the minus strand of CM061259.1, from coordinate 54,773,044 downwards.
GTGAGCCATGGGAAGACCCTTCAAGAAGACTGAGAGGATGCCCAGCCAGTGTTGCTCAGTTGGTTGAGCATTGTCGCATGCACCAGGAGGTTGCTGGTTCGATCCCCAGTCAGGGCATATACCTGGATTGCAGGCTTGATCCTCAGTAGGGGGCATACAGGAGGCAGCCGATCAATGTTTCTCTCTCATCTCTCATAGATGTTTCTATCTCTCTCTCCCTCTTCCTTCCTCCCACTGTGGGGAGGGGTGGGGGGAAGAAGCCTGAGAGGGGACACCTGGAAATCTTTCCTCTAGTCCTCCAATTCTGACTAGAAAGTGAATCAGGGGATAAAGGCTTGCTGATCTTGGAAGACAGAGTCTTTCAGCAACTTCTGAATAAAACTCTCTTCCTCTTTCTCCCAGGCATTGCTGTGGAGATTCCTCCATTCCAGCCATCCCAAGCCAGTAAGTCAGTCTTCTATATGTTCTCCTATCTCTCTTCTCACAGTGGCCACAGTATTTGAATCAGATCTATAGTTCTGGAGTGAGACCATAGGGCAGAGAAATGTTTCTTCTCAGAAGCTACTTCTCCCTGAGTCTAGACAAGACCCCCAGGGGCCCAGGGTGTCTGCCAGGTACTCTTTGGGGTCCATCTCCTGCTTGCCTATAAGGTAAAGGAAACATTCTCTGCCCCAGATGCAAGGGTCCACAGGCTTTCTTGAATGGAGAGCAGCTTGGGCAGGAACTGCTGGAGGGCAGAAGACAATGCATCATAGAGGTTAAGGGCAGAGCTGGATTTAAGTCATGCATGACCTCTCAGTTTACTCATGTGCAAAATGGGAATAATATATCTACGTCATAAGGGTGAGGGTCCAATAAGATAATAAGGCTGTAACAGGATGCTTGGCACACAGTAAGTGCTCCATTCACACTCTGGACTTCTTCAGGGTTTTCTCTCCCTGAGACTCTCTTGCTGACCCCATTTGGTGATATAGTCATGACTATAGATCTCTGTCCCCTTGCTTTTGGAGAAAGGCTCAAGGGTCCTTTCCCCACTCTCTCAAGCACCAGTATTGGTCTCTCTGTCCCAATCCCCACCCCCAGCAACTCCAGTGCCCTGGCTCAGTCAGAATTCTGGGGGTCCTGAGTGCTACCAGGAGGAGAGATGGCTGGTTTTCCTGTGTCTGCTGGTGGTGTTGTCACTGTTCCTGGGCTGCACTGGTCTGGCTGTAACCCTGATTAAGTGTGAGTAGGGTGAAGATGGGGCATGTGGAGAGATGGGGATGGGGTACAGGAGGACTTTGGCTCAAGCTGGATTCCTTCTCATAGACCAGGAGGTGGTGGAAGAACTGAAGATGTTAACCATTCAGCAGATGGCATGGCAAGCAAATGGTGAGTGTTTTCAATCATCCCTTCATGCCATGTGTATGTATATAATTTATTTTTATTGTTGAGACTATTATAGATGTCCCCCATTGGTTCCCTCCACCTGGTTTCTGTCTCACCCAAGGCCTTCACCACACTATTGTCTTTGTCCATGGATTATACATATATGCATATAAGTTATTTGGTTATTCTCTGCTTGCCCCTCCCTCCCCTCTTCCCTCTGAGATCTGTCAGTCTGTGTCTTGCTTCCATGCCTCTGGGCCTAATTGTTGGTTTATTTAGTTCATTAGATTCCATATATAAGTGAGATCATGTGATATGTGCCTTTCTCTGACTGGCTTATTTTGCTTAGTATAATACTCTTGAGGCCCTGGCTGGTTTGGCTCAGCGGTTAGAGCGTCAGCCCGTGGACCAATGAGTCGTGGGTTCGACTCTGGTCAAGGGCATGAATCTTGGTTGTCATTCGTCCCCGGCCCTGGTTGGGGTTGTGCTGGAGGCAGCCACTCGATGTGTCCCTTTCACACACATGTTTCTCTCTTTCTCTCTCTCTCTCTCTCTCTCTCTCTCTCTCTCTCTCTCTCTTCCTCTCTCTCGCTCCAGCTCTATCTGAACAAAAATGGAAAAGTGTCCTCAGGTGAGGATAAAAAAAAAAAATACTCTCCAGGTCCCTCCATGTTGTCTCACAGGGTAAGAGATTCTTCTTTTTTACAGCTGCATAGTATTCCATTGTGTAACTATACCACAGCTTGTTTATCCACTAATTTACTGATGGACACTTGGGCTGTTTCCAGATCTAAGCTATTGTAAATAGTGTTGCTATGAACATAGGAGTGCATATATTCTTTCTGGTTGGTGTTTTGAGATTATTTTATTTTATTTTATTTAACTCATCTTTATTGTTGAATGCATTAAAAATGTCCCCCTTTTTTCCCCAATTCTGCTCCCCAATCCTGCCCTCATCCTGCCTTCCCCACACTATTGTCGGTATCCATTGGTTATGCATATATGCAAAGAAGTTATCTGGTTTATCTCATCTGCCCTCCCTCCCCCCTTCCTTTTGAGGTTCATCAGCCCCAAAACCAATTTGTACTTCTTAATTCCTTCATCTTTTTCACCCATCCCCCTGCCCCCACCCATCTGACAAGCAACAAAAAGTTCTCTGTATCTATGAGTCTGTTTCTGTTCTGCTTGCTCATTTTGTTTGTAGATTCAATTGTTGATATGTATTATTGCCATTTTAATGTTCATATTTTTGTTCTTCTTCACCTTCAAAAAAATCCTTCAACATTTCATGTAATACTGGTTTGGTGGTGATGAATTCCTTTAGCTTTTTCTTGTCTGGGAAACTCTTTATATGTCCATCAATTCTAAATGATAGCTTTGCAGGATAGAGTAATCTTGGTTGCAAGTCATTGTTTTTCATCATCTTGAATATCTCTTGCCACTACTTTCTGGCCTGCAAAGTTTCTTTTGAGAAGTCAGCTGACAGTCTTATGGGAGCTCCTTTGTAGGTAATGAGCTGCTTTTCTCTTGCTGCTTTTAAGATTCTCTCTTTGTCTTTAACCTTTGGCATTTTGCTGCTGATGTGTCTTGGTGTGGCCCTCTTTGGGTTCATCTACTTTGGGACTCTCTGTGCTTCCTGGACTTGTAATGTCTGTTTCCTTCACCAAGTTAGGGAAGTTTTCTGTCATTATTGTTTCAAATAGGTTTTCAATTTCTTGCTCTCTCTCTTCTCCTTCTGGCACTCTCAAGATGCGAATATTGGCACACTTGAAGTTGTCCCAGAGGCTCCTTACACTAGCGTCATTTTTTGGGATTTTTTCTTTCTTTTTGCTGTTCCGATTGGTTGTGTTTTGCTCCCTTATATTCCAAATCGATGGTTTGCTTCTTGGCTTTACCTACTCTACTATTGATTCCCTGTAAATTATTCTTTATTTCAGTTAGTGCATCCTTAATTTCTGACTGGTCCTTTTTATGTTGTTGATGTTCTCACTGAGTTCCTTGGAGGTCTCACTAAGTTCCTTGAATGTCTCACCAAGTTCCTTGAGCAACCTTAAAACCTGTTTTCTGAATGCTGCATCTGATTGATGGCTTATCTCCATTTTGTTAAATTCTTTCTCTGGAGTTTTGTTCTTTTCTTTCATTTGGGACATGTTTCTTTGTCTCTTCATATTGGCTGCTTCCTGTGATTTTTTCTATGTATTAGATAGAGTTGCTATGTCTCCTAGGCTTCATAGGGAGGCCTATTATTGTAGGTGTCCTGTAGGATCCAGTGGCATAGTCTCCCTGATCATACCAGCTGGGCCCTCAAGGTATACCCCTAGTGTGGACTATACATCTTTCTGTTGTAATTGAGTCTTGATTGCTGTTGGTATATCAATGGGAGAGATTTACTCAGGCTGATAAGCTACAAGGACTGGCTGTGGCCACTGACCACTGGCCTCTGACTCCCTTGGAGGATCAGCTGTGTAGGGGCCCACCACACAGAGCAAGATTTACTTCAGTAGGGCTCTGTACCCACTGAGTCCACTCATTGAGTGTGCCACTTGTGGAGGTGGTTGGGTGGGGGTGTTTTGATGTGGTCTGAAGCTGTCCACTGGGTGTGCTGGCTCTGGGGCAAGGTCAGCCACTGCCTGTGTTCTATCCAAAGCCACCTTTCATAAGCTACAAAGTGATCTGCAGATGGCTGCTGCTTGTGCTGGGCGTGGAGGTGTCCAAGTAAAGCCAAGTTGTGAACAAAGGCTGGCTGCTTCTAGTGTCGGGCCTGGGGCCACTTAATGAGAGGTATGGGGCTTGCTGAGACCAGATGCTGCTTGTTTGAGAGATTTTAGGAAACTCTGAAGCAGGATCCAAAACAGGCCAATCCTATGGTAAAGCCTTTGGAAACAGCTTGGGTGGGCCTGAAAGTTGGGTGGGGCAGGGCCTTAGGGAATCATGGGGCGGGAGGGGGGGAATAGTGTGAGTCAGGTTGCTGGAATCCCAGGTATGGTGCCCATCTGCTGCACCTGGGAAGGGCTCACCAAAGGAACATCAGCCTCCACCAGCACGTCTGTCCAGGAGAAAACCGCCTCTCCAGCCCTCGTCCTGAGGCCAAACAGCTCAGTTCTTCCTTGTATGTCTCTGGTGCCCCTCAAGCTGCCTTCCCTCAAACTTAGAGGGAGCAAGTCTGAGTAAGTCTGTGCTTGGGCTCTTTAAGAGGAACTGCCTGGGGATCCAGCAGCCTGAGCCTCCCTCTGCCTCAGTTCTCCCTGGTTTTTACAGGCAGAAGTTTTTGGGACTTCTCTTCCTGGCACTGGAACCCTGAGGAGGGAGCCTAGTGTGGGATGGGAACCCCTCACTCCTTGGGGAGGACTTCCCAACCGAGGTATCCCTCCTGATTTTTATCTGGCACACGTGGGTGTGGGACCAGCCTGTTCACACCTCCGCCCCTCCTACCAGTCTCGATGTGGCTGCTTCTTTAATTTCGTAGTTGTAGGACTTCCATTCAGGTGATTTCAGGTGGTTCTGAATGATGGTTGTGTTGTAGTTTAGTCATAATTTTGATGTGGTTGTGGGAGGAGGCGATACCGTGTTTACCCATGCCACCATCTTGACTGGAACATGTTTTGAGATTCTTAGGATATATTACTAGAAGTGAGATCACTGGGTCAAACATCAATTCGATTTTTAATTTTAAGGAAACTTCATAGTTTTTTCCATAGTGGCTGCACCAGTCTGTGTGCTAGGGTTCCCTCTCTTCCACATCCTTGCCAGCACTTGTCGTTTGTTGATTTGTTGATGGTAGCCAATCTGGCAGGTGTGAGGTGATATATTGGTTTTAATTTGCATTTCTCTGATGATTAGTGACATTGAGCATTTCTTCATATGTCTCTTGGTCATTTGTATGTCCTTTTTGGAGAAATGTCTATTCAGGTCCTCTACTCAGTTTTAAAAAATATGTTTTTATTGATTTTTTAGAGAGAGAGGAAGGGAGAGAGAGAGAGATAGAAAAATTGATCAGCTGCCTCCTGCACAACCCCTACTGGGGATCAAGCCTGCAACCTGGGCATGGGCCCTGACTGGGAATTGAACCAGTAATCTTTTGGTCCATGCATTGATGCTCAAACACTGAGCCACACCAGCTGGGTATCGAATGCTTTTTCTGTATCTATTTGTATGATCACGTGATTAAAATTTTTTTTTCTTTATTGATTTTAGAGAGAGAGGAAGGGGGAGGGAGAGGGAGATAGAAACATTGATGAGAGAGAACATCAATTGGCTGCCTCCTGCATGTCCCCCACTGGTGATTTGGCCCACAACCTAGGCATGTGCCCTGATGGGGAATGGAACCGGTGACCTCTTGGTGCATGGGTTGATGCTCAACCACTGAGCCACAGCAGCCAGGCTGATCATGTGATTTTCATCCTTCATTTTGTTAACGTGTTGTACAATTGATTTGCTAATATTGTACCTCCTTGCATCCCTGGAATAAATCCCATGTGGTCATGGTGTCTGATCTTTTTAATATATTGCAGGATCTTATTTGCTAATATTTTGTTGAGAATTTTAGCATCTATGTTCATCAGGGATATCGGCCTGTAATTTTCTTTCTTTGTCATAGCTTTATCTGGTTTTGGAATAAGGATAATGCTGACCTCATAAAAAGAGCTTGGAAGACTTCCTTCCTCTTGAATAATTTAGAATACTTTGAGGAGGATATGTGTTAGTTCTTCTTTGAATGTTTGGTAAAACTCCCCTGTGACACCACTCAGTACAGGAATTTTGTTGGGTGGGAGTTTTTTATTTTTATTTATTTTTTATTACTGCTTCAATATTATTAGTTGTTATTGGTCTATTTAGGTTTTCTGATTCTTCCTGATTGAGTTTTGGAAGATTGTATGTTTCTAGAACTTTGTCCATTTCTCCAAGGTTGTCCAAATTGTTAGCATATAATTGTTCATAGTATTTTCTTACAATCCTTTGTATTTTGTTGTGTCAGTTGTTACTTCACATTTTTCATTTCTGATTTTATTTATTTGGGTCCTCTTTCTTTGTTTCTTGATGAGTGTGGCTAATGGTTCATTGATCTTGTTTATTTTTTCAAAGAACAAGCTCTTGGTTTCATTGATCTTATGTATTGTTCTTTTAGTCTCTATGTCATTTATTTCCACTCTGATCTTTATTATTTCCTTCCTTCTACTTACACTGGGCTTTTCTCATTGTTCCATTCCATTCAAATTGAACATCAACATGATCCTCAAACCTAGCTCCATGACCAACCCCCAACCCCATTTTTACCAGGTACTTAGCCAGGTACCTGGATGGGGGTTGGGTTGGTAGGATGGTGAATTTATCAGACATAGTCCCTGTCCGTGTGTGTGTGTGTGTGTGTGTGTGTGTGTGTGTACCTCTGCTGCCCAATATGGTGATCAAGAGTCACTGTGGCTGTCAATGAGCACTTGAAATGTGCTTATTCTGAACTGAGATATGCTGCAAGTCTAAAACACACACCAATTTCAAAGCCTTGCTACAAAAAAGATTGTAAACTATCTTAATAATAATAATCTTTAATATTGATTACATACTGAAATGATAATATTTTGGATCTATTTTGATAAATAGTAATAACATTCAAAGTAATTTTACCTCTTTCTTTTGACTTTAAAATGTGACTACTAGAAAATTTAAAATTACCTGTATGATTCACATTTTATTTATGTTGGACAGCACAGGCATAAACAGCCATTTATCAAATTATTACCTACATGAGTATTAAATTTCAAGTTTTGATGACTAAATAGTCCAAAGGAAGAGGAAGGTGATTCTGTGAAAAAGTCTAACAAGGGGTCTTGGCCTTGTCTTTGGGAGGATCATACAGGGCTTTCCTTGGGAATGGTAATACAGCTGAGTGAAGGAAAAGAAGGAAGTAACCAGGTGAAAAGTTGAGGGTCTCAGGCATGTGCAAAGGCTCTGTGGTAGGACATAACATTGTTTAAGTACAAGGGAGGAAGATGGTGTATTTGGACAGATGAGAAGTGATAATGGCTTGGATGAGGATTGTGGCTATGGGGATGGAGAGAACTGCGTGAAGTAGAAAGGTTTAGGAAATAAAATTAACCAGATCTTGGGATGGATTGATTGGGAATGATAGTGAATGAGAGAGAAGGGTGTCAAGGATAACATTTGTGTCATATCTGTCTATTCCTATCTCTATCTCTTTATCTATCTGTATATACATACCTTATTTTCTGGCTTGTCTAAGTGAAGGATCATCTACTGATAACCATAGGAAGTGTTGGAAGAGGGCAAGTTTGTGTGGGAGCAGTGGAAATATACACATTAGTTGTAGAAGAATTTTCTGGGCTAGCATGGTCTTCACCGTGATTGCTGAAGTCTGAAAATTGCTGCATCCCACACTCTCTCACCCTATACCTCAGATCAAGCAACATTTCCACCAAAAAACCATCAGTGACTTCTCACTGCCCAGAATCCAATATGAAACCCTTGACTTGATATTCAAAGGACAGAACATTGACCCTCATCCTGCTTTGAGCTTAAGTTCCTATGAGGGTCCCTCGACCTCTACTACACCAGCCTTCCCCAACATACTTGCCTCTGTACCTTTGCTTCCAAGGTGCATGTTTTGCCCCACCCCTTCACAGTAACTGAATCAGTTTCCTCCAAAACCCACCTCTTCCAGGAATCCCACCATCCCCACTCTTCCCCAAGCTCCAGAGATTAATTCCTCCTCTAAATCACTCTAGGACTCCTCCTGGGCACTGAACATGTTTGTTTTGTGTTGTAGTACCACCCTCAAGAATGTGGGTGCAGTGGGGAGCACAGCTTTTGGCTTCTCTCTGCTGTGTCTGCAGTCAGTGGTGAGTGTGTGGGTAGATGGGGGTTTGGGTCTCTAACCTTCCAGCCCCTCCTTGCTGACAGTGACTGGCATGGCAGGGCTTGCTAGCCTGAAGAAGGACATTGATCGAGTAAGAGCTGACACCAACCAGTCTCTGGTGGAACTTCGGGGCTTATTAGGTGAGTGGGACTTGGGGAACTGTCCTGAGATGGGGGCATGGCAGAGCTGGCATAATGCACAAATCCATGGGAGTGATTCTTATTGCAGTCTATCCTGTTTCCAGGCTGTACCAGGGTCACTTGCCCTGAAGGCTGGCTCCCTTTTGACGGCAAGTGTTACTACTTCTCCCCAACCACCAAATCATGGGATGAAGCCCGGAAGTTCTGCCAAGAGAATTACTCTCACTTGGTCATCATCAGTAGCATTGCTGAGCAGGTGAGCTGTACCCTCCTAGCCCCCGAGAACCAGCAGGGCCAGCCTGCTTCTTTTCCAGATTTACACATCCTTCCCTGGCCTGGATGGAGAGAAACTGGAATTGCTTTTGAGCCACTGAAACTTTCACTAGCAAGCTTTTATTGACATAATATCATTCAGAGGTTAAGAGGGTATGCTCTGCTTAAGTTCAAATCCTGGTTGTATTTACTTATTCTTGGAAGTCTCAGTTTTCTAGCTCTTAGATAACACATTCCATTCTCCAGACTGTATTCCAAACATCTTGTGTATTACATGCATTAACATAATTCTCATAAAAACCCAATACATTCTTGTGTGAACCAGGATAGGTTATGTTATGCTGAAGTAACACACAGTCCTCATAGCTCAATGGTAAAAGTGTACGGGGAAAATCATACACTGATTCTTATAGCTCCCACTTATGTGAACTCACAAAGCAAGTCACATGGGCATTCCTATGCTTTAAGGTGGTAGGCAAATAGTTTTACCTGTGTATATGTAGAAGGAGAATTGAAATATTTGTAAATAATTTTATGACTTAGTATTATACTATTACATGCAGGTAGGTAGTAATACCATTTGTACACAGCACATATCATTTGTACTTCACAGATGAGAAAACAAAGGCACAGTATACTTAAGCAACTTCCCTGTGGTCACTTACAACTAATAAGTATCAGAGCCGGGATTTGAGCCCAGATGTTTGCGTACTTTGTCTTTTTCCATCTTTTTACTTTTAACCTATGTCATTATTTTTATTAAAAAAATATGTTTCTATTGATTTTTTAGAGAGAGAGGAAGGGAGAGATAGATAGAAACATTGATGTGAGAGAGAAACATTGATCGGCTGCCTCCTGCATGCCTCCTACTGGGGGTAGAGCCCACAACCCGGGCATGTGCCCTGACTGGGAATCGAACTGGGACCTCTCAGTCCATGGGACAATGCTTATTCCACTGAGCCACACCAGCCAGGCATAACCTATGTCATTATTTTTAAAATGGATTCCTTATAGACAACATAGAGTTGGGTCTTATTTTTCAAAATTCAATCTGACAATCTCCATCTTTTAAATGGTGTTTCAGATCATTTTCATTTAATGTAATAATCGATTTGGTTGGATTTTATTAATATAATTATTTTATTATTAGACTTATTTTAAAAATAATAAATTTATTATTTCATTATTAAGATTATTTATTATCTTTTTTTTCTTGTAGGCCCTTTCTATGTTTATATTCTTTTGTTTCATAGCATCATTTGTATGAGTAGCTAATATAGAGAGGTTTTGGGGGGATTACATTAGATAATGTAAGTGGGGCAGGTATAAATCATACTTCCTAAATTCAGGTGCACAAGAACTATACCATTGTTTGATTTAGATGATTCATTTAGTTTTTTGAGCTCCCATTATACCTGGATTGTGGACATTTAATTTCAGTCAGTTGGGATCCTCCATTTTTCTTCTGAATGGACAGTTTATGTGACGTCAAGGTGGAGGGGACCATAGGTCTGATCCTTGATGTCTTTACACCAAGCTGGTATTCACTGGATGAATGATCCAGGATAAGTTCTTTAACTTCTCTGTGCCTCAGTTTTCCCATCTATAAAATGGTGATAATAATAATACTTGCTTCAGTGGTCACAATGAGGACCAAATGAAATAAAATGTGCAAAATGCGTAGCTCACATTAATTTATTAGCTCAACCAACATTTCCTAAGGACTTACTATGTGGTAGGCACTATTCTATTAAAAAAATATGTTTTTATTGATTTTTAGAGAGAGAGGAAGGGAAAGGGAGAGAGAGAGAAACATTGATGAGAGAGAAACTTCGACTTGCTGCTTCCTGCACACTCCCTACTGAGGACTGAGCCCGCAATCTAGGCATGTGCCCTGATGGGGAATCAGACTGGCTACCTCTTGGTGGTTGGGACGAAACTCAACCAGTGAGCCACACTGGCCAGGCCCACGAACTTTCTTTTGTCCCAAAGGCTTGGGCTTTTGATAAAAAAAGGCAAGAAGCCCCATTCCTCTCCTTTCTTTTCCCCTTCACGTTCTTTTTCTGAGGCAATGAATTCCTTTTTTTCTCGAATGATGATCAGGACTGCAGGGTGGAGTGAAAGTACAAGGGAAACCAAGACATCAGTTATTGTTAAAATATCCCTTAAATAGCCCTGGCCGGTTTGGCTTAGCGGTTAGAGTGTTGGCCTGCGGACCAGACAGTCCCGGGTTCTGTTTCCACTAATGGCACGTACCTTGGTTGCAGTTTGTCCTCACCCTGGCTGGGGTCATGTGGGTGGCAGCCACTTGATGTGTCTCTCTCACATCGATGTTTCTCTCTCTCTCTTCCTCCCTCTCTCCCTCCTGCTCTATCTGAAGATAAATGCAAAAATGTCCTCAGGTGAGGATAAAAACAAAAATCCCTTAAATATTATAATGTTAAATGTGAAGATGTCATAGTACTGACTTTGTGTCAGACACAGTTTTGAGTGCTTTATGCTATTAACGCATTTAATCCTCACAACCCTATGAGGCAGTAGCTACTATTATTCCATTTTACAGATGAGGAAACTGAGGTGAAGAGTGGTTCACAGGTCATGCGAGAAAGTAACAATTATTCCCACTGCACATGCTCAAGTAGGAGGAAGGGTGTTGATCCTTCTCTGGAGGCCACAGGGTCTGGGAGGGACTTTGGGGGTGGCATTTAGAAGCCTTAAATGTGTGTGGGACAGAACAGAGGGAGGACCCTCATCCTAAGGGTCGTGTAGAAGAATTGATAGCTGAATGGAGTTTGTACTTGCAGAACTTTGTGTCCAAGGCTCACCGCTCTCCACGGATACACTGGCTGGGACTGAGTGACAGGGAGCACGAAGGGGACTGGAAGTGGCTGGATGGGTCGCCTGTCACTTTGAGGCAAGTATCTAGAGTTCTTGGGCTCTCTGCTTATTGTGGGTCTTTGTGCAGTCCAAGCCAGAAGATTCTCTAGAATGCCAGGCTGGACTGGACAGGAGAAGCACAGGTGATTTTTTGCTGATAGGGCTTCTGGTTTCTGTACCTCTTTAATTTTCCTCTCTTGTAATAATCTCCACTTCTTAGCACAACTGCTCAAGTATATCAAGTTCCCACGCTGATGGTTGGAAAAAATAAGAAAGGTGGAGTGGCTATAGGACAAGAAGAAGAGGATGAACAGGATCTCATTCTTTTTGCACTCTACAGATGTTAACCCATTTATTTAATCTCTGTAAAGAAAGTAGTATAATTTTCATTTTAAAGATGAGAAAACTGAGGCACAGAAAGGTTAAGCAACCTGCCCAAGGTTAGACAGATAGCAGGTTGCAGTGCCAACCAACCTGGCTCCAAAGTCTATACTTTTAACCATTAGACTTTACTTTCTAAAAGAGTGTATGTATTTGTATTTTAAATAAACATTAACAAATTGTTTCCCATACTGGTTATAGCAATTTAGTCTCTCAGCAGCTTGATTATATAGTTTTTTGACCCACATGTTCATCAAACTTTTGGAATTTTGTTGGTTTTATTACAGGTGAAATAGAATCCCAATGTAGTATTAATTTGCATTTCTCTTATAATGGCATAAAACATATATTCAATAGCCATGTGTATTAACATTTCTGTGAGTTATCTATTCATACCTTTTGTGTTTTTTTAAAAATATGTTTTTATTGCTTTTTTAGAGAGAGAAGAAGGGAGAAAGAGATAGAAACATCAATGTGAGAAAGAAACATTGATCGGCTGCCTCCTGTACACCCCCCAACTGGGGATCGAGCCTGCAACCCAGGCATGTGCCCTGACTGGGAATTGAACTGGGACCTCTCAGTCCATGGGAGATGCTCAATCCACTGAGCCACACCAGCCAGGCTGTTTTTTTTTTTTTTTGTTTGTTTGTTTGTTTTTTTAATATTGGGATTTTGATCTTTTTCTTATTGATTTCTAGGAGCTCTTTCCATATATTAGTGTTTTGGCTGAGGATCTTATTTATTTATTTATTAATGTTTTATGAGCATCTATAGAGCTGATCATATGATTTTAAAACAAGAGCTGTTTTTATTGATTTTTTTAGAGAGGAAGGGAGAGAGAGATAGAAACATCAAGATGAGAGAGATACATCAATTGGATGTCTCCTGCACGCCCTCTACTGGGGACTGAGCCTGCAACCTGGGCATGTGCCCTGACCAGGAATTGAACCAGGACCTCTCAGTCTATGGGACAATGCTCAATCCATTGATCCACACAGGCTGGGCTGAGGATCTTATTTTTTATTAAAGACTCTTGGAAGGAGGGACAGCTCTGTAAATAGAGATGGTATGGCATAGCATGGCACTGCGGGTGCCCAACTCAGATCCCTGTATAGGGCTGGTGCAGCCATCCACCAGCAAGAGGCATTGGCAGCTAAAGGGTCACCATATGCTTTCTTCAGATAGTTGTCCTCAGCTGAATGGAAGCCTGCTCACCTATAAGGTTACCCTATTCCCACTGGGGTCAGTCCACAACCAATGACTGTCTAAGAGAAGTCTGGACACCTTGTCTCAAGTTAGGATAACTCTGTGATGCTATTCACTCTCCAGAGCTCCCTGTGGGATCAGGCTGAGGCTAGATTCAGCTGAACTCACATCCTTGCTCACTTCTATCCCTTACCCCATTCCTGCTTTTCTCACTTCTTCTCTCACTTCCTCTCTCCTGAGTGTCCTTTAATAAGTCCTGTGCACTTGAATCACCAAATAGGGATCTGCTGTGACCTAAGACATTACAATACCTGGAAGGTTGGGAGAATTAGGGTGTAAAGCAGTGGTTCTCAACCTTCCTAATGCTGTGACCCTTTAATACAGTTCCTCATGTTGTATGTGGGCGTATCTGCATGTGGGCAGACCCACCTGGAGACGAATAGAGGAGCGGTGTCTCAGTTCCTAAGACCATTGGAAATATGTGTTTTCTGATGGTCTTAGACGACCCCTGTGAAAGGGTTGTTCAACCCCCAAAGGGGTCACGACCCACAGGTTGAGAACCGCTGGTAAAGGAAGTGTTCTTTGGAAAAGGAGGCAGGCATTGACCATATGCAGGAAACTGATTCAGGAGGGAAGAGATTGGTCTGGTGAACAGGGAGGTGGGGCTGAGTTAGGACAGGCAAGTTGGGGTGAAGGGGATGATGCAGCATCTTCAGATAATTCTGAGAGGCTAAAGAAGTGATTCAGATAGAAGACAGAACCCTGTACCAGGAAGGCCTTTTGTATATCAATAGACAATTATTTTTTTAATTTACAGAAAAATTGGGCTGAAGGTACAGAGATTTGCTCTATATACACTCCTCTCCTGCACACAGTTTCTTCTATTATTAACACCTTGCATTAATGTGGTGCATTTGTTACAACTGTTGAACCAATATGGACACATTATTATTAACTAAAGTCCATACTTTACATTTGGGTTCACTCCAAGTGTTGTACATTCTATGGGTTTTGACAAATGCACAATGTCAATGTTATGTAGCCACCACCACAGTATCATGTAGAATAATAGTTTCACTGTCCTGAAAAATACCCTGTGTTCCACCTATTCACCCCTCCCACACCCACTTTTTCTTCTCTCCAGCTTCTGGGAACCAGAGGAACCTAACAACATTAATGACGAGGACTGTGCCAGCATGAACAAAGGTGGCACCTGGAATGACCTTTCTTGCAACAAAGCTACGTATTGGATTTGTGAGCGGAAATGTTCCTGTTGAACCCCAGGGATGAGACTGGGTGAGGGTCCGTGCCCGAGTGCCCCTTGGCTCTTGGAGATGAGAACTTTCTGCCCTTCCATGGAAGGCCCAGCCTATCCATGAACCGATTTGGATGCACTAAAGATGGAACCAGCAGCTTGGATATAGCAAGTTCCCTGGGGTGTAAATCAGACCATTTCTAGGATAAGGACTTGGGAGCTTGTTCAGTAGGATGGTGTCTTAGTTTTTTCTGGCTGCTATAACAGAATGCCATAAACTGGGTGGCTTATAAAGAACAGAAATTTATTTCTCAAAGTTCTGGAAGCTGGGAAGCCCAAGATCAAGGTACAGGTGAAAGCCTGCTTCCTGGTTCATGAATGCTGTCTTTTTGCTGTGTTCTCACATGTTAGAAGGGACAAGGGAACTCTCTAGGGTCCCTTTTAAAAGGGCATTAATCCCATTCATGAGGGCTCCACCCTCATGACCAAATCACCTCCCAAAGGCCCAACTCTGAATACCATCACATTGGGGGTTGGGTTTCAACATATTAATTTTTGGGGGACACACACATTCAGTCCACAGCTAATGGTGAGCTGGAGTGGTGCCCTCCCAGTTCTAGGGTCTGGAGAAAACTCACAAAGTCTTTGATCATGGCACTTACAAAGTGATGCTTGCCCTGGGGGCCCCACGTCTCCTATAGATTGAACCAGAACTGAAAATACCTTGGGTCCTTTGAACCATGATGCATAGGGCCTAGGCTCCCTTACTGCCTGCCTGATGTACATCAGCTACTGGGACTTAGCCTGTGAAGCAGGTGGGGCAAGATTATTCTTGACAAGTAACTTTCTCATTGTCCCAGGTGAGGTTTGACCAAGCTAGGTGGTAGAATCAGACCTCTGCTAAGATTTGATGCATGGAACTGTAGACCAACAGAAAGGCAAGACTCCCCACCCAGTGTGGCCAAGCCAGGTTATGTCTTGGTCAGATCCTCAGGACAGCAACAGAGATATCTACCCACATGTGTCTTTGAACTATTTGTAGTTTATAAAGATATTTGATGAAATATTTCACTTTCCTGCTAAGTGGACCTTTTGGGGCTATTGCAATGTTAGAGTTTCTCAAAATGACAGTTCATTGTGTAGCTCTTGCGCTGTGTTAATTTGCTGGGGCTGCCACAATAAAGTACCACAGACTGGTTTAAACAACAAAAATACATTGTCTCATAGTTCTGGAGAATGGAAGTGCAAAATCAAGGTGTTGGCGTGGTTGGGTTCTGGTAAAGACTTCTTTCCTTGGCTTATTGATTGCTGTCTTCTCTCTGTGTGTTCACATGGTCTTCCCTCTGTGTATGTCTGTGTCCTAATCTCTTCTTATATGGATGCCAGTCATATTGGATTAGGGCCCACCCTAATGACTTCATTTTATCTTTTATTTTTTTTAATTAAAAAAAATTTTAACTTATCTTTATTGTTGAATGTATTACAAATGTCCCCCCTTTTCTCCCCAATTGACCCCCACCTCCCCAATCCCGCCCCCTCCTGCATTCCTCACGCTATTAGCTGTGTCCATTGGTTATACATAGAAGTTCTTTGGTTTATTTCTTCCTGCCCTCCCTCCCTCCTTCCCTTTGAGGTTGATCAGTCTAACAACCAATTTGTACTTCTTAATTCCTTCATCTTTTTCACATATCCCTCAAGACCCCACCCATCTGGCAAGCAACAAAATGTTCTCTGTATCTATGAGTCTGTTTCTGTTCTGCTTGCTCATTTTGTTTGCAGATTCAATTGTCGATAGATATGTATTAATTGCCATTTTATTGTTCATATTTTTGTTCTTCTCCATCAAGAAGACCCTTCAACATTTCATGTAATACTGGTTTGGTGGTGATGAACTCCTTTAGCTTTTTCTTGTCTGGGAAACTCTTTATATGTCCATCGATTCTAAATGATAGCTTTGCAGGATAGAGTAATCTTGGTTGTAGGTCGTTGCTTTTCATCACCTTGAATATCTCTTGCCACTCCTTTCTGGCCGGCAAAGTTTCTTTTGAGAAATCAGCTGACAGTCTTATGGGAGCTCCTTTGCAGGTAATAAGCTGCTTTTCTTTTCTTTTTTTGTTTTAATTTTTTTAATTTTTATTTTATTTTATTTTTTTTGTTTTGTTTTGTTTTTTTTTATTAATTTACTTAAAAAATTTTTTTTTATTAATTTATTTTTGTTACAGATGTTTCTCCTTTTTTCCCCATTGACACCCTCCTCCCCATCCCCCCACCCTGTCCTCAGCTTTGTTGTCCATGTCCATCACTTATGCATACATGTGCATAAGTTCTGTGGTTTATCTCTTCCCTCTCCCCCACCCCCTCTTCTGAGGGGTGTCAGTTTATACCCTACTTCCACATCTCTGGGTCTATCCTGTTCCTCAGACTGTTATGTTCATTATATTCCACAAATGAGTGAGATCATGTGGTATTTGTCTTTCTCTGCTTGGCTTGTTTCGCTTAGGATAATACTCTTGAGGTCCCTCCACGTGGTCTTAAAGGATAAAAGATCTTTCTTTCTTACAGCTGCATAGTACTCCATTGTGTATATGTACCACAGCTTTTTTATCCATTCATCCACTGATGGACACTTGGGCTGTTTCCAGATCTTACCTATTGTAAATAGTGCTGCTATGAACATGGGGGTACATGTATTTTTTCTGATTGGTGTTTCAGGCTTCTTAGGGTATATTCCTAGAAGTGGGATCACTGGGTCAAATGACAATTCAATTTTTAATTTTTTGAGGTAACACCATAGTGTTTTCCACAGTGGCTGCACCAATCTGCATTCCCACCAGCAGTGTACTAGAGTCCCCTTTTCTCCACACCCTCGCCAACATTTGTTGTTTGATGATTTGTTGATGGCGGCCATTCTGACAGGTGTGAGGTGATACCTCATTGTTGTTTTAATTTGCATCTCTCTGATGATTAATGATGTTGAGCATTTCTTCATATGTCTCTTAGTCATTTGTATGTCCTTTTTGGAGAGGTGTCTATTTAGTTCCTCTGCCCATTTTTTAATTGGGTTCTTTGTCTTCCTTTTGTTGAGTTGTATGAGCACTCTGTATATTTTGGAGATTAGCCCCTTATCTGATGTATCATTGGCAATTATGCTCTCCCATAGAGTGGGTTCCCTATCTGTTTTGATGGTTGTTTCTTTTGCTGTGCAGAAGCTTTTGAGTTTGATGTAGTCCCATGTGTTCATTTTTCCCTTTGTTTCTGTTGCCTTAGGTGATGTATAAGTGAAGATTCTACTGCGAATGATGTCCGAAATTTTGTTGCCTACATTTTCTTCTAGGATTTTTATGGATTCACGAGTCACATTTAAGTCTTTTATCCATTTTGAGTTTATTCTTGTGTGTGGTGTAAGTTGATGGTCTAGTTTCATTTTTTTGCATGCAGCTGTCCAATTTTCCCAACACCATTTATTAAAGAGGCTATCTTTACTCCATTGTATGCTCTTGCCACCTTTGTCAAATATTAATTGAGCATAATGTCTTGGGTCAATTTCCGGATTCTCTGTTCTGTTCCACTGGTCTATATGCCTGTTCTTGTGCCAGTACCAGGCTGTTTTGATTACAGTGGCTTTGTAGTATAAGCTGATATCCGGTATTGTGATCCCACCTACTTTGTCCTTCTTTTTCAAGATTGCTGTGGCTATTCGGGGTCTTTTTTGGTTCCATATGAACTTTTGAAATATTTGTTCTAGTTCTGTGAAATATGTCACTGGTATTTTGTTGGGGATTGCATTGAATCTATAGATTGCTTTGGGTAATATGGACATTTTAATGACGTTAATTCTTCCAATCCATGAACAAGGTATGTGCTTCCACTTTTTTATATCTTCCTCTATTTCTTTTTTCAATGTCCTGTAGTTTTCTGCAAATAGGTCCTTTACTTCTTTGGTTAAGTTTATTCCTAGGTATCTTAATTTTTTTGCCGCAATGGTAAATGGAATTGTTTTTTTAGTTTCTCTTTCTGTGAGTTCATCATTGGTGTATAAGAAATCCATCGATTTCTTGACGTTAATTTTGTATCCTGCTACTTTGCCAAATTCCTTTATTAAGTCTAGTAGATTTTTGAAGGAGTCTTTAGGGTTTTCTATATATAATATCATATCGTCTGCGAATAATGACAGTTTGACTTCCTCCTTTCCAATTTAGATTCCTTTTATTTTTTCTTCACGTCTGATTGCTGTGGCTAAGACTTCCAGTACTATGTTATATAAGAGTGGTGAAAGTGGGCATCCCTGTCTTGTTCCTGTTCTTAAGGGAAATGTTTTTAGTTTTTGCCCATTGAGTATGATGTTGGCTGTAGGTCTTTCATATATGGCCTTTATAGTGTTGAGATATGATCCCTCTATTCCCAAATTGCTGAGCGTTTTTATCAGAAATGGGTGCTGGATTTTGTCGAATGCTTTTTCAGCGTCTATTGATATGATCATGTGGTTTTTATCTTTCATTTTGTTTATGTGGTGTATCACATTTATTGATTTGCGAATGTTGAACCAACCTTGCATCCCTGGGATGAATCCCACTTGGTCATGGTGAATAATTTTTTGATGTATTGCTGGATCCGATTTGCTAGTATTTTGTTTAGGATTTTGGCATCTATGTTCATCAGGGATATTGGCCTGTAGTTTTCTTTCTTTGTAGTGTCTTTTTCTGGTTTTGGAATTAGGATTCTGCTGGCCTCATAAAACGAGTTTGGAAGTCTTCCTTCTTCTTGAATTTTTTGAAATAGTTTGAGGAGAATGGGTGTTAGTTCTTCTTTGAATGTTCGTTAAAACTCCCCCGTGAAGCCATCCGGGCCTGGGCTTTTGTTTGCTGGGAGAGTCTTGATTACATCTTCAATTTCCTTAGCTGTTGTTAAAAATATGGAACGCTTCACGAATTTGCGTGTCATCCTTGCGCAGGGGCCATGCTAATCTTCTCTGTATCGTTCCAATTTTAGTATATGTGCTGCCGAAGCGAGCACATAAGCTGCTTTTCTCTTGCTGCTTTTAAGATTCTCTCTTTGTCTTTAACCTTTGGCATTTTGCTGCTGATGTGTCTTGGTGTGGCCCTCTTTGGGTTCATCTACTTTGGGACTCTCTGTGCTTCCTTGACTTGTATGTCTGTTTCCTTCACCAAGTTAGGAAAATTTTCTGTCATTATTGTTTCACGTAGGTTTTCAATTTCTTGCTCTCTCTCTTCTCTTTCTGTCACCCTCATGATGCCAATTCAGTACGCTTGAAGTTGTCCCAGAGGCTCCTAACACTATCCTCATTTTTTTTGGATTCTTTTTTCTTTTTGCTGTTCTGATTGGGTTATTTTTGCTGCCTTATATTCCAAATCGATGGTTTGCTTCTTGGCTTTACCTACTCTACTATTGATTCTCTGTAAATTATTCTTTATTTCAGTTAGTGCATCCTTAATTTCTGACTGGTCCTTTTTTATGTTGTTGATGTTCTCACTAAGTTCCTTGGAGGTCTCCTTAAGTTCCTTGAAGTTCTCACTAAGTTCCTTGAGCATCCATATAACCAGTGTTTTGTATTCTGCATCTGATTGATTGCTAATCTCCATTTTGTTTAATTCTTTTCCTGGAATTTTGTTATTTTTTTTCATTTGGGACATATTTCTTTGTTTCCTCATTTTGGCTGCTTCCCTGTGATTGTTTCCGTGTATTAGGTAGAGTTGCTATGTCTCCTAGGCTTTGTAGGGTGGCCTATTATTGTAGGTGTCCTGTAGGATCCAGTGGCATAGTCGCCCTGATCACCCCAGCTGGGCCCTTGAGGTGCACCCTTAGTGTGGACTGTACACCCTTCTGTTGCAAATGAGTCTTGATTGCTGTTGGCATGTCAGTTGAAGGGATTTACTCAGGCTGATTAGCTACAAGGACTGGCTGTGGCCACTGACCACTGGCCTCTGACTACCTTGGAGGATAAGCTGTGTAGGGGCCCACCACACAGAGCAAGACTTATTTCATCAGGGCTCTGTTACCCACTGAGTCCGCTCATTGAGTGTGTCACTTGTGGAGGTGGTTGGGTGGTTGTGCTTCGATGTGGTCTGAAGCTGTCCACTGGGTGTGCTGGCTCTGGGGCAAGGTCAGCCACTGCCTGTGTTCTACCTGGGGCCACCCAGCATAAGCTACAAAGTGATCTGCACATGGCTGCTTCTTGTGCTGAGCTTGGAGGTGGCCAGAAAAAGCCAAGTTGTGAAAAAAGGCTGGCTGCTTCTAGTGCCAGGCCTGGGGCCACTTAACAAGAGGTATGGGGCTCACTGAGACCAGATGCTGCTTGTTTGAGAGATTTTAGGAAACTCTGAAGCAGGATCCAAGACAGGCCAATCCTATGGGAAAGCTTTTGGAAACTGCTTGGGTGGGACCCAAAAGTTGGGTGGGGCGGGGCCTCAGAGAATCACCAGGATGAGGCAAACAGTGTGAGCCAGGTTGCTGGAGTACCAGATATGGCAGCCATCTGCCACCCCAGGGAAGGCTCACCAAAGGAATAAAGGCCTCTGCCAGCACCTCTGTCCTGGAGAAAGCTACCCCTCCAGCTCTTGTCCTGATGCCAAACAATTCAGTTCTTCCCCATATGTCTCTGGTGCCTTTCAAGCTGCCTTCCTCACACTGGAGCCTGGAGGGTGCAAGTGTGAGTAAGTCTGTGCATGGGCCCTTTAAGAGGAGCTGCTTGGGGCTCCAGAAGCTTCAGCCTCAGCCTCAGTTTCTGTTGGTTTTCACAGCCAGAAGTTATGGGGACTTCTCTTCCTGGCACTGGAACCCTGAGCTGGGGGGCCTGGGACGGGGACCCCTCACTTCTCAGGGAGGACCTTCACATGGAGGTATCCTCCGGATTTTTATATGCCACATGTGGGTGTGGGACCAGTCCATCCACACCTCCATCCGCCCTACCAGTCTCAATGTGGCTGCTTCTTTAACTTCGTAGTTGTAGGACTTCCATTCAGCTCAATTTCAGGCGGTTCTGAATGATGGTTTTTCTGTAGCTTAGTTGTAATTTTGATGTGGTTGTGGGAGGAGGCTATACCGCATTTACCTACCTGCCATCTTGACTGGAAGTCCCGACTTCTATTTATCTTCATTACTTCTTTAAAGACTCTATCTCCAAATATAGTCACATTTTGAGGTACTGGTGGTGAAGACTTCAACATATGAACTTTTTTGGGGGAACAGAATAAAGCCTGTAATATCCACTAAATTCCAGAGGTACCTCTCCCAGTCATTGTGACAATAAAAACATTCCCTAGAAAGTTGGTACTACCCCCAACTGAGCACAAGGCAACATGACAATTTCTTGGGAAAACCCTGGAATTGTATCCAGGGGTGAGTAGATATTCTCCAAATCAATTAATTTATTTAACAACAAATAACTGGATTTCCAGTCAAGATGGTGGCGTAGGTAAATGTGGTATAGCCTCCTCCCACAACCACATCAAAATTACAACTAAACTACAGAACAACCATCATTCAGAACCTCCTGAAATCGAGCTGAATGGAAGTCCTACAACTACAAAATTAAAGCAGCAGCCATATCGAGACAGGTAGGAAGGATGGAGGTGTGGACGGGCTGGTCCCACATCCACGTGTGGTGGATAAATATCAGGAGGGTCACCTCAGCTGGGAAGGTCCTCCCTGAGGGGTGAGGGATCCCTGCCCCACATCAGATGCCCAACTCAGGGTTCCAGAGCCAGGAAGAAAAGCCCCCATGACTACTGGCTGTAAAAACCAGTGGTAACTGAGGCAGAGGGAGGCTGCCCTCGCGGGAGCCCCAAGCAGTTCCTCTTAAAGGACTTTCTCGGACTTGCTCCCTCTGAGCTCAGAGGGGAGGCAGCTTGAGGGGCGCCAGAGACATACAGGGAAGAACTGAGTTGTTTGGCTTCGGGAAGAGGGCTGGAGGGGCAGCTTTCTCCTGGACAGAGGTGCTGGTGGAGGCCTTTGTTCCTTTGGTGAGCCCTTCCCTGGGGTGGCAGATGGCTGCCATATCTGGTACTCCAGCAACCTGGCTCACACTGTTTGCCTCACCCTGGTAATTCCCTGAGGCCCTGCCCCACCCAACTTTTGGGCCCACCCAAGTCGTTTTCAAAGGCTTTACTATAGGATTGGCCTGTCTTGAATCCTGCTTCAGAGTTTCCTAAAATCTCTCAAACAAGCAGCATCTGGTCTCAGTGAGCCCCATACCTCTTGTTAAGTGGCCCCAGGCCCAGCACTAGAAGCAACCAGCCTTAGTTCACAACTTGGCTTTTCCTGGACACCCCCAAGCCCAGCACAAGAAGCAGCCATCGGCAGATCACTTTGTAAGCTTATGCCAGGTGGCCCTGTATAGAACATAGGCAGTGGCTGACCTTGTCCTAGAGCCAGCACACCCAGTGGACAGCTTCAGACCACATTGAAACACCACCACCCAACCACCTCCACAAGTGACACACTCAATGAGCGGACTCAGTGGGTAACAGAGCCCTGATGAAATAAGTCTTGCTCTGTGTGGTGGGCCCCTACACAGCTTATCCTCCAAGGTAGTCAGAGGCCAGTGGTCAGTGGGCACAGCCAGTCCTTGCAGCTGATCAGCCTGAGTAAATCCTTTCCATTGACATGCCAACAGCAATCAAGACTCAATTATAACAGAAGGGTGTACAGTCAACACTAGGGCTGCACCTCGAGGGCCCAGCTGGGATGATCAGGGAGACTGTGCCACTGGATCCTACAGGACACCTAAAATAATAGGCATCCCTATGAAGCCTAGGAGACATAGCAACTCTATCTAATACATAGAAACAATCACAGGGAAGCAGCCAAAATAGGGGACAAAGAAACATGTCCCAAATGAAAGAAAATAACAAAATTCCAGGAAAAGAATTAAACAAAATGGAGATAAGCAATCAATCAGAAGCAGAGTTCAGAAAACAGGTTATAAGTTGCTGAAGGAACTTGGTGAGACATTCAAGGGACTTAGTGAGACCTTCAAGGAACTTAAGGAGACCTCCAAGGAACTTAGTGAGAACATCAACAACATAAAAAAGGAGCAGTCAGAAATTAAGGACACACTAACTGAAATAAAGAATAATTTACAGAGAATCAATAGTAGAGTAGGTAAAGCCAAGAAGCAAACCATAAATTTGGAATATAAGGGAGCAGAAAATACCCAATCATAACAGCAAAAAGAAAAAAGAATAAAAAAAAAAAGATGAGGATAGTGTAAGAAGCCTCTGGGAAAACTTCAAATGTGCCAATATTCGCATCATGAGGGTGCCAGAAGGAGAAGAGAGAGAGCAAGAATTTGAAAACCTATTTGAAACAATAATGACGGAAAACTTTCCTAACTTGGTGAAGGAAACAGACATACAAATCCAGGAAGCACAGAGAGTCCCAAACAAGATGAACCCAAAGAGGTCCACACCAAGACACATCATCATCACAATGCCAAAGGTTAAATACAAAGAGAGAATCTTAAAGCAGCAAGAGAAAAGCAGTCCGTTGTCTACAAAGGAGCTCCCATAAGACTGTCAGCTGATTTCTCAAAAGAAATTTTGCAGGCCAGAAAGAAGTAGCAAGAGATATTCAAGGTGATTAAAAGCAGCGACGTACAAGCAAGATTGCTCTATCTTGCAAAGCTATCATTTAGAATCGATTGACATATCGAGAGTTTCCCAGACAAGAAAAAGCTGAAGAAGTTCATCACCACCAAACCAGTATTATATGAAATGTTGAAGGGTCTTCTTGAAGGAGAAGAACAAAAATATGAACATTAAAATGGCAATTAATACATATCTATCGACAATTGAACATTTTGTTGCTTGCCAGATGCATGGGGGCTGGAGGGATGGGTGAAAAAGATGAAGGAATTAAGAAGTACAAATTGGTTGTTAGACTGATGAACCTCAAAGGGAAGAGGGGAGGAAGGGCAGGAAGAGATAAACCAAAGAACTTCTATGCATATATGCATAACCAGTGGACACTGACAATAGTGTGGGGAATCAAGCGGGGAGTGGAATTGGAGAGGAGGGGGGGGTCAATGGGGAAAAAAGGGAGAAACATCTGTAATACATTCAGCTATAAAGGTGAGTTAAAAAATTTTTAAAAATGCCTATGACTAATAGAATTGTTCTTGTTTTTACTGAGAGCACATGATTATGGAAAGAAGGCTCTGAGCAGGGTGGGGGGCAGTGGGGGAGTTTGGCATTTACTCATTTTCTGTTATTTCTATACTTGTCTCCCCGTCACCTTCACACCTGTCCCCAACTCACTAGTATAGAAACCAGCCCTCTATACAACCCATAGACTGCAGAGTGGGTGGTCATCCTGTTCCAAGCCCTCCACCCGGGAGACCAATGGTCCAATCAGCTGTTCATCTGGGGTCAGGGGAAATTCCCACATCTCAGAAGAGGAAACTTAAGTTTTCCTCAATATGTGGGTTGAGAAATGGGGCAGCAGGCGTCTGTGGTCGTGTCTCTAAGTCATGCTAGGGGATCTGTGATGGAGCTGGCCCAAACCTATCTCACTTCCCCATCTCGCGTGAATGTCTAACTTCAGGTAGAGGTTAATCTGAAAGAGGTCTCCTTTACCACTCATAGGTTATCAAGCATGTATTGTTTGCTAGATAGACGCAGGAGCTCTCATTTAATCTTTTTTTTTTTTTTTTTTATCCTCACCCGAGGACATTTTTTCATTTTTTGTTCAGATAGAGTGGGAGGGAGAGAGAGGAAGAGAGACAGAGAGAGAAACATCGATGTGAAAGTGACACATCGAGTGGCTGCCACCCGCACGACCAGCCAGGGCTGGGGACAAACTGCAGCAGAAGTACATGCCCTTAGCGGGAACCGAACCCGGGTCTCTCTGGACCGCAGGCCAACGCTCTAACCGCTGAGCCAAACCGGCCAGGGCTCATTTAATCTTTACAATGACTCTGTGAGGTTGCAATAATGACCAACCCCATTTTATAACTAGAAATACTGAGCACAGAGGGGTGTCATGGCTTGATCACTGACATTTAGTGGATGAGTGGCAGAGCTGTTATTTGGGCTCAGTCTGTGCCTCCAGTGGTTGATCTCTTTCGTAGCATCTACTGCTTTCTGAGGGACTGTCTATAAACTTCAGTTATTTCTGAGGACCCTGACCTGTAGCTCTTGTTTTAGCTGGCAATTTTGGGAAAGGAACAGCATGATTTGGTGGAACAGACATCCTGGTCTAAGATGAGAGACCAGGAATCGACTTTTAGGTCTGATGATAATAATCTTTGTGACTCTCCTGGGGTATTACCATAATGCAGGTGAGAGATAATGGGGACTAGGTAGCTAACTGTGAAGGTAGGAAAATGGAGTTATCATTACATAGAGATAGGGAAGGAAAAAAACTTACGAACACAACACACTGAAATCTAATCTAGGTGATTCATGAACTCTTGCTGAAATTCTTAGAATTTCTCTGGGGTCAAGAATGGAATTGTGTGTGTAGCAGATGTGGTCATATCCTGCTTATTTCCTTGATCCTCATGCTTTCAGTGACTTCTAATGGCCAGCAGCTGCCACTAGAGTTTACCTGGTCAGGCACATGGCAGGTGAGAAGTGCCAGGGGGAAAATGCTTCCTGGAACAGACCTTACCAAAGCCTGGACTTGGTGGGCATATACCCCAGCTCCCTCATCCCTGAGGTGAGATGACTCTGAGATGAGCATCCCATGTGACTGCCCAGCAGTCCCTGATGGGATTAATTTAAGCTCCCATTGTTTACAGCAATAGCCTCTCCATAACACATCTTTGAAAGCATCTTATACTGGCTGCCTTTCCCTTCCTGGCTCACTTCTTCACAACCCTGCTGGTGTTTCCTTGGATCACCTAGAAAATAAACTACTTGCACTCAAATCCTCGTCTCAGGGTTTGCTTTTTAGGGAACCTAAACTAAAACATTACAGGACAGGAAAAGACAAACTTTCGACATGGTTCTGGTTTGCCTGGGTGGAGGGGTTCCTGGGGTGCGAGTCTTTCAGTGCCAAAGCTGGGAAAGTCCTGGAAAAAAAGCAGATGTAGATCAAATAATCATGTTATACACAATTTTTGGTTGTTAGTTATACTTCAATAAAACTAGACAAAACCAAAAATACTTCATTATAAAAAAAAAAAGGAGAAAATGAGACCAACCACATCAAGTTAGGTCAAGTCAGAAGAGACTGAGATCACTGACATTTAGTGAAGCAGCTGTTAGCACTGAGGAAGCATTTGAGACACTGACTGATTATTGGGCATGCTGGAGGCAGAAGAAGTCAGACTGCAGCAAGTTGAGCAGTGAGGGGATGGGAAGAAGTCACGAAAGTAAGTGTAAACTTTTCTAGAATTTTGGCTGTTAAGGGATAGTATATTGCAGTAGGGAGAATTTTGGGGGGTGGAAGCGATCTGAACATGTTTTTCTTACTCTTACAAAACCCCCTGTTATTCCCATATTAGATGTCCTGGGTCTCCCAGACTGATTTTTTCATTTGTGATTTTCTTCTTTTGGCATTTTGCTTTGTGCTCTGAGATATTTCTTCCACACGGTCTTCCAAGCCACTAATTTGGCCCTTGACAGTGATCATCCTCTTCTTTAATTCATCCAGCAAAGCTCCTCTTTTTATTTATTCCCATTCTATTTAGTTCCATAGATATTTTTGGTGCTGTATTTAAATCTTTTTACATTCTTCTTCTTCTTCTTATTTACTTAAAATTAAAAAAAAATCCTCACCTGAGAATATTTTTCTATTTATCTTCAGGTAGAGTGAGAGGGAGGGAGAGAGAAGGAGAGAGAGAGAAACATCGATGTGAGAGAGATACACTGACTGGTTGCCTCCCACATGACCCGGATCAGGGCCGGGGACGAACCACAACCGAGGTAAGTGCCCTTGACCGGAGTAAGATGGCCACCGTCCTGCGTGGCTGCAATTCAGCAAAAGCTCTGAGCGCCTTCTAAATCCTGAGTGTCCCCACAGAGTTCCAGTCCAGTTTGCCCTCCCTCTGCCAGAGCCCAAGGTGAGTGTCTGTGTCTATTTTAGCGCTCTGTCCCAGCCCTCTGCGCTGTGGAGCGGGCTTGGGAATTTAACTCTGAGGGCACTGCTCACAGCTAAGATGGCTGCTGTCTGTGGGCTCCCAGCCCCTCTCTCACGCCTCTACAATCCTACCAGGATTGATTCAGTGTCCCTGGTTATATGTTCCTCACAGGCTGCTTTTCTGTTGCTTTTTCCTGAGGATTTGTCTTTATTTTAGTTGTAATTCCAGTTTGGTCCTAGGAGATGGTCTGTGTAGCTTCCATTCACTCTGCCCCCATTTTCCTCTCCCAGTTTGTACTTAATCCCTTCACCTTTTTCACCCATTACCCCAAACCCCCTCCCATCTGGCAACCAACAGAATGTTCTCTGTATCTATGAGAATGTTTCTGTTCTGCTTGTTCATTTTGATTGTAGATTCAATTGTCGATAGATATGTACTTATTGCCATTTTGTTTGTTCATATTTTTTTATCTTTTTCTTCAAGAAGACCCTTCAACATTTCATATAATAATGGTTTGGTGGTGATGAACTCCTTTAGCTTTTCCTTGTCTGGGAAAATCTTTATATGAGCATCGATTCTAAATGACAGCTTTGCAGGATAGAGTAATCTCGGTTGTAGGTTCTTGCTTTTCATCACTCTGAATATTTCTTGCCACTCCCTTCTGGCCTGCAAAGTTTCTTTTGAGAAATCAGCTGACAGTCTTATGGGAACTCCCTTGTAGGTAACTAAGTGCTTTTCTCTTGCTGCTTTTAAGATTCTCTCTTTGTCTTGAACCTTTTGCATTTTGATGATGATGTGTCTTGGTGTGGGCCTCTTGGGGTTCATCTTGTTTGGAACTGTCTGTGCTTCCTGGATTTGAATGTCTGTTTCCTTCACCAAGTTAGGAAAGTTTTCTGTTATTATTGTTTCAAATAGGTTTTCAATTTCTTGTTGTCTCTCTTCTCTTTCTGGCACCCCAAAGATGTGATTGTTGGTACTCTTGAAGTTGTCCCAGAAGCTCCTTATACTATCCTCATTTTTTTGAATTCTTTTTTCTTTTTGTTGTTCTGATTGGGTGTTTTTTGCTTCCTTATGTTCCAAATCGATGGTTTGCTTCTTGGCTTTACCTACTCTACTATTGAATCTGTGTAAATTATTCTTTATTTCAGTTAGTGCCTCCTTCATTTCTGATCGTGCATCCTTCATTTCTGACTGGTGCTTTTTTATGCTCTTGAGGCCCTCACTAAGTTCCTTGAAGTTCTCACTAAGTCCATTGAGCATCCTTATAAGCAGTGTTTTGAACTCTGCATCTGTTAGGTTGCTTAGCTCCATTTTGCTTAGTTCTTTTCCTGGAGTTTTGTTCTGTTCTTTCATTTGGGACCTGTTTCTTTGTCTCCTCATTTTGGCTGCCTCCCTGTGTTTCTTTCTATGTATTAGGTAGAGTTGCTATGTCTCCTGCGCTTCCTAGGGTGGGCTGTTGTAGTAGGTGTCCTGTAGGGTCCAGTGGCACAGCCTCCCTGATCTCCCAGCTGGGCCCTCGAGGTACACTCCTCATGTGGACTGTACACCCTTCTGTTGTAATTGAGTCTTGATTGCTGTTGGCACATCAATGAGAAGGTTTTACTCAGGCTTATCAGCTGCAAGGACTGGCTGTGCCCACTATCCACTGACCTCTGACTATCTTGGATCATCAGCTGTGCAGGGGCCCACCACACAGAGCAAGACTTACTTCAGCAATGCTGTGGTACCCACTGAGTCCATTCCTTGAGTGTGTCACTTGTGGAGGTGGTTGGGTGGTGGTGCTTCACAGTGTTCTGAAGCTGTCCACTGGGTGTGCTTGCTCTGGGGCAAGGCCAGCCACTGCCTGTGTTCTACCCGGAGCCACCAGGCATAAGCTACAAAGTGATCTGCAGATGGATGCTTCTTGTGCTCGGCTTGGAGGTGGCCAGGAAAAGCCAAGTTGTGAACCCAGGCTGGCTGCTTCTATTGCCAGGCCTGGGGCCACTTAACGAGAGGTATGGGGCTCGCTGAGACCAGATGCTGCTTGTTTGAAAGAATTTAGGAAAACCTGAAGCAGAATACAAGACAGGCCAATCCTATAGTAAAGCAACTGGCAATAGCTTGGGTGGGACTGAAAGTTGGATGGGGCAGGGCCTCAGGGAATCACCAGGGTGGGGCAAACACTGTGAGCCAAGTTGCTGGAGTCCCAGATATGGTGGCTGTCTGCCACCCCAGGGAAGGGTTCACCAAAGGAACAAAGGACTCTGACAGCATGTCTGTCCAGGAGAAAGCTGCCTCTCCAGTCCTCACCCCAGTGTCAAACAACTCAGTTTTTCCCCATATGTCTTTGGTGTCTTTCAAGCTGCCTTCCCCACATTGGAACCTGGAGGGTGCAAGTCCGAGTAAATCTGTGTGTGGGCCCTTTAAGAGGTGTTGCCTGGGGCTCTCGGTGCCTCAGCCTCCCTCAGCCTCAGCTCCCACTGGTCTTTATAGCCAGAAGTGATGGGGACTTCTCTCCTGGCACTGGAACCCTGATATGGGACGGGGACCCCTCAGTACTCAGGGAGGATCTTCCCAGCTGAGGTATCCTCCTGATTTTTATCTACCACACGTGGGTGTGGTACCAGCCCGTCTGCGCCTCTGCCCCTCCTACCAGTCTCGATGTATTTGCTTCTTTAATTTCGTAGTTGTAGGACTTCCATTCAGCTTGATTTCAGGTGGTTTTGAATGATGGTTGTTTTGTAGTTTAGTTGTAACTTTGATGTGGTTGTGAGGAGGTGAGTACCGCATTTACTTATGCTGCCATCTTGACCGGAAGTCTCTATTTTTTACTTTTTTAAAAATCATTTTTTATTTTTCAATTACAGTTGATATACAACATTATATTAGTTTCAGGTGTATACCCCAGTGATTAGACATTATAAAACTTATTAGGTGATCATGCCAAAAATCTCATACCCATCTGACATCATATACAGTTATTAGAATATTATTGACTATATTGACTGTACTTGACACCCCCATGACTATACTATAACTACTAATTGATACTCCTAAATCCCTTCACCTTTTTCACCCATCCTTCCAAACCCCCTCCCATCTGGCTACTGTCAAAATGTTCTCTGTATCTATGAGTCTGTTTCTGTTCTGCTTGTTTGTTTATTTTTAGATTAGATTATTGATAGATATGTATTTATTGCCATTTTATTGTTCATATTTTTGAGTTTTTTTTTTTTCTTTCTTCTTAAAGAAGACCCTTTAACATTTCATGTAATACTGGTTTGGTGGTGATGAACTCCTTTAGCTTTTTCTTGTTTGGGAGGCTCTTTATCTGACCCTCAATTCTAAAGAATAGCTTTGCTGGGTAGAGTAATGTTGGTTGTAGGTCTTTGCTTTTCATCACTTTGAACATTTCTTGCCACTCCCTCTGGCCTTCAAAGTTTCTGTTGAGAAATCAGCTGACAGTCTCATGGACACTCCCTTGTACATAACTGAGTGTTTTTCTCTTACTGCTTTTAAGATTTTCTCTTTGTCTTTAAGCTTTGGCATTTTAACTATGATATGTCTTGGTATGGGCCTCTTTAGATTCATCTAATTTGGGACTCTCTGTGCTTCCTGGAGTTGTATGTCTGTTTCCTTCACCAGATTAGGGAAGTTTTCTGTCATTATGTTTTTCAAATAGCTTTCAATTTCTTGCTCCCTCTCTTCTCCTTACAGCACCCACATGATGCGAATGTTGATATATTTGAAGTTGTCTCAAAGTCTCCTTACACCATCTTCATATTTTGGGCTTCTTTTATTTTTGTGGTTCTGATTGGGTGTTTTTTGTTTTCTCATGTTCCAAATATTTGATTTGGTTTTCAGTGTCCTCTGCTCTACTGTTGATTCCCTGTGAATTATTCTTCATTTCAGTTAGTGTATCCCTTATTTCTGACTGGTCTTTTTTTATGTTGCTAATGTTTTCACTAATTTCCTTGAAGTTCTCAGTAAGTTCCTTGAGCATCCTTATAACCATTGTTTTGAACCCTGTATCTGATAGTTTGCTTGCTTCTATTTCATTTAGTTCTTTTTGTGGATATTTCACCTGTTCTTTATGTGCAACATGTTTCTTTGTGTCTGCATCTTGGTTGCTTCCCTGTGTTTGTTTCTATGTATTAGGTATAGTTGCTATATCTCTCAGACTTGGTACAGTGGCCTTGTGTAGTAGGTTTCCTGTAGGGCCCAGTGGCTCAGCTTCCCCTGTCACCTGAGCTGGGCACTCCAGGTGTGCCCCTGTGTGGACTGTGTACACTATTCTTTTATAGTTGAGCCTTGATTGTTGTTGGCATCACTGGGAGGGATTGACCTCCAGGCCAATTGGCTGTGAGGACCAGCTGTGACTCCAGATGAAGAGCTGCTATGTAGGAGCCAACCCAATCTTGATGTGGCTTATTCTTTAATTCCCTAGTTGCAGGTCTTCCATTCAGCTGGATTTCAGCTGGTTCTGAATGATGGTTGTTCTGTAGTTTATTTGTAATTTTGATGTTATTGTGGGAGGAGGTGAGTACTGCATTAACCCATGCTGCCATCTTGACCCCTATAAAGTACTTTTAAAACCTCCCTCCTTATTTTTATTATTCTTGTTTGAAGTTGTCTGTCTATTCCAGAAACTCTATTTTGCTGGGTGTCCATTATGTTTGACCATCCTCTTTTTAGGGGCCTCTGGGGCCTCTCGTGGTTCTAATTTTCCTTTAGGGCTCAGATCTGGGGGTTGAGAATTTTAAGCAGTGGCACTTTCCCAAGTGATGGTAGGAGACAGATTCTCCACCCCAGGGGGGCCATGTGTGCACCAGGCAGATGCCTTTCTGTTCTCCAATCTCCTTGCTTCCTACTAGAGTCTGGAGTAGGGTTCCTCTTGTAGTTCTTGGGGGCCACAAGAATCAGACACACACTCATTGGAGTGATGATGACCTTATCCCAGGAGGCTCATGGACGTCCCCTACCCCTTCTCCTGGGCTAGACTCTTCCTAGAATGGACCGTGTCTTATCTTCACCTTAGAGTGCTCTTCAGCTTGTCTTGGGACTCTCCACCTGGTGCATGGGGGAGACCTTTCAACCTCAGATTTCCCTTTAGGGATTTACATCCATCTGCCATGGGTCCTGGCAGACTTTTGGTTCATAGAAGAAGCTATATGAGGGTATAGAATGGAAGGGAATTAAAACATACACAGGTAGCCATTTCCCTAGACTCTTCCATCTCTGTTTCTTTACCACAGGGATAGCAAACTATAGCTTGTTGTGTGTGTGATATCAAATTTTGCCTGTAGCCTTTTTCATATGGCTAGTGAGTTTTTGTATTTTAGTTTTTGTATTTCTAAAGGGATATATGTCTATATCCCTTTAGAAATATATATATGTGTATATATACACATATATCCCTTTACATACATACTACATATATTATGTGTGTATCTATTGATATCTATCTATCATCTATCTATCTATCTATCTATCTATCTATATCTATCTATCTATCATCATTATCTATCTATCTATCTATCATCTATCTATCTATCTATCTATCTATCTATCTATCTATCTATCTATCATCTATCTATCATCTATCTATCTATCTATCATCTATCTATCTATCTATCTATCATCATCTATCGTCTATCTATCTATCTATCATCTATCTATCTATCTATCATCTATCTATCTATCTATCTATCTATCTATCTATCTATCTATCTATCATCTATCTATCATCTATCTATCTATCATCTATCTATCGTCTATCGTCTATCTATCTATCTATCTATCTATCTATCTATCTATCTATCTATCTATCATCTATCTATCATCTATCATCTCTGTCACTAAATGTGGCCCATAAAGTCCAAAATATTTATTATCTAGCCCTTTACAGATAAAGTTTGCTGTTCCAGTTTTAGCATATTTAAATGCCACTGGGAAAGAACTAGGAAAGAGGATGTGAGAGAAGTA
The DNA here is from genome assembly GCA_030848825.1 of Tadarida brasiliensis. NCBI lineage: Eukaryota > Metazoa > Chordata > Mammalia > Chiroptera > Molossidae > Tadarida > Tadarida brasiliensis. The sequence goes on along the minus strand of CM061259.1, from coordinate 54,739,667 downwards.
GAAGACTCAGGAGAGAGAGGAGATAATCAATGGAGAAAGGCCTGCCAAAAAGACAGGAGGGAATGAGCTCCAAAACACAAAGGGAGGGGTTAGTTTTAGATAAGATGAGGGACCCCTTTGCTGTTGTGGGAGAATGGACACCGAAAACCAAACCAATGGGCATTGATGAGGGAAGAAAGCAAGGGTGGGTATGGATGTGGGTGTATTTGTAAGAGATGCCAGAAAATTGAGGGACTTTCCATCAGGTGGTGTTTATTATCTCTGTGAAGTAGGAGACAAGGTCTTATACCTTATGTAAAGAGAAATATGATGTAAATTGAGGAAGTGAAAACAGAAGCTCCCCATGTCGGAAAGTTGACTAGAGATAGGAAGAGCAAGTTTCAGTTAGCATGGAAGGTCTTGTTTTTATCTTGTTTTTTTTTTTTTTTAAATCCTCACCTGAGGGTATATTTTTCCATTTATTTTCAGACAGACTGTGTGTGTGTGTGTGTGTGTGTGTGTGTGTGAGAGAGAGAGAGAGAGAGAGAGAGAGAGAGAGAGAGAGAGATGTGAGAGATGTGAGAGAGACACATCAACTGGTTGCCTCTCACATGACCCTGACCATGGCCGGGGACTGAACTGCTACTGAGGTATGTGCTTTTGACCAGAATTGAACCCACAACTCTTTAGTTCCCGGGCTGACGCTCTAACTGCTGAGCCAAACTGGCCAGGGCTGAGGGTCTTGTTTAGATCAGAAAGCATACAGTTGTAATGGCTCCAAGTTGAGTGATTCTAGGATCTCTCTGCTTTGATAGAAGAGTGGAGAAGAAACATGGTTGGTTCATAAGGAAGGCTGATTTGGGCTGCAAATAACAGGTTACCTGACCTAAAGTGGCTTAAGAAGAGGAGTTTGTCTTACATAGGAAAAAGTCCAAGGGTTGGTTTAGCAACTCAATAATGTCATAAAAGGCCAGATTATTTCCATCTTTCCACTCTTCCATCTTTTCTGCAAGCACCATATTATTATAATAGCTAAAAATAGGAAGTCATGGTCAGGCTGTCCTTAAATTTGTCTGTTTTTATCAAAAAGAAAAAGTATGTTCCAGTAGGTGTTTTTTATATCTCATTGGTCACAATTGGTACAAATGCCCATCCTGAACCAATCTTTAGCAAACAGGAATAAGATCACTATGGTTAGTTAGGACCGGGGTTTCTCTACCTCAGCACTACTCACATTTGGAGATGAATGATTCTTTAGTCTCTGTGTGTGGTCTGTCTTGTGTATTGTAGGGTGTTTAGCAGCACTCTTAGCCTCTACCACTTAGATGCCAGTAGCATCCCACCTTGCTCCAGTCATGAAAACCAAAAATGTTTTCCAGACATTGACAAATGTCCCTGGGATGGGTAATCTCTCCCCATTTGAGGATCACTGGGTTTAGACCAATCTAAACTGACCCCCTGGGTTCAGGCACATTGCTCTCTCAAATCTGAAAACAATCACGTTTCTGTTAATGAGGAACATATGATAGTGGTGATGACCACTGAATAGACAACACACAATGCCTGCCATCTTTGGATCACTGCTGGATTGGGGTTTCCCCAGGTAGGTGTGGAATCAGAATGAGAAAGCAAAGGTGTTGAAAGTGTTGGAGAGAATCATTTGACCTGGTTGATCATGAGATCTACCCTGGTTAAGAAAGGAGGTAAAGCCTGGCCTGTGTGGCTCAGTGGATTGAGTGTCATCCCATGGACTGAGAGGTCCCAGTTCAATTCCTGGTCAGGGCATATGCATAGGTTGCGGGCTCGATCCCCAATGGGGGACATGCAGGAGGAGTCGATTGATGTTTCTCCCTCACATCGATGTTTCTATCTTTCTCTCCCTTCCTCTCTGTCTAAAAAATCAATAAAAACATAAAAAAAAAGAAAGGAGGTAAAGCTGACAGTTTGAGGGAGTAGATGAGTTTAAAGAACAAGTTTAGTATGAGTGAGAGAAAAAACTCGAGATGAGGCCTTGAAATGGCCTCATTTACAAAAAATATTTGCAACTGTCATGATTTGGGTAACCAGGGACAAGCATTGGCAGAAAAGAGAAGTCCAATACAACATACATTTATTGAGAGCCCATTATGTAGAACAAACACTTCAGGAAATACAGGTTAAACACTTCTTCTCCAGGGATGATGTGCATAATGATTCCTTTTGTCCTTAGCTTCATTCTTCACAATGCCAACCAGTTCCATGGATATGACTTTCCACATGAAGTTGAATGTTCTAATTTTAATAATTTCTCCTCATTTCTCCTGAAAAGATATTCCCCCCACAAAAGATGTTTAGATTAAAGGTAGAGGTAAGGATAAAACAAACAAACAAACAAACAAACAAACAAACAAACAAACAAACAATCAAAAAAGAGAGGAAGAGTAGGAGTGGGTTAAAGCCAGAGATCTCCATCCAGTAGGCAAGGATGGCACGATCTCCTAGTATTTTGGAATCCTAGGATAAGCGTGGCCTTAGTTTATAGTGGGAGGACTTCTAAAAATCCAAGATGAGGCTGTGGTCAGCTAGCTCAGTTGATTAAAGTGTCATTCCAATATGCCAAGGTTGTGGGTTCAATCCCCGGTCAGGGCACATACAGGAATCAACCAATGAATACATAAATGAGTGGAACAAAAAATTGATGTTTTCTTCCTCTCTCTCTAAAAATCAATCAATAAAATTTCTTTAAAAAATCCAAGATGAAGAATTATTGTTTTGGAAAAAATTTTGGATATACTATCCCGCTCGAGAATTTCAGGCCCCTGATCTTGTTTTTTGTCTATGAAGAAAGGCTAGACTCTAAGCTCCATTAAGGTAGAGGCTGTGTTGGTCTTATTACTTTTTTTTTTATATGTCCATTGCTTACCATAGTGTCTGACACATTGTAGAAAACATATATTCTCTTTGCTCCCTACAAGTTACAGCTTGTTTAGAAGTCCCAAACTCTACTAGGGAACCAATATCTCCTGTAGCAGCCCATGATGTTAGGAGTTCCTGGCCTAGTTAAGAGAGTCATTGTATGCAGGAAGTTCAAAGCTATGCCTTCCCTCCTGATATTTGTGGTTCATTCACAGAACTTCCTGTCCAGTCAAGCATGACTTTTCCCATATATAGTATTACTTGGTTACACAACTGACCTTCCAACATTAGCAAGTTTCTAGGGTACAGAGCTAGAAAGTTAACCCAAGGCAAATTAGTTAATAGAAAGAATTTTGTTAGCTCTTACTCATACCCTGTGTCTAGAAAAGTAAAAACTTAAGAGATTCTTTTAATGAAAGAAAATGTATTTCTTAAAGGGATCTAAAGTGTTTTATATATAAAAATATAAAATAAACACATAATATATAAAATATATAATATATATTCTTTAACATTCAATTTCCACAATGTTAAGTAATAATAACGATGATGATGATGATAATAATAATAATATTTCCTTATTAGTTGTGGGAAACCAGTAGATGGAGTACTAGCAGCTTTGGAAATTATTTTGGATTATCTGGGAAACCTTTCAAAAGTCACAGCCAATGGTTGTTAGTACCTACCACAGCTTTACTCTTATTGAGAATGATTAAGCCTACTAGTCATAAAATTTTTTCCCAATCACTTGATATGTTCAAGGCTATTTTCTCCTGGTCATGTTTTCTTCTTGGTCCTTTTGGAAAAATTTTTCAATGACTTTTCCTTTCCTGCTTCCAATAAGGGACAGATGTTTCTTCAGTGACCTAAATATTTCTACTGTTGGAGAAAATCACATATTATCTCAATAAATGTAGAAGATGATGTATCAGAAATTTCTCAGTTTTATTTTGCTTAAAAAACATATTCTAAGGCTTTTTGGCTAGCAGATGTGGTGGATAGCACATGGAAGGCATAAAACTAAATGAGACTGAAATAATTTTAATATATTATGAGCTTTGAGCCCATCTTACTCATCTAGTGACATAGCTTCTTACACATATGTCCTCTTATTTATTAAAATTTTTTTCTCTATTGATTTTAGAGAGAGAGGAAGGGAGAGGGAGAGAGAGATAGAAGCATTGATGAAAGAGAACATCGATTGGACGCTTCCTGCATGCCCCTCACTGGGGATTGGGCCCACAACCAGGGCATATGCCCCGACCAGGAATCAAACCGGTGACCTCTTGGTGCATGGGTTGACGCTCAACCACTGAGCCACACCGGTTGGGCAGTCTTCTTATTTCTTGATCAAATAAGGGACAGCTATGGAAATGAGTCCCAGATAGCACTACAAGCTCATTCTTTGGTGCATTGAGCCTGAGTTAGCTCAATGGAAGAACAGATGAATACCAGCAACCAAGTTTCAGAGAGGTTCCCTCTCTAACAGAACCATTGCTTCTCCCAGGAAGGTCCCATAATTCCATGCATTCTTCCCTTATAATTATATTGACCAGCTGGGATGGAGTTCCTCTCCTGGAGTCCTTTCCATGGTATCTATCAACCCAAGTAGGCTCATATCCACTTTTCTATAGGATAGTGGGATTTCAGATGATGACCACTCTGTGTTTAGGCTTATAAGTCTCCCAAAGAAGACTACTTTAGATGGTAGTGGTGCTGGTGATATGTTTTACCCATATTTATTTGAAAGACAAGAATAGATACCAAAGCCAACTTAAGCACTGTTAGAGAGCAGGGTCACTAGGAACAGTATAGTGAGAATGAGGAATGCTAATCAGATCATCAAGAAAAAAAACTCTTCCCCATACCTTCCAGGAAGGGGAGCTCATATTAAGACAAGGAGAGAAAGTTTAGAGTGTCAAGGGGTGAAACATTAGAATAAATCTTACCTCACTGGGTTTTGAGTAAGGGCTAAACCTACTGGAAAGTGTATGAGTCTCAGACTCAGATTTAGGTTTAATGATGTTTCCAAACCACTTTTGAACCTGGAACAAGAAATACCAGGATGGTTTTTGTTAATATTGGAGAAGAGAAAAGGCAGAGTCTGGAAGAGGACAGTGACATTATAAAAAAAAACTTTTCTTACAAAATGTGGTTTATACACACAATAAAAAGTTACTCAGCCTTAAAAAGGAATGAAATTCTGACACGTTACAGCATGGATGAACCTTGAAGACATTATATTGAGTAAAATAAGCCAGACACAAAAGGACAAATACAGTATGATTCCACATATGGGAGAGTCTTATAATAGTCAAATTAATTGAGACAGAAAGTGGAATGGTAGTTGCCAGGGGTTTGGCAGGGGAGAATGAGGTATTATTGTTTAACAGGTATAGGGTTTCAGTTTAGGATGATAAAAAAGTTCTAGAGAGGGATGGTGGTGATGGTTGCACACAGTGTGAATGTACTTAATGCCACTGATCTATACACCTAAACATAGTTAAAATGGTAAATTTTATGTTATGTATATTTTACCATAATAATATTTTCATTACAGAATGAAAACTTACAAAATATGCACAGAGGAAGAAAATAGAAGTCACACATAATTCCTCAATCTAGTGAAAGATAACTGATGTTTTGCTGGTATCCTTCCATGTGACTTGGTTTTGGGGTCCCTTGAAGCAGACCTCGAGACAGGGTTCACGTGTAAAGAGTTCATTTGAGAGGTGATCTCAGGAAACACTAGTAGATAAGTGGGGAAGTGAGACAGGGAAGGGAAGGCAGCCAGTAAAATTTACCTAATCCTTTCCACTGTGGACAACTGGGGCTCAGACCCATTGGCGAGCATTGGAGTTAGCATAGGAAACACCTCAGGGTCATCCCACCTCAGGGACAAGGGATATGGGACATTTATCCACCAACTCCCATCAGTTATTAGTTGATGACCTCTTAAGGGTCATTACTGTCTGGAACCACCAGTTTGTCCTGTGTATGGGCCAGGCATGTCCTGTGGGCAGTAAGAAGCTCACAGGCATAGAGTCACAGGTGTTTGCAATAAGCAGCCCTAGGTGCATAGAGATGAATGGCAAAACTACATGAGGGGGCCATGAACAGTATCAGGCACACCATGTTTCTAGCCTCGGCGCTATTGACATCTTGGGTTGGATCATCCTTTGTGGTGGGGGCTGTCCTATGCACTGTAGGAGTTTAACAACATCCTTGGCCTCTACTCACTAGATGCCAGTAGCACCCCTCCTCCCAGATGTAACAATCAAAAATGTTCTTAGACATTGCTAAATATGCCCCCTGAGGGGATTGTTTGAGAACCACTATGCTTTGCCATGTACACCCATACCCATACAAACAAATGCATAACAACAACATAAACAATAAATGTTTATATACATTATATAAACAAAATGCAGCCCTCTGGAGCAATGTTTTGAAATTTGCTTTTTTTCTAATATATTTTGAATATCCTTCTAGTCTTAAAATATTCTTATACCTGGACAAAAATTAACATTTGAATGTTTCAAGCCTATGCTTGTCCTTTGCTCTCCAGCAAGTGTTGGTTCTGTCTCAGTTTCTTTCTCTCCTTCATCCACTGAATAGATGTTCTTCTTTTACTAGTTTGGTTCTGTGGGTACCTGAATGAAGAGTGAGCAAAAAAGGGAGGGAGGGAGGAAAGGAAAGAGGAAGGGAAAGAGAGAGAGAAAGAAGAAGAAGAGGAGGAGGAGGAGGAGGAGAAGGAAGAGGAGGAGGAGGAGGAGGAGGAGGAGGAAGAGGAAGACGACTAGTAATGGGAAAGAAAGTATGTCAATCAGGACATGTTTTGCTGCAGTAACAATCTCAAAATCTTAGAGGTTGAACTCAACAAAGAGATACCTGGACTATGTGTGTTCTTTATGGTATTTGGGAAGTACAATTAAAGACCTTGAGTTATTTTGTATTTCTTCTGGCTGCTGGACTATGTTTATTTGGCCATTGTACCTGCTGACCTGGACCATGTGGATCCCAGCTTCATTGAGGTTTCAGTTGTTTACAACATTGTATTTCATGGTTGCATATTATCCTATTCTATAGGTGTAGTATAATTTAACCAATCTAGGTAGAAATATGTCAGCATAGTTCGATAGTATACAATAGGGTTTCATCATATCTGGAGTTCAATTCCAGTGACAACGTGCAGTCCAAGTTATCTCCGAGTACCCCTTAGGAAGGTAACATTTTAGAGGCTTATCTCAACAAGCGCAAAGCAGCTTTTCCCTAGTGTTGGACACACATCACTGTTTCTTTTGTTCAGCTGTAGACACATGAATTGGCTTGTATTTAGTAATCATACTGAATATAAAATATATATCTTGAAAAACTGGAAGCTCACACTATGAGATACCTCAGGAACTGAAATGAACTGAGGGAAGAGTATATATAAGTCTTTTGCATTGTGCTCACTCAGGTGTGTACACCCACCGAGAAGAGTTGCCTACTGTTTTCTTTGACTATCATGTAAGCTACAGTGGCTTATATAGAAATGGATAAATGGATAGATAGAAGAATGGATATGTGGATAGATGATGTAAGAAAATATAGCACAACATCAATCTAGGTGATTGGTATACAGCAGGTCCTTGAATATTATTTCATTCAATGTCATTTTGTTATAATGTGATGAGATGCTGTAGGAACTTAACTCTTACTTATATCAATTAGCCTATAATAAAATTGGATTTGTTCTACATCATTTTGCTTAAAGTTGCAGAACTTATTAACAATGTTAAGTGAGGACTTACTATATATGTTTCCTGTATAATTCTTTCAACCTTTTTGTATGTTTGAAAATGTTCATAATAAGATGTTGAAAAAAAATTAGCTTATCATGTAATGTCATTATAAAGCTATTAAAACCTTAGTATGGAGATTATACTACTATATGAAAATGTGTTTAATAATTCATGTGTTTTTTTCTTTATTGGTTTTATTTTATTTTTTTAACTTATCTTTATTGTTGAATGTATTACAGATGTTCCTCATTTGTCCCCCATTGCTCCCCTCCTCCCCATTCCTGCCCCCCTCCTGCTTTTCCCCACACTGTTGTCTGTGTCCATTGGTTATGTATATATACATATAAGTTCTTTGGTTTATTTCTTCCCACCCCCAACCCCCCTTCCCTTTGAGGTTTGTCAGTCTAACAACCAATTTGTACTTCTTAATCCCTTCACCTTTTTCACCGCTCCCCCAGCCCCCACCCATCTAGTACCCAACAAAATTTCTCTGTATCTATGAGAATGTTTCTGTTCTGCTTGTTCATTTTGTTTGTAGATTCAATTGTTGATAGATATGTACTTATTGCCATTTTGTTTGTTCATATTTTTTTATCTTTTTCTTCAAGAAGACCCTTCAACATTTCATACAATAATGGTTTGGTGGTGATGAACTCCTTTAGCTTTTCCTTGTCTGGGAAACTCTTTATATGACCATCGATTTTAAATGACAGCTTTGCAGGATAGAGTAATCTTGGTTGTAGGTTCTTGCTTTTCATCACTCTGAATATTTCTTGCCACTCCCTTCTGGCCTGCAAAGTTTCTTTTGAGAAATCAGCTGACAGTCTTATGGGAACTCCCTTGTAGGTAACTAAGTGCTTTTCTCTTGCTGCTTTTAAGATTCTCTCTTTGTCTTGAACCTTTTGCATTTTGATGATGATGTGTCTTGGTGTGGGCCTCTTGGGGTTCATCTTGTTTGGAACTGTCTGTGCTTCCTGGATTTGAATGTCTGTTTCCTTCACCAAGTTAGGAAAGTTTTCTGTCATTATTGTTTCAAATAGGTTTTCAATTTCTTGTTGTCTCTCTTCTCCTTCTGGCACCCCCAAGATGTGAATGTTGGCACACTTGTAGTTGTCCCAGAGGCTCCTTACACTATCTTCATTTCTTTGGATTCTTTTTTCTTTTTGCTGTTCTAATTGGGTGTTTTTTGCTTCCTTATATTCCAAATAGATGGTTTGCTTCTTGGCTTTACCTACTCTACTATTGAATCTGTGTAAACTATTCTTTATTTCAGTTAGTACCTCCTTCATTTCTGACTGTGAATCCATCATTTCTTACTGGTCCTTCTTTATGCTCATGAGGCCCTCTCTAAGTTCACTGAGGTTCTTACTAAGTCCATTGAGCATCCTTATAAGCAGTGTTTTGAACTCTGCATCTGTTAGGTTGCTTAACTCCATTTCACTTAGTTCTTTTCCTGGAGTTTTGTTCTGTTCTTTCATTTGGGACCTGTTTCTTTGTCTCCTCATTTTGGCTGCCTCCCTGTGTTTGTTTCTATGTATTACTTAGCAAGAGGTATGGGGCTAACTGAGACCAGATGCTGCTTGTTTGAAAGAATTTAGGAAAAGCTGAAGCAGGATCCAAGACAGGCCAATCCTATGGTAAAGCAACTGACAACAGCTTGGGTGGGCCTGGAAGTTGGTTGGGGCGGGACCTCAGGGAATCACCTGGGCGGGACAGTGTGAGCCAGGTTGCTGGAGTCCCACATATGGCGGCATCTGCAGGCCCAGGGAAGGGCTCACCAAAGGAACAAAAGCCTCTGATAGCACGTCTGTCCAGGAGAAAGCTGCCTCTCCAGCCCTTCCTCCAATGCCAAACAGCTCAGTTCTTCCCCATATGACTCTGGTGCCTTTCAGGCTCCCTCCTGCATGCTGGAGTCTGGAGGGTGCAAGTGTGAGTAAGTCTGTGCATGGGACCTTTAAGAGGAGCTGCCTGGGGCTCCAGAAGCTTCAGCTTCAGCCTCAGTTTCTGCTGGTTTTCACAGCCAGAAGTTATGGGGACTGAATGATGGTTGTTCTGTAGTTTAGTTGTAACTTTGATGTGGTTGTGGGAGGATGCGATACTGCGTTTACCTACGTCGCCATCTTGACCAGAAGTCAATAATTCATGCGTTTAAGTAGTGTGGTAAATTGCATGATCTTAATGCATTCCCCTGAAATAGTATTACACCCTGTCTTAGCCTTATGGTGGGTGGGGGGGGGGTCTTCTCCCTTGACTTTGGGCTTAAATGCATGACTTTCTTTTGCCATTGGAATATCAGTGGAGGTGATGCAAGAAGAATCACAAGGCTTGAAATGGCCTTGCCCAGTAGGGCTTTCCTTCTTGTGATTTTGCCACTGTCACAGAAGAACTTATGTTGGGAAACTGCTCCCTTTTTTTTTCAAGCCGCAGATGAGTCACCAAGAACAGACCTGAATATTGTATAGCCAAGACAAGGTAAGCCCAGCCAAGATCATCTGGACTCCAACCAACTTGCAGACTTGAGAATGAGAACAGTAAATATTTGTGTTTAAGCCACTGAGATTTTTGAGGTTGTTTGATACACAGAAATAGCTAACTATTACAAATGGGAAAGCTGAAGAAAAACATAGTATTTCTTTGATATAGTAATCATTTACTTTGTGTAAGCCATTAATATACTGATATATCTCACAATCAATAGCATCTCAAAATAGAGAAAATATAGGTAATATTTACACACTGCTCATAAGTTCATATGAAAATTTAGAGAATGTGAATCTAAATAGTTGTTAAACTACATACCTGCAAATTTTTCTTAACTTTAAAAAAATAAAGAAAAGTGTAAATGTTTACCTGCTGGCTGAGGAGGCAGTAGACCAGGAAAATGAAGACACCCTGAAGGCTATTGATGATGGTGAAGAGATAGGCCATGACCCAGGCAGCTGGGCCCACCTGCAAGATGCCCATACACCACGTGCAGCCTAGGATGAAGACCTGAGCTATTGCTTTCAGTGTCAGCATTCTGAGGGCAGTAAAAAATGAAAATGTATAAAAGCTAATAATGGATATGGCACTCCTATAGTGTAGTTGTTAATGGTGAGGACTCTGGAGCTAGACTGCTTTGGTTTAAATCCAAGTCAGCACTAATCAACTGTGTGACATTGGGCAAGTTACTTTGCCTTTCTGAAACTCTGGTCCCTCATCTTTATAATAGTCCTATTTCATAGGGCTGCTAGAAAGATTAAATGAGACTTTTACATACATATATTTAGGACAGTATATAACACAAAATCAGTACCACATATGCATAAAGCATTCTAAAACTAGGGGCTCTTTCTCTCTTTCTCTTTTATATATGGAGGGTCATATAATTTGTTATTCAAACGGAGGCTTTTGAGATAAAAAGGGCCCTATTAAGAATTACAATGAATTAACAGGCATAAATTAGGACTGTCCCTGGCAAACAGAGGTGAGGTCACTATATATCTACAATATACATATTTATCCCTAATTTTAAACCATAATATTTTATGTGAGAAAAGCTGGTTGAGGAATGATTTGTGTAGTATGTTGGCTATTGTATGTGTGCCTGTCTATTCTATAGAAATGTATAGAAAAAGGTCTGGGGAAAATATCACGCATTATATCATACTTATCATAAAGTTTGTTAACTCCAGCTTTCTTGGGAAGTGAAAGTAGCAGAAAAAGGGGGAGTTAACCATTTTCACTTTACATATTTTGAAAAAATCGGAAAAAACTGAACATGCTATTTTTGTGATTAAAATAAAAACAACAAATTATGTGTTTCAATAAAATTGATGATGCAAAATAAAAGAACTGCTCGTAGCTCCCAATTTATTAAAATAGTATTACACAAATTATATTTTATTTTTTATTTTTTTTATCCTCACCTGAGGACACCTTTTCATTTTTTGTTCAGATAGAGTGGGAGGGAGAGAGAAGAAGAGAGAGAGAGAGAGAGAAACATCGACGTGAAAGGGACACATCGAGTGGCTGCCACCCGCACGACCAACCAGGGCCGGGGACAAACTGCAACTGAGGTACGTGCCCTTAGCGGGAACCGAACCCGGGTCTCTCCGGACCGCAGACCGATGCTCCAACTGCTGAGCCAAACTGGCCAGGGCCACAAAATATATTTTCATCTAAATCCTTTCCAAATCCATTACATAAAAGTCTTAGATATACATTTAAGTTTGTTGTAATTAGCCAAATTGGTCTCTACTGGTGGGATGAACCCAGTTTTTTTGGGGCATCCTTCAGAAGCACAACTCTTAGAGTTACTATAGAATTTAAGCTTTCCTTCTTTCTTTTTTCCCCCTAGTAACTGATGGATTAAAAAATAAGTTGGTTGATTTTGATAAAAGAGTACTCCTGTGTACGTCTTGTGTTGTGTGGCAGAAAATGTTATTTTTGTTCATTCTCCTCCCCTTCCTTTTAGGGTTAGATCCCTTCCCTCTTTGAATTTTTTCAAGGACACATGGCTACCTAGTTAGAGACTATATTTTCCAGCCTCCTTTGAAGCTAGGTGTCACCATGTGACTAAGGTCTAGGTCTAGCCAATAAGATATGAGTAAATGCGGACCATGCAACTTCCATGTCACTTCCTTCCCATGGATGGGAAACTGACAAAGACAACATCTTAGGGAATTGTGGAGACACAAGGTAGAAAAAACCTGCGTCTCTGGATCACTTTGTAGAACAGAGCTTCCCCATTAGCCCTGGACTGTGACATGAGAGTAACATAAACTTTTACTTCACTCTTTTCTTGGGGCAGTCTTTTTGTCTCAGCAGCTTAGCTTATAGTCTAGCTAATACAGACATTGAGAGATGATAGTGGCCTTGCTAGTCCCTGGAGCCTGGTTGTGGGGAATAGATATATAGGAAGAGCAAGAAGGGGGTAAGTAGAGGAAGAGAGGGTCAAAAGTAGCATTGCTCCATGTTACCTTGTACTCTGGATGGTTGACACTTCACTGTTGAGAGAGGAGAATTTCCTTTTCAAAATCCAAAGGACTGAGAGAAAAAATACAAAATTCACCTGCAGGGATGACGCAGACCAGGAAGAATGCAAGTTAAAATAATGTACTGTGTCCATTATACACTGCACACAACTCCTACTTTACTGCACATGGGACTGAATTGGTAGCGGGTAGAAAAATCAAACCATACAATAGAGAAAATGCATGCCCCTTGTTCTGTCTTGCACCCAGCATTTCTGGTGCTTCTTTGGTCAGGACCACTGGAGCATCATACTCACACAGATAATGGCACAGACAGGACCAAGGAAACCCCAGATGAATCCTTGTTTCAGGTGGAGCCAGCAGCTGGGAACAATGGGAAAAGGGACACAAAGAAAGATCAGAGAAAGCACATGAAACAAACATGAAATGACACCTTTCCTAATAGAGAACTTTTCCAACATTGTCTGAATATGTCACCTGATGGCAATAAAGGGTTTGATTGTTCACCACCATGTGTTAATGCTACATCAAACATTTTATAAGCACATTCCTGTTGAATTTTCTTCTTTTTTTTTATTCCTCACCTGAGGATACTTTTCTATTTATCATCACATAGAGTGGTAGGAAGGGAGAGAGAGAGACAAAGAGAAACATTGATGTGATAGAGTCACATCGACTGGTTGCCTCTTGCACGACCTGACTAGGGCCAGGGATGAACTGCAATCGAGGTATGTGCTCTTGACCATAGTCAAACATGCAACTCATTGGTCTGCGGGCCAACGCTCTAACTGCTGAGCCAAACTGGCCAGGGCAGTCCTGTTGAATTTTCATACCATCTTCACGATGGTGGGACAATGGTGATAATTATCTCCATTTTGCTAAAGAGGAATCTGAGAGCTGAAAACTTCAAATTATGGGATAAAGCTGATACTTAACCACAAAACTCCCTCCTTTCCGAACCTTCTAAGCTCTTACTGCCATTTTTCCCTGCATTAGAGAAAAGGTCAGAGCTCTTAGACTCAAGGGAAAAGAAGAATGCATTGCTGTGGATATCTTAATCACCATCATTAATGCTGCCCCGTAGACTGTCCATGCACAGGGTTAGAGTCAAGCTCACCGATCAGGTGTTCCATAAAGGTGAGGCCTGGATGCTGCGGAAATGGCCACGATTACAGCTGGGACTCCATAGCCGACTGGGAACATGAGCCACTTCATGAGTCTGTTCACACTGGAGTAGTTAACCACAGTCAGGTTGCGTGCAGTGAGGAAGAGATGCAGACCCTCTAGCAGCATCCAGGTGAAGGCGGCCAGGTAGAGATAGTGTAAGGCACCAGCAATGATGGCGCACAGCACCTGGTGGAGGAGCGAGAGTCATCCAGTGGGATACTTAAGGTGTGATGTGAACTGAGGGCCTCTCCTTTATACTGGCAATGAGTTCAGAGCATCTGACATTAGACCAAGGTCATCAAAAGTAAAGGTGTTTGTAAAAGGGATCCAAATTGGAAAGGAGGAAGTGAAACTGTCATTATTTGCAGATGACATGATACTGTACATAGAAAACCCTAAAGATTCCATAAAAAACTACTAGACTTAATAAATGAATTTGGCAAAGTAGCAGGATACAAAATTAACATCAAGAAATCGACGGTATTCTTATACACCAATGATGAACTCACAGAAAGAGAAACTAGAAAAAATCCCATTTACCATTGCGGCAAAAAAAATTAAGATACCTAGGAATAAACTTAACCAAAGAAGTAAAGGACCTATTCACAGAGAACTACAGATTATTGAAAAAAGAAATAGAGGAAGATATAAAAAAGTGGAAGCATATACCTTGTTCATGGATTGGGAGAATTAACATCATTAAAATGTCCATACTACTCAAAGCAATCTATAGATTCAATGCAATCCCCGTCAAAATACCAATGACATATTTCACAGAACTAGAACAAATACTCCAAAAGTTTATATGGAACCAAAAAGACTCCAAATAGTCGCAGCAATCTTGAAAAAAAGAAGAACAAAGTAGGAGGGATCACAATACTGGATATCAGGTTATACTACAAAGACATTGTAATCAAAACAGCCTGGTATTGGCACAAGAACAGGCATATAGATCAATGGAACAGAACAGAGAACCCAGAAATTGACCCAAGTCATTAAACTCAATTAATATTTGACAAAGGTGGCAAGAGCATACACTGGAGTAAAGACAGCCTCTTCAATAAATGGTGTTGGGAAAATTGGACAGCTACACATTAAAAAATGAAGCTAAATCACCAACTTACACCATACACAAGAATAAACTCAAAATGGATAAGAGACTTAAATGTGACTCGTGAATCCATAAAAATCCTAGAAGAAAATATAGGCAACAAAATTTCAGACATCACATGCAGCAGAATTTTCACTGATACCATGCCTAAGGCAAGAGAAAGAGGAAAAAATGAACACATTGGACTACATCAAACTAAAAAGCTTCTGCAGAGCAAAAGAAACAAGCATCAAAATGGAAAGGGGAACCCACTATATGGGAGAGCATAATTGCCAATGAAACCTCAGATAAGAGGTTAATTTCCACAATACTCATACAACTCAACAAAAAGAAGACAAAGAATCCAATTAAAAAATGGGCAGAGATGACTGACTGGTGTGGCTCAGTGGTTGAGCGTCAATCCATGCACCAAGAGGTCGCCGATTTGTTTCCCAGTCAGGGCACATGCCCAGGTTGTGGGTCCAATCCCCAGTGGGGGGCATGCAGGAGGCAGCCAATCGATGTTCTCTCTCATCAATGTTTCTCTCTCTCTCTCCTTCCCCTTCCTCTCTCTCTAAAATAAATAAAGAAAAAAAAAGTAAAGGTGTTTTGTAATCAATGTCAGCGCTATCCACTGTAGCACCTCCTCACCAATCTCTCCGAGAAACCGAAGCTGTTTTATTAAGGTGTCCAATGTAGCATGGCTGCATGAACTCCACATCCCCTAGTGGGGAGAGTGGTCATTTAGGGCACTGTCAGTACCTTATTCTCTGTTCTGTCGATGGCCGTGAGGAAGAGCAGGTGGGCCAGGAAGAGGCAGAGCGAGAGATGCAGGTGCAGTGAGGTGCTGGTGTTCTGGATGGCTTTGCACAGCAGGAAGGTGAGGACTGCCAGGAAGAGGCACAGGAGAGAAAGGCTCAGCCCCACATAGGTGATCACAGCCAGGGCGGGATCCTCCTCCTGGGACCCAGCAAACAGGAGATATCAGTCACACATTCCTGCTCTGGAATTATGGTTCCCCACCTTGGAACAGCACATTGTCAGCACAGGCACAAAGCCAAATGAAAGTGTGAGAGGTGTCTATAAGACTGTCTTTTTTCCCCAGCTTTATTGAGGTATATCTAATACACAAAATATTACACATATTGAGTACGTGCATTTAGATAAGTTTGAATATAGGCATATATCATGCTATCATACCCACAATCAAGGTAATAAACCCATCAGTACCTCCAAAAGATTTCTTGTGTCCCATGTTTTTTCTTTATTTGTAGTAAGAACACAACAGGAGATCTACCCCTCTTTGGAAGTTATTAACCTCCTAATGTTAATAGGCTCTATACAGCAGAATTCAAGTTGAAATGAACTGGTATGCCAGACTCAGTCTGCACCCAAAGAGACACAAGAAGCTCTGTGTAGCAGAGATTATTAATCTCTTCACACACACCTGTACCTGTCCTCTGGCTGCTTTCTGTGAATCCCAGTGACTGCCGCCACAAGAGCACGCTTGGACACACCAGAGCAAGTCACAAGTGCCAGGGTGTTAATGACCCTGGAAGCTGCCCTCAAACAATAACAGTTGGGGAATTGGTAGATAATACCCCAGCTCATTCCACCTCTTGTGGGAAGGATCTGAAATCTCCCAGAAGAACCCAATGGGATTGAGCCCCAGTTGTCCATGGAGGTAACTTTCTCTTTGATGCATTCTTTCCTGGCTGCCTTCTTTTCTCTGTCTTCTTCTTTTCTTACTGTCCCACTGATGTTTCCTGGGCTTACCTCCAATAAAAATTACTTTCCCACAAATTCTTTTTTCTTTTTTAATCCTCACCCGGGGATATTTTTCCATTTATTTTCAGATAGAGTGGGAGGGTGGGAGGGAGAGAGAGAGAAAGATTAATGTGAGAGAGACATATTGATTGGTTGCCTCCTACATGACCCTGACCAGGGCTGGGGATCAAACCTGCAACCGAGGTACATGCCCTTGACTGGGAATTGAACCTGCAATTCTTTGGTCCAAGGGCTGATACTCTAACCACTGAGCTAAACTGGCCAAGGCCCTCAAATTCTTATCTCAGGATCTGCTGGTGGGGGGCCCCAAACTAAGATACTCTATCTAATTCAGCTCTTGGGTACTCATATAATTAAAGACAGGGGCCAGGGATCTGATGAGCCACACAAACTTAGCCAGACACACTAATGGGAAATGATACTCACCATCCCTTATAATTACATGGAGATTTTTACTTTTTTCAATGTCACTTTATAGAACTCTTATAGAATTTTGAATCCTTTGCTTTTTTAACCTTAAAATTGTGAAGTGTAACACATACACAGAAAAAAGCATAAAAGTAAATCTATCATATGATTAATAATTATTAAACAAATACTGATCATGAACTAGCCTGTGGACATTATCCCAGAAGCTCTTCCTAATTGCAAACCACCTTCTCCCCTAGAGGTACGTATGATCCTTTTATCGTAAAATTTACCACGTATATATTCAAACCCTGAGACTATAATTTAGTTGTGTCTGTTTTTAAACTTTATATAGATGGAACAGTACTCTGTGCCACAAAGTCACTCACAAAACCATGATAATAGAGACTCTACCATCTTGTAGCTGCACCATCTGGAGTATGTTGCTTCCTCATCACTCTGGAGGGTCCCATGTGGAACTATTTATGCTTTATCCCAGAAAGGTAACATTGCTTTTAATAGCCGTGACAGGAAACAAACTAGAAACTTATCAACTGTAGAATAAGTAAATTGTAGTATAGTCATGCAAGGGAATATTATACATCAATGAAAATGAATAAACTAAGGCTATGCTCAACTCATAGATGAATTTCATAAATGTAACAATGAATAAAAGAAGTATTTTATGTCTTTAAACCTATTTCACCTTCCCCATGGCCTGTGTAATAGGAGAGATCAGAGATTTCCACCAAGTGTTGTTCTGGGGTACCACCTCCACCTCTGAGAAGAGTAGATGAATGCAGGACTTTCTATGTGCTGTCACCCAGCCTATGTTATCAATAAGTTCTCCAACCCCACTTCTAGGATATATGTCCAGTCTGACCTTTTCCCACCACCTCCACTGCTGCAACCTCAACCCCAACCACCATCATCTTTCTGTGAGTCTACCCTTGACCACTGTTCATTCTTTATATTATTATTTTTATTTTTAATTACCTTTATTGTTGAATGTATTACAGATGACCCCCCCTATTCCCCTTATTGACCACCCCCTCACCAATCCCGTCCCCCTCCTGCCTTCCCCACATTATTGTCTGTGTTCATTGGTTATGTACATATGCATAGAAGTTCTTCCTGCCCTCCCTCCCCCCTTCCCTTTGAGGTTCATCAGTCTAACAACCAATTTGTACTTCTAAATTCCTTCATCTTTTTCACCCATCCACCCAACCCCCTCTCATCTGACAAGCTACAAAAAGTTCTCTGTATCTATGAGTCTGTTTCTGGTCTGCTTGCTCACTTTGTAGATTCAATTGTTGATAGACATGTATTAATTGCCATTTTATTGTTCATATTTTTGTTTTTCGCCTTCAAGAAGACCCTTCAGTATTTCATATAATACTGGTTTGGTGGTGATGAACTCCTCTAGCTTTTCCTTGTCTGGGAAACTCTTGATATGTCCATTGATTCTAAATGATAGCTTTGCAGGATAGAGTATTCTTGGTTGTAGGCCGTAGCTTTTCATCACCTTGAATATCTCTTGCCACTCCTTTCTGGCCTGCAAAGTTTCTTTTGAGAAATCAGCTGACAGTCTTATGGGAGCTTCTTTGTAGGTAACAGACTGCTTTCTCTTGCTGCTTTTAAGATTCTCTCTTTGGCCCTGGCCGGTTTGGCTTAGCAGTTTGAGCATCGGCCCGCGGACTAGAGAGTCCCGGGTTCGGTTCCTGCTAAGGGCAAGTACCTTGGTTGCAGTTTGTCCCCGGCTCCAGTTGGGGTCATGTGGGTGGCAACCACACAATGTGTCTCTCTCACATCAATGTTTCTCTCTCTCTCTTCCTCCTTTTCTCCCTCCTGCTCTATCTGAAGATACATGCAAAAAAATGTCCTCGGGTGAGGATAAAAGCAAAGCAAAACAAAACAAAAAAGATTCTCTCTTTGTATTTAACCTTTGGTATTTTGATGATGATGTGTCTTGGTGTGGACCTCTTTGGGTTAAACTTGTTTGGGACTATCTGTGCTTCCTGGACTTGTATGTCTGTTTCCTTCACCAAGTTAGGAAAGTTTTCTGTCATTATTGTTTCAAATAGGTTTTCAATTTCTTGTCTCTCTTCTCCTTCTGACACTCTCAAGATGTGAATGTTGGCACACTTGAAGTTGTCCCAGAGGCTCCTTACACTATCCTCATTTTTATGGATTCTTTTTTCTTTATGCTGTTCTGATTGGGTGTTTTTTTTTTCAGCTTCTTTTATTTTATTTATTTATTTAACATTTAATTTATTTTTTTTGTTACAGATGTTTCTACTTTCCCCCCATTAACACCCTCCTCCCCCTCCCTCCCCGCCCCGTCCCCAGCTTTGTTGTCCATGCCCATTGGTTATGTATACATGCATATAAGTTCTGTGGTTTATCTCCCCCCACCCCCTCTTCTGGCGATTGTCAGTCTGTACCCAACTTCCACATCTCTGGGACTACCCTGTTCCTCAGACTGCTATGTTCATTATATTCCACAAATATGTGACATCATATGATATTTATCTTTCTCAGCTTGGCTTGTTTCTCTTAGGATAATTGTTTCCAGGACCTTCCATGTTGTCTCAAAGGATAAGAGATCTTTCTTTTTTACAGCTGCATAGTACTCCATTGTGTATATGTACCACAGCTTTTTTATCCATTTGTCTACTGATGGACACTTGGGCTGTTTCCAGATCTTAGCTATTGTAAATAGTGCTGCTATGAACATGGGGGTACATATATTCTTTCTGATTGGTATTTCAGGCTTCTTAGGGTATATCCCTAGAAGTTGGATCACTGGGTCAAATGGTAATTCAATTTTTAATTTTTTGAGGTAACACCATAGTGTTTTCCATAGTGGCTGCACCAGTCTGCATTCCCACCAGCAGTGTACTAGAGTCCCCTTTTCTCCACACCCTCGCCAACACTTGTTGTTTGATTCTTTGTTGATGGTGGCTATTCTGACTGGTGTGAGGTGATACCTCACAGTTGTCTTAATTTGCATGTCTCTGATGATTAGTGATGTTGAGCATTTCTTCATATGTCTCTTGGCCATTTGTATGTCCTGTTTGGAGAGGTGTCTATTTAGTTCCTCTGCCCATTTTTTAATTGGGTTGTCTTCCTTTGTTGAGTTGTATGAGCACTCTATATATTTTGGAAATTAATCCCTTATCTGATGCATCATTGGCAATTATGCTCTCCCATATAGTGGGATCCCTTTCTGTTTTGATGGTTGTTTCTTTTGCTGTGCAGAAGCTTTTGAGTTTGATGTAGTCCCATGTGTTCATTTTTTCCTTTGTTTCTGTGCTTTAGGTGATGTATCAGTGAAAATTCTGCTGCATGTGATGTCTGAAAATTTGTTGCCTACATTTTCTTCTAGGATTTTTCTGGATATATGAGTCACATTTAAGTCTTTTATCCATTTTGAGTTTATTCTTGTGTATGGTGTAAGTTGATAGTCTAGTTTCATTTTTTTTGCATGTAGCTGTCCAATTTTTTCAACACCATTTATTAAAGAGGCTGTCTTTACTCCATTGTATGCTCTTGCCTCCTTTGTCGAATATTAATTGAGCATAATGTTTTGGGTCAATTTCTGGGTTCTCTTTTCTATTCCATTGATCTATGTGCCTGTTCTTGTGCCAGTACCAGGCTGTTTTGATTACAGTGGCATTGTAGTATAACCTGATATCCGGTATCGTGATCCCACCTACTTTGTCCTTCTTTTTCAAGATTGCTGTGGCTATTCGGGGTCTTTTTTGGTTCCATATGAACTTTTGAAGTATTTGTTCTAGTTCTGTGAAATATGTCCTTGGTATTTTGATGGGGATTGCATTGAATCCATAGATTTGGATAGTATGGACATTTTAATGATGTTAATTCTTCCAATCCATGAACAAGGTATGTGCTTTCACTTTTTTATGTCTTCCTCTATTTCTTTATTCAATGTCCTGTAGTTTCTGCAAATAGGTCCTTTACTTCTTTGGTTAAGTTTATTCCTAGGTATCTTAATTTTTTTGCTGCAATGGTAAATGGGATTGTTTTTTTAGTTTCTCTTTCTGTGAGTTCATCATTGGTGTATAAGAAATCCATCGATTTCTTGACGTTAATTTTGTATCCTGCTACTTTGCCAAATTCATTAATTAAGTCTAGTAGATTTTTGATGGAGTATTTAGGGTTTTCTATGCATAATATTATGTCATCTGCGAATAATGACAGTTTCACTTCCTCCTTTCCAATTTGGATCCTTTTTATTTTTTCTTCATGTCTGATTGCTGTGGCTAAGACTTCCAGTGCTATGTTAAATAAGAGTGGCAAAAGTGGGCATGCTTGTCTTGTTCCTGTTCTTAAGGGAAATGTTTTTAGTTTTTGTCCATTGAGTATGATACGGCTGTAGGTGTTTCATATATGGCCTTTAATATATCAAGATATGATCCCTCTATTCCCAAATTGCTGAGTGTTTTTATCAGAAATGGGTGCTGGATTTTGTCGAATGCTTTGCAGCATCTGTTGATATGATCATATGGTTTTTATCTTTCATTTTGTTTATGTGGTGTATCACATTTATTGATTTGCAAATATTGTACCAGCCTTGCATCCCTGGGATAAATCCCACTTGGTCATGGTGAGTAATTTTTTTTGATGTATTGCTGGATCCAATTTGCTAGTATTTTGTTTAGGATTTTGGCATCTATGTTCATCAGGGATATTGGCCTGTAGTTTTCTTTCTTTGTAGTGTCTTTATCTGGTTTTGGAATTAGAATTATGCTGGCCTCATCAAACAAGTTTGGAAGTCTTCCTTCTTCTTGAATTTTTTGGAATAGTTTGAGGAGAATGAGTGTTAGTTCTTCTTTGAATGTTTGGTAAAACTCCTCCGTGAAGCGGAAGAGTCTTATTTGCTGGAAGAGTCTTGATTATATCTTCAATTTCCTTCGTTGTTATTGGTCTGTTCAAATTTTCTATCTCTTCTCGGTTCAGTTTTGGGAGACTATGTGTTTCTAGAAATTTGTCCATTTCGCTTAGATTGTCGAATTTGTTGCTGTATAATTGTTCATAGTATTTGTTAATGATCCTTTGTACTTCTGTGGTGTCAGTTATTACTTCTCCTCTTTCATTTTTGATTTTGTGTATTTGGGTTCTCTCTCTTTGTTTCCTGGTGAATCTAGCTAAGGGTCCATCTATCTTGTTTATCTTTTCAAAAAACCAGCTCTTTGTTTCATTGATCCTTTGAATTGTTTCTCTGGTCTCCATGTCTTTTACTTCTGCTCTGTTCTTCACTATTTCCTTCCTTCTACTTGCTCTGGGGTTTTCTTTTTGTTTACTTTCTTGTTCTTTAAGTTGTGAGGTTAGGTAGTCAATTGGAAATTTTTCTTGTTTCTTGAGGTGGGCCTGTAGTGCTATGAACTTCCCTCTCAGAACTGCTTTCGCTGCTTCCCATAGATTTTGTGTTGTCGTGTGTTCATTTTCATTGGTGTCCAGGAAGTTTTTAATTTCTTCCTTGATCTCCATGGTAACCCATTCATTGTTCAATAAAATGTTATTTAGCCTCCATGTGTTCAAATGTCTTTGCATGTTCTTCTTGCAATTGATTTCTAGTTTCATGCCATTGTGATCTGAGAAGATGCTTGATATGATTTCAATCTTCTTGAACTTGTAGAGACTTAGTTTGTGTCCTAACATGTGGTCTATCTTTGAGAATGTCCCATGTGCACCTGAGAAGAATGTGAATTCTGCAGTTTTGTGGTGTAATTCTCTGTAGATATCTATTAAATCCATTTGATCTAGTGCTTCATTTAGAATTTCTGTTTCCTTGTTAATTTTTTGTCTAGATGATCTATCTAGTAATGTCAGTGGGGTGTTGAAGTCCCCTGCTATGATTGTATTGATGTTGATTTCTCCTTTGAAGTCCTCCAGAAGATTTTTAATATATTTTGGTGCTCCTATATTGGGTGCATATATGTTTACCAAGGTTATATCTTCCTGTTGGATAGACCCTTTCAATATTATGTAGTGGCCTTCTTTGTCTCTAGTTATGGTCTTCATTTTGAAATCTAATTTATCAGATATGAGTATTCTTAACCCAGCTTTTTTTTTCCTTTCCATTTGCTTGGAAGATTTTTTTCCATCCCTTTACTTTCAACCCATGTGAATCTTTTGTTGTGAGGTGGGTGTCCTGTAAACAACATATATGTGAATCATGCTTTCTTATCCAGTCAGCTACTGTGTTTCTTTTTATCGAAGCATTCAGTCCATTTACATTTAAGATGATCATAGATATGTACTTATTTATTGCCATTTTTGTTCAGTGTGATTATATTTTTCTTCCTATTTCTTCTACTAATTACAGCAGTCCTTTTAACATTTCTTGCAGTGATGGTTTGGTGCTAATATATTCCCTCAGCCTTTTTTTTTTTTTTTTTTTTTGTCTGGGAAGCTCTTTATTTGACCTTCTATTTTTAATGATAGCCTTGCTGGGTAGAGTAGTCTTGGATTCAGATCCTTGTTTTTCATAACCTTGATTACTTCATGCCTGTTGTGTTTCTTTTGAGAAGTCAGCTGATAGCCTTATGGGGGTTCCTTTGTAGGTAACCTCTTGTTTTTCTCTTGCTGCCTTTAGGATTCTCTCTTTGTCTTTAATTTTTACCATTTTAATTATTATGTGTCTTGTTGTGGGCCTGTTTCGTTTCTTCTTACTTGGGTCTCTCTGTGCTTCCTGAACTTGAATGCCTTCTTCCTTCACCAAGTTAGGAAAGTTTTCTGTCACTATTTCTTCAAATATATTCTCTACCCTTGCTCATTTTCTTCTTCTTTGGGGACTCCTATGATGCGAATGTTATTACGTTTCCAGTTGTCCCACAGTTCTCTTAAGCTATCTTTTTGTTTTTTAATTGTTTTTTCCTTTTGGTTTTCTGATTGATGATTTTTTCTACCCTGTCTTCTAATTCACTGATCCGGTCCTCTGCTTCCTCTACTCTGCTGGTCAGTCCTTCCAATGTGTTCTTTATTTCTGCTATGTCATTCTTCATTTCCACTTGGTTGGTTTTCAGTTTTTCTATATCTTTACTCATGGTGTTGATGTCTTTACTCATGCTGTTGAGCTTCCTCAAGATCATGGCTCTGAACTCTACCTCTGATAACTTGCTTAACTGCATTTCATTTATCTCATCTTCAGTAGAGGTCTCTTGTTCTTCCATTTGGGATTTGTTTCTTTGTTTCACCATTTTGGCTCTCTCAGTGGGTTTTGGAGGCTGCCAAATTTTCCTGTGGGTGTTGGTGTTCTGCTCTTTGTGGGTCCCTCTACTGGGTTTGGATGAGCAGGGGGGTGGCGGGGGCCCTGGTTAAACACAACTGTCAAGTCTTACTTTCCTGGGTAGATTTGCAAGCCCAGGAAATGTTCAGTTACTTTCTAGCTTTTTGCCTGGAGGCTATTAGTCCCAGTTACTTGAAAAGCCTTGGGTTTTTAGTTGAATGAGAAACTCCCTCAGGTGTTCAGTAAGAGGATTTCCTGAGGGTGGGTCAGATGCTTGTTGTCAATGAGCCTCAATTTGCATTTCTTTGCTCACCTGGGTTGGGTTGAATCTCTGAGAGAGGGGCTGCCACAGCTCCGGGAAGGAGCAAGCTGGCCACCATTCTGTGTGGCCAGAAAGGAGCAAGCTGGCCACCATCCTTTGTGGCTGTGACTCAGCACAAACTCTGAGTGCCCTCCAAATCCTGGGTGTCCCCAAAGAGTTCCAGTCCGGTCCACCCTCCCTCTGTTGGAGCCCAAGGTGAGTGGCTGTAGCTATTTAGTGCTCTGTCACAGCCCTCTGCACTGTGAGGCTGCTTGGGATCTTAACTTCGAGGGCACTGCTCACAGCTAAGGCTGCTGCTGTCCTTGGGCTCCTAGACCACCACCCTCTTGCGCCTCTGCAGATCCTACCAGGCTTGTTCAGTGTCCCTGGTTGTATGGTCCTCTACCGCTGCTTTTCTGTTACTTTTTTCCGACGATTTGTCTTTATTTTAGTTGTAATTCCTGTTTGGTCCTGGGAGATCATCTGTGTAGCTTCCCTTCACTCCTCTGCCATTTTTCTTCTCTGATTGGGTGTTTTTTGTTTCCTATTCCAAATCGATGGTTTGCTTCTTGGCTTTACCTACTCTACTATTGATTCTCTGTAAATTATTCTTTATTTCAGTTAGTACATCCTTCATTTCTGACTGGTCCTTTTTTATGTTGTTGATGTTCTCATTATGTTCCTTGGAGTTCTCCTTAAGTTCCTTGAGCTTCCT
This sequence comes from Tadarida brasiliensis, assembly GCA_030848825.1. Taxonomy (NCBI): domain Eukaryota; kingdom Metazoa; phylum Chordata; class Mammalia; order Chiroptera; family Molossidae; genus Tadarida; species Tadarida brasiliensis. The sequence continues at coordinate 54,714,306 of CM061259.1, read as the reverse complement.
TATAACCAGTGTTTTGAATTCTGCATCTGACTGATTGCTTATCTTCATTTTGTTTAATTATTTTCCTGGAGTTTTGTTCTCTTCTTTCATTTGGGACATGTTTCTTTATCTTCTCATTCTGGCTGCCTCCCTCTGTTTATTTCTATGTATCAGGTAGCGTTGCTATGTCTCCTAGGCTTTGTAGGGTGGCCTATTGTTGTAGGTGTCCTGTAGGATCCAGTGGCACATCCTCTCTGATCATCCCAGCTGGGCACTCGAGGTACACCCCGTGTGTGGACTGTATACCCTTTTGATGTAATTTGGTCTTGATTGCTGTTGGCATGTCAATGGGAGGGATTTACTCAGGCTGATCAGCTGTAAAGACTGGCTGTGCCCACTAACCACTGACCTTTGACTACCTTGGAGGATCAGCTGTGTAGGGGCCCACCACACAGAGCAAGACTTACTTCATCAGGGTTCTGGTACCCACTGAGTCCACTCATTGAGTGTGTCACTTGTGGAGGTGGTTGGGTGGTTGTGCTTCGATGTGGTCTGAAGCTGTCCACTGGGTGTGTTGGCTCTGAGTCAAGGTCAGCCACTGCTTGTATTCTACCTGGGGCCACCCAGCATAAGCTACAAAGTGATCAGTAGATGGCTTCTTCTTGTGCTGGACTTGGAGTTGCCCAGGAAAAGCCAAGTTTTGAACCAAGGCTGGCTGCTTCTAGTGCCAGACCTGGGGCCACTTAATAAGAGGTAAGGGGCTCACTCAGACCAGATGCTGCTTGTTTGAGAAATTTTAGGAAAATCTGAAGCAGGATCCAAGACAGGTCAATCCTATGGTAAAGCCACTGGAAACAGCTTGGGTGGGCCCAAAAGTTGTGGGCGGCAGGGCCTCAGGGAATCACCAGGGCAGGGCAAACAGTATGAGCCAGGTTGCTGGCATCCCAGATATGGCGGCCATCTGTAGCCCCGGGGAAGGGCTTACCATAGGATTAATGGCCTCTGACAGTAAGTCTGTTGAAGAGAAAGCTGCTCCTCCAGCACTTGCCCCAATGCCAAACAACTCAGTTCTTCTCTGCATGTCTCTGGTGTGTTTCAAGCTGCTTCCCCCATGATGGAGCCTGGAGGGTGCAAGTCTGAGTAAGTTGGATCATGGGGCCCTTTAAGAGAAACTGCCTGCAGCCTGGCCGGTGTGGCTCAGTGGTTGATTATCGACCCATGCACCAAGAGGTCACCGGTTTGATTCCTGGTCAGTGCACATGCCCAGGTTGTGGGCCCAATCCCCGGTGGGGGGCATGCAGGAGGCAGCCAATTGATGTTCTCTCTCATCGACGTTTCCATCTCTCTCTCCCTGTCCATTTTTCTCTCTAAGAAAAACAATAGAAAAAAAAGGAGGAACTGCCTGCGGCTCCAGCAGCCTCAGCCTCCCTCAGCCTCAGTTCCTGCTGGGTTTTACAGCCAGAAGCTATGGGGACTTCTCTTCCTGGCACTGGAAACATGAGCTGGGCTCCTGGTGTGTGATAAGGACCCCTCACTCCTCAGGGAGTACCTTCCCAGCCGAGGTGTCCTGATTTTTATCTGCCACACGTGTGTGTGGGACGAGCCCATCCACACCTCTGCCCCTCCTACCAGTCTCGATGTGGCTGCTTCTTTAATTTCGTAGTTGTAGGACTTCCATTCAGCTCGATTTCAGGTGGTTCTGAATGATGGTTGTTCTGTAGTTTAGTTGTAATTTTGATGTGGTTGTGGGAGGAGACGATACCATATTTACCTATGCTGACATCCTGACTGGAAGTCTGCACTGTTCATTCTTTTTTTTTTTTTTTATCCTCATCCGAGGACATTTTTCCATCTTTTGTTCAGATAGAGTGGGAGGGAGAGAGAGGAAGAGAGAGAGAGAGAAACATCGACGTGAAAGGGACACATCGAGTGGCTGCCTCCTGCACGACCAACCAGGGCCGGGGACAAATTGCAACTGAGGTACATGCCCCTAGCAGGAACCGAACCCAGGTCTCTCTGGACCACAGGCCGACGCTCTAACTGGTGAGCCAAACCGGCCAGGGCTGCACTGTTCATTCTTGACCTGAGAGTCAGAGGGATCTTCTAATGATGTAAATATGCAGCATCCCTTATGAAAACCCTCCATTGCTTTCCCATTGCAACTTGAATGAAATATAAATTCCTGATATGACATTCAATGTCTGGCACATTTCTCCTACTTCCATCTCTCCAAACTTGCTCGCTCCTAACTCCTCTCATTCACTCTTCTCCAGCCACACTTCTTTCTGGAACACACCAAATTTGTTCTCTTTTCAGGGTCTTTATACATACTTGTATCTCTTCTTCAGATGCTCTTCCTGAGACCCTTTCCTACTGGATTTTTTTTTTTCATTGAGGTAAAATCCAAATAATATAAAATAACCATTTTACAGTGTACAGATCAGTGGCATTTAGCATGTTAAGTGTTGTGCAACCACTACCTCTGTGTAGTTCCAAAATATTTTCATCACCCTCAAAATAAAACCCCATGCCCATAAAGCAGTTACCCCATTCATTCCTGCCCCCAGCCTCTGGCAACCACCAATTTGCTTTCTGTCACTATGATTTGCCTATTCTGGATATTTCATGTCAGTGAATCATACAATATCTGGTCCTTTGTATCTGGTTTCTCTCACTCAGCATGATGTTTTCAAGGTCTATCCACATTGTAGTACTACTTACTCATAAGAATCAGATTTCAGCTTGCATATTTAATCTTTCTCCGACTATTCTATCTAAAGTGGCATGCCTCTCCAGTCACTCTGGTCCCTTGCTCATTTTCATTTTCTTTACAGCACTTATCACCACCTGGTAGGGGCTCAAAAAGGATTAGCTAGAGGAATTAAATATTTACATCATACCTGGCTGGCAGAGGCCACGAGGACAGCAAAACTGGACAAATGAGTGCATTCACATATGGTGTGACTCTCATTCAACTGTACCAGGGAACAGCCATCGCTGGACCAGTGGCCGTCTTTCTCTGTGCTTTTCCAGAAGACACAGAAGACCATTTTGCTCAGGGGCTTCATCTGAAAATAGAATGGGCTCATTGTGTTCTTGCTCAGGAGGAACAACTCTTGAGTGCCGGTCTATGCCAGGGTGGAGAATGAGAACCAAGGCTGAGAGTGACTCAGGTGATTTCTATTTTAAGTGAAGAGGATGGCCACCAGGACACCTGCCCCCATAGCCCCATCTCTATTGGGATTTCACAAAACATAAAACAAGGTCATCTGTCTTTGTGGGACCTTGAATTTTACAAGATGTCATTGGTTTTATAACTTTATCCTCTACCACGAATCAGACAAAAAGAGGGCTTCAGGTCTTCTAAGGGCTTCAGGTCCAGATCCGAAAGCAGCGTGTCTCACTTCAGCCCATGTCCCATCAACCAGCTGGTAAAATTGCCCCAACTTAACTGTGGGGGGATGGGAGGGAGTTGATGGATAATATGGTGAGCACTGAATGTCCCTGCCATACAGCAGCCCTCTACTCTCCCGTAATTCTCACCCTGGGCACTGCCATGTGCTTCCCTGCCTTCTTCCTTCTCTCCATCTGTCCTGCCATGTATTTGTCCAGCTATCTTGGCTCATAAAATTGCTCTCCTCCCTGCTAAGATGAAGTGTCATTCTCTTCTACCCTCTCTAAGGCCAGGGGCATGAGGAATATGATGTGTTTCAGGCTACTTTGAGCAATGAATTGGGACATATATTCTTTCTTAGGCTTCTTAGGATATATTCCTAGAAGTGGGATCACTGGGTCGAACGACAGTTTGATTTTTAACTTTTTGAGGAAATTCCATAGTGTTTTTCATAGTGGCTGCACCAGTGTACATTCTTGTGGTGAGAACTTTAAAAATCTACTCTCTTAGCAACTTTCAAATATACAACACAATAAATAATTATTAACTAGAGTCACCATGCTGTACATTAGATCTCCCAGAACTTACTCTTTTTATAACTGGGAGCTTGTACCCTTTGGTCACCTTCACCTATTTCTCTCACCCCCAACCCCTGGCAACCACCAATCTATTCTCTGTTTCCATGAGCCTGGCCTTTTCAGATTCCACATATGAGTGAGGTCATATGGTATTTGTCTTTGCCTGACTTATGTCACTTGGCATAATGCCCTCACGGTCCATCCATGTTGTCCCAAATGGTAAGATTTTCTTCAATTTTTATTTTCTTAGCAGAACTGAAAGGGAAAGGAACAAACAAATTTTACCACATCTATGTCTGGATATTGCCCCTTGTGTCTTTAAGAGTTTGGATAGGAAATGGGAAAAGACAATGGATTAAATAAAAATTTTTTTCTGATTGATTATATAGTCTTAGTTAATACCAGCCTCCTGTGTAGAAATGAATATTATATCTCAGTTCAACTTTCAAAGATGTAGGAAGTACTGAATGATGCTGCCCAAGAAAAATAGCACGTGAGCCACTTATGTAATCTGAAAATTTCTACTAGCCACATTAAAAAGGTAAAAAAACAAGTCAAATTAATTTAATGATATATTTCACTTAATTCACTATATTCAAAATAATGTCTTTTTACTTTATAGATTTAACCTATTACATAATAGACTTAAATTTTAATTCAAACAAAATATTGTGAATATCTAATATGTTGCATTCCTACAGAGCATACATATGTCTGGTTAACACATAATTCTATAGGATGCTGCTCTAGGTTTCTTTCTCTTAACATGTCAATAAAAATCATTAAGAAGATTACTAAGTCTTCAAAACACTAAGTCTTTGAAATCTCAATCCAGACCTACCACATTTTATTTTAACTAATTAATTAATTATTTTCATGAACAAAAATGGGAATTTTATTCAAGATTTTTGTGGAATGTTGGGGTAAATGGTTAACATTGCAAAGCAAATTGCAGACTATTATTTTCCTATGATTAAAAAAAAAATCTCTTTTAAAGTCTCTGTTATTTCTCCAAACTTCCCCTTAATTTTCACTCTATCCTAATCTCTTCTCTGCCACACTCTCTCAACTCTACTTCTCCAGCCCTGGCCGGTTTGACTCAGCGGTTGGAGCGTTGGCCTGCGGACCAGAGAGTCCCGGGAACGGGTTTGGTTCCTGCTAGGGGCACGTACCAAAAAACAAAAACAAAACTCTACTTCTCCATTGTCCGCCCACCATTTCTTTTTTTCTATAGAGCAATTTTTCTTGCTCTTGGCACCTCTAATATACATACTGATCAAGAGTTAGGAAGTTACCTCATGACCAGGTGGGACTCACTATCCCTCACGGTGTTCACTTACCCTTTCTCCTTACTTTTTATTTCTGTATTCAAGCATCACGATCCATTTCTTTTATCTTCCCTTCATAGGCAAATCTGTGCCTCATGGGACTAGAGGTATTATTGAGGTGACCACTGACAAGCCGCAGTGGCAAATAAAGGGAAGGTGAAAGAAGGTGACTGATTCCTCACTATCTCTTCCCCTTTCACCTGCTACTGCTTTCTCCCTTTCCCCCATCTAGACTCTGATAAATAGAAACAGTTTCTGTTATAAACTAATTATTCATTAGTGAGGTGTGGTGAGAGATTGGGGAACTAAGGTTTAGGATAGTTTGGATGATAAATGCCAAAAACAAAGTTCCTGTCTTCTAGGATCACCCAATATAGTGAGACCCACTACATTTTAAATGCTTAATAGCTACAGGTAGCTCCTGGCTACCATATGGAACAGCACAGGTCTAGAACCACTGACTGTGAGGCTACGCCAATTGTTCCGTGAAACCCAAGCAAGCTCAAATGGCAGCTTTGACCTACCTTTACATGCTGAAAACTCAGATTCACTTTCTTGGAGAGAGATATGATCCTTTTGGGTCCAATAGCAGCACTTACTACCTGGGAGTTCAAGTAAACTCGATCTTTCTCACTTATCTCGCCAAAAAAAGTTGCATTTATAATATTTCCAAGAGAAGAGTATGAAATAAAGGCAACTGCATGGGGACCTGAGGAAACAGAAAAATAAAGTGCCACCACGATTCCTTCTGCCCCTTTTCCTGCCCCATACATATCATGCTCCCATGATGGCCACACCTGTGCTCAGGTGTGCCTAGAAAGTTCTCTCTTCCTCCCCAAATTCATCCTCAAGAACCAGTTCAATCTCAGCCTCTGGCTCAGGAAGTGTTAAGATGCTTCTCTCTCTGAACTTGCATTTCAGAGGCAGCCCCTGTCATGCCAATGAGAATTTAACTGTCTACTAATCATTTCATATGGATTGAGCTCTGTTTTTCCAACAGGCACTACATTTCTTGAGTGGCTATGCAGGAAACTTCATTTGTAAACCACAGGACTCCCAGCACAGTGCCAAGCATCTCCTTTATTTCCTAAAAAAGTTTAATTTATATTTCAACCACTCAGAAAAGTATAAGTGACATCGACACTTATAGATTTAACATATATTATTATTTTGCCATATTGGCTTCAGAATTATTTTTTTAAGGAAATAAAATGTTTTGGATATGGCTAAAGCTCCCACTATTTCATTTTCTTTCTTCCATCTCCAGAAATAACTATGAAGTTGAAGTGTAGTCTTTCCATAAATACTTTTGTAATTCTACTACATATGTTTGTTTCCATACAATATATAGTCTAGTTTTATGTGTTTAAAAATTCACATAAACAGTATTACACTTTGGATATCCTTTTGCAAATTTCTTTTGTCTCTCCAGTTAATGTTTTCAAGATTTAGTCATAACAATACATGTACATTTGGTTTATTTATTTCAGTTACTGTAGAGTGTCATATTATTTGGTACACTACAATTTATTTGTTGTAAAAATAAACAATAAAATTTTGATGAAAAGGAGAAAAAATGAAATAAAATTCATATACTATTCCATCACTTTGAGATAATCACTGTTGGAGTTCTGGATTTTTTTCTAGGTGTATATATGTGTATAGAGGCCATATACAGTGAGTAGTTAAGAGTCTAGGGGCAAGAACAGGGTTTCTGCATTCAAATCCCAGGTTTTCTACTTATTAGCTGTGCAGTTTCTCTAATCAGGCTTCTCTGGTCTTACTCCAGGGAACTTTAGTTTTTCTAAGTTAATGGAAATTTCTGTTGTCAGAATGAAACATCAGTAGGCGGTTGGGAAACCTCAGCAGGTGATATATCTGCCGGTTCTTATACATAGAAATTGCTTATTTTTGAGCAGAAATGTTCTGGCATAAGAGTAAATCACAAGCAGGAAAGAGAAGAGTGGTTGCAGAGGTTTCCAAGGTTGGTCTTTGTGGCCTTATGGGTTTGTTCTGTGAGATGGTTAATGGGAGGGAGGGTGTATCACATCTCCAATTACCTACAAAGCCTCAGTTCACACCTGGTATCCTGGTGTAATTGAATAGCACCCCCTTCCAATCTTAAAATTGTCACTGTTTGAAAATAAATTAGGAGGTCACTCTAGACCAGCAGTTCTCAACTAAGGGTGAGTCTGCACCTTCAAGGAATGCCGGGCAATGTCTGGGGGCATTTTTGGTTGTCAGAACTGGAGGAGGTTGCAATTGGCATACAGAAGGTAAAGGCCAGGGATGCTGTTCAACATACAGTAGGCCCCTCACTCCAGAGAATGACCTGGCCCCACATGTCAATAGTGCTGAGGTTGGGAATCTAGACAGAACCTGAAGGACAGAGAAATGACCCTCTATGAGCTTATTACACACCCATCAATGGGTTCTTTTCCTCATTAGTAACGTTAAGGCTTTAGCCTAAATGTGGATCTAATTAGATGAGCATTTGTTATTGTTCTCCAGAATTAATGGTTCCAGCCCTGAAAGGGATCCCAGTACAGTGAAGGAGACAGGGCCAGGTCAATCAACAGATACAACACAACATGGTAGATGCCAAGATAAGGTAGGTTCAAGATGCTGGGTTGCGAAGGCATAAACGAGGGGGGGGGGCTGGCTCTGGTGCTGTGATGGAAGTGGGGGTGCAAGTTGAGCTGTGTTAAAAGAAGAGTCAAAGTTCACCCCACGAAGTGATGGTTAGTATTCCTGGCAGAGAAACAGCCAACGCAAATGCTTGGAGGTGAGACCACAGGGCCCATTAGGGGGATGATAAATAGTCTGCTGCTGGGCACGTCTATGCCAGGTGATCCTCAAAGCACATGGAATAACACTGTGATGTCTGTAATTTATTAAAACAATTCAGCATAGACAGTTATTACGGGCTGAGCTGTGTCCTCCTGAGATCATATGTTGAAATCCTAACCCCTAGCACTCCAGAATGTGATCAAGGAACAAACTGGACTGAAGATGTGATATGGTTATCCTGTCTGTGAAGTGTTGCACACTCTACAAATTGCGAGTTACAGAGGAATCTGATGGCAATGCAAGTGTGAAATTATGTGGTTGGAAGTTGGCTCCCCTTCTCCACCCAGTCCATTCACAAATGAAGGCAGATTTAAGTACTTTTCTTCAGGGAGGGGAGAAAGTGACAGGGACTAATTGTCTCATGAGATTTTCTCAGATCAGAATGTGGTTTGCTGTCTGTGTTTTATTGTCTTTATTTTGAGATTTTTGGTGGATAGTACAGACAACTGTACCCATGTTTGCATGATTGGATTTCAAGACCCCATTTATCATGCTATAGCAGTTTCAGCTATATGGCAGTTATAGTAAATGTATTCTTGCCAAATTTAAAAATTGGAGATTTTCATGCAAACAACCCATTTTTGTTTTCTCTTGGGAAAAAAATCAGAGTGTTGGCAGTTACAAAATAGCCACAGGGATGTAAAATCCAGCATAGGGAATATAGTCAATAATATTGTAATAACTTTATGGTCAGGTGAATACTAGAATTATCGGGGGGTGGGGGGAAGATCACTTTGTTAGTTATATAAATGTTTAACCACTATGCTGTACACTTGAAACTAATATAATCCTGAATGTTAACTGTAATTGAAAAAAAAAGTGACCATACAGTGTGAAACAAATAAAGCTGATTTCTACCCCCCGCCCTCCAAAATCAGAGAGTCTAGTAACACTGGGACAATTAATTGTAACAATCTACTCCTTTGTGTACAGGTTGTAGCAGATGCTGTAGGCACCCTGACTTTATTTCCTTGGCACTCTTGGTTTCTTTACATGCTGATGGATTCTACTGAAGCAGCTGAAACTCTGCCTGGGAGCTTCCTCCAGTGAATGGATATGTTTGGTCTGCTCACAGGGCAGACTGGAAGGGTCTGGAAGTTAACTCCCCAGATGGGCCCTCAACCAGTGATGAATCAGAGCAGGTGGATAAATGGCTCAGCTCCCTCTCCTTGAGTGGGATAACTCAGTAGGATTGAGCCCCAGTTATCACCAGTAATGACCTGTTCACTAACATAACAATACCTGTATTGGCTGCCTTTTCTTCCCTCACCTCCCCTCTTCACAACTGGGGTAGTTAATTTTATGTGTCAACATGGCAAGGCCATGGTACCCAGATATTTAGTAAAACACCAGTCTGGATGTTGCTATGAAGGTATTTTTTTTCATTTCTCACCCGAGGATATTTTTCTAATTATCTTCAGATAGAGTGGGAGGGAAAGAGAGAGAGAAAGAGAGAGAGAGACAGAGAAATATCGGTGTGATAGAGACACGACTGGCTGCCTCCTGCACGACCCGACTGGGCCTGGGATGAACTGCAAGGGAGGTTCTTGCCCTTGACCAGAATCGAACCTGCGACTCATTGGTCCATGGGCTGATGCTCTAACTGCTGAGCCAAACAAGCCAAGGCCTATGAAGGTATTTTTTAGATGAGATTAATATTTATTGTTTGACCCATGCACTAAGAGGTCACCGGTTCGATTTCCCATCAGGGCACGTGCCCAGGTTGTGGGCCCAATCCACAATGGTGGGCATGCAGGAGGTGGCCAATCGATGTTTCTCTCTCTCTCCCCTTCCCGTCCTCTCTCAAATCAATAAAGAAAAAAAATATTAAAACTTTATTTATTTATTTGCATCCTGTAAAAATTTTTATTCTTTGCTTGAATTTTTATAGTGATATTTATTTTATTTTTTCAATTAAACTTTTTGGGGTGACGTTGGTTAATAAGATTATGTAGGTTTCAAATGTACACTTCTATTATACATGATCTGTACATTGCATTGTGTGCCCACTACCCAAAGTCAAATCACCTTCTGTCACCATGTATTTGGCTCCTTTTACCCTTTAATATCCCCATCACCCTCCTTCCCTCAGGTGACCAAAATACTGTTGTCTGTGTCTATGAGTTTCAGTTTTATATCCCACATATGAGTAAAATCATATGGTTCTTAGCTTTTTCTGACTGACTTGTTTTGCTTAGCATAATATTCTCAAGGCCCATCCATAGATAAAGAAGATGTGGTACATATGTATAATGGAAAACTACTGAGCCATAAGAAAAGATGAAATACTGCCATTTATAACAGCATGAATGGACCTTGAGAATAACATTTAAATAGTTAGGCTTGAGTAAAGCAGATTATCCTCCATCATGTGGGTGGGTCTTATCCAATCAGTTGAAGGTCTTAAGTAAAAGACTGACCTCCCCTGAGTAAGAGGGAATTCTGTCTCCGGACTGTCTTTGGACTTGAACTACAACATCAGTTCTTCCCTGGCTGTATTTTAGACTTGCTAGCCTCCACAATTACATGAGCCAATTCCTTGAAACCCGTCTCTTTCTCTCCACACACACATTCTATTGGTTCTGTTTCTCTGGAGAACCCTGACTAATACACTTACTGCTGCTTCTTGAGATCACCTCCTAAATAAATTCCTTACACTGGAACCCCTTACAATTGTCCTAGAAAGTGCTTCTGGGTGAACCCAAACTGAGGCACGGACAGAACAGCCCCCAAATTGCAAAGAAATCTCTTCCACGCTGAAGAAGAAAAAAGCTCTGCTTTGGGAAGATGTCATTTTTTTTTTTTTTTTTATTTAGTGGAAAAGACTCAACTGAAGCAATTTTAGGGTAACAAACCCATCAGGTAGGAACCTATTGGGGATGTTTCCTCATGACTCACAGTGCTATTGCTGTGTGTGTCTTAGGGATTCTGAATTCAGCCACCACATGTACCTGGTATGTTTCCCTGGATGATGTCATTACAATGGATGTCCAGTGAGTTCATTTGGACATTCAAGATGAAGTTCTTTCCTTCCTTGGAGCAATTGTCTGTAACAACTCGAGTTTCAATACCTGATAAGAAAAGCACCAGGTAAGCTTACCATTATTGTATGCACAGCAACAAAAACAGGCCACATTTACTGAATGTGTAGGAGGTGCTAGGCACTGGGCTATAAGCCTTATACATTGTCATCTTATGACAGCATCATATAACCCCATGAGGGACCATTATTCAGATGAGGGAACTGAGGTTCCGAAATTAGGGGTCTTCTCCAACACTTCCAGTTAAGATGGACGTAAACAGGATACTTGAATCCTCCCTCAATCACATTGAAAATACAACTAAATTACAGAACAACCATCATTCAGAGAACTGCCTGAAATATAGCAGAATGGAAGTCCTACAACTAAGGATATAAAGAAGAAGGCACATTGAGACTGGTAGGAGGAGTGGAGACATAGGGTGGGCTGGTCCCACACCCACGTGTGGCAGATAAAAATCAGGAGGGATATCTTGGCTACAGAGGTTACCCCTATGGAGCAAGGGGTCCCAGCCCTAAAACAGGCCCCTCAGCCCAGGGTTCCAGTGCTGGGAAGAGAAGTCCCTATAACTTCTGGTTGTAAATACCAGTGAGAATTGTGGCTGAGTGAGACAGAGGGTTTCTGGAGTCTCAGGCAGTTCCTCCTAAAGGGCTCATGCATGGATTTACTTGGATTCACTTGCTCTGAGCTCCAGAGCTGGGGTAGCAGCTCAAAAGACACCAAGGACATATGGGGAGGAATTGAAGAGTCTGGCATCAGGGTGAGAGTTGGAGAGGCAGCTTTCTCCCAGACAGAAATGCTGGCAGAGGCCATTGTTACTTTTCTGAGCCCTTTCCCCATAAAGCCAGCAGGTAGGCACCATATATGAGTCTCCGTCAAACTGGCTATCACTCTTTGCCCTGCCCTGGTGATTCCCTGAGACCCTTCCCCACCACTTGTTGGCACACCCAAGCTGTTTACAGTGGCTTTTCCATGTGAATGGCCTATCTTGGTTCATTCTTCAGACTTTCCCCAAACCTCTAAAACAAGCAGCATCTGGCTTCAGCATGCCCTGTACCTCTTGCTAAGTGGCAGCAGGCCTGGCATTAGCGGTCGCTGACCTTGGTTTGCAGCTTGGCCTCTCCAGGGCACTTCCAAGCACAGCACAAATAGCAACCATCTGCAGATTGCTTTGTAGCTCATGCTGGGTGGCTCTGGGCAGAACACAGGCAGTGGCTGACCTTGGCCTGCACCTCCTGGGAGGCCCCAGGGCCAGTTCACCTGATGAATAGCTTCAGACCACATCAAAGCACCACCCAACCACCCCCATAAGTGACACACTCAAGGGGAAGACTCTGCAGGCACCAGAGCCCTGCTGTGGGGTGGCCCATGCATAGCTGATCCTTCACAGTGGTCACAGCCAGTCTTTGAAGCTGATTGGCCTGTGGGTAAGTCCCTCTCACTGATGTGCCAACAGCAATCAAGACTCAAAACAGGTGGGTGTACATAGCCCACACAGGGGGGACTGCACCTGGAGTGCCCAGCTCAGGTGAATGGGGAGGCTGTGCCACTGAACCCTATAGGACACCTACTATATTAGGCCACTCTACCAAGCCTGGGAGACATAGCAGCTCTATGTAATATATAGAAACAAACACAGGGAGGTTTCCAAAATGAGGAGACAAATAAACATGTCCCAAATGAAAGAATGAAACAAAACTCCAGAAAAAGAACTAAACAAAATGGAGACAAGCAATCTACTAGATGCAGAGTTCAAAACATTGGTTATAAGGATGCTCAATAAACTTGGGGGAAGAGTAGATGAACTTAGAGAAAACTTCAACAGCAAAAATGAACATGGAAATCATAAAAAAAAACAACCAGTCAGACATGAAGGATACACTAACTGAAATAAAAACTAAGTTACAGGGAATCAACAGTAGAGCAGATGAAGCTGAGAATCAAAACAGCAATGTGGAATATAAGGAAGCAAAAAGCACCCAACAAGAACAGCAAAAAGAAAAAAGAAAAAAAATGAGGATAGTGTAAAGACACTCTGAGACAACTTCAAGTGTACCAACATTCACATCATGGGGGTACCAGAAGGAGAAGAGAGAGAGCAAGAAATTGAAAACCTATTAAAAAAATAATGAGAGAAAACTTCCCTAACTTGGTGAAAGAAATAGACATACAAGTCCAGGAAACACAGAGTTCCTAACAAGATGAACCCAAAGAAGCCCACAACAAGACACATCATAATTAAAATGGAAAAGGTTAAAAACAAGGAAAGACTCTTAAAGGTGGCAAGAGAAAAGCAGTTAGTTATCTACAAAGGAGCTCTTATAAGACTGTCAGCTGAATTCTCAGCAGAAACATTGCAGGCCAGAGGGATTGGCAAGCAATATTCAAAGTGATGAAAAGCAAGGACCTTTGACCAAGATTACTCTACCCAGAAAAGCTATCATTTAGAATCAGAAGGAGAAGAAGGAGGAGGAGAAGGAGAAGGAGAAGAAGAAGAAGAAGAAGAAGAAGAAGAAGAAGAAGAAGAAGAAGAAGAAGAAGAAGAAAGATAAAAAATATGAACAATAAAATGGCAATAAATACGTATTTAACAACATTTGAATTTAAAAAGCAAAATAGGCCCTGGCTGGTTTGGCTCAGCGGTTAGAGCATCAGCCCATGGACCAGAGAGTCCTGGGTTTGGTTCCTGCTAAGGGCACATACCTCGGTTTCAGTTTGGCCCTGGCCCCGGTTGGGGTTGTGTGGGTGGCAACCACTCGATGTGTCTCTTTCATGTCGATGTTTCTCTCTCTCTCTTCCTCCCTCTCTCCCTCCCGCTCTATCTGGAGATGAATGCAAAAAAAAAAAAAAAAATGTCCTCGGGTGAGGATTAAAAAAAATAATAAATGAAAAGCAAAATAGGAATTCCAAAATGTCGGTGGAGTGAATGGAAGCTACACAGACCATCTTCCAGGACCAAACTGGAATTACAACTAAAATAAAGAGAAATTATTGGGAAAAAGCAACAGAAAAGCAGCTGGCAACGACCCATATAACCAGGGACAGGAAAAAAGGAAACTGAATTGAGCCTGGTAAGTCTGCAAAGGCATGAGAAGGCAGGCTGGGAGCCCACAGACAGCAGCTGTTTTAGCTGTGAGCAGCTCCCTCAGGGTTAAAATCCAAAGCCAGCTCCACAGTACAGAGGGCCAGAGCACTAAATTAGCTACAGCAACTCAACTTGGGCTCTGGGAGAGGGAGGGTGGATTGGACTGGAACTGTGTGGGGACACTCAGGATTTGGAGGGCACTGAGAGTTTTTGCTGAGTCACTGCCACACAGGACAGTGGTCATCTTGCTTGGGGAGCCCCTTCCTGGAGCCCTGGGGAGAAGCAGGAGCCCCTCCCTCAGATATTTAACCCCACTCAGCTGGGCCAGAGAAATGCAAGTTGAGGTTCATTAACAACAAGCATCCACCCCACCCTCTGGAAATCCTCTTACTCTGAACACCTGAGGGAGTTTTTCATTCAGCTGAGGGCTACAACCCAAGGCTCATCAAATAACTGAGACCAATAGCGTCCAGGCAAAAAGCTAGAGGATAACTGAACCTTTCCTAGGCTTGCAAATCTACCCAGGGAGGTAAGACTTGACAGTGGTATTTAACGTGGGTCCTCCCATGTGGCAAAAAAATTATGATACCTAGGAATAAACTTAACCAAAGAATTAAAGGATCTTTTTGCAGAAAACTACAGAACATTGGAAAAAGAAATAGAAGAAGATATAAAAAAGTGGAAACATATACCTTGTTCATGGATTGGAAGAATTAACATCATTAAAATGTCCATACTACCCAAAGCAATCTATAGATTCAATGCAATCCCCATTAAAATACCAAGGACATATTTCACAGAACTAGAACAATATTCCAAAAGTTTATGCAGAACCAAAAAAGACTCTGAATAGCCACAGCAATCTTGAAAGAGAAGAACAAAGTAGGAGGGATCACAATACCAGATATCAGGTTATACTACAAAGCCACTGTAATCAAAACAGACTGGTACTGGCAGAAGAACAGGTATATGGATCAGTGGAACAGAACAGAGAACTCAGAAGTTGACCCAGGACATTGTGCTCAATTAATATTTGACAAAGCTGGCAAGAGCATACAATGGAATAAAGACAGCCTCTAATAAATGGTGTTGGGAAAATTGGACAGCTACATGTGAAAAGAAACACACAAAAAAACTAGACCACCAACTTACACCATAGACAAGAATAAACTCAAAATGGATAAAAGACTTAAACGTGACTCCTAGATCCATAAATATCCTGGAAGAAAAGGTAGGCAACAAAGTTTCAGAAATCAGACGCAGCAGAATTTTCACTGATACATTGCCTAAGGCAAGAGAAAAAAATGAAAAAAAATGAAAAAAATTAATATATGGGACTACATCAAACTAAAAAGCTTCTGCACAGCAAAAGAAACAAGCATCAAAATGGAAAGGGAACCCACTATATGGGAGAGCATGATTGCCAATGATACATCAAGTAAGGGGTTAATTTCCAAAATATATAGAGTGCTCATACAAGTCAACAAAAGGAAGACAAAGAACCCAATTAAAAAATGGGCAGAGGAGCTAAATAGACACCTCTCCAAACAGGACATACAAATGGCCAAGAGACATATTAAAAAAATGTGCAACATCACTCATCATCAGAGAGATGCAAATGGAAGGCTCTGTGAGGTATCACCTCACACCTATCAGAATTGCTGCCGTTAATAAATCCTCAAACAACAAATGCTGGCGAGGGTGTGGAGAAAAGGGGACTCTAGTACATTGCTGGTGCGAATGCACACTCGTGCAGCCACTATGGAAAACAATATAGTTTTTCCTCAAAAAATTAAAAATTGAACTGCCTTTTGACCCAGTGATCCTACTTCTAGGAATATATGCAAAGAAGCCTGAAACACCAATCAGAAAGAATAGATGTACCCCTATGTTCATGAGAGCACTATTTATAATTGCTAAGATCTGGAAACAGCCCATGTGTCCATCAATAGATGAATGGATAAAAAAGCTGTGGTACATATACACAATGGAACACTGTGCAGCTGTAAGAAAGAGAGATCTCTTATCTTTGGGATGACATGGAGGGCCCTACAGAGTATTTAAAAAAATTTTTTTAAATTGATTTTAGAGAGAGAGAAAGAGGAAGGGAGGAGAAGAGAGAGATAGAAACATCAATGAGAGAGAACATCGATTGGCTGCCTTCTGCATACCCCCCACTGGGGACCTGACCCACAACCTGGGCATGTGCCCTGACTGGGAATGGAACTGGTGACCTCTGGTTCATGTGTCGACGCTCAACCACTGAGCACACCAGCTGGGCGAGACCTGGAGAGTATTATGTTAAGTGAAATAAGCCAATCAGAGAAAGACAAATATCATATGACCTCACTTATTTGTGGAATATATAGTAATGAACAAAATATGCTGATGAACAAAATAGTCCCAGAGACATAAAAAGGAGTAAATTAAAATAATAAATAAAACAACAAAAAAAAAGAAAGAAGTATGGTTCAGATTGACAAACCTGGGGGGAGGGGGGAGGAATGAGATAAACCAAAGTACTTATATGCATGTATGCATAATCAATGGACATAGACAACAATGCATTGGCGGGGGCATGGCATAGGGAGGAGGGTATCGGGAGGATAAAAGAGAAACATCTTGAACAAAAATAAATAAATTATTAAAAAAATAAAAATTAAAAAATTAAAAAAAAATCAAAGGAAAAAAGAAAGAAGTATGTTTGAGACTAACAAACCTTAGAGGAGGGGGGCAGGAGTGGGAAGAGATGAGATAAACCAAAGAACTTATATGAATAACCAATGGACACAGACAACAATCCTGGGGGTCGGGGGGTCAGGAGGAGGGTGTCTAGGAAGAAAAAAGGAGAAACATCTGTAACCAAAAAAAAATTAATTAGTAAAAAAAAAAAAAAAAAGAAAAAAATTGATGGTTTATCTCTATACTGGGGAACCATGTTTCCAATAAAGATGAAGTCATGGAAGAATTCCAATGAAGAAACAAACTCATAAATAATTTAGCTTACAAAGAAGACTGGCTGTGTGGTTTGGAAACTGTTAAAGCTGGGCAATGGACGCAGCAGTGTTTTTTTCTTTTAACTATGTCTCCTTTTATTTATGTTAAAAAAGTTAAGAAAGGCAAATAAAATATCATAACAAAATAGGAATGATACTTTATAGGAATATGAAAAAGAATATTATTTAAATAAAGTTTTGTAATAAAAGATGAAAAATAGAATAATCAAAACTGTAGTTACCAGTCCTGGTTCTAAGTGTATTATCCCATTTTATAGATGGGGAGACTAGAGCTCACTGAGGTGAGGGCACTGGTTACTGATCAAACAATTAGAACCTGGCCAAATCAGGAAAGATGAGAGTTACTTGCAATTTGGAAAATGGTTTAATGTAGAATGAAAGTGTCCAGATTCTAGTTTTTCAAGATAGTTAGGTACTATATTTTATTTTCTGTTTTAAATTTAGTTTCATTATTATTATTTTTATAGAGCATAAAATATTTTATTATCTAAGTTGGTAAAACAAATATGGTTAGTTATGTATACAGCAATCCTTGATATCCCTGAACTGAATAAAAGCACAACAAACATTTCTGGAGGCCAATATAGTGATATGTATCAAAAGTCTAAAATGTTTTTTCCCCTAGACCTAACAACTCCTCCTTTATGAATTTATCCTAAGAAAATATCAAACAAATACACACAAATTGTTAGTGGTTTTATCACTAGATTGTTTGGCAAAACCTCACATTTCCCAGAATAGGAAAATAAATTATGGCACACTCATACAATGCAACTCTATAAACCACTGAAGACAATAACGTAGGTAATGATGTTGTACACAGTTTTCATGGAAAGGTGTTAGTGAATGAGTGAAAAAGCAGGTTGTGCAACTGTATGTAAAAGACAACATACACAACAAACATGTGTCTCTTCATCAGACATGTATCTAACTAGGTACAGGATTGGAAGACTAGGTTGTGGGCAGATTTGGCTGGTCCAAATTCAGTTTTGTTTATGTGTTTTTCCTAATTAAAAATTAATACTTGGTTTTGATATGGTATTTTATTTATTTTTATTTAAAAATTATGTATATTAAAGGTGTACAATATGATGATTTTATACAATATACATAATGAAATGATGACCACAGTCAAGATAGAGTGGGAGGGAGGAAGGGAGAGAGAGAGAGACATCGATGTGAGAGAGACATATCTCTGACACATCGATTCGTTGCCTCCAGAATGACCCCAACAGTGGGGATAGAACCTGAAACCAAGGTATGTGCCCTTGACAGAGAATCAAACCCATGACCCTTCAGTCCGCAGGCTGACATTAACTGCTGAGCCAAACTGGCCAGGGCAAGGGTGTTTCATTTTTAAAATATGTTGTAAGATGTCCCTTCTACATGTGCTATTTTAGGTTATGTAGCCACTAGATTTAAAAAATACTTTAAAGCCCCAATCCCAGGCCCAGGATTGAAAACCACTAACAATCTTTTTTTTTTTTAAACAGCTCTGTGGAAGTGTAATTGATTGCACATTAAAGTGTACAATTATTTATTATTTATTTATTTATTTATTTATTTATTTATTTATTTATTTTTTATCCTCACCCGAGGACATTTTTGCATTTTTCTTCAGATAGAGCAGGAGGGAGAGAGGGAGGAAGAGAGAGAGAGAGAGAAACATTGACGTGAGAGAGATGCATGGATTGGTTGCCACCCACACGACCTCAACTGGGGCTGGGGACAAACTGCAACGGAGGTACGTGCCCTTAGCAGGAACCGAACCCGGGTCTCTCTGGTCCACGGGCTGACGCTCTAAGCGCTGAGCCAAACCGGCCAGGGCTAAAGCGTACAATTTGATGAGTTTTTTGGTGTATACACCTGTAAAACCACCACCATAATCAAGGTAGTGAGCATTTCCATGACTCCCAGTTTTCCCTAAATTTTCTCATGCTACCTTTTCATCCCTCCACCCTCCCCTCCCTGTCTCTATAGATTAGTTTGCATTTTCTAGTATTTTATATACATGGACTCATGTAGTATAATTATTTATTTTTCTAATGGCTTAATATAGACCCCAGCTAGCAACCAGCAGACCCCTACCCCAACCCCATGTGTATCAGGCCTTGTTGTCTCCTTACCCACAACACTGTTCTGAATTCTCTGGATTTCTTGACCTGGGGCTTTCAAGGCAGTTTCTAGAACATTCGATTCCACAGTCTGGAGAATAGATGTGACCTCGGATGCGACTTTTCCCTTCTCTCCCATTCCCCACAGAGTCTTGTTGGTGAGAAGTGTCTCAACATCCTCAACAATCTGTTGTAGCTTTAAAGATATAAATAACGATAATGATTAATAATAATAATAATAATAATAATAATAATTCTCTCTGATAGGTCCCCACCATTCACTGGCTGTGCGACCCTGGGAAGGTCATTCAATTGCTCTGTGCCTCAGTTTCCCCACCTTAGGATGGAGACAATAATAGGACACTATAGAGTTTTTGGCAAGATTAAATGAGTTAAGAGATGCTATGTTTCTGGAGTATAATGAACAGAAAAAGCTAATGAACAAAATAGACCCAGAGACATAGAAAGGACTACGGTTCAGACTGACAAACTTCAGAGGAGGGAGGCGGGAGGGGAGGGATGAAATAAGCCAAAGAACTTACATGCATGTATGCATAACAACAATGCTTGGGGGGGGGATGGGATAGGGAGAAGGGTGTCTGGGGAAAAAAGAGAAAATTTGTAACAAAAATAAAATAATTAATAAAAACTGCAAAAAAAAAAAAAAAAAAAAGGAAACATAGTTGACTTAAAAAACTATTTAAAAAATTTTTTTTATCCTCACCCGAGGACATTCTTCCATTTTTGTTCAGATAGAGTGGGAGGGAGAGAGAGAGAGAGAGAGAGAGAGAGAGAGAGAGAGAGAGAGAGAGGAACATCAACATGAGAGGGACACACTGAGTGGCTGCCTCCTGCACGACCCCAACCAGGGCTGGGGACAAATCGCAACTGAGGTACGTGCCCTTGACCAGAATTGAACCCGCGACTCATTGGTCCGTGGGCTGATGCTCTAACTGCTGAACCAAACAGGCCAGGGCTAAAAGACTATTTTTACATTGATTCCCACATCCTTGTACTCAAAGGGTGGTCCTTGGACCATCAGTGTTAGTATTACCTGGGAGCCTGATAGGAATGCAGACTCTTGGTGTACTAAATCCCACCTGCACTTTAACAAGCTCCCCAGGGGATTCTTACATCTATCAAAGTAGTAGACATTAAGTCCCATCAGGATAGGAACTTTGTCTTGTTCATAGCTGTTTCCCAGCACCTACAACAGTCATTGGCAAATTGTAGGTACTCAGCAAGTATTCATGTACTGAATGAATGAATGCTCTGAAGAGGGAAATGCTATCATGCCAAAGAGCTATAAGCAGAGTGATATTTAAGGGCTGGAATGTTCAGAACTGGGGTTCACATAAACCTTAATGTTCTGCTCTTTCAGTCTGAGTCTTCATGGAAATTCTGAGCTACTCCCCCTCCATGGCTGATATAGATCTCTCTCTTTTGAAATGACCACTGAAGTCTTCTTGGTTTAAACCCACTTGTACAGAGCAGGCACCAAAGTATTGGCCCTTCAGAACTGACATTGTAGTAGCTGACCCAGCACGATAAGTTTGCACCTGTCGTTTTCTGGCAAGGCATTTTTAAATTGAGGTGAAATTCACACAAGAAAAAAATCCACCCTTTTGAATTATACAATTCAGTGGCATTTAGTACATTCATGATGTTGTGCACCACCTCCTCTATCTAGTTCCAAAACATTTTCATCACCCCAAAATAAAATTCATTAAGCAGTCACTCCCCATTCCCTCCTCACCCAGCTCTTGACAACCACTAATCTGCTTTCTATTTTTATGAATTTGCCTATTCTGGACATTTTACATAAATGGAATCAGCCCCAGCTGGTGTGGCTCAGTTGGTTGGGCGTTGTCCCGTGCACCAAAGGGTTGCCTGGTCCAGGCACATGCCTGGGTGTGGGCTCCATCCCCAGTAGGGGGGGTGCAGGAGGCAGCCAGTCGACGTTACACTCTCACATCCATGTTTCTTTCTCTCTCCCTCCCTTCCTATCTCTCTAAAAAAAATCAATAAAAATATAAAAAAAAATAAATGGAATCATACATTATATGACTTTTTGTTTTTTTTTCCCCCACTCAGCATGTTTTCAAGGTTCATCCACATTGTAACATGTATTAGAACTTCATTCCTTTTTGTGGCTGAGTAGCATTCCACTGTATGTATGGATGACATTTTGTTTATCCATTCATCTATTGATGGACAATTGGGTTCCTACCACCTTTTGGCCATTGTGAATAGTGGTGCTGTGAACATGGATGTGCAAATACCTATTTGAGTTCCTGCTTTCAATTCTCTTGGGTACATTCATCGAAGTGGAGTTGCTGGGGCATATGATAATTCTGTGTTTAACTTTTCAAGGACCCTGGCAATAAAATGTTATAATGAAATGTTCCTTTTAAATATATGATTATTTATTATTTCAGCGAACATTTGTTGAACTCTCTATGAGGGCTGGGTCTTATTCCTCAAGAAGCTCACAGACTGTGGGGTGACAGCACATCATGTAGATGTTGTCAGTCTGCTGGCGATAACATGGATAACATGCATGGAACATGTACTCTGGGGTAAATATTCCACATATATAACTTCATCTAAAGTGGGTGCCATTATTATCCTCATTTTACAGAGTGCGACAGTTGGTTTTATGTGTCAATTTGACCGGGCCATGAGTCAAGGATCAGTCTAGGTGTTTCTGGATGTAATTAACATTTGAATGGGTAGACCAAATAAAGTGGATTGTCCTCCCTCATGTGGGTGGGACTCATCCAGAAAAAAATTTAAGTAAAATGGAATTTCTTTTTGCCTGACTACCCAACGGCCTTGAACTACGACATTGTTTATTTATTTTTGTTAATTCTCACTTGAGGATACTTTTTTCATTGATTTCTAGAGAGAGAGTGGAAAGGAGGGAGGGAGGGAGGGAGAGAGAGAAACATCGATGTGAGAGAGACACATTGATTGTAGTCTCCCACATGACCCTGACTGGGGCCAGGGACTGACCCTGCAACCCAGGTATGTGCCCTTGACTAGGAATTGAACCCTTGACTCTTCCGTCCTCAGGCCAATGCTCCACTGCTGAGCCAAATCAGCCAGGGCAGGACATTGGTTTTTTATCTTTAGACTCAAACTGAAACATCAGCTCTTCCTATGTGTCAAGGCTTCAGGCCTTCTTCTCTCCAGGTTCTCAGGTCCCTGGAACTCTACCATTAGCCCTCCTGGGTCTCCAGTTTGCCAACTGCAGATCTTGAGACCTGTTAGACTCCATAATCAGATGAGCCAACTCCTTGTGATAAATCTCTTTATCTACATCTCCTATTGCTTCTGTTTCCCTGGAGAACTCTAACACAGAGAAGTTGTGTCTTTTGCCCATGTCACTTGCCACTGTGGTGCTAGGATTTGAATCCCTGTCTACACTTCTAACCTCCACAGCCTCCCACCATAAGAACATGGGGAAGGGGATATTAACTCAGATGGAAGTTGTTTAGGGAGGCTGTCCAGAAGGACGTGGCACCTGAATGGAGTCTCAAGCAAAGAAGAGTTACTGGGAAAAGGAATTTCAGGTAGAGAGGACAGGATGTATCTGGAGGCCTGGAGATTGGAAAGGCAATCCCTCTGCAGTAGGGCAGGGTGAGGGTGGGGAGAGGGCAGAGGAAGGAACAAGCCCATTCTGCTCAGCTAGATCAGAGACATGGATCCTTATTTTTGTTAAAATTCAGTGTTGGTTTACAGACACTAAATGATTACTACCTAACAGGTACTTTCTTCATCGGTCTCTCTCTCTCTCTTTTCCCCTTAACTGTCCTACAATATCCATTTCCCCTTCTGAATGAATTCCTCAGCTTTCATCTGGACTATGCTGCCCAGCTACAGACCATATTGTTCCAACCTCCCTTGCAGTTAGGTTTGGATATATACACAATTTCTGGGTTGTCACTTTAAGACATGTCTCTAAGCCCTGGCCAATGTGGCTCAGTTGGTTGGGGTGTTATCCTGTATATGTGATGGGTTTGATGCCCGGTCAGTGCACATGCCCAGGTTATGGGTTTAATCCCCAGTCAGGGCATGTATGGGAGGAAACTGATTGATGGTTCTCACATCTTTCTCTCTCTCTCTCTCTCTCTCTCTCTCTCTCTCTTTCTATTAAAAAAAAAAAAAGGCATGTCTTTAAAAAAGGAAACTCTCCCCTGGCCGGTTTGGCTCAGCGGTTAGAGCATCAGCCTGCGGACTGAAGAGTCCTGGGTTCAGTTCCCGCTAAGGGCACGTACCTTGGTTGCAGTTTGTCCCTGGCCCTGGTTGGGGTTGTGTGGGTGGCAACCAGTCGATGTGTCTCTTTCGCGTTGATGTTTCTCTTTCTCTCTTCCTCCCTCCCGCTCTATCTGAAGATGAATGCAAAAATGTCCTCAGGTGAGGATAAAAAAAAAAAAAAGGGGACTCTCATGCACTGTTGGTAGGATGGCAAATTGGTGAAGCCACTATGGAAATCAGTATGGAAGTTTGTCAAAAAAATTAAAAATAGAACTACTACATGACCCAGCAATTCCACTTCTGGGTATTATCTGAAGAAATCCAAAACACTAATTTGAAAAGACATATCACATCTATGTTCATTGCAGCACTATTTTCAGTAGCCAAGATGTGGAAGCAACCTAAGTGCCCATCAATAGATGATTAGATAAAAAAGATGTGGTACATATATACAATGGAATATTACTCAGCCATATAAAGAATGGAATCTTCCCATTTGTGACAATATGGATGAACCTAGAGGGTATTATGCTAAGTGAGATAAGCTAGACAGAGAAAGACAAATACCATATGATTTTACTTATATGTGGAATCTAAAAAACAAAGTAGCCCTGGCCAGGTAGTTTAATTGGTTAAAGCATCACCTCAATACACCAAGGTTGTGGGTTTGATCCCTGGTCAGGGCACATACAAGAATCAACCAGTGAATGCATAAATATGTGGAATAACAAATCTCTGTCTCTGTCTCTCTCTCTCTCCCTTCCTTTCTCTATCTAAAATCAATTAAAAATTTAATAAAAAATAAACAAACAAATAAAAAGAAACAAACTCATAGATACATTTTGATGGTTGACAGATGCAAGGGAGGTTGGGGGATGGGGTGAAAAAGGGGAAGGGATTAAGATGTGCAAATTGCCAGTTATAAAAACAGTCACAGGGTTGTAAAGTACGGCATAGAAAATATAGTCAATAATATTGTAATGACTATGTATGGTGTTAGATGGGTACTAGACTTATTGGGGTGATTACTTCATAAGTTATATAAATATCTTATCACTTTGTTGTACACTTGAAAGTAATATAATTAAAAAATTAAAAAAAAAGACATGTCTCTAAGATACAATCACACCCTTATTAGGATATAATAGAGTGATCACATAGATGCATCTCCCTCTCTCCACTCTCCTCTCTTCACACAGCACTCCAACTTGTTCTGGACTCCCTCTCCCATCTCCCTACCAGCAGGAATGCAACATTGCAGCAAACCAGCTTTGACCATGCAGTTGAGGACAAGATGCCAAGGGATGGTGGAGCAATAGTATGGAAAGAACGTGGGCACCCTAATGGCCCCACAGATGAAATCCTTTCACCAGCCTAGCCTGCTCACCCTTGGACTGTTAACTCAGAAAGTAATAAAGATCTATCTTTTAAAAGCCATTGAATATTTAGGCCTCTTTGGTGCAGCAGCTCAGCATATCTTAATACAGTCTTGCTTAGTCTGTCTTTCTTGGTCTGGGATAGATTCTATCTTTAGGGGGCAGTACACACACACACACACACACACACACACACGTGCATGCTCTATCTATCTATCTGTATAGTGAGATATATAGTGACATATGTATAGCGATAAACATAGTGGTATACAGTTGACCCTTGAACAACATGGTTTGAACTGCATGGGTTTCCTTATGTGTGAATTTTTTTCAATAAATACCATAAACGTATTTCCTTTTCCTTATGATTTTCTTGATAACATTTTTTTCTAGCTTATTGTATTGTAAGAAAGCTAAAGGAGTTCATCACCACCAAACCATTATTGTATGAAATGCTGAAGGGTCTTCTTGAAAAAAAAGATAAAAAAATATGAACAAACAAAATGGCAATAAATTCATATCTATCAACAATTGAATCTACAAACAAAATGAACAAGCAGAACAGAAACATTCTCATAGATACAGAGAACTTTTGTTGGGTACCAGATGGGTGGGGGCTGGGGGGAGGGGTGAAAAAGGTGAAGGGATTAAGAAGAACAAATTTGTTGTTAGACTGACAAACCTCAAAGGGAAGGGGGGTTGGGGAGTGGGAAGAAATAAACCAAAGAACTTATATGTATATATGCATAACTAATGGACACAGACAACAGTGTGGGGAAAAGCAGGAGGGGGGCAGGAATGGGGAAGAGGGGGGCAATGGGGGACAAATGAGGAACATCTGTAATACATTCAACAATAAAGATAAGTTTAAAAAAAAAAGAATACAGTATATGATACATATAACATACAAAATATGTGTTAATCTACTATGTTATCAGTAAGGCTTCCAGTCAATAGTAGGCTATTAGTAGCTAAGTTTTTGGGGAGTCAAAATTTTATGTGTATTTTTGACTGCATGGGGGGTGGTCAGTGCCCCTATGCTGTTCAAGGGTCAACTATAACATATGTATATACCATAGTTATATGTAATACAAATTATCTAACATTATAATATTATATTGTAATTAACATACATTATAATTAACATACATTATATATTAAAATATATATCATGTATATGATATATCAATATATGATATATAATATATAGTACACATATAATATATATAGTATCCACTGCCATTTGCTAATTTTGGGCTTTGTAAATATTTGTTACCTGGCTAGGTTCCAGGACTCAGCTTCTACTCACCTCTTTATTACCTTTGGTTGTGTTTGAGGAGGTGATCTCTGCAAAAGAATCATGGGAAGTTACTGTTGGAACTGAGTGAAAGGGTGGAGAGGTGGGAAGGTAAGGTGGGTAACTTGAATCTAGAATGTCTGAAGTCAAACTAATTATGTTCATGACAAACTTCTTTGCTGTTTTAGGGATCAGAGTCCAAGTTCCTTGTTATGGTGTAGAGCAGTGTTTTTCCACTGGGGGTGATTTTGCCCCCAGGGGACACTAGCAATGGCTAGAGACATTTTGGTGGTTACAATTTGGTGCGGGGATGCTACTGCCATCTGGTGGGTGGAGGCCTGGGATGCTGTTCAACACCTTATAGTGCACAGGGCAGCTCCCTACCACAAAGAATTATTGGACCTCAAATGCCAATATTGCTGTGATGGAGATACCCTGTCATAGAGGAAGCAGAAAAATGTTTCCTTTTTGGTATAATTGTCCCTCTTTGTCCTGAGACTCTTGGCTTTGTGGAAGAATTATGGAGTCTTGGACACTTTTGTTGAAAGGAACAGCAGAACTGATCTAGTGTGAATGTTAATTGGTACAGAGTTGGCCTGAAAATTGAGATGTGAGGTTTCCTGATCTCTAGCTGCAGGTTTATGCTGCTCATGACCTTGAGCTACTTGAGGATATGATATGAGGTGGGTGGGCAAGATGTAATGATTCTTGTGCACCTTCCTCCAAACTCTCTGCTGTGGGGTTTCCAACCTCATGACTTTAATGCTGGATGGAGAGGAGCACAAGGGAACAATCTTTTGGGAGCTTTACTTTAAATGTCCTACCAATCTAAGGAGAAAGGATCCATTCCAGAGACATGAACTTTTTTCTCCTCTTAAGATTATATATGAGACTTTACAAGAGAAGTTTTCTCTTTCCCACCATCAATTCCAGGAACTAATGTTGAGGTAGATGCACCATTAGAGGAATCTGAAAGTTGGGGGTCATGTCACACTCTGAAGAATTCTCACCCAGCATCCATGCCCCTTTTCTTCCCTGCTATCAGAACACTGCCCCTAATCCCAGCGTCAAGCCCTGAGATCTTTCTTTTTCTTTTTCTTTTTTTAATCCTCACCCAAGGACATTTTTGCATTTATCGTCAGTAGAGCGGGAGAGAGAGAGAGGGAGGAAGAGAGAGAGAGAGAAACATTGATGTGAGAAAGACACATTGACTGGTCACCACCCACACGACCCCAACCGGGGCCAGGGACAAGCTGCAACCAAGGTACGTGCCCTTAGCGGGAACCAAACCCGGACTCTCTGGTCCGCAGG
Source organism: Tadarida brasiliensis (assembly GCA_030848825.1). Taxonomy (NCBI): domain Eukaryota; kingdom Metazoa; phylum Chordata; class Mammalia; order Chiroptera; family Molossidae; genus Tadarida; species Tadarida brasiliensis. The sequence goes on along the minus strand of CM061259.1, from coordinate 54,686,676 downwards.
CCGAAGCTCTAACCACTGAGCCAAACCGGCCAGGGCAAGCCCTGAGATCTTATTCTGTTATTCTAGGAACTTGTTTATAGGTAGGAATTTGACCCAGGTCTAGCCAAACAGACATAAGGGAAGTTTGCTGGGGGGCTTCTAGGAACAATTTTTCTTCATGGTAAAAAGAGAGAGTGGCTCAAGAGTACCAATCTCCTACTCTTTGTTTTCCAACAGAAGCATGGATGTATGAGGATGTGATGTTTGGAGCTGTGGCAGGCTTTTTGGGACAATGAGGGAAAGCCAACAAAGCTCAAACCAAATCTCTGCTATTATTGAGATGCTACATTAACAAACTGAAAAGCTATCTATTTATGGGTTTTTGTTATATTGAGATTTATTGATACTTTCTATTGATAAATCACTTTTAGTCAAGTATACTATTACTTAAAGCCAAAAACATCCTAACAGATACAAAGTTAGTGGTGGTGAGAAGAATGAGAACACTTTGAGGCATACTTCAGTCAGTTTCTGTCATCACATTACCAATTATCTTTTCTCCACCTTCCAACTGGAGCCATTGACTATAAACCTTGGCTCAGATATGGACTCTGACCAAAAATCTCAATCGTGAAAAGAAAAATTGAGAGTCTACATAAGGGAGGCTAAAACTGGAATAGAATAAATTTAAGAACATGGAGGTACAAACAAATTCATAGGTAAGTTTCATTCTTTTTGAAGAAAGCTTGGAGAGAAGAGAGTGATTCCTCTACTATCTCATAGTATAAAGAACAAACGGCAATAATAAAACAACACAGGTTGAAATGCACTATCTCTATAGTATGTCTCACCAGGCTCCCAGCTTAACTAACATTTGTAAGGAAAAGACTTCATATTCTTAAAAATATTTTTTTTTCTTTATTGATTTCAGAGAGGGAGGAAAGGAAAGGGAGAGAGAGATAGAAACATCAATGAGAGAGAACATTGATCGGCTGCCTCCTGCATGCTCCCTCCCCGCCCTGGGGTTTTGGCCCACAATCTGGGCATGTGCCCTGATCAGGAATTGAACTGGTGACCTCTTGATGCATGGGTCAATGCTCAACCACTGAGCCATACCGGCCAGGCAAGACTTCATATTCTTAGAAAGCAGTGATTTCTAGTCAACTGCAATCAATTTTTCCTTCAGATCCTATTATTCCCATGCTCAGTTCTGTTTCATAAAGAGCTCTATTTGCCAGGATCTCTGGTCCTGTGGCTTCATGATGGGTTCAGCCAATGGGAAATATCAGTAGAATATTGGAGAGTAGAGAAAGGGAGAAGCTAGGGTATTTCTTTCCCTTTCTCTCTGATTCTTATGGTAGCTCCAGCACTGACTGCATAATTTCTCCTGAGTTTCCACCTCTCATTAGAATTTAGTGGTTTTCAACCTGTGGGTCACGACCCTTTGGGGGTCAAACAACCCTTTCACAGGGGTTGCCTAAGACCATCGGAAAACACATATTTCCGATGGTCTTAGGAACCGAGACACCGCTCCTCTATCTGTCTCCATGCGGGTCCGCCCACATACAACATGAGGAACTGTATTAAAGGGTCGTGGCATTAGGAAGGTTGAGAACCACTGCATTAGATGGACTCAACTCTTGGGCCCTGGTAATACCACTTCCTCCCATGTCCCTCTAGGTCTAGGATGGCTGTATATTTCTCCTGTTGCTAATCTTTGGGTTGCCTCCTTAACCGCCTTACAATTTCTTGGCTCTTCCTTCATCAGTACCAATTCTCTCTATAAAATTCCTTATGTTTGAGAGACCCAGTGTGGTTTATGTTTTCCAGGATGTATCTTAACTGATAAAGAGAGATAACATTATTATTATTATTATTATTATTTTGTACCAGAAAAAGAATGCTTTATCCCTTTTATGGCTTCCCTGGGATCTATGTGGTGGTGCAGCAAGTGGCTGAGGGACTCTCAATACAGGCAGACCCAAATTAAAAACCTGCTTCTTAGCTAGCTAACCATGGATCCTCAGTTTCTTTATCTGTAATAACAGCCCCTACTTCATAAGATTATTTTAAATGAAATAATGCATATAAAGTATTGAGTATAGTATCTGGTATATAGTATAAGTAAAATAAATATTTAGCTACTAGTATTATTGTTTCTCTACTAATCAGCTTCTTAGAATTTAGCTTTAAAGATTCTCTCTCTTATCATCCCAACTGTCACCAAATCTCATAGATAGTCTTTCAAGTCCCTTATTTCCTGGGTATACATAGATTTTCCCCATCTATATAGTTTCCATGAGGGTAGTCATGCTTTTTAAACATGGTACTTCCTCCTGGACACAGATCTGAGGGTGGGAACATCACTCAAACTGGGCCAATCTGTATATTTCCAAAGACTTAGCAATTAAGTCCAAGAGAAAGTTAGTTGATTTCTATTTAGGTGGTTGGAGCAATAACAATGGTAAGATTTAGAGCTATTGACCATATTTCCTGTCCTGTGGATGAGGAAACAGAGAAAGCAAGTTTACAAGGAAAGAGAAGACAGAATCAATCCCAAAGAGTATCAAGACTGGGGCACCCTGATAGTGTTGAGTCCCCAGTTTCTTTAAAAAAATTTTTTTTCCTTTATTGATTTTAGAGAGAGAGGAAAGGAGAGGGAGAGAGAGATAGAAACAACGATGAGAGAGAACATCTATTGGCTGTCTCCTGCATGCCCCCCACTGGGGAGCTGGCCCACAACCCAGGCATGTGTCCTGACTGGGAATCAAACCAGTGACCTCTTGGTGCATGGATTGATGCTCAACCACTGAACCACACCGGCCAGATGAGTACCCAGTTTCATTTCACTCCAGAAGACCTTGAGTTCCAAGATATATCGATGCATCCTTATCATAAACTCATCTTTTCGGCTTATGTTAACCTGGGTGAGTTTCTCTTCTTTGTAATTCAACGAATCCTATCTTATTCACCATTTTTACATTTCCATCTCCAAAGTTCATTTCCTTCCGAACCCTATTATTTCCCTAACTTCCTTCTTTCCTTTTTTTTTCCTCCTCTTTCCATCATCCATTTACTTCCAGGAAATAGAAACATGTCCTGTCCCCACCACAAAAAAATATCTTTTCTGGTGTTAGACTCTGAAAAATATAGAAGGGTAACAAGAAGACAACAATTTTCTTACTCTGACAAGTGTTCTCATTAGAATTCATGAAGTGTGTTTTTCCAGAGAGGAGTTTATATCCAGGGTCACAGTGACAGAAGAAACTTCCTTCAGCATTCTGACATTCAGCATTTGGTCCACAATATATACTAATGGGTGGTTTACATTCATCAATATCTGGAGAACAAAAGAGAAATTTGGTCATTTGCCTGACAAAGATTTATTGAGCATCTAATATGTGCCAGAGGCTATGCCCTTTTCAGCAGTGTCTGTTATGGCTTTACAAGACAATCAATTAAGATTATGATTGTCTTTGCTCTTGCCTTTCCTCATGGACTTTGGTTGGGTTCTCCAAGAAGCAGACATTGAGCCCTGGCCAGTGTGGCTCAGTTCGTTGAGTGTCACCCTGTGCACTGAAAGGTTGATGGTTGGATTCCTGGTCAGGGCACATACCCAGGATTCAGGTTTGATCCCTGGTCAGGGTGCATATGGGAGGCAACCAATCAATGTTTCTCTCCCACACTGATGTTTCTCTCCCTCTCTCTAAACAATCAATAAAAACATATTAAAAATAGAAGAAGCCGACATTGAGACAAGGATCCAAGTGCAAATACTTTATTTGGGAGGCGATCCCAGAAAACACTGGAGAGGAAGTGGTGAAATTGATCTGGGCCCCAAAGCTAAGGCAACTAGATTTCATTTTATGTAGGCCCCTTGGTTAAGGCGACTAAAAGACTCCATTTTTATCACCAATAGACATTCCTCGATATTCTTCCAATAATAGGTTAATTACCCCTAGACGTAAAGGAATTTTGCCCAAGATTATAATTGCTCCACGAGTTGGGAGGCATTTGCAGTTTCCTGAGTATAGATATTTGCAAGTACTTGTGCTGTCGGTGAATAATGCTAATTTTGACTTCTGTAATCTCTGTCACTCACACTATTGTACTGGTTCCCTGAGGGGAGGGGGGCAAAAGGAAGAGGGGGATTCTGTCTTTAAAATGGGATGAGCAAGAAAAATTGGAGCTGTTGATCTGAGGGGAAACTATGCCCTCTGCAGCCCGCCGGCGAAATAAAGTGCTCCTTTAAAATTTGGCTGTGCGTCCCTGGTTATCTCGCTGTCAGGTTATAACAAAAAGAGACAGGGATGGAATTCCAAAATGGCGGTGGAGTAAATGGAAGCTACACAGACCATCTCCCAGGACCAAACTGGATTACAACTAAAATAAAGACGAATCATCAGGAAAAAGCAACAGAAAAGCAGCTTGCGAGGACCATACAACCAGGGACACTGAATTGAACCTGGTAGGATTGTGGAGGCACGAGAGGGGGGCTGGGAGCCCATGGACAGCAGTGGCCTTAGCCATGAGCAGTGCACCACCTTTGGGGTTAAAGTCCCAAGCCGGCTCCTCAGCGCAGAGGGCCAGGACAGAGCGCTAAAATAGCCACAGCCACTCACATTGGGCTCCGGCAGAGGGAGGGTTGTCTGGACTGCAACTGTGTGGGGACACTCAGGATTTGGAGGGCACTCAGAGCTTTTGCTGAGTTGCGGCAATGCAGACGGTGGCCTTCTCACTCCATCCTAGGGCTCTGGGGAGAGGTGGCAGCCCCTCCCTCAGAGATCTAGCCACACTTTAGTGGGCCACTGAAATGCAAACTGAGGCTCATTAACCACCAGAATCTGCTCTACCCTCGGGAAATCCTCTCACACTGAACACCTGAGGGAGGTTTTCATTCAACTGAAAACCCAAGGCTCTTCAAGCAACCACGACTAATAGCCTCCAGGCAAAAGCTAGAGGATAATTTAACCTTTTCTGGGCTTGCAAATATACCCTGGAAAGTAAGACTCCATGGTGGTGTTTAACGTGGGTTCTCCCACGCTCATCCAAACCCAGTAGAGGGAGCCACAAACAGCAGAATACCAACATCCACAGGGAAAATTTGGCAGGCTCCAAAACCCACTAAGATAGCAAAAATGGTGAAACAAAGAAACAGATCCCAAATGAAAGAACAAGAGACCTCTACTGAAGATGAGATAAATGAAATGGAGTTAAGTAAGTTAACAGAGCTAGAATTCAGAGCCATGATCTTGAGAAGCTCAACAGCATGAGTAAGGACATCAACACCATAAGCAAAGACATAGAAACATTGAAAATCAACCATTTGGAAATGAAGAAGCACCAAGGAGAAATGAAGAATGACATAACAGAAATGAAGAACACATTGGAAGGACTAAACAGCAGAGTAGAGGAAACGGAGGACCAGGTCAGTGATTAGAAGACAGGGTAGAAAAAATCAACCAATCAGAAAATCAAAAGGAAAAACCAATGAAAAAACAGGAAGACAGCTTAAGAGAACTGTGGGACAACTGGAAACATAATAATATTCGCATTATAGGAGTCCCCGAAGAAGAAGAAAATGAGCAAGAGTTAGAGAATATATTTGAAGAAATAGTGACAGAAAACTTCCCTAATTTGGCAAAGAAAGAAGGCATTCAAGTTCCAGAAGCACAGAGAGTCCCAAGTAAGAAGAACCCAAACAGGCCCACACCAAGACACATAATAATGTCCCATGTGCACTTGAGAAGAATGTGAATTCTGCAGTTTTGGGATGCAATTCTCTGTATATATCTATTAAATCAATTTGATCTAGTGCTTCATTTAGAATTTCTGTTTCCTTGTTATTTTTTTGTCTAGATGATCTATCCAGTGTGAGCGGGGTGTTGAAGTCTCCTGCTATGATTGTATTACGGTCGATTTCTCCTTTGAAGTCCTCCAGAAGATTTTTAATATATTTTGGTGCTCCTATATTGGGTGCATATATGTTTACCAAGGTTATATCTTCTTGTTGGATAGACCCTTTCAATATTATGTAGTGGCCTTCTTTGTCTCTAGTTATGGTCTTCAATTTGAAATCTAATTTATCAGATATGAGTATTGCTACAACAGCTTTTTTTCCCTTTCCGTTTGCTTGGAAGATTTTTTTCCATCCCTTTACTTTCAACCTATGTGAGTCTTTTGTTGTGAGGTGGGTCTCTTGTAGACAACATATATGTGAATCATGCTTTCTTATCCAGTCAGCTACGCTGTGTCTTTATCGGAGCATTCAATCCATTTACATTTAAGGTGATTATTGATATGTACTTATTTATTGCCATTTTTGTTCAGTGTGGTTATATTTTTCTTCCTATTTCTTCTACTAATTACAGCAGTCCTTTTAACATTTCTTGCAGTGCTGGTTTGGTGTTAATATATTCCCATAGCCTTTTTTTTTTTGTCTGGGAAGATCTTTATTTGGCCTTCTATTTTGAATGATAGCCTTGCTGGATAGAGTAGTCTTGGATTCAGATCCTTGTTTTTCATGACCTTGATTACTTCATGCCATTCCCTTGTGGCCTGTAGTGTTTCTGTTGAGAAGTCAGCTGATAGCCTTATGGGGGGTCCTTTGTAGGTAACCTGTTGCTTATCTCTTGCTGCCTTTAGGATTGTCTCTTTGTCTTTAATTTTTGGCATTTTAATTATTATGTGTCTTGGTGTGGGCCTGTTTGGGTTCTTCTTACATGGGGCTCTCTGTGCCTCTTGAACTTGAATGTCTTCTTCCTTCACCAGGTTAGAAAAGTTTTCTGTCACTATTTCTTCAAATATATTCTCTAACCCTTGCTCATTTTCTTCTTCTTTGGGGACTCCTATGATGTGAATGTTATTATGTTTCCAGTTGTCCCACAGTTCTCTTAAGCTATCTTTTTGTTTTTTAATTGTTTTTTCCTTTTGGTTTTCTGATTGATTTTTTTCTACTCTGTCTTCTAATTCACTGATCCAGTCCTCCACTACCTCTACTCTGCTGGTCAGTCCTTCCAATGTGTTCTTTATTTCTGCTATGTCATTCTTTATTTCCACTTGGTTGGTTTTCATGGTGTCGATGTCCTTACTCATGTTGTTTAGTTTCCTCAAGATCATGGCTCTGAACTCTACCTCTGATAATTTACTTAACTGCATTTCATTTATCTCATCTTCAGTAGAGTTCTCTTGTTCTTTCATTTGGGATCTGTTTCTTTGTTTCACCATTTTTGCTATCTCAGTGGGTTTTGGAGCCTGCCAAATTTTCCCTGTGGGTGTTGGTGTTCTGCTATTTGTTGCTCCCTCTACTGGGTTTGGATGAGTGTGGAGGGCCCTCCTTCAACACCACTGTCAAGTCTCACTTTCCTGGGTAGATTTGAAAGCTCAGGAAAGGTTCAGTTATGCTCTAGCTTTTTGCCTGGAGGCTATTAGCCTCAGTTACTCGAAAAGCCTTAGGATCTCAGTTGAATGAGAAACTCCCTCAGGTGTTTATAGTGTAAGAGGATTTCCTGAGGTTGGGGCCGATGCTGGTTGTTAATGAGCCTCAATTTGCATTTCTTTACCTCTTTACCTCACCTGGGAATCTCCGAGGGAGGGGCTGCCACAGCTCTGGGAAGGAGCAAACTTGGCTGCTGTTCTGTGTAACCGGGAAGGAGCTGGCTGGCCACCACTGTCCTTTGTGGCCACAGCTCAGCACAAACTCTGAGTACTCTCTAAATCCCAGGTGTCCCCACAGAGTTCCAGTCCAGCCTGCCCTCCCTCTGCTAGAGCCCCAGGTGAGTGGCTGTGGCTATTTAGGGCTCTGTCCCAGCCCTCTGCGCTGTGGAGCAGCTGGGGCTCTCAACCCCGAGGGCAGGCACCGCCGCTGCTCACATCTCAGGCTGCTGCTGTCCGTGGGCTCCCATCCCGCCACCCTCTCGTGCCTCCGCAGATCCTACCAGGCTCATTCAGTGTCCTTGGCTGTATGGTCCTCTCTCGCTGCTTTTCTGTTGCTTTTTCCCGACGATTTGTCTTTATTTTAGTTGTAATTCCTATTTGGTCCTGGGAGATCGTCTGTGTAGCTTCCATTCACTCCACCGCCATTTTCTCCTCCCCATAATGCTCATTTAGTAGTTATTCTTTCCTTGGGAGCCCAGACATGGCAATATTGTTTCTACTTGTGGTGTAAACCCTGACATTTTTTTTTTTTGGTAATGTAAATGCCTAACTTAAGCTTTGATTGCTGAGGCATCCTTTTCAAAGAGGCATCCACTTCAAAGTGGATTTCTAATAAACACACTGCCAGTTACAGGACTATACAAAGTGCCAGGCCTCCTCCCCTACTGAGGCTCCTTTGTTTTAGAGATCTTGGTTGATTTTGATAACTGATCAGTTGGGCTATTTTTTTTTTCTCTTCCTGTGTTTTAAATTGCCACTCTTATGTTTTAAATTCATTAAAAAGGAGTGAACCCGTGAAACCCACATGCACTCTCTCCCTCCACCCATAACCTTGCTGTACGGCCCCAGGTTTAATGTAAAGATCTTGTAAGTAATAAGCCTGTATCTTTTCATAATTTCCTAATGGATTGCTAAAGGGCATCTTGTAATCATAATAAGAACCACAAGGTCAGTGAAGTTGTAACATCAATTTAGAAAGGGGAAATGTCTCGCCCTAGGCATTTCTAGTGTATAGCATTATTATCCATAGACCAGCACAAAACATCACTTCTCAGGCCAGACATGGCAATATAGTTCCCATTTCTCAGGTACTTTCTTTCTCAGCCTCCCTGTCAGCTAGGGTGATGTGACACACCCTAGCCAATGAAAAGTAATAATAGTTCTCCGGGGGTTTCTGGGAAAAACCTTACAAAGTATGAGACAGAAGTTACAAGTTACCACAAAGTTGATATTAGAATTCCTATCTGAAACCTTGTAAACTTGAAGACAGTTTCTGTGATTACTGGGATATGCATCGAAGACTAGACTAAAATATTCTCTACCAAGGCAAGATAGAATCTACTTGTTAGAGTGAAAGAAATATGAGATTATGCAAAAATTGAGAGAGACATTACCCATGTACCCCATTTTTTTTTGTTAATCCTCACCTGAGGGTGTTTTCCCATTGATTTTCTTAGAGAAAGTGGAAAGGAAGGAGGGAGGGAGAGAGAGAGAAATATAGAGAAAAAAAAATCAATGTGAGAGAGACATATCAATTGGTTACCTCCCACACAACCTGGACCAGGGCCAGAGATTGAACCTGCAACCCAGATATGTGCCCTTGACTGGGAATCAAACCTGTGACCCTTTGGTTCATGGGCCGATGCTCTAACTGCTGAGCCAAACTGACCAGGGCTAATGTATCCAATTTGAAGAAAACATTCAAGAAAGTGCTCCAAGAAAACAACGAATTAACGAGTGTGAAATTAGTAAGTAGAGAAACCTGAACTTGAGGGAAGATGAAGGGAAGAGGAAACAAAGGTGAGCAATGAACCTTGAGATAAAATTAATATCCATGGGGGAGAGTAGGAGGGGAGGAAATGAGAGGAGTAAAATAAGAGTATTTAAAAAATCTAATTTCTTTAGTGGGGGAGGAGAAGTAAGGGTGAAATGAAGCATCATGAGAGGAAAAACAATGTAGCCCAGTGGGCAAAATAATTGATGAGTTTGTAAAATAATAGCAGCGAAACATGTATTTGATTATGAAACTAAGAAAAGAGAAGGTGCACTGGCTGGTTTAGCTCAGTGGTTGGAGTGTTGGCTCATGGACCAAGAGGTCATGGGTTCTATTCCCAGTGAAGGGCATGTACCTGGGTTGCAGGTTTGATCCGCAGCCCCTGTGGGGGGCCGTGTGGGAGGCAACTAATCAATGTGTCTCTCATATTGATGTTTCTCTTTCTCTCTCCCTCCCTTCCACTCTATCTAAAAATTAATGGAAACATATCCTTGAATGAAGATTAACAAAACAAAAAAAAAAAGAAAAAGAAAAAAAAAGAAAAGATAAGGTAACAATTTATAGGATGGAAAAGTATAGAAACTCCAAATAAATAAAGAAAAAAACGAAGTTATCAGTAACTTGATCAAGCAAACACAAATAAGAAGACAAAGGAAGAAAAAATAATATAAAATTAATAAAAATGCAAAGTAAGATGGAGGGTGTAACTATATCAGCCACTACACTAAATATAAATGGACTAATATACATTAAATATAAACAGAAATCCTCTATTAAAACAGAGACAGGAAGATTGAGTGTGGCAGTTTTAAAACATGGCCTCCATATTGTTTGATACTTTCTTTTGAGATACGGGATCATCATCTTATCCCTTTGTGTCCAAGTGGGCTTGTGATTGCTTCAATCAACAGAATTGCAGAAGTGACACAATGGAACTCTGAGACAAGGTCATGAAAAAACATGCAACTCTGCCTGGGTCTCTTGGAAGGCTTACTCTCTGGAAGCTCTATGCTGGGGTACTCTCTCTCTCAGAATTCAGTCATCAACTGTGAGAAGTTGAAACTATATGGAGGGATCTGTTACAGAGGCTCCAGTTGACAATTCCAGTTTTGAGTGACCTCATCCCAGGCACTGGACATGTGAGTGAAAGTGCCTCTGGATAATTCCAACTCTTAGTCATTGAGTCACCACAAGCCATTTGAGCATTTTGGCTGTGGCCTAAAATATCATGGTGCAAAGAAGAGCCATCCCTGCTATGCCTTTTCTAAATCGCTGGCTCACAGAATCCATGAGCCTAATTAAATTGTTTTTGTGCCAATAATTCAAGGTTTGTTACATAGCAATAGAAAACTGGAACATTGGGCTAAAAATGATATCCCATTATATGCTGTTTCAGAAGACTGATAATGTTAGAAATAAAGGGGTATACAAAGAGATACAAGGAGAATTAAAACAGAAATAACACAGAATGTGTGATTTTAATACCTGACTCAGTGAAATTTAAGGTTCAAAACTCTAAACAAGGTAAAGTGGGACTCTATGTATTGATTTTTAATGGAAAATTTTATTTCAGTCATAAATATGTATCCATTAATAACAAAGCAGATAAATCAAGAAAGCAAAAACAAGTAGAAATGCAAGAAACAAGAACAAATTAAAATACAATTGTACTGGGATATTCAATATACTTTGCTCAGAACGATTATATAAAAAATAAATATGAAATCAGCGAATTGGAAATGAAAAACCATCAAGAAGAAATGAAGAATGACATAGCAGAAATAAATAACACATTGGAAGGAATAACCATCAGAGTAGAGGAAGCCAAGGATCAGATCAGTGAATTAGAAGACAGGGTAGAAAAAAATCACCCAATCAGAAAACCAAAAACAAAAAAACAATGAAAAACCAGGAAGACAGCTTAAGAGAACTGTGGGGCAATATGAAACATAACAACATCTACATCATAGGAGTGCCAGAAGAAGAAGAAAACGAGCAAGGATTAGAGAATATGTTGAAAGAAATAGTGACAGAAAACTTCCCTAATTTGGTGAAAGGAAAAGGCATACAAGTTCAAAAAGCACAGAGAGCCCCAAGTAAGAAGACCCAAACAGGCCAACACCAAGACACACATAATAATTAAAATGCCCAAAATAAAAGACAAAGAGAGAATCCTAAAGGCAGCAACAGATACGCAACAGATTACCTACAAAGAAACACCCATAAGGCTAACAGCTGACTTCTCAACAGAAACACTACAGGCCAGAAGGAAATGGCATGAAGTAATTAGGTTAATGAAAAACAAGGATCTGAATCCAAGACTACTCTATCCAGTAAGGCTGTCATTCAAAATAGAAGGTGAAATAAAGAGCTTCCCAGACAAAAAAAGGCTAAGGGAATATATTAACACTAAACCAGCACTCTAAGAAAGGTTAAAAGGACTGTTGTAATTAACAGAAGAAATAAGAAGAAAAATATAACCAGAATAAGTACATATCAATAATAACCTTAAATGTAAATGGATTACAAGTTCTGATCAAAAGACAGAGTAGCTGAATGGATAAGAAAGCATGACTCATATACATGTTGTTTACAAGAGACCCACCTCACAACAAAAAACTCACATAGGTTGAAAGTGAAGGAATGGAAAAAATTTTCCAAGCAAACGGAAAGGAAAAAAAAGCTGGGGTAACAATACTCATATTTGATAAAATAGACTTCAAAATGAAGGCCATAACTACAGACAAAGAGGGCCACTACATAATATTGAAAGGATCTATCCAACAGGAAGATATAACTTTGGTAAACATATATGCACTCAATATAGGAGTATCAAAATACATTTAAAAACTTCTGGAGGACTTCAAAGGTGAAATCAATAGCAATGCAATCATAGCAGGGGACCTCAACATCCCGCTGACATCACTGGATAGATTCTCTAGACAAAAAATTAGCAAGGAGACAGAGACTCTAAATGATGCACTAGATCAAATGGATTTAATAGATATCTGCAGTGAATTACACCTCCAAAATGCAGAATTCACATTCTTTTCAAGTGCACATGGAACATTCTCTCTTTTTGCATTCATCTTCAGATACAGCAGGAGGGAGAGAGGTAGGGAGAGAGAGAGAGAAATATCGATGTGGAGAGACTGGTTGCCACCCACACAACCCCAACTGGGGCCAGGGACAAACTGCAACCGAGGTACATGCCCTCAGTGGGAACCAAACCCGGGTCTCTCTGATCCACGAGCCGATGATCTAACCATTGAGCCAAACTGGCCAGGGCACATGGAACATTCTCAATGATAGACCACATGTTAGGACATAAACTAAGTCCCTACAAGTTCAAGAAGATTGAAATCGTATCAAGCATCTTCTCAGATCACAGTGGCATGAAACTAGAAATCAATTACAATAAAAACACTCAAAAACATTAAAGCACATGGAGGCTAAATAGCATGTTATTAAACAATGAATGGGTTACTAAGGAGATCATGGAAGAAATTAAAAACTTCCTAGAAACCAATGAATATGAACACACAACAACACAAAATCTATGGGACATAGTGAAAGCAGTCCTGAGAGGGAAGTCCATAGCACTACAGGCCTACCTCAAGAAACAAGAAAAAATTCTAATAGAAACTAAAAATATAATTCAAAAGATCAATGAAACAAAGAGCTGGTTCTTTGAAAAGATAAACTCATGAAGAAGCAAAGAGAGAGGACCCACATAAACAAAATCAGAAATGAAAGAGGAGAAATAACAACAGACACCACAGAAATATAATAGATTGTTAGAAAATATTATAAACAATTATACACCAACATATTGGACAATACAGGTGAAATGGACAAATTTCTAGAATCACACAGTCACCCAAAACTGAACCGGGAAGAGACAGAAAATGTGAACAGACCAATAACAACGAAGGAAATTGAAGATGTAATCAAGAAACTCCCAGCAAACAAAAGCCCAGGCCTGGAGGGCTTCACAGGGGAGTTTTACTGAATACTCAAAGAACTAACACCCATTCTCTTCAAACTATTTCAAAACATTCAAGAAGAAGGAAGACTTCCAAACTTGTTTTATGAGGACATCATAATACTAATTCCAAAACCAGATAAAGATACTACAAAGAAAGAAAACTACAGGCCAATATCCCTGATGAACATAGATGCCAAAATCCTTACCAAAATATTAGCAAATTGGATCCAGCAATACATCAAAAAAAATTATTCTCCATGACCAACTGGGATTCATCCATGCAAGGCTGGTAAAATAGTCACAAATCAATAAATGTGATACACCACATAAACAAAATGTAAGATAAAAACCATATGATCATATCAATAGATGCTGAAAAAGCATTCGACAACACCAAGCACCTATTTCTATAAAAACGCTCAGCAATGTGGGAATAGAGGAATCATATCTCAACATAATAAAGGCCGTATATGAAAAACCTATACAGCCAACATCATACTCAATGGGCAAAAACTAAAAGCGTTTCCCTTAAGAACAGGAACAAGACAGGGATGCCCACTTTTGCCACTCATATTTAACATAGTACTGGAAGCCTTAGCCACAGCAATTAGACATGAAGAAAAAATAAAAGGAATCCAAATTGGAAAGGAGGTAGGGAAACTGTCATTATTTGCAGATGACATGATATTACTGTACATAGAAAACCCTAAAGTCCCCACCCAAAATCTACTGGATTTAATAAATGATTTTGGCAAAGTAGCAGGATACAAAATTAACATCAAGAAATTGATGGCAGAGGGTGTCAATGGGGGAAAAAAGGAGAAACATCTGTAACAAAAGTAAATTAATAAAAAATTAAAAAAAAGAAATTGATGGCATTGTTATACATCAATGATGAACTCACAGAAAGAGAAACTTACATGCATATATGCATAACCAATGGACATAGACAACAATCCTGGGGGAGGGGACATAGGGAGGAGGGTGTCTAGGGGGAACAAGAGAAAACATCTGTAACAAAAATAATTCATAAAAAACTGTGGATAGGGTGGAAATCAATAAGCACACACAAAGAGAGGAAAGATCTAGTGGATAAAAAATAAGTAAGGATATGGAGAAACAGGTAAATAAATAAAAATACATATACACACACATATATATAGAGTCAGAGAGACAAAGAGACAGACACACACAGAGACAGAGAGAGGTAGAAAGAGGCAGAAGTAGAAAGAGAATGAAAGAGACAGAGACTTATCAACAGAGAGAATCTCACATTCCTTGAACAGAAAATATACATTTTTTAAAAATTTATTTTTTATTTTATTTTATTTTTTATTAATTAATTTATTTTTGTAACAAATGTTTCTCCTCCCCCCCCACACACCTTCCTTCCGATCCTGCTTTATTTTGTTTTTGAAAAAAGTTAATTAATTAATTTAAAAATTTTAAATTAATTTATTTTTATTTATATTTATTTATTATTTTTTATTTTATTTTATTTTTATTGATTTATTTTTGTTACAGATGTTTCTCCTTTATTCCCCATTGATACCCTCCTCCCCATCCCCCCACCCTGTCCCCAGCTTTGTTGTCCATGTCCATCACTTATGCATACATGCGCATAAGTTCCGTGGTTTATCTCTTCCCTCCCCCCCACCCCTCTTCTGAGGGGTGTCAGTTTATACCCTACTTCCACATCTCTGGGTCTACCCTGTTCCTCAGACTGTTATGTTCATTATATTCCACAAAAGAGTGAGATCATGTGATATTTGTCTTTCTCTGCTTGGCTTGTTTCGCTTAGGATAATACTCTCGAGGTCCCTCCATGTCATCTCAAAGGATAAGAGATCTTTCTTTCTTACAGCTGCATAGTACTCCATTGTGTATATGTACCACAGCTTTTTTATCCATTCATCCACTGAGGGAAACTTGGGCTGTTTCCAGATCTTAGCTATTGTAAATAGTGCTGCTGTGAACATAGGGGTACATGTATTCTTTCTGGTTGGTGTTTAGGCTTCTTAGGGCATATTCCTAGAAGTGGGATCACTGGGTCAAATGGCAATTCAATTTTTAATTTTTTGAGGTAACACCATAGTGTTTTCCACAGTGGCTGCACCAGTCTGCATTCCCACCAGCAGTGTACTAGAGTCCCCTTTTCTCCACACCCTCGCCAACACTTGTTGTTTGATGATTTGTTGATGGCTGCCATTATGACAGTTGTGAGGTGATACCTCATTGTTGTTTTAATTTGCATCTCTCTGATGATTAGTGATGTTCAGCATTTCTTCATATGTCTCTTAGCAATTTTGTATGTCCTTTTTGGAGAGGTGTCTATTTAGTTCCTCTGCCCATTTTTTAATTGGGTTCTTTGTCTTCCTTTTGTTGAGTTGTAGGAGCACTCTGTATATTTTGGAAATTAACCCCTTATCTGATGGATCATTGGCAATTATGCTCTCCCATAGAGTGGGTTCCCTATCAGTTTTGATGGTTGTTTCTTTTGCTGTGCAGAAGCTTTCGAGTTTGATGTAGTCCCATGTGTTCATTTTTCCCTTCGTTTCTGTTGCCTTAGGTGATGTATCAGTGAAGATTCTGCTGCGTATGATGTCCGAAATTTTGTTGCCTACATTTTCTTCTAGGATTTTTATGGATTCACGAGTCACATTTAAGTCTTTTATCCATTTTGAGTTTATTCTTGTGTGTGGTGTAAGTTGATGGTCTAGTTTCATTTTTTTGCATGTAGCTGTCCAATTTTCACAACACCATTTATTAAAGAGGCTGTCTTTACTCCATTGTATGCTCTTGCCACTTTTGTCAAATATTAATTGAGCATAATGTCTTGGGTCAATTTCCGGATTCTCTGTTCTGTTCCACTGGTCTATATGCCTGTTCTTGTGCCAGTACCAGGCTGTTTTGATTACGGGAGCTTTGTAGTATAACCTGATATCCGGTATTGTGATCCCACCTACTTTGTCCTTCTTTTTCAAGATTGCTGTGGTTATTCGGGGTCTTTTTTGGTTCCATATGAACTTTTGAAATATTTGTTCTAGTTCTGTGAAATATGTCACTGGTATTTTGATGGGGATTGCATTGAATCTATAGATTGCTTTGGGTAATATGGACATTTTAATGATGTTAATTCTTCCAATCCATGAACAAGGTATGTGCTTCCACTTTTTTATATCTTCCTCTATTTCTTTTTTCAATGTCCTGTAGTTTTCTGCAAATAGGTCCTTTGCTTCTTTGGTTAAGTTTATTCCTAGGTATCTTAATTTTTTTGCTGCGATGGTAAATGGAATTGTTTTTTTAGTTTCTCTTTCCGTGAGTTCATCATTGGTGTATAAGAATGCTGTTGATTTCTTGACGTTAATTTTGTATCCTGCTACTTTGCCAAATTCCTTTATTAAGTCTAGTAGATTTTTGATGGAGTCTTTCGGGTTTTCTATATATAATATCATATCGTCTGCGAATAATGACAGTTTGACTTCCTCCTTTCCAATTTGGATTCCTTTTATTTTTTCTTCACGTCTGATTGCTGTGGCTAAGACTTCCAGTACTATGTTAAATAAGAGTGGCGAAAGTGGGCATCCCTGTCTTGTTCCTGTTCTTAAGGGAAATGTTTTTAGTTTTTGCCCATTGAGTATGATGTTGGCTGTAGGTCTTTCATATATGGCCTTTATTATATCAAGATATGATCCCTCTACTCCCAAATTGCTGAGCGTTTTTATCAGAAATGGGTGCTGGATTTTGTCGAATGCTTTTTCAGCATCTATTGATATGATCATGTGGTTTTTATCTTTCATTTTGTTTATGTGGTGTATCACATTTATTGATTTGTGAATGTTGAACCAGCCTTGCATCCCTGGGATGAATCCCACTTGGTCATGGTGAATAATTTTTTTGATGTATTGCTGGATCCGATTTGCTAGTATTTTGTTTAGGATTTTGGCATCTACATTCATCAGGGATATTGGCCTGTAGTTTTCTTTCTTTGTAGTGTCTTTTTCTGGTTTTGGAATTAGGATTATGCTGGTCTCATAAAACGAGTTTGGAAGTCTTCCTTCTTCTTGAATTTTTTGGAATAGTTTGAGGAGAATGGGTGTTAGTTCTTCTTTGAATGTTCGGTAAAACTCCCACGTGAAGCCATCTGGGCCTGGGCTTTTGTTTGCTGGGAGAGTCTTGATTACATCTTCAGTTTCCTTAGCTGTTATTGGTCTGTTCAAGTTTTCTATCTCTTCCCGGTCCAGTTTTGGGAGACTATGTGTTTCTAGAAATTTGTCCATTTCACTTAGATTGTCGAATTTGTTGCCATATAAATGTTCATAGTATTTGCTAATGATCCTTTGTATTTCTGTGGTGTCAGTTGTTTCTTCTCCTCTTTCATTTCTGATTTTGTGTATTTGGGTTCTCTTTGTTTCTTGATGAGTCTAGCTAAGGGTCCATCAATCTTGTTTATCTTTTCAAAAAACCAGCTCTTTGTTTCATTGATCCTTTGAATTGTTTCTCTGGTCTCTATGTCATTTATTTGTGCTCTGATCTTTACTATTTCCTTCCTTCTACTTGCTCTGGGATTTTATTTTTGTTTGCTTTCTAGTTCTTAAGTTGTGAGGTTAGATAGTCTACTAGAAATATTTCTTGTTTCTTGAGGTAGGCCTGTAGTGCTATGAATTTCCCTCTCAGAACAGCTTTCGCTGCATCCCATAGATTTTGTGTTGTTGTGTGTTCATTTTCATTGGTTTCCAGGAAGTTTTTAATTTCTTCCTTGATCTCCTCGGTAACCCATTCATTGTTTAATAACATGCTATTTAGCCTCCATGTATTCAAATGTCTTTGCATGTTCTTGTTGCAATTGATTTCTAGTTTCATGCCATTGTGATCTGAGAAGATGCTTGATATGATTTCAATCTTCTTGAACTTGTAGAGACTTCATTTGTGTCCTAACATGTGGTCTATCTTTGAGAATGTCCCATGTGCACTTGAGAAGAATGTGAATTCTATAGTTTTGGCGTGTAATTCTCTGTAAATATCCATTAAATCCTTTTGGTCTAGTGCTTCGTTTAGAGTCTCTGTTTCCTTGTTAATTTTTTGTCTAGAGGATCTATCCAGTGATGTCAGCGGGGTTTTGATGTCCCCTGCTATGATTGTATTGCTGTCACTTTCTCCTTTGAAATCCTCCAGAAGATTTTTAATATATTTTGGTGCTCCTATATTTGGTGCATATATGTTTACCAAGGTTATATCTTCCTGTTGGATAGATCCTTTTAATATTATGTAGTGACCTTCTTTGTCTCTAGTTATGGCTTTCTTTTTGAAATCTATTTTATCAGATATGAATATTGCTACCCCAGCTTTTTTTTCCTTTCTATTTGCTTGGAAGATTTTTTTCCATCCCTTCACTTTCAGCCTATGTGAGTCTTTTGTTGTGAGGTGGGTCTCTTGTAAACAACATATATATGGGTTATGTTTTCTTATCCAATCCGCTACTCTGTGTCTTTTTATCGGAGCATTCAATCCATTTACATTTAAGGTGATTATTGATATGTACTTATTTATTGCCATTTTTGTTTAATGTGGTTCTACTTTCCTTCCTATTTCTTCTACTAATTACAGCAGTCCTTTTAACATTTCTTGCAGTGCTGGTTTGGTGCTAATGTATTCCCTTAGCCTTTTTTTTTTTTTTTTTTTTGTCTGAGAAGCTCTTTATTTGACCTTCTATTTTGAATGATCACCTTGCTGGGTAGAGTAGTGTTGGATTCAGATCCTTGTTTTTCATGACCTTGATTACTTCATGCCATTCCCTTGTGGCCTGTAGTGTTTCTGTTGAGAAGTCAGCTGATAGCCTTATGGGGGTTCCTTTGTAGGTAACCTGTTGCTTTTCTCTTGCTGCCTTGAGGATTCTCTCTTTGTCTTTAATTTTTGCCATTTTAATTACTATGTGTCTTGGTGTGGGCCTGTTTGGGTTCTTCTTACTTGGGACTGTCTGTGCTTCTTGAACTTGTATGGGAGAGCATAATTGCCAATGATACATCAGATAAAGGGTTAATCTCCCAAATATATAGAGTGCTCATACAACTCAATAAAAGGAAGACAAAGAACTCAATTAAAAATATGGCAGAAGGACTAAATAGACACCTCTCTAAACAGGACATACAGATGGCTAAGAGACATATGAAGAAATGCTCAACATCACTAATCATCAGAGAGATGAAAATTAAAACAACAATGAGGTATCACCTCTCACCTGTCAGAACAGCCGCCATCAACAAATCATCAAACAACAAGTGTTGGCGAGGGTGTGGAGAAAAGGGGACTCTGTACACTGCTGGTGGAAATGCAGACCGGTGCCGCCACTGTGGAAAACACTATGGTGTTACCTCAGAAAATTAAAAACTGAATTGCCATTTGACCCAGTGATCCCACTTCTAGGAATATACCCTAAGAAGCCTGAAACACCAACCAGAAAGAATACATGTACCCCCATATTCATAGCAGCACTATTTACAATTTCTAAGATCTGGAAACAGCCCAAGTGTCCATCAGTAGATGAATGGATAAAAAAGCTGTGGTACATATACACAATGGAGTACTATGCAGCTGTAAGAAAGAAAGATCTCTTATCCTTTGAGATGACATGGAGGGACCTGGAGAGTATTATTTTAAGCGAAACAAGCCAATCAGAGAAAGACAAATATGAAATTTTCTCACTTATTTGTGGAATATAATTAACATAACAGTCTGAGGAACAGGGTAGACCTAGAGATGTGGAAGTAGGGTACAGATTGGCAGCCCTCAGAAGAGGGGTGGCAGGGGAGTGAAGATTTAAACCCCAGAACCTATGTGCATATATGCATAACTGATGGACAAGGACAACAAAGCTGTGGACGGGATGAAGGGATGAGGAGGAGGTTGTCAATGGGGAAAAAAGGAGAAACATCTGTAACAAAAATAAATTAATAAAATAAAAGGAGAAGTTTCAGCATTGGCACCAACTGAAGTAGACACTACATTTCCAAGTGAGGAACTGGCCCATATGCAACATTTGCAAAGGAGACGGTGTCTAGAATGTGGTCATATTATTGTTATATCCTTCACGCATGTCAAGTATTTAAAGGATCAGGAGTTGGTGAGTAAGAGAGGAAGGATTTGCCTTGGCCTGTGTTGCTCAGTGGTTAGAGCAGTGGTCCATGCACCAAAAGGTCATGGGTTTGATTCTTGGCTAGGGCACATACCTGGGCTGCAGGTTCGATCCCTGGCCCTGGTGGGGTTGTGTGCAGGAGGCAACCAATTGATGTCTCTCTCTGTCTTCCCCACCGTCCCTCCCTTCCACTTTCTCCAAAAAATCAATGGAAAAAATGTCCTTGAGTTAGAGTTAAAAAAAAAAAAAGGGAAGATTTATTTGGAGAAAGTTGATGCTGTGATGTGAGCTCCTCCACCCCCACCCAAGAGGAGAAATGTGTGTGGATTCTTTCCTCTTCATCTCACTCCATAAGAGAGAGAGGGATTTTAAAGAGTTCACTCAGTTAATTATATACATTGCCTGTATTTTATGGGAACCCAACTGATTGGTGCTTATTTCTTCCTAAAAAATCTAAAAGGTGAGCCATTGGCTTGCATTGGGTAAAGAAGAGATATCTACTCCACCTGCACATCCCAAATTTCCTGGGCAAAGGTGAGTGAATATTTCCCAATAACTAGAGGTGGGTCATGTGTGAGAGATTTCTGGTGTGGGGTGGCTTAGGTTTTGTCCAAGAGGGTCACCTTAAGTAGCAAATAGTCTTCAGCAGGAAGAAGCTGGAGGAATTACAGGATTCTTCCAGGATGAGGAAGGCATACGGAGGAACTTGCTATTATCAAGGGAATTTCAGAGAAGTGATTGGGTGAGATGGAATTTATCTTCATAGAATCCACAAAGACTCTCATGAGAGAAAGTGTTATAACTCAGGAACATAAAAGCTAAATGGCAACAATAGCATCAGCTAAGTAGGGACTTTCCTGCTTCCTTTTCCTTTTTCTTCTGGGTTCCAATGAATCAAGATCAGGCAAAGAAGAGTAGAAGTGTTAGGTGGGGAAGAGGACTGGCTGCAGTTTTCCAACCAGGAGGGAGCTGAATTAGGTGAGGGAAACAAGCCAATATTAACTCAATTCTGTAAGTGTTTATTCTTCTATAGAGTTTGACCTTTAAATTATTGAGTCGAGACTTCATTTTGCATCTTAGAGGACCACAGGAATTTATATTAGAAAAGTTTCTGTCCCAGCTTTTATTCTCTCTTTGCCATGACTTCAGTGCATATTTTCTCTCCTTAACTTAAAAACAAACATTTATATGATGCTTTATAATCTATGAAGTACATTTATTTCCTTATTCAATCCCCCTATCACTGGCATGAAGGCAGCATTATTCCCCCCACATTACAGAGACGAATACTGAGACCTAGCTAGGTTTTGGAAGAACCTTCTTTGCTGACTTCATGAAAACATTTCTTTCTTGGTGAAGGTCGAGTGGTAGCTTTCAGCATTGCACATTACTGTTACCTCTCCATAGACCTTATGTTGCCTACCTTCCATTTCCAACTCTGGGTGATTTGAAAATTTCCCCTTTACCTTGACATTTCTCCAAGGGGTATGTGAAGAATTCCTGCCCAGATTGTGGGGTGTATCCAGAGTTGCAGGTACAGTAGGTGTCATTGACACAGAAAGCATTTTGGGGGCACTGAGGACAGATACCTGCAGGAAGAAGAGAGGCAGGTCAGATGTCACCTGGGTCAAAAACTCTCCAGTTACTATTTGGTTTTGCCTCTGAGCAGGGCCTCTCGAGGCTGAGGAAGCTTACACCTTTTCCCTTTTGTGAGATCTCAGTACAGTAAAAAATAAAAAAAAAAGGAGAGATAAGATTTATATACCTTACAAAGTAATGTCTGATACCCACCTGACACCATACATGGTTACTACAAATTATTGTCTATATTCCCTATGTTGTACTTTACATCTCTGAGACTTTTTTCTTTCAATTTTATATTTAAAAAAGTGCTCGGGCATCGACCCATGCTGCAAGATGTCGCAGGTTTGATTCCTGGTCGGGGGACATGCCCAGGTTGTGGGCCCAATTCCTAGTGGGGGGCATGCAGGAGGTGGCCAATTGATCTTGCTCATTGGTATTTCTCTCTCTCTCACTCTAAAATCAATTACAAATATTAAAATATTTTTTATTATAATTAATTTTTTTAAAATTCATTTTTTATTGTTGACAATATTACAGATGTCCCCCATTTTCCCTTCCCTTTGCCTGCCTCCACCCAACCACCACCCCACCCCAGGCCTTCGCTGCACTGCTGTCTGTGTCCATGGACTATGCATACATGCATATATATTCTAGGGTTAATTTCTTCCTGTCCCATCACCTTCCCTCTGAGATCTGTCCATGTGGTCCATGCATCCCTGTCTCTGGGCCTCATTTGTTTATCACTTTATTTTGCTCATTAGATTCTACATATAAGTGAGATCATGTGATATTTGTCTTACTCTGACTGGTTTATTTTGCTTAGAATAATAATCCAGGTCCGGTGCTGAGAAAATGGCAGCGGAGTGAATGGAAGCTACACAGACCATCTCCCAGGACCAAACTGGAATTACAACTAAAATAAAGACAAATCCTCAGGAAAAAGCAACAGAAAAGCAGCTTGCGAGGACCATACAACCAGGGACACTGAATCGATCCTGGTAGGATTGCAGAGGCACGAGAGGGGGGCTGGGAGCCCATGGACAGCAGCAGCCTTAGCCATGAGCAGCGCTCCGCCCTCGGGGTTAATTTCCCAAGCCGGCTCCACAGCGCAGAGCAGGGACAGAGCGCTAAAATAGCCACAGCCACTCACCTGGGCTCCGGCAGAAGGAGGGCAGACTGGACTGGAACTGTGTGGGGACACCTGGGATTTGGAGGGTGCTCAGAGCTTTTGCTGAGTTGTGGCCATGCAGGACGGTGGTCTGGCCATCTTACTCCATCCCAGGGCTCTGGCGAGAGGAGGCAGCCCCTCCCTCCGAGATCCAGCCACACCCTAGTGGACCATTGAAATCCAAACTGAGGCTCATTAACTAGTAGCACCTGCCCTACCCTCTGGAAATCCTCTCGCACTGAAAACCTGAGGGAGGTTTTCATTCAACTGAAAACCCAAGGCTCTTCAAGCAACCACGACTAATAGCCTCTAGGCAAAAAGTTGGAGGACAAATTAACCTTTTCTGGGCTTGAAAATATACCCTGGAAATTAAGACTCCACGGTGGTGTTTAACGTGGGTCCTCCCATGCTCATCCAAACCCAGTAGAGGGAGCCACAAACAGCAGAACACCAACATCCACAGAGAAAATTTGTCAGGCTCCAAATTGAGATAGCCAAAATGGTGAAACAAAGAAACAGATCCCAAATGAAAGAACAAGAGACCTCTAACAAAGATGAGATATATGAAATGGAGTTAAGTAAATTAACAGAGCTAGAATTCAGAGCCATGATCTTGAGAAGCTCAACAACATGAGTAAGAACATCAACACCTTGAGTAAAGACATCCACACCATGAGGAAAGACATAGAAACACTGAAACCAACCCAAGTGGAAATGAAGAAGCAGCAAGAAGAAATGAAGAATGACATGGCAGAAATGAAGAACACATTGGCAGGACTAAACAGCAGAGGACCGGAAGCTGAGGACCGGATCAGTGAATTAGAAGACAGGGTAGAAAAAATCAACCAATCAGAAAACCAAAAGGAAAAAACAATGAAAAAACAGGAAGACAGCTTAAGAGAACTGTGGGACAACTGGAAACATAATAATATTCGCATCATTGGAGTTCCTGAAGAAGAAGAATATGAGCAAGGGTTAGAGAATGTATTTGAAGAAACAGTGACAGAACTTCCCAATTTGGTAAAGAAAGAAGGCATTCAAGTTCAAGAAGCACAGAGAGTCTCAAGTAAGAAGAACCCAAACAGGCCCACACCAAGACACATAGTAATTAAAATAGCAAAAATTAAAGACAAAGAGAGAATCCTCAAGGCAGCAAGAGAAAAGCAACAGGTTACCTACAAAGGAACCCCCATAAGGCTATCAGCTGACTTCTCAACAGAAACACTACAGGCCAGAAGGCAATGGCATGAAGTAATCAAGGACATGAAAAACAAGGATCTGAATCCAAGACTACTCTACCCAGCAAGGCTGTCATTCAAAGTAGAAGGTCAAATAAAGAGCTTCCCAGACAAAAAAAGGCTAAGGGATACATTAGCACCAAACCAGCACTGCAAGAAATGTTAAAAGGACTGCTGTAATTAGTAGAAGAAATAGGAAGGAAAGTAGAACCACACTGAACAAAAAAGGCAATAAATAAGTACATATCAATAATCACCTTAAACGTAAATGGATTGAATGCTCCGATAAAAAGACACAGAGTAGCGGATTGGATAATAAAGCATAACCCATATATATGCTGTTTACAAGAGACCCACCTCACAACAAAAGACTCACAAAGGCTGAAAGTGAAGGGATGGAAAAAAATCTTCCAGGCAAATGGAAAGGAAATAAAAGCTGGGGTAGCAATACTCATATCTGATAAAATAGATTTCAAAAAGAAAGCCATTACTAGAGACAAAGAAGGTCACTACATAATATTGAAAGGATCTATCCAACAGGAAGATATAACCTTGGTAAACATATATGCACCAAATATAGGGGCACCAAAATATATTACAAATCTTCTGGAGGACTTCAAAGGAGAAAGTGACAGCAATACAATCATAGCAGGAGACTTCAACACCCCGCTGACATCACTGGATAGATCCTCTAGACAAAAAATTAACAAGAACACAGAGACTCTAAACGAAGCACTAGACCAAAAGAATTTAATGGATATTTACAGAGAATTACACCCGAAAACTATAGAATTCACATTCTTCTCAAGTGCAAATGGGACATTCTCAAATATAGACCACATGTTAGGACACAAATGAAGTCTCTACAATTCAAGAAGATTGAAATCATATCAAGCATCTTCTCAGATCACAATGGCATGAAACTAGAAATCAATTGCAACAAGAACATGCAAAGACATTTGAATACATGAAGGCTAAATAGCATGTTATTAAACAATGAATGGGTTACCGAGGAGATCAAGGAAGGAATTAAAAACTTCCTGGAAACCAATGAAAATGAACACACAACAACACAAAATCTATGGGATGCAGCGAAAGCTGTTCTGAGAGGGAAGTTCATAGCACTACAGGCCTACCTCAAGAAACAAAGAAAATTTCTAATAGACTATCTAACCTCACAACTTAAGAACTAGAAAGCAAACAAAAATAAAATCCCAGAGCAAGTAGAAGGAAGGAAATGGTAAAGATCAGAGCACAAATAAACGACATAGAGACCAGAGAAACAATTCAAAGGATCAATGAAACAAAGAGCTGGTTTTTTGAAAAGATAAACAAGATTGATGGACCCTTAGCTATACTCACCAAGAAACAAAGAGAGAGAACCCAAATACACAAAATCAGAAATGAAAGAGGAGAAGTAACAACTGACACAATAGAAAAACAAAGGCTCATTAGCAAATACTATGAACATTTATATGGCAACAAATTCGACAATCTAAGTGAAATGGACAATTTTCTAGAAACACATAGTCTCCCAAAACTGGACCGGGAAGAGATAGAAAACTTGAACAGACCAATAACAGCTAAGGAAATTGAATATGTAATCAAGACTCTCCCAGCAAACAAAAGCCCAGACCCGGATGGCTTCACGAGGGAGTTTTACCGAACATTCAAAGAAGAACTAACACCCATTCTCCTCAAACTATTCCAAAAAATTCAAGAAGAAGGAAGACTTCCAAACTCGTTTTATGAGGCCAGCATAATCCTAATTCCAAAACCAGAAAAAGACACTACAAAGAAAGAAAACTACAGGCCAATATCCCTGATGAACATAGATGCCAAAATCCTTAACAAAATACTAGCAAATCGGATCCAGCAATACATCAAAAAAATTATTCACCATGACCAAGTGGGATTCATCCCAGGGATGCAAGGCTGGTTCAACATTCACAAATCAATAAATGTGATACACCACATAAACAAAATGAAAGATAGAAACCACATGATCATATCAATAGACGCTGAAAAAGCATTCGACAAAATCCAGCACCCATTTCTGATAAAAACGCTCAGCAATTTGGGAGTAGAGGGATCATATCTTGATATAATAAAGGCCATATATGAAAGACCTACAGCCAACATCATACTCAATGGGCAAAAACTAAAAACATTTCCCTTAAGAACAGGAACAAGACACGGATGCCCACTTTCACAACTCTTATTTAACATAGTACTGGAAGTCTTAGCCACAGCAATCAGACGTGAAGAAAAAATAAAAGGAATCCAAATTGGAAAGGAGGAAGTCAAACTGTCATTATTCGCAGACGATATGATATTATATATAGAAAACCCTAAAGACTCCTTCAAAAATCTACTAGACTTAATAAAGGAATTTGGCAAAGTAGCAGGATACAAAATTAACGTCAAGAAATCAATGGCATTCTTATACACCAATGATGAACTCACGGAAAGAGAAACTAAAAAAACAATTCCATTTACCATCGCAGCAAAAAAATTAAGATACCTAGGAATAAACTTAACCAAAGAAGCAAAGGACCTATTTGCAGAAAACTACAGGACATTGAAAAAAGAAATAGAGGAAGATATAAAAAAGTGGAAGCACATACCTTGTTCATGGATTGGAAGAATTAACATCATTAAAATGTCCATATTACCCAAAGCAATCTATAGATTCAATGCAACCCCCATCAAAATACCAAGGACATATTTCACAGAACTAGAACAAATATTTCAAAAGTTCATATGGAACCAAAAAAGACCCCGAATAGCCACAGCAATCTTGAAAAAGAAGGACAAAGTAGGTGGGATCACAATACCGGATATCAGGTTATATTACAAAGCTACCGTAATCAAAACAGCCTGGTACTGGCACAAGAACAGGCATATAGACCAGTGGAACAGGACAGAGAATCCGGAAATTGACCCAAGACATTATGCTCAATTAATATTCGACAAAGGTGGCAAGAGCATACAATGGAGTAAAGACAGCCTCTTTAATAAATGGTGTTGTGAAAATTGGACAGCTACATGCAAAAAAATGAAACTAGACCATCAACTTACACCACACACAAGAGTAAACTTAAAATGGATAAAAGACTTAAATGTGACTCGTGAATCCATAAAAATCCTAGAAGAAAATGTAGGCAACAAAATTTCGGACATCATATGCAGCAGAATCTTCACTGATACATCACCTAAGGCAACAGAAACGAAGGGAAAAATGAACACATGGGACTACATCAAACTCAAAAGCTTCTGCACAGCAAAAGAAACAACCATCAAAACAGATAGGGAACCCACTCTATGGGAGAGCATAATTGCCAATGATCCATCAGATAAGGGGTTAATTTCCAAAATATACAGAGTGCTCATACAACTCAACAAAAGGAAGACAAAGAACCCAATTAAAAAATGGGCAGAGGAACTAAATAGACACCTCTCCAAAAAGGACATACAAATGGCTAAGAGACATATGAAGAAATGCTCAACATCATTAATCATCAGTGAGATGCAAATTAAAACAACAATGAGGTATCACCTCACACCTGTCAGAGTTGCCGCCATCAACAAATCATCAAACAACAAGTGTTGGCAAGGGTGTGGAGAAAAGGGGACTCTAGTACACTGCTGGTGGGAATGCAGGCTGGTGCAGCCACTGTGGAAAACACTATGGCGTTACCTCAAAAAATTAAAAATTGAATTGCCATTTGATCCAGTGATCCCACTTCTAGGAATATACCCTAAGAAGCCTGAAACACCAATCAGAAAAAATACATGTACCCCCATGTTCATAGCAGCACTATTTACAATAGCTAAGATCTGGAAACAGCCCAAGTTTCCATCAGTGGATGAATGGATAAAAAAGCTGTGGTACATATACACAATGGAGTACTATGCAGCTGTAAGAAAGAAAGATCTCTTATCCTTTGAGACGACATGGAGGGACCTCGAGAGTATTATCCGAAGCGAAACAAGCCAAGCAGAGAAAGACAAATATCACATGATCTCACTTATTTGTGGAATATAATGAACATAACAGTCTGAGGAACAGGGTAGACACAGATATGTCGAAGTAGGGTATAAACTGACACCCCTGAGAAGAGGGGGTGGGGGGGAGGGAAGAGATAAACCACAGAACTTATGCACATATATGCATATGTGATGGACATGGACAACAAAGCTGGGGACAGGGTGGGGGGTTGGGGAGGAGGGTGTCAATGGGGAAAAAAGGAGAAACTTCTGTAACAAAAAAAAATTAAAAAAAAATTAAAAAAAAAAAGATGCACTACAGGCCAGAAGAGAATGGCATGAAATAATCAAGGTCATGTAAAACAAGGATCTGAATCCAAGACTACTCTACCCAGCAAGGCTGTCATTCAAAATAGAAGGTCAAATAAAGAGCTTCCCAGACAAAAAAAGGCTAAGGGATACATTAGCACCAAACCAGCACTGCAAGAAATGTTAAAAGGACTGCTGTAATTAGTAGAAGAAATAGGAAGGAAAGTAGAAACACACTGAAGAAAAATGGCAATAAATACGTATATATCAATAATCACCTTAACTGTGAATGGATTGAATGCTCCGTTAAAAAGACACAGAGTATTGGATTGGATAAGAAACCATGACCCATATATATTTTGTTTACAAGAGACCCACGTCACAACAAAAGACTCACATAGGGTGAAAGTGAAAGGATGGAAAAAAATCATCCAAGCAATCGTAAAGGAAAAAAAAGGTGGGGGAGCAATACTCATATCTGATAAAATAGATTTCAAAATGAAGGCCATAACTAGAGACAAAGAAGGTCACTACATAATATTGAAAGGATCTATCCAACAGGAAGATATAACCTTGGTAAACATATATGCACCAAATATAGGAGCACCAAAATATATTAAAAATCTTCTGGAGGACTTCAAAGGAGATACTGACAGCAATACAATCATGGCAGGGAACTTTAACACCCCAATATCATCACTGGATAGATCCTCAAGACAAAAAATTAACAAGGAAACAGAGACTCTAAACGAAGCACTAGACCAAATGGATTTAATATATATTTACAGATAATTACACCCCAAAACTACAGAATTTACATTCTTCTCAAGTGCACATGGGACATTCTCAAAGATAGACCACATGTTAAGACACAACAAAGTCTCTACAAGTTCAAGAAGATTGAAATCATATCAGGCATCTTCTCAGATCACAATGGCATTAAACTAGAAATCAAATGCAACAAGAACATGCAAAGACATTTGAATACATGGAGGCTAAATAGCATGTTATTAAACAATGAATGGGTTACCGAGGAGATCAAGGAAGAAATTGAAAACTTCCTGGAAACCAATGAAAATGAACACACAAAAACACAAAATCTATGGGATGCAGCGAAAGCAGTACTGAGAGGGAAGTTCATAGCACTACAGGCCTACCTCAAGAAACAACAAAAATTTCTAATAGACTATCTAACCTCACAACTTAAAGAACTAGAAAGCAAACAAAAATAAAATCCCAGAGCAAGTAGAAGGAAGGAAATAGTAAAGATCAGAGCAGAAATAAATGACATGGAGACCAAAAAAACAATTCAAAGGATCAATGAAACAAAGAGCTGGTTTTTTAAAAAAGATAAACAAGATTGATGGACCCTTACCTAGACTCATCAAGAAACAAAGAAAGAGAACCCAAATACACAAAATTAGAAATGAAAGAGGAGAAGTAACAACTGACAGAACAGAAATACAAAGGATCATTAGCAAATACTATGAACATTTATATGGCAACAAATTCGATAATCTAAGTGAAATGGACAAATTTCTAGAAACACATAGTCTCCCAAAACTGGACCGGGAAGAGATAGAAAACTTGAACAGATGAATAACAATGAAGAAAATTGAAGATGTAATCAAGACTCTCCCAGCAAACAAACACCCAGGCCCAGATGGCTTCACTGGGGACTTTTACCAAACATTCAAAGAAGAACTAACACCCATTCACCTCAAACTATTTCAAAAAATTCAAGAAGAAGGAAGACTTCCAAACTCGTTTTATGAGGCAGCATAATCCTAATTCCAAAACCAGAAAAAGACACTACAAAGAAAGAAAACTACAGGCCAATATCCCTGATGAACAAAGATGTCAAAATCCTAAACAAAATACTAGCAAATCGGATCCAGCAATACATTAAAAAAAATTATTCACCATGAAGAAGTTGGATTCATCCCAGGCATGCAAGGCTGGTTCAATATTCGCAAATCAATAAATGTGATACACCACATAAACAAAATGAAAGATAAAAACTACATGATCATATCAATAGACGCTGAAAAAGCATTCGACAAAATACAGCACCCATTTCTGATAAAAACGCTCAGCAATTTGGGAATAGAGGGATAATATCTTGATATAATAAAGGCCAGGTATGGAAGACCTAGAGCCAACATCATACTCAATGGGCAAAAACTAAAAACATTTCCCTTAAGAACAGTACCAAGACAGGAATGCCCACTTTCGCCACTCTTATTTAACATAGTACTGGAAGTCTTAGCCACAGCAATCAGACTTGAAGAAAAAATGAAAGGAATCCAAATTGGAAAGGAGGAAGTCAAACTGTCATTATTCGCAGACGACATGATATTATATATAGAAAACTCTAAAGACTCCTTCAAAAATCTACTAGACTTAATAAATGAATTTGGCAAAGTAGCTGGATACAAAATTAATGTCAGGAAATCAACAGCATTCTTATACACCAATGATGAATTCACAGAAAGAGAAACTAAAAAAAAAATCCCATTTGCCATCGTGGCAGAAAAATTAAGATATCTAGGAATAAACTTAACAAAAGAAGCAAAGGATCTATTTGCAGAAAACTACAGGACATTGAAAAAAGAAATAGAGGAAGATATAAAAAAGTGGAAGCACATACCTTGTTCATGGATTAGAAGAATTAACATCACTAAAATGTCCATACTACCCAAAGGAATCTTTAGATTTAACGTAATCCCCATCAAAATACCAACGACATATTTCACAGAACTAGAACAAATGCTGCAGAAGTTTATATGGAACCAAAAAAGACCCTGAATAGCTACAGCAAGCTTGAAAAAGAAGGACAAAGTAAGCGGGATCAGAATACCGGACATCAGGTTATACTACAAAGCTAGTGTAATCAAAACAGCCTGTTACTGGCACAAGAACATGCACATAGATCAATGGAATAGAACAGAGAACCCCGAAATTGCCCGAAAACATTATGCTCAATTAATATTCGACAAAGATGGCAAGAGCATACAATGGAGTAATGACAGCCTCTTTAATAAATGGTGTTGGAAAGTTGGACAGCTACATGCAAAAAAATGAAACTAGACCATCAACTTACACCATAAACAAGAATAAACTCCAAACGGATAAAAGACTTAAATGTGACTCGTGAATCCATAAAAATCCTAGAAGAAAATGTAGGCAACAAAATTTTAGACATCATACGCAGCAGAATCTTCACTGATACATCACCTAAGGCAACAGAAACATAGGGAAAAATGAACACATGGGACTACATCAAACTCAAAAGCTTCTGCACAGCAGAAGAAACAACCATCAAAACAGAAAGGTAACCCACTGTATGGGAAAGCATAATTGCCAATGATGCATCAGATAAGGGGTTAATCTCCAAAATATATAGAGTGCTCATACAACTCAACAAAAGGAAGACTAAGAACCCAATTAAAAAATGGGCAGAGGAACTTAGTAAACATCTCACCAAACAGGACATACAAATGACTAAGAGTCATATGAAGAAATGCTAAACATCACTAATCATCAGAGAGATGCAAATTAAAACAACAATGAGGTATCACCTCTCACCTGTCAGAACAGCCGCCATCAACAAATCATCAAACAAGTGTTGGCGAGGGTGTGGAGAAAAGGGGACTCTAGTACACTGCTGGTAGGAATGCAGTCTGGTGCAGCCACTGTGGAAAACACTATGGTGTTACCTCAAAAAATTAAAAATTGAATTGCCATTCGACCTAGTGATCCCACTTCTAGGAATATACCCTAGGAATCCTGAAACACCAACCAGAAAGAATACATGTACCCCCATGTTCATACCAGCACTATTTACAATAGCTAAGGTCTGGAAACAGCCCAAGTGTCCATCAGTAGATGAATGAATAAAAAAGCTTTGGTACATATACACAATGGAGTACTATGCAGCTGTAAGAAAGAAAGATCTTTTATCCTTTGAGACGACATTGAGGGACCTGGAGAGTATTATCCTAAGCGAAACAAGTGAAGCATAGAAAAACAAATATCACATGTTCTCACTTATTTGTGGAATATAATGAACATAACAGTCTGAGGAACAGGGTAGACCCTGAGATGTGGAAGTAGGGTATAGACTGACACCCCTCACAAGAGGGGTTTGGCGGGGAGGAAAGAAATAAACCACAGAACTTATGCGCATGTATGCATAATTGATGGACATGGACAACAAAGCTGGGAATGGGATGGTGGATGGGGAGGAGGGTGTCAATGGGGAAAAAAGGAGAAACATCTGTAACAAAAATAAATTAATAATAAAAAAAAAATAATGTAGGTTTATCCATGCTGTTGCCAAGGGTAAGTAATCCTTCTTTTTTACAGCTTTGTATTAATCCATGGTGTAAGTTTACAACTTTTTTATCCACTCCTATAGTGAGGAGCGCTTGGGCTATTTCCATATCTTAGCTTTCATAAATAATGCTGCTATGAACAATAGCGGTGCATACATTCTTTCTGACTGATGTTTTGTTATTCTTAGGATGTAATCCCAGAAGCGGGATCACTGGGTCACAAGGCAGTTCAATTGATTGTAGCCATTCTGGCAGGTGTGAAGTAATACCTCATTGTCATATTAATTTGCATCTCTCTGATGATTAGTGACGTTGAGCATTTTTCTTTTTTCATGTGTCTCTTGGCCATTTGTATGTCCTGTTTGGAGAGGTGTCTATTTAAGTCCTCTGCCCATATTTTAATTGGGTTATTTGTCTTCCTTTTGTTGAGTTGTATGAGTACTCCATATATTTTGGAAATTAGCCCCTTATCTGATGTATCGTTGGCAATTATGCTCTCCCATATAGTGGGTTCCTTTTCCATTTTGATGGTTGTTTCTTTTGCTGTGCAGAAGTTTTTATTTTGATGTAGTCCCATGTGTTCATTCTTCGTTTGTTTCCCTTGTCTTAGGTGTTGTATCAGTGAAAATTCTGCTGCGTGTGATGGCTGAAATTTTGTTGCCTGCATTTTCTTCTAGGATTTTTATGGATTCATGAGTCACATTGAAATCTTTACCCATTTTGATTTTATTCCTGTTTATGGTGTAAATTGGTGGTCTAGCCTCATTTTTTTTGCATGTAGCTGTCCAATTTTTCCACACCATTTATTAAAGAGGCTATCTTCATTCCATTGTATGCTCTTGCCACCTTTGTCAAATATTAATTGAGCATAATGTCTTGGGTCAATTTCAGGGTTCTCTGCTCTGTTCCATTGATCTATCTGCCTGTTCTTGTGCCAATACCAGGCTGTTTTGATTACAATGGCTTTGTAGTATAACCTGATATCCTGTATTGTGATCCCTTGTACTTTGTTCTTCTTTGTCAAGATTGCAGTGGCTATTTGGGGTCATTTTTGGTTCCATATGAACTTTTGGAGTATTTGTTCTAGTTCTGTGAAATATGTCATTGGTATTTTAATGGCAATTGCATTGAATTGATAGATTGCTTTGAGTAGTACAGACATTTTAATGATGTTAATTCTTCCAATCCAGGAACAAGGTATATGCTTCCACTTTTTATATCATCCTCTATTTCTTTTTCCAATGTTCAGTAGTTTTCTGTGAACAGGTCCTTTAATTCTTTAGTTAAGTTTATTTCTAGGTATCATAGTTTTTTTTGCTGCATTTGTAAATGGGATTTTTTAAGTTTCTTTTTCTGTGAGTTCATTATTGGTGTATAAGAATGCTGTCGATTTCTTTTCTTTTTAAACTCATCTTTATTTTTGAATGTATTACAGATGTTTCTCCCTTTTTCCCCTATTGACCCCCTCCTCCCCAATCCTGCCCCCCTCCTGCTTCCCCACACTATTGTCAGTGTCCATTGGTTATGCATATATGCATTGAAATTCTTTGGTTTATCTCATCCTATCCACCCTCCCCACTTCCCTTTGAGGTTCATCAGTCTAACAACAATTTGTACTTCTTAATTCCTTCATCTTTTCCACCCATCCCTCAATGCCCCAGCCATCTGGCAAGCAACAAAAAGTTCTCTGTATTTATGAGTCTGTTTCTGTTCTGCTTGTTCATTTTGTTTGTAGATTCAATTGTTGATAGATATGTATTAATTGCCATTTTATTGTTCATATTTTTGTTCTTCTCCTTCAAGAAGAACCTTGAACATTTAATATAATACTGGTTTGGTGGTGATGAACTCCTTTAGCTTTTTCTTGTTTGGGAAACTCTTGATATGTCCATCGATTTTAAATGATAGCTTTGCAGGACAGAGTAATCTTGATTGTAGGTCGTTGTTTTTCATCACCTTAAATATCTCTTGCCACTTCTTCCTGGCCTGCAAAGTTTCTTTTGAGAAATAAGTTGACAGTCTTATGGGAGCTCCTTTGTAGGTAATGGACTGCTTTTCTCTTGCTGCTTTTAAGATTCTCTCTTTGTATTTAACCTTTGGTATTTTGATGATGATGTGTCTTGGTGTGGACCTCTTTGGGTTCAACTAGTTTGGGACTCTCTGTGCTCCTTGACTAGTATGTCTCTTTCCTACATCAAGTTACAAAACTTTTCTGTCATTATTGTTTCAAATAGGTTTTCAATTTCTTTCTCTCTCTCTTCTCCTTCTGGCATGCCTATGATGCGAATATTGGCACATTTGAAGTTGTCCCAGAGGCTCCTTACATTATCCTCATTTTTTTGCATTTTTTTTTCTTTTGCTGTTCTGATTGGTTGTGTTTTTCTTCCTTATATTCTAAATTGATGGGGTGCTTCTTGGCTTCAACTTCTCTACTATTGATTCCCTGTAAATTATTCTTTATTTCTGTTAGTGCATCCTATATTTCTGACTGATCCCTTTTTATGTTGTTGGTGTTCTCACTAAGTTCCTTGGAGGTCTCCTTAAGTTCCTCTAAGGTCTCACTAAGTCCCTTGAATGTCTCACCAAGTTCCTTGAGAAACCTTATAACCTGTGTCTTGAACTCTGCATCTGATTGGTTGTATATCTCCATTTTTTTAAGTTCTTTTCCTGGAGTTTTGTTCTTTTCTTTCATTTGGGACATGTTTGTCTTCTCATTTTGGCTGCTTCCCTGCGATTGTTTCTATGTATTAGGTAGAGTTGCTATGTCTCCTAGGCTTTGTAGGGTGGCCTATTGTTGTAGGTGTCCTGTAGAATCCAGTGTCACAGTCTCCCTGATCACCCCAGCTGGGCCCTCGAGGTGCATCCCTACTGTGGACTGTACACCCTTCTGTTGTAATTGAGTCTTGATTGCTGTTGACATGTCAATGGGAGGGATTTACTCAGGCTAATCAGCTGTAAGGACTCGCTGTGCCCAGTAGCCACTGGCCTCTGACTCCCTTGGAGGATCAACTGTTTAGGGGTTCCACCACACAGAGCAAGACTTATTTCATCGGGGTTCTGGTACCCACTGAGTCTGCTCATTGAGTGTGTCACTTGTGATGGTAGTTGGGTGGTGGTGTTTTGATGTGGTTTGAAGGTCTCCAATGGGTGTGCTGGCTCTGGGGTAAGGCCAGCCACTGCCTGTGTTCTATCCAGGGCCCTGGTGTAAGCTATAAATTGAACTGCAGATGGTTGCTTCTTGTGCTGGGCTTGGGGGTGTCCAGGAAAAGCCTGGTTGTGAACCAAGGCTGGCTGCTTCTAGTGCCAGGCTTGGGGTCCCTTAACAAGAGGTATGGGGCTCACTGAGACCAGATGCTGCTTGAGAGATTTTAGGAAACTATGAAGCAGGATCCAAGACAGGCCAATCCTATGATAAAGCCTTTCTCAACAGCTTGGGTGGGTTTGAAATTTGGTGGGGCAGGGCCTCAAGGAATCACCAGAGTGGGCCAAACAGTGTGAGCCAGGTTGCTGGAGTCCCAGATATGTTGGCTGTCTGCCTCTCCAGGGAAGGGCTCACCAAAGGAACATCAGCCTCCATCAGCACCTCTGTGCAGGAGACAGCTGCCCCTCCAGCCCTCATCCCGAGGCCAAATAGCTCAGTTTTTCCCTGTATGTCTCTGGTGCCCCTCAAACTGCCTCCCCTTTGAGCTCAGAGGGGGCAAGTACGAGTAAGTCCGTGAACAGGCCCTTTAAGGGGAACTGTCTGGGGCTCCCGCAGCAGCAGCTTCCCTCTGCCTCAGTTCCTGCTGGTTTTTGCAGCCAGAAGTTATGAGGACTTTTCTTCCTGGCACTGGAACCCTGAGTTGGGCGCCTGGTGTGGGATGGGGACCCCTCACTCCTCAGGGAGGACCTTCCCAGCTGTGGTGTCCCTCCTGGTTTTTATCCAGCACACATGGGTGTGTGACCAGCCTGTCAGCACCTTCCCCCCTCCTACCAGTCTTGATGTGGCTTTTTCTTTAATGTCATAGTTGTAGGACTTCCATTTAACTCAATTTCAGGTGGTTCTGAATGATGGTTGTGTTGTAGTGTAGTTGTAATTTTGATGTGGTTGTGGGAGAAGGTTATACCGCATTTGTCTACACCGCCATCTTGACTGGAAGTCTGATTTCTTAATGTTAATTTTGCATCCTACTACTTTGCCTAATTCATTTATTAAATCTAGTAGTTTTTGGTGGAGTATTTAGGGTTCTCTATGTTCAATATCATGTCATCTGCGAATAATGATAGTTTCACTTCCTCTTTTCCAAATTGGATCACTTTTAGTTTTTCTTCTTATCTGGTTCCTGTGACTGAGACTTCCAGTACTATGTTGAAAAGAGCGGCGCAAGTGGACAGCACTGTCTTGTTTCTGTTGTTAAGGAAAATTTTAGTTTTTGTCCATTGCATATGATTTTGGCTGTAGATTTTCGTATATGGCTTTTTTTTTTAAACTTATCTTTTTTGTTGAATGTATTACAGATGTTCCTCATTTTTCCCCCATTGGCCCCCTCCTTTCCATTCCCACCGCCCTCCTGCCTTTCCCTACACTGTTGTCTGTGTCCATTGGTTATGCATATATACATATAAGTTCTTTGGTTTATTTCTTCCCACCCCCCAACCCCCCTTCCCTTTGAGGTTTGTCAGTCTAACAACCAATTTGTACTTCTTAATCCCTTCACTTTTTTCACCCATCCCCCCGCCCCCACCTATCTGGTAACCAACAAAAGTTCTCTGTATCTTGAGAATGTTTCTGTTCTGCTTGTTCATTTTGTTTGTAGATTCAATTGTTGATAGATATGTATTTATTGCCATTTTTTTTGTTCATTTTTTAAAAATCTTTTTCTTCAAGAAGACCCTTCAACATTTCATATAATAATGGTTTGGTGGTGATGAACTCCTTTAGCTTTTCCTTGTCTGGGAAACTCTTTATATGGCCATCAATTCTAAATGACAGCTTTGCAGGATAGAGTAATCTTGGTTGTAGGTTCTTGCTTTTCATCACTCTGAATATTTCTTGCCACTCCCTTCTGGCCTGCAAAGTTTCTTTTGAGAAATCAGCTGACAATCTTATGGGAACTCCCTTGTAGGTAACTAAGTGCTTTTCTCTTGCTGCTTTTAAGATTCTCTCTTTGTCTTGAACCTTTTGCATTTTGATGATGATGTGTCTTGGTGTGGGCCTCTTGGGGTTCATTTTGTTTGGGACTCTCTGTGCTTCCTGGACTTGTGTATCTGCTTCCTTCACCAAGTTAGGGAAGTTTTCTGCCATTATTGTTTCAGATAGGTTTTCAATTTCTTGTTCTCTTTTCTTTTTCTGGCACCCCCAAGATGCGAATGTTGGCATGCTTGAAGTTGTCCCAGAGGCTCCTTACACTATCCTCATTTTTTTGGATTCTTTTTCTTTTTGCTGTTTTGATTGGGTGTTTTTTGCTTCCTTATATTCCAAGTAGATGGTTTGGTTCTTGGCTTTACCTACTCTACTACTGAGTCTGTGTAAACTATTCTTTATTTCAGTTAGTGCCTCCTTCATTTCTAACTGTGTATCCTTCATTTCTGACTGGTCCTTTTTTATGCTCTTGAGGCCCTCACTAGGTTCACTGAGGTTCTCACTAAGTCCATTGAGCATCCTTATAAGCAGTGTTTTGAATTCAGCGTCTGTTAGGTTGCTTATCTCCATTTCATTTAGTTCTTTTCCTGGAGTTTTGTTCTGTTCTTTCATTTGGGACCTGTTTCTTTGTCTCCTTATTTTGGCTGCCTCCCTGTGTTTGTTTTTACATATTACTTAGCGAGAGGTATGGGCCGAGCTGAGACCAGATGCTGCTTGTTTGAAAGAATTTAGGAAAAGCTGAAGCAGGATCCAAGACAGGCAAATCCTATGGTAAAGTAACTGGCAACAGCTTAGGTGGGCCTGAAAGTTGGTTGGGGCGGGGCCTCAGGGAATCACCAGGGTGGGGCAAACAGTGTGAGCCAGGTTGCTGGAGTCCCAGATATGGGGGCATCTGCCGGCCCAGGGAAGGGCTCACCAAAGGAAAAAAAAAGCCTCTGATAGCCCGTCTGTCCAGGAGAAAGCTGCCTCTCCAGCCCTCGCTCCAATGCCAAACAGATCAGTTCTTCCCCATATGACTCTGGTGCCTTTCAAGTTGTCTCCCCCATGCTGGAGCCTGGAGGGTGGGAGTCCGAGTAAGTCCGTGCGCGGGCCCTTTAAGAGGAGCTGCCGTGGGCTCCAGCCACCTCAGCCTCATTTCCCGCTGGTTTTTCCAGCCAGAAGTGATGGGGACTTCTCTTCCTGGCACTGGAACTCTGAGCTTGGCACCTGGTGTGGGACGTGGATCCCTCAGTCCTCAGGGAGGACCTTCCCAACAGAGGTATCCCTCCTAATTTTTATCCTCCACACGCGGGTGTGGGACCAGCCTGTCGTGCCTCCGCCCCTCCTACCAGTCTCGATGCTGCTTCTTCTTTAATTTTGTAGTTGTAGGACTTCCATTCAGCTTGATTTCAGGTGGTTTTGAATGATGGTTGTGTTGAAGGCCACTTTAGCTTTAAAAAGGTTAAACAGTCTCTGTGAGCTGCTTTTGAGAAAAACTTTGTTCTGCGGGGGTCATCCCAACCCCAAGTCTTTGCACAGATATGAGAACTATGTAAAAGGAGGCACACAATAACCTTGCCTCAAGATAAACAAAACTAGGGAGACATGCAGTAACCTTGAGAACTGTTGAAACTTTCTGCAAAGTTGCTAATTGCTAACCATGGTATCTGCTTCTATATGTGCTTGCTTGCCATGGACTGCAAAAACTCTGCCCTTTATAAGCACCCCCCCTCCCTGAGCTCGGGACTGCTTCCCTCCTCTGCGAAGGTTGAGAACAGTCCCTGCGCAGGTAATAAAGCTCTTTCAATTTGGCCTATAGTGGAGCCTGAGCATTTGCTTCTTGTGGGTTACAACATTTGGAGGCCCCAGCGAGATTTTACATAAAGAGGGCTCCCCACTTGGGGTGCACCTCCTCAGGCTCCGGCAGATGGGAATCCGTGGTCCTTGTGAGAGCTAGGGGAAGGCCTTGGAGAGACATTCCTCTGCCCCAGCCTTGCTGAGACCTTCTGTCTGTTCCCTCTGCCACCCTAAAAGCACATATAAAGAGCATCTGAACTTCTGGATCGGGCCCCAACTCTATTTCAGGACGTCCTCATGTAAGCCGTTTCTGTTTCTGTTCTCTGCAGAGAAACATAGGGGAATGGACTAGCTGGATGCAGCACTAAGGTCCTACCCTGGGGGCCAAGCGAGACGTCGCTTACGTCGCTTACGTGCCCCATCTGGTTTTCAGTATCTGTATCTGTGTTCTTTGTTGTTTGTCTGTTTGTATTGTGCTGGCTCTTTCTCTCTCGCTCCCTTTCCACAACATGGGACAAGGACCAGCTCGACCCGAGACCCCCCTCCAATGCCTTCTAGATAACTTTTCTGATTTGTCTAGGAGAGCAAAAGGATATGGGACCAGTCCGAACCCTGAGTTCCTATGCACCCTCTGTGAGCTCGAATGGACATCATTTCGAGTCTCCTGACCCCCAGAGGGCTCTTTTGATCTTTCCCTCCTTTTTGCGGTGTGATCGGTGGTCTACGGGAGCCCAGGACACTCTGATCAGGCCCCATACATAGACACATGGATAGATGTTGCCACGGATAAGCCAGGGTACATTAGGAAATGTCTCTCTGCTAACAAAAAGAAGATTCTCCTAGCTGGACCACCCACCGCCCCCGAAAAGGACCCAGAAAAATGTCCAACGAGACGCCTTTACCCCTCCTATCGGATCAGTCTGAGGACCCCCTCACTGACCCAGGAGTCAGACCTCCCCCTTATTGGCATCCGCCTTTAGCCCAGGGTGGGGCCGAAGCTCAACCTTTGAGCCCCTCTCATACCAGGTGAGGCACCCTTTATCAGGCACCTCCATAACCGGAGGCTCTGCTCCTAGATTCTTCTCCGCCATTCTACCCCTTAGACAGGTGGCGCCCCTGGTGGGAGGGGATCCCAACTGCCCCTTTATGGTCTATGTTCCCTTCTCTACTAGTGATTTATATAATTGGAAACAACAAAATCCCTCCTTCTCTGAGAAACCACAGGGCTTAATTTCCCTCCTGGAAACGGTTTTTCACACCCATCAGCCAACCTGGGATGACTGCCAACAGCTTCTCCAGGTCCTTTTCACTTCAGAGTAAAGGGATAGAATTCATAGAGAGGCATTAAAAACTATATTAGGCCCAGATGGACAGCCTCTCACTAATGTCCTACAGCTAAAAGCCCACTACCCTGGCTCTCGTCCCGACTGGGACCCAAACACTGACCCAGGGAGGAATAGCTTACAGCAGTATCACCAGTCTCTACTGCAGGGCCTCAGGGGGGCTGCTATGAAGCCCACAAACCTGTCAAAGGTCAGCGAGACAATCCAGCAGCCGGCAGAATCCCCGGCAGCATTCCTAGAACGCCTATTAGAAGCCTATCGGCTATTCACTCCCATTAACCCTGAGGCGCTGGAGAACAGCCAAGCAATAAACATTGCCTTTGTCACTCAGTGGGCCCCAGATATCCATAAGAAATTGCAGAAACTTGAGGGATTTGAAGGCAAGAACCTTAGTGAGCTAATAGAAATAGCTCAGAAGGTGTTTAACAATCAGGATGGCCCTGAGGCAGCTCGCACCAAGCAGATGACAAAGTCGCTGCCCTCCAGGAGACTAAAAAGGGTAACCAAGAAAGACTCCAAAAAGGGCAATGAAAGCCAGAGGGCAACCCTCAAAAGCCAAGGCAAAATTTGGACTCAGACCAATGTGCCTACTGTAAGGAGAAAGGACATTGGAAAATTGACTGCCCCAAGAAGAAGGGCCAAAAGGGACCCCCACGGAACACTATCCTCTTAGAGGACACTGAATGAGGGGGTTGGGGCTCCTACAATTTGGGTCCCCAGGAGCCCAAGGTAACCTTAAGAGTTGGGGCCAACCAATTGAATTCCTAGTAGATACCGGAGCCACTTTCTAGGTTTTAAAGGAAACCCAGGGACCCATCACTCAGAAGCGGACCCAGATTGTGGGGGCAACCGGAAAGCCTAAATCCTATCCTTGGACCACTGCCTGGATTACAGATTTAGGAAAAGGGACTATCACTCACTCCTTGCTTGTCGTGCCAGACTGCCCCTACCCCCTATTAGGAAGAGACCTTCTACAGAAACTACAAGCAACCATCTCCTTTGCTGGTGGTGAGTCTACCCTAACTGTCTCAGAGGGGGCCCCTTCATCAATTCCAGTCACTGTTCCTCTTTCCGAAGAATATGTTTTCTATGAAGGGAGAGGGCAACAACGGGGTTCACAAACCCTCCTTGAAAAATGGAGAATTGAAATTCCTGAGGTATGGGCAGAAACCAACCCACCGGGGCTGGCGAGACACCACCCCCCTGTAATTGTGCAATTAACGAGCACAGCTTCCCCTATTCAGGTAAGGCAATATCTCATAGCCTGGAAGGCAAAGCAGGGAATTGCAAAGCACATCCTCAGACTGAGGGAGGCGGGGATTTTAGTACCGTGCCAATCGGCCTGGAACACCCCATTGTTGCCAGTTCGAAAGCTGGGAATGAATGATTACTGGCCAGTTCAGGACTTGTGGGAAGTGAATGCCCGCATTGAGACTATACACCCCACGGTGTCTAATCCCTACACCCTCCTCAGTCTTGTGCCACTCGATAGGGATGTCTATTCAGTCCTAGACCTCAAGGATGCTTTCTTCTCCATCCCCCTGTCGC
Source organism: Tadarida brasiliensis (assembly GCA_030848825.1). Classification (NCBI taxonomy): domain Eukaryota; kingdom Metazoa; phylum Chordata; class Mammalia; order Chiroptera; family Molossidae; genus Tadarida; species Tadarida brasiliensis. Next base: position 54,643,733 of record CM061259.1, on the reverse strand, counting down.
CCCTCAGTCAACCTATCTTTGCCTTTGAATGGACTGACCCTGATGGGGGCTTCTCAGGTCAGCTAACTTGGATGAGACTTCCCCAAGGGTTTAGAACTCACCCACTCTGTTCGACGAGGCTCTAAGCAGAGACCTCCTGGCCTTCCGAGAGCAACACCCCTATGTGACTCTCCTTCAATATGTAGATGACCTTCTCCTAGCTGCCACTTCTCAGCAGGACTGTGAACGCGCAATGGAGGCACTCTTAAGAGAACTAGGGCAACTTGGTTACCGGGTCTCTGCAAAGAAAGCTCAGCTCTGCACATCCTCCGCTACCTATCTCGGCTACAACCTTGAAGGAGGTAAGTGCTCTCTGTCCACCAACAGGATTGAAGCCATCCTGCAGATCCCGATGCCAACCACCAAGAGACAGGTGAGAGAATTCCTTGGCACCATTGGGTATTGCTGCCTCTGGATACCGGGCTTTGCAGACATAGCTAAGCCCCTATATACCAGCACTGGGGGAAAAGAGAGCCAACTGATCTGGACTGACACAGAAAAGAGGGCATTTGAGGAATTAAAGCAGGCACTTGTCTCTGCACCTGCCCTGGCTCTTCCAGATATCACCAAACCCTTCCAGCTCTTTGTTGCTGAGACTAAGGGAATTGCAAAGGGGGTACTGACTGAGACTCTGGGACCTTGGAAATGGCCTGTGGCCTACCTGTCAAAGAGACTTGATCCAGTAGCTGCCGGCTGGCCAAGCTGCATGGGGGCCATAACAGCCATGGCCCTCCTAGTAAAGGAGGCATCCAAACTAACTTTAGGACAGGACCTCCAAATTATAGGGGGACATACTGTTGAGACCCTCCTCCAGTCCCCACTGGAGAGATGGATTTTGAATGCTAGGGTCACTCAGTATCAAGTCCTCCTACTGGACCCCCAAGAACCCAGTTCCTGAAAACAGCTGTCCTGAACCCAACCACCCTACTCCCAGATGATGACCCAAGAGAGCCCCTATACTATTGTCCCGAGGTTCTAGAGGCCCTCACGAATTTGCGAGCTGACTTAAAGGATAGCCCCTTGCCTGAGGCTGAACTAGAGCTGTATACAGATGGGAGCAGCTACATCCAAAAAGGAACCTGATGTGCAGGGGCAGCCGTGACCACTCAGTCCGAAATTATCTGGGCTCAGGCGCTGGGCCATGGAACCTCGGCCCAGAAGGCCGAGCTGATAGCACTCACCCAGGCTCTGAGACATGCAAAGGGAAAGACAGCCAATATCTATACAGACAGCAGATATGCCTTTTCCACAGCCCATGTATGTGGGGCACTATACCAGGAGCAAGGACACCTCACCTCTGGAGGAAAACAGATAAAAAATCAGGAAGAAATCCTAGCCCTCCTTGAAGCCATCTGGCTCCCCACGAAACTAGCAATCATCCACTGTAAAGGGCATCAGACTGTTGACTCACCAATAGCAAGGGGGAACAACCTAGTGGATCAGGCTGCAAGAGAGGTGGCCCTAAAACCAGTGGGGCCACTAGAAATTCTGCCGGTCCTTCCCCACCTGCTGTTGCCTCAGGAGCCCAACTACTCCCCCAAGGAGCGGGAAACAGGGAAGGAATTAAACTGTTCAGCAGGGCCGAACAGCTGGCTCCTCCTGCCAGACCAATGGGTCCTCCTGCCTGAGAGCCTAGGAAGGGACCTCATTAAGCAACTCCACCAGAGCACCCACTTGGGAACTACAAAACTAACCCAACTCATGAGGCAGCACTTCTACGTACCAGGACTCCAGAAACAAGTTCACTCTGAAGTAGCCCGATGCCCCATCTGTACAAAAGTGAACCCAAAGCTTCAAGAGAACACTAGTCCCGGGGTCTGGCAGTGGGGACGGGCCCCAGGGGAACACTGGGAAGTAGACTTCATGGAAATCAAACCAGGAAAACCAGGCTACAAGTACCTGCTAGTTTTTATTGACACCTATTCCGGCTGGACTGAAGCCTTCCCCACCAGAGGTGAATCGGCTGCCACAGTTGTTAAATACCTTCTGACTGAGATCATTCCCCAATTCAGCATCCCTTTAGCTTTGGGGTCCGACAATGGCCCAGCATTCATTGCCAAAACCTCTCAATTATTAGCCCACAGTTTAGGGATCACTTGGAAACTGCATTGCATATATAGACCCCAGAGTTCAGGACAGGTAGAAAGGATGAATAGGACAATCAAGGAGACATTAACAAAGCTCCACTTGGAGACTGGGGAAAACTGGATAAGTCTTCTTCCTTTTGCCCTCCTCTGAATGCGCTGTACCCTCTATGTAAAGGGTTTGTCTTCATTTGAAATAATTTATGCAAAGCCACCCCCAATCCTGCCAAAATTGAGAGATGAACAACTAGCGGGACTGGAGAATAACTCCCTCCTTAGTTCTTTGCAGGCCTTACAACGGGTCAGGGAAACGACCCACCAGCTGGTCCGGAATCACCGCGGTCCGCCACCTGACCCACAGCAGAAAGAGTCACTCCATCATTTGGAGCCTGGAGACTGGGCCTGGACTAAGAAACATCAGACTTCTGCTCTCCAGCCTCACTGGGAAGGACCCTACCTGGTCATCTTAACAACTCCTTCGGCTATCAAGGTCGCCGGGAAGAAACACTGGATTCACCACACTCAGGTAAAGAAGGCCGATCCTGAACATATTCCAGAAAAATGGATTCTCATCCGAATGGAAGACCCTCTCAAGGTAAAGCTGTCCAGAACATGCTGATTCTGGTCCTTCTTATCTCAATCTCTGATGCCAGCCACCATAATCCATCTCAATATAGATGGACCCTCACCTTGACAAATGAGGGAACCCTAATTGCCACTAACATCACCTATTTTACTCCACTAACATCACCTATTTTGCTCCCACCTTCTCTTTTGACTTATGTCAGCTATTCTCCATAGCTTCCTCTCTCCCAGGGTGGGCAGAACAACAACTAACCAAGCCTGATGTTATAATAGGGGCCCTGCCAGGGGGAGGCCACTTTGGAACCACCAGCACTTATGGCTATGGGGACCTGAAACTTAAGCAAGGCCTCTGGCACACTCAGCATTATATCTGTCCTGACAGGGGGACTGCCAGACCTCACTGTGGATTGCTGGCTGACTATTACTGTGCAGACTGGAGTTGTGTAACCACTGCCTTATGGGGCTCTCAGGAGGGGGGAGATATATTTCCATTGTCACACATATATTTCCATTGTCTCATCACTCCCCGCCCCGAGAAATGCACTGAAATGGGAAAATGCAACCCGACCTGCCTTACAGTAAAGATGATCACAGACCCCAGTTGGCTAATGGGGAAAACCTGGGGGCTCAGACTTTATGTGGCAGGGCATGATCATGGGACCACCTTCACCATCCAGAAATTTCTGATCAAATCCCCTCTAACGCCCATCGGTCCCAACGTACTACTGAACCCCCTTGCACCCTCTCCCATTCCTCGGTGCACGCCAGCCCCTCCTCCGCAATCTCTGACTGGGACACCTGAACAACCCTTGGCAGGACCCCTGACCTCAGAAATACCTCCCAGCAAAAGGTCACCTGTTGGGAATCCCCTCTTTCATACTCTGGATGCTGTATTTCAATTTGCAAATGTCACCAACCCGAACTTAACCAAGGATTGCTGACTTTGTCTGAACCCTTTGCCCCCCTACTATGTTGGCCTGGCAACTAACTGGTCTATAGAAAAAAACCCTGACTCTATCCAGAACCTGACTACTCAGGTCACCCTACAACAAAGAAAATGCAGATGGGGTATTACCGGCCCCAGGCTGACACTAGGGGACCTCCAAGGACAAGGAACCTGTTTTTCTACTGGTAATTATAACTTTGCTTCCTCCCCTTACAAAGACTCCTGCGCCGGCCCTCCCCAAAATCAAGGCGAAGATTCATCCGATGGCCCAACTTGGACACTGAAAGCACCTGATGGGACCTGGTTTGCCTGCTCCTCAGGACTCACTCCCTGCATTCTCCCAGGAAATCACTCAGATCTATGCGTACTAACTTATGTACTCCCACAGGCATACTTTTTCTCAGGCATTGGAGGAGATGAACACCTCTTTGCTCCTGAAGATTCCTCTCGACTCCGTAAACGGGCCCCTGTCTTAGTACCCCTCCTAGTAGGCTTAGGTATAGCTGGCTCAGTTGCAGTCGGAACCACTGCCTTAGTCAATAATGACCATGATTTAAGGAAACTAACAGCTCAATTTACTGCAGATATTAATGATGTAGAGGAGCAGATTTCTAACTTAGAAAAAGCCTTAGACTACTTGGCTGAGGTGGTCCTCCAAAATCGCAGAGACTTGATCTATTATTCTTAAAACAAGGAGGTCTCTGTGTGGCCCTGGGGGAAACTTGCTGTTTCTATGCAAACTATTCTGGGGTCATTAGAGAAAGCATAGATATAGTAAAGAAAAGATTAAGAGAGAGAGAGAGAATGCAGGAAGCCTCTAAAAACTGGTTTGAAAATTTATTCAACTGGTCCCCCTGGCTAATGACCCTAATCTCTGCCCTAGCAGGCCCTGCTCTGCTCCTATTAATAGGATTGACCTGTGGGCCCATTATAATCAATAGAATAGTCCAGTTTGTTAAGGGAAGAATTCAGTCTGTTAAATTGATGGTACTTAGCTCCACATACCAGAGGCTCCCCACTGCAGAAGAATATATTACTGAGTCAAGGATTTGAACTCCCCCATAAAACCAGTGGGGAATGTTGAAGGCCACTTTAGCTTTAAAAAGGTTAAACAGTCTCTGTGAGCTGCTTTTGAGAAAAACTTTGCTCTGCAGGGGTCATCCCAACCCTAAGTCTTTGCACAGATATGAGAACTATGTAAAAGGAGGCACACAGTAACCTTGCCTCAAGATAAGCAAAACTAGGGAGACATGCAGTAACCTTGAGGACTGTTGAATCTTTCTGCAAAGTCGCTACTTGCTAACCATGATATCTGCTTCTGTACATGCTTGCTTGCCATGGACTGCAAAAACTCTGCCCTTTATAAGCACCCCCCCATCCCTGAGCTTGGGACTGCTTCCCTCCTCTGCGAAGGTTGGGAACAGTCCCTGTGCAGGTAATAAAGCTCTTTCAATTTGGCCTATAGTGGAGCCTGAGTGTTTGCTTCTCGCGGGTTACAACAGGTTGCTCTGTAGTTTAGTTGTAACTTTGATGTGGTTGTGGGAAGACGCGATACCGCATTTACCTACGCCGCCATCTTGCCTGGAAGTCTCATCGTATATGGCCTTTATTATGTTGAAGTATGAACCCTCTTTTCCTACATTGTTGAGAGCTTTTTATCAAAAATGGGTGCTGGATTTTATTAAATGCATTTTCAGTATCTATTGATATGATCAATTTTTTTTTACCTTTTATTTTCTTTATGTGATGTATCATTTATTGATTTACAAATATTGTACCAGTCTTGCATCCCTGGGATAAATACCACTCTGTCTTGGTGAATAATTTTTTAAATGTATTGACAGATCTTATTTTTTAATATTTTATTTAGGATTTTGGCATCCATGTTCATCAGGGATATTGGCCTGTAATTTTTTTTTCTTTGTAGTGTCTTTATCTAGTTTTGGAATTAGTATTATGCTGGCCTCATAAAACGAGTTTGGAAATCTTCCTTCTTCTTGAATTTTTTGGAATAGTTTGAGGAGGATAGGTGTTAGTTTTTTGAATGTTTGGGAAAACTCCCATGTGAAGCCGTCCGGGCAGGGGCTTTTGTTTGCTGGGAGTTTCTGGATTACATCTTCAATGTCCTTAGTTGTTATCAGTCTGTTCAAATTTTCTATCTCTTCCCGGTTAAGTTTTGGGAGACTGTGCTTCTAGAAATTTGTGCATTTCACCTATATTGTCCAATATGTTGGCGTATAATTGTTCATAGTATTTGTTAATGATCCTTTGTATTTCTGTGGTGTCAGTTGTTACTTCTTCTCTTTCATTTCTGATTTTGTTTATTTGGGTCCTTTCTGTTTCTTGGTGAGTCTAGCTAGGGGTCCATCAATCTTGTTTATCTTTTCAAAGACCCAGCTCTTTGTTTCATTGATCTTTTGAATTATTTTTTTTTAGTTTGTATGTCGCTTATTTCTGCTCTGACCTTTACTATTTCTTTCCTTCTACTTGCTTGGTTTTTTGTTTGTTTGTTTATTTTCTAGTTCTTTAAGTTGTAGGGTTAGAAAGTCAATTAGAAAATTTTCTTCTTTCTTGAGGTAGGCCTGTAGTGCTATGAACTTCCCTCTCAGGACTGCTTTTGCTATGTCCCATAGATTTTGTGTTGTTGTGTGTTCATTTTCATTGGTTTCCAGGATGTTTTTAATTTCTTCCATGATCTCCTTGGTAACCCATTCATTGTTTAATAACATGCTATTTAGCCTCCATGTGTTTGAATTTTTAGGATTGTTTTTGTTGTAATTGATTTCTAGTTTCATGCCATTGTGATCTGAGAAGATGTTTGATATGATTTCAATCTTCTTGAACTTGTAGAGACTTAATTTGTGTCCTAACATGTGGTCTATCTTTGAGAATGTCCCATATGCACTTGAGAAGAACGTGAATTCTGCATTTTTGGGATGTAATTCTCTGTAGCTATCTATTAAATCCTTTTGATGTAGTGCATTATTTATAGTGTTTCCTTTTTTTTTTTTTTTTTGTCTAGAGGATCTATCCAGTGATGTTAGCGGGGTCTTTAAGTCCCCTGCTATGATTGTATTGCTGTTGATTTCTCCTTTGATGTCCTCCAGAAGTTTTAAAATGTATTTTGGTGCTCCTATGTTGGGTGCATATGTTCACTAAGGTTATATTTTCCTGTTGGATAGATTCTTTCAATATTATGTAGTGGCCTTCTTTGTCTCTAGTGATGGCCTTCATTTTGACGTCTATTTTTTATCAAATATGAGTATTGCTACCGAGCTTTTTTCCCCTTTCCATTTTCTTGGAAAATTTTATTCCATCCTTTCACTTTCAGTCTATGTGAATCTTTTGTTGTGAGGTGGGTCTCTTGTAAACAACATATATATGAGTCATGCTTTCTTTCTTTTTTTTTTTTTTATCCTCATCCGAGGACATTTTTTCATTTTTTTTGTTCAGATAGAGTGGGAGGGAAAGAGGGGAAGAGAGAGAGAGAGAGAGAAACATCGACGTGAAAGGGACACATCGAGTGGCTGCCACCCGCATGACCAACCAGGGCCAGGGACAAACGGCAACTGAGGTACATACCCTTAGCGGGAACCGAATCCGGGTCTCTCTGGACTGCAGTCCGACGCTCCAACCGCTGAGCCAAACTGGCCAAGGCGAGTCATGCTTTCTTATCCATTCAGCTACTCTTTGTCTTTTAATCAGACTGTCTAATCTATTTATGTTTAAGGTTATTATCGATATGTACTTATTTACTGCCATTTTTGTTTATTCTGGTTATGTTTCTCTGTCTATTTCTTCTGCTAATTACAGCAGTCCTTTCAACCTTTTTTGGAGTGCTGGTTTGGTGCTAATATATTCCCTTAGCTTTATTTTTGTTTGGGAAGCTCTTTATTTCACCTTCTATTTTGAATGATAGCCTTGCTGGATAGAGTAATCTTGGATTCAGATCCTTGTTTTTCATGACCTTGATTACTTTATGCCATTTCCTTCTGGCCTGTAGTGTTTCTGTTGAGAAGTCAGCTATTAACCTTATGGGTGTTCCTTTGTAGGTAACTTGTTGCTTATCTGTTGCTGCCTTTAGTATTCTCTCTTTGTCTTTAATTTTTGGCATTTTAATTATTATGTGTTTTGGTGTGGACCTCTTTGGGTTCTTCTTACTTGGGCATCTCTGTGCTTCTTGAGCTTGTATGCCTTTTTCCTTCACCAAGTTAGGGAAGTTTTCTATTACTATTTCTTCAAACATATTCTCTAACCCTTGCTCATTTTGTTCTCCTCTGGCACTCCGATGATTCAGATATTGTTACATTTCATATTGTCCCACAGTTCTTTTAAGCTGTTTTCCTGGTTTTTCATTGTTTTTTTTCTTTTTGGTTCTTTGATTGGGTGATTTTTTTCTACCCTGTCTTCTAATTCATTGATCCGATTTTTATCTTTCTCTATTCTCTTGGTTATTCCTTTTAATGTGTTCTTTATTTCTGCTATGTCATTCTTCATTTCTGCTTGATGGTTTTTCATTTCCATTTGGTTGATTTTCTATGTTTCTATATCTTTATTCATGGTGTTGAGCTCTTTACTCATGTTGTTGAGCTTTTTTTATAATTATTACTCTGAACTCTACATCTGATATTTTGCTTAATTCCATTTCATTTATCTCTTTTCCTGTAGAAGTCTCTTCTTCTTTCATTTGGGATTTGCTTCTTTGTTTCACCATTTTGGCTGTCTCTGGATTTTGGAGCTTGCCAAATTTTCCCTGTGGGTATTGGTGTTCTTCTGGTTTTGGCTCCCTCTACTGGGTTTGGATGAGTGTTGGAGGACTGACCTTAAACACCACTGTCAAGTCTTACCTTCCTGAGTAGATTTTCAGGCTAAGAAAGGTTCAGTTATCCTCTAGTTTTTTCCTGGAGACTATTATTCTTAGTTACTTGATGAGCCTAGATTTGTAGCCCTCAGCTGAATGAAAAATCCCTGAGATGTAAGAGGATATCCAGCAGGTTGGGCACTTGCTTGCTGTCAGACTCTAGGTGTTAATGAGCCTCAATTTGCATTTCTCTGGTCTGGCCTGGTGGTATTAAATTCCTGAGGGAGAGGCCATTGCTTCTCCCTGGGGCTCTGGGAAGGGGCTTTTTGAGTAGATAGCTCCTGTCTTATGAGGGAGTGATTCAGCACAAATCTCCCAGTGTCCACTCTAGCTCTCTCTTGAGCCAGAAGTCCTGGATTCTGTCCACACAGACCTGTTCCAGTCCAGTCGGCCCTCCCTCTGCTGGAGCCCAAGATGAGCGGTTGTAGCTGATTTGATGTTTTTTAAAAACCCCACTTTCTCAGTGGGAACTACTCACAGCTAAAATAGCCCTCAGATGCTTTCCATGGGCTCCCAGTTCACCCTCTTGTGCCTCTGCGGTTCCTAGCAGGCTCGATTTGGTGTCTTCTTTCTGTCCCTGGTTATACAGGTTCTCTCAAGATGCTTTTCAGTTTTTGTTTTTTGTTTTTTTTTTCTGATGATTTGTCTTTATTTTAGTTGTACTTCCAGTTTGGTCCTGGGAGATAGTCTGTGTAGCTTCCTTTCACTCCACTGCCATTTTTTTCTCTTCTAGTTTTCCTTTATCACATTTAGTACATTATCGGTGTATAAAAATGCCATCAATTTCTGGATGCTAATTTTGTATCCTGCTACATTGGTGAATTCATTTATAAAATCTAATAGTTTTTCAGTAGAGTGTTTAGGGTTTTCTATGTACAATATCATGTCATCTGCAAATAATGAGAGGTTTACTTCCTCCTTTCCAATTTTGGTGTCTTTCATATTTTCTTTTTGTCTGAGTGCTGTGGCTATGACTTCTAGTACTGTGATGAATAATTAATAAAAATGAACAAACCTCTTTTGTTCCTTGTCTTAAGGGAAATGCTTTTAGTTTTTGCTCATTGAGTATGATGTTGGCTGTAGGTTTGTCATATGTGGTTTTTATTATGTTGAGGTATGATTCCTATATTCCCACTTTGCTGAGAGTTTTTATCATAAATGGGTGCTGTATTTTGTCAAATGCTTTTTCTGCATTTATTGATATGATCTTGTGACTTTTATCCTTTTATTTGTTTATGTGATGTATTACATTTATTGTTTTGCAAATATTGTGCCAGCCTTGCATCCTGGGAATAAATCCCACTTGATCATGGTGTATGATCTTTTTGATGTAATGCTGGATTCAGTTTGCTAATATTTTGTTGAGGATTTTAGCATTTATTTTCATCAAGAACATTGACCTGTAATTTTTTTTCTTTGTAGTGTCTTTATCTGGTTTTGGAATTAGGATAATGCTGGCTTCATAAAAAGAGCTTGGAAGTCTTTCCTCCCCTTGAGATTTTTGGAATAGTTTGAGGAAGATAGGTGTTATTTATTCTTAGAATGTTTGGTAAAATTCACCTGTGAAACTATCCAGTCCAAGACTTTTTTTGCTGAGAGTTTTTAAAAATTGTTGCTTCAATTTCATTAGTTGTTATTAGCCTATTAAGGTTTTCTGATTCTTCCTGATTGAGTTTTGAATGATTTTATATTTCCAAGAATCTGTCAATCTTGCCTACGTTGTCCTATTTGTTGGCATATAGTTGTTCATTATATTTTCTTACAATTTTTTGTATTTCTGTGGTGTCAGTTGTTACTTTGCCTCTTTTAATTCTGATTTTATTTATTTGAGTATTCTCTCTTTGTTTCTTGACTGTCTGGTTAAAGATTCATAAATCTGTTTTATCTTTAAAAAAAAAAAAAGGAGATCTTGGTTTAATTGATATTTTGTATTGTTTTTCAGTCCCTATGTCATTTATTTCTGCTCTGGTCTTTATTGTTTCCTTCCTTCTACTTCCTCAGGACTTTTCTCATTATTCTATTTCTAATTGGTTTAGTTGTAGGGTTAGAAAGTTTATTTGAGAGTCTCTTGTTTCTTGAGTTAGGCCTGTAATCTATTGGATTGATTTGCTGTGTCCCATCGATTTTGGGTTGTGTGTGTTCATTTCATTTGGTTCCAGGAAATTTTTTATTTCTTCCTTGATCTCATTGGTAATCCATTCATTGCTTAATAACATACTATTTAGCCCCCTTGTGTTAGAATATTTTGAGTTTTTTAAAATTGTAGTTGATTTCTAGTTTTATACCATTGTGATCCAAGAAGATGCTTGATATGAATTCAATTTTTATGAATTTGTTAAGACTTATTTTGTGTCCTATCATATGGTCTATCTTTGAGAATGTTCATGTACACTTGAGAATAATGTATATTCTGCTGCTTTGTGATGAGATGTTCTGTAAATATCAAATATCAATTAAATCGATCTAATCTAGTGTGTCATTTAAGGTCGCTGTTTTCTTTTCTTTTCTTTTTTTTTTTTTCTGAGGTCTATCCAGTGATGTCAGTGGGGTGTTAAAGTCCCCTTCCATGACTGTATTGCCATCTGTCTCTCTCTTAAAGTCCTCAAAGAGTTTTAAAATATATTTCGGTACTCTTATATTGGGTACATATATGTTTACCAGAATTATATCCTCTTATTGGATTGATCCTTTTAGTATTAGGTTGTGACCCTCTTTGTCTCTTGTTATGTCCCCCTTTTCCCCTTTCAACCTCAGACTTATTATCAGGTATTATTTTTTATGGCTTTTGTTTTGAAGTTTATTTTGCCAGATATAAATATTGCTATCCAAGCTTTTTTTTTTTGTTTCCATTTGCATGGAAATATTTTTTTTCATCCCTTCATTTTCATCCTGTATGAGTATTTTGTTCTGAGTTGGGTCTCTTGTAGACATTGTATATATGGGTCATATTTTCTTATTCATTTAGGTACCCTATGTCTTTTGAGTGCATCATTTAATCCATTTACATTTAAGGTTATTATAGATAGGTACTTATTTACTGCTGACTTTATTCTTTATGCCTATGTTTCTCTCTCTCTCTTTTTCCTCCTTCTTCTTCCTCTTTTCCTTCTCCTCCTCCTTGTCCTCCTTCTCTGTCTCCTCCTCCTTCTTCCACATTCCCTTTAGCATTTCTTGCAATGCTGTTTTGGTGGTAATAAATAAATTCCTTTAACCTTTTTTTTTTTTCCAATCTGGGAAGCTGTTTATTTCACCTTCTTTTTTGAATGATATCCTTGCTGGATAGAGTAGTATTGATTTCAGATCCTTGCCTTTTATTACTTTGAATACTTTATGCCATTCCCTTCTGGCCTGTAGTGTTTCTGTTGAGAAATCAGCTTACAGTCTCATGGGAGCTCCCTTGTAGGTAACTTACTGTCTCTCTGTTGCTGCCCTTAAGATTCTCTCTTTGTCTTTAACTTTTGCCATTTTAATTATGATGTGTCTAGGTCTGGATTTTTTTTGTATTCATCTTGATCGGGACTCTCTGTGCTTCCTGAATTTCTGTGACTTTTTCCTTCGCTAGGTTAGGGAAGTGTTCTGTCATTATTTCTTCAAACAGGTTCTCTATCCTTTGCTCACTTTCTTCTTCTTCCAGTATCCCTATGATGTGAATGTTGTTCTGTTTCATATTGTCCCAAAGGTCCCTTAAACTATCCTCATGCTTTTAAAGTGTTTTTCTTTTTGCTGCTTTAATTGTTTGTTCTACCTTTTCTCCCAAATTGTTCATTTGATCCTCTGTTTCATTCAGCCCACTTTTAATTCCTTCCCATGTATTCTTGATGCCAGATATAGTATTCTTCATTTTGACTCATTCTTATTCATAGTTTCTATTATTTTTTTTCATGTAGATGTTGTTCCCACTATAAGTTCCTTGTAGTTCTCACTAAGTTCCTTGAGCATTCTTATAACCATTGTTCTGAATCCAATGTCTGCTAAATTGTTTACCTCCATTTTATTTAGCTCTCTTTCTGGAGATTCCTTCTTTTCTTTAATTTGGGGGTTATTTTTCTCTCCATTTTAGTTGTCTCTTTGTGTTTGTTTATATGTATTAGAAGTGCTATGACTCCCAGTTTCTTGGGGTGGCCTTTTGTAGTAAATATCCTGAAGGACTCAGTGGTGCTGTCCACTTGAACTCCTGAGCTAGATGTTTTATGAGTGTCCCTTTTGTTGGTTATTTAGGCTTTCTTGTTGTAATTGGGTCTTGGTTGTGGTTGTTCTGTTCTTAGATGGGATCTCCTCTCAGGCTGGCTGACTGTGAGGTTCAACTCTGACCATGATGTGTGAACTATTGTACAAGTTCAACAGCCAGATAAAGAGACATACAACAATGTCCTGAACAGAGGAGTGTCTGTCTTTATGGAGTTTGGGGTCTGGCTCAGTGGCCTGTACCTGTGTATAGTGCAGAAGACCTATAAATTTGTGGCCAAGCCTAAGAGAAACCCCCTTGGATTGGTCACACCATCAGGTGCCAGCTGATGTTGACACTGACCTTCACCTCTGAAGCCATGGCTGAGGCTGTGGCTGCCATGTTCCTGTGTTTGTATTGTGAACAGAAGCAGATGAATATCAAGTAGTCACCCTGGCTCCAGTGTTGCACCTTCTGTGACTGTATTTATAGCTGGCAGTTTGTACTTCTTACTCCCTTTCCATTTTTCACCCATCCCACCAGTCCTCTCCCATCTGGCAACCATCAGTTTGTTCTCTGTATCTATGAGTTTGTGTGTGTGTGTGTGTGTGTGTGTGTGTGTTTAGATTCCACATATTAGTGAGATCATATGGTATTTGCCTTTCTCCCTCTGAATTATTTCACTTAGCATAATACCCTCTAGATCCATCATGTTGTTGCACTGGCAAGATTTCATAAATGTCTGATCAATAAATTGTACACCTGGAACTAATATAATATTATATGTCAACTATAACTAAAAATTAATTTTAAGATATCTAAAAAAATTAGAGATACCAAACCCAAGTAACAGAGGAGTTATATAGGACCAGGGTTGGCATTAAACAAATTAATTTGAACACAAAAATTTCAATGCAACATAATTGTGCTATTCTCAAGATTATTGCAGAATTTATAAAAGGGGAGTGAATTAGTTAAGACTGGGGTCTTTGGGTTCAATTATGATTTCATCATTTAATAACTGTGTCTTTGCACAAATATCTTAAACTCCCTGGGCCTCAATTTCCTCAACTGTAAAATGGGTTATTGTGAAAAGTGAATTAATACATACAAAGTGCTTTGGGCAGTGTCTGGTACATAATAAGTGCCAGCTATGATTATAGAAATTTGAATTTGTAGGGTACTATGGGCAGTATATTCTGTTAATGGTACATGCTATCTTTATAACCCTATGTATAACTTTATTTAGACAAAGATACACTAAATATCTTAATTTGAGGCCACTTGGGAATGAATGGAAAGAATAGGGCTGATGAAACATCTCAAGCTTTGGGTCTAGTGAAGAGATGTGGGAGCTGTAAATAGTTCATGGGCATTGGGTGCTGGGAACATGATGGGGGACCACTATGCAGAGCTTGGATACTCAGAATGCATCCCCTGGCTAACAATGCAGAATCTCAAGCTCCATCCTAGACTTGATATATCATAATGTAGTGAGATCTTCAAGGAATTAAAGCTAACCTGAAATGATCTTGTTAATTTTGTGTTGATGTACTTATGACCAGAATGAAATGGTGACCATCATGTTGTCTCTTTCCACTAGAGTATTTACTTCAAGAGACTTTGTTTTATTCACTGTTCTGTTTCCACATTGGAAACATTGTGGGTACTAAAAGCACACAAAAAAACTAATAAAAGTAAAATAAAAACATAAGTTAAAATATATCCAAATTTGATTAAATGATCAATTAAAAAAGAAACAACACAGAAGCAAGTCTGCCCAAGTTCTGTTTCCCAAAAAAAGCATCTTTTCTCTAGCCTGTTGGAGGATGTGAGTGGCCCCAGGTTGATCTTAGTCCACACCCTCTCTGGTCTGTGATAATGGAAGAGTCCGACTTTGAGTACTCACCTTTGGACTTCTGAATCATGACTTCTGACAAACTTAGCAGAATGTAGAGTCCTGGAATAGGAAGCAGAAGAGAGAGACATGAAACTATTGAGAAAAGATCCCAGGAAATCCTCCAAGGGCTGTGTATCAGTTATCTATCACTGTAAAACAAACCATCACAAAATGTAGCAATTTAAAACAACAACATTCATTTTAGTATGATATCTGTGGGCCAGGAATCTGGGAAGAACTTAGCTGGGTGGTTCTGGCTCAGGATTTATTATATTGTTGCAGTTACACAGTGGCTGGGGATGGAGTGACTGGAAACTATTTGGGAATTATTGTTTCTTCATGTGGTCTCAAAGCCTGGGTAGTTTGGGCTTCCATCCAACATGTCGACCTTCCTGGCTCAGGCTACACAGGAATCAAAGTTTATCCCATCTCCATCAAACTAGTCCACCCTCCTCTACACTTATCACCCCACTTGGCAAACAGAGACCCTTCCATTACTAGCACCCACTTAAAAAAAAACTTTATTGAAGTATAATTGATATACAAAAATCACACACATTTAATGTATGTATCTTTATGAGTTTGGACATATTGTATTATCACCACAATCAAGGTAATAAAGCATATTCATCACTTCCAAAAATTTCCTTGTGTCCTTTTGCATTTTTCTTTTGGTAAGAACACTTACCATGAAATCTACACTTTAACATATTTTGAAGTGCACAACACTGCATTGTTAACTACAGGTACTATGTTTTACAGTGGATCTCTAGAACTTATTTATTTTGTATAACAAAACTTTATAACCATCGAAAAACAACTCTTTATTTCTGGCAACCACCATCTTATTTTCTGCTTCCATGAGTTTGACTACTTTAGATACTTCCTATAAGTAGAATCATGCAGGATTTGTCCTGTGTTTGGCTTATTTCACTTAGCATAATGTCCTTGAGGTTCATCCATGTTGTCACAAATAGCAGGACTTCCTTTTTCTTTTATCCTCACTCGAGGACATTTTTGCATTCATCTTCAGATAGAGTAGGAGGGAGAGAGGGAGGGAGAGAGAGAGAGAAAAACACTGATGTGAGAGAGACACATAGACCAGTTGCCACCCACATGACCCCAACAGGGGCCAGGGACAAACTGCAACTGAGGTGTGTGCCCTAGCAGGAACCAAACCTGGGTCTCTCTGGTCCACGGGCCAATGCTCTAACTGCTGAGCCAAACCAGCCAGAGCAGGACTTCCTTCTTTTTAAAGGTGGAATAATATTTAATTGTAAGTATTTACTATGTTTTCTTTATCTATTCATCAGCAGGACTCACTTTCTTAGAGGGTAACCAAAGTTGCAAATAAAGTTACTAGTCACCAGAGCTAAATTTCAACCAGTGCACACTAAAACAGCTACATTGGTGGTTCATATTGAAACACTTCCACACCATTTGTAATAATCATTGCCAGGACCAACTTCCAACTAGTAAAACATATAGCTGAAATGTGTTTCCTGGTTTCTAAAACTCAGGTACTCTGGGACCTGTCACATTTCCTTAAGGCTAGTCTTTAGGATCTCCTTCCAGCCCCACCAGCAATGCCATACTCAATATCTACATGCGTCTTAAATTAGAGTTTCTAAAGTTATCAGCATGTTGGAATCCCAGCGTTCTAAGAAACTCTAGAAATCATCTACTGACTCTTTTTGTTGATGAGGAAATGGGTCTTCAGTTTCAATTTCCTCAGATACCAGCTGTGCTAATTTGGGCATTGTCATTTTCTGGGGTTGGGGTGATAGCATAAATAAGGAAATGCATAAAGCCTGGTAGAAATCCTCCATAAATGCTAGCTGCCTCTGTTATCATTTTATTTGCATGAGAATAATTTTCTAATTCTTGACCTGATGCTCAATTTATTCCATTGTCTGTCCCATCCAGTGATGAGGGCAGAGAGTTCATGGATTACCAAAATACAAATAATCCATCTCAGAAGTGTCTAGGATGCTGGCTCTAGTTGCCCCCAAAGCAGACAATAGCTTGTTTGGGCTTCTCACATTTAAATTGCACACTCTCTCGCCCAGCCAGTGTGGCTCAGTGGTTGAGTATCAACCCATGCTTTAAGAGGTCGCCGGTCAGAGCACATGCCCAGGTTGTGCGCCAAATCCCCAGTGGGGGTATGCAGGAGGTGGCCAATTGAGGTTCTCTCTCATTGGTGTTTCTATCTCTCCCTCTCTCTCTAAAAATCAATAAAGAAAAAAAATTAAATTGCACAGTCTCTCACTTAAATTTGATTCTCTCTCTCTCTCTCTCTCTCTCTATATATATATATATATATTACATATATATATATGACAGAGAGTGACATATATATATATGAGTGTCATATATATGTGTCATATATATATGAGTGTCATATATATATATGAGTGTCATATATATATACGAGTGTCATATATATATATGCATATAATGGACATCTCTTTTATGTAAGATTTCTTGGGAGGGACTTCAAAGTTGAGGGGACATAACATTTGCTTCCAAGTAGCTTACATTATTTTTATAGAATTTATGGTGTGTCACTGTGATACTTTAAGTGAGTCTACAACCTTTCCATGATGCCATTTCACACATGTAACGTGAAGATGCTGTCTGATGATGAGTGTAAAACAATCTTAGCTTGATGCCAGGCTAAAGTAGGTGCTTGATAAATATAATCTTTTATTGATTTTGTGGCTGTTGATAGTTCCCTGATCTAGAGCCAGAAGATGGACTGGATTTCAGAGTTGGGGAACTATCTGCAAAGATGTGGTGGTTGAAGCCACAGGATCATGAGATTCCTTTAGGGAGGAGTAGAAGAGGAGACAAAGACTTCAAGCACAGTCCTCTGGGAAGAACATTTAGCAAAGATCTGGAGCCAGGTGGCTTGGGTAGAATCCTGGCTCTGCCATTTATAAAGTGTGAGACATTTGAGAAGTAACATAACCTCTTTGTACTCCAGTTTTCTTACCCATATGATAGAGATAGTAATAGTACCTGCCTCATGGGCCCACTGAGAGGATTAAATGGGTTAATACATATAAGGTGCATAGTGAGTATTCAAAAACATTCATTGTTAAATATTGGTACAGGAAAAGGAAAAGGGTGGGGGAGAAAAGAATAACAACAGAGGCAGAGAACAAGTTAGGGCAGTGATAGGTTAAAGAAGTTATCAAGAAGGAGAGGATATCAATTAGAAAACAAAGCCTGTATAGAAGAAGATGAACAACTTATTGGATTAGACCATAAGAAAAATTTTAGGGATATCTGGAAGCATATTTTAAATAGGGTGGTGAGGTAGGAAACCATAACTTAAGAGAAAAAGAGAGTGTTCAAAGCAAAGCAGAGCAAAGAAAAGAAGAAGAAAACAGCTAATTGTTGAACTGAGTAGCTCCTGATAGGGGGTAGATTAAGGTACAGTCATTATCAAGATTACACATACCTGGAAGAAGTGATGGCCCTTGCATTTCTGTGTGCAGGTAATTCTTGCTAGTCACTTTGAAAAGTCTCTACTGTGCTTTAAGCTAGCCACTTTTCCTGTTTTAAGAAAATCTCATGAGAATTGACATAAGTACCTTAGGTCAAATGACTAAGGAACTTGTTATCAGAAAAGTGAACTTCTCATCTTTCACCATCAGACCATGGTTCTGTTTTTTATTTGTTTATTTTCTGTGTGCTAACAAGGAGCTTGTTCTCAGAAAAGTGAACTTCTCTTTTTTTTTTTTTTTACCATCAGACCCATGGTTCTGCTTTTAAAAATACCCTCACCCAAGGATATGTTTTTATTGATTCTAGAGAGAGAAGAAGGGAGAGGGAGAGAGAAAGAAAAACAAACATTGATGTGAGAGAGAAACATCAAGCAGTTGCCTCCCATATGCACCCCAACCAGGGATCAAAACCTCAACCTAGGTATGTGCTTTGACCAGGAATCAAACCCACAACCTTTTGGTTTATGGAACAATGCTCCAACCCACTGAAGTAATAGGCCTGGGCCCATGGTTATGCTTTTTATTTGTTTATTTTCTATGTTTTTCTGCACTTGTTTTCTTTTATAAAATTGAATTTGTTGGGGGTGGCATTGGTTTATAAAACTACACAGGTTTCAAGTGTACAACTCAGTACAACATCATCTGCACACTGCATCATGTACCCATCATCCCAAGAAAAGTCTCTATCTCCATTTTCTCCCCTTTACCTACCTCCACCAACCCCCCACCATCCTTTTCCTCTAGCTATCACAGTACTGTTGTTTGTGTCTATGTTTTATGTATATATGTTTTTTGTTTAAACCCTTCATGTTCTTTCATACAGTGCACCCACCATCCTACCCTCTAACAGCTGCCACTCTGTTCCATTTATCCATGCCCCTGTTTCTATTGTTTTGTTTTTAACTCATCTCTATTGTTGAATGTATTACAGATGTTCCCCCCTTTTATCCCCATTGACCCCCTACTTCCCAATCCCACCCCTGTCCTGCCTCCCCCACAATATTGTCTGTGTCCATTGGTTTTGCATATATGCTTAGAAGTTCTTTGGTTTATCTCATCCCACGGTCCCTGCCCCCTTCCCTTTGAGGTTCATCAGTCTAACAATGAATTTGTACTTCTTAATTCCTTCATCTTTATCACACCCCAGCCCCTCCCATCTGGCAAGCAAAAAAAAGTTCTCTGTATCTATGAGTCTGTTTCTGTTCTGCTTGCTCATTTTGTTTGTAGATTCAATTGTTGATCGATATGTATTACTTGCCATTTTATTGATCATATTTTTATTCTTCTCCTTCAAGAGGAACCTTCAGCATTTCATATAATACTGGTTTGGTGGTGAACTCCTTTAGCTTTTTCTTGTCTGGGAAATTCTTTTTTTTTTTTTGGTATGTGCCCCTAGTGGGAACCGAACCCGGGACACTCAGGTCTGCAGGCCCACGCTCCAACCACTGAGCCAAACAGGCCAGGGTGGAAAATTCTTTTTCTTTCTTTAAATTATTTTTATTAATTTATTTTTGTTACAGATGTTTCTCCTCTTTCCCTATTGACATCCTCCTCCCAATCCCCGCCCCCCACTGCCGTCCCCAAGTTGTTGTCTACGTCCATTGGTTACCCATACATGCATATAAGTTCAGTGGTTTATCTCTTCCCTCTCCCCCACACTCCACACCCTTTTCTGAAGTTTGTCAGTCTGTACCTGACTTCAACGTCTCTGGATCTACCCTGTTCCTCAGACTGTTATGTTCATTATATTCCACAAATAAGTGAGATCATGTGATATTTGTTTTTCTCTGTTTGGCTTGTTTTGCTTAAGATAATACTCTCCAGGTCCCTCCATGTCATCTCAAAGGATAAGAGATCTTTATTTCTTACAGCTGCATAGTACACTATTGTGTATATGTACCACAGCATTTTCATCCATTCATCTACTGATGGACACTTGGGCTGTTTCCAGATCTTAGCTATTGTAAATAGCGCTGCTATGAACATGGGGGTACATGTATTCTTTAGGATTGGTGTTTCAGGCTTCTTAGGGTATATTCCTAGGAGTGGGAACACTGGGTCAAATGGTAATTCAATTTTTAATTTTTTGAGGTAACACCATAGTGTTTTCCATAGTGGCTGCACCAGTCTGCACTCCCACCAGCAGTGTACTAGAGTCCCCTTTTCTCCACACCCTCGCCAACACTTGTTGTTTGATGCTTTGTTGATGGCGGCTCTTCTGACAGGTGTGAGGTGATACCTCATTGGTGTTTTAATTTGCATCTCTCTGATGATTAGTGAAGTTGAGCATTTCTTCATATGTCTCTTGGCCGTTTGTATGTCCTGTTTGGAGAGGTGTCTATTTAGTTCCTCTGCCCATTTTTTAATTGGGTTCTTTGTTTTCCTTGTGTTGACTTGTATGAGCACCCTATATATTTTGGAAATTAAGCCCTTATCTGATGCATCATTGACGGTTATGGTCTCCCATATAGTGGGATCCATTTCCATTTTGATGGTTGTTTCCTTTGCTGTGGAGAAGATTTTTAGTTTGATGTGGTCCCATGTGTTCATTTTTTCCTCTACTTCTCTTGCCTTAGGTGTTGTATTAGTGAAAATTCTGCTGCGTATGATGTCTGAAATTTTGTTGCCTGCGTTTTCTTCTAGAATTTTTATGGGTTCACGAGTTACATTTAAGTCTTTTATGCATTTTGAGTTTATTCTCATGTATGTTGTAAGTTGGTGGTCTAGCTTCATTTTTTTTGCAAATAGTAGTCCAATTTTCCCAATACCATTTATTGAAGAGACTGTCTTGACTCCACTGTATGCTCTTGCCAACTTTGTCAAATATTAATTGAGTATGTTGTCTTGGGTCAATTTCTGGTTTCTCTATTCTTTTCCATTGATGTATCTGCCTGTTGTTGTGCCATTTCCAGGCTGTTTTGATCACAGTGGCTTTGTAGTATAACCTGATATCTGGTAATGTGATCCCTCCTACTTTGTTCTTCTTTTTCAAGATTGCAGTAGCTATCCGGGGTCTTTTTTGGTTCCATATAAACTTTTGGACATTTTGTTCTAGTTCTGTGAAATATGTCTTTGGTATTTTGATGGGGATTGCATTGAATCTATAGATTGCTTAGGGTATTATGGACATTTTAATGATGTTAATTCTTCCAATCCATGAACCAGGTATATGTTTCCACTTTTTTATATCTTCCTCTATTTCTTTTTTCAATGACCTGTAGTTTTCTATGAAGAAGTTCTTTATTTCTTTGGTTAAGCTTATCCACAGGTATCTTACTTTTTTTGTTGTGATGGTAAATGGGATTTTTTTTGTTTCTCTTTCTGTGATTTCATCATTGGTGTATAAGAATGCCATCGAGCCCTGACTGGTTTGGCTCAGCGGTTAGAGTGTCGGCCTGCGGTCCAGAGAGACCCGGGTTCGGTTCCTGCTAAGGGCATGTACCTTGGTTGCGGTTTGTCCCCGGCCCTGGTTGGTAATGCGGGTGGCAGCCACTCGATGTGTCCCTTTCACGTTGATGTTTCTCTCTCTCTTCCTCTCTCTCCCTCCCACTCTATCTGAACAAAAAATGAAAAAATGTCCTCGGGTGAGGAAAAAAAAAAAAAAAAGAATGCCATCGATTTCTTGACGTTAATTTTGTATCCTGCTACTTTGCCAAATTCATTTATTAGGTGTAGTAGATTTTTGATTGAGTCTTTAGTGTTTTCTATGTAAAATATCATGTCATGTGTAAATATTGACAGTTTCACTTCCTTCTTTCAGTTTGGATCCCCTTTATTTATTCTTCATGTCTAATTGCTGTGGCTAAGACTTCAAGTACTATGTCAAATCAGAGTGGTGAAAGTGGGCATTCCTGTCTGGTTCCCACTCTTAAGGGGAATACTTTTAGTTTTTGTCCATTGAGAATGATGTTGGCTGTAGGTTTTTCATGTATGGCCTTTATTATGTTGAGATATGGACCCTCTATTCCCACATTGCTGAGCGTTTTTATCAGAAATGGGTGCTGGATTTTGTCGAATGCTTTTTCAGCATCTATTGATATGATCATATGGTTTTTATCTTTAATTTTGTTTATGTGGTGTATCACACTTATTGATTTGTTAATATTGTACCATCCTTGCATGCCTGGGATGAAACCAGGCATGATGAATAATTGGTCATGATGAATAATTGTTTTGATGTGTTGTTGGATCTGATTTGCTAATATTTTGTTAAAGATTTTGGCATCTGTGTTCATCAGGGATATTTGCCTGTAGTTTTCTTTCTTTGTAGCGCCTTTATCTGGTTTTGGAATTAGAATTATGCTGTCCACATAAAACGAGTTTGGAAGTCTTCTTTCTTCTTTAATTTTTAGGAATAGTTTGAGGAGAACGGGTGTTAGTTCTTCTTTGAATGTTCGGTAAAATTTCCCCATGAAGCCATCTGCACCTGGGCTTTTGTTTGCTGGAAGATTCTTTCTTTTTTTTTCTGAAAGTCAGTTTAATGGAGAAATGGAATGGGGTTATTTACCCCTCGATGCATAATTTTTATTAAAATATTTTAATTGTAGAACAAAAAACAGATTAAGAAATCTATGACATAAAGAATAAAACACACGGATAACTACATATAGCATAAAGAATTTTTATAGCACAATGAATTATCAAATGGTGAACCATCAGAAAGGTCAGGAAATAGAGTTTTCTTTGCCAGCCACTCCAGAAGCTCTCCACATTCCCTATTTCAATCACAATCCCTTTTCCTTTGTACAATAACCACTCTTCTGGTTTTCATGGTAATGATTTCCTTGCATTTCTTTAAACATTTCCACCCGGTGTGTATCAATTTTGTCCATTTTTATTTGTTTTATATTATTTATTTTTGTTACAGATGTTTCTCCTTTTCCCCCCATTGTCACCCTCCTCCCCCTCCCTCCCTGCCCCGTCCCCAGTTTTGTTGTCCATGTCCAGTGGTTATGAGTACATGTGTACAAGTTCTGTGGTTCATCGCTCCCCTCCCCCACCCCCTCTTCTGGCAAATGTCAGTCTGTACCCTACTTCCACGTCTCTGGGACTACCCTGTTCCTCAGACTGTTATGTTTATTATATTCCAGAAATAAGTGAGATCATATGATATTTGTCTTTCTCTGCTTGGCTTGTTTCACTTAGGATAATAGTTTCCAGGTCCTCTCATGTCGTCGTAAAGGATAAGAGATTGTTCTTTCTTACAGCTGCATAGTACTCCATTGTGTATATGTATCACAGCTTTTTTATCCATTCGTCTACTGATGGACACTTGGGCTGTTTCCAGATCTTAGCTATTGTAAATAGCGCTGCTATGAACATGGGGGTTCATGTATTCTTTCTGATTGGTGTTTCAGGCTTCTTAGGGTATATTCCTAGGAGTGGGAACACTGGGTCAAATGGTAATTCAATTTTTAATTTTTTGAGGTAACACCATAGTGTTTTCCATAGTGGCTGCACCAGTCTGCACTCCCACCAGCAGTGTACTAGAGTCCCCTTTTCTCCACAGCCTCGCCAACACTTGTTGTTTGATGCTTTGTTGATGGCGGCTCTTCTGACAGGTGTGAGGTGATACCTCATTGGTGTTTTAATTTGCATCTCTCTGATGATTAGTGAAGTTGAGCATTTCTTCATATGTCTCTTGGCCGTTTGTATGTCCTGTTTGGAGAGGTGTCTATTTAGTTCCTCTGCCCATTTTTTAATTGGGTTCTTTGTCTTCCTTTTGTTGAGATGTATGAGCACTCTATATATTTTGGAAATTAGTCCCTTATCTGATATATCATAGGCAATTGTGCTCTCCCATACAGTGGGTTGCCTTTCCACTTTGATGGTTGTTTCTTTTGCTGTGCAGAAGCTTTTGAGTTTGATGTAGTCCCATGTGTTCATTTTTTCCTTTGTTTCTGTTGCCTTAGGTGATATATCAGTGAAACTTTTGCTGCGTATGATGTCTGAAATATTGTTGCCTACATTTTCTTCTAGGATTTTTATGGATTCATGAGTCACATTTAAGTCTTTTATCCATTTTGAGTTTATTCTTGTGTAAGGTGTAAGTTGATTATCTAGCTTCATTTTTTTTTTTTTGCATGTAGCTGTCCAATTTTCCCAACACCATTTATTAAAGAGGCTGTCTTTACTCCATTGTATGCTCTTGCCAACTTTGTCGAATATTAATTGAGCATAATGTTTTGGGTCAATTTCTGGGTTCTCTGTTCTATTCCATTGATCTCTGTGCCTGTTCTTGTGCCAGTACCAGGCTGTTTTGATTACAGTAGCTTTGTAGTATAACCTGATGTTTGGTATTGTGATCCTGCCTACTTTGTCCTTCTTTTTCAAGATTGCTGTAGCTATTCGGGGTCTTTTTTGGTTCCATATGAACTTCTGAAGTATTTGTTCTCGTTCTGTGAAATATGTTGTTGGTATTTTGATGGGGATTGCGTTAAATCTATAGATTGCTTTGGGTAGTATGGACATTTTAATGATGTTAATTCTTCCAATCCATGAACAACGTATGTGCTTCCACTTTTTTATATTTTCCTCTATTTCTTTTTTCAATGTCCTGTAGTTTTCTGCAAATAAGTCCTTTACTTCTTTGGTTAAGTTTATTCCTAGGTATCTTAATTTTTTTTGCCGAGATGGTAAATTGGATTGTTTTTTTAGTTTCTCTTTCTGTGAGTTCATCATTGGTGTATAAGAATGCCATCGATTTCTTGATGTTAATTTTGTATCCTGCTACTTTGCCAAATTCATTTATTAAGTCTAGTAGATTTTTGATGGAGTCCTTAGGGTTTTCTATGTATAATATCATGTTATCTGCGAATAATGACAGTTTGACTTCCTCCTTTCCAATTTGGATCCCTTTTATTTTTTCTTCATGTCTGATTGCTGTGGCTAAGACTTCCAGTACTATGTTAAATAAGAGTGGAGAAAGTGGGCATCCTTGTCTTGTTCCTGTTCTTAAGGGAAATGCTTTTAGTTTTTGTCCATTGAGTATGATGTTGGCTGTAGGTCTTTCATATATGGCCTTTATAATGTTGAGATATGATCCCTCTATTCCAAATTGGTGAGCGTTTTTATCAGAAATGGGTGCTGGATTTTGTCAAATGCTTTTTCAGCATCTATTGATATGATCATATGGTTTTTATCTTTCATTTTGTTTATGTGATGTATCACATTTATTGATTTGCGAATATTGTACCAGCCTTGCATCCCTGGAATGAATCCCACTTGGTCATGGTGAATAATTTTTTTGATGTATTGCTGGATCCGATTTGCTAGTATTTTGTTAAGGATTTTGGCATCTATGTTCATCAGGGATATTGGCCTGTAGTTTTCTTTCTTTGTAGTGTCTTTTTCTGGTTTTGGAATTAGAATTATGCTGGCTTCATAAAACGAGTTTGGAAGTCTTCCTTCTTCTTGAATTTTTCGGAATAGTTTGAGGAGAACGGGTGTTAGTTCTTCTTTGAATGTTCGGTAAAACTCGCCCATGAAGCCGTCAGGGCCTGGGCTTTTGTTTGCTGGGAGAGTCTTGATTACATCTTCAATTTCCTTCGTTGTTATTGGCCTGTTCAAGTTTTCTATCTCTTTCCGATTCAGTTTTGGGAGACTGTGTTTCTAGAAATGTGTCCATTTCGCTTAGATTGTCGAATTTGTTGCCATACAAATGTTCATAGTATTTGCTAATGATCCTTTGTATTTCTGTGGTGTCAGTTGTTACTTCTCCTCTTTCATTTCTGATTTTGTGTATTTGGGTTCTCTCTCTTTGTTTCTTGGTGAGTCTAGCTAAGGGTCCATCAATCTTGTTTATCTTTTCAAAAAACCAGCTCTTTGTTTTATTGATACTTTGAATTGTTTTTTTGGTCTCCATGTCATTTATTTCTGCTCTGATCTTTACTATTTCCTTCCTTCTACTTGCTCTAGGGTTTTTTTTTTGTTGTTGTTTGCTTGCTTTCCAGTTCTTTAAGTTGTGAGGTTAGGTAGTCAATTAGAAATTTTTCTCCTTTCTTAAGGTGGGCCTGTAGTGCTATGAACTTCCCTCTCAGAACTGCTTTCGCAGTATCCCATAGATTTTGTGTTGTTGTGTGTTCATTTTCATTGGTTTCCAGAAATTTTTAATTTCTTCCTTGATCTCCATGGTAACCCATTCATTGTTCAGTAACATGCTATTTAGCTTCCATGTGTTCATATGTTTTTGCATGTTCTTGTTGCAGTTGATTTCTAGTTTCATGCCATTGTGGTCTGAGAAGATGCTTGATATGATTTCAATCTTCGTAAACTTGTAGAGACTTAGTTTGTGCCCTAACATATGGTCTATCTTTGAGAATGTCCCATGTGCACTTGAGAAGAATGTGAATTCTGCAGTTTTGGGGTGTAATTCTTTGTATATATCTATTAAATCCATTTGATCTAGTGCTTCATTTAGAGTCTCTGTTTCCTTGTTAATGTTTTGTCTAGATGATCTATCCAGTGATGTCAGTGGGGTGTTGAAGTCTCCTGCTATGATTGTATTGTGGTCGATTTCTCCTTTGAAGTCCTCCAGAAGATTTTTAATATATTTTGGTGCTCCTATATTTGGTGCATATATGTTTACCAAGGTTATATCTTCCTGTTGAATAGACCCTTTCAATATTATGTAGTGGCCTTCTTTGTCTCTAGTTATGGTCTTCAATTTGAAATCTAATTTATCAGATATGAGTATTGCCACCCCAGCTTTTTTTTCCTTTCCGTTTGCTTGGAAGATTTTTTTCCATCCCTTTACTTTTAACCTATGTGAGTCTTTTGTTGTGAGGTGGGTCTCTTGTAAGCAACATATATGTGAATCATGCTTTCTTATCCAGTCAGCTACTCTCTGTCTTTTTATCGCAGCATTCATTCCATTTACATTTAAGGTGATTATTGATATGAACTTATTTAATGCCATTTTTGTACAGTGTGGTTCTAATTTTCTTTCTATTTCTTCTATTAATTACAGCAGTCCTTTTAACATGTCTTGCAGTGCTGGTTTGGTGCTAATATATTCCCTTAGCCTTGTTTTTTTTTGTCTGGGAAGCTCTTTATTTGACCTTCTATTTTGAATGATAGCCTTGCTGGATAGAGTAGTCTTGGATTCAGATCCTTGTTTTTCATGACCTTGATGACTTCATGCCATTCCCTTCTGGCCTGCAGTGTTTCTGTTGAGAAGTCAGATGATAGCCTAATGGGGTTTCCTTTGTAGGTAACCTGTTGCTTATCTCTTGCTGCCTTTAGGATTCTCTCTTTGTCTTTGATTTTTTGGCATTTCAATTATTATGTGTCTTGGTGTGGGCCTGTTTGGGTTCTTCTTACTTGGGGCTCTCTGTGCTTCTTGAACTTGAATGCTTTCTTCCTTCACCAGGTTAGGAAAGTTTTCTGTCACTATTTCTTCAAATATATTCTCTAACCCTTGCTCATTTTCTTCTACTTCGGGGACTCCAATGATTCGAATGTTATTACGTTTCCAGTTTTCCCACAATTCTCTTAAGCTATCGTCCTGTTTTTTCATTGTTTTTTCCTTTTGGTTTTCTGATTGATTGATTTTTTCTACTCTGTCTTCTAATTCACTGATCCAGTCCTCTGCTTCCTCTACTCTGCTGGTCAGTCCTTCCAATGTGTTCTTTATTTCTGCTATGTCATTCTTTATTTCCACTTGGTTGGTTTTCATGGTGTTGATGTCTTTACTCATGCTGTTTAGTTTCCTCAAGATCATGGCTCGGAACTCTGCCTCTGATAATTTGCTTAACTGCATTTCATTTATCTCATCTTCGGTAGAGTTCTCTTGTTCTTTCATTTGGGATCTGTTTCTTTGTTTCACCATTTTTGCTATCTCAGTGGGTTTTGGAGCCTGCCAAATTTTCCCTGTGGGTGTTGGTATTCTGGTATTTGTGGCTCCCTCTGCTGGGTTTGGATGAGCGTGGAGGGCCCTCCTTCACCACCACTGTGCAGTCTCACTTTCCTGGGTAGATTTTCAAGCTCAGGAAATGTTTAGTTATGTTCTAGCTTTTTGCCTGGAGGCTATTAGCCTCAGTTACTTGAAAAGCCTTAGGATCTCAGTTGAATGAGAAACTCCCTCAGATGTTTACAGTGTAAGAGGATTTCCGGAGGTTGGGTCAATGCTGGTTGTTAATGAGCCTCAATTTGCATTTCTTTACCTCTTTTCCTCAACTGGGAATCTCCAAGGGAGGGGCTTCCACAGCTCCAGGAAGGAGCAAACTTGGCTGTAGGTCTGTGCAATGGGGAAGGAGGGGCTGGCCACCACTGTCCTTTGTGGCCACAGCGCAGCACAAACTCTGGGCGCCCTCCAAATCCCAGGTGTCCCCTCAGAGTTCCAGTCCAGTCCGGCCTCCCTCTGTCGGAGCCCCAGGTGAGTGGCTGTGGCTATTTAGCGCTCTGTCCCAGCCCTCTGCACTGTGGAGCAGCTGGGCCTCTTTACCCCGAGGGCGGGTGCCACCGCTGCTCCCAGCTAAGGCCGCTGCTCACAGCCAAGGCCGCTGCTGTCTGTGGGCTCCCAGCCCGCCACCCTCACATGCCTCCGCAGATCCTACCAGGCTCATTAGTGTCCCTTGTTGTATGGTCCTCTCCCGCTGCTTTTCTGTTGCTTTTTGCTGATGATTTGTCTTTATTTTAGTTGTAATTCCTGTTTGGTCCTGGGAGATCATCTGTGTAGCTTCTATTCACTCCACCGCCATTTTCTCGAGCCTGATCAGTCTTTTTATATTCAGCTGTGGTTGATGTGAATACTGCCCCTTTATGATATTAACAGGTATGTAAAAAAATCCAACACAGAGAATGGTAAATCATAGGAAACTTTATTAAACTGTATTGACTAAACTATGCCATGTATCATCTTTTGTATTATTAAAGCTATTGTTATATATTATTTTTATTTGAAAACCATCCCATGATAATAGATTGTGTAGAGAAGAATGTTAAGAAGAGAAAATATAATGAGGATTTTTTATAGTATGGTTTTACCTCAATAATTACAGCAGGAATTGAGAAACCACCATGTGTTATTTGTTGTGAAGTTCTATACGAAGCCAAACAAACTAAAATGCCATTTTGATAGCAAGCATCCGAGCTTTGCCAGCAAGGATACCAACTATTTTAGAAGCAAAGCTGATAGACTCAAGAAAGTCAGACTTGACACTGGTGAAATGTACCACAAACAAAACGTAGTAGCTGTTGAAGTTTCATATTTGGGGGCACTCAGAATCACCAGAGCTATGAAACCTCACACCATTGCTGAGGATTTACTGTTGCCAGCGGCCAAAGACATTGTTCAAGTTATGATCGGAGACAAATTTGTTACGAAATTGAGTGCAATTTCCTTATCTAACGACAGTGTCTGCAGAAGAATGGATGAGATGTCTGCTGACATTCTTGATCAGGTAATCCAGGAAATTAAATCTGCTCCACTTCCAATATTTAGCATCCAGTCTATGAATCTACAGATGTTGCAAACTGTTCACAGTTACTGGTTTATGTGAGATATATTAATAATGGCGACTTTAAAGATGAGTTTCTTTTTGCAAACCTCTTGAAATGACAACTACTGCACATGATGTATTTGACACAGTTGGTTCATTACTGAAAGAACATAAGATCTCTTGGGAAAAGGTTTGCTGTGTTGGCACAGATGGTGCTTCACTTATGCTAGGATGTTGATCTGGATTTCAACTTTTGGTACTGAATGAGTCACCAAAAGTCGTCGGAACTCACTGTATGATTCATCGGCAAATATTAGCAATGAAGATGCTGCCACAAGAGTTACAAGAAGTAATGAAAAGCATTATAAATTCTGTCAATTTTGTAAAGGCGAACACTTTAAACAGTCAAATGTTTTCGCAACTGTGCAATGAGTTGGATGCGCTGAACAATGCTCTGCTATTTCACACTGAAGTGAGATAATTGTTGACAGAAAAAGTTTTAAAATGTGTTTTTGAACTTTGTGATGAACTCAAAACATTTTTTAATCTGAAAGAAAGACCACAGCTCAAAGCACTTTTCAGTGATAAAAGTGAACTGCAGAAAATAGCTTACTTGGTTGCCATCTTTGCCATCTTGAATGAGTTAAATTTATCACTGCAAGGACCAAATGCAACATGCCTCGATTTGTCTGAAAAGATCTGATCATTCCAAATGAAACTTCAGCTTTGGCAAAAAAAAAATTGGATGAAAATAAAATTTACATGTTGCTTATCTTATCAGCTTTCTTTGAGGAACATGACAATGAACCAGACAAAAGGATTACAATGATAATTTATGTGAAAGAACACTTGCACATGCTTGCAGACGAAATTTCATCATACTTTCCAAATCTACCTGACACCCCATTTTCACTTGCCAGAGCCCATTCACAGTCAGAGTTGAAGATGTTCCTGAGACAGCACAAGAGGAGTTCATTGAACTTATTAACAGTGATGCAGCGAGAACTGATTTCTCTACAATGCCAGTTACAAAATTCTGGATCAAATGTTTGCAGTCATATCCTGTTCTGTCTGAGACTGTGTTGCGCCTTCTTCTTTCATTTCCAACAACATGTCTTTGTGAAACAGGGTTTTCCAGCTTGTTGGTTATCAAGTCTAAATGCAGAAGTAGACTTGCTGTGGAAGATGGTCTTTGTTGTGCTCTTGCAAAGACTGCCTGGAGAATTTCTGATCAGGTGAGAAAGAAGCAATCTCAATCTTCGCATTGACATTGGTTTTTTACACATACTGTCAGAAAATGTAGCAATATAGTTTACTGTTGTTATATTAAGACTGTTACCCATGCTACACCATGTTGCAAGACAAAATTTCATTTATTTGTAATTAGAAATAAATATTTCACAATATATAATTATATATTGTTTTTGTGATTAATCACTATGCTCTAATTCTGTTCAATTTGTAACAATGAAAATACATCCTGCATATCAGATATTTACATTACGATTTATAACAGTAGCAAAATTACAGTTATGAAGTAGCAACGAAAATAATTTTATGGTTGGGGGTCATCACAACATGAGGAACTGTATTAAAGGTTCGTGGCATTAGGAAAGTTGAGAACCAGTGGTCTAGAAGATCTATCCAGTGATGTCTGTCAGTGTGAAACTCCCGTATGATGATTTTGTTGCTGTCAATCTTTTCCTTAAATTCCTCCAGATGGTTTTAAATATATTTTGGTGTTACTATATTGGATGCATATATGTTTACTGTGGTTATATCCTCTCATTGGGTTGATCCTTTTAATGCTGTGGAGTGCCCTTCTTTGTCTGTTGTAATGGCTTTCATTTTGAAGTCTATTTTTTGAGATATGAGTATTGCTACCTAACTTGTTTTCATTTCCATTTGCATGGAAATCTTTTTTCCATTGCTTCACTTTCTTCCTTTGTGAGTCTTTTGTTCTAAAGTGGGTGTCTTGTAGACATCATATATATGGGCCATGTTATCTTATTTAATCAGCTACCCTTGTCTTTTGATTTGAGCATTTAAGCCTTTTACATTTAAGGTTATTATTGACAGGTAGTTATTTGTTGCCATTTTTATTTTTTATGCCTTTGTTCCTCTCTCTCTCTCTACTTCTTCTTTTTACAACAGTCCCTTTAAAATTTCTTGCAGTGGTGGTTTTGTGGTAATAAACTCCTTTACCCTTTGTCTGTCTGTGAAGCTCTTTATTTCACCACCTATTTTGAATGATAGCCTTGCTGGATAAACTAGTGTTGGATTCATACTCTTGCTTTTCAGTACTTTGTATACTTCATGCCACTCCCTTTTGGTGTGCAGTATTTCTACTGAGAAATCAGCTGACAGTCTAATGGGAGTTCCTGTTTATGTAACTTTCTCTCTTTTGCAGTCTTTTAGATTCTTTCTTCATCTTTTACATTTGCCATTTTATTTTATTATATTACTATTATTTTAAATTCTTACCTGAGGATATTTTCCCATTTATCTTCCCAAACTGCAATCAAGGTACACTGCCCTTACCGGAATCAAACCTGCAACTCTTTGGTCCACTGGCCAACACTCTATCCTCTGAGCCAAACTGTCCAGGGTGACATTTGCCATTTTAATTTTGATGTGTCTAGGTGTGGGTCTTTTGGGTTCAGTTTGATTGGGACTCATGGTGTTTTCTGAATTTGTGTGACTTTTCTTTCACCAGGTTAGGGAAGTTTTCTGTCATTATTTCCTCAAACAGGTTCTCTATTCCTTTCTTTGATGCTTCTCCTTCTGGTACCCCTATCATGTGAATGTTGTTATATTTCATATTGTCCCAAAGCTCCCTTAAACTCTCCTCCTGCTTTTAATTTTTTTCCCATTTGCTGCTTTAATTGTTTTTTTTTTTTTCCTACCTTGTCCCTAACTTGCTGATTTGGTCCTCAGCTTCTTCTAATCTATTATTGAATCCTCCAAGCTTATTCTTTATTTCAGTGAATTATTCGTCATTTCTACTTGATTCTTACTGATAGCTTCTACCTTATTTTTTATGCTCCTGTAGTTCCCACTGAGTTCTTTATGATTCTCATTGAGTTGCTTGTATTTCTCACTAAATTGTTTGAGCATCCTTATAACCATGGCTTTGAATTCTTTATCTGATAAGTTGCTTGCCTCCATTTCATTTAGTTCCTTTTCTGTTGATTCCTCCTTTTCCTTCATTTGGGGGTTGTTTCTTTGTCTCATCATTTTATTGGTCCAGTGGTCTGGGCCAGTGAGGTGGGCCCTGTCATGGGAGGAGGTCAGTGTCTCCAGGGGTCGGTGGTGGTGGTGGGTCTTGCCCGCTGCATCTTGGATCCAGTACAGTCATCCAGGGGCACCAGTGGCTCACTGTGGGGTGGTGGTGGGAGCTGTGGCTGCTGTGGCAGGTCCAGAAGCTCTCACTGATGGGCAGTGGCTCTTGTTTATAGCAGCAGCCTGTCCAGTGGCTCTCAGCAGCAATGGTGGGGGGCCAGCCATTCACTGCAGTGGTGGGAATGGTTTGATTGTGCTCTCTGCTGTGGCAGTACTGGTGGGATGGTGGCTTTCTGCTGTGGCAGGGCCTGTGGTGATGTGGTGCTAGCAGCTCATGGCTGTGTTGGGGCTGGTGGCTGTCTGGTGTGGGTTGGTTCTCATGGTGCCAGTAGTCTTCTATTGCTGGTTGGTCCCACGGGGGGTGGAGTGACCCTCTGCTTCTTGAATATGCCATGTAGGCAGCAGCCCTCTGCTGCTCCCAGGTCCTGCAGGAGTGGCCCCTCTGCTGCTCATGAGTCTCTTGGGGGCAGGACCTCTGCTGCTCTGGGTCCTTCAGGAGCCTCAGACCTGGACTTCTGTTGCTTGCCAGTCTCCTGGGATTGGGCCCTCTGCTGCTCTAGGGTCCTGTGGGGGCGGCAGCTCTCTCCTGCTGAGGGAGAGGTGGTGGGCTGGTCTCGCCTATTAGTGATCTCTGGGTGCTGGATCTCTGCTGTTTCCTGTAGCCTCAACCCAAGGAGGACCCTATGGATCTTTCAAAATGGCATGCTCTCAGATACCGAGCAGGGAGAATCCTTTATAATTTTATACTTTACAATATTTTTAATAAGTAACATGGGCGATTTTAGTAATAAAAAGACAGAATAAAGGCAAAAAGTCAAAACAATTGATAACCAGTACCAAGTAATTGATAAAGAATACCAAATAAGTCTGGCCGGTGTGGCTCAGTGGTTGAGCATCGACCCATGCACCAAAAGGTCGCTGGTTTGATTCCCAGTCAGGACACATGCCCAGGTTGTGGGCCAGTCCCCAGTGGGGGGCATGCAGGAGGCGGCCAATCGATGTCCCTTCTCATTGGTGTTTCTATCTCCCTCTCCCTCTCCCTTCCTCTCTCTCTAAAATCAATAAAGGAAAAAAAATTTAAAAAAAGAATACCAAATAATAAAAAATTAATTTTGACCACAGCTTATACTTCTTTAAATTAACATTCTGAAGAAAAGTTGGAGCAAACTATGAACAAAAATAGAGACCTGGTTCAGTCAATGTACAACAAATAAACAGAAAACTAAGATGAATGTAAAATAAGGTGGCAGAAATATATTAAATACCAAAAATCTCATTAAATGTAAGTGGATTAAGTTATCCTATTAGAAGAAAGTTACTTTCAGACTTTGTTAAAAAACAAAATCCAGCCATGTATTGTTTATGAAAAATATCACTGAAGAGAAAATGGCAAAGAGGTTGAAAATAAGAGACATATTCGCGAACAACAAGAACAATAAACTGGTATGGCAATCTTAGAAACAGTCTAAATAAAATTCAAGGACAAATTTAAAGGGGGAGAGGGAGAGATTTTTTATTGATATAAGATGACTTCATAAAAATTATAATAACCAATATTTATTGAACACATATATCGGGCACCATGATAAGTGCTTTACATATAAGCATTATATCATCCAATCCCTAGCATAATCCAATTATTGCCCCCATTCAACAGTTTAGGAAACTGAGTCACTGAAGTTAGGTAGATCACAGGCTTACTAGTTAAGTACCCAAACCCAGGACTTTTAGACATTGTGCTATGCAACTAATAGTATACTTTTGAAAAATACAAAGAAAAATATGTTAAGAATACTCCTGATTTTCTTCTGATATCTTCAAGTTCTTTTTTATATTTGAGTCAACCTATCTGTAATTTATTTTTGTGAATAATGTGAAATAGAAATTTGACAACTTAATGCTTTCCCCATTGACTTGAAATACTCCCTCTAACACATACTGACTGGATGTCCATATTTGCCCTAGTCTGCTTTTGAGAGTTTTTTTCCTTTGATCTATTTGTCTATTCCTATGACAATAACACACACACAGCATTGTAATCTTTAGTTATAACTCATTACTCAGTGTGTTCTCACAACATGTAAGTCCTCCATGTTTCTGTGTTTTTGCTCACACTACACCCCCAAATTTCAATCTCTCCAACTCACTATACTAACCATTCCCCATGACTTAATATTCATCCTTCAAGACACACTTTCAACCAACTATGCCAAATTTTTTATTTCTCATCCATATCTCCTTTCAGTTGAGAAAGACTAACTGGAACTTAAAGAAAACATAAGTCAGCCCTGGCCGGTTTGGCTCAGCAGTTAGAGCGTTGGCCTGTGGTCCAGAGAGACCCGGGTTCTGTTCCCGCTAGGGGCATGCACCTCGGTTGCAGTTTGCCCCCGGCCCTGGTTGGGTCATGCGGGTGGCGACCAGTCGATGTGTCTCTCTCACATCGATGTTTCTCTCTCTCTCTCTCTTCCTCTCTCTCCCTCCCACTCTAACTGAACAAAAAATGGAAAAATGTCCTCGGGTGAGGATAATATATATATATAGAAAACATAAGTCAAGAATGTCTAAGAGAGTAGCTAGGATTTATGGAAGTTCTTGTATTCTACATAATTGCAAGAACTCTACAGTAAGAACTCTATGTTTATAATAAAGTTCTATGGTACAATTTCCCCTTCCCTTAACTTTCTTTCCCCTTATATAAATACTCCTCTATCTTGGCATGCAGGCCAGAGCGTGCATGTGGCTTGCCATCACGTCTTCATACACTGGGGTTGCAACCCACTTATTTTTCCCAAATAAATTCTTTTTGGTGATGAAACACCTAGTTGATATTATTCTTCAGTCAACAGTTAAAAAAAATTCTGTTAATATGTCACATGCAACAGTGTATTGAGTTAGTTTTATTGGAATGGATCAACCTCATCTCTCTCCCCCTACCTTCCCTCCAAACTCCAGTTGGAGCACTCTTGCAGAAAGGGGCTTTGTAACCTTAGCAGCTAGCATGTAGCAATCAACTGATGTTCTATAGGTATTTATTTGAAGAAATAATATACACATGTGCTTGATATATAGACAATATCAGGGAACTGGTTAAAGTGGTTGTTTCTGGAGAGAAAAACTTAGGGATGTGGTGAAACACCATTTGAACTTTTCCTATGTGTATATTATTGTTAGTGGTGAATAGCACCAGATGTTAGACCTTGGTCCCTGAGTTTTTACTAAGAAAGAATTCAGAACCAAGACTCAAATACAAGTAAAGTTTATTTAGAAAGTCACAGAGATAGAGGAAGTGAGCCATGGAAGAAATGAGCCAGTTGGGTTCAGCTTGCTTGGGACTTGTGTTTCCTGAATTTGTGTGACTTTTTCTATAATCAGGTTAGGGAAGTTTCCTGTCATTATTTCTTCACACAGTTTCTCTATTCCTTTCTCTGATGCTTCTCCTTCTGGTACCCTATGATGCTAATGTCCATATGTTTCACATTGTCCCAAAGCTCCCTTAAACTCTCCTCCTGCTTTTAATTGTTTCCCCCCATCTTTACCTTAACTGAGTCTGTCTATTGTCTTTTTGCATCTACATAACATATCTTTGGAATGTCAAAGTAATTTTCCTTTTTCTGGACCCCTCAAAGCACAGGCACCACTCTGCAGAGACCATACATGCCCTCATTGTTATCAAGTTAATTGTTGACTGTTAATGATCCTGTACTCACCTATGTAAAATATGTGTCTATCATTTTACTTTTCATTTAATCCTAGAGATTTCTCTGCTTTGCTTTCTCCCACCTCTCTAGTCTATCACCAGTGGATTTCATGTAACCCACTTGCCTCTGCTCTTATAATAGTACAAAATAAAGTTAAAAACCGCCATTTTCTGGAGCATTATCTCAATCTGTTGAGATTTTGCTTCCCGGCAATTGTAGACAGTTTGGCTCAAATAAACTCACAAAAATTCTCTATAGGTTTGAATGTTTCTTATGTTGATATGAGAAATACATTATAGGTGACATCATAGAATGCACTTACACAAACCTACATGGTATAGCCTACTACACACCTAGGCTATATGATGTAGCCTATTGCTCTCTAGGAGAGGAAAAATAATTTCCCTTCTACCCTGCTGAGTTCTTGGCTGAGACATCTCTGCTGACTCTTGGCCTGCTAGGGGTCATCGCAATGCAGTGAATTACAAGCAGACACAACTTGGAGTGAGGGGGAGCATTGCAAGGGAGCAAATGCTCCAGATCTCTGGATGCAGCCCAATTTATTTGCAAAGTAGTTCCCTAGGTTACATGGTGTTTTAGGTAATTAAGTCCTTGAGATCATGTCTCTGCTGATCTTTCAGCCAAGCCCAGCCTTCTTCCTGTTCCAGCTGTCTCTCACTGTTTTCAGCGGAGATATATAACAAATACATTCACCCTTGGGCCATAAACCCATTGGGGCTTTCAGGGCAGCTTCCAACCCTATCATGCATACCTTATCTATTCTCATGCATACTTTGGTCCTTGGCTGGCCAGGCTGGGAGAATGCATACCTCAAGGTTACAATTTGTTCATCCACCAAACCCCCAACCCTACAATCTCTGTATTAAAACACAGATTAACATGAGAAAAACAAACAAAAGTTTAATAACATGTATACCTCCTGTATACATGGGAGAGACTCTGGGAAACTGAGTAAGTCACCAAAATGGCTGAAGCCACCACCTTAAATACCATCCTTAGTTAAAGACAAAAGAACAGATTGGGGGTAAGGGGAGTCAGTTATGGGAGGTTACCAGGAAAAGCATAGTAAATAAGGAAGGGTAAGGTTGTTGTGCAGCTTTTATGTCTTTGTCTTCTGCATTGAAAAGACTTTCTAGAGATAAGAAGGGAGACACTCTTACAAATGGAGATTTCCCTTACAAATGTAAATGTCTCTTACAATAGGTAACTTCTGCTTAGTTTTCATAGTTTCTCCCACATCTAATTTCTTAAAATAAACTAGCCTAAAATAATCCTTATGCCAAATAGACATTATTCTTGGGTTATAAATTCTGTTCCCCTACAGCTACAAATCTACACAGCATGTTACTGTACAAAAATAGTATGTATTTGAGTAATGCATTGCACTAAAACATGAAGATGGCTACTAAGTCATAAGGGGTAGGAAATTTTCAACTCCATTATAATCTTCTAAAAAAAATCTTTATTGTTGAAAGTATTACAGATGTCCCCCCCTTTTCCCCCCATTGACCCCCTCCTACCCCTTCCTACTTTCTCTAAACTATTGTCTGTGTCCATTGGTTGCACATTTATTCATATAAGTTCTTTGGTTTAACTCTTCCCAAAACCCCACCCACTCTATTATAATCTTAAGGAACCACCATGGTATATGAGGTGGTTTGTTGACTGAAATGTCCTTAAGTAGCGCATGACTATATTTGATCCCATTTTTATTTTATTATTATTTATTTTTATTTTTTGTTAATCCTCACCCAAGGATATTTTCCCATTGATTCTTAGAGTAGAAGGGGGAGGGGGAGGGAGAGAGAGAGAGAGAGAGAGAGAGAGAGAGAGAGAGAGATATTTGTGTGAGAGAGACACATCAATTGGTTGCCTCCCGCATGTGTTCAGGGCCAGGGATTAAACCTGCAACCCAGGTACATGCCCTTGACCAGGAATTGAACCTGTGACCTTTCAGTTTGCAGGCCATTGCTCTAAGCACTGAGCCAAACCCGCCAGGCCGTTGATCCTATTTTTAAAAGAAATTATTAAGACTGAAAAATAAATCTTACCTAGGATATATTTTTGTAGGGGATTAAACCAAAGCAGGAAGGCCAGAGAATGGGAGGAAAGGTAAACATTGAGCATTCACCTTGCCAGCGAGGCCCCGCCCACCAAGCATAGGACCCGCCCTAATCACCGCCCACTGGACGTAAGCCTCGCCCCCAGCCCTGTCCATTGGGCCTGGACCCCGCCCCCTAACCCCACTCTCCAGATCCCTCGGACCCAACCCCAGAGCCTAATCTCAACCCCTCAGGGAATTAAACTAGAATTTCTCTCTCCTCGGAGGTTGGACGTATAAGGAGTTAAACTTCCAGCCACTGTCTGAAGTTTCTCTGGCCCTGAGAACCAAGGTGCCGACTACTTCCGCTCCCGGGACCCCAGACCGGAAGCGGAAGTGCGCTGGGGCTGCGGCGGCGGCGGTGGCGACGTTTGGCGGCGGTGCTGGGTCCCCGCGGCACGCTGCGGTGGGAGTGTCTTTCGCAGGTGCGATCCGGCCCCTCGGGAGGGCGGGGAGAGCGCGGAGGGACTGCGGGGCCTGGGACAGCTTGCCTGACCGAGGTGCCTCTTCGCTATGGTTGCCCTGGGGCGGGATGGGGTGAGCACAACTCTGCCTCGCAGCTGCGTCCCCAACTCCTCCGGCCCGGTACCTCGCCCTCAGGTAACCCTCTTCCCGGCAAACGGGACGTCTCCCATTCATCTGTCGAAAGGGAAATCACGAAGTACAGTCAATGTCCTGCATCTCAGGAATGGTAACACCGGCCAGCCCCAGCCTTCAGCTGTCCTCCCGGATTTGTGGGGCCCTACCCTATCGCTCTTATGCAAGATAACTGTTCATAAGCAATTCCCGTTTTATTTAATATGACATTTCATAATATCTAGCTGTGCAAGAAAGGCCTAAGTCTGCATATACAAAATGGTTTGAATGACTTGTTAAGTAAATTTAAAAATGGAATGCATCCTCTGTCAAGGGATGAATTAGATGAGATTTTGTTTATTTATTTATTTTTGGTGACTATTTGCAGTTCCTAAACTTAGGACCTGTTAGCTTTTGTTGCATTTTCCTTTCCCTTACATTTCTCTTTCTTATTTTCTTTCTGTCTTTCTTCTAAAAAGGCTTTTAATTTGTGACTTTGTGAATACGTATCAATTTTTTTTCACTGCAAAGTGAGGGTGTCTTTAGAAAAGCTATTTCTCAGTTATGTCACAGGTCTTATAAAGGAAAAGTAAGCTATTTAGTTCTCTTCACTTTGGGACTTAAGGAAAAACATGACATAGCTTTGGTAGTAGTGGGAATTGAAGTTGAGTTGGCTGTAAATGGGATGTCTTTTTTTAAATTTAATTTTAAATAATAGGGTTAAAGCTCACTCTACTGAGAAATGGGGGAAAAGTTAGTTCTGGAGGAAAATTAAACATCAGATTTCAATTTTACGAGTGAGATGTTTGTTTTAAAAAAGAATACATGTCTCATCTTGCCTTTTTAGAATTAACGTTCTTTAAAGACATCTGCAATCTCTCGTGGATTGTGTTATGTGAACAGGCATTTAAAGTCATTTTTATATTGACTCTTGTGGTGTTATATTGCTTTGTGTGCCTGCAGACATGTGCTGCCTTAGGCTTCCTATGTTCTTGGGGAGTGTTGATAGTTTGGCACCTTTTGTTGGGAGTGCCCTGGATGGACTGAGCGCTGAACAGGGAGAAACAATGCCACCAAAATAGATACAGTGCTTGTCTCTGTGGAGGTTTTATATTAGCTGGGAAGACAGATTTTAAATTAATCATGACAAGGGTGATATGGAAACCTGGAACAGGAAAATTTGGGGAGGTCAGGAAAAATGTCTTAAAAGGGACAAATGTTTGAACCTAAAAGATGAATTGCATGTAGCTAGACAAGGGATCGGGCTGTAGA
This sequence comes from Tadarida brasiliensis, assembly GCA_030848825.1. NCBI lineage: Eukaryota > Metazoa > Chordata > Mammalia > Chiroptera > Molossidae > Tadarida > Tadarida brasiliensis. The sequence goes on along the minus strand of CM061259.1, from coordinate 54,603,190 downwards.
GTAGGAATAGGGAGGAGATTTGAGAAAACTTTTCCAAGTGCACATTTCCTCAGGCAGTACAAAGCCTAGTAGGTTCCTAGGAAAGAATGGGAAAGCCAAAGTAGAGAAAACGAAATGTGGAATGGATGAGCCAGCTTGGAGAGGAAGACATGGCCCCTGAAGGTCATTGTAAGGTTTGGCTCTTGTTCTAAGGCCATTGGGAAACCCCTGAATCAGAGTTTTACGTAGGGGAGTGACATGATTTTGTTTGTGATTTAGACAAAATAGCTGCTGGATTGAGCATGGAGATTGGAATGGGCAGAGTCCGTATATAGGAACTTGGATATGTTCAGTTCTTAGCTGATGGTAGCTGGGTCTTTTTTTTTTTTTTTTTAATCCTCACCCGAGGACATTTTTTCATTTTTTTTTTTTTTTTTTTCAGATAGAGTAGGAGGGAGAGAGAGGAAGAGAGAGAGAGAGAAACATCGACGTGAAAGGGCCACATCGAGTGGCTGCCACCCGCACGACCAACCAGGGCCGGGGACAAACTGCAACCGAGGCACATGCCCTTAGCGGGAACCGAACCCGGGTCTCTCCGGACCGCAGGCCGACGCTCTAACCGCTGAGCCAAACCGGCCAGGGCGGTAGTTGGGTCTTAATGATGCTTGTGTAAGTAATTGGAAAAGCTGCAGTGTTTGAGACATGTGTGAGAGGTAGACTTGAGAGAGTTTGGTGATTGATTTATTCTCTCTACCGCATGATATAAAGCAGGTGTTAGCAAACTTTGGCCTGTAGGCCAAATCTGACCCAGTGCTGTTTCTAGAAATGGTTTTATTGGAACACATTTTTAAAAAAATGTGTTTTTTATGGCTGTTTTTGTGCTGCAACTACAGTTAAATAGTTGCTATAGAGACCATATGGCCCATAAATCCTAAGATATTTACCAACTGGCCTTTTACAGAAAAGTTTGCCAACCCTGAGTATATAAAGTACTTAGTATGCATCAAGTGCTGTGCTGGTGGTGGGATTTGGGGTCCTGAGAAAGTGGACATAGGCCTATACTTAGTTTATGTCATGATTGGAAAGAGAGGCAAAATTATCTAAACAAATAAATATAAAAATCACAACTGGATAAGGACAGTGGAGGTACAGTAGAGGTTGTTAGAGATATTTTGAGGGAATATAAAATAAGAAATGATCTTTTTATTAGATGAGAGGCAGTAGTTAGAAATGGTCAGGTGCCACAGTCTGAAAGGTGGTGTGGGGCCAAATATATTGCTTTTTGGGTTTTTTGCTTGATCACCCTAATGGTGGCCCACAAAACTGGAATTACCTGAGTCAAACCCCTGTTTGGTGCTCTGCTTCTACCCTAACCCCTTATACTCAGTGTCTCTTTAATCGCACGGAGGATGCCTCCTGAGACCTTAAATCCTGGTGCTGGTGAAGGGTTGGGGAGTCAGGATGGTGGGGGTGGATAATTAAGTATTCTGAGCTCTGTCCCCTCCTTGCCATCAGCTGCGGAAGAAAGGGCAGGGGAAGTGTGGAGCATCTTCTGCTTTGCTTCAGGGGACCTGGCGACCTCTTTCAGTGCATGACCTCTGGAGGGAACTGGCCTTAGAGGAGCGGCTCTTTGCCTAATTCTGGAGTCTGACTGCAAAGTGGGGCTCATTTAGAGCTGGCCACAGAGCTCCTCTAGGGCCATCCTTGCTCTCCCTTGTGAGACCTACTATAAACACATGGCTGTAGTAATTTAAACTTAGATGAATTAAAATCCAATAAAATTAAAAAATTCAGTTTCTCATTCACTCGAGCCACATTTCTCAAGTGCTCGGCAGCCACCTGTGCTGGTGGCTGCCCTTTTGGCAAGTTCGGTCATACAACATTCCCATCGTCCCAGGGAGTGCTGCTCTAAAGAATTCTGAAATTACAAGGCCATAAAATTTTTCAGTTGCAACGGAAGTCCTAGTTTAACAGGCATAAAAGATTACTGAATTCTTATGTAAGTCTTGGGAGGCACCTAGGGATGGCATGAAAATGAAGTGCTCAAACTGAAACTTCTGATGCCTTAAATAAGGAGTTTAGGAAAAACTCTCTAAACTCACAAGTACAGGTTCTGCCATCACTGGTCAGTGAAATGACAAAGAGAGCCAAAACTTATACTTTTGGATTTGTCCAAATGTTAAAGGATAATAAATATTTCTGGGTTGGTGGGCCATGTGATCTCTGTTGCAGCAACTGCTCAATTCTGCCTTTGTAGCACAAAAACAGCCATGGAGATAGGCAAATAAATGGCTGCGTGCCAATAAAACTTTATTTACAAAAACAAGTGGCAGGTGGGCTTTGCTGATCCCTGGAATGGAGAGAGCTCCCTGTCTGAATGTTCTTGCACTGGGTTTCCCTGCCTCAGTGATAACCAGCTGTCCTACAGGATGGTTGGGGTGGTCCTCGCTGAGCCAGAATACCTATGCTGCCTTAGGAATCAGTCACCTTCGAGGCTGTGGCAGTGGGGCTTATCCAGGAGTGGGCATTGCTGGATGGTGCACGGAGGAACCTGTGCAGATATGGAATACTGGACAACTGTAGGACTCTGGCTCCTAGGGGTAAGGCTGGCACCAAATGCTTAAGCACCTGCCACATGACCACAAAGATGTGGTGTGGGCTTTAGGGTGTTTACTGTTCACTGGTTTCCAAAGGATAACAGAGCTCCATCCGTTGCATTGACTTAGTTTTTTTCCACAGTCAGGGCTTATGTGGGTCTCATTGACTTTGGCCTTGGACTTCAGGGCTTAGAGAACCTCAGCCCTATGGGGCAGAGAGGAGGGTTTGTGGTTTGGGCCCTTGTTAAAGAGCTTCACTGAGTTCATTATAAATAGGGTGTGATCACTTTGCTACCATTGTACTCGTTCAGCATCTTGAGCTGAAGTGCATGTGGAAGCTGGGTGGCTGGTGGGGAAGCATTTGTTTTCCTCTGCAAGCTGTCCCTTGCTCTCTCAGCATGTGTGTCTTTCTCCATGAGCAGGTACACCACCATGCAAATCCAGGCTTGCCTCCCAGGTGGGGACAAGAGAAGAGCTGAGGGCGCCAGAACGAGGCATTCTCCGTGCAGTGGGTGTGGGTGAGTACCAGGGGATGCAGAGATCTTGTGACCCACCCTACTGTGGGCATGGTGTGCTGGAAAGTATCAGTCTTAGAGAATTTTAAGGGGAAAGAGGGCTATTTGGTGTGAGGTTTCTCAAGTGAGTTGTTTTATTTTATTTTATTTATTTATTATTATTATTATTTTTTATTATTAATTTACTTTTGTTACAGATGTTTCTCCTTTTTTCCCCCAGTGACACCCCCCTCCCCCTCCCTCCCTGCCCCGTCCCCATTTTTGTTGTCCATGTCCATTGGTTATGAGTACATGCGTACAAGTTCTGTGTTCATCGCTCCCCTCCCCCACCCTCTTCTGGCAGATGTCAGTCTGTACCCCACTTCCACGTCCCCGGGACTACCCTGCTCCTCACACTGTTATGTTCATAATATTCCAGAAATAAGTGAGATCATATGATATTTGTCTTTCTCTGCTTGGCTTGTTTCACTTAGGATAATAGTTTCCAGGTCCTCCCATGTCGACGCAAAGGATAAGAGATCGTTCTTTCTTAAAGCTGCATAGTACTCCATTGTGTATATGTACCACAGCTTTTTTATCCATTCATCTACTGATGGACACTTGGGCTGTTTCCAGATCTTAGCTATTGTAAATAGCGCTGCTATGAACATGGGGGTACATGTATTCTTTCTGATTGGTGTTTCAGGCTTCTTAGGGTATATTGCTAGGAGTGGGATCACTGGGTCAAATGGTAATTCAATTTTTAATTTCTTGAGGTAACACCATACTGTTTTCCATAGTGGCTGCACCAGTCTGCACTCCCACCAGCAGTGTACTAGAGTCCCCTTTTCTCCACAGCCTCGCCAACACTTGTTGTTTGATGCTTTGTTGATGGCGGCTCTTCTGACAGGTGTGAGGTGATACCTCATTGTTGTTTTAATTTGCATCTCTCTGATGATTAGTGAAGTTGAGCATTTCTTCATATGTCTCTTGGCCATTTGTATGTCCTGTTTGGAGAGGTGTCTATTTAGTTCCTCTGCCCATTTTTTAATTGGGTTCTTTGTCTTCCTTTGTTGAGATGTATGAGCACTCTATATATTTTGGAAATTAGTCCCTTATCTGATATATCATAGGCAATTATGCTCTCCCATACAGTGGGTTGCCTTTCCACTTTGATGGTTGTTTCTTTTGCTGTGCAGAAGCTTTTGAGTTTGATGTAGTCCCATGTGTTCATTTTTTCCTTTGTTTCTGTTGCCTTAGGTGATATATCAGTGAAAATTTTGCTGCGTATGATGTCTGAAATTTTGTTGCCTACATTTTCTTCTAGGATTTTTATGGATTCATGAGTCACATTTAAGTCTTTTATCCATTTTGAGTTTATTCTTGTGTATGGTGTAAGCTGATGATCTAGTTTCATTTTTTTGCATGTAGCTGTCCTATTTTCCCAACACCATTTATTAAAGAGGCTGTCTTTACTCCATTGTATGCTCTTACCACCTTTGTCAAATATTAATTGAGCATAATGTCTTGGGTCAATTTCCGGATTCTCTGTTCTGTTCCACTGGTCTATGTGCCTGTTCTTGTGCCAGTACCAGGCTGTTTTGATTACAGTAGCCTTGTAGTATAACCTGATGTCCGGTATTGTGATCCCTCCTACTTTGTCCTTCTTTTTCAAGATTGCTGTAGCTATTCGGGGTCTTTTTTGGTTTCATATGAACTTCTGAAGTATTTGTTCTAGTTCTGTGAAATATGTCGTTGGTATTTTGATGGGGATTGCGTTAAATCTATAGATTGCTTTGAGTAGCATGGACATTTTAATGACGTTAATTCTTCCAATCCATGAACAAGGTATGTGCTTCCACTTTTTTATATCTTCCTCTATTTCTTTTTTCAATGTCTTGTAGTTTTCTGCAAATAGGTCCTTTACTTCTTTGGTTAAGTTTATTCCTAGGTATCTTAATTTTTTTTGCCGCGATGGTAAATGGGATTGTTTTTTTAGTTTCTCTTTCTGTGAGTTCATCATTAGTGTATAAGAATGCCGTCGATTAATTGACGTTAATTTTGTATCCTGCTACTTTGCCAAATTCATTTATTAAGTCTAGTAGATTTTTGATGGAGTCCTTAGGGTTTTCTATGTATAATATCATGTCATCTGCGAATAATGACAGTTTGACTTCCTCCTTTCCAATTTGGATCCCTTTTATTTTTTCTTCACGTCTGATTGCTGTGGCTAAGACTTCCAGTACTATGTTAAATAAGAGTGGTGAAAGTGGGCATCCTTGTCTTGTTCCTGTTCTTAAGGGAAATGCTTTTAGTTTTTGTCCATTGAGTATGATGTTGGCTGTAGGTCTTTCATATATGGCCTTTATAATGTTGAGATATGATCCCTCTATTCCCAAATTGCTGAGTGTTTTTATCAGAAATGGGTGCTGGATTTTGTCAAATGCTTTTTCAGCATCTATTGATATGATCATATGGTTTTTATCTTTCATTTTGTTTATGTGATGTATCACATTTATTGATTTGCGTATATTGTACCAGCCTTGCATCCCTGGGATGAATCCCACTTGGTCATGGTGAATAATTTTTTTGATGTATTGCTGGATCCGATTTGCTAGTATTTTGTTAAGGATTTTGGCATCTATGTTCATCAGGGATATTGGCCTGTAGTTTTCTTTCTTTGCAGTGTCTTTTTCTGGTTTTGGGATTAGAATTATGCTGGCCTCATAAAACGAGTTTGGAAGTCTTCCTTCTTCTTGAATTTTTTGGAATAGTTTGAGTAGAACGGGTGTTAGTTCTTCTTTGAATGTTCCGTAAAACTCGCCCATGAAGCCGTCAGGGTCTGGGCTTTTGTTTGCTGGGAGAGTCTTGATTACATCTTCAATTTCCTTCGTTGTTATTGGCCTGTTCAAGTTTTCTATCTCTTTCCGATTCAGTTTTGGGAGACTATGTGTTTCTAGAAATGTGTCCATTTCGCTTAGATTGTCGAATTTGTTGCCATACAAATGTTCATAGTATTTGCTAATGATCCTTTGTATTTCTGTGATGTCAGTTGTTACTTCTCCTCTTTCATTTCTGATTTTGTGTATTTGGGTTCTCTCTCTTTGTTTCTTGGTGAGTCTAGCTAAGGGTCCATCAATCTTGTTTATCTTTTCAAAAAACCAACTCTTTGTTTTATTGATCTTTTGAATTGTTTTTTTGGTCTCCATGTCGTTTATTTCTGCTCTGATCTTTACTATTTCCTTCCTTCTACTTGCTCTAGGGTTTTCTTTTTGTTTGCTTTCCAGTTCTTTAAGTTGTGAGGTTAGGTAGTCAATTAGAAATTTTTCTTCTTTCTTAAGGTGGGCCTGTAATGCTATGAACTTCCCTCTCAGAACTGCTTTCTCAGTATCCCATAGATTTTGCGTTGTTGTGTGTTCATTTTCATTGGTTTCCAGAAATTTTTAATTTCTTCCTTGATCTCCATGGTAACCCATTCATTGTTCAGTAACATGCTATTTAGCCTCCATGTGTTCATATGTTTTTGCATGTTCTTGTTGCAATTGATTTCTAGTTTCATGCCATTGTGGTCTGAGAAGATGCTTGATATGATTTCAATCTTCTTGAACTTGTAGAGACTTAGTTTGTGCCCTAACATATGGTCTATCTTTGAGAATGTCCCATGTGCACTTGAGAAGAATGTGAAATCTGCAGTTTTGGGATGTAATTCTCTGTATATATCTATTAAATCCATTTGATCTAGTGCTTCATTTAGAGTCTCTGTTTCCTTGTTGATTTTTTGTCTAGAGGATCTATCCAGTGATGTCAGTGGGGTGTTGAAGTCTACTGCTATGATTTTATTGCTGTCAATTTCTCCTTTGAAGTCCTCCAGAAGATTTTTAATATATTTTGGTGCTCCTATATTGGGTGCATATATGTTTACCAAGGTTATATCTTCCTGTTGGATAGACCCTTTCAGTATTATGTATTGGCCTTCTTTGTCTCTAGTTATGGTCTTCAATTTGAAATCTAATTTATCAGATATGAGTATTGCTACCCCAGCTTTTTTTTCCTTTCTGTTTGCTTGGAAGATTTTTTTCCATCCCTTTACTTTCAACCTATGTGCGTCTTTTGTTGTGAGGTGGGTCTCTTGTAAACAACATATGTGTGAATCATGCTTTCTTATCCAGTCAGCTACTCTGTGTCTTTTTATCGGAGCATTCAGTCCATTTACCTTTAAGGTGATTATTGATATGTACTTATTTATTGCCATTTTTGTACAGTGTGGTTCTAATTATCTTTCTATTTCTTCTAATAATTATAGCAGTCCTTTTAACATGTCTTGCAGTGCTGGTTTGGTGCTGATATATTCCCTTAGCCTTTTTTTGTCTGGGAAGCTCTTTATTTGACCTTCTGTTTTGAATGATAGCCTTGCTGGATAGAGTAGTCTTGGATTCAGATCCTGGTTTTTCATGACCTTGATTACTTCATGCCATTCCCTTCTGGCCTGTAGTGTTTCTGTTGAGAAGTCAGATGATAGCCTAATGGGGTTTCCTTTGTAGGTAACCTGTTGCTTATCTCTTGCTGCCTTTAGGATTCTCTCTTTGTCTTTGATTTTTGGCATTTTAATTATTATGTGTCTTGGTGTGGGCCTGTTTGGGTTCTTCTTATTTGGGGCTCTCTGTGCTTCTTGAACTTGAATGCTTTCTTCCTTCACCAGGTTAGGAGAGTTTTCTGTCACTATTTCTTCAAATATATTCTCTAACCCTTGCTCATTTTCTTCTACTTCGGGGACTCCAATAATGCGAATGTTATTACATTTCCAGTTGTCCCACAGTTCTCTTAAGCTATCTTCCTGTTTTTTCATTGTTTTTTCCTTTTGGTTTTCTGATTGATTAATTTTTTTCTACTCTATCTTCTAATTCAGTGATCCGGTCCTCTGCTTCCTCTACTCTGCTGGTCAATCCTTCCAGTGTATTCATTATTTCTGCTATGTCATTCTTCATTTCCACTTGGTTGGTTTTCAGTGTTTCTATATCTTTACTCATGGTGTTGATGTCCTTACTCAAGCTGATTAGTTTCCTCAAGATCATGGCTCTGAACTCTACCTCTGATAATTTGCTTAGCTGCATTTCATTTATCTCATCTTCGGTGGAGTTCTCTTGTTCTTTCATTTGGGATCTGTTTCTTTGTTTCACCATTTTTGCTATCACAGTGGGTTTTTAGCCTGCCAAATTTTCCCTGTGAGTGTTCGTGTTCTGCTATTTGTGGCTCCCTCTACTGGGTTTCGATGAGTGTGGAGGGCCCTCCTTCAATACCACTATCAAGTCTCACTTTCCTGGGTAAATTTGCAAGCTCAGGAGAGGTTTAGTTATGTTCTAGCTTTTTGCCTGGAGGCTATTAGCCTCAGTTACTTGAAAAGCCTTAGGATCTAATTTGAATGAGAAACTCCCTCAGCTGTTTACAGTGTAAGAGGATTTCGGAGGGTGGGGCCAATGCTGGTTGTTAATGAGCCTCAATTCGCAATTCTTTACCTCTTTACCTCACCTGGGAATCTCCGAGGGAGGGGCTTCCACAGCTCCAGGAAGGAGCAAACTTGGCTGCCGGTCTGTGCAATCGGGAAGGAGGGGCTGGCCACCACTGTCCTTTGTGGCCACAGCGCAGCACAAACTCTGGGCGCCCTCCAAATCCCAGGTGTCCCCTCAGAGTTCCAGTCCAGTCCGGCCTCCCTCTGTCGGAGCCCCATGTAAGTGGCTGTGGCTATTTAGCACTCTGTCCCGGCCTCTGCGCTGTGGAGCAGCTGGGGCTCTTAACCAGGAGGGCGGGCGCCGCTGCCACTGCCAGCTAAGTCCGCCGCTGCTCCCAGCTAAGGCCGCTGCCGCTCCCAGCCGAGGCCGCCGCTCCCAGCCGAGGCCGCCGCTCACAGCAGAGGCCACCGCTCACAGCGGAGGCCGCTGCTGTCCGTGGGCTCCCAGCCCGCCACCCTCATGCGCCTCCGCAGATCCTACCAGGCTCATTCAGTGTCCCTGGTTGTATGGTCATCTCCCGCTGCTTTTCTGTCTCTTTTTCCCGATGATTTGTCTTTATTTTAGTTGTAATTCCCGTTTGATCCTGGGAGATCGTCTGTGTAGCTTCCATTCACTCCACCGCCATTTCTCAAGTCCTCAAGTGAGTTGTTTTAGCATTTCTTCTGTTTTTACATTCTAGGTCTTTGGTCTCAGAAAAAGATATGGTCCAAATTTTATTTTTGGAAAAAATTGAGATATTTACAAACCACAAAATTCAACCCTTTAAACTGTGCAGTTCAGTGTTTTTTAGTATACTTACAAAATAGTGCAACCATCACCACTACTGAACTCCAGAACATTTCTATCACCTCAAAATGAAATCCTATGCCTGTTATCAGTCACTGCCCCCCTCCCTCCAGCCCTTGGCAACCACTGATCTCCTTTCTGTCTATGGATTTTCCTGTTCTGGACATTTTATATAAATGACATCATATAACATATGATCTTTGGTATCTGTCATTTTTCACGCAGTATAACGATTTTGAGATTCATTCATGTTGTAGCATGTATCAGTGTTTCATTCTTTTTAAGTTTGAGTAATATTCCATTGTATGGATGGACCACATTTTGTTTACTTATTCATGTGTTGATGGACATTTGGGCTGTTTCTATTTTTTGGCGGTGTGACTAATGCTGCTGTGAACATTCATGTACAAGATTTTATGTGGACATGTTTTCAGTTTTCTAGAGTATATGCTTAGGAGTAGAGTTGCTGGGTCATAGGGTAACTCTGTGTTTAACTTTTTGAGGAACCACCAAACTGCTTTCTAAAAACAGGTGCACAATTTTATGTTCCCACCAGCAGTGGATGAGGGTTCTGATTATGTACAACCTTACCCATGCAGATTATGCAGTTCCTTTTATAAGTTGAACATTTCTGTGTATGTTCTTTGTCTAACTGCTTCTTACTTGTTTCTCTTGTAACACTCTCTTTGTGGCAACATCAGTCTCACTCCCCATGGAATCTTTTGCTCGGAAAAATAGCCTCTCGTTTCCCTCTCATTCCTGTCACTTCCAAATTCCATACACAACTCTACTCATTTTGCTCACCAATGCCTTTTTCTCTTTCAGTACCTCCCCAAGTTTAGGGTCAGTATTTTTTTAAAAATTACTTTTTTTCTGTGTCAATTTCATACCATTTCTTTCTGGGGAAAAAAATTTTTTTTTGTTTTTTGCTCCAATTCATTTTAGACTGGGAATCTCAACCTAAACCCAAAGAGTCTACTCCTATGCAGGATATTTTGGAGGAAAATTCATCCCATGATTTGCAAATGGTAAGATTCATGGGGGTGATCCTTTATTTCCTGTCATTGGAGAAGTTGAGGAATACATGAGTTGGAAATGCACCCCAGGGCCAGGGAGACATTTGATCTAGGGCATTTCCTCAAGAGCATCACCCCAGGGTCTAAGGGGACACTGTGAGTATAACTGGGATTGTGACTATTCACATAGTCTATGACTCATTAATTTAGATAAACTTCACCTGTTGGTCAAGACTCTTTCTTCCTAGACAGTTCCCTCAAGTAAACCTTTCCATCAGTGTGAGTCAGACATTGATTGTGTGAAATATGATTTATTCTGAAACAATCATGAGAAAGTGCTGCCTGTTAGGAAAGCCCCAGGAAAGGTACTAATGTGAGAAAGCCTGGTGGTGGAGCCCTCAGTGTCCTCAGAGAACTTGACCTGTGTAAACAAGGTGTACTTCTTAAAATGCTGAAAATGGGCCTCTGGTTGGAGCATCACTGAGTGTGGCACGGATGCTGGTGAGCTTTTTGTCATCATTCACCCCTTGTCAGGAGCAAACTTGTCCTGGAGAGAAGGTATCTGATGATTTAACTGTGGTGGGAAAGGCTTTTGGAGGAATCATTCCTGGACATGAACAAGAGAACCCACAGGAGAGAGGGCCACACTGATTATATAGAATGTGGGAAAGTTGTCACGGATCCCTCCCTGCTTAGGAAACAAGTCAAGATCCCAGACTGCAAAGAAGCCCTTTTCAAAGCGAGAAAGAACCTTCAGAACTAGGTCGTACATTATAGTGCATGAGAAGATACACATGGAGTCCCTCCATCCCCACTTTGGCTCTGAGTTCCGCTTTCCCAAACTGTGGGAGCTTCCAAAATTTGGGTTCCCATTCTTGGGTATTTTGAGGGTTAGGGTTTGGGTAGAGGGATACACAGAGCCCAGCTTCAACCCTGGACTGGGCCTGCTTGTTTCAGAGTCATTGAGATCTCTGGGTTCCCTCAATCTGCACACCTTTCTCTTTGTTATGGATGGTGTTGGCCTCTGGACATCATAGTTGCTGGCCCAGTTGATGAGATGGCGTGGCCTGGGTTGTAGAGACCTCTGCTTGTTGCTTTGCCCTGAGCATGGGGAGCCTCACCCTGCACAGCCTGGTATGGGCTCTGGAATGGCCAAAACCCTCACCCTGCACAGCCTGCAACAGACCCCAGGGCAGCTGACACCCGCTCCTCCTCCCCAGGTCCTCGATTTCCTTGGCTTACATTCTTGTTTAGGTAGAGGATGTCTTCCAGTAGCTGCTTGGAAAAGGGTGTGTGATTTTTGAGAACTTGCGATCTGCAGATGTGTTATTGGAGCTGCTGGATTGCAGGGGCCTCATCTGACATGATTGGTGCAGTAACCCCATTACAGATCATTCTGTGTGTCATAGAGCCCTTAATTGATGTTTGTTGAATGAAGGAGTGAACATATCGGTGTTGTGAAGGCATACTAGGCCCCCACTGTCCCCATGTCTTGATCAGTAGATGGACCATGGAAGGGAGGGAGGATGCCACGATGGACAGGTCCTCTCTGGTTTCTGTGGCTCTTTGCTTTCAGCATGGGGCTCCAGTACCTTCCACAGAACTCCAGTCTGGCTCAGTAGTGAGCACTGAGTGTGGGAGAAGAGGGGTTTGTCCTGCTGCATCTGAGCCCCAGGAAACAGGAGGTCACAGAATATTCTGAGTGGGCAGAGGAGATCCACTTCCAGGCACATGTGTAGAGAAATTTAGCAGTTCATCCCTGAAGGCACATAGCCCGCAAGTTGTTGAGCTGGATTTGGAGCTGGGAATCGAATCCAGGCCTAACTCCCGAGACTGCTGTGTCAGCCACCAGGATATGCTGCCTGAGATCACACAACCCGCCACTTGGTTGATGGTGCTGACTCTTCAGCTAGCCTTTCCAGGCCATTCCTGTGTCACCGAGCCTAGTCCCAGTCTCTGAGGCCTTCCTCTCACGTGGGAGTAAATGCTGGTGGCCAGGGACATACCAAGACCCTGTGATCTCCCTGTCATGGTAAGCTAGGACAGTGGAGGGGCAGGCACGTAGAGAGCTGGGAATTACTCTCAGCAGGGCCCTAAAGGAAACTGAGAAAGGATGTCTCCAGGCTCAGTCTTCCTACGCTGCCTCTCCTGAAGGCTTCTGAAGGCTGGGCTCTTTTGTTCTTGGCTGGATCCATAGTGTCTACACTAGCAGTGCCCAGTCAGTATGTGTTGAACAAATAAGCTAAACTTCTAAAAACCTTGTTTTTTTAAGAAGAGTGATCGTCCGGCTGGTGTGGCTCAGTGGTTGAGCATCGACCCGTGCACCAAGGGGTTGCCAGTTCGATTCCCAGTCAGGACACATGCCCAGGTAGTGGGCCCGATCCCCAGTCGGGGGCATGCAGGAAGCGGCCAATCGATATTCTCTCTCATCGACGTTTCTATCTCTCTCTCCCTCTCCCGTCCTCTCGCTCTAAAATCAATAAAGAAAAAAGAAAAAAAAAAAAAAGAAGAGTGATCTGTGTCAAAACTTCTGTGAAAACGTTTGTCTCAGAATATACCCGTGGGGATTTAATTTATGGAGGTGACCGAGTGATGATATGGAGAGGCCAGTGCCACAGTACTGTTTTTTTGACTTACATTTCTTAAGAGGAGAGGGCTTGCCATGCCACATGGGGCTGCACAGGGAAAGCATCAGGGTCAGTCAGGAGGCAGAAAGGAGTGAGGAAAGAGTTTAGGTCAGAGCCTTTGCTGGGGTTTCCACAGGGCAAGATAAACAGGATTGGTGAGTTTGAATAATTCTGGGGACCTTGGGCACTGGGGCTGTCCCTCGTTGTCTGGTACGTAGTCTGGGTGATTTAGGATGGGAGAGTATAGCTTGTGTGAGAGGTGACTAAGGAGGTGGTTCTGGGTGGCAGGGGAGACGTAAACAACTAGCTAGTAGTTTGGCCCTATGATTGATGGATGCCAAGTAGATAAATACAGAATCTAAGAAAACACAGGCCATGGTTAATACTCAGAACCAAGGGCTTCCAACCTTTCTGTGGTCAAACATCCTGTAGTGTCTCTGAGGGCAGGTGGCCTAACCTCCAGCCAGGACCCCACCAGAACCAGAAAGGGGTCAGGGCCATCATGATCTGCTCTCAGAGACCCTCGGTGGTGGCTGGCACCCTCAGTGGAGTAAAGGAGTCACCAGGTCTGAAACTGTCAGACCCATGTGCCCCAACTTTTGACTTCACTATCCCTAAACTGAGGGTCTCTGAGGCCAACAAGAGCCTCAGCTACCTCTGTCCTGCTCAGCATTCTCCACGCCTTTTTTTTTTTAGGGGCCAGGGCTGGATCTGAGGATGCAGATCCGGCCCATGATGGGAGAGAGTGGGATACTTTCAACTCCAGAGGACCGGCCAGCTCTCCGGGAGTCACTTTGGCCTTCTGGATACACAGTAAGCCTGGGAGGTGGTTTGCTCTGGGGGCCTCAGCCAGTACGGCCTGGGGTTCAGGATTTCTGTAAATGAGGAGGCCAGAGGGGAGAAAGGCATCTAGGGTCCACTGTTGGAAACTAGGAACACGCTGGAGGCCCAGACTTAGCTCCCTGTAAGAACTGAATAGGCCCTAGCATTTCTGCATGGAAGGCAAACCTTGAAGGTGGCAGGTGGCAGGGGCTAGTTCTCTGGCCTTGCCTTTCTTGGTCCAACCTTTCCTCCTCCGATCTTTCCACCCTCACACCCACCTCGTACATGGCCAGGAAACCTATAAGAATGAGCAGATCCTGTGATCTGAGGGCTGGGCGAGGAGTGTCCTGGTGACTGAGAGTATCAGAGAGGGACACTAAGGTGTGCCCCGCCCTGAGGAGAAGGGTCCTCCTACCTGCCCCTGCCCATCACTGGCCCTGAGAGACCTGTGCATTTACTTCACATCCACCACCAAGTCCTGCGAGCTTTTTCGTCAAACTATAACCTACCTCTGACTGTTCCTCCTGTCCCCGCTGACACCACCCTGCCCAGAGTCACCATTAGTTCTGAACAACCCAGGAACAGCTCCTAACAGGCTCCTGCTTCTACTGATCCAACCTGGTCATGGAGGCCAGAGGCATCCCTTGGAAGTGCAAGTCAGGTCAGATAAATTTTCCGAGAGAGCAGCTGCCAGTAGAGGAGCATTCAAATCCTTTCTCCCACAACAGGGCTTCCTTCCGGAAGTAACTTCCTAACTCCCCTCATTTGCAGGGGTTCACCCGCACCCTCCCTCTATCACTCAGTCCGCTCGAACCCACTGCCCGCTTTGCTTTGGCATTTCCCCCGCGGCTGGAGGCTGCTCAGAGGAGGCTTCCCCACGGGGGGCCCCTTCTTTCTATCCTTGGAGTTGCAGTTCTATCACAGGGATTAGCCTTGTCTTGAAGAATTGGGTAAATCTGGGCAGGTAATCAGGGTGCTTCCTTTTGTCAGTATGTTCCCCAAATCAATAGAGTGAGCAGGTGTGAGAGGATCCCATCGACCACCACGTGACTAATCTGTCCCTGTCACTCTGTCCAGGGGCTGAAGGCAGCTGTGCGGATTCAGAGGGTGGCCACGCTGGAGCCTGCACTGGGCATCTCCGACCCCTGGGCCGCCAAGGGTTCTGGTGAGTGAGTACTGGGTGGAATCACAGTCAGAGGGCCTGGCTATCCTGTGGAAACTTGCATCTCCAGCCTTCATTTCCTCTGACAGCAAGCATTGCCCTGCACCATGCAGAGAGAATACATAAAGACCTCTCTCGTTATGTATGTGTTCAAGGGGAAAGACACTTTCACAATCCTCAGATTCTTTTTTTTTTTTTTTGGTCTCAGATCTTTCTGTTAAGAAAGAGCAGGCCCTAGTGTCAGCAATAATAATAATAAAAAGCTCTTTAACCAGAGGAGCTATTGCAATAAAAATAAAATGATAGAGCCCTTGCCAGGTGGCTCAGTTGGTTGGAGCATTGCCCTGTATGCCAAAAGGTTGTCGGTTTGACTCCTGATCAGGGCACATATGTAGGTTGCAGGTTCGATTGCCAGTAAGAGTGAATATGGGAGGCAACCTATTGATGTTTCTCACATTGATGTTTCTCTCTGTCTGTCTTTCTCTCTCAAACTTATCCTCAGGTGAGGATTAAACAAAAAATTGATTAAAAAAAGAGCCCTGGCCAGTTTGGCCCAGTAGTTAGAGTGTTTGTTTCCTAGCAAGGGGTCAAGGGCACCAGATTCGATCCCTGGCCCTGGTTGTGTCCTGCGGGAGGCAACCAATTGATGTGTCTCTTTTACATTGATATTTCTCTCTCTTTCCCTCCCTTCCACTTTATCTTAAAAAGTCAATGGAAAAATATCCTCGGGTGAGGATTAACAAAAACAAACAAACAAACAAACAAACAAAACAAAAAAAGAAAGAAGAGCAGGCCCTACTCAGCTGTGGCAAAAGGCCAGACCTCTCTTTGGGAGAGATTAAATTCTTCACTACACAATTATGTAAAAGACACATTTCCTGAGAAGTAGAGGAAAAAATTCTGGAAGACAAATAACATCTTAACGTTAATTGCAAGCACTGGATTAGATTATAATTACTGTTTCAAGTAGTTGGCCAGATGTGCTGTTTGGAGAAAGTTTGGAGAGAGTATGTCAGGCCTAGGAACAGCTTCTGTAAAACCCCTCAGGGGAGAGAGCCTGGTATGCCCAGGGGCCCACGTATGGCTGTGGGAAGGGGGCAGAGGGGGAGAGAGTGGTGTGAGCTGACTGGAGAGTGAGTGGGCTCCAGATCATTCAGGGCCTGAAAGTGTGTGAAAAGAACCCTGGCTCATGTCCTAAGGCTACTGGGAGCTAGGGATGCATTTAGGTGAGTGGTACCATGCTCCTGTGGTTCTAGTAGAACCCTCCCGCACCTGAGAGGATGATGGGCTTCAGGGAGGATGTGAGTGGTGGATGAAGGCAGTTAGGAATGGAATGGTGGCGGCCTAGACTTGGTGTGAGTGTCAAATAGGTGTGGTGGGGATCCCTAAGACCACTCCCAGGTTTGGTGACTTACTCAGAGGCCTCATAGGGCACACATACAGTTGTATGCATGGCTATGGTTTATTACAGGGAAAGGATACAAAGCAAAATCAGCCAACAGAAAAGGTGCATGGGGGTGAAGTCTGGCGGGAACCAGGCACAAGCTTCCAGACTTCGCTGTCCCAGCAGAATCACATGGGATGCACTTAATTCCCCATAGTGAGCTGGGACAACATGTGTAAAGTGTTATCTGCCAGGGGGGCTCATTAGAGACTTAGCACCCAGGGTTTTCACTCGAGGCTGGGCATGTAGGCCCCCTCTGCCCAGAACGTACCTACATCCCAGATTCGTAGAAGGAAAGCATTTAGCACAAACCTCATTCTACAAGCAGTTTAAGCAGAGTGAACTCCTCTCATCAGTTAGGGTGGTGGGAACCCTCTTGAAATCCATGTTTTCAGATCCCAGCCAAGGTCCAACCTTGCCATCAGGCCTTGCTAAGGAGTATCATCAAGCCTGCTGTGTTAACTATTTGCACAATAGGTAAGCATGAAACATTCATTCTAAGACATGTAGGAGGTCAAGTTGATCCAATTTGGTGACTTGTGTGTACATTAATTTATTAGACAATCCAGAGCATTTATGTGCTAAGCACGGTGTGGGGGACAGTGTTGTGATATAAGAGTCACGAGGTAGTGACATTAAGTGGATCCAGGAGGGAGAAAGGTGTGATGTGGCATTAGCCATGGTTAGGAGGAAAGGAAATAGATGAGTGGGGTTGGGGAGAGGTAGGTGCTTCATGTAGAGGTGTCACTACTGATTTATTTTTGGGGGGATTAATTTTTGGGGTCTGTTGAGTGTCAGAGAGGGGTGAGATTCCTTATCTGAGGCAGCAGTATCACTTTCTGAGATTAGAAACACTGGAAGAGGAATAGGCTTTGAGAAGAAGGTGATGAGTGGATGTCTTTTTGGTGTGTGTATGTGTGGGATGATGAAACAACAGAAATATGTATCTTATAGTTCTAAAGGCACAGAGTGTGAAATCAAGGTGTTGGCAGGGTCATGCTTCCTGTGAAATCTGGAGGGGAGGATCCTTCCTTGCCTCCCTCCTGGCTTCTGTTGGTTGCTGGCATCCTTGATGTTCCTTGCCTTGTAGATACATCAATTCAATCTGCCTGCATTGTCACATGGCCTTCTCCCCTCAGGTGTCCCTGTTTCTGTATCTCTTTTCCTCTTATAAGGACACCAGTCATCAGATTAAGGGTCCACTTTACTCCACTGTAACTCCATGTTAACGAATTACATCTGCAAAATCCCTGTTTTCAAATAAGGTCACATTCTGAGGTACGGGGAGTTAGAACTTCCTATTTTATTGGGGAACACAATCCAACCCATAACAGTCTGCCCTCTGGTTTCCCTGAATTTTTGTCTTCCCCACATGAAAAATACAATCACGTGATCCCAACATTCCCCAATTTTTTACCCATTCCAGCATGAACTCTAAGTCTAAAATTTTATCTAAATCTCATCAACTCAAAAAGGCCCAAATTTCATCATGTAAATCATCCAAATCAGGTATGGATGAGACTCAACCTTGTGGTCCAGTCTGGCGACAAACTTTCCATCTGTGAACCTATGAAACCAAAAAGGAGATCTCTGCTTCCAGAATACAATGGTGGGGCGGGCTTAGGACAGACATTTCCATTCCCAATGGGAGAGAAAAAAGGGGTCACAGGTCCCAAGCAGGTTCACAAGGCCTGAGAATAATCCTCTGTAGCTCAAGGCTCTGTCCTGTGCCTGCTAGGGCGAGAGCCCTGTTCTCTAGCTCATTCTGGATACAGTTGTCCCTCGCCACTTTGCACTTTGACTTTTGCAGCCTCACTAACCACGATAGAGTGAAGCCCAAAAGTCAAAGTACGAAGTGGCGAGGGACGACTGTATAGTAAATAAAGAATCCTACTTCGCGGATTTATTTATCACGATAGAGTCTGGAACCGATTAACCGCTATAAACGAGGGCCAACTCTATTCCATTTTTTTTTATCCTCACCCGAGGACATTTTTTTTTTTTTTTTTTGCATTTATCTTCAGATAGAGCAGGAAGGGGAGAAGGAGGAAGAGAGAGAGAAACATTGATGTGAGAGAGACACATTGAGTGGTTGCCACCCACATGGTTGGGGACAAACTGTAACCGAGATACGTGCCCTTAGTGGGAACCGAACCCGGGTCTCTGTGGTTCGCGGGCTGATGCTCTAACCGTTGAGCCAAACTGGCCAGGGCTGGATATTCCATTCTTGTTCCCCCAGATAGGTAAGGGGAGAGATTGGAGCCGATGGTTGGGTGTCTGGTCTGGAGTTCAGATGTGAGTCAGCCTGGGGATTTGGGCTTTGTCAAGTAGAGTTGGGAATTAATGTCCGGAGGGGCAGGTTGTCAGCTGAGGCAGAGAGTACTGAGGGAAATGAGAAGAAGAACGTCTGCAACATGGGAATGCTAGTCTGAGGCAAGATGGAGGAGGAGCTTATATAAAAGACTGAGAAGGAGGCTGGGAGTGTGGGCACTGGGTGTGTCCCTGTGAGTGTGTGCATATGTGTGTGTACACATGTGGTTACTCACAATCAGGGTGGGCAGCCCTTGGTCCTGTGAGTGTGCTCGCTGGGCCTTACAGCTTTCCCCTTCTCTAGTTCTGTCTGCTCAGGACCCTGTGTGGCTGCAGGAGGAGAGCGTAGAGGAAGAAGCTGTGGTATCTGGCTTGCTATCTACCTGTGTACAGGTATGTAAGAGATCCTTCTTGCTTTTCTTTTTTGCTTTGCTCTCTTGTCCCTGTCCCATGGTCTGGAAGCTCACAGGGCTGGTTTCCAGGCATCCAGGCATGGGGTCTCTTGCAGTGGGTGGAGGACAGCCCTGGCAATGACCCCATTCCCTCAGTCAGACTTTCCCCAGGCTGTTGACTGCTGAGCCATGTTCTGCTGAGCATCAGGAGGGAAAACAAAGCAAGGATGTGAGCTGTCCTTGTCTCATGACTTTCATGGTCTCCTGGAGCAAATATTTCTCTCTTGCCTTCAACATGCCCCAGGTCTGCTGGACCCTGGGACTGGAGGGGAATAAAACTGCAAAGGCTTTCTGGCTAGTTGTCAATAGCTAAGTCCGACATGAAATTGAGGTCCTTTAACACTATGCCTCTGGATGCTATCCCTCAGGGAGGGAAGAGTGGAGAGAGAAGAATTTTAGTTTTGAGGCCTAAGCCAAGGGGCAGATCCTGAGGTACCTCAGAACTCCATCTAAAAATCCTCCGCACAGTGTTTTCATTCCTAGGCTTGCCAACCCCCCACCATCCTTTTGAGTGTTGGCAGAAGTGACCCCTGACTGAGCTTGGGTGGGTGTGCATTTTAGGAACCAGTCACCTTTGCAGATGTGACTGTGCTCTTCACCCCAGAAGAATGGATGTTTCTAGACTCTGCTCAGAGAAGCCTGTACAGAGACGTGATGCTGGAGAACTACAGGAACCTTGCCTCTGTGGGTAAGGCTGGTCTCATTGCTTCATCCATACACCCATGCAGCAAGTATGGGTTCCTGGAACTGTACTGGTTTGGAAACTGAGAGGTGAAAAGTCAGACAAATCTTGCAGTCATGGGGCTTATAGTCCAGTGGCTTCCCCATGGACATGAAGATCTATCTGCTGTTTCTGGGCTTCTTGAATACATCCCTGAGCTAGGCCCTAGGTTTTGGGGACCAGAATGTCCTAGTGTCCTCAGGGACCCAGTGAGGGAGCTTGTTCTTTAGTAAAAGAGCTCTGCCGTGCCCATCAGAATTTAGGCATGCTCATTTCACTATTCCCATCCCTAGCACCCCTGAAGAGTTCAGAATATCAGCCCTGGTTTCATGGCAGGTGCAGTCTGCCCACACCATGTGTCTTTCCTCACGAACAGGAGATCAACTATGCAAACTCAGTACCTTTTCCTATTTGGAGCAAAGAGAAGAGCTGTGGATCACTGACAGAGGGATCTTTCCAGGAGCCCAAGCAAGTGAGTGCCAGGCAGATCAAGGGAGTACCAGCTCTGATTGGTAAGATGAAATGTTAGATTTGGAAAGTGTCAGTAAAGAAAATACTTTCAATACTTTTGATGGAGAAGGCTGTTGGTTGAGCTCCCTTAGTGAGTTTTACCTTTTTTCCTTTCCTCTTTTTATCTCTGATACACCACTCTGGGTTCATAGAACAATTTATCCTACCTTCTCTTCACATTTAGCATTTCCACATGTGTATTTTATCCAGTTCCTCCCCACTGTAGGCTGTTAATACTTTCTCTCAACATCAGTCACAGTCTTCATAGAATCCGTCCTTATTAAATTATCTACCATTTCTGTCCTTTGTTTCTGTGATTACATGACTCCTCACAAAGCCAAATGCCTTAAAATTTTCCTTAATTCTCTGATACATTCCTTCTTTTCACCATATCTTCCCATAGTTAAGCTCAGTATTTAAAAAAATAATCTACACATGCCTAGCTTACTTTTTTGGTCACCTTGATCCTACAGTTTCCTTCTCTGAACACTTAATCCCTCTCCCCTTAATTCATTTCAGAACCTCAACTGCAACCCCAAGAGCCAATTCTTAACCAAGATATTTTTGCGGAGATTCCATCCATTGGCATAGAAAGGGTAAGGTACACAAAGATTATTCTTGGTCCTCTATAATAGGAAGTCTGGGTTGCTGCTAGTTAGAAAAACAGCATATGAGACTAGAGAGAGAATTAAGGCAAGGGGTGCTCACCCAGGAGAAAGCAGTTTCTTGGCAGAGAGTCTGTGAATATCATGATGAAGTGGGAGAAAACCTGAAACGTAAATCAAGATGCATCTTCATAGGATTCCCACAATTAACCATGTTCATAAATAGGACACAGACATAGGACATTTAAAAGTTAGTGTAGCCTTAAACAATTCAGAAAAAGTCTACATCTAAGAAGCCCCATGAAAGTAATGAAAATGATATCTCTTTGTGGCATCGTATCCACCTGACAGAACTTAGGGTAGAAATAGTACAGACAAATGAAAATGGTAAAAGCTTCAGCTTTAGAAATGTCTCGATTCTATACACAATTTACTTGGGGGAGAATGCCGATGATTGTAATGAAATCTTTGGTCTTCACATTTTCCTTAATTGACAGGAGCAACCTCCACCTGGAGAAAAACTCTACAAATATAATGAACTTGGGAAACCCTTTCACAGCATCAAACAGCTTTTTCAGTATGAGAGAATTCATGCTGGAGGCAACCCCTATGAATGCCAAGAGAGTGAGAAATCCTTTTTCCAGACCACTCACCTAATAGTGCGTGAGAAGATCCATAGTGGAGACAAAACCTATGCATGTAACAAATGTGAAAAATCCTTCAGATACAGCTCTGACCTTATCAGGCATGAGAAGACCCATACCTCAGAGAAGTGCTTTGAATGTCAAGAATGCAGACATGCCTTCAAGTACTCCTCAAATCTGCGGCGCCACATGAGGACTCACACAGGAGAGAAGCCCTTTGAATGTAGTCAGTGTGGGAAAACCTTCACGAGGAACTTTAACCTGATTTTGCACCAGAGAAACCACACAGGTGAGAAGCCCTATGAATGTAAGGACTGTGGGAAAGCTTTTAATCAGCCATCCTCTCTGAGGAGCCATGTGAGAACTCACACTGGAGAGAAGCCCTTTGAATGCAGTCAGTGTGGGAAAGCCTTCAGGGAACATTCATCGCTGAAGACTCATCTGCGAACTCATACCAGAGAGAAACCATATGAATGTAACCAGTGTGGAAAGCCCTTCCGAACAAGCACCCATCTGAATGTTCACAAGAGAATCCACACAGGGGAGAAACTTTATGAGTGTACTACTTGTGGTCAGGTGTTGAGTCGTCTCTCAACCCTCAAGAGTCACATGCGAACCCACACTGGAGAGAAGCCCTACACATGCCAGGAATGTGGGCGAGCCTTTAGTGAACCCTCATCCCTCAGGAAACACACAAGGACCCACACTGGCAAGAAGCCCTATGCCTGTCAGGAATGTGGGCGAGCCTTTGGTCAGTCTTCACACCTTATTGTACATGTGAGAACCCACACTACAGGAAAACCCTATGAATGTAATCAGTGTGAGAAAGCGTTCAGGCACAGCTCTTCACTTACCGTGCATAAAAGGATTCACGCCAGGAGAGAAAATGTTAGGAATGGGGGCATGCCTTTATCAATGTCTCATTCATTTGGTGGGCCTCTTGCTAGTTAAGTTCCAATTTGTAAAAAATATAATCATTTGGGCCTACAATAATCTCTCATAGTAGTCGTTTAGCTACATCACATGTTATGATGTCTGATTTACTTTTTGATTCTAAATATTGTCTTAGTTTCCATTATCAAATCTTTGACACATGGCTTATTTGGAATTACATTTTTAAATAACTATGCATTATTGTATTTTTGTAGAGGTATAATTATAGCAGAATACATAAATCTTAAAAGTTGGATGAGTTTGACAGATGTATTCATACATGTAACCAACACCCCATTCAAGATATAAAACATTTCTGTCATTCTGGAAAGTTCCTGTATATATCTGGGTGTTTTTCAGTTGGCTTTTTGTTGCTGGTTTCTAACTTAATAACATTGTGAGCAGAATAGGTGGTCTTTGTGTTATTGAATCTTAGGTATTTGTTGAGATTTGCTTTTTGGTCTAGTATGGCACATCTTACTAGTTGTCTACCAAAACTGCCCTTTCTTCCCTACAATAGAACCTAGGTTTTTTGGTTCAGATTGGTAATGTGCACTATTAAAAAACCTCCATATCCCAGTCCTTCAGTTAAAGAAGGCCATGTCACCCAGTTCTGGTCAGTATAAGAAGTTGCTGGGTGTGACTCCTGGGAAAGAGGTTGGAAAGGTATGGTTTCATTTAGCCAGATCCCGCGATTTGCCTTTTGTACAAGCAGACATGTCCAGTGCTAGAGCAGCCGTCCTGTGACCATAAGGATAAAACCACAGGCTAAAGAAAGTGTGGCCAGAAGTCACAACTATTCTGGTTCCTCAGTTGGTATCTTTATGTGTCTGTACCAGCCCTCGACTGTTTATTTCTGAATTTTTTGTTAAATGCACTTCTTACTGGTACATGACATTGACTCTTTTGAGGAGGAAGGTGGAGAGGGGAAGGCAGAGATGGGCTTATTACAGTTGAATACAATTTCTAACGGGTGCACTTAGTATATGGTCAGTTTTTTTTGTTTGTTTGTTTGTTAATATTCACCTGAGGATATTTTTCCATTGATTTTTAGAGAGAGTGGAAGGGAGGGAAGGAGGGGAAAAAGAGAGTGAGAAAGAGAGAAACATCAATGTGAGAGAGACACATTGGTTGGTTGCCTCCTGCACAAGCCCCGACCGGGGCCAAGGAGCGAACTTGAACAAGTATGTGCCCTTGACTGGGAATCGAACCAGTGACCTTTCAGTGCATGGGCCAACACTCTAACCACTGAGCCACGCCAGCTAGGGCATGGTCAGTTTTTATAAATGCTTCATGGTGGTTGAAATCAATGCATTGTATTCTACATATGTCTACTAGATTGAGCATATTATTTGTGTTTCAAAATCTTCTGCACATTTATAAATAATGGTCTCTGTCTTAATCAGTTCAGGCTGCCATAACAAAATACCACAGGCTGGGTGGCTTATAAACAGACATTTATTTCTCATAGTTCTGGAGCCTGGAAGTCTTAAGATCAAGGCATTGGTAGATTTGATGTCTGGTGAGGACCTGCTTCCTGGTTCACAGATGGCTAATTTCTCTCTCTCTCTGTCTTCACATGACAGAAGGATTGAGGGATCTCTCTGGGGTACCTTTTATAAGGGCACTAATTCCATCCATGAAGGGTCTACCCTCATAACCTGATCACCTCCCAGAGGCCCCACTGCTGGATACCATCACATTGGGGTAGGCACTAGCATATGGATTTTGGGGGACGCAAACCTTCAGTCTATGAGTCTCTGATCTATCATTTACTAAAAGAGCTATGTTTCACTTTCCCAGCATGATTGTGGATTGCTGAATAAATTTTGTAATTCTGTCAATTTTTAATTTATATATTTTGAAGCAATTAAATTACGTTAACTGATTTTTGATATTTTATAAGTTTCTAGCAAATTGTTCCTTATAAAATGACCATTTTTTTCTCCCTAGCGATGACTATTCAACCATTCATCATCATAATAGCAAATAATTATTTAGAGCTTAATATTAATTGATAGTATTTTCCTAGGCTTTGCATATTTTAAGTTATTTAGTCCCCACAATGACACTGAGGGAGGTTCTTTTATTATCTTCAATTCACAGATGAGGAAACTGAGGCCCAGCAAGATGAGGCAAATTAACCAAGGTTATGCAGCTGGTGACAGACTCTGGCTCCAAGGTCCATGCTTTACCCTGGAGGCTATTCTTCATTTTTAATTTGTTCTCACAGAGTTCTGTTTTTGTGTTTTAAAATTCTTTTAAATGAGCTGTAACTTATGTATCAGTTCATAAGTTTTAGTGCACAACTTGATGAATTTTACATATGTCTATACCACCTACATCAAGATATAAAATATT
The DNA here is from genome assembly GCA_030848825.1 of Tadarida brasiliensis. Lineage (NCBI taxonomy): Eukaryota > Metazoa > Chordata > Mammalia > Chiroptera > Molossidae > Tadarida > Tadarida brasiliensis. Next base: position 54,578,220 of record CM061259.1, on the reverse strand, counting down.
TTCTTTTTCAGAAAGTTCCTTTGAGCCCTACCCCAGTCAGTGAGCCTCATTCCCAGAGATAACCAGTATTCTGACTTCCATCACCATACATTTGTTTTTCCTGTTCATAGAAATGAAACTACACAGTATTCTCTCTTGTTTCTGTTTTTTCCCCACTTAATATAGTGTCCATGAAGTTTATCTTTGTCACATTATAGTTTATTCTTTTTAAAAATTGCTGTGTAATGTTCTATCATCTGATTATACCAGAATTTAAAAATTCTACTCTTGTTTATGGACATTTGAGTTCTTTCCAGGTTTTGCTGTTATGAATAAAGCTGCTGTGAATGTTCTTGTGCAAGTCTTATTGTGATCATATGTTCTCATTTCTTTTGGGTATAAACCTAGGAGTGGAACTGCTGGTCATTGGGTAGCCATATCTGTAGCTGCAGTAGATATTGCCAAACAGTTTTCCAAAATGGTTGAAACAATTTATACTTCCATTATCAATGAATGAAAGTTTCATTTGCTATGCATCCTTGACAACATATGCTATAGTCAGTTAATTTAACTTTTGCTATATTAGTGGTTAAGTGGTTTCTTGTGTTCTAATTCACACTTTTGTTTTTGGTGAATAATGATGTGATAGATGGTTGTCACCTTTCTCCCATCCCTCTATGAACACCTCTTTTCAATATGACTTTTCTCCTATCAGGAGGTGGAGTTTATTTCTCTACCCCTTGAAGATAAACTTGATCACATGATTTTTTTGGCCAGTGGAATATTATCAAACATGACAGAAGCAGAGGCTTGAAAAACACACATTGGGGTTTGCCCTCTTTTAGCTGTGGTTAAGACTTAAGAGCAAAGTGTGAAGAAGCCTGAGTCATCCTCCTGGGTGAGAGGCCACATGGAGAGGGGGGCCTTATTGATGGTCAGCACCACCACCAGACATGCAAGTGAAGCCACCTTATACCATCTGGCCCCAGGCAAGCCACTCAGTGACTGCAGTTGCATGAGCGACCCTAGGTGAGACCATCAGAGCTGTCCAGCTGAGTATAGCTCACATTGCTGACTCAGAATTATGACCACATGAGGTGGTTATATAGAAATAGATAACTGACACAGAAGTTAGTATCAGGAAGAGGATGCTGCTATAACAAAAAGTAAACTGGGCCCTGGCCGGTTTTGCTCAGTGGTTAGAGCATTGGCCCACAGACTGGAGAGTCCCAGGTTTGGTTCCTGCTAAGGGCATGTACCTCAGTTGCAGTTTGGCCCCGGCCCCAGCTGGGGTTGTGTGGGTGGCAGCCACTCGATGTGTCTCTCTCACATCGATGTTTCTCTCTCTTCGTCTCTCCCTCCTGCTCTATCTGAAGATAAATGTAGAGGTGTCTTCGGGTAAGGATAAAAAAAAAAAAAGTAAACTGGAATTGACTTTAGAACTTAGCAAGAAAGCAGCTGAAAAGGGGTGAGGAAACTTACTGGCTTGGAACATGGTGAAGAAACTGCTTCTAAAGGTTAGGAAAAGGCTACATGGTAGAGGAACCATTGGCAAAATGTCTGTGGGAACTGAAAAAATAGAACATGTACTTGACAAACTCGTGGATCTGGCTGAGAAGGGAGGCTTTTTCCCACCTCTGGCCCTACTCTCAGTCTTCCTCATGAGTGCTTTGTGGTGGTCCAAGAAGAGCCTGTGAGCAGGTGAGAACTCCCCTGGTGTCTGAGGCTCTGATTCTCTACCCTTACACAAGCCCACATTTCGCCTTTAGCAACTGGTTAGATATTTTAGCAGAAATCTTACCCTCTTGTCTGGTGGTACTGTCTTCATACTGTGCTACAGGTGAGTCAGAACTCTGTTCACCTCTCTTCCCCTAGATTTCAGTCCACACAGTTGCTTGTGACTTGATGGGTTCAAAAAAGTTATGTTTTTGTCAATTAGGCTTTTGTTGCTATGGTGACAGCAATGCCTACTAAGTTTCTGCATCCAAAGTGGAGGTCAGATGGGGATCTTCCTAAATTTTACTGTTTTTTTTTTTTAAATTGTTTTTGTTACAGATGTTTCTCCATTTTCCCCCATTGACACCCTCCTCCCCATTCCCCCGCCCCATCAACCAGCCTTGCTGTCCATTTACATTGGTCATGCATACATGCATATAAGTTCTGTGGTTTATCTCTTCCCTGCCCAACCCCCCACCCCGAGGCTTGTCAGTCTGTACCCCATCTCTATGTCTCTGAGTCAATTTTGTTCATCAGTTTGTTTAGTTCATTATATTCCACAAATAAGTGAGATCATGTGATATTTCTCTCTGCATCACTTGTTTCGCTTGCATAATACTCTCCAGGTCCTTCCATGCCATCTCAAAGGATAAGAGATCTTTCTTACATCTGCATAGTATTCCATTGTGTACATGTACCACAGTTTTTTATCCATTCATCTACTGATGGACACTTGGGTTGTTTCCAGATCTTAGCTATTGTAAATAGTGCTGCCATGAACATAGGGATACATATAGTCTTTATGATTGGTGTTTCAGGTTTCTCAGGGTATATTCCTAGAAGTGGGATCACTGGGTTAAATGGCAGTTCAATTTTTAACTTTTTGAGGTAACACCATAGTGTTTTCCACAGTGGCTGCACCAGTCTGCATTCCCACCAGCAGTGTACTAGAGTCCCCTTTTCTCCACACCCTCGCCAACACTTGTTGTTTGATGATTTGTTGATGGTGGCCATTCTGACAGGTGTGAGGTGATACCTCATAGTTGTTTTAATTTGCATCTCTCTGATGATTAGTGATGCTGAGCATATTTTCATATGTCTCTTGGCCATTTGTATATCCTCTTTGGAGAGGTGTCCATTTAGGTCCTCTGCCCATTTTTTAATTGGGTTCTTTGTCTTTCTTTTGTTGAGTTGTATGAGCACTCTATATGTTTTGGAAATTAAGCCCTTATCTGATGCATCATTGGCAATTATGGTCTCCCATAATGTGGGATCCCTTTCCGTTTTGATGGTTGTTTCTTTTGCAGTGTAGAAGTTTTTGAGTTTGATGTAGTCCCATATATTCATTTTTTCCTTTGTTTCTCGTGCCTTAGGTGTTGTATCAGTGAAAATTCTGCTGTGTATGATGTCTGAAATATTGTTGCCTGCATTTTCTTCTAGAATTTTTATAGATTCACAAGTTACATTTAAGTCTTTTTTTGTTATTTTTTATTTATTTATTATTATTATTTTTTTATTAATTTACTTTTGTTACAGATATTTCTCCTTTTTTCCCCCATTGACACCCTCCTCCCCCTCCCTCCCTGCCCCGTCCCCATTTTTGTTGTCCATGTCCATTGGTTATGAGTACATGCGTACAAGTTCTGTGTTCATCGCTCCCCTCCCCCACCCCCTCTTCTGGCAAATGTCAGTCTGTACCCTACTTCCACGTCTCTGGGGCTACCCTGTTCCTCACACTGTTATGTTCATTATATTCCAGAAATAAGTGAGATCATATGATATTTGTCTTTCTCTGCTTGGCTGGTTTCACTTAGGATAATAGTTTCCAGGTCCTCCCATGTCGTCGCAAAGGATAAGAGATGTACATTTAAGTCTTTTATCCATTTTTAGTTTATTCTCATGTATGGTGTAAGTTGGTGGTCTAGCTTCATTTTTTTGCATGTAGCTGTCCAATTTTCCCAACACTATTTATTGAAGAGACTGTCTTGACTCCACTGTATGCTCTTGCCACCTTTGTCGAATATTAATTGAGCATATTGTCTTGGGTCAATTTCTGGTTTCTCTATTCTTTTCCATTGATGTATCTGCCTGTTGTTGTGCCATTTCCAGGCTGTTTTGATTACAGTGGCTTTGTAGTATAACCTGATATCTGGTAATGTGATCCCTCCTACTTTGTTCTTCTTTTTCAAGATTGCTGTAGGTATTTGGGGTCATTTTTGGTTCCATATAAACTTTTGGACATTTTGTTCTAGTTCTGTGAAATATGTCTTTGGTATTTTGATGGGGATTGCATTGTATCTATAGATTGCTTAGGGTATTATGGACATTTTAATGATGTTAATTCTTCCAATCCATGAACCAGGTATATGTTTCCACTTTTTTGTATCTTCCTCTATTTCTTTTTTCAATGACCTGTAGTTTTCTGTGAAGAAGTGCTTTACTTCTTTGGTTAAGTTTATCCCTAGGTATCTTAATTTTTTTGCTGCGATGGCAAATGGGATTTATTTTTGTTTCTATTTCTGTGATTTTATCATTGGTGTATACAAATGCCATCGATTTCTTGATGTTAATTTTGTATCCTGCTACTTTGCCAAATTCATTTATTAAGTCTAGTAGATTTTTGATGGAGTCTTTAGGGTTTTCTATGTAAAATATCATGTCATTTGCAAATAATGACAGTTTCACTTCCTTCTTTTAGTTTGGATCCCCTTTATTTTTTCTTCATTTCTAATCGCTGTGGCTAAGATTTCCAGTACTATGTTAAATAAGAGTGGTGAAAGTGGGCATTCCTGTCTTGTTCCCATTCTTAAGGGGAATGCTTTTAGTTTTTGCCCATTGAGAATGATGTTGGCTGTAGGTTTTTCATATATGGTCTGTATTATGTTGAGATATGGACCCTCTATTCCCACATTGCTGAGCGTTTTTATCAGAAATGGGTGCTGGATTTTGTCGAATGCTTTTTCAGCATCTATTGATATGATCATGTGGTTTTTATCTTTCATTTTGTTTATATGATGTATCACATTTATTGATTTGCGAATATTGTACCATCCTTGCATGCCTGGGATGAAACCCGCCTGGTCATGATGAATAATTTTTTTGATGTATTGCTGTGTCCGATTTGCTAATATTTTGTTAAGGATTTTGGCATCTGTGTTCATCAGGGATATTGGCCTGTATTTCTTTCTTTGTAGTGTCTTTATCCAGTTTGGGAATTAGGATTATGCTGGCCTCATAAAATGAGTTTGGAAGTGTTCCGTCTTCTTGGACTTTTTTGCTGGGAGATTCTTGATTACATCTTCAATTTCCTTAATTGTCATTGTTCTGTTCAGGTTACTGAATGTTCTGGTTGAGATTTGGAAGCTTGTATGATTCTAGGAATTTGTCCATTTCACTTAGGTTGTCTAATTTGTTGGCATATAATTGTTCATAATATTTGTTAATGATCCATTGTATTTCTGTGGTGTCAGTTGTTACTTCACCTCTTTCAGTTCTGATTTATTTATTTGGGTCCTCTCTCTTTGTTTCTTGATTAGTTTGGCTAAAGATTCATCAATCTTGTTTATATTTTCAAAGAACTCGCTCTTGGTTTCATTGATCTTTTGTATTTTTTTATAATTTGTGTATCATTTATTTCTGCTCTGATATTTAATATTTCCTTTCTTCTACTTTGGGTTTTTCTTGTTCTCTTTCTAATTCTTTCAGTTGTAGGGTTAGGTAGTTTATTAGAAATTTTTCCTGTTCCTTCCAGTCGGTAAGGCTCAGTGGTTGAGCATCAACCCATGCACCAAGAGCCCGCTGGTTCGATTTCCAGTCAGGGCACATGCTTAGGTTGTGGGCCAATTCCCCAGTGTGGGGCATGCAGGAGGCGGCCAATCGATGTTCTCTTCCACTGATGTTTTTGTCTCTCTCTCTACCTCTCCCTTCCTCTCTTTGCAAAATCAGTAAAGATTTAAAAAACAAAAACAAAAAACACCCTCTTCCCCCCTGTTTCCTGTGGTTTTCCTGTAATGTTATAAACTTCCTTTTCAGGACTGTTTTTGCTGTGTCTGATAGATTTTGTGTTTTGCATGTTCACTTTCAATTGTTTCTAGGAAGATTTTGATTCTTTTCTTGATCTCATTGGTAACCCATTCATAGTTTAATAACATGCTATTTAGCTTCCATGTGTTTGGATGTTTTTGAGTGTTTTTATTTTATTTCTAGTTTCATGCCATTGTGATCCATGTTTGATGTGATTTCAATCTGCTTGAACTTGTAAAGACTTAGATGTTTCCTAATATGTGGTCTATCTTTGAAAATGTCCGGTGTGCACTTTATTTTTTTTTTTATTAATGTATTTTTGTTACAGATGTTTCCCCTTTTTCTCTATTGACACCCTCCTCACATCCCCCCCTGTCCCCAGCTTTGTTGTCCATGTCCATTGATTATGAGTACATGCATATAAGTTCTGTGGTTTATCTCTTCCCACACTCCCCCACCCCGTCTCCTGAGGATTGTCACTCTGTACCCTACTTCCACATCTCTGGGTCTACCCTGTTCTCAGACTGTTATGTTCATTACATTCCACAAATAAGTGAGATCATGTGATATTTGTCTTTCTCTGTTTTGCTTGTTTTGCTTAGGATAATATTCTCCAGGTCCCTCCATGTCATCTCAAAGGATAAGAGATCTTTCTTTCTTACAGCTGCATAGTACTCTATTGTGTATATGTACCACAGCGTTTTTATCCATTCGTCTACTGATGGACACTTGGGCTGTTTCCAGATCTTAGCTATTATAAATGGTGCTGCTATGAACATGGGGGTACATATATTCTTTCTGATTGGTGTTTCAGGCTTCCTAGGGTATATTCCTAGAAGTGGGATCACTGGGTCAAAAGGCAATTCAATTTTTAACTTTATGAGGTAACACCATAGTGTTTTCCATAGTGGCTGCACCAGTCTGCATTCCCATCAGCAGTGTACTAGAGTCCCTTTTCTCCACACCCTCACCAACACGTGTTGTTTGATGATTTGTTGATGGCTGCCAATCTGACAGGTGTGAGGTGATGCCTCATAGTCGTTTTAATTTGCATCTCTCTGATGATTAGTGATGAGCATTTTTTCATATGTCTTTTGGCCATTTGTATGTCCTGTTTGGAGAGGTGTCTATTTAGTTCCTCTGCCCATTTTTTAATTGGGTTCTTTGTCTTCCTTGTGTTGACTTGTATGAGCACTCTATATATTTTGGAAATTAAGCCCTTATCAGAAGCATCATTGGTGGTTATGGTCTCCCATATAGTGGGATCCCCTTCCATTTTGATGGTTGTTTCCTTTGATGTCGAGAAGATTTTTAGTTTGATGTGGTCCCATGTGTTCATTTTTCCTCTGCTTCTCTTGCCTTAGGTGTAGTATCAGTGAAAATTCTGCTCTGTATGATGTCTGAAATTTTGTTGCCTGCATTTTCTTCTAGAATTTTAATGGGTTCACGAGTTACATTTAAGTCTTTTATGCATTTTGAGTTTATTCTCGTGTATGTTGTAAGTTGGTGGTCTCGCTTCATTTTTTTTTTGCAAATTGTAGTCCAATTTTCCCAGTACCATTTATTGAAGAGACTGTCTTGACTCCACTGTATGCTCTTGCCAACTTTTTCAAATATTAATTGAGTATATTGTCTTGGGTCAATTTCTGATTTCTCTATTCTTTTCCATTGATGTATCTGCCTGTTGTTGTGCCATTTCCAGGCTGTTTTGATTACAGTGGCTTTGTAGTATAACCTGATATCTGGTAATGTGATCCCTCCTACTTTGTTCTTCTTATTAAAGATTGCTGTAGGTATTTGGGGTCATTTTTGGTTCCATATAAACTTTTGGACATTTTCTTCTAGTTCTGTGAAATATGTCTTTGGTATTTTGATGGGGATTGCATTGAATCTATAGATTGCTTAGGGTATTATGGACATTTTAATGATGTTAATTCTTCCAATCCATGAACCAGATATAAGTTTCCACTTTTTTATATCTTCCTCTATTTCTTTTTTCAATGACCTGTAGTTTTCTGTGAAGAAGTGCTTTACTTCTTTGGTTAAGTTTATCCCTAAGTATCTTAATTTTTTTTTGCTGTGATGGCAAATGGGATTTTTTTTTTATTTCTCTTTCTGTGATTTCATCATTGGTGTATCAGAATGCCATCGATATCTTGACATTAATTTTGTATCCTGCTACTTTGCCAAATTCATTTATTAAGTCTAGTAGATTTTTGATGGAGTCTTTAGGGTTTTCTATGTACAATATCATGTCATCTGCGAATAATGACAGTTTCACTTCCTCCTTTCCAATTTGGATTCCTTTATTATTTCTTCATGTCTTATTCCTGTGGCTAAGACTTCCAGTACTATGTTAAATAAGTGGCAAAAGTGGGCATCCCTGTCTTGTTCCTGTTCATAAGGGAAATGCCTTTAGATTTTGGCCCATTGAGTATGATGTTGGCTGTAGGTTTTTCATATATGGCCTTTATTATGTTGAGATATGATCCTTCTATTCCCACTTTGCTGAGCGTTTTTTTTCAGAAATGAGTGCTGGATTTTGTTGAATGCTTTTTCAGCATCTATTGATATGATCATATGGTTTTTATCTTTCATTTTGATTATGTGCAGTATCACATTTGTTGATTTGCTAATATTGTACCATATTTGCATTCCTGGGATGAAACCCACTTGGTCATGATGAATAATTTTTTGATGTACTGCTGGATCCAATTTGCTAATATTTTGTTAAGGATTTTGGCATCTTTGTTCATCAGGGATATAGGCCTGTAGTTTTCTTTCTTTGTAGTGTTTTTATCCGGTTTTGGAATTAGGATTATGCTGGCTTCATAAAATGAGTTTGGAAGTGTTCCGTCTTCTTGGATTTTTTGGAATAGTTTGGGGAGAATGGGTATTAGATCTTCTTTGAATGTTCGGTAAAACTCCCCGGTGAAGACATCTGGGCCTGGGCTTTTGTTTGCTAGGAGTTTCTTAATTACATCTTCAATTTCCTCTGTTGTTATTGGTCTATTCAAGTTTTCTATCTCTTCCTGGTTCAGTTTGGGAGGCTGTGTGTTTCTAGAAATTTGTCCATTTCACTTAGATTGTCAAATTTGTTGCCATATAAATGTTCATAGTATTTGTTAACAATCCTTAGTATTTCTGTGGTGTTAGTTGTTACTTCTCCTCTTTCATTTCTGATTTTGTGTATTTGGGTTCTCTCTCTTTGTTTCTTGGTGAGTCTAGCTAAGAGTCCATCAATCTTGTTTATCTTTTCAAAAAACCAGCTCTTTGTTTCATTGATCCTTTGAATTGTTTTTTTGGTCTCTATGTCATTTATTTCTGCTCTGATTTTTACTATTTCCTTTTTTCTACTTGCTCTGGGGTTTTCTTTTGGTTTGCTTTCTAGTTCTTTAAATTGTGAGGTTAGATAGTCTATTAGAAATTTTTTTTTGTTTCTTGAGGTAGGCCTGTAGTGCTATGAACTTCCCTTTCAGACCTGCTTTCGCTGCATCCCATAGATTTTGTGTTGTTGTGTTTTCATTTTCATTGGTTTCCAGGAAGTTTTCAATTTCTTTCTTGATATCCTTGGTAACCCATTCATTGTTTAATAACATGCTATTTAGCCTCCAGGTGTTCAAATGTCTTTGCATGTTCTTGTTGCAATTGATTTCTAGTTTCAAGCCATTGTGATCTGAGAAGATGCTTGATATGATTCCAATCATCTTGAACTTGTAGAGACTTAGTTTGTGTCCTAACATGTGGTCTATATTTGAGAATGTCCCATATGCCCTTGAGAAGAATGTTAATTCTGCAGTTTTGGGGTGTAATTCTCTGTAAATATCTATTAAATCCATTTGGACTAGTGCTTCATTTAGAGTCTCCGTTTCCTTTTTAATTTTTGTTTTTTACTTTCAACAATAAAGATAATTTTTTATTTTTTTAGTTCTCTTTTTTCTCTTTATTTTTTTATTAACTTATTTTTGTTCCAGATGTTTCTCTTTTTTTCCCATTGACACCTTCCTCCCCATCCCCCCACCCCATCCCCAGCTTTGTTGTCCATGTCCATCAGTTATGCATACATACGCATAAGTTCTGAGGTTTATCTCTTCCCTCCCCCCACACCCCCTCTTCTGAGGGGTGTCAGTCTATACCCTACTTCCACATCTCTGGGTATGGCCTGTTTCTCAGACTGTTATTTTCATTATATTCCACAAATAAGTGAGATCATGAGATATTAGTCTTTCTCTGCTTGGCTTGTTTCGCTTAGGATAATACTCTTGAGGTCCCTCCATGTTGTCTCAAAGGATAAGAGATCTTTCTTTCTTACAGCTGCTAGCACTCCATTGTGTATATGTATCACAGCTTTTTTATCCATTCATCCAGTGGTGAACACTTGGGCTGTTTCCAGATCTTAGCTATTGTAAATAGTGCTGCTATGAACATGGGGGTACATGTATTTTTTCTGGTTGGTGTTTCAGGCTTCTTAGGGTATATTCCTAGAAGTGGGATCACTGGGTCAAATGGCAATTAAATTTTTAATTTTTTGAGGTAACACCATAATGTTTTCCACAGTGGCTGCACCAATCTGCCTTCCCACCAGCAGTGTACTAGAGTCCCCTTTTCTCCACACCCTCAACAACACTTGTTGTTTGATGATTTTTTGATAGTGGCCATTCTGACAGGTGTGAGGTGATACCTCATTGTTGTTTTAATTTGCATCTCTCTGATGATTAGGGATGTTGAGCATTTCTTCATATGTCTCTTAGCCATGTGTATGTTCTTTTTGGAGAGGTGTCTATTTAGTTCCTCTGCCCATTTTTTAATTGGGTTCTTTGTCTTCCTTTTGTTGAGTTGTATGAGCACTCTATATGTTTTGGAGATTAACCCCTTATCTGATGTATCATTGGCAATTATGCCCTACCATACAATGGGTTCCCTTTCCGTTTTGATGGTTGTTTCTTTTGCTGTGCAGAAGCTTTTCAGTTTGATGTAGTCCCATGTGTTCATTTTTCCCTTTATTTCTGTTGCCTTAGGTGATGTATCAGTGACGATTCTGCTGCGTATGATATCCGAAATTTTGTGCCTACATTTTCTTCTAGGATTTTTATGGATTCATGAGTCACATTTAAGTCTTTTATCCATTTTGAGTTTATTCTTGTGTATGGTGTAAGTTGATGGTCTAGTTTCATTTTTTTGCATGTAGCTGTCCAACTTTCCCAACACCATTCATTAAAGAGGATGCCTTTACTCCATTGTATGCTCTTGCCACCTTTGTCAAATATTAACTGAGAATAATGTCTTGGGTCAATTTCCGGATTCTCTGTTCTGTTCCACTGGTCTATATGCCTGTTCTTGTGCCAGTACCAGGCTGTTTTGATTACAGTAGCTTTGTAGTATAACCTGATATCCGGTATTGTGATCCCGCCTACTTTTTCCTTCTTTTTCAAGATTGCTGTGGCTATTCGGGGTCTTTTTTGGTTCCATATGAACTTTTGAAATATTTGTTCTAGTTTTGTGAAATATGTCACTGGTATTTTGATGGGGATTGCATTGAATCTATAGATTGCTTTGGGTAATATGGACATTTTAATGATGTTAATTCTTCCAATCCATGAACAAGGTATGTGCTTCCACTTTTTTTATATCTTTCTCTATTTCTTTTTTCAATGTCCTGTAGTTTTCTGCAAATAGGTCCTTTACTTCTTTGGTTAAGTTTATTCCTAGGTGTCTTAATTTTTTTGCCGCGATGGGAAATGGGATTGTTTTTTTAGTTTCTCTTTCTGTGAGTTCATCATTGGTGTATAAGAATGCCGTTGATTTCTTGACGTTAATTTTGTATCCTGCTACTTTGCCAAGTTCATTTATTAAGTCTAGTAGATTTTTGATGGAGTCTTTAGGGTTTTCTATATATAATATCATGTCATTTGTGAATAAGGACAGTTTCACTTCCTCCTTTCCAATTTGGATTCCTTTTATTTTTTCTTCACGTCTGATTGCTGTGGCTAAGACTTCCAGTACTATGTTAAATAAGAGTTGCGAAAGTGGGCATCCCTGTCTTGTTCCTGTTCTTAAGGGAAATGTTTTTAGTTTTTGCCCATTGAGTATGATGTTGGCTGTAGGTCTTTCATATATGGCCTTTATTATATGAAGATATGATCCCTCTATTCCCAAATTGCTGAGCGTTTTTATCAGAAATGGGTGCTGGACTTTGTCAAATGCTTTTTCAGCATCTATTGATATGATCATGTGGTTTTTATCTTTCATTTTGTTTATGTGGTGTATCACATTTATTGATTTGCAAATATTGAACCAGCCTTGCATCCCTGGGATGAATCCCACTTGGTCATGGTGAATAATTTTTTTGATATATTGCTGGATCTGATTTGCTAGTATTTTGTTCAAGATTTTGGTATCTACGTTCATCAGGGATATTGGCCTGTAGTTTTCTTTCTTTGTAGTGTTTTTTTCTGGTTTTGGAATTAGGATTATGCAGGCCTCATAAAACGATTTTGGAAGTCTTCCTTCTTCTTGAATTTTTTGGAATAGTTTGAGGAGAATGGGTGTTAGTTCTTCTTTGAATGTTCGGTAAAACTCCCCCGTGAAGCCATCTGGGCCTGGTCTTTTGTTTGCTGGGAGAGTCTTGATTACATCTTCAATTTTCTTAGCTGTTATTGGTCTGTTCAAGTTTTCTATCTCTTTCCGGTCCAGTTTTGGGAGACTATGTTTCTAGAAATTTGTCCATTTCACTTAGATTGTCAAATTTGTTGCCATATAAATGTTCATATTATTTGCTAACAATCCTTTGCATTTCTGTGGTGTCAGTTGTTACTTCTCCTCTTTCTTTTCTGATTTCGTGTATTTGGGTTCTCTCTCTTTGTTTCTTGGTGAGTCTAGCTAAGGGTCCATCAATCTTGTTTATCTTTTCAAAAAACCAGCTCTTTGTTTCATTGATCCTTTGAATTGTTTTTCTGGCCTCTAGGTCATTTATTTCTGCTCTGATCTTTACTATTTCCTTCCTTCTACTTGCTCTGGGGTTTTCTTTTTGTTTGCTTTCTAGTTCTTTAAGTTGTGAGGTTAGATAGTCTATTAGAAATTTTTCTTGTTTCTTGATGTAGGTCTGTAGTGCTATGAACTTCCCTCTCAGAACTGCTTTCGCTGCATCCCATAGATTTTGTGTTGTTGTGTATTCATTTTCATTGGTTTCCAGGAAGTTTTTAATTTCTTCCTTGATCTCCTCAGTAATCCATTCGTTGTTTAATAACATGCTATTTAGCCTCCAGGTGTTCAAATATCTTTGCATGTTCTTGTTGCAATTGATTTCTAGTTTCATGCCATTGTGATCTGAGGGGATGCTTGATATGATTTCAATTTTCTTGAACTTGTAGAGACTTAATTTGTGTCCTAACATGTGGTCTATTTTTGAGAATGTCCCATGTGAACTTAAGAAAAATGTGAATTCTGTAATTTTGGGGTGTAATTGTCTGTAAATATATATTAAATCTATTTGGTCTAGTGCTTCATTTAGAGTTTTTGTTTCCTTGTTAATTTTTTGTTTAGAGGATCTATGCAGTGATGTCAGTGGGGTTTTGAAGTCCCCTGCTATGATTGTATTGCTGTTGATTTCTTTTTTGAAATCGTCCAGGAGATTTTTAATATATTTTGTTGTTCCTATTTTGGGTACATATATGTTTACCAAGGTTATATCTTCTTGTTGGATAGATCCTTTCAATATTATGTATTGACCTTCTTTGTCTGTAGTTATGGCCTTCATTTTGAAGTCTATTTTATCAGATATGAGTATTGCTACCCCAGCTTTTTTTTCCTTTCTGTTTCCTTGGAAGATTTTTTTCCATCCCTTCACTTTCAACCTATGTCAATCTTTTGTTTTGAGGTGGGTCTCTTGTAAACAACATATATATGGGTCATGCTCTCTTATTCAATCTGCTACTCTGTGTCCTTTTATCGGAACATTTAATCCATTTACATTTAAGGTGATTTTGATATGTACTTATTTATTGCCATTTTTGTTTAATGTGGTTCTATTTTTTCTACTAATTACAGCAGTCCTTTTAACATTTCTTGCAGTGCTGGTTTGGTGCTAATATATTCCCTTAGACTTTTTTTTTTTTGTCTGAGAAGCTCTTTATTTGACCTTCTGTTTTGAATGATAGCCTTCCTGGATAGAATAGTCTTGGGTTCAGATCCTTGTTTTTCATGACCTTGATTACTTCATGCCATTCCCTTCCGGCCTGTAGTGTTTCTGTTGAGAATTCAGCTGATAGCCTTATGGGGTTTCTTTGTAGGTAACCTGTTGCTTAGCTCTTGCTGCCTTTAGGATTCTCTCTTTGTCTTTAAATTTTGGCATTTTGATTACTATATGTCTTGGTGTGGGCCTATTTTGGTTCCTCTTGCTTGGGACTCTCTGTGCCTCTTGAACTTGAATGCCTTCTTTCTTCACCAAATCAGAGAAGTTCTCTGTCACTATTTCTTCAAATATATTTTCTAACCCTTGCTCATTTTCTTCTTCTTCGGGGACTCCTATGCTGCAAATATTATTACGTTTCCAGTTGTCCCACAGTTCTCTTAAGCTGTCTTCCTGTTTCTTTATTGTTTTTTTTTGTTTGTTTGTTTGTTTTGTTTTGGTTTTCTCATTGTTTGATTTTTTCTACCCTGTCTTCTAATTCACTGATCTAGTCCTCAGCTTCCTCTCCTCTGCTGTTTCGTCCTTCCAATGTGTTCTTCATTTCTGCTATGTCATTCTTCATTTCTTTTTGGTGCTTCTTCATTTCCATTTAGTTGCTTTTCAATGTTTCTATGTCTTTACTCTTGGTGTTGATGTCCTTACTCATCCTGTTGAGCTTCCTCAAGATCATGGCTCTGAATTCTAGCTCTGTTAACTTGCTTAACTCCATTTCATTTATCTCATCTTCGGTAGAGGTCTCTTGTTCTTTCATTGGTATCTGTTTCTTTGTTTCACCATTTTGGCTATCTCAGTGGATTTTGGAGCCTGCCAAATTTTCCCTGTGAATGTATATGTTCTGCTGTTTGTTGCTCCCTCTGTTGGTTTTGGATGTGTGTGGGAGGACCCACGTTAAACACCACTGTCCTGTCTTACTTTTCTGCGTAGATTTGCAAGCCCAGAATAGGTGAAGTTATCCTCTAGCTTTTTGCCTAGAGGCTATTAGTCATGGTTACTTGAAGAGCCTTGGGTTATCGGTTGAATGAAAGCCTCCCCCAGGCGTTCAGCATTCAGTGGAGGAGCATTTCCCGAGGGTAGGGCATATACTGGTAGTTAATGAGCCTTAATTGCATTTCAATGGCCCACCTGGGTGTGGCTGAATCTCTGAGGGAGGGGCTGCCACCTCTCCCCAGAGCTCTGGGGAGTAGTAAGATGGCTACAGTCCTGCATGGCTGCAACTCAGCAAAAACTCTGAGTGCCCTCCAAATCCTGAGTGTCCCCACACTGTTCCAGTCCAGTCTGCCCTCCCTCTGCCAGAGTCCAAGGTGAGTGGCTGTGGCTATATTAGTGCTCTGGCCCAGCCCTCTGTGCTGTGGAGCCAGCTTGGGCTTTAACCGCAAGGGCGGGCACGCTTCTCACAGTGAAGACCGCTGCTGTCCGTGGGCTCCCAGCCCCCCTCTCGCACCTCCACAATCCTGCCAGGATCGATTCAGTGTCCCTGGTTGTATGGTCCTCGCAAGCTGCTTTTCTGTTGCTTTTTCCTGATGATTTGTCTTTATTTTAGTTGTAATTTCAGTTTGGTCCTGGGAATTGGTCTGTGTAGTTTCCATTCACTCTGCTGTCATTTTTCAACAGACCCCTTCAGCATTTCTTGCAGTGCTGATTTGGTGGTGGTAAATTCCTTTAGCTTTTTTTTTTTTTTTTTTTTAATCCGTGAAGCTCTTTATTTCTTCTTCAATTTTGAATGATAGCCTTGCTGGAAAGAGTGGTCTTGGATTCAGACCCTTGCCTTGCATTACTTTGTACACTTCATGGCACTTCCTTCTGGCCTGCATCATTTCTGTTGATAAGTCAGCTGACAGTCTAATGGGAGCTTTCTTGTAGGTAACTTTCTGTCTCTCTCTTGCTTTTTTTTAACATTCTTTCTTTTTATTTAATGTTTGTGATTTTTATTATGATGTGTCTAGCTTAGGGTCTTCTGGGGTTCATCTTGATTGGGACTCTTTGTGTTTCCTGGATTTGTGTGACTTTTTCCTTCACCAATTTAGGGAAGTTTTCTGTCATTATTTCTTCAAACTGGGTCTCTATTTCTTTCTCTGATTCTTCTCCTTCTGGTGTTTCTATAATGTGAATGTTGTTAGGTTTTTATTGTCCCACAGCTCCCTTAAACTTTCCTCATGCTTAAAAAAATTTTTTTTTCAATTTGCTGCTCTATTTGGGTGTTTTTCTCTACCTTGTCTTCTAAGTCGCTGATTCGGTTTTCAGCTTTTTCTAATCTACTATTGAATTCTTCTGAGGTATTTTTCATAACAGCTATGTCATTCTTTATTTCCTTTTGATTTTTATGCATAGCTTCTACCTCTTTTTTTAAGCTGAAATAGTTCCCAGTGAGCTCTTCATAATTCTTATTAAGTTGCATGTAGTTCTCACCAAATTGTTTGAGTACCCTTAAAATCATTGCTTTGAATTCTTTATATGACAAGTTGCTGTCTTCCATTTCCTGTAGTTCCTTTTCTGGTGGTTCCTCTTTTTCTTTCCTTTGGGTGTTATTTCTTTGTCTCCCCATTTTAACTGTCTGGTAGCTCTAGATCTGGTGAGGGTTGTTTGGATGTGTAGGCAGCTCACTGTATATCAAATAAGGCTAATGTGCCTCCCAGACTGTTTTGTTTCATGTCACCTCTTGCGTGCTGTGGATCCTGGAGGATTGACTACTGGGGGCTGGTATTGGTGTGTCCTGGTAGGTGCTGCTGCTGGATCACGTGGGCCCCTCTGGAACTGTGTTCCCAACTGGTCACTGATGCCACCTGTAACTGTAAAGCTCAGGCCCCGTTGGAGCTGCGCTCCCTGCCTGTACCTTGGGCAGCTGTGTTGCACAGGCCTAACTGGAGCCCTGGCTCCCCACCGATCTTGTGGGCAGCTGGGTTGTATAGGATCCGTTGGAGCTCCCGCTTCCCGCTGATCCCGTGGGGAGCTAGATCGCACAGTCTTTTTGGAGACCCGGCTCCACACCTGTCTTGTGGGCTGCTGTGTTGCACAGGCCTCTCTGGTGCCCCAGCTCCCAGCAGGTCCCATGGGCAGCTGGATTGCACAGTTTTTGGAGACCCGGCTCCATGCCTATCTTGTGGGCAGCTGGGTCTCACAGAAAATTATACTATTTTTAGAATTTTTTAAAACTCATCTTTATTGTTGAATGTATTTTAGATTTTCTCCTTTTTCCCCCCATTGACACCATCTTCCCTAATTCTGCCCCTCTCCTGCCTTTCCCACACCATTGTCAGTTTCCATTGGTTATGCATATATGCATGGATATTCTTTGGTTTATCTCATCCCATCCTCTCTTCCCCCTTTTATTTGAGGTCCATCACTGTAACACCAAATTTGTACTTAATTCCTTCATCTTTTTCAGCCACCACGCTAGTCTCTGCCCATCTGGCAAGCAACAAAAAGTTCTCTGTATTTATGAGTCTGTTTCTGTTCTGCCTGCCCATTTTGTTTGTAGATTCAATTGTTGATAGATATATATTAATTGCCATTTTATTGTTCATATGTTTGTTGTTCTCCTTCAAGAAGAACCTTGAACATTTCATATAATACTGGTTTGGTGGTGATGAACTTCTTTAGCTTTTTCTTGTCTGGGAAACTCTTTACATGTCCATCAATTCTAAATGATAGCTTTGCAGGATAGAGTAATCTTGGTTGTAGGCTGTTGCTTTTCATCACCTTGAATATCTCTTGCCACTCCTTTCTGGCCTGCAAAATTTCTTTTGAGAAATCAGCTGACAGTCTTATGGGAGCTCCTTTGTAGGCAATGGACTGCTTTTCTCTTGCTGCTTTTAAGATTCTTTCTTTGTATTTAACCTTTTGCATTTTGATGACAATGTGTCTTGGTGTGGGCCTCTTTGGGTTCATCTTGTTTGGAACTCTCTGTGCTTCCTGGACTTGTATGTCTGTTTCCTTCATCAAGTTAGGGAAGTTTTCAATCATTATTGTTTGAAATAGGTTTTCAATTTCTTGTTCTCTTTCTTCTCTTTGTGGCACCCCTATGATTTGAATATTGGCACATTTGAAGTTGTCCCAGAGCTCCTTACACTATCCTAATTTATTTGGATTCTTTTTTCTTTTTGCTGTCCTGATTGGGTTATTTTTGCTTCCTTATATTCCAAATCGATGGTTTGCTTCTTGGCTTTATCTACTCTACTATTGAATCTCTGTAAATTATTTCAATTAGTGCATCCTTCATTTCTGACTGGCCATTTTTATGTTGTTGATGTTCTTACTAAGTTCCTTGGATGTCTCCTTAAGTTCCTTGAAGTTTTCACTAATTCCCTGAGCAACCTTATAACCAGTGTTTTGAACTCTGCATCAGATTGATTGCTCATCTCCATTTTGTTTAATTCTTTTCCTGGAGTTTTGTTCTTTTCTTTTATTTGGGACATGTTTCTTTGTCTCCTAATTTTGGCTACTTCCCTGTGGTTGTTTCTATGTACTAGGTAGAGTTACTATGCCTCCTAGGCTTTGTAGAGTGACCTATTATTGTAGATGTCCTGTAGGATCTAGTGGCACAGCCTCCCTGATCACCCCAGGTGGGCCCTTGAGGTGTACACCTAATGTGGACTGTACACCCTTCTGTTGTAATTGTGTCTTGATTGCTGTTGGCACATCAATGGGAGGGATTTACTCAGTCTGCTCAGGTGCATGGACTGGCTATGCCCAGTGACCACTGGACTCTGACTGCCTTGGAGGATCAGTTGTGCAGGGGCTCACCACACAGAGCAAGCCTTACTTCATCAGGGCTCTGGTACCCACTGAATCCACTCATTGAGTGTTTCATTTGTGGAGGTAGTTGGGTGGTGGTGTTTTGATGGGTCTGAAGTTGTCCACTGGGTGTGCTGGCTCTAGGGCGAGGTCTGCCACTGCCTGTGTTCTACCCGGGGCCACCCGGAGTAAACTACAATGTGATCTGCCAATGGCTGCTTCTTGTGCTGGGCTTGGAGTTGCCCAGGAAAAGCCAAGTTGTGAACCAAGGCTGGCTGCTTCTAGTGCAAGGCCTGGGGCCAGTTAATGAGAAGTATGGGCCAGATGTTGCTTGTTTGAGAGATTTTAGGAAACTGAAGCAGGATCCAAGAGAGGCCAATCTTATGGTAAAGTCATTGGAAACAGCTTGGGTGGGCTGAAAAGTTGTGTGGGGAAGGACCTCAGGGAATCACCAGGGCAGGGCAAACAGTGTGAGCCAGGTTTCTGGAGTCCTAGATATGGTGGCCATCTGCTGGCCTGTGGGGAAGGGCTCTCCAAATAAACAATGGCCTCTGCCAGCACGTCTTTATGGGAGAAAGCTGCCTCTCCAGGCCTTGTCCCAAGGCCAAACTGCTTACTTCTTCCCTGTTTGTCCCTTGTGCCTTTCAAACTGCCTGCCCTCCAAGCTTGGAGGGAGTCAGTCTGAGTAAGTCCATGCACTGGCCGTTTAACAGCAACTGCCTGGGGCTCCAGAAGCCTCAGCCTCCCTCAGCCTCAGTTTCTGCTGGTTTTTCCAGCCAGAAGTTATGGAGACTTCTCTTTCTGACACTGGAACCCTGAGCTGGGAGCCTAGTGTGGTATGGGAACCCCTCACTCTCAGGGAGGACCTTCACAGCTGAAGTGTCCTCCTGATTTTTATCTGCCACACTTTTGTGTGACCAGCCCACCTGCACATCCACCCCTCCTACCAGTCTTGATGTGGTTGGTTCTTTAATTTTGTAGTCGTAGGACTTCCATTCAGCTCTATTTCAGGCAGTTCTGAATGGTTGTGCTGTAGTTTAGTTGTAATTTTGATGTGGTTGTGGGAGGAGGTGATACTGCACTTACCTACCCCACAATCTTGACCAGGAGTTGTAGAATTATTTATTAAACTTTATCTTCTTGTTTTTTGTAAGTCCCCTGAGGCCAGAGACCACATGAAGTCTGTTCAGTGTGACTTCCTTTAGGCCTACCACTGTGCTGGATAGAAAATAAGTTTTCAATATGCTTGCTTAGTCTAGATGAATTTATATTGGGGAAAATGCTCCCATGTGGAGTATATATAGTCTCTTAGCCCAGTAGGCTACAGGTTCCTGTGGGCTGCTTCCTCTCACCCTTAGAGTCATAGCTGCTACCACTGAAATTCATCCCTTCCCCCAGCAGTCTTTACTCAGAGTGAAGAGAACATAGTGCCTGGCATTCATGAGGATTTAATAATAGGTAGTTTTAGTTATCTGAATTAACCTGAGGCTGTACTCTTAGACTCTGGGATGGGAGAAAAGGAGTGTGTGTGAGAATCAAAGATTATCTTAAAAGACTGATCCACCTGTCAAACCTTCAAACAACACTTTGCCCCAAGAGGAGTACTTTTGAAATATGAACTAGAACATAAGGTGAGCATACTGGAAAGGCAGGCACCAGGTGGTAGTCAAGGTAGGCAGGATGTTAGATAATGTTTGAGGCCCTCATTGTGCTATTATGTTTATTCATTTTTAGTTTTTAAAGAACTTATCTTTATGGTTGAATATATTACAGATGTCCCCTTTCCCCCCCATTCATCCCCTCCTCCCCAATCTCGCCCCCTCCTGCCTTCCCCATACTATTGTTTGTGTCCATTGGTTATGCATACATGCATAGAAGTTCTTTGGTTTATCTCATCCTGCCCTCCCCCCCTCCTTTCCCTTGAGTTTCATCAGTCTAACAACCAATTTGTACTTCTTAATTCCTTCATCTTTTTCACCCATCCGCCCAGCTGCCTCCCATCTGGCAAGCAACAAAAACTCCTCTGTATCTATGAGTCTGTTTCTGTTCTGGTTTCTCATTTTGTTTGTAGATTCAATTGTAGATAGATATGTGTTAATTGCCATTTTATTGTTCATATTTTTGTTCTCCTTCAAGAAGACCCTTGAACATTTCATATAATACTAGTTTGGTGGTTTAGTTTTTTCTTGTCTGGGAAACTCTTGATATGTCCATCAATTCTAAATGATAGAGTAATCTTGGTTGTAGGTCATTGCTTTTCATCACTTTGGATATCTCTTGCCACTCCTTTCTGGCCTGCAAAGTTTCTTTTGAGAAATCAGCTGACAGTCTTATGGGAACTCCTTTTCAGGTAATGAACTGCTTTTCTGTTGCAACTTTTAAGATTCTCTCTTTGTATTTAACCTTTTGCATTCTGATGATGATGTGTCTTGGTGTGGACCTCTTTGGGTTCATCTTGTTGGGGACTCTTTGTGCTTCCTGGACTTGTATGTCTGTTTCCTTCATCAAGTTAGGAAAGTTTTCTATCATTATTGTTTTAAATAGTTTTCAATTTCTTGCTCTCTCTCTTCTCCTTGTGGCACCCCTATGATGCGAATGTTGGCACACTTGAAGTTGTCCTAGAGGCTCCTTACACTATCCTCATTTTTTTTGCATTCTTTTTCCTTTATGTTGTTCTGATTAGGTGTTTCTTGCTTTCTTATATTTTAAATCAATGGTTTGCTTCTTAGCTTTACCTACTCTACTATTGATTCTCTGTAAATTATTCTTTATTTCAGTTAGTGCATCCTTCACTTCTGACTGGTCAATTTTTATGTTGCTGATGTTCTCACTAAGTTCCTTGGTGTTCTCCTTAAGTTCCTTGAAGTTCTCACTAAGTCCCTTGAGCATCCTTATAACCAGTGTTCGGAACTATGCATCTAATTGATTGCTCATCTCCATTTTGTTTAGTTCTTTTCCTGGAGTTTTGTTCTTTTCTTTCATTTGGGATATGTTTCTTTGTCTCCTCATTTTGGCCACTTCCCTGTGGTTGTTTCTATGTATTAGGTAGAGTTGTTATGTCTCCTAGGCTTCTTAGGGTGACCTATTGCAGTAGGTGCCCTGTAGGATCCAGACGCACAGTCTTCCTGATCACCCCAGCTGGGCCCTGAAGGTGCACCCCTAGTGTGGAATGTACACCCTTCTGTTGTAATTTGGTCTTGATTGCTGTTGGCACATCATTGAGAGGGATTTACTCAGGCTGATCAGCTGCAAGAACTAGCTGTGCCCACTGACGACTTGATCTCTGATTACCTTGGAGTATTAGCTGTGCAGGGGCCCACCACACAGATCAAGACTTACTTCAGCAGGTCTCTGGTACCTACTGAGTCCACTCATTGAGTGTTTCATTTGTGGAGGTAGTTGGGTGGTAGTGTTTTGATGTGGTCTGAGGCTGTGCACTGGCTGTGCTGCCTCTGGGGAAAGGTCAGTCACTGCTTGTGTTCTACCTATGGCCACCTGGCATACACTGATGGCTGCTAGCCTTGAAGTTGCCCAGAAAAGACCAAGTTGTGAACCAAGGCTGGCTGCTTCTAGTGCCAGGCCTGGGGCCACTTAACAAGAGGTAAGGGGCTCACTGAGATGAGATGTTGCTTGTTTGTGAGATTTTAGGAAACTGAAGCAGGAGCAAAGACAGGCCAATCCTATGGTAAAGCAATTGGAAATAGCTTGCGTGGGCCAGAAAGTTGGGTGGGGCAGGGCCTCAAGGAATCACCAGGGCAAGGCAAACAGTGTGAGCCAGGTTGCTGGAGTCCCAGATATGGTGGCTTTCTGCTGCCTCAGGGAAGGTCTCACCAAAGAAACAATGGCCTCCCATTGCAAGTCTGTCTAGGAAAAAGCTGGCACTCCATCTCTCACCCAAATGCCAAACAATAAGTTCTTTCCTGTATGTCTCTGGTGCTTTTCAAGCTGCCTCCCCAATGCTGGAGCCCAGAAGGAGTGAGTCCAAGTAAGTCCGTGTGTGGGCCCTTTAAGAGGAACTGTCTGGGACTCCATCTGCCACAGCCTCCCTCAACCTCAGTTCACACTGGTTTTACAGCCAGAAGTGATAAGGACTTCTCTTCCTGGCACTGCAACCCAGAGCCTGGTGTGGGACAGGGACCCCTTCCTCCTCAGGGAGTACCTTCACAGTCGAGGTACTATCCTGATTTTTATCCAGCACACATGGGTGTGGGACCAGCCTGTCGCACCTGTGCCCCTCCTACCAGTCTTGATGTGGCCTCTTCTTTAATTTTGTAGTTGTAGGACTTCTTTTCAGCTCAATGTCAGGAAGTTCTGAATGATGGTTGTTTTGTATTTTAGTTGTAATTTTGATGTCTGTGCTATTATGTTTATTTTTTGTTTTTCTTTGGAAATACAAAACTTTGCTGATCTGTGGTGAAGATGGTGGTGGATTAAATAGAAGCTATACTGACTTTCTCCCAGGACTAAACTGGAATTACAACAAAAGTATAAAATAATCATCCTGAACAACCAACTGGAGACTAGCTGGAGAGAACCCTTATAACCAAGGATGTAAAGAGGAGCCCACATCATGACTGGTAGGAAGTGCAGAGGCTTGAGCGGGCTGGCTGGGCTCTCACAGGCAGCAGCTGAAGTGCTGGAGTAATATCTCAGCTGTGGGGATTCCCTGTGAGAAGTCTGGAGTCTAAACCCCAAGATGGGTTCTCCAGCCCAGTGTAACAGAACTGGAGGAGGTGCCCACATAAAATCTGGCTGTGAAAAGCACTGAGGGTTATGTCTGGCAGAAACAGGCAACCTCTTAAAGGGTTAACACACTAAATTTCATTTGCAGCCACTCACCTTGAATTCCGGCAGAGGGAGGGCAGAGTGGACTAGAGCTGGGTGAGGAGAGTATGGGGTTCTTGGCTTTGGGGAGAGAGCTGGAAAGGCAGCCATCAGGATCCCTGTGCTGAGTCATTCCCCCACACTGCAGAAGGCATCTTTCTCAGGCAGAGTTTTCTCATCAATGCAGCTTTAGCCTGGGGTGAAAGCAATTGTCCCACCCATTGGAAACCCTCTCACTCTGCCTGGTCAATTTTACATCTGGCTGAAGACTACAACTTGGGGCTCATTAAGTGACTGAGACATTTAGCCTGCAGGCAGAAACAGATGCCTGGGTGCTTTGAGTCTTTGCCTGACCTTCTCCTCTGCCTGGGGCTAGTAAAAGTAGATCTTGGTGTTCAGCTTGGTCCTTTCCATACAGCCCCAGCAGAGGGAGTTACAAACTGTGGATCTCTGATAGCTCCAAACAGGATACTCAGGATCAGACAGAAAGAATGTCTGAAATTGGCCTGCACCAGAGACCCTCTGAAGAGGCCCCGAACAAATAAACCCAGTGGCCAGCTTCAGTCAACAGCAGAGCAGGACCCAACAAGCTTAACTAGCAGTATATCCACAGAGAGATTTTGGAGGCTCCAAACCCTGTTGAGGCAAATTGAGCTTCACATGATAAGCATCTCCATAGCAGCCTGCATGCTGTATTGTGGGTTGAGCCTCACTGTCAGCCTGAGGGCCAAGCCCACTCATGGATGAACCAATTAGCAATCAGGACTCAACTACAACAGGAGGGCTCACACAATGCACACAAAAGACATTATTAGATCACCCAGGTCTGGTGATCAGGGAATATGTGCCATAAAGTTCCCACAAGTCAACTACTACATAAGGTCACCCTACCAAGACAGAGTTGTAGCAGATCTACCTAATATAGAGAAATAAGTACAAACAGGCAGCCAAAATGGGGAGACAAAGAAAAAGCCCCAAATGAAAGAACAAAAGAATTCTAGAAAGGAAGAGCTAAATGAAATGGATATAAGCAATTTATCAGATATAGAGTTCAGAGAAGTGATTATAAAGATGCTCAACAGCATGAAAAAAGATATAGAAACTATAAAAACAACCAGTCAGAAATGAAGAATGACACAGCAGAAATAAAGAATACACAGGAAGGAATAAAAAACAGATTAGAGGAAGTTGAGCATCAAATCTGTGAATAAGAAGACAGGGTAGAAAAAAAAATCACTCAATCAGAGAACCAAAAAGAAAAAACAATTGAAAAACAGGAGGGTAGTTTAAGGGAGATGTGAGACAATGTTAATCATAACAACATCTGTATCGTGGGGTACTAGAAGAAGAAGAAAATGAGCAAGGGATAGAGAATCTGTTTGAAGAAATTATGACAGAAAAGTTCCCTAATCTGGTGAAGGAAAATGTCACACAAGTTCAAGAAGCACAGAGTCCCAAGCAAGAAAAACCCAAAGAGGCCCATGTCAAGACACATCATAATTAAAATGTCAAAAATTGAAGACAAAGAGAGAATCTTAAAGGCAGCAAGAAAAAGCATTGTGTTACCTACAAAGGAGCTCCCATAAGGCTGTCAGCTGATTTCTCAACAGAAACACTACAGACCAGAAGGAGTGGCACAAAATATTCAAGGTAATGAAAGAATCTAAAGCCAAGACTACTCTATTCAGCAAGGCTATCATTCAAAATAGAAGGTGAAATAAAGAGCTTTATGGCCCTGGCCGGTTTTGCTCAGTGGTTAGAGCATTGTCCCATGGACCAGAGAGTCCTGGATTCGGTTCCCGCTAAGGATACCTCAGTTGCAGTTTGTCCCCGGCCTCGATTGGGGTCGTGTGGGTGGCAACCACTCAATGTGTCTCTCTCACATCAATGTTTCTCTCTCTCTCTCTCTCTCTCTCTCTCTCTCTCTCTCTCTCTCCCCCTTCCACTCTATCTGAAGATAAATGCAAGAATGTCCTCGGGTGAGGATAAAAAAAAAAAGAACTTTATAGACAAAAAAGGCAAAAAAAATTTATTACCTCAAAACCAGCATTACAAGAAATGTTAAAGGGACTGCTGTAAAAACAAGAAGTAAAGAAAGAGAAACATAGGTATAGAGGGTAAAAATGCCAACAAATAAGTACCTATCAGTAATAACCTTAAATGTAAATGGACTAAATGCTCCAATAAAAGGATATAGGTAGCTTAATGGGTAAGCAAACATGACCCATATATATGCTGTCTACAAGAGACTCACCTCAGAACAAAAGACTCACACAGGATGAAAGTCAAGGGATGGAAAAATTTTTTCCATGCAAATGGAAATGAAATAAAAAGCCAGGGTGCAATACTCATATCTAACAAAATAGACTTCAAAGTGAAGACCATGACAAAAGACAAAGATGGTCACTACATAATACTAAAGAGTTCAATACATCAAGAGGATATAACCCTGGTAAACATATACACACCCAATATAGG
Organism: Tadarida brasiliensis; assembly: GCA_030848825.1. Lineage (NCBI taxonomy): Eukaryota > Metazoa > Chordata > Mammalia > Chiroptera > Molossidae > Tadarida > Tadarida brasiliensis. Next base: position 54,552,281 of record CM061259.1, on the reverse strand, counting down.
AGCATCCAAATATACAAAAAACTTCTGGAGGACTTTAAGGGAGAGATTGACAACAATACAATCATAGTAGGGGAGTTTAACACCTCACTGAGATCACTGGATAGATCCTCTAGAAAAAAATCAACAAGGAAAGAGCAACCCTAAATGACACATTAGATCATATGGATTTAATTGATGTTTATAGAACATTTCACCCCAAAGTAGCAGAATATACATTCTTCTTAAGTGCCCATGGGATGTTCTCAAATGTAGACCACATGTTAGGACCCAAACTAAGTCTCTACAAGTTCAAGAAGATTGAAATCATATCAAGCATCTTTTGGGATCACAATGACATGAAACTAGAAATAAACACAATAAAAACACTGAAAAACATTCAAACACATGGAGGCTAAATAGCATGTTATTAAACAATGAATGGGTTATCAATGAGATCAAGCAAGAAATAGAAATCTTCCTGGAAACAAAAGGAAGTGAACACACAACAATTCAAAATTGATGGAACACAGCAAAAGCAGTCCTGAGAGGGAAGTTGACAGCTTCACAGGCCTACCTCAAGAAACAAGAACATTTTCTAGTAAACTACCTAACCCTACAACTTAAAGAATTAGAAAGAGAACAAGAAAAACCCAGAGTAAGTTGAAGGAAGAAAATATTAAATACCAGAGCAGAAATAAATGACATAGAGACTACAGAAACAATACGGAAGATCAATGAAACCTAGAGCTGGTTCTTTGAAAATATAAATAAGATTGATGAAACTTTAGCTAGACTAATCAAGAAACAAAGAGAGAGGACCCAAATAAATAAATTCAGAAATGAAAGAGGTGAGGTAACAACTGACACCACAGAAATACAAAGGATTGTAAGAATACTATGAAGAACTATATGCCAACAAATTGGACAACCTAGGCGAAATGGACAAAGTCTTAGATTTATACAGTCTTCCAAAACTCAAATGGCCAAGACATATGAAAAAATGCTCAACATCAGTAATCATTAGAGAGGTGCAAATTAAAAAGGCAATGAGGTATCACCTCACACCTGCCAGAATGGCTACCATCAACAAATCAACAAACAAGTACTGACAAGGTTGTGGAGAAAGGGTACTCTAGTACACTACTGGTGGGAATGCAGACTGGTGTAGCCACTATGGAAAACAGTATGGAGTTTCCTCAAAAAATTAAAAATGGAGCTGCCATTTGACCCAGTGATCCCACTTCTAAGAATATATCCTAAGAAGCCTAAAACACCAATCAGAAAGAGTATATATACCCCTATGTTCATAGCAGCACTATTTACAATCACTAAGATCTGGAAACAGCCCAAGTGTCTATCAAGAGATGAGTGGATAAAAAAGCTGTGGTACATATATACAATAGAATACTATGCAGCTGTAAGAAAGATTTCTTATCCTTTGAGATGACATGGAGGGACCTTGAGAGTATCATGCTAAGCAAAATAAGCCAATCAGAGAAAGACAAATACCACATGATCTCACTTATTTGTGGAATATAATAAACAAGATGGATTGATGAATGAATTAGACCCAGAGACATAGAAAGGAGTATGGTTCAGACTGACAAACCTTAGAGGAGGGGAAAAGGGAGGGATGGATGAGATGAACCAAATAACTTATATGCATGTATGCAAAACCAGTGGACATAGACAACAACCCTGGGTGGGTTGGGGGCAGGATGGGGAAGAGGGTGTCTAGGGGGGGAAAAGGAAGAACATCTGTAACAAAAATAAATCAATAAAAATTGAAAAAAATCAATTAATTTTTATTACAGATGTCTCTCCTTTTCTCCCCATTGACACCTTCCTTCCTACTCCCAACCCCCCCCCCCCACCTTCACTGCACTGTTGTCTGGGTCCATTGGTTATGCATATATATAAACACACACACACACAGACACACACACACACATTTGGTTTATCTCTTCCCATTACTTGGAATTCTTTATCTGAAAAACTGCTTGCCTCCATTTCATTTAGTTCCTTTTTTGGTGTTTTCTCCTTTTCTTTCATTTGGGGGTTCTCTGTCTCACCATTTGTAGCAGTCTGGTAGTTTGGGGCCAGGTGAGGTGCACTCAGACATCTAGGCAGGTTGGAGTGTATCAGATATGATTGCTATGCCTCTCAGTCTTGGTATGGTGGCCTTCTTGTGGGACCCAGTGGAGTAGTCTCCTTGATCTTCTGATCTGAGTGCTCTAGGAATGACACTTGTTTGGGTTATGTGGGCTCTCCTGTTGAATTTGGGTCTTGGTTGCTGTTGTCCATTTGTGAGTGGGCTCAGCTCTCAGGATTGTTGACTGTCTCAACCCTGACCCTGTTGTGATAACTGTTATATAGGTGTTGACAGAACAAAACAAAGCAAAACCTGACCAAGCAAAAAAGAACTCAAAAAATATATCAGCATCATCAATAATAAAAGTGACAGCTTCAACAAAAAGATTAAAAGACAAACAAACAAATAAAACACACACAATACTAGGAAGCCTGAGACCAAAAGAATTATAAGACGAAGGGAAAAACAATGAAAGTAAAGAGGGCCAGGCAAAAGCAGACCAAACCAAAAAGAACTGAAAAAATATCAGCATCAACAATGATAAAAGGAACAGTCTCAACAAAAATATTCAAAGACAAAAAAACAAACAGACACCCCCCACCCCCTGCCACTGAATACTAAGAGGCATGAGACAAAAGAGTTAGAAGAGGGGGAAAAAAAGAATATAAAAGCAAAGAAGACAGAGACAAGAATAGCATAAGTATAAAAAGTAAAAGATATCCAATTTTCCCAACATCATTTATTGAAGAGACTGTCTTGACTCCACTGTATGCTCTTGCCACCTTTGTCAAATATTAATTGAGCATATTGTCTTGGGTCAATTTCTGGGTTCTCTATTCTGTTCCATTGATCTATCTGCCTGTTCTTGTGCCAGTACCAGGCTGTTTTGATTACAGTGGCTTTGTAGTATAACCTGAAATCTGGTAATGTGATCCCTCCTACTTTGTTCTTTTTCAAGATTGCTGTAGCTATTCGTGGTCTATTTTGGTTCCATATAAACTTTTGGAGTGTTTGTTCTAGTTCTGTGAAATATGTCGTTGGTATTTTGATGGGGATTGAATTGAATCTATAGATTGCTTTGAGTAGTAAGGACATTTTAATGATGTTAATTCTTCCAATCCATGAACCAGGTACATGTTTCCACCTTTTTATATCTTCCTCTATTTCTTTTTTCAATGACCTCTAGTTTTCTGTCAAGAGGTCCTTTACTTCTTTGGTTAAGTTTATCCTTATATATCTTAATTTTTTTGCTGCGATGGTAAATGGGATTTTTTTTTAGTTTCTCTTTCTGTGATTTCATCATTGGTGTATAAGACTGCCGTCAATTTTTTGACATTAATTTTGTATCCTGCTACTTTGCCAAGTTCATTTATTAAGTCTAGTAGATTTTTGATGGAATCTTTAGGGTTTTCTATGTACAATATCATGCCATCTTCAAATAATGAATCCATAAAAATTCTAGAAGAAAATGCAGGCAACAAAATTTCAGACAACGGAAGATGGCAGTGGGCAGGACCTGAGGGAGAGTGAGTGCGTGAGAGAGTGAGCTAGTGTGTGAGAGAGTGTGAGTAGACTTGAAGGTGGACTACCAAACTCGTGCACTGCAGAGATGCGGAGCAGCAGGTTCCTGTGCTGTGGACAGTGAGCAGCCAGGTACAGCGGTAAGCGACCCTTCAGGGTGCTTCTCCCTGCACTGCAGGGAGGCCCCACCATTTTGAAAGACCCTGGGTCTTCCCTGGGAGTAGGCAGTGGGAGCAGCTAGGGCCCAGCAACCTGAGCCCACCAGTGCACCTGGCACCCTCGTACCAGTGGACACCCTGTGTCAACACAGACCAGTGCACAGTAGTGGAGCTGCCAAGGTGCCGGTTGTGGAAGCTGCAAATGGCCAGGAGCTCAGCACCATCCCCCACAGTAGCAGCCCGATCAGAGCTGAGATATACCCCCAGCAGCAGAGGCTGGGGAGCAGACATCTATCCCCAGGCAACAGAAGCACACACCAGCAGCAGAGAACCATCCCCAAAAACTACAGCAAAGGCTGAGCAGTAACTAAGCCCTATGGGGCAGCAGCTCTCCACAGCCACCAGCAGCAGAACCTGGGGCTCCACAGAGACCTGTGTGACCCAGCGGCCCACAAGAGCTGTGGGAATCTGGGACTCGAGAGGGACCGATGCAATCCAACCTCCTGTGGAACCTGCAGGGTGCTGTGGCACGAGGGAAGCCTGCGTGACCCAGCAGCCCACAAGATAGGTGTGGAATTGGGTCTCCAAAGGAACTGTGTGGTCCAGCTGCCCGCAGGACTTGCAGGGTGCTGGGGCACCAGAGAAGCCTGCGTGACCCAGCAGCCCACAAGATAAGTGTGGAGTTGGGTCTCCAAAGGAACTGTGTGGTCCAGCCATCAGTAGAACCGGCGGGGTGCTGGGGCACCAAAGAGACCTGCACAACCCAGCTGCCCACAAGATCGGCAGGGAGCCAAGGCTCCAGTGAGACCTGTGCAACACAGCTGCCCAAGGTATGGGCAGGGAGCGTGGCTCCAACAGTGTCTGAGTTATACAGCTACAGGTGGCACCAGTGACCAGCTAGGAACAGAGCTCCAGAGGGGCCCACGTGATCCAGCAGCAGCACCTACCAAGACACACCAATACCAGCCCCCAGTAGTCAATCCTCCAGGATCCACAGCAGGCAAGAGGCGACATGCAACAGAACAGTCTGGGAGGCACAGTAGCCTTATTTGATATACAGTGAGCTGCCTACACATCCAAACATTCCTCACCACGTCTAGAGCTACCAGATGGCTAAAATGGGGAGACAAAGAAACAACACCCAAAGGAAAGAAAAAGAGGAATCACCAGAAAAGGAACTACAGAAAATGGAAGACAGCAACTTGTCATATAAAGAATACAAGGCAATGATTTTAAGGGTACTCAAACAATTTGGTGACAGCTACAAGCAAATTAATAAGAATTATGAAGAGCTCATTGGGAACTATTTCAGCTTAAAAAAAGAATCAGTGACTTTGAAGACTAGGTAGAGAATAACACCCAAATAGAGCAGCAAATGGAAAAAAAAATTTAAAAAGCAGGAGGAAAGTTTAAGGGAGCTGTGGGACAACACAAAACGTAACAACATTCGCATTATAGGGATACCGGAAGGAGAAGAGTCAGAGAAAGGAATAGAGAACCTGTTTGAAGAAATAATGACAGAAAACTTCCCAAAAATGGTGAAGGAAAAAGTCACACAAGTCTAGGAAACACAGAGAGTCCCAAGCAAGATGAACCCCCGAAGACCTACAGCTAGACACATCATAATAAAAATGGCAAACATTAAAGCCAAAAAAAGAATCTTAAAGGAAGCAAGAGAGAGACAGAAAGTTACCTACAAGGGAGCTCCCATTAGACTGTCAGCTGATTTATCAATAGAAATGATGCAGGCCAGAAGGGAGTGCCATGAAGTGTACAAAGTAATGCAAGGCAAGGGTCTGAATCCAAGACTACTTTATCCAGCAAGACTATTATTCAAAATTGAAGGAGAAATGAAGAACTTCACGGATATAAAAAAGCTAAAGGAATTTACCACCACCAAACCAGCACTGCAAGAAATGCTGAAGGGACTGTTGTAAGAAGAAGAAGAAACAGAGAGAGAAAGAGGAACACAGGCATAAAATTAAAATGGCAACTAATAACTATCTATCAATAATTACCTTAAATGTAAATGGCTTAAATGCTTTAATCAGAAGACATAGGGTAGCTGATTGGATAAGAAAACACGACCCATATATATGCTGTCTACAAGAGACCCACCTCACAACAAAAGACTCACACAGGATGAAGTGAAGGGATGGAAAAATGTTTCCAAGCAAATGGAAATGAAAAAAAGCTGGTGTCACAATACTCACATTGGACAAGATAGACTTCAAAAAAAGGGCCATAATAAGAGACAAAGATGGTCACTACATAATAGTAAAAGGATCAATCCAACAAGAGGATATAACCCTGGTAAACATATATGCACCAAACATGGGAGCACCAAAATATATTAAAAAACTTCTGGAGGACTTCAAGGAAAGATCAATAGCAACACGATCATAGTGGGTGACTTTTACATGCCACTGACACCACTGGATAGATCTTCTAGACAAAAAATTAACAAGGACATAGAGTCCTTACAAGGCAAACTAGTTCAGTTGGACTTCATTGATATTTACAGAACATTTCACCCCAAAGCTGCAGAATATACATTCTTCTCAAGTACACATAGGACATTCTCAAAGATAGACCACATGTTAGGACACAAAGCAAGTCTCTACAATTCAAAACAATTGAAATCATATCAAACATCTTCTCAGATCACAGTGGCATGAAACTAGAACTCAATTACAGTGAAAACACACAAAAGCATTCAAACACTTGGAGGCTAAATAGCATGCTATTAAACAATGAATGGGTTACTAACGAGATCAAGGAAGAAATTAAAATTTTCCTGGAAACCAATGAAAATGAACACACAACAACACAAAATCTATGGGATGCAGCGAAAGCAGTCCTGAGAGGGAAGTTCATAGCACTACAGGCCTACCTCAAGAAACAAGAAAAATTTTGAATTGACATTTTCTAACCCTACAATGTAAAGAACTAGAAAGTAAACAAAAAGAAAAACCCAGAGCTAGTAGGAGGAAGGAAATAGTAAAGGTCAGAGCAGAAATAAACGACATAGAGACTAAAAAAAAAATTCAAAAGAGCAATGAAACAAAAAGCTGGTTCTTTGAAAAGGTAAACAAGATCGATGGAACTTTAGCCAGACTCACCAAGAAACAAAAAGAGAGGAACCAAATTAACAAAATCAGAAATGAAAGAGGAGAAGTAACAAATGAAACCACAGACATTCAAAGGATCATCGAAACATACTATGAACAATTATACACCAACAAATTGCACAACCTAGAAGAAATGAGCAAATTTCTAGAAACACACAATCTCCCAATACTGAACCAGGAAGAGATAGAAAACTTGAACAGACCAATAACAACAAAGGAAATTAAAGATGTAATTGAAGAAACTCCCAACAAACAAAAGCCCAGGCCCAGATGACTTCACGGGGGAGTTTTACCGAATATTCAAAGAAGATTTAATACCCATTCTCCTCAAACTATTCCAAAAAAATCCAAGAAGACGGAACACTTCCAAACTCATTTTATGAAGCCAGCATAATCCTAATTCAAAACCGGATAAAGACACTACAAAGAAAGAAAACTACAGGCCTATATCCCTGAACATAGATGCCAAAATCCTTAACAAAATATTAGCAAACCAGATCCATCAATACATCAAAAAAATTATTCATCATGACCAAGTGAGTTTCATCCCAGGAATGCAAGGATGGTACAATATTCGCAAACCAATAAATGTGATACACCACATAAAAAAAAAAAGAAAGATAAAAACCACATGATCATATCAATAGACACTGAAAAAGCATTCGACAAAATCCAGCACCCATTTGTGATAAAAACGCTCAGCAATGTGGGAATAGAGGGTCCATATCTCAACATAATAAAGGCTATATATGAAAAACCTACAGCCAATATCATACTCAATGGGCAAAAACTTAAAGCATTCCCCTTAAGAAGAGGAACAAGATGCCCACTTTCACCACTCTTATTTAACATAGTACTGCAAGTCTTAGCCACAGCAATTAGACATGAAGAAAAAATAAAGGGGATTCAAATTGGAAAGGAAGAAGTGAAACTGTCATTATTTGCAGATGACATGATATTGTACATAGAAAACTCTAAAGACTCCATCAAAAATCTACTAGACTTAATAAATGAATTTGGCAAAGTAGCAGAATACAAAATTAATGTCAAAAAACTGATGGCAGTCTTATACACCAATGATGAAATCACAGAAAGAGAAACTAAAAAAAATCCCATTTACCATCACAGCAAAAAAAATTTAAGATATCTAGAGATAAACTTAACCAAAGAAGTAAAGGACCTCTTGACAGAAAACTAGAGGTCATTGAAAAAAGAAATAGAGGAAGATATAAAAAGGTGGAAACATATACTTGGTTCATGGATTGGAAGAATTAACATCATTAAAATGTCCTTACTACTCAAAGCAATCTATAGATTCAATTCAATCCTCATCAAAATACCAACGACATATTTCACAGAACTAGAACAAACACTCCAAAAGTTTATATGGAACCAAAATAGACCACGAATAGCTACAGCAATCTTGAAAAAGAAGACCAAAGTAGGAGGGATCACATTACCAGATTTCAGGTTATACTACAAAGCCACTGTAATCAAAACAGCCTGGTACTGGCACAAGAACAGGCACATAGATCAATGGAACAGAATAGAAAACCCAGAAATTGACCCAAGACAATATGCTCAATTAATATTTGACAAAGGTGGCAAGAGCATACAGTGGAGTCAAGACAGTCTTTTCAGTAAATGGTGTTGGTAAAATTGGACAGCTACTTGCAAAAAAAAGTGAAGCTTGATCACCAACTTACAGCATACAAGAGAATAAACTCAAAATGGATAAAAGACTTAAATGTGACTCGTGAATCCATAAACATTCTAGAAGAAAATGCAGGCAACAAAATTTCAGACATCATATGCAGCAAAATTTTCACTGATACAACACTTAAGGCAAGAGAAACAAAGGAAAAAATGAACACATGGGACTACATCAAACTGAAAAGCTTCTGCACAGCAAAAGAAACAACCATCAAAACGGGAAGGGATCCCACTGTTTTGGACACCATCATCGCCAATGATGCATCAGATAAGGGGTTAATTTCAAAAGTATATAGAGTGCTCATGCATCTCAAGAAAAGGAAGACAAAGAACCCAATTAAAAAATGGGCAGAGGATCTAAATAGACACCTCTCCAAACGGGACATACAAATGGCCAAGAGACATATGAAAAAATGCTCAATGTCACTAATCATCAGAGAGATGCAAATTAAAACAACTATGAGGTATCACTTCACACCTGTCATAATGGCTGCCATCAATAAATCATCAAACAACAAGTGTTGGCCAGGGTGTGCAGAAAAGGGGACTCTAGCACACTGCTGGTTGGAATGCAGACTGGTACAGTCACTGTGGAAAACACTATGGTGTTACTTCAAAAAGTTAAAAATTGAACTGCCATTTGACCCAGTGATCCCACTCCTTGGAATATACCCTAAGAAGCCTGAAACACCAATCAGAAAGAATACATGTACCCCCATGTTCATAGCAGCACTATTTACAATAGCTAAGATCTGGAAACAGCCCAAGTGTCTATCAGTAGATGAATGGATAAAAAAGCTGTGGTACATATACACAATGGAGTACTATGCAGCTGTAAGAAAGAAAGATCTCTTATCCTTTGAGACGACATGGGAGGACCTGGAAACTATTATCCTAAACGAAACATGCCAAGCAGAGAAAGACAAATATCATATGATCTGACTTTTTTCTGGAGTATAATGAACATAACAGTCTGAGGAACAGGGTAGTCCCAGAGATGTGGAAGTAGGGTACAGACTGACACCCCTCAGAAGAGGGGGTGGGGGGAGGGAAGAGATAAACCACAGAAGTTATGCGCATGTATGCATAACTGATGGACATGGACAACAAAGCTGGGGATGGGGTGGGGGGATGGGGAGGAGGGTGTCTGTGGGGGAAATAGGAGAAAAATCTGTAACAAAAACAAATTAATAAAAAAATAATTAAAATACACACTAATTAAAAAAAGGTAGATAGAAAATAATGAATGAAATAATAATAATAATTTTAGAAAGTAATAATGACATTCTGCATCTTCTCCTGTCCTCTCCATGCTCCCACTTGCAGTATTTTTAATCAGCTATTTTCAGATGGTTTTTCAAGTTGAATATTCTTTGGTTTAACCTCAAGTCCAGTCCTGTGCTAGGAGCAAGTTGATGGGACTTCCTTAGGCTTCAGCAATCTTGCCTCCTTCCCTATTTCTCCTTTAATTTTAAATGATAGCCATATTGGGTAAAGTAGCCTTGGTTGTAGGTCCCTGTTTTCATGACTTTAAATATTTCATGCTGATCCCTTCTGGCCTCAAGTGTTTCTGTTGATAAATCAGCTGACAGCCTTATGGGTTCTTTTTTGTAGGTAACTAATTTATTTCCCTGCACTTTTAAGATTCTCTGTTTGTCTTCAATCTTTGGCATTTTAATTATGATTTGTCTTGGTGTGGGCCTCTTTGGGTTCATCTTGATTAGGACTCTTTGTGCTCCCTGACTTGTGTGGCATTTTCTTTCACCAGGTTAGTAAAGTTTTCAGCCATTGTTTTTTTCAAAGAGGTTCTTGATCATTTGCTCACTCTTTTCTCCTTCTGGTACCTCTATGATGCAGGCACTGTTACTCTTGATGTTGTCCCAGAAATTCCTTAGACTTTCCTCATCAAAAAAAATTTTTTTCCTTTTCTTTGTTATTCTACTTGGGTGCTTACTGTTTTCTTGTCCTCCAAACTTCTGAGTCAATCCTCTGCTTCATCTAACCTGTTGTTGATTCCTTCTAGTGTATTTTTCACTTCTGATTGGTTCTTTTTTTATGGTTTCTGTGTCCTTTTTAATGCTTAGTATCTTTTTGTTTAAGTTCTCATTGAGATCATCCATTCTTCCCCTAAGATCCTTGAGCCTTGTTATAACCAATGTTTTAAACTTTATACCTGGTATTTTTTGGCTGCTTTCACTTCATTTAACTCTTTTTTTTTTGGGGGGGGGGGGTATTTCTCTTGTTCTTTCATTTGGGGCCCATTTCTTTGTCTCCACATTTTGTCTCTGTGTATTAAGTAGATCTGCTATAACTCCTAAACTTGTTGTGATAGCTGTATGATGAGGTGTCTTGGACTTAGTGGCACAATCTTCCAGGTCACCTGAGCTCTGTGCTCCAGGAATGTTTCTTTTGGGTTATGTATACCTTCCTGTTGTTGTTGAGTCTTGAATGCTGTTGTCCCTTTTGTAGGTAGAGTTAACCCTTTAGGCTGGCTGACTAAAAGGGTAAACCTCAATAACCATGTATGAGATGCCGAGCATAGGCTGCTCCAAAGGTGGAGTTGCTCCCAGCTGGGTCTGGTGCCTGCTGGAATCCCCCTTGGGTTTGCCACTTATGTGGCTAGTTGGGTAGAGCTCTGGTGTGGTCTGAAGCCCACCACTAGTTGTGTTGGTTCTGGGTCCATGTGGGCAGAATTCAGGTACAGATCAATGTTATATGTTGGGTGTAATTGACCTTGGGCTACCAGTTTGGAGCTACATGCTGTTCACTGTTTGTGGCTGCATCTACTGGACCTGAGTATGTGTGGGAGGGGCCGATCTGTGTATAAGGGTCAGCTTCTTTCAGCTTAGAGCTGATGGCATATCTGTGAAGGCCCAAGGCTCCTTAAGGTGCACCTCCACCTGTCAGCTACTCTGCCTCTCCCTGAGGTTGCCTAGTATTTCTCCAGAGCCTTCTGAATAAATACTGTAGAGTGGGCCCAGGATGGCTATGAACCAAAGACCCTACCACAGTTTATGAGCTTGGTAGGGCAGGGCAAGTAGGGTTGAGGAACAAGGCTAGTGGGTCCCTTATTTGGGTCGTCATACAGTCAAGCACTCAATGAGAAAGAATCAATCCTGACTCCAGAGCCAAACCACTCAGTCTCTGCTAGATTCCCCAAGTGTAATTCCCCCAGGAGTGGCATGCTGCAGGTTCAGGTTGGGTGCAGCCAGCTATCCCCTCTGCAGGAGAAGCTCAACCTCCCCAGGTTTAGGAGGACAGATACAAAGAGTCTCTCATTCAGGTGATGCTGGCTTAGCCCAAAGAAGGGGGCTAAGTACTTTGTTGCAGTCGCAGACAATAGCCCCTAAGGGACTTACACTTTGAATGTCCCAGCTCTGAGCCATTCTCCATTCCCCTGTGGAACTGAGGCCAGCAGGGTAGGGTATCTGGGACTTGGCAAGACTGATTCAAACAGTCTTCTTTTGGGGGTGGTGCTCACAAGCCTGTGTGTGTGTGGTGAGGGCAGGCACTTCTTCCCCTTCCTAAGATAGTGCAGGCTGAGGTCACAGTGGAGATAGAAATGGCCCACACCCAATGGTGATGTAGCCACATACCCCAGCACCTGCCCACTTGGTTCCTGGAGAAAAGCTTCCTGTAGAGACATGCTCCAAAAGTCCCAGCTGTGTGGCACGCTGATCCCCCTGTACAGCCAAACTCAGCAGGACAGGCCAGCTGAGTGATTCAACAGGTGGGAAAAGGGCACTGGCTGTCCACTTGAGGTGGGAAAGACCAGCTTCCTTTCCAAAGCTGCACAGTTTAGTCTCCGTCTGAGTCTTTGTCAAAAGCCTCCTCAGAAAAAGAGGGTCCCAAAAGTCACTGCAGGGTGTAGTCAACAGACTCCTCTGCAGGACCCAAGTATGGCAGAGTGGCCTCACCAGTCAGGGACCAGGCAGTGCACTCTCCAGGCTGGAGCTATAATAATAAGGGTATCTGTTTTTGTGAAAGTGGCATCTGGGTCTCCCAGGCAGACTGAATCCCCACTGATTTTCACCACCAGAAGCCATGAGGGCTCTTTTTCCCATGTCTGTTGCTGTGGGTTGGAGATCCCTGTGGGGGGTTGAGACCCCATGCTTCTGTGGTAAGGGAGTTTTGCAGCCATGATATCCCTCCAGCTTCTCAACCACTGAACCTAGGATCAGGAGCTATCCCTTTCTACATCTCTGCCCTTCTTACCAGTCTCTATGTGACTTCTTCTATATATCCTTGGTTATATTATTTCAGTTCAGCTAGCCATCAGTTGGTTAGTCAGGTTGATTGCCCTAAATTTAACTGTAAATTCAGTTTGGGTCCAGGAGCAGGTGAGTGTAGCTTCAACTTACTCTGGAGCCATCTTGGAATCTGTACCACAGCTTTTTCATCCACTTGTCTAGTGATGGGCACTTGGGTTTCTTCCATAAATTGACTATTGTAAATAATGCTGCAATGAACATGGGGGTGCATATATTCTTTCAAATTGGTTACTTGGTTTCTTCAGATATATACCCAGAAGTAGAATTGTTGGGTCATTAGGCAATTCTATTTTTAATTTTTTGAGGGAACTCCATACTGTTTTCCACAGTGGCTGCACCAATCTGCCTTCTCACCAACAGTGCATAAGGGTTCTCTTTCTCCACATCCTCACTAATACTTCTTGTTTGTGGATTTATTGATGGTGATAGCTATTCTGATAGGTGTGAGGTGATAGCTCATTTCAGTTTTAATTTGCATTTCTCTGATAATTATAGACATTGAGCATAATTTTGTATGTCTGTTGGCCATCTGTATGTTTTTATTTTGTTTGGAGAAGTGTCTATTTTGTTCTTCTGCCCATTTTTTAATTGGATTGTTTGTGTTTTGGTGTTGAGTTGTATACATTCTTTAGAAATTTTGGACATTAACCCATCATTGGATGTATCATTGGTGAATATATATTCTGCCACTCAGTGGTGTGTCTTTTCATTTTGTTGATGGTTTTCCTTGCTGTGCAAATCTTTATAGTTTGATGTAGTACCATTTGTTTATTTTTCTTTTGTTTTCTGTACCCAAGGAGATACATCAGAAAAAATATTACTAAGATAAAATTTAAAGATTTTACTACTTATGTTTTCTTCTAGAATTTTTATGGTATTCAGTCTTATATTTAAGTCTTTAATCCATCTTGAGTTTATTCTTGTATATGGTGTAAGAAGATGGTCTAGAAATAAATCCATGCTTATATAGTCAATTAATATTTGACAAAGGTGGCAAGAACATACAATAGGGTAAAGACAGTCTATTAAATAAATGGTGTTGGGAAAATTGGACAGAAACATATAAAAAAAAATGAAACTAGATGAATTATTTTTAACCATTTGTTTTGCACCCAAATCACTTCCTTTGTGCTCTGCCATAAATGAGCCAGTTCTCCTGATGGTCTCTCCTTGGATTATCCTGTTGTTCCTTAGATTTTAGGTTACTTTACTGTGCTTTTACTTCAGCTGCTCCATGGCTTTAAGAAAATTAATGTAGTTGATACAGATTTTTATTATTGTTAGGTTGGGAGAAATACTCATTTCCATTTTTTATTTGCTAGGCTGAGAAGTTCAGATCTCTATTTTCTCCTAATATTTTAATAATTTTGTTTTATTGCTAATTTTTAGATTTTTAAATCCATCACCCTAAAACCATGCAAATTTATGGTATTATAAGTTATATATTCACAAAATTAGTTTTGTATGGAGGAAAAGGCATTTTCTACACATGTAAGAATATATAAGGGTTTATATTACTACATTAATAACTAATTAATATACTTATTTACTTTTATGTTACCTTTTATTTACAATTTTTATTTATTTTATTATTTTTTTTTTAACTTTTTTTTTTTTTTATTTACTTATGTTACAGATGATTCTCCTTTTTTTTCCCCCATGGACACCCCCCTCCCCCTCCCTCCCTGTCCCATCCCCGTTTTGTTGTCCATGTCCATTGGTTATGAGTACATGCGTACGAGTTCTGTGTTCATCGCTCCCCTCCCCCGCCCCCTCTTCTGGGAGATGTCAGCCTGTACCCCACTTCCACGTCTCCGGGACTACCCTGCTCCTCACACTGTTATGTTCATTATATTCCAGAAATAAGTGAGATCATATGATGTTTGTCTTTCTCTGCTTGGCTTGTTTCACTTAGGATAATAGTTTCCAGGTCCTCCCATGTTGACGCAAAGGATAAGAGATCGTTCTTTCTTAAAGCTGCATAGTACTCCATTGTGTATATGTACCAGAGCTTTTTTATCCATTCGTCTACTGATGGACATTTGGGCTGTTTCCAGATCTTAGCTATTGTAAATAGCGCTGCTATGAACATGGGGGTACATGTATTCTTTCTGATTGGTGTTTCAGGCTTCTTCGGGTATATTCCTAGGAGTGGGATCACTGGGTCAAATGGTAATTCAATTTTTAATTTTTTGAGGTAGCACCATAGTGTTTTCCATAGTGGCTGCACCAGTCTGCACTCCCACCAGCAGTGTACTAGAGTCCCCTTTTCTCCACACCCTCGCCAACACTTGTTGTTTGATGCTTTGTTGATGGCGGCTATTCTGACAGGTGTGAGGTGATACCTCATTGTTGTTTTAATTTGCATCTCTCTGATGATTAGTGAAGTTGAGCATTTCTTCATATGTCTCTTGGCCGTTTGTATGTCCTGTTTGGAGAGGTATCTATTTAGTTCCTCTGCCCATTTTTTAATTGGGTTCTTTGTCTTCCTTTTGTTGAGATGTATGAGCACTCTATAAATTTTGGAAATTAGTCCCTTATCTGAAGAGAATTTGGTATGATATGGTAAGCACTCATATACCCTTCATCTAGAGTCAACAATTACATAGAGTTACACTAAAATTCTTTCTTTCTTTTTTTATTCACTTTATTTCTCCATCTCTAGATTATATTTGTTTTTATACATTTATTTCTCCACAGTCACATTGTTTTTGGAGTTTTAGAAATAGCGTCAGGCCAGACTGGAATATGAATGGGACCTGAAGACTTTGAAGAGGAACAGCAGCAGCTTCAGCTGAGACCTGAATTTGAAGCTATATGTAAACACAGGAAAATGAATCCTGTGACTAAGGTAGATTAGGAAACTGAAATGGGCATCATATCTCTATAGACTCGCTAATGTAGGTTGTGTCTCAAATAGTGATTATATTTTAATTTACCTTAAAAATATTCTCCAACATACAATCATATAAACTTCTTTACTTTTATGATATATTTCAAACATATACAAAAGTAGATAAAAAAGTATAATTAACCCCAGGATGAACCCATCATCCAGCTTCCATTAATATTAATTCATGGACAAACTTCCTTTTTTTATTGTTGAATGTATTACAGATGCCCTCATTTTTTCCCCATTGACCTCCTCCTCCCCACTCTCACCCCTTCCTGCTTTCCCCAACCTAATGTCTGTGTCCATTGGTTGTGCATATATGCATATAAGTTCTTTGGTTTATCTCTTCCCACTCTTCTCACCCCCCATCCCTCTGAGGTTTGTTAGTCTGTTCCCTACTTCCATGACTCTGGATCTCTTTTGGTCAACAGCTTATTTTGTTCATCATGTCTCCTAAATAAGTGATAGCATATAGTACTTGTCTTTCTCTGACTGGCTTATTTCACTCAGCATGATATTCTCCAGGTCCTTCCATGTCGTCTCAAAGGGTAAGAGATCTTTCTTACAGCTGCATAATATTCCATTGTGTAAATGTACCACAGCTTTTTTTAATCCACTTATCTACTGATGGACACTTGGGCTGTTTCCAGATCTTAGCTATTGCAAATAGCATTGCTTTGAACATAGGGTTGCATATATTCTTTCTGATTGGTGTTTCAGGCTTCTTAGGGTATATTCCTAGAAGTGGGATCACTGGGGTCAAACGAAAATTCAACTTTTAATTTTTTGAGGAAACACCATATTGTTTTCCATAGTGGCTGCACCAGTCTGCATTCCCACCAGCAGTGTACTAGAGTCCCCTTTTCTCCACACCCTTGCCAGCACTTGCTGTTTGATGATTTGTTGATGGCAGCCATTCTGGCAGGTGTGAGGTGATACCTCATTGTCATTTTAATTTGCATCTCTCTGATGATTAGTGACACTGAACATTTTTTCATATGTCTCTTGGCCATTTGTATGTCCTGTTTGGAGAGGTGTCTATTTAGGTCCTCTGCCCATTTTTTTTTTTGTTTTTGTTTTTGGTATGTGCTCCTAGCGGGAACTGAACCCAGGACTCTCTGGTCCGCATGCCGACACTCCAACCTCTGAGCCAAACCAGCCAGGGCCTCTGCCCATTTTTAAATTGGTTTTTTTGTCTTCCTTTTGTTGAGTTGTATGAGTACTCTATATATTTTGGAAATTAACCCCTTATCTGATGTATCATTGACAATTATGCTCTCCCATATAGTGGGTTCCCTTTACATTTTGATGGTTGTTTCTTTTGCTGTGCAGAAGTTTTTTGGTTTGATATAGTCCCATGTATTAATGTTTTCATTTGTTTCTCTTGCCTTATGGTGTGAGTTGGTGGTCTAGTTTCATTTTTTTGCATGCAGCTGTCCATTTTTTCCAACACCATTTATTGAAGAGACTGTCTTTTCTCCATTATATGCCTTTGTGTTTTTTTGTCAAATATTAATTGTGCATACTGTCTTGGGTTGATATCTGTGTTCTCTGTTCTGTTCCATTGATCTATATGCCTGTTCTTGTGCCAGTACTCGGCTGTTTTGATTACGATGGCTTTGTAATATAACTTGATATCTGGTATTGGGATCCCTCCAACTTTCTTCTTCTTTTTCAAGATTGCTGTGGCTATTAGGGGTCTTTTGCGGTTCCATGTAAACTTTTGGAGTATTTGTTCTAGATCTGTGAAATATGCCATTGGTACTTTAATAGGGATTACTGAATCTGTATATTGTTTTAGGTAGTATGGACATTTTAATGATGTTGATTTTTCCAACCCATGAACATGGTATATGTTTCCACTCTTTGTATATCTTCCTCTATTTCTTTTTTCAATGTCCTGTAGTTTTCTGAGAACAGGTCTTTTACCTCCTTGGTTAAATTTATTCCTAGGTATTTTATTTGTTTTTTGTTGCATTGGTAAATGGGATTTTTTTTTTTTTTTTTAGTTTCCCTTTCTAAGTGTTCATTATTGGTGTATAAGAATGCCATCGATTTCTGGATGTTACTTTTGTATCCTGCTACTTGGTCAAATTCATTTATTAAATCTAGTAGATTTTTGATGGAGTCTTTAGGGTTTTCTATGTACAATATCATGTCATCTGTGAATAATGACAGTTTCATTTCTTTCTTTCCAATTTGGATCCCTTTTATTTTTTCTTCTAGTCTAATTGCTGTGGCTAAGACTTCTAGTACTATGTTAATTAAGAGTGGTGAAAGTGGGCATCCCTGTATTGTTTCTGTTCTTTTTTTTTATTAATTTATTTTTGTTACAGATGTTTCTCCTTTTTTCCCCATTGACACCCTCCTCCCCATACCCCCCACCCCATCCCCAGCTTTGTTGTCCATGTCCATTGGTTATGTGTACATGCGTATAAGTTCTGTGGTTTATCTCTTCCCTCCCCCCCACCCCCTCTTCTGAGGGTTGTCAGTTTGTACCCTACTTCCACGTCTCTGGGTCTACCCTGATCCTCAGACTGTTATGTTCATTATATTCCAGAAATAAGTAAGATCATGTGATATTTGTCTTTCTCTGCTTGGCATGTTTCACTTAGGATAATACTCTCCAGGTCCCTTCATGTCATATCAAATGATAAGAGATCTTTCTTTCTTACAGCTGCATAGTACTCCATTGTGTATATGTACCATAGCTTTTTTATCCATTCGTCTACTGATGGACACTTGGGCTGTTTCCAGATCTTAGCTATTGTAAATAGTGCTGCTATGAACATGGGGATACATATATTCTTTCTGATTGGTGTTTCAGACTTCTGTTCCCGTTCTTAAGGAAAATACTTTTATTTTTTTGCCCATTGAGTATGATGTTGGCTGTAGATTTTTCACATATGGCTTTTATTGTGTTGAGCTATGATCTCTCTATTCCCAGTTTGCTGAGTGTTTTTATCAGAAATGGGTGATGGATTTTGTCCAATGCTTTTTCAGCATCTATTGATATGCTCATATGATTTTTATCTTTCATTTTGTGTATGTGGTGTATTACATTTATTGATTTGTGAATATTGCACCAACTTTGCATTCCTGGGTGACTCCCACTTGGTCATGGTGAATATATTTTTTAATATATATATGTGGATCTGATTTGCTAATATTTTGTTGAGGGTTTTGGCATCTATGTTCATCAGGGATATTATTAGCCTGTAGTTTTCTTTCTTTGTAGTGTTTTTATCTGGTTTTGGAATTAGGATCATGCTGGCCTCCGAAAAAGAGTTTGGAAGTCTTCCTTCTTAAATTTTTTGGAATAGTTTGAGGAGAATGGGTGTTAGTTCTTCTTTGAATGTTTGGTAGAACTCCCTGTGAAGCTATCTGGACTTGGGCTTTTGTTTGCTGGGTATTTATTGATTACAGTTTCAATTTTTTTAGTTGTTATTGGTCTGTTCAAGTTTTGTGACTTTTACCAGTTCAGTTTTGGGAAACTATGTGATTCTAGAAATGTGTCCATTTCACCGAGGTTGTAAAATTTGTTGGTGTGTAGTATTTTTAAGTGATCCTTTGTATTTCTGTGGCGTGAGTTGTTACTTCTCCTCTTTCATTTCTGATTTTTTAAATTTGGGTCCTCTCTCTTTGTTTCTTGGTGAGTCTGGCTAAAGGCTCAGCATAGGAACCCAGGCCTCAGCTTTTACAGCTCAGTGCTCAGAGTCATGGAACCCCACTCTGAGAGCCAGTTCCATAACTCATAGCTTTGAGAGGCTCTTGTCTGCCTACTGGCTGGAAGGTAGTCTCTGGCTGTTAATGAGCCTCAGGTTGCTCTTCTCTGGGAAGGGTGGAGTTAAATTCTGAGGGGTTGGGAAGTTGCTTCTCCCCCAGGCTAAAGCTCCCATGATGTGAAGGGGCTTCTTGTGGAAGATGGCTACTGTCATGTGGGGGAATGACTCAGCATAGAACTCCTGATGGCATCCTTCCCAGCTCTCTCCCCAGTGTCACAACTCCTGACCCTCCTCACACCCCTCCAGTGCAGTCTTCCCTCCCTCTGCTGGAGCCCAAGATGAGTGGCTGTATCTGTAATTTAGTGCACTGGCCCTTCAGGGAAGTGTCAGTGTTCCCAGTGCCTCTCCCTGCCGGACAGAACCTCTGCTCTGGTGATTTGTTATGTGGGTGCTTTCTCTGTTCCACCACTCTGTGCTGGGGAGCCAGCTTAAGTTTAAACCCCCAACTTATCAGAGGGAGCTTCTAACACCTAAGATAGCCCTCAGCTGCTGCCTGTGGGAACCTAGCCAGCCCTCTCATGCCTCTGCACCTCCTACCAATCTCTATTTGAGGTCCTCTTTTCATCCCTGGTTATAAGGGTTCTCTCCAGCTACTCTTCAGTTGTTTTTCCAGATGAGTTGTCTTTATTTTAGTTGTAATTCCAGTTTGGTCCTGGGAGATGATCTGTGTATCTTCCATTCACTCCTCTGCCCATTTTCCCTCTCCCTAAAATTATTTCTTAATGTATATATACACACATAACATTTCCATCAATAAATGACTATGGATGTGTTCCAATAGAACTTTATTTATAAAAGTAGGCAAATGCCTGGATTTAACTTGCATGTTATAGGTTTACAACCCTTGGTCTGAAGGATGGTTTAGATTTAGGTTAGAGTGATTTGTCAATAATTCTTTATTTACCACACATAGGATGTTGTAACTTCATGTCTTACCAGGAAATACATAATGTTAGGTTACCCACTATTGACAATTTTAAGCTGATCATTAAGTTCAGATTGTGACTGTCATATCTCCCTGTTGTAAATGTGCACTTTGTCCCTTGTAATTAATCAGTAATCTGTGAAGTGATTTTTGGCACTATGGGACTAGATTGATCTCCAACAGGCTTTCACATTATGTTTTAGTGTCCATTTACTTGATATTGAAAAATTATGATTTTCTAATTTTATCTTGACTTTCATAATTACTGGCTGATATTTTTAGGTATCACTATGGACTCATAAATATTTTTAATATTATAACCATTTACAGTAATTTTCCATGATGTTTAAATTATACAAATGTTCTCTGTGGAAATCCACAGGGAATTTCAGGTGTAATTGCTGTGGAATTAGATCTTGCCTTGATCACATGCTGAGCATGGAATAATATGTATAAATACAACTTACACAATGTATTGTAGTAATATACACATTTTCCATAGCTAAATTTGTAAAATGTAAGGATGTAGAGATTCTATTGATTTTACACTAACTTTTTTTTACATATACGCTTTGTGAAATCAGGAACTGCATTTGTCTTGATCTGTTTGCCCATGTGAGTAAGAAAAATAATTTTGAATGAAAAATTAGTATGTCTATACAAATGAATAGTGAAGAAGTCAAGACATGTACGTAGGGAGACCAAATACAGGTATTTTACTCAACATTAGTTTTCTCTTATGTTATAAGAAAGACATTTGAGGACAGTTTTCCTTGTTATATATATATATTTAATTTGAGAAACACCCTTAGACAAAAACAGGTTGAAGTGGAGGGCTTACCCCAAAACAACTGAGGAACTTGGTCATAACTCATTAACTGTGCTGGGAGTGAGCTGAGAATGCTGTGTGGACCAGAAAATCCCAATTCTCCAGCAACTGAATGCCAAACATTTTCTGCATACTTTCTCCCACAATGGTGCCATGAATAGTTACTTGTAACAGACACAAAAAATGTATTTTATATACTTTTTGCCCAAAGGATGACAGTTCAGTGTTTTTCTCATTTTCCAGGAAACAGGATTATCTGGTTTAGTTGTTAATTTAATTCTCCTGAGAAAGAAGGGGTAAACATGATACTGTGTTAAAAGTGCAATACTTGTAGTCTGAAAACAATGAAAAATTGTCAAAATAAGTAAAAGAATCTAAAGAAATGGAAAAATATTGCATGTTAATAGATCAAAAGACTTAATATAGTTAAGATGGCAGTACCTCCACACTGATCTACAGATTCAACACAATTCCATCAATATCTCAGTTAAAATTTTCCCAGAAATTAACAAGCACATCTTAAAATTAATATGAGATTTCAAAGGATCCAAAATAGCTGAAAAAAAAATCTTGAAAATGAAGAACAAATTTATGGAGTCAATCCCCAATTTCAAACCTGCTACAAACCATAATAATCAAGATAGATGATGGAAAGGAGTTAAGTGTTCAAACATAAAACCTGATATTTATAGTGAATTAATTTTGACAAGTATGTCAGAAAAATTCATTGATGGAAAGAAAAATCTTTTCAATAAATTATGACATGACAACTAGATATCCACATGTAAAAGAATGTGCACTCATACTATAGTAAAAACTTTAAACCATTAAAAAATAATTCCAAATAAATTATATACCTAAATGTATTAACTAAAACTATAAATGTTTTAAAAGAAAACACGTATATATCTTATGGGTGTTAGGCAATTCTTTTAAAAATATGATACCGAGAGGGACAGGCAAAAATGGGGGTGCAGTGAATGGAAGCTACACAGACGATCTCCAGGACCAAACGGGAATTGCAACTAAAATAAAGACAAATCATTGGGAAAAAGCAACAGAAAAGCAGTGGGAGAGGACCATACAACCAGGGACACTGAATGAGTCTGGTAGGATCTGTGGAGGCACATGAGGGTGGCAGGCTGGGAGCCCACGGACAGCAGCGGCCTTAGCTGTGAGCAGTGGTGGTGCCCGCCCCAGGGTTAAGAGCCCAAGCTGCTCCACAGCACAGAGGGCCAGGACAGAGGCTAATTAGCTACAGCCACTCAGCTGGGGCTGCAGCAGAGGGAGGGCAGACTGGACTGGAACTCTGTGGGGACACCTGGGATTTGGAGGGCGCTCAGAGTTTGTGCTGAGCCCCAGCCACAAAGGACGGTGGTGGCCAGCTAGCTCCTTCCCGGTTACACAGAACAGCAGCAAAGTTGGCTCCTTCCTGGAGCTGTGGCAGCCCCCCTTCAAAGATCCCCAGGTGAGGTAAAGAAATGCAAATTGAGGCTCATTAACAACCAGCATTGGCCGCACCCTCTGGAAATCCTCTTACACTATAAACACCTGAGGGAGTTTCTCATTCAACTGAGATGCTAAGGCTTTTCGAGTAACTGAGGCTAATAGCCTCCAGGCAAAAAGCTAGAGCATAACTGAACCTTTCCTGAGCTGGCAAATCTACCCAGGAAAGTGAGACTTGACAGTGGTATTTAAGGAGGGCCCTCCACGCTCATCCAAACCCAGTAGAGGGAGCCACAAATAGCAGAACACCAACACCCACAGGGAAAATTTGGCAGGCTCCAAAACCCACTGGGATAGCAAAAATGGTGAAACAAAGAAACAGATCCCAAATGAAAGAACAAGAGAACTCTACCGAAGATGAGATAAATAAAATGCAGTTAAGTAAAATATCAGAGGTAGAGTTCAGAGCCATGATCTTGAGCAAAATAAACAGCATGAGTAAGGACATCAACACCATGAAAACCAACCAAGTGGAAATAAAGAATGACATAGCAGAAATAAAGAACATATTGGAAGGACTGACCAGCAGAGTAGAGGAAGAGGAGGACCGGGCCAGTGAATTAGAAGACAGAGTAGAAAAATCAATCAATCAGAAAACCAAAAGGAAAAAAAAATAAAAAACAGGAAGATAGCTTAAGAGAACTGTGGGGCAACTGGAAACATAAAAACATTTGCATCATAGGAGTCCCTGAAGAAGAAAATGAGCAAGGGTTAGAGAATATATTTGAAGAAATAGTGACAGAAAACTTTCCTAACCTGGTGAAGGAAGAAGGCATTCAAGTTCAAGAAGCACAGAGAGCCCCAAGTAAGAAGAACCCAAACAGGCCCACACCAAGACACATAATAAATAAAATGCCAAAAATTAAAGACAAAGAGAGAATCCTAAAGGCAGCAAGAGATAAGCAACAGATTACCTACAAAGGAACCCCCATAAGGCTATCAGCTGACTTCTCAACAGGAACACTATAGGCCAGAAGGGAATGGCATGAAGTAATCAAGGTCATGAAAAACAAGGATCTGAATCCAAGACTACTCTATCCAGCAAGGCTATCATTCAAAATAGAAGTCAAATAAAGAGCTTCCCAGACAAAAAAAGGCTAAGGGAATACATTAGCACCAAACCAGCACTTCAAGAAATGTTAAAAGGACTGCTGTAATTAGTAGAAGAAATAGGAAGAAAAATATAACACCACTGAACAAAAATGGCAATAAATAAGTACATATCAATAATCACCTTAAATGAAAATGGATTGAATAATCCGATAAAAAGACTCAGAGTAGCTATTGGATAAGAAATCATTATTCACATATATGTTGTTTACAAGAGACCCTACTCACAACAAAAGACTCACATAGGTTGAAAGTAAAGGGATGGAAAAAAAATCTTCCAAGCAAACGGAAAGGAAAAAAAAGCTGGGGTAGCAATACTCATATCTGATAAAATAGATTTCAAATTGAAGACCATAACTAGAGACAAAGAAGGCCACTACATAATATTGAAAAGGTCTATCCAACATGATATAACCTTGGTAAACATATATTCACCCAATATAGGAGCACCAAAATATATTAAACATCTTCTGGAGGACTTCAAAGGAGAAATCGACCACAATACAATCATAGCAGGAGACTTAAGCACCCCACTGACATCACTGGATAGATCATCTAGACAAAAAATTAACAAGGAAACAGAAATTCTAAATGAAGCACTAGATCAAATGGATTTAATAGATATCTACAGAGAATTACACCCCAAAACTGCAGAATTCACATTCTTCTCAAGTGCACATGGGACATTCTCAAAGATAGACCACATGATAGGACACAAACTAAGTCTCTACAAGTTCAAGAAGATTGAAATCATATCAAGGATCTTTTCAGATCACAATTGCATGAAACCAGAAATCAATTGCAACAAGAACATGCAAAGACATTTGAACACATGGAGGCTAAATAGCATGTTACTGAACAATGAATGGGTTACCATGGCGATCAAGGAAGAAATTAAAAACTTCCTGGAAACCAATGAAAATGAAAACACAACAACACAAAATCTATGGGATGCAGTGAAAGCAGTTCTGAGAGGGAAGTTCATAGCACTACAGGCCCACCTCAAGAAAGAAGAAAAATTTCTAATTGACTACCTAACCTCACAACTTAAAGAACTGGAAAGCAAACAAAAAGAAAACACTAGAGCAAGTAGAAGGAAGGAAATAGTAAAGATCAGAGCAGAAATAAACAATATGGAGACCAAAAAAACAATTGAAAGGATCAAAGAAACAAAGAGCTGGTTTTTTGAAAAGATAAACAAGATTGATGGACCCTTAGCTAGACTCACCAAGAAACAAAGAGAGAGAACCCAAATACACAAAATCAGAAATGAAAGAGGAGAAGTAACAACTGACACCACAGAAATACAAAGGATCATTAGCAAATACTATGAACATTTGTATGGCAACAAATTCGACAATCTAAGCGAAATGGACACATTTCTAGAAACACATAGTGTCCCAAAACTGAATCGGAAAGAGATAGAAAACTTGAACAGGCCAATAACAACGAAGGAAATTGAAGATGTAATCAAGACTCTCCCAGCAAACAAAAGCCCAGGCCCTGATGGCTTCACGGGGGAGTTTTACCGAACATTTAAAGAAGAACTAACACTCACTCTTCTCAAACTATTCCAAAAAATTCAAGAAGAAGGAAGACTTCCAAACTCCTTTTATGAAGCCAGCATAATTCTAATTCCAAAACCAGAAAGAGACACTACAAAGAAAGAAAACTACAGGCCAGTAACCCTGATGAACATAGATGCCAAAATCCTTAGAAAATACTAGTAAATCGGATCCAGCAATACATCAAAAAAATTATTCACCAAGACCAAGTGGGATTCATCCCAGGGATGCAAGGCTGGTACAATATTCTCAAATCAATAAATGTGATACATCACATTAAAAAAAAGAAAGATAAAAACCACATGATCAAATCAATAGACACTGAAAAAGCATTTACAAAATCCAGCACCCATTTCTGAGAAAAACGCTCAGCAATTTGGGAATAGAGGGATCATATCATAACATTATAAAGGTGATATATGAAAGACCTACAGCCAACATCATACTCAATGGACAAAAACTAAAAGCATTTCCCTTAAGAACAGGAACAAGACAAGGATGCCCACTCTCACCACTCTTATTTAACATAGTACTGGAAGTCTTAGCCACAGCAATCAGACATGAAGAAAAAATAAAAGGGATCCAAATTGGAAAGGAGGAAGTGAAACTGTCATTATTCACAGATGACATGATATTAAACATAGAACACCCTAGATATTCCATCAAAAATGTACTAGACTTAATTAATGAATTTGGCAAAGTAGCAGGATACAAAATTAACGTAAAGAAATCGATGGCATTCTTATACACCAATGATGAATTCACAGAAAGAGAAACTAAAAAAACAATCCCATTTACCATTGTGGCAAAAAAATTAAGATACCTAGGAATAAACTTAACCAAAGAAGTAAAGGACCTATTTGCAGAAAACTACAGGACATTGAAAAAAGAAATAGAGGAAGATATTAAAAAGTGGAAGCACATACATTGTTCATGGATTGGAAAAATTAACATCATCAAAATGTCCATACTATCCAAAGAAATCTATAGATTTAATGCAATCCCCATCAAAATACCAACGAAATATTTCACAGAACTAGAACAAACACTTCAGAAGTTCATATGGAACCAAAAAGACCCCGAATAGCTACAGCAATCTTGAAAAAGAAGGACAAAGTAGGCGGGATCACAATACCGAACATCAGGTTATACTCCAAAGCTACTGTAATCAAAACAGCCTGATACTGGCACAAGAACAGGCACATAGATCAATGGAATAGAACAGAGAACCTAGAAATAGACTCAAAACCTTATGCTCAATTAATATTCGTCAAAGTTGGCAAGAGCATACAATGGAGTAAAGACAGCCTCTTTAATAAATGATGTTGGGAAAATGGGACAGCTACATGCAAAAAAATGAAACTAGACCATCATCTTACACCATACACAAGAATAAACTCAAAATGGATAAAAGACTTAAATGTGACTCATGAATCCATAAAAATCCTAGAAGAAAATGTAGGCAACAAAATTTCAGACATTATACGCAGCAGAATTTTCACTGATATATCACCTAAGGCAACAGAAACAAAGGAAAAAATGAACACATGGGACTACATCAAACTCAAAAGCTTCTGCACAGCAAAAGAAACAACCATCAAAGTGGAAAGACAACCCACTGTATGGGAGAGCATAATTGCCAATGATACATCAGATAAGGGACTGATTTCCAAAATATAGAGTGCTCATACATCTCAACAAAAGGAAGACAAAGAACCCAATTAAAAAATGGGCAGAGGAACTAAATAGACACCTCTCCAAACAGGACATACAAATGGCCAAGAGACATATGAAGAAATGCTCAACTTCACTAATCATCAGAGAGATGCAAATTAAAACAACAATGAGGTATCACCTCACACCTGTCAGAATAGCCGCCATCAACAAAGCATCAAACAACAAGTGTTGGCAAGGGTGTGGAGAAAATGGGCCTCTAGTACACTGCTGGTGGGAATGCAGACTGGTTCAGCCAGTATGGAAATCACTATGGTATTACCTTAGAATATTAAAAATTGAATTACCATTTGACCCAGTGATCCCACTCCTAGGAATATACCCTGCGAAGCCTGAAACACCAATCAGAAAGAATATATGTACCCCCATGTTCATAGCAGTGCTATTTACAATAGCTAAGATCTGGATACAGCCCAAGTGTCCATCAGTAGACGAATGGATAAAAAAGCTATGGTACATATACACAATGGAGTACTATGCAGCTGTAAGAAAAGAAAGATCTCTTATCCTTTGAGACAACATGGGAGGACCTGGAAACTATTATCCTAAATGAAACATGCCAAGCAGAGAAAGACAAATATATGATCTGACTTTTTTCTGGAGTATAATGAACATAACAGTCTGAGGAACAGGGTAGTCCCAGAGATGTGGAAGTAGGGTACAGACTGACACCCCTCAGAAGAGGGGGTGGGGGGGAGGGAAGAGATAAACCACAGAACTTATGCGCATGTATGCATAACTGATGGACACGGACAAAAAAGCTGGGGACAGGGTGGGGGGATGGAGAAGAGGGTGTCAATGGGGAAAAAAGGAGAAACATTTGTAACAAAAATAAATTAATAAAAATAAAAAAAGTAATAAAAAATAAAATTAAAAAAATAAAAAGTTGATTAAAAAAAACATTTGTGTGTCAATGGACACTATCAAGAGTGAAAAATCAATCAACAAATGGAAGAAAATATTGAATGTCATATGTCTGACAAAGGACTTGTGTTTAGAACATATGTAGAATTTTTACACCTTATGAATAAAAGATAAATGACTGAATTAAAATGGCAAAAGGCTTTGAATAGGTATTCCCCCCTGAAAGATATGCAAAAGACTAAGAACCACATGAAACAATGCTCAACATCATTAATCATAGGGAAACACAAATCACAAGCCTAATGAGAAAGCACTTTATACCAAGTAAGGTATAAAAACCTAAATCACAACAAGTTTTGATCAGGATGTGGGGGAAATTGGAACCCTTATATATTTTGGTCTTGTTTCTAATGGAACTGGGGATTTTTATGCAAGGTGGTAGAGTATAAAATTTTTGTTTTGAGAAGATAACTCTGAATTTTATGTGTGCAACTGTTGGAAGAGAGAGAAGAGTAGATGGGAGAGACCAGTTAGGAGGATACTGCAATACAGCCAAGGAAAGATGACAGCTGGATTAGGGAGGAGGTGATGGAGACAGCGTCAACAAGACAGATTTATGACTATTGAAGAGGAAATATTGCATGATTTAGCAATGGATTGTTTTGGTGTACAACAGGGTATAAAAGAGGATAATGTTAAAGATTTTCCAGGTCCTGAGTGGTACAATGGGATGAATGGAGATGCTACTCAAAGAGATGAGACATCCAAAGAGGATTAAGGGGGTGAAAAAATTATAAATTCTTTTATGGCCATGTTGGGCTGCTTCTGGGATATATAAGTAGAGGTGTCAAATAGGCAATTGGAAGTAGTCGTCTGAGGCTCATAAATAATTTAGGGCTAGAAAAAACATTTGGCCATAATTTCCTTCTGCCTGGCACATTGAATTCATGTAGACAAGATTGTCTATGAGGAGCATATAATGTGATAATGGAAGTGTTTCCAGAACAAAGCTAGGTAGAATTAATGAAATCTAAAGAAGAATAAAGCTCAGCCTAAAGATAGGAAGAATACCAGGGATGTTGAAATATAGGAACCAGGAACAAAAGAAAATTTTCATGATGGAGACAGTAACCACAACACCCAATAGTACTAAGAGGACCAAAAAATATTTATTTCATCCAGTGATATGAAGGTCATTGGAGGCTTAGGAGAGAGCTGTTTTAGCCCAAGTGCCCATGAATAGATGAGTGTATAAAAAAGCTGTGGTACATATACACAATGGAATACTATGCAGCTGTAAGGAAGAAAGACCTCTTACCCTTTGAGATGGCATGGAGGTACCTGGAGAGTATTATGCTAAGTGAAATAAGCCAATCAGAGAAAGGCAAATATCACATGATCTCACTTATTTGTGGAATATAATAACAAATAGACCCAGAGACATAGAAGTAGGGTACACAATGACAAACCTCAGAAGAAGGGTGTGGGGGGAGAGGGGAGGGAAGAGATAAATCACAGAACTTATAAGCATGTATGTGTAACCAATGGACACAGACAACAAAGCTGGGGATGGGGCAGGGTTGAGGGGATTGGGAGGAGGGTGTCAATGGGGGAAATGCAGAAACATCTTTAACAAAAATAAATTAATAAAATAAAAAATAAAAACACAAAAAAACTTTTTACACACACAAAAAAGAGAGCTGTTTTGGTGGAATTATGGAGGCAAATACCAGTTTTGAGTGTGTGAGGACGGGGAGGGAGGGATCAAATGTATAACTTTAATAATTTTTAATAAGACAAATATTTAACATATTACAATGAAGGTGGAAAGGATGCTGTTGAGAAGGTGCAACTGTGCAAGTTTCAGAGAGAGAATGTATGAGCAGTAATGTAAAGTTATAGAGAAGTCAGGAGTGTTTGGATTAGCCTTAAAAAGTTGGAACTACATTTTATCTATGGCAAAAAGATGGAATG
The DNA here is from genome assembly GCA_030848825.1 of Tadarida brasiliensis. NCBI lineage: Eukaryota > Metazoa > Chordata > Mammalia > Chiroptera > Molossidae > Tadarida > Tadarida brasiliensis. The sequence goes on along the minus strand of CM061259.1, from coordinate 54,522,231 downwards.
AAAGAATGAACCAGATGTAAAATGCCTAGTGTTTTTGAGAACACAAAGTTGATCTCATTTCATCCTGCTTACTTGATTTGCTGTAGAAGAGACTGGTAGAAACATCTGCTGGAAAGGAAAGAGAGTAACTAGATTTTTGAGGAGTGGAAAATTTGGAAGGATTAATTGTAGAGAGGGTTGGACAAACAAGTGGATCAGAAAAATGCATAAGGCTTGACAGGCAGGGTGGTGGGTCCATGAAAGTTGGGAGAAAAAGTGAATTGTCTGAAAATCTTGCACAATTCACAAGTGAGCCTCATTTTCTTTACCTACCAAATGGGAACATAATAATACACTTAAGTGCTGATGTGAAGAACATGTGAACAAAAAGCATGAGACAAGGTTTTGTAAAACAGAACATACAATTGTTCATTGCCATTGCCAGGATCTCTCCTCAGCCCTCTGTGATTCTCCTTCCTGGTTTTGCATTATTTGTATGGGTTGAAAATATGAGGAACAATTGCAGACTCTTAAGGAAAGTCTCAAATCCAACTGTTATGACTATATATACCATACATTTATATATCTCACTAACTGTTATGATTATATATACCATGTATTATTGTTCTTTACATAGAGGGTAGCATGGAATGACTTGTGATAAAGGACGGTGCTGTGACTGTGCAGTGTGAGAATCACAGCTTCAGATCATTAGTTCCTGCTTGTTGAGCTGACCATAGCTTCTCTCTCTCCTTATGAGGACATGTTTTGTATCTTCTCACTAAGTAAAATTAAAAACCACATGTACCGTGTCTCACAAAATGGGTGCTCTACACATGTGGGGAGTGAGAAGATAATCAAAGGCAAGGGTCAGAGTGAGTACATCAACACAGTGAGTGAAAGTACAGGAAGACTCCATTTTTGACATGGAAATGCCTTGGGGTGAGTGCACAAGTAAATCCAGTGTGAGTCATCTTAGGGCATCACCTCCTATATGCCAGGTTGTCCAGTGTGATGGGCATGGGCTACTCAAGTCGATCAGTTAGTGAAGGGCTCTTGGAGCAATATGTGATCTTACCACATTGTGTGTGGAGACTTCAGACATGGCCCTGCTGGAGAATGTGTACCCCTCAGAGTAAGTGTCGGTTTTCTTGAACCCTTTCAACCATTTCCTGTATTGCTCCTGGACCTGGAGAGACAAAGTATGCTCTGAGTTAGCTCATTGAGAGGAGTGAGAATGGAAAGAGTACTGGATTGGAGTTGGACAGTAGTACCTGCTGGCTGAGGAGACAGTACACCAAGAAGATGAAGACGCCCTGCAGGCTGTTGATAATGGTGAAGAGATAGGCCATGGCCTGGGCAGCTGGACCCACTTGCAGGATTCCCAGACACCACGTGCAGCCCAAGATAAAGAGCTGAGCTATTGCTTTAAATGTCAACATCCTGGGTAGGAAAAGAAGAGAGGCCCAGAGCAACAGAATTAAGGTCATTCTCATTTCCACTCCATAGATGCATATGACTGAGTTGTGATCAACTTTGATCTATACTCTTTTTTTTATTTTTTAATTTTTATATTAATTTATTTTTGTTACAGATGTTTCTCCTTTTACCCCATTGACTCCCTCCTCCCCCTCCCTCCCTGCCCCATCCCCAGTTTTGTTGTCCATGTCCACTGGTTATGCGTACATGCGTATAAGTTCTGTGGTTTATTGCTTCCCTCCCCCACCCCCTCTTCTGGCAATTGTCAGTTTGTACCCTACTTCCACGTCTCTGGGACTACCCTGTTCCTCAGACTGTTATGTTCATTATATTACAGAAATAAGTGAGATAATATGATATTTGTCTTTCTCTGCTTGGCTTGTTTCGCTTAGGATAATAGTTTCCAGGTCCTCCCATGTTGTCTCAAAGGATAAGAGATCTTTCTTAGAGCTGCATAGTACTCCATTGTGTATATGTACCACAGCTTTTTTTATCCATTGATCTATAGTCTTAATGATCTTCTAAACATAAATGCTACCGTGGTCTTGCATGTCATTTTGATGTGGATGGAAGTAATGATAATTCATAATGTGGGTTTCAAAAATATCATGTTTCATGTCCCTAATTTTAGTCAATGGACATTGCTGAAGACGTTGTTTACCTGACTTTGTGCTGGGTCCTGGGTATTAAAAATAACAAAGAGAAGATTTCTGTTTTCAAAGTCCTGATAGTCTCATGAAAAGACTAAAACAAACGGTCACATAATAATTTTGACATGTGAGATACCCCCTATCCAGATCTCATCCAATACAGTTCCTATCATCTTGCTCTCAATGAACTGACCCTGAGCATGCTTTTGATTCTGTGCAAAATTTAGGAAAGCAAAGGACATCATAGCCTTTAATAAGATGTGATATGTGGATAAAGAACCTGATTTTACCAAGTGTAGGAGTGGAGAGGGCAGAGGGAAGAGCATCCATGAAGGTGTGGGCATCAATGTGCATGCTGGGTTCTGGGAACAGTTATGTGATTTCCTAAGTGTTTTATAAAGATCTAAACATTATTTGGACATTTTTCACTGGACCATGGAAGTAAATTGATGTTTAACAGAACAAAGTCAATTCTCTCTGTAGTTAAAGTAATTTCATGCTGGAATTATGGAGAAACAAAAAGTTTTTTTGCTTGGGTTTCATCAGCAAACCACAATATCTGAGCTGGTTTCCAGAGAGGGTGGCTGCAACGCTCTCCTCCTGACTCCTCAGAATCCCTGTGAAAGGATGTTAGGAGCTTAGAACCATAGGGTATTTCTCCTGGACCATGCTTTGTATGGGGTAGTCCATACCTTGTGTTCTGGATGGTGGACACATCCCTGTTGAGTGAGGAGAGCTTGTTTTTCAGAATCCAGAAGGTCATCAGAAAGAAAGCCAAGTTAATCTGTGGAAACACCACAAGGCGTATTAAATATATTCCACATCTGTATACCTTCCTCCTAGCTTGTCTAACACCTAAACTAGCAGGTAAAAACTTTTTTGTTTCATAGAAGTCTTAGAAAAAGTGACCAAACATCCCATAACTCTGGCACATCCTTGTCCTGTAACTGGGGTGACCAACTTGTTCCAGTTTACACAGGAATGTCTACATTTTATCGTTGAAAGTCTGATGTCTCAGGAGACACTTTGCTATGGTTTTAAAACACAAATTTTATCTCCTGTAAGCTTCCTCAGTCCTAGGCAAATGGGAATGATTGATCATCTTTATTGTTACCTCCTTATACACTTGCTCTTTGATTGACCCTCAGTTGGGCAGGAAGGATGCTCTGATATGATCCTTTACTCACAGAGAAGATGGTGAAGATGGGGCCAAGGAAGGTCCATATAAATCCTTTTTTTGTGTTGAGCCAGCATCTTCAAGAGAGATGGAAAGAGATTGAAGAACCTATTTGCCTTGTTGGATAAACAATCAGTAAAGAAGCATATCCTTTATCTTCTATAATTTCTTCTGCTTTCTATATTATTAATATTATCATTGCTTTTTTTTTTTTAGTAGGAACATTTAAGCTAAGACCTACCCTTTTAGGTAATTTTAAGTACACAATACAGTATTGTTAATTATAGGCACTATGCTCTATAGATCTCCTTATCTTATTTATCTTTTATAACTGAAACTTAGTGTATGCCCTTGATGGTGGTGATGTTCCTGGTTGTATACTTATCTTCAAACTCATTGGATTACAGCATTGTACAGCATTGAAGAAATCAATCATGCCATGACAATGGGGTTTTAAAGAAAGAACAATTTATTTAAAAAGGTCTTTTAAGTCTTGGACCCCAAATATGTTGGCAGAAATAATATACACTTTTAAACAAAAGACAAGAATCAGTCAGTAAAATAATTTGGTTTATTGTACAAATCTTGTGTCTCCTTTATATCAGGACATCTGCTTGGTTTCAAGATCCAATTACAATTAAGATAGACTGTTCTTAGTCTGAAGGGAGGCCCCAGCTGAAGGGAAGGTCACCAATTAGACAATAGGAACAATCAAGATGATGGGTTTTATGATCAAGTGTGAGAAGCTATGAGAACATGTAGTTGAACCAATAGCCTAGTCTGGGGTATAGGAGATTCAGGTAGTTTGGAAGGGTTCCCTGAGAGAACTGATTGTGTTTATTCTGAGATATGAAGGATAAGCAGGGGTAAAAAGGTGAAAAATATTGGCGACATACACGAAGATAGTAAAAAGAATGATAATAATCTGAAGGAGGATTTAAGATGGTGGCAGATTAGGTGGAAGCTACACTCACCTCCTCCCAGGACAAAACTGGAATTACAACTAAAATATAGAAAAATCTACTCACCCTGGCCGGTTTTGCTCAGCGGTTAGAGCATCAGCCTGCGGTCCAGAGAGACCCGGGTTCGGTTCCTGCTAAGGGCATGTACCTCGGTTGCAGTTTGTCCCCGGCCCTGGTTGGTCGTGCGGGTGGCAGCCACTCGATGTGTCCCTTTCACGTCGATGTTTCTCTCTCTCTCTCTCTTGCTCTCTCTCCCTCCCACTCTATCTGAACAGAAAATGAAAAAATGTCCTCGAGTGAGGATAAAAAAAAAAAAAAAGAAAAATCGACTCTTGAAATGGCGGTGGAGTGAATGGAAGCTACACAGATGATCTCCCAGGATCAAACGGGAATTACAACTAAAATAAAGACAAATGGTCGGAAAAAGCAACAGAAAAGCAGCGGGAGAGGACCATACAACCAGGGACACTGAATGAGCCTGGTAGGATCTGCGGAGACGTGTGAGGGTGGCGGGCTGGGAGCCCACGAACAGCAGCGGCCTTGGCTGTGAGCAGCGGCCTTAGCTGGGAGCTGGGGCGGTGCCTGCCCTCGGGGTTAAGAGCCCCAGCTGCTCCACAGCGCAGAGGGCCAGGACAGAGCGCTAAATAGCCACAGCCACTCACCTGGGGCTCTGGCAGAGGGAGGGTGGACTGGACTGGAACTCTGAGGGGACACCTCGGATTTGGAGGGTGCTCAGAGTTTGTGCTGAGCTGTGGCCACAAAGGACGGTGGTGGCCAGCCTCTCCGTCCCGGTTACTCAGAATGGCAGCCAAGTTTACTCCTTCCCAGAGCTGTGGAAGCCTCTCCCTTGGAGATTCCCAGGTGAAGAAAAGAGGTAAAGAAATGCAAACTGAGGTTCATTAACAACCAGCATTGGCCTCACCCTCGGGAAATCCTCTTACACTGTAAACATCTGAGGGAGTTTCTCATTCAACTGAGATCCTAAAGCTTTTCAAGTAACTGAGGCTAATAGCCTCCAGGCAAAGGCTAGAGCATAACTGAACCTTTCCTGAGCTTGCAAATCTACCCAGGAAAGTGAGACTTGACAGTGGTGTTGAAGGAGGGCCCTCCACACTCATCCAAACCCAGTAGAGGGAGCCACAAATAGCAGAACACCAACACCCACAGGGAAAATTTGGCAGGCTCCAAAACCCACTGAGATAGCAAAAATGGTGAAACAAAGAAACAGATCCCAAAGGAAAGAACAAGAGAACTCCACCGATGATGAGATAAATGAAACGCAGCTAAGCAAATTATCAGAGGGAGAGTTCCGAGCCATGATCTTGAGGAAACTAAACAGCATGAGTAAGGACATCAACACCATGAGTAAAGATATAGAAACACTGAAAACCAATCAAGTGGAAATGAAGAATGACATAGCAGAAATAAAGAACACATTGGAAAGATTGACCAGCAGAGTAGAGGAAGCAGAGGACCGGATCAGTGAATTAGAAGACAGAGTAGAAAAAAATCAATCAATCAGAAAATCAAAAGGAAAAAAACAATGAAAAAACAGGAAGATAGCTTAAGAGAACTGTGGGACAACTGGAAACGTAATAACATTCACATTATTGGAGTCCCCGAAGAAGAAGAAATTGAGCAAGGGTTAGAGAATATATTTGAAGAAATAGTGATAGAAAACTTTCCTAACCTGGTGAAGGAAGAAAGCGTTCAAGTTCAAGAAGCACAGAGAGCCCCAAGTAAGAAGAACCCAAACAGGCCCACACCAAGACACATAATAAATAAAATGCCAAAAATTAAAGACAAAGAGAGAATCCTAAAGGCAGCAAGAGATAAGCAACAGGTTACCTACAAAGGAAACCCCATTAGGCTATCATCTGACTTCTCAACAGAAACACTACAGGCCAGAAGGGAATGGCATGAAGTAATCAAGGTCATGAAAAACAAGGATCTGAATCCAAGACTACTCTATACAGCAAGGCTATCATTCAAAATAGAAGTCAAATAAAGAGCTTCCCAGACAAAAAAAGGCTAAGGGAATATATTAGCACCAAACCAGCACTGCAAGACATGTTAAAAGGACTGCTATAATTATTAGAAGAAATAGAAAGATAATTAGAACCACACTGTACAAAAATGGCAATAAATAAGTACATATCAATAATCACCTTAAATGTAAATGGACTGAATGCTCCGATAAAAAGACACAGAGTAGCTGACTGGATAAGAAAGCATGATTCACACATATGTTGTTTACAAGAGACCCACCTCACAACAAAAGACTCACATAGGTTGAAGGTAAAGGGATGGAAAAAAATCTTCCAAGCAAACGGAAAGGAAAAAAAAGCTGGGGTAGCAATACTCATATCTGATAAATTAGATTTCAAACTGAAGACCATAACTAGAGACAAAGAAGGCCACTACATAATATTGAAAGGGTCTATCCAACAGGAAGATATAACCTTGGTAAACATATATGCACCCAATATAGGAGCACCAAAATATATTAAAAATCTTCTGGAGGACTTCAAAGGAGAAATCGACAGAAATACAATCATAGCAGGAGACTTCAACACCCCACTGACATCACTCGATAGATCATCTAGACAAAAAATTAACAAGGAAACAGAGACTCTAAATGAAGCACTAGATCAAATAAATTTAATAGATATCTACAGAGAATTACACCCCAAAACTGCAGAATTCACATTCTTCTCAAGTGCACATGGGACATTCTCAAAGATAGACCATATGTTAGGACACAAACTAAGTCTCTACAAGTTCAAGAAGATTGAAATCATATCAAGCATCTTCTCAGACCACAATGGCATGAAACTAGAAATCAATTGCAACAAGAACATGCAAAAACATATGAACATATGGAGGCTAAATAGCATGTTACTGAACAATGAATAGGTTACCATGGAGATCAAGGAAGAATTTAAAAAATTTCTGGAAACCAATGAAAATGAAAACACAACAAAGCAAAATCTATGGGATACTGTGAAAGCAGTTCTGAGAGGGAAGTTCATAGCACTACAGGCCCACCTTAAGAAAGAAGAAAAATTTCTAATTGACTACCTAACCTCACAACTTAAAGAACTGGAAAGAAAACAAAAAGAAAACCCTAGAGCAAGTAGAAGGAAGGAAATAGTAAAGATCAGAGCAGAAATAAACGACATGGAGACCAAAAAAAACAATTCAAAGGATCAATAAAACAAAGAGCTGGTTTTTTGAAAAGATAAACAAGATTGATGTTCCCTTAGCTAGACTCACCAAGAAACAAAGAGAGAGAACCCAAATACACAAAATCAGAAATGAAAGAGAGAAGTAACAACTGACACCACAGAAATACAAAGGATCATTAGCAAATACTATGAACATTTGTATGGCAACAAATTCGACAATCTAAGCGAAATGGACACATTTCTAGAAACACATAGTCTCCCAAAACTGAATCGGAAAGAGATAGAAAACTTGAACAGGCCAATAACAACGAAGGAAATTGAAGATGTAATCAAGACTCTCCCAGCAAACAAAAGCCCAGGCCCTGAAGGCTTCATGGGCGAGTTTTACCAAACATTCAAAGAAGAACTAACACCCATTCTCCTCAAACTATTCCAAAAAATTCAAGAAGAAGGAAGACTTCCAAACTCATTTTATGAGGCCAGCATAATTCTAATCCCCAAACCAGAAAAAGATACTACAAAGAAAGAAAACTACAGGCCAATATCCCTGATGAACACAGATGCCATCATTAAAATGTCCATATTACCCAAAGCAATCTATAGATTCAGTGCAATCCCCATCAAAATACCAACGACATATTTTACAGAACTAGAACAAATACTTCAAAAGTTCATATGGAACCAAAAAAGACCCCGAATAGCCACAGCAATCTTGCAAAAGAAGGACAAAGTAGGTGGGATCACAATACCGGATATCAGGTTATACTACAAAGCTACTGTAATCAAAACAGCCTGGTACTGGCACAAGAACAGGCATATAGACCAGTGGAACAGAACAAGAATCCGGAAATTGACCCAAGACATTATGCTCAATTAATATTTGACAAAGGTGGCAAGAGCATACAATGGAGTAAAGACAGCCTCTTTAATAAATGGTGCTGGGAAAATTGGACAGCTACATGCAAAAAAAAAAAAAAAATGAAGCTAGACAATCAACTTACACCATACACAAGAATAACCTCAAAATGAATAAAAGACAAATGTGACTCGTGAATCCATAAAAATCCTAGAAGACAATGTAGGGAACAAAATTTCGGACATCATACACAGCAGAATCTTCACTGATACTTCACCTAAGGCAACAGAAACAAAGGAAAAAATGACCACATGGGACTACATCAAACTAAAAGCTTCTGCACAGCAAAAGAAAAAACCATCAAATTGGAAAGAGAACCCACTGTATGGGAGATCATAATTGCCAATGATACATTAGACAAGGGGTTAATCTCCAAAATATATAGAGTGCTCATACAAGTCAACAAAAGGAAGACAAAGAACCCAATTTAAAAATGGGCAGAGGACCCAAATAGACACCTCTCCAAACAGCACATACAAATGGCCAAGAGACATATGACAAAGTGCTCAACATCAGTAATCATCAGAGAGGTGCAAATTAATACAACAATGAGGTATCACCTCACACCTGTCAGAATGGCCACCATCAACAAATCATCAAACAAGTGTTGGTGAGGGTGTGGAGAAAATGGAACTTTAGTACACTGCTGGTGGGAATGCAGACTGGTGCAGCCACTGTGGAAAACACTATGGTGTTACTTCAAAAAATTAAAAATTGAATTGCCATTTGACCCAGTGATCCCACTTCTAGGAATATACCTTAAGAAGCCTGAAACACCCATCAGAAAGAATATATGTACCCCCATGTTCATAGCAGCACTATATACAATAACTAAGATCTGGAAACAGCCCAAGTGTCCATCAGTACACAATGGAGTACTATGCAGCTGTAAGAAAGAAGATCTCTTATCATTTGATGACATGGAGGGACCTTGAGAGTATTATCCTAAGTGAAAGAAGTCAAGCAGAGGAAGACAAATATCACATGATCTTTCTTATTTGTGGAATATAATGAACATAACAGTCTGAAGAACCGGGTAGTCCCAGAGACATGGAAGTAGGGTACAGACTGACAAGCCTCAGATGAGGGGTTGGGGGGGGAGGGAAGAGATAAACCACAGAACTTATATACATGTATGCATAACTGATGGACATGGACAACAAAGATAGGGATGGGTGGGGGGAATGGGAAGGAGGGAGTCAATGGGGGAAAAAGGAGAACATCTGTAACAAAAATAAATTAATAAAAAAATAAAAGCTCAAATAAGCAATCTAACTTTATACTGAAAGGACCTTGAAAAAGAATAAAAACAAAGCCCAGAATGAGTAGAAGGAAGGAAATAATAAACATCAGAGTAGAAAGAAATCAAATGGAGTCTAAAAAGTAATACAAAAGATCAGTGAAAAGAAAAGCTGTTTTTTTTTTTTTGAAAAGATAAACAAGATTCAGAAAACCTTACCTAGATTCGTTACGCAAAAAAAGACAGAGGACCCAAATAAATAAAATCAGAAATAAAAAGAAGTAACAACTGATACCAAATAAATACAAAGGATTGTAAGAAAATATTATGAACAGTTAACTATATGCCAACAAATTGGACAATCTGGCAGAAATGGATAAATTCTTAAACACATACAATCTTCCAACACTAAATTGGGTAGAATCAGAGAATCTGAAGAGACAAGATTACATCAAGTGAAACTGAAGCAGTAATAAGAACAAAACAATACAAAAACGAAAAACAACTCCCAACAAATAAAAGCCCTGGATCAGATGGCTTTACAGGTGAATTTTACCAAACATTCAAAGAAGAAATAACACCTACCCTCAAACTATTCCAAAAAATTCAAAGGGAGAGAAGACTCCCAAGCTCATTTTATGAGGACAGAATTACCCTAGTTCCAAAACCACATAAAGATACCAAAAAGAAAGAAAATTATAGACCAATATCCCTGATGAACACAGATGCTAAAATCCTCAACAAAATATAAGCAAGCCAAATCCAGCAATACACTGAAAAGATCATACACTTTTCATCCCACTTGAAAAGATCAAGTGGGATTTATTCTGGGGATGCAAGGTTGGTGTAATATCCACAAATCAATAAATGTGATACATCACATAAACAAAATGAAGGATAAAAATCATGCGATCATATCAATAAATGCTGCAAAAGCATTAGATAAAATCCAGCACCCATTTCTGATAAAAATTCTCAGCAAAATGGAAATAGAGGGAACATACCTCTATGTAATAAAGGCCATGTATGACAAACCCACAGCCAACATCTTACTCAATGGGCATAAACTACAAGTGTTCCCCTTAAGATCAGGAACAAGACAAGGATGTTCAGTTTCACCACTCTTATTCAACATAGTACTGGAAGTCATAGCCACAGAAATCAGACATGAAGAAGAAATAAAAGGCATCCAAATTGGAAAGGAAGAAGTAAAACTGTCATAATTTGCAGATGACATTATACTGTATATAGAGAACCTTAAAGATTCAACCAAGAAAACTACTAGAACTGATAAATTAATTTAGTAAAGTAGCAGCATACAAACTATAAACCCAGAAATCAATTGCATTTATATACACCAATAATGAAATATCAGAAAGAAAACTAAAAATTAATTCCATTCATAATGCTTCAACAATAATAAAATACCTAGGAATAAATTTAACTACAGATATAAAAGACCTGTACTCAGAAAATTATAAAACATTGAAGAAAGAAATTGAAGAAGATACAAATAAGTGGAAACATTTACCATGCTCATGGATAGGAAGAATTAACATAATTAAAATATCCATACTACCCAAAGCAATCTACAGATTCAATGCAATTCCTATCAGGATACCAATGGCATATTTCAAAGAACTAGAACAAATATTCGAAAAATGTATTTGGATCCACAAAACACCTGAATAGCAACAGTGGTCTTGAGAAAGAAGAACAAAGTTGGAGGAATCATGCTACCGGATATCAAACTATACAATGAGGCCACAGTAATCGAAACAGTATGGTACTGGCATAAAACCAGGCATATAGATCAATGTAACAGAACAGAGAGCTCAGAAATAAACCCTTGCCTTTATAATCAATTAAGATTTGACAAAGGAGGCAAAAAGAGACAAGGGGTTAAAGATAGTCTATTCAATAAATGGTGTTGGGAAAATTGGACAGATACGTACAAAAAAATGAAACTAGACCACCTTCTTACACTACAACAAGAATAAACTCAAAATGGATTAAAGACTTAAATGTTAGACTAGAAACTATAAAAATCCTAGAAGAAAACCTAGGCAGTAAAATCTTGGACATTTCTCATAGCAATATTTTTTTTCTGATATATCTCCTCAGGCAAGGCAAATAAAAGAAAAAATAAACAAATGGGACTATATCAAACTAAAAAGTTTTTGTACAGCAAAGGAAACCATCAACAAAATGAAAAGACAAGCCACTGAATGGGAGAACATATTTGCTGATACATCTGGTAAGAGGTTAATATCCAAAATTTATAAGGAACCTATAAAATTCAACACTAAAACAAAAAACCCAAAACAAAACAAAACAAAACAAACCCCAATCCAGTTGAAAAACAGGCAAAGGACTTGAATAGACAGTTTTCCAAAGAGGACATAGAGATGGTCAATAGACATATAAAAAGATGTTCAATGTCACTAATTATCAGATAAATGCAAATTTAAAGCACAATGAGATAACACCTCACACCTGTTAGAATGGCTATCATCAATAAATCAACAAACAACAAGTGTTGGCGAGGATGTGGAGAAAAGGGAACTCTTGTGCACTATTGGTGAGAATGCAGATTGGTGCGGCCACTGGAAAAGAGTATGGAGTTACCTCAAAAAATTAAAATTGGAACTGCTTTATGACCCAACAATTCCACTTCTGGGAATTTATCAGAAAAAACCTGAAACACTACTTTGAAAGAATATATACACCCCTATGTTCATTGCTGTGTTATTTACAATAGCCAAGATTTGGAAGCATCCTGGGTCCATCATTAGATGAATGGATAAAACAGCTGTGGTACATTTACACAATAGAATATTACTTGACTGTAAAGAAGAAGAAAATTTTACCCTTTGTGACTGCATGGATGGACCTGGAGAACATATAAGTTAAATAAATCAGCCAGAGAAAGACAAACCATATGATTTCACTCATATGTATAATTTAATGGACAAACTGAACTAAGAAGCAAAATAGACACAGACTCATAGATAGGCGGATAGCTTAAATGGCGGGGGCTGCGTTTGGGGTGGTGGAAGGACTGAGAAAAAAAGAAACAAAAAGACAAGAACTCATGGACATGGATAACAGTGTGGTGATTGCGGGGTGGAGGGGGCTGAGTGAAGGCGGAAGTGGGTATAGGGGGAAAAATGGTGATGGAAAAAAATAAAAAAGACCCCAGTACTAAGTACTAAGAACTAAGGCAGGGTAAACAGTGCTAAGGTAGGGCTCATGTGCATTACATAATTTATTCCTCATGACAACATATGGACTCAAATAATCACAGGTTAGGCATCTGATGCTTAAGGAAACACAGTCAATAGCTCAAGGCCACACTGTAGATGTGATAGAATTGGAATTTCATCCTGAGTGAGATGCTTGTGAATGAGTTGGGAGGTGTGAGGACCATGGAGTTAGATGGATCCACCAGAAGACACTAAGAGAATACTACTAAGACACTGTTGGTAAACTGCACCCTGTGGCCAAATGGGGTTGCCACCTGATTTTGTAAATGCATTTTACTGGAACACAGTTACACTCATTCCCTTATATAGTGTCTATGGCAGCTCTTGTGTTACAAGGACAGAGGTGAGTAGTTGCAACAGAGAGTGTGTGGTCCACAAAGCTGCAATATTTATTATGTGGTCCTTTACAGATAATGTTTGCTGACTTTTATGCAAGCTATGTAGGAAGGCCAGTTGGCCAGGGCTCCTCCAGTGTTGGTGAACATTAATATTATCAGCACAGGAGTATGTTGTAAATGACAGACTGTCTGTATTTGATTCCAGTTCTGCCACCAACCAGCTGTGTGATTAGACCATGTTAGTAATCTCTGTGCCTCAGTTTCCTCATCTGTAAAACTCATACAATACTAGTTTCTACTCAGTGGGTTGTTGAAAGGATAACTTGAGCTGATACATGAAAAAATATTGGGAACAATGATAGCATGTCAGAAGTGATTTCTAAATCTTAGTTCTGGTCATCACAATTCCATCATCTAAATCATCCTCCCCCTTTTTTTTTTAAATTAAGGAGAGAAGTAGGTTACACCAACCAATGCCATCCCTTCATTTCCATTTTGCTTTTTAGAAGATTTAAAACAGTACCCTCAATTAATGCAATGATTATTATATTAATATACATTTACTAATATATAAGATGGGATTAATATTATGTATTATAGTTGTTAATGTAATATAATCATTAATATAATATAGACTTAATATTTAAAATAATTAAATCTAAAAGATGAAAAGTCAGCTTATTTATTTTAACCATATATTCATTTATGATTTTTAATGTTTCATTATTATAATAGCGTTAGTTATTAATATAACATAATTAATATAACATAATTAATATTATATAAATATATAACTATTAACATACTATATAATTAACATTTGAAACAATTAAATTTTAATTTCTTAAAAACAATCACTTCAAGGAATACAATAATGAAACCAGGAAGATATCTTCTCTTTTTTTTAATCCTCATCAGAGGACATTTTTCTATTTATCTTCAGATAGAGTGGAGGGAGGGAGGGAGAAAGAGGGAGAAAGAGAGAAACATTGATGTGAGAGAGACACATTGACTGGCTGCCTCTGGCACGACCAGGGCTGGAGATGAACCGCAATCAAGGTACATGCCCTTGACTGGAATGCAACCCATGGCTCAGTGGTCCTAGGGCAGATGGTCTAACTGCTGAGCCAAACCAGCTAGGTTAGGAAGATACATTTAGGTGATTACTGTGTTTTTCACTATCATATTCTAGTGAAATTAAAGTGCTACATTGGTTCTCTGCTGACCATGGTTATGTGGAGAAGATAATAACAGTGGGAACTTTAATTTACCGGGCAGGTGTTCCATAAAGGTGAGGCCTGGAAGCTGCAGAAATGGCTACAATCACAGCCGGGACTCCGTAGCCCACAGGGAACATGAACTTCTTCATGAATCTGCTCATGTTGGAGTAGTTGACCACCATCAAGTTGCGTGCAGTGAGGAAGAGGTTTAGGCCCTCCAGAAGCATCCAGGTGAAGGAGGCCAGGTAGAGATAGTGTAAGACACCTGCGGTGATGGCGCACAGCACCTGGGGGAGGAATGAGAGTCACCAGGTGGGATTTTCAGGGTGAAAAATGGACCAAGGACCTCACCTATATTTTGCCACTTTGGAGAACTCTGATGAAAATGAAGGAAATGTCAAAAAAGGGTGTGTCTTCTAGTTGGGTCAGTCAATGTGGAATTAGCTACTCACCCTTCTAACATTCCCCAAACCCAAGGTCATTATATTAAGGTGTCCAATGCAGCATGGCTCCATGAACTCCACATTCCCTCAGGCAGGGTGGAGGTCCTTTGGGATAGTATCAGTACCTTAGGCTCAGTTCTGTCAATGGCTGTGAGGAAGAGCAGGTGGGCCAGGAAGAGGCAGAGGGAGAGCTGCAGGTGCAGTGAGGTGCTGGTGTTCTGGATGGCTTTGCACAGCAGGAAGGTGAGGGCCGCCAGGAGAAGGCACAAGAGAGAGAGGCTCAACCCCATATAGGTGATCACAGTCAGGGCGGCATCCTCCTCCTGGGATCCAGAAAACAGGAGATATCAGCCACAATTTCCTGGGCTGGGATAATGACCAGTCCACCATTTTTAGTTTTATTTTCCAGTGTAACAAAATCAGGAATGGAGGAGCTACATAAATCTTTGATGTTTGTGAGTAATATCAGACTTTTATGGGGTTCTGAACTGATTAATTTAGATCCTAGAATAACTGAGGGATAGAAGAGACCTTACTCAAGACCAGGTCCTGGAACTCATAGGGTTTATTTTATGTTAGACTTTTGGGCATGACTAAGCTTATAGGTTATCATGTGAGAAGAATGAAGTGTGTGTAAACAATTGCAGTATTTATTAGCAAATGATCAAAATAAAACCCCACTACAAGAGGACTTGATGTATAATTTATGGTACATTCTCAAAATGAAATGCTATGTGGTAATAAAAAGAATGAAGTGTCTCTTTGTAGGCTGGAATAGAAGATTCTCCTAGAAGTAATAAATGAAACACAATATACACAACAGTGGAAAAAAACCACTCTGCCAAGTCTTTGAAAAGAGGAAGACTAAAGAACAAATACATGCATTATTTTTATACAGGGTGGAGCAAAAGTAGGTTTATTGTTGTGAGTGTGTGAAACACAGATTTTATTCTTGTATTATTATTTATTAATTATTGTATTATTTTCCATACAAACAACTGTAAACCTAGTTTTGCCCCATGCTGTATGCATAAAATATCCATAGAAAACACGGGAGAAACTAACCACTTTGGTTGTTTGAGGCAAGAGGAGCTAGGCATCTGGGGTCAGGGGTGAGATAAAGAATCTTCAATGTTTCTCTCTCATTCTATTTGCATTTGAAATGCAAATATTTTAAGTCTTCAATAAATGTAAAACAGTATGTAAATAAAAGTATGAATAGTGTGTTATCCAGCTACGTGGCCGGAGGAAAGATCGTCTTGGAGTGTTGTTCACACTCCTGGAGGCTTCTATGAGATCTAGACATTTGGTTTTGATCCTTTTCATGGTTACTTTCATGTGGGTGCCACATTTTTTCCAGTAAATGCCCCATTTCCTGAAGTCCCCTGAGCAAGTTTTTGGTTTTGTTGAATCACAGAATTAACCAGCTCAAGTGGACAGGAGAGGAGGCAAATATGGCTACCGAGTCACCTGTACTCACTGGATCCCCTGGTCCCCTCTGACCTCTGCCATCACTGAATCTTCCTTTCTGAAGCCCCTGATTACCTCTGTCCTGAAGACCCCTTTGGTAAGCAGAATTCTAGTTTGATTACCATAACCCCACCTGCGTGTGTACACATAACTGCTTCCAGGTTTTCAGTAAAATGCCATCTAGGTGCTCCTGTGAGGATATTTTTTGGGTGGAATTCAGGTCCATAATCAACTAACTTGAAGAGAGGGAGTTTATCTTGGGTGGGTCAGACCTAATCAGATGAGCCCTTAACTGATCTAGGCTCTTGGAGAAAGTGATTTAAAGTTTGAGAGAGTTTTAATGTGAGGAAGCTTCTCCTGCTGGCCTCCAGTTAGCAATACTGTCACATGAGATGGCTACATGAGAAGGAATCCAGGTAGCCCCTAGGAGCTGCGTGTGGTCCCCTACTGCCAGATAGCAAGAAAGTGAGAAATCAGTTCTACAACTATAAAGAACTAAATTCTTCCAGCAACCAGGGAGCTTAGAGGAAAACTGAAAGACTCAAATGAAGTTTCAGGCCTGGCTGACACAGTCATTTCAGCCTTGTGAGACCCTGAGTATACAACCCAGGTACACTGTGCCAGATTGCTGACCTGAGGATTCTGCAGGATAACAAATTTATTCTACTTTTTTTTTTTTTTTTGTGGGAATATATTACAAAAGCAATAGACACTAAATTCAGCCCCTCTTAGGGCTCTCACCTGCACATCATAATAGGCCATGAGGATGGCAAAGCTGCTGAGGTGGGTGCATCGGCAAGTGGTGCTGGTGTCTCTGGTGCCCACCATCCAGCAGCCGTTGGTGGACCAATAACCACTTCCATTCTGGCCATGTTCCCAGAAGACACAGAACACCTTCTGCCTTGGCCCAGGGGTCACTGACTGTAGGAGCAGGGTACAGGTGTGAGCTGGTGGTTCTGGTGCTTAGAAATGCTAACACAAATCCTGCTTGTGATGGGATATCCTAGGGAGATGAAGCAACCATGGGGAACCCCTTGAACACCAAGTCTATGCTCAGAAATCAGGCTCCTTTTATACCTACAGCCTCATACCCCTAGGACTCACATGATTGAAGATGAAGGTAACTGGGGAGCTTAGTTTCTGGGTGCTATTATTGTTCACAAAGACAGAGATGACATCTGAGAGCAGGACAGGAGAGACTTGCTGCAACAAGCCCTTGTGTGTCTCATGCAGAACTGTCTGTTCCTCAGTTTCCAGGACAAGGGGGGCCTCAGCCAGCAACTTGCCCATCCCTGGAGTAGAGATAAGGCCCACCACAGGAGGACCTGCAGGAGAAGGCAAAGGTTGACATCTTGGGGTACCTAACAAGATCTCTTCTTTTTCAGGTAAGCTCTTTCCTTGTGGTCCCACCATAGCCCACACTTTTCTTTAAACTTTAATTCTTCATGTGTCCCATCCTTGGGTATCTTGTCCCACTGTGAAACCTCAGTGGCCTTCTCCCCATCTTAGCCATTACCTGAGTCATTGGATTTTTGTACTGTATCCCAGTTCAGCAGCATTTTTGCCTGATTAACACTTAAGGTGATATTCTTGTCTCCTTGCTTCTTCACCTTCAGGTACAGTTCTATGAGTTGTGGGAATTACATAAAGGAGTTTGATTAGTAATTGCATGTGCAATGGTTGATATAATATATTATAAAAATGTATTATATAAATACTCTCTATAAAAATACATAAATAGGAGATTCCAAAATGGAGGCAGAGTGAATGGAAGCTACACAGACCATCTCCCAGGACCAAATTGGAATTACAACTAAAATAAAGATAAACCGTTGGGAAAAACCAACAGAAAAGCATCTGGAGAGGATCCCCATAACCATACTCAGAAAGAGAACACTAAATCAAGCCTGGTAGGAACTTCAGAGGCACAAGAGGGCAGGCTGGGAGCCCACGGAAAGCAGCTGTTTTAGTTGTGAGCAGCTCCCTTGGGGTTAAAATCCCAAGCCAGCTCCACAGTGCAGAGGACAGGGACAGAGCACTAAATTAGCTACAGCCACTCACCTTGGGCTCTGGCAGAGGGAGGGCAGACTGGACTGGAACTGTGTGGAGAGACTCAGGAACTTAGGGAACTGGGAGGGCAATGGGAGCTTTTTGCTGAATCACTTCCTCATGGAACAGTAGCCATCCTTCTCAAAGATTCCCTTCCCAGAGCCCTGGGTAGAAGCAAAAGCCCCTCCCTCAGGAATTTTAACACCACCCAGCTAGGGCACAGAAGTGCAAATTGAGGCTCATTAACAGCCAGCAAGAATCTGCCCCACCTACTGGAAATCCTCTTACCCGGGAGCACATGAGGGATTTTTTCATTCAGTTGAGAACTACAACCCAAGGCTCATCAAGTAACTGAGACTAATAGCCTCCAGGCAAAAAGCTAGAAGATAACTGAACCTTTCCTGGGCTTGAAAATCTACCCAGGAAAGTAAGACTTGCTAGTGGTGTTTAACATGGGTTCTCTCACACTCATCCAAACCTAGTAGAGGAAGCCACAACCAGCAGAACACCAACATCCACAGGGAAAATTTGGCACGCTCCAAAACCCACAGAGACAGCCAAAATGGTGAAACAAAGAAACATATCCCAAATGAAAGAACAAGATATTTTGACAAAAGATGAAATAAATGGAAGGGAATTGAACAAGATATCAGAGGAAGAGCTCAGAGTAATAATCATGAGGAAACTTAACTGCATGACTAAAGATACAGAAGCATTGAAAACCAACCAATTTGAAATGAAGAATGACATAGCAGAAATAAAGAACACATTGGAAGGAATAACCAGCAGAGTAGAGGAGGCTGAGGATTGGACCAGTGAATTAGAACACAGGGTAGAAAAAATCAAACAACCAGAAAACCAAAAGGAAAAAACAATTAAAAAACAGGAAGACAGCTTAAAAGAAATGTGGGACAACTGGAAACATAACAACATTTGCATCATAGGAGTTCCAGAAGAAGAAGAAAATGAGCAAGGGTTAGAGAATATATTTGAAGAAATAGTGACAGAAAACTTCCCTAACTTGGTGAATGAAGAAGGCATACAAGTTCAAGAAGCACAGAGAGCCCCAAGTAAGAAGAACCCAAAGAGGTCCACACCAAGACACATAATAATTAAAAGCCAAAAATTAAAGACAAAGAGAGAATCCTAAAGGCAGCAAGAGATAAGCAACAGGTTACCTACAAAGGAACCCCCATAAGGCTATCAGCTGACTTCTCAACAGAAACACTACAGGCCAGAAGGGAATGGCATGAAGTAATCAAGGTCATGAAAAACAAGGATCTGAATCCAAGACTACTCTATCCAGCAAGGCTATCATTCAAAATAGAAGTCAAATAAAGAGCTTCCCAGACAAAAAAAGGCTAAGGGAATACATTAGCACCAAACCAGCACTGCAAGAAATCTTAAAAGGACTGCTGTAATTAGTAGAATAAATGGGAAGGAAAAGAGAACCACACTGTACAAAAATGGCAATAAATAAGTACATATCAATAATCACCTTAAATGTAAATGGATTGAACACTCTGATCAAAAGACACAGAGTAGCTTATTGGATAAGAAAGCATGACTCATATATATGTTGTTTACAAGAGGCCCACCTCACAACCAAAGACACACATAGGTTGAAAGTGAAGGGATGGAAAAAAATCTTTCAAGCAAATGGAAAGGAAAAAAGAGTCGGAGTGGCAATACTCATATCTGATAAAACAGACTTCAAAATGAAGGCCATGACATGAGACAAAGAAGACCACTACATAATATTGAAAGGATTATCCAACAGGAAGATATAACCTTAGTAAACATATATGCACCCAATGTAGGAGCATCAAAATATATTAAAATACTTCTGGAGGACTTCAAAGAAGAAATCAACAACAATACAATCATAGCAGGGGACTTCAACAACACCCTGCTGACATCACTGGATAGATCCTCTAGACAAAAAAAAAAAAAAAATCAGCAAGGATACAGAGACTCTGAATGGTGCACTAGATCAAATGGATTTAATAGATATCTACAGAGAATTACACCCCAAAACTACAGAATTCACATTCTTCTCAAGTGCACATGGGACATTCTCAAAGATAGACCACATGTTAGGACACAAACGAAGACTATGCAAGTTCAAGAAAACTGAAACCATATCAAGCATCCTCTCAGATCAAATGGCAGAAAACTAAAAATCAATTACAACAAAAATACGCAAAAACATTCAAACACATGGGGGCTAAATAGCATGTTATTAAACAATCAATAGGTTACCAAGGAGATCAAGGAACAAATTAAAAACTTCCTGGAAACCAATGAAAGTGAACACACAACAGCACAAAATCTATGGGATGCAGTGAAAACAGTTCTGAGAGGGAAGATCATAGTACTACAGGCCTACCTCAAAAAACAAGAAAAATTTCTAATTGACTACCTAACCTCACAACTTAAAGAACTAGAAAGCAAACTAAAAGAAAACCCCAGAGCAAGCAGAAGGAAGGAAATAGTAAAGATCAGGGTAGAAATAAATGACATAAGTCCCCAAAAAACAATTCAAAAGATCAATGAAACAAAGAGCTGGTTTTTCAAAAAGATAAACAAGATTGATGGACACTTAGCCTGACTCACCAAGGAACAAAGAGAGAGAACCCAAATAGACAAAATCAGAAATGAAAGAGGAGAAGTAACAACTGACACCACAGAAATACAAAGGATCGTTAACAAATACTATGGACAATTATACATCAACAAATTGGACAATCGAGGTGGAATGGACAAATTTCTAAAAAACACATAGTCTCCCAAAACTGAACCAGGAAGAGATAGAAAACTTGAACAGACAAAAAACAACTAAGGAAACTGAAGATATAATCAAGCCTCTCCCAGAAAACAAAAGCCTAGGCCAGGACGGCTTCACGGGGGAGTTTTACTAGGCATTCAAAGAACTAACACCCATTCTCCTCAAACTATTCCAAAAAATTCAAGAAGGAAGACTTCCAAACTCGTTTTATGAGGTCAGCATAATTCTAATTCCCCAAGCAGAAAGAGACACTACAAAGAAAGAAAACTACAGGACAATATCCCTGATGAACATAGATGCCAAAATCCTGAACAAACTACTAGCAAATCAGATCCAGCAATACATTAAAAAAATTATTCACATGACTAAGTGGGATTCATCTCAGGATGCAAGGCTGGTACAATATTTGCAAATCAATAAATGTGATACATCACATAAACAAAATGAAAGATAGAAACAATATGATCATATCAATAGATGCTGAAAAAGCATTCAACAAAATCCAGCACCCATTTATGATAAAGACACTCAGCAATGTGGGAATAGAGGGATCATATCTCAACATTATAAAGGCCATATATGAAAGACCTACAGCCAACATCATACTCAATGGGCAAAAACTAAAAGCATTTCCCTTAAGAACAGGAACAAGACAGGGATGCCCCCCTTCACCACTCTTATTTAACACAGTACTGGAAGTCTTAGCCACAGCAATCAGACATGAAGAAAAAATAAAAGGGATCCAAATTGGAAAGGAGGAAGTGAAACTGTCATTATTCGCAGATGACATGATATTATACATAGAAAACCCTAAAGACTCCATCAAAAATCTAGTAGACTTGATTAATGAATTTGGCAAAGTAGCAGTATACAAAATTAACGTCAAGAAATCAACGGCATTCTTATACACCAATGATGAACTCACAGAAAGAGAAACTAAAAAAAAATCCCATTTATCATTGCGGTAGAAAAAAATTAAGATACCTAGGAATAAACTTAACCAAAGAAGTAAAGGACCTATTTGCAGAAAACTACAGGACATTGAAAAAAGAAATAGAGGAAGATATAAAAAAGTGGAAGCACATACCTTGTTCATGGATTGGAAGAATTAACATCATTAAAATGTCCATACTACCCAAAGCAATCTATATTTAACGCAATCCCCATCAAAATACCAATGACATATTTCACAGAACTAGAACAAATACTTCAGAAGTTCATTGGGAACCAAAAAACACCCCGAATAGCTACAGCAATCTTGAAAAAGAAGGACAAAGTAGGCAGGATCACAATACCAGACATCAGGTTATACTACCAAGCTACTGTAATCAATACAGCCTGGTACTGGCACAAGAACAGGCACATAGATCAATGGAATAGAACAGAGAACCCAGAAATTGACCCAAAACATTATGCTCAATTAATATTCGACAAAGGTGGCAAGAGCATACAATGGAGTAAAGACAGCCTCTTTAATAAATGGTGTTGGGAAAATTGGACAGCAACATGCAGAAAAATGAAACTAGACCATCATCTTACACCATACACAAGAATAAATTCAAAATGGATAAAAGACTTAAATGTGACTCATGAATCCATAAAAATCCTAGAAGAAAATGTAGGCAACAAAATTTCAGACATCATACGCAGCAGAATCTTCACTGATATATCACCTAAGGCAACAGAAACAAAGGAAAAAATGAACACATGTGACTACATCAAACTGAAAAGCTTCTGCACAGCAAAAGAAACAACCATCAAAGTGGAAAGGCAACCCACTGTATGGGAGAGCATAATTGCCAATGATATATCAGATAAGGGATTAATTTCCAAAATATATAGAGTGCTCATACATCTCAACAAAAGGAAAACAAAAAACCCAATTAAAAAATGGGCAGAGGAACTAAATAGACACCTCTCCAAACAGGACATACAAATGGCCAAGAGACATATGAGGAAATGCTCAACATCACTAATCATCAGAGAGATGCAAATTAAAACAACAGTGAGGTATCACCTCACACCTCTCACAATGGCCGCCGTCAAAAAGCATCAAACAACAAGATTTGGCAAGGGTGTGGATAAAAGGGGACTTTAGTACACTGCTGGTGGGAATGCAGACTGGTGCAGTCACTATGGAAAACACTATGATGTTACCTCAAAAAATTAAAAATTGAATTACCATTTGACCCAGTGATCCCACTCCTAGGAATATACCCTAAGAAGCCTGAAACACCAAACAGAAAGAATATATGTACCCCCATGTTCACAGCAGCACTATTTACAATAGCTAAGATCTGGAAACAGCCCAAGTGTCCATCAGTAGACGAATGGATAAAAAAGCTGTGGTACATACACACAATGGAGTACTATGTAGCTGTAAGAAAGAAAGATCTCTTATCCTTTGTGATGGCATGGGAAGACCTGGAAACTATTATCCTAAGTGAAAACAGTCAAGCAGAGAAAGACAAATATCATATGATCTCACTTATTTCTGGAATATAAGAAATATAACAGTCTGAGGAACAGGGTAGTCCCAGTGATGTGGAAGTAGGGTACAGACTGACAATTGCTTGAAGAGGGGGTGGGAGAGGGGAGCGATGAACCACAGAACTGGTATGCATGTACTCATAACCAATGGACATGGACAACAAAACTGGGGACGGGGTAGGGAGGGAGAGGGAGGAGGGTGACAATGGGGGGAAAAGGAGAAACATCTGTAACAAAAATAAATTAATAAAAAAAGAAAAAAAAAAAGAACAGGTTTATTGATCAATGGAACAGAACTGAGAACCCAGAAATTGGCCCAAGACTTTAAACTCAATTAATATTTGACAAAGGAGGCAAGAGCATAGAATGGAGTAAAGACAGCCTCTTTAATAAACGGTGTTGGAAAAATTGGACAGGTACATGAAAAAAAAATGAAACTAGACCACCAACTTATGCCATACACAAGAATAAACTCAAAATGGATAAAAGACTTAAATGTGACTCGTGAATCCATAACAGTGCTAGAAGAAAAGGTAGGCAATAAAATTTCAGACATCACATGCAGAATTTTCACTGATGCAACGCCTAAGGCAAGAGAAACAAAGGCAGCAATTAATAAATTGGAGTATATCAAACTAAAAAGCATCTGCAGAGCAAAAGGAACAAGCATCAAAATGGAAAGGGAACCCACTATATGGGAGAGCATAATTGTCAATGATACATCAGATAAGGGGTTAATTTTCAAAATATATAGATTACTCATACAACTCAACAAAACAAAGACAAAGAATCCAATGAAAAAAATGGGCACAGAACCTAAATAGACACCTCTCCAAACAGGACATACAAATGGCCAAAAGACATATGAAAAAATGCTCAGTGTTGGGCTGGAAGAGATAAACCAGAGAACCTATTTGCATATATGCATAACCAATGGACACAGACAATAAAAGGGAGAAGCTAGGAGGGGCATGGGAGTGGGAGGAGGGGGTCAATGGGAGAAAAAAGGGTAACATTTGTAATACTCTCAACAATAAAGATATAACAACAACAACAGAAAACAATGCAAAAAAAAAAAAAATACCTAGGAATGAATTTAGCTAAGGAGGTAAAACACGTGTATTCAGAAATTTATGAGACATTGAAGAAAGCAATAAAATATGGAAATAAATAAAAAACATATACCAGGCCTATGGATAGGAAAAACTAATATTAAAATGTTCATACTATCCAAAGCATTTATAGATTTAATGTATTCCATATCAAAAAGCCAAGTGATGACAGAGAAATGGTGTCGTGAGATGTTTCCTTGATTTCTCCATTTGAAGTTTCAACAATTTGAACAGGTATATTTCAACAAAGGATTCCCTGTTCAATGAGCAAACGTGTCTGAATGATCTGCACATTGAAACACCTGAAGGTGGACAAATGGGAGTAAAATGGGAGGTGGAAAAGGAGAAGAGCTGAGATTTGCCAGAGATGAAGCCCAGTGCTTGCCACTGGAAGCTTACTGAGGGTCTCAGCTCAGAGAGGGGGAGGAATCAGGTTGCTGTTGGCACTTCCTTCAGCCAAAAGGAGCAAAGAGATCCAATGAGGATCCTGCAGGAGTGGGCTATATGAACTGCAGCTGAGCCTAGTGACCTTGGCAGGGATAAAGTACTAAAGTATGGCCATGGTTGTCTGGCAGTGGCATTCCAGACAGAGAAACAAAGCCACAAAACCTGGTTGCCTCCCTCACCCTCCCAGAGCTTGCCTCTTTTCACCATCTCAGAGCTAGCAGTAGGTCTCAAAATAAACTGTAGCAGTGAGTGTTGGGTTGCAGAGCACATTATTTGAAAACTCAAGAACTGGTACTACAGAAACACTTTCTTCCTGAATGACAGGAACACTCTGCGACTAATCCCAGGATTGGGTGGAGACACACAGGGGACACCACAGAGGTCTGCCAATCCTTTCACTGAGAGAGCAAAGCAACAAAGGAAGTGACCAACTTTCCTCAACTCACTCCACCCACATACCCATTGCAGCTGCACTGCTGGAAGTATCTGGCTGCAGGGTATAGCACTGGGATTTTACAGATTTAGAACCTCATGGCTCACCACATTCCCCTGCAGGGTTGTTCCCCTGAGACTGAAGTGACCTGAATACAGAGAAGAAGCCTACCACCCCAGAGATCTGAAAAGCCAGAACAGTTCAAGAGAACTGAAAAACCTATGATTCAGCACCACCTGCTGGAAAACTATGGAAAGGCTTCTTATCAATCTAGAAGTGCCATTCATATATAAATGCATAGGCATAAAAAGGAATCCATCAGATACCATGAATAACCGAGGTAATGAGGCAGCTCAGCAAGACAATAAAAAAATCTCCAAAAAATAAACTTAAAGACAGAAATATGTGATTTAAATGACAGAGAATTCAATATTGCAGTTCTGAAATAACTTAGCTAGATGCAAGAAAACACAGATAGGCAGTTTAAGGAACTCAGAAACAAAATCAATAAACAAAATTAGTACTTAATCAAAAAGTTTAGAACTTTAAAAAATAACCAAATAGACATTTTGGAGATGAAGAACTCAATAAAAGAGATAAAGAATGAATTAGCAAGCATAGGGAATAGAGCTGACCAGATAAAGGAAATAATTAGTGATATCAAAGATAGAAATCTAGAAATGACACAGAGGGAAGAAGAGAGAGTCTTGAGCATAAAAAAATAAAAGAACTCTATGAGAACTATCTGACTTCATCAGAAAGAGCAATATAAGAATAATAGGCATACCAGAAGAAGAAGACAGGGAAAAAGAACAGAGAACCTATTCAAACCAATAGTTGATGAGAATTTCCCAAACCTGTGGAAAGAGCTAGATCCTCAAAGCCAAGAAGCAAACAGAAAACCTAATTACCTAAATCCAAAATGGCCTTGTCCAAGGAACATTGTATTAAAACTATAAAAAACGAATGACAAAGAAAGAATTCTCAAGGCAGCCAGGGAAAAGGAGAAAGTAACCTATAATGGAAAGCCCATTAGATTATCATTGGACTTCTCTCAGCAGAAACCCTACAAGCTAGAAGAGAGTGGAACCAAATATTCAAACTATTGAAAGAGAAAAATTACAAGTCAAGAATAATATATCCAACAAAGTTATTCTTTAGATATGAAGGAAAAATAAAAACTTTTCTAGACATACAGGAGCTGAGTAAATTTAACACTAGAAGACCTCCATTGCAGGAACTACTCAAGGGCGTTATTCTACCTGAAACAAAAAACAGAAGGTCACAAAACTATGAGTAAAATCACCAACAAACTCACAGTGTAAATAGGGATAATTTGTGACAACCAAAACATAAAGGGGGAGAGGGTAAATGTCTGAATTTGCAAAGGAGATTGGAGATTAGATACATTGAAAAGAAAAAGGATATATATATTCATAAACCTAATGGTAACCATACATAAAACCCCCAAACAGAGATACATAACTTAAAAAGAGATGAAACAGAGGGAAAAATTATGGAATACCACCAAACAAAAACAACAGATAGAAACACAAAGGAAAAGAACCAATGGAGGCACAGAGCTACCAGAAAACAAAAGATAAAAGGGTTATAGAAAATCTTCATACATCAAGAATCATCCTAAATGTAAATGGACTGAATGCATCAATAAGGAGACACAGAGCAGCCGATTGGATCAAAAAACAAAATCCAACCATATGCTGCCTTTAGGAGACACATCTAAGCTGCAAAATCAAATATAAACTCAAAGGGGAAGAATAGAAAATGATTCTCCAAGCAAACTGCATTAATAGAAAAGCAGGTGTAATTATGCTTTTATCTGGCAAAGTAGATTTCAGATAAAAAAGGTAACCTGAGACAAATTTGGATGTTTTATAATGATAAAGGGATACTACATCAAGAAAACATAACACTTCTCAATAATATGCACCCAATCAGGGAGCACAAAATATATAAAGCAACTACTAACAGAACTAAAGGAAGAAACTGACAAAAACACAATCATAGTTGGGGACCTTACAACTCCATTGACGGCCAAAGACAGATAATCAAAACAGAAAATCAATTAAGAAATATTGACCTTAAATGACATATTGGACCAAATGAAAATAATTGGCAACAATGCTTTGAAATTAGAAATCAACTGCAAAAAGAAAGTAAAGAAACCCACAAATATATGGAAATTACACAACATACTACTAAAAAATGACCAGGTCAAAAAGTTAGGTGAGATCAAAAGATATATAGAGACAAATGAGAATGACAATATGACATATCAAAACTTCTGGGATGCAGCAAAAACAGTAATAAGAGGGAAGTTTATATCATTACACGCCTACTTCAAGAAGAAGAAAAACCTTAAGTAAACAACCTAATATACACCTTAAAGAACTAGAAAAAGAAGAACAAAAGCATCCCAAAGTCAGCAGAAGAAAGAAAACAATACAAATTAGAGCATAAGTGAATAAAATAGAGAACAAAAAGACTATACAAAAATGTAATACAACAAAGAGCTGGTTCTTTGAAATGATTAATAAAATTGACAAGCCCCTGGACTCACTAAGGAAAAAAGAGAAAAGACTCAAATAAACAAAATGAGCAATGAAAGAGGAGAATTTACACAGACATCACCAAAATACAAAGGGTTATTCTTGAATACTATGGAAGACTATATATCACCAAATTCAATAACCTAGAAACATGTAACCTTCCTAGACTGAATCATAAAGAACTGAATCATAAAAATCTAAGTAGACTGATAAACAGTGAGAAAATTGAAACAACCACTAAAAACTTTCAAAAAGTAAATAAAATAAAATGAAAAAAGATCCACAATTTCAATTCCTTTTGGAATTGCAACAAAAGAATAAAATACCTAGAAATAAACTTAATAAAGGATATGAAGGACCTATATATACTACAAAGCACTATTAAAAGAGATTAAAATACTATAAAGCACTATTAAAAGAGATTAAGAAACTACAATGAAATGGTAAAATATTCTGTATTCATGGATTGGAAGAATCAACATAGTTAAAATGTCCATATTACCTAAAGCAATATACAGATTTAATGCAATCTCCATCAAAATCCCCACCACATTTAAAAAAGAAATAGAACACAAAAATAATGAGATTTGCTTCAAATCATAAAAGACCCTGAATAACCAAAGCAATCTTGAAAAAAGAAATGAATGAAACCGAAGGAATCACACCCGCTAATTCAAATAATTTTACAAGGCGATGACAATCAAAACAGTGTGGTGTTAAATTTAGTTCTTCAGTCACACTAGCCACATTTCAGGTGTTTGGTAGCCACATGTGGTTTGTAGCTACTGGACTGGACAGCACTGCATTAAATTCTTTTCAAACTGATTTTCTATGTTTCCTATTAACTGCATATGGAAAAAAACCTAAAAAACAAACAAACAAACAAACAAACAAACAAACAAACACAGTATGGCGTTGGCAGAAGAACAGATACACAGATCAATGAAACAGAATTGAGAGCCCAGAAATAAAACCACATGTATATGGACAAATAATGTTTTGACCAAAGAACCAATAACATATAATAAATAAAAGAAAGCCTCTTTAAGAAATGGTGCTGGAAAAATTGGAAAACCATACACAAAAGAATGAAACTAGACTAGTTTGTCCCTATATACAAAAATTAATTCAAACTAGATCAAAGATCTAAATATAAGATCTGAAACAATAAATTACATAGAAGAAAACATATGTACTCAGCTTATGAACCTTCATCTTAGAGAAAATTTTATGAAATTGACCCCAAAGGCAAGCGGAGTAAAAGCAATAAATGAATGGGACTATATCAAAGTAAAAAGCTCCACACAGTGAAAGAAACCACTAACAAAACAAAAAAGCAAACAACTCAATAAAAGATGATATTTTGAAACAACAGCTCTGACAAGGGTTTAATATCCAAAATATAGCTTTGTGCCTGTGCAGTGTGGTCAGGTCCTGGGGAATTTGGCTTCTGGATCAAGGATCCCATCCAGGATACCATAGTACATTGAATTGTCATGTCTCCTTAGGCTCCTCCCATCTGTGACAATTTCTCAAACTTGCCTTGGTTTTGATAGTTTTGAGGTATATTGCTTAGTTATTTTGCAAAATATTTCTCAATTGGGATTTGCCTGATATTTTTCTCATAATTAGACTGTGGTTATAGATTGGGGAGAGGAAGCACAGAGGGAAAGTATAATTCTCACCACTTTTTATCATTTTGAAGCAAATCCTAGAAATCATATAATTTCATCTGTAGATATTTTAGAATGAATCTCTAAAACATGAGGGCTCCTTTTTTTGAGACATATCTTTGGCTAGAAAGGAACCTTCTTTCAAACAGCTGTAGCATACAGGTTAATGATGCTGATTCTTTTAAATATAACTGTGTCAGTATTCCTGGATTATCAAACACTTCAACTTACTTTAAATAAAAGCCAGCAAATTAAATTTTTACATGATTTGTCTGGTCAAGATTGTGGCATAGATAAATGCGACACTCACCTCCTCCCACTACCACATTAAAATTACAAGTAAACTACAGAACAACCATCATTCAGAACCACCTGAAACCTGGCTGAATGAAAGTCCTACAACTAGGGAATTAAAGAAGAAGCCACATAGAGACATGTAGGAGAGGTGGAGACCCAGTCTGGGCTGGTCCCACACCCAGGTGTGGCAGATAAAAATAAGGAGAGATATCTCAGCTGTTGTGGTCCCCCTTGAGGAGCAAGGGATCACTGCCCCACACCAGACCTCCCAGCCCAGGGTTACAGTGCCAGAAGAGAAGTCCCCATAACTTCTGGCTGTAAAATCCAGCAGGGATTGAGGCTGAAAGGGATGGAGTGCTTCTGGATTCCCAGGCAGTTTCTCTTAAAAGGCCTATGCACAAACTTACTCAAACTCACTTCCTCTTAGCTCCTGCATAGGGGAAGCAGCTTGAAGGCACCAGATACATACAAGGAGGAACTGAATTGTCTGTCATCAGGGTGAGAGCTGGGGGCAGGAAGCTTTCTTCTAGAAAGAAGTACTGGCAGAGACTATTTTTCCTTTGATGACCCCCCCCTTCCCAAACATACAAGATGGCAGGTGGGTGCCATATCTGAGACTCCATCAAGCTGTCTAACACTGTTTGCCCCACCCTGGTGATTCCCTGAGGCCCTGGATCACCCAACTTTTGGGCCCACCCAAGCAGTTTCCAGTGGCTTTTCCATATGAATGGCCTGTCTTGGCTCATGCTTCAGATTCTCCTAAAATTTCTCAACAAAAGCAACATCTAGCCTCAGCATGCCTTATACCTCTTGCTAAGTGGTCCCAGGCCCAGCACTGGCAGCAGCCAGCCTTGGTTTACAGTTTAGCCTCATCTGGGAATCTCCAAGCCCAGAACAAGAAGCAGCCATCTTCAGATTGCTTTGTAGCTCATGCCAGGTGGCTCTGGGAAGAACACAGGTGGTTGCTGACCTTGGCCTGCATCTCCCAGGAGGCCCCTGAGCCAGCACACCCAGTGTACAGCCTTAAACTATGTTAAAGCACTATCACCCAACCACCTCCACAAACAACACACTGAAGAGATGGACTCAGTGGGCACCAAAGCCTGCTTCAGTAAGTCCTGCTCTGTGGTTTGGGACCCTGCACAGCTGATCCTCCATGGTGGTCAGAAGTTGGTGGTCACAGCCAATCCTTGCTGCTGAGCTGCCTGGGGGTAAATGCCAATAGCAATCAAGGTTCAACTACAAGAGGAAGGTGTCCACAGTCCATGTGGTGGTGGGGGGCAGTGCACCTGGAATGCTGAGCTTGGGTGATCAGGGAGGCTGTGCTACTGGACCCTGCAGATTACCTACTACATTAGGTCACTCTACCAGGCCTAGGAGACATAGAAGCTCTACCTAATATATAGAAACAAACACAGAGAGGCTGCCAAAATGAGGAGACAAAGAAACATATCCCAAATGAAAGAGCAGAACAAAACTCCAGCAAAATAACTAAACAAAATGTAGACAAGCAATCCACTAGATGCAGAGTTCAAAATACTGGTTATAAGGATGCTCAGTGAACTTAGTGAGAACAATTTACAGCATAAAAAAGGACCAGTTAGTGCCCTGGCTGGTTGCTCAGTGGTTAGAGCATCGGCCTGTGGACCAGTCATGGGTTCGATTCCAGTCAAGGGCATGTGCCTTGGTTGCAATTTGGTCCCTGGCCTTGGTCGGGGGTGTGTAGGAGGCAACCAATCGATGTCTCTCACATTAATGTTTTTCTCTCTCTCTCTCCCCTTCTTCCTCCCACTCTATCTGAAGATAAATGGAAAAATATCCTCAGGTGAGGATAAAAAAAAAAGGACCAGTTAGTAATGAAGGATACACTAACTGAAATTAAGTATAATTTACAGGGAA
This sequence comes from Tadarida brasiliensis, assembly GCA_030848825.1. Lineage (NCBI taxonomy): Eukaryota > Metazoa > Chordata > Mammalia > Chiroptera > Molossidae > Tadarida > Tadarida brasiliensis. The sequence continues at coordinate 54,490,145 of CM061259.1, read as the reverse complement.
TCAACAGTAGAATAGATACATCTTAGAACCAAATCAGATATTGGGAATAAAAGGAAGGAAAAAACACCAAATCAGAAGAGCAAAAAGAAAAAAGAATATAAAAAAAATGAGGATAATGTAAGGAGCCTCCAGTACAACTTCAAGTATACCAATATTCACATCATGGGAGTGCCAGAAGAAGAGAGAGAGCAAGAAATTGAAAACCAATTTGAAAAAATAAGGCCTGAAAACTTTCCTAACTTGGTGAAGGAAATAGACATACAACTCCAGAAAGTGCATAGTTTCAAACAAGATGAACCTAAAGAGGTCCACACCAAGACACATCATTATTAAAATGCAAAAGGTTAAAGACAAGGAGATAATCTTTTTAAAAATCTTTATTGTTGAGGGTATTACAGATATCCTTCTTTTTTCCCCCTTTGCCCCCCTCCACCAGGTTCCCACCCCACCCCAGTCCTTCACTATCCTATTGTCTGTGTCCATGGGCAATACATATATGCATATAAGTTCTTTGGTTAATTTCTTCCCACCTCTCCTCCCCACTTCCCTTTGAGATTTGTCAGTCTGTTCCATGTTTTCATGCCTCTGGTTCTATTTTATTCATCAGTTTATTATGTTCATTAGATTTCACATATAAGTAAGATCACATAATATTTGTCTTTCTATGACTGGTCTATTTCACTTAGCATAATAATCTCCAGGTCCCTCCATGCTGTCTTTCTTACAGCTGCATAGTATTCCATTAAGTAAATGTACCACATCTTTTTTATCCACACATCTATTGATAGATACTTGGGCTGTTTACAGATCTTAGCTATTGTAAATAATGCTGCTATGAACATAGAGGTGCATATATTCTTTCTGGTTGGTGTTTCAGGATTCTTAGTATATATTCCTAGAAGTGGGATTACTGAGTTAAATGGCAGTTCCGTTTTAAATTTTTTGAGGAAACTCTATACTGTTTTCTATAGTGGCTGTACCAGTCTGTATTCCCACCAGCAGTTAGTTACATACAAGGGAGCTCCCATAAGACTATCAGCTGATTTCTCAAACAAACAAACAAACAAACAAACAAATTGAGAAAGGGAAAATGGTGGCGAAGTGAATGGAAGCTACACAGAACATCTCCCAGGACCAAACTAGAATTATAACTAAAATAAAGACAAGTTATCAGGAAAAACCAATTGAAGAGCAGCTGGAGAGAACCCTTATAACCAGGGATGTAAAGAAGACCCCAAATTGAGACTGATAGGAGCTGTGGAGGCACGAGAGGGCTGGCTGGGGGCCCACGGGCAGCAGCTGAGGGCTGTCTTAGTTGTGAGCAGGTCCCTCTGAGAATTCTGAGGTTAAAACCCCAAGATGGCTCCTCAGCAGAGTGGCAGAACAGGGAAAGGCACCCACATAACACCTGGCTGAGAAAATCACCAGAGCAGAAGTTTTGCCTGGCAGGGAGAGGCACAGGGAACACTGGCACAGGGAAGTGCACTAAATTATTGCTACAGCCTTTCACCTTGGTCTCCAGCAGAGTGAGGGTGGACTGGACTGGATCTGTGTGAGGACAGTTGGGGGTTCATGGCACTGAGGAGACAGCTGGGAAAGAGGCCATCAGGAGCTCTATGCTGAGTCACTCTCCCACAAGGCAGTAGCTTCATATTCCTCAAGAAGCCCCTTCCCAGAGCAGTTTTAACCTGGGGGAGAAGCAACTCCTCCTCCCTCAGGAATTTAACACCACCCGGCCCAGAGAAGTGCCACCTGAGGCTTATTAACATCCAGAAACTACCTGCTAGCCAGTAGGCAGAGATGAGATTCTGAAGGCTTTGAGCTTTGGGCCTGACTCTCAGTGTTGGGTATTGTGGCTCTGGGGACTGAGCTCTGAAGGCTGAGGCCTGGGTCCCTGCGCTGAGCCAATAACCCACGCTGCAGAAACAATTTTCTTCTCAAAGCAACTTTAGGCCAGGGTAAAGCAATTGCCCCACCAACTGGAAATGCTCTTACCCTGCCCACCAATAGGATTTTTTCATTTAGCTGAGGGCTACAACCTGAGGCACATTAAGTAACTGAGACTAATAGTCAGCATGCAGACAAATGTTCTGGAATAATTGAATCTTTGCTTGGCCTGCGACTCTACCCAGGAAAGTAAGACTTGACAGTGGTGTATAGCATGGTCCCTTCCATACTCATCCAAACCCAGCAGAAGGAACCACAATCAGCAGAATACCAACAATCGCAGGTAAAATTTGGCAGTTTCCAAACCCTACTGAGACAGACACAGTGGTGAAACAAATCCCAAATGAAAGAACAAGATAATTCTACAGAAGAAGGGATAAATGAAATGGAGTTAAGCAAGTTATCTGAGGTAGAGGTCAGAGTAATGATTATGAGGAAGCTCAACAGCATGAGTAAAGATATAGAAACAATGAAAATCAACCAACTAGATAAAAAAACCCACCAAGCAGAAACAAATAAAGAACACATTGGAAGGAATAACCAGCAGATTAGAGGAAGTCGAGGATTGGATCAATGAATTAGAACACAGGGTAGAAAAAATCACCCAAACAGAGAAATCTAAAAGACAAAAACAGGAGGACAGTTTAAGAGAGCTGTGGGACAACATGACACATAACAATTACCACATCATAGGAGTGCCAGAAAAAGAAGCAAATGAGCAAGGGTTAGATAATATATTTGAAGAAACAGTGACAGAAAACTTCCCTAACTTGGTGAAGGAAAATGGCATACAAGTTCAGGGAGTACAGAGAGCCCCAAGTAAAAAGAACCCAAAGAGGCCCACACCAAGACACATAATAATTAAAATGCCAAATACTAAAGAAAAAGAGAGAATCCTAAAGGCAGCAAGAGAAAAGCAACAGGTTACTTACAAGGAGCCCAAATAAGGCTATCAGCTGGTTTCTCAACAGAAACACTACAGGCCAGAAGACTACTCTATCTAGCAAGGCTATCATTCAAAATAGAAGATGAAATAAAGAGCTTCCCAGACCAAAAAAACAAACAAAACAAAAACAAAAACAAACAAACAAAAAACCACCCAAAACAAAACAAAAAAGGCTAAGGGGATATATTAGCACCAAATCAGCAATCCAAGAGCTGTTAAAAGAACTGATGTAATAAGCAGAATAAATAGGAAGAGAAACATAACCAGAATAAACAAAAATGGCAATAAATAAGTATATATCAATAATAATCTTATGTAAATGGATTAAATGCTCCGATCAAAAGACACAGAGTAGCTGAATAGATATGAAAGCATGAATCATATATATATGTTGTTTACAAGAGACCCACCTCACAACAAAAGACTCAAATAGGTTAACAGTGAAGGGATGTAAAAAATTTTTCCAAGCAAAAGGAAAGGAAAAAACCTGGGGCAGCAATACTCATATCCGATAAAATGGACTTCAAAATGAAGGACATAACTAGAGACAAAGAAGGCCACTACATAATATTGAAAGGATCTATCCAACAGGAGGATAAAACCTTGGTGAACATATATACACCCAATATAGGAACACCAAAATACATTAAAGTACTTCTGGAGGACTTCAAAGGAGAAATCAACAGCAATACAATCATAGCAGGGGACTTCAACACCCCGCTGACATCACTGGATAGAGCCTCTACACAAAAATTAATGAGGAAACAGAGACTCAAAATGATGCACTAGATTAAATGGATTTAATAGATACCTACAGAGAATTACACCCAAAACTTCAGAATTCACATTCTTCTTAAGTGCTCATGGGACATTCTCAAAGATAGATGACATGTTAGGATACAAAATAAGTCTCTACAAATTCAAGAAGATTGAAATCATATCAAGCATCTTCTCAGATCACAATGGCATGAAACTAGAAATCAACTAAAACAAAAACACCCCAAAACATTTAAACTCATGAAGACTAAATAGCATGTTATTAAATAATGAATGGGTTACCAAAGAGATCAAGGAAGAAATTAAAAACTTCCTGGAAACTAATGAAAATGAACACACAACCCCACAAAATCTATGGGACACGGTGAAAGAAGTCCTGAGAGTGAATTTCATAGCCCTACAGGTCTACCTCAAGAAACAAGAAAAATTTCTAATTGACTATCTAACACTACAACTTAAAGAACTAGAAAGCAAACAATAAGAAAAACCCAGAGCAAGTAGAAGAAAAGAAATAGTAAAGATCAGAGCAGAAATAAATGACATAGAAACTTAAAAACAATTCAAAAGATCAATGAAACAAAGAGCTGGTTCCCTGCAAAAATAAACAAGATTGATGGATGGTTAACCAGACTCACCAAGAAACAAAAAGATAGGACCCAAATAAACAAAATAAAAAATGAAAGAGGATACAGATTCAATGCAATCCCCATCAAAATACCAACGATATACTTCACAGAACTAAAACAAATACTCCAAAAGTTTATATGGAACCAAAAGTGACCCTGAACAGCAATCTTTAAAAAGAAGAACAAAGTAGGAGGTATCACAGTACCAGATATCAGGTTATACTACAAAGCCAATGTAATCAAAACAGCCTGGTACTGGCACAAGAACAGGCAGATAGATCAGTGGAACAGAACAGATAACCCAGAAATTGGCCCAAGACAATATCATCAATTAATATTTGACAAAGGTGGCAAGAGCATACAGTGGAGTCAAGACAGTCTCTTCAATAAATGGTGTTGGGAAAATTGGACAGCTACATGCAAAAAAATGAAGCTAGACCACCAACTTACACCGTACACAAGAATAAACTCAAAATGGATAAAAGACTTAAATGTGACTCATGAATCCATAAAAATCCTAGACTAAAATGTAGGCAACAAAATTTCAGACATCATACGCAGCAGAATTTTCACTGATACAACACCTAAGGCAAGAGAAACAAAGGAAAAAATGAACACATGGGACTACATCAAACTAAAAAGCTTCTGCATAGCAAAGGAAACAACCATCAAAATGGAAAGGGAACCCACTATATGGGAGAGCATAATTGCCAATGATACATCAGATAAAGGGTTTATTTCCAAAATATATAGAGTACTCATACAACTCAACAAAAGGAAGACAAAGAACTCAATTAAAAATGGGCAGAGGACCTAAATAGACACTTCTCCAAACAGGACATACAAAGGGCCAAGAGACATGAAAAAATGCTCAACATCTTTAATCATCAGAGAGATACAAATTAAAACAACTATGAGGTATCACCTCACACCTGTCAGAATGGCCACCATCAACAAATCATCAAGCAATAAGTGCTGGCGAGGGTGTGGAGAAAAGGGGACTCTAGTACACTGCTGGTGCAAATGCAGACTGGTGCAGCTACTGTGGAAAACAGTATGGTTTTTCCTCAAAAAATTAAAAATTGATCTGCCATTTTACCCTGTGATCCCACTTCTAGCAATATACCCTAAGAAGCCTGAAACACCAATCAGAAAGAATATATGTACCCCTATGTTCATAGCAGCACTATTTACAATAGTTAAGATCTGGAAACAGCCCAAGTGTCCATCAGTAGATGAGTGGATAAAAAAGCCATGGTACATATACACAGTGGAGTACTATGCAGCTGTAAGAAAGAACGATCTCTTATCCTTTGAGACGACATGGAGGAACCTGGAGAGTATTATCCTAAGCGAAACAAGCCAAGCAGAGAAAGACAAATGTCACGTGATCTCACTTATTTGTGGAATATAATGAACTAAACAAACTGATGAACAAAATTGACCCAGAGACATAGACGTAGGGTACAGACTGATAAACTTCAGAAGAGGGGATGGGGGGGAGAGAAGAGATAAACCACAGAACTTATATGCATGTATGCATAACCAATGGACATAGACAACAAATGTGGGGATGGGGTGGGGTGGGGGGCATGGGGAGGAGTGTGTTAATGGGGGAAAAAGGAGAATTATCTGTAACAAAAATAAAAAACGAAAGAGGAGATATAACAACCAACACTACAGAAGTACGAAGGATCGTGAAAAAATACCATGAATAATTATATGCCAACAAATTGGACAATCTAAATAAAATGGAGAATCAAAATAAAGTGATTTCTAGAATCACTCAGACTCCCCAAAATTACTGGGAAAAGATAGAAAACTTGAACAGACCAATAACAACTAAGGAAATTGAAGATGTAATCAAGAAACTCCCAGCAAACAGAAACCCAGGCCTGGCTGGCTTCACGGGGGAGTTTTACCAAACATTCAAGGAAGAACTAACACTCATTCTCCTCAAGTTATTCCAAAAACTCCAAGACGAAAGAAGACTTCCAAACTCCCTTTATGAGGTCAGCATAATCCTAATTCCAAAATCAGAGAAGACACTACAAAAAAAGAAAACTACATGCCAATATCCTTGATGAACATAGGTGCCAAAATCCTTAACAAAATATTAACAAATCAGATCCAGGAATAAATTTAAAATATTATTCACCACGACCAAGTGAGATTTATCCCAGGGATGCAAGGCTGGTACAGTATTTGCAAATCAATAAATGTGATACCCATATAAACAAAATGAAAGATAAACACCATATGATCCTATCAATAGATGCTGAAAAGCATTCGACAATATCCAGCACCCATATCTTTTTAAAATTAATTTTTAAATTTGATTTTAGAGACAGAGGAAGGGAGAGGGAGAGAGAGATAGAAACATCGATGAAATAGAACATTGACTGGCTTCTGCCTGCATGCCCCCCACTGGGGATTTGGCACACAACCTGGGCATGTGCCCTGACCGGGAATTGAACTGGTGACCTCTTGGTGCGTAGGTCAACACTCAACCCTGAGCCCCACCGGCCCAGCCAGCACCCATTTCTGATAAAGACGCTAAGCAATGTGATTATAGAGGGATCATATCGTAACAGAATAAAGGCCATATATGAAAAACCTATAGCCAACATCATACTCAATGGGCAAAAACTAAAAGCATTTCCTTTAAGAACAAGACAAGACAGGGATGCCCATTTTTGCCACTCTTATTTAACATAGTACTGCAAGTCTTAGCCACAGCAAAATCAGAGAAGACACTACAAAAAAAGAAAACTACATGCCAATATCCCTGATGAACATAGGTGCCAAAATCCTTAACAAAATATTAGCAAATCAGATCCAGGAATAAATTTAAAATATTATTCACCCCGACCAAGTGAGATTTATCCCAGGGATGCAAGGCTGAAAAATAAAGAAATGAAGAAAAATAAAAGGGATCCAAATTGGAAGTGAGGAAGTGAAACTGTCATTATTTGAAGATGACATGATATTGTACACAGAAAACCCTAGAGACTCCATCAAAAATCTACTAGGTTTAATAAATGAATATGACAAAGTAGCAGGATACAAAATTAACATCAAGAAATTGATGGCATTCTTATACACCAAGAATGAACTCCCAGAAAGTGAAACTAAAAAAAAAAAAAAAAATCCCATTTACCATTGCAGAAAAAAAATTAAGATTCCTAGGAATAAACTTAACCAAAAAAGGAAAGGACCTGTTCTGAGAAAACTACAGGTCATTGAAAAAAGAAATAGAGCAAGATATAAAAAAGTAGAAGCATACACCTTGTTCATGGATTGGAAGAATTAACATCATTAAAATGTCCATACTACCCAAAGCAATCTATAGATTCAATGCAATCCCAATTAAAATTCCAACGACATATTTCATGAACTGGAACAAATACTCCAAAAGTTTATATGGAACCTAAAAGACCCCGAATAGCCTCAGCAATCTTGAAAAAGAAGAACAGAGTAGCAGGGATCACAATACTGGATATCAGGTTATACTACAAAGCCATTGTAATAAAAAAAAGCCTTGGACCGGCACAAGAACAGGCATATAGATCAATGGAACAGAACAGAGAACCCAGCAATTGACCCTAGACATTATACTTAATTAATATTTGACAAAGTTGGCGAGAGCATACAATGGAGTAAAGACAATCTCTTTAATAAATGATGTAGGAAAAATTGGACAGCTACATGCAAAAAAATAAAAAATAAATAAATGAAACTAGGCCACCAACTTACACCATACACAAGAATAAACACAAAATGGATAAAAGACTTAAATGTGACTCGTGAATCCATAAAAATCCTAGAAGAAAATGTAAGCAACAAAATTTTAGACATTACACGCAGCAGAATCTTCACTGGTACATCACCTAAGGCAAGGGAAACAAAGAAAAAATGAATAAATGTGTCTATATCAAACTAAGAAGCTTCTGCACAGCAAAAGAAACAAGCATCAAAATGGAAAGGGAACCCACTATATGGGAGAGCATAATTGCTAACGATACATCAGATAAGGGATTAATTTCCAAAATATATAGAGTACTTATACAACTCAACAATAGGAAGACTAAGAATGCAATGAAAAAATAGGCAGAGGACCTAAATAGACACCTCTCCAAATAGGACATACAAATGGCCAAGAGACATATGAAAAAATGCTCAACATCACTAATCATCAGAGAGATGCTATGAGGTATCACCTCACACTGGCCAGAATGGCTGCCATCAACAAATCATCAAACAACAAGTGCTGGTGAAGGTGTGGAGAAAAGGGGATTCTAGTACACTGCTGGTGGAAATGCAGATTGCTGCAGCCACTATGGAAAATACTATGGTGTTACCTCAAAAAATTAAAAATTGAATTGCCATTTGACCCAGTGATCCCACTTCTAGGGATATATCCTAAGAAGCCTGAAACACCAATCAGAAAGAATATATGTACCCCTATGTCCATAGCAGCAGAATTCACAATTGCTAAGATCTTGAAACAGCCCAGGTGTCCACTGTAGATGAGTGGATAAAAAAGCGGTGGTGCATATACACAATGCAATATTATGCAGCTGTAAGAAAGAAAGATCTCTTATCCTTTGAGATGACCTGGAGAGTATTATGGTAAGCAAAATAAGTCAATCAGAGAAAGAGAGATATCACATGATCTCACTTATTTGTGGAATATACAAAATTAACTGATACAAAATAGACCCAGAGACACAGATGTAGGGTACAGACTGACAAACCTCAGAAGAGGGGGACAGAAGGGAGGGAAGAGATAAACTAAAGAACTTATATGCATATAAGCATAACCAATGGACATAGACAACAATGCTGTGGGGTGGGGGAGGATGATCGAGTGGAGGGTGTCAATGGGGGAAAAAAGAGAAACATTTGTAACAAAAATAAATAAATAAATAAATAAATAAAGGTGGTGTATCCATATACCATATAAAAAAAAGAAATATGGTACTGTGAGCCCTGAGAAAAAACACACCTAGTAAGAAGGGCTCCTTCCTGGTGGCTAACTGAGCTAAAATAAAAAAAGCAGAAGCCTAACAGCCATTTCTGCACAAGGGCCTCTCATGCAAACTGCACTTCAGGGGAAACCTTTGTGCTAAATTACTTGCCTCTGCCCTAAACTGCCTGTCATTGGAGCCAGTCCTTATAAACATTTCCTGGAATCCTATTTCAACCAATAGGATCGAGGCTTCCCCATCCAATCGAACCAGCTCTATTATAACCAATCTGGACATTGCTTTTTGGATCAATCAAACTGTGAGAATTTGACATCCTCATTTTCATGAGAACAGATCAGTCAGAAACCTGGGGCAGAGACTTCTGTTTATATAAGTCAACTCCTTTCTCTTTCCACCAAAGACTGAAGACTGTTTCCCTGGCTGAGCTGAAACACTGATGTCTTGACAGAGTAGAGTGAAGCAGACTGGCATGGAGTGGAGCAGAGCAGGGTAGATCAGTGAGGAGCAGAACAGAGATGTCTAGCCAAAGAGGGCCTGGCTCCAGGGCTGTCCTATAGTTGTGCTGTTTTCACTGTCATGCTGTACCACAATTGGGCTGTTTTGCATTGAATCAAGTTTCCTTCTTCACCACACCCCAAATTGGGGATTCCTATTGGTGTCTGAATTCGTGCCAAGGACCATCAGTTGACAATACATGCTACAACATGGATGAACCTTGAAAACATTCTTAGGTGAAAGAAGCTAAACTATAGGGCAACATATTTAATGATTCTATTTATACGAAATGTCCAGAATAGGCAAATCCCTAGAGACAGAAAACAGATTAAGTGGTGGCCAGGGGCTGAGAAAGGGAGGAATGAGGAGCAACTGCTTAGTGGGTATAATGTTTACCTTTGAGGTGATGAAAATATTTTAGGAATAGAGGTGATAATTACAACTCTGTGGATGTTCTAAATGCTACTAAATTATACATTTTGGTTAAAATGGTGAACTTTATGTTACATGAATTTTACCTCAATACAGCAAATCATTTTAAATATCAAATAAGATTAAATATATGTTCTTTTTTTGTTAATCCTCACCTGAGGATATTTTTCCATTGATTTTTAGATAGAGTAGAAGGGAGGGAGGGAGAGAGAGAGAGAGAAATTGATGTGAGAGAGACACATTGATTGGTTGCCTCCTGCACGACTCTGACCAGGGCTGGGGATCGAATCTGTAACCCAGAGCCCTTGATTGGGAATCAAACCTGAGACCCTTCGGTCTGTGGGTCAACGCTGTAACCACTGAGCCAAATCGACCAGGGCTAAATATATATTTCTTAAAATTAAATAAATTGTTCTCTTTTGAAGACTTTTATATTTATCTTAAATTCTTTGTTATCTTTATTTCACAATGAAAATGTATATTATTTATAATTTTAATCATTTTTTATTGAGATGTAATTGATATAACATTAGTTTCATATATACAACAGATGGTTCAATATTTATATATATTGCAAAATGAGCACCACAATAAGTCTTGTTAATATCTGTCATTATATGTAGTTACTAAATTTTAAAAATTTGTGATTAGGACCTTTAAGATTTACTTGCATAGGAACTTCCAAATATAAAATACAATATTATTAACTATAGTTGGCACAGTGTATATTATGTATATTATGCCACAGTGTATATATTTATTTTATGACTGGCAGTTTGTAGGTTTTGACTCCCTTCAGTCATTTCAGCCATCCCTCATCCCCTTCCTCTGGCAACCACCAATCTGTTCTCTGTATTTATGAGTTTGTTTTTTAGATTTCATATATAAGTGATATCATATGTATTTGTTTTTCTCTGTCTGACTTAGTTCACTTAGCATAATTTATTCATTTATTTCTAAGCTTTTATTTCAATTTGTTTACTAGAATAACACTAAGATATACATGTGGTCACTCACCTCCAGTGAGGTTGGGGGAGGAATGAGGTAGAGAATGGGGAGAGCAGAGCCTCAGGGAAGACCCAGGTACTTACCTGTGCCTCCAGCTGTATTAAAGGTCAGTGACTCATTGGGCGGGGACTTGATCAGTCCTCTCAAGACATGCTCAATGTTGAGGAGCAGGTTAGCAGCCACACAGTTCTGCTCTGAGTGGGGCTTGGTCTCCAGGTCCTCAGGAGTCTCCAGCAGGTCATCTACCACCTCTACGAAGTCCTGGAGCAATGGACACAGAGCCAGTGGGCCATGTACCAGAGAGGCTACAGGAAGACTGCCCACTCTGCCTCAGAAAACAGACTCTAGAAATTGTCTATTTGGGGATAAAGATGGTACCAAAAAGGATTCCCTGGGTCTTTGCCCCTGCAATCCAGCCATTCAGAGGTCAGTCCTGTTCATGAATGCCAAGGATGATGTAAACCAAATGGTCAGGAACAGCAAGAAGAAAGGTGTTAGTAGGTGTATGTGGGTCTAACAGTGAGTACAAACACCTGCATATCTGCTCTTCCCACTCACCCTGGGAAAGTCAGTGACTCAGAGCTGGGCATCACTGTATTGGGGTCTGTCTCTTCCCAGACCAAGGCTTCCTCAGGCCTCTATGGGCTGCTTCCACCTGCCTCCCCTAGGTCCTGTCTTTACCTGGATGGTGTCCATAGCCGAGGCTGACTTGAAGTCTCTGCACAAATCATCAATTTTTATAAAGAAGCGGACCAGCCTCTGGGATGAGGAGAGATATGATGGTCAGAGAGCCTCACAGGTAGATGGGGGAACTTGAGGAAAATAGGTGGGTGTTGCATGTGGCACAGAGGTATTTCCTGCCTCTTTGTCTCTGCCGGAGCCACTCACCTTGCTGTTGATTCTAGGGCGTGCAGTCCAGGTGGGGAAGGAGATCCCTAGAGTGGACAGAACCGCAGTTCATTAGGGGTGTGTGTGTGTGTGTGTGTGTGTGTGTGTGTGTGTTAGGGTGGGGTCTGGGGTCCAGGCTGGGTACCTTCCCAGATTGTCATTTGGTAATTCATGGACTCTGGTTTGAAAATAGAAGCATCTGGGAGGTCCTACTGTCCTCCCTCTTTAGTGGGCACCTTTTCTTATTCACATGGAGGCCTCATAGTGTATATTAATGTGGTGGCCTAGATGCTCTGTTGTCCAGATGTGGATGGAATCAGCCTGACTCCACCTGTCTACCATCCCCAGTAACTTAACTTTCCTGGAAAGTTCCCGGCTGGGGTGGGGGACACCACAGCTGCCTGTGTCCCACACTGAGCATTTGGACAGAGGACAGAGTGGGCTTTGTTGGGAATCCAGGGCTGGGGAAATGCTACATTTCCTGGCCAACACCTGACCTGCCTTTCAGTGCGTGCTAGCCTTAGTTCTAATTTCCTCAGGGTGGCTCCTCACTGACTGAGTGCTCCTTGGAATCCCATTGACGTGGTCAAAGTAGTGCTCTCTCTTCCACACTAACACTAAGACACCTTGATAGAGATGGACTAAGAATCATCCCTGAGACAGGTCCCTCAAGGAGGAGGCTATAGGGCAGGGCAGGAGAATGAAGAAGATACTGGACAAGATAGGGCCACCTAGACAGTGGCACCAAGTCCAGGTTGGACATTGGGTGCTAATGTCCAGCCAGGCATTCCTGGGTGCTTTTTTTTTTTTTTTTTTATCCCGCCAAAGGCATCCCTTGGACTGGTAGGAAGTTGTGAGAATCTACATCTGAGGAAGGCCAGCAAAGATGAGGGCTGGCTGGAGAGGGAGCAGGATCTGATGGGTGAAGGGTGGCAGATGTTTCTGTCCCCTGGCCCCTTAGTTTCCCACCAGGGACACAGACCTGTGTACCTCCCTGAGTGAGGCAGTGGTTCCTGATGATGTCCTCTTTCATAGCCTTGTTCAGATGGGAGCCTCTTTTGTTCACCCGACTTTTCAAGTTTGTGTGTACGTGGTGAGGTCCATGTCATGCTGCTCAGATTCGACACAACATTCTTCTGGGTCCTGATATTCTGAGTTGTCTTCAGTTTGTAAACTGAAATTATTGAGGAGGGTCAGGGAGGTCACTTGTTCAGGAGAATTAATGGAGGCTAAGTAGCTGAGAAGTGGGGTCTGGGTGCCAGGGTCGTTGGCCAGGGACATGGCTGGCTAGGGAAGGTGGGCCTGCCCTTGAATCTCCCCACTCCTGTTTCTGGACAGGGTCCCTAAATCCATCACTGTCTGGGAGGTCTGAGAGTGTACCTGGAGTGTTCAAGCCCATGGGAGCTCTGGTAGGAGAAGGTCTCATTGTGGAAGTCACTGATGATGGCAAAGAAGACAAATATTGCATTGGAATACAAAACACTGTAAGCTCCTGAAGTATCTTGAATGTCATCACTTTTTAAAAATAAAATGAAAATAAGAAGTCAGGTGGACAGGGTGGTGGTGGGGGTGGTGGGGCACATTCCAAACATCCAGAAGTGACCCTTTGTGGAGGGTTCTGAGCCTTGGAGTTTGGAGAGGGTGGGTGACCAGGTAGGTACACAGGACAACTTTTTTATGCCTGGAGAAAGTGTGGCAAATGACCTCAAATTTCATGGACAAATAGATGGAAGATATGAAGTGGTTTATACCTTGACATGTGTTCTCACTTTCATTCCAGAACTTCTTTGCTCCAGAAACAAGCTCATATCCTGGGTTGCACATGCAGTAGTAGCTCCCCTCCGTGTTCTGGCAGTCTGCAAACTTTCCACAGGACAGTGTCAAGGGTGGTTCACACTCATTGATGTCTGGAACACAACAGGACAAAGGGTCACCTCCCAAAAGTGTAAGTTTCCACATGGCAGAGACTGTGGAGTCCAGCTTAACTTTGCCCTGGAGAGCAGACAGAACGCAGCTCCTGGGTGGCACTCCTGGGGCTGGGCAGAACTAGCTGCTCCAGAGCCTGGTGACCTCTCTTGTTATTTCTTCCATCTGGCTGGTCTGAGGGCACCTACACTCAGACACTCTGCTGTGTCATGATGGGGCTGGAGGGAGGTCTGCATCTCTCTCTCCAGGCCTTGAGGGGATAGTCAGAGGCACTGACTCAGGCTCCAAACCCTCCACTGTGGTATTGTTTGCACCAGGCCTCCTGTCAGGGTGAGTGCGGCAGTAACTGCTGCCCTCTATGCTGAAGGAGTAGAAGGAGTCATGTTGGGGGGTTGTCCAGGGTGACATCATTATTCACACCTGAAGAGCAATTCCCATTACTCACAGTGGCCCAAGTACACCTCACACTCCTCATCAGGCACTCCCCCAGCTCACAATGTCAGGCCTTTTCCAGGTGCCCCAGGATGTCTCTGGGAGGATCTTGCTATCTCCACCCCACCTGGGTAAGATTCCCCCCTTTTCAGAAGTAGTAGGAGATGTGAAATGAAGAGGCATCAGGAAGATGTTCACAGCCGAGTCACTGCAGTGTTTTCTGGCATCTTATCTCTCCCTGTTCTCTAAACATGAGAGACAGATGCCAATAACACAGGTGTCCTTTGAGTAGCTCAGAGACCCACAGAGCAGGAGCTGGACACTGTTGGCTAAAAACAATGGTTTAATAAGAATCACATATACAAGAATGAATCAAAATGAAGGAATAGAATAGTTGGTCCTGTATGTACCAATCAGGGGACCAAAGACTTTAGCAATTGATAGGACTCTCAGCTGGTTCCCCCACATCTGAGTTTCTTCTTTGAACTTGTGGGTTTCCCTTCTAAGGTCCCCAGCCTAGGCTATGGGTATCAGAACCAGGTGAGAAAAGAAGCATGAAGGATGTTTCTGCTCTCAGATGGTGGCAATGTTTGCAGATCTGTCTTCCAGGTTAAGGGTATGGGGTAGGATCACCTGAGGGACTGAGATCCAGTTACAGTAGCACCAGGATCTCCATCCATGTCCTCCCAGTCTACAAATCTCTATGAGACACACACATGCAAATGTACAAAGGACCCTTTAGGAATACTTCCAGGGTTGTGGATGGGCTGTGCATTACTCAACATTGTTTTTCTTTTTCCCTGAAAAAATTTACTTTTCACCCAATGTTAAATAACGCATGGATATTTAGAAAACAAAGAAAATGTAAAGAAAGACAACAAGGAAATTACCTATAAATCCACTACATAGCCTACTGGGCAGTTTTAGAGTTTTTTTTTTTTTTTTATTCTCATTGTTTCAAACACACAGGAATGTTTTGAAATTATCAATAAATATGCATCTAAGACTATATTGAGTAGATGAAGAACATTTCTTGGTGTAAAAATTATAATTTCTTTTTTGCCATCTTACCATTTTAAGTAGTATACTTTCCTTTTCTGATCTTGTATTATTGAAGAATAAAAACTTCAGTTTTAGTCCTGTATGTAGGTTTTACCACCTTATTAATTGTGGGACTTTGGATAATTTGCTCAATCTCTTTGATCCAAATTATAATCTTTAAAAAAACAATACTACCAGAAAACCATAAAACCCCTAGAATAAAACTTAGGGGCTGAATTCCTTGACATTGGTCTTGGAAGTGATATTTTGAATAGGACACCAAAAGCAAAAATAAATAAGTGGAACTACATCAACCTAAAAAGCTTCTGTATAGCAAACACAATGATTAACAAAATGAAAAGGAAACCTACAATTTGGGAGAAAAGGTTTGCAAATCATATATCTGATAAGCAGTTGATATCCAAAATACTAAGAACTCATATAACTCAACAGAAAAAAAGAACAACTATGAAATTGAATTTAGAAATGGGTAGTGCATCTGATAGACTAATCACATAAACCTGATTGCCCACTTCCCTCATACTACCCTGCCCTATCTCCTCTCTCTAATCCTTGACAAAATGCTTCTGTGCTGCTCTCAAGGATGAGGACTCTGGATGCACCCTCCATATCTCTGTATGCTCCTCCACCACCCCAAACCCCTGTACCATCACATCTCTCAAAGTAGTTGGTGAGGATCTCCCCAGATGAAGAACTGAATCCCTGAACACAGCGACAGGCAGTGGCATTGATACATGCGGAGTTCAGAGGGCACCACCAAGCACAGTCTTCAGGGGTAGCGGCTGTGGGGATGGAGACCATGGTCAGAAGGCCCACAAAATGGAGGAAGTCAGTTACTAGCTGGGGATCCAAGGATAGAGGAGGGAAGGGAGGGAGTGATGATTACCACTGGACTTGGAAGAGCTCAGAAAATTCTGGACATTTAGGGAGGAAGAGATAACTTCTCTTATTTCCAGAAGACTATCTCTGGGTCTCACCTACAGAGTAAGCCTCCTTTCCCCCTTGTTGGTGAGAGGACCCAGACCCCAAAAAGTACTCCTCAGCTTATGTCACTAATGGGCCTGGCTTGGCAGACTCACCTTTAAGATTTTCTTTTGCAGCATTCAATGTCAACAGCAGCTGCAACAAGAGTCCTGAAGAAGAAAGACAGAAAGATGATAAAGATAGGAAAGGGGAGCTGCAATTTCAACCCCTGTCCACATGACCATTGCTACCTGGGGAGGTGGCTCTGGCCCTGCAGCCCACAGCTTTCTGGCAGCTTCCCTGAGGTTTCTATACTTTACTTGGAATCAAGGACTCAGTCTTTTCCTTACATTTCTCAGGACTGCCCAAGAGGTCAGTCATCGACAGTAGCAGCCCTCAGGGAACCTCAGGTGCTACAGGTAAAGGGACAGAACATACACACAGCTGATGACAGGGACACATCTTAGAAATTCCAACCTTTTCCAGTGGGGAAGGTAAATCTTAAGGGAGAAAGTCCTCAGATTGTTTTGCCTTTTCCCATGACCACACTCTTTGTTCTTTGGCAATGGCAGAAATCTATTTTGGAAAGGTGCTATTCTCTCCTCCCTGGTGAATAGGTGCCATTTCTTATTCACATGGAGGTGCCCTATTGGTGAATGTGGTGGCCTCAATGCTCTGTTGTCCAGATGTGGATGGCCTGAATTCTCCCTGTTTTTCAGCCTCTGTGCCCTTGCTTCCCTGGCCACCTCCCAGGTGGGGTGGAGACATCATGGTTACCTGTGTTCTAGCCTGAGGATTTAGACAAAGGCCAGGGTGGGCCTTCTTGGGAACTAAGTGCAGGAGAAATGCTGCATTCTCTGAGCAGTACTCATCTTGGCTCCCAGTGATGGCCTTTGTCCTGCTTCCTCCAGGACAGCTGCTCTCTGCCTGAATTCTTCTTGGAACTCTGGTGAGGCTGGCAGGATATAGCTTTTCCATCCAGGCTAACTCTGAGACTCAAGCTCCATGGAGCTGGCCCAAGATCTACCCATGAGCCTGACTCATCAAAGGGCTTGCAGGAAAGGATGAGGAGAATGAAGATGATGCCAGACAAACCAGAGCCACTCAGATAGTGGATGTCAGACTGTGGTGGATAATGAGGGTTGATGTCCAGCTACACAAGCTTGGGGTGGTAGAGGTGCCTCTTCTGATCCCCACAAAGCATCCCCTGGATTGTCAAAAAGTGATGAGAATCCACTTCTGAGCAAGGCCAGCAGTAGGTGAGGGTTGGATAGCTAAAGAGAGGAGCAGGTGCTGATGGATGAGGGGTGGCAGCGATTTCTGTCATCTGGCTCCTTGGACTTCCACCAGGGACACAGACCTGTGGGTCCTTCTGGGGGGGTTCAGCCTCCATTATCTGTGTCCCAGTAGTCTGATCCCTCATGTGGCCTGAGTTGACCTCTACAGGAGAAGATTGGGCCTGGGGCAATGGTGTCCAATTATATACTCCCCTTTAATCTCATTCAGATAGAAGCTTCTTCCATTTATTCAATTTTCTGAGTATGTGTGGGGTGGTCTATGTCACCCTGCCCATCCCCAATACAACATTCTCCTGGATCCTTTCATCTTCGTTGCCCACAGGCCCATGAACTGAAATTATTGGATTGGATCAGGGTGGAGCCTTGCTTGGAGAAATAGAAGCAGCTGAGTGGCTGAGAAGTGAGGTCAGTGTGGTTGTTGACCAGAGCAGGGCCAGCTGGGAAACATGGGCCCACCCTTGATTCTTTGCACTCCCACATTTCTGAACAGGTCCCATCAAGGCCTGAGGGGCCTGAGAGTGCTCCTGGGGTGGCCAATCCCATGTGGACTCTAGTGGGGGAAGATCTCATCCTGGCAGTCACTGATGAAGAAAAAAAGGATGGATATTGCACTGGAATGCAACACCTTGTGATCTCCTGAAGTATCTTGAATGCCACCCCTTTCTTTGTTTTATGAAAATAAGATGCCAGGTGGTAAGAGGATTTCCAAAATTACATAAGTGGCTCTTGGTGGGGAGCATTCAGAGCCTTGGAGTTCAGAGAGGGTAGGTGACCTGGTAGGTGCCCAGGCTACCCCTATGATGGCCCAGAGAAAGGGTTGAGAATCTCAAACCTAATGAATGAGAAAATGGAAGACATGGGATCCTTCTTACCATTACATGGTTCGTCAGGATCAATGCTGAACATTGACTCTGAAACAGGCCTGTAGTCTGGGCTGCATTCACAGTAGCTCTCCATGAAGTCTTGGCAGTTTAAATATACTCCACAGGACACTGTTGAGTCTGGGCCACACTCCTTGATGTCTGGAACACAACAGGACACAATGTTGCCTTTCAAAGGCATGAGTTCCCACAGGGAAGAGACCCTGGCCTCCAGTCTGACCCTGTCATGGGGGCTGGACTGATCACAGGTCCAGGGTTGCACTCCTAGGGCTGGGATGGGCAGAGCCAGCTGCTGCAGAGCTTGCTGACTCCTCTGCTCATCTTTACTCTCTGGCTGGTCCTTGGGCACCTGAATTCAGACACTCTGCTGTGTCATGATGGGACTTGAAGGAGTCTGCATCCTTATCTCTAGGCCTTGAGGGGTAGAAAAGGCACTGACTCAAGCTCCAAACCCTTTTTTGTGGTGCTATTTGCATCATTGGCAACCTGGGGGATGACTATGGATTTAAAGGTCACCCGCAATCTGAGGTCATGGAGGGAGTCATGGCTGGGGGCTGTACAGGGTGACACTCATCACACACCTAAAGATAGAGCCAGATGTCAGGTCCCTGCCAATTGATGACTTCCACTTGCCTTTAATCACAGTGACCCAAGTACACCCCACTCTCCTTGTCAGACATGCCCGCCCCCCCATCCCTGCCCCAGCTTCCAATGTCAGGCTTTCACAGATGCCCCAGGAGATCTCTGGGAGAGTCTTTCTATCTCTACCCAGGGTGAAATACCCCATCATCAGAGGCAATAGGGGATGTTAAGTGAAGAAGCAGCATAAAGGTGATCACAGATAAGTCACCAGGGGTGTTTTCTGGCATCTTATCTCTTTATTCTATCTAAACATGAAAGATGCCCATGAGCCAGGTCCCCTTTGAGTAGCTCAGGGACCCACTGAGCAGGTGCTGGACACCACTGAATAGCAACAACAACAATTTAATAAGAACCAGGGACGCAAGATGAATAAAAATGCAGGAACAGAATATTTGACACCATACATTCTAATTAGGGGGCCAAAGACTTTAGAGCCTGAAAGGACTCATGGGGTCATGATGACTCAGGGCAGGCAGTTGACCTCCCCAAGCTCAGAGGTCTTTTTTTTTTTTTTTGAATTAATAGATTTCCCTTTCAGTGCCTAGGCTATGGTGTCAGCATCAGGACATTAGAGAAACTGGGAGGGACACATATCTGTGGCATTCATGTTCAGCCCTCACCTGGGCAGTGGGTCTTTTCTCCTCTTTTCAGATGATAGCAATGGCTGGAGGCCTGCTTTTGAGTTTGATTAGATGGGGTAGAGTAGAGTTGGGGAGAGGTGGGAATAAGGCGTGTGGGATAGAAAGACATGACAATGAGAAATTCCTCAACCTGACAAGTCAAGTGTCCTCAATAAGGGAGCTGGTTTGCAGACCAAAAAAAAAAAATGCTAAAGGAGTTTACTACCACCAAACCAGCACTACAAGACATGCTAAAGGGATTGTTGTAAGAAGAAGAAGAAAGACAGAGAGAGAGAGAGAGAGAGAGAGAGAGAGAGAGAGAGAGAGAGAGAGGAACACAGGCATAAAGAATAAAAATGGCAACAAATAAGTACTTATCAATAATAACCTTAAATGTAAATGGCTTAAATGATCCAGTAAAAAAACATAGGGTAGCTGATTGGATAAGGAAACATGACCCATATATATGCAGTATACAAGAGACCCACCTTAGAACAAAAGACTCACACAGGATGAAAGTGAAGGGATGGAAAAAAATTTTCCATGCAAATGGAAATGAAAAAAAAAATCTGGGAAAGTAATACTCATATTTGATAAAATAGACTTCAAAATGAAGGCCATAATAAGAGACAAAGAAGGTCATAACATAATATTAAAAAGATTGATACAACAAGAGGATATAACCTGGTGAACATATATATACCAAATATAACAGCATCAAAATATATTAAAAAGCTTCTGGAGGACTTCAAGGGAGACACTGACAGCAATACAATGATAATAGGGGACTTTAACACCCACTAACATCACTGGATAGATTCTAGACAAAAATTAAACAAGGAAACAGAGACCCTAAAAGGCACAATAAATCAGATGGATTTAATTGATATTTACAGAACATTTCACCCCAAAGCTGCAGAATATACATACTTCTCAAATGCACATGGGACACAAACTAAGTCTCTACAAGTTCAAGAAGACTGAAATCATATCAAGCATCATCATGGATGACAATAGCATGAAACTAGATATCAATTATGATAAAAACACTCAAAAACATTCAAACACATGGAGGCTGAAAAGCATGTTATTAAACAATGAAAGGATTACCAAGGAGATCAGGGAAGAAATACAAACTTCCTGGAAACAAATAAAAATTAATACACAACAACAACAACAACAACAACAACAAAACTATGGGATTCAGCAAAAGCAGTCATGAGAGGGAAGTTCATAGCAATACAGGCCTACCTCAAGAAACAAGACAATTTCTAATAAACTATCTACCTACAGGGTGAAGAATGAGAAAGAAAACAAAAAGAAAAACCCAGAGTAAGAAGAAGGAAGGAAATAATAAATATCAGAGTGGAAATAAAAGACAGAGACTAAAAAACAATATAAGCTCAAGGAAACCAAGAGCTGGTTCTTTGAAAAGATAAAGATCAATCAACCTTTAGCCAGACTCACCAAGAAACAGAGGACCTAAATAAGTAAAATAAGAAATGAAAGAGATGAAGTAACAACTGACACTACAGAATACAATGGATTGTAAGAAAATACTATGAACAATTATATGCCAACAAATTGGACAACCTAGGCAAAATAGACAAATTCCTGGAATCATAGTCTTTTAATACTCAACCAGGAAGAGTCAGAAAACCTGAACAGACCAATAACAACTAAGGAAATTGAAGCAGTAATCAATGAACTCCCAGAAAAAAAAAAAAAAAAAGCCCTGGTTGGGATGGCTTCACAGGGGAGTTTTACCAAACATTCAAAAAAGAACTAACATCTATCTCCTCAAACTATTCCAAAAAATTCAAGAGAAAGGAAGACTTCCAAGCTCTTTTTATGAGGCCAGCATAATCTTAATTACAAAACCAGTTAAAGACACTGCAAAGGAAGAATATTACAGGCCAAAGTACCTGATGAACATAGATGCCAAAAACCTCAATAATATAGTAAATTGGATTCAACAATATATTTAAAAAATTATTCACCATGACCATGTGGGATTTATCCCAGGGATGCAAGGCTGGTACAATATTTGAAAATCAATAAGTGTGACATACTACATAAACAAAATAAAAGATAAAAATCATATGATCAATATCAATAAATGTTGAAACAGCGTTTGACAAAATCCAGCACCCATTTTTGATAAAAAACTCTAAGCAAAGTGGGAATAGAAGGATCATACCTCAACATAATAAAGGCCGCATATGACAAACCTAAAACCAACATCATAATCAATGGGCAAAAACTAAAAGCATTTTCTTTAAGAACAGGAACAAGACAGGAATGTCTGCTTTTGCCACTCTTATTCCACATAATACTGGAAGTCTTAGCCACAATGATCAGACAAGAAGAAAAAATAAAAGGCATCTGAATTGGAAAGGAGGAACTGAAACAGTCATTATTCATAGGTGACATGATATTGTACATAAAAAACCCTAAATACCCCATCAAAAAACTACTAGATTTAATAACTTAATTTGGCAAAATAGTAGGACACAGAATTTATATCCAGAAATAGATGGCATTTTTATACACCAATATTGAGCACTAAGAAAGAGAAACTAAAAAACAATCCCATTGACCATTGCAACAAAAAACTAAGATAACTAGGAGTAAACTTAACTGAGGAGGTTAAAACACCTGTTCTCAGATAACTACAGGACATTTAAAAAAGAAATAGTGGAAGATGCAAACAAGTGGAAGCATATACCATGTTCATGGACTGGAAGAATTAACATAATTAAAATGACCATACTACCCAAAGCAATATATAGGTTCAATGCAATCTCTATTAAAATGCCAAAGGCATATTTCACAGAGCTAGAACAAAAACTCCAAAAGTTTATATGGAACCAAAAAAGACCCCAAATAGCCACAGCAATCTTGAAAAAGAAGAATAAAGTTGGAGGGATCACAGTAGCGGATAATATCAGGTTATAATACAAAGCCACTGTAATCAAAACAGCCTGGTACTGGCACAAGAACAGGCATATAGATCAATGGTACAGAACAGAGTACCCAGAAATCAACCCAAGACAATATGCTCAATTAGCATTTACAAAGAAAGTAAGAGCATTCAGTGGAATAAAGACAGTCTCTTCAATAAATGGTATTGGGAAAATTGGACAGGTACATGCAAAAAAATGAAACTAGACCACCAACTTATACCATACACAAGAATAAACTCAAAGTGGTTAAAAGATTTAAATATAAGTGATGTAACCATAAAAATCCTAGAAGAAAATGTAGCACCAAAATTGCAGACACCACACAAAGCAGAATTTTCACTGATACATTGCTTAGGGCAAGAGGAACAAAGGAAAAAACTAATAAATGGTACTACAGCAAACCAAAAAGCTCTGCACAGCAAAAGAAACTAGCATCAAAATGAAAAGGGAACCCACTGTATTGGAGAACATATTTGCCAATGATACACTGGATAAGGGGTTAATCTCCAAAATATATAAAGTACTCAAAATGGAACGCCCATTTGACCTAGTGATCCCACTTCTAGGAATATATCCCAAGAGGCCTGAAACACCAATGAGAAAGAATATATGCACCCCTATGTTCATAGCTGTGCTATTTACAATAGCTAAGATCTAGAAAAAGCCCAAGTATTCGTCAGGAGATGATAAAAAGTTGTGGTACATTTGCACAATGGAATACTATGCAGCTGTAAGAAAGAAATATTTCTTACCCTTTGAGATGACATGGAAGGACCTGGAGAGTATTATGCTTAGCAAAATAAGCCAGTCAGAGAAAGACAAGTATCACATGATCTCACTTATTTGTGGAATATAATGAACAAAATAAGCTATTGAACAAAATAGATCCAGAGATATGGAAGTTGAGAACAGACTGACAAACCTCAGACGGCAGGGGGGTGGGCAGGAAGAGATAAACCAAAGAACTTATACACATATATGCATAACCAATGGACACAGACAATAGTCTGGTGAAGGCTGGGGGCAGTAGGAGCAGGGGGAAGGGTGTCATTGGGGGAAAAAAGAAGGGACATCTGTAATACTTTCAACAATAAAGATAAATTAAAAAAAAAAAAGAAGGGAGCTGGGACCCAGGTATCTTAGTAGCAGCATTTTCTTTCCATTTCTGCCCAGTTATAATTTACTGTGAGACACACACATGCAAATGTACAAAGAAACCTTTAAGAATATCTCCAGGGTAATGGATGGGCTGGGCACTAGTCACAAGAACATCTTTTTCTTTTCTTGATAGAATTTACTTTTCCACAAATATTAAATAACACATGGATAGTGAGAAAACAAAAAAAAAATGTAAATAACGGAAAAGATAACCACCCATTAGTCCATTACACAGACTACTAGAAAATTTTAAGGGTATATTTTTCTCATCTTTTCAAACATATTAGGAATATTTTCATTTAGTACCAATAAATATACATCTAAGAGTATTTTGAATAGATTAAGAGTATTTCTTGGTGTGAAATTTTATTTCCCCCCTAATTTTGGTGGTTAAATGCATATAACTAAGTTTTCCACTTGAACCATTTTTAATATTATAATTTCCTTTTATGATTCCATTTTCTTGAAGAATAAAACCCCCTTAGCTTTAGACCTTAGTTCTACCACCTTATTAGTTGTCAAATTTGGCAAGTCACTAAATCTCTTTGAGCCCAAATTTTGTAATTCAAGAAATGATGCTACCCTTCAAACTATAAAATTCATAGAAGAAAACATAGAGGCATTAGCTCTTTGACATGTCTTGGCGATAAATTTTTGTATTTGACACCAAAAATAAAGGTAACAAAAGCTACAGTAGACAAGGGGAACTACATCAAACTAAAAATCTTTTGTACAGCAAAGAAAACCATCACTACAATGAAAAGCAACCTGTAATTGTGAGAAAATATTTGAAAATCATGTATCTGATAAGAGGCTAACATATAAAACATATAAAAACTCATAAAACTTAATAGCAGGAAACCCAAGCAATCAGATTAAAAATTGGGTAGAGAGTCTGAGTAAACATTTTTCAAAGAAAACATCAAAAAAAAAAAAAAAAGAGAAGTCATAGATAGATGAAAAGGTATTCGCTAATCATCAGAACAATGCAAATGAACACCATAATGAGATATCACCTCGCACCTGTTAGAATGGCTATTATAAAAAAGACAAGAGAAAACAAGTATTGGAGAGGATGTGCAGGAAAGGGACTTTGAGCAGTGTTGGTGGGAATTTAAATTGGAGCAGCCCCTATGAAAAACAGTATGGAGGTTCCTCAAAAATTTAAAGATAGAACTACCATATTATTCATATGAATACTTTTCGGTATTTATCAGAAAGAAATAAAATTACAATCTTGAAAAGATGTTCGCACCTCCATGTTCATTGCAACATTATTTACAATAGCTAAGATACAAAAACAACCTAAGAGTTCATTGATGAATGAGTGGATAATAAAAAAGTGGTATACATATACAGTGAAATATTATTCAGCCATAAAAAGAAGGAAATCCTGTCCTTTGTGACAATATGTATGGACCTTGAAGGAAGTATGCTAAGTGAAATAAGTCAGATAGAAGAATACAAATACAGAATGATTTCACTTAAATGTGAAATAAAAAAAAAAAACCCACACAAATACATAGATACAGAAAGCAGATTGGTGGTTGCCAGAAGTGGGGCAAAATGGGTAAAGGTGGGAAAAAATTCCTAGCTCTGTTGGTGCCCTGGCTCTGCTGTGAAGATGAGGTGGAAAACCAGGATCATGAGTGGGCAGGATTCCTGGTGAGCTTGAGCTAGTAGGGGAGCCTGAGATTCCAGGCCATGGGTATTTCTTTCCTCCCATTGCTTTCATTATTTTTTTCTTTCTCTGTGCTATTAAAAGAATAATTACAGCCCTGGCCAGTTTGGCTCAGCAGTAGAGCGTCGGCCCGCGGACCAGTGAGTCGCGGGTTCAATTCCGGTCAAGGGAATGTACCTCGGTTGCAGTTGGTCCCTGGCCCTGGTCAGGGTCGTGCAGGAGGCAACCAGTCGATGTGTCCCTCTCACATCGATGTTTCTTTCTCTCTCCCTTTCTCTTCCTCTCCCTCCCTCCCACTCTATCTGAAGATAAACAGAAAAATATTCTCGGATGAGGATTAAAAAAAAAAAAAGAATAATTACAATAATAGCAGTAACAATGATAACAGCTTACATTTGTTGACAATTTCTCTGTAGTCATCTTTAAATTTTTTTTCATACAGTTAAATATGAAATCCTACATCATCCATGTGGGGTAGGTACAATAAATATTCCTAATATACAGACAAGGAAACTGAAGGAAAGAGAGGAGAAATAATGTTCTTAAGGTCAGAGAGTCCTTTAGTGGCAAAGCTAGACTTTGAACCCACACAGCCCAGCTCCACTGTGTAAGCTCTCAACACCCTTCCTACTGATCACAAAAACCTAACTGTCCACTTCCCTCGTACATCTCTGCCCTGTCTCTTCTCTCTCTAATCCTCAACAAAATGCTTCTGCGCTGCTCTCAGTGGTGAGGGCTCTGGATGCTCCTTAATCTACCCCAATAATCTCTGTATATCCCTTTACCACCCCCAAGCCTCTGTACCATTGCAACTCTCCAAGTGGCCGGTGAAGATGTTTCTAGATGCAGAACTGAGTCCTGGAGCACAGCGACAGGCATTGGCATTGACACACGGAGGCTTCGGAGGGCACCACCGAATACAGGCTGTGGGGGCAGAACAATGAGGATGGAGACCATGGTCAGAAGGCTCAAGGAATGGATAAAACTATGGGCAGTTGTGGGTCCAAGGCTAGAGGAGGGGAAGAAAGGGAGGGATGGCTGCTGTCGGAAGAGGAAAAGCCAACAAACTCTGGGCATTTAGGGAAGTAAAGACAGATTCTCTTATTTCCAGAAGATCATCTCTAAGCCAAATGAGCCCACATTCCTCCTAACTGGTGAGAGGACTCAAACTGCAGCACGCACTCCCCAGCTTAATAACACCAATGGGGGTCTGTCTGGGCAGACTCACCTCCATCGTTCAGGGCTGCAGCAACCAATGGCAACAACAGCAGCACTGACAGTTCTGGGATAGAAAAAACGGAGAAATGGCAAAGAAAAGAGAGTTAATCTCCAGTTTCAATGTCTGGCCGCATGGCCACTGCTTTCTGTGGAGGTAGCTCTTGTCCTGCAACCCACAGTCTTCGAGCAGGTTCTTCTTGTACTTGACTCAGAACCAAGGACTCCATTTTTCTCCCCCATCTCTCAGGATCCCTGCTCCTTACTCCTAGGAATCAGTCAACAAAAGACAGTCCTCAGGGACCCTCAGGTACTTCAGGTAAGGAGAGAACATACACAGACAGCTGCTGACAGGGACACATCTTAGAAACCCCAACCTTCTTCCAGATGTACCCACATCTGAAAGAAGAAAGTTTTCAGATTAGTGCCCCTTTGCCCAGACTCAGGTTCTGTGTTCTCTGGCAATGGCAGTAATCTGAGGATTTCTCTTCCAGGATCATTCCCCCTGTTTAATCTCCATTTTCTAGGTATACAAAAAGAGCTGGGTATTGGAGTTAGACTCCCAAAGTGTGAGCCCTAGCTCACGGTATCAGCCCAGATCAGAGCCCTGGAATCAAGAGAGAGGAGCTCATGAGGTTACCAGACAGGGACTGGACCAGAGCGGGTCTGCCTCAGGCTGGCTGTAGTGTGTGGGTTCTTGACTTTGTGTAAGAAAGATTTCACCATCAAGTCCAGGTGGTTTTGACAGCATGTTTATTAGAGCTGAGGACAGTGAACAAAGGAAGGACTTAGGGTAGAAGAAGCAACAGGAGAGAACCTAGGCGAGCTCTGCTTTGGCTCCCTAGAAACATTATAGGCAAGAAGTGAGCCAAGGCAGAGCTGCTTTTAGCTCACTGGGAAGTCATAGAAAAGGGGGCCTTGGAAACAGAATCAAGGGGTAAGCCTGGATGAGCTGCCACTGCCCACTTCTCCCCTGGTTGCAAGTCTCATGGGAACTTTTAAAGTTTAGGAGGAAGTAAAAAGTTCATGCCTGAGAAGGAGCATGAGAATGCTCTAGCAGTGGTTCTCAGCCTTCCTAATGCCACGACCCTTTAATACAGTTCCTCATGTTGTGGTGACTCCCAACCATAAAATTATTTTCATTGCTACTTCATAACAGTAATTTTGCTACGGTTATGTCTTAGGCGACCCCTGTGAAAGGGTCGTTCGACCCCCAAAGGGGTCGCGACCCACAGGTTGAGAACCGCTGCAGAGTCTGCACTGAGTCTTTGTCCTGAAGGCTTTTTATCTTTTTTTTTCCCCCCTGTGGGCAAGGGAGGGTTTCAGCAGAATAATCATCTTTCCAGGCGTATGTGTTTTTGTTTTGTTAATCCTGACCCGGGACATGCTTATATGCTTATTGATTTTAGAGAGAGGGGAAGAGAGAGAGAGGTGAGAGAGAAACATCAATTCATTGCCTCCCCGTATGTGTCCCAACAGGGATAGAACCTGTAACCTTTTGATGTACGAGACAACACTCCAACCAACTGAGCCACACCAGCCAGGGAGCCAGGGCCAGGTGTGTTTTTAGTATGCTGATACATCAAAATGAGCGTATAGAGGAGTTTTAGATTATTCTTTGGTCTGCTTTACTGTTTTACTTTTATCTTGGGTCTGTCTGACTTCATCTGTCCTTGGGTTTGGCTGGCACAAGTCACATTAATTGGGTCTCTGTCCTCTATCTTCCCTACTAGGGTAATTTAAACTATGTATTCTCTTGTTAGGGAAGGGAAGTATAAACCATTTGCTCTCAAGTGTTCTTGGTTAGGAAAAATAAGGTCTTGCAATTCACTAGCTGGCTGTAACTTGTTCAAATTGTTTGGCCTTATTTAATTTTCTTGTCTCGGTTTTCTCATGCCACTTATCCAGGAATTTTCCTAACTTCTTACTATCCTGCCACAATGAGAGGTGAGGAGTGAGAAGGAAGGCACCTTCAGGTAGAGCCACTATCTCCTGGTTAAGTGGCTTCTCCAGGTACAGCACCCATGGCTTCTATGGTTCCTTCCAAATGAGCTCCTGGCCCTCCTATAGTTCACTGAGGGCACAGCCTTTGCCCTTTTTCTCCCAGTTCAGTCCTGAGGAATGTCACTGAACAAGCTTTGTGGTATGAAAACCACTATGGGTGTAGAGGAATGAAACCTACCGTACAAGTAATAACTGGACCGCCTATTAGAGTATGTCATTTCATCCATGTGAGCCAATGAACCCTATGAAAATTCAGATCTATGTGCCTTCCCAAAATGTGTCCATTATTAAAAAAGTCGTGTTTCACAAATCAGATAATGATAAATATGGCTATTTTTCATTAAAACCAGAAAGCAAATTACAACCAATGGGGACAACCTATAAGAAACACCTAACTTACTAGGGAGTAGTTATTATCCTAAGCATTGAAGGAAATAAAGACTAATCAGATTTCAGCTAACCTCATTAATATCGATTTAAAAAACATTTTTTTTTCTTTATTGATTTTAGAGAGAAAGGAAGGGAGAAGGAGAGAGATAGAAACATCCATGGGCCACCTCCTGCATGCTCCCCACTGGGGACTGGGCCACAACCTGGGCATGTACCCTGACCAGGAATTGAACCGGTGACCTCCTGGTGCAGGGGTCGACACTTAACCACTGGGTCACACCAGCCGGGCTTGATTTTTACTAATTCATTGTTCTTTAAATCATGCCATGATGTGCATACAAAATGATGTATTTCTTAGCATAATGAGTTTTCTGATAGTTTGATTATCTACTCTTCTGAAAAAAAAAATAATACAGGTAGTGTGATGCTTAATCTTATGTATCAGTTTGGCTAGGCCACAGTACCCAGACATCCGGTCAAACACTAGTTTAGATGTTGCAGTGAATGTGTTTTTTTAAAGGTGAGATTAAGCCCAGCCGGTGTGGCTCAGTGGTTGAGGAACGACCCATGTAACAAGAGGCTGCTGGTTTGACTCCTGGTCAGGGCACACGCCCAGGTTGTGGGCCAAACCCTCAGTGAGGGGCATGCAGGACGTGGCCAATCAATGTTCTCTCTCATTGATGTTTCTATCTCTCTCTCCTTCTCCCTTTGTCTCTCTCTAAAAATAAAGAAAAGAAATAAAAAAGGATGAAATTAACATACAAATCAGTAGATTTTGAATGAAATCCTGTGGATTTTGAATCTTTGAGCCTCTACTACATCATGAGCTCATTCATTTTAATAAAGACCCCCCTCACCACTCTCTCCTATTGATTCTGCTTCTCTGGAGAAACTGGACTAATACAAGTGGTAAGATGAGAAATATCTGTTAAGTCCTCAAGTATGTCCTAGGAATATGTTTCACTAACTTTTTCCTTTGAGATTTAATATAAATGAGCTAATATCCTTAAATTTTCTTCCATTTGTACCTTATAAAGATATTGGGAAAATAAGCCAGGTATCAAGCAAGAACAGAGAATATTTCAAATTGGATAGAGACTTCCCAAATAGCTTCCATTGTGGATAGTCATTGTTATAATTCTACCTACCTGGCAGCAGTCTGAGACATCTGTTTCTCATGGTGCAGACACAAGCAAGCCCAGCCACCGAGGATGTCTGATCTTGGTCTCTGTGTTTAAAAACACTTTTTGTTTTAAGTATGTGTTGTGCCCTAGAGGAGGTGACTTAAGAAATTGTTTGTCTGGATTCTTCCTTTCCCCTAATTTCCCTAATAATTAACTTCTCAGACTCTAGTTCTTCTTTTTAAGGATTTACATAGTATTACAAATATTTGTACTGGGAGCCTCCTTGAGGCTGATTTTAAAATGTTTTTACATAGGAAAATGTGATACTGTGTATTCAAAGACCTCCCCCATTGAAGAATCACTCTACTGCTCTTTTTGCCCATATGAAGACCTTAGGTCAGAGTGAACAGAATTATCTAATTATTATCTATTTAAAAACTTTTTTTCTTTTTTTTAATATTTGAACTTATTCTTTTTTATTTTTATTTTTTATTTTATTTTTGTTACAGATGTTTCTCCTCTTTGCCCCATTGACACCCTCCTCCCCATCCCCTCACCCCATTCCCCAGCTTTGTTGTCCATGTCCATCAGTCATGCATACATGCACATAAGTTCTGTGGTCTATTTATTCCCTCCCCCCACCACCTCTTCTGAGGGGTGTCAGTCTGTACCCTACTTCCACATCTCTGGGTCTACCCTGTTCCTCAGACTGTTATGTTCATTATATTCCACAAAAAAGTGAGATCAGGTGATAATTGTCTTTCTCTGCTTGGTTTGTTTCGCTTACGATAATACTCTCGAGATCCCTCCATGTCGTCTCAAAGGATAAGAGATCTTTCCTTCTTACAGCTGCATAGTACTCCATTGTGTATATGTACCACAGCTTTTTTATTCATTCGTCTACTGATGGACACTTGGTCTGTTTCCAGATCTTAGCTATTGTAAATAGTGCTGCTATGAACATGGGGGTACATGTATTCTTTCTGAGGGGCGTTTCAGGCTTCTTAGGGTATATTCCTAGAAGTGGGATCACTGGGTCAAATGGAAATTCAATTTTTAATTTTTTGAGGTAACACCATAGTGTTTTCCACAGTGGCTGGACCAGTCTGCATTCCCACCAGCAGTGTACTAGATTCCCCTTTTCTCCACACCCTACCAACTCTTGTTGTTTGATGACTTGTTGATGGCGGCCATTCTGACAGGTGTGAGGTGATACCTCGTTGTTTTAATTTGCATCTCTCTGATGATTAGTGATGTTCAGCATTTCTTCATATGTCTCGTAGCCATTTGTATGTCCCTCTGCCCATTTTTTAATTGGGTTCTTTGTCTTTCTTTTGTTGAGTTGTATGAGCACTCTATGTATTTTGGAGATTAACCCCTTATCTGATGTATCATTGGCAATTATGCTCTCCCATACAGTGGGTTCTCTTTCCAATTTGATGGTTGTTTCTTTTGTTGTGCAGAAGCTTTTGAGTTTGATGCAGTCCCATGTGTTCATTTTTCCCTTTGTTTCTGTTGCTTTAGGTGATGTATCAGTGAAGATTCTGCTACGTATGATGTCCGAAATTTTGTTGCCTACATTTTCTTCTAGGATTTTTATGGATTTACGAGTCACATTTAAGTCTTTTATTCATTTTGAGTTTATTCTTGTGTATGGTGTAAGTTGATGGTCTAGTTTCATTTTTTTTGCATGTAGCTGTCCAATTTTCCCAACACCATTTATTAAGGAGGCTGTCTTTACTCCAATGGATGCTCTTGCCATCTTTGTCAAATATTAATTGAGCATAATGTCTTGGGTCAACTTCCGGATTCTCTGTTCTGTTCCACTGGTCTATATGCCTGTTCTTGTGCCAGTACCAGGCTGCTTTGATTACAGTAGCTTTGTAGTATAACCTGATATCCGGTATCGTGATCCCACCTACTTTGTCCTTCTTTTTCAAGATTGCTGTGGCTATTCGGGGTCTTTTTTGGTTCCATATGAACTTTTGAAGTATTTGTTCTAGTTCTGTGAAATATGTCACTGGTATTTGGATGGGGATTGCATTGAATCTATAGATTGCTTTGGGTAATAGGACATTTTAATGATGTTAATTCTTCCAATTCATGAACAAGGTATGTGCTTCCACTTTTTTATATCTTCCTCTATTTCTTTTTTCAATGTCCTGTAGTTTTCTGCAAATAGGTCCTTTACTTCTTTGGTTAAGGTTATTCCTAGGTATCTTAATTTTTTTGCCGCGATGGTAAATGGAATTTTTTTTAGTTTCTCTTTCTGTGAGTTCATCATTGGTGTATAAGAATGCCGTTTATTTCTTGACGTTAATTTTGTATCCTGCTTCTTTGCCAAATTCATTTATTAAGTCTAGTAGATTTTTGATGGAGTCTTTAGGGTTTTCTATATATAATATCATGTCATCTGGGAAAAATGACAGTTTCACTTCCTCCTTTCCAATTTGGATTCCTTTTATTTTTTCTTCCCGTCTGATTGCTGTGGCTAAGACTTCCAGTACTATGTTAAATAAGAGTGGTGAAAGTGGGCATCCCTGTCTTGTTCCTGTTCTTAAGGGAAATATTTTTAGTTTTTGCCCATTGAGTATGATGTTGGCTGTAGGTCTTTCATATATGGCCTTTATTATATCAAGATATGATCCCTCTATTCCCAAATTGCTGAGCGTTTTTATCAGAAATGGGTACTGGATTTTGTCGAATGCTTTTTCAGCGTCTATTGATATGATCATATGGTTTTTATCTTTCATTTTGTTTATGTGGTGTATCACATTTATTGATTTGAGAATATTGAACCAGCCTTGCATCCCTGGGATGAAACCCACTTGGTCATGGTGAATAATTTTTTTGATGTATTGCTGGATCCGATTTGCTAGTATTTTGTTTAGGATTATGGCATCTATGTTCATCAGGGATATTGGCCTGTAGTTTTCTTTCTTTGTAGTGTATTTTTCTGGTTTTGGAATTAGGATTATGCTGGCCTCATAAAACAAGTTTGGAAGTCTTCCTTCTTCTTGAATTTTTTGAAATAGTTTGAGGAGAATGGGTGTTAGTTCTTCTTTGAATGTTCGGTAAAACTCCCCCGTGAAGCCATCCACGCCTGGGCTTTTGTTTGCTGGGAGAGTCTTGATTACATCTTCAATTTCCTTCGTTGTTATTGGTCTGTTCAAGTTTTCTATCTCTTCCTGGTCCAGTTTTGGGAGATTGTGAGTTTCCAGAAATTTGTCCATTTCACTTATGTTGTCGAATTTGTTGCCATATAAATGTTCATAGTATTTACTAATGATCCTTTGTATTTCTGTGGTGTCAGTTGTTACTTCTCCTCTTTCATTTCTGATTTTGTGTATTTGGGTTGTCTCTTTTTGTTTCTTGGTGAGTCTAGCTAAGGGTCCATCAATCTTGTTTATCTTTTCAAAAAACCAGCTCTTTATTTCATTGATCCTTTGAATTGTTTTTCTGGTCTCTATGTCATTTATTTCTGCTCTAATCTTTACTATTTCCTTCCTTCTACTTGCTCTGGGGTTTTCTTTTTGTTTGCTTTCTAGTTCTTTAAATTGTGAGGTTAGATAGTCTTAGACATTTTTCTTGTTTCTTGAGTAGGCCTGTAGTGCTATGACCTTCCCTCTCAGAACTGCTTTCGCTGCATTGCATAGATTTTGTGTTGTAGTGTGTTCATTTTCAGTGGTTTCCAGGAAGTTTTTAATTTCTTCCTTGATCTCTTCAGTAACCCATTTGTTGTTTAATAACCTGCTGTTTAGCCTTCATGTGTTCAAATGTCTTTGCATGTTCTTGTTGCAATTGATTTCTAGTTTCATGCCATTGTGATCTGAGAAGATGCTTGATATGATTTCAATCTTCTTGATCTTGCAGAGACTTATTTTGTGTCCTAACATGTGGTCTATTTTTGAGAAAGTCCCATGTGCACTTGAGAAGAATGTGAATTCTTTAATTTTGGGGTGTAACTCTCTGTAAATATCTGTTAAATCCATTTGGTCTAGTGCTTTATTTAGAGTCTCTGTTACCTTATTAATTTTTTGTCTAGAGGTTCTATCCAGTGATGTCAGCAGGGTGTTGTTGAAGTCCCCTGCTATGATTGATTGCTGTCGATTTCTCCTTTGAAGTCCTCCAGATGATTTTTAATATATTTTGGTGCTCCTATATTGGGTGCATATATGTTTACCAAGGTTTTATCTTCCTGTTGGATAGATCCTTTCAATATTATGTAGTGACCTTCTTTGTCTCTAGTTATGGCCTTCATTTCAAAATCTTTTTTATCAGATATGAGTATTGCTACCTCAGCTTTTTTTTCCTTTCTGTTTGCTTGGAAGATTTCTTTCCATCCCTTCACTTTCAACCTATGTGAGTCTTTTGTTTTGAGGTGGATCTCTTGTAAACATCATATATATGGGTCATGCTTTCTTATCCAATCCACTACTCTGTGTCTTTTTATCAGAGCATTCAATCCATTTACATTTAAGGTGATTATTGATATGTACTTATTTATTGCCATTTTTGTACAGTGTGGTTCTAATTATCTTTCTATTTCTTCTAATAATTATAGCAGTCCTTTTAACATTTCTTGCAGTGCTGGTTTGGTGCTAATGTATTCCCTTAGCCTTTTTTTGTCTGGGAAGCTCTTTATTTGACCTTCTATTTTGAATGATAGCCTTTCTGGGTAGAGTAGTCTTGGATTCACATCCTTGTTTCTCATGACTTTGATTACTTCATGCCATTTCCTTCTGGCCTGTAGTGTTTCTGCTGAGAAGTCAGCTGATAGCCTTATGGAGCTTCCTTTGTAGGTAACTTGTTGCTTATCTCTTGCTGCCTTTAGGATTCTTTCTTTGTCTTTAATTTTTGCTATTTTAATTACTATGTGTCTTGATGTGGGCCTGTTTGGGTTCTTCTTACTTGGGACTCTCTGTGCTTCTTGAAGTTGAATGCCTTTTTTCTTCACCAAATTAGGGAAGTTTTCTGTCACTATTTCTTCAAATATATTTTATAACCCTTGCTCATTTTCTTCTTCTTTGGGGACTCCAATAATGAGAATATTATTACGTTTCCAGTTGTCCCACAGTTCTCTTAAGCTGTCTTCCTTTTTTTTTTTATTGTTTTTTCCCTTTGGTTTTCTGATTGGTTGATTTTTTCTACCCTGTCTTCTAATTCACTGATCCGGTCTTCAGCTTCCTCTACTCTGCTGTTTAGTCCTTCCAATGTGTTCTTCATTTTTGCTATGTTATTCTTCATTTCTTATTGGTGCTTCTTCATTTCTACTTGGTTGGTTTTCAATGTTTCTATGTCTTTGCTCATGGTGTTGATGTCTTTACTCATGGTGTTGATGTCCTTACTCATGCTGTTGAGCTTCAAGATCATGGCTCTTAATTCTAGCTCTGTTAACTTGCTTAACTCCATTTCATTTATCTCATCTTCGGTAGAGGTCTCTTGTTCTTTCATTTGGGCTCTGTTTCTTTGTTTCACCATTTTGGCTGTCACAGTGGGTTGGAGCCTGCCAAATTTTCCCTGTGGATGTTGGTGTTCTGCTGTTTGTGGCTCCCTCTACTGGGTTTGGATGAGCACGGGAGGATCCACGTTAAACACCACAGTCCAGTCTTACTTTCCAGGGCATATTTGCAAGCCCAGAAAAGGTTAAGTTA
The DNA here is from genome assembly GCA_030848825.1 of Tadarida brasiliensis. Lineage (NCBI taxonomy): Eukaryota > Metazoa > Chordata > Mammalia > Chiroptera > Molossidae > Tadarida > Tadarida brasiliensis. The sequence goes on along the minus strand of CM061259.1, from coordinate 54,454,019 downwards.
TCCTCTAGCTTTTTGTCTAGAGGCTATTAGTCCTGGTTACTTGAAGAGCCTTGGTTTTTCAGTTGAATGAAAATCTGCCTCAGGTGTTCAGCGTGAGAGGATTTCCTGAGTGTGGGGCAGATGCTGGTAAGTTATGAGCCTCAATTTGCATTTCAATGGCCCACCTGCGTGTGGCTGGATCTCCGAGGGAGGGTCTGCCGCCTCTCACCTCAGCCCTGGGAAGGAGTAATTTGGTCACCATCCTGGGTGGCTGCAACTCAGCAAAAGCTCTGAGCGCCCTCCAAATCCCGAGTGTCCCCACACAGTTCCAGTCCATCCGCTCTCCCTCTGCGGTAGCCCAAGGTGAGTGGCTGTGGCTATTTTAGCACTCTGTCTGGCCCTCTGCGCTGTGGAGCCGGCTTGGGCTTTAACCTTGATGGTGGTGCTCACAGCTAAGACCGCTGCTGTCCGTAGGATCCCAGCCCCCCTGTCGCGCCTCTGCAATCCTACCAGGATTATTTCAGTGTCCCTGGTTTTATGTTCCTCCCAAGCTGCTTTTCTGTTGCTTTTTCCCGATGATTTGTCTTTATTTTAGTTGTAATTCCAGTTTGGTTCTGGGATATGGTCTGTGTAGCTTCCATTCACTCTGCCGCCATTTTGAAATCCCCAAAACTTTTTTTTTCTTTATTGATTTTTAGAGAGAGAGGGAGAGAGAGGGAGAAAGAGATAGAAACATCAATGAGCGAGCACATTGCTTGGCCGCCTCCTGCATGCCCCCCACTGGGGATCAGGCCCACAACCTGGGCATGTGCTCTGACTGGGAATTGACACTCAACCACTAAGCCATACCAGCTTGGCTTTAATTATTATCTATTAATAGACATTTTATTGAGGTATAATTGACCAACAACATTATATAGTTTCAGATGTACAATGTCATGATTCAATAACTGTGTATACTCTGAAATGATTACCCTAATGTTTAGTTAATATTCATCACCATATATACAGTTTTTGCGATGAGAACTTTTAAGTGTTACTTTGTTAGTAACTTTCAAATATGCAACACTTTATTACTTACTATAGTCACCATGCTGTACATTACATGCCATGACTTATTTTTTATCTGGAAGTTTGTATCTTTTCACTCCCTTTATTCATTTCACTCCCACCCTCTACACACAGCCAGGCCCTGGCAATAACCAATCTGTTTTCTGTATCTATGAGCTATTTTTTTTTTTTTTGGATTTCACATATCAGAGAGATCATATGGTATTTGATTTTTTCTGTCTGATTTCTTTTTTTAGGCATAATGACCTCAAGGTCATTATGTTGTCATCAATAGCAACATTTCATTTTTTTTTTTTTATGGCTAAACAATATTCTCATTCATGGATGGACACTTAGATTGTTTCCACATCTTGGTTATTGTAAGTAATGTTGTAATTAACATTAGGGTACATATATCTTTTGAGTTAGTGTTTTCTTCAGATAAATATCCAGAAGTTAATTGCTGGATCATATGGTAATTTTATTTTTAATTCTTTCAGAAACCTTCAAAACTTAATTTTATGCTATTACTTTGAAATAAATATAGGTTCACAGGAAGTTGCAGAAACAATCCTAAGAGGTCCTGTGTACCCTTCACTCAGTCTCCTGGAAATGTTACATTTTTATTTAATGATTGTCAAATACTTAAAGCAAGAAATTGCTATTGGTACAAAGTGTAGTATAGTTCTGTGACATTTTATCACATGTGTAGACTCCTGCAACTGTCACTGCTATCAAGATACATAAAGATCCAATCACCACAAAGATCTCCTTCATGTTACTACAACATCTCCAAACCCTGGCAGGTCTGACATTAAGGTGTTTTGCACTTTTTTTTCTTTTTCTTTTTAACTTATCTTTATTGTTGAATGTATTACAGATGTTCCTCATTTGTCCCCTATTGACCCTTTCCTCTTTGCTACCACCTCCCTCCTGCCTTTCCCCACTCTGTCTGTGTCCATTGGTTATGCATATATGCATATAAGTTCTTTGGTTTATATCTTCCCACCCCCCACCCCCCTTCCCTTTGAGGTTTGTCAGTCTAACAACCAATTTGTACTTCTTAATCCCTTCACCTTTTTCACCCATTCCCCCAACCCTCTTCCCATCTGGCAACCAAAAAGATGTTCTCTGTATCTATGAGAATGTTTTTGTTCTGCTTGTTCATTTTGTTTATAGATTCAATTGTTGATAGATATGTATTTATTGCCATTTTGTTTGTTCATATTTTTCATCAAGAAGAACCTTCAACATTTCACATAATAATAGTTTGGTGGTGATGAACTCCTTTAGCTTTTTCTTGTCTGGGAAAGTCTTTATATGGCCATTGATTCTAAATGAGAGCTTTGCAGGATAGAGTAATCTTGGTCGTAGGTTCTTGCTTTTCATCATTCTGAATATTTCTTGCCACTCCCTTCTGGTCTGCAAAGTTCCTTTTGAGAAATCAGCTGACAGTCTTATGGGAACTCCCTTGTAGGTAACTCACTGCTTTTCTCTTGCTGCTTTTAAGATTCTCTCTTTGTCTTGAACCTTTTGCATTTTGATGATGATGTGTCTTGATGTGGGCCTTTTTTTTTTTTATTAATTTACTTTTGTTACAGATGTTTCTCCCTTTTTCCCCCATTGACACCCTCCTCCCCCTCCCTCCCTGCCCCATGCCCATTTTTGTTGTCCATGTCCGTTGGTTATGAGTACATGCATACAAGTTCTGTGTTCATCGCTCCCCTCCCCCACCCCCTTTTCTGGCAAATGTCAGTCTGTACCCCACTTCCACGTCCCTGGGACTACCGGGTTCCTCACACTGTTATGTTCATTATATTCCAGAAATAAGTGAGATCATTGAGGTTCATCTTGTTTGGGACTCTCTGTGCTTCCTGGACTTGTATGTCTGTTTCCTTCACCAAGTTAGGGAAGTTTTCTGTCATTATTTTTTCAAATAGGTTTTCAATTTCTTGTTCTCTCTCTTCTCTGTCTGGCACCCCCAAGTTGCGTATGCTTGAAGTTGTCCCAGAGACTCCTTACACTATCTTCATTTTTTTGGATTCTTTTTTCTTTTTGTTGTTCTGATTGGGTATTTTTTTGCTTTCTTATATTCCAAATCAGTGGTTTGCTTCTTGGCTTTACCTACTCTACTATTGAATCTCTGTAAATTATTCTTTTTTTTTTAATCCTCACCCGAGGACATTTTTTCTTTTTTCTTTTTTTTGTTCAGATAGAGTGGGAGGGAGAGAGAGGAACAGAGAGAGAGAGAGAGAGAGAGAGAGAGAGAGAGAGAGAGAGAGAGAGAGACATCGACGTGAAAGGGACACATCGAGTGGCTGCCACCCGCACGACCAACCAGGGCCGGGGACAAACTGCAACCGAGGTACATGCCCTTAGCGGGAACCGAACCCGTGTCTCTCTGGACCGCAGGCCAATGCTCTAACCGCTGAGCCAAACTGGCCAGGGCTGTAAATTATTCTTTATTTCAGTTAGTGCCTCCTTCATTTCTGACCGTGTATCCTTCATTTCTGACTGGTCATTTTTATGCTCTTGAGGCCCTCACTAAGTTCATTGAAGTTCTCACTAAGTTCATTGAGCATCCTTATAAGCAGTGTTTTGAACTCTGCATCTGTTAGGTTGCTTAGCTCCATTTCACTTAGTTCTTTTCCTGGAGTTTTGTTCTGTTCTTTCATTTGGGACCTGCTTCTTTGTCTCCTCATTTTGGCTGCCTCCCTGTGTTTGTTTATGTGTATTAGGTAGAGTTGCTATGTCTACTGGGCTTCCTAGGGTGGCCTGTTGTAGTAGGTGTCCTTAGGGTCCAGTGGCATAGCCTCCCTGATCTCCCAGCTGGGTCCTTGAGGTGCACCCTTCGTGTGGACTTTACACCCTACTGTTGTAATTGAGTCTTGATTGCTGTTGGCACATCAATTAGAGGGTTTTACTCAGGCTGATCAGCTGCAAGGACTGGATGTGCCCACTATCCACTGACCTCTGACTACCTTGGATGATCAGCTGTGCAGGGGCCCACCACACAGAGCAAGACTTACCTCAGCAAGACTCTGGTACTCACTGAGTCCATTCCTTGAGTGTGTCACTTGTGGAGGTGGTTGGGTGGTGGTGCTTCACAGTGATCTGAAGCTGTCCACTGGGTGTGCTGGCTCTGGGGCAAGGTCAGCCACTGCCTGTGTTCTACCCGGGGCCACCAGACATCAGCTACAAAGTGATTAGCAGGTGGCTGCTTCTTGTACTGGGCTTGGAGGTGGCCAGGCAAAGCCAAGTTGTGAACCAAAGCTGGCTACTTCTAGTGCCAGGCCTGGGGCCACTTAAGGAGAGGTAGGGGACTAGCTGAGGCCAGATGCTGCTTGTTTGAAAGAATTTAGGAAAACCTGAAGCAGGATCCAAGACAGGCCAATCCTATGTTAAAGCAACTGACAACAGCTTGGGTGGGCTTGAAAGTTGGGTGGGGCGGGGCCTCAGGGAATCAACTGGGTGGGGCAAACAGTGTGAACCAAGTTGTTGGAGTCCCAGATAGGTGGCTGTCTGTTGTCCCAGGGAAGGGCTCACCAAACGAACAAAGGCCTCTGACAGCATATCTGTCCAGGAGAAAGCTGCCTCTCCAGCCCTCGCTCCAATGCCAAACAACTCAGTTCTTCCCCATATGTCTTTGGTGCCTTTGAAGCTGCCTTCCCCATGCTGGAGCCTGGAGGGTGCGAGTCTGAGGAGGTCCATTGGCGGGCCCTTTACGAGGAGCTGCCTGGGGCTCCAGCAGCCTCAGCCTCCAGTTCCCACTGGTTTTTCTAGCCAGAAGAGATGGGGACTTTTCTCCTGGCACTGGAACCCTGAGCTGGGTGCCTTGTGTGGGACGGAGGACCCCTCAGTCCTCAGGGAGGACCTTCCCAGCCCAGGTATCCTCCTAATTTTTATCCGCCACATGTGGGTGTGGGACCAGCCCATGGTGCCTTCGGCCCTCCTACCAGTCTCGATATGGCTGCTTCTTTAATTTCGTAGTTGTAGAACTTCCATTCAGCTTGATTTCAGGTGGTTTTGAATGATGGTTGTTCTGTAGTTTAGTTGCAACTTTGATGTGGTTGTGGGAGGACTCGATACCGCGTTTACCTTCGCCGCCATCTTGACCGGAAGTCCTGTTTTGCATTCTTGAACAATATTCAAAACAGTCTTAGATCCATACCTCTTAAAATAAAATATTTCTGATATTTTTAAAAGATAAGAAAAACATACCCCTCAAATTTTCCTGTAGTCTGTGTGATGTAATTATGTTAATTTTCTCTGTTTGCACTTTTTACATTTTTTTCTTTTCTATGTGTCCATGTCTATCAGTCATCTAAGGCTGCTGTAACAAAATAAAACAGGCTGGGAAGCTTAAATAACAGATATTTATTTACTCAAAATTCTGGAGGCTAGACGTCTAAGTTCTAGGTGATGGCAAGATCACTAATGTCTCTTTTTCTTTTTTAAGAACTTCAATCCTATGGAATTAGGGCCCCACTTTTCTGACCTCATTTATTTTTACTCCTAAAAGACCCTATCTTCATATATGGTCACAGAGGGTTAGGGTTTCAACATATACATTTTATGGGGATACAATTTATTCTAAAATACCATGTGTTATTTAATATTTGTAAAAATTATGGAAAGAGTATAGTTTACATAAAAAGATGTCTTAATTTTCACTTAATTCCTGAGGAATATTTTTTCTGGATATAGAATTCTGGGCTGACCACACTTGTCTTTCAAGACTTGAATCATGTTTTGCTACTGGTACCCATAATTTCTGATGAAAAATTAGCTGATATTTGAACTGTTTTCCCATTATGGATGAGTATCATTACTTATTTACTCCCTTGCTGCTTTCAAGACTTTTTTCTTTGTCTTTAGTTTGCAAAAGTTTGATTTTTATGTATCTTGGCCTGGATTTCTTTGAGTTTATCTTGTTTAGAGTTTCCTCAGGTTTTTGAATGTATATGTTTTTGTCTTTTGGAAAATTTGAGAAATTTTTAGCCATTTTTTCTCTGAATGATTTTTCAGTTCCATGTTTTCTATCTCCTTGTAGAATTCAATAACAGAAATATTAAACTTTGTTATAGTACCACAGGTCCCTGAGACTCTTAAATTTTTGTTGTTGTCTATTTTGTCTCTTGTTCAGATTGGGTAGGTTATATTGTTCTGTCCTCTTGTCTCCATTTTGCTGCTAAGCCCATCCAGTAGAGATTTCATTTAAGTTACTGTATTTTTCTGGTCTAAAATTTCCATTTTGGTCTTCATTATATCACTTGTTTCTTTGTCAAGGTATTCTATTTCTTTCTATTTTTTTCATTTGTTCCAAAAATGTTTGCAATTGCACATTGAAACATTGTTTTTATAATGGCTCCTTTAAAATACTTGTCAAATAATTATAATTTGTGTTATCTAAAATTGAGATTTCACATTCATTTAAGTAACATTTCTTAAGTGCCCTCAACATGCAGAGCACTGAGAACATCGATTGGCTGCCTCCTGCATGCCTCCTGCATGCAGCAAGAAGGCAGGGTTCCTGTCCAAGGAGCAGACAATCTGTGAGTTCAATTGACTATCTCCTATGTTGATCACACTAATACATGATAGGAAAATTTTTTTAAATAAGAGAGTTTATTTTTTATTCTATTTTTAGTCCTCCCCTGAGGATATTGTTTCCATTTATCATCAGATAGAGTGGGAGGGAGTGGGAGAGAGAGAGAGAAACATCGACATGAGATAGACACATCAACTGGTTGCCTCCCACAGGACCTGACCAGGGCCAGGGATGAACTGCAACCAAGGTATGTGCCCTTGACTCGACTCGAACCCGTGACTTATTGGTCCGAGGGCCAACACTCTAACGGCTGAGCCAAACTGGGCATTAATAAGAGAAAGTTTATTTAGAAAGTTACAGAGGTAGTAGAAGTGAACCAGCTGGGCTGTGTAGGCTCAGGAAACAAGTTACAGAGGCAGAAGAAGAGCCCTTGGAACTTAGGAGAAAGGACAAGGTAATACCCCTTGGAGGGAAGAAGAGGGGGAAGGGAAAAGCACAGGAGTGCTCCCCCTTGAACCTGGATAGGAAAATCTTAAGTGCAATGGAAGAAAAACCTAAGGTGTGATGAGGTCATAACGTGGGACAGGAACTTACTTCCTGGGACTGGAGAGTCACCTAGACCTCTCTAAGGAAGAGGTATTTATGCCAAGAGCTAAGAGGAGGACAACACTAAGTAGAGGAAACAGGATGTACCAAGACCCTGGAGAGGAAAAGAGTGGGAATAGATGAAGGGCCCGGTGGCTGTGATAGGGAGGTCAACAACAGCCACATCAGACAGGGCCTGGTGGGCTGTGGTGAGGATCTTTAGCTTTTTCTGGAGCACAGTGGGAAGCAGTTGAAGGGCCTCCCCCCCCCCCTTTATTGATTTTAGAGAGTGAGGAAGGGAGGGGGAGAGAGAGAAAAAAAAAATCATTGAGAGAACATCGATTGGCCACCTCCTGCGTGCCCCCCACTAGGGATATGGCCCACAACCTGGGCATGTGCTATGACTGGGAATCAAACCAGCGACCTCTTGGTACATGGGTTGATGCTTAACCATGAGCCACACTGGCCAGGCTTGAAGGGCTTTAATCAGGAGGATCCCATGGCTGCTCTGGCTGCTGGGTAGAGACTGGCCTGACCAGGAAGGAGAGGAAGTGGGGATTCCCACCACAGCAGTGGCCCAGGGTGGAGAACGTGATGGCTTGCACTAGATTGAAGGTGGTAGAGGTAGAGTTGGAGGAATAATAGACCTGAGATAAAGAAGGAGGGCCAAGAGTGAACTCAAGCTTTCTCTGCAGCTAGGACAATGGGACATGGAAACTCTGGTAAAGAAGGATCAAGAATCCTGGTGGTTTTTTTTCTTTCTTTTCTTTTAAGAATCCTGTTTTAAGGATAAGATATCTGTTGAGAATAATCCTGTGATATATTTCGAGTTAATTTTTTTTATATGGTATGAGGTAAGGATGAAGTTCATGGTTTTCCATAGGGATAGGCCATTGCTCCAGACTACCTGCTTCCCCGTTGAACTTCCTTGGCATTTTTGTCAAAATCAGCTGACTGTTTAAGTGTGAGTCTGTTTCTGGCCTGTCTTCTGTTCATTGATCATTAGGTCTACCCTTGTGCTAAGACAACATTACCTTGATCACTGTAGCTTTATAATTAGTCTTGAAATCACGTAATCCTCCAACTTTGTTCTTTTTAAAGATTGTTTTGGTTATTCTAGATCCTTTGCATTACTATGGAAATTTTAGCATCATTTTGTCGATTTCTACCCAAAAAATGTGATGGGATTTTGATTGGGATGGCATTGAATTTGTAGACCAATTTGAGGGAATCGCAATCTTAACACAAAATAAAACCTTGGTCCCTATCTAAAGTATTATATGAACATGACATATGTTCTCTATTTAGGTATTTTCTACTTTCCATTAAACTTGCTCTTTTGGGCCTTTCCTACTCCACTAAGGTGACTTTTGCCAAGATTACAAGAACCTGCCGGTTTCTGAATCCAGGGGTCTTTTCTCATCTTGACCTTGACCTGCTGGCAATAGTTGGCACATTCCCTCCAACACATTCCCTCCTTAGAACAGTCACCTCACTTGGCTTCCAGAGCACCACACACTCCTGGGTTTCTTCCCACCCCACCCGTTACTCTGTCCTAGGGTCTTTTACAGCTTCCTCCTCTTTATGCTGACCTCTTATTAATGAACTGCTCCAGTACTCAGACCTTGGTCCCTATCTAAATTCAGCCCTTTGGCTTCCAGTCTTATGACCTTAAAAAAAAAAATCAACATTCTAGGTATCTACCCAAAGGAATTGAAAACAAGTACTTGAACAAATATCATAAACAAATGTTTATTGCTGCTGCACTATTTACAATAGCCAAAAGGTGGAAACAGTCCAAATGTTTCTAGAATGGATAAACAAATTGTGATATTATACATTCAATAGAATATTTAGACATAGAAAGCAATGTAGTTCTAATGCATGGTACAATGTGAATGAACCTCGAAAAATGCTAAGTGAAAGAAGTCAGACACAAAAGGCCACATATTGTATGATTCTATTTATTTCAAATGTCCAGAATCTGAAAATTCATGGAGACAGAAAGCAGATTGCCAGGGGTTGGGGGGTAGTAGAAGTAACTGCTTAATGGATAAGAGGTTTTATTTTGTAACAATGAAAATATTTTGAAACTAGATAGAGGTAGAGCTTATACAACATTGTGAACATACTAAATATCATTGAATTGTTTTTATTTTTATTTTTTTCATTTTTATTTATTGATTTTAGCGAGAAAGGGAGACAGAGACATCGATTAGTGAGAACATCGATTGGCTGCCTCCTGCATGCCCCCCACTGGGGATTGGGCCCACAACCTGGGCATGTGACCTGACGAAGAATCAGACCGGCGACCTCTTGGTGTATAGGTCGATGCTTAAGCAACTGAGCCACACCAGCCAGGCCCATTGAATTGTTTTTAAATGTTTAATTTTATATTATATGCATCTTCCCTTAATTTAAGAAAAAAAAATTACATGATGATTTCCAAATGTTTATCTCCTGCCTGGACCTTATCCTTGAGCTCCAGAAAATTGCCTATCACACCCACCTGTTGGATAGTAAATAAGAGTTAAAATTTTAGCCCTGGCCAGTTTGGCTCAGCTATTAGAGTGTTGACCCTCTGATGAAAGGGCCGGGGGTTCAATTCTAGCCCTGACCCCTGTCAGGGTCATGCAGAAGGCAACCAATCCATGTGTCTCTCTCACATTGATGTTTCTCTCTCTCTCCCTCCCTCCCTTCCTTCCACTCTATCTAAAAATCAATGGAAAAATTTACTCGGATGAGGATTAACAACAACAACAAAAAAGAGTTAAAATTTCAGGTCCACTGTGTCCTTCTTTTGCTCAAAACCCTCCAATAGCTCCCATCTTGCCAAGAATAAAAGGCAAAGACCAACCATCAAGAGAATGAAAAGAAGCCACAGATTGAGAAAAAATATTTCAGAAGACACATCTGATAAAGGACTGTTATCCAAAATACACAAAGAACTCTTAAAACTCCACTAATAAGAAAATGAACAATCCAATTAAAAATTGGACAAACCTGAACAAACACCTGACCAAAGAAGATATACAGATGGCAAATAAGCATATGAAAAGATGTTGAACATCATATGTCGTTAGGGAATTGCAAATTAAAGCAACATTGAGATACTACTACCCACCTATTAGAGTGGGAGACATACAAAACTAAAAACACCAAATGCTGGTGAGGTTAGGATGTGTGGCAAGAGGGACTTTCATTCATTGCTGGTGGGAATGCAAACTAGTTCAGCTACTTTGGAAGACATTTTGGCAGTTTCTTACAAAACTAAACATGCTCTTACCAAATGACCCAGCAATCATGCTTCTTGGTGCTTACCCAAAGGAGTTGAAAACATGTCCACATAAAAACGTGCAAATGGGTGTTTATAGCAGCTTTATTCATAATTGCTAAAACTCAGAAGTGACCCAGAAATCCTTCAGCAGGTGAATGGATAAAAAGTAGTACATCCAAACTGGAATATTATTCAGAGCTAAAAACTAATGAGCAATCAAATCATGAAAACACATGGAGGGACCTTAAATACATATGTACAGTAAACCCTTGATTTTGCGGACCTTGATTTTACAGACTTTGGGTTTAACAAACAAAATTTTCCATTCATATATCATATGTGAAAATTAATACCCTGTTAATTGTAAAGTACTTTTAACCAAGATCTGCTTATAACTAAATTAACAGGTTATTTTTTGTTACTAATTCACTGTTATTTTTTTTAACTTATCTTTATTGTTGAAAGTATTACAGATGTCCCCTGCTTTTCCCCCATGGATCTCCTCCTCCTTATTCCTGTCCCCCTCCTGCCTTCACCACAGTATTGTCTGTGTCCACTGGTTATGCATATTAGATCTTTGGTTTATCTCCCCACCCCTTTGAGGTTCATCAGTCTAACAACCTATTTATACTTCTTAATTCCTTCACCTTTTTGCCCATCCCCCCCAAGTCCCCTCACATCTGGCATCCAACAAAAAGTTCTCTGTATGGGTCTGTTTCTGTTCTGCTTGTTCATTTGGTTTGTAGATTCATTGTTGATAGATATGTATTTATTGCCATTTTATTGTTCATATTTTTTATCTTCAAGAAGACCCTTCAACATTTCATATAATACTGGTCTGGTGGTGAAGAACTCCTTTAGCTCATTCTTGTCTGGGAAACTCTTTATATATCTATCGATTCTAAATGATAGCTTTGCAGGATAGAGTAATCTTGAATGTAGGTTTTTGCTTTTCATCACTTTGAATATTTCTTGCCACTCCTTTCTGGCCTGCAAAGTTATCTTTTTTAAAAAAATATGTTTTAATTTTTTAGAAAGAGAGGAAGGGAAAGCAATAAAAATAAAAATAAAATTGAGATTTCCCTGGTTCTTGGTATCATAGTGATTTTTTATTATATCCTGGGTATTATATTTTAATCCCTGGATTTTAATAAATCTTCTGTTTTGGAAGGCTCCTTTGACATCATGCCAAGGGGAAAAGGGCTGCCATCTTGTGCTGGAAGTGAGGGTGAAAATCCAGATTTCCCACTTGGGTCCACTGATACTCCAGTGGGGAAGGGATACCTTACTGCTACTGGGTGGAGTTGGAAGCTGTCCCTCACAACCAGCCAACTGCTTCCACCACCCTTTCTTGGGGTTGTGAGGAGTTCTTGTAACTGCGCCCTACATGGCCTCTACTGACATAGCTAAGAGGAGCTCTTTACTATTGGGTGTGAGGAACTTCCAAGCTGCTTCTCTGCTACAATCCACTGGGGTGGGAGGGGGGTGCTTCATTACAGGTGGGTTAGGCTAGACCTCCGGACTTCCTACTTGACCTTAGCTGATGAGGATAGAGTATGATCAGTTTTTCTCTGTGGTGTTTGGTTGGAGTAGGGCAGTTATTGTTGAAATATTTTATGTTTTGCTAAACTTCCCCTTTCTGGTCTTTGACTAGGGAGAGAAGATACAATCAGGCTGCCCCTTCCAAACTGAAATATGTTTACTAATGGACTGGCCTAGCTCAGGGCTGCCCCTATGGATAAGAATCTATAATTATATTATCAGGGAGGACATACTGAGGATGTTAGCAGTTGTAGAGTTGAATGCTGTGCACTAGGTCCAGGATAACTGGTACGCCCTGCTCACCACACAGTTTTAGACCACCATAAACAGGAGTATCTTTGAACACCAGTGTCACTTGATGATGCCACATATCTGTGCTGTCTGTGCTCACATTAACAGTAAACTGAGTAAATATTCTTCCCATTACAATTGTAATAAAAGTAACACTGAGAGTAGTGTCACCATGAACTTTTACTTTGGTCAGGTTTTTTAATTATGTACTGTATGAATTTTGCTTTTGTCTTGCCTAGGATATTATCCTTTATTTTCTAATGTTTTAACTAATATAGGCTATCATTGAATTTAAACTATAATTGAAAATTTAAAAAAAGAGAAAAGAGATAAGAAGTAATAGTGTTGGTGTAGGTAGCTAGATATTAATAAAGGAAGGGAACAAAGGGAATCAGATATTATTAAGCATAATAAACTAAGGAGCTGAATTGGATAGTAAGTCTACTTCACTAAAAAGTTGCAGCATTCATGAACTCCAGGGGACCACAGCATTGCTTTGCCAAGAGGATTTACACTTCTTCCTCCTCCATGTAGGGAGGAAATATGGGCTTTCCAATCTTCCCAGAGTACAGGAAGTCTATTTGCCCAGATTATGGGAGGGAGCGGGAGGAATTAACAATAAAGGGAAAAGGGAAAATTCCTCTACTGGGCTCATACCCAGTAGAAGCCAAGAGGGCATAGGAGGAGGTCCTTCCAATTTGAGACATGCACAGTAGAAACTAAGATGGTGACCATAAGGGGTGGAGCCTAGTCTGGGAAAAGGTTCAGATTAGATAAGGGACACAAAACCCTGGAAGATCTAGGAAATGCATTGGTCTCATGGGGAGGACTCCAAACCAGCCCGCAAAGGACTGGGAAGTTGATTGGTTATTTTGAAAGGGTGACTAGTCCTTTCAAGTATAATATAATATAATATAATATAATATAATATAATATAATATAATATAATATAATATAATAAATATAATATAATAAATATAATGTAATATAATATAATATAATATAATATAATATAATATAATATATAATTAATATAATATAATATAATATAATATAATATAATCCAAGCTAAACTTACCAAAGGTTCTCTCTCTCTCTCTCTCTCTCTCTCTCTCACTCAGTAACATGCACTTGCTCTGTTTGCTTTCACATTCTCTCTCCATAGCAGCCATGCAACCTTAGCAGCCACCTGGGGCCCTGGAGCCCATGGCCGACCATGTGGATTCCAAGCATGAGCCTGGGTACAGCAACACAACACCCATGGAAGCATAGCTGGGAACAGAAGCTAAGTTATAAGAATGGGGACAAGGACCTAACAGGACTGATCCAATGGTGCAGCCTTTCTTCTGGGCTTTATGAAGACAAGGCTGGATTTTTTTCAATAGCTGGATGGATGAAAATGAGACATCAGGAACCTGGGTACAACCTTTTATTTCATCCTCTTACATCTTACCACTAAACCTCATCCTCCCAGGTGTGGATCCCCAGAAATGCTTTTCTTGCAACTCTGTGCAAGGACCCATTTTTCACTGGCAACAATAGTAAATAACAAAAGAAAAAAATAATTTTGGTAGATTTTAATATAGCAGGAATTTGTTCAGTAAATAATGTTTCTTAAGTGAATAGATTGTTGTCCTGACAACATTTATTAAAGAGAATATTGCTATTTCCCTGACTTTACATGCTGATTTTCACACATTGATTTGAAATGCCATTTCCATTTAACATTATATTGCTATGTATGATATATTATTTTATTTTATTGGTTCACTTCTCTATTCTTGAAACAATACCATACTTTTAAAAATGCCATAGGTTTGTGGTTTTTTGGCGCAAATTTCTGTTTTTTTTTTATATCAAATAAATCCAAATGTGGACTTGGATAAGGGAAGACTTTAATTAGAAAGACTATTCCTATAGGGTGAATGCTCTGATCATCAGAAATCTGTGGATGTTTCAAAATCATACAGAAAAAGATTTGTCTGTTACAGGGTAAAGGAGAAAGCAGGCAAAGAGTAACAGGATCTTTGGAGGGGAAGCTGGAAAACGAAGGGGAAATTATCAGAGAGTTGTGACAGGAAATGGGTCTCTCTGTGGTCAGCTAGTTCCCAAGAGAAGCTGCTGAGAGTAGCATGCTATACTTTTTTTGTGTGTGTGCTTGCCCGGGTTTGGAGGTAAACAGAGTTCAAGATCCTGTACAGAAAGAGAAGCCTGACTTAAGTTTGGTCAAAACAAAACAGAGAGTAAGAAATGGGAAATGTGAACACTTGATTACTTATTATTTACTACTGTTCTGTATCTTCTTTCACATTTTTCCTCTTTAATAACCTTATAGATAGTTCACTAAGTTCTGTAAAACATGTTGGGAGAATTTCATTGTGATTGCATTTACTGTGTAGATTAATTTGGAGTTAATAGCTTTCTTATAATATTAGTATTTTCCCACCCCTTCATTGTAATTCCATCTTTAGGTAGGCTATGATTTTTCTGTTATACTTTATAGGATTGTCCTTGAGAACTTTGCACATTTCTTGTATGAATATTTCTAGTTATTATTGAAGTTTTGTTTTAAAAATTTAAATAGGTTTCCTATTGTATTATTATTATTTTTGGTTAATCCTCACCTGAGGATATTTTTCCATTGGTTTTTAGAAAGAATGGAAGAGAGGGAGGGAGAGAGAGAGAAAAACATTAATGTGAGAGAAACACATTCATTGCTCGCTTCCCGAACAACTCCAACTGGGGCTGGGGATCGAATTCGCAACCCAGGTACGTGCCCTTAACTGGGAATTGAACCCATGACCCTTTGGTCCATGGGCCAATGCTCCAACAACTGAGCCAAACCAGCCAGGGCCCCATTGTATTTTTAAATTAGTTTTTCCTTTGATAAGAAACCATTGCATTTTTGAAAAATTCTCACTTGAAGATACACTTTCATTGATTTCCACAGAAAGAGAGAGGCTGAGAGAGAGAGAGAGAGAGAGAGAGAGAGAGAGAGAGAGAGAGACATTGATGTGAGAGAGAAATATCAATCAGTTGCCTCTCATACATGCCCCGACCAGGGATCGAACCCACAACCTAGGCATGTGCCCTGACTAGGAGTCAAATCCACACACATTTGGTATATGGGACAACTTTCCAACCAACTGAGCCACCTGGCCAGGAATGCATTTTGGTTTTTTGAAAAACTTTTTAAAATAAGGAATTTGATTATTCTTTTTTAATTGAGATAACATTGGTTAATAACAATATATAAGTTTCATGTGTACAACATTACATTTCTATATCTGCATACACTATAGTGTGCTCACCACCAAAATTCTAGTTTCCATCTGTCACCATACAATTGACTCTCCTTACCCATTTCATCCTCTTCCCACCCCTTCACCTCTGGTAACCACCAATTAGTTGTCTACAAGTTTGTTTTTGTTTTAAAACCATTACATTTAGAATGTTATCTTTATATAGGCATGTTACAGAACTCTCAGTTTCCAGTGAACTCTTTGAAGTTTTGTTGATAGATAATGATGTCTTTTGTAAATAATGACTGTTTTGCATTTTTCTTTCAAGTAGTTGTACTCCCCCTTTTTTTTTTCTTTTCCATTGAATTGGGTTAAGATGGGAAGTGGAATTGTGAGCCAATTCAGGTATCAGTTTTGAGAGTTTTTTTAAATGAATATTTAACATGTGGACCATAAGGTTGTTCCACAATAAGTTCTGCTTCATAACCAAAGGAAAAGGCCCAATGGTTACTGAATGAGAATCTGCAATTTAAAAAAAAAACACACCAGATATTTTGTATGCAGAAGAAATTTCAAGAAGCATTGGGCCCTGACAGAGCACAAGTTAAGAATTAGAGCTGGAATACATCATGCCTTAGACTTTTCTTTTCAGTAACTATATTCTTGCCTTCATCGGAATATGGCATATTATTAAAATAAAAAAAATTAAATTTATTTATATAAAAAGTAAAATGTGAATACATTCTTGTAAAAAATACCACAAACACAAGAGATATCTGATTGATCCTTTTATTAATACAACTTCCCTTAAATAGGTATTCTCTACCATCACAAATTATAATTTTCTCTGATAGACATAGAATTTGTATTTTCATTATAAAAGTTAAGTAAGAATATATCCTTGTAAATATATCCTTCAAATGTTAAAAAAATATACTTTTAGAATTATATAGTATTATACTAAAGCTCCCAAGTTGATCTCACTTTATATTGTACATGGAGATTTTTCTGTGTCAACATAGATAAAATTAATTCAGTCTTTGTGTTGTAAGCCAGCATTCCTTAAATTTGAAATAACTTTTAATTTTGCCATTTCTTTCTTTTTTTTTTAAATATGTTTTTTTTTTATTGATGTTTTAGAGAGAGAGGAAGGGAGAGAGATACAAACATCGATGTGAGAGAGCTGCCTCCTGCATGCCCCCTACTGGAGATTGAGCCCGCAACCTGGGCATATGACCAGGAATCTAACTGGGACCTTTCAGTCCATGGGAGGACACTCAATCCACTGAGCCACACTGGCCGGGCTTGCCATTTCTTATTAATGGCTCATTGCAATGTTGCAGTGAACATACTGAGATCAGTCTTCAACTTGAACAACCTACTTCTGAGGCTTTTAAGAGCAGAGAAAACTTCCTGTAATATGGTGGATAAAAAAGACCTTAGATGGGATTCAGCCCATTGCCACTGATTCCTGGATGTTGGTATCCTCTGATTCTGGAAACCAGAAGTTTATGAATGAGGAGCTTGGGAATCAGTCATAGGCTTCCTGTATCTGGAAAACCCAGACAGTGGATCTGCACTAAGAGGAATTGATATTTCAGTATCTGGTGTCCAGGAATTCAGGAACAGTATTCATAAATTCAAGGCTTAGTCATTTGGGATTCTGAGAACTCAGGAAATAGAAGTTTCATGACTGGTAGATGTGAAAGGTTGGAAGAATGTACAGCTTAGAAAGGAACTGGAGAGACAGAGAATGGGAAAGACTATTTTGTTATATTATTCTAATATTTTGTTAGCCATATCATTGAATTTTAGAATTTATTTGTATGTGCAGATATGAATTTCTTATTAACAATCAAATATTTTATCTTGTCTTCAGACTTTTAAATAATTTTTATTAAATTTATTGGGGTGACATCAATTAATAGGATTATCTAGGTTTTGATTATATGCTTCTATGATACATGATTTGTATATTGCAGTGTGTCTCCACCACCCAAAATCAAATCATCTTCCATAATTTCAGACTTTTAAAAATGGTAACTTTTATCATCTAGAGACTTATTTAAGTAATAAATCTTTGAATTCTTTTTCTGTGCTTTTGGATTTTGATTAAAAGGATGTTATTAATAAAATTTTAAATTGCAGCCTCTATTTTATTTTGAAATTTCATATATTCATAATATTGTCCACTCTTCCTAGTAAAACAGGGTTTTCTTAACCTTGGGAGTAACAGAAGAGAACATGAAATTTCCTGTTAAAATTTACTTTCTCTTTATATCTTATATGTTGCTATAGAAACTTCCCTGTTTCTAATAGTTAAAAGGAAGACATCTGTTGTGTTTTTTTAAAATCCCGAGGATATTTTTCCATTTATCTTCAGATAGAGTGTGAGGGAGAGAGGGAGGTAGAAAGGGATGGAGAGAGAGAGAGAGAGAGAGAGAGAGAGAGAGAGAGAGAGAGAGAGAGAAACATCAATGTGAGAGAGGCACATCGATTGGTTGCCTCCTGCACGAGGGCCGGGACTGAACCGCAATCGAGGTAAGTGCCCTTGACTGGAATCAAACTCATGACTCTTTGGTCCATGGGCCAACATTCTAACCGCTGGGCCAAAACGGCCAGGGCAAAACATCTGTTTTTAACACCTGTACAATATTATGGAATTTAACACAGTTTCTCAAGCTCAGCATTATTGACATTTGGAGGCTGTATAAATTCTTTTGGCTGGGACTGTCCTGTGCAATGTAGAATGTTGAGCAGAATCCCCTGCTTTCACTCATTACATACCAGTTGGTACCCATCCAGCTATATAACCAAAGTTGCCAAAAGTTGTCTCCAGAAGTTGCCAAAATTTCCCTGGGACAAAATTATCTCCTAGGTGAGTACTTCTCTAGAGTGTTTTACATATTAACCATAGTTAGTTAAAATTCAGTGTCTGTTAGTTTATCTTTAAGTCTGGTTCTGTTGATTTCTTCATGGGTTGCTTTTTCTTGCTTTTGTTTTTAAAATTATTTTTATTAATTTGTTTTTGTTACAGATGTTTCTTTTTCCCTCATGGACACCCTCCTCACCATCCCCCCTACCCCATCCCCAGCTTTGTTGTTAATATGTATTTTTCTTATTGTTAGGTTGAGATAGATATTTGTTTCCATT
The DNA here is from genome assembly GCA_030848825.1 of Tadarida brasiliensis. Classification (NCBI taxonomy): domain Eukaryota; kingdom Metazoa; phylum Chordata; class Mammalia; order Chiroptera; family Molossidae; genus Tadarida; species Tadarida brasiliensis. The sequence continues at coordinate 54,435,349 of CM061259.1, read as the reverse complement.
TTTTAATTCCTGGGCAGAAATAAAGATTTCCCTCTATTTTCTCCTCATATTTTAATAATTTTATTTGATTTTTAATTTAAATCTATCACCATATAGTCATGTAAATGAACAGTTTCATTAAAATATCTATTCATAAATTTTGTGCAGAGTAAAAGCATTTGATATGGGCATCTAGGAATTTATGAGGGTATTACTTTAATGAATTAATAACTAATTTATTTATTTACTTTTTGACACATCTTTTTTTAAACTATTTTTAAACATAGGCAGAATTTGGAAGAATGATACAATAAATACTCATATTCCTCTATCTAGATTAAACAATTATCAACATATTGCCACATTAAAATTTTTCTCAATTTATATACACACATGTACATACTTTCTTGCTAAAACATTTATACTCATGAGGTGACATCATGACACTTTAATATTTATAACTATATATCTGAACCAGAGTCCCACCAAAATTGGCATTGAATTTTATTTTATATTCCTTTTGTCTCTTTTAATCTAGATCAGCCTCTGCTCTGTGAAATCATGTATTAGATCTGTTGTGATTGGAATGCAGCACATGATGAGTGACAAAAATATAATTTTTGAGTGAATAAATTAGTAAGCCTTTAGAAATGAAGAGTGAAGAAATTGAAGCATGTAAGCAGGGAGACCAATTGCCCTAATTGCCTGTATCTTGGGATGTAAAACTTTTGGTACTAAAACCAGGAAAGTCTTGGGAAATGGAATTAGTTGTTTATTCTATTTGCAGGTATTTGAACATTACTTTCCTCTCTGATGCTATTTTAAGAAAACCATTTAAGTTTTTCTTATGAAATATCTTCAACTTGAGGAACATCTTTGCAGAAAAGTGATTGAAGTGGAGGGCTTAATCCAAAGCAACTGAAGAAGTGGGTCATAGTTTCTTGAATATTTTAGGAGTGTGTTAAGCATGCCATGTGGACCCGAAAATTCCAATTATCCAGCAGCTGAATGTCAAACATTTTCTGCATACTCTCTTCCACAATGGTGCCATGAAGAGTTACTTGAAACAAACATGAAAAAGTAACTTCTATACTCTTTGCCCAAAGAATGACAGTTCATAATTTTTCTCACTTTCCAGGAGTCAAGATCATCTGCTTTAGCTGTTCATTATAAGTTTTCCTGAAAAGGGAGGTGTAAAAATGATAGTGTTAAAAAGTGCAAGACTTGTACACTGAAAACTATAAAACATTGTCAAAAGGAGTAAAAGAACATAAAGAAATGGAAAAACAACTCATGTTCATTAATCAGAAGACTTAATATAGTTAAGGTGGCAATACCCTCATTGATCTATAAATTCAACACAATCATTATTAATATCTCAGTTAAATATTTCTCAGAAATTGACAAGCACATCTTAAAATTCATATGGAACTTCAAGGAGTCACAGACTAGCTGAAACAATCTTGAAAAAGAAGAACAAATTTGTAGAGTCAATTCCCCAATTTCAAACTTGTTCCAAAGCTACAGTAATCAAGATAGACGATGGAAGAGAATCAAAGGTCCAGAAATACACCCATATATTTATGGTGAATTAATTTTGACAAGATGTCAAGGCAATTCATTGAGGGAAAGAACAATCTTTTAAATAAATAATGATGGGAAAACCGAATATCCATATGTAAAAAAATGTGCACACATCATATTAAAAACCTCACACCATTTAAAAAATTCCAAATAAATCATATACTTAAATGTAATAACTAAAACTATAAAAGTCTTGAAAGAAAATATATATGTAAATCTTTGTGACCTTGTGTTAAGCAATTCTCTTTTGGACATGACACCCAAAGCACAAGTGAATAAAAAAAATAGTTAAATTAGATTTCATCAAAATTAATAACTTTTGTGTATCTATGGACACTATTGAGAGTAAAAGTCAAACCATGGAATGGGAAAAATAATGGAAAATGATGTGTTTGACAAGGGACTTGTATTCAGACATATATAGCATTCTTGCAACTTATCAATGAAAGACAAATGACTCAAAATTTGGCAAAGGATTTGACCAGCTATTTCCCTAAAGAAGACATGCAAATAGATAATAACCACACAAAAAGATGTTCAACATCACTAGACATTAAGGAATGCAACTAAAAAGCATAATGAAAAATGACTTCACACAACCTAAGGTATAAGAAAGACAAACATTAACAAGTTTGGGAGGAATATATAGGACATTGGAACTCTCATATATTTTGGTGTTGCTCCTAGGGGCAATGGGAAACCATTTAGAGGATTTTATGCAAGTTGGTACATGATCAAATTTTTGTTTTGAGACTATAACTGAATTTTATGGGGAAAACTGTTGGAGGAAGGAGAATAGTAGATGGGGGTGATCCATTAGGAGAATATTGCAACCTAGGCAAGAAAAGATGTCAGCTGAAATTAGGGAGAAGGCGATAGAGACTTTGTCAATATGACCAATTTATAAGCTACTGAAAAGGAAATTGTAGCTTGATTTAGCAATGGATTGGCAGGTCCCTCAAGTTCCATGTGCAAGGAGATGCAGATGGAGATAGGAAACCCTGAAGAGGATTAGATTGGTGAAAGAATGATGAGCTTGTGTATGGCCATACTGGGCTGTTTCTGAGATATTGAAGTAGAGGTGTGAAGTAAGCAATTGGAAAGTGGTGGTCTGGAGCTCTTAGGTAATTTATTGCTAGAGAAAAATATTTCGCCATTATTTCTGCAGGGTACGTAGAGTCCTTGTGAAACAGATTGTCTATGAGGAGGGTATAAATTAGAATAGAAATGTTTCTAGAACCAAGACAGATAGCATAGTTGAAATATAAAGGAGATGAATAAAGCTCAAGTAGAGAGACAGCAAGAATTCCAGGGGTTGTTGAGACATAGGAGTCAAGAACACAAGAGGAGTATTTAAAATGGAGGCAGAAATCACAGGATCTAATATTGCTAAGAGGACCAAAAGATATTTGTCATTGGAGATCACTGGAGGCTTAAGAGAGAAGTCTTTTGGTGGAATAATGAAGATAAAATCCATTTTTGAGTGTGTAGAGGAAGAGAGGAAGGAATCAAATTTTTAATATTAGTAATTTATGAGAGATTTAGCATGTTGCAATTAAAGTAGAAAGAATGTTGTTGAGAACACAAGACTGATTATAATAGAGATTGTAAAAGCAATAATATAAATTTATTGAGAAGTCACGAGGGTTAGAAACAGTGCAGGTGGAAGGATTAACTTTAAAAAGTAAGAAGCACATTTTGTCTGTGGTAATAAGGTGGAATGAGGAGAGAATGAACCAGATGTCAAATAGCTGGTGTTTTTGAGAGTACAAAGTCGACCTTGTTTCATCCTGCTGACTTGTATTATCTATGTGAAGAAGTCGGTAGGAACATCTGCTGGGAAAAGGGAAGAGTTAGAAGGACAAGACCTTAGAGGGGTATAGAGTTTGGGAAGTAGCAGTTGTAGAGGGTGAATAAGAAAGTGGAATAGAGAACTGCAGAAGTCTTGCCAGGCAGCATGGTGGGCATATTGAACTTGGGGAAAATTGAAGAGGCTGAAGTCTTTGCACTCTTTATATGAACCCCATGAGTCTCCCTTTCTTCATCTACAAAAGGAAACATAATAGTTACCTTCAAGTGAAGATGTGAAGAACATGTGAACAAAAAATATAGAAAAAGGTTTGTAAACCCAAACATAAAAATACTTGGTGGGATTCACACTGCCAGGATCTCTCCTCTGTACTCTGTAATTATTCTCCCCAATTTTCCCATGTGTGTATGTACTGATAATATCAGGAATAACTGAAGGCTTTTAAAGAAAGTAAAATCCAACTTAATACTTATTTCACTTAAGGTTTATGACTTATACCATGTATTTATTGTTTTTTACATAGAGGGTACCAAGGAATAACTATGTGCTAATAACAAGGTGCTATGACTATGCAGTTTGAGAATCACAGCTTCAGATCATTAGTTTCTGCTTTTTGAGCTGACCATAGTTTCTATCTCTGTTTACAAAGGAGTGTTTTGTATCTTCTTACCAAGAAAAATTAAAAAACCACATGCACCATGTCATACAAAGTAGGCATTCCACCTGTGTGGAGAATTAGAAGATAGTCATGTGCCAGGGTCAAGATGAATATAGAAACACAGTGAGTAAAAGTAGAGGAAGACCTCCATTTATAACACGAAAATATCTTTGAGTGAGTCTAGGAGTAAACCAAGTGTAGTTTATCTTAGGGCATCCACTGCTATATACTCAAGTTGTCTAGTGTGATGGGCATGAAAGCTCAATGGGATCAGTTAGTGAAGTGTTCTGGGAACAATGCATGATCTTACCACACTGTGTTTAGGGGCATCTGACATGGCCCTGCTAGAGAGTGTGTACTTCTCAGAGTTGGCTTTGGTTTTCTTGAACCCTTTCAACCATTTCCTGTATTGCTCCCGGACCTGCAGAGGCAAAGCATGCTCTGAGTCAGCTCACTGAAAGCAGTGAGAATGGAAAGAGTACTGGGTGGGAGTTGGACAGTGGTACCTGCTGGCTGAGGAGACAGTACACCAGGAAGATGAAGACACCCTGCAGGCTGTTGATGATGGTGAAGAGATAGGCCATGGCCTGGGCAGCTGGACCCACCTGCAGGATTCCCAGACACCATGTGCAGCCCAAGATGAAGAGCTGAGCTATTGCCTTAAATGTCAGCATCCTGGGTAGGAGGAGAAGAGAGGCCTATGGTGCACCCTGAGCAACAGAATTAAGGTCATTCTTATTTCTGCTCTATGGATGTATGTGACTGAGTTGTGATCAACTTTGATCTTTACTCTCAATGATTCCCATGGGGAAAAAGGGGGAACATCTGTAATACTTTCAACAATAAAAAATGACTCCCTAAAAAGAAATGCTATTTGGGTTCAGGAAGGAAATCTGACTTGGACTGAGGATGGTAGTGGCACTCCAAAATGTGGGTTTCAAAAATATCATGGTGTATCATGAATGTCCCTAATTTCATTCAACTGACATTACTGAGGACTTCTGTGCCCTCAATTCTGTACTGAGTCCTGGGCATCAGAAACAACAAAGATAAAATTTCTGTTTTCATGACCTTACAGTCTCATGGAAAGACTAAAGCAAATGGTCTGTTATAATATTTGTTATGTGTGAGGTACCTCTGCCCGGGTCCCATCCAGCAGTGATTCTATCTTCTCGCTCTCCATAAAATGACCCCAAGCATGGTTTGGCCAGAATAGAAGCCTTTCATTTTGTGCAAAGTTTAGTAAAGCAAAGGACACCCCTAGCCTTTAATAAGATGTGATATGTGGATAAAGAACCTGATTTTACCAGGTGTAGGGGTGGTGAGGGCAGAGGGAAGAGTATTCATGAAGGTGTGGGCATCAATGTGCATGCTGGGCTCTGGGAACAGTTGTGTGATTTCCTAAGCATTTCATAAAGATGTAACCATTATTTGGACATTTTTCATAGGAGCCATGGAAGTAATTCATGTTCAACAGAACAAAATCAATTTTTTCTGTAGTTGAAATAGTTTCATGCTGGAGTTATGAAAAAACAAAATGTTTTTGACTTGGGTTTCAGCAGCAAACCACAGTATCTGAGCTGGTTTCCAGGGAGTTTGGCTGCACCTCTCTTCTCCTGGCCTCACAGAATCCCTGTGAAAGGACATCAGGAGCTTGGAACCATAGGGTATTTCTCCTGGACCATGCTTTGTATGGGCAGTTGTACCCCTCTGATCCATCTCACCTCGTGTTATGGAGGGTAGACATATCACTGTTGAGCGTGGAGAGCTTGTTTTTCAAAATCCAGAAGGTCATCAGAAAGAAAACCAAGTTAATCTGTGGAAACCCCACAAGACACATTGAATACATTCCATATCTGCCAAACCTTCCTCTTAGCTCATCCAACACCTAACCAAGTAGGTAAGAAACTTTTGTATTTTACAGTCATAGAAAAACAGACCCAAGACCAAGTAACTCAGGCACATTCTTGTCCTGTAACTGAAGTGACAAAGTCATCATGGGAATTTCCAAGTTTTAGCACCGAAAGTCCAGTATCTCAGAAATGCCGCCTGAAATTGTGCCTCCCAGGAGAAAACTGAATGATTGCTCACCTTGCCTGTAACCCTCTTAATACACTTGCTCTCTGAATGACCCTCAGTTGGGCAGGAAGGATGCTCTGATATCATCCATTACTCACAGAGAAGATGGTGCATACGGGGCCAAGAAAGGTCCATATAAATCCTTTGTGTATGTGGAGCCAGCACCTAAGAGGGAGAAACTGAAGAATCTATTTGCCTTTGTGGATAAAGAATCAATAAACAAACATATCCCTCACTTCCCATAGTTTCTTCCTGACTCCTTTCTTCTTATTATTATTAATATTATTATTGCTTTTTTTGGGTAAGAAAATTTAATTTGAGATCCACCCTCTTAGTAAATTATAAGTATACAATACAATATTGTTAATTATAGACACTATAAATCTATGTATGTTATATAGATCTCCCAAACTTATTTATCTTTCATAGTTAAACTTTATTCTCTCGATAGTGGTGATGGTTTCATGGATGTACACTTATCTTCAAACTCACCAGACTGTATATATTAAATATGTACAGCTTTTTACACATAACATCTTAATAAAATGGTTTTAAAAATTTTAAATTCTTTTTTAAAGAACTGTGTTAGCCCTGGCCAGTTTGTCTCAGCGGTTAGAGCATCGGCCTGCAGTCCAGAGAGACCTGGGTTTGGTTCCTGCTAGGGACATGTACCTCGGTTGCAATTTGTCCCCGGCCCTGGTTGGTCGTGCGGGAGGCAGCCACTTGATGTGTCCCTTTCACATCGATGTCTCTCTCTCTCTCTCTCCCACTCCCACTCCATCTGAACAAAAAATGGAAAAATGTCCTTGGGTGAGGATAAAAAAAATTATATATATATAATTTTTAAGTTATATATATTATATATATATATATAACTGTGTTAAGTCTTGGGCCCCAGAATTGCTTGCAGAAATAAATATAAGCTCTTAAAAGAATAGACAAGTAAGTTAATTTATGGTTAATAGAAACAGAAGCATAGATACATAGAACAGAGTGATAGCTGTCAGAGGGGAGCAGGGTTGGTAGGCTGAGTGAAAAAGGTAAAGAGATTAAGCAAAAAAAATATATATATATATATATGACACATAGACATGGACAACAGTATGGTGATAGCAAGAGGGAAAAGGGGTTGGGGGGAGGTGGAAGTGGGCAAAGGGGGGATAAATGGGGATGGAAAGAGACTTGACTTTAGGCAATATGTACACAATACAGTATGCAGATGATGTTTTATTGAGTTGTACACTTGAAAGCTGTATAGTTTTATTAAGCAATGTCACCTCAATAAATTCAATGAAAAATTTTGGATTTATTGGAAAAATATTGTGTCTTCTCTGTATCAGGATATATGCTTGGCCTGATATCTAATTACAATTAAGATAGACTTGTCTCAGTCCTCAGGGAGGCCCCAGCTGGGTAGGAAGGTCACCAATAAGTATAGAAACAATCAAGATGATGAGTTTTATGATCAATTATGAGAACATGTAGCTAAATCCATAGCCTATCCTGGGGTATAGGAGATTCAGGTCATTGTGAAGGGTCCCTGAGATAACTGATTGTGTATATTCAGAGATATGAAGGATGAGCTGGTGTATTGAAGGTGAAAAAAATTGGGAACATACATGCAAAATGACAGTAAAAAAAGATGATAACAGTAACCTGACACAGTGCTAAGGCAGGGCTCATGTGCATTACATAATTTATTCCTCATGACAACATATGGATTCAAATAATCACAGGTCAGGCATCTGATGCTTAAGGAAACATAGTAAGTCAAGGCCACACTGATATATGTGATAGAATTGGAATTTGATCCTAAGTCAGATGGTTGTGAATAAGTTGGGAGGTGTGAGGATCTTGGAGTTAGATGGATCCACCAGAAGACTCAAAGTGAACACTACTAAGGCACTGCTGGTAAACTGCACCCTGTGAGCCAAGTTGGGCCACCACCTGATTTTGTAATGTGTTTTACTGGAACAAGGTTACACTAATTTCCTTATATATTGTCTATGGATGCTTTTGTGTTACCAGGGCAGAGTTAAGTACTTGCAACAGAGATTATATGGCCACAAAGCGAAAAAGATTTAGTGTTTTGCTGACTTTTATGCTAAGCTGTGTAGGAAGGTCAGCTGGCCAGACCTCGTCTAATGGAGGTGAACATTTATTTTATCAGCATAAGAGTATGTTGTGAGTGCCAGACTGTTTGGGTTTGATCTCAGCTCTGCCACCAACCAGCTGAGCTGTGTGATCATGGCCAGTCATCTCTGTGCCTCAGTTCCCTCATCTGTAAAACTCACAGTTCAGAGTTTCTACCTCAGAAATTTGTTGGAAAAGTGATTTAGGTTCATACATGAAAAATATTTAAAACAGTGATTGTATTTCAGAAGTTATAAATATTAGTTCGTAAATGTTAGTTTTATTTATAAATATTAGTTTGAGTGATAATTACTTCATCATTGAAATCATCCTCCATTTCTTTTAGAATTAGAAGTGGGTTACACAAACCAATGCCATTCCTTTATTTTAATTTTGCTTTCTAGAAGATTTAAAACAGTCCCCCTCAGTGGAGCAATGAGTAAAAAAGTAAAGAGGAATATAGTCAATATTGTGATAAGTTTTCATGGTGGTAAATGATTACTAGAATTAGTGCAGTGATCATACTGTAAGGTATAAAAATGTCAAGTCACTATATTGTATACTTGAAACTATTGTAATTAATATAACATTGTATAGCAATTATACTTAAATAAATAACAACAAAAACTCCAGTCCTATCATATATGCAGTGAGTATGATATTCAAATACATTTAATAATTATAAGATGCAATTAATATTATAGCAATAAACAATTATATATAATATAATATATAATTAATATTTAAAATAATTAAATCAAAGAGATAAAAAGTTACCTCAATTATTTTAATTATATATTAATTTATAATCATTAATATTCTTTTAGTATACTGTTAATATTATAAACAATTAATACTATATGAATACAATCAAGCATCTTCTCAGATCACAGTGGCATGAAACTAGAACTCAATTACAGTAAAAACACACAAAACATTCAAACACTTGGAGGCTAAATAGCATGCTATTAAACAACGAATGGGTTACTAATGAGATCAAAGAAGAAATTAAAAATTTCCTGGAAACCAATGAAAATGAACACACAACAACACAAAATCTATGGGACACAGCGAAAGCAGTCCTGAGAGGGAAGTTCATAGCACTACAGGCCTACCTCAAGAAACAAGAAAAATTCCTAATTGACTTTCTAACCCTATAACTTAAAGAACTAGAAAGTAAACGAAAAGAAAAACCCAGAACTAGTAAAAGGAAGGAAATAGGAAAGGTCAGAGCAGAAATAAATGACATAGAGACTAAAAAAACAATTCAAAGGATCAATAAAACAAAAAGCTGGTTCTTTGAAAAGATAAACAAGATGGATGGACCTTTAGACAGACTCACCAAGAAACAAAAAGAGAGGAACCAAATGAACAAAATCAGAAATGAAAGAGAAGTAACAACTGACACCACAGAAATTCAAAGGATCATCGAAACATACTATGAAGAATTATACGCCAATAAATTGGACAACCTAGGAGAAATGGACAAATTTCTAGAAACACACAGTTTCCCAAAACTGAACCAGGAAGAGATAGAAAATTTGAACAGACCAATAACAACAAAGGAAATTGAAGATGTAATTAAAAAACTCCCAGCAAACAAAAGCCCAGGTCCAGATGGCTTTACAGGGGAGTTTTACTGAACATTCAAAGAAGATCTAATACCCATTCTCCTCACACTATTCCAAAAAATCCAAGAAGATGGAACACTTCCAAACTCATTTTATGAGGCCAGCACAATCCTAATTCCAAAACTGGATAAAGACACTACAAAGAAAAAAAACTACAGGACAATATCCCTGATGAACACAGATGCCAAAATTCTTAACAAAATATTAGCAAATTGGATCCAGCAATACATCAAAAAAATTATTCATCATGACCAAGTGGGATTCATCCCAGGAATGCACGGATGGTACAATATTCGCAAATCAATAAATGTGATACATCACATAAACAGAATGAAAGATAAAAACCATACGATCATATCAATAGATGCTGAAAAAGCATTAGACAAAATCCAGCACCCACTTCTGATAAAAACACTCAGCAATGTGGGAATAGAGGGTCCATACCTCAACATAATAAAGGCTATATATGAAAAACCTACAGCCAACATCATTCTCAATGAGCAAAAACTAAAAGCATTCCCCTTAAGAACGGGAACAAGACAGGGATGCCCACTTTCACCACTCTTATTTAACATAGTACTTGAAGTTTTAGCCAAAGCAATTAGACATGAAGTAAAAAGAAAGGGGATCCAAATTGGAAAGGAGGAAGTGAAACTGTCATCATTTGCAGATGACATGATATTTTTCATAGAAAACCCTAAAGACTCCATAAAAAATCTACTAGACTTAATAAATGAATTTGGCAAAGTAGCAGGATACAAAATTAAGGTCAAGAAATTGATGGCATTCTTATACACCAATGATGAACTCACAGAAAGAGAAACTAAGAAAACAATCCCATTTACCATCGCGGCAAAAAAATTAAGATACCTAGGGATAAACTTAACCAAAGAAGTAAAGGACCTCTTCGCAGAAAACTACAGGTCATTGAAAAAAGAAATAGAAGATATAAAAAAGTGGAAACATATACCTTGTTCATGGATTGGAAGAATTAACATCATTAAAATGTCCTTACTACCCAAAGTAATCTATACATTCAATGCAGTTTCCATCAAAATACCAATGACATATTTCACAGAACTAGAACCAACACTCCAAAAGTTTATATGAAACCAAAAAAGACCCCGAATAGCCACAGCTATCTTGAAAAAGAAGAACAAAGTAGGAGGGATCACATTACCAGATTTCAGGTTATACTACAAAGCCACTGTAATCAAAACAACCTGATACTGGCACAACAATAGGTAGATAGATCAATGGAACAGAATAGGGAACCCAGAAATTGACCCAAGACAATATGCTCAATTAATATTTGACAAAGGTGGCAAGAGCGTACAGTGGAGTCAAGACAGTCTCTTCAATAAATGGTGTTGGGAAAATTGGACAGCTACTTGCAAAAAAATGAAGCTAGACCACCAACTTACACCATACACGAGAATAAACTCAATATGGATAAAAGACTTAAATGCGACTCGTGAATCCATAAAAATTCTAGAAGAAAATACAGGCTACAAAATTTCAGACATCATACACAGCAGAATTTTCACTGATACAACACCTAAGGCAACAGAAACAAAGGAAAAAATGAACACATGGGACTACATCAAACTCAAAAGCTTCTTCAAAGCAAAAGAAACAACCATCAAAACGGAAAGGGATCCCACTATATTGGAGATCATAATCGCCAATGATGCATCAGATAAGGGGTTAATTTCCAAAGTATATAGAGTGCTTATACAAGTCAACAAAAGGAAGACAAAGAACCCAATTAAAAAATGGGCAGAGGACCTAAATAGACACCTCTCTAAACAGGACATACAAATGGCCAAGAGACATATGACAAAATGCTCAATGTCACTAATCCTCAGAGAGATGCAAATTAAAACAACTATGAGGTATCACCACCTCACACCTGTCAGAATGGCCGCCATCAACAAGTCATCAAACAACAGGTGTTGGCAAGGGTGTGGAGAAAAGGGGACTCTAGTACACTGCTTGTGGAAATGCAGACTGGTGCAGCCACTGTGGAAAACACTATGGTGTTACCTCAAAAAGTTAAAAATTCAATTGTCATTTGACCCAGTGATCCCACTTCTAGGAATATACTCTCAGAAACCTGAAACACCAACCAGAAAGAATATATGTACCCCTATGTTCATGGCATCACTATTTACAATAGCTAGGATCTGGAAACAGCCCAAGTGTCCATCAGTAGACGAATGGATAAAAAAGCTGTGGTACATATACATAATGGAGTACTATGCAGCTGTAAGAAAGAAAGATCTCTTATCCTTTGAGATGACATGGAGGGACCTGGAGAGTATTATCCTAAGTGAAACATGCCAAGCAGAGAAAGACAAATATTACATGATCTCACTTATTTGTGGAATATAATGAACAAAACAGTCTGAGGAACAGAGTAGACCCAGAGACGTGGATGTAGGGTACAGACTGACAACCCTCAGAAGAGCAGGTGTGGGGGGAGGGAAGAGATAAACCACAGAACTTATATGTATGTATGCAAAACTGATGGACATGGACAACAATGCTGGAGTTGGGGTGGGGAGATGGGGAGGAAGGTGTCAATGGGGGAAAAAGGAGAAACATCTGTAACAAAAACAAATTAATAAAAAAAAGAAAAAAATGCTATATAAATATATAATTATTAACATACTATATAATTAACATTTAAGACAATTGAATCTCTAGGACATAAAAATGGCTACTTCGAACACAATATTCCACCAGGAAGATGTATTTGGAATGATTACTGAGTTTTTCTCTGATTACCATATTCTTGTGAAATTAAAGTGCTATGTTGGTTCTGTGCTGGCCATGGTCATGTGGAGAAGATAAGGACAGTGGGAAATCACATTTACCGGGCAGGTGTTCCATAAAGGTGAGGCCTGGAAGCTGCAGAAATAGCCACAATCACAGCTGGCACTCCATAGCCCACAGGGAACATGAACTTCCTCATACACCTTCTCACGCTGGAGTAATTGACCACCATCAGGTTGCGTGCAGTGAGGAAGAGGTTCAGGCCCTCCAGCAGCATCCAAGTGAAGGAGGCCAGGTAGAGATAGTGTAAGGCTCCTGCGATGATGGCACATAGCACCTGGGGATGGAATGAGTCACCAGGTGGCACTATCAGGGTGAAGTATGGTGTATACATTGGCGAGACCTCTTTTCATGAAGAAATTGTCATGAGAGGGTCTGTCTTCTTGTTGCGTCAGTCAATGTGAAATTGGCTACTCACCCCTCTAACCTTCCCAGAACCCAAGGACATTTTATTAAGGTGTTCAATGCAGCATGGCCCTATGGACTCCACATCCCCTGTTCAGGGCATATGTCCTTTGGGACAGTGTCAGTACCTTAGGCTTAGTTCTGTCGATGGCTGTGAGGAAGAGCAGATGGGCCAGGAAGAGGCAGAGTGAGAGCTGCAGGTGCAGTGAGGTGCTGGTGTTCTGAATAGCTTTACACAGCAGGAAGGTGAGGGCTGCCAGAAGGAGGCACAGCAGAGAGAAGCTCAGCCCCACATAGGTGATCCTAGCCAGGCGTGGATCCTCCTCCTACGACCCAGCAAAGAGGAGATATCAGTCATACTTTCTTGTTCTGGTGTACAGTTATGCTTTTCAAAGTACACAGATTAAAATGGCAAAACAAGCAAATAAAAATAATACCAAGTGTGGGCAAAATGGAGTAATTGGAACTCTCGCATACTTCTGGGTGATAATGTAATAGCTAACATCTTCTGGAATGGATTTTGGTAGTTTCTTATAAAGTTAAACATGCAATTACTATATGACCCAATACTTCCACTTCTGAGTATTTATCCAAGAGAAATGAAAACAATGCTCACAAAAAAAATATTTGAGAATGTTTATAGCAGTTTTATTCATAAAAGCCCAGAATGGAAACAATGCAAATGTCCATGTATTAGAGAACAGATAAACAAATTGTAGGGTAGTCATACATTGGCATGTTCTACAGCATTAAAAAAGAATCAACTATGGTTATGGACAATATAACAAGGGAGAATCTCATAGACATTATGTTGAACAAAAGAAACCAGACATGAAAGAGAGTGATCTTACTCTACTGAGTGATTCTGAAATGGCCAAAGTAAACTATGGTGATAAAAATCAGATCTTGGGGGTTGGGAATGAGAGCATTGACTGAGACAGTAATGAGAGACATTCTGAGGTTATAGAAAGGGACTATGCTTCAGTTGAGGTTGTGGTTAAAGGGTGTTTACTATTATCAAACTTATGAACTGTATTTTTATTGCAAATATATTGTATCTCAATAAAGTAAATTAAAAAATGAACTCATTATTTACAACCAAGACTACTTTACCCAGCAAGGCTATCATTTAGAATTGAAGGTGAAATAAAGAGCTTGACAAGAAAAAGCTAAAGGAGTTTGTTACCATCAAACCAGTATTGCAAGAAATGTTAAAGGGCCTGCCAGAAGATAAGAAGAAGAAGAAGAAGGAGAAGGAGAAGGAGAAGGAGAAGGAGAAGGAGAAGGAGAAGAAGAAGGAGAAGAAAGGAAGAAAGATTTAAAAGAATAAAATTGCAATAAATATGAAACTATCAATAACCACTTTTAAATGTAAATGACTTAAAGGCTCCAATCAAAAGATGTAGGGTAGCTGAATGGATAAGAAAATGAGACCCATGTATATGCTTTCTATAAGAAACCCACCTTCAAACAGAAGGTACACACAGACTAAAAGTAAAGAAATGGAAAAAGATATATCATGGAAATGGAAAGGAATAAAAAGGTGGGGTAGCAATACTTTTGTCTGACAAAATAGACTTTTAAACAAAAGTTAGAGTAAGAGACAAAGAAGGACACTACATAATGATAAAGGGAATAATCCAACAAGAGGATATAACCCTTGTAAATATTTATGCACCTAACATAGGAGCACCTAAACCTGTAAAGCAAATATTGATGGACATAAAGGGAGATATTGACAGTACTACAGTCATAGTAGGGAATATTAACACCCTATTAACATCAATCGATAGATCTTCCAGGCAGAAAATCAACAAGGAAATGGTGTTGGTTTTAAATGACACACTAGATCAGATAGATTTAATTGATATCTTCAGAGCATTACATCCCCAAACTGCAGAACATACATTCTTTTGAAGTGCACATAGAACATCTTATAGAATTGACCACATGTTAGGACACAAAGCAAGTCTCAATAAATTTAAGAATATTGAAATCATATCAAGTATCTTCCCTGATCATAATGGTATAAAACTAGAA
This sequence comes from Tadarida brasiliensis, assembly GCA_030848825.1. NCBI lineage: Eukaryota > Metazoa > Chordata > Mammalia > Chiroptera > Molossidae > Tadarida > Tadarida brasiliensis. The sequence continues at coordinate 54,420,192 of CM061259.1, read as the reverse complement.
ATCAATCACAAGAAAAAAAAACTGAAAAAACACACAAAGACACGAAGGCTAAATAACACATTGATAAAAAATGAATGGGTTAACAATGAGATCAAGGAAGAAATAAAAGTTACCTGGAAACAAATAAAAAGGGGAACACAACAATCTCAAATCTATGAGACACAGTGAAAGCAGTTTTAAGAGAGAAATTCATAGCATTCAAGTCTATTTCAGGAAACAAGAAAAATCTCAAATAAACAATCTAACTTTACACTTAAAGGAACTTGAAAAAGAACAACCAACAGAGCCCACAGTGAGCTGAAGGAAGGAAATAATAAAGATCAGAGCAGCAGCAAACAAAATAGTGTCTAAAAAAATATGATCAATGGAACCAAGAGCTGGTTCTTTGGAAAGATAAACAGGATTGATTAACCTTTAACCAGATTCATCAAGAAAAAAAAAAAGAGGACCCAAATATAAAATCAGAAATGAAAGGGGAGAAGTAATAACCAACACCAAAGAAATACAAAGAATTGTAAGAAAATATTATGAAGATATATGCCAACACATTGGACAATCTGGAAGAAATGAATAAATTCCTAAAAACATACAACATTCCAAAACCAAATCGGGAACAATCAGATAATCTGAATAGACGGATTACAACTAATGATATTGAAGCAGGAATCAGAAAAATACCAAAACAAAAGTCCTGGACTGGATAGTTCACAGGCAAATTTTACCAAACATTTAGTGAAGATCTAACACCTACCCTTCTCAAACTATTCCAAAAAATTCAATAGTAGGGAAGACTCCCAAGCTCATTTTACGAAGCCAGCATTATCCTAATTCCAAAACTAGATAAAGACACTATGAAGAGTGCTTGCTTCGGCAGCACATATACTAAAATTGGAATGATACAGAGAAGATTAGCATGGCCCCTGTGTAAGGATGACTCTCAAATTCGTGAAGCATTCCATATTTTTCTCAAAATGGATAAAAGACTTAAATGTGACTCGTGAATCCATAAAAATTCTAGAAGAAAATGCAGGCAACAAAATTTCAGATATCATACGCAACAGAATTTTCACTGATACAACACCTAAGGCAACAGAAACAAAGTAAAAAATGAACACATGGGACTACATCAAACTCAAAAGCTTCTGCACAGCAAAAGAAACAACCATTAAAACGGAAAGGGATCCCATTATATGGAAGACCATAATCGCCAATGATGCATCAGATAAGGGTTAATTTCCAAAGTATATAGAGTGCTTATACAAGTCAACAAAAGGAAGACAAAGAACCCAATTAAAAAATGAGCAGAGGACCTAAATAGACACTTCTCTAAACAGGACATACAAATGGCCAAGAGACATATGACAAAATGCTCAATGTCACTAATCCTCAGAGAGATGCAAATTAAAACAACTATGAAGTATCACCACCTCACACCTGTCAGAATGGCCGCCATCAACAAATCATCAAACAACAAGTGTTGGTGAGGGTGTGGAGAAAAGGGGACTCTAGTACACTGCTGATGGGAATGCAGACTGGTGCAGCCACTGTGGAAAACACTATGGTGTTACCTCAAAAAGTTAAAAATTCAATTGTCATTTGACCCAGTGATCCCACTTCTAGGAATATACCCTAAGAATCCTGAAACACCAACTGGAAAGAATATATGTGCCCCTATGTTCATAGCAGCACTATTTACAATTGCTAAGATCTGGAAACAGCCCAAGTGTCCATCAGTAGACGAATGGATAAAAAAGCTGTGGTACATATATACAATGGAGTATTATGCAGCTGTAAGAAAGAAAGATCTCTTATCCTTTGAGATGGCATGGAGGGAACTGGAGAGTGTTATCCTAAGTAAAACAAGCCAAACAGAGAAAGACAAATATCACATAATCTCACTTTTTTTGTGGAATGTAATGAACATAGTCTGAGGAACAGGGTAGACCCAGAGACATGGATGTAGGGTACAGGCTGACAACACTCAGAAGAGCAGGTGTGGGGAGAGGGAAGAGATAAACCACAGAACTTATATGCATGTACGTATAACTGATGGACATGGACAACAATGCTGGGGATGGGGTGGGGGTGATGGGGAGGAAGGTGTCAATGGGGGAAAAAGGAGAAACATCTGTAACAAAAACAAATTAATAAAAAATTAAATAAATAAAATAAAAAAAGGACACTATGAAGAAATAAAATAATAGGACAATATCCATGATGAATATAGATGCTAAAATTCTCAACAAAATATTAGCAAACTGGATTCAGCAATGCATTAAAAAGACCATACACCATAACCAAGTGAGATTTATTCTGGGGACACAAGATTGGTACAATATCCACAAATCAAAAAATGTGATACATCACATAAATAAAATGAAGGATAAAACCCACATGATTAGGAGATTTAAAATGGTGGTAAAGTGAATGGAAGCTACACAGACTGTCTCCCAGGATCAAACTGGAATTACAACTAAAATAAAGACAAGTAATTGGAGAGAACCCTTATAACCAAAGACATAAAGAGGACTCCAAATTGAGCCTGGTAGAAACAGCAGAGATGTGAGAGGGCTGGTAGGGTGCCCATTGGCAGCAACTCAGGGCTGTCTTAGCTGTGAGCAGTTCCCTGTGAGAAGTCAGGGGTTAAAACCCCAAACTGGTTCCCCAGCGCAGAGTTGCATCTCCTCAGCTCAGAGTGGTGGAACAGGGAAAGGCTCCCACATAACACCTGGCTGAGAAAATTACCATAGCAGAGGTTTTGTCCTGCAGGGAGAGGAACTGGAAACACTGGTACTTCCCTGAAGGACCAGTGCACTAAATCAGCTACAGCCATTCACCTTGGACTCTGGCAGAGGGAGGGTGGACTGCTCTGGAACTGTGTGAAGAGAGTCGGGGGTTTGTGGCACAGGGGAGAGAGCTAGGAAGGAGGCCATCAGGAGTTTTATGCTGAATCATTCCCTCACAGGACAGTAGCCATATAACTCAAAAAGCCCCTTCCCAGAGCCCTGGGGAGAAGCAATGGCACCTCCCTCAGGAATTTAACACCACCCAGTGGGAGAAATGCAAACTGAGGCTCATTAACAGCTAGAAACTATCAGCAAGGAAGGAGGAAACAAAAGCCTCAAAAAGATTTGAAATTTAGACCAGGCTCTCAGTGTTGAAAGTTCTAGCTCTGAGGACTGAGCTGTGAAGGCAGAGGCCTGAACTCCTGCACTGAGCCAATAACCCACACCACAGAAACCACTTTCTTATCAAAGCAACTTTAACCTAGGGGAAAGCAATTGCCCCACCTACCAGAAATCCTCTTACTCTGTCTACTTGAGGGATTTTTCAGTCAGCTCAGGGCTACAACCTGAGGCTCATTAAGTAACTGAGACGAAGCCTGAAGGCAAAAGCTATAGGATAACTGAATTTTTGCTTGGCCTGCGAATCTACCCAGGAAAATAAGACTAGACATTGGTGTTTAATGTGGGACCTTCCACACTCATCCAAACCCTGTAGAAGGAACAACAATCAACAGAACACCAATGCCCAAAGGGAAAATTTGGCAGGCTCTTAAACCCACCAAGACAGCCAAAATGGTGAAAAAAAAAAAAAGAAAATACCAAATGAAAGAACAGAGAATTCTACAGAAAAAGGGATAAATGAAATGGAATTAAGCAAGTTATCAGAGGTAGAGTTTAGAGTAAGGATTATGAGGAAGCTCAACAGCATGAATAAAGATATAGAAACAATGAAAATCAACCAATTGGAATGAAAAACCACCAAGAGGAAATAAATAAAGAACACATTGGAAGAAATAATCAGCAGATTAGAGGAAGCCAAGGATCGGAGCAATGAATTAGAAGATAGAGTAGGAAAATCACCCAATCAGAGAACCAAAAAGAAAAAATTAAAAATTGAATTACCATTTGACCCAGTGATCCCACTCCTAGGAATATACCCGAAGAAGCCTGAAACACCAATCAGAAAGAATACATGTACCCCCATGTTCATAGCAGCGCTATTTACAATAGCTAAGATCTGGAAACAGCCCAAATGTCCATCAGTAGACGAATGGATAAAAAAGCTCTGGTACATATACACAATGGAGTACTATGCAGCTTTAAGAAAGAACGATCTCTTATCCTTTGCGTCGACATGGGAGGACCTGGAAACTATTATCCTAAGTGAAACAAGCCAAGCAGAGAAAGACAAACATCATATGATCTCACTTATTTCTGGAGTATAATGAACATAACAGTGTGAGGAGCAGGGTAGTCCCGGAGACGTGGAAGTGGGGTACAGGCTGACATCTGCCAGAAGAGGGGGCGGGGGAGGGGAGCGATGAACACAGAACTTGTACGCATGTACTCATAACCAATGGACATGGACAACAAAACGGGGACGGGACAGGGAGGGAGGGGGAGGGGGGAGTCAATGGGAGAAAAAAAGGAGAATCATCTGTAACATAAGTAAATTAATAAAAAAAAAAAAAAGAAAAAAGAAAAAACCGTTAAAAAAAAGGAGGACAGTTTAAGAGAACTGTGGAATAATATGAAACATAACAACATCCACATCATAGGAGTTCCAGAAGGAAAAGAAAATGAGCAAGGTTTAGAGTATATATTTGAAGAAATAGTGACAAAACATTTCCCTAATTTGGTGAAGGAAAAAGGAATACAAGTTCAGAAAGCACAGAGAGCCCCAAGTAAGGAGAACCCAAAGAGGCCCACACCAAGAATAATCATAATTAAAATGCCAAAAATTAAAAACAAAGAGAGAATATTAAAGGTGGCAAAAGATAAGGAACAGGTTATTTACAAAGGAACCCCCATAAGGCTATCAGCTGATCTCTCAACAGAAAGACTGCAGGCTTGAAGGGCATGGCATGAGGTATTCCAGATAATGTAGACAAGGATCTGAATCCAAGACTACTCTATCCAGCAAGGCTATCATTCAAAATAGAAGGTCAAATAAAGAGCTTCCCAGACAAAAAAAAAAAAAAAAACTAAGGGAGTATATTAGCACCAAACCAGTACTCCAAGAAATGTTAAACGAACTGCTATAATAAGCAGAAGAAATAGAGCGAGAAACTTAACCATAGTAAATAGAAATGACAATATATAACTACACATCAATAATAACCTTAAATGTCTATGGATTAAATGCTCCAATCAAAAGACACAGAGTAGCTGACTAAACAAGAAAGCATGACTCATCTATATGTTGTTTACAAGAGACCCACCTCACAACAAAAGACTCAAATAGGCTGAAAGTGAAGGGATGGAAAAAAATTTTCAAGAAAATGGAAAGGGAGTTCTCAGAGCTTCTTCCAGCCATGGGACTTCCCTTCAGTCTTACTCTCCGACTGCTCACAGCATGGCCCCCAAACACCAGACTTCACTGCCAGCTCAAACGAAGAAACCGCGACTGCCTCCTGTCCCCAAGACAGAGAAGAAGTCAACCCCTCAGGAATTGTCAAAAGGAGAAAAAGAACAGCAAGAAGCAATTGAACATATTGATGAAGTACAAAATGAAATAGACTTAATGAACAAGCCAGTGAGGAGATTTTGAAAGTAGAACAGAAATATAACAAACGCCGCCAACCATTTTTTCAGAAGAGGTCAGAATTGATCGCCAAAATCCCAAATTTTTGAGTAACAACATTTGTCAACCATTCACAAGTGTCTGCACTGCTTGGGGAAGAAGATGAAGAGGCGCTGCATTATTTGACAAGAGTTGAAGTGACAGAATTTGAAGATATTAAATCAGGTTACAGAATAGATTTTTATTTTGATGAAAATCTTTACTTTGAAAATAAAGTTCTCTCCAAAGAATTTCATCTGAATGAGAGTGGTGATCCATCTTCAAAGTCCATGAAATCAAATGGAAATCTGGAAAGGATTTGATGAAACGTTCAAGTCAAACACAGAATAAAGCCAGCAGGAAGAGACAGCATGAGGAACCAGAGAGCTTCTTTACTTGGTTACTGACCATTCTGATGCAGGTGCAGATGAGTTAGGAGAAGTCATCAAAGATGACATTTGGCCAAATCCATTACAGTACTACTTGGTTCCTGACATGGATGATGAAGAAGGGGAAGGAGAAGAAGATGATGATGATGATGAAGAAGAGGAAGGGTTGCAAGATATTGATGAAGAAGGTGATGAGGATGAGAGTGAAGAAGATGAAGATGATGATGAGGGGGAGGAAGGAGAGGAAGATGAAGGAGAAGATGACTAATGAAACACTGATGGATTCCAAACTTTTTTAATTTTCTCCAGTCCCTGGGAGCAAGTTGCAGTCTCTTCTCTCCCCTCCTCTTGTGATCAGTCACCTGTTTTTGAGGTCTCTTTTCTCTCCTTTACACCATGGTTCTTACCTTATTTGGGGGGATGTACCTTAAGCAGAATACAGTGGGAAAAGAATCTCTGCCCCTTTCTGTTCCAAATTCATTTTTATCCCTTCCTGTCTCAAGAAACTTTATGGAATCAACACCACCGTGCTCTGCGGGAAAAAAGAAAAACCTTCTGCTCCCTTAGCTCTGCTAGAAGCTGGAGGGTGCTAGGCCCCAGTGTAGTAGTGCATAGAATTCTAGCTTTCTTCCTCCTTTCTCTGTATATTGGGCTCAGAGATTACACTGTGTCTCTATGTGAATATGGACAGTTAGCATTTACCAACATGTATCAATCTACTTTCTCTTGTTTAAAAAAAAAAAAACTTAAAAAAGGGAGGGGGTTATAGAAGGTCAGCAAAGGGTGGGTTTGAGATGTTTAGGTGCATTAAGCGGGCATTTTGACAACATCGCTTCTCCTTTGGCATGTTTAATTGTGATGTTTAACGGACATCCTTGCAGTTTAAGATGACACTTTTAAAATTCTCTCCTAATGATGACTTGAGCCCTGCCACTCGATGGGAGAATCAGCAGAACCTGTAGGATCTTATTCGGAATTGACATTTCTCTATTGTAATTTTGTTCCTGTTTATTTTTAAATTTTCTTTTTGTTTCACTGGAAAGAAAGGATGACGCTCAGTTTTAAACGTTAAAAGTGTACGAGCTGCTTTGTTAAATAAGCAACAGGTTACCTACAAAGGAACCCCCATAAGGCTATCATCTGACTTCTCAACAGAAACACTACAGGCCAGAAGGGAATGGCATGAAGTAATCAAGGTCATGAAAAACAAGGATCTGAATCCAAGACTACTCTATCCAGCAAGGCTATCATTCAAAATAGAAGGTCAAATAAAGAGTTTCCCAAACAAAAAAAAAAGTCTAAGGGAATATATTAGCAGCAAACCAGCACTGCAAGAAATGTTAAAAAGACTGCTGTGATTAGTAGAAGAAATAGGAAGAAAAATATAACCACACTGAACAAAAATGGTAATAAATAAGTACATATCAATAATCACCTTAAATGTAAATAGACTGAATGCTTTGATAAAAAGACACAGAGTAGCTGACTGGATAAGAAAGCATGATTCACATATAAGATGTCTACAAGAGACCCATCTCACAACAAAAGACTCACATAGGTTGAAAGTAAAGGGATGGAAAAAAATCTTCCAAGCAAATGGAAAGGAAAAAAAAGCTGGGGTAGTAATACTCATACCTGATAAATTAGATTTCAAATTGAAGACCATAACTAGAGACAAAGAAGGTCACTATATAATATTGAAAGGGTCTATCCAACAGGAAGATATAACCTTGGTAAACATATATGCACCCAATATAGGAGCATCAAAATATATTAAAAATCTTCTGGAGGACTTCAAAGGAGAAATCGACAGCAATACAATCATAGCAGGGGACTTCAACACTCTGCTGACATCACTGGATAGATCCTCCAGACAAAAAATTAACAAGGAAACAGAAATTCTAAATAAAGCACTAGATCAAATGTATTTAATAGATATCTACAGAGAATTACACCCCAAAACTGCAGAATTCACATTCTTCTCAAGTGCACATGGGACATTCTCAAAGATAGACCACATGATAGGACACAAACTAAGTCTCTACAAGTTCAAGAAGATTGAAATCATATCAAGCATCTTCTCAGATCACAATGGCATGAAACTAGAAATCAATTGCAACAAGAACATGCAAAGACATTTGAAGACATGGAGGCTAAATAGCATGTTATTGAACAATGAATGGATTACCATGGAGATCAAGGAAGAAATTAAAAACTTTCTGGAAACTAATGAAAATGAACACACAACAACACAAAATCTGTGGGATGCAGCGAAAGCAGTTCCGAGAGGAAAGTTCATAGCACTACAGGCCCACCTCAAGAAAGAAGAAAAATTTCTAATTGAATACCTAACCTCACAACTTAAAGAACTAGAAAGCAAACAAAAAGAAAACCCCAGAGCAAGTAGAAGGAAGGAAATAGTAAAGATCAGAGCAGAAATAAACAACATGGAGACTAAAAAAAACAATTCAAAAGATCAATGAAACAAAGAGCTGGTTTTCTGAAATAAGATAAACAAGATTGATGGACTCTTAGCTAGACTCACCAAGAAACAAAGAGAGAGAACCCAAATACACAAAATCAGAAATGAAAGAGAAGTAACAACTGACACCACAGAAATACAAAGGATCGTTAGCAAATACTATGAACATTTATATGAAAACAAATTCGACAGTCTAAGTGAAATGGACACATTTCTAGAAACATACAGTCAACATCATACTCAATGGACAAAAACTAAAAGCATTTCCCTTAGGAACAGGAACAAGACAAGGATGCCCACTTTCACCACTCTTATTTAACATAGTACTGGAAGCCTTAGCCACAGCAATCAGACATGAAGAAAAAATAAAAGAGATCCAAATTGGAAAGGAGGAAGTGAAACTGTCATTATTCGCAGATGACATGATATTATACATAGAAAACCCTAAAGACTTCATCAAAAATCTACCAGCCTTAATAAATGAATTTGGCAAAGTAGCAGGATACAAAATTAACGTCAATAAATTGACGGCATTCTTATACACCAATGATGAACTCACAGAAAGAGAAACTAAAAAAACAATCCCATTTACCATCGCAGTAAAAAAAATTAAGATACCTAGGAATAAACTTAACAAAAGAAGTAAAGGACTTATTTGCAGAAAACTACAGGACATTGAAAAAAGAAATACAGGAAGATATAAAAAAGTGGGCCACATACCTTGTTCATGGATTGGAAGAATTAACATCATTAAAATGTCCATACTACCCAAAGCAATCTATAGATTTAATGCAATCCCCATCAAAATACCAACGACATATTTAATAGAACTAGAACAAATGCTTCAGAAGTTCATATGGAACCAAAAAAGGCCCCGAATAGCTACAGCATTCTTGAAAAAGAAGGACAAAGTAGGCGGGATCACAATACCAGACATCAGGTTATACTACAAAGCTACTGTAATCAAAACAGCCTGGTACTGGCACAAGAACAAGCACATAGATCAATGGAACAGAACAGAGAACCTAGAAATTGACCGAAAACATTATTCTCAATTAATATTCGACAAAGGTGGCAAGAGCATACAATGGAGTAAAGACAGCCTCTTTAATAAATGGTGTTGGGAAAATTGGACAGCTACATGCAAAAAAATGAAACTAGACCATCATCTTACACCATACACAAGAATAAACTCAAAATGGATAAAAGACTTAAATGTGACTCATGAATCCATAAAAATCCTAGAAGAAAATGTAGGCAAAAAATTTCGGACATCATACACTGCAGAATCTTCACTGATATATCACCTAAGGCAACAGAAACAAAGGAAAAAATGAACACATGGGACTACTTCAAACTCAAAAGCTTCTGCACAGCAAAAGAAACAATCATCAAAGTGGAAGGCAACCCACTGTATGGGAGAGCATAATTGCCAATGATATATCAGATAAGGGATTAATTTCCAAAATATATAGAGTGCTCATACAACTCAACTAAAGGAAGACAAAGAACCCAATTAAAAAATGGGCAGAGGAACTAAATAGACACCTCACCAAACAGGACATACAAATGGCCAAGAGACATATGAAGAAATGCTCAACTTCACTAATCATCAGAGAGATGCAAATTAAAACAACAATGTGGTATCACCTTACACCTGTCAGAATAGCCACCATCAACAATGCATCAAACAACAAGTGTTGGCGAGAGTGTGGAGAAAAGGGGACTCTAGTACACTGCTGGTGGGCATGCAGAGTGGTGCAGCCACTGTGGAAAACACTATGGTGTTACCTCAAGAAATTAAAAATTGAATTACCATTTGACCCAGTGATCCCACTCCTAGGAATATACCCTAAGAAACCTGAAACACCAATCAGAAAGAATATATGCAACCCCATGTTCATAGCAGCGCTATTTACAATAGCTAAGATCTGGAAACAGCCCAAGTGTCAATCAGTAGATGAATGGATAAAAAAGCTGTGGTACATATACACAATGGATTACTATGAAGCTGTAGGAAAGAAAGATCTCTTATCCTTTGTGATGACATGGTAGGACCTGGAAACTATTATCCTAAGTGAAACAAGCTAAGCAGAGAAAGTGAAATATCATATGATCTCACTTATTTCTGGATTATAATAAACATAACAGTCTGAGGAACAGGGTAGTCCCAGAGACGTGGAAGTAGGGTACAGACTGACAATTGCCAGAAGAAGGGGTGGGGGAGGGGAGCGATGAACCACAGGACTTGTATGCATGTTCTCATAACCAATGGACATGGACAACAAAACTGGGGATGGGGACGGGAGGGAGGGGGAGGAGGGTGACAATGGGGGAAAAAGGAGAAACAACTGTAACAAAAATAAATTAATAAAATTAAAAAAATAAAAAAATAAAATAAATTGAAAAAATAAAAATAAAATAAAATGGATCCCTTAAAAATAAAAAAAATAAAAAAGAAAATGGAAAGGAAAAAAAACTGGGGCAGCAATACTCATATCTGATAAAATAGACTTCAAAATGAAGGCCATAACTAGAGACAAAGAAGGGTACTACATAATATTGAAAGGATCTATTCAACAGGAGGATATAACCTTGGTAAAATATATGCACTCAATATAGGAGCACCAAAATACATTAATGTACTTCTGGAGGACTTCAAAGGAGAAATTGACAGCAATACAATCATAGCAGGGGACTTCAACACCCCGCTAACATCACTGGATAGATCCTCTAGACAAAAAATTAACGAGGAAACAGAGACTCTAAATGAAACACTAGATCAAATGGATTTAATAGATATCTACAGAGAATTACACCCCCAAAATTCAGAATTCACATTCTTCTCAAGTGCACATGAGACATTCTCAAAGATAGACCACATGTTAAGACACAAACTAAGTCTCTACATGTTCAAGAAGATTGAAATCATATCAAGCATCTTCTCAGATCACAATGGCATGAAACTAGAAATTAATTGTAATATAAACACTCAAAAATGTACAAACACATGGAAACTAAATCGGATGTTATTAAACAATTAATGGGTTACCAAGGAGATCAAGGAAAAAATTAAAAACTTCTTTGAAACCAATGAAAATGAACACACAACAACACAAAATCTATGAAACTCAGTGAAAGCAGTCTTGAGATGGAACTTTGTAGCACTACCGGCCTACCTCAAGAAACAAGAAACATTTCTACTTGACTATCTAACCACACAACTTAAGGAACTGGAATGTAAACAAAAAGAAAAACCCAGAGCAAGTAGAAGGAAAGAAATAGTAAAGGTCAGAACAAAAATAAATGACATAGAGTAAAAAAAAAAAAAAATTCAAATGATCAATGAAACAAAGAGCTGATTCTTTGAAAAGATAAACAAGATTAATGGACCCTTAGCCAGACTCACCAAGAAACAAGAGGACCCAAATTTATAAAAAAAATCAGAAACCAAAGAGGAGAAACAACAACTGACACCAGAGAAATACAAAAGGTCATTAAAAAAATACTATCAACAATTATATGCCAACAAGTTGGGTAATTTAGGCAAAATGGACAAATTTCTAAAATCACACATTCTCCCAAAACTGAACTGGGAAGAGACAGAAAACTTAAAGAGACCAATAACAACTAAAGAAATTGAAGATGTAATCAAGAAACTCCCAGAAAACTAAAGCCTGGGCCTGGAGGGCATCCAGGGGGAGTTTTACCGAACATTCAAAGAACTAACATCCATTCTCCTCAAACTATTCCAAAAATTTCACGAAGAAGAAAGACTTCCAAACTCTCTTTCTGAGGCCAGCATAATCCTAATTCCAAAACCAGATAAATACACAAAGAATGAAAACTACAGGCCAATAGCCTTGATGAACATAGATGCCAAAATCCTTAACAAAATATTAGCAAATTGGATCCAGCAATACATTTAAAGAACTATTCACCATGACCAAGTGGGATTCATCCCAGGGACCCAAGACTGGTGCAATATTTTCAAATCAATAAAGTGATACACCACATAAACAAAATGAAAGATAAAAACCATGATCTGGAGATGGCAGCGGGCTGGACCAGAGCAAGGGTGAGTCTGTGATAGTGTGAGCAAGTGTGAGACAGAGTGTGAGTGGATATGTGTGTGGACGAGCAACCTTGAGTTGCACGAGAACATGGGGCAGAAGGTTCTGGTGCTGTGGAGAAGGGAATACCCAGCTACCGCATTAACCCACTTGTCAGGGCGCTTCTCCCTGCTCAACCAGAAGTCTCTGCCATTTTGGAAGATCTGCTTGTCTTCTCTGGGAGAAGGCAGCAGGGAATGGCTACAGCTGTGTGACTTAAGTCCACCAGTGTGCCTTGCCTCATTGGACCAGTGGACCCCACTGTGTCAACACAGACCAGCACACAGTAGTGGCACTGTCAAGGTACCTGCTTGCAAAAGCAGCAACTGGCTGGGAGCCAAGCACCATCTTCCAAAGCAGCAACAATAGTGCCAGTTTGGGAGCTGAGAACCATCACCCACAGAAGCAGCAGTAGTGCCATCTTGGGAGCAGAGCAACACTCTCAACAGCAGCAGCCTGATCAGAGCCTAGCACTGCCCCAAGCAGCAGTAGCGCCAGCTTGGGAAGCCAGCACATTGCCTCACAACAGCAGTGACTGGGTGGGAGTGGAGCCCCACCCCCAACAGCAGCTGAGGCTTGGGTTCCGAGACACCTCCCCAGCAGCAGAGGCTTGGGAGCAGACATCTATTCTTAGGCAGCAGCAATGCAGATCAGCAGCTGAGACCCATCCCCCAACAGCACCAGCAGAACCTTATCAGGAGTGGTGCCCCACCCCCAGCAGTAGCAAAGTCTCAGGACCTGAACATCCTCAGCCCCCAAGAGCATCAGAGGATTGGGAGCTGAGAGCACCCTCTGGCAACAGCAGCAGCAGTAGGAGTGCAACCTGGAAACTGACACTCACCCCCAGCAGCATCAGCAGTGACTGAGCAGGAGCTGAGCCCCATCAGGCAGTAGTGCACCCCAGCAGCACACCAGTGAGACCCACACCCCAGCAGTGTCTACCAAGACAGGCTAATACCAGCCATCAGTTGTCAATCTTCCAGGACCCACAGCAGGTAAGAGTGCCACACACCAAAACAATCTGGGAGGCACAGCAGCCTTATTTGATACACACCAACCTGCCTACACATCCCAACATCTCTCACTTGGAACTACCAGACTGCTAAACTGGTGAGAAAAAGAAAGAACACCCAAATGAAAGAAAGGGAGGAATCACCAGAAAAGGAACTACATAAAATGGAAGCAAGCAATTTGTTGATAAAGAATTCAAAGCAATGCTTTTAAGGGTGCTCAAAAAATTTAGTGAGAACTACAGGCAACTTAATGAGAATTATAAAGAGCTCAGTGGGAACTACATCAGCATTAAAAAAGAGGTAGAAGCAATGAATAAAAATCAAGTGGAAATAAAGAATGACATAGCTGATATGAAAAATACCTTAGAAGGATTCAATAGTATATTAGAAGAAGACGAAGACAAAATCAGCGAGTTAGAAGACAAGGTAGAAAAAATACCCAAATGGAGCAGCAAATGAAAAAAATAAATTAAAAAGCAGGAGGAAAGTTTAAGGGAGCTTTGGGACAATATGAAACACAACAACATTCACGTCATAGGGGTACCAGAAGAAGAATCAAAGAAAAGAATAGAGAACAAAATAATGACAGAAAACTTCCCTGATATGGTGAAGGAAAAAGTCACACCAGTTCAGGAAACACAGAGTCCCAAGGAAGATGAACGCAAAAAAACCCACAGCTAGACACATCATAATTAAAATGACAAACGTTAATGGCAAGGAAAGAATCTTAAAGGAAGCAAGAGAGAGACAGAAAGTCACCTACAAGAGAGCTCCCATTAGACTGTCAGCTGATTTCTCAATAGAAACACTGCAGACCAGAAGGGAGTAGCATGAAGTATACAAAGTAATGAAAGGCAAGGGTCTGAATCCAAGACTACTCTATCCAGCAAGGTTATCATTCAAAATTGAAGGTGAAATAAAGAGCTTCACAGAAAAAAAAAAAAAAAAACTAGAGGAATTTACCACCACGAAACCAGCACTGCAAGAAATGCTAAAGGGACTGTTGTAAGAAGAAAGAATAATAATAATAATAATAATAATAATAATAATAATAATAATATATGAACACAGGCATAAAATAAAAATGGCAACTAAAAAGTATGTATCAATAATAACCATAAATGTAAATTACTTAAATGCTCCAATCAAAAGATATAGGGTAAGTGATTGGATAAGAAAACATGACCCATATATATGCTGTCTACGAAAGACCCACCTCACAACAAAAGACTCACACAGGATGAAAGTAAAAGGATGGAAAAAAATTTTCCAGGCAAATGGAAATGAAAAAAAAAAAAAAAAGCTGGTGTAGCAATGCTCATATCTGACAAGATAGACTTCAAAACGAGGGCCATAATAAGAGACAAAGAAGGTCACTGCATAAAAAGGATCAATCCAACAAGAGGATATAACCCTGGTAAACATATATGCACCGAATATAGGAGCACCAAAATACATTAAGAATCTTCTGGAGGACTTCAAGGGAGAGATCAATAGCAATACAATCATAGTGGGTGACTTTAACGCCCCACTGACACAACTGGATAGATCTTCTAGACAAAAACTTAACAACAAAACAGAGTCCTTAAATGACAAATCAGATCAATTGGACTTAATTGATATTTACAGAACATTTCATCCCAATGCTGCAGAATATACATTCTTCTCAAGTGCACACAGGACATTCTCAAAGATAGACTACATGTTAGGACACCTAGTAAGTCTCTAGAAATTCAAGAAGAATGAAATAATATCAAGCATCTTCTCAGATCACAATGGCATGAAACTAGAAATCAATTATCATAAAAACATTCAAACACATGGAGGCTAAATAGAATGTTATTGAACAATGAATGGGTTACCAATGACACCAAGAAAGAAATACAAATTTCCTGGAAACTAATGAAAATCAACACACAGCAATACAAAGTCTATGGGACACAGTAAAAGCAGTCCTTAGAGGGAAGTTCATAGCAATACAGGCCTACCTCAATAAAGAAGAAAAGTTTTTAATAAACTATTTAACCCAATAACTTAAAGATTTAGAAAGAGAACAAAAAGAAAAACCCAGAATTATTAGAAGGAAGGAAATAATAAAAATCAGAACAGAAATAAACAACATAGAGACTAAAAAAAAAAAAAAAATACAAAAGATCAATGTAACCAAGAGCTGGTTCTTTGAAAAGACAAACAAGATTGATCAAATTTTAGCTATACTCACCATGAAACAAAGAGAGAGGACTCAAATTAATAAAATCAGAAATGAAAGAGGTGAAATAACAACAGACACCACAGAAATACAAAAGATTGTAAAAAAATACTATGAACAATTATATGCCAACAAATTCAACAACCTAGGCGAAATGGACAAATTTTTAGAATCATATAATATTCCAAAACTCAACTGGGAAGAGTCAGAAAACCTAACCAAACCAAAACAATTAAGGAAAGGGAAGAAGTAATCAATAAAATCCTAGCAAACAAAAGCCCTGGTTCTGATGGATACACAGGGGAGTTTTACCAAACATTCAAAGAAGAACTATCACCTATTCTTTGCAAACTAGTCTAAAAAAATTCAAGAGGAAGGAAGACTTGCAAGGTCTTTTTGTGAGGCCAGCATAATCTTAATCCCAAAACCAGATAAAAACACTACAAAGAAAGAAAATTACAGGCCAGTATTTCTGATGAACATGGATGCCAAAATCCTCAACAAAATCTTAGCAAATCGAATCCAGTAATATATTTTAAAAAATATAATCCCATCACAACCAAGTGAGATTTATTCCATGGATACAAGGCTGGTACAATATTCTCAAATCAATAAATGTGATACACCACATCAACAAAATGAAAGACAAAAATCATGTAATCATATCAATAGATGCTGAAAAAGCATTTGACAAAATCCAGCATCCATTTTTTGGAAAAAACTCTCAGCAAAGTGGGAATAGAAGGGTCATATCTCAACATAATTACAGTCGTTTATGACAAACCTACAGCCAGCATCATACTCAATGGGCAAAAACTAAAAGCATTTCCCTTAAGAATAGGAAAAAGACAGGATTGTCTACTTTCACCAATCTTATTAACATAGTACTGGAAGACTTAGCCATAGCAATCAGAAAAGAAGAAAAAATTAAAGGACTTCTAATTGGAAAGGAAAAAGTGAAACTGTCATTATTCGCAGATGACATGATATTGTATATAGAAAACCCTAAAGACTCCATCAAAAAATTACTAAATTAAATAGATGAATTTGGCAAAATTGGACAGCTACATGCAAAAAAATGGATACAAAATCAACATCCAGAAATCATCGGCATTTTTATACACTAATAATGAACACAGAGAAACTAATGAAACAATCCCATTTACCATTGCAGCAGCAACAACAAAATTAAGATACCTAACAATAAACTTAACCAAAGAAGGAAAGGACCTGCTCACAGAAAACTACAGGACATTAAAAAAAAGAAATAGAGGAAGATATAAAAAAGTGGAAGCATACACCTTGTTCATGGATTGGAAGAATTAACAACATTAAAATGTCCATACTACCCAAAGTAATCCATAGATTCAATGTAATCCCCATTAAAATACCAATGACATATTTCACAGAACTAGAACAAACACTCCAAAAGTTTATATGGAACCCTAAAAGACCCTGAATAGCTTAGCCACAGCAATCTTGAAAAAAAAAAGAACAAAGTAAGAGGGATCATAATATGAGATATCAGATTATATTACAAAGCCATTGTAATCAAAAGAGCCTGGTACTGGCACAAGAGCAGACATATAGATCAATGGAACAGAACAGAGAACCCAGAAATTGACCCAAGACATTATGCTCAATTAATACTTGACAAAGGTGGCAAAAGCATACAGTGGAGTAAAGATAGCCTCTTTAATAAATGGTGTTGGAAAAATTGGACAGCTACATGCAAAAAAAATGAAACTAGACCATCAACTTACACCACACACAAGAATAAACTCAAAATGGATAAAAGACTTAAATGTGACTTGTGAATCCATAAAAATCCTAGAAGAAAATGTAGGCAACAAACTTTCAAACATCACATGCAGAAGAATTTTCACTGATACAATGCCTAAAGCAAGAGAAACAAAGGAAACAGTAAATTGGAGTACATCAAACTAAAAAGCATCTGCACAGCAAAAGAAACAAGCATCAAAATGGAAAGGGAACCCACTATATGGGAGAGCACAATTGCCAATGATACATCAGATAAGGGGTCAATTTCCAAAATATATAGAGTACTCATACAACTCAACAAAAAGAAGACAAAGAATCCAATGAAAAAATGGGCATAGGACCTAAATTGACACCTCTCCAAACAGGACATACAAATGGCAAAGAGACATATGGAAAAATTCTCAACGTCACTAATCATCAGAGAGGTGCAAATTAAAATGACTATGAGGTATCACCTCACACCTGCCAGAATGGCTGCCATCAACAAATCATCAAACAACAAGTGCTGGCGAGGGTATGGAGAAAAGGGGACTCTAGCACACTGTTGGTGGGAATGAAGACTGGTGCAGCCACTATGGAAAACAATATGATGTGCCCTCAAAAAGTTAATAATTGAACTGCCATTTGACCCAGTGTTCCCACTTCTAGGAATATATCCTAAGAAGCCTGAAACACCAATCAGAAACAATATATACACCCCTCTATTTATAGCAGCAGTATTTATAATTGCTATGATCTGGAAACGGCTCAAGTGTCCAGCAATAGATGAGTGGATAAAAAAGCAGTGGTACATATACACAATGGAATACTATGCAGCTATAAGAAAGAAAGATCTCTTATCATTTTTTTTTTTAATTCTCACCCGAGGATATTTTTCTATTTATCTTCAGGTAGAGAGAGAGGGAGAGACAGGGAAAGAGAGAGAAACATCGATGTGAGAGGGATACACCGACTGGTTGCCTTCTACACAAACCTGACCAGGGCCAGGGACGAACCACAACCAATGTACATGCCTTGGTTGGAATCGAACCCAGACTCATTGGTCCACAGGCCGATGGTTTACCACTGAGCCAAACCATCCCGGGCAGATCTCTTATCTTTTGAGATGCATGGGGGGACCTGAAGAGTATTAAGCTAAGCAAAATAAGCCAGTCAGAGAAAAGTGTCACATGATCTCACTTATTTTTGGACTATAATGAGCAAAATAGGCTGTCGGCCAAATGAGATCCGGAATCATGGAAGTAGAGAATGCACTGACAAACCTCAGAGGGATAGGGTGAGGGAGGGGTAGGGGTAGGAAGAGATAAACCAAAGAACTTATACGCACATATGCACAATCAATCGACAGGGACACTAGGTTGAGGAAGGCAGCAGGGGGTGGGAACGGGAGCGATGGGGTCAGTGGGGAAAACACGGGGACACCTGTAATACTTTTATCAATAAAAAAAACCCCAACAACATGATTATATCAATAGATGCAGAAAAATATTTGATAAAATCTAGCACCCAATTATGATTAAAAAAAACCTGTCAGCAATGTGGGAAAAAAGAAACATATGCCAATGTAATAAAGGCTATATATGACAACTCCACAATCAACATCATACACAATGGGCAAAAACTACAAGCGTTTTTCTTAAGATTGGGAACAAAATAGGAATGTTTACTTTCACCACTCTTATTCATCATAGTACTGGAAGTTCTAGCCAAAGCAATCAGATGAGAAGAAGAAATAAAAGACATCCAAATTGGAAAGGAGTAAGCAAAACTGTCATTATTTGCAGATGACCTGATACTGTACATAGAGAACCCTAAGAATTCTACCAAAAAACTATTAGAACTTATAAATAAATTCAGTAAAGTAGCAGGATACAAAATACACATCCAGAAATAAGTTTTATGAAGTATCAGAAAGGGAAACTAAGAAAACAATCCCATTCACAATTGCTTCAAAAAGAATAATAAGCATAAGAATAAATTTAACCAAGGATGTAAAAGACATGTACTCAGAAAATTATAAGACACTGAAGAAAGAAATTGAAGAAGATACAAATAAGTGGAAGCATATGCCATGTTCATGGATAGGAAGAATTAAAATAATTAAAATGTCCATACTACCCAAAGCAATTTATAGATTCAACACAATTCCTGTCAACATGCCAATGGTGTACTTCACAGAACTAGAACAAATATGAAACCACAAAGAGATCCTGAATAGCCACAGCAATCTTTAGAAAGAACAAAGTTGGAGGAATCATGCTACCTGATATCAAACTATACTACAAGGCCATAGTAATCAAAACCGTGTGGTACTGGCATAAAAATGGACAATAGACCAATGGGACAGAATCAAGAGCTCAGAAATAAATCTATGTCTTTAAATTCAATTAATATTTGAGAAAGGATGCAAAACATACAATGGGCTAAAGATAATCTATTCAATAAATGGTGTTGGGGAAATTGGACAGAAACTAGTCCAATTGATGATGAAAAATGATGAAACTAGTCCACCTTTTTACACCATACACAAGAATAAACTCAAAATAGATTAAAGACTTAAATGTTAGACTCAAAACCATAATAGTCCTAGAAGAAAACCTACGCAATAAGATCTCGAACATTTCTTGGAGCAATGTTTTTTCTGATATATCTCCTCGTGCGAGGGAAAGAAAAGAGAAAACAAACAAATAGGACTATATCAAACTAAAAAGTTTTTGCACAGCAAAGGGAACCATCAACAAAATGAAAAGAGAACCTACTGAATATTTGCTGATACATCTGGTAAGGGGTTAATATCCAAAATTTATGAAGAATCTATAAAACTCAACACCAAAAAAATCCCAAACAATTGAGTTAAAAAATGGGAAAAGAGCTGAATAGACATTTCTCCAAAAAGGAAATACAGATGGCCAATAGATATATGAAAAGATGCTCAATGTCACTAATCATTAGAGAGATGCAAATTAAAAACACAATGAGATATCACTTCACACCTGCCAGAATGGCTCTTATCAATAAATCAACAAACATCAAGTGCTGGTGAGGATGTGGAGAAAAGGAAACTCTTGTGCACTGTTGGTGGGAATGCAGATTGGAGCACCTACTGTGGAAAGCAGTGTGGAGTTACCTCAAAAAATTTAAAATGGAACTGCCTTATGATCCAGCAATTCCACTTGTGGGAATTTATTTGAAGAAACCCAAAACACTAATTTGAAAGAGTATATCCATTCTTAAATTCATTGCAGCGTTATTTACAATAGGCAAGATTTGCAAGCAGTCCAAGTGCCCATCAGTAAATGAGCGGATAGAAAAGCTGTGGTACATTTACACAATGGAATACTACTCTGCCATAAAATGAAGGAAATCTTATCCTTTGTGACAGCTTGGATGACCTGGAGAGCATTATTCTAAGTGAAATAAGGCAGTTCAAGAAAAACAAGTACCATATGATTCACTCACATGTGGAATCTAATGAACAAAGTGAACTAACAAGCAAAATAGAAACACATTCATAGATAGGGAGAAGGCTGACAGCTGTTGGGGGTGGGGCTTGTTGTGAGGCTGGGGGGTGGAAGAATTGAACAAAAAAGAAAAAAAGAAAAAACTCATGGACATGGATAACAGTGTGGTGATTGCTGAGGGGAGGGGTAGTGGAGAGAGGTGGAGGAAGGTAGGGGGATAAATGGTGATGGATAGAGACATGACTAGGGGTGGTGAACACACAATACAGTGTACAGATGATGTGTTGTGGAATTGTGTTCTTGAAACCTGTATAGTTTTGTTAACCAGCGTAACCCCAATAAATTCAATAAAAAAGGTAAAAACAAAACCAAACCACAAAGCAACGAATTCCTTGAGGGTCTCAGGCCTAAATGGGAGATAGAGCTCCTATGAACTGCTGATTCTATTCAGTGGTACTGGTGTATTAGGGTAGCCCTGCTTCAAGATACCAAGCCTTTGAACCCATAAGAGTTGTATTTTGATTCTGAAATTTGTGCATAACCATGCTTATTACATTAAATGTTGCTTTCCTGGAAGTGATGTTCAATTTTAGCACCATTTTTTACTTTCCCAAATTATGAGGTCACCTTCATGAGTGTTTGTACCAGGTCAGGTAAAAAAGAATAATATTCCTGGGCTGTGAAAAATAAGATGGAACACAAAGCATATACATTTATCTATATCTCTCTCCTGCTCCCTCCCTTCTCTTCCTATTCCAAATTCTAGTATTTTTCAAGTTTTAAAGGATACTCTTTGGTGAAGGAGAAAGTAAATAATTTTGGTATTAAAGATGGTGAACCCAAGTTTGCACGTGTGTACACCCTTTCTTGGAAATAATCCAAATGTTACAAGTATAATGAAAAACAATACCATTTCAGTTTTCTGTGAAACTTGAGAATAATTGGAAGAAATGCTAAAATCAGAGAAGATTGACTAGAGGTATATATGGAAGGAATCAGAATAATCTGTTTCATGACTAATAGTGGGGATGATATAGGCAGGAGTTTTTTTATACTAGTTTGTTTAAAGATTCAGAAGAGTTGAAGCTAAGTGTGCAATTGCACAAATAGACCATATTTACAGTAAGAAATTTGACTCTGGCTGTGGAGGTAAACATGTATTTTGGACATGAAAGCCTCACTGCTGACATTTCATTTTGCTTGTAAATCTTAAAAACACACACAGTCTCTGTGATACCCTGTAATATAGCCCTGACCATGTTTTTACAGAAATATCTTGGAAATAACTCCTTAAGGAAAATCCATCTGCTTTCATGATAAGTAATCAAAAGAAAAAACACAATATCTATACAAAATATTACAAAGAAAAAGAAAAAATAGTAAGGAAGGAAGACTCACCTCATAACTGGTACCTTGGAGCAAATGAAAGTTGTGACATTATTTACCATGAATCAAAATGTGTAAGGAAGCACTGTGTCCACAGGCAAGGAATAAAAGCAGAGATACAAAGCCTCATGAAGAGAGGTCTTGTGAAATTGTGCATAAGAAAAGCTCATACAAATGGCCAAGAGACATATGAAGAAATGCTTAACTTCACTAATCATCAGAGAGATGCAAATTAAAACAACAATGTGGTATCACCTCACACCTGTCAGAATAGCCGCCATCAACAAAGCATCAAACAACAAGTGTTGGCCAGGGTGTGGAGAAAAGGGGACTCTACTACACTGCTGGTGGGAATGCAGACTGGTGCAGCCACTATGGAAAACACTATGGTGTTACCTCAAAAAATTAAAAATTGAATTACCATTTGACCCAGTGATCCCACTCCTAGGAATATACCCTAAGAAGCCTGAAACACCAATCAGAAAGAATACATGTACCCCCATGCTCATAGCAGTGCTATTTACAATAGCTGAGATCTGGAAACAACCCAAGAGTCCATCAGTAGACGAATGGATAAAAAAGCTGTGGTACATATACACACTGGAGTACTATGCAGCTGTAAGAAAGAAAGATCTCTTATCCTTTGCGACGAGATGGGAGGACCTGGAAACTATTATCCTAAGTGAAACAAGCCAAGCAGAGAAAGACAAATATCATATGATCTCACTTATTTCTGGAATATAATGAACATAACAGTGTGAGGAACAGGGTAGTCCCAGAGATGTGGAAGTAGGGTACAGACTGACAATTGTCAGAAGAGGGGGTGGGGGAGGGGAGCGATGAACACAGAACTTGTACGCATGTACTCATAACCAATGGACATGGACAACAAAACTGGGGATGGGGCAGGGAGGGAGGGGGACGAGGGTGTCAATGGGGGAAAAAAGGAGAAACATCTGTAACAAAAGTAAATTAATAAAAAATTAATAAACAACAAAAAAAGAAAAGCTCAATAAATAAATGAAGGCAAAAACCCTACAAGTAATGAAGGTAAAATTTAAGGAGGTATTAAGAATGGATCCTGATTATGGAAACACAGTTTAAGGAATGTAGAGAATGGTAATGGAAAAAATTAGTAAAATTAACATTAAAAAGAGGTTAAAAAAAAAAGAATCAGAGGAAATATGGGAGTTAGGCAGAGGAGAGCCACAATATGCATGAAGAAAACCAATTTAATGAAGAGAACAATTACTATAAAGTAGATTTTAAAACATATTTCAAAAATAGAAGAAAAGTTGAATTCATACACTTAAAAGAAACACCTTGCCTAGGTGGGTGGGGGGACAGACAAGAATGACAGTACAGTTACCAAACTTAAAAATTTGAAGGAATTTACTGGGCAGCTACATAAATGTGTTTAAATGTGGCAATATCTCTCAAAGTTAAAAGTACAAATTTGACCCAGCAATGTTATTGTAGTACCATAGAAGCATAATATTGAAAAGGAAGTGTTCATCATTAGAGATTTGTTAAAGTTTCAAACATCCATAGAATGGAAAGCTATACAGAATTTAAAATGAACGAGAAAGTTCTTTATGTACTGGTTTAGAATCTCTTAAATATTTGAAGTGAAAAAAAAATGCATGGTAGCAAACATGGTATGCAATGGTATGAGTGAAAACAAAACTGTATATTATGTGTACAGTATGTGCTTGTTTATACATAAAATATCTCTAAAAGGTCTCAGAAGAAACAGACTTCTTCTAAGGAGGACCCTAATCACTGAGAAACATGGGTAGGAAAAAGACTTCAATGTTATCCATTCTGTTACTTTTGAATTTTAAATATTTTTGGGGTGGGGCAGAAGCCAGGTGGAGGGGGAAATGGGGGAACAAAAAGGGGGGACATCTGTAATACTCTCAACAATAAAGATAATAAAATATTTAAATGAGAAAACTTGCACAATGCATTCTATTCTATGGCAAAGTAGCAGGAAGAAAAACAGTTTTTTGGGGAGGAGGGTGAATTTTTCTGCTTTCAGGAAGCCTGGCCATTCAGCTAAAAGAGTTCTCATCCTTATCTCCATGTGGATTCCCATCACCTGATGTCAGGGGTGATTCTCAATTCCTGATGACCCTCCAGAAGTATCCTTACTGCCTAGTCAGAAAAGAATAGTTTGGTCCTTGATATAACTGCTGTCACTGGCTGCCCTCTGATCGTCTCTTTCTGGTCTGTGCAGTTCCAAGCATCCTTGTCTCATGGCTCCTCTTAGGAATCTCACCTGCACATCATACTGGGCCATGAGGAGAGCAAAGCTGCTGAGGTGGGTGCATTGGCAGGTGCTGCTGGTGTCTCTGGTGCTCACCATCCTACAGCCTTTGGTGGCCCAGTGACCACATCCATCCTGACCACGTTCCCAGAAGACACAGAGCACCTCTTCCCTTGGCCCAGGGATCACTGACTGTAGGAACAGGGCACAGGTGTGAGATGGTTAATGGTTCTGGTGCTCAGAGATGCTGACTCTGAAAAGGCTGACTTTCCTGGGCAGATGATGCACCTGTGGGGGAGGCCCCTTGAACCCCAAGGCTAAGCTGAGCAGTAAGGCTGTTTCCAGGACTCAGGCTCCTTCCACACTCACAGCCCAATCCACCAGCACTCACATGATGGGAGAAGATGAAAGTGACTGGAGAGCTGAGGTTCTGGGTATCATTGTTGCTCAGAAAGGCAGAGTTGACATCTGAGAACAGGATAGGGGAGACTCCCTGCAGCAATCCCTTGTGTGTCTCATGCAGAACAGCCTGCTTCTCAGGGTCCAGAAACAGTGGGGCCTCAGCCAGCAACTTTCCCATCCCTGGAATGGAGACAAGGCCCACCACAGAAGGGCCTACAGAACAAGGCCAAGATTGACATCTCAGGGGCCCCACCAGGGCTACTTCCTCCTCATATGGACTCTCCATTGTGGCCCTACCCACCCTATATTTTATTTTTAAATATTTAATTCTCTGTGTCCTATGCTGGCTGTCTTATTCCATAGCAAGATTTCGATGTCCTTCCCCTCCCTATCTCAGTCATTACCCAAGTCACTGGATTTCTGCACCACATCCCAGTTCAACTGCATCTTTGCCTGGCTCTGTTCCAAGGTGACGTCTCCCAGACCTTGCTCCTGCACCTTCAGAGACAGTTCTGTAGTAGTGATGGCATGAGGGATAGGAGAAGTCAGATTAATTCTTGTAATTAGGATTAGATTTTTCAGTATGCTGGTAAATGACGTGAATTTTAAGTACTAAAAGAAGAGTAATGTTCCTGGTTTAAGACTGTAATTTTAGCATTTTTAAAAGTTTAAAACCGCCCTGGCCGGTTTGGCTCAGTGGTTAGAGCGTTGGCCCGTGGACTAGAGAGACCCACGTTCGGTTCCCATTTAAGGGCATGTACCTCGGTTGTAGTTTGTCCCCCACCCTGGTTGGGATCATGTGGGTGGCAGCCAGTTGATGTATCTCTCTTACATTGATGTTTCTCTCTCTTCCTCCCTCTCTCCCTCCCGCTCTATCTGAAGATAAATGCAAAAATGTCATCAGGTGAGGATAAAAAAAAAGTTTAAAACCTACCTGGCCGGTGTGGCTCAGTGGTTGAGCATCGACCCATGAACCAAGAGGCCGCTGGTTCGATTTCTGGCCAGGGCACATGCCCAGGTTGTGGGCCAAATCCCCAGTGGGGGCATGCAGGAGGCGGCCAATCGATGTTCTCTCTCTTCGATGTTTCTCTCTCTTTCTCCCTCTCCCTCCCTTCCTCTCTGAAATCAATAAAGAAACACAAACAAACAAACAAAAAAAGAGATTGTACTTAAAATAGATAAAATATTATGTAATTTCCAACATTTCAAGATTAATTGCATTTTCTTCATTTGAAAGCATTTATTAATACCTTATTTTTATGAATATAATTGCTGGTATTTTATGTTATAATTATATAAATAATATAATGATATACTTATCATTGATGTTTGTATATATTTATTTTTGCTTCTCATTTAAAAAAAATTAAGCTTTATTTTATTATATGAGTAATATTTTAAATAAAACCCGGAGATGTGAGTGTGGTCACTTGGCTCCAATGGGGCAGTTTCTAGGAAGAGGGAGGAATTAGATGGTGAACATGTGGAGAATGAGCCTGGGGAAGACCCAGGTACTTACCTGTGCCTGCAGGAGCTTGAAAAGTCAATGGACCATTGGGCAAGACCTTGCTCAGTCCTTTCAGAACATCCTCCAGACCAATGAGCAGGTTACTGGCTACACAGTGCTGCTCTGAGTAGGGCAGGATCTCCAGGTCCCCAGGGGTCTCCAGCAGCTTATCCACCTCCTGCAAGAGACCCTAGGGGAATGGGGACACAAAGCCAGTGGGCAACAGACCAAAGGTGCTGCTTAAAGACCCTGATTATTTAACCCCATAGAACAGACCCTAAAAACTCTCTATTTGGATAATAACAATGGTACTGAATTAGATTCCTCAGATGGCTCTTGCTGCTTAGATCTCAGCCACTCAGAGGTGAACCTGGGACAGGAACTCCAAGGAACTCCAAGGATGACATAAACCCAAACTCTGAAACCAGCAACAGGGACAGAACCGTAAGATAGTGCACCTGGATGTTTTTTAAATTGATTTTAGAGAGTGAGAGAGAGAGAAAGAGAGAGAGAGAGAGAGAGAGAGAGAGAGAGAGAGAGAGAGAGAGAGATACGTCAATTGGCTGCCTTTCCATATGTGCCCCAACCAGGGATTGAACTCACAACCTAGGTCTGTGTCCTTACCAGGAATCAAACCCGTGACCTTCTGGTGCATGGGATGATGCTCCAACCAACTGAACCACACCAGTCAGGGCACCTGAGTATTTTTAAAAGTGCTTCTAGATATCCAAGTGTCCAGCCTTCTCTACACCATGGGTGAGAGGCCAGTTGCAGTGTCTACTACATGGGAGTTTGGCTGCACTCCTACCCAGGTCTCTGTGGATTTCCATATCTTGCCTCATTCTTGGTTCTGACTTTACCTGGATGGTGTTCTCAGCCAAGGCTGGTTTGAAGTCTTGAGATAACTTCTGGACTTTGTCAAAAAACCGGGAGAGGCTCTGGGGAGAGGGGACATGGAGATGGGTCAGACATCCTGAAGGGGGAGCTCGGGGAGAGGATAGAGACACAAGATGGTGTTGGCAAGGATCTCTCTGCTTCCTGGTCTTCTGCTGAGTCTTCACTCACCTGACTCTTGACTCCAGAAGGTGGTGTCCATGAGAACTGGACTTCTGTAAGGAGAAGAGGCAGGAACAACACTGGCATGTGTGTGTTCATGTACATCTTGTGAGTGTGTGCATGCATGCATGTATGTACTTGCCTTTTGCGAATGTGCACATGTGTTCATGTACATGCCAATGTGGTTTGAATACATGTATGTGTGTACATACATGTGTGTGCCTGTGTGTGCATGCATATGTGTGTGTCAGGACCATATACCTTCACAGACAGTGGTGTTGAAAGCATTCAGAGGGTTGGACCTCGCCACCCAGTCATGGTGACAGTAGCACTTGTAGCTGCCCCTCACATTGATGCAGTGAGTGGAGTTGTGGCACTGGTGTTGTCCCGAGCTGCACTCATCCACATCTGCAGACATAAAAAAGAGGGTCAGTCTCCTATTTCAGCCCTGCTAAGACCTCTCTTCTACTTGCAACACCAGCCTTACTACCCTCTTCACCACCTTCCTCACGCTCAGGCATCAAGTAGTCCAGCACAGCTGAACTTTGTGATTAGGGATAGTGAAATAGGCAATTATCCTGGATGAACTGAGTGAACCTGGTGTAATCACAAGGGTCCTTATAAGAGGGAGGGAGGAGGTCAGAGAGGAGATGAGATGGTAGACATGCTGTTGGCTTTAGAGAGGAAGAAAGAAGCCTAGAACCATGGAATGCAGGTAGCCTCTACAAGCTAAAAGAGACAAGGGAACAGATTTTCCTCTAGAAGGGCTTCTAGAAGAAACATTTAAAACTTCTGACCTCCCAAACTGTAAGAAAATATATTTATTTTGTTTTCAACTACTAAGTTTGTGGTAATTTGTTATATCAGCAAAAGGAAACCAATACAGTGTTCCATTTAGGAATCTGGAAATTGTTTCCAGCCAAGTGGTGTTGGTATCAGCTCTTAGTGTTGCTTCAGGAATTGATGGGTAACCTGGCACTGTTATTATCCAGATCACAAAGCCCCCAACTCCACTGGCTAATGCTTTCCCTCAGCCTTCTGTGGCTCCAGCCACAGCTCTACCCTCCAGGGCAGCCTCAGTACTGCCTACAAACTAGGGGATGGGTGGTAGTTCTGCTTTAAATGCCACACAAAGAAGGAACTTATTTTGGCCTCAGAATATCTTGGGCATTTCTGCTCTCTCTCCACTCAGGGGAAGTTCCTTCTTCTCAGATAAGTTTGTGGATGAGAAATGAGGAAGTCATGTGATGTGGTCACAGTGCTGAGTAAGTGTGGGTGTCTTCACATTTATTTGGCTCCAAACTTATCTTTCTCTCTTTTCTAATTAGGAGAGACTTTTTATTTTTATTTTATTTTTTTATCCTCACTGGAGGACATTTTTGCATTTATCTTCAGATAGAGCGGGAGGGAGAGAGGGAGGAAGAGAGAGAGAGAAACATTGATGTGAGAGAGACACATTGAATGGCTCCCACCCACATGACCCCAACTGGGGCCGGTGACAAACTGCAACCAAGGTATGAGACGCTCCGGTCCGCAGGCCAACGCTCTAACCGCTGAGCCAAACCAGCCAGGGCAGGAGAGACTTTTTAAAAACATTTTTTCTTTATTGATTTTCTACAGAGAGGAAAGGTGAGGGAGAGAGAAACAGAAACATCGATGAGAGGGAATATCGATTGGCTGCCTCCTGCATGCCCCCCACTGGGGATCAGGCCCACAACCTGGGCATGTGCCCTGACCGGGAATCGAACCAGCAACCTCTTGGTGCATGGGTTGACACTCAACCACTGAGCCACACTGGCTGGGCTAGGAGAGAATTTTGATACCCTTTTGCTAACTTAGAGACCAGCAGAGTGGAGCTTAGACAATATTTGCTATAGCTTTTTCTGTCTGTAACCTAGAACAGTGAAGTGAGAGGAGCCCTCTGAACTGAAGATTAGAGGTTTCTCTCCTGTCGGGATGGTGAATAGCTTATAAACAACATAACGCTCTCAACAAGACTGATATTTATATACAAATGATGTATCATAGATTTGTACACTTGAAACCCATATCTTATTAACCAATGTCACCCCAATAAATTTAAATAAATAAATCTTAAACATGTGAAACTTTTCAAAGCAAATATATTGCTGTCACATTTCTTAATATTGAAAGATTTAATATTTTACTTTTCTCTTTCTAAATACTAAACACCCCGGTATCTAAGTGATTTCAAATACTTTAAAACACTATTCAAACAATTATATAAATAATAAAAATAGTATGAAAATTATGAATGCATTGAAAAGTCATTAAGTCTGTCAAGCTTTTCTTAAGAGTGTATTGCATGATACAATGGAATATTATTCAGCAACGAAAAAATGAAATCGTGCCATTTGCAACAACATAGATAGACCTAGAATGTATTTTGCTAAGTGAAATAAGTCAGACAGAGAAAGACATATACTGTATAATCTCACTTATATGTAGAATCTAAAAAAACAAAACAAGTAAACAAAGCAACATAGAAACATACTAATAGATACAGAGAACAATCTGATAGTTGCCAGAGGGGAAGATAGTAGGAAGAATAAGAGGTACAAAGTCCCAGTTATAAAATAAATGTTATGGGGATGTAGTGTACTGCACAGGGAATATAGTCAATAATACCATAATACGTTTGTATGGTGACAGATGGTTACTAGACATGAGTGGTGATCACATTGTAAGGTGTATAAATGTAGAACCACTATGTTGTACACCTGAAACTAACATAATATTGTATGCCAACTATGCTTTAATAAAAAGTGTATGAATAAAGATAAAAAACTTAAAATTCAGTTTAAAAAAACAATCTCTTCAAGAGTAGGTATTATCATTCCTGACTTACCTATGAGGAAACCAAGACCAGAGATTTCAAAATCAAGGCCAAAGTGTGACCACAGCTCTGAGTACTGTAACAACAAAGCTCTTTGAAGTTATTTATTTATGCATATTTCTAAAATGCCTTCCATGTACCAGGCATTTGAGTACAGAGTGAGAATGGCATCATCCACCCATGAAGTGGATAGTTTATGCACAGTGATTGCTTTTTTTCACATTCTTTGATTTTTGTTTTACTTATCTACAGGTCTGTCTGCCCACTGGAGAAAGGGTTCCAGGAGACAGGGGCTATCCTTCACAGTTCTATTTATAGTCCCTGGGATATAGTTCAGAGCAATGGTAGAAAAGAAAATTATTTCTATGATAAAATTATTGTCTTACTACTACTAAAAGGGATTTAAAGAGTTTTAAGATTAAAATATATTTGTAAAGAAATGCTTGAGATGAATAAAAGGGAAGATCAGGGAGAAGAAAAGCTATGGCCATACTATAGGAACCATTTTGCAGCATTTGTTTTAAAAATTTAAAACAGATCTTAGAAAGCATTCCAGTTCAGTTTATCAAGAGCTTTCTCATTTAGTTCTATTATAATCACCCAAGACTGGAAGCAACCCAAATGTCCTTCAGTGGGTGATGGTTAAACAAAGTGAGGTATGGCCATATAATGAAATATTACTTAGCAATAAGAAGAAGTGAATTATTGGAACACAAAATAGCATGGATGAACTTCAAAATCATTATGCTGAATGAGAGAAACCTGACTTAAACACATGGTATTATTCTGTTTTTATAAGATCTTCTCAAAAGACAATACTATAGGCAAAAGAAAACAGATTAAGGGTTTCCAGGGGGTAGAGGTAGGGGTGACTATAAAGAGACAAGATGAGAGAGCATTTTGGAATAATGGAGCTAAATGTTCTGCACACTAATGGTGGTGGTAATCCAAGTCTGGACATGTGTTAAAATTCATGGAACTGCTCACCAAAAGGAAAAAAGAAGTCATGAAAATGTTCTAAAACTTATGATTGTGTGGCTGTCATAATATGTTTAACTATTCTCCATTAATGAATGTCATGTCATTTGTTTCCAATCTTTAAATTATTGCATACTATGTTGCAATAAAGAACCTTCTAAATGTACCTTAACATGGAGATATAAGTCTGAACAAGAACAGGAAATGGGAGGAATGTCCCCTAATAGACCCAAGGGTGCTCTCTCCTGGGCTTTCAGACAGACAGTCCCAAAGTTGACTACATGAGCTTGAGTGTTACAGTGTTATGGGAAGACAGGTGGAGGGAACACGTTACTTACCTTGACAAGTGTTTTCCTTCTCACTTTTGAATTTGATGCCCCCTGAAAGGAGCTCGTACCCAGAGGTGCACTCACAATAATGACTTCCCTCCACATTGTGGCAGTCTGCGAAGTTTCCACAAGACATGTATAATGGTGGACCACACTCATTGATATCTGGAACGCAAGTGGAAACTGCTAGGAATGGCCAAAATTCTGGTTAAGATTGATAGCAACCAAATTTAAATGATGTTACCTTTTGTGCTTTCTTTTTAAACAAAATAATGTGTCTACAGGAGAAAACTGGAAAAGCACAAAATGCAAGGAACACATAAATATGCAAGCACTGAGACTGAAACAATTTTTAAAAAGGAAGAATATGTACCCATTGCTCATCTTTACCAATTATGAAGACAGCATTGTTACTTTTTCATCTATTCCCTACTTCCTATGGAATCAGACCACAGCCTTGGTTCATACAGGATTTAAAAATATTCTGTGACTACTTTTCCATATCAAAAATAATAAAATAATTTTTGTGCCTATGGAATATTTCATAGTAAGAATATATCATATTTCATTCAACTTATGACCAACTCAGAATGCTGTAGTTTGATATTTGGATCCAGGTTGTCCCACTTTCTAGGTGTATGGCTTTGGACAAGTTACTTCACCTCTCAGGGCTCAAGTTTCTTCATTTATAATATTGCACTGGCCTTGCCTTTCTCAAGGGAATGCTTTGAACCTCTTAAGAGATAGTGTTTGAGAGCTTTCTGAATTCTAGCTATGACCAGCTGTGTGAGCCTGAGCACGCTATCTCCCAAAGTCTCTGTTTCCTTATCTATAACTGGGGGATAATAATAGTATCCACTTATCTATATATTATGTGGTTTAAGTCAATTTTAATTTCAGAAATTGTGTTTTACAAATGGAAAATGATCACAGTGGCAAGAGATTACAGTGGTTATTTTTAGATGGAGGAACTGAGATTATGGCTTAAAGGGAGTTCCCTACAAACTAGCGTTGAAGTTGGTAGAACATTCCAAATCTCTGGTTACTGCATGGTACTCTCCATAGCTTCCTCCTTCACTATGCTGCCTCTGTCTTTGACCAATGAACAACAACAACTTCAACAACAACAAAATATATCGACTTCTTATCAAGTGCAAGACAGTGTCCTAAGTGTTTTTACACATATTAATTTATCTTTTTTTATTGAGGTGAAAATTCACATAACAAAATCAACCATTTTAAACTGAACAACTCAGTTGTGTTTACCACATTTACAGTGTTGTGCAACCACCACTTCTGGTTAGTTTCAAAACATTTTTATCTCTCCAAAAGAAAACACCATTAAGTAGTCAATCCCTATTCACCCCCCACCCAGCATCTGCCACCCACCATTTGCTTTCTGTCTCTACAATTCCATTTATATGTCTTACTTAATTTAAAGCACACAAGAACTAGATGAGTCGATAATATTATATCCGAAGGAAATTGAAATACTGGGAAGTGAGACTATTTGCTTGAAGTCACACAGATGGTCAGTAATAGAGCTGGAATTCAGATAGTCCAGCTCCAAAGCCTGAGCTGTTAATACTATACCCCTTGACCATGAGAACTGATTTTCCTGTTTATTGGCTCTCTCTCCTACTCTTGGTAAAGAATGTTAATGCTGCTCAAGGGCTGAGCATTCTAGATGCCTCCAAATTTCTGAGGACCCCTTCTATTATTCTTCAGCCTCTTACCTGTACAGACCTCCAAGGAGTTGCTAAAGATAGTCTGTCCAGACAGAGACATGAATCCAGGATCACAGCGGCAGAAAGTGGCATTGGTACAATGGCCATTCCGTGGGCACCGAGCACAGGGAGCTGTGGGAAAAAGACATCTAGGTTTGAACTCCCTCAGAAGATATCATCTGCCAGTTGGGAACAAGGACAAGGAGGAAGGAGAGGGAAGAGATGCCTGTCTCTGTACAAAGAAGAGCCCTTGGTAATAGACTGGAAGTTTGGGGAAGAAGAAGGGTCAATTTCTCAAAGCCTAAGAAGACTATGCCCAAGTCCTTGTTAGTGTGAAGTTCCTTTCCTGGGCTTCAGGTGTTAGGTGGAATTTGTTTGAACATACCTCCAGCCTTCTGGGCAGTAGCTCCTGATGATATTAGCAGGACCCAGAGCCCTAGAACAGAGAGAGAGGAGGTATATACGTCTGAGAAATGAGATTCAGAGCATCCACAGAAATAGCTTCTACCACCTGGTTAAGTGACCTCTCCTATGGCTCCGTGGCTTCTAGCAGCATCTGGGTTTCCCTATAGGCAGGGACTTCCCAGACTTCCCCAAAGGACCTTGGGGGACAAAGATTTTCCCTTTTATCTTCCAGAAGCATCCTAAAGCATTGACAGTAATAGGCTTCTAGTATGGGGATCAAAATCTACACAGATGGAAAATAATAGGCACACACATTAGATCATCTATTACCATCCATTTTACAAGATATAGCTTATGAAGAAACTCCATAGATCTATCAGTCTTTACTCAGATACTAATCTATTTCTTTAAAGTTCAGGGTCTTAAATTTTTGTTTTTTTACTGTTTAGTAAAAAATTCCAAACATACCAAAAAGTAGAAAAACAGACAACTGAACCCCTGTGTATCAATCATCCTGCTATAACAATTATAAGCTTATGGTCACTTTACTTCATCTATATCTTTACTAACTTCCCTGCCCCCACTGGATTATTTGAAGCAAATTATTGGCATCATATTACTTCTCAGGATATACTCCAAGAACAAAAATATTTATAGGTAATAATAAGAAAAAATTATAGATAACAAATTGAGAAATCCCACAATAAGCCCCCAATTTCCCCCTGGCTGCAACTTCAAACCACTTCCTTCTTTGAGAGGTTAATAGAACAAAACAAATTGTCCTTCTTTGTTATTCTTCTTCTGAGGAGTAGTGCAAGAGGAGCAAGCTAGGAATCAAGCAGAAGACACAGATGTTTCCCTAAATGGATAAAAAACACTCAAATGGTTTCAATTAAAGATAATCCCAATTATACCTACCTGGATAAAATGCAAAAAATATCCTCATTGTGCAGAAAGATGAAGACTGAACAGTGGGGAAATTTTATCTTGATCTGATAATATTTAGTGAACCAATAATATTTCCTGTTGAAGCAAATAACAAGTGCCATAGAACTGACTTGGGAAAGTGCTGGCTGGGATTGACAGCCTGCCCCCACCCAATTTAAGCTTATCAGATCTCTCTGTTCTGCTTTTTTTTTTTTTTTTTAGTTTTATTAATTTATTTTTGTAACAGATGCTTCTCCTTTTCCCCCATTGACACCCTCCTCCCCATCCACCCCCACCCCGTCCCCAGCTTTGTTGTTCATGTCCATCAGTTATGCGTACATGCATGTAAGTTCTGTGGTTATCTCTTCCCTCCACCCTCACCCCCTGTTCTGAGGGTTGTCAGTCTGTACCCTACTTCCACGCCTCTGGGTCTACCCTGTTCCTCAGACTGTTATGATCTTCATATTCCACAAATAAGTGAGATCATGTGATATTTGTCTTCTCTTCTTGGCTTGTTTCGCTTAGGATAATACTCTCCAGGTCCCTTCAAGTCGTCTCAAAGGATAAGAGATCTTTCTTTTTTACAGCCACAAAGTACTCCTTGTGTATATGTACCACAGCTTTTTTTATCCATTCGTCCACTGATGGACACTTGGGCTGTTTCCAGATCTCAGCTATTGTAAATAGTGCTGCTATGAACATGGGGGTACATATATTCTTTCTGATTGGTGTTTCAGGATTCTTAGGGTATATTCCTAGAAGTGGGAACATTAGGTCAAATGGCAATTTAATTTTTAATTTTTTGAAGTAACACCATAGTGTTTTCCACAGTGGCTGCACCAGTCTGCATTCCCATCAGCAGTGTACTAGAGTCCCCTTTTCTACATACCCTCGCCAACACTTGCTGTTTGATGATTTGTTGATGGCAGCCATCCTGACAGATGTGAGGTGATACCTCATTGTTGTTCTAATTTGCATCTCTCTGATGATTAGTGATGTTGAGCATTTCTTCATATGTGTCTTAGCCATTTGTATGTCCTGTTTGGAGAGGTGTCTATTTAGTTCCTCTGCCCATTTTTAAATTGGGTTCTTTGTCTTCCTTTTGTTGAGTTGTATGAGCACTCTATATAGTTTGGAGATTAACCCATTATGTGATACATCATTGGCAATTATGCTCTCCCATACAGTGGGTTGCGTTTCCGCTTTGATGGTTGTTTCTTTTGCTGTGCAGAAGCTTTTGAATGTGATGTAGTCCCATGTGTGCGTTTTTTCCTTTGTTTCTGTTGCCTTAGGTGACGTATCAGTGAAGATTCTGCTGCATATGATGTCTGAAATTTTGTTGCCTACATTTTCTTCTAGGATTTTTATGGATTCATGAGTCACATTTAACTCTTTTATCCATTTTGAGTTTATTCTTGTGTATGGTGTAAGCTGATGGTCTAGTTTCATTTTTTGCATGTAGCTGTCCAATTTTCCCAACACCATTTATTAAAGAGGCTGTCTTTACTCCAATGTATATTCTTGCCACCTTTGTCGAATATTAATTGAGCATAATGTTTTGGGTCAATTTATGGGTTCTCTGTTCTGTTCCATTGATCTCTGTGCCTGTTCTTGTGCCAGTACCAGGCTGTTTTGATTACAGTAGCTTTGTAGTATAACCTGATGTCTGGTATTGTGATCCCAACTACTTTGTCCTTCTTTTTCAAGATTGCTGTAGCTATTCGGGATCTTTTTTGGTTCCATATGAATTTCTGAAATATTTGTTCTAGTTCTATGAAATATGTCATTGGTATTTTGATGGGGATATCATTAAATCTATAGATTGCTTTGGGTAGTATGGACTTTTAATAAAGTTAATTCTTCCAATCCATGAACAAGGTATGTGCTTCCACTTTTTTATATCTTCCTCTATTTCTTTTTTCAATGTCCTGTAGTTTTCTGCAAATAGATCCTTTACTTCTTTGGTTAAGTTTATTCCTAGGTATCTTAATTTTTTTTGCCGCGATGGTAAATGAGAAGGTTTTTAAGTTTCTCTTTCTGTGAGTTCATCATTGGTGTATAAGAATGCCGTCGGTTTCTTGACGTTAACTTTGTATCCTGCTACTTTGCCAAATTCAATAAGTCTAGTAGATTTTTGATGGAGTCTTTAGGGTTTTCTATGTATAATATCATGTCATCTACGAATAATGACAGTTTCACTTCCTCCTTTCCAATTTGGATACCTTTTATTTTTTTTTCATGTCTGATTGCTGTGGCTAAGACTTCCAATACGATGTTAAATAAGAGTGGTGAAAGTGGGCATCCTTGTCTTGTTCCTGTTCTTAAGGGAAATGCTTTTAGTTTTTGTCCATTGAGTATGATGTTGGCTGTAGGTCTTTCATATATGGCCTTTATAATGTTGAAATATGATCCCTCTATTCCCAAATTGCTGAGCGTTTTTGTCAGAAATGGGTGCTGGTTTTGGTCAAATAGTTTTTCAGGGGCTATTGATATGATCATATGGTTTTTGTCTTTCATTTTGTTTATGTGATGTATCACATTTATTGATTTGCGAATATTGTACCAGGCTTGCATCCCTGGGATTAATGCCACTTGGTCATGGTGAATAATTTTTTTGATGTATTGCTGGATCCGATTTGCTAGTATTTTGTTAAGGATTTTGGCATCTATGTTCATCAGGGATATTGGCCTGTAGTTTTCTTTTTTGTAGTGTCTTTTTCTGGTTTTGGAATTAGAATTATGCTGGCTTCATAAAACGAGTTTGGAAGTCTTCCTTCTTGTTGAATTTTTTGGAATAGTTTGAGGAGAATGGGTGTTAGTTCTTCTTTGAATGTTCAGTAAAACTCCCCCGTGAAGCCGTCAGGGCCTGGGCTTCTGTTTGCTGGGAGGGTCTTGATTACATCTTCAATTTCCTTCATTGTTATTGGCCTGTTCAAGTTTTCTATCTCTTCCCGGTTCAGTTTTGGGAGACTATGTTTTTCTAGAAATGTGTCCATTTCGCTTAGATTGTCGAATTTGTTGCCATATAAATGTTCATAGTATTTGTTAATGATCCTTTGTATTTCTGTGGTGTCAGTTGTTACTTCTCCTCTTTCATTTCTGATTTTGTGTATTTGGGTTCTCTCTCTTTGTTTTTTGGTGAGTCTAGCTAAGGGTCCATCAATTTTGTTTTCTTTTAAAAAAACCAGCTCTTTGTTTCATTGATCCTTTATTTTTTTTTGTCTCCATATCGTTTATTTCTGCTCTGATCTTTACTATTTCCTTCCTTCTACTTGCTCTGAGGTTTTCTTTTTGTTTGCTTTCTAGTTCTTTAAGTTGTGAGGTTAGGTAGTCAATTAGAAATTTTTTTTGTTTCTTGAGGTGGGCCTGTAGTGCTATGAACTTCCCTCTCAGAACTGCTTTTGCTGCATCCCATAGATTTTGTGTTTTTGTGTGTTCATTTTCATTGGTTTCCAGGAAGTTTTTAATTTCTTCCTTGATCTCCATGGTAACTGATTCATTGTTCAATAACATGCTATTTAGCCCCCATGTATTCAAACATCTTTGCATGTTCTTATTAGAATTGATTTCTAGTTTCATGACATTGTGGTCTGAAAACATGCTTGTATGATTTCAATCTTCTTGAACTTGTAGAGACTTAGTTTGTGCCCTAACATATGGTCTATCTTTGAGAGTGTTCCATGTGCACTTGAGAAGAACGTGAATTCTGAAGTTTTGGGGTTTAATTGTCTGTATATATCTATTAAATCCATTTGATATAGTGCTTCATTTGGAATTTCTGTTTCCTTGTTAATTTTTTGTCTAGATGATCTATCCAGTGATGTGAGCAGGGTGTTGAAGTCTCCTGCTATGATTGTATTGTGGTTGATTTCTCCTTTGAAGTCCTCCAGAAGATTTTTAATATATTTTGGTGCTCCTATATTGGGTGCATATATGTTTACCAAGGTTATATCTTCCTGTTGGATAGACCCTTTTAATATTATGCAGTGGCCTTCGTTGTCTCTAGTTATGGTCTTCAATTTGAAATCTAACTTATCAGATATGAGTATTGCTACCCCAGCTCTTTTTTCCTTTCCGTTTGCTTGGAAGATTTTTCTCCATCCGTTTACTTTCAACCTATGTGAGTCTTTTGTTGTGAGGTGGGTCTCTTGTAAACAACATATATGTGAATCATGGTTTCTTATCCAATCAGCTACTCTCTGCCTTTTTATCGGAGCATTCCGTCCTTTTACACTTAAGATGATTATTGATATGTACTTATTTATTGCCATTTTTGTTTAGTGTGGTTATATTTTTCTTTCTATTTCTTCTACTAATTACAGTAGTCCTTTTAACATTTCTTGCAGTACTGTTTTGGTGCTAATATATTCCCTTAGCCTTTTTTTTTTTTTTTTTTTTTTTTTTTGTCTGGGAAGCTCTTTATTTTACCTTCTATTTTGAATGATAGCCTTGCTGAATAGAGTAGTCTTGGATTCAGATCCTTGTTTTTCATGACCTTGATTACTTCATGCCATTCCCTTCTGGCCTGTAGTTTTTCTGTTGAGAAGTGAGCTGATAGCCTTATGGGGGTTCCTTTGTAGGTAACCTGTTGCTTATCTCTTGCTGCCTTTAGGATTCTCTCTTTGTCTTTAATTTTTGGCATTTTAATTATTATGTGTCTTGGTGTGGGCCTGTTTGGGTTCTTCTTACTTGGGGCTCTCTGTGCTTCTTGAACTTGAATGCTTTCTTCCTTCACCAGGTTAGGAAAGTTTTCTGTCACTATTTCTTCAAATATATTCTCTAACCCTTGCTCATTTTCTTCTTCTTCAGGGACTCCTGTGATGAGAATGTTATTACGTTTGCAGTTGTCCCACAGTTCTCTTAAGCTATCTTTCTGTTTTTTAATTGTTTTTTCCTTTTGATTTTCTGATTTATTGATTTTATCTACTCTGTCTTCTAATTCACTGATCTGGTCCTCCGCTTCCTCTACTCTGCTGGTCAGTCCTTCCAATGTGTTCTTTATTTCTGCTATGTCATTCTTTATTTCCACTTGGTTGGTTTTCATGGTGTTGATATCCTTACTCATGCTGTTTAGTTTCCTCAAGATCATGGCTCTGAACTCTACCTCTGATAATTTGCTTAACTGCATTTCATTTATCTCATCTTCGGTAGAGTTTTCTTGTTCTTTCATTTGGGATCTGTGTCTTTGTTTCACCATTTTTGCTATCTCAGTGGGTTTTGGAGCCTGCCAAATTTTTCCTTTGGGTGTTGGTGTTTTGCTATTTGTGGCTCCCTCTACTGGGTTTGGATGAGAGTGGAGGGCCCTCCTTCAACACCACTATCTAGTCTCACTTTCCTGGGTAGATTTGCAAGCTGAGGAAAGGTTCAGTTATGCTCTAGCTTTTTGAGTGGAGGCTATTAGCTTCAGTTACTTGAAAAGCCTTAGGATCTCAGTTGAATGAGAAACTCCCTCAGGTGTTTATAGTGTGAGAGGATTTCCCGATGGTGGGGCCAATGCTGGTTGTTAATGAGCCTCAATTTGCATCTCTTTTCCTCACCTGGGAATCTCCGAGGGAGGGGCTGCCACAGCTCCGGGAAGGAGCAAACTTGGCTGCGGTTCTGTGTAACCCGGAAGGAGTGGGCTGGCCACCACTGTCCTTTGTGGCTGCAGCTCAGCACAAACTCTGAGCACCCTCCAAATCCCAAGTGTCCCCACAGAGATCCAGTCCAGTCCACCCTTCTTCTGCCGGAGCCCCAGGTAAGTGGCTTTAGCTATTCAGTGCTCTGTCCCAGCCCTCTGAGCTGTGTAGCAGCTGGGGCTCTTAACCCTGAGGGCAGCGACGCCGCTGCTCAGAGCTAAGGCCACTGCTGTCCTTGGGCTCCCAGCCCCCCACCCTCAAGTGCCTCCGCAGATCCTACCAGGCTCATTCAGTGTCCCTGGTTGTATGGTCGTCTCCCTCTGCTTTTCTGTTGCTTTTTCTTGATGATTTGTCTTTATTTTAGTTGTAATTCCCGTTTGGTCCTGGGAGATCGTCTGTGTAGCTTCCATTCACTCCACCGCCATTTTCTTCTCTCCCAAAAGCACCACAGTTCCTGTATTCCTGGTACCTGGTAATCCAATAAATGCCCTGTCATCGCGCACTAAGCAACCCCACTCGTGGGACGATTCAGGCAAATGGCGCGATTCCGCAGCTTCTCCGAGAGTCTGGGGAAAAGGTCTCCTACCGGCTGTCACAAGTTTTCTTCTTCCTTCCCAATCTTGATGCTTTTATTACCCCTGGCGGGAACCAAACCTGGAGCTCTCTGGTCCACAGGCCAATGCTCCAACCGCTGAGCCAAACCAGCCAGGGCAAAACATTTATATTATTAAGTCTTCTATTAAATCTTCTGAGGGCACTGTCTTGGACATGACGCGGTCAGTGTTGAGTCGCCAAGATGGTGAGTGTGTGGAAGCTGCCCCATTCCCTCGAGGCCTCCGAGCCCTTGGCGGCACAGTCCCCACCGGTGGGCAGGCATGCGATGGTCGAGCGGCTGCAGACACCACTGCTGGACGGCCCTGCTGGCTCTCAGAGGCGGTCCGGCCCCTGTGGGCTCCCCTGGATGTGGTGGGTGCTCTGGGGACCTGATGACCTTAGTCTACGCAGGGCCTGCACACCCTTGGGATGCCCGGTCACTGGGGCGTGGCAGGTGGGACAAGGCCTGGCAGGTTAGGGAGCCCAAAGGCCTGCTTCAGCTTTGTGTGCCCCTGGCCCGGTGACAGGGGAGGGGCAGGACCCGAGGCCCATGGGCAGGACGGCAGGTGGGTGCTGAGGCTGAGGCCAGTCTTGGCTGGAGCCGCACTGCCTGCAGCGCTGCAGAGGTCCCGGTCTGGCCTGGACCGGAAGTGATTACTGGCAACCTATTTTTATTTATTTGTTTTTGTTACAGATGTTTCTCCTTTTTCCCCCATTGACACCCTCCTCCCCATCCCTCCACCCCATCCCCAGCATTGTTGTCCATGTCCATCAGTTATGCATACATGCATGTAAGTTCTGTGTTTTATCTCTTCCCTCCCTCCCAACCCCTGTTCTGAGGGTTGTCAGTCTGTACCCTACATCCACGTCTCTGGGTCTACCCTGTTCCTCAGACTGTTATGTTCATTATATTCCACAAATAAGTGAGATCATGTGATATTTGTCTTTCTCTGCTTGGCTTGTTTTGCTTAGGATAATACTCTCTAGGTTTCTCCATGTCGTCTCAAAGGATAAGAGATCTTTCTTTCTTACAGCTGCATAGTACTCCATTGTGTATATGTACCACAGCTTTTTTATCCATTCGTCTACTGATGGACACTTGGGCTGTTTCCAGATCTTAGCTATTGTAAATAGTGCTGCTATGAACATAGGGGTACATATATTCTTTCTGGTTGGTATTTCAGGTTTGTTAGGGTATATTCCTAGAAGTGGAATCACTGGGTCAAATGGCAATTGAATTTTTAACTTTTTGAGGTAACTAACAACATAGTGTTTTCCACAGTGGCTGCACCAGTCTGCATTCCCACCAGCAGTGTACTAGAGTCCCCTTTTATCCACATCCTCGCCAACACTTGTTGTTTGATGATTTGTTGATAGCAGCCATTCTGACAGGTGTGAGGTGATACCTCATAGTAGTTTTAATTTGCATCTCTATGATGATTAGTGATGTTGAGCATTTCTTCATATGTCTCTTGGCCATTTGTATGTCCTGTTTGGTGAGGTGTCTATTTAGTTCCTCTGCCCATTTTTTAATTGGGTTCTTTATCTTTCTTTTGTTGAGTTGTATGAGCACTCTATATATTTTGGAAACTATATATATATATATATATATATATATATATATATATATATATATACATGTCTCTGATGTATCATTGGCCATTATGGTCTCACATAGAGTGGCATCCCTTACCATTCTGAAGGTTGTTTCTTTTGCTGTGCAGAAGCTTTTGAGTTTGATGTAGTCCCATGTGTTCATTTTTCCCTTTGTTTCTGTTGCCTGAGATGATGTATCAGTGAAAATTCTGCTGCGTATGATGTCTGAAATTTTGTTGCCTGCATTTTCTTCTAGAATTTTTATGGATTCATGAGTCACATTTAAGTCTTTTATCCATTTTGAGTTTATTGCCGTCGATTTCTTGACATTAATTTAGTATCCTGCTACTTTGCAAAATTCATTCTAAGTCTAGGAGATTTTTGATGGAGTCTTTAGGGTTTTCTATGTATATTATTATGTCATCTGCAAATAATGACAGTGTCACTTCCTCCTTTCCAATTTA
Source organism: Tadarida brasiliensis (assembly GCA_030848825.1). NCBI lineage: Eukaryota > Metazoa > Chordata > Mammalia > Chiroptera > Molossidae > Tadarida > Tadarida brasiliensis. Next base: position 54,377,061 of record CM061259.1, on the reverse strand, counting down.
GATTTATTTTATTTTATCTTTTTCATGTCTGATTGCTGTGGCTAAGACTTCCAGTACTATGTTAAATAAGAGTGGTGGAAATGGTCATCCCTCTCTTGTTCCTGTTCTTAAGGGAAATGTTTTTAGTTTTTGCCCATTGAGTATGATGTTGGCTGTAGGTCTTTCATATATGGCCTTTATTATGTTGAGATATGATCCCTGTATTCACAATTGCTGAGCGTTTTTGTCAGAAATGGGTGCTGGATTTTGTCGAATGCTTTTTCAGCATCTATTGATACGACCATGTGGTTTTTATCTTTCATTTTGTTTATGTGGTGTATCACATTTATTGATTTGCGAATATTGATCCAGCCTTGCATCCCTGGGATGAATGCCCCTTGGTCATGGTGAATAATTTTTTGATGTATTGCTGGATCCGATTTGCTAGTATTTTGTTAAGGATTTTGGCATCTATGTTCATCAGGGATATTGGCCTGTAGTTTTCTTTCTTTGTAGTGTCTTTTTCTGGTTTTGGAATGAGAATTATGCGGCCTCATAAAACGAGTTTGGAAGTCTTCCTTCTTCTTGAATTTTTTGAAATAGTTTGAGGAGAATGGGTGTTAGTTCTTCTTTGAATGTTCGGTAAAACTCCCCCGTGAAGCCGTCCGGGCCTGGGCTTGTGTTTGCTGGGAGAGTCTTGATGACATCTTCAATTTCCAAGGTTATATCTTCCTGTTGGATAGATCCTTTCAATTTTATGTCGTGACCTTCTTTGTCTCTAGTTATGGCCTTCATTTTGAAACCTAATTTATCAGATATGAGTATTGCTACCCCAGCTTTTTTTTTCTTTCTGTTTGCTTGGAAGATTTTTTTCCATTCTTTCACTTTCAACCTATGTGAGTGTTTTGTTGTGAATTGGGTCTCTTGTAAACAACATATGTATGGGTCATGCTTTCTTATCCAATCCACTACTCTGTGTCTTTTATTGGAGCATTCAATCCATTTACATTTAAGGTGATTATTGATATGTACTTATATATTGCCATTTTTGTTTAGTGTGGTTATATTTTTCATCCTATTTCTTCTACTAATTACAGCAGTCCTTTTAACATTTCTTGCAGTGCTGATTTGGTGCTAATGTATTCCCTTAGCCTTTTTATTTTTTTGTCTGGGAAGCTCTTTATTTTACCTTCTATTTTGAATGATAGCCTTGCTGAATAGAGTAGTCTTGGATTCAGATCCTTGTTTATCATGACCTTGATTACTTCATGCCATTTCCTTCTGGCCTGTAGTGTTTCTGTTGAGAAGTGAGCTGATAGCCTTATGGGGTTCCTTTGTAGGCAACCTGTTTCTTATCTCTTGCTGCCTTTAGGATTCTCTCTTTGTCTTTAATTTTTGGCATTTTAATTGCTATGTGTCTTGGTGAGGGCCTGTTGAGTTATTCTTAATTGGGGCTCTCTGTGCTTCTTGAACTTGAATGCCTTCTTCCTTCACCAAATTAGGAAAGTTTTCTGTCACTATTTCTTCAAATATATTCTCTAACCCTTGCTCATTTTCTTCTTCTTCAGGGACTCCTATGATGCGAATATTATTACGTTTCCAGTTGTCCCACAGTTCTCTTAAGCTGTCTTCCTGTTTTTTTTTATTGTTTTTTCCTTTTGGTTTTCTGACTGGTTGATTTTTTGTACCCTGTCTTCTAATTCACTGATCTGGTCCTCAGCTTCCTCTCCTCTACTGTTTAGTCCTTCCAATGTGTTCTTTATTTCTGATATGTCATTCTTCAATTCTTCTTGGTGCTTCTTTATTTCCACTTTGTTGGTTTTCAATGTTTCTCTGTCTTTACTCATGGTGTTGATGTCTTTACTCATGGTGTTGATGTCCTTACTCATGCTGTTGAGCTTCCTCAAGATCATGGCTCTGAATTCTAGCTCTGTTAACTTGCTTAACTGCATTTCATTTATCTTATCTTCGGTAGAGGTCTCTTGTTCTTTCATTTGGGATGTGTTTCTTTGTTTCACCATTTTGGCTATCTCAGTGGGTTTTGGAGCTTGCCAAAATTTCCCTGTGGATGTTGGTGTCCTGCTGTTTGTGGCTCCCTCTACTGTGTGTGGATGAGCATGGGAGGACCCACGATAAACACCACTGTCAAGTCTGACTTTCCTGCGTAGATTTGTAAGCCCCGAAAAGGTTAAGTTATCCTCTAGCTTTTTGCCTAGAGGCTTTTAGTCACAGTTACTTGAAGAGCCTTGGATTCTCATTTGAATGAAAACCTCCCTCAGTTGTTCAGGGTAAGAGGTTTTCCTGAGGGTGGTGCAGATGCTGGTAATTAATGAGCCTCAATTTGTATTTCAATGGCCCTCCTGGGTGGGGCTGAATCTTTGAGAGAGGGGCTGCCCCTTCTCCCCAGAGCCCTGGGAAGTAGTAAGATGGCCACTGTCCTGTGTGGCAGTAACTTAGCAAAAGCTCTGAGTGCCCTCCAAATCCCGAGTGTCCCCACACAGTTCCAGTCCAGTCTGCCCTCCTTCTCCTGGAGCCCAAGGTGAGTGGCTGTGGCTATTTTAATGCTTTGTCCTCGCCCTCTGCACTGTGGAACCGGGTTGGGCTTTAACCCCGAGGGCACTGCTCACAGCTAAGACCGCTGCTGTCCGTGGGCTGCAGCCCCCCTCTCATGCCTCCACAATCCTACCAGGATTGATTCAGTGTCCCTGGTTGTATGGTCCTCGCAAGCTGCTTTTCTGTTGCTTTCTCCTGATGATTTGTCTTTATTTTCATTGTAATTCCTGTTTGGTCCTGGGAGATGGTCTGTGTAGCTTCCATTCACTCCACTGCCATTTTGGTTCTGTTCTGCTTTTATTCTTTGGTTCATATTACTATTATTTGGACTGCCTGCCTTCTTGCTGATGTTTCTTAGTTTCTGACAATTAAAGACTGATGTGACTCTATTTAGAGGGCCTTTATAAAATAGTAAATATGCTGGTCCCTGGCTAATGATACAGTCTAGTACTGTTTGAGCAAGACTAGGACTACCACTTAGCTCATATTCACTGAGTACCTTCTATATCCTGGGTCTTGAGTCATGAGTTATTCTTTTTCATTCTTGGTTTTCCCTGTTGCTTTCATTCTAGTGATGCCAATCAAACAAGAATTTGTTGAGATAGCAAGGTGAAAGAATTTACAATCTCTAGTTTTATTATATCAGGCACATCCCTTAAGATTTTTGTAATATGGGAATAGTTATTCTCACCAGGGTGTTGGGAGAATTCAATGAGATAAAACAGGTGAAGCACCTGACACATTATATGGTCTCCTAGAAATACCTAAAAAACAATGTCCTTCATATTCTCTTTTGTGGAAAGCAATGAATCATGCAAATTTAGTCATTTCTATTATTCCCCCAACATTATATTACCTTATATTAATTTTTGCTTTTAATTTTCTTAAGTTCCATAAAATTATTTAATTGTCTCCATATCAGAATACCAAGATAAATAAAACTGGTATTTATATCCCACTTAAATGACTTAAAGGTTTTATACTTATTTTTAAATTGGCAAATTATGCAACTACACATTTGATTGTTAAAAACATTCTTTTTAACTGCAGGCCAATACCCCTGATGAATATAGATACAAAAACTCTAAACAAAATACTGGCAAACTACATTTAGCAGTAACATTAAAAAAGTCATTCACCATGATCCAGTAGAATTTATCCGTGGGATGCAAGAATGGTTCAGCATATGCAAATCAATCGATGTGACACATCACATTAATAAAATGAAAGTAAAAATATCAATACAGGACTGTTATATGGCTGCTGCCCATGTGGCCAGATCCATGTTTCAATTTTCATTGTCTATCCTGCATTATTCTTCAGATTTTAATAACTATTTTTCATTTTCTAAATTCACCTTACAGTTTAATCTCCACTTTTAATCTTCTGTGGACTCTTCCTGGTATGCACTTACCCCCTTCTCCACTTGAAATAGCTGCAATCTTTTGCCTAAGTTCAGTACAATGGTGGGGTTGTCTGTGAAGAATTTACTAATCTCCTCAAGAAGTGGTGACTAATTTTTGAATCCATGTAGCAGGATTACAGTACCATGTCTATATTGTGCTTATTTACATGTCTTGTCTCAAGTTTAGACTCTGAACTCCTTATGAGAAGAAACAATATTTTACTATTTTTTCATCCCCAGAATATATTTTAGTGCTTACCTTACAGTAATTGCTTAATATTTGTAGAAAACTGCAAAACCAGATGGTTGAGTAAAGTAAACAGATAATTCCAACATGATGAGAAAATGAGAAGAAATAAAACAAGGGGAAATGCTATTGAAGGAGGGAGGCCCCATTACTGAAAGTCAACACCAGAGAAGACAGGTGGAAGAAAGAAGATATTTTAGTGTATCCAGAATCTTCCTCTAGAATCTGAAATGGAGTAGTTATTGTGGGTTTCCTTGCTTGCTAGAGACAATACCCGAGAAGTGACTTCCCTGTGGGAGGAAAGAGTCCAAAGGGATAAGAACTCCAAAGGTAACTTCCTGAGTCAAATCTGGCACAAGCTTGCATTCCGTTTTTCTCTCATAGCTCCAGAGAGCCAAATCTCTCAGGGAACAGAGAGAAAAAATAATCTTCATCAATGAGGCTCTTGGGAATTCATTCCCTAAAGCTACATAAACTATAAATGTTTCCACCTCTTGGTATATATCCGAAGAAACCCAAAGGACAAATTTCAAAGAATATATGAACTCCCTATATTCACTGTAGCACTATTTATAATAGCCAAGTTATGGAAGCAACCCAAGTGACCATGAATAGATGGGTGGATAATAAAAGCTGTGATACATTTACACAATGGAAGATTACTCAGCCATAAAAAGAATGAAATATTACCATCTGTAACAGCACGGATGGACCTAGAGGGTATTCTGCTAAGTGAAATAAGTCAGTCAGAGAAAGACAGATTACCATATGTGTGGTTTCACTTATGTGTGGTAATCTAAAGAACAAAACAAACAAACAAACAAAAAAAATTAAAACAGACTTATAGATACAGAGAACAGACTGACAATAGCCAGAAAAAAGCGATGGGATTAAGAAGTACAAATTAGCAGTTAAAAAATAGTCATAGGGATGTAAAGTATAGTATAGGAAATATAGTCAATAATATTGTAATAACTATGTATGGTGCCAGGTGGGTACTCGAAATATCAGGAGGAACACTTTGTAAGGTTATATGATTGTCTAACCATTGTGTTGTACACCTGAAAGTAATACAAAATAATTTGAATGTCAATAGTAATTAAAAAAATGCTTCTGTTACATCTTTTCAAGTCTACTTTCCTAATCTCAAATAATAAGAAAATAGAATTGTTTCTTTTATGGGCCTGATGAGTAGTTCCATCTGCCTGTCCTTATAAGGGGAAAAACTTCTAACTTCATCAATCACACCTGGGCAAGACTGCATCACTGAACTCAGACTCTTTCCTGGGTGATCCAAAGCACAGCCATTAGGTTGGGGAAAGCAGGAGGAGAGTGGGAGAGGGGAGGAGGGGTCAATGGGGAAAAAAGGGACACATCTGTAATACTTTCCACAATAAAAAATAGTGGCAAACAAAGCAGATGGTCCACACAGAAAAAAAAATGTATTAAGGAATGTGGCATGAGGTATAGGACTGTTTTTTACTGGTAGTTACTTAAGATGCTGCAGAGGATTAACAAGCACAGGAAAGTCTGATGATATGAAATCCCGCCAAGTTACTCTCAGATTCTGGATGTCAGTTTTGGGTGTACTAAAACACTTTCTTGCTCTCACCTGTCTTCTCTGGGGTTGGCTCACAAGCATGGGGCCTCCTTCTTTCAATAGCATGTCACCTAGATTCTTTACTTCTCCTTTCCTATTGTTAGAGGTATCCTTTTTTGTTTGTTTGTACATATTCTCTCAATCCTTGACATGGATTTATTAAAGTACACCATAAAGGAGGTGATTATTAGGTAAACTGAGAACTCTAAGAAGTCAGCTTGGCTTTGAGATGAAAAAGTCTTCACAACAGTGTGATTTATGAGACTATTTCATCCAAACTGCTACTAACAGTAAAAATGAGTTTTGCCTTCCTTTGTTTCTTTTTTAGGGTTTAAAAAAATCTTTACTGTTGTAGGATTACAAATGTCACCTATTCCCCCCCGCCCATTGACCTCCTCCTCTCTTCTCCCACCCTCTCCTGCTTTCCCCAAATTATTGTCTGTGTCCAGTAGTTGTACATATATGCAAATAAGTTCTTTAGTTTATCTCTTCTTAACCCCCTAATCCCCCTTATTTTTGAGGTTTGTCCGTCTGTTTCCTACGTATATGTCTCTGGATCTATTTTGATTAACAGCTTATTTTGTTCCTGATATTCCATAAATAAGTGAGATCAAGTGGTAGTTGTCTTTTTCTGAGTGGCTTATTTTGCTCAGCTTAATACTCTCTAGGTCCTTCCATGTCTTCTCAATGAGTAAGATTTTTTTTTTTTTAAAGCTGAATAGTATTCCATTGTGTAAATGTGCCACACCTTTTTTATCCACTCATCTACTGATGGACACTTGGGCTGTTTCCAGATCTTAGCTATTGTAAATAGTGTTGCTATGAACATAGGGGTACATATATTCTTTCTGATTTGTGTTTCAGGCTTCTTATATATACTCCTAGAAGTGAAATCACTGAGTCAAATGGCAATTCCAATTTTAATTTCTTGAGGAAACACCATTATTGTTTTCCATAGTGGCTGCCAGTCTGCATTCCCACCAGCAGTGTACTAGAGTATCCTTTTCTCCACATACACGCCAGCACTTGTTGTTTGAAGATTTGTGGATGGCAGCGATTCTAGAATGTGTGAGGTGATATCTCATAGTCATTTAAATTTGCATTTCTCTAATGATTGGTGGTGTTGAGCATTTTTACATATGTCTCTTGGCCATTTGTATGCTCTTTTTAAAAATTTTTATTAATTTACTTTTGTTACAGATGTTTCTCCTTTTCCCCCCATTGACACCCTCCTCCCCCTCCCTCCCTGCCCTGTCCCCAGTTGTTGTCCATCTCCATTGGTCATGAGTACATGCGTACAAGTTCTGTGGTTCATCGCACCCCTCCCCCACCCCCTCTTCTGGCAATTATCAGTCTATACCCTACTTCCACGTCTCTGGGACTACCCTGTTCCTCAGACTGTTATGTTCATTGTATTCCAGAAGTAAATGAGATCATATGATATAAGTCTTTCTCTGATTGGCTTGTTTTGCTTAGAATAATAGTTTCCAGGTCCTCCAAAGTCGTCTCAAAGGATAAGAGATCTTTCTTTCTTACAGCTGCATAGTACTCCATTGTGTATATGTACCATGGCTTTTTTATCCATTCGTTTACTGATGGGCACTTGGGCTGTTTCCAGATCTTAGCTATTGTAAATAGCGCTGCTATGAACATGGGGTACATATATTCTTTCTGATTGGTGTTTCAGGCTTCTTAGGGTATATTATTAGGAGTGGGATCACTGGATCAAATGGTAATTCAATTTTTAATTTTCTGAGGTAACACCATAGTGTTTTCCATAGTGGCTGCACCAGTCTGCATTCCTACCAGCAGTATACTAGAGTCCCCTTTACTCCACACCCTCGCCAACACTTGTTGTTTGATGCTTTGTTGATGGCGGCTATTCTGACAGGTGTGAGGTGATGCCTCATTGTTGTTTTAATTTGCATTTCTCTGATGATTAGTGATGGTGAGCATTTCTTCATATGTCCTTGGCCACTTGTATGTCCTGTTTGGAGAGGTGTCTATTTAGTTCCTCTGCCCATATTTAATTGGATTCTTTGTCTTCCATTTGTTGAGATGTATGACCACTCTATATATTTTTGAAATTAATCCCTTATCTGATATATCATTGGCAATTATGCTCTCCCATACAGTGGGTTGCCTTTCCATTTTGGTGGTTGATTCTTTTATGTGCAGAAGCTTTTGAGTTTGATGTAGTCCCATGTGTTCATTTTTTCCTTTGTTTCTGTTGCCTTAGGTGATATATCAGTGAAAATTCTGCTGCGTATGATGTCTGAAATTTTGTTGCCTACATTTTCTTCTAGGGTTTTTTTGGATTCATGAGTCACATTTAAGTCTTTTATCCATTTTGAGTTTATTCTTGTGTATGGGGTAAGGTGATCGTCTAGTTTCATTTTTTTGCATGTAGCTGTCCAATTTTCCCAACACCAATATTGAAGAGACTGTCTTTACTCCATTGTATACTCTTGCCACCTTTGTCGAATATTAATTGAGCATAATGTTTTGGGTCAATTTCTGGGTTCTCTGTTCTATTCCATTGATCTATGTGCCTGTTCTTGTGCCAGTACCAGGCTGTTTTGATTACAGTAGCTTTGTAGTATAACTTGATGTCCGGTATTGTGATCCCGCCTACTTTGTTCTTTTTCAAGATTGCTGTAGCTATTCAGGGTCTTTTTGGTTCCATATGAACTTCTGAAGCATTTGTATAGTTCTGTGAAATATGTCACTGGTATTTTGATGGGGATTGCGTTAAATCTGTAGATTGCTTTGGGTAATATGGACATTTTAGTGATGTTAATTCTTCCAATCCATGAACAAGGTATGTGCTTCCACTTTTTTATATCTTCCTCTATTTCTTTTTTCAATGTCCTGTAGTTTTCTGCAAATAGGTCCTTTACTTCTTTGGTTAAGGTTATTCCTAGGTATCTTAATTTTTTTGCTGCGATTGTAAATGGGATTGTTTTTTTAGTTTCTCTTTCTGTGAGTTCATCATTGGTATATAAGAATGCCATCGATTTCTTGACGTTAATTTTGTATCCTGCTACTTTGCCAAATTCATTTATTAAGGCTGGTAGATTTTTAGTGGAGTCTTTAGGGTTTTCTATGTATAATATCATGTCATCTGAGAATAATGACAGCTTCACTTCCTCCTTTCCAATTTGGATCCCTTTTATTTTTTCTTCATGTCTGATTGCTGTGGCTAAGACTTCCATTACTATGTTAAATAAGAGTGGTGAAAGTGGGCATCCTTGTCTTGTTCCTGTTCTTAAGGGAAATGCTTTTAGTTTTTGTCCATTGAGTATGATGTTGGCTGTAGGTCTTTCATATATGGCCTTTATAATGTTGAGATATGATCCCTCTATTCCCAAATTGCTGAGTGTTTTTATCAGAAATGGGTGCTGGATTTTGTCAAATGCTTTTTCAGCATCTATTGATATGATCATGTGGTTTTTATCTTTCATTTTGTTTATGTGATGTACCACATTTATTGATTTGTGAATAATGTACCAGCCTTGCATCCCTGGGATGAATCCCACTTGGTCATGGTGAATAACTTTTTTGATGTATTGCTGGACCCGATTTACTAGTATTTTGTTAAGGATATTGGCATCTGTGCTCATCAGGGATATTGGCCTGTAGTTTTCTTTCTTTGTAGTGTCTTTTTCTGGTTTTGGAATTAGAATTATGCTGGCCTCATAAAACGAGTTTGGAAGTCTTCCTTCTTCTTGAATTTTTTGGAATGGTTTGAGGAGAGTGGGTGTTAGTTCTTCTTTGAATGTTTGGTAAAACTCCCCTGTAAAGCTGTCAGGGCCTGGGCTTTTGTTTGCTGGGAGGTTCTTGATTACCAATTACCTTTGTTGTTATTGGCCTGTTCAAGTTTTCTATCTCTTCCCAGTTTAGTTCTGGGAGACTATGTGTTTCTAGAAATGTGTCCATTTTGCTTAGATTGTCGAATTTGTTGCCATATAAATGTTTACAGTATTTGTTAACGGTCCTTTGTATTTCTGTGGTGTCAGTTGTTACTTCTCCTCTTTCATTTCTGATTTTGTGTATTTGGGTTCTCTCTCTTTGTTTCTTGGTGAGTCTAGCTAAGGGTCCATCAATCTTGTTTATCTTTTCAAAAAACCAGCTCTTTGTTTCATTGATCCTTTGAATTGTTTTTTTGGTCTCCATGTTGTTTATTTCTTCTCTGATCTTTACTATTTCCTTCCTTGTACTAGTTGTAGGGTTTTTTTTTTTGTTTGCTTTCTAGTTCTTTAAGTTGTGAGGTTAGGTAGTCAATTAGAAACTTTTCTTGTTTCTTGAGGTAGGCCTGTAGTGCTATGAACTTCCCTCTCAGAACTGCTTTTGCTGCATCCCACAGATTTTGTATTGTTGTGTGTTCATTTTCATTCGTTTCCAGAAAGTTTTTAATTTCTTCCTTGATCTCCTCGGTAACCCATTCATTGTTTAATAACATGCTATTTAGCCTCCATGTATTCAAATGTCTTTGCATGTTCTTGTTGCAATTGATTTCTAGTTTCATGCCATTGTGATCTGAGAAGATGCTTGATATGATTTCAATCTTCTTGAACTTGTAGAGACTTAGTTTTTGTCCAATCATATGATCTATCTTTGAGAATGTTTCATGTGCACTTGAGAAGAATGTGAATTCTGCAGTTTTGGGGTGTAATTCTCTGTATATATCTATTAAATCCATTTGATCCAATTCCTCATTTAGAATTTCTGTTTCCTTGTTAATTTTTTGTCTAGATGATCTATCCAGTGATGTCAGTGGGGTGTTAAAGTCTCCGACTATGATTGTATTGCTGTTGATTTCTTTTTTTATGTCCTCCAGAAGACTTTTAATATATTTTGGTGCTCTAATATTGGGTGCATATATGTTTACCAAGGTTATATCTTCCTGTTGGATAGACCCTTTCAATATTATGTAGTGACCTTCTTTGTCTCTAGTTATAGTCTTCAATTTGAAATCTAACTTATCAGATATGAGTATTGCTACCCCAGCTTTTTTTTTTTCCTTTCTGTTTGCTTGGAAGATTTTTTTTCCATCTCCTTACTTTCAACCTATGTGAGTCTTTTGTTGTGAGGTGGGTCTCTTGTAAACATCATATATGTGAATCATGGTTTCTTATCCAGTCAGCTACTCTGTGTCTTTTTATCGGAGCATTCAATCCATTTACATTTAAGGTGATTATTGATATGTACTTATTTATTGCCATTTTTGTTTAGTGTGGTTAAATTTTTCTTCCTATTTCTTCTACTAATTACAGCAGTCCTTTTAACATTTCTTGCAGTGCTGTTTTTTTTCTAATATATTCCTTCAGCTTTTTTTTTTGGTCTGGGAAGCTCTTTATTTGACTTTCTATTGTGATTGATAGCATTTCTGGGTAGAGTAGTCTTGGATTCATATCCCTGTTTTTCATGACCTTGATTACTTCGTGCCATTCCCTTCTGGCCTGTAGTGTTTCTGTTGAGAAGTGAGCTGATAGCCTTATGGGGGTTCCTTTGTAGGTAACCTGTTGCTTATTTCTTGCTGCCTTTAGGATTCTCTCTTTGTTTTTAATTTTTGGCATTTTAATTATTGTGTCTTGGTGTGGGCCTGTTTGGGTTCTTCTTACTTGGGGCTCTCTGTTCTTCTTGAACTTGAATGCCTTCTTTCTTCACCAGCTTAGGAAAGTTTTCTGTCACTATTTCTTCAAATATATTCTCTAACCCTTGCTTATTTTCTTCTTCCATTACTCCTATGATGTGAATGTTATTATGTTTCCAGTTGTCCCACAGTTCTCTTAAGCTGTATTTCTGTTTTTTTCATTGTTTTTTCCTTTTGGTTTTCCGATTGATTGATTTTTTTCTACTCTGTCTTCTAATTCACTGATCCAGTCCTCTGCTTCCTCTACTCTGCTGGTCAATCCTTCCAATGTGTTCTTTATTTCTGCTATGTCATTCTTCATTTCCACTTGGTTGGTTTTCAGTGTTTCTATATCTTTACTCATGGTGTTGATGTCCTTACTCATGCTGTTTAATTTCCTCAAGATCGTGGCTCTGAACTCTACCTCTGATAATTTGCTTAACTGCATTTCATTTATCTCATCCTGGGTAGAGTTCTCTTGTTCTTTCATTTGGGATCTGTTTCTTTGTTTCACCATTTTGGCTATCTCAGTGGGTTTTGGAGCCTGCCGAATTTTCCCTGTGGGTGTTGGTGTTCTGCTATTTGTGGCTTTCTCTACTGGGTTTGGATGAGCATGGTGGGCCCTCCTTAAACACCACTGTCAAGTCTCACTTTCCTGGGTAGATTTGCAAGCTCAGGAAAGGTTCAGTTATGCTCTAGCCTTTTGCCTGGGAGCTATTAGCCTCAGTTACTTGAAAAGCCTTAGGATCTCAGTTGAATGAGAAACTCCCTCAGGTGTTTATAGTGTAAGAGGATTTCCCAAGTGTGGGGCCAATGCTGGTTGTTAATGAGCCTCAATTTACATTTCTTTGCCTCACCTGGGAATCCCCGAGGGAGGGGCTGCCACAGCTCTGGGAAGGAGCAAACTTGGCCGCAGTTCTGCGTAGCCAGGAAGGAACAAGTTGGCCGCTCGTCTTTTGTTGCTGTGGCTCAGCACAAACTCTGAGCGCCCTCCAAATCCCAGGTGTACCCACAGAGTTCCAGTCCAGTCTGCCCTACCTCTTCTGGAGCCCCAGGTGATTGGCTGTAGCTATTTAGTGCTCTGTGTTGGCCCTCTGCACTGTGGAGCAGCTTGGGGTCTTAACCCTGTGGGCGGGCACTGCTGCTGCTCACAACTAAGGCCGCTGCTGTCCATGGGTTCCAAGCCCACCACCCTCACACACCTCTGCAGATCCTACCAGGCTCATTCAGTGTCCCTGGTTGTATGATCCTCTCTCACTGCTTTTCTGTTGCTTTTCCCCAACGATTTGTCTTTATTTTAGTTGTAATTCCTGTTTGGTCCTGGGAGATCGTCTGTGTAGCTTCCACTCACTCCACCACCATTTCCCCCTCCCTTGAGACTGTGTGTTTTTAGAAATTTGTTTATTTTGCCTATATTGTCCAATTTGTTGGCATATAATTGTTCATAGTATGTTTCAATGATCCTTTGCATTTCTTTCTTCTCCCAGAAAAGACCATGGGTCTTCCAAAATGGTGGGACATCCCGGCCACACAGGGAGAAATGCCCTGAAGAGCCACTTACTGTGGTAGCTGGCTGCTTTCTGTCCACAGCACAGAAACCTTCTGCTCCAAGTTATGCACTGCATGAGTTTGGTCATCCACATTTACGTCCACTCACACTCTCTCTCACACTCGCTCACTCTCTCACACACTCACGCTTTCTCCGGCCCTGCCCACCGCCATCTTTTTTTCAAGGTATCTTTGTTTCTTGATGATTGTGGTTCATCAATCTTGTTTATCTTTTCAAAGAACCTTCTTTTGGTTTCATTGACCTTTGCTATTTTTTGTTTGTTTTTCTATGTCATTTATTTCTGCTCTGATCGTTATTATTTCCTTCCTTTTATTTAATCATGGCTTTTCTTTTCACCGTGTCTCCTAGATTTTGGGTGGTTGTGTATTCATTTTCTTTTGTTGCCAGGTAATTTTTGACTTCTTCCTGGATCTCATTGGTAATCCATTCATTGTTTAACAACATGCTACTTCGCCTCCAGGTGTTTGAACATTTTTGAGTTTTTTAAAAATTTTTATTATGGTTGATATTTAGTTTTATGCTGTTGTGGTCAGAAAAGATACTCAATAAATGTTTTAAATTTATTGAGACTTCTCTTGTGTTTGAACATATGGTCTATCTATGTGAAAGTTCCACGTGCACTTTAGAACAGTGTATATTCTACTGATTTGGAATGAAATGTTCTGTAGACATCAATTAAATCCATTGGATCTATATTGTTGATGTTCTCACTAAGTTCCTTTGAGGTCTCCTTAAGTTCCTTGAAGGTCTCACTAAGTCCCTTGAATGTCTCATCAAGTTCCTTGTGCAACCTTATAACCTGTGTTTTGAACTCTGCATCTGATTGACTGTTTATCTCCATTTTGTTTAGTTCTTTTCCTGGAGTTTTTTTCTTTTCTTTCACTTGGAACATGTTTCTTTGTCTCCTCATTTTGGCTGCTTTCCTGTGATTGTTTCTATGTATTAGGTAGAGTTGCTATGTCTCCTAGGCTTTGTAGGGTGGCCTATTGTTATAGGTGTCCTGTAGGATCCAGTGGCACAGTCTCCCTGACCACCCCAGCTGAGCCCTCAAGGTGCACTCCTAGTGAAGGATGCACTAACTGAAATAAAGAATAATTTACAGGGAATCAGTATTAGAGTAGGTAAAGCCAAGAAGCAAACCACTGATTTGAAATATAAGGAAGCAGAAAAGACCCAATCAGAACAGCAAAAAGAAAAAAGAATCCAAGAAAATGAAGATAATGTAAGGAGCCTCTGGGAGAACTTCAAGCATGCCAACATTTGCATCAAAGGGGTGTCAGAAGGAGAAGAGAGAAAGCAAGAATTTGAAAACCTATTTGAAAAAATAATGACAGAAAACTTCCCTAACTTGGTGAAGGAAACAGACGTACAAGTCCAGGAAGTACAGAGAGTCCAAAACAGGTTGAACTCAAAGAGGTCCACACCAAGACACATCATCATCAAAACGCCAAAGGTTGAGGACAAAGAGAGATCTTAAAAGCAGCAAGGGAAAAGCAGTTTGTTACCTACAAAGGAGCTCCCAGAAGACTGTCAGCTTATTTCTCAAAAGAAACTTTGCAGTCCAGAAAGGAGTGGCAAGAGATATTCAAGGTGATGAAAAGCAATGACCTACAACCAAGATTACTCTCTCTTGCAAAGCTATCATTTAGAATCGATGGACATATCAAGAGTTTCCCAGACAAGAAAAAGCTAAAGGAATTCATCACCACCAAACCAGTATTATATGAAAGGTTGAAGGGTCTTCTTGAAGGGTCAAATATGACAATAAAACGGCAATTAATACATATCTATCAACAATTGAATCTACAAACAAAATGAACAAGCAGAACAGAAACAGACTCATAGATACAGAGACTTTTGTTGCTTGCCAGATGGGTGGGGATTGGGGGGATGGGTGAAAAAGATGAAGTAATTAAGAAGTACAAATTTGTTGTTAGACTGATGAACCTCAAAGAAAAGGGAGGAGGGAGGGCTGGATGAGATAAACCAAAGAACTTCTATGCATATATGCAGAAGCAATGGACACCAACAACAGTGTAAAGAAGGCAGGAGGGGGGCGGGATTGAGGAGGAGGGGTTAATCGGGGTAAAAAGGGAAGAACATCTGTAATACATTCAACAATAAAGATGAGTTAAGAAAATAAATCCATTGGATCTAGTGTGTTGTTTTATGTCACTGTTTCCTTGTTGATATTTGGGCTGGAAGATCAATCCATTGTTGAGATGGCGTGTTAACGTCCCCTACTATAACTGTATTGTTGTTGATCTCTCTCTTAATGCCCACCAAATTGTTTTTTTATACATTTAAGTGCTCTTATATTGGGTGAATATATGTTTATAAGTGTTATATCCTCATGGTGAATCAATCTTTTTATTATTATATAGTGACCTTCTTTGTCTCCTGTTATGGCCTTTGTTTTTAGGTCCGTGTTTTAATCCAATCAGTTATCCTATGTCTTTTTAAAAAATATATATATTTATTGATTTTTTTTTTTTTTTAGAGAGAAAGAAAGGGATAGAGAGATAGAAACATTGATGTGAGAGAGAAGCACTGATCGACTGCCTTTGGTTGCCTCCTGCATGCTCTCGACTGCGGATCAAGCCTGCAACCCAGGCATGTGCCCTGACCAGGAACTGAATCAGGACCTCTCAGTCCATGGGATGACACTCAATCCACTGAGCCACATTGGCCAGGCTCCCCTATGTATTTTGATTGGAGCATTTAATCCATTTGCAGTTAATGTTATTATTGATAGGTACTTATTTATTGCCATTCTTTCTTTATGCTTATGTTTCTCTCTCTCTATTGTCTCTTATTCTTAAAGCATTCACTTTAGCATTTCTTGCAATGCTGATTTGGTGTTAATGAACTTCTTTAGGCTTCTTTTTTTGGAAACTCATTATTTTGCATTAATTTTAAACAATAGCTTTGCTGGATGCAACAGTCTTGGTTACAGGTTCTTGCTTTTCCTTACTTTGAATACTTCATGCCAATCTCTCTGGTCTGAAGTGTTTCTGTTGACAGCTGTATGGAAACTCCCTGTAGGTATCTGACTGTTTCTCTCTTGCTGCCTTTAAGATTCTCTTTGTGTTTGATCTTGGCCATTTTAATTATGATGTGTCTTGGTGTGGGTCTCTTTGTGTTTATCTTGTTTGGGACTGTCTGTGCTTCCTGAACTTGTGTGATGTGTTTCTTCACCAGGTTAGGGAAGTTTTCTGTCGTTATTTCTTCAAACAGGTAGTCTGTCCCTTGCTCACTTTCTTCTCCTCCTGGTACCCCAATGATGTGGATGTTGTTATATTTCATATCGTCCCAAAGTTCCTTAAATATCCTCCTGTTTTTAATTATTTTGTCTTTTTTTATGTTCTGATTGAGAGATATTTTCTATTTTGTCTTCTAATTCACAGATTCAATATTATTCTGCCTTGTCCAGTTGACTGGCAATTTCGTCCAGTGTATTCTGTATTTCAGATACAGCATTCTTCATTTCTGCATTATTATTTTTCATGGTTTCTATATCCTTCTTCATGCCATTGTTGTTCTCACTAATTTCCTTAAGCATCCTTATAACCATTGGTTTGAATTCTCTAGCTGATAAATTGCTTGCTGCCATTTTATTTAGCTCTTTTTCTGGAGTTTCCTCCTGTTCTTTCATTTGGGGCCTGTTTCTTTGTCTCATTTTGGCTGTATCTTTGTGTTTATTTCTATGTTTTAGATAGGAGTACTATGACTTCCGGTCTTGGTAGGGTGACCTTCGGTTTTAGGTGTAATGTGGCTCCCAGTGGTGCAGTATTCATTGATCTCCTAAGCTGGGTGCTCTAGGAATGTCTCTCGTGTGGGTTGTTTGGGTCCTCCTGTTGTAACTGGGTCCTGATTGCTGGTGGCCCCTCATGTTTGGGATTGACCCTCAGGCTGGTTGATTATGAAACTCAATCCTGACCATGGCATGCAAACTGCTGTGCAGGTGCAGTCTTGGGATGTCTTGATGGGCTCAGTGGCACAATTGTTAACCTTTTAGTCTGGGTGTCTATAGAGTTAAACCTTTATCACCCTGTATGAGACACTAGACACTATGCAGTGGCTTCCCCTGCCCAAGGTGGGGTTATTCCCAGCAGGGTCTGGAGTCTACTGGGATCTACCTTTGGATATGTTGTTTGTTTGTGTAGTTGGGCCAAGCATGGTGTGGTCTATGGCCCACCACTCATTGTGTTGGTTCTGAATCCTTTTGGGTGGGTTTCAGATGCAGGTTGCTGTCAGATGTGTGTCATTGGCTTTGGGCTGCTGGTGTAATTACTACTCTGTTCACTATTTGTGTCTGTGCTTGCTAGACCTGTGCATTTATTAGAGGAACCAATGTGTGTAAATGCATAGGCTTATTTTAGCTTAGAGCTGGGAAAGATCTGTGGTTGGACTGAGGATCCCTGAGGTCTGCCTCCAACTGTCAGCTACTCTACCTGCCCCCTGACATTGTCACAACATCATTAAAAAAACCCATTGAAGTTTAAAATGCAAAGAGTAACCTTAATGTGTGCAAATAGACATTCTTTAGGAGGTCAAGGGAGTACCTGGATGGAATGAGTAATGTGAAACAACAATCTAATTGTACTACAGTTGTATGAAAGAGCCTCACTGCAAGGGTTGGGGAAAAAACTTTTCTGAATTAAATAATATTGGAAATGAGTAGTCTGTAAAATTATAGGTAAAAGAACCATACACAATTATTGGACTTTAGTTGATAAAGTTGTATTCTGCTGTGATATGGGTTAACTATTCTGGTATATGCATACTGGAAAGAAACAATTAAGAAAGTGAATGACAGATGGGAAACCAGGATTCCTGCTGTTGCAGATAAGCAAGGGGAGGAGGCCAGAATAACCCATGCTATAAAAGATGAGTTGGAGACATATATACACAGGTATATACATAGGTATATAATCATACATATATTTTCTTGCTTGTGATCTGAGATGTCTTAAAGACTCCAGTATAAACAACCACATCTAGATTCCAAATCTTGTTTTCTAATACTAGAAAGTAAGGAAGTACTCAAAAACCCTACCATGATAGGAATATATCAAAGGGACACAGGAGTCATCTTAAAAAAACAAAACAGAAACTTTGCAGGCCCACAGCAGGACCAATTTGAGCAACCAGATAAACAAACTGGTACGATATTATAACAGAAAATATAAAAAAAATATATATGAATCCATACTGATAGAAACAAGTGATAGGTAGTAAACCAATCAATCAATATTAAATAAATAGAGACAAGTGTCCCAGGCAAAGAAATTCAATAATTTATAAAAATGTTTATTTCTTAAGGAGGTGGAACATATTGCCCCTTCCAGAAGAATGACTTGCACATAGTTAAGTTTCTTACAAAGACTACAGTTTGAGAGGGGGAAAAAGAGTAACTTTATTTATTATTATTTTTTTTATTAATTTATTTTTGTTACAGATATTTCTCCTTTTTCCCCATTGACACCTTCCTCCCCATCCCCCCACCCTGTCCCCAGCTTTGTTGTCCATGTCCATCACTTATACATACATGTGCATAAGTTCTGTGGTTTATCTCTTCCCTCCCACCCCACCCCCTCTTCTGAGGGGTGTCAGTTTATACCCTACTTCCACATCTCTGGGTCTACCCTGTTCCTCAGACTGTTATGTTCATTATATTCCACAAATAAGTGAGATCATGTGATATTTGTTTTTCTCTGCTTGGCTTGTTTCGCTTAAGATAATACACTCGAGGTCCCTCCATGTCGTCTCAAGGATACGAGATCTTTCTTTCTTACAGCTGCAAAGTACTCCATTGTGTATATGTACCACAGCTTTTTTATCCATTCATCCACTGATGGACACTTGGGCTGTTTCCAGATCTTAGCTGTTGTAAATAGTGCTGCTATGAACATGGGGGTACATGTATTTTTTCTGATTGGTGTTTCAGGCTTCATAGGGTATATTCCTAGAAGTGGGATCACTGGGTCAAATGGTAATTCAATTTTTAATTTTTTGAGGTAACACCATAGTGTTTTTCACAGTGGCTGCACCAGTCTGCATTCCCACCAGCAGTGTACTAGAGTCCCCTTTTCTCCACACCCTCGCCAACACTTGTTGTTTGATGATTTGTTGATGGCGGCCATTCTGACAGGTGTGAGGTGATACCTCATTGTTGTTTTAATTTGCATCTCTCTGATGATTAATGATGTTGAGCATTTCTTCATCTGTCTCTTAGCCATTTGTATGTCCTTTTTGGAGAGGTGTCTATTTAGTTCCTCTGCCCATTTTTTAATTGGGTTCTTTGTCTTCCTTTTGTTGAGTTGTATGAGCACTCTGTATATTTTGGAAATTAACGCCTTATCTGATGTATCATTGGCAATTATGCTCTCCCATAGAGTGGGTTCCCTATCTGTTTTGATGGTTGTTTCTTTTGCTGTGCAGAAGCTTTTGAGTTTGATGTAGTCCCATGGGTTCATTTTTCCCTTTGTTTCTGTTGCCTTAGGTGATGTACCAGTGAATATTCTACTGCGTATGATGTCTGAAATTTTGTTGCCTACATTTTCTTCTAGGATTTTTATGGATTCACGAGTCACATTTAAGTCTTTTACCCATTTTGAGTTTATTCTTGTGTATGGTGTAAGATGATGGTCTAGTTTCATTTTTTTGCTTGTTGGTATCCAATTTTCCCAACACCATTTATTAAAGAGGCTATCTTACTCCATTGTATGCTCTTGCCACCTTTGTCAAATATTAATTGAGCATAATGTCTTGGGTCAATTTCTGGTTTCTCTGTTCTGTTCCACTGTTCTATATGCCTGTTCTTGTGCCAGTACAAGGCTGTTTTGATTACAGTGGCTTTGTAGTATAAGCTGATATCCGGTATTGATCCCACCTACTTTATCTTTCTTTTTCAAGATTGCTGTGGCTATTCGGGGTCTTTTTTGGTTCCATATGAACTTTTGAAATATTTGTTCTAGTTCTGTGAAATATGTCGCTGGTATTTTGACGGGGATTGCATTGAATCTATAGATTGCTTGGGTAATATGGACATTTTAATGATGTTAATTCTTCCAATCCATGAACAAGGTATGAGCTTCCACTTTTTTATATCTTCCTCTATTTCTTTTTTCAATGTCCTGTAGTTTTCTGCAAATAGGTCCTTTACTTCTTTGGTTAAGTTTATTCCTAGGTATCTTAATTTTTTTGCCGCGATGGTAAATGGTATTTTTTTTTAGTTTCTCTTTCTGTGAGTTCGTCATTGGTGTATAAGAATGCCATTGATTTCTTGACGTTAATTTTGTATCCTGCTACTTTGCCAAATTCATTTATTAAGTCTAGTAGATTTTTGATGGAGTCTTTAGGGTTTTCTATATATAATATCATATCGTCTGCGAATAATGACAGTTTCACTTCTTCCTTTCCAATTTGGATTCCTTTTATTTTTTCTTCACGTCTGATTGCTGTGGCTAAGACTTCCAGTACTATGTTAAATAAGAGTGGCGAAAGTGGGCATCCCTGTCCTGTTCCTGTTCTTAAGGGAAATGTTTTTAGTTTTTGCCCATTGAGTATGATGTTGGCTGTAGGTCTTTCATATATGGCCTTTATTATATCAAGGTATTATACCTCTACTCCCAAATTGCTGAGCGTTTTTATCAGAAATGGGTGCTGGATTTTGTCGAATGCTTTTTTCAGAATCTATTGATATGATCATGTGGTTTTTATCTTTCATTTTGTTTATGTGGTATATCACATTTATTGATTTGCGAATGTTGAACCAGCCTTGCATCCCTGGGATGAATCCCACTTGGTCATGGTGAATAATTTTTTGATGTATTGCTGGATCCGATTTGCTAGTATTTTGTTTAGGATTTTGGCATCTACGTTCATCAGGGATATTGGCCTGTAGTTTTCTTTCTTTGTAGTGTCTTTTAGTGGTTTTGGAATTAGGATTATGCTGGCCTCATAAAACGAGTTTGGAAGTCTTCCTTCTTCTTGAATTTTTTGAAATAGTTTGAGGAGAATGGGTGTTAATTCTTCTTTGAATGTTTGGTAAAACTCCCCCGTGAAGCCATCCGGGCCTGGGCTTTTGTTTGCTGGGAGAGTCTTGATTACATCTTCAATTTCCTCAGCTGTTATTGGTCTGTTCAAGTTTTTTATCTCTTCCCGGTCCAGTTTTGGGAGACTATGTGTTTCTAGAAATTTGTCCATTTCACTTATATTGTCGAATTTGTTGCCATATAAATGTTCATAGTATTTGCTAATGATCCTTTGTATTTCTGTGGTGTCAGTTGTTACTTCTCCTCTTTCATTTCTGATTTTGTGTATTTGGGTTCTCTCTCTTTTTTTCTTGGTGAGTCTAGCTAAGGGTCCATCAATCTTGTTTATCTTTTCAAAAAACCAGCTCTTTGTTTCATTGATCCTTTGAATTGTTTCTCTGGTCTCTATGTCGTTTATTTCTGCTCTGATCTTTACTATTTCCTTCCTTCTATTTGCTCTGGGGTTTTCTTTTTGTTTGCTTTCTAGTTCTTTAAGTTGTGACGTTAGATAGCCTATTAGAAATTTTTGTTGTTTCTTGAGGTAGGCCTGTAGTGCTATGAACTTCCCTCTCAGAACAGCTTTCGCTGCATCCCATAGATTTTGTGTTGTTGTGTGTTCATTTTCGTTGGTTTCCAGGAAGTTTTTAATTTCTTCCTTGATCTCCTCGGTAACCCATTCATTGTTTAATAACATGCTATTTAGCCTCCATGTATTCAAATGTCGTTGCATGTTCTTTTTGCAATTGATTTCTAGTTTCATGCCATTGTGATCTGAGAAGATGCTTGATATGATTTCAATCTTCTTGAACTTGTAGAGACTTCATTTGTGTCCTAACATGTGGTCTATCTTTGAGAATGTCCCATGTGCACTTGAGAAGAATGTGAATTCTATAGTTTTGGGGTGTAATTCTCTGTAAATATCTATTAAATCCATTTGGTCTAGTGCTTCGTTTAGAGTCTCTGTGTCCTTGTTAATTTTTTGTCTAGAGGATCTATCCAGTGATGTGAGCAGGGTGTTGAAGTCCCCTGTTATGATTGTGTTGCTGTCAATTTCTCCTTTGAAGTCATCCAGCAGATTTTTAATATATTTTGGTGCTCCTATATTGGGTGCGTATATGTTTACCAAGGTTATATCTTCCTGTTGGATAGATCCTTTCAATATTATGTATTGATCTTCTTTGTCTCTAGTAATGGCTTTTGTTTTGAAATCTATTTTATCAGATATGAGTATTGCTACCCCAGCTTTTTTTTCCTTTCCATTTGCTCGGAAGATTTTTTTCCATCCCTTCACTTTCAGCCTATGTGGGTCTTTTGTTGTGAGGTGGGTCTCTTGTAAACAGCATATATATGGGTTATGCTTTCTTATCCAATCCGCTACTCTGTGTCTTTTTATCGGAGCATTCAATCCATTTACATTTATGGTGATTATTGATATGTACTTATTTATTGCCATTTTTGTTCAGTGTGGTTCTACTTTCCTTCCTATTTCTTCTACTAATTACAGCAGTCCTTTTAACATTTCTTGCAGTGCTGGTTTGGTGCTAATGTATTACCTTAGCCTTTTTTTGTCTGGGAAGCTCTTTATTTGACCTTCTATTTTGAATGACAGCCTTGCTGGGTAGAGTAGTCTTGGATTCAGATTCTTGTTTTTCAGGACCTTGATTACTTCATGCCATTCCCTTCTGGCCTGTAGTGTTTCTGTTGAGAAGTCAGCTGATAGCCTGATGGGGGTTCCTTTGTAGGTAACCTGTTGCTTTTCTCTTGCTGCCTTGATTATTCTCTCTTTGTTTTCAATTTTTGGCATTTTAATTACTATGTGTCTTGATGTGGGCCTCTTTGGGTTCTTCTTACTTGGGACTCTCTGTGCTTCTTGAACTTGAATACCTTCTTTCTTCACCAAATTAGGGAAGTTTTCTGTCATTATTTCTTCAAATATATTCTCTAACCCTTGCTCATTTTCTTCTTCTTCAGGGACTCCAATGATGCGAATATTATTACGTTTCCAGTTGTCCCACAATTCTCTTAAGCTGTCTTTCTGTTTTTTCATTGTTTTTTCCTTTTGGTTTTCTGATTGTTTGATTTTTTCTACCCTGTCTTCTAATTCACTGATCCGGTCCTCAGCTTCCTCTACTCTGCTGTTTAGTCCTTCCAATGTGTTCTTCATTTCTGCTATGTCATTCTTCATTTCTTCTTGCTGCTTCTTCATTTCTTCTTGCTGCTTCTTCATTTCCACTTGGTTGGTTTTCAGTGTTTCTATGTCTTTGCTCATGGTGTGGATGTCTTTACTCAAGGTGTTGATGTCCTTACTCATGCTGTTGAGTTTCCTCAAGATCATGGCTCTGAATTCTAGCTCTGTTAACTTGCTTAGTTCCGTTTCATTTATCTCATCTTCGGTAGAGGTCTCTTGTTCTTTCATTTGGGCTCTGTTTCTTTGTTTCCCCATTTTGGCTATCTCAGTGATTTTTGGAGCCTGCCAAAAATCCTGTGGATGTTGGTGTTCTGTTGTTTGTGGCTCCCTCTACTGGGTTTGGATGAGCATGGGAGGACCCATGTTAAACAGCACCCTGGAATCTTACTTTCCAGGGTATATTTGCAAGCCCAGCAAATGTTAAGTTAACCTCTAGCTTTTTGCCTAGAGGCTATTAGTTGTGGTTGCTTGAAGAGCCTTGGGTTTTCAGTTGAATGAAAACCTCCCTCAGGTGTTCAGTGTGAGAGGATTTCCACGGTGTAGGGCAGATGCTAGTAGTTAATGAGCCTCAGTTTGCATTTCAATGGCCCTCTAGGGTGTGAATGGATCTCCGAGGGAGGGGCTGCCACCTCTCCCCAGAGCCCTGGGATGGAGTAAGAGGACCAGGCCACAGTCCTGGGTGGCCGCAACTCAGCAAAAACTCTGAGCGCCCTCCAAATCCCAGGTGTCCCCACACAGTTCCAGTCCAGTCCGCCCTCCCTCTGCCGGAGCCCAGGTGAGTGGCTGCGGCTATTTTAGCGCTCTGTCCAGGCTCTGCGCGGTGGAGCTGGCGCGGGCTTTAGCGCTCTCTGCCCCGGCTCCGCGCGGTGGAGCTGGCGCGAACTTCAGTGCTCTCTGCCCCGTCTCCGCCCGCGGTGGAGCTGGCGCGAGCTTCAGCGCTCTCTGCCCCGGCTCTGCACGGTGTAGCTGGCGTGGGCTTTAGCGCTCTCTGCCCCGCTCTGCGTGGTGGAGCTGGCGCGGGCTTTAGCGCTCTCTGCCGTGGCTCCGCGCGGTGGAGCTGGTGCGGATTTCAGCGCTCTCTGCCCCGTCTCCGCGTGCGGTGGAGCTGGCGCGGGCTTCAGCGTTCTCTGCCCCGTTCTGTGCGGTGGAGCTGGCGCGGACTTCAGCGCTCTCTGCCCCGTCTCCGCGTGGTGGAGCTGGCGCGGGCTTTAACCCCGAGGGCGGGCGCCGCTCCCGGCTAAGGCCGTTGCTGTCCGTGGGCTCCCAGCCCCCCTCTCGCGCCCTCGCAATCCTACCAGGATCCAGTCAGTGTCCCTGGTTGTATCGTCCTCGCAAGCTGCTTTTCTGTTGCTTTTTCCTGACAATTTGTCCTTATTTTAGTTGTAATTCCAGTTTGGTCCTGGGAGATGGTCTGTGTAGCTTCCATTCACTCCGCCGCCATTTCTGAGAGTCCGGTTGTAGGCTCTTTTGACATGCAAATGAAGGTGATGCTGTCCCTGCCTCTAGGAAGCTGGCTCTCCAGATAACCTGGAATCCTTATATCTGGTAAACCTCTCCTGTGGGGGCGCCAAGCTGGGGCCGGGGGCGGGGATGCTCCCCTTCTGGGGACCGGCTCCCGCCTCCTCCTGCCATGGCTCCCGGCTCCTCCGGCGATGGCTCGCGGCTCCTCCCGTGAAGGCTCTGGCTCCTCTGGCGACGGCTCGTGGCTCCTCCGGCGAAAGCTCTGGCTTCTCCAGCGACGGCTCCCAGCTCCTCCGGCGTCTGCTCGGGTTATGCTTTCTTATCCACTCCGCTACTCTGTGTCTTTTTATCGGAGCATTCAATCCATTTACATTTAAGGTGATTATTGATATGTACTTATTTATTGCCATTTTTGTTCAGTGTGGTTCTACTTTCCTTCCTATTTCTTCTACTAATTACAGCAGTCCTTTTAACATTTCTTGCAGTGCTCGTTTGGTGCTATTGTATTCCCTTAGACTTTTTTTGTCTGAGAAGCTCTTTATTTGACCTTCTATTTTGAATGACAGCCTTGCTGGGTAGAGTAGTCTTGGATTCAGATTCTTGTTTTTCAGGACCTTGATTACTTCATGCCATTCCCTTCTGGCCTGTAGTGTTTCTGTTGAGAAGTCAGCTGATAGCCTGATGGGGGTTCCTTTGTAGGTAACCTGTTGCTTTTCTCTTGCTGCCTTGATTATTCTCTCTTTGTCTTTAATTTTTGGCATTTTAATTACTATGTGTCTTCATGTGGGCCTGTTTGGGTTCTTCTTACTTGGGACTCTCTGTGCTTCTTGAACTTGAATACCTTCTTTCTTCACCAAATTAGGGAAGTTTTCTGTCATTATTTCTTCAAATATATTCTCTAACCCTTGCTCATTTTCTTCTTCTTCAGGGACTCCAATGATGCGAATATTATCACGTTTTCAGTTGTCCCACCGTTCTCTTAAGCTGTCTTTCTGTTTTTTCATTGTTTTTCTTTTTGGTTTTCTGATTGGTTGATTTTTTCTACCCTGTCTTCTAATTCACTGATCCGGTCCTCAGCTTCCTCTACTCTGCTGTTTAGTCCTTCCAATGTGTTCTTCATTTCTGCTATGTCATTCTTCATTTCTTCTTGCTGCTTCTTCATTTCTTCTTGCTGCTTCTTCATTTCCAGTTGGTTGGTTTTCAGTGTTTCTATGTCTTTGCTCATGGTGTGGATGTCTTTACTCAAGGTGTTGATGTCCTTACTCATGCTGTTGAGCTTCCTCAAGATCATGGCTCTGAATTCTAGCTCTGTTAAGTTGCTTAACTCCGTTTCATTTATCTCATCTTCGGTAGAGGTCTCTTGTTCTTTCATTTGGGCTCTGTTTCTTTGTTTCCCCATTTTGGCTTTCTCAGTGATTTTTGGAGCCTGCCAAAAATCCTGTGGATGTTGGTGTTCTGTTGTTTGTGGCTCCCTCTACTGGGTTTGTATGAGCATGGGAGGACCCACGTTAAACACCACCCTGGAATCTTACTTTCCAGGGTATATTTGCAAGCCCAGCAAAGGTTAAGTTATCCTCTAACTTTTTGTCTAGAGGCTATTAGTTGTGGTTGCTTGAAGAGCTTTGGGTTTTCAGTTGAATGAAAACCTCCCTGAGGTGTTCAGCGTGAGAGGATTTCCAGGGGGTAGGGCAGATGCTAGTAGTTAATGAGCCTCATTTTGCATTTCAATGGCCCACTAGGGTGTTGCTGGATCTCTGAGGGAGGGGCTGCCGCCTCTCCCCAGAGCCCTGGGATGGAGTAAGATGAGCAGGCCACAGTCCTGCATCGCCACAACTCAGCAAAAGCTCTGAGTGCCCTCCAAATCCTAAGTGTCCCCACACAGTTCCAGTCCAGTCTGCCCTCCCTCTGCCGGAGCCCAGGTGAGTGGCTGTGGCTATTTTAGTGCTCTGCCCCGGCTCTGCGCTGTGGAGCCAGCTCAGGCTTTAACCTCGAGGGCGGGCACTGTTCAAGGCTAAGGCTGCTGCTGCCCGTGGGCTCCCAGCCCCCCTATCGCGCCTCCGCAGTCCTACCAGGATCGAGTCAGTGTCCCTGGTTGTATCGTCCTCGCAAGCTGCTTTTCTGTTGCTTTTCCTGACGATTTGTCTTTATTTTAGTTGTAATTCCAGTTTGGTCCTGGGAGATGGTCTGTGTAGCTTCCATTCACTCCGCCGCCATTTTCGGTTATCAAAAGGAGTAACTTTATAACGAGTAAACTTGGCAAACACTGAGCTAGTTAATCAATGTCCCAATGAACAGTAATAAGTCATGTTGATCATATGTACCCTTCATATACTATGACAAATATGGCACTTTAGCTCTATGGTCTTTCTTCACAAAATCCGTACCTATAGTTTACCATTAGACAAATTTCAGTTAAGGAACATTTTACAAAATACCTGACCTGTATTTCTCAATATTTCCAAGTTCATTAAAAACAAGGAAAGTCTGGGCTTAATGAATTCCCATTACCCCACAACCACATCAAAACTACAACCACACTACAGAACAAGTATCATTTAGAACTGGCTAAAATATAGCTGAACATAAGTCCTACAACTAAGGATATAAAGAAGAAGCCACGTCAAGATTGGTAGAAGGGATAGAGATCAATCATAATAGTTGAGTTCCTGATATATCTGAAAGCCCAGCCAAGGTCAGCAGGTACAACCCAGCTAACCCATAGCAGACTACAGTCTCATGAGGAGACCAGCAGAGATCAGAACACTTTCCTTCTATACAAACCCATTTGAAAATAAAGAAATTATAATAAATCATTTGCTTTTAGGATGACTTGTTTTATAGCAATAGCAAATTAATACTATAATCAAAGCAAACAGAACTGAGGGAAATTATAATAATCTGCTACTTCTTACTTTTGGCATTGGTATTGATATTTGAGGACAGCATTCAGAATCATTCTGTTATTCAAATGTATTTCAGATAACTGTATAAAACTGACCTCACTCAGGTTTCCTTCTAGGTAGTCAGGACAGGGTGGAAGGACATACATGTTTGTGCAGGGAAATTTGTGATTCTTATTCACTTGACTTGGAAGAATTATAACTCCTATGTGATTTATCCTTTGGTCATAAAGACTGAAGATATTCCTGAGTATAAAGGGGATATATATAGAATGATATTGAGATTGTTCACTCATTGTACCTTTGGTGGATTTGAAAAAGATTTAGAAAATGGGAGATATTTAGTTTAGACTGCTTGCACATGGACATCATATTCCACACTTTATTTTCCTTTTTAGAGAGAGAGAGAGAAAAAGAGAGAGAGAGAGATCAGAAAGAAATATTGATTTTCTCCAGTATGTTCCCTGACTGGGAATGGGACCCACAACACTTTTGGTGCATGGTTTGACACTCCAACTAACTGAGCTACTAGGTCAAGGCCATATTTCGCACTAGATTTCTAGTATGAAAAATATTTTTATATAGTAATAAATTATATGGCTATTTTTGCTTCATAGTATGTAATGTCATTCCTAACTCTAACCCTATTAGATCAATCTATTTTTTAAAAAACTGTATATTTCCATGTAGACTCATTTTGGACTCATGTATATGATAGTTTTTGTCAGTGGCTATGGTAGGCATGTGGACACAGCTGAATAACAGAATGAAGACAATAAACCAGGATGCCAGCTAGAAAACACAGTAGCATGTTAAAATCTACATTATCAAGAAAAGCAGTAAAGGTAGTGCTACAGAAAATGATGATGATGAATGTATAAGTGAAAACTGTGGTCTGAGATTTTCCTCTACAATATAAGTATGTAAATGATCTAGGTATCCAAGTATAGTTTTGTCCATAGGGGTTGTATAATTCATGATTATTTTTTCAGGGAAACAACAGAAAAATTACTAGGAATGATATATGTCATTTGAGAATAAATTGTGCTAACGTAAGTCATGTTAACCCATGAGATAAATGAGAATTTCCAATTATCTATGGTCCAAAGATTGGATTAATTTGTGTCAGAACTTCTGGCTTTGAGACTTTATACACTGCATTCATCATGGGCACTTGTTCAGCCTAGTACAGTTGGCCCTTGGAAAACTTACCTGACCAAAAATCTTTCCAGGGCCCTCTTTATATCCTTGTTCTTCAGACTGTAGATGAAGGGGTTCAGCATGGGTGTGACCACAGTGTACATCACTGAGGCTGTTGCAGTTGAGTGTGCATTGTGGGTAGCAGCAGAGCTGAGGTAAACTCCTAGGCTTGTACCATAGAATAAGAAGACAACCGAGAGGTGAGATGCACAGGTAGAAAATGCTTTATACTTCCCTTGAGCTGATGGGATTGCACATATGGAGGAAATTATCCTAGAGTAAGAATAAAGGATCCCAGCAAGGGGAACACCACCCAGCAGCCCAGCTGAAAAATACATTATCATGTTGTTAAGAAAAGTGTCAGAACAGGCAAGTTGAATCATCTGATTGAGTTCACAGAAAAACTGGGGAACTTCCAAGTGTGAGCAAAAGGGCAGACCCAGTACCATTAAGCTTTCTAACAAGGAATTCAAGGCACTCATGATCCAGGACACCAGAATAAGCAGTCCACAGAGCCAGGGGTTCATGATGATCAAATAGTGCAGGGGGTCGCAGATGGCCACAAAGCGATCATAGGCCATTACAGTCAGGATAAAGTTGTCCAATACTGCAAAGAGTATATAAAAATACATTTGAGTGATACAGCCTTCATAGGTTATGATTTTTCTCTGTGTCTGGATGTTTACCAGCATCTTTGGGATGGTGGTGGATGTGAAACAGATGTCTACAAAGGACAGGTTGGAGAGGAAGAAGTACATGGGTGTGTGGAGGTGGGAGTCTGATCTGACGGCCAGGATGATGAGGAGGTTTCCAAACACAGTGATCAGGTACATGGAGAAGAAAAGTCCAAATATGAGGGGTTGTAGTTCCAGTGTCTGTGAAAGTCCCAGAAGAAGAAATTCTGAAATTTGTGTACCATTGCCTGGTTCCATGTGTTGGCAGTGACTACCAAAAAATAGAAAAAAATCGAATAAACATTTTTATACTGGCAAGCATTAGTAAGTTAGAATAAATGACACATTTATGTTTTAGAATCAGGAAAATAATTTCCATATTTGGTGTATGATCTGATCTTCATTAGGTATCTATTGCCATTTCTCATTAGAATTTCCTTTTCTACCATCAATCTGTTATCCAAACATAACATATATGGCTGTGTTATTGATGATATCTTTCATGCATTTGAGGAATATATATTCACTGTAGACCATGTTCCAGGCACTGCTTCATGTATGGGGAGTTGAAAAACAAACGTATATAAACTAATGTTGAAGAAAGAATATAATCAAATAAAGATAATAATATAACATATCAAATGGTGCAGTTGCTATAAAGAAAAGTAAATCATATTAAATGGAAAGAGTGGATAGAGGGTATTCTTTTTTAAAGAGTTTAGCTAAGACTTGCCAACAGGCCACACTTTAATAGACACCTCAAAGAAGACTAAGTGGGAGATTAATGGGGAAGTTTTTCCCAGGCAGAAGCAAAAGCCAGTGCAAAGGGCCCAAGAAAGATGGTTGTTTTAGAAAATTAAGGCTCCTGAGTTTCAAGATGGTGGTGAGGTAGGTAGATTATTCCCGCACTTCCTCCCAGAACCAAACTGGAAAACATTCACCCTGAATTACCAACTGAATTCTAGCTGAAGAAGAGACATTTATTTATTTATTTATTTATTTATTTATTTATTTATTTATTTATTTACTATCTTTATTGCTGAGAGCATTATGGATGTCCCCCATCGCCCACCTCCACCCAGTTTTCTCCCCACTCCAGGTCTTCATAAACAGGGAATGGCAGAAATCACCATGAGATTGGTATAAATGTCGGCATCTCAAGAGGGCTGGCCACAGTCCCATGGGGGGCCAAGGTTAAGGAGGGATATCTTGGATGTGGGGTATTATCCCTGAGAGGAGGGAGGTTCGGACCCCAGGCTGAGCTACTCAGCTTGGAGCGCCAGAGCCAGGAACATTCACACATGTAGCACCTGGCAGTGAATGGTGGTGGGACTTCTATCCTCCAGGGAGAGATGGAGCCCCCTACAGACAAAGCATTCCCCCTTTTTTAAAGGCTAGAGTACAAGATTTTGTTCCCAACCACTTACTCTGGGCTTCAGTGGTGGGAGGGTGGTGTTGACTAGTCACCTGAGGAGAGTCTGGGGTGGAGGCATTAAGGAGAGACATGGGAAAAAGTCTGCCTGGATACCTGTGCTCATTTGTCTCCCCCACACCGTAGCATTCATTTTCCCTGAGAGTTGCAAACCCTCCCAAAAAGTAATTACCCTGCCCTCTGGAATCCCGCTTGAACCACTCTGCATCTCAACCCTTGCTGAAAAGGCAGCAGCAGAGGCTGAACCTACAAGTCTGAGAAGACACAGGGGTTGTTAGTGACTGGTGGGGTGGCGCATTCCCCCAACTTTCCCAGGAACCGGATGGGTGCTTCCACCTAATGAGAGAGCTGATAGAAACTCCCGGCTTCTGGCAGACCAGCCTACAAGGGGATCCACCCTGCCAAGGTAAGGGAAATATTCCAGGACAGACTCAGGCATGTGGTTCTGAAATGGGAGTTCAGAATAATGGTTATAAGGATGCTCAACAGCATGAGAAAGTATATAAAAACAATGAAAAACAACCAGCTAAAAATGCAAAACAACCAATGGGAAATGAAGAATGACATAGAAGAAATAAAGAATAAATTGGTAGAAATAAACAGCAGATTAGAGGAAACCAAGTATTGAATCAGCAAATTAGAATACAGGACAGAAAAAAAAAATCACTCAATCTGAGAACCAAAAAGAAAGAAATAATTAAAAAGCTGGAAGAGAGTTTCAGAGAGCTGTTGGAAAACAGGAAACAACATTTGTATCTAGGAATACCAGAAGAAGAAGAAAGTGACCAAGGGTTAGAGGACTAGTGGCAGAAAACTTCTTTAATTTGGTGAAGGAACAAGGCATACAAGTTCAGGAAGCACAGAGAGTTCCAAGAAAGAGGAACCCCAAAATTACCATGCCAAGACACATTATAATTAAAATGCCAAAAATTAAAGTCAAAGAGAGAATCTTAAAGGCAGCAAGAGAAAAGCAATGGATTATCTACAAAGGAGCTCCCATGAGGCTGTCAAGTGATTTCTCAAAGGAAACACTACAGCCTAGAAGGGAATGGCAGGAAGTATTTAAGGTAATGAAAAGCATGGATCTGAAACCAAGACTATTCTATACAGCAAGTCTATCATTTAAAATAAAAGGCAAAACAAAGAGCTTCCCAGAATAAAAGAAAGGCTGAAGGAATTTATTACCACCAAACCAGCATTACAAGAAGTGATAAAGGGACTGCTGTAATAATAAGAAATATATAGAGAGAAACATATGCATAATAAATAAAAATGGCAATAAATAATTATTTATCAATAATAACTTTACATGTAAATGGATTAAATGCTCCAACCAAAAGACATAGGATAGCTGAATGGATAAGAAAACATGACCCATATATATGCTTTCCACAAGAGACCAACCTTGGAACAAAAGGCCCACACAGGATGAAAGTAAAAGGGTGGAAAACAATTTTCCATGCAAATAAAAAAGAAAAAAAAAGCTGGGGTAGCAATTCTCATATCTGATAAAAATAGACTTCAAAATGAAGGCCATAACAAGAGACAAAGTTCACTATATAATATTAGAAAGATCGATACAACAAGAGGATATAACCCTGGTAAACATATATGCACCCAATATAGAAGCACAAAATATATTTTAAAAACTTCTGGAGGACTTTAAGGGAGAGACTGACAGCAATTCAATCATAGTAGGGTACTAATACCTCACTGACATCACTGTATAGACCTTATAGACAAAAAAAATTAAGATGGAAACAGAGTTCCTAAACAACATGTGAGATCAGATGAATTTAACTGATATTTACAGACCATTCTACCTCAAAGTTGCAGAATATACATTCTTCTCAAGTGTACATGGGACATTCTCAAAGACAGACCACATGATAGGACACAAACTAAATCTCTACAAGTTCAAGAAGATTAAAATCACACAAGCAACACTCAAAAACATTCAAACACATGGAGGTTAAATAGCATGTTATTAAACAATGAATGGGTTACCAAGGACATCAAGGAAGAAATAAAAAATCTTCATGGAGCACTGGCCAGTTTGGCTCAGCGGTAAGAGGGTCAGCCCACGGACCAGAGTTGTGGGTTTGATTCCAGTCAAGGGCACGTACCTCCATTGCGATTTGTCCCTAGCTCTGGTTGGGGTCATGTGGGAGGCAGCCACTCGATGTGTTCCTTTCACATCGATGTTTCTCTCTCTCTGTCTCTCCCTCCCTCCCACTCTATCTGAACAAAAATGGAAAAATGTCCTTGGGTGAGAATAAAAAAACACAAAAGCAAAACTTCATGGAAACTAATGAAAATGAACACACAACAATATAAAATCCATGGGACACAGCAAATCAGTTCTGAGAGGGAATTACATAGCATTACAGGCCTACCTCAAGAAACAAAAAAAGTTCTAATAAAATATCTAATCCTAAAACTCAAAGAATTAGAAAAAGAACAAAAAGAAAAATACACAGTAAGTAAAAGGAAGGAAATAATAAATATTAGAGTGTAAATAAATGACATAGAGACTAAAACAACAATACAAAAAAATCAATGAAACCCAGAACTGGTTCTTTGAAAAGATAAACAAGATTGATGAACTTTTAGCCAGACTCATCAAGACACAAAGAGAGTGTACCCAAATAAATATAATCAGAAATAAAAGAGAAGAGGTAACAACAGACACCACAGAAATACAAATGATTGTAAGAAAATACTATGAACAATTATAAGCCAATCAATTGGACAACCTAAGTAAAATGAACAAATTCCTAGAATCATACAATCTTCCAAAACTCAACCAGAAAGAGTAGGAAAATCTGAACAGACCAATAACAACTAAGGAAATTGAAGCAGTAATCAATAAACTCCCAATAAACAAAAGCCCTGGTCCAGGCCTCTTCACAGGGGAGTTTTACCAAACATTCAAAGAAGAACTAACACTTATTCTCCTCCAACTATTCCAAAAAAATTCAAGAGTAAGGAGGCTTTCCATGCTCTTTTTATGAGGCCAGCATAATCCTAATTCCAAAATCAGATGAAGACACTACAAAGAAAGAAAATTACAGGCCAATATCCCTGATGCACACAAATGCCAAATCCTCAACAAAACATTAGCAAATCGGAACCAACAACATATTAAAAAAATTGTTCACCACAACCAAGTGGCATTTATCTTTGTAATGCAAGGCAGTAACATTTGCAAATCAATAAATATGATACACTACATATACAGAATGAAAGATAAAAATCATATGATCATATAAATAGATACCGAAAAAGCATTTGATCAAATCCAACACCTATTTCTGATAAAAACTCTCAGCAAAGTGGGAATGGAGGTATCATAGCTCAACACAATAAAGGCCAAATATGACAAACCTACAGCCCACATTATACTCAATGGCCTAAAACTAAAAGCGTTATCCTTAAGAACAGGAACAAGACAAGGATGTTTACTTTTGCCACTCTTATTCAACATAGTACTGGAAGTCTTAGCCATAGCAATCAGAAAAGAAGAAAAAATAAAAGGGATTCAAATTGGAAAGAAGGAAGTGAAACTGTCATTATTCACAGATGACATGATATTGTATATAGAAAATCCTAAGGACTCCACAAAATTACTACTAGATTTAATAAATTACTTGGCAAAGTAACAGTATACAAAATTAACATCTAGAAATTGATGTCATTCTTATGCACAAATAATGAACACTCAGAAAGGGAAAATTAAAAAACAATCCCATTTACCATTGCAAAAAAAAAAAAAAAAAACCTACAAATAAACTTAACAAAGGAGGTAAAAGACCTGTTCTCAGAAAACTACAGGACATGGAAGCATATACCATGTTCATGAATTGGAAGGACCAACATCATTAAAATGTCCATACTACCCAAAGCAATCTATAGGTTCAAAAGTTTATATGGAACCAAAAAAGACCCCAAAGAACCACAGAAATCTTGAAAATGAAGAACAAAGTTTGAGGGATCACAATTTCAGATACTAAGTTATACTACAGAGCCACTGTAATCCAAACAGCTTGGTACTAGCACAATAACAGGCATATAATCAATGGAACAGAACAGAGAACCCAGAAATAAACCCAAGTCATTATGCTGAATTAATATTTGACAATGGAGGCAAGAGCATACAATGGAATAAAGACAGTCTCTTCAATAAATAGTGTTTGGAAAATTGGACAGGTACATGCAAAAAAAAAAAAAATGACAGGTACACCTGACAGAATGACAGTCATCAACAAATCATCAAACAAGTGTTGGCAAGGATATGAAGAAAAGGCTACTCTAGTATGCTGCTGGTGGGAACACAAACTGGTGCAACTGCTATGGAAAACAATATGGTGTTTCCTCAAAAAATTAAAAATTGAACTGCCATTTGACCCAGTGTTCCCACTTCTAGGAATATATCCAAAGAACCCTGAAACACCAATCAGAAAGAATATATGCATCCCTATGTTCATAACAGTACTATTTACAATAGCTAAGATTTGGAAACAACCCAGGTGTCCATCAGTAGATGAGTGGGAAAAAATAAACCGTGGTTCATATACACAATGGAATAGTATGCAGCTGTAAGAAAGAAAGATCTCTCATCCTTTGAAATGACCTGGAGGGACCTGGAGGGTATTATACTGAGTGAAATAAGCTAGTCAGAAAAAGACAAGTGTCAGATGATCTCACTTATTTGTCAAATATAATTAACAAACTAAGCTGACTAACAAAATGGATCCAGTAATATGGAAGTGGAGAAGAGAGTGACAAGCCTCAGAGGACAGAGGGGTAACCAATGGGAAGAGACAAACCAAAGAACTTATATGCATATATGTAAAACCAATGGACAAAAGACAACAATGTGGTGAAGGCAGGTGGAGTGGAATCAAGAAGGAGGGTGTCAAGAGGGGGATAAAAGGAGGGACATCTGTAATACTTTCAACAATAAAAATAAATTAAAAACATATAAAAATAAAAAAGTCTTGCCCTTAAGTCTTTTTAAATGGAAATTAAAAAAAAAAAAAAAAAGAGTGCTACGGAAGGAAGTTAATGGAGGCTGGAAGAAGCAGAAATTGAATCAGCAATATGGAAGACAAGGTAGAAAATAATTTGCAATGAAAGCAGCAAAAAGAAAAAAATAATAAAAAATAATGAGTATAGTTTAAAAGAACTTTGGTACAAGAGAAAAAGTAACAATATTTGCATCATAGAGTTACCAGAAAGAGAAGAAAATGAGCAAAGCATAGAAAACCTGTTTGAAGAAAAAATGACAGAAAATGTCCCTAACTGGTGAAAAAAAATGTCACAGAAATTCAGGAAGCAAAGAGAATCCCAATCAAGATGAACCAAAGCACCGGTACAAAGCACATCATACTTAAAATGGCAAAAGTTTAAGACAAAGGAAGAATCTTAAAGAAAGCATGAGGAACAGTTAATTACCTACAAGGGAGTTTCCATAAGGTTGTCAGCTGATTTTTCAACAGAAACACTTCAGTCCAGAAGTAATTGGCATAATATATTAAAAGTAATGCAAAGGAAGGACCTATAACAAAGACTACTCTATCCAGCAAGGCTATCATTCAAAATTGAAGGTGAAGTAAAGAGGTTCCCAGACCAAAAAAAATCTCAAGGAGTTCATTACCACCAAACCAGCATTGGAAGAAATGTTATAGTGACCTGCTTTAGAAAGAAGAAAAATAGGGAGATAGAGGAGCATAGGCATAAAAATAATGGCCATCATTAAGTACCTATCAATATTAATTTTAAATGTAAAAGGATTAAATGCTCCAATAAAAAGATATAGGTCAGTCAGCGAATGGATAAGAAACATGAACCATATATATTCTCTTTACAAGAGACCCACCTCAGAACAAAAGATACACATAGACTGAAAGTGAAAGTATGGAAAAAAAGCATTCCATGCAAATGGAAAGAAAGAAAAAAAAAGAAAAGCCGGGGCAGCAAAACTCATATCTGACAAAATAGACTTCAAAAACAAAGGTCATAACAAGAAACAAAATACACAATACTGAAGGGATTGAACCAACAAGAGGACATAAACCTTGAAAACATACATACATCCAATATAGGAGCACCTAAATATATTTTAAAAAAATCTCCTGGTGGACATTAAGGGAGAAGTTGGTAACAATACTGTTATAGTAGGGAACTTTAACACCCCACTATAATACTGGATAGATCTTCCAGACAAATAATCAACATGGGAACAGCAACCTTAGATGACACCCTGGATCGTGTGGATTTAATGTATATTTACAGAATATTTCATTCCAAATCAGTATAATATATATTCTTTTCAAGTGTACACGGAGCATTCTCAAAGACAGACTAAATGTTAGGATACAAAACAAGTCTTAACAAATTCAAGAAGATTGAAATCATACCAAACATCTTCTTGGATCACAATGGCATAAACCTAGAAATAAACAACAATAAAAAAACTCAAAAATACTCAAACACATGGAGGCTAAACAGTATGTGATTAAACAATAAATGGGTTACCAAGGAGAAGAAGGAAGAAATAAAAACTTACCTTGAAATAAATGAAAATGAACACAGAACAATCCCAAATCCATAGGGCACAGCAGAAGCAGTTCTGAGAGGAAAGTTCATAGCATTACAGGCCTACCTCAAAAAACAAGAGAAGACTCAAACAAACAATCTAATCCTAAACTGAAATGAACTAGAAAAAGAACAACAAGAAAAGTGCAGAGTAAGCTGAAGGAAGGATATAATAAAGATCAGAGAAGAAATAAATGACATAGAAACTAAAAAACAATTCTAAAGACCAATAAAACCAAGAGCAGGTTCTATGAAAATATAAACAAATTGAACCTTTAGCTATTCTCACAAAGAAACAAGTAAAAGACCCAATACAAATACCACATGATCTCACTTATTTGTGGAATATAATGAACAAAAAAAGCTGATGAACAAAATAGACTCAGAGACATAGAAAGAAGTATGCTTCAGACTGACAAACTTCAGGGGTGGGGGGCGGAGGGGAGGGATGAGATAAACCAAAGAACTTATATGCATGTATGCGTAACCAATGGACATAGACAACAATGCCTGGTTGGGGGGGGGCAGGATAGGGAGGAGGGTGTCTGGGGGGAAAAAGGAGAAACATCTGTAACAAAAATAAATTAATTAATAAAAAAAGAAACAAAGAGAAGACCCAAATAAGTAAAATCAGAAATGAAACAGGTGAAGTAAAATCTGACATTACAGAAATACGAGGATTGTAAAAAATATACTATCAACAACTATATGCCAACAACCTGGGCAAAATGGACACCCTTGGCAAAGTGGACAAATTCCTAGAAACATACAATCTTCTAAAACTCAACAAGGGAGATTCAGAACACCTGAAGAGACCAGTTACAACTAATAAATTGAAGCAGTAATGAAAAACAAACAAATATCCAGCAAAAAAAATTCCTGGACCAGATAGATTACAGGTGAATTTTACCCAACTTTCAAAGAGGAACTAACACCTACCCTGCTCAAACTATTTCCAAAAATTAAAGAGGAGAAAAGACTTCCTAAATTTTATTACGAGGAGAGCATTATCCTAATTCCAAAACTAGAAAAAGACATAAAGAAAAAAATTATAGGCCAATATCTCTAATAAACATACATGCTAAAATCCCCAACAATATATTAGTAAAAAGGATCCAGCAGTACATTAAAGGGATCATATACACTATGATCACATGGGATTTATTCTGCGGTTGCAAGGTGGGTATAATATCCGAAAATCAATAAAAGTGATACATCACATACAAAAGATAAAAATCAAATGATCATATCAATATCAGAAAAGGCATTCAATAAAATCCAGCACCCATTTATAATAAAAACTCTCAGAAAAGTGGAAATAGAGGGATCATATTTCAATATATTAAAGGCCATAAATAAAAATCCCACAGCCAATATGATACTCAATGGGCAAAAACTAAGAGTTTCCCTTAAGATTGAAAAAAAGACAGGGATATCCACTCTCACCACTCTTATTCAACACAGTGTTGGCAGTCCTGTCCTCAGCGATCAGCTAAGAAGAAACAAAAGCCATCCAATTTGGAAAGGAGGAAGTAAAACTGTCATTATTCACAGAAGACATGATATTGTACATGGAAATCACTAAAGACGCC
Source organism: Tadarida brasiliensis (assembly GCA_030848825.1). Lineage (NCBI taxonomy): Eukaryota > Metazoa > Chordata > Mammalia > Chiroptera > Molossidae > Tadarida > Tadarida brasiliensis. The sequence goes on along the minus strand of CM061259.1, from coordinate 54,337,986 downwards.
ACCAAAAAATGACTAGATCTAATAAACAAGTTTGGCAAAGTAGCAGGATACAATATTAATATCCAGAAATCAGTGGCATTTTTAAACGTAATAAAAAACTCTCAGAAAGAGAAACTAAGAAAATATTCCCATTTACTATTGCAAAATAATAATAATAATAATAATAATAATAATAATAATGATGTACCTAGGGATAAAATTAACAAAGAAGATAAAAGAACTGACTCAGAAAACTATAGCACATTGAAGAAAGATATATAAGAAGAAGCATATACCAAGTTCATAGATTGGAAGACTTAACTTCATTAAAATGTCCATACTAGCCACAAAGCAATTTATAAATTCAACACAAGTCCTATTAAAATACCAAAGGCTTATTTCACAGATCTAGAAAAAATATTCCAAAAATGTACGTGGAACCAAAAAAAGACCCTAAATAGCCTCAGCAATCATGAGAAAGAACAAAGTTGGATGGATAACTATACCAGATATCTAACTATACTACATAGCCACTCTAATGAAAACAGCCTCATCCTGGCATGAGAACAGGTATGTAAATCGATAAAACAGAACAGAAAGCCTAGAAATCAACCCAAGCCTTTATGGTCAATTAATATCAGTCTCTTCAGTGAATAGTGTTGAGAAAACTGGACAGGTAAATGCAAATAGTGATACTAGACCACCAAGTTGCACCACACACAAGAGTAAACTCAAAATCGATAAAAGACTTAAATGTAATTCATAAAACCATTAAAATCCTAGAAGAAAACATAGTCAGTAAAATCTCAGACATCTAACATAGCACTATTTTTGCTGATACATCTCCTAGGGCAAGGGAAACAAAGGAAAAATTAGTAAATGAGACTACATCAAGCTAAAAAGCTTCTTCTCAGCAAAAGAAACCAGCATCAAAATGAAAAGGGGACCCACTGTATGGGAGAACATATTTGCCAATGATGCATCAGATAAGAGGTTAATATCCAAAATATAAACAGTATTCATACAACTCAACAAAATAAAGACAAACAACCCAATTAAATAATGGGCTCAAGTGAGAATTAAAAAAAAACAACACCCCTGTAACTCAATATCCTCAGTATTTGGGATTGGGGAGGAGGGGATCAAAGGGGGAAAAAAGAAGGGGGGGGACATCTGTAATACATTCAACAATAAAGATGAGTTAAAAAAAATGGGCAGAGGACCCGAATAGACATTTTTCCAAAGAGGACATACAAATGACCAAGAGACATATGAAAAAATGCTCAACATCACTAATCATCAGTGAGATGCAAATTAAAACTACTGAGCTTTCACCTCACACCTGTTAGGTTGGCTACCATCAACCAATCATCTTTGTTTTTCTTGGACTTTAAGTTTTGATCTCAATTTTGAAAAGTCAATGGGCATAGTCTAATTCTCATTCGGGTCTTCCTTTGACATGCAAAGGCCTCCCCAGTACATGATCAATAAATCCTGCACACACCATGACAATCCATCCTTTTACACCGAATAACTTTCTTCATATAATTTAAGCTGAGCACACTGTCATGCAACTATTTATTTCATTGTACCTTGAAGTCACCATCACAGTGCCTGATCCAAACAAGCAGGGCTTCACCTGTTTTGGTTACCTTTATATTTTTACGAATGTAGGTGACTATATGTGCACTTGTATAGGAACACAGTTAAGTAAATGTGAAGTTATGAAATAAAAGGAATGACAGGGAGAATGAAACCTGGTTAAACACAGTGAATTCCAAGCAGCTGTATTAAAGAAAATTGAGTGGAGTGTCAAAAACTAATGGAATAAGCTGTAAAATAGCAATAATATGTTTATACCAACATGGATTAGTGATTAAACTGGCAAAGGCACAGACATAGAAGGTCAGCTATAATGTTCCTAGAAATTGTGGCAAACAGCAGATGCTCGGTTATTATTTGTTGAATGAATCAGGAATTAGATCTCGGTAAGTAAGTGCATTTAATACATTATAAGGTTGCATTTCAATATATTTGGAAAGATTTAATTGTTGAATAAAAGCTGGCAAAATAAACATTGACCTGGAAGAAAATGAAGTTGATACTGTACCTCAGTCATGTTACGAAAAAACTAGAGGGATTGCTTACTCACTGTAAGAGTAACCAAACCTTTTTAGGTAAACAGAGAGAAAACTGCATATTAATATTTATGAGTGGGCCAAACAATCATAATTAATTAAAGAAACTCAGAAGTAATAAAAGACTTATTAAATGAAATATAATGTAAAACATTTTTATGGCCAAAACATCCCCAAAAGTCGATTAAGAAATAATAATTTTTATTTTAAATTTTTATTGAGTTTATTGGGGTGACATTGGTTAATAAAATTATACAGGTTTCAGGTGTACAATTCTATAATACATTACTTATATATTATATTGTGTGTTCCTCACCCCAAGTCAGTCTCCTTCCATTATCATTTATTCCCCCTTTACCGTCTTCTACTTACCCCAACATTGTACATTGTTAAAGTCTTTAAAAGTCTGATAATGAAAGGATAATGAGCATATAATAATAATAATATTCAAATTAAAAAGACCATCAAATACAGAATCTTTGATCAAAGTCAGAAAAAGGTCAGAAAACAAGAACAAAATTTTTTTATACCTGACTGGTGTTCTCAGTGGTTAGAGCAATGGCCTGTGACATGAAGGGTTGCAGGTTTGATTCCCCCTCAAGGGCACATATCTGTGTTGCAGATTCAATCCCCAGCCCCAGTCGGGGCGTATGCAGGAGGCAGCCAATCCAGGCGTCTCTCTCACATCAATGTTTCTCTCTCTCTCCTTCCCTTCCACTCTATCTTAAATCAATGAAAAAATATCCTCAGGTGAAGATGAACTGTGTGTGTGCGTGTGTGTGTGTGTGTATATATATATATATATATATTTTTTTTTTTTTTTTCACACCTGTCAGCCTGGAGTAAAATTAAAAAAGAGTCACATTGACTGGGGTTAGAACTTTCAAACAGGTAGCAAGGGACCATATATATATATATATATATATATATATATATATATATATATATATATATATATATATATATTTTTTTTTTTTTTTTCTGGCAGAACTATAAAGTGTTACAACATTGGGAAAACAATGTGAAGACAGCTATAAATATTATGAGTACATATATTCTTTAGCTCATGGTTTCTCAGTCTCTGCACTATTGACATTCTGGGCCAGATCATTGCCTGTGGAGTGGTCTCTCCTGTGCACTGCAGGATGTTTAGATCATCCCTGGACTCTACCTACACCTCCATGTGACAGCAAAAATGTCTCTGGACATTGTTCAATATCCCCTGGGGGGAAATATTGCTGCTGGCGGAGAACCAGAGTTTTAATGTAATAATCTCAAAATATTTTTGTATAATTGTTATAATAGCAATGTATTGAGAAAGTATATGGAAGGCTTTCAAAGTGTGAATAGCACAGCCACATCATAAAATATTATGTACACACGGTAATGATGAATTGGCATCACACTAGTTGATTGGAGGGAAGACCATAAGGTATTGTTGAGTAATAAGAAAGAGTGGATACATAGGAAAAAAGACTGCAGAACACAAAGAGAATTTCTGATGGGCACAGCATGCTATTTATACATTTGTATAAAAGCATATGAGTGTGTATATATGCATAACATAGGAAGAGAAATGAAAAAAAAACTAAGAATTTATGGAATAGCAATGAAATTAGGTTAAGTATAGTGGTTAAAAACAATTGTATCCAACAAAATTAAGTGAGAACCAAATTAATCTATATAAAGACAGAAAATAAGAAGAAATTAACAATATAACATGAGCCACTAATTCCAGATTAAGTTTCCAAGGACTTGGAAATAAAAGAATATTATAGACAGGCATTTAAAATCAAGGAGAAAGCAGTGTCTGAGTTATAATTTTGTTTTATGTAAAGATATAGGGATTCAAATATGCTAATGGAAGTTAATGGTAATTTTTAGTCAAATATGAAAAAGAATGCCTTCCAGGGACAGTAGAATATGATACAAATTTAGGAAATAGAGCTAATCACAAAAGTCCAAATGGAATAATAAGTAGTAACAGAAATGTGAAACAAGTTGGCAATATGTGTGTAGGGTGATTTATTGGCACTAAGTACACAGAAGAACATTCGCTTTCATTTTTGTTTAGAGCAAGTATTCACAAGTGAAGAATATAAAAGTAAGTTGAAATTTTTTCAGTAAGAAATGTAAAAAATAAAAAAGCAATGGAGAGAATACAATATGACTGAGTGATAGATTTGAACCCACACTTTTAATAAACACAGTTCCCCACATATACATACATAAAAGTACTCAATGATGACAAAGTTGGTGGAAAAACTCCAATTCCTTTTTTAAAAGAACACAATCAAAAACAGAAATAAAAACACTTTGACCCCACTATACAAGTGTTAGGACTTGTACAGACAATTTGCATGAGAGAAGACAAATGAGTAACTAACCCACAAATATATTCAGGCCACAGGTAATTGCAAAGTTAAGCTATTTAGCATACCTCTTTTTACTTATCAAATAAGTTCTTTTTCCTGTAAACTGAATACCCAGAATGAAAGACAATGCTGTGAAATGTATGTCTCATGAACACTGCAAACTAATGTTTTCAAGAAATATATTGGATCTGGATCTTTCTCATCAATATGGAAATGTGGTTGAATAGAACTCATGATAAAAATAAAGAAGAACTGCCCTCACTTTACTGTACATTCCTTCATACCTGGTACTCTATTTACTTTTCCTGTTGCAAAACTCACTGTATATGTTCTACTTTTACTTTAAATAGTTTATGCCTCCCATTGCCTCCTCTAATTATGTCTCTATCAGTTAACTCTCATCAATTTCCCATGTGTTTCTGAGTTCAATGTTCACTTCTCCTTTTAGCATCATAAATTAATCATTAATTAGTTTAATCAGGCAAGCAAACAATAGGCTGATCGCTGTCAAGAGACCTCAGGTAAATGTGCTTGGCTTTGGTTTTGTCTGACCCTTTCCTGTGGTACCTTCTGGACCTTGACTCACCTTTGATAGGGAACTCTGAGAGGAAGGTCTCTGTGTGAAAGTCCGAACTTCTGGATGGTTGATGATGGAGACTAAAGCTCTCTTCCCAGACAAGACAGCAGGAAGGAAGCAAGCACTGCTCTCCTAGACAATTTAGGATTCCAAAAGCAACAACCAAGTCCCATCTAGCCCAAGGTCACACATGCTGAGAGACTAGATATGAGGATGTATTTGCAACTCATTATGTCTGCTCATTAGGTACATTCCATTTTGTTATTCGAACCTCTAATCACATGATTTCCCTATGGGTCTGAACAGAATAAGATGTTTTCCTGGAGATTCTGTGTTCCCAAAAGACCAGCTTAGAAGTCAAGTGAATCCAGCTTCCTCATAAAGTCTTTGGCATCAAGAGGACTAACCTCCCAGCGCCTTATCCCAACCCTGATTTAAAATGTTTCCAAATATAAGACTGAGAATCTAGTCTGCATTAGAACCCTTGAATGTCCAAATATTGCTTGTGGTAGGAACATAGCCCCTGGTATCTACCAAAAATTGCTATTTTTCTTTTCAACAAGGAACTAAGTTCCTTTGATATAAACTTTGAGTGTTACATACTGGGCTTCATGACACATTAGCCAAAACAATTTGGAATTTCAACCTTATATCACAAGTTAAGAGCTGTCATTTAGTTCTCACTATGAAATATTTGTTCATTATAATGAATAGATTTAGAATTTTTTTGCACTATAACCTAAGCTTGGAATAGGAAAGTAAATAGATGTTTCCCTGTAGCCTCCAGAGGAAGCTTAGTCCTGTAAACATCTTGATTTTCGCCAAGTTAGACCCATTTCCTGTTTCTGACCTTGGTAGTTATAAGAGCATATATGGGTTTGTTCTAAATCACTTGGGTGGTAATTTTATATTAGCATGAAAAATGGAATACAAACATTTATCCAATAAAATTTTCTACAGGAAACTGAGATTATGTGTCTCGATTCATTGACTCCCCTGGATAAAGGCATTTTGAGTTCTAATCTCCCTTTAAGTAGAAGAAATTGATAATTAGTTTGGAAATATTCAGCCTCCTTAGCTGGTAGAGAATTTCCTATTGCATAAATGAAATATGCTTCATATTTTAATGTCTTTGAGGCATTAACACAGAAAAGGTAATTCATCATTAAGTTTGTCTACCATTTACTTTATTATTTTTTTTCTAGCTTTCACCCCCCCAGTCTCCCTGTGTCTTATTGGAGTCACTTTCCAGTCCTACAGAGTGGTAAAGTTTTTCCAACGACGTATTAAAGCTGCTTTCAGGGACAGCGAGGACTTTTTTTTTTTTTAAATTTATTTTTGTTACAGATGTTTCTCCTTTTTTCCCCATTGACACCCTCCTCCCCATCCCCCCACCCCGTCCCCAGCCCTGTTGTCCATGTCCATCAGCTATGCATACATGCGCATAATATCTGTGGTTTATCTCCTCTACCATTTACTTTAAATCTTCATGTCTAAATTTCTACATCTTTTCATTTCTACCCTCTTCAATTTTCTCTTAAGTGTCCTTTTAACATAAAATATGAAATTATAAATGAGTCTGTTTGTCTACACATGTGGGTTTCTGTTTATTTGAAATTAAAATGCATGTGATTGAATACACACACACACACAAACTTTACTTTTAAACATTTTATTTGAGCTCAAGAAAATATATCCACATGTCTCATTTATTTCTTGCAACATTCATTTGAAGTCATGTTTACTATTCCACATTACCTTCAGAAATAAGGAAATTTAGGTTCAGGTATATTAAATATTTAACAATCACATTAAGAAGCCATTAAAATTTATTCTGCATTTTCTTGACTTGTACAAAAATGGAAACATGAGATATGGACTGTAATTTTTGTATGGCTTTATTAATCAAATTGTACATTTTAATCACGTTCAGTTTAGATTGTGTAATTTTACTTCAGTGACTTACTTAGTAGGCAAAAATTAGGACCCAGAGTTCAGGTAGCTGATTCACACTGAGAAATGGCAGGAGGTATATCTTTCTTCTACCTGAGAAAAAAGCAAAGTGTCGGAGATATAGGAACAACAGAAGAAAAAGAAAGCAATTCATATTTGGTATTCTTTTTCTTTTCATTTTTTTCTTTATTGATTTTTCGAGAGAGGAAGGGAGAGGGAGAGAGAGATGGAAACATTGATGAGAGAGAACATCAATAGGCCGCCTCCTGAATGCCCCCCACTGAGGATTTGGCCCACAACCTGGACATGTGCCTTGACTGGGAATCGAACTGGCGACCTCTTGGTGCATGGGTCGATGCTCAACCACTGAGCCACCCTGGCTGGGCCTCTTTCTTTTCTTTAAAATAGAAGATAAAATGAGACATAGAAGTAGGGTAAACTGATCATATATTGCTTCAAGAGAGAAGAGCACCATGGCCACACATAACATCATGAACGAACCTTAGAAACACAGGTAGAGACCCACAGCTGACTATAGACTCATAACGAGAAGGGTAGGCCCCAGCTAGTTTGGCTCAATTGTTAGAGTATCAGCCTGCAGACTGAACAGGTGCGGGTTTGATTGCTGTTCAAGGGCACTTACCTGGGCTGCAGATTTGATTCCTGATCTCGGGTCATGTGGAAGGCACCTGATCAATGTGTCTCTCTCACATTGATGTTTCTCTCTCTCCCTCTCTCTTTCCCTTCCACTCAATGGAAAAATATCCTCTGGTGAAGATTACTGCCTGAGGCTAGCCTTGGCAGTCCAGGGTTTCCCAAAGGTGTGAACAGAGTCGGCAAGGAGACACGTGAGACAGAGATCTTGAACACCTCTGCTACTTAATGCTAGCAGAATCTTTATTTTTATATTTTTCAGGTTACATAGCAATTTCCTTCTTATTGTTTCCCCTACATCTTTAAGCAAGTAAGCACAGACATTCCTTTTTCGTTTACTCAACTCTTAGGTCTATTGCATGGTTAACTAACAACTATTTTAATCCCTCACCCAGACATCTCATTGTTGCCTCTCGGTCTCTTAACCTTAAGAGCATTGCTTACACAACATGATTTGTTATCAGCAACCTTCCAGACATTGTCTTATTTAACTACCTTCTTCTCTAAACCCTCTAATTCAGTTTCTGTTTGCTTCCTCTAAGACTCCTGACTTTACTTCTTAAGGTCCTTTTAAGTTTTTACCCTCTTTTCTTAAATCTTTATTACTTACTTGCCTTTTTTTCCTACAGTCTTTTCTAACATCTACATCGTTAATCATCTACATGTTACTTCTCTAGTGATTCCTAACAGACAGCTGTCAGATAGACAGAGAAAGCAAAGATCAGTCTCCTTCAGTTGCCATCCTGCATTTTTATTTTCCCATTACTCTATATCTTCAGTCACTGTTCTTCGTGATTCCTGCCATGCAGTGAATCTACTTCTCCAGGGGCTATGTCAAACCATGGAGGCCTTCATAACTCCAGGGACTATGTCAAACCATGGAGCTCACCCGGAACTATATCAAACCGTGGTGGTCGCTGTTCCAGTGACACTGCTCCCTACAGATTACCAAAAATAAAAAATAAAATAAAGAGAAGAACAGAGCTCAGAACAACTCCCCACCATACAACCTCACTTCATAACAATGGCATTTTGTTAAATAATTTGCTTTTAGGATGGCTTGTCATGCAGCAATAGCTTGTTGATACAATAATCAAAGTCAATCAAAGTGAGGACAGTAATAATCTGCTGCTGATTATTGTTGGCATTTGTTCTCATTTTTGAAGATGGCATTCAAGGTTACTGTGTTATTTTAATTTTAGATAACTGTATTTTAAATCTCATGTTGGGGGTTCATTTCCCTATAACCAGGAGAGGTGGAAAGAATGTGTATGTTTGTGAAGCAAAAGTGGTGACCCTGATTGACATGACTAAACAAGAATGCAAATTCTCTCTTGAGTCATTCTTCGATCATTAAAAAATAGAATCCTGAGAATAATGGAGATATATAATGGATGAAACTGATAATGATCATTTACCATAACTTCCATGCTTATGGAAAATTTAATAGGGGTCATCTATATTCTTTATAGTAGTAAAAAGAGTCATGTTATAGGCAGCACTGAAAGTTTTCAAGCAGAAACATAAAGCTAATCAATAAAATGTAGGAAAACAATAACCTATCTTCAATCATATGTATGATCCCCCTTACACATAGGCATCATTCCTCCATACTCCAATGAATAGATGTACAACATGAAGAATAAATATTTTACATAGTAGTACCATGTGTGATTTAAAAATTTGCTTCATCATATTGAAATTCATCTGTGAAATTAAGGTGGTATTAGGTCAACCTATTTATTAGAATTTGCCTTTCAATGAAGAGTCCTCTTGAAGACACGGATTTGATCATCATTTTGCAAGTAACTAAGGTAGGGATTGTGAACACTCAGCTAAAAGAGAACAGGATCCTAACAAGGAGAATAAACCCAGTGACCAGGTATTAAACACACTGGTATGTTGGAGTCTATGTTATCAGGAAGATAGTGACATAACAAAGAATACGAAATAAAAATGAAAAACAGAGGTCTCAGATATTACTCTCTTATAAAGTTGTATAAATTGCCTTAGTCATTAAGTATAGTTTTTATAATGGGAGTAGTATAATTGAGGATGACTCTTTTAGTAACAAAATAAGTAAGATCTATGTCATTTGAGAAAGTTATTCTAAAAATATCCATATTGCCTCATTAGGTAAATGAAATTTTCCAAATATTTCTTAGTCACGATAGAAATAAATTTGGGAAAGTAGAAAAACAACAAAGAGAAAAGCAATGGGATATCTGAGAGAGCAGAAAGGTTAATTGAGTTACATAAATTGAATAGAGAAGATGAGGTCAAAGAAATAGAAAATCCAGGAAATAAATGGAAAGAGAAAGTTCTACTTCCATAGTCTGAAGATAATCACCATATCTGACTCTGAGTCTTTGACCTATGCAATTATGGGCAGGTCTTTAGTCTTAGGACAACTTGCCTATTTGTAGTTTCCTTCACAAAGAATACTTTCAGAGCCTGTCTGATGTCTTTGTTCCTGAGACTGTAGATGAAGGGGTTTAGCATGGGTGTAACCACGCTGTATAGCACCAAGGCTGTTGCACATGAGTGTGCTCTGTGGGTAGCCAGAGAGCTGAGGTGCACTCCAAGGATTGTACAATAAAATAAGGAGACAACTGAGAAGTGAGAAGCATAGGTAGAAAATGCTTTATACTTCCCCTGAGCTGATAACATTCCATCTATGCAGGACACTATCTTCGAATATGAGTAAAGGATCTCAGCAAAAAACCCACCACCAACAGGAGAGCTGAAAAATAGATTAGTGTTATTTATAAATATGTCAGAACAGGCAAGTTTGATCATCTGATTGAGGTTACAGAAAAAGTGAGAGATTTACAAGTCCATGCAGGACAGTTGTAATGTCATTCAGCTATGTAGCAAGGAATTCTGGATACTCATGGTCCAGGACATCAGAACCAGAAGTCTACAGAGCCAGGTGTTCATGATGACAATGTAGTGCCAGGGGTGACTGATGGCCACAAAGTGGTCACAGGTCATCATGGTCAAGAGGAAAACATCCAATCCACCAAAAAGTATGAAAAAATACATCTGGCTGATGCAACCTGCATAGGTTATGACTTTGTTCTGCGTCTGAATGTTTTACAGCATCTTTGGGACAGTGGTGGAGGTGAAAGAGATGTCTACCGAGGACAGGTTGGAGAGGAAGAAGTACATGGGTGTGTGGAGGTGGGAGTCTGAGCTGACGGCCAGGATGAGCACGTTTCCCAACACAGTGATCAGGTATATGGAGAGGAAAAGCCCAAATATAAAGTATTGTAGTTCTGGTTTCTCTGAAAATTTCAAAAGAAAAAATTCTGAAATTTGTGTAAGATTGATGGGTTCCATGTGGTGGAGTTGACTACTAGGAAAGATGAAAATAACACAATTGATTTTCACACAAATGTGCATTACTCACATATCTGAAATTCTATAATTCATATTTTACAGTCCAGACACTAATTTTAATATTTTGTGTGTGCATATGGTCCTCTTTAGGGGATATTCGGTGCCACCCTTGCCTGATATGGAATATTTATCCCAATCTCCTATGTCTCTGAGGGGTTCATGTATTCTGTAGTTGTTTATTTTTTATTTTTGTTACAGATGTTTCTCCTTTTTCCCCCATTGACACCCTCCTCCCAATCCTGCCCCCCAGCATTATTGCCTATGTCCTTGTTTACCCATACATGCATATAAGTTCAGTGGTTTATCTCTTCCCTCCCCCCACATCCATCTCTTCTGAGGTTTGTCAGTCTGCACCCCACTTCCATGTTTCTGGGTATATTTTGTTCCTCAGCTTGTTTTGTTCATTATACTCCAGAAATAAGTGAGATCATGTGATACTTGTCTTTCTCTGCCTGGCTTATTTCACTTAGCATAATACTCTCCAGGTCCCTCCATGTCATCTCAAAGGATAAGAGATCTTTCTTGCTTACGGCTGCATAGTATTCCATTGTGTATATGTACCATAGCTTTTTTATCCACTCATTTATTGATGGACACTTGGGCTGTTTCCAGATCTTAGCGATTGTAAATAGTGCTGCTATGAACACAGGGGTACATATATTCTTTATGATTGGTGTTTCAGGCTTCTTAAGGTATATTCCTAAAAGTGGGATCACTGGATCAAATGGCAGATCAATTCTTAATTTTTTGAGGAAACACCATATTGTTTTCCACAGTGGCTGCACCAGTCTGCATTCCCACCAGGAATGTACTAGAGTCCCATTTTGTCCACACCCTTGCCAGCACTTGTTGTTTGATGATTTGTTGATGGCAGCCATTCTGGTAAGTGTGAGGTGATACCTCATAATTGTTTTAGTTTGCATCTCTCTGATGATTAGTGACGTTGAGCATTTTTTCATGTGTGTCTGCCATTTGTATGTCCTGTTTGGAGAGGTGTCTCTTTAGATCTTCTGCCCATTTTTTTTTCTTTTTTTATCCTCACCTGAGGACATTTTTGCATTTATCTTCAGATAGAACGGGAGGGAGAGAAGGGGGAAGAGAGAGAGAGAAACATCGACATGAGAGAGACACATCGACTGGCTGCCACCCACACGACCCCAACTGGGGCCGGGAACAAACTGTAACTGAGGTATGTGCCCTTAGCGGGAACCGAACCTGGGACTCTCTGGTCCGCAGGCTGACACTCTAACCGCTGAGCCAAAGGGCTCTCTGCCCAATTTAATCGGATTATTTGTCCTCCTTTTGTTGAGTTGTATGAGTACTCTATATATTTTGGAAATTAGCCCCTTATCTGATGTATCATTGAAGCTAGACAACCAACTTACACCATACATGAGAATAAACTCAAAATGGATAAAAGACTTATATGTGACTTGTGAATCCATAAAAATTCTAGAATAAAATGCAGGCAACAAAATAACAAAATTTCAGACATCATAAGTAGAATTTTCACTGATACAACACCTAAAGCAAGAGAATCAAAGGAAAAAATGAACACATGGGACTACATCAAACTAAAAATCTTCTGAACAGCAAAAGAAACAACCATGAAAATGGAATGGGAACCCACTATATGAGAGACCATAGTTGCCAATGATGCATCAGATAAGGGGTTAATTTCCAAAATATATAGAGTATTCATACAACTGAACAAAAGGAAGACAAAGAACCTAATTAAAAAAATGGGCAGAGGACTTAAATAGACACCTCTCCAAACAGGACATACAAATGGCCAAGAGACATATGACAAAATGCTCAATGTCACTAATCATCAGAGAAATGCAAATTAAAACAACTATGAGGTATCACCTCATACCTCTCAGAATGGCTGCCATGAAGAAATCATCAAACAACTGGTACTGGCGAGGGTGTGGAGAAAAGGGGACTCTAGTACACTGCTTGTGGGAATGCAGACTGGTGCATCCACTATAGAAAACAATATGGTTTTACCTCAAAAAATTAAAAATGGAAATGCCATTTGACCCAGTGATCCCACTTTTAGGAATATATCCTAAGAAGCCTGAAACTCCAATCAGAAAGAATATATGTACCCCTGTGTTCATAGCAGCACTATTTACAATAGCTAAGATCTGGAAACAGCCCAAGTGTCCATGAATAGATGAGTGGATAAAAAAGCTGTAGTACATGTACACAATGGAATACTATGCAGGTATAAGAAAGACAGATTCCTTATCCTTTGAGATGACATGGAGGAACCTGGAGAGTATTATCCTAAGTGAAAGAAGCCAATATGAGAAAGACAAATATCAAATGATCAAATTTGTGGAATATAATGAACAAAACAAACTGATGAACAAAATAGACACAGAGATATAGAAGTAAAGTAGAGACTGACAAACCTCAGAAAAGGGGATTGGGGGAGGGTCGGGGGAGGGAAGAGACAAACCACAGGACTTATATACATGTATGCATTACCAGGTACATAGACAACAATGCTCGGGACCTGTCGGGAGGGTGTCAATGGGGGAAAATGGAGAAACATCTGTAACAAAAATAAATTCATTAAAAAATAAATTTTTTCCTTTTTTTTGGTTTTTATTAATATATATTTTTTAACCTAGTGAGTAATATGCTAAGTGAAATAGGTCAGTCAGTGAAAGAAAAGTACCATATTATTTAACTTATATGTGAAGTCTAGTGAACAAAATAAACTAACAAACAATATAGAAACAGACTCATAGATATAGAGGACAGAGTAACAGCTGTCAGTGGGAAAGGTCATTGGGGGGCTGGGTGAAAAGGTGAAGAGTTTAAGCAAAATATATATATATAAATAAACCTCAGACACAGTCAATAGAATGGAAAGGATGGCGGGGGTAGAAGAGTATGGTTAAGGGTCCTGGGATAAATGGTGATGGAAGGAGACTTAACTTGGGGTAGTGAACACAGATTACAATATACAGACGATGTATTATAGAATTGTATACCTGAAACAAATATAATTTAATTTACCAATGCCACCCTATAAATTCAATTAAAACAAAAGACTTGAGATGACTGCAGCCTGACATTTAGAACATAGATATCTCTGAAACCCACTGTAGAATTTAAGAAAACTCAATTTGGTGTATCAAAATAGTTGTCTATGTAACAACGTACATAATTCCACAGAAAAAGCCTAACTTGGGCTGTCTTTCAAAATAAAAAAAGAAAAATCACATCTCTTAACACTTCAAATCCAAAGCCCCCGAACCGTAGCGTAGATAACAAAGAGGAAATTTCTCTTTAGGGACACGATTCTTAAATGAGAAAATAGAAATTATATCATATTCTTGGATATAGAAAACATAATTATCCTGACTCTGTATGATCAATTCAATGAATGTGCAAACATACAAGTCACATTGCCTTCTTTTCAATTGAAAAAATCTGCTTGCATTTATAAAATTACTGCAACTTGGAACTTGTAGCAAGGAGTACAAGGGAGCTGCCCCCATGAGGAAAAAAAAAAAAAAAACCTTAAAAAGTACATTCCCTATTCCTCTTTTATTAATAATAGCATCCTCAGAGAGATTGGGATAACGTAGACCCATTTGGCTAATTATGAGCTCTGTTCATTGAGCTCTCAAGGCCAAGCAAGAATACATAATCAGCTTGTGCCTCCAGCCCTTCAGGTTCTCCCACTCAGTCCAGTGGCCTTCACACCTGAGTCTTCTCCTCTCAGAACCAGTGCATCAGGAGGGCCATGACTGACTCTGCCATACTGCCTGTCCTGAGGACGGAACCTGAACCTTCATTGCTTGCCAGACAGGACAGGGGCAGTGGATTCTCACTCCTTGGTCATACTCCAGCGGAGACAGGACAGCCCAGTGAGTACTGTGGAGATGATGGATGGAGAAGAGACCGTCAGGAGAATTGTTTTCCCATCATTAGGATAAACAGGATAGTTGGGAGAAACAGATGGCAGAGCACTAATATGGGAAGTTTCAGGTATTTTTGTCCTTATACAGGTAGATTCTGATTAACTGGAGAGAAACAACTGAGTCTCATTCTTCTTTGATCCCTCAGGGCCTATACTCTGCTTGGCAGAGAACAACAACAATCTCTGTAAATACTGAATAGACTCTTCCTTGGATCTCAGAAACAGAGCATAGGCCACATGGCTTCCACACGCACAGTGCTTTCCTCCTTCCAGCACTGTCTCCTGGGGCTAGACAGAAGATAAAACAGTGCTTGTATGTGTCTAGGTCACAGATTTTCTAAGAAACTTACTTTTTTCCCAGCTAATAGCATGTAAAACATTTAAATATAAAGAAAAATTGTGGAGATTTTCAGAAAATTGAAGAAATAAAAAAGAGAGGAAAAGAGAAAGGGAAATAAATGTTACTCTTTGGACTGAGACACATTTCAGGATTTCCACTCATTCTATGACCGCATTATCCGGGTCATCACAAGCTTCTACCTCTCTCTGCCATTAATAGAATAAAATGTCCTTAAACCTTTCTTGACATTGTTGTTCATCAACAAACTCACTATTTCAATGTGATTTAAAAACCATCACTGAATGCTTATTAATGGCAAGCCTGTGTTAGGTGCCACAGATTTCCCAGAGATGGGTGTTATTCTCCAATTTCTATGTAAGAGATACCAGCACAAAGAGGTAGAAAGAGTCACACACACGTCACATTTAGTGGGTGAAAGCTGTGGGACTCAGACATAGGTTTCCTGATTCCCACAGTTGGGCTCTGTCCCCTCCACTGCAGTACAATAATTGTTTGTTTTTTTCTTTTTCCAAATGGGAGCACAACCACCAATTCCTCCTCTTGAGATTTGTTGAGTTCATCTATGAATTAGCAAAATGGACAGAATGGCTTGCAGGGAACTTTTTTGCATGAATGTTGTGGATCATGGGGATTTCTCTGAATGGTAATGCGTTTTTTTTTTAATTAATTTACTTATGTTACAGATGTTTCTCCTTTTTCCCCCATTGACACCCTCCTCCCCCTTCCTCCCTGCCCCGTCCTCAGTTTTGTTGTCCACGTCCATTGGTTATGAGTACATGCGTACAAGTTCTGTGGTTCATCGGTAATGCGTTTTTCAGCACATTTTGTAAACCCGAGGTTGAAAACATCATTCCCCATACAAGATGAGCAAATTTATGTGGCTCTAACATGAAAAGATTATTGCTAGACACACTTCAGAGGACTTCCTAGTTTTATACAGTGACAATGAACGTGCAGTTGATTTTGTCTGATTTTTCTATTGGAAAAACATGTATACGTAAAAAATAGTAAAATTGCACATATAATAATTTTTACAACCCAAACAGTGATCTTTCATGCATATATCTTGAGAATTTTCATTTGTGTGATATGGAGAGGGGCATAGGAATTTCCTTAGCACTATCATAATAAAAGCTGGAAAAGTAAAATGAAATTTATCCCTCAGGTAATAATATTATGCATGACTTAAATTGCTGAAATAGATGTATGTATTTCACAGAGAGACTTGAAACACAACTCATGGTACAGTATTTATAGAGTGAGGGTATTTAGGTAAGTTTTCAAGAAAACTGATTATGCATACATAACTCAATACTAATATTATAAAAATATTGAAAGGAAAATGTGCACACCAAATCCACAACAGTGTTTACCTTTGGACAATGGAAGTGCAGGGGAAGGTCATGCAGGGATAGAGAAACCCTCAACTTTTATCAATAATTAATATGAGTTATACAGCATGTATTATAAAATATTGATGTTTTAATGTGGGTAGTGGTTAAGTGGTATTGATAATAATTGATAACAGGAATACAACATTTATTAATAGTCTTGCAATTGTTCACTACACTGGTATATGTTAATAGGCCCATAGGACTTATGTGTAGAAATTCTGAGTTAATTGTTTCTAGGGTATAGCTAGCTCATTATTACATTTTACAAGATAGATAGGTAATTATAATGATCAACTAGCATTGAAAACCACTGTTTAAGTATTTTATAGTTATAATTAAATATATTTTTTAAAGCAACCTTATAATGTCAGTTCAGCTAATATTCCAATTTTACAGATGAGCAAACTACCCAGGTGTTAGTAATAGCAGTCTTTGTTCTTTTCCATTTTAATTTACCCCAAATTACATCTTGTTTATGCAAAAACAGTTGATTGTTATATAGTGTATGTAAAGTTACAGAATAGAAATAATTAGCTGTATGTAAATAGGAATCTAGCATGTCACACAAAGCAATAAATATTTAGACAAAGTAATACTCCAGTAATTAAATCATGGTTTGACCTGTCAAGAGAACTGGCCTAATTTGCCTTCAGGGAGCTGAATTTAGGAGAAACAATCCCTTTACAAGGAGGAATTGACTTGAAGAACTCTTAAACTGGCATAAGAAGGCCAACTTAAGGTTTGAGACCTGGCTTTGGTCCTAAATCTCTCAACTATTCATTGGAGGATTGGTTTTGATGAGAAATCAACCCTTTACAAATATTTGTGTTTAGAGATAAATTTAAGAAGTTTTACCAGTCCTCTACAATCTAAAATAATAAAGTGCAAAGTCAATCTCAGATATTTTTTGAGATTGTGTATCACTGATAGAAAATAACCGTTCAAAAAAGAAAAGTAATGCAGAGTATTCATAAAGTTCATTATTAATCACAGATGCATTATAAATTAATACCATCTTCAGGATCAGTGATGCTGTATAATTTTGTGCTCTTAACAAAAACATCTTTTTCAAAATGTAAAGTCTATCATGGCCAAATATTTTTGTATATTTGAGTTATATTTGAAGGAAATTTGAACAGACAACCCACACATATGAGTGATCACTTATCTCCATGGAGGATGGGTGTTATAAAACTAGATAAAGATGGAAAGTCTTAAAGACAATGGACATATATAAATGCTATCAGTTTGTGAACATTTTATTTTAAGTTAGAATACAGGTAATGTGATTTTAGCTCTTCTAGACTACATTCCAAATGAAGGGAATTTCTTTTATTTCATTTGGGTGAGATAAAGAACATCCACTGCTTCTTAGTGTCTTTCTTTTATTTATTCATTTATTATTATTTTTAATGTGTTTTTATTGATTTTTTTATGGAGAGGAGGAGACAGAGAGACATATAGAAACATTGATGTGAGAAATAAACATAGAGTGGGTGTCTCCTGCACCCCCTCCCCGCTATTGGGGATCAAGCTGGAAACCCGGGCATGTGCCCTGACTTGTAATCGAACCGCGACCTCTCAGTCCATGGAAAGATGTTCAATTCACTAAACCACACTGGCCCGGCTCTTAAAGTTTTTCAATTAGAATGATTTTTTTTTGAAAAGAATATTTCTCATTCCATATTTTTCCTTCAAAAATAGAAGGCTGATATTTTACTGTGTTCATGAATTTGTTATCTCAAAATGTCCTCTCATCTCTTATATTTTTTGACCAGTGTCTCTAAAGTAGGTGTCTATAGAATCAGGTGAATAGCACAGACATAATAAAGAATTCTAAAAAGAGTTAACTGAGTAATGTTCCTGAGGTATACAGGGGGCGTGTCTATGGTCCGCAAGTGTAAATAGTTCATTTTTGAATTGTTGAATCCAAAATATGGCCACCTCAACACTGTTTCATTTATTTAACACACTCTTTTTTTTTTTTTTTTAAACATGTCCTATCTGCACAGAACTACAGAATCGAACAGGTTACTCAGAATTCTTGCTGCTGGGACTCTCAGATGATCCAGAAATGCAGCCTCTTCTGTTTGGGCTGTTCCTGTTCATGTACATGGTGATCATGCTCGGGAACCTACTCATTATCCTGGCTGTCATCTCTGACTCTCACCTCCACACACCTATGTACTTCTTCCTTTGCAGTTTGTCTTTATCTGACATCAGCCTCAGTACCACTACAGTTCCCAAGATGCTGGTGAACCTCCAGACATCCAGCAAATCCATCACCTATGCAGGCTGCCTAACTCAGGTTACATTTTTTATTCTTTTTGCATGTTTGGAGAGTCTACTCCTGGCTGTGATGGCCTATGACCGGTTGGTGGCCATTTGTCAGCCTCTACACTACCTGGTCATCATGAACCCTCCCACCTGTGGCTTGTTGGTCCTGCTGTCATTTTTCTTCAGCTTTTTGGACTCCCAGCTGCACTACTTGATGGTGTCACAACTTAACTTCTGTGAAGATGTGGAAATTCCTCATTTCTTTTGTGACCCTTCTCAGCTCCTCAACCTTACATGTTTGGACACCTCCACCAATAACATACTGATCTATTTTGTTGGCGCCCTGTTTGGTGGTGTTCCTCTCTCAGGGATCCTTTTCTCTTACTATAAAATTGTTTCCTCCATTCTGAGGGTCCCATCATCAGTTTCAAAATATAAAGCCTTCTCCACCTGTGGCTCTCATTTGTCAGTAGTTTGCTTATTTTATGGAACAGGCCTTGGGGTGTACCTCAGTTCAGCTGTCTCATCTTCCCTGAGGAAGGATGCAGTGGCCTCGGTGATGTATGCTGTGGTCACCCCCATGTTGAACCCCTTCATCTACAGCCTGAGGAACAGAGATGTCAAGCGTGCCCTATGGAGGATGATCTGAAGAATAGTCTAATCTCAATACCTGTGCTATTATCTTTGGTATACAGGACTGGAAAAAGCAACAAAATCAAACATGTGCAACAAGAAATGTTAAATATGAAGTCACATAGTGTATTTGTACCTATTTGACACTCTGCTTTCTGTTTACAATTTTTCATTTTAGCTCTGCTGTAATGGAATTTGGAGATTATTTTGGACTCGCTCCTTAAGTCATAGCCCCTCCAAGATTATACATAGTATGTGAATACACCCTTATCACTTTTCTTATGTATTACCCAGAACTCTTGGCTATGAGCAGTCTTGTTTCTATTACTATAAAAAAACAAACCCATAGCTTTCTCTTTCTTGCTATTTATTCTTTCTACACTTTCCCCTGATTCCTCTCTATTTTTCCATCTTGGTCAAATTCTTGAGAAAAGAGGGTGGCTATATAATGTCTTATTCAAACAAGGGTATTTTGAAATTGAAATGGGATGATAGTAATACTGAATTTGAATAAGCAGTTAATCAACTGGGACTTTCATAGGAAAACTCGGATGTATGATTTCCAATTTTCCTGACAATTCTTTCTCCCACTACATCTAACATCTCCTTAATCAATTATAGCCAGTCTTTAAATGACAAATACTGTATAATTCCACTTATACAAGGCCCCTAAAGTAGTCACATTCAAATAATGTAAAGCAGTGATTGCTGGAAAGAGGGAAGAGGGAATTAGTGTATAATTGGGATATAAAGAGTTTCATTGTTGCAAGGTGAAAAGCGTTCTGGAGATGGATGGTGGTGATGGATACACAGCAATGTGAATGTACATAATTCCACTGAACTTGACATTTAAAATGGTCTAGATAGAAAACTTTACATTAGACTATTTTACCACAATAAAATAAAAGATGTCCTATTAGAAATGATGGCCATGTTGCTCCAAATATAGGGTGCACCACTTAGCTCCCAGCATCAGCACCCATAGTGATCTGCCTCAGCTGCAGAGAGCCACCTTAACCAAAATAATTCCTCCTTCTGGAGTAGTCTCATCCCATGACATTTGCCCTCTTGGCACTAATTGCAACCAACACTGAAGGATCATCCTAGATCCAGACCTTCCTGGTGATTTTAGGCAGCCTTTGATAGGCTTTAACTTGGCTTGATTTCTTCCACTGCCCTTCCTTGCTACAAGGAGTTTGCTAAACCACAGGGTCTGACGGAACAATCCCTACATGACTGTCTTCACTTCAGACTTCAGCCATAACTTCAGGAGTTTCCAGGGCCACCCTTACTTCAGAACAGGTGGCCACAGATTCAGGGGCTCCCTCAGATTTTATAATTTGCTAGAATGACTCAAACTGAGAAAATTTGCTCAGGTTCAATAATTCACCAGGATGAGTCACAGAATGCAGGACAGTGCTGTACTTATGATTACTGTTTTATTATAGCAAAGAATACAAATTAGAAGTAGTGAAAAGAAGATACACATAGAGAAATATCTGCAATGTCCATATGTAAAGTTTCCTATACTCTCCCCATGAAGTTCAGATCCATTATTTTCTCCTGGCCACAATGTGAGATGATACTCGGAACATTGCCAACCAGGTAGCACACCTGAGCTTCAGTGTCCAAAGTTTTTATTGAGGCTTTATTACATAGCAGTGATAAATTGAAATATTGCCCTTTTGGTTGAACTCAATTTCCAGCCTTTCTCCCCAGAAGTTGAGCTGAGGTCACTAGGCCTAAAGCTCCAACCCTTGATTTATGTGGTTGATCTTTTTGGCATGACCAATCCCCGTCTTGAGTCATCTCATTAGCACAAACTGTCTGGCATGGTCCATGGGTCCCACCACAAAAAACCAATTTCTCCTGTCACTAGGGAAATTTCAAGGGCTTAAAGTTTACCTCCCAGGTAAGGATGAATGTTATATTTCTCTTTAAGTGAGGCCAAATTCATTAGTGCACACCTGATTTTCACAGGTGTTGACTCGAGGAGCACTGCCTGCCAAACATCCTAATCACTGTATGCTAATCACTGTCTCAGAGTCTGCTTTGCAAGCAAGTCAACTTGGCATATCGTCTTACTAATAAAATTATTTTGAGAAGATTTTAAGGCAATTTTAAGGTAGTTCTTTAAATAGTGAACAACGTTCTACAAATTACAATCCCAGTCTGGGGTCAGTGATGGGAAAATTCAAGGAAAGGAGATAACATATTGACATTTTGGGTAGTAGGGAGGTCGCAATAGCAAAATATTAATGAATCTAGAAATCAAAACTAAAGATATTTGATAAAAAGGAAGTGCAGAGCTTGAAGTAATAAGGTAATATAATATCTGCATGAGTATTATACTTCAAAAAATGTTTATTTAAAAATATGAAACCCTATGGTATAAGTAAAATATGAGTTGAGAATGATAATTTATTTGGCCTCTGACATTCTCTTCAAATTTCTAGAGGCCCTGTGATCCAGTCATATGTACCCGACTGCCGCTGATTTTTGTTACAAGTTTGACCAGGTTCTCCCGACTCCTCTGTTGTTTACATTTGGAAGGCATTGAGAACAGGCTTCATGACAGCGTTTAACACTAAAATATTCCTGTCTTCCTGAGAAGAGGTTTCTGAATAACTGAAGAACTTCCAAGTCCTGTCCATTAGAATAAAGAGATGCACAGACAGGTGATGTCAAATACTGGAAGGAGTTTTAACTGCATGCTGGCAGACACACTACTGAGCTCTCTTCTGGTTTCCACTGTCAAAATGCACTAGCATGTAGCTGCTCAGATTTTCAGGTGAGAAATCTGCTCTCTCAGGTCACTCATGTCCCCCAGACTTGGTCATTTTAGTTTTGCTTTTGTTTTTTTCCCCTATACCAAAGCAATTAAATTATCTGAGCAAAATTGACTAAGTTATATGATTTGCTTTTCTCATTCTTCAAAAACTGTTCATATAATCAGTTTGCTCTTGTAAGAGTGTTCCAAATGGCTTCTCAATGTTCACTTTCTTTTTTTTTTCACATGGCAAGGAGATTGATTTTTTAGATATTATCAGAAATTGTGAGTTCTCTGCTTAGAACCGTCCAATTATTTTCTGTTACTCCTAAAATAAAATTTGAACCCCTTACCAAGATCTATAAACCCTTCATAATTTAGACTCTCCTATTCCTTTCCAACTGTGACACTGATCCCTGGAACAGCGATGTAAACATCACTCGAGAACTTATAAATGCAAAATTTCAGGCCCTGCTCCATTCCTGCTGGGTGATTCTACTGCATGCTGAGTTTGTCTAGACATATTGGTTTTCTTGTAGTTCTTCAAACAGACTTTTTTGCAGGTTTGAGATCATTAAACTTAATGATCTATGTCTGGTTTGTTTTTTCCCTTTCTTACTCTACTTTTATTTAAATATCAGCACTTAAGGATACCCATGTAATTCTCCTGATGTTCTCTCCATCAAGCTAGTCTGTATATCTCTTTATTATTACCTTCTGAGTGAACTCGAACATTTTGAGAAGACAATCTTTGTACCAGGCTGTCTTGACTCTTGTGCTCCAAATTAAACTGATGCAGGTCATTGAAGAGTGAGATTTGCTCCTCTTTCAGTGCAAGGTTTTTTGTGAAATGTAATATTGGCATAAACAAGCAAGACATTGGGCACTTTTACTGCCAAAATAATACTTTGCTAGTAATTTGTTATAAAGAAAAATCTAGAAAGTTATTGATTATGACAAAGAATAATTGCATGAGAAATTGTCAAACACATAAGGAAGACTTTATTTATGATTATTGCAATAGACTATTGCATTAAGGGAGAGAAACTGAACTCAACTACACTGAAAGGCAAGGCTGGAGGATTTTAAAAATTGTATGATTTCATCTATGTGAAATATCCAGAATATGCAAATCCATAGATACAGAAAGTAGATTAATGTTTGTCAGGTGATGGGCAGAGTCAGGGAAAGGGGAATGATTTTTTAATTTGTGAATTACAGTTGATATTCAATGTATATATTTTTTGCTTTAGTTTCAACTGTATAGTCGTCCCTCGTTTATTGCAGTTAATCCATTCCAGACTTTATCGGTTGCACCCGGTGTTGAAGGATTCCTGGGGTGCTCGAACACATAGGCCTACAATCCATACATACAGTAATTTTAATTTTAATTGTAATACAGGGGTGTGTAATTGACTCAGACAACCGAGCGCGTGCTGTATCAGTTTCAAGGTCTTGATCAACTTTTTAATGAATATATTTGAAAAAACTGCGATAGAGTGAAACCGCAAAAGTCGAAAAGTGAAGTGGCGAGGGACGACTGTATAGCATAGTGGTTAGACATTTACATAATTTGTAAAGTGACCCCTTCATAATTTCTCATACATTGTTATTACAATATTATTGATTATATTTTTTATGCTGTATATTTCATCGTCATGACTATTGAGTAACTACCAATTTGTATTTGTTAATCTCTTTACGTTTTTCACCCAACTCCCCTCCCATCTGGCAACCTTGCATTTGTTCTCTGTATCTATGAGTCTGTTTCTGTTTTGTTTGTTTAATTATTTTGTTTTTAGGTTTCACATGTAAGTGAAATCATAGGGGATTTGTCTTTTTCTTACTGACTTATTTCACTTAGCATAATATCCTCTTATGTCCATCCAGGTTGTGGTAAATGGTCAGATTTCATTCTTTTTTGTTGTTGTTGTTAATCCTCACCTAAAGATATTTTTTCCATTGAGTTTTAGAGAGAGTGGAAGGGAGGGTGGGAAGGGGAGAGAAAGAGAGAAACGATGTGTGAGAGAGAGACATAGATTGGTTGCCTCCCTCACACGCCCTGATCAATTTGGGGATTGAAAGGTGCATGCCCTTGACTGGGGATTGATCCTGAGACCCTTTGGTGCACAGGCCAATGCTCTAACCACTGAGAAACACCGCCAGGGCAGATTTGATTCTTTTTTATGGCTGAGTAACATTCCACTCTATATATGTACCACTATTTCTTTGTCCAATTGGTCTATTGACGGGCACCTGGGCTACTTCCATATCTACCCTATTATAAATAATGCTGCAATAATTATAGCAGTGCATGTATCTTTTTGAATTACTGTTTTGGATTTATTGGAATAAATACCCAGAAGTGGAATTTCTGGGTCATAAGGTAGCTGTATTTTAAATTTTTTGAAGAAACTTCAGACTGTTCTTCATAGTGGCTGCACCAATTTGCTATCTCACCAACAGTGCACAAGGGTTCCCTTTTTCCATATCATTGCCACCATTTGTTATTTGTTGATTTATTGATAGTAGCCATTCTGACAGGTGTAAGGTGAAATCTCACTGTGGTTTCAATTTGCATTTCTCTGATGATTAGTGGCTTTGAGAATCATTTCATGTGTATTGACCATCTGTGTGTCATTTTTGGTGAAATATTTTCAGATCCTCTTCCCATTTTAATTGGTCTGTTTGTTTTGTTGGTGTTAAATTTTATGAGTTCCTTATAAACTTTGGATATTAACCCCTTATCTGATGCATCATTGGCTAATATTGTCTCATACTAGGTAGATTATCTTTGCATTTTAATGGCGGTTTCCTTTGATGTGTGAAAAATTTTTAGTATGATGTAGTTCCATTTGTTTATTTTTTATTTATTTTTTATTTCCTTTGCCTGATGTGATATAGCAGGAAAAAAATTACTATGAGCAATGTCACAGTTTACTACCTTTGTTTTTTTCTAGGAGATTTATGATTTTGGGCAGTATTTTATGTCTTTAATCTATTTTTAGTTTATTCTTGTATATGGTGTAAGAAAGTATCTGGTTTCATTCTTTTGCATGTTTAAGGCAGGAGGATTTTTATTTTTTTATCATTATTATTTTAAAAATTATTTTTATTAATTTGTTTTTGTTACAGATGTTTCTCCTTTTTTCCCCATTGACACCCTCCTCCCCATCCCCCCACCCCATCCCCAGCTTTGTTGTCTATGTCCATTGGAAATGCATACATGCATATAAGTTCCGTGGTTTATCTCTTCCCCCCCTCCACATCCCCTCTTCTGAGGTTTGTCAGTCTTTCTCTACCTCTATGTCTCCGGGTCAATATTGTTCATCAGTTTGCTTAGTTCATTATATTCCACAAATAAGTGAGATCATGTGATATATGTCTTTCTCTGCTTGGCTTGTTTCGCTTAGCATAATACTCTCCAGGTCCCTCCATGTCATCTCAAAGGATAAGAGATCTGTCTTTCTTACAGCTGCATAGTATTCCACTGTGAACATGTACCACAGCTTTTTTGTCCACTCATCTACTTGGGTTGTTTCCAGATCTTAGCTATTGTAAATAGTACTGCTATGAACATAGGGGTATATATATTCTTTCTGATTGGTGTTTCAGGCGTCTGAGGGTATATTCCTAGAAGTGGGATCACTGGGTCAGATGGCAGTTCAATTTTTAACTTTTGGAGGTAACACCATAGTGTTTTTCATAGTGGCTGTACCAGTCTGCATTCCCACCAGCAGTGTACTAGAGTCCCCTTTTCTCCACACCCTCACCAACACTTGTTGTTTGATGCTTTGTTGATGGCGGCTATTCTGACAGGTGTGAGGTGATACCTCATTGTTGTTTTAATTTGCATCTCTCTGATGATCAGTGACATTGAGCATTTTTTCATATGTCTCTTGGCCATTTGTATGTCCTGTTTGGAGAGGTGTCTATTTAGGTCCTGTGCCCTTTTTTTTTAATTGGGTTGTCTTCCTTTTGTTGAGTTGTATGAGTACTCTATATATTTTGGAGATTAACCCCTTATCTGATGTATCATTGGTAATTATGCTCTCCCATATAGTGGGTTCCTTTTCCATTTTGATGATTGTTTCTTTTGCTGTGCAGAAGCTTTTTAGTTTGATATAGTCCCATGTGTTCATTTTTTCCTTGGTTTCTCTTGCTTTAAGTATTGTATCAGTGAAAATTCTGCTGCGTGTGATGTCTGAAATTTTGTTGCCTACATTTTCTTCTAGGATTTTTATGGATTCACGAGTCACATTTAAGTCTTTATTCCATTTGGAGTTTATTCTTGTGTATGGTGTAAGTTGGTGGTCTAGCTTCATTTTTTTGCAAGTAGCTGTCCAATTTTCCCAACACCCTTTATTGAAAAGACTCTCCAGACTCCACTGTATGCTCTTACCACCTTTGTCAAATATTAATTGAGCATATTGTCTTGGGTCAATTTCTGGGTTCTCTGTTCTGTTTCCTTGATCTATCTGCCTATTCTTGTACCAGTACCAGGCTGTTTTGATTACAGTGACTTTGTAGTATAACCTGATATCTGGTAATGTGATCCCTCCTACTTTGTTCTTTTTTTTTCAAGATTGCTCTGGCTATTTGGGGTCTTTTTGGTTCCATATAAACTTTTGGACATTTTGTTCTAGTTCTGTGAAATATGTTGTTGGTATTTTGATGGGGATTGCATTAAATCTATAGATTCCTTTGGGTAGTATGGACATTTTAATGATGTTAATTCTTCTAATCCATGAACAAGATATGTGCTTCCACTTTTTTATATCTTCCTCTATTTCATTTTTCAATGACCTGTAGTTTTCTGTGAAGAGGTCCTTTATTTCTTTAGTTAAGTTTATTCCTAGGTATCTTAATTTTTTTGCTTCGATGGTAAATGGGATTGTTTTTTTAGTTTCAATTTCTGTGAGTTTATCATTGGTGTATAAAAATGCCGTCGATTTCTTGATGTTAATTTTGTATCCTGCTACTTTGCCAAATTCATTTATTAAGTCTAGTAGATTTTTGATGGAGTCTTTAGGGTTTTCTATGTACAATATCATGTCATCTATAAATAATGACAGTTTCACTTCTCCTTTCCAATTTTGATCCCTTTTATTTTTTTTTCATGTCTAATTGCTGTGGCTAAGACTTCCAGTACTTTGTTGAATAAGAGTGGCGAAAGTGGGCATCCCTCTCTTGTTCCCATTCTTAAGGGGAATGCTTTTAGTTTTTGCCCATTGAGAATGATGTTGGCTGTAGGTTTTTCGTACATGGCCTTTATTATGTTGAGATATGATCCTTCTATTCCCACATTGCTGAGCAAAGTTTTAATCAGAAATGGGTACTGGATTTTGTCAAATGCTTTTTCAACGTCTGTTGATATGATCATATGGTTTTTATCTTTCATTTTGTTTATGTCGTGTATCACATTTATTGATTTGCGAATATTGTGCCATCCTTGTATCTCTGGGATGAATCCCAATTGGTCATGAAGAATAATTTTTTTGATGTATTGCTGGGTCCGATTTGCTAATATATATTTTTTAAGGATTTTGGCATTTGTGTTCATTAGGGATATTGGCCTGCAGTTTTCTTTCTTTGTAGTGTCTTTAACCGGTTTTGTCATTAGTATTATGCTGGCCTCATAAAATGAGTTTAGAAGTGTTCTGTCTTCATGGATTTCTTGGAATAGTTTGAATAGAATGGGTATTATATCTTCTTTGAATGTTCAGTAAAACTTCCCCGTGAAACCATCTAGGCCTGGGCTTTTGTTTGCTGGGAGTTTCTTAATTATATCTTCAATTTCCTTTGTTGTTATTGGTCTGTTCAAGTTTTCTATCTCTTCCTGGTTCAATTTCTGTGTGTTGCTAGAAATTTGTCCATTTCTTCTAGATTGTCCATTTTGTTGGCGTATATGGTTCACAGTATGTTTTGATGATCCTTTGTATTTCTGTGGTGTCAGTTGTTACTTCTCTGTTTCGTTTCTGATTTTCTTTATTTGGTTTCTCTCTTTTGTTTCTTGGTGAGTCTGGCTAAAGGTCCATTGATCTTGTTTATCTTTTCATAGAACCAGCTTTTTGTTTCATTGATCTTTTGAATTGTTATTTTAGTCTCTATGTCATTTATTTCTGCTCTGACCTTTACTATTTCCTTCCTGCTACTAGCTCTTGGTTTTTCTTTTTGTTTACTTTCTAGTTCTTTAAGTTGTAGGGTTAGAAAGTCAATTAGGAATTTTTCTTGTTTCTTGAGGTAGGCCTGTAGTGCTATGAACTTCCCTCTCAGGACTGCTTTCGCTGTGTCCATAGATTTTGTGTTGTTGGGTGTTCATTTTCATTGCTTTCCAGGAAGTTTTTAATTTCTTCCTTGATCTCGTTAGTAACTTATTTGTTGTTCAATAATATGCTATTTAGCCTCCAAGTGTTTGAATGTTTTTGTGTGTTTTTATTGTAATTGAGTTCTAGTTTCATGTCACTGTGATATGAGAAGATGCTTGATATGATTTCAATCTTCTTGAATTTGTAGAGACTTGCTTTGTGTCCTAACATGTGGTCTTTCTTTGAGAATGTCCCATGTGCACTTGAGAAGAATGTATATTCTGAAGCTTTGGGGTGAAATGTTCTGTAAATATCAATGAAGTCCAACTGATCTAGTTTGTCTTGTAAGGACTCTATGTCTTTGTTAATTTTTTTTCTAGAAGATTTATCCAGTGGTGTCAGTGGCGTGTTAAAATCACCCATTATGATCATATTGCTATTGATCTCTCCTTTGAAGTCCTCCAGAATGTTTAAAATATATTTTGGTGCTCCCATATTTAGTGCATATGTGTTTAGCAGGGTGATATCCTCTTGTTGAATTGATCCTTTTAATATTATGTAGTGACATTCTCTGTCTCTTATTATGGCCCTCGTTCTGAAGTCTATCTTGTGAGATATAAGTATTGCTACACCATCTTTTTTTTTTCATTTCCATTTGCTAGCAATTTTTTTTTCCATCCCTTCACTTTAGTTTTGTGTGAGTTTTTTGTTGTGAGGTGGGTCTTGCAGACAGCATATATATGGGTCATGTTTTCTTATCCAATCAGCTCCCCTATGTCTTTTGATTGGAGAATTTAAGCCCTTCACATTTAAGGTAATTATTGATAGATAGCTATTAGTTGCCATTTTAATTTCATGCCTGTGTTCCTCTCTCTCTCTCTCTCTCTCTCTCTCTCTCTCTCTCTCTCTCTCTCTCTCTTCTTCTTCTTCTTCTTCTTCTTCCAACAGTCCCTTCAGCATTTCTTGCAGTGCAGGTTTGGTGGTGGTAAATTCCTTTAGCTTTTTTTTTTCTTTCTTGTTTTTTAATCCCTGAAGCTCTTTATTTCTCCAATTTTGAATGATAACCTTGCTGGATAGAGTAGTCTTGGATTCAGATCTTTGCCTTGCATTACTTTGTACACCTCATGCCACTCCCTCTGGCCTGCAGTGTTTCTATTGAGAAATCAGCTGACATTCTAATGGGAGCTCCCTTGTAGGTAACTTTCTGTCTTTTTCTTGCTTCCTTTAAGATTCTTTCTTTGTTTTAATGTTTGCCATTTTTATTATGATGTCTCTAGCTGTGGGTCTTCTGGGGTTCATCTTTCTTGGGACTCTCTGTGTTTCCTGGACTTGTGTGACTTCTTCCTTCACCAGTTTAGGGAAATTCTGTGTCATTATTTCTTCAAACATGTTCTCTATTCCTTTTCTGATTCTTCTCCTTCCAGTACCCCTATAATGTGAATGTTGTTATGTTTTGTACTGTCCCACAGCTCCTTTATACTCTCCTCCTGCTTTTTAAACTTTCTTTGCCATTTGCTGCTCTATTTGGGTGTTTTTCTCTACCTTGTCTTCCAAGTCATTGATTCAGTCTTCAGCTTCTTCTAATCTACTATTGAACTCTTTAAGGTATTTTTCATAACAGCTATGTCATTCTTTATTTCCTCTTGATTTTTATGTATAGCTTCTACCTCTTTATGCGTAGTTTCTACCTCTTTTTTTAAGCTGAAGTCATTCCCAGTGAGCTCTTCATAATTCTTATTAAGTTGCTTGTAGTTGTCACCAAATTGTTTGAGCACCCTTAAAATCATTGCTTTGAATTCTTTATCTGACAGTTGCTCTCTTCCATTTCCTGTAGTTCCTTTTCTAGTGATTCATTTTTTTTCTTTCCTTTGGGTGTTGTTTCTTTGTTTCCCCATTATAGCCATCTGGTAGCTGTAGACCTGGTGAGGGATGTTTGGATGTATAGGCATCTCACTGTATATTAAATAAGGCTACTGTGCCTCCCAGACTGTTCTGTTGTGTGTAGCCTCTTGCCTGCTGTGGATCTTGAAGGATTGACTACTGGGGCCTGGTATTGGCGTGTCCTGGTAAGTTCTGTTGCTGTATTGCATGGGCCCCTCTGAAGCTGTGTTCCCTGCTGGTGGCTGGTGCCACCTGTAGCAGTATCTCTCAGACCCTTCTGGAGCCGCACTCTCTGCTTGCACCATGGGCGGCTGGGTCGCACAGGTCCAACTGGAGCCCCAGATCCACACCACTCTTGTGGACCACTGGGTCACGCAGGCCCCTATGGATCCCTGACTCCCCACTGCTCTTGTGGGCAGCTTTGTTGCACAGTTTCCTATGGAGCCCCAGGTCCCGCCGCTGGTGACTGGGGAGTGCTGCTGCCCAGTGGGGCTCAGCTCCTTCTCAGCCTTTGCTGTAGTTATTGGGGATGGTTCTCTGCTGCTGGTCGTGGCTTCTGTTGCCTGAGGGTGAATGTCTGCTCCCCAGTCTCTGTAGCTGGGGGTATATCTCAACTCTGATCAGGCTGCTACTGAGGGGGATGGTTCTGGGCTCCTGGACATTTGCATTTTCCACAACAGTCACCTTGACAGCTCCACTACTGTGCACTGGTCTGTGTTGACACAGGGTGTCCACTGGTCTGATGGTGCCAGGTGCACTGGTGGGCTCAGGTTGCTGGGCCCTAGCCCGCTCCCACTGCCTTATTCCAGGGAAGACCTGGGATCTTCCAAAATGGTAGGAACTTCCCATGGCACAGGGAGAAGCACCCTGAAGAGCTGCTTAATGAGGTAGCTGGCTGCTCCCCATCCACAGCACAGGAACCTTCTGCTCCATGTCTCTGCACTGCACGAGTTTGGTCATCCACCTTCACATCCACTCACACTCTCTCACACACTAGCTCACTATCTCAGGCATTCACCCTCCCTCTTGTCCTGCCCACTGCCATCTTCTCTGTCCTTCATTTAGCTCTTTTTCTGGACACTTCTGTTCTTTCATTTGGAGCCTGATTCTTTGTCTACATATTTTGGCTGTCTTTTATGTTTGTTTCTTTGTATTAAACTGATCTGGTATGACTCCCAGTAGTTGTGAAATTTCCGTATGTAGTAGTTGTCTTGTGGTATCCAGTGGCACAGTCTTCTTAATAATCTTGGCTGGGTGTTCTAGGAATGTCCCTTGTGTGAATATGTGCACCCAATATAGGAGCACCCAATATATTAAAAATCTTCTAGAGGCCTTCAAATGAGAAATCGACAGCAATACAATCACTGCAAGGTACTTCAACACCCTGCTGACATCACTGGATAGATCCTCTAGACAAATATTAACAAGGAAACAGAGACTCTAAATGAAGCACTAGACAAAATGGACTTAATGGAATTACACCCCCAAACTGCAGAATTCACATTCTTCTCAAGTGCACATGGGACATTCTCAAAGATAGACCACATGTTTGGACACAAACTAAGTCTCTACAATTTCAAGAAGATTAAGAGCATATCAAGCATCTTCTCAGATCACAATGGCATGAAACTAGAAATCAATTACAACAAAAACACGTAAAGACATTTGAACACATGGAGGTCAAATAGCTTGTTATTAAACAATGAATGGGTTACCAAGGAGATCAAGGAAGAAACTGAAACCTTCCTGGAAACCAAAGAAAATGAACACATAACAACACAAAATTTATGGGATGCAGCGAGAGCAGTCCTGAGGGGGAACTTCATAGCACTAGAGGCCTACCTCAAGAAACAAAAAAAATTTCTAACTTACAATCTAACCACACAATTTAAAGAACTAGAAAGCAAACAAAATGAAAACCCCAGAGCAAGTAGAAGGAAAGATACAGTAAATATCAGAGCAGAAATAAATGACATAGAGACCAAAAAAACAATTCAAATGATCAATGAAACAAAGAGCTTATTCTTTTGAAAACATAAATAAGATTGATGGACCCACACCAAGAAACAAAGAGAGAGGACTCAAATAAACAAAATCAGAAATAAAACAGAAGAAGTAACAACTGACACCACAGAAAAACAAAGGATTGTTAACAAATTCTATAAACAATTATATGGCAATGAATTGGATAATCTAAGCAAAATGGATAAATTTCTAGAAACATATAGTCACCCAAAACTGAACCAGGAAGAGATAGAAAACTTGAACAGACCAATACAAACTAAGGAAATTGAAGATGTAATCAAGACTCTCCCAGCAAACAAACCCCAGGCCTGGACAGCTTCACAGGGGAGTTTTACCAAACATTCAAAGAAGATCTAACATCCATTCTCCTCAAACTATTCCAAAACATTCAAGAAGAAGAAAGACTTCTGAACTTGTTTTTTGAGGCCAGCATAATTCTAATTCCAAAACCGGAAAAAGACATGACAAAGAAAGCGAACTACAGGTCAATATCCCTGATGAACATAGATGCCAAAATCCTTAACAAAATATTAGCAAATCAGATCCAGCAATACATTAAAAACATTATTCACCATGACCATGTGGGATTCATCCAAGGGATGCAAGGTTGGTACAATATTCACAAATCAATAAATGTCACAGACCACTTAAAGAAAATGAATGATAAAAACAATGTGATCATATCAATAGATGCTGAAAAAGCATTTGACAAAATCCAGCACCCATTTCTGATAAAAATGCTCAGAAATGTGAGAATAGAGGGATCATATCTCCACATAATAAAGGCCATATATGAAAAACCCACAGCCAACATCATACTCAATGGGCAAAAACTAAAAGCATTTTCATTAAGAACAGGATCAAAATAGGTATGCCCACTTTCATCAGTCTTATTTAACATTGTAATGGAAGTCTTAGCCACAGCAATTAGACATGAAGAAAAAAAAAAGGGATCAAAATTGGAAAGGAGGAAGTGAAACTGTCATTATTTGCAGGTGACATGATATTGTACATAGAAAACCTGAAAGACTACATCAAAAATCTACTAGATTTAATAAACGAATTTGGCAAGGTAGCAGGATATAAAATTAACATCAAGAAATCTACAAAATTCTTATATACCAATAATGAACTCACAGAAAGGGAAACTAAAAAAACCATCCCATTTACCATCATGGCAAAAAAATTAAGATGCCAAGGAATAAACTTAACCAAAGAGGTAAAGGACCTCTTCACAGAAAACTACAAGTTATTGAAAAAATAAATAGAGGAAGATATAAAAACTGGAAGCATATACCTTGTTCATGGATTGGAATAATTAACATCTTTAAAATGTCCATATTACCCAAAGCAATGTATGGATTCAATGCAATCCCCATCAAAATACCAATGACATATTTAATGAAACTAAACAAATACTCCAAAAGTTTATATGGAACCAAAAAAAAAAAAAAACCCCAAATAGCCACAGCAATATTGAAAAAGAAGAATAAAGTAGGAGGGATTACAATTCCAGATATCAAGTTATATTACAAAGCCATTGTAACCAAAACAGACTGGTACTGGCACAAGAATGGGCATATAGATCAATGGAACAGAACAGAGATCCCAGAAATTGATCCAAGTCATCACGCTCAATTAATATTTGACAAAGGTTGGAAGAGCATACAATGGAGTCAAGACAGCCTCTTCAATAAATGGTGTTGGGAAAATTGGACAGCTACATGGAAAAAAATGAAGCTAGACCACCAGCTTGCACCATACACAAGAATAAACTGAACTGAGAGATTCCAAAATGGCGGCAGAGTGAATGGAAGCTACACAGACCATCTCCCAGGACCAAACTGGAATTACAACTAAAATAAAGACAAATCGTCGGGAAAAAGCAACAGAAAAGCAGCTTGCGAGGACCATACAACCAGGGACACTGACTCGATCCTGGTAGGATTGCGGAGGCACGAGAGGGGGGGTGGGAGCCCACAGAGAGCAGCGGCCTTAGCCGTGAGCAGTGCCCGACCTCGGGGTTAAAGCCCGAGCCGGATCCACAGCGCAGAGGGCCGGGACAGAGCGCTAAAATAGCCACAGCCACTCACATGGGCTCCAGCAGAGGGAGAGTGGACTGGACTGGAACTGTGTGGGGACACTCGGGATTTGGAGGGCGCTCAGAGCTTTTGCTGAGTTGTGGCCACGCAGGACTGTGGCCTGGCCGTCTTACTCCATCCCAGGGCTCTGGGGAGAGGCGGTAGCTCCTCCCTCAGAGATCCAGCCACACCCTAGTGGGCCATTGAAATGCAAACTGAGGCTCATTACTACTAGCATCTGCCCTACCCTCCGGAAATCCTCTCACCTTGAACACCTGAGGGAGGTTTTCACTCAACTGAAAACCCAAGACTCTTCAAGCAACCACGACTAATAGCCTCTAGGCAAAAAGCTAGAGGATAAGTTAACCTCTGCTGGGCTTGCAAATATACCCTGGAAAGTAAGACTCCACGGTGGTGTTTAAAGAGGGTCCTCCGATGCTCATCCAAACCTAGTAGAGGGAGCCACAAACAACAGAACACCAACATCCACAGGAAAATTTGGCAGGCTCCAAAAACCACTGAGATAGCCAAAATGGTGAAAAAAAAAAACAGATCCCAAATGAATGAACAAGAGACCTCTACTGAAGATGAGATAAATGAAACGGAGTTAAGCAAGTTAACAGAGCTAGAATTCAGAGCCATGATCTTGAGGAAGCTCAACAGCATGAGTAAGGACATCAACACCTTGAGTAAAGACATCCACACCATGAGCAAAGACATAGAAACACTGAAAACCAACCAACTGGAAATGAAGAAGCAGCAAGAAGAAATGAAGAAGCAGCAAGAAGAAATGAAGAATGACATACCAGAAATGAAGAACACATTGGAAGGACTAAACAACAGAGTAGAGGAAGCTGAGGACCGGATCAGTGAATTAGAAGACAGGGTAGAAAAAATCAACCAATCAGAAAACCAAAAGGAAAAAAACAATGAAAAAACAGAAAGACAGCTTAAGAGAACTGTGGGACAACTGGAAATGTAATAATATTCGCATCATTGGAGTCCCTGAAGAAGAAGAAAATG
Organism: Tadarida brasiliensis; assembly: GCA_030848825.1. Lineage (NCBI taxonomy): Eukaryota > Metazoa > Chordata > Mammalia > Chiroptera > Molossidae > Tadarida > Tadarida brasiliensis. Next base: position 54,302,212 of record CM061259.1, on the reverse strand, counting down.
AGCAAGGGTTAGAGAATATATTTGAAGAAATTATGACAGAAAAATTCCCTAATTTGGTGAAGAAAGAAGGTATTCAAGTTCAGGAAGCACAGAGAGTCCCAAGTAAGAAGAACCCAAAAAGGCCCACACCAAGACACATAGTAATTAAAATGCCAAAAATTAAAGACAAAGAGAGAATCCTCAAGGCAGCAAGAGAAAAGCAACAGGTTACCTACAAAGGAACCCCCATCAGGCTATCAGCTGACTTCTCAACAGAAACACTACAGGCCAGAAGGGAATGGCAGGAAGTAATCAAAGTCATGAAAAACAAGGATCTGAATCCAAGACTACTCTACCTAGCAAGGCTGTCATTCAAAATAAAAGGTCAAATAAAGAGCTTCTCAGACAAAAAAAAGGCTAAGGGAATACATTAGCACCAAACCAGCACTGCAAGAAATGTTAAAAGGACTGCTGTAATTAGTAGAAGAAATAGGAAGGAAAGTAGAACCACACTGAACAAAAATGGCAATAAATAAGTACATATCAATAATCACCTTAAATGTAAATGGATTGAATGATCTGATAAAAAGACACAGAGTAGCGGATTGGATAAGAAAGCATAACCCACATATATTTTGTTTACAGGAGACCCACCTCACAACAAAAGACTCACATAGGCTGAAAGTGAAGGGATGGAAAAAAATCTTCCAAGCAATTGGAAAGGGAAAAAAAGCTGGGGTAGCAATACTCATATCTGATAAAATAGATTCCAAAACGAAAGCCATAACTAGAGACAAAGAAGATCTCTACATAATATTGAAAGGATCTATCCAACAGGAAGATATAACCTTGATAAGCATATATGCACCAAATATAGGAGCACCAAAATATATTAAAAACCTTCTGGAGGACTTCAAAGGAGAAATTGACACCAATACAATCATAGCAGGGGACTTCAACACCCCGCTGACATCACTGGATAGATCCTCTAGACAAAAAATTAACAAGGAAACAGAGACTCTAAACGAAGCACTAGACCAAATGGATTTAATAGATATTTACAGAGAATTACACCCCAAAACTAGAGAATTCACATTCTTCTCAAGTGCACATGGGACATTCTCAAAGATAGACCACATGTTAGGACACAAACGAAGTCTCCACAAGTTCAAGAAGATTGAAATTATATCAAGCATCTTCTCAGATCACAATGGCATGAAACTAGAAATCAATTGCAACAAGAACATGCAAAGACATTTGAATAGATGGAGGCTAAATAGCACGTCATTAAACAATGAATGGGTTACCGAGGAGATCAAGGAAGAAATTAAAAACTTCCTGGAAACCAATGAAAATGAACACACAACAACACAAAATCTATGGGATGCAGCGAAAGCAATTCTGAGAGGGAAGTTCATAGCACTACAGGCCTACCTCAAGAAACAACAGAAATTTCTAATAGACTATCTAACCTCACAACTTAAAGAACTAGAAAGCAAACAAACAGAAAAACCCAGAGCAAGTAGAAAGAAGGAAATAGTAAAGATCAGAGGAGAAATAAACGACATAGAGACCAGAAAAACAATTCAAAGGATCAATGAAACAAAGATCTGGTTTTTTGAAAAGATAAACAAGATTGATGGACCCTTAGCTAGACTCACCAAGAAACAAAGAGAGAGAACCCAAATACACAAAATCAGAAATGAAAGAGGAGAAGTAACAACTGACACAACAGAAATACAAAGGATCATTAGCAAATACTATAAACATTTATATGGCAACAAATTCGACAATCTAAATGAAATGGAAAATTTCTAGAAACACATAGTCTCCCAAAACTGGATCGGGAAGAGATAGAAAACTTGAACAGACCAATAACAACTAAGGAAATTGAAGATGTAATCAAGACTCTCCCAGCAAACAAAAGCCCAGGCCCGGATGGCTTCGCAGGGGAGTTTTACTGAACATTCAAAGAAGAACTAACACCCATTCTCCTCAAACTATTTCAAAAAATTCAAGAAGAAGGAAGACTTCCAAACTCGTTTTATGAGGCCAGCATAATCCTAATTCCAAAACCAGAAAAAGACACTACAAAGAAAGAAAACTACAGGCCAATATGCCTGATGAACGTAGATGCCAAAATCCTAAACAAAATACTAGCAAATCGGATCCAGCAATACATCAAAAAAATTATTCACCATGACCAAGTGGGATTCATCCCAGGGATGCAAGGCTGGTTCAACATTGGCAAATCAATAAATGTGATACACCACATAAACAAAATGAAAGATAAAGACCACATGATCATATCAATAGACGCTGAAAAAGCATTCGACAATATCCAGCACCCATTTCTGATAAAAACGCTCAGCAATTTGGGAGTAGAGGGATCATATCTTGATATAATAAAGGCCATATATGAAAGACCTACAGCCAACATCATACTCAATGGGCAAAAACTAAAAACATTTCCCTTAAGAACAGGAACAAGACAGGGATGCCCACTTTCGCCACTCTTATTTAACATAGTACTGGAAGTCTTAGCCACAGCAATCAGATGTGAAGAAAAAATAACAGGAATCCAAATTGGAAAGGAGGAAGTGAAACTGTCATTATTCGCAGATGATATGATATTATATATAGAAAACCGTAAAGACTCCATCAAAAATCTACTAGACTTAATAAAGAAATTTGGCAAAGTAGCAGGATACAAAATTAACATCAAGAAATCAACGGCATTCTTATACACCAATGATGAACTCACGGAAAGAGAAACTAAAAAAACAATTCCATTTACCATCGTGGCAAAAAAATTAAGATACCTAGGAATAAACTTAACCAAAGAAGTAAAGGACCTATTTGCAGAAAACTACAGGACATTGAAAAAAGAAATAGAGGAAGATATAAAAAAGTGGAAGCACATACCTTGTTCATGGATTGGAAGAATTAACGTCATTAAAATGTCCACATTACCCAAAGCAATGTATAGATTCAATGCAATACCCATCAAAATACCAACGACATATTTCACAGAACTAGAACAAATACTTCAAAAGTTCATATGGAACCAAAAAAGACCCCGAATAGCCACAGCAATCTTGAAAAAGAAGGACAAAGTAGGTGGGATCACAATACCGGATATCAGCTTATACTACAAAGCTACTGTAATCAAAACAGCCTGGTACTGGCACAAGAACAGGCATATAGACCAGTGGAACAGAACAGAGAATCCGGAAATTGACCCAAGACATTATGCTCAATTAATATTTGACAAAGGTGGCAAGAGCATACAATGGAGTAAAGACAGCCTCTTTAATAAATGGTGTTGGGAATATTGGACAGCTACATGCAAAAAAATGAAACTAGACCATCAACTTACACCACACACAAGAATAAACTCAAAATGGATAAAAGACTTAAATGTGACTTGTGAATCCATAAAAATCCTAGAAGAAAATGTAGATAACAAAATTTCGAACATCATACGCAGTAGAATCTTCACTGATACATCACCTAAGGCAACAGAAACAAAGGGAAAAATGAACCCATGGGACTACATCAAACTCAAAAGCTTCTGCACAGCAAAAGAAACAACCATCAAAACAGATAGGGAACCCACTCTATGGGAGAGCATAATTTCCAATGATACATCAGATAAGGGGTTAATTTCCATAATATACAGAGTGCTCATACAACTCAACAAAAGGAAGACAAAGAACCCAATTAAAAAATGGGCAGAGGAACTAAATAGACACCTCTCTAAAAAGGACATACAAATGGCTAAGACACATATGAATAAATGCTCAACTTCACTAATCATCAGAGAGATGCAAATTAAAACAACAATGAGGTATCACCTCACACCTGTCAGAATGGCTGCCATCAACAAATCATCAAACAACAAGTGTTGGCGAGGGTGTGGAGAAAAGGGGACTCTAGTACACTGCTGGTGGGAATGCAGACTGGTGCAGCCACTGTGGAAAACACTATGGTGTTACGTCAAAAAATTAAAAATTGAATTACCATTTGACCCAGTGATCCCACTTCTAGGAATATACCCTATGAAGCCTGAAACACCAATCAGAAAAAATACATGTACCCCCATGTTCACAGCAGCACTATTTACAATAGCTAAGCTCTGGAAACAGCCCAAGTGTCCATCAGTGGATGAATGGATAAAAAAAAGCTGTGGTACATATACACAATGGAGTACTATGCAGCTGTAAGAAAGAAAGATCTCTTATCCTTTGAGATGACATGGAGGGACCTGGAGAGTATTATCCTAAGTGATACCAGCCAAGCAGAGAAAGACAAATATCACATGATCTCACTTATTTGTGGAATATAATGAACATAACAGTCTGAGGAACAGGGTAGACTCAGAGATGTGGAAGTTGGGTATAAACTGACACCCCTCAGACGAGGGGGTGGGGGTGGGAGGGAAGAGATAAACCACAGAACTTATGCGCATGTATGCATAAGTGATGGACATGGACAACAAAGCTGGGGACAGGGTGGGGGGATGAGCAGGGGACAGGGTGGGGGGATGGGGAGGAGGGTGTCAATGGGGAAAAAAGGAGAAACATCTGTAACAAAAATAAATTAATAAAAAAAAACACAAAGAAAAAAAAAGAATAAATTGAAAAATGATAAAAGACTTAAATGTGAGTCATGAATCTGTAAAATCCTAGAAGAGAATGTAGGGAACACAATTTCAGACTTCACAACCAGCAGAATTTTCACTGATGCAATGCCTCCCGGAAGAAAAACGAAGGAAAAATGAACACATGGAACTTCATCAAAGTGAAAAACTTCTGCACAGCAAAAGAAACAAACATCAAAATGTAAATGGATCCCACTATATTGGAGAGCATAATTGCCAATGATACATCAAATAAGGGGTTAATTTCCAAAATATATATAGACTGATACAACTGTACAAAAGGAAGATAAATAACTGAATTGAATAATTTGCACAGGACCGAAATATACACTTCTTCAAACAGGACATACAAATGGCCAAGAAACATATGAAAAAATGCTCAATGTCACTAATCATCAGAGAGATGAAAATTAAAACAACTATATAGTATCACCTCACACCTGTCAGAGTGGCTGCCATCAACAAATCATCAAACACAAGTGCTGGTGAGGGTGTGGAGAAAAGGGGCCTCTAGTACACTGCTGGTGGGAATGCAGACTGGTGCACCCACTATGGAAAACAATATGGTGTTACCTCAAAAAATTAAAAGTGGAACTGCCATTTGACCCAGTGATCCCACTTTTAGTAATATACCCTGAGAAGCCTGAAACACCAATCAGAAAGAATATATGTACCCCTATGTTCACAGCAGCACTATTTACAATCGCGAAGATCTGGAAACAGCCCAAGTGTCCATCAGTAGATGAGTGGATAAAAAAGCTTGGTACTTTTACACAATGAAATACTATGCAGCTTAAGAAAAAAAAATCTTTTATACTTTGAGACAACATGGAGGGACCTGGAGAGTATTATCCTAAGCGAAACAATTCAATCAGAGAAAGACAAATATAACATGATCTCACTTATTTGTGGAATACAATGAACAAAACAAGCTGATGAACGAAATAGACTCAGAGACATAGAAGTAGGGTATAGACTGACAAACCTCAGAAGAAGGGACAAGGAGGAGGGAAGAGATAAACCACAGAACTTATATGCATGTATGCATAACCATGGACATAGACAACAATGCTGGGGATGGGGAGATGGGATATCAGGGGGAGGGTGTCAATGGGGGAAAAAGGAGAAATATCTGTAACAAAAATAAAATAGTTAAATTAAAAAAGCAAGAGCCACAGGGACCTGTGGTGGTGGCAACATATCATAGATGAGCAGACATGAAAAGTATTGTTTAACTTAAAGAATCAACAATATGAAGGATAATTCAGAAAAAGTCAGATGTCAGCTACCATAGTTGTAAATCATGATTCATCTTCCAATTTCCACACCCAAGCCTGTTTTCAGACTCAAATGCTGGAAATTAATGGGGATGTGGTTCTTGCTTTTTGGAGGCCAATTATATGTTTCTCTGGAATGGTAATATCCCTCAAGGACACCACTTGTGGGCGAGATGATTCCATTAGACTGCTTCCATTCTGGAGTGAGCAGTGATTAATCTTTACCGAGTTGAATATTTATGCATTCATAGTTGCCTTTCCTGCCTGCAGTACCTCGGCAAACACCACCACCCAAAAGAGTAAAACATCCAATTTCTTTATGGTGAAGAAGACATGCAAATAAAGATGATATATCAGGAGATCCACAGGTCCCAACATATTCTGTATCACCCAAAGCCTCTCAGTGTCACATACCTAGACTGGCAATTCTGTGACTCAATTATTGCTCTCCCGAATTGTAATACACTGCTCTGCCCTGGAACTATACTTGAAAATATGTCCCCCTTTCAGCCAGAATTTGTCACTGTCTAGACCAGCGGTTTTCAACCTGTGGGTTGCGACCACTTTGGGGGTTGAACGACCCTTTCACAGGGGTCACCTAAGACATAACAGTAGCAAAATTACAATTATGACGTAGCAACGAAAATAATTTTATGGTTGGCGCTCGCCACAACATGAGGAACTGTATTAAACGGTCATGGCATTAGGAAGGTTGAGAACTCTAGACTCTTATAGTTGAACCTCAGTGAATTCACCTACAAAATTAGAATAGACCGAACAATTTATTAGTACCTGAAAAAATCTAATATTCTGGGTCCTTGGTGTTTTTTTATCTGTAGTGATACATTGTTATAGCTTAAGTTGGAAATGCACTAAGCAAACATATGGAGAAAAGTTCAACCTCACTAATGACCAAACAAATAATTTATTCATCAGTGTATTTTCTGTTGGACATATAATGTGATACCATGAATTCTGATACACAGGATTTAAGCTGTATAAAAGCAAAGTTTTTGTCTTTTTTCCCCTTTTGCATTGCTGTATTCCAGTCACCTACAATGGCATGGCACACCAAAAGTGCTCAGCAAATATTGTTGAATAAATGACATTTGTAGGAATTCCCAACAGTTCTCAATAAAATGTGCTATGTCATAATTCAACTCTTCCAAGTTGGTTCCTGAAGTAGCTGGTCTCGACCTGCAGGTCAGGAAATCCAAGCTGAGGTGCAGTAATGGATAAGTAAATGGAAGATATGAAGAGTCTAGAGTGAGAATAACATGGGAGTCAGCATAAGAGGCGAAGACAAAGAAGGCAATTGTAACCAAAGTCACTTACAGAGAATGGATGAGAAGCAAAATCCAATGTGATTAAGAGATAGAATTTCTTTAGCCAACTGCTGCTATCACTGTCAGCTTAAAATCCCAGGACGAGTGTTCCATTACTGAACATACATTGCCCTCCCAAGAAGTTTTTGTAGGGCCCTCTTGATGTCCCTGTTCCTCACGCTATAGATGAAGGGGTTCAGCATTGGGGTGACCACAATGCACATCACCGAGGCAATCATGCCCCTCCAGGAAGGAGCATCAGAACCAAGATATATACTGAGGCCTGTCCCATAAAATAAAGAAACCACGGACAGGTGAGACCCACAGTTAGCAAATGCTTTATATTTCCCATCTGCTGATGGGATTCTCAGGATTGAGGAGACAATTCGAATATAGGAGAAAAGAATCCCTGAGAAGGGAACAATGCCAAGAAGGCCAGTCACCACATATAGCAGGATGTGATTGATGAGTGTGTCTGAGCAGGCAAGCGTGAGGGCCTTAGCAAGTTCACAGTAAAAGTGTGAAATCACCCAACTGGTACAGAAAGACAGCCGCAACATCAACAGACTCTGGATCAGGGAGTATGTTAAGCTGATGAACCAGGACATGAGAACCAGCAGGCCACAGAGGTGGGGGTTCATGATGACTGCATAGTGTAAGGGGTGACAGATGGCCACAAACCGGTCATAGGCCATCACAGTGAGGAGAAACATGTCCATATTTCCAAAAACTATGAAAAAATACACCTGGGTGATGCAGCCTGCATAGGAGATGGCTTTGCTCTGTGTCTGGATGTTCACCAGCATCTTTGGGACGGTGGTGGAAGTGAAGCAGATGTCAACAAAGGACAGGTTGGAGAGGAAGAAGTACATGGGGGTGTGCAGGTGGGAGTCAGAGCTGACGGCCAGGATGATGAGCAGGTTCCCGAGCACAGTGACTGCAAACATGGACAGGAACAACCCAAATAGGATGGGTTGATGCTCTGAGTCTTCAGAAAAATCCCAGAAGTAAAAAGTCTGAAACAGTTGTTTGATTTCCTGGTTCCATGCTGCTGACAAATCAGCTAGATGATTGAAGAAGGAAAAGAACATGAAAGACTCAGGACAAACTCTAGATCATCTCTAATTTTTAAATTTCTTGAAGTAAATGACTGGGCCTAAAGCCTTAACTACAAACTTTTGGAAATCTATAATTTGGAAATCTGTAATTTGTTACATGCAACATTTTGTAATGTTGATCGATCCTCGTCCATTATCCTTTAGGACACTCATCCATCTTCTTTATCTCTGGGTTAGTATTATCTTTAAACTGTTAAGAGCAACTTTGGATCTTAGAGATAAAATTGTTGTAGTTGATCTAACACAAATGTGGAACATGAAGTCTGGTGAAGCTCAATAACTGGATCTGGGTTGTCTGCCTTTTGTGAGACTCAAAATAGGGACAGATAATCATATCTCGGAGGTGAGACAATTTGGGAGATATCTCAAATATCCAGACAGTTTATTGGGGGATGGGTAGAATGTAGGTTTACTTCTCAAGGAAAAGAATAAAGAAAGAAAGAAGGAAAGAAAGAGAGAAAGAAAAAGAAAATATTTTCACCAAATTATAAACCACATACACAAATGCTTACAGCTTAATGTACCAGGGACCAGCTACACCTTGTAGGAACAGGGCCAGATGCTTCTTGGACATTTGTCACTTTACAATATACCCTTCATCTGTGAAGGTAAGGGATTGGTTAAAGTGTTCGATGAAAGAGCAGATATCAAGGCTCAAACCATTTCAGGACCTTAAGACACTACTGCAAAGGCCAGACAGAATTTTGAGTCCTGTCGTCTATGCTGTTCATTAAATACTGGAGGAAAGAGAAATTGCAACAGGATTTTTTCATGTGAGCCTGAAAGGATGAGAGTCAGATTTGACACTCCCATGATGATGATGCCATGAATGGGGCTGGGAGCATGGGGCACTCACCCTGAGCCCACCTACCCTCTGACTCTCCTCACTTCAGCTCCTAAGGGTCCTTTAACCAGTTACAGAGGAATGGGTCCTATAACCAGGGATGAGGAACAGCATAGCAGCACACAGGCATCTTCTGTGTCCTGTTTTTTTTATTTTTATATATAAGTATTTTCCTACTCTTGCTATTCTGTAATGTCCCTCACTACGAGAGAGGCCACCATTGGCTGTTATCACTGTCAATGTTCTTCAGTATGAAAACCACTGTGTGTAGGCAGGGGATCTAAAAATACAAACTTCCACTTATAAAATGAATAAGTCATGGGAATGTAAAATCCAGCATGGTCACTGTAGGTAATATTGTATGGCATTTTTGAAAGTTATTAAGAAAGTAGACCTTAAAAGTTCTTGTCAGTAGAAAAAAATTCTGTAACTATGTATGGAGAAGGATGTTAACTGGACTTATTGGGGTGATCAGTTTGCAATATATGCAAAGATTGAATCATCATTTTGTACTCCTGAAACTAATGTCATCTGTCAATTATATGTCAATTAAAAAACCCCAAAGCAGATATCGTCACTGGAATTATAAAAATGGCCATGTCATACACAAATCGTTTAGCAATGGAAGAATATCTATGTTCTGACCCTTTGAAAGAGCCCGTTTGCAATGATCTCTGGTGGTTTCTGATCATTTGAGAGCAAAACTGTCATGATGCACTTCTAAAGTTGGATATCTCATAAAAACTTCTCTTGACTTTTAATAAGTGTGGCTTGCTGCCTTGTGTTTGATATTTTTATTGAGCAGAATAGGAGAGAGTATATGAGAGCTGCCTGAGATTCGGGGATGTTCCCTGGAGTGTGCTGTGTCTTAACAGCATCAAATGTATTGGGAAAGTGGAAAAAATTTTATTTATTACTAGTCTATTGCAAGGGCTTCCTTCCTGGTCTGCATTTTCACTCTTGATTCCTCCACACGGCTATCTGACTGAGATGTTCAAAATGTAAATCTGATCATATCACTGCCCTGCCTAAAATCCACAGAACGCCTTTGTGCCACCTTCTGAAAACATCCAAACTCCTTGGTGTGTCCTGGCTCCACTCTGACTCTCCAGCCTTCTCTCTCACCACTTCTCAACTTTTATCCTAAATTCTGATCATTCTGAAAAGCTTTTCTTTGCCCAGATGGGCCATACTCTCTTATTTCTCTGCAACTTTTCAGGACCTTCTCCCTCTGCCTAAACCTGTCTCTGCTTGACTCCTACTTGTAGCTATATATGTGGCACAGGCTCTCACCTGCTTAAATAATTCCCAGCTGCCTCAGTTCTCAATACTAGCTGCATTCTAAGTGCACAGGGGACCCTCTATATTGGATGGAGGAGCTTACAAACCAATATTTTTCATTGCTGCAGCTCACCATGTAGTCCCTGGGTGCTTATTACTACAAAACCTTTATCATTTCTTACCCTCAAGGAGGGAACTATATGGAGAGAGGATAAAGATGCTGATGGAGAAAAGATAGAATGGGAGACAGAAAGGAATATAAAGTTTCTGCTCAATAAAGAGCCAGGTCCTCTTCTCAATCCTCTGCAACACTCATTCCCTATGTTGACCCTACCAATACTTTAGCCTATTTTCTCTTGTTCTTGCATCTCACCTGGGTTCTTTACCCATAGCAGCATCAGCAACTGCTTTTTCACAGCCTTTGTCTGAGGCACCTCTGTATACATTTCTGAATTTGTGTCATAATTATCCAGAGGTACAAATAGAAGATGCTTGAGAGATTAAACAGGAAAATGACAGGTGTACAAAAAATGTCACAAAGATTAATTTTCACATAGCTATCGTTCTGGGATTATAAATGAAGACATTCATCATTTTCCAATTCCCTTCCTGAAGTCCCTCAAAATTCATATTCTCCATCCTTTTTCCTGTATGTACATCTGCTGAAACCTTTTCATCCCTGTGTGAGGACACTCCTGTGTGCTCTCTCCTCAAACATTGGAAGACCCACTTTGCAGGAGAGAGACATAACAGGAAAGTAAATAACAACACCCATTCTTTACCCTCTGGCTACAGGACCCCCAGGACCTGGAAAGGAGAGAGACAGAAGATAGGTAGACACTGGACAAATGTCCCCTCTCTCTGTCTTCCCAGTGCTAGCATCATCTCATGTCTGACCCTCAGCCTTTTGGTCTGATATGCAAGCATCCTGGTGCAATTTATCTCTTCTACCAAGTACAGCAGCTGGTCCTCAAATAATGTTGTTTCATTCAAAGTTATTTTGTTATAACATTAATGAGATGCTATAAAAACTTAACTCTTGTTTGTATAAATTAGATTAGCCTATAGTAAAATTTGTCTTGTTATATGTTGTTCCTCCACAGTTCCAGGAACCTATTCTGGATATTAAGGGGGGCTTAGTGTACTTCATGAGCACCATGGAGGATAGTATTAAAATTATTTTCATAACCTTTGCTGATTTAAGGAATGGTTAAAGACGGGGTCAGCCTTTGAAGCTAGAACGTATTCTCAGACGCATATTGTTTCCTCTGAGGAAGAGGTGTAGAGTCCATGCAAACTTGCCAGGATTAAGAAGAAAATGTATTTGATGAAGATAAAAAAGGTAATCTTTTGGCCAAAGAGATGGATTTATTCTTAGGATTGTCAAATATTGCTTCCTCAGGCCAAATAAAAAAGCAGAGACAGTAAAAAATATTCAATGAAGAAAATAGTGGACATGAAGGAAAGAAAATAATAAGAATGCATCTTGTTCTGATGCACAAAGCTGGGGTTCTGGCTGCTGCAGGGTTTATTCTTAGGATGTTGAAATTCAAATCCACTACAATGATTTTTTTCTCCATATGTCCCGCCTGGACTTGTAGTAGCAGCTGAATTATTATTTCAATTGCTCATAAAATGAATGATCACATTCAAGTAAAGAAAGTTTTTCCCACATGTTAGAACCCTTTAATCTTAGGACCAGTGGGGCAGGGGCTGGGTGGTGGGGAAAGTAGGGGGGAAATAGGGGACATCTGCAATAATGTCAATAATAAGAAATAAACTTAAGAAAAAGTGCAGGATGCAGCCTTTTGTTACTTACACTTTGCTCTTTGCCCAGGCACCAAATAAATATTTCCTATTCTGTTTCTGGTATCTAATGTTATGGGCAATTCTCTTGAGCCATGACAGGAAGTAGAGAATTGAACTAGGCTGCTTGTCAGTCATTGAAGAACTTCTGGAAGCCACTGGACAGGGAGGGCTTCTTTGGGACAGACCATGAGGTGTGGTCTTTATCCTCAGGGAGTTCACCTTCCAGAGAGGGATGCACAAACAGGTCATCACAATACAGTGATGAAGGCATCTGGAGAGTGGAGAATGGAGAAGAGTCAGGGAAAAATTCCTGGAGGAGGAGATCCTGGGCAAGGAGTTATACAGGTGGATCATTGAGGAAGGGCTTTCCCAGCAGGGAAGAGAGCAAGGTCAAAGGCACATAAGCAAGAAGCAGCACAGAACAGTGCTTTTTGCAATATGCTGAAGAACACAGTGGGAGATGGGAACTGCGAAGAACTAGGTTGCAGAGGTGACCATATCCCTGGGAACCTTGAAAAAATAATGGATAAAGAGTGGGGGCTGTGGAGGAAATGCAACCACAGGAGTGACATAATTAGCATTACAATTTTCCCTGGTGTATGGAGTGAAGGATGGATTTAAAACAGACAAAACTAAGGGCAAAGGAAATAGGGTGTGGAATTCTCACATCATTAGATTTGAGGAACCAAGTCACTTGTTTTAAAGAAGAGGAACAAAGGCCAAAAGTGGTGAAGAAATAATTCCTTTCTCGCTAATAAATTCCATGTCCCTACTTAAGGATGAGGCCTGACACTCAGGTGGAATCAAGGGGAACTATGAAAAAGGGGCATGTGAGTTTTAGTGTTTCCCAGAATTCCCAGAGAAAAAGGGTAAGATTTCAATAACGGACTAGATGTTGGACTTTCCTACATCCTTTGATTTCTCTCTCTGACCCACCCCACCCCAGACTTTGTACACTGTGACCCTGGATACCAGGGACTTAAGACCCTTTTTTCTAGAATATTACTAGTAAGAACAATGGATAAGTGTTCATGCAGAAGGAGGGGAAAGACAGATCTTTTTTGAGAAACGGGAGATGTTCCAAAGTAAATGAGTGTGGTAAAGAAGAATTAAGAAATATTTTTCTAGGCTGAGGGAAGGTGGGGGCTCTGGAGCTCTTGGGCCAGGTAACAAGAGAAAAAAATGAGAAGAGATCAAGGATTCACTCTAAAAGACCTAACGTTCTATCAGCACCTGCAGGCATCCATTTGTATATGAAAGACTGGTAACTGTAGCACTACACTGTGTGGTTCTGGAAGTGCTGTGCTGTCAGAGTGAACTAGGGGTTAAGCTTCTTTCTCCTTCTTCCCATTATTTCTATCAACCATCTAATCAAAGAACATATAACTGAATAAAAGCTCATTATGCAATGGCAACTTCAAACAAGGATCCGAGCCATTCACTCTCCCAAGTAAGTAACCTCTAGAGATCATTCTCCATAGACAGCATAGAGTTTCCCCTGCCCTGTGCTTCACAATAGTCAATACCCTATTCACTCAACCACCTCTTGTCTCTATTTTCTACAATACTTACTGGGGTTTTCAGGCTTGGAAATGTGGACCCACCACAGGGCTCAACTCCCCTGAATCTTGTTTTTTCATGTAAGGTGGTGATGAAGAAAGAAGGTCTGTTCATCAAAAGAGCAGGGATACAGAGCCAGGCATGTGGTATAGGGACTGGCTGCTTTCTCCTGGAGAAGGCATGAGTGTTTTCTGTCTGGCTCATGAGAGCCTTGGTGACTGATATGTTACAGGTTTTGTGGCTCTGGGAAAAGAATCCCCTCTGAAGCTTGTTAGACAAATTGATCAATGGATCTTTGATTCCCTTATGAGGTTGACTCCTCAGAGGCAGAAGTCACAAAGGAAGAGGTCTGTGTCTCGTCAATTCCTTATTCCTTGGAGACTAACAATGGTTTGAGCTGTGGTTTTTTTTTTTTCTTTTGGATCCCTTTCCTCTGAGGAGAGTCACTCTAGTCCTCCTTGGATCTCCTCTTGGGAGCAAGTGTCATCATTTTCTGACTTGTAGTTTCCCCTTTGGTTAGATGGTTGATTAATGGTTTCACCAGGATTCACTAAGGTAATGTTTTTGAAATTTTAGTCTGCACCAAGATGACCTTGAGGATTTGTTAGAAAAGACTTCAAAGCCCCATTCCCCAATTTCTGTCTTCGTATACCTGAGTTTGTATCAGAAAATTTGGAATTTTCAGCAGTTCCAACTTCTGCTGGTCCCTATGGCAATCCATTTAGACCCATTGCCCTGGGGCAATATTTCATAATTTATTTAAAAAAATTTTAAAAATCTTTATTGTTGAAAGCATTACAGATGTCCCCCCTCTTTTCTCCCATTAACACCCTTCACCTCACTCCTGCCTCCCTCCTGCTTCCCCCAAACTATTATCTGTGTCCATTGATTGTGTTTATATGCATATAAGTTCTTTGGTTTATGTCTTCATATCCCCCTATCAACTGAGGCTCTTGTTAATATATATCTTCCCAGGCTTATATTTATCCTAGACTCATCTAGTTAACATCTCCAGGGGGAGAACCCAAACATCCTACATTTAAAAGAAAATTGCAATGATTTTACTTTATTTTATTTATATTTATATTTTATTATGGATATATATATAATATGCTAATTTAACTTTTAAAATTATGGATACATATGCTATTTTATTTATTTATTTGTTTATTTATTTATTTATTTATTTATATATTATTATTTAATCTACTTCCCTCTTTATTTTTTTATTTTTATTTATTTATTTTTTTTAAAGAACAGTTTTATTTATTTTTGTTACAGATGTTTCTCCTTTTTTCCCCATTGACACCCTCCTCCCCATCCCCCCACCCTGTCCCCAGTTTTGTTGTCTATGTCCATCAGTTATGCATATATGTGCATAAGTTCTGTGGTTTATCTCTTCCCTACACTGAGCATTTTGGCATATGTCTCTTGGCCATTTGTATGTCCTGTTTGGAGAGGTGTCTATTTAGGTTCTCTGCCCATTTTTTAATTGGGTTCTTTGTCTTCCTTTTGTTGAGTTCTATGAGTATTCTATATATTTTGGAAATTAATACCTTATCGGATGCATCATTGGCGATTATGGTCTCTCATATAGTGGGTTCCCTTTCCATTTTGATGGTTGTTTCTTTTGCTGTGCAGAAGTTTTTTAGTTGGATGTAGTCCCATGTGTTCATATTTTCCTTTGTTTCTCTTGCCTTAGGTGATGTATCAGTGAAAATTCTGCTGCATATGATGTCTGAAATTTTGTTGCCTACATTTTCTTCTAAGATTTTTATGGATTCACGAGTTACATTTAAGTATTTTATCCATTTTGAGTTTATTCTCGTATATGTGTAAGTTGGTGCTCTAGCTTCATTTTTTTGCAAGTAGCTGTCCAATTTTCCCAACACCATTTATTGAAGAGACTGTCTTGATTCCACTGAGTGCTCTTGCTAACTTTGTCAAATATTAATTCAACATATTGTCTTGGGTCAATTTCTGGGTTCTCTGTTCTGTTTCCTTGATCTATCTGCCTATTCTTGTACCAGTACCAGGCTGTTTTAATTATAGTGGCTTTGTAGTATAATCTGATGTCTCATAATGTGATCCCTCTTACTTTGTTCTTCTTTTTCAAGATTGCTGTGGCTTTTCGGGGTCTTTTTTGGTTTTATATAAACTTTTGGACATTTTGTTCTAGTTCTGTGAAATATATCATTGGTATTTTGATGGGGATTGCATTAAATCTATAGATTCTTTTGTGTAGTATGGACATTTTAATGATGTTAGTTCTTCCAATCAATGAACATGGTATATGGTTCCACTTTTTTATATCTTCCTCTATTTCTTTTTTCAATGACCTGTAGTTTTCTGTGAAGATGTCCTTTCCTTCTTTGGTTAAGTTTATTCCTAGGTATCTTAATTTTTTTTTGCTGAGATGGTAAATGGGATTTTTTTTTAGTTTCTTTTTCTGTGAGTTCATCATTGGCATATAAGAATGCTGTCGATTTCTTGATGTTAATTTTGTATCCTGCTACTTTGCCAAATTCATTTATTAAGTCTAGTAGATTTTTGATGAAGTCTTTAGGGTCTTGTATGTACAATATCATGTCATCTACAAATAATGACAGTTTCACTTCCTCCTTTCCAATTTGGATCTCTTTTATTTTTTCTTCATGTCTAATTGCTGTGGCTAAGACTTCCAGCACTATGTTAAATAAGAGTGGTGAGAGTGAGCATCCTGTCTTGTTCCTGTTCTAGAGGGGAATGCTTTAATTTTTTTTCCCATTGAATATGATGTTGGCTGTAGATTTTTCATACATAGCCTTTATTATGTTGAGGTATGATCCCTCTATTCTCACATTGCTGAGCGTTTTTATCAGAAATGGGCACTGGATTTTGTTGAATGCTTTTTCAGCATCTATTGATATGATGATATGGTTTTTATCTTTCATTTTGTTTATGTGGTGTATCACATTTATTGATTTGCAAATATTGTTCCATCCTTGTGTCCCTGGGATGAATCCCACTTGGTCATGATGAATACTTTTTTTGATGTGTTGCTGGATCCGATTTGGTAATATTTTGTCAAGGATTTTGGCATCTATGTTCATCAGGGATATTGGCCTATAGTTTTCTTTCTTTGTAGTGCCTTTATCCGGTTTTGGAATTAGGATTATTCTGGCCTCATAAATGAATTTGGAAGTGTTCTGTCTTCTTCAATTTTTTGGAATAGTTTGAGGTGAATAGGTATACATATGCTATTTTAAATATATATATATATATAGTTTTGTGGCATTAAGTATATTAACAATGTCATGCAACCATCACCACTATCCATTTTCAGAACTTTTCATCACCCCATTCTTCTGTCCCCCCAGCTCATGGAAACCTCTATTGTAATTTCTGTCTCTATGAATTTGCCTATTTTAGATACCTTATATAAGTGAACTCATAGAATACTTTTTCTTTTGTGTCTGGCTTATCTCACTTAGCATAATGTTTTCAAGCTTCAACCATGTTGCACATGTATCACAATTTCATTTCTTTAAGAGGCTGCATAATATTCCATTGTATATATACTCCATTTTGTTTATTCTTTAATCTGTTGATGGACATTTTTATTGTTTCCATCTTGTGGCTATTGCTGCTATGAACATTGGTCAGGAAGAATCTATTTTAGTTTATGCTTCTAATTCTTTGGGGTATATACCTAGACATCAAATTGATGGATCCTAAGACTCTACTTTGTTTTCTACTTTTAAAAGCATGCCAGATGTGTGTTTGAGGAAACACTGTCTAGGACATTGAACAACAAATCCTGGAAAGGCCCAGTGACCTCTATTCTGCACTTTTCTTCCCCTTAGGAGAAAATTGAAGAGGCAAAGAGTCAGAATGTTAGATTAGTGGATCTAAAAGGCTTTGTACCAAAATTTCATTGATAGATTAATTAGTCAAAGCTTAACTGAATGATTCAGACCAAGTACTGTAGAGGACTCCAGTGTTAAATGGAAAACAAGACACCAAATAGTTCTACCACAAAGTAAAATAAAATAAATGATCACGGGCTAATGCCTTGAGAGAGGGGCAGATGTGTTTTCCAAAGAACAACTTGGGTTGATGGCAACTCCCCTAGTAGATGTCAGATAGATATTTTCCCTTATTTAATCACATTAAAATTATAAAAGTGAGCAAAAGATATATGTGTGGTAAGCTTTAAAATGAGATAAGATACAGTATTATGAGAGAAAGAAAACACTGGCAAATATCACAGGTATCTAAGACACTCAGTCATGTCCAAGTACTTCTCTCAGAAGCCCAGAATGTGTGTTATCTTCAATTAACAAACCATCAAGATAAGTGTAGAAATTTCCTACAAAGACAATTATACCCCATTGGTCACATAGCTAAAACAAGGCTATGTAAACCAGTTGCAGAATATCAATTTATACATTTTCAATAAACTATGCAGACAGTCTGATACAAGGGGCTTCTGGGAGTGTTTCTGGACTTTAAACAGCACATCATACATTATTATATCTATATTTCATTTCTATCTTGGATAAGAGTTAGTACAATGATTCTAACTAACTCTAGAAATTGGCCTAGAGCTACTAAAAAGGAGCTTCAAATTAATCCTTTCATTACATGCCCATCAATAGGGGAATATCTAAATAAAGTACGAAATTCATACTATGGAATCCTCTGCAGCACACTGATGAGGATAAACAGCCAACAATATAATCAACACAATCCCATTGACTTTAAAATCACAATACAAAAGTACACATTTGCCAGAGTTACATATTTTTGTATGTGAAAGGACAGAAGATGTTTTTAAGCTACATGAGGGATGGCTACCCTGAACACCTTCCCTACTGCAGGCAGAGTCTTTGGAAGGTATAATTGGTGTCAAGAGGGGGACAGGCTGCACAGTATTTAAGACAGAAGAACAATTGGTTTCCTGTCTTACACCAAGACTTTGATCTCTCAGGACTGGACAGAGTGAAGAGGGAATTAGATCTTGAGTTCTGGAAATTGTATCTTTCTCTGATGCAATGCCCTTCAGTTGGGGGATGGATAATTGATGCCTGTTGGGTCTGGAATGAAGCCAAACCCTTTGGCCTTAGGGACAACTGTGGGGACACTGGTAGGTAAGGAGTGCTGATTCAGGTGAGCCACTGGGGGAACCCAATGTCCAGGAACATGGAATGCCATATACTCCATGAAGAGAAGATAAGGACAGTGGAAACTGGTGGCTGCCTTGTAGAACAGATGAAAGACTTAACATCCCTTTCTTCCTTTCTTTCTCCTTCTACATCTTACCAATTGAAGAGTTACTGGGACACACTGTGATTTGCCATGCAGCTCTTTCTGTACAATCATGTAGACTTCAACTGTGGCAATTTTAAAACATGGCTCCCAAATTATTTGATATTCCTCTCATGAGAATGGATTCCATATTCCCTGTCTTGAATCTTAGCCTGTGATACTAAGTTTGAATTGTAGTTGAACTACTTACTCCCTCTGTAGGCTTTGGATAATCTATCCAGCCTCTCAAAACCTCAGTTTTTATCAGAGCAGGGGGGTGGGGGATGGATGAGATGAACCAAAGAACTTATATGCATGTATGCATAACCAATGGACATAGACAACAATGCTAGGGTGTGCGGGGGCGGGGCAGGATGAGGAGGAGGGGGTCTGGGGGGGAAAAAGGAGAAACATCTGTAACAAAAATAAATTAATAAAAATTGAAAAAAAATCTCAGTTTTTAGTTGTAATATGGGGCCTATAATAATTACAATTGTAGAGGTGTTTTTTTTTTTAATTGAGGATTTCATAAGTTATTTATTCCCACATGCTACCATATTGGATGGCACAGGTGTAGATCTCTTTCCTTATCTCTGTTGACTCTATGCAACTTAAATTTGATTCTAGTCAAGGACTTTCTTCTCAGTGAAGTGTCCTGTCTGGGAATAGAGCTCAGCTGAGTTAGTTTTGAAAATTCACAAGGGCTGCACTGCACTAGCCATTTTCATCCTTCTTATCATGAACCTCTTGTTCTTCCTGAATATCGGGGTGAACAAAAGTCCTCCTAGTTTCAGATTCCATTCCAGTGAATGCCAGTTGACCATTTTGCCTTTCTTCTGTTCCTCATGTCAATCAAATGCTGCCCTGTTGCTGCTGCTGCTTCTCACTCCTGAAGTTCTTGTTGTTTGAGGTGGTTTGTCCTGTTCACTTATTTTGGGTTTGTGAAGATAGTTGTCACCTAGTTTTGTTGCAAATGTTTCCAGGGTATTTTAGCTTTGATATCTAGTTGCTCTCTGTGTTCTTCAGGGGAGAGATTTGGACTGGTGGCCACCATGGCTGTCTATTGGGAGACAGTTCTGCACAGCTCTCTTGCATTTCTGCACATCTTGTGAGCAGAGGCACTGCTAGTTTTTTCTCAAGACATCTTTTCTGGATGTGTGTATACTGAACAGTCTGGGAAGATAAAAATAGAGTTTCTCTCCAGTGCAGAGGGCAAATTTGTTTGTTGCCCAAGATTGAAAGACAATGTCTCCTTGGGGGACAAATGTTGGGCATGTATGTGATCTGGGCCCCAAGGCTAAGGTGACTAGATTTCATTCTTATGTAGGCCCCTTGGCTAAGGCAACCAAATGACTCCATTTTTTATCATCAATGGACCTTCCTCGATATTTTTTTAATAATAGGTTAATTACCCCTAGAAGTAAAGGAATTTTGCCTAAGATTATAGTTGCCCCACGTGTTGGGAGGCATTGGCAGTTTCTGAGTATAGGTATTTGCAGGTACTTGTGAGTGGTGAATAATGCTAATTTTGACTTCTGTAATCACTGTCACACCCACTATTGCACTGGTCCCCTGATTGGGGGGGGGCACAAAAGGGGATGGGGCTTCTGTCTTTAAAATCGGATGAGCAAGAAGAATCTGTGCTGAGGATATGGGGAAGCTGTACCTCCCCAGCCCTCCGGTGTAATGAAGTGCTCCTTTCAATTAGGCTGTGCGTCTCTGGTTATCTTGCTGACACGTTACAACATTTGGAGGCCCCAGTGAGATTCCTTGGTGTTTTGCTACACCAAGGGCTAGACACCTTGGATGGGCAGCCTTTCCCAATATGGCCGGTGGACCCCTAGATATCTGAGGGGAGGCACCCCCTGAGTTCCAGGGCTCTGAAGATCCTACTTGGGTTTCCTAATGAGTGGCTGGGAGATGCCAAGACATCCCCAAAAAGATTAAAGGAGACCTGGTAGAAGCCTCTGGAGGTGAGTTTTGGGTGACCGGTCTATCTGGATGAGAGTGAGAGGGACGGACGTGACGCAGCCTCTCCTCTCCTGGGAATCCCCCTAAGATGCTAGGTGGGGTTCAAATCTGGAAAATTCTGGTTCAAATCTGGAAAATTCTGTTCATTCAGACCCACCACTGGGGCAGAAGGGGAGACTGGTCACCTCCCAAGTGGCATAGGCGCTGCTTAGGATAGGGAATTTCTGGAAGGAAATTCAAACGGTGTGTGAGTGTGACTGTGTGAATGTAATTGTGTGTGAGTGACTGTGCTCCATGATGCTTGTTACGGAGCCTGTGTGAGTCCTCACCTGCACGGGGAGCAGCCAGGCAGATGAAGTGAAAGTTTCTGTCTTGTGTCTTCCCTTGTTTTTGTCCTCGTCTGCCTCCCTACTGTGTCTCCCTCAACATTTTTACGGTTAGTCTAATCATGGATAGCAGCCCTTGTGCCCAGAAAACCTCACTGGGTTGCATATTGAAACATTCTTAGGGAAGGATTTGAGGAAGTTTCTGATTAAGGCACAAATACTGGTAGTGGTCTCCAAACTGGGCCCCAAGAGAAACCTGGGCAAAGGTAGGGAAGTGCCTGCGGGGCACAGATACAGCAAAAGGTCCAGCTGGTGTGGCTCAGTGGTTGAGCATCAACCCATGCACCAAGAGGTCGCTGGTTCGATTCCTGGTCAGGGCACATGCCCAGGTTGTGGGCCAAATCCCCAGTGGGAGGCATGCAGGAGGCTAATAACGTGGGGAAGCAAGGTGTAGTGAAAGACTTGAGGAAAGCCAAGAAAGGTTGTGAATCCTTAAAGACTCCCTCACCGTCTTCTGCTACAGCTGTGATTAATATTTGTGCTTTGAAGGCCTGGAAAGAGCTTCCCTTTTCCCAACAAAAGGGAAATATTCACTAGATCTTACATCCATTAGACAAGGACCTGAAGAGCCATATCAAGATTTTGTAGCTCAGTTGCTACAGGCAGTTAACAGAGTAATAAGTGATTCAGGGGCCAGCCCCAATCCCATCAAACAGTAGGGGAAATATCTGTCATTCCTGCTCAGGTGTTCCAACCAGGGTGGAGTCCAGGACTACAATCTGGGATCTCTATTGCACCACTTCAGGGAATGCAGGACTGGACCTCTGCCCCACTGCCTGATATGTATTAACACCAGAGATGGGGCTGCAACCTATTCCAACAGGGGTCTATGGGCTACTACCTAATGGAACACTGAGTTTAATCTTGGGAAGGAGTAGTCTCACTGTGAAAGGGTTCCAAGTGTTGCCTGGAGTTATTAATTCTGATTATTTGGGGGAAATAAAAGTTATGGTCCAAACCACTAAAACCATTGTGCAAGTTTTACTTGAAACTAGGATAGCACAAATTGTAATTTTGCTGCATCAGGCAGCTGGGAAAGTGCTAAAGTGCTATCAAAGGAAATGTGGGGAGAGGGAGGATTTGGCTCCACAGACAGAGCCTATTGGGCACAGATAATCACCCAAAGTCTCCCTGAAACAGAGCTCAGTTTGAATGGAAAGAAATTTAAAGGCATTTTAGATACAGAAGCAGATGTTTCCATGGCTGATTTACAAGGAATAAGACAGGTTTCTAGGCCCCAACAAAGTGCACAGTTTATCAAATAGAAAGATTGTGAGGGCAACACTGGGTTTTTTAAATCCTACGTTTTAGATCATTTGCCTGTTAATCTGTGGGGACGGGATCCCCATCCTTCTGCCCCCCCATCAGAGAGGGTGAATCTCCCCAGCGTGCCCAGGCCCCAATACACAAGAGTCCGGGAAGGGGCCTTCCCTGACGGTGGGCTGCTGTGTGTATCCCGCATGGCACTGCGCATTGGGGCTGGGGTCTGGTGTGGAGAGCCCCTTGTCCTGGGAAACGGGGGCGGTGGGCGGGTGCACAGGCACTCACCTGGAGGCCACAGGGGCTGCAGGGTTCCCCAGGAAGAGTGGTCTGGCCATGGAAGGGGCGTGTTCCTTTGGTGCCAGCCCAGGAGGCTCGTCTGTCCACCCTCCAGGTTTGGCGGCAGCAAGTTTCCAACAGGCTTCTCTGAACTTTGGGGAGTTGAAAATAGGGATCCCAGGTGCGGGTGCAAAGTGCTCTTGGAGAGAGTTGAAAAACACTCTGTCCCGCTAAATGTGCACACTAGAATGACGCTTCTCTCTCCTGCGTCCTTTTGAAAACCTGGGGTTGGAGGAAATTTCCCCATCCCTCTGCCCACAGTGGGACCCAAATGCTGCTGGGGGGAGGGCTTCTTTGGACACTTTTCACCGTGTTCTCCTGTTAGGCCTAAAGGCCCAATTGTTTGAAACAGCAAAGGTGATAGTAGCAGCCCTAAGGGAAACAGGGCCCATGGAGAAGGATGACCCTAGGAAGGGTCAGGATGGCAGGCCTAGGTCCCGATTAGGGATAGAAAAGACAAGGGCAAAGTCAGGTGTAGAGGAACAAAGTAAAATCTTTAACTTGGAAAAATGACAGGGCCAGGAGTCCTTCCAACTGAGCCCTCGAGAGCCAAGAATATCAAGACAATAGGGGACAAACTAGTTAGTTTTCTGGTAGATACTGGTGCAGCAGACTCAGTCCTGACCAAGCCAATGGGCCCCTAACCTACCCCTGGACTTCAAAGAGTACTACAGACCTTGGCAAAAGTACTGTGAAACATTTGTTTCTGGTCATTGCAGAGTGCCCATCCCCCCTACTCAGACGTGATCTTGCTGGTCACTGCCACTCCAGGACATTGGCCATCAATCCTGCCAGCCTGCCTCCAGATGATGACCTGAAGAAACCTGTACAGGACTGTCTGGAGGTAATTGACATAGTGCAGATGGCCACCCAGACCTCAAGTATGTTTCACTGCCATCATCAGATGAGGTATTGTTCACGGACGGGAGTAGCTATGTCCAGGAAGAAATCAGGTATGCTGGGGCAGCAATAGTAACTCAGGACTGTGTCATCTGGTCACAGTCCTTGAATAGGGGAACTTTGGCCCAAAGAGCAGAACTAGTTGCTCTAATCTGGGCTCTCTGATGGGGCAAGGGAAAGTCGGTAACCATCTACACTGCTATGCCTTTGCCACTGCGCATGTGCATAACACCATCTACAGGGAATGAGGGTTATTAACCTTCACTGGGAAGGACATCAAACAGGGAACTCCGTAGAGGCACAGGAAAATCTGCTGCAGACCAGGAAGCTCGAGAAGTAGCCCTAAAACCAGTGGGGCCTCTCCAGATACACTAGGTCAGAAAATGACTTGGCTGAACAGAAGCAAGCCACCCAAGAACCAAATGGGTGATGGACTCTGCCTGATAGGAGGTTGTTAGTCCCAGAGGCTCTAGGTCAGACTTTAGTCAACCAGCTGCACCAGACTACCTACTTAGGTTACACCAAGCTTACTGAACTCCTGAGAGGCAGGTAATGTCCAGTAAGGTCACAGGGAAAGGGAGAAGGTGGAGGGAAGCAGGGCTGTGTGGGTCTGAGTAGGGAAGAGGAGAAGGAAAGCTGGGGGATGTGTAGACTGCAGATAGATTGAGCAAGCTCTCAGGTTAATGTCAGGGGAAGGACTAGGAAAGTCACAGAGGGTTTATGTAAGTTAAAGAAGGATAAAAGAAAGGGACATACATATTACAGGAAGACAGGACATTAGAGGAATACTCAAGAAGGGAAGAAAATAGAACACTGAGAGAGGGAGAGCTTGTTCCTGGTGGTGGGATAACAGTCTGGGATGTAGTAAAGGGAGTAACAGGTTTAGGCTACTCCTGACCCTTGGATCAGATAGTGGCCCCACCTTTATAGCAAAGAAATCACAGGATATCTCTAAAAGGTTAGATATAAATTGGAAGCTCAATTGTGCTTACTGCCCACAGAGTTCCAGACAGATAGAGCACATGAACCGGACCTCAAAGGAAACCTTAACCAAATTTACTTTAGAAACCGGTGAAAACTGGACCACTCTGCTCCCCCTCACCCTCTTACAGTTCTTGCAGGCCCTTCAGTTCATCCAGAAGGCTGTCTATAAACACATCTGTGATGTCCTGCCTGTGCTCACCTCGGATCCTGTGCACCCTTCCCAGCCTGGGCACTTTGTGTGGGTAAAGAAATTTACCACCCAGGGACTAACTGCAGCCTGGAAGGGACTATATACTGTCATCCTGCCTGCACCAACAGCTATCAAGGTCAATGGCATCCTGATCTGGCAGCACCATTCCCCACTAAGGGGGAAAAAGCAAAATAGATGGTTTGGCCTCTTCAGATAAGACTCTTGCATTAATTGGGACTTTTATTTTTCTGGTTATAACTGTTCAGGGGAATCCTTATAGACCTGGGCACCAATGGAACTGGGAACTTTGAAATGGTCCTGAAGAACAGGAGAGGATTAGACCTCTTATTTCTTAAGGAAGGAGGATTATGTGTTGCACTGGAAGAAAAATGCTGTTTTTATGCAAATGATTCAGGGATTATTCAAGAAAGTTTATCACTAGTTAGGAAAAATATCAAGGAACAAACAAACAAAAAAAGGCAACAATATGAAAATTTATTTACAACTCTGTTATCTGCCATTTCTGGCCCTCTTGCTATATTATGTTTACTCCTAGCCTTTGGGCCATGTCTAATAAATGGCCTCATAAAAACTAAGTCCAGTCAATGATTTGACTTGTTAGGAAAACCAGTGGGGAATGATCTGGGCACCAAGGCTAAGGTGACTAGATTCCATTCTTGTGTAGGCCCCTTGGCTAAGGCAACTAAATGACTCCATTTTTATAATGAATGGACCTTCCTTGATATTTTTTTGTTTGTTTGTTTGTTTTTGTTATAGAGCAATACTGATTTTAATCCAACATAAAGTAAACTCTATTTTTCCAATAATAGGTTAATTACCCCAGAAGTAAATGAATTTTGCTTAAGATTATAGTTGCCCCACGTGTTGGGAGGCATTGGCAGTTTCTAAGCATAGGTATTTCCAGGTACTTGTGAGTGGTGAATAATGCTAATTTTGACTTCTGTAATCGTTGTCACACCCACTATTGTACCGGTCCCCTGGGGGAGGGCAAAAGGGGGATGGGGCTTCTGTCTTTAAAATCGGACGAGCGGGCGGCAGTGGCGGCTCTCAGAGCTGGGTTGTCAGTCAGTGAGCGAAGGGGGAAGATGGCTCATCGGGACCCGTTTTGCTAGGAAGAAGCGGGGGCGGATGCTACTGCTACTCAGGAAAAGGCAGAGCAAACGCCTGTGCCATTGCTGCGAGCCAGTCTAGTCGAGTTCTGGAGGTGGAGCTCAAGGAGTCACTCTGTTTTTTTTTTTTTTTTTTAGCATGTCAAGAAAATTTTCTTCAGAAGGTAGGCAGCCATGCCCACAGCTGCAGGTTGCACCACGTTGGAGCCACTTTAGATTCAAAATTAAATTAAAATTCTCAATGAATGGAAGCTACATAGACCATCCCCCAGGACCAAAGTGGAATTACAACTAAAATAAAGACAAATCATCAAGAAAAAGCAAGAGAAAAGCAGCTTGCAAGGACCATATAACCAGGGACACTGAATCAATCCTGGTAGGATTGTGGAGGTGCAAGAGGGGAGCTGGGAGCCCACAGACAGCAGCGATCCTTGCTGTGAGCAGTGCCCTCGTAGTTAAATTCCCAAGCCTGCTCCACAGTGCAGAGGGCTGGGACAGAGCACTAAAATAGCAACAGCCACACACCTTGGGCTCTGGCAGAGGGAGAGGGGACTGGACTGGAACTGTGTGGGGAAATGGGATATGGAGGGTGCTCAGAGATTTGCTGAGTTGCTGCCACGTAGGAAGGTGGCCATCTTACTCCTTCCCAGGGCTCTGGGGAGAGGTGGCAGCACCTGCCTCAGAGATTCAGCCCCACCCAGGTGGGCCATTGAAATGCAAATTGAGGCTCATTAACAACCAGCATCTGCCCCACCCTTGGGAAATCCTCTGATGCTGAACACCTGAGGGAGTTTTTCATTCAACTGAGAACCCATGGCTCTTCAAGTAACCAAAATTAATAGGCTCCAGGCAAAAAGCTAGAGGATAACTGAACCATTCCTGGGCTTGCAAGTCTACCCAAGAAAGTAAGAGTTGACAGTGGTGTTTAACATGGGTCCTCCCATGCTCATCCAAACCCAGTAGAGGGAGCCACAAACAGCAGAACACCAACATCCACAGGGAAAATTTGTCAGGCTCCAAAACCCACTGAGATATCCAAAATGGTGAAACAAATCCCAAACGAAAGAAAAGAGACCTCTACTGGATGAGATAAATGAAATGCAGTTAAGCAAGTTAACAGAGCTAGAATTCAGAGGCATGATCTTGACGAAGTTCAACAGCATGAATAAGGACATCAACACCATGAGTAAAGACATAGAAACACTGAAAATCACCAATTGGAAATAAAGTAGCACCAACAAGAAATGAAAAATGACATAGCAAAAATAAAGAACACATTGGAAGGACTAAACAACAGAGGAGAGGAAGCTGAGGACTGGATCAGTGAATTAGAGACAGGGTAGAAATAATCAACCAATCAGACAACCAAAAGGAAAAAACAATACAGGAAGACAGCTTAAGAAATCTGTGGGACAACTGGAAACGTAATAATATTTGCATCATAGGAGTCCCCGAAGAAGAAGAAAATGAGCAAGGGTTAGAGAATATATTTGAAGAAATAGTGACAGAAAATTTCCCTAATTTGGTGAAGGAAGAAGGCATTCAAGTTCAAGAAGCACAGAGACCCCAAAGTAAGAAGAACCCAAACAGGCTGACACCAAGACACATAGTAATTAAAATGCCCAAAATTAAAGACTAAGAGAGAATCCTAAAGACAGCAGGTTGCCTACAAAGGCAACAGGTTACCTACAAAGGAACCCCCATAAGGCTATCGGCTGACTTCTCAACAGAAACAATACAGGCATGAAGTAATCAAGGTCATGAAAAACAAGGATCTGAATCCAAGACTACTCTATCCATCAGGGCTATGATTCAAATTATAAAGTAAAATAAAGAGTTTCCCAGACAAAAAAGGCTAAGGGAATATATTAGCACCAAACCAGCATTGCAAGAAATGTTAAAAGGACTGCTGTAATTAATAGAAGAAATAGGAAAAATAATATAACCGCACTAAACAAAAATGGCAATAAATAAGTACATATCAATAATCACCTTAAAAGTAAATGGATTGAATGCTTTGATAAAAAGACACAGAGTAGCTGATTGGATAAGAAAGCATGACTCACATTTATGTTATTTACAAGAAACCCACCTCAAAACAAAAGATTCACATAGGTTGAAAGTGAAGGATGGAAAAAAATCTTCCAAGCAAATGGAAAGGGAAAAAAAGCTGGGGTAGCAATACACATATTTGATAAAATGGATTTCAAAATGAGGGCCATAACTAGAAAAAAAGAAGGTCACTACATAATATTGAAAGGATCTATCCAACAGAAAGATATAACCTTGGCAAACATATATGCACCCAATATAGGAACACCAAAATATATTAAAAATCTTCTGGAGGACTTCCAAGGAGAAATCAACAGCAATACAATCATAGCAGGGGACTTCATCACCTCTCTGATATGACTACCTAAATCCTCTAGACAAAAAAATTAACAAGAAAAGAGACTCTAAATGAAGCACTAGATCAAATGGATTTAATAGATATATATAGAGATTTACACCCCCCAAATTCAGAATTCACATTCTTCTCAAGTGCACATGAAACATTCTCAAAGATAGAACACATGTTAGGACACAAACTAAGTATCTACAAGTTCAAGAAGATTGAAATCATATGAAGCATCTTCTCAGATCACACTGGCATGAAACTAGATATCAATGGCAACAAGAACATGCAAAGACATTTGAAAAAATGGAGGATAAATAACATGATATTATACAATTAATGGGTTACCAAGGAGATCAAGGAAGAAATTAAAAACTTCCTGGAAACCAATGAAAACAAACACAACAACACAAAATCTATGGGATGCAGCAAAAGCAGTTCTGAGAGGGAAGTTCATAGCACTACAGGCCTACCTCAAGAAACAAGAAAAATTTCTAATAGACTATCTAACCTCACAACTTAAAGAACTAGAAAGCAAACAAAAAGAAAACCCCAGAGCAAGTGGAAGGAAGAAAATAGTAAAGATCGGAGCAGAAATAAATGACATAGAGACCAAAAAAACAATTCAAAGGATCAATGAAACAAAGAGCTGGTTTTTTGAAAAGATAAACAAGATTGATGGACCCTTAGCTAGACTCACCAAGAAACAAAGAGAGAGAACCCAAATACACAAAATCAGAAATAGAAGAGGAGAAGTAACAACTGACACTACAGAAATACAAAGGATCATTAACAAATACTACGAACAATTATACGGCAACAAGTTAGACAATCTAAGTGAAATGGACAAATTTCTAGAAATATATAGTCTCCCAAAACTGGACAAGGAAGAGATAGAAAACTTGAACAGACCAATAACAACTAAGGAAATTGAAGATGTAATCAAGACTCTCTCAGTAAACAAAAACCCAGGCCCGGAGGGCTTCATGGGGGGAGTTTTACTGAAAATTCAAAGAACTAACACCCATTCTCCTCAAATTATTTCAAAAAATTCAAGAAGATGGAAGACTTCCAAACTCACTTTATGAGTCCAGCATAATTCTCATTCCAAAACCAGAAAAAGACACTACAAAGAAAGAAAACTACAGGCCAATATCCCTGATGAACACAGATGTGAAAATCCTGAACAAAATACTAGCAAATCAGATTTAGCAATACATCAAAAAAAAATTATTCACCATGACCAAGTGGGATTCATCCCAGGGATGCAAGGATGGTACAATATTCGCAAATCAATAAATGTGATACACCACATAAACAAAATGAAAGATAAAAACCACATGATCATATGAATAGCCGCTGAAAACGCATTCGACAAAATCCAGCACCCATTTATGATAAAGACACTCAGCAATGTGGGAATAGAGGGATCATATCTCGACATTATAAAGGCCATATATGAAATACCTATAACCAATATTATACTCAATGGGCAAAAACTGAAAATATTTCCCTTAAGAACAGGAACAAGAGAGGGATGCCCACTTTCACCACTCATATTTGACATAGTACTGGAAGTCTTAGCCACAGCAATCAGACATGAAGAAAAAATAAAAGGTATCCAAATTGGAAAGGAGGAAATGAAACTGTCATTATTCGCAGATGACATGATATTATACATAGAAAACCCTAAAGACTCCATCAAAAATCTACTAGACTTTATTAATGAATTTGGCAAAGTAGCAGGATACAAAATCAATGTCAAGAAATTGATGGCATTTTTATACACCAATGATGAACTCACAGAAAGAGAAACAAAAAACAATCCTATTTACCATTGTGGCAAAAAAATTAAGATACCTTGGAATAAACTTAACCAAATAAATAAAGGACCTATTTGCAGAAAACTACAGGACATTGAAGAAGGAAATAGAGGAAAATATAAAAAAGTGGAAGCACATACCTTGTTCATGGACTGGAATAATTAACATCATTAAAATGTCTACACAACCCAAAGCTATCTTTAGATTCAAAGCAATCCCCTTGAAAATACCAATGACATATTTCACAGAACTAGAAGAAATACTTCAAAAGTTCATATGGAACCAAAATGATCACGAATTGTCACAGCAATCTTGGAAAAGAAACACAAAGTAGGTCGGATTACAATACTGAATATCAGGTTATACTACAAAGTTACTGTAATCAAAACAGCCTGGTACCGGCAGAAGAACAGCATATAGATCAGTGGAACAGAACAGAGAACCCAGAAATTGACCCAAGACATCATACTCAATTAATATTTGACAAAGGTGGCAAGAGCATACAATGGAGTAAAGACAGATAGCCTCTTTGATAAATGGTTGGAAAAATTGAACAGCTACATGCAAAAACATGAAATTAGACCATCAACTTACACCATACACAAGAATAAACTCTAAATGGACAAAAGATTTAAATGTTATTCATGAATCCATAAAAATCCTATAAGAAAATGTCGGCAACAAAATTTCAGACATCATATGGAGCAGAATTTTCACTTATACATCACCCAAGGCAACAGAAACATAGAAAAAAATAAACACATGGGACTACATTAAACTAAAAAGCTTTTGCACAGCAAAAGAAACAACCGTCAACATGGAAAGGAAACCCATTGTATAGTACAGCATAATTGCCAATGATACATCAGATAAGGGGTCAATTTCCAAAATATATAGAGTGCTCATACAACCCAACAAAAGGAAGACAAAGAACCCAATTAAAAAATAAGCAGAGGACCTAAATAGACACCTCTCCAGGAGGACATACAAATGGCCAAGTGACATATGAAGAAATGCTCAACTTCACTAATCATCAGAGCGATGCAAATTAAAACAACAATGAGGTATTACCTCACACCTGTCAGAATGGCCACAATCAACAAATCATCAAACAACAAATGTTGGCGAGGTTGTGGAGAAAAGAGAACTCTAGTACACTGCTGGTGGGAATGCAGACTGGTTCAGCCACTATTGAAAACACTATGGTGTTACCTCATAAAATTAAAAATTGAATTGCCATTTGACCCAGTGATCCCATTTCTAAGAATTTACCCTGAGATACCTGAGATACCAATCAGAAAGAATATATGTACCCTTATGTTCATAGCAGCACTGTTTACAATAGCTAAGATTGGAAAACAGCCCAACTGTCTATCAGTAAACGAATGGATAAAAAAGCTGTGGTACATATACACAACAGAATTCTATGCAGCTGTAAGAAAGATCTCTTATCCTTTGTGACAACATGGAGGGACCTGGAGAGTATTATATAAGCCAAGCAGAGAAAGACAAATATCACATGATCTCACTTATTTGTGGAATATAATGAACATAACAGTCTGAGAAACAGGGCAGACCCAGAGACGTGGAATTAGGGTACAGACTGACTATCCTCAGAAGAGGGGTTAGGGGGGAGGGAAGAGATAAACACAGAACTTATATGCATGTGAGCGTAAATGATGAGCATGGACAACAAAGCTGGTGACGGGGTTGGGGGATGAGGATGAGGGTGTCAATTGGAAAAAAAAGGAGAAACATCTGTTACAAAAATAAATTAATAAAGAAAAACAAAACAGAACTTCCGGTCAAGATGGCGGCATAGGTAAACGCGGTATCGTGTCCTCCCACAACCACATCAAAGTTACAACTAAAGTAGAGAACAACTATTATTCAAAACTGCCTGAGATCAAGCTGAAAGGAAGTCCTACAACTATGAAATTAAAAAAGAAGCCACATTGAGACTAGTAGGAGGGGTGGAGGCATGACATGCTGGTCCCACACCCACGTGTGGTGGATAAAAATTAGGAGGATACCATGGCTGGGAAGGTCCTCCCTGAGGACTGAGGGGTCCCTGTCCCACACCAGGCACCCAGCTCAGGGTTCCAGTGCTAGGAAGAGAAGTCCCCATAACTTCTGGCTGGAAAAACCAGTGAGAACTGAGACTGAGGTGGCTGGAGCCCCCAGCAGCTCCTCTTAAAGGGCCCGAGCATGGACTTACTTGGACTCCCACCCTCCAGGCTCCAGCATGTGGGAGGGAGTCTGAAAGGCACCAGAGTCATATCGGGAATAACTGAGCTGTTTGGCATTGGAGCAAGGGCTGGAGAGGCAGCTTTCTCCTGGACAGATGTGCTGTCAGAGGCTTTTGTTCCTTTGGTGAGCCCTTCCCTGGGGTGGCAGATGCCCCCATATCTGGGACTCCAGCAACCTGGCTCACACTGTTTGCCCCGCCCTGGTGATTCCGTGAGGCCTTGCCCCACCCAACTTCCAGGCCCACCCAAGCTGTTGCCAGTTGCTTTACCATAGAATTGGTCTGTTTTGGATCCTGCTTCAGCTTTTCCTAAATTCTTTCAAACAAGCAACATCTGGTCTCAGCTAGCCCTATACCTCTCGCTAAGTAATACATAGAAACAAACACAGGGAGGCAGCCAAAATGAGGAGACAAAGAAACAGGTCCCAAATGAAAGAACAGAACAAAAATCCAGGAAAAGAACTAAGTGAAATGGAGTTAAGCAACCTAACAGATGCTGAGTTCAAAACACTGCTTATAAGGATGCTCAATTGACTTAGTGAGAACCTCAGTGACATTAGAGAGGGCCTCAAGAGCATAAAAAAGGAGCAGTCAGAAATGAAGGATACGCAGTCAGAAATGAAGGAGGCACTAACTGAAATAAAGAATAATTTACACAGATTCAATAGTAGAGTAGGTAAATCCAAGAAGCAAACCATCGATTTGGAAGATAAGGAAGCAAAAAACACCCAATCAGAACAGCAAAAAGAAAAAATAATCCAAAGAAATGAGGATAGTGTAAGGAGCCTCTAGGACAACTTCAAGCATGCCAACATTCACATCTTGGGGGTGCCAGAAGGAGAAGAGAGAGAACAAGAAATCGAAAACCTATTTGAAACAATAATGGTAGAAAACTTCTCTAACTTGGTGAAGGAACAGACATACAGGTCCAGGAAGTACAGAGAGTCCCAAAATAAATGAACCCCAAGAGGCCCACATCAAGACACATCATCATCAAAATGCAAAAGGTTCAAGACAAAGAGAGAATCTTAAAAGCAGCAAGAGAAAAGCAGTTACCTACAAGGGAGTTTCCATAAGACTGTCAGCTGATTTCTCAAAAGGAACTTTGCAGGCCAGAAGGGAGTGGCAAGAAATATTTAGAGTGATGAAAAGCAAGAACCTACAACCAAGATTTCTCTATCCTGCAAAGCTGTCATTTAGAATCGATGGCCATATAGTTTCCCAGACAAGGAAAAGCTAAAGGAGTTCATCACCATCAAACCATTATTATATGAAATGTTGAAGGGTCTTCTTGAAGAAAAAGATAAAAAATATGAACAAACAAAATGGCAACAAATACATATCTATCAACAATTGAATCCACAAACAAAATGAACAAGGAGAACAGAAACATTCTCATAGATACACAGAACTTTTGTTGGGTACCAGATGGGTGGGGGCTGGGAGATGGGTGAAAAGGTGAAGGGATTAAGAAGTACAAATTGGTTGTTAGACTGACAAACCTCAAAGGGAAGAGGGGTTGGGGGGTGGGAAGAAATAAGCCAAAGAACTTATATGTATATATGCATAACCAATGGACACAGACAACAGTGTGGGGAAAAGCAGGAGGGGGGCAGGAATGGGGAGGAGGGGGACAATGGGGGAAAAATGAGGAACATCTGTAATACATTCAACAATAAAGATAAGTTAAAAAAAAAGAAAGCAGTTGGATTAATAAAAATGTGTCTTTTAAACTAGGAAAAAAAGAAAAATAAAAAACCTGATTGGAAGGCATGCTAAAATTCCCATTGACTAATCCAATGTTAGTATCCATTTATGTAGTAATTATTGAATGGAGGTCATTCCATTGCCTATCACAATTTTTTGTTTCATTATAAAAACAAAAATATTATTAAATTTCAATTTTTATAAGAAAAAATCAAGTGAAAATGAAGAATGACCTAGTTGATATAAAAAATACCCTGGAAGGATTTAATAGTAGAAAGCTGAAGACTGAATCAGTAAGTTAGAACATGATAGAAGAAAACACCAAGAGCAGCAAAAAGAAAAAAAAAATTAGAAAGCAGGAGAGCTTAAGGGATCTTTGGGACAATACAAAATGTAACAACATTAACATCATAGGCATAGCAGTGGAGAAGAATAGGAGAAAGGAATAGTGAACCTTTTTGAAGAAATAATGACAGAAAATGTCCCTAACCAGGTAAAGGAAAAAGTCACACAAGTCCAGGAAACACAGAAAGTCCCAATCAAGATGATACGAAAAAGACACAAACCTAGACACATCATAATTAAAATGGCAAATGTTAAAGACAAAGAAAGACTCTTAAAGGCAGCAAGAGAGAGGGAGAGCAAGTTACCTACAAGGGAGCTCCCATTAGACTGACAGCTAATTTCTCAATAGAACCACTGCAGGCCAGAAGGGAGTGGCATGAAGTATACAAAGTCATAAAAAGCAAGGGTCTGAATCTAAAACTACTCTATCCATCAAGACTATCATTCAAAATTGAAGGTGAAATAAAGAGCTTTGCAGACAAAAGAAGTTTAAAGGAATTTACTACCACTAAACCAGCACAGCAAAAAAATGATAAACAGACATTTGTAAGAAGAAATCTATCTATTATCTATCTATCTATCTATCTATCTATCTATCTATCTATCTATCTATCTATCATCTATCTATCTATCTATCTATCTATCTATCTATCTATCTATCTATCATCTATCTATCTATCTATCTATCATCTATCTATCTATCTATTATCTATCTATCTATCATCATCTATCTAGCTATCATCTATCTATATAAATATATATAGAGAGGAACACAGGCATAAAGAATAAAAATGGCAACTAATAAGAAATTATCAATAATAACCTAAAATGTAAATGGTTTAATAAAATCAGAAAAGAAAGAGGTGAAGTAACAACTGACACCACAGAAATACAATAGATTGTAAGAAAATACTAAGAACAATTATATGTTGTTCAAAAAAATTTGATAACATAGGCAAAATGGACACATTTTTATAATCATACAGTCTTTCAAAACTCAACTGAGAAGAGTCAGAAAACCTGAACAGACCAATTAAAGGTAAGGAAATTGAAAAATTAATCAATAAACTCACAGCAAACAAAAGCTCTGGTCTGGATATCCTCATAAGGGAGTTTTACCAAACATTCAAAGAAGAACACCTCTTCTCTGCAAACTATTCCAAAAAATTCAAGAGAAAGGAAGACTTTCAAGCTCTTTTTATGAGGGCAGCATGATCCTAATTCCAAAACCAGATAAAGACACTACAAAGAAAGAAAACTACAAGCCAATATCCCTGAAGAATATAGATGCCAAAATCCTCAACAAAATATTATCAAATCAAATCCAGCAATATATTAAAAAAATTATACACCATGACCTAGTGGGATTTATCCCAAAGATGCAAGGCTGGTACAATGTTCACAAATCAATAAATGTGTTACACCACACAAACAAAAGGAAAGATAAAAATCATATGATCACATCAATACATGCTGAAAAAGCATTTGACAAAACCCAGCACCCATTTTTGATAAAAATGCTCAGCAAAGTGGGAATAGAAAGATTATACCTCAACATAATAAAGGTCATAAATGACAAACCTCCAGCCAATAGCATACTCAATGAGCAAAAACTAAAAGAATTTCCCTTAAGGACAGGAACAAAACAGAATGTTCACTTTCACCACTCTTATTCAATGTAGGATTGGAAGTCATAGCCACATCAATCAGACAAGAAGAAAAAATGAAAGGCAACCAAATTGGAAAGGAGGAAGTGAAACTGTCATTATTTGCAGATAACATGATATTGTACATAAAAAACCCTAAAGACTCCACTAAAAACTACTAGATTTAAAAATGAATTTGAGCCTGGCCAGTGTGGCTCAGTGGTTGAGCACTGGCCCATGTACCAAGAGGTCACTGGTTTGGTTCCTGGTTAAGGCACATGCCCAGGTTGTGGGCCAAATCCCCAATGGGGGCATGCAGGAGGCAGCCAATTGATGTTCTCTCTCATCGATGTTTCTATCTCTCTCTCCCCTTGCTTCCTCTCTGTCTAAATTCAATAAAGGAAAAAAAAATAAATGAATTCAGCAAAGTAGCAGGATACAAAATTAACATCCAGAAACCACTGGCATTTTTAAACACCAAAATGAACTCTCAGAAAAAGAAACAAACAGAAAAAAAAATCCCATTTACCATTGCAAAAAATAAAATTAAATTAAGATACCTAGGAATAAACTTAAGTAAGGAGGTAAAAGACTTGGTCTTAGAAAGTTACAGGACATTGAAAAAAGAAATAGAAGAAGATACAAACAAGTGGAGGCTTATACCATGTTCATGGATTGGAAGACTAAAAATGTTCATACTACCCAAAGCAATCTATAGATTCAATGCAATCTCTATTATAATAATATACCAATGGTGTATTTCACAGGTGTAGAACAAATGCTTCAAAAGTTTATATGGAACCATAAAAGACTCTAAATAGCCACAGCAATACTGAAAAAGAACAAAGTTGAAGGTAATCACAATACTGGATATCAGGTTATACTACAAAGTCATTGTAATCAAAACAGCCTGGTATTCTTACAATAACAGGCTTACAGATCAATGAACAGAATAGAGAATCCAGAAATTGACTCAAGACATTATGCCCAATTAATATTTGACAAAGGTGGCAAGCACATACAATGGAGTAAAGACAGCCTATTCAATAAATGGTGTTAGGATAATTCGACAGGTACATGCAAAAAAATGAACTTAGACCACCAACTTAACCATACACAAGAATAAACTCAAGATGGATAAAATACTTAAATGTAACTTGTGAAACCATAAAAATTTTAGAAGGAAATGCAGGCAGCAAAATCTCAGATATCACATGCAGAAGGATTTTTATCAATACATTGCCTAGGGCAAACGAAACAAAGGAAAACATTAATAAATGAGACTACATCAAACTAAAAAACTTCTAGTTAGAAAAAGAAACAAACATCAAAATGAAAAAGGAATCCACTGTATGGGAGAATATTTGCCAATGATACATTGAATAAGGGGTTTATTTCCAAAATATATAGAGTACTCATACAAGTCAACAAAAGGAAGACAAAGAATCCAATTAAAAAATTCACCGAGGAACTCAACACACATTTCTCCAAACAGGACATACAAATGGCCAAGAGACATGAAAAAAATGCTCAACCTCACTAATCATCAGAGAGATGCAAATTAAAATGATTATGAAGTAACCTGGCCAGTATGGGTTGGTGGATTGAGTGTTGTTCCATGGATTAGAGGTCCCTTTTCCATTCCTGATCAGGGCACATACCCAGGTTGTGGGCTTGATCCCCAGTGTGGGACATGTGGGAGGCAGCTGACTGATGTTTCTTTCTCACATCAACATTTCTCTCTCTCTCTCTCTCCCTTCCTCTCTCTAAAAAAATCAATAAAAACATATTTAAAAAATGTTGTCTATGTCCATTGGTCGTACATACATGCATATAAATTTTGTGGTTTATCTCTCCCCCACACACCCCCTCCTCTGAGGATTGTCAGTCTGTATCCCATGTCTATGTCTCTGGGTCAGTTCTGTTCATCAGTTTGTTTAGTTCATTATATTTCACAAATAAGTGAGATCATTTTATATTTGTCTTTCTCTGCTTGGCTAGTTTTGCTTAGTATAATACTCTCCAGGTCCTTCCATGCCATCTCAAAGGATAAGAGGTCTTTCTTTCTTACAGCTGCATAGTATTCCATTGTGTACATGTACCAAAGCTTATTTATACACTCATCTACTGATGGACACTTGGATTGTTTCCAGATCTTAGCTATTGTAAATAGTGCTGCTATGAACATAGGGGTACATATATTCTTTCTGGTTGGTGTTTCAGGTTTCTTAGGGTATATTCCTAGAAGTGGGATCACTGGGTCAAATGGCAGTTCAATTTTTAACTATTTGAGGTTAACACCATATTGTTTTCCACAGTGGCTGCACCAGTCTGCATTCCCACCAGCAGTGTACTAGAGTCCCCTTTTCTCCACACCTTCACCAACACTTGTTGTTTGATGATTTGTTGATGGCGGCCATTCTGACAGGTGTGAGGTGATTCCTCATAGTTGTTTTAATTTGCATCTCACTGATGATTAGTGACATTGAGCATTTTGTCATATGTCTCTTGGCCATTTGTATGTCCTGTTTAGAGAGGAGTCTATTTAGGTCCTCTGCCCATTTTTTAATTGGGTTCTTTGTCTTCCTTTTGTTGAGTTGTATGAGCACTCTATATATTTGGGAAATTAATCCCTTATCTGATGCATCATTGGTGATTATAGTCTCCCATATAGTGGGATCCCTTTCCATTTTGATGATTGTTTCTTTTGCTGTGCAGAAGCTTTTTAGTTTGATGTAGTCCCATGTGTTCATTACAACAATGCTGGGGATGGGGCGAAGGGGATGGGGAGGAGGGTGTTAATGGGGAAAAAGGAGAAACATCTGTAACAAAAACAAATTAATAAAAAAAAAGAAAAAAGAAGATATATACAAAGAAATCATGTAGTTTGGAATTCTATTTCTATAAACTACTGCAACCAACAAATCTAATTTATAGTGATAAAGTCAGCATAGTGGTTTCTTTTGGGGAAGGTGGTAGAGAGGGGGCACAAGAGGGATTTCTTGGGTGCTATTTTGTACATTTTGATCTGTATGGTGGTTGTTTGGTTGACTATATCTAATGTAAATTCATTGAGGTGTGCACTTACACATGTACTTTTCTATAGGTATGTCATATAAATATATATTAATCTTTAATAGATGTAAAATAAAAATCTAGTTTATTAACACCAAAAAAAAATTAAAAAATGACTATGAGGTATTACCTCACACCTTCCAGAATGGCTGCCATCAACAAATCATCAAACAAGTGCTGGCGAGAGTGTGAAGAAAAGGGTACTCTAGTACACTGCAGGTGGGAATGCAGACTGGTGCAGCCACTGTAGAAAATATATGGTGTTTCCTCCAAAAATTAAAAATGAAACTTCCATTTGACCCAGTGATTTCACTTTTAGTAATAGATCCTATGAAGCCTGAAACACCAATCAGGAAGAATATATGCACCCCTCTGTTCATAGCAGTGCTACCTACAATAATTAAGATCTGGAAACTACCCAAGTGCCCACTAGTAGATGACAGGAAAAAAAGCTGTGCCACATATACACAATGGACTACTAAGCAGCTGTAAGAAAGGAAGATCTCTTACCCTTTGAGACAACATGGAGGGACCTGGAGAGTATTATGCTAAGTGAAATAAGCTAATCAGAGAAAGACAGGTGTCACATGATCTTATTTATTTGTGGAATATAATGAAAAAAGTAAGTTGATAAACAAAATAGATCCATAAACATGGAAGTAGGGAACAGACTGACAAACCTCAGAGGGAAGGGTGATGGGGGTGCTGGGAAGAGCAAAACCAAAGGACTTATACTCATATATGCATAACCAATGGACACAGACAACAGTGTGGTGAAGGCAGGGGAAGGGGGACAGGAGCAGGGTGAAGGGTGTCAATGGGGGAAAAGGGAGTGACATCTGTAAAAAATAATTAATTAGTTAATTTTAAAAATAGAATGGGAAATGGCTGAAAAAATAATCGGCAGAAGACACTAGTAGACATTGACCCAAAGCAGACATACAGATGATCAAGAGACACATGGGATGATGCTTAACATCACTAATTATCAGGGAAATGCAGATCAAACACACAATGTGATATTACCTCAAACTTGTCAGAATGGCTATTATCAAAAAGTCAACAAACAACAAGTTTTGGTGTGAATGTAGAGAGCAGGGAACCCTTGTGCATTGTTGGCGGATTCCATATTGGTGTAGCCACTATGGAAAACAGTATGAAGATTCCTCGTAACGTTAAAAATAGAAGTACCATATGAATCAGCAATTCTGGGTGTCTATCAGAATAAAATAAAAACAATAATTTGAAGAGGTATGTGCACCTCTATGTTCTTTGCAGCATTGTTTACAATAGCCAAGATATGGAAGCAACCTAGGTATCCACTGATAGATGAATGGGTAAAGAAGATACCCATTGAGTGGTACACATATGAAATAGAATGTTACTGAGCCATTAAAATAATGAAATCTTGCCATTTGCAATAACATGGATGTTAAGAGTATTATGTTAAGTGAAATAAGTCAAACAGAGAAAAACAAGTACCATGTGATTTCACTTATATGTGAAATCTAAAAAAGAAAAAAAATAAACAAAATGAAACAGAAACAAACTGATGGTTGTTAGAGAAGAGGGGGTGTGGAGCTGGGGGACAAGGGGAAGGGGATTAAGAAGTATAAACATCCAGTTATAAAATAAATCATGGGGTTGCAATGTAGAGCACAGGAAATAGAGTCAATAATATTGTAATAGCTATGTACAATGACTGATGGTTACTAAACTTATTGTAGTGATCACTTTCTAAGGTATATAAATATTGAATCACTATGTTATACATCTGAACCTAATAAAATATTTACATCAACTATAATTAAGGTACAATTGACAATAATTATGTAGGAGAGGCTAATGTAATCACCATGGTCTTTGAATGTGGAAGAGGAAGGAAGAATATATAGTTGGTATGAGGGCAAGTTTAAAATAATTTTTTAACATATATACATTTATCTTTATTTTTGAGAGTATTACAGAAGTGTCCTCTTATTTTCCCCCATTGCCTCCCTCCTCCTATTTCCTATCCCACCCCAAGCCTTCACCACCCTATTTTCTGTGTCCATGGATAATGCATATATGCATATAAGTTCTTTGGTTAATCTCTTCCTGTTCCCCCTCTTTCCTTCCCTCTGAGATTTGTCAGTCTTTTCCTTGTTTCCATGCCTCTGTTTCTATTTTATTCATCAGGTTATTTTGTTCTTTAGATCCCACATATAAGTGAGATAATGTGATACTTTCTCTTACTGGTTTATTTAGCTTAGCTTAACACTGTTTAGGTCCCTCCATGCTGTTTCAAAGGGTAATATATTCTTGTTTTTTACAGCTGTGTAGTATTCCATTGTGTATATGTACCATGGCTTTTTTATCTACTCATCTTCTAATGGACACTTGGGCTGTTTCCAGATCTTAGCTATTGTAGATAGTGCTGCTATGAACATAGGGTTGCATATATTCTTTCTGGTTGGTGTTTCAGGCTTCTTAGGATATATTCCTAGAAGTGGAATCACTGGGTCAAAAGGTAGTTCAATGTTTAATTTTTTGAGGAAATTTCATACTGTTTTCCACAGTGGCTGTACTGGTCTGCATTCCAGCCAGCTGTATACTAGAGTCCCCTTTACTCGCCAGCGTCATTGTTTGTTGATTTATTGATGGTAGCCATTCTGGCAGGAGTGAGGTGATATCTCATAGTCCTTTTAATTTGCATCTCTCTGATGATTAGTGGTGTTGAGCATTTTTTCATATATCTCTTGGCCATTTATATGTGCTGTTTGGAGAGGTGTCTATTCATGTCCTCTCCTCATTTTTTAAAAAAAGTTTTAATCCTCACCCGAGGATATTTTTTCCATTTATCTTTAGATAGAGTGGAAGGCTGGGGCGGGGGGAGAGAGAAACATTGATGTGAGAGAGACACATCGACTGGTTTTCTCCCACACCACCCTGACCAGGGCTGGGGATGGACTGCAACCGAGGTATGTGCCCTTGGCTGGAATCGAACCCACGACTCTTTGGTCTGCGGGCTAACGCTCTAACCGCTGAGCCAAACTGACCAGGGCCCATTTTTTAATTATACTGTTTGTCTTTGTTTTGTTGAATTATATGAGTACTCTATATATTTTGGAAATTAACCCCTTATCCGATATATCATTGGCAAATATGTTCTCCCAAGCAGTGGGTTCCCTCTTCATTTTGATACTGGTTTCTTTTGCTGTGCAGAAACTTTTAAATTTGATGTAGTCTCATTTGTTCATTTATTTTTTTTCCTTTGTTTCTCTTGCCCTAGGTAATGTATTGTTGAAAATTCTGCTATGTGAGATGTGTGAAATTTTGCTGCCTATGTTTTCTTCTAGGATATTTATGGTTTCATGACTTACATTTAAGTCTTTAATCCACTTTGAGTTTCTTCTTTTTTTTTTATTAATTTATTTTTGTTACACATGTTTCTCCTTTTCCCCCCATTGTCACCCTCCTCCCCCTTCCTCCCTGCCCCGTCCCCAGTTTTGTTGTCCATGTCCATTGGTTATGAGAACATGCGTACAAGTTCTCTGGTTCATCGCTCCCCTCCATCACCCCCTCTTCTGACAATTGTCAGTCTGTACCCTACTTCCATATCTCTGGGACTACCCTGTTCCTCAGACTGTTATGTTGATTATATTCCAGAAATAAGTGAGATCATATGATATTTGTCTTTCTCTGCTTGGCTGGTTTCACTTAGGATAATAGTTTCCAGGTCCTCCCATGTCGTCGGAAAGGATACGAGATCTTTCTTTTTTAAGCTGCATAGTACTCCATTGTGTATATGTACCACAGCTTTTTTATCCATTCGTCTATTGAGGACACTTGGGCTGTTTCCAGATCTTAGCTATTGTAAATAGCGCTGCTAAGAACATGGGGGTACATATATTCTTTCTGTTTGGTGTTTCAGGCTTCTTAGGGTATATTCCTAGGAGTGGGATCACTGGG
This sequence comes from Tadarida brasiliensis, assembly GCA_030848825.1. Taxonomy (NCBI): domain Eukaryota; kingdom Metazoa; phylum Chordata; class Mammalia; order Chiroptera; family Molossidae; genus Tadarida; species Tadarida brasiliensis. Next base: position 54,258,717 of record CM061259.1, on the reverse strand, counting down.
TCAAATGGTAGTTCAATTTTTAATTTTTGACGTAACACCATAGTGTTTTCCATAGTGGCTGCACCAGTCTGCATTCCCACCAGCAGTGTACTAGAGTCCCCTTTTCACCACACCCTCACCAACACTTGTTGTTTGATGCTTTGTTGATGGCGGCTATTCTGACAGGTGTGAGGTGATACCTCATTGTTGTTTTAATTTGCATCTCTCTGATGATTAGTGATGTTGAGCATTTCTTCATATATCTCTTGGCCATTTGTATGTCCTGTTTGGAGAGGTGTCTATTTAGTTCCTCAGCCCATTTTTTAATTGGGTTTTTTGTCTTCCTTTTGTTGAGATGTATGAGCACTCTATATATTTTGGAAATTAATCTCTTATCTGATAAATCATTTGCAATTATGCTCTCCCATACAGTGGGTTGCCTTTCCACTTTGATGGTTGTTTCTTTTGCTGTGCAGAAGCTTTTGAGTTTGATGTAGTCCCATGTGTTCATTTTTTCCTTTGTGTCTGTTGCCTTAGGTGATATATCAGTGAAGATTCTGCTGTGTATGATGTCCGAAATTTTGTTGCCTACATTTTCTTCTAGGATTTTTATGGATTCATGAGTCACATTTAAGTCTTTTATCCATTTAGAGTTTATTCTTGTGTATGGTGTAAGATTGTTCTCTAGTTTCATTTTTTTGCATGTGTCTGTTCAATTTTCCCAACACCATTTATTAAAGAAGCTGTCTTTACTCCATTGTATGCTCTTGCCACCTTTGTTAAATATTAATTGAGCATAATGTTTTGGGTCAATTTCTGGGTTCTCTGTTCTATTCCATTGATCTATGTGCCTGTTCTTGTGCCAGTACCAGGCTGTTTTGATTACAGTAGCTTTGTAGTATAACCTGATGTCTGGTATTGTGATCCCGCCTACTTTGTTCTTCTTTTTCAAGATTGCTGTAGCTATTCGGGGTCTTTTTTGGTTCCATATGAACTTCTGAAGCATTTGTTCTAGTTCTATGAAATATGTCATTGGTATTTTGATGGGGATTGCGTTAAATCTATAGATTACTTTGGGTAGTATGGACATTTTAATGATGTTAATTCTTCCAATCCATGAACAAGGTATGTGCTTCCACTTTTTTATATCTTCCTCTATTTCTTTTTTCAATATCCTGTAGTTTCCTGCAAATAGGTCCTTTACTTCTTTGGTTAAGTTTATTCCTAGGTATCTTAATTTTTTTGTTGCGATGGTAAATGGGATTGTTTTTTTAGTTTCTCTTTCCGTGAGTTCATCATTGGTGTATAAGAATGCCGTCGATTTCTTGACGTTAATTTTGTATCCTGCTACGTTGCCAAATTCATTTATTAAGTCTAGTAGATTTTTGATGGAGTCTTTAGGGTTTTCTATGTATAATATCATGTCATCTGCGAATAATGACAGTTTCACTTCCTCCTTTCCAACTTGGATACCTTTTATTTTTTCTTCATGTCTGATTGCTGTGGCTAAGACTTCCAGTACTATGTTAAATAAGAGTGGTGAAAGTGGGCATCCTTGTCTTGTTCCTGTTCTTAAGGGAAATGCTTTTAGTTTTTGTCCATTGAGTATGATGTTGGCTGTAGGTCTTTCATATATGGCCTTTATAATGTTGAGATATGATCCCTCTATTCCCAAATTTCTGAGCGTTTTGATCAGAAATGGGTGCTGGATTTTGTCAAATGCTTTTTCAGTGTCTATTGAGATGATCATATGGTTTTTATCTTTCATTTTGTTTATGTGATGTATCACATTTATTGATTTGCAAATATTGTACCAGCCTAGCATCCCTGGGATGAATCCCACTTGGTCATGGTGAATAATTTTTTTGATGTATTGCTGGATCCGATTTGCTAGTATTTTGTTAAAAATTTTGGCATCTATGTTCATCAGTGATATTGGCCTGTAGTTTTCTTTCTTTGTAGTGTCTTTTTCTGGTTTTGGAATTAGAATTATGCTGGCCTCATAAAACGAGTTTGGAAGTCTTCCTTCTTCTTGAATTTTTTGAAATAGTTTGAGGAGAATGGGTGTTAGTTCTTCTTTGAATGTTTGGTAAAACTTGCCAGTGAAGCCGTCAGGGCCTGGGCTTTTGTTTGCTGGGAGGGTCTTGATTACATCTTTAATTTCCTTCGTTGTTATTGGCCTGTTCAAGTTTTCTATCTATTCCCGGTTCAGCTTTGGGAGACTATGTTTTTCTAGAAATGTGTCCATTTCTCTTAGATTGTCTAATTTGTTGCCATATAAATGTTCATAGTATTTGTTAACAATCCTTTGTATTTCTGTGGTGTCAGTTGTTACTTCTCCTCTTTCATTTCTGATTTTGTGTATTTGGGTTCTCTCTCTGTGTTTCTTGGTGAGTCTAGCTAAGGGTCCATCAATCTTGTTTATCTTTTCAAAAAACCAGCTGTTTGTTTCATTGATCCTTTGAATTGCTTTTTTGGTCTCCATGTCGTTTATTTCTGCTCTGATATTTACTATTTCCTTCCTTCTACCTGCTCTAGGGTTTTCTTTTTGTTTGCTTTCTAGTTCTTTAAGTTGTGAGGTTAGGTAGTCAATTAGAAGTTTTTCTTGTTTCTTGAGGTGGGCCTGTAGTGCTATGTACTTCCCTCTCAGAACTACTTTCGCTGCATCCCATATATTTTGTGTTTTTTTTTTTGTTTATTTTCATTATTTTCCAGAAAGTTTTTAATTTCTTCCTTGATCTCCATGGTAACCCATTCATTGTTCAATAACATGCTATTTAGCCTCCATGTCTTCAAATGTCTTTGCATGTTCTTGTTGCAATTGATTTCTAGTTTCATGCCATTGTGGTCTCAGAGGATGCTTGATATGATTTCAATCTTCTTGAACTTGTAGAGACTTAGTTTGTGTCCTATCATGTGGTCTATCTTTGAGAATGTCCCATGTGCACTTGAGAAGAATGTGAATTCTGCAGTTTGGGGGTGTAATTCTCTGTATATATCTATTAAATTGATTTGATCTAGTGCTTCCTTTAGAGTCTCTGTTTCCTTGTTAATTTTTTGTCTAGATGATCTATCTAGTGATGTCAGTGGGGTGTTGAAGTCTCCTGCTATGATTGTATTGCAGTTGATTTCTCCTTTGAAGTCCTCCAGAAGATTTTTAATATATTTTGTTGCTCCTATATTGTGTGCATATATGTTTACCAAGGTTATATCTTCCTGTTGGATAGACCCTTTCCATATTATGTAGTGACCTTGTTTTTCTCTAGTTATGGTCTTCAATTTGAAATCTAATTTATCAGATATGAGTATTGAGACCCCAGCTTTTTTTTTCCTTTCTCTTTGCTAGGAAGATTTTTTTCCATCCCTTTACTTTCAACCTATGTGAGTCTTTTGTTGTGAGGTGGGTCTCTTGTAAACAACATATATGTGGATCATGCTTTCTTATCCAGTCAGCTACTTTGTGCCTTTTTATCGGAGCATTCAATCCATTTACATTTAAGGTGATTATTGATATGTGCTTATTTATTGCCATTTTTATTCAGTATGGCTATGTTTATCTTCCTATTTCTTCTACTAATTACAGCAGTCCTTTTAACATTTTTTGCAGTGCTGGTTTGGTGCTAATATATTCCCTTAGCCTTTTTTTTGTCTGGGAAGCTCTTTATTTGACCTTCTATTTTGAATGATAGCCTTGCTGGATAGAGTAGTCTTGGAATCAGATCCTTGTTTTTCATGACCTTGATTACTTCATGCCATTCCCTTCTGGCCTGTAGTGTTTCTGTTGAGAAGTGAGATGATAGCCTTATGGGGGTTTCTTTGTAGATATCCTGTTGCTTATTTCTTGCTGCCTTTTGGATTGTCTCTTTGTCTTCAATTTTTGGCATTTTAATTATTATGTGTCTTGGTATGGGCCTGTTTGGGTTCTTCTTACTTGGGGCTCTCTGTGCTTCTTGAACTTGAATGCTTTCTTCCTTCACCAGGTTAGGAAAGTTTTCTGTCACTATTTCTTCAAATATATTCTCTAACCCTTGCTCATTTTCTTCTTCTTTGGGGAGTCCTGTAATGCGAATGTTGTTACATTTCCAGTTGTCCCACAGTTCTCTTAAGCTATCTTCTTGTTTTTTCATTGTTTTTTCCTTTTGGTTTTCTGATTGATTGATTTTTTCTACTCTGTCTGCTAATTCACTGATCCGGTCCTCTGCTTCCTCTACTCTGCTGGTCAGTCCTTCCAATGTGTTCTTTATTTCTGCTATGTCATTCTTTATTTCCACTTGGTTGGTTTTCATGGTGCCGATGTCCTTCCTCATGCTGTTTAGATTCCTCAAGATCATGGCTCGGAACTCTACCTCTGATAATTTGCTTAACTGCATTTCATTTATCTCATCTTTGGTAGAGTTCTCTTGTTCTTTCATTTGAGATTTGTTTCTTTGTTTCACCATTTTTGCTACCTCAGTGGGTTTTGGAGCTTGCCAAATTTTCCCTGTGGGTGTTGGTGTTCTGCTATTTGTGGCTCCCTCTTCTAGGTTTGGATGAGCATGGAGGGCCCTCCTTAAACACCATTGTCAAGTCTCACTTTCCTGGGTAGATTTGCAAGCTCAGGAAAAGTTCAGTTACCTCTAGCTTTTTGCCTGCAGGCTATTAGCCTCATTTACTTGAAAAGCCTTAGGATCTCAGTTGAATGAGAAACTCCCTCAGGTTTTTATAGTGTGAGAGGATTTCCCGAGGGAGGGGCCAATGCTGGTTTTTAATGAGCCTCAATTTGCATTTCTTTACCTCTTTTCCTCACCTGGGAATCTCCAAGTGATGGGCTACCACAGCTCTGGGAAGGAGTAAACTTGGCTGCGGTTCTGTGTAACCAGGAAGGAGCACTGACCACCACCGTCCTTTGTGGCCACAGCTCAGCACAAACTCTGAGCACCCTCCAAATCCCAGGTGTCCCCACAGAGTTCCAGTCCAGTCCGCCCTCCATCTGCTGGAGCCCCAGGTGAGTGGCTGTGGCTATTTACTGCTCTGTCCTGGCCCTCTGCGCTGTGAAGCCCCTGGGGCTCTTAACCCCCACGGTGGGCGCAGCCGCTCCCAGCAAAGGCTGCTGCTCACATCCAAGGCTGCTGCTGTCCGTGGGCTCCCAGCCCGCCACCCTCATGCGCCTGCGCAGATCCTACCAGGCTCATTCAGTGTCCCTGGTTGTATGATCCTCTCTCGCTGCTTTTCTGTTGCTTTTTCCCGACGATTTGTCTTTATTTTAGTGTAATTCCCGTTTGGTGCTGGGAGATCATCAGTGTAGCTTCCATTCACTCCGCCGCCATTTCCCCTCCCCTTGAGTTTATTCTTGATGGTGTATGTTGATTATGCAGTTTCATCTTTTTCCATGTACCTGTACAATTTTTTCAACAATATTTATTGAAGACACTGTCTTTACTCCACTGTATGCTCTTGTCTCCTTTGTAAAATATTAATTTGCATAATGGCTTGGGTTGATTTCTGGTGTTTTCTGTTCAGTTCCATTGATCTATATGCCTGGTCTTGTGCCAGTACCAGGCTGTTTTGATTATGATGGCTTTGTAGTATAACTTGATATTCAGTATTGTGATCCCTGCTACTTTTTTTTTTCTTTCTCATGATTGCTGCAGCTCTTTGGGGTTATTTTTGGTTCCATATAAATATTGTAATACGTGTTCTAGGTCTGTGAAATATGACATTGATATTTTAATAGGGATTGCATTGAATCTATAGATTGCTTTGGGTAATATGGATATTTTAATGATGTTAATTCTTCCAATAAAGGAACATAATAATATATTCTTCCACTTGTTTATATCTTCCTCTATCTCTTTTTTTCAACATCCTGTAGTTTTCCAACTACAGGTCTTTTACATCCTTGGTTAAGTTTATTCTATGTATTTTAATTTTTTTGGTTGCAGTGGTAAATGGGATTTTTTTAAAGTTTCTCTTTCTGATAGTTCATTAATGGTATATAACAATGTCATCAATTTCTAGATCTTAACTTTTTATCCTGCTATATTGCCAAATTCATTTATTAAATCTATTAGGCTTTGGTAGAGTCTTTAGGGTTTTCCTTGTACAATATTTTGTCACCTGCAAATAATGACAACTTTACTTCCTCCTTTCCAATTTAGATGCCTTTTCTTTATTCTTTTTGTCTGATCTCTGTGGCTAGGACTTCCAATATCATGTTGAATAAAATTGGTGAAAGTAGGCATTCCTGTCTTGTTCCTGTTCTTAGGGGAAATGCTCTTAGTTTTTGCCCATTGAGTATGATGTTGGCTGTAGAGTTGTCATATATGTGCTATATTATGTTGAGGTATGATCCTTCTATTCCACTTTGCTGAGAGTTTTTATCAAAAATGGGTGATGAGTTGAGTCAAATGCTTTCTGTATTTATTGATATGATCATGTGATTTTTACCTTCTAATTTGTTTATGTGATGTGTCATATTTTTTGATTTGCTAATCTTGTACCTGCCTTGCATCCCCAGAATAAATCCCACTTGATCATGGTGTATAATCTTTTTTCCCCATGTGAGACCTGTAACATTTTATTTGTAAAAAATGAACAGCTATAGAATATATATATTTGCTGAGTGGTTATTTCTTACTGCTTCAATTTAATTATTTACTATTGGTCTGTTCAGGTGTTCTGAATCTTCCTTGTTGAGTTTTGGAAGACTGTATATTTGTAGAAATTTGTTCATTTCACCTAGGTTGTCTAATTTGTTAGCATATAGTTGTTCATACTATTTTCTCACAGTGCTTTGTATTTCTGTGGTGTCAGTTAATATTTCACCTCTTTGATTTCTGATTTTTTGTATTTGGGTTCTCTCTCTTTGCTTCTTGATGAGTCTGGCTAAAGGTCCATCAGTCTTGTTTATCTTTTTGAAGAAACAGCTTTTAGTTTCATTGATCTTCTGTATTGTTTTTTTTTGTTTTTGTTTTCTCAATGCCATTTATTTCTACTCGATCTTTATGATTTCATTCCTTCTACTTACTTTGGACTTTTCTTGCTGTTTTCTTTCTAATTCTTCAACTTGCAGGGTTAGGTAGTTTATTGGAAATGTTTATTGTTTTTTCTATTTAGACCTATAGTGCTATGAACTTCCCTCTCAGGACTGCTTTTGCTGTGTTCCATAGATTTTGAGTTGTTGTGTGTTCATTTTCATTTGTTTCCAGGAATTTTTTTATTTCTTTCTTGATCTCACTGGTAACCCATTCATTGTTTAATATGCTAATTGGCTTCCATGTGTCTGAATGTTTTTGAGTGTTTTTATTGTAGTTGATTTCTAGTTTCATGTCATTGTGATCTAAGAAAATGCTTGGTATGATTTCAAACTTCTTGAACTTTAGAGACTTAGTTTGTGTTCTAAAATGTGGTATATCTTTGAGAATATCCCATGTACACTTGTGAAGAATGCATATTCTGCAGCTTTAAGGTGAAATGTTCTGTAAATATGAAATAAATCCATGTGATATATTGTGTCATTTAGAGTCACTGTTTCTTTGTTGATTTTTTGTTTAGAAGAGTTATCCAGTGATGTCAATGTGATTTAAAGTCCCCTACTATGATTGTATTGCTGTCAATCTCTCCCTTAAAGTACTCCAGAAGTTTTTTTTTTTTTTTTTTTTTTTTTTTTAATATTTAGGCATTCCTATACTGGGTGCTCATATGTTTATGAAGGTTATAGCCTCTTGTTGTATTGATTCATTTAGTATTATGAAGTGGCCTGCATTATCTTTTGTTATGGCCTTCATTTGGAAGTCTGTTTTGTCAGATATGATTATTGCTACCCCAGCTTTAAAAAATTTTTTATTTCATGGAAAAATTTTTTCCATCCTTCATGTTCACCCCGTGTTAGTCTTTTGTTCTAAGGTGGGTCTCTTGTAGACAGCATATCTATGGCTCATGTTTTCTTATTCATAGGTACCCTATGTCTTTTGATTGGAGCACCAACTCAGATGTCCACCAACAGATGAATGGATATACAAAATGTTGTCCACCCATACAGTGGAATATTACTCATCAATAAAAATACCCACAAACTACTGATGCACACAACAATGTGGATGAATCTCGAAAACATTATATTGAGCCCTGGCCAGTGTGGCTCAGTTGGTTGGAGTTTTATTCCATACACGGAAAGGTTGTGGGTTCAATTCCAGGTCAGGGCACATACCCAGGTTGCAGGTTTGATCTCTGATTGGCGTGAATACAGTTGGCAACTTATCGACATTTCTCTCTCTTTCTCTCTCCCTCTCCCTTCCCCATTCTCTAAAATCATTAAAGAAAAACTATAAGAAAACAACAACATTATATTGAAGCCAGATACAAAATGCTATATCTTATGTGAAATTTATAGGAAAGGTAAAGTTATAGAGATACAGAACATACCAGTGATTGCCTGGGGCAGAGGAGGAGAGTGGAGATGGACTGTGAAAGGGGGACAAGGGAACTTTTGGGGTGATGAAAGTGTTCTCAAACACCAGATTATGGTGACGGTTACAGAACTGAGTAAATTTACTAGAAATCATCTAACTGTATTGCATACAAGAGGCAAGTTATATGCTATGTAAATTACATTTTGATAAAGCTATTAAAAAGTCACCCCAATAAACCATAGATGGGAATTGTCACTAGTCAATTAAATCAACAGGTACCTGAAGTTTCAGACCCTGTTATGAACACTGGGGACACAGCAGGGAACAAGATGGGCACCATGCCCTGCCCTTGAAGGACTGACATTCTCCTGGGGAGATAGGATCAAGAACTAAAATCTATGCAATGTCAGATGGTGATGTGGAGTGAAAAATAAAGTAGGCACAAGACAGTGAAGTTTTCAGTCAGAGGATGGGGAAGGATGGAAGGCTCTCTAAGGAGGTGACTTTTGAATAAAGAACTAAGGGAGGCCAGGAGAGAGCTGTGTGGAGATCTAGGGGAGGAGACATCAGGCAGAGGCAACCACAAATGTAGAGGCTCCTTGGGGTGGGGATGAGAGTGTGCCAGGAACTGAAGGAAGCCAGTGGGGCTGGAGGAAATAGTGAGGGGATAGTGGGAAACAGTGTCAGCAAGAAGCAGACAAGGCAGGATGTGCAAAGCCCTGTGGGTCATGAGAGGACTTAGACTTTTGATTTGAGTGAGGTGGGAGCCACCAAGGGTTCTTGAGCAGTGGTTGCCCTCTGGGCACTGTGGAGAACAGCCTGTAGTAGGGGTGGTGGAGTGGAAGCTGAAAGACCAGGGCAGAGGTGACTGCACTGGTCCAAGTGGGAGATAATGAGGCTGGTCCAGGGTAGGGCCATGGGGGAGGTGAAAAGTGGGTGGATTCTAGATAGATTTTGAAAGGAAAGCCCTCAGGATTTGCTGATTAGGGGTGGGTGGAGAGGAACAGAGACAGATAGAAACACAGGTGACTCCAGTACTTTGACCTGAGTGTCTGGGCCACTAGGAAGGACACTGAGGCCCAGAGGGGCAGAGGGACGTGTCCAGGTTGCACATGAGTCCACAGTGGCCCTCATCTGCTGCCAAGGCATGGCCCTGATTTGAGAGCTCTGGCAGTGTGGATATCATGAGGGGCAGAGCCTGCTCAGAGCCAGGCACCGTCTCCTGTTGCCTCTCAAGTCCATATCCCAGTATTCTCCCTCTGGCTCTGTTCTCTTATTTTAGTCTTGTTTCCAGAATTACTGCTCCCTGGAGACTCAGACCACGTGCTTCTGATTCCTTTGTCCTGAACTCACATGGCATGAGCACCCTGAAAGCCTTATGTGGAAGAGTCTTGAAGCAATGGGGATAGAGGGGGCACATTACTCCCATGGGAGTGGATAGAGCTGTGTTCAGAAGCTCAGCAGCATCTCCAGGGCACCCAGTAGAAAGGAGGCATTATCTCAGGCCAGGCCAAGCCAGACTGGCTGCCACTCAGCACAGATCTTCTTTGGGGCCCTCTGGTGCCTGCCAACAGCCATGCTCTAGCTGCCCTGACCCTCCACCTCCCAGTTTTCCCACACATATCCTCCTAGGAGCCCTGATTGTAGAATTTGGAGTTACCCAGCCTCTCCCTTCTACCCATCTCTGCCAGTCCCTGGGACCTCAACCTGTGGTGACCATGGGACTGGCTCCCTGGGTGTTCTTAAATAGCCCTGGCAGGGCCTGGGTGGGACCAGAGACACAGGGCAGATGTCCACCCCTCTCTGGCACTTCTCTGGTCCTCCTTTCTACCATCTGGGCATCTCTGATTCCCTCCTGCCTCTCCATGTCAAAGGCCTCAGAGGGGTCTTCCTAACTCATTTGCACATTGTTACACATTGTTACTGGGAGAGGTAAGAGCTGGGACTCCACTGGAAAGAGATACCTGGAAGCTCATGCCTGATATCTCCTGAGTCCCACCTGTGTGCCTTGTCCTTTGATGATTTTAATCTGTATCCTTTCCCTGTAATAAATTGTGACCCAGAGTATAATAGGTTTTCTAGGTTATGAGTCAATGAATCATTCACCCCTGACACAAGCCCACATTCCCCCAACCACCCTCTTTTGAGATCTTCATTGCCCTTGTCACTGAATGGTATGTTCATGCTCATTTGCTATCACCTGTCTATTCTTGACCCAACAAAAAGCTGGAACCTTGTCTATGGCTCTCATGAGAGGCAGAAGACCAGAGTGGTCAGGGTGCAGGTCCTAACTCTGCCTCCATCTGGTGGTGTGGCCCTGGGTGAGCAACATCACCTGTCTGTGCTCTAGTCTCCCTATCGGTAAAGCAGGTACATGAATACAAATTCCTCTTTCATAGAACATTGGGAGATGGATGGCCTGGTTTATTAAGGCCCAGCTTCTAAGTGTTGGTCATTCTGTCGCCTCTGTAGCTAGAGCTTAGTTAAGGACAAATGCCTGGATTATTTTTTCTATTGTGGGAAATACATGTAACATAACATTTACCATCTTAACTATTTTTTAAGTAGACAGTTCAGTGGCCTTAAGTACATGCACATGCAACCATCACCACCATCCATTTCCAGAACTTCCTCATCTACACAGACTGGGACTTGGTCCCTATTAAAAACTCATTCTTCATCCTCCTTCCCCAGCTCATGGTGCCCACCATTCTACTTCCCATCTCTATGAGTTTGACTCCTTCAGGGACCTCATAAAAGTGGAGTCATATGTGTTTGTCCTTTTATGACTGGTTTATTTCACTCAGCATAATGCCCTTAAGGGTCATCCATGTTACAGCATGTGTCAGAATTTCCTTCTTTAAAAAAAAAAAATTTGAAGTGCTACAATTTCTTTCCCTTAAAAAAAATTTTAAATGGTAACAAGATGTACCATCTTAACCATTTTGAAGTGTTCAGTTTTAAGTACATTCACATTGTTGTGTAACCAACCTCCAAAACTTTTTCATCTTGCAAAACTGAAACTCTACACCCACCAAACAATAACTCCTCATTCTCCCTCCTCCCCCACCTGGCAACCACCTTTCTATTTTCTGTTTCTGTGAATTTGACTACTTATATGTCATATAAGTGAAATCATGCAGTATTTGTCTTTTTGTGACTGGCTTCTTTCACTGAGCATAATGTCAGTAACTCTCCCTCCTCTTTCAAATATCTGTTTGTCTGTTGTATGTGCATTTCAAACTCCACCTCCTTCCATCAGGACCCACACCCCCAATAAATACGAGTATCAGATTGGAAATCATTATGAATATATTAAGAACAGGCCAATAATAATAATAATAAAAAGCAATGTCTACATGAGGATGCCAAAAATGATGATATTGGAAAGGCAACAGCTCTCTAGCTCTGTTAATCAATGAGTTAAGTGCCTCGACTTGAGATATCTGGAAGGAAAAGTTTTATTTCTTTTCAGCCTAGAAATGGTAAGAGGGAGGCAAGCAGCAGAGGGGAGATATTTATATGTGGAGGGGCTTGACCCTCTAGAGTAGAATTTCCACATCTGCTGATCAAACATATATTTACTCTCACTCTCTTCTGTAAGGTCATTCAGTCATTGAAGGCAGATGTAGAAATAAAACTTTACTGAATTAAAATTTACACAAGTGGTGGACTGTTTGCAGAAGTGGCTCAATTATTTTTCTTTTTCCACATCTTTGGCAATGTGACTATCTGTGAGATCCTCCTATCCAATGGTGGTGTCTTTTCCTCCAAATTTGAATCTGGGCTGTACTTAGGACTTTTCATTTGTCTTGGCCAATAAAATATGGTGGAAGTGAAAGTGAAAGTGTGCTTTACCAGGCCTTGGTGCATTTCCACTGCTCTCACTTGGAACTCTGGCTCAGCCATGTGAACAAATCCAGGTGGGCCTTCCAGGGAAGGAGAGGACATGTGGACAGAGCTCATTTATTCCAGCCAACTCCTCCCTAGATCAGTCACAATAGCTGAGCCCCTTATATATTAGAAAGCCCAGCCAAGGTCAGTAGAGACACCCCAGCTGACTCAGTTGACTACAGTCTCATGAGGAGACCAGCAAAGATCAGAACACCTCCCCTCTATACAAAGCCATTTAGAAATAAAGGAATTATCTTAAATCATTTTCCTTTTATAGCCATAGTGAATTTATACTTAATCATAGTGAACAGAACTGAGGGGAATTATAATAATCTGCTATTTCTTACTTTTGGTATTATACTGATATTTGAGGACAGAATTCACAATCATTCTGTTATTCAAATGTATTTCAGATAACTGTATAAAACTAACCCCACTGAGGTTCCCTTCCAGGTAGTCAGGAGAGGGTAGAAGGACATGCATCTTTGTGCAGGAAAATCTGTGATTTCTATTCACATGTCTGGGCAGAATTTTAACTCCTATGTTATTCATCTTTTATTTTTTTATTTTTCACGTTGGTTAATTTGAAAGTTTTTTCATCAGATTCTTTATTCACATCAACATTATGTGTGATTTTCCAGGAAAAAAATTCTGCACACCAAAATACCATTCCAGATCTGGTGCACTTAAATATAGCATTCTTATTGGCAGTGCTATCAGCATAGTCTTTACAGCAAGCCAAAAGCATACATTTAAGAAGTTTTTATAAATTGTTTGTGATGTTCATGTTTCATTTTTTAAAATTTTATTTTATTATATTTTTTAATTATTATTTTTTATTAATTTACTTTTGTTACAGATGTTTCTCCTTTTTTCCCCCATTGACACCCTCCTCCCCCTCCCTCCATGCCCTGTCCCCATTTTTGTTGTTCATGTCCATTGGTTATAAGCACATGTGTAAAAGTTCTGTGTTCATCACTCCCCTCCCCCACCCCCTCTTCTGGCAAATGTCAGTCTGTACCATACTTCCACGTCTCTGGGACTACCCTGTTCCTCACACTGTTATGTTCATTATATTCCACAAATAAGTGAGATCATATGATATTTGTCTTTCTCTGCTTGGCTTGTTTCACTTAGGATAATAATTTCCAGGTCCTCCCATGTCATCACAAAGGATAAGAGATTGTTCTTTCTTACAGCTGCATAGTACTCCATTGTGTATATGTACCACAGCTTTTTTATCCATTTGTCTACTGATGGACACTTGGGCTGTTTCTAGATCTTAGCTATTGTAAATAGCGCTGCTATGAACATGGGGGTACATGTATTCTTTCTGATTGGTGTTCCAGACTTGTTAGGGTATATTCCTAGGAGTGGGATCACTGGGTCAAATGGTAGTTCAATTTTTAATTTTTTGAGGTAACACCATAGTGTTTTCCATAGTGGCTGCACCAGTCTGCACTCCCACCAGCAGTGTACTAGAGTCCCCTTTTCTCCATACCCTTGCCAACACTTGTTGTTTGATGCTTTGTTGATGGCTGCTATTCTGACAGGTGTGAGGTGATACCTCATTGTTGTTTTAATTTGCATCTTTCTGATGATTAGTGAAGTTGAGCATTTCTTCATATGTCTCTTGGCTGTTTGTATGTCCTGTTTGGAGAGGTGTCTATTTAGTTCCTCTGCCCATTTTTTAATTGGGTTCTTTGTCTTCCTTTTGTTGATATGTATGAGCACTCTATATATTTTGGAAATTAATCCCTTATCTGATATATCATAGGCAATTATGCTCTCCCATACTTTCCACTTTGATGGTTGTTTCTTTTGCTGTGCAGAAGCTTTTGAGTTTGATGTAGTCCCATGTGTTCATTTTTTCCTTTGTTTTTCTTGCCTTAGGTGATGTATCAGTGAAAATTTTGCTGTGTATGATGTCTGATATTTTGTTGCCTATATTTTCTTCTAGGATTTTTATGGATTCATGAGTCACATTTAAGTCTTTTATCCATTTTCAGTTTATTCTTGTGTATGGTGTAAGATGGTCGTCTAGTTTCATTTTTTTTGCATGTGTCTGTTCAATTTTCCCAACACCATTTATTAAAGAGGCTGTCTTTACTCCATTGTATGCTCTTGCCACCTTTGTCGAATATTAATTGAGCATAATGTTTTGGGTCAATTTCTGGGTTCTCTGTTCTATTCAATTGATCTATGTGCCTGTTCTTGTACCAGTACCAGGCTGTTTTGATTACAGTAGCTTTGTAGTATAACTTGATGTCCGCTATTGTGATCCCTCCTACTTTGTCTTTCTGTTTCAAGATTGCTGTAGTTATTCGGGGTCTTTTTTGGTTCCATATGAACTTCTGAAGTATTTGTTCTAGTTCTGTGAAATATGTCGTTGGTATTTTGATGGGGATTGCATTAAATCTATAGATTGCTTTAGGTAGTATGGACATTTTAATGATGTTAATTCTTCCAATTCATGAACAAGGTATGTGCTTCCACTTTTTTATATCTTCTTCTATTTCTTTTTTCAATGTCCTGTAGTTTTCTGCAAATAGGTCCTTTACTTCTTTGGTTAAGTTTATTCCTAGGTATCTTAATTTTTTTGCCACGATGGTAAATGGGATGGTTTTTTTAGTTTCTCTTTCTTTGAGTTCATCATTGGTGTATAAGAATGCCGTCGATTTCTTGATGTTAATTTTGTATCCTGCTACTTTGCCAAATTCATTAATTAAGTCTAGTAAATTTTTGATGGAGTCTTTAGGGTTTTCTATGTATAATATCATGTCATCTGCGAATAATGACAGTTTCATTTCCTCCTTTCCAATTTGGATACCTTTTATTTTTTCTTCATGTCTGATTGCTGTGGCTAAGACTTCCAGTACTATGTTAAATAAGAGTGGTGAAAGTGGGCATCCTTGTCTTGTTCCTGTTCTTAAGGGAAATGCTTTTAGTTTCTGCCCATTGAGTATGATGTTGGCTGTAGGTCTTTCATATATGGCCTTTATAATGTTGAGACATGATCCCTCTATTCCCAAATTGCTGAGCATTTTTATCAGAAATGGATTCTGGATTTTGTCAAATGCTTTTTCAGCGTCTATTGAGATGATCATATGGTTTTTATCTTTCATTTTGTTTATGTGATGTATCACATTTATTGATTTGCGTATATTGTACCTCCCTTGCATCCCTGGGAAGAATCCCACTTCGTCATGGTGAATAATGTTTTTGATGTATTGCTGGATCCATTTGCTAGTATTTTGTTAAGGATTTTGGCATCTATGTTCATCAGGGATATTGTCCTGTAGGTTTCTTTCTTTGTAGTGTCTTTTTCTGGTTTTGGAATTAGAATTATGCTGGCTTCATAAAACGAGTTTGGAAGTCTTCCTTCTTCTTGAATTTTTTGGAATAGTTTGAGGAGAATGGGTGTTAGTTCTTCTTTGAATGTTCGGTAAAACTCCCCCGTGAAGCCGTCAGGGCCTGGGCTTTTGTTTGCTGGGAGGGTCTTGATTACATCTTCAATTCCTTCATTGTTATTGGCCTGTTCAAGTTTTCTATCTCTTTCCAATTCAGTTTTGGGAGACTATGTGTTTCTAGAAATGTGTCCATTTCACTTAGATTGTCGAATTTGTTGCCATATAAATGTTCATAGTATTTGCTAATGATCCTTAGTATTTCTGTGATGTGAGTTGTTAATTCTCCTCTTTCATTTCTGATTTTGTGTATTTGGGTTCTCTCTCTTTGTTTCTTGGTGAGTCTAGCTAAGGGTCCATCAATCTTGTTTATCTTTTCAAAAAACCAGCTCTTTGTTTTATTGACACTTTGAATTGTTTTTTTTGGCCTCCATGTCGTTTATTTCTGCTCTGATCTTTACTATTTCCTTCCTTCTACTTGCTCTAGGGTTTTCTTTTTGTTTGCTTTCCAGTTCTTTAAGTTGTGAAGTTAGGTAGTCAATTAGAAATTTTTCTTCTTTCTTAAGGTGGGCCTGTAGTGCTATGAACTTCCCTCTCAGAACTGCTTTCGCAGTGTCCCATAGATTTTGCGTTGTTGTGTGTTCATTTTCATTGGTTTCCAGGAATTTTTAAAATTCTTCCTTGATCTCCATGGTAACCCATTCATTGTTCAGTAACATGCTATTTAACCTCCATGTGTTCATATGTTTTTGCATGTTCTTGTTGCAATTGATTTCTAGTTTCATGCCATTGTGGTCTGAGAAGATGCTTGATATGATTTCAATCTTCTTGAACTTGTAGAGACTTAGTTTGTGCCCTAACATATGGTCTATCTTTGAGAATGTCTCATGTGCACTTTAGAAGTATGTGAATTCTGCAGTTTTGGGGTGTAATTCTCTGTATATATCTATTAAATCCATTTGATTTAGTGCTTCATTTAGAATCTCTGTTTCCTTGTTAATTTTTTGTCTAGATGATCTATCCAGTGATGTCAGTGGGGTGTTGAAGTCTCCTGCTATGATTGTATTGCAGTTGATTTCTCCTTTGAAGTCCTCCAGAAGATTTTTAATATATTTTGGTGTTCCTATATTGGGTGCATATATGTTTACCAAGGTTATATCTTCCTGTTGGATAGACCCTTTCAATATTATGTAGTGGCCTTCTTTGTCTCTAGTTATGGTCTTCAATTTGAAATCTAATTTATCAGATATGAGTATTGCTACCCCAGCTTTTTTTTCCTTTCCGTTTGCTTGGAAGATTTTTTTCCATCCCTTTACTTTCAACCTATGTGAGTCTTTTGTTGTGAGGTGGGTCTCTTGTAAACAACATATATGTGGATCATGCTTTCTTATCCAGTCAGCTACTCTGTGTCTCTTTATTGGAGCATTCAGTCCATTTACATTTAAGGTGATTATTGATATGTACTTATTTATTGCCATTTTTGTACTGTGTGGTTCTAATTTTCTTTCTTTTTCTTCTATTAATTACAGCAGTCCTTTTAACATGTCTTGCAGTGCTGGTTTGGTGCTAATATATTCCCTTAGCCTTTTTTTGTCTGGGAAGCTCTTTATTTGACCTTCTATTTTGAATGATAGCCTTGCTGGATAGAGTACTCTTGGATTCAGATACTTGTTTTTCATGACCTTGATTACTTCATGCCATTCCCTTCTGGCCTGTAGTGTTTCTGTTGAGAAGTCAGATGATAGCCTAATGGGGTTTCCTTTGTAGGTAACCTATTGCTTATCTCTTGCTGCCTTTAAGATTCTCTCTTTGTCTTTAATTTTTGGCATTTTAATTATTATGTGTCTTGGTGTGGGCCTGTTTGGGTTCTTCTTACTTGGGGCTCTCTGTGCTTCTTGAACTTGAATGCTTTCTTCCTTCACCAGGTTAGGAAAATTTTCTGTCACTATTTCTTCAAATATATTCTCTAACCCTTGCTCATTTTCTTCTTCTTCAGGGACTCCAATGATATGAATGTTATTACGTTTCCAGTTGTCCCACAGTTCTCTGAAGCTATCTCCCTGTTTTTTCATTTTTTTTTCCTTTTGGTTTTCTGATTGATTGATTTTTTCTACTCTGTCTTCTAATTCACTGATCCGGTCCTCTGCTTCCTCTACTCTGCTGTTCAGTCCTTCCAATGTGTTCTTTATTTCTGCTATGTCATTCTTTGTTTCCACTTGGTTGGTTTTCATGGTGTTGATGTCCTTACTCATGCTGTTTAGTTTCCTCAAGATCATGGCTCGGAACTCTACCTCTGATAATTTGCTTAACTGCATTTCATTTATCTCATCTTTGGTGGAGTTCTCTTGTTCTTTCATTTTGGATCCTTTTCTTTGTTTCACCATTTATGCTAAATCAGTGGGTTTTGGAGCCTGCTAAATTTTCCCTGTGGGTGTTTGTGTTCTGCTATTTGTGGCTCCCTCTGCTGGGTTTGGATGAGCATGGAGGGCCCTTCTTCACCACCACTGTCAAGTCTCACTTTTCTGGGTAGATTTGCAAGCTTGGGAAAGGTTTAGTTATGTTCTAGCTTTTTGCCTGGAGGCTATTAGCCTCAGTTACTTGAAAAGCCTTAGGATCTCAGTTGAATGAGAAACTCCCTCAGATGTTTACAGTGTAAGAGGATTTCCCGAGGGTGGGGCCAATGCTGGTTGTTAGTGAGCCTCAATTTGCATTTCTTTACCTCTTTTCCTCACGTGGGAATCTCCGAAGGAGGGGCTTCCACAGCTCAGGGAATGAGCAAACTTGGCTGGTGTTCTGTGTAACCGGGAAGGAGGGGCTGGCCACCACTGTCCTTTGTGGCCACAGCTCAGCACAAACTCTGAGCACCCTCCAAATCCCAGGTGTCCCCACAGAGTTCCAGTCCAGTCCGCCCTCCCTCTGCCGGAGCCCCAGGTGAGTGATTGTAGCTATTTAGCACTCTGTCCCGGCCCTCCGTGCTGTGTAGCATGTGGGCCTCTTAACCCCGAGGGCGGGCGCCGCTGCTGCTCCCAGCTAAGGCCGCTGCTCACAGCCAAGGCCGCTACTGTCCGTGGGCTCCCAGCCCACCACCCTCTCGCGCCTCCGCAGATCCTACCAGGCTCATTCAGTGTCCCTGGTTGTATGGTCCTCTCCCGCTGCTTTTCTGTTGTTTTTTCCCAACGATTTGTCTTTATTTTAGTTGTAATTCCCGTTTGGTCCAGGGAGATCGTCTGTGTAGCTTCCCTTCACTCCACCGCCATTTTCCGACCGATAATTTTTTAAAATTTTAAATTCATCATTATTGTTGGAAGTATTGCAGATGTCCCTCCTTTTTTCCCATATTGTTCTCCTTCTCTCTGTTTCTGTTCCCCTTCACTGTACTATTGTCTGTGTCCATTGGTTATGTATATATGAATATAAATTCTTTGGTTTATTTCTTATGCCAAACTGTTTTCTGATGAAGACAGCATTGTACTTTTGGCAAGAATGGAAACCTCAAAATAATCATCATAAAGCTTCTAGGACTTATGGGAGAATAAACTAGGATGGTCCACAGATATTAGATGAAACCCACAATGTTGGAATTATAAATTATTAAAGTGACCCAGACTAGAAGACACACCCAAACCACCATTAGAAGAATGAAATATGAAATGATCCAAGATGCATCCTTAAAGTTTTGATTCAACCCTCAGTCTGAATTATGAGGATTGATCTTCAATCTGTCCAGACAGCAGAAATTGTGCAATTTTTCATTGTATTTATGTAAAGACTATGTACATTCTAGAAGTTTCCTTTAGTACTACACTGTTTTACTTTTTGTCCTAGCAATTTGAGGGAGTGCAAATTCCACAAAGTCATCAATAAGAACAGGCCATTTTCCTTCTTCATCATAATTACATATGTCATCTGCAATCATTGTACCAAAGTCTAAATTTCCAAGTATCTTTTGGTATTGATTGTTTATGATGTTCCAACAAAAATTTATTCCATAAGTCTAAGAATTTAAATCTTCCATTAAACACTAAATTCCAGTAGGCAATGGCCATTTCTAGATCTAATCCTTTTTGTTCTGGATTCTTTGCAAAATTAAAAGTAAACTGGTAAAAATCCTGAAATCAGTTTATAATCTTCACACAATGGTTCTTTCAATTCTTGTTCCATCTTGGGTATCTAGGCTTTTTTTTTTTTATGCTGTCATATCCTAATTCTGTCATGCGCCATGAATTCTGCCTTGGAGAATTTTGCGCTGTGTTGCTACTCTGAACTTCCACACAATGATCAAAACACTAATACTGGCTGGATGGGGTGCCAGATCATCACCGAACTTCTGTATACCATCTATTCCAATTTTATTTTCATCTTGAGGATCCTTTTATGTATTGTATAGTTGTTCTGTCTTCTTCCTGTCCAATGATCCTTTTACACTGTCTCATGTATAAAGTTCAAGATTTTGTCTGTTGCAATATCTAACTTCCAGTCATTTTGAGACAGGCAACTGACTGCTGTTTTTGTCACTAGATTGTGTGAAGATCGTAAACTGACGAACTTGATCCTTCTGCGATGATTTCAACTTGTTCATATTGGTGTCCTCTAGGTCTTTCCCCACCTCCTCCATTTCCACAGAGAATGCACTGTGCCTTGGCTCTTCTCATGGGCTCACTGGGCTCCCACTCAAGCACAGTGCAGGGCGGCTTCTGGGAAGCTGGAGGAGGTAGCCCCGGGGCCTAGGAGAGTCAGATGGACTGAGGTGAGTGTCAGCAGCCTAGAGCTGGGGTTCCCATGGGTGCTGGGTCCTCCCTGTCAGGCATGACTTATCCTTTGATTATAAGGATTGAAGATATTCCTGAGTATAAAGAAGATTATGTGTGTGTGTATGTGTGTGTGTGTGTGTGTGTGTATACACACCCACTGTTACTTTGGTGGATTTGATGAATATTTAGAAAAAGAGAGATATTTAATTTAGAGCACTAGAAGGAGTAGGGAACATATTGAAAATTTTCACACAGAAACAGGATAATAGTTCAGAAAAAACACATAAAACACTCCACATATTTTTTCACCCAAAGCATAAAGATCTGTACATATGAACATCATATTCCACATTTTGCTTTTTAAAATAATCTTTTATTATATTGAATTTTTTTAGAGAGGAAGGGAGAGAGAAAAACATGGATGTGAGAGAGATACACCAATGGACTGCCTCCCATATGCGACTCCATGGGGTTGGATCCTACAACCTAGGTATATGCCCTCAGTGGGAATATAATCTACAACCATTTTTGGTGCATGGGGCAACACTTCAGCCACGAGACCTGGGCCATATTTCACACTTGTAGAGTAGATGTGCACCATGAAAAATATGTTTGTATAATAATAAGTTGTATAGCTATTTTTGCTTCATCATATTTAAGGTCATTTCTGTCTCTAACCATATTAGATTAGTTTGTTTATTACAATGTATATTTCCATGTAGACTCTGTGGAAACATGTATTTGATAGTCAATTTTTGCCAGTGGCTGTGGTAGGCAGGTAGACACACAATTGAATAACAGAGTGAAGACTATAAAACCAGGAGAAGAGCTTTAAAACATTCCCATTGCATATTAAAGTCTATGTTATCAAGAAGAGCAGCAAACATAGCACTGTAGAAAATAATGATGAACATATAAGTGAAAACTGTAGCCTCAGATTTTCCTCTGAAATAAAATTATGTAAATGACCTTAGTACCTAAGTATAGTTTTGTCCATAGGGTTAGTATAATTCTTGACAATTCTTTCAGGAAAACAGAAAAATTACTTGGAATGATATATGTCATAAGAAAATAAATTGTGCTAAAATAATTCATGTTAACCAATGAGACAAATGTGAATTTCCTATTACCTATGGTCCAAAGATTGGATTAATTTGTGTCAGAACTTCTGTCTCTAAGGCTTTGAACCCTGCATTCATGGGCAATTCTTCAGCCGAGTACACTTGGCCCTTGAAAAGCTTACCTGCCAAGGAATCTTTCCAGGGCCCTCTTAATGTCCTTGTTCCTCAGACTGTAGATGAAGGGGTTCAGCATGGGTGTGACCACAGTGTACATAACTGAGGCTGTTGCACTTGAATGTGCATTGTGGGTAGCAGCAGAGCTGAGGTAAACTCCTAGGCCAGTACCATAAAATAAGGAGACAACTGAGAGGTGAGACGCACAGGTAGAAAAAGCTTTATACTTCCCTTGAGCTGTTGGTATTCCACATATGGAGGAAATTATCTTAGAGTAAGAGTAAAGGATCCCAGCAAGGGGACCACCACCTAGCAGCCCAGCTGAAAAATACATTATCATATTGCTAAGAAAGGCATCAGAACAGGCAAGTTGGACTACCTGATTGAGTTCGCAGAAAAAGTGAGGGATTTCCAAGTCTGAGCAGAAAGTCAGACCCAAAACCGTTAAGCTTTCTAATAATGTATTCAGGAGACTGATGATCCAGGACACCAGCATCAGCAGTCCACAGAGCCGGGGATTCATGATAATTGTGTAGTGCAAGGGGCGGCAGATGGCCACAAAGCGGTCATAGGCCATTACTGTAAGAATAAAGTCATCCAACACTGTAAAGAGTATATAAAACCACATTTGTGTGATGCAGCCTTCATAAGTGATGACTTGGCTCTTTGTCTGTATGTTCACTAGCATCTTTGGGATGGTAGTGGAGGTGAAACAGATGTCAACCAAGGATAGATTGGAGAGGAAGAAGTACATGGGCGTGTGGAGGTGGGAGTCTGAGCTGACGGCCAGGATGATGAGCAGGTTTCCAAGCACAGTGATCAGGTACATGGAGAGGAAAAGCCCAAATATGAGAGGCTGTAACTCTAGTGCTTGTGAAAGTCCCAGAAGAAGAAATTCTGAAATTTGTGTACCATTGCCTGGTTCCATGTGTTGGAGGTGACTACCAAAAAATAGAAAAAAATTGAATAACCATTTTTATACTGGCAAGCATTAGTAAGTTAGAATAAATGATACATTTATGTTTTAGAATCAAGAAAATAATTTCCATATTTGGTGTGTGATCTGGTCCCCATTAAGGTATCTCTATTATCATTTCTCATTAGAATTTTCTCTTCTAATATCAACCTGTTCTTCAAACATAATGTACAATGCTGTTTTATTAAGGATATCTTTTATGCATTTAAGGAATATATATTAACTATAGACCATGTTCCAGGCACATTTCAGAGTATGGGATGCTTAAAAAGAAAAGTCTACAAACTAATAATTTTGAAAGAATATAATGAAAAAATAATAATATAACATATCCAATGGTGCAGCTGCTATAAAGAAAAGTAAATAATATTAAATGGCGAGAATGTATATAGGGCTTTCTTTTTTATAGAGTTTAGCCAAGCTGTGGCAACAGGTGACACTTTAACAGACACCTCAAAGAAAACTTGAGTGTGAGCCTAAGGGGAAAGTGTTTCTCAGGCTGAAGGAACAGCCAGTGCAAAGGCCCTAAGAAAGATGGTTGTTTTAGAAAATCAAGGCTCAAGACTTTCAAGATGGCAGTGGTGTACGTGAATTATTCTCATAACTCCTCCCAAAAGCAAACTGGAAATAAGACTAAATTGGGGAACATTTATCCTGAATTTTCAACTGAAGACTAGTTGAAAAGGAGACTTTTAAACATGGAAGGGCAGAAGCCAACTAAAGACTGGTAGTAAGGTCTGGATCACAAGAGGTCCTGGCACTGCTTCCTCAGGGCAGGCCAAAGTTGAGAAAGGATATCTCGGTTACAGGTGGTTTCCCTTGGGAGTAGTGAGATTTGGATCCCAGGCATGGCTCCCCAGCTTAGAGCACCAAAGCCAGGAACAGCTGCCCACATAGCTTCCTGTGGTGAAATGTGGTAGGGCTTCTCACTGCCAAGGAGAGACTGAGCCTGTCAGAGATAAAGCCACTTTTTTTTTAAAGGGCCAGAGTACAGAATTTTTGTTCTCAGTATCTCAACTTGGGCTTTGGCGGATGGAGGGTGGTGTGGATTGGAGTTGTCTGAGGAAGAGTCTGGGCTGGGAGGCATTGGGAAGATCAACTGCCTGGGCTCAGTCAATCTCCCCAATACTACAGCAGTCATTTTTGTGTGTGGGAGGGGCTTGCAACAGCCTGGGGAAAGGCAATTACCCTGTCTTGTGGGATATAGCCCACCCCACTGGAATCCCATTGCCCCACCATGCATATCAAACCCTGCTGAGGAGGCAGTAGCAGATGCAAAACTTACAGGTTTGGGCAGACTCAGGCAGTGTCAGTGACTGGCTTTGGGGTGGGGTCTTTCCCCCAACTTTCCCAGGAACCTGACTGGAACTTCCCCCTCACAAGAGAGCTTATAGAAACCCATGGGTTCTGGCAGATCCTACCTGCCTGCCTATGAGGGGATCTACTCTGCCAAGGTAAGGGAAATATTCTGGGACAGACCCAGATGTGTGGCTTTGGGATACGGGAACACAACCATCATCTTTCTTGAAGTATGAAACAGCACCTCCCCCTCACGGGAGAAACAGAGGTCCCATTCTCCTGATTCCATCAAAAGCCCTTTTAAAAACAGCCTTTTCAGTAACTAAGTCTGACAGCCAGCTTGCTGGCGTAGGCAGAACAGGGTGGATCCTGAATTGTTTTGTGATGTTTGCTGACCCTCCCCTGGGCCCTATGCTGCTATAAAGCCTGCCTTGGAGCACAGGTTGGCCCTTCTTGTGCATAGCCAAGTGCAGTGGAAGCAGCCACAAACTGGATCATTTCAAACTTCAAACAGGTTGCAAAGAGCCAAATGTGGAAAGCTTCTGACATTGGTTACCGCGGAAGTATATCCTGGGAGGCCCAGAATCGACACACAAATCAGTCAGCCTCAGACAACACAAGAGCAGGATAAAAAGGGAGATCCCAGCAGGCACTAAACTCTGCCAAGATAAACTACACTTTTTTTAAATTTCATTATTTTCTTTTTTATTGCTTTGTTATTGTTTTATTCTCTTGTTTTTTTCTTTCCTATCTGTTATTTAATCTCTTTCCTTTTCTTATTCACTTTTTTCTTTCTTTCATTGTTTTCTCTTTTCTTAATTTTTTTCTTTCTTTCCCTTTTTAAAATTGTTTTCTCTTCCTATCTTTTATTCTTATTTTTCTCTCCCTTCCTTTCATGTTTGTTTTTCTTCCCTTTTATTTCTTCTTGTATTCTTTTGTTTTCCTTCTTTTATTATTGTTCTCTTTTACCTTTCAGAATTCTTTTTTATTTTGTCATTGTTTTGTTGTTGTTGTTGTTGGGTTCTATTGTGTGCTTTTGTTTTGTTTAGTTTGTTTGGTCTGCAACTATACAATAGGTCACATGACATATTCAGGGTTGAGCCTCACAGTCAGCCACCATGAGGGTAGATCCCACCCATGAAAGGGATAACAACAATCAAGACACAATTACAATAAGAGAGGCCAAATAACACACAGGGGACATTTCTAGAACATCCAGCTCAGGAGATCAAGAAGATTGTATCATTGGGTCCCACAGGACACTTTCTATGGAAGATCACCATATGAAGACTGGGAATCATAACAGTTCTATCTAATACATGGAAACAAACACAGAATGACAATTAAAATGGGGAGAAAAAAATCCCTAAATAAGAGAAAAGATGGACTATCCAAAAAAAGAGCTAAATAAAATGGAGGCAAGCAATTTATCAGACATAGAGTTCAAAGTAATGGTTATAAGGATGCTTAAGGAACTTAGTGAGAACTACAAGGAACATAATGGGAACTACAAGGAATTTAGTGGGAACGACATCAGCATAGAAACCATGAATAAGAACCAGTGAGAAATGAAGAATACCATATCTGATATCAACAGTTCATTGGAAGGAATTAAAATAGTCTGGATGAAGCAGAGTAATAAAAAGGAAAAAGAATTAAAAATAACAAGGAAAGTTTAAGGAAACTTTGGGAGAACATTAATGGTAGCAATATTCCCATCATAAAGGTACCAGAAGAAGAAGAAAGTGAGCAAAGGATAGAGAACCTGTTTGAAGAAATAATGATAGAAAACTTCCACAACCTGGTGAAGAAAAAAGTCACACAAGTTCAGGATGCACAGAGAGTCCCAATCAGGATGAACACAAAAAGACTGACACCAAGACACATCATAATCAAAATGGCAAAGGTTCAAGACAAAGTAAGTATCTTAAAGGCAGCAAGAGAGAAAAAGTTACCTCCATAAGGCTGTCACCTGATTTTTCAACAGAAATACTTCAGACCAGAAGAGATTGGCATGAAATCTTCAAAGTAATGAAAAGGAAGGACCTTAAACCAAGACTATACTATCTAGCAAGGCTATCATTAAAAATTGAAGGCAAAGTAAAGATCTTCTCAGGCACAAAAAGGCTAAAGGAGTTCATTACCACCAAACCAGCATTGCAAGAAATGTTAAAGGGACTGCTTTAGGAAGAAGAAATAGAAAGAGAGAGGAAAGTAGGTGTAAATAATGGAAATAAATAAGTACCTATCAATTACAACCTTAAATTAAAATGGATTAAAAGCTTCAATTAAAAGACATAGGGTAGCCAAATGGATAAGAAAATATAACCCCTATATATGCTGTCTACAAGAGACCCACTCTAGAGCAAAAAATTCACACAGACTGAAAGTGAAGGGAAGAAAAAAATCCATGCAAATGGAAATAGAAAAACTCTGAGGTATTAATTCTCATACCTGACAAAGTAGATTTCAAAACAAAGGCCATAACAAGAGACAAAAAAAAGGTTATTACATTATACTAAAGAGATTGATCCAACAAGAGGACATAACCCTTGTAAACATATATGCATGCACTATAGGGGCACCTGAATATATTTTAAAAACTCTTGGTGTACTTTAAGGGAGAAATTAGTAGCAATATAATCATACTAGGGGACTTTAACACCCCACTACCATCACTTCATAGATGTTCCAGACAAAAAATTGACAAGAAAAGAGTGACCTTTAATGACACGTTGGATCAGATGGATTTAATTGATATTTACAGAACATTTCATCCCGAAGCAGCAGAATATGAATTTTTCTCAAGTGCACATGAACATTCTCAAAGATAGACCACATGTTGCAACACAAGTCATAAAAAAAATTGAAATTATATGAAGCATCTTCTCTGATCACAATGGCATGAAACTAGAAATCAACCATAATAAAAACATTCAAACACAGGGAGGCTAAATAGCACGTTATTAAAAAATGAATGGGTTAACAAGAAGATAAAGAAAGAAATAAAATATTACTTGGAAATAAATGAAAATGAAAATACAACAGCCCCAAATCTATAAGACACAGCTAAAGCAGTCCTTAAAGGAAAGTTCATAGTATTAGAGACCTACCTCAAGAAGCAAGGAAAATCTCAAATATAAATTTAACCCTAAACCTAAAGAACTAAAAAAGGAACAACAAGAAAAGCCCAGAGTAGGCAGAAGGAAGGAAATAATAAAGATCAAATTAAAAATAAATAACATAGAGGCTTACAAAACAATACAAAAGATTAATGAAACCAATAGTTGGTTCTTTGAAAAGATAAACAAGATGGATGAACCTTTAGCCATTCTCTCCAAGAAATAGAGAGGAGCCAAATAAATAAAATCAGAAATGACAAAGGTGAAGTAAAAATGGACA
Organism: Tadarida brasiliensis; assembly: GCA_030848825.1. NCBI lineage: Eukaryota > Metazoa > Chordata > Mammalia > Chiroptera > Molossidae > Tadarida > Tadarida brasiliensis. The sequence continues at coordinate 54,231,384 of CM061259.1, read as the reverse complement.
TCACAGAAATAGAATGGACTGTAAGAAAGTACTATGAACAAGTATATGTCAACAAATTGGACAACCTGGGAAAAATGAACAAATTCTAGAAACATACAATCTTCCAAAACTGAATAAGGAAGAATCATAAAATATGGATAGATTGATAACAACTAATGAAATTGGAGCAGTAATTTAAAAAAAACTCCTAGCAAACAAAAGTCCTTGACTGGATGGCATCACAGGCAAATGTTACCAAATATTCAAAGGAGAAACAACACCTATCTTCCTTAAACTATTCCAAAACTTCAAAGGGAAGGAAGACTTCCACAGTTTTAAAAAACTAGGCCAGCATTATCCTAATACCAAAATCAGACAAACACACTGTAAAGAAAAAAAAATTACAAGCCAATATCCCTGATGAACGTAGATGCTAAAATCCTCAACAAAATATTAGCAAACTGGATCCAGCAATACATTAAGGAGATTGTATACCATGACCACATGAGATTTATTCTGGGGTTGCAAGGCGGTCACAATATCTTCAAATCAATAAATGTAATATATCACATATAAAATGAAAGATAAAAATCACATGATCTTATCAATAGATGCAGAAAAAGCAATTGATAAAATTCAGCACCCATTTATAATAAAAACTCTCAGCAAGGTAGGAATAGAGGGATGATACTTCAACCTAATAAAGCCCATATATGAAAAACCTACAGTCAATATCATACTCTGGGCAAAAACTGGAAATATTTTCCTTATTATCAGAAAAAAGACAATGTCCACTTTCACCACTCTTATTCAACGTAGTGATTTCACTTCTGGGTATATATACTAAGAATCCCAAAACACCAAAATGAATATATGCACCCCCATGTTCATAGCAGTGTTATTTATAATAGCCAAGATTTGGAAACAGCCCAAGTGCCCATCAGTAAGTGAGTGGACAAAAAGCTGTGATACATTTACACAATGGTATACTATGCGGCTGTAAAAAGGAAGGAACTCTCACCCTTTGCAACAGCATGGATAGACCTGGAGATTATTATGCTAAGCAAAATAAACCAGTCAGAGAAAGACAAATACCATATGATCTCACTAATATGTGGAATCTAATGAACAGAATAAACTGACAAACAAAATAGAACCAGAGGCATGGACACATGGATCAGACTGACAAATGTCAGAGGGGATAGGGATGGAGGAGACTAGATAGAGGAAGGTGAAGGGATTAGCTAAAGAACACATATGCATAGACCATAGATACAGACAATAATATGGTAAGGGACAAGAGAGGTGGAGTAGGGGCTCAGTGGAGGTGGGAAAAGTGTGGGGCAATTGGGGACATCTGCAAGAGTGTCAACAATAAAAAAATTGTTCACACAATGTAAATCTTGTGCCCTGTGCACACTATGTAAATCTTGCACTTTATTAATCTGGTTGCACAAACATCCTGTAAATTGAAAAGGATCTCCTCCTTTGTACCTTCTCTTGATATTAGGGTCAACTTGGAATATATGAGCCCTGGTAACCCTGCTCTGAGGACTGCTCTCAGTTTACAAGGAACACACACACACACATACACACACACACACACACACACACACACACCCCACAGCACTCCATGGCCTCCTCATCTGTGTTATTTCCCCGCCCTTCTCACTCCCTCCTACACTATTTAGGCTTTGAGTAGATACAAGTTAAGCTGTCCATATCAAGTATCTTTTCCAAAAAGAATTTGGAAATAGTACCTAGATTTTCCTGTCATAAGCCTCTTGTGGACAAATCAGTTTGGGGTTCCATATTGCTATGCCCATTTTCTCCCCTGTATTTGAAGAAGCATAAACAGTAAGTTAAATAAACATACAGGTAGAGAAAACAATAAAATGGACATGAGGAAGAAAAAAGATCTAATAAGCTCAAGAAGTCCCAGAGAGAAGAAAGGAAGAAAAATCTTCTTTGGATCTGGCAGCTTTCCAACTCTAATTACTCTGCCTTGAAGCCAAGCCAAACAGGTAAAGAAGAAAAAATAAATTTGTCCAAAAGACAAAGGTAGTTATAAATATATTGTATGAAACACCTTACAGATTAACTAACTGAAGTGAAAACTGACCAAAGAAGACAAACAAACAAACAAAAAAACCCAAAACCCAATAATTCACAAAAGCACAAAAGGAAATATACAAAAACAAAAAACAGGTTGAATATTTTTAACACCAAGTTGTAGAAGACTTGTTTTATTTTTCCTGTGCCTCTTCTATATTTATTTGACCAGTTGGATTTTATATGGTTGAATTGCAGATGAGATGAGCCCTCTTCTCACTTTTCTTATGTGACATCTTAGTTTTTCTTGGACTTCAAATTTTGATCTCATTTTTGACAAATCGATGGGCACAGTCTAACTCTGGTTTTGGTCTTTATTTAACATGCAAAGGCCTCCCCAGGACATGATCAATAAATCCTGCACACGCCATGATAATCCATCCTTTTACATTGAGTAACTTTCTTCATATAATTTAAGCCTGAGCACATTGTCATGCAACTATTTATTTCACTGTACTCTGACGTCATCATCACAGTGCCTGATCCAAACAAGCAGGGCTTCACCTGTTTTGTTCACCTTTGTATTTTCACAAATGTAGTTTTCTCAGTCTCTGCACTACTGACATTCTGGGCCAGATCATTGCCTGTGGAGTGGTCTCTCCTGTGCACTGCAGGATGTTTAGATCATCCCTGGACTCTACCTACACCTCTCATGTGACAGCAAAAATGTCTCTGGATATTGCTCAGGGTCCCCTGGGTGAACAATATTGCCTCTGGTGGAGAAAAGAGTTTTAATGTAACGATCTAGGAATATTTTTATATAATTGTTATATTAGCAATGTATTGAGAAAGTATATGAAAGGCTTTCAAAGTGTGAATAGCACAGACACATCATAAAATATTATGTACACATGGTAATAATGAATTGGCATCATACTAGTTAATATGAGGGAAGACTATAAAGTATTGTTGAATAATAAGAAAGAATGGACACATAGAAAAAAACTGTACAACACACAAAGTGAGTTTCTGATGGGCACAGGATATTATTTATATACTTTTATAAAAGTATATGGGAGTGTATGTGTGCATAACATAAAAAGAGAAGTTTTTAAGAAAACCAAGAACTTATGGAATAAAGACTATCAGTAAGAATGAAATTGAGTTAAATACAGTGGTTACAAAACAAGTATATGAAACAAAATTAAGTGAGAATCAAATTGATGTACATAAAGACAGAAAATAATAAGAACTTAATAATCCCAACATGGGTCACTAATTCCAGATTAAATTTCCAAATACTTGGAAACAAAATAACATTATAAAAGGGCTTTTAAAATCAGGGGAAAAGCAGTGTCTAAGTTATAATTTCTTCTTATATAAAGATATAGGGGGGGGGCGGGAAGAGATAAACCAAAGAACTTATATGCATATATGCATAACTAGTGGACATAGACAACAAGGTGGTGGAGGCAAGGGTGGGGTGGGGCGGGAGTGGGGAGGAGAGTATCAATGGGGGAACAAAGGAGGGACATCTGTAATACTTTCAACAATAAAGATAAATTTAAAAAAAGATATATGGATTCAAATATAATAATGGAAGGTAAAGATATCTTCAGTCAGATACAAAAGAGAATGTCCTCCAGAGGACAGTAGATGATGATGCAATTGTGGAAATAGAGCCAACCACAAAGGCAGAAAGGAACAATAAGGAATAACAGAGGTGAGTAACAAGTTGGCAATATGTGTGTAGGTTGATTTACGAGCACTAAGTACACAGAACATTCACTTTCATTTTTGTTTATATCAAGGATTCGCAAGTGAAAAATATAAAAGTAACAGCTGAATTTTTTTTCAGTAAAAAAAGCAAAAAATAAAAAAGCAATGGAGGAACTACAATATGACTCAGTGATACATTTGAGCCCACACTATTAATAAACACCCACAATTCCCCACATATACATGCATAAAGGTACTCAATGACAACAATCTTGGTTAAAAAAAACACAAAAACCCTCCAATTCCTTGTTTAGAAGAATGAAATAAAAAACAGGAATAAAAACACTCTGACCCACTATGCAAATGTCAGGACTTTTACAGACAATTTACACTAGAGAAAACAAATAAATAACCCACAAATATAATCAGGTCACAGGTAATGCAGTTATTGCAAAGTTAAGCTATTTAGCATACCTCTTTTGACTTATCAAATCTATTCTTTTTATACCCAGAGTGAAATGTATGTCTCATGCACTACTGTTGCAAGGTAATATTTGCAAGAAATATATTAGATCTAGATCTTTCTCATCAATATGAAAACATAGTTGAATGGACCCATGATAAAATAAAGAACTGCCCTCATGTAACTGGACATCCCTCCATACCTGGTATTCTATTTTCCTACTCCCTTTAGTTGCAAAACTCTTTGTATATGTTATGCTTTTACTTGAAATAATTTATGCTTCCCATTGCCACCTCTAATTGGGCCTACATGAGTTAATCGTCAGCGATTACCCATGTGTTGCTGAGTTCAGTTGTTCACTTCTCCTTTAGTATCATAAATTAATTACTAATTAGTTAATCAGCCAAGCAAACAACTATAGGCTGATGGCTGTCAAGAGACCTCAGATAAAAGTGCTTGGCTTTGATTCTCTCTGACCCTTTCCTGTGATACCTACTGGACTTTTGGACTCACCTGATTGGGAACTCTGAGGGGAAGGCCTCTGTGTGAAAGGCCAACCGCCTGGAATTTTGATGATGGAGACTGAAGCTGTCTCCCCAGACAAGACATCAGGAGGAAGGCAAGTATGGGTCTCCTAGACATACATAGGATTCCAAAAGCAAAAACCAGGTCTCACCCAGCCCAAGGTCACACATGCTGTGAGACTGGAAATGAGGAGATATTTAGATCTTCCTAGTCTGCTCATTAAGGACAGCTCTGTCTTGTTAATACAACCTCTAATCACATGATTTCCCTGTGGGTCTTGACAAAAAGAAAGTTCTCCTGGAGAGTTCCCAAAAGACCAGCTTAGAAGTTGAGTGAATCCAGCTTCCTCCTAAAGTCTTTGTCATTAAGAGGACTAATCTCCCAGCACTTTATCCTAAGCCTGATTTAAAATTTTTCCAAATTTAAGACTGAGAATCTAGTCTAGATAAGAACACTTGAATCTCTAAAGATTGACTTGTGGTAGGGACACAGACCCTGATATCTACAGAAAAATACTATTTTTCTTTTCAACAAGGGGGAGAACTAAGTTCCTTTGATATAAACAATGTGTTACACACTGGGCTTCATGACACATTAGCCAAAAAAATTTGGAATTTTAAATTTATATCACAAGTTAAGAGCTGTCATTTAGTGCCTCACTATAAAATATTTGTTAATTATAAAAAATATAGTTAGATTTTTTTACACTATAACCTAAGCTTGGAATAGGAAAGTAAATAGATTCTTCCCTACAGATGCCAGAAGAACCTAGCCCTGCAAATATCTTTTTTTTTCTTTCCATCTTTTATTTATGGAAATGACTGCAATTTTCTAAAGACAAAGATAGGAAGAGATATTAACAGGTATTATTTATTAAGTGATTAATATCTTCTACACAGTGGGCTAAGCACTTTATATCCTAAAAATCAAAACTCTGTATCAGTATTTGTTTTTTTTTTAACTTGTTTTTGTTACAGATGTTTCTCCTTTTTCCCCCATTGACACCCTCCTCCCCATTCCCCCCGCCCCATCCCCAGCATTGTTGTCCATGTCCATCAGTTATGCGTACATGCATATAAATTCTGTGGTTTATCTCTTCCCTCCCCCCAACCCCCTCTTCTGAGGGTTGTCAGTCTGTACCCTACTTCCACGTTTCTGGGACTACCCTGTTCCTCTGACTGTTATGTTCATTATATTCCACAAATAAGTGAGATCATGTGATATTTGTCTTTCTCTGCTTGGCTTGTTTCACTTAGGATAATACTCCCCAGGTCCCTCCATGTCGTCTCAAAGGATAAGAGATCTTTCTTTCTTACAGCTGCATAGTACTCCATTGTATATATGTACCACAGCTTTTTTAATTCATTCGTCTACTGATGGACACTTGGGCTGTTTCCAGATCTTAACTATTGTAAACAGTGCTGCTATGAACATAGGGGTACATGCATTCTTTCTGATTGGTGTTTCAGGCTTCTCAGGGAATATTCCTAGAAGTGGGATCACTGGGTCAAATGGCAGTTCAATTTTTAATTTTATGAGGTAACACCATAGTGTTTTCCACAGTGGCTGCACCAGTCTGCATTCCCACCAGCAGTGTACTAGAGTCCCCTTTTCTCCACACCCTCACCAACACTTGTTTGATGATTTGTTGATGGCAGCCATTCTGACAGGTGTGAGGTGATACCTCATAGTTGTTTTAATTTGCATCTCTCTGATGATTAGTGACATTGAGCATTTTTTCATATGTCTCTTGGCCATTTGTATGTCCTGTTTGGAGAGGTGTCTATTTAGTCCTCTGCCCATTTTTTAATTGGGTTCTTTGTCTTCCTTTTGTTGACTTGTATGAGCACTCTATATACTTTGGAAATGAACCCCTTATCTGATGCATCATTGACGATTATGGTCTCCCATATAGTGGGATCCTTTTCCATTCTGATGGTCTTTTCTTTTGCTGTGCTGAAGCTTTTTAGCTTAATGTAGTCCCATGTGTTCATTTTTTCCCTTGTTTCTCTTGCCTCAGGTGTTGTACCAATGAAAATTCTGCTGCTTATGATGTCTGAAATTTTGTTGCCTGCAACAAACATATTGATTTTAGCCCATTGAAACACATTTCCTGTTTCTGACCTCAGTAATTTTAAGACCATAAATATGTTTGTTTTAAATCACTCATGTGGTAATTTTATATTAGCATTAAAAATTGAATACAGAAATTTAGCCAGTGAAAATTTCTTCAGGAAACAGATTAAGTGTTTCCATTCATTTACCTCCCCTGAGTAAAGGCATTTTGAGTGTAATCGCCCCTTAAGTAGAATAATTTTATAATCATTTTAGAGGTATTCAGCCTCTTTAGCTGGTAAAGAATTTCCTATTGCTTATGCAATAATATGTAAATGTGCTTCAGATTTTGATGCATTTGAGGCATTAACATAGGAAAGGTAATTCATCATTTATGTTTACCATTTACTTTATTTATTTATTTACTTGAATACCTCATTTATTTATTTATTTATTTTATTAATTTGTTTTTGTTACAGATGTTTCTCCTTTTCCCCCCATTGACACCCTCCTCCCCATTCCCCCGCCCCATCCCCAGTCCTGTTGTCCATGTTCATTGGCCATGCATACATGCTATAACTTCTGTGGTTTATCTCTCCCCCCCAAACCCCCCTCCTCTGAGGCTTGTCAGTCTGTACTCCACCTCTATGTCTCTGGGTCAATTTTGTTCATCAGTTTGTTTAGTTCGTTATATTCCACAAATAAGTGAGATCATGTGATATTTGTCTTTCTCTGCTTAACTTGTTTCGCTTAGCATAATACTTCCCAGATCCTTCCATACCATCTCAAAGGATAAGAGATCTTTCTTTCTTACAGCTGCATAGTATTTCATTGTGTACATGTACCACAGCTTTTTTATCCACTCACCTACTGATGGGCACTTTGGTTGTTTCCAGATCTTAGCTATTGTAAACAGTGCTGCTATGAACATAGGGGTACATGCATTCTTTCTGATTGGTGTTTCAGGTTTCTTAGGGTATATTCCTAGAAGTGGGATCACTGAGTCAAATGGCAGTTCAATTTTTAACTTTTTGTGGTAACACCATAGTGTTTTCCACAGTGGCTGCACCAGTCTGCATTCCCACCAGCAGTGTAGTAGAGTCCCCTTTTCTCCACACCCTCACCAGCACTTTTTGTTTGATGATTTGTTGATGGCAGCCATTCTGACAGGTGTGAGGTGATACCTCATAGTTGTTTTAATTTGCATCTCTCTGATGATTAGTGACATTGAGCATTTTTTCATATGTCTCTTGGCCATTTGTATGTCCTGTTTGGAGAGGTGTCTATTTAGTTCCTCTGCCCATTTTTTAATTGGGTTCTTTGTCTTCCTTATGTTGACTTGTATGAGGACTCTATATATTTTGGAAATTAGTCCCTTATCTGATGCATCATTGGTGATTATGGTTTCCCATATAGTGGGATTCCTTTCCGTTTTGATAGTTGTTTCTTTTGCTGTGCAGAAGCTTTTTAGTTTGATGCAGTTCCATGTGTTCATTTTTTCCTTTGTTTTTCTTGCCTTAGGTGTATCAGTGAAAATTCTGCTGTGTATGATGTCTGAAATTTTGTTGCCCACATTTTCTTCTAGAATTTTTATAGATTCACAAGTTACATTTAAGTCATTTTTCCATTTTGAGTTTATTCTCATTTATGGTGTAAGTTGGTGGTCTAGCTTCATTTTTTGCAAATAGTGATCCAATTTTCCCAGCACCATTTATTGAAGAGAATGTCTTGACTCCACTGTATGCTCTTGCCACCTTTGTTGAATATTAATTGAAGATATTGTTTTGTGTCAGTTTCTGGGTTCTCTATTCTGTTCCATTGATCTATCTGCCTGTTCTTGTGCCAGTATCAGGCTGTTTTGATTACAGTGACTTTGTATTATAACCTGATATCTGGTAATGTGATACCTCCTACTTTCTTTTTCTTTTTCAACATTGCTGTGCCTATTGGGGTTCTTTTTTTGGTTCCATATAAACTTTTGGAGATTTTGTTTTAGTTCTGTGAAATATGTTGTTGGTATTTTGATGGGGATTGCATTAATCTATAGATTGCTTTGGGTAGTATGGACATTTTAATGATGTTAATTCTTTCAATCCATGAACAAGGTATATGCTTCCACTTTTTTTTTTTTATTAATTTATTTTTGTTACAGATGTTTCTCCTTTTTTTCCCCATTGACACCCTCCTCCCCATCCCCCCACCCTGTCCCCAGCTTTGTTGTCCATGTCTATCACTTATGCATACATGTGCATAAGTTCTGTGGTTTATCTCTTCCCTCCCCCCCACCCCCTCTCCTGAGGGGTGTCAGTTTATACCCTACTTCCACGTCTCTGGGTCTACCCTGTTCCTCAGACTGCTATGTTCATTATATTCCACAAATAAGTGAGATCATGTGATATTTGTCTTTCTCTGCTTGGCTTGTTTCGCTTAGGATAATACTCTCGAGGTCCCTCCACGTCGTCTCAAAGGATAAGAGATCTTTCTTTCTTACAGCTGCATAGTACTCCATTGTGTATATGTACCACAGCTTTTTTATCCATTCATCCACTGATGGACACTTGGGCTGTTTCCAGATCTTAGCTATTGTAAATAGTGCTGCTATGAACATGGGGGTACATGTATTCTTTCTGATTGGTGTTTCAGGCTTCTTAGGGTATATTCCTAGGAGTGGGATCACTGGGTCAAATGGCAATTCAATTTTTAATTTTTTGAGATAACACCATAGTGTTTTCCACAGTGGCTGCACCAGTCTGCATTCCCACCAGTAGTGTACTAGAGTCCCCTTTTCTCCACACCCTCGCCAACACTTGTTGTTTGATGATTTGTTGATGGCGGCCATTCTGACAGGTGTGAGGTGATACCTCATTGTTGTTTTAATTTGCAACTCTCTGATGATTAATGATGTTGAGCATTTCTTCATATGTCTCTTAGCCATTTGTATGTCCTTTTTGGAGAGGTGTCTATTTAGTTCCTCTGCCCATTTTTTAATTGGGTTCTTTGTCTTCCTTTTGTTGAGTTGTATGAGCACTCTGTATATTTTGGAAATTAACCCCTTATCTGATGTGTCATTGGCAATTATGCTCTCCCATAGAGTGGGTTCCCTATCTGTTTTGATGGTTGTTTCTTTTGCTGTGCAGAAGCTTTTGAGTTTGATGTAGTCCCATGTGTTCATTTTTCCCTTTGTTTCTGTTGCCTTAGGTGATGTATCAGTGAAGATTCTACTGCGTATGATGTCCGAAATTTTGTTGCCTACATTTTCTTCTAGGATTTTTATGGATTCACGAGTCACATTTAAGTCTTTTATCCATTTTGAGTTTATTCTTGTGTGTGGTGTAAGTTGATGGTCTAGTTTCATTTTTTTGCATGTAGCTGTCCAATTTTCCCAACACCATTTATTGAAGAGGCTATCTTTACTCCATTGTATGCTCTTGCCACCTTTGTCAAATATTAATTGAGCATAATGTCTTGGGTCAATTTCCGGATTCTCTGTTCTGTTCCACTGGTCTATATGCCTGTTCTTGTGCCAGTACCAGGCTGTTTTGATTACAGTGGCTTTGTAGTATAAGCTGATATCCGGTATTGTGATCCCCCCTACTTTGTCCTTCTTTTTCAAGATTGCTGTGGCTATTCGGGGTCTTTTTTGGTTCCATATGAACTTTTGAAATATTTGTTCTAGTTCTGTGAAATATGTCACTGGTATTTTGATGGGGATTGCATTGAATCTATAGATTGCTTTTGGTAATATGGACATTTTAATGATGTTAATTCTTCCAATCCATGAACAAGGTATGTGCTTCCACTTTTTTATATCTTCCTCTATTTCTTTTTTCAATGTCCTGTAGTTTTCTGCAAATAGGTCCTTTACTTCTTTGGTTAAGTTTATTCCTAGGTATCTTAATTTTTTTGCCGCGATGGTAAATGGTATTGTTTTTTTAGTTTCTCTTTCCGTGAGTTCGTCATTGGTGTATAAGAATGCCATTGATTTCTTGACGTTAATTTTGTATCCTGCTACTTTGCCAAATTCATTTATTAAGTCTAGTAGATTTTTGATGGAGTCTTTAGGGTTTTCTATATATAATATCATATCATCTGCGAATAATGACAGTTTCACTTCCTCCTTTCCAATTTGGATCCCTTTTATTTTTTCTTCACGTCTGATTGCTGTGGCTAAGACTTCCAGTACTATGTTAAATAAGAGTGGTGAAAGTGGGCATCCCTGTCTTGTTCCTGTTCTTAAGGGAAATGTTTTTAGTTTTTGCCCATTGAGTATGATGTTGGCTGTAGGTCTTTCATATATGGCCTTTATTATATCAAGATATGATCCCTCTACTCCCAAATTGCTGAGCGTTTTGATCAGAAATGGGTGCTGGATTTTGTCGAATGCTTTTTCAGCATCTATTGATACGATCATGTGGTTTTTATCTTTCATTTTGTTTATGTGGTGTATCACATTTATTGATTTGCGAATGTTGAACCAGCCTTGCATCCCTGGGATGAATCCCACTTGATCATGGTGAATAATTTTTTTGATGTATTGGTGGATCCGATTTGCTAGTGTTTTGTTTAGGATTTTGGCATCTACGTTCATCAGGGATATTGGCCTGTAGTTTTCTTTCTTTGTAGTGTCTTTTTCTGGTTTTGGAATTAGGATTATGCTGGCCTCATAAAACGAGTTTGGAAGTCTTCCTTCTTCTTGAATTTTTTGAAATAGTTTGAGGAGAATGGGTGTTAGTTCTTCTTTGAATGTTCGGTAAAACTCCCCCGTGAAGCCATCTGGGCCTGGGCTTTTGTTTGCTGGGAGAGTCTTGATTACATCTTCAATTTCCTCAGCTGTTATTGGTCTGTTCAAGTTTTCTATCTCTTCCTGGTCCAGTTTTGGGAGATTATGTGTTTCTAGAAATTTGTCCATTTCACTTAGATTGTCGAATTTGTTGCCATATAAATGTTCATAGTATTTGCTAATGATCCTTTGTATTTCTGTGGTGTCAGTTGTTACTTCTCCTCTTTCATTTCTGATTTTGTGTATTTGTGTTCTCTCTCTTTGTGTCTTGGTGAGTCTAGCTAAGGGTCCATCAATCTTGTTTATCTTTTCAAAAAACCAGCTCTTTGTTTCATTGATCCTTTGAATTGTTTCTCTGGTCTCTATGTCGTTTATTTCTGCTCTGATCTTTACTATTTCCTTCCTTCTATTTGCTCTGGGGTTTTCTTTTTGTTTGCTTTCTAGTTCTTTAAGTTGTGACGTTAGATAGTCTATTAGAAATTTTTGTTGTTTCTTGAGGTAGGCCTGTAGTGCTATGAACTTCCCTCTCAGAACAGCTTTCGCTGCATCCCATAGATTTTGTGTTGTTGTGTGTTCATTTTCGTTGGTTTCCAGGAAGTTTTTAATTTCTTCCTTGATCTCCTCGGTAACCCATTCATTGTTTAATAACATGCTATTTAGCCTCCATGTATTCAAATGTCGTTGCATGTTCTTTTTGCAATTGATTTCTAGTTTCATGCCATTGTGATCTGAGAAGATGCTTGATATGATTTCAATCTTCTTGAACTTGTAGAGACTTCGTTTGTGTCCTAACATGTGGTCTATCTTTGAGAATGTCCCATGTGCACTTGAGAAGAATGTGAATTCTATAGTTTTGGGGTGTAATTCTCTGTAAATATCTATTAAATCCATTTCGTCTAGTGCTTCGTTTAGAGTCTCTGTGTCCTTGTTAATTTTTTGTCTAGAGGATCTATCCAGTGATGTCAGCGGGGTGTTGAAGTCCCCTGCTATGATTGTATTGCTGTCAATTTCTCCTTTGAAGTCCTCCAGAAGATTTTTAATATATTTTGGTGCTCCTATATTCGGTGCATATATGTTTACCAAGGTTATATCTTCCTGTTGGATAGTTCCTTTCAATATTATGTAGTGACCTTCTTTGTCTCTAGTAATGGCTTTCGTTTTGAAATCTATTTTATCAGATATGAGTATTGCTACCCCAGCTTTTTTTTTCCTTTCCATTTGCTTGGAAGATTTTTTTCCATCCCTTCACTTTCAGCCTATGTGAGTCTTTTGTTGTGAGGTGGGTCTCTTGTAAACAGCATATATATGGGTTATGCTTTCTTATCCAATCCGCTACTCTGTGTCTTTTTATCGGAGCATTCAATCCATTTACATTTAAGGTGATTATTGATATGTACTTATTTATTGCCATTTTTGTTCAGTGTGGTTCTACTTTCCTTCCTATTTCTTCTACTAATTACAGCAGTCCTTTTAACATTTCTTGCAGTGCTGGTTTGGTGCTAATATATTCCCTTAGCCTTTTTTTGTCTGAGAAGCTCTTTATTTGACCTTCTATTTTGAATGACAGCCTTGCTGGGTAGAGTAGTCTTGGATTCAGATCCTTGTTTTTCAGGACCTTGATTACTTCATGCCATTCCCTTCTGGCCTGTAGTGTTTCTGTTGAGAAGTCAGCTGATAGCCTGATGGGGGTTCCTTTGTAGGTAACCTGTTGCTTTTCTCTTGCTGCCTTGAAGATTCTCTCTTTTTTTTTAATTTTTGGCATTTTAATTACTATGTGTCTTGGTGTGGGCCTGTTTGGGTTCTTCTTACTTGGGACTCTCTGTGCTTCTTGAACTTGAATACCTTCTTTCTTCACCAAATTAGGGAATTTTTCTGTCATTATTTCTTCAAATATATTCTCTAACCCTTGCTCATTTTCTTCTTCTTCAGGGACTCCAATGATGCGAATATTATTACGTTTCCAGTTGTCCCACAATTCTCTTAAGCTGTCTTCCTGTTTTTTCATTGTTTTTTCCTTTTGGTTTTCTGATTGGTTGATTTTTTCTACCCTGTCTTCTAATTCACTGATCCAGTCCTCAGCTTCCTCTACTCTGCTGTTTAGTCCTTCCAATGTGTTCTTCATTTCTGCTATGTCATTCTTCATTTCTTCTTGCTGCTTCTTCATTTCTTCTTGCTGCTTCTTCATTTCCACTTGGTTGGTTTTCAGTGTTTCTATGTCTTTGCTCATGGTGTGGATGTCTTTACTCAAGGTGTTGATGTCCTTACTCATGCTGTTGAGCTTCCTCAAGATCATGGCTCTGAATTCTAGCTCTGTTAACTTGCTTAGCTCTGTTTCATTTATCTCATCTTCGGTAGAGGTCTCTTGTTCTTTCATTTGGGCTCTGTTTCTTTGTTTCCCCATTTTGGCTATCTCAGTGGTTTTTGGAGCCTGCCAAATTTTCCTGTGGATGTTGGTGTTCTTTTGTTTGTGGCTCCCTCTACTGGGTTTGGATGAGCGTGGGAGGACCCACGTTAAACAGCACCCTGGAGACTTACTTTCCAGGGTATATTTGCAAGCCCAGCAAAGGTTAAGTTATCCTCTAGCTTTTTGCCTAGAGGCTATTAGTTGTGGTTGCTTGAAGAGCCTTGGGTTTTCAGTTGAATGAAAACCTCCCTCAGGTGTTCAGTGTGAGAGGATTTCCAGGGGGTAGGGCAGATGCTAGTAGTTAATAAGCCTCAGTTTGCATTTCAATGGCCCACTAGGGTGTGAATGGATCTCCGAGGGAGCGGCTGCCGCCTCTCCCCAGAGCCCTGGGATGGAGTAAGATGACCAGGCCACAGTCCTGGGTGGCCGCAACTCAGCAAAAACTCTGAGCACCCTCCAAATCCCAGGTGTCCCCACACAGTTCCAGTCCAGTCCGCCCTCCCTCTGCCGGAGCCCAGGTGAGTGGCTGCGGCTATTTTAGCGCTCTGTCCCGGCCCCGTGCGGTGGAGCTGGCGCGGGCTTTAGCGCTCTGTCCCGGCCCTGCGCGGGGGAGCTGGCGTGGGCTTTAACCCCGAGGGCGGACACCGCTCCCGGCTAAGGCCATTGCTGTCCGTGGGCTCCCAGCCCCCCTCTCGCGCCTTCGCAATCCTACCAGGATCGAGTCAATGTCCCTGGTTGTATCGTCCTCGCAAGCTGCTTTTCTGTTGCTTTTTCCCGATGATTTGTCTTTATTTTAGTTGTAATTCCAGTTTGGTCCTGGGAGATGGTCTGTGTAGTTTCCATTCACTCCGCCGCCATTTTTCAAATCGCTTCCACTTTTTTATATTCCTCTATTTCTTTTTTCAATGACCTGTAGTTTTCTGTGAAGAAGTCCTTTACTTCTTCGGTTCAGTTTATTCCTAGGTATCTTAATTTTTTTGCCGTGATGGTAAATGGGATTTTTTAAAAATTTCTCTTCTATGATTTCATCATTGGTGTATAAGAATGCCGTCGATTTCTTGACATTAATTTTGTATCCTGCTACTTTGCCAAATTCATTTATTAAGTCTAGTAGATTTTTGATGAAGTCTTTAGGGTTTTCTATGTAAAATATCATGTCATCTGCAAATAATGACAGTTTCACTTCCTCCTTTCCAATTTGTATCATCTTTATTTTTTCTTCATATCTAATTGCTGTGGCTATATTTCCAGTGCTATGTTAAATAAGAGTGGTGAAATTGGGCATCCCTGTTTTGTTCATGTTCTTACGGGGAATGCTTTTAGTTTTTTCCCATTGAGTATGATGTTGGCTGGAGATTTTTCATATATGGCCTTTATTATGTTGAGATATGATCATTTTATTCCCACATTTCTGAGCAAAATTTTTATCAGAAATGGGTGCTAATTTTGTTGAATGCTTTTTCAGCATCTATTGATATGATCATATGGTTTTTATCTTTCATTTTGTTTATGTGGTGTATCACATTTATTGATTTGCGAATATTGTACCATCCTTGCATGCCTGGGATGAAACCCACTTGGTCATGATGAATAATTTTTTTGATGTATTGCTGGATCCGATTTGCTAATATTTTGTTAAGTATTTTGGCATCTGTGTTCATCAGGGAGATTGGCTTGTAGTTTTCTTTCCTTGTAGTGTCTTTATCCGGTTTTGGAATTAGGATTATACTGGCTTCATAAAATGGGTTTGGAAGTGTTTCGTCTTCTTGGATTTTTTGGAATAGTTTGAGGAGAATGGATATTAGATCTTCTTTGAATGTTCGGTAAAACTCCCTCGTGAAGCCATCTGGGCCTGGGCTTTTGTTTGCTGGGAGTTTCTTAATCACGTTTTCAATTTCCTTTGTTGTTATTGGTCTCTCAAGTTTTCTATCTCTTCCTGGTTTGGGAGGCTGTGTGTTTCTAGAGATTTGTCTATATCCCCTAGATTGCCCAATTTGTTGGTGTATAATTGTTCATAGTTTGTTTTGATGATCCTATGTATTTCTGTGGTGTCAGTTGTTACTTCTCCTCTTTCATTTCTGATTTTGATTATTTCGTTTCTCTCTTTTTGTTTCTTGATGAGTCTGGCTAAAGGTCCATCGATCTTGTTTACCTTTTCAAAGAACCAGCTTTTTATTTCATTGATCTTTTGAACTTTTTTTTTAGTCTCTATGTCATTTATTTCTGCTCTGACCTTTACTATTTCCTTTCTCCTACTAGCACTGGGTTTTTCTTTCTGTTTACTTTATAGCTGTTTAAGTTGTAGGGTTAGAAAGTCAATTAGGAATTTTTCTTGTTTTTTGAGGTAGGCTTGTTGTGCTATGAACTTCCCTTTCAAGACTGCTTTCGCTGTGTCCCATAAATTTATTTGTTGTAGAGTGTTCGTTTTCATTGGTTTTCAGGAAGTTTTTAATTTCTTCATTGATCGTGTAAGTAATCCATTCGTTGTTTAATAACATGCTATTTAGCTTGCAAGTGTTTGAATGTTTTTGTGTGTTTTTATTGTAATTGAGTTCTAGTTTCATGCCACTGTGATCTGAGAAGATGCTTGATATGATTTCAATTTTCTTGAATTTGTAGAGACTTGCTTTGTGTCCTAACATGTGGTCTATCTTTGAGAATGACCCATGTGCACTTGAGAAGAATGTATATTCTGCAGCTTTAAGGTGAAATGTTCTGTAAATGTCAATGAAGTCCAACTGATCTAGTTTGTCTTGTAAGGACTCTATGTCCTTGCTAATTTTTTGTCTAGAATATCTATCCAGTGGTGTCAGTGGTGTGTTATGTTAAAGTCACCCATCACCCACTATGATCATGTTGCTATTGATTTCTCCCTTGAAGTCCTCCAGAAGTTTTTAAATATATTTTGGTGCTCCAGTGTTTGGGACATATATGTTTACCAGTGTTATATCCTCTTGTTGAGTTGATTTTTTTAAATATTATGTAGTGACCTTCTCTGTCTCTTATTATGGCCCTTGTTTTGAAGTCTATCTTGTCAGATATGAGTATTGCTGCCCCAGCTTTTTTTTCCTTTCCGTTATCTTGAAAATTTTTTTCCATCCCTTCACTTTCATCCTCTGTGAGTCTTTTGTTGTGAGGTGGGTCTCTTGTAGACAGTATATATATGGGTCATGTTTTCTCATCCAATCAGCTACCCTATGTCTTTTGATTGGAACGTTTAAGCCATTTACATTTAAGGTAATTGTTGATAGATAGTTATTAGTTGCCATTTTAATTTTATGTCTGTGTTTCTCTCTCTCTCTCTCTCTCTCTCTCTCTCTCTCTCTCTCTTTCTCTCTCTGTTTGTTGTTCTTCTTACAACAGTCACTTCAGCATTTCTTGCAGTGCTGGTTTGCTTGTGGTAAATTCCTTTAGTTTTTTTATTTTATTATTATTATTTTTTTATCCATGAAGCTCTTTATTTCTCCTTCAATTTTGAATGATAGCCTTGCTGGATAGAGTAGTCTTGGATTCAGATCCTTGCCTTGCGTTACTTTGTACACTTCATGCCACTCCTTCTAGCTTGCATTGTTTGTGTTGAGAAATCTTTTGACAGTCTAATGGGAGCTCCCTTGTAGGTAACTTTCTGTTTCTCTCTTGCTTCCTTTAAAATTCTTTCTTTGTCATTAATGTTTGCCATTTTTATTATGATGTGTCTAGCTTTGGGTCTTCTGGGGTTCATCTTGCTTGAGACTCTGTTTCCTGAACTCGTGTGACTTTTTTCTTCACTAGTTTCAGGAAGTTTTCTGTCATTATTTCTTCAAACAAGTTCTCTATTCCTTTCTCTGATTCTGCTCCTTTTGGTATCCCTATAATGAGAATGTTGTTACGTTTTGTGTTGTCCCACAGCTTCCTTAAACTTTCCTTCTGCTTTTAAATTTTTTTTTGTTTGTTTGCTGCTCTATTTGGATGTTTTTCTCTACCTTGTCTTCTAAGTTGCTGATTCGGTCTTCAGCTTCTTCTAATCTACTATTGAACCCTTCTAAGTTATTTTTCATAAGAGAGTCATTCTTTTAAGAGTCATTTCATAAGAGTCATTTTTTATTTCCTCTTGATTTTTATGCATAGCTTCTACCACTTTTTGTAAGCTAAAGTAGTTCCCAGTGAGCGCTTCATAATTCTTATTAAGTTGCTTGTAGTTCTCACCAAGTTGTTCAAGCACCCTTAAAATTATTGCTTTGAATTCTTTATCTGACAAGTTGCTGTCTTCCATTTCCTGTAGTTCCTTTTCTGGTGATTCCTCTTTTTTCCTTCCTTTGGGTGTTATTTTTTTGTCTCCCCATTTTAGCCTTCTGGCAGCTCTAGACCCAGTTTGGATGTGTAGGCAGCTCACTGTATATCAAATAAGGCTACTGCGCCTCCCAGACTGTTTTGTTACATGTCGCCTCTTGCCTGCTGTGGATCCTGGAGGATTGACTACTGAGGGCTGGTATTGGTGTGTGCTGGTATTGGTGCTGCTGCTGGATCATGTAGGCCCCTCTGGAGCTGTGTTCCCAGCTGGTTGCTGGTGCCACCTGTAGCTGTATAACTCAGGCCTGTTGGAGCGTGCTCCCTGCCTGTACCGTGGGCAGCTGTGTTTCACAGGCCTCACTAGAACCCTCGCTCCCCACTGATCTTGTGGGCAGCTGGGTTGTACGGACCCTGTTGGAGCCCCCACTTCCCACTAATCCTGTGGGGAGTTGGATTGCACTCTCCCTTTGGAGACCCGACTCCATGCCTATCTTGTGGGTAGCTGGGTTGCACAGGCCTCTCTGGTGCCCCAGCACCTTGCAGGCCCCGCCGTCTGCTGGATCACTCAGTCCCTTTGGAGACCCGGCTCCATGCCTATCTTGTGGGCTGCTAGGTCACACATGCCTCTCTGGTGCCCCAGCTCCCTGCAGGTCCCATGGGCAGCTAGATCACACAGTCTCTTTGGAGGCCCAGATCCAGGCCTATCCTGTGGGCAGTTGAGTCACACAGGCCTCTCTGGTTCCCCAGCATCCTGCAGGTCCTGTGAGCAGTTGGATCGCACAGTCCCTTTGGAGACTCGGCTCCATGCCTATCTGTGGGCAGCTGGGTCGCACAGTCTCTTTGGAGACCCAGCTCCATTCCTATGTTGTGGGCAGCTGTGTTGCACAGGCCTCTCTGGTGCCCCAGCACACAGCAGGTACCACGTGTTTACCATTTACTTAAATCTTCATGTCTAGAGAGAAAAAGATGGCTATGGGCAGGACTGGAGCATAGGTGAGTGTGTGAGAGTGTGAGAGAGAGAGAGGGTGAGGGAATGTGAGCATGGATGACCAACCTTGAGCAGTACAGAGACATAGGGAAGAAGGTTCCCGTGCTGTGGACTGAAAGCAGCCAGCTACTGTGGTAAGTGGCACAGCAGCAAACTTTCCCCTGTGCAGTAGCCGGAGGGCCCGGCCATTTTGGAGGATCCTGGGTCTTCCCTGGGAGGAGGAAATGGGGAGTGGCTGGGGCTGAGCAACCTGCACCATCAGTCCAGTGGACTCAGCTGTGTTGGCATGGTCAGCACACAATAGGTGCCTGCAGCAGTAGCCAAAACCAGCCGGGAGCCAGAGCCCAACCCTAACATGCATTAGCAGCTCAGCTTGGCAGCTGAAACCATTCCCAGTGGCATCAGCAAAGGCTGATCAGGAGTGGTGCCCCAGCCCAAGAAGCAGGGCTAGGGCAGCTGAGACCTGCCCCTGTCAACTGCAGCAGTGAAGTTGGAGTGGAGCCCCTTGCCCCAGCAGCAGCAAAATCCATAGTGTGGAGCATCCTCAGCTTCCAACAGCAGTAAAGGATTGAGACTTGAGAGCATCCACTGGCAGCAGCAGCAGCAGCAGCGAGAACCAGGATCTGACACTCGCCCCCAGCAGAGACTGGCCAGAAGCTGAGCCCCACCAGGCAGCAGGGTTCCCCAACAGAACACCAGTGGGACCCATGCAGACCAGCAGAATACCAGAGGGACCTTTGAACCCCAGTAGTACACCAGTGGAACCCACGAACCCCAGCAGTGTACCAACAATACCCACGAGCCCCTGCAAACACCAGCTGGACCCACGCACCCCAGCAGAATACCAGAGGGACCCACAAACCCCAGAAGCATGCCAGTGGAACACACACACCCCAACAGTGTACTAGTGGAAACCCACACACCCCAGCAACATACCAGCGGGTCCCACATGTAGCAGCAGGGCACCAAACGGACCTGTGCATCCCAGGCAGCAGCAGCATATATTAGCAGGTAAGACCCATCCTCAGCAGCATCAGCAGAAGCTGATCAAGAGTGGTGCCCCAGCCCAAGCAGCAGCAAGTCTTGAGAAGCCGAGACCTGCATGACAGACCAATTCCAGCCACCAGGCGTCAACCCTCCAGGACCCACAGCAGACAAGAGGAGCCATACACCAAAACAGACTGGGAGGCACAGCAACCTTAGTTGATAAACATTGACCTGCCTACACATTCCAACATCCCTCCCTGGGCTTAGAACTACCAGGCTGCTAAAATTGTGAGACAAAGAAACAACACCCAAATAAAAAAAAATAAAGAGGAATCACCAGAAAGGGAACTAGAAGAACTAGAAGAAAGCAAATTTGTCAGATAAAAAATCCAAAGCAATGATTATAAGGGTGCTCAAACAATTTGGTGAGAACTACAGCAACTTAATAAGAATTATGAAGAGCTCACTGGGAACTACTTCAGCTTAAAAAAAGTGGTAGAAGCTATGCATAAAAATCAAGAGAAAATAAAGAATGATATAGCTGTTGTGAAAAATAACTTAGAAGGGTTCAATAGTAGATTAGAAGAAGCTGAAGACCAAATCAGCGACTTAGAAGATAAGGTAGAAAAAAACATCCAAATAAAGCAGCAAATGGGGAAAAAAATTAAATAGGAGGAGGAAAGTTTAAGGGAGCTGTGGGACAATACAAAATGTAAAAACATTCACATTATATATGTAACAGAAGGAGAAGAATCAGAGAAAGGAATAGAGAACCTCTTTGAAGAAATAATGACAGAAAACTTCCCAAAACTGGTGAAGGAAAAAGTCACACAAGTCCAGGAAACACAGAGAGTCCCAAGCAAGATGAACCCCCAAAAGACCCAAAGCTAGACACATCATAATAAAAATGGCAAACATTAAAGACAAAGAATCTTAAAGGAAGCGAGAGAGAGAGAAAGTTACCTATAAGGGAGCTCCCATTAGACTGACAGCTGATTTCTCAATAGAAACACTGCAGGCCAGAAGGGAATGGCATGAAGTGTACAAAGTAATGCAAGGTAAGGGTCTGAATCCAAGACTACTCTATCCATCAAGGATATCATTCAAAAATGAAGGGGAAATACAGAGCTTTGCAGATAAAAAAAAAAAAAAAAAGCTAAAGGAATTAACCACCACCAACCAGCACTGCAAGAAATGCTAAAGGGACTGTTGTAAGAAGAAGGAGAAACAGAGAGAGAGAGAAAGAGGAACACAGGCATAAAATAAAAATGGCAACTAATAACTCTCTATCATTAATAAACTTAAATGTAAATAGCTTAAATGCTCCAATCAAAAGACATAGGGTAGTTGACTGGATAAGAAAACACGACTCATATATATGCTCTCTACAAGAGACCCACCTCACAACAAAAGATTCACACAGGTTGAAAGTGAAGGGCTGGAAAAAATTTTTCCAAGCAAATGGAAATGAAAAAATAAAAAAATAAACTGGGGGTAGCAATATTCATGTCTGACAAAATAGACTTCAAAATGAAGGTCATAACAAGAGACAAAGAAGGCAACTACATAATATTAAAAGGATAAATCCAACAAGATGATATAACGCTGGTAAACATATACACACCAAATATGGGAGCACCAAAATATATTAAAATATTTCTGGAGGATTTCAAGGGAGAGATCAATACCAATACAATCTTAGTGGGTGACTTTATCACGCCACTGACACCACTGCATAGATCTTTCAGACAAAAACTTAACAAGGACATAAAGTCCTTAAATGACAACCTAGATCAGTTGAACTTAATTGATATTTACAGAACATTTCACCCACAAGCTACAGAATACATATTCTTCTCAAGAGCACATGGGACATTCTCAAAGATGTTAGGACACAAACTAAGTCTCTAAAAATTCAAAAAGATTGAAATCATATCAAGCATCTTCTTAGACCACAATGGTATGAAACTAGAACTCAACTACAACAAAAACACACAAAAACATTCAAACACTTGGAGGCTAAATAGCATGTTATTAAACAATGAATGGGTCACTAACGAGATCAATGAAGAAATTAAAAACTTCCTGGAAACCAATGAAAATGAACACACAACAACACAAAATCTATAGGATGCAGTGAAAGCAGTCGTGAGAGGGAAATTCATAGCACTAGAGACCTTCCTTAAGAAACAAGAAAAATTTCAAATTGACTCTCTAACCCTACAATTTAAAGATCTAGAAGGAAAACAAAAATAAAAACCCAGAACAAGTAGAAGAAAAGAAATAGTAAAGGTCAGAGCAGAAATAAATGACAGAGACTAAAAAAACAGTTCAAAAGATCAATGAAACAAAAAGCTGGTTTTTTGAAAAGATAAACAAGATCGATGAACTTTCAGCCAGACTCACCAAGAAACAAAAAAAGAGGACCCGAATAAACAAAATCAGAAATGAAAGAAGAGAAGTACCAACTGACACCACAGAAATACAAAGGATCATCAAAACATACTATGAACAATAATATGCCACCAAATTGGACAATCTAGGTGAAATGGACAAATTTCTAGAAACATAGTCGTCAAACTGAACCGGGAAGAGATAGAAAACTTGAATAGACCAATAACAACTAAGGAAATTGAAGATGTAATTAAGAAACTCCCAACAAACAAAAGCCCAGGACTGGATGGCTTCACAGGGTTGTTTTAACAAACATTCAAAGAAGATCTAATATCCATTTTTCACATACTATTCTAGAAAATCCAAGAAGTTAGGAGACTTCCAATCTCATTTTATGAGGCCAGCATGATCCTACTTTCAAAACCGGATAAAGACACTACAAAGAAGAAAAACTACAGGCCAATATCCCTGATGAATACAGATGCCAAAATCCTTAACAAAATATTAGCAAATCAGATCCAGCAATACATCAAAAAAATTATTCACCATGATCAAGTGGGATTCATCCCAGGGATGCAAGGCTGGTACAATATTTGCAAAACAATAAATGTGATACACCACATGAACAAAATGAAAGATAAAAACCAATAATCATATCAACAGACGCTGAAAAAGCATTTGACAAAATCCAGCACCCATTTCTGATTAAAACTTTGCTCAGCAATGTGAGAATAGAAGGATCATATCTCAACAGAATAAAGGCCATATATGAAAAAACTACAGCCAACATCATACTCAATGGGCAAAAACTAAAAACATTTCCCTTAAGAACGGGTACAAGACAGGGATGTCCACTTTCGCTACTCTTATTTAACATAGTACTGGAAGTCTTAGCCACAGCAATTAGAGATGAAGAAAAAAATAAAAGGGATCCAAATTGGAAAGGAGGAAGTGAAACTGTCATTATTTGCAGATGACATGATATTGTACTTGAAAAACCTAAAGACTCCATCACAAATCTACTAGACATAATAAATGAATTTGGCAAAGTAGCAGGATACAAAATTAACGTCAAAAATCAATGGCATTCTTATACACAAACAATGAACTCACAGGAAGAGAAACTAAAAAAACAATTCCATTTACCATCGTGGCAAAAAAAATTAAGATACCTAGGAGTAAACTTAACCAAAGAAGTAAAGGATCTCTTCACAGAAAACTACAGATCATTGAAAAAAATAAATAGAGGAATATATAAAAAAAAGTGGAAACATATACCTTCAATTTCCTTAGTTGTTATTGGTCTATTTAAGTTTTCTATCTCTTCCTGGTTCAGTTTGACGACTATGTTTCTAGAAATTTGTCCATTTCACCTAGATTGTCCAATTTGGTGCCATATTATTGTTCATAGCATGTTTTGATGATCCTTTGTATTTCATGGATTGAAAGAATTAACATCATGAAAATATTCATATTACCCACAGCAATCTATAGATTTAATACAATTCCCATCAAAATACCAACGATGTAGTTTGCAGAAGTAGAACAAATACTCCAAAAGTTTATATGGAACCAAAAAAGGCCCCAAATAGCCCCAGCAATCTTGAAAAAAAAGAACAAAGTAGGAGCGATCACAATACCAGATAATATCAGGTTATACTACAAAGCCACTGTAACAAAACAGCCTGGTACTGGCGCAAGAATAGGCACATAGATCAATGGAACAGAACAGAGAACCTGGAGATTGACTGAAGACAATATGCTCAATTAATATTTGACAAAGGTGGTAAGAGCATACAGTGGAGTTAAGACAGCCTCTTTAATAAATGGTGTCGGGAAAATTGGACAGCTACATGCAAAAAAATGAAGCTAGACCACCAACTTACACCATACACAAGAATAAACTCAAAATGGATAAAAGACTTAAAAATCCTAGAAGAAAATGCAGGCAACAAAATTTCAGACATCATATGCAGCAGAATTTTCACTAATACAATGCCTAAGGCAAGAGAAACAAAGGAAAAAATGAACACATGGGACTACATCAAACTAAAAAACTTCTGCACAGCAAAAGACAACCATCAAAATGGAAAGGGAACCCAGTATATGGAAGAGCATAATCACCAACAATATGAGATAAGGGGTTAATTTCCAAAATATATAGGGTACTCATACAACTCAGCAAAAGGAAGACAAAGAACCCAATAAAAAAATGGGCAGAGGACCTAAATAGACACCTCTCCAGACAGGACATACAAATGGCCAAGAAACATATGAAAAAATCCTTAATGTCACCAATCATCAGAGAGATGCAAATTAAAACAAATATGGAGTATCACCTCACACCTGCCAGAATGGCTGCCATCAACAAATCAAGAAACAACAAGTGTGGCGAGGGTGTGGAGAAAAGGGGACTGTAGCACACTGCTAGTGGGAATGCAGACTGGTGCAGCCACTATGAAAAACAATATGGCGTTTTCTCAAAAAGTTAAAAATTGATCTTCCATTTGACCCAGTGAACCCACTTCTAGGAAAATATCCTAAGAAACTTGAAATACCAATCAGAAAAAATATATGTACCCCTATGTTCATAGCAGCACTATTTGCAATTGCTGGATCTGGAAACCCCCCAAGTGTCCATTAGTAGATGAGTGGAAAAGAAAGCTGTAACACATATACACATTTGAATACTATGCAGCTATAAGAAAGAATGATATTTTATATTTTGAGACAACATGGAGGGACTTGAAGAGCATTATGCTAATTGCAATAAGCCAATCAGAGAAAGACAAATGACACATGATTTCACTTATTTGTGAAATATAATGAGCAAAATAAGCTGATGAACAAAATAGACCCAAGACATAGAAAGGAGTACAGTTCAGAGTGACAAACTTCAGAGGACAAGGTTGGGGGAGATGGATGAGATAAACCAAAGAACTTACATGCATGTATACATAACCAATGGACATAGACAACAATTCTGGGGTGGGGGGAATGGAGAGGCGGGATGAGGAGGAGGTTGTTTAGTGCGGAAAAACAACTGTAAGAAAAATAAATTAATAAAAATTGAAAAAATAAACAAAGAAAATAAATTACATAGAGACTAAAAAACAAACAAACAAAAAGCAATATAAAAGATCAATGAAATCAATGTTGGTTCTTCAAAAAGATAAACAAAATTGATGAATTTTTAGCCAGACTCACCAAGAAACAAAGAGAGAACCCAAATAAAATAAAAAACAAAAGAGATGAAGTAACAACTGACACCACAGAAATGCAAAGGATTGTAAGAAAATCCTATGAAGAATTATATGCCAACAAATGGGACAACCAAGGCAAAATGGACAAATTCCTAGAATCTCACAGTCTTTCACAACTTAGTAGAGAAGAGTCAGAAAACCGAGTAGACCAATAGCAATGAAGGGAATTGAAGCAGTAATCAATACACTCTCAGCACACAAAAGCCCTGGTCTATACCTCTTCACTGGGGATTTTTACCAAACATTCAAAGAAGAACTAACACCTATCATGCTGAAACTATTCCAAAAAAAATCCAAGAGGAAGAAACACTTACAAACTCTTGTTATGAAGTCACCATAATCCTAATTCCAAAACCAGATAAAGACACTAAAAAGAATGAATACTACAGGCCAACATCCCTGATGAACATAGATGCCAAAATCCTCAACAAAATATTAGCAAATTTGATCCAGCAATATATTAAAAAAATTATTCACCATGACCAAGTGGAATTAATACCAGGGGTGCAAGGTGGTTACAATATTTGCAAATCTATAAATGTGATACACCACATTAAAAAAAGAAAGAGAAAAATCATATGATTACATCAATAGATGCTGAAAAAGCATTTGACTATTCTAGAACCCATTTTTTTTTTTTTAAATCCTCACCAGAGGATATTTTTCCATATTTTTAGATAGAGTGAAAGGAAACATCAATATGAGAGAGACACACTGATTGGTTGCCTCCTGAATGACCCCTACAGGAACCAAGGGTCAAACCTGCAATCCAGGAATGTGCCCTTGACCAGGAATTGAACCCAAGTCTTTTTGGTCCACAGGCCGGCACTCTAACTGCTGAACCAAACCAGGGCAGCACCCATTTTTGATAAAAGCTCTCAGCAAATGGGGAATAGTGGGATTTTACCTCAACATAATAATGGCCATATATTACAAACCTACAGCTAACATCATACTCAATGGGCAAAAAGTAAAAACTTTTCCCTTAACAACAGGAACAAGACAGGTATGTCTGCTTTTACCACTCTAATTTAGCATAGTACTGGAAGTTTTAGCCACAGCAATCAGACAAAAAGAAAATATAAAAGGGATCCAAATTGGAAAGGAGGAAGTGAAACTGTCATTATTCGCAGATCACATGATATTGTACATATAAAACCCTAAAGACTCCACCAAAATCTACTAGACTTAATAAATAAATTTGGCAAAGTAGCAGGATACAAAATTAATGTCAAGAAATCGACGACATTCTTATACACCAATGATGAATTCAAAGAAAGAGATACTAAGAAAACAATCCCATTTACCATCATGGCAAAAATATTAAGATACCTAGGAATAAACTTAACCAATGGAGTAACCTATTTTCAGAAAACTACAGGACATTGAAAAAATAAATAGAGGAAGATAAAAAAAAATGGAAGCACATATCTTGTTCATGGATTAACATCATTAAAATGTCCATACTACCCAAAGCAATGTATAGATTCAATGCAATCCCCATCGAAATACCAATGACATATTTCACAGAACTAGAACAAATACTTCAAAAGTTCATATGGAACCAAAAAAGACCCTGAATAGCCACAGCAATCTTGAAAAAGAAGAACAAAGTAGGTGGGATCACAATACCAGATATCAGGTTATACTACAAACCTACTGTAATCAAAACAGCCTGGTAGTAGCACAAGAACAGGCATATAGACCAGTGGAACAGAACAGAGAATCTGGAAATTGACCCAAGACATTATGCTCAATTAATATTTGACAAATTTGGCAAGATCATACAATGGAGTAAAGGCAGCCTCTTTAATAAATGGTGCTGGGAAAATTGGACAGCTACATGCAAAAAAATGAAACTAGACCATCAACTTACACCATTCATGAGAATAAACTCAAAATGGATAAAAGACTTAAATGTGATTCGTGAATCCATAAAAATCCTAGAAGAAAATGTAGGCGACAAAATTGCGGACATCATATGCAGCAGAATTTTCACTGATACATCACCAAAGGCAACAGAAACAAAGGAAAAAATGAACACATGGGGCTACATCAAACTAAAAAGCTTCTGCACAGCAAAAGAAACAAACATCAAATTGGAAAGAGAACCCACTGTGTGGGATAGCAAAATTGCCAATGATACATCAGATAAGAGGTTCATCTCCAAAATATATAGAGTGCTCGTACAAGTCAACAAAAGGAAGACAAAGAACCCAATTAAAAAATGGTCAGAGGATCTAAATAGACACCTCTCCAAACAGGACATACAAATGGCTAAGAGACATATGAAGAAATGCTCAACATCACTAATCATCAGATGTGGGGGACTGGAAAGTTCACCCCCGGCTATAAGACATTCTTGGCATTGTTCTCCTGTGAGGAACTGGAAAGTTCACCCCTGGCTATAAGACATTCTTGGCATTATTCTCTTGGGCGGGCGTGACTCAGGTCACAATGCCCCCAGGACCCCTGGAACTGCAGCAGATGTTTTCTGCTTGCCTCAGGCACTGACCTTATCGATTATGGATTATGCCGATAGGATTTGGTCTCCTAACAACCAGTTTAGCCCCAGGACCATTCCTGCTTTCTTGCTATAAAACCTTGCCCCTGTTTTACAATAAACGAGACTTGATCAGAACCCTGTCTTGTCTCCATTCTTCATGTCTCTTGCCCCCAACCATCCTCACTCCCCCTCTAGAGTCCTCATTGCTCGACCTGTGGGATGGGTCAAGTGGCGCCCAATGTGGGACTTGAGAATGGGGGACCCCGTGAAGGACGCTGATTTGAGAGGCCGGCTGAAAATACAAAGTGAAAGAGGCATAGGCGGCGCGGGAACCTGCTGCGTCTACTGAACCTCGGTAAGTGATCAGCGATTATGGGGCAAGAATTAAGTCAGCATAGATTGTTTGTGGAACAATTAACCAAAGCTTTAAAGGCACGAGGAGTAAAGGTTAAGACGAAACATTTATGTCATTATTTTGATTATATCAAAGAAGTATGTCCTTGGTTTCCCATTGAGGGAACTATAGATCAGAAAAGATGGAAAAGAGTAGGGGATGCACTCAAAGACTACTATAATACTTTTGGACCTGAGAAGGTCCCTGTAACCGCCTTCTCTTACTGGAATCTTATAGATGAAATCATTTCTCAAAAACATTGTGACCCCGTTATAGCTAATGTTGTAGGGAGCAGGGAAAATATCCTCCAGAAGGAAAAAAGCAATAAACAAAAAGAGGCAGAGAATCAAGCTTGTGAGGAGGACCTTATGTCTTTTGATAGCGACACCGAGGAGGAACAGCAAGAACAAACAAAACCTCCTGGAAAGGAAGCACAGGTTAAGGGAATAAAAAAGGATAAGGGAAGGACTAAGAAACTGAAAGAGACTTTAGAACAAGAGAAAATAGTCAGGCCAAAAACCAAAGAATATCCAAATTTATCAGAATATCTTGAAACAGTTGATGATGATGGGGAAGTTAACTGGGATGATTTAGCAGATCAAGCAGCCACATATCATCTCCAAGACTGGCCACCACTTGGTACGCGACCCCCACCTTATTCCTCTCCTCCAGAGAAGCCTAGTGCTCCCCCCTTAGCCTGTCCCGTCATTGATCCAAAAAAGGAATTAGAGGATAAAATAGAGCTTTTGAAAGAGCAGATTAAATTAGAGAAGGAACATCAAGACCTTATTGCCCAGTTAGAAGAATTAAAAATAGGGAAATCTAAAAGGAAAAACACCCTGAGATCTGAGACACAAATTACCCAGAGGCCTCCCATGAGAGGAGCCGCTCCCAAAATCTCCCCCCGAACGGAGCTCTCAGGGTCCAATGATGCAGAAGCCCTTGCCTTCCCTGTATCAGAGACTGTGGATGCACAGGGTCAGGCATGGAGACACCACACTGGGTTTGATTTCAAAGTCATAAAGGAATTAAAAACAGCAGTAGCCCAATATGGAGCTACAGCCCCTTATACTATGGCAATCTTAGAATCTGTAACAGAAAACTGGCTCACTCCGGGAGATTGGCAGACACTGGCCTGAGCCACCCTGGCCGGAGGAGATTATCTCCTCTGGAAGTCAGAATATGTAGAGGTATGTAGAGACACTGCCAGACGTAATGCTCAAGCTGGCAACGGATGGAATTTTGATATGTTAATAGGGGAGGGCAATTATGCAAATAGTAACAACCAAATGCAGTATGATGCAGGACTTTTTGCCCAGATTCAAGCAGCTGGGGCGAGAGCCTGGAGAAAATTACCTACCAAAGGTGATACGAGCTCCTCCCTTACCAGTATTAAACAAGGTCCGATGAGCCGTTTGCAGACTTTGTCCATAGATTACTTACTGCAGCCAGTAGGATTTTTGGTAATGCTGATGCAGGCACTGATTTTGTCAAACAACTAGCCTTTGAGAATGCAAATGCCGCTTGTCAGGCAGCTATTAGGCCATATAAAAAGAAAACTGACTTGAGCGGATATATACGCTTATGCTCTGATATCGGAGCAGCTTACCAACAGGGCCTCGCAATGGCTGCAGCATTACAAGGCTACACAGTTAAGCAATTCTTATCCCAACAAAATCAACAGAACAAGAATAGATGTTTTAACTGTGGGAAAACTGGACATTTTGCCAGGAATTGTAAGGGGAACTCTGATGACCAAAACAAAAACCTTCCTAAAGGGAAACCCCCTGGTCTCTGCCCCAGATGCAAAAGAGGAAACCATTGGGCTAACGAATGCCGCTCTAAGCGAGATGCACAAGGCCATCCGTTGATGCCTCAGCAGGGAAACAGGAACAGGGGCCAGCCCCAGGCCCCCAAACCCAAACAAATCTTTGGGGCACTCAGCTTTGTTCCAGAAACCAAAAATCCATTTCAGACCTCTGCAGAGCTACAACAGGAAGTGCAGGACTGGACCTCAGTTCCACCACCCACACGGTACTAACCCCTGAAATGGGGGTTCAGGCCCTCCCTACTGGGAATTTTGGGCCTTTACCAGAAAACACATTCGGTCTGATATTAGGGCATAGTAGTACCGCCTTGAATGGCTTACAGGTCCTCCCAGGTGTCGTAGACAATGACTACTCAGACAAAATTAAGGTCATGATATCCTCACCCAAGAATGTTAACACCATCACGTCAGGACAAAGATTTGCACAGCTATTGTTACTACCCCTCCTCCCTACACCTAACCAAGTTATGTCAGGGAGGAGGGGCCAAGGAGGGTTTGGCTCCTCTAATGTTTATTGGGCAGAGGTTATCACCCCCCAAAAGCCTATTATGACTCTCTGGTTAGATGGCAAGGAATTCTCAGGTCTTATAGATACTGGGGCTGATGTTACTATAATAAAGAAGGAAGACTGGCCTACAGCCTGGCCATTAGACACTACTATGACTCATTTAAAAGGCATAGGACAGAGTCAGAATCCAGAAAGAAGTTCAAAATTGCTAACTTGGAAAGATAGGGAAGGGAATCAAGGGAGTATACAGCCATATGTAATAGCCGGACTACCTATAAACCTCTGGGGTAGAGATCTCCTTTCCCAATTGGGAATAATAATGGGAAGTCCAAATACTGTTATCACCACACAAATGTTGAAAACCAGATTCCTACCAGGACAGGGCCTAGGAAAAAATAACACAGGCATAACTGTACGCATTGAGGCAACTCCAAAAAATGATCGAGCAGGACTAGGCCATTTTACATAGGGGCCATTGACACTCCTGCGGCCCATGCAGAACAAATTACCTGGCTGTCCAAGGAGCCAGTATGGGTTGACCAATGGCCCCTTACATCTGAGAAGTTAATGGCTGCACAACAGTTGGTACAGGAGCAACTTGAAGCTGGCCATATTGTTCCTAGTAATTCTCCGTGGAACACTCCTATATTTGTAATTAAGAAGAAATCAGGCAAATGGAGGCTCTTACAAGATTTACGAGCCGTAAATAAAACTATGGTGCTCATGGGAGCCTTACAACCAGGTTTGCCATCCCCTGTTGCCATTCCGCTGGGATATTTTAAGGTTATTATTGATCTGAAAGACTGCTTTTTTACTATCCCATTGCACCCAGAAGATCAAAAACGCTTTGCTTTTAGTTTACCTACCACTAATTTTAGAGCACCCATGAAACGCTTCCAATGGCGAGTCCTGCCTCAAGGTATGGCTAATAGCCCTACCCTCTGGCAATCTTATGTTGCCTCAGCTCTCCAGGTTATAAGAGACCACTAGCCAAACATGTATATCATCCACTACATGGATGACATTTTAATAGCTGGAAAGATAGGAACCGAAGTCCTAAAGTGCTACGATGAAATGCGCATGGCATTACAAAGCCGCGGTCTTCAAATAGCCCCAGACAAAGTCCAACTTACGGACCCCTACACATACCTAGGATTCCAAATGCAGGGAGCCTTAATCTCCTCCCAAAAATTAGAGTTAAGGCTAGATAAACTTAAGACATTAAATGATTTCCAAAAGCTCCTGGGAGACATTAACTGGCTACTGCCTTATCTAAAAATTAGCAAAGGGGAACTTAAACCACTGTATGATATTTTGCATGGGGATGCTAGCCCCACCTCCCCCAGGGAATTGACCCCGGAGGGAAGACAAGCCTTACATACTGTAGAACAAGCTATCCATTCTCAAGCTACCACATTTATAGACTACAACAAACCTCTAAAGCTTATTATATGCAAAACAGCGCTCTCACCAACTGCAGTCTTTTGGCAGACAGTGCCCCTCATGTGGCTCCACCTCCCTGCCACACCTAAAAGAGTAACTGAACCTTATTATCAGGCTGTTGCCACTCTAATAATGATGGGCAGGGATCAAGGCAAATGTTATTTTGGTAAAGAACCTGATACTATTATTCAACCTTACACTAACGACCGAATAAACTGGCTGATGCACAATACTGAATCCTGGCCTATCTCTCTGGCCTCTTATATTGGGCTTTTAGACAATCACTATCCACCTGACAAGCTCATTGATTTTGCCAATCGGCATGAATTTGTTTTCCCTACCAGAACAGCTCCTGAGCCCCTCAGAAACGCCCTATTAGTATTTACTGATGGGTCCTCCAATGGCAGAGCTGCCTATACTTATTTGGATAAAACAGTCTCCTTTATGACCAATGACTCTTCCGCCCAGCTAACAGAGCTGCAAGCAGTAATTGCTGTGTTCTCTACGTTTCCTGACCAACCTTTGAACATTTATACAGACAGTGCATATATTGCACACTCAGTTCCATTAATAGAAACTGCAGGGCAAATAAGAATTGTCTCTAGTGTTGGGGACTTATTCCGGCAACTGCAGAAATTAATTACTAAAAGATTTCATCCCTTTTATATAGGGCATTTATGGGCTCATTCCGGACTGCCAGGGCCTCTGGCAGAAGGAAACCAAAAGGCTGACCTCGCTACTAGGGACCCAAACCAATTCATTGTAGCTACCAATACTATAGATAACAACCTCGCTGCAGCTCGACATAGCCATCAACTACATCACCTGAATGCAAAAACCCTCTGCCTCATGCATCGCATCTCCAGAGAACAGGCTAGGCAGATTGTCAAAACCTGCCCATCCTGTGCTACTCATTTGCCAGTCCCACATTTGGGAGTCAACCCTAGGGGGCTGGTACCCAATGCTCTCTGGCAAATGGATGTCACTCATATTCCTGAATTTGGTAATCTAAAATTTATGCATGTCACCATAGATACATATAGTGGGTTCATACATGCCTCCCTCCAATCCGGAGAGGCCACCAGACATGTCATAAGTCACATGTTAGCCACCTTTTCTGTGTTAGGTTGTCCTCAACAATTAAAGACAGACAATGGGCCAGGGTATGTCAGCTCCAGTTTTTCACAGTTCTGTCGGTGTCTCAATATTCAACATATTACAGGAATCCCTTTCAAACCCTCAAGGCCAAGGAATAGTTGAACGAGCCAACCAGACCTTGAAAATAACTATTTCTAAAATAAAAAAGGGGGAATGGTACCCCACGAAGGGGACACCCAGAAATATTCTCTCACATGCTCTATTCGTTCTCAATTTTTTAAATTTGGATGCCAATGGACAATCAGCGGCTAATAGATTCTGGCACTCAGAAACTCAAAAGCAGTTCGCTTTGGTTCTCTGGAAAGACCCCTTAACCAATGCTTGGCACGGTCCCGACCCAGTTCTTATCTGGGGTCGAGGCTCAGTATGTATATATTCTAAAGAAATGAAATCTGCCAGATGGTTACCAGAACGCCTAGTAAAACAAATTGATAAAGTCCAAAAAATAGAGGATAATCAAACAATTGCCTCCAGGGTTGATAGTTCGCCCTGAGATTTTCTCCTGTTTTCTGTCCTCAGGAAATGAACCTGAAGGTCGGATTTATAATCCTGGGTGGATTGCTGAGCCTGCTTGGAACCACGGAAAGCAGCTTTGAGCCCCCTCCAAATGCTGAAGAGCTCATAAAGAAGTTGTTCGGCCCTCCTTGTGAATGCTGCAGAGGAACTTCGATAATCCCCTTTGGAGTAGACTGAGTGGTGCCCTACCCTACCTTCTTCCACTGCTGGGTCCCTTACTCAGGCTCTTGTGCCTTATATCCCTGGGGCCCATCTTATTCAACAAATTAATGGCCTTTCTGAAACAACAAATTGATGCCATAAGAATGCAGCGCATACAGGTCCATTACCACAAACTAGAGATGGCTGACCATGGCTAGACCTTGGTGAACTGGACTGGTTAGTCAATGACGGGCAACTGGAGTCCACACTTATCGCCGACCACCACCTAAGACAGGAACTGGGCCCACGCTGCCTCAGTCTCCCATGATGGGCAAGGTTGGTTGGCTCCGTGTGAGAACATCCTGACCTAAGACAGGCACAGTCCTCTCAAGGAATTCAGCCACTTAAATAAAATAAAAAACGGGGACCTGTGGGGGACTGGAAAGTTCACCCCCAGCTATAAGACATTCTTGGCATTGTTCTCCTGTGAGGAACTGGAATGTTCACCCCTGGTTATAAGACATTCTTGGCATTATTCTCTTGGGCGGGCGTGACTCAGGTCACAATGCCCCCAGGACCCCTGGAACTGCAGCAGATGTTTTCTGCTTGCCTCAGGCACTGACCTTATCGATTATGGATTATGCCGATAGGATTTGGTCTCCTAACAACCAGTTTAGCCCCAGGACCATTCCTGCTTTCTTGCTATAAAACCTTGCTCCTGTTTTACAATAAACGAGACTTGATCAGAACCCTGTCTTGTCTCCATTCTTCGTGTCTCTTGCCCCCAACCATCCTCACTCCCCCTCTAGAGTCCTCGTTGCTCGACCTGCGGGACGGGTCAATCAGAGAGATGCAAATTAAAACAATGAGGTATCACCTCACACCTGCCAGAATGGCTGCCATCAACAAATCATCAAACAACACGTGTTGGTGAGGGTGTGGAGAAAAGGGGACTCTAGTACACTGCTGGTGGAAATGCAGACTGATGCAGCCACTATGGAGAACACTATGGTGTTACCTCAAAAAATTAAAAATTGAATTGCCATTTGACCCAGTGATCCCACTTCTAGGAATATACCCTAAGAAGCCTGAAACACCAATCAGAAAGAATATATGTACCCCTATGTTCATAGCAGCACTATTTACAATAGCTAAAATCTGGAAACAGCCCAAGTGTCCATCAGTAAATGAATGGATAAAAAAGCAGTGGTACATATACACAATGGAGTACTATGCAGCTGTAAGAAAGAAAGATCTCTTATCCTTTGAGACGACATGGAGGGACCTGGAGAGTATTATCCTAAGCGAAACAAGCCAAACAGAGAAATACAAATATCACATGATCACACTTATTTGTGGAATATAATGAACATAGTTTGAGGAACAGAGTAGATCCAGAAATGTGGAAGTAGGGTACAGACTGACAACCCTCAGAATAAAGGGTGGAGGGGGAGGGAAGAGATAAACCACAGAACTTATATGCTTGTATGCATAACTGATGGACATGGACAACAAAGCTGGGGACCGGGTGGGATGGATGGGGAGGAGGGTGTCAATGGGGAAGAAAGGAGAAACATCTGTAAAAAAAAGTAAATTAATAAAAAAGTAATGATAATAAAAACACAATCTATATATTTCAGGAAAAAATAAATAAATAAATAAATAAATAAATAAATAATAAAAAATAGGCAGAGAACCTGAATAGATAATTCTCCGAACAGCACATACAAATGTCCAAGAGACATGACAAAAAATGCTCAATGCCACTATCATAAAAGTGGTACAAATTAAAACCAGAATGAAGTACCACCTCACACCTGCCAGAATGGCTGCCATTATCAAATAAAGACAATGAGACGATGTGGAGAAAAGGGAACACTAATATACTGCTGGTGAATGCAGACTGTGTAGCCACTATAGAAAACAATGTGGATTTTCCACAAAAAATTAAAAATGGAA
This sequence comes from Tadarida brasiliensis, assembly GCA_030848825.1. Lineage (NCBI taxonomy): Eukaryota > Metazoa > Chordata > Mammalia > Chiroptera > Molossidae > Tadarida > Tadarida brasiliensis. Next base: position 54,195,053 of record CM061259.1, on the reverse strand, counting down.
CTGGAATTTGACCCAGTGATTCTACTTCTAGGAATATACCCTAATAATCCTGAAACACCAATCAGAAGGAATATATGCACCCCTATATTCATAGCAGCACCATTTACAATAGCTAATATCTGGAAACAGCCAAAGGGCCCATCAGTAGATGAGTGGATAAAAGGAACTGTGGTATATTTTCACAATGGAATACTATGCAGCTATAAAAAAGAAGGCTCTCTTCCCCTTTAAGACAGCATAGAGGGACCTGGAGATTACTATTCTAAGTGAAACAAGCCAGTCAGAGAAAGACAAGTATCACATGATCTCACTTGTATGTGGAATCTGTTGAACAAAATAAAATGACAAACAATATATGCAGAGACATGGAAGCAGGGAACAGACAGACAAATCTCAGAGGGAAGAAGGGGGAGAAATTAACCAAAGACTTATATGCATATATGCATAACCTATGGATACAGATGATATTGTGGTGAAGGTATGGGTGGGGGTGCAGAAGAGGGGTGGAGAATGTCAATGGGGGGGAAAGGGGCATCTGTAACATGTACAACAATAAAAATAAATTTAAAAAAATGGGCAAAGGATTTGAACAGATACTTTAGCAAAGAGGCTCTTCGGATGGCAAATGAGGACAGGAAAATACCTTCCACATCATTAGTCATCAGAGAAATGCAAATTAAAAACAAAATGAGATACCACTGCACACATCTTTTGGAGAAGCAAAAGGAAGACTGACAATTCTTAGTGTTAGTGAGGATGGAGGCACTGGTAGAGTGTGAGGTCCCTCTTAGCCTCCTGATCTGAATTTTTCTCTGATGTGGTAAAATACGCACAACATAAGTTACCATCTTAACCATTTTTTAATTGGAAAGTTCAGGGTCATTAAGCACATTCACCTGTAACCATCACCAACATTCATCTCCAAAACTTTTTCACCGTCACAAACTGGAACTCTGTTCCCATTAAAAACTCACTCCTCATCCTTCTCCCCCAGCCTTTGGCACCCTGTCTCTATGGTTTTGACTCCTCTAGGGACTTCATAAAAATGGAGTCATACAGTATTTTTCCTTTAATGACTGGTTTATTTCACTAAGCATAATGTTCTTAAGGGTCATCAATGTTGTAGCATGTGTGAGAATTTTCTTCCATCTTAACCATTTTTAAGTGTGCAGTTCAGTAGTGTTAAGTACATTCACATTGTTGTGCAACCAACCTGCAAGACTCTTTCATCTTGCAAAACTGAAACTCTACACCCACTATATACAAACTCCCCATTCCCCCTCCTCTCACAGCTGGCAACAACCAGTCTATTTTTTGTTTCTATGAACTTGACTACTTTAGATGTGTCATATAAGTGAAATCATGCGGTATTTGTCTTTTTGTGACTGGCTTCTTTCACTGAGCATAATATCAGCAACTCTCCCTCCTCTTTCAAATACTTATTTGTCTGTCGTATTTGTATTTCAAATGCTACCTCCTTTCATTAGGACTCCCATAGCCCCAAAATACAAGTATAAGATTGGAAATCATTATTAAGATCAGGGCAATAAAAATAAAAAGCAATGTCTACATGAGGTTGTCAAAAAAAAAATGTAATCAGGAAGGCAACAGCTCTCTAGCTCTGTTAATCAATGAGTCAAGTCCCTGGACTGGAGATATCTGAAAGGAAAAACGTTTTCTTTCTTTTCAGCCTAGAAATGGTAAGCTGGAGGCAAGGGTCAGAGGGGGCATGTTTATATTTGGAGGTCTTGACCTTCTAGAGTAGAACTTCCACATTTGCTCGTGAAACATAATTTTACTCTTACTCTCTTCTCTAAGATCATTCAGCTGTTGAGGGCAGATGTAGAAATAAAACTTTACTGAATTGAAATGTACACAGGTGACAGACTGTTTTTGCAGAGATGGCCCCAATTCTTTGTCTGTTTGAATGTGAGCTCCACCCATCGAGAGGTGGCCTTTTTCTTCATCTTTGAATCTGGGCTGGACTTGGGACTTTTTATTATTTTGGCCAATAAAATATTGTGAAAGTGACAGTATGCTTTACCAGGCCTCAGGCACTTCCACTACTCTCAATTGTAGAAATGGCTCAGCCATGTGAACAAATCCAGGTGGGCCTTCCAGAGAAGGAGAAGACATGTGGCCAGAGTTCATTTTTTCCAACCAGTTCCTCCCTAGAATGGTCCCAATAGCGGACCCGTGCCTGACTACAGTCTCATGAGAAGACCAACAGAGATCAGAACAGCTATCCACCATCCAAAATCATTTGAAAATAAGGGAATTATGTTAAACTATTTGCTTTTAGGATGGCTTGTTATATAACAATAGTGAATTGATAGTATAATTAAAGCAAACAGAACTGAGGGAAATTATAATAATCTGTGACTTCTTACTTTTAGTATTTGTACTGATATTTGAGGACAGCATTCATAATCATTCTGTTATTCAAATGTATTTCAGATAACTGTATAAAACTGACCCCACTGAGGTCCCTACCAGGTGGTCGGGACAGGGTAGAAGGACATGCAATGATTCTCATTTATATGAATGGGCAGGATTTTAACTCTTGTTTGATTCATCCTTTGATGATAAGGATTGAAGATATTCCTGTATATAAGGAGATATATATTGTATGATATTGATATTGTTCACTCACTATCCCTTCGGTAGATTTGAAAGAGTTTAGAAAAGTGGAGATATTTAATTTAGTGCACTAGAAGGAGTCACATTTGTAGGAATCACACTGACAGGTTTTCAAACAGTAACAGGAAAATAGTTCAGTAAAAAAAAAAAATTATGTATATATAAATCACTCCATGCAAATCTTCACCCTATTGAATAATGACTCTTACACATGGATACCATATTCCACACTTTAATGAGTAGATGTGCAGCATGAAAAATATTTTTGTATAGTAGTAAAAGGTATGGTTATTTTTGCTTCATCACATTTTAGACTCTAACCATATTAGATCAGTCTATTTATTAAGATGTTTATTTTCATGTAGACTCTTCTTGGAAAACATGTGTTTGGTGATCAGTTTTGGCAGTGGCTATGGTAGAATGTAGACACACAGCTGAATGAAGAATATAGAACCTGGAAAACAGTTATAAAACATACTAACATGTTAAGGTCTACATTATCAAGAAAAGCAGTAAAGGTAGTGTTATAGAAAATGATGATGATCATATAAGTGAAAACTGTGGTCTCAGATCTTCCTCTACTATAAATTATGTAAATGATCTAGTATCCAAGTGCAGTTTTGTCCATAATTCAGGACTATTCTTTCAGGAAAGCTACAGAAAAGTTACCTGGAATGATATATGTCATAAGAGGATATATTGTGTTAATGTAACTCTTGAGATAAATGAGGATTTCCAATTACATATGGTCCAAAGATTAGATTAATTTGAGTCAGAACTTCTGACTCTGAGGTGTTCAACCCTGCATTCATGGGCACTTTCTCAGACTAGTACGGTTGGCCCTTGAAAAGCTTACTTGCCAATGAATCTTTTCAGGGCCCTCTTTATGTCATTGTTCCTCAGACTGTAGATGAAGGGGTTCAGCATGGGTGTGACCACAGTATACATCACAGAGGCTGTTGCACTTGAGTGTGAGTTGTGGGTAGCAGCAGAACTGAGGTAAATTCCTAGGCTTGTACCATAAAATAAGGAGACAACAGAGAGATGAGACGCACAGGTAGAAAATGCTTTATACTTACCCTGAGCTGTTGGTATTCCACATATGGAGGAAATTATCTTAGAGTAAGAGTAAAGGATCCCAGCAAGTGGACCACCACCTAGCAGCACACTTATAAAATATATGATAATATTATTAAGAAAGGTGTCAGAACAGGCAAGTTGGACCATCTGATTGAGTTCACAGAAGAAGTGGGGGATTTCCAAGTCAGAGCAGAAGGATAGCCTCAGCACCATTAAGCTATGTAACAAGGAATTTAGGGCACTCATGATCCAGGACACAAGAATCAGCAGTCCACAGAGCCGAGAGTTCATGATGACCGTGTAGTGTAGGGGGTGACAGATGGCCACAAAGCGGTCATAAGCCATTATAGTCAGGATGAAGTCATCCAACACTGTAAAGAGTACATAAAACCACATTTGTGTGATGCAGCCTTCATAGGTGATGACTTTGCTCTGTGTCTGTATGTTCACCAGCATTTTTGGGACAGTGGTAGAGGTGAGGTAGATGTCTACCAAAGACAGGTTGGACAGGAAGAAGTACATGGGTGTGTGGAGGTGGGAGTCTGAGCTGACGGCCAGGATGATGAGCAGGTTTCCAAGTACAGTGATCAGGTACATGGAGAGGAAAAGCCCAAATATGAGGGACTGTAGTTCCAGTGCCTGTGAAAGTCCCAGAAGAACAAATTCTGAAATTTGTGTACCATTGCCTGATTCCATGTGTTGGAGGTGACTACTAAAAGATCCAAAATAAATAAATAAATAAATAAATAAATAAATAAATAAATAAAAAGAATAACTAATTTTCACATTAGCAAGCATTAGTAACTGAGAATAAATGACACATTTATATTTTAGAATCAGGAATATAATTTCCATATTTGTTGTATCATGTGGTTCCCATTAAGTCATCTCTATTGACATTTCTCATTAGAATTTCCTTCATTTACCATCAACCTGTTCTTCAAACATAATGTATATAGCTGTTTTATTGAGGATGTCTTTCATGCATTTGAGGAATATATATTGACTATATACCATGTTCTAGGTACTGTTCAGAGTATGTGGAGCTAAAAAACAAAAGACTCTACAAACTAATGTTGGAGAAAGAATATAATCAAATAAAAATAATATATCATATCCAATGGTGCAGATGCTATAAAGATAAGTAATTCACATTACAGTAAAACCTTGATATAATGGACTAGTTTGGGCGAGTGGGTATATCTTAAACCTGAAAATCTGTTATATAATAAAGTCGGTTTTCTGAATACGTGTACTAAAAAATTGACAAATTAGTTAGTTTACCTGTTTTTCCTTATGTAAACACATTTGTGTAATTAAAATTAAGTATGTATGAAAAATTTAATTTCATTGACAAATTTTCTATATGTATTACTATAATTTTAAATGTATAGCAAATAGGTCTAGAAAATGCTTGCATTCCCCAGTCACCTTGAGTAAACAAATGCACTTGGCTAGGGCTTGGCTTAGCACACGTGGGAACCTCTGTTGGTAGCATCCAAACTGCTGTAGAAAGTCACACCACAGGCCACAGGACAACAGAACCAGTTGCTAGGTGTGATGCTGTGTGATCACATGTTAATCTTTCACTGAATGAACATTGTTTATGAGCGGTGACTCTTGGATTAAAGTATATAGACTATTGTTGTAAATGTGTAATAATCATTTATGTCGGCAAAATTACTACAGAGTTTTTTCCAACATGTGGCCTATTTGCTAAAATTTGTTAAAAATAACAGAATTATTAACAATAAAATAATCTGTTAATTTAATCATAACAAGTCTTGGTTAAAGCATTTTAAACTTAACAGGATGTTAATTTTCACATATGACATCAGGATCGGAAATTTTCTCCATTAAATCTAACATCTGTGAAATCTAGGTCTGCACAATCAGGGGTTTACTGTAAATGCAGAGAATGGATAGAAGGTGTTCTTTTTCATTGAATTTAGCCAAGACTTGCCAATAGGTGATACATAAACAGACACCTCAAAAAGACTAAGCAGGACACTAAGGGGGAGGTGTTTGCCAGCCAGAAGCAACCAATGCAAAGGCCCTTAGAAAGGTGGTTGCTTTAGAAAATCAATGCTCAAAATGAGCTAGTGTGTCAAGGGGAATGAGCAAGTCATTGCAGGATGAGAGATGGTGTTAGAAAACATTAAGAAACAAGTAGCCTCCATGTTGCTGTTGAAATTCAAGTCACAAAGAGTGCCTTGTGCACACTATGTAAATATTGCACTTTATTAATCTGGTTGCAAAAGAATCCTGTGAATTGAAAAGAATCTCCTCCTGTGCACCTTTTCTTGTTATTATAAGTCACCTTGGAATATATAAAGCCAGGTACCCCTGCTCTGAGGACTGCTCTTAGTTTACAAGGCACACACACACACACAACACAGCATGCCATGGCCTCCTCATCTGTGTTATTTCCTTGTCCTTCTCACTCCCTCCCACACTATTTAGGCTTTGAGTAGATAAAAGTCAAGCTGTTCACATCAAGTATCTTTTCCAAAAAGAATGTGAAAATAGTCCCTAGATATTCCTATCATAAACCTCCCACAGACAAATAAGCTTAGGGTTCCATATTGCTAAGCCAATTTTCTGCCCTGTATTTAAGAAACATAAACAATAGGCTAAATAAACATAGAGGAAAAAAGAGTAATAAAGTGGACATGAGGAAGAATAAAGATCTAATAAGTTCAGGGGATTCCCAAGAGACAATGAAGAAGAAAAATCTTTGGATTCTGGCAGCTTTCCAACCCTATTACTCAGTCTTGAAGCCAAGCAAAAATGGTAAAGGGGATCAAATAAATTTGTCCCAAAGACAAAGGAAGCTATCTACATATATATGGTGTGAAATACCTTACAGATTAACTACTGAAAGTTAAAAGTGACCAGAATACATAAATAAGTAAATAAATGAATAAATAAATAAACCAATAATTCACAAAAGGAAATATACAAAAACAACACAGGTTCAATATTTTTAACATCAAGCAGTAGATGACTGTTTTTTCCTGTGCCTCTTCTATATTTATTTGACCATTTGGATTTTGTATGGTTGAATTGCAAATGAGAAGAGCTCCCTTCTCACTTTTTTTATGTGGTATTTTTGTTTTTCTTGGGCTTCAAGTTTTGATTTCATTTTTATTTTATTTTATTTTTTTATTAATTTACTTTTGTTACAAATGTTTCTCCTTCTTCCCCCATTGACTCCCTCCTCCCCCTCCCTCCTTGCCCTGTCCCCAGTCTTGCTGTCCATGTCCATTGGTTATCAGTAAATGCGTACAAGTTCTGTGGTTCATCGCTCCCCTCCCCCACCCCCTCTTCTGGCAATTTTCAGTCTATACCCCACTTCCACGTCTCCGGGACTACCCTGTTCCTCAGACTGTTATGTTCATTATATTCCCGAAATAAGTGATTTCATTTTTGACAAATTAATGGGCACTGTCTAATTCTGGTACTCGTCTTCATCCAGCATGCAAAGGCTTACCCAGGACGTGATCAATAAATCCTGCACACACCATGACAATCCATCCTTTTACATGGAGTAACTTCCTTCATATAATTTAAGCCTGAGCACATTGTCATGCAACTATTTATTTTACTGTACTCTGACATCACCATCACAGTGCCTGATCCAAACAAGCAGGGCTTCACCTGTTTTGGTTACCTTTGTATTTTCACAAATGTAGGTGACTATATGTGCACTTATACAGGGACATATTTAAGCAAATGTGAAGTTATGAAATAAAAGGAATGACAGGGAGAATGAAACCTGGTTAAACACAGTGAATTCCAAGCAGCAGTATTAAAGAAAATTGAGTGAAGCATCAAAAACTAATAGAACAAGCTGTAAAATAGCAATGATATGTTTAGACCAACATGGATTAGTAATTAAACTGCCAAAGGCACAGACATAGAATATCATCTATAATGTTCTTGGAAATTGTGGCAAACAGCAGATGCTCAGTTATTATTTTTTGAATGAATCAGGATTTAGGTCTCAATAAATAAGTACATTTAACATGGTAAGGTTGCATTTCAATATATTTGGAAAGAATTAATTGTTGAATAAAAGCTGGAAAAATAAACATTGATCTGGAAGAAAATAAAATTGATCCTGTACCTCAGTCATGTTACAAAAAATCAGAGGACTGCATACTCACTGTGAAGGTAACCAATCCTATTTAGGTGAACAGTTAGAAAACTACGTATTAATGTTTATGGGTGGGAGAAACCATTGTAATTAAGTCAAGAGACTCAGAAGTAATAAGACATACATATTAAAAAAAATTTTTTTAAATCCTAACCCGAGGATATTTTTTCATCTATTTTCAGATAGAGTGGGAGGAAAGGAGGGAGGGAGGGGGAGAGAGAGAGAGAGAGAAAGAGAAAGAGAGAGAGAGAAAGACAGAGAAATATCCATATGAAGAGGCACATTGATTGGTTGCCTCCTGCAGGACCCCAACCAGGGCCAGGAATCTAACCTCAAGCCAGACACATGCCCTTCTGTCTGAGGGTCGATGCTCTAACAGCTGAGGAAAACTGGCCAGGGCAAAAGGTCACTCATTTTTTCTGGCAGATGTATAAAATGTTACAACATTGGGAAAACAATCTGAAGACAGCTATAAGTATTAAAAGTAAACATATTCTTTAACTCATGGTTTCTCAGTCTCTGCAATATTGACATTCTGGGCCAGATCATTGTCAGTGGTGTGGTCTCTCTGCAGTGATGCACTGCAGGATGTTTAGAGCATCCCTGGACTCTACCTACACCTCTCATGTGACAGACAAAAATGTCTCTGGACATTGCTCAATGTCCCCTGGGAGAAAATATTGCCTCGGGTAGAGAACCAGAGTTTTAATGTAACAATCTCAAAATATTTTTATGTAATTGTTATAATAGCAATTTTAAGAAAGTATATGGAAGGCTTTCAAACTGTGAATAACATAATCACATCATAAGATATTATGTACACACGGTAATAATGAATTGGCATCACACTAGTTGATTGCAGGGAAGACCATAAGGTACTGTTGAATAGTAAGAAACAATGTACACATAGAAAAAAACACACAAAACTGTACAACACATAAAGAGAATTTCTGAATGGGCACAGGATACTATTCATGCATTTGTATAAAAGCATATGTGTGTATGTGTGAATAACATAGGAAGAAATGTTTTATAAAAGACTAAGACCATGTGGAATAGAGATTATCAGTATGAATGAAACCAGGTTAAGTATAATGGTTACAAAACAAATATATGAAACAAAATTAAGTGAGAAACAAAATAATAAGAAATTAATAATATCAACATGGGCCACTAATTCCAGATTAAGTTCCAAAGACTTGGAAATAAAAGAATATTATAGAAAGGCTTTTATAATCACGGAGAAAGCAGGGTCTAAGTTATAATTTCTTTTATATAAAAATATATGGATTTAAGTATGCTAATGGAAGGTAAAGGCACCTTTAGTCAAATAAAAAAGAATGCCTTCCATGAACAGTAGATGATGATACAAATTTAGGAAATAGAGCTAACCACAAAAGGCTGAAAGGAACAATAAGTAGTAACAGATGTGTAAGAAGTTGGCAATATGTGTGTGGGGTGATTTACTAGCACCTAGTACACAGAACATTCACTTTCATTTTTGTTTATAACAAGGATTCACAAGTGAAAATTATGAAAGTAACAGCTTAATTATTTTCAGTAATAAAAGTAAAAAATAAAGTTATGGAGAAAATACAATATGACTCAGTGAAAGATTGAACCCACACTATTAATAAACACTCACAATTCCCCATGTATACATATATACAAGTACTCAGTGACAGCAAAGTTGGGAGAGAAACTGCAATTCTTTGTTTAGAAGAATGCAATAAAAACAAACAAACAAACAAAAAAATCCAGGAATAGAACCACTCTGAACCCACCACACAGTGTCAGGATTTCTACAGACAATTTACAAGAAAGAAAACAAGTAAATGACAAACTCATAAATATATTTAGGTCACAGGTAAGGAAGTAATTGTAAAGTTACACTCTTCAGCATACCTCTTTTCACTTATTAAATAAGTACTTTTTCCTGTAAAATGAATACCCAGAGTGAAAGAAGATACTGTGAAATGTATGTCTTATGAACTACTGTTGCAAGGTAATATTTGCAAGAAATATACTGGATCTGGATATTTCTCATCAATATGGAAATGTAGCTGAATAGACGCCATGATAAAAATAAAGAACTGTTCTCATTTTACTGGACATTCCTTTACACTTGGTGCTGTATATTTTTTCTCTTAATTGCAAAACTGATTGTATTCGTAATACTTATACTTGAAATACTTGATGTTTCCCTTTGACACCTCTAATTGGGCTTCCATTAGTTAACTGTCATCAATTTCTCATGTGTTGCTGAGTTTAATGTTCACTTCTTTTTTTTTTAATCATCAAAATTAATCACTAATTAGTTATTCGGGCAATCCAACAACCATAGGCTGATGGCTGTCAAGAGAACTCAGGTAACTGTGCCTGGCTTTGATTCTCTCTGACCCTTTTTGTGGTACTTACTGGGACTTTGGACTCACCTGATTGGGAACTCTGAGGGGAAGATCTCCATGTGAAGTTCCAACCTCCTGGATGGTTGATGATGGCGACTGAAGCTCTCTCCCTAGACAAGACAGCAGGAAAGAGGCAGGCATTGGTCTCCTAGACAAACTTAGGATTCCCAAAGCAACAACCAGGTTTCACCCAGCCCAAGGTCAACGTGCTGAGAGACTGGAGATGAGGGGATATTTACAGCATCCTGTGTCTGCTCATTAGGTACATTTCTGTCTTATTATTCTGACCTCTAATCACATAATTTCCCTGTGGGTCCAGACAGAATGGAATGTTTTCCTGGTGTTCCCAAAAGACCGGCTTAGAAGTCAACTGAATCCAGTTTTTACTACTTCTTCCTAATGCAATCTGTTGGCTTTCAGATGACTCATCTCCCAGCACCTTATTCCAACCCTGATTCAAAACTTTTACAAATTTAAGACTAAGGATCTGATCTGGATAAGAAAACTTAAATCTCCAAATATTGCTTTGTAGTAGGAACATAGCACCTGATATCTACACAGAATTGCTATTTTTCTTTTCAACAAGGGGGAGAACCAAGTTCCTTTGATATAAACATTGAGTGCTACACAGTGGGCTTCATGACACATTAGCCAAAACAATTTGGAATTTCAACCTTATATCACAAGTTACGAGCTGTCATTCAGTGCCTCACTATAAAATATTTGTTAATTCTAAGAAATACATTTAGAGATTTTTGCACTATAATCTAAGCCTGGAATAGAAAAGTAAATAGATTCTTCCCTGTAGTCTCCAGAGGAAACCTAGCCCAGCAAACATTTTGATTTTAGCCCAATGGGACCCATTTCCTCTGTCTGATCTCAGGAAGTGTAAGAGCATAAATGGGTTTGTTTTAAATCACTCATGTGGTAATTTTACATTAGCATTAAAAATTGAAGGACATTTATCCAATAAAATGTTGCACAGGAAACAGATTAAGTGTCTCAGCTCATTCATTTAGCCTCTCCTGAGTAAAGGCATTTTGAGTGTAGTCCCCCCTTAAGTAGAATAAATTTATAATCAGTTTGGAGATCTTCAGTCTTTTTAGCTGGTAGAGAATTTTCTATTGTTTGTTCAATAATATGTAAATGTGCTTCAGATTTGGATGCCTTTGAGGCATTAACATAGGAAATAATTCATCATAATTGTATATCTACCATTTATTTAAAATCTTCATGTCTAAATTTCTACATCTTTTTGTTTCTATCCTCTTCAACTTTCTCTAAGTGTCCTTTCAGCATAAAATATAAGATTATAAACAAGTTTGTTTTGTGTACATGTGTGTTTGTGTTTATTTGAAATTTAAATGTATCAGAATGAACACACCTACACATACACACAACTTTACCTTTGAATGCTATTTGGGCTCAACAAAATATATCCACATATCTCATTTATTCCTTGCAGCTTTCATCCGAAGTCATGTTACTATCTCAGAAAACATCAGAAATAAGGAAATTATTTATTCTGAGCAGGTATTTTAAATGTTTAAAAATTACATTCAGAAGCCATTAAAATTTATTGTGCAATATCTTGACTTACATACACATGGAAACATGAGATATGAACTGTAATTTTTGTATGGCTTTTATTCATCAAATTGCATTTTAATCATGTTCAGTCTATATTATGTAATTATACTTCAATGAAGTAGTTAGAAGGAAAAAAAAACCCTGGGATCTAGAGCTCAGGTAGCTGATTCACACTGAGAAATGGTAGGAGGTATCTCTTCCACCTGGGAAGAAAGCAAAGTGTCACAAATATACAAACAGTAGAAGTAAAATAAAGTTACTTTCGGTATTCTCTCTTTTCTTTAGAATAGAAGGTAAAACCTGATTTAGAAATAGGGTAAACTGATCATATATTGCTTCAAGGGAGAAGAGCACCATTGCCACACATAATGTCATGAATGAGCCTTAGAAACACAGGTAGAGACTCACAACTGACTACAGACTCATAAGGAGCCTGGAAGAGCTCAGAACAACTCTCCACCATACAACCTCACTTGGTAACAATGGCATTCTATTGAATAATTTGCTTTTAGAATGGCTTGTCATGCAGCAATATCTTATTGATACAGTAATCAAAGTGAACAGAAGTGAAGGCAGTAATAATCTGCTGCTGACTATTGTTGAAAATGGTATTCATGGTTACTGTGTTATTTTATTTTCAGACAACTGTATTTAAAAACTCTCATTTGGGGTTTACTTCCTTGTAACTAGAAAAGGTGGAAAGAACATGTATGTTTGTATAGGAAAAGTGATGACCCTGATTTACGTAACCAAATGAGAATGTGAGATCTATCTTGGGTCATTCTTTGATCATTAAAGATGAATATAATCGGGAGCATAATAGAGATATATAATGGATGAAACTGATAATTATAATTCATAATCCCTTACATGCCTATGGAAAATGATATTCTTTACAGTAATAAAAAGGAGTCATATAGGCAGCACTGAAAGTTTCAAGCAGTACCATAAAGATAATTCAATCAAATACAGAAAAACAACAACCTATCTTCAATCGTATGTGTGAACCCCCTTACAAATAGGCATCATTCTCCAATGAATAGATGTACCGCATAAAGAATAAATGTTTTACATAGTAATACAATGTGTGATTTAAAATTTGCTTCATCATATTGAAATTCATCTGTGATTTTAAGGTGGTATTAGGTCAACCTATTTACTAAAATGTACATTTCAATGAAGAGTCCTCTTGGAAACATGGATTTGATAATCATTTTGCAAGTGGGTAAGGTAGGAATTGTGAACACTCATCTCAATAAGAACAGGATCCTAAAGAGGAGAAAAACCCAGTGACCAGGTATTAATCACACTGGTATGTTAGAGTCTACATTATCCAGAACAGCAGTTAAGATAGTAACATATAAAAGAATGTCAGACATAAAGTGAAAAACAGAGGTCTCAGATTTTCCACTCTTATTAAATTGCATAAATTCCCTTGGTTATCAAATGTAGTTATTCCATAAGACTAGTATAATTCAAGATGATTCTTTTAGTAAAAAAAAAAAATTACTTGATAAGGTATGTCATTTGAGAAAGATTATTCTAAAAATATCCATGTTGTTTGAATAGGTAAACAGGATTTTCCAAATATTTCTGATTCATAATGAAAATAAATTTGGGAAAAGTAGGAAAACATCAAAGTGAAAAGCTGTGGGATATCTGAGAGAGCAGAAAACTTAATTGAGTTACATAAATTAAATAGAGAAGATGGGATCAAAGAAATAAGAATTCCAGAAAATAAATGGAAAGAGCAAGTTCTACTTCCATAGTCTGAAAATAATCACTATGTGAGACATTGAGCCTTTGACTCCTGCAATTATGGGTACATCTTCATTTCTAGGACAATGGTCTATTTGTAGAATGCTTTCAGAGTCTGTATGATGTCTATATCCCTGAAACTGTAGATGAAGGGGTTCAGCATGGGTGTGACCATGGTGTACATCACTGAGACTGTTGCACTTGAGTGTGCAATGTGGGTAGCAGCAGAGCTAAGTTACACTCCTAGCATTGTACAATAAAATAAGGAGACAACTGAGAGGTGAGACACACGAGTAGAAAATGCTTTATATTTCCCCTGAGCTGATGACATTCTTTATATGCAGGACACTCTTAGAATATAAGTAAAGGATCCCAGTGAAAGGACTACCAACAAAGAAGGGAACTAAAAAATACATCACCATGTTATTTAAAAAATGTGTCAGAATAGGCAAGTTTGATTATCTGATTGAGTTCACAGAAAAAGCGAGGGATTTCAAAGTCCATGCAGATGGAGAGCCTCAATGCCATTAAGCTATATATCAATGAATTCGTGATACTTATGGTCCATGACATCAGACCAGCAGTCCACAGATCCAAGGGTTTATGATAACTGTGTAGTGCAGGGAGTGTCTGATGGTCACAAAGTTTTCATAGGACATCATGGTCAAAAGGAAAACATCGAGGACAAGATGGCGGCAGAGTAAATGGAAGCTACACAGATGATCTCCCAGGATCAAACTGAAATTACAACTAAAATGAAGACAAATCATCAGAAAAAAGCAACAGAAAAGCAGCTGGAGAGGACCATATAACCAGGGACACTGGTAGGTCTGCAGAGGCACAAGAGGGTGGCAGGCTGGGAGGCCATGGAGAGCAGCAGTATTAGCTGTGAGCAGTGCCCTCAGGATTAAAATCCCAAGCTGGCTCCACAGCACAGAAGGCCAGGAGGAGCATTAAATTAGCCACAGCCACTCACCTTGGGCTCTGGCAAAGGGAAGGTGGACTGGACTGAAACTTAGTGGGGACACTTGGGATTTGGAGGGCGCTCAGAGTATTTGCTGAGATGTGGCACACAGGAAGGTGGCCAGCTTGCTCCTTCCCAGAGCTGTAGGGAGAAGCAGCAACCCCTCCCTCAGAGATTCAACCCCACCCAGGTGAGCCAAAGAAATGCAAATTGAGGCTCAGTAACAACCAGCATCTGACACACCTTCTGGAAATCCTCTTACGCGGAACACCTGAGGGAGTTTTTCATGCAGCTGAGGGCTACAACCCAACGTCCTGAGTAACGGAGACTAATAGCCTCCAGGCAAAAAGCTAGAGGATAATGGAACCTTTCCTGGGTTTGCAAATCTACCTAGGAAAGTAAGACTTGACAGTGGTGTTTAACGTGGGTCTTCCTATGCTTATCCAAACCCAGTAGAGGGAGCCACAAACAGAACAACACCAATACCCACAGGAAAAATTTGGCAGGCTCCAAAACCCACTGAGATAGCAAAAATGGTGAAACAAAGAAACAAATCTCAAATGAAAGAACAAAAGACCTCTAACGAAGATGAGATAAATGAAATGCAGTTAGGCAAGTTATCAGAGGTAGAGTTCAGAGCCATAATCTTGAGGAAGCTCAACAGCATGAGTAAGGACATCAACACCATGACTAAAGGTATAGAAACATTGAATACCAATCAAGTGGAAGTGAAGAATGACACAGCAGAAATAAAGAACACATTGGAAGGACTGACCAGCAGAGTACAGGAAGCTGAGGACAGGATCAGTGAAATAGAAGACAGGGTAGAAAAATCAAACAATCAGAAAACTAAAAGGAAAAAAAACAATTAAAAAATAGGAAGACAGCTTAAGAGAACTGTGGGACAACTGTAAACTTGATAACATTCACATCATATGAATCACCGAAGAAGAAGAGAATGAGCAAAGGTTAGATAATATATTTGAAGAAATAGTGACAGAAAACTTTCCTAACTTGGTGAAGGAAGAAGGCATTCAAGTTCAAGAAACACAGAGAGCCCCAAGTAAGAAGAACCCAAACAGGCCCACATCAAGACACATAGTAATTAAAATGCCAAAAATTAAAGACAAAGAGAAAATCCTAAAGGCAGGGAGATAAGCAACAGGTTATCTGCAAAAGAACCCTCATAAGGCCATCAGCTGACTTCTCAACAGAAACACTACAGGCCAGAAGGGATGGCATGAAGTAATCAAGATCATACAAAACAAAGATCTGAATCCAAGACTACTCTATCCAGCAACACTATCATTCAAAATAGAAGGTCAAATAAAGAGCTTCCCAGACAAAAAAAAAAAAAGAAAAAAAAAAAAAAGGTTAAGGGAATATATTAGCACCAAACCAGCACTGCAAGAAATGTTAAAAGGACTGCTGTAATTAGTAGAAGAAATAGGAAAAAAAATACAACCACACTAAAAAAAAAAAAAGGCAATAAATAAGTACATATCAATAGTAATCTTAAATGTAAATAGATTGAATGCTTTGATAAAAAGACACATAGTAGCTGACTGGATAAGAAAGCAAGACTTACATATATGTTATTTACAAGAGACCCACTTCACAACAAAAGACTCACATAGGTTGAAATAAAGGGATGGAAAAAAATCTTCCAAGCAAACAGAAAGAAAAAAAAAAAAAGCTGGGGTAGCAATATTCATATTTGATAAATTTGATAAATTAGAAGGCCACTACATAATATTGAAAGGATCTAGCCACCAGGAATATATAACCTTGGTAAAAATATATGCACTCACTACAGGAGCACCAAAATATATAAAAATCTTCTGGTGGACTTCAAAGGTGAAATCGACAGCAATACAATCATAGCAGGGGACTTCAACACCCCGCTGACAGCACTGGATAGATCATCTAGACAAAAATTTAACAAGGAAACAGACTCTAAATGATGCACTACATCAAATGGATTTAATAGATATCTACAGAGAATTACACCCTCAAACTGCAGAATTCATTATCTTCTGAAGTACACACGGGACATTTTCAAAGATAGACCACATGTTAGGGCACCAACTAACTCTCTACATGTTCAAAAAGATTGAAATCATATCAGTCATCTTCTCAGATCACAATGGCATAAAACTAGAAATAAATGGCAAAAAGAACATGCAAAGACATTTGAAAAATGAAGGCTAAATAGCATGTTATTGAACAATGAATGGGTCACCATGGAGATCAAGGAAGAAATTAAAAACTTTCTGCAAACCAATGAAAATGAACACACAACAACATAAAGTCAGAAATAAAAGAGAAGTACAACAGACACCACAGAAATACAAAGGATCATTAACAGATACTATGAACAAATATACGGCAACAAATTGGAAAATCTAAGTAAAATGGACAAATTTCTAGAAACACACAGTCTCACAAAACTGAACTGCGCAGAGATAGAAAACTTGAACAGACCAATAACAACAAAGGAAATTGAAGATGTAATCAAGACTCTCCCAGCAAACAAAAGCCCAGGGCTGGACAGCTTCACGGGGGAGTTTTACCGAATATTCAAAGAAGAACTAAGAGCCATTCTCCTCAAACTATTTAAAAAAATTGAAGAAGAAGGAAGACTTCCAAACATGTTTTGTGAGGCCAGCATAATTCTAATTCCAATACTACAGTGTCTCCAAAAAGACACTACAAAGAAAGAAAACTACAGGCCAATATCATTGATGAATATGGCTGCCAAAATCCTGAACAAAATAATAGTAAGTCGGTTCAGCAATGCATCAAAAACATTATTCACCATGACCAAAGTGGATTTATCCCAGGGATGCAAGGCTGGTACAATATTCGCAAATCAATAAATGTGATACACCACATAAACAAAATGAAAGATAAAAATTATATGTTTATGTCAATAGAGACTGAAAAAGCATTTGGCAAAACCCAGCACCCATTTCTGATGTAAACAGACAGCAATTTGGGAATTGAGGGATAATATCTTGACATAATAAAAGCCATATATGGAAGATCTTCAGCCAACATCATACTCAATGGACAAACTAAAAGCATTTTCCTTAAGAACAGGAACAAGACAGGGATGCCCACTTTTGCCACTCTTATTTAACATAGTACTGGAAGTCTTAGCCACAGCAATCAGACATGAAGAAAAAATAAAAGGGAACCAAATTGGAAGGGAGGAAGTGAAACTGTCATTATTTGCAGATGACATGATATTGTACATAGATAACCCTAAAGACTCCATCAAACATCTCCTAGACTTAATAAATGAATTTGGCAAAGTAGCAGCATACAAAATTAATGTCAAGAAATTGATGGCATTCTTTTTTTTTTATTAATTTACTTTTGTTACTATGTTTCTCCTTTTTTCCCCCATTGACACCCTCCTCCCCTACCCTCCCTGCCCCATCCCCAGTTTTGTTGTCCATGTCCATTGGTTATGTGTTCATCGCTCCCCCACCCCACTCCCTCTTCTGGCAAATGTCAGTCTGGTATTGGCACAAGAACAGACACATAGATTAATGGAACAGAATAGATAACTCAGAAAATGACCCAAGAAAATATGCTCAATTAATATTTGACAAAGGTGGCAAGAGCATACAGTGGAGTCAAAATTGTGTTGGGAAAATCGGACAGCTACATGTAAAAAAATGAAGCTAGACCACCAATTTATACCATATACACGAATAAACTTAAAATAGATAAAAGACTTATGTGTCTCGTGATTCCATAAAAATTTTAGAAGTAAATGCGGGCAACAGAATTTCAGACATCATACGCTGCAGAATTTACATTGATACATCACCTAAGGTAACAGAAAAAAAGGAAAAAATGAACACATGCGACTACATCACCTAAAAAGCTTCTGCACAGCAAAAGAAACAACCATCAAAATGGAAAGGGAACCCACTATATGGGAGAGCATAATTGCCAATGATACATCAGATAAAGGGTTAATTTCCAAAATATATACCAAGTGTTGTGAAGATGTGGAGAAAAGTGGACTCTAGTACACTACTGGTGGGAATGCAGAAAGGTGCAGCCACTATGGAAAACAATAGGATGTTACCTCAGTAAGTTAAAAATTGAACTGCCATATGATACAGTGTTCCCACTTCTAGGAATATACCCTAAGAAGCCTGAAACACCAATCAGAAAGAATATATGTACCCCCATGTTCATAGCAGCATTGTTTACAATAGCTAATATGTGGAAACAGCCCAAGTATACATCAGTAGACGAGTGGATAAAAAAGCTGTGGTACATATACACAATGGAGTACTATGCAGCTGTAAGAAAGAAAGATCTCTTATCCTTTGAGACGACATGGAGGGACCTGGAAAGTATTATTCTTTTTTCTTTTTTTCCTTTTTTTTTTAAATTAATTTATTTTTGTTACAGATATTTCTCCTTTTTTCCTTATTGACACCCTTATCCCCCACCCTCTCTGCCCCATCCCCAGTTTTGTTGTCCATGTCCATTGGTTATGAGTACATGCGTACAAGTTCTGTGGTTTATCGCTCCCCTCCACCCCCCTATTCTGGCAAGTGACAGTCTGTACCCTACTTCCACATCTCTGGGACTACCCTGTTCCTCAGACTGTTATGTTCATTATATTCTAGAAATAAGTGAGATCATATGATATTTGCTCTCTCTGCTTGGCTTGTTTCGCTTAGGATAATAGTTTCCAGGTCCTCCCATGTCGTCTCAAAGGATAAGAGATCTTTCTTTCTTACAGCTGCATAGTACTCCATTGTGTATATGTACCACTGCTTTTTTATCTATTCGTCTACTGATGGACACTTGGGCTGTTTCTAGATCTTAGCTATTGTAAATAGCGCTGCTATGAACATGGGGGTACATATATTCTTTATGATTGGTGTTTCAGGCTTCTTAGGGTATATTCCTAGGAGTGGGATCACTGGGTCAAATGGTAATTCAATTTTTAATTTTTTGAGGTAACACTATAGTGTTTTCCATAGTGGCTGCACCAGTCTGCATTCCCACCAGCAGTGTACTAGAGTCCCCTTTTCTCCACACCCTCGCCAACACTTGTTGTTTGATGCTTTGTTGATGGCGGCTATTCTGACAGGTGTGAGGAGATACCTCATTGTTGTTTTAATTTGCATCTCTCTGATGATTAGTGAAGTTGAGCATTTCTTCATATGTCTCTTGGCCATTTGTATGTCCTGTTTGGAGAGGTGTCTATTTAGTTAATCTGCCCATTTTTTAATTGGGTTCTTTGTCTTCCTTTTGTTGAGTTGTATGAGCACTCTATATATTTTGGAAATTAATCCCTTATTTGATATATCATTGGCAATTATGCTCTCCCATACAGTGGGTTGCCTTTCCACTTTGATGGTTGTTTCTTTGGCTGTGCAGAAGTTTTTGAATTTGATGTGGTCCCATGTGTTCATTTTTTTCTTTGTTTCTGTTGCCTTAGGTGTTATATCAATGAAAATTCTGCTGCGTATGATGTCTGAAAGTTTGTTGCCTATATTTTCTTCTAGGATTTTTATGGATTCATGAGTCACATATAAGTCTTTTATCCATTTTAGGTTTATTCTTGTGTATGGTGTAAGATGATGGTCTAGTTTCATGTTTTTGCATGCAGCTGTCCAATTTTCCCAACATCACAGCATTTTTATTAAATAGGCTGTCTTTACTCCATTGTACGCTCTGGCCACCTTCGTCGAACATTAATTGAACATAATGTTTTGGGTGAATTTCTAGGTTCTCGGTATTATTCCATTGATCTATGTGCCTGTTCTTGTGCCATTACCAGGCTGTTTTGATTACAGTAGCTTTGTAGTATAACCTGATGTCCGGTATTGTGATCCTGCCTACTTTGTCCTTCTTTTTCAAGATTGCTGTAGCTATTCGGGGTCTTTTTGGTTCCATATGAACTTCTGAAGCATTTGTTCTAGTTCTGTGAAATATGTCGTTGGTATTTTGATGGGGATTGCATTAAATCTATAGATTCCTTTGGGTAGTATGGACATTTTAATGAAGTTAATTCTTCCAATCAATGAATAAGGTATGTGCTTCCACTTTTTTATATCTTCCTCTATTTCTATTTTCAATGTCCTGTAGTTTTCTGCAAATAGCTCCTTTACTTCTTTGGTTAAGTTTATTCCCAGGTATCTTAATTATTTTGCCACGATGGTAAATGGGATTGTTTTTTTTTAGTTTCTCTTTCTGTGAGTTCATCATTGGTGTATAAGAATGCCATTGATTTTTGACGTTAATTTTGTATCCTGCTATTCTGCCAAATTCATTTATTAAATCTAGTAGATTTTTGATGGAGTCTTTAGGGTTTTCTATGTATAATATCATGTCATCTGTGAATAATGACAGTTTCACTTCCTCCTTTCAAATTTGGATCCTTTTTATTTTTTCTTCATGTCTGATTGCTGTGGCTAAGACTTCCAGTACCATGTTAAATAAGAGTGGTGAAAGTGGGCAACCTTGTCTTGTTCCTGTTCTTAAAGGAAATGCTTTTAGTTTTTGTCCATTGAGTATGATGTTGGCTGTAGGTCTTTCATATATGGCCTTTATAATGTTGAGATATGATGCCTTTATTCCCAAATTGCTGAGTGTTTTTATCAGAAATGGGTTCTGGATTTTGTCCAATGCTTTTTCAGAGTCTATTGATATAATCATATGATTTATATCTTTCATTTTGTTTATGTGATGTATCACATTTATTGATTTGCGAATATTGTACCAGCTTTGAATCCCTGGGAAGAATCCCACTTGGTCATGGTGAATAATTTTTTTGATGTATTGCTGGATCCGATTTTTCTAGTATTTTGTCAAGGATTTTGGCATGTGTTCATCAGGGATGTTAGCCTATAGTTTTCTTCCTTTGTAGTGTCTTTTTCTGCTTTTGCAATTAGAATTATGCTGGCTTCATAAAAGGAGTTTGGAACTCTTCCGTCTTCTTGAAGTTTTTGGAATAGTTTGAGGAGAATGGGTGTTAGTTCTTCTTTGAATGTTTGGTAAAACTACCATGAAGTGGTCTGGGCCTGGGCTTTTGCTTGCTGGGAGAGTCTTGATTACATCTTCAATTTCCTTCATTGTTATTGACCTGTTCAAGTTTTCTATCTCTTCCCAGTTCAGTGTTGGGAGATATGTGTTTCTAGAAATGTGTCCATTTCGCTTAGATTGTCGAATTTGTTGCCATATAAATGTTCGTAGTATTTGTTAAAGATCCTTAGTATTTCTGTGGTGTCAGTTGTTACTTCTTCTCTTTCATTTCTGATATTGTGTGTTTGGGTTCTCTCTCTTTGTTTCTTGGTGAGTCTAGCTAAGGGTCCATCAATCTTTTTTATCTTTTCAAAAAACCACCTCTTTGTTTCATTGATCCTTTGAATTGTTTTCTTGGTCTCCATGTCGTTTATTTCTGCTCTGATCTTTACTATTTTCTTTTTTCTACTTGTTGTAGGGTTTTCTTTTTGTTTGCTTTCTAGTTCTTTAAGTTGTGAGGTTAGGTAGTCAATTAGAAATTTTTCTTGTTTCTTGAGGTGGGCCTGTAGTGCTATGAACTTCCGTTTCAGAACTGCTTTCGCTGCATCCCATAGATTTTGTGTTGTTATGTGTTCATTTTATTGGTTTCCAGGAAGTTTTTAATTTCTTCCTTGATCTCCATGGTAACCCACTCATTGTTTAATAACATGCTATTTAGCCTCCATGTGTTCAAATGTCTTTGCATGTTCTTGTTGCAATTGATTTCTAATTTCATGCCATTGTGATCTGAAAAGATGCTCGATATGATTTCAATCTTCTTGAATTTGTAGAGACTTAGTTTGTGCCCTAACATATGGTCTATCTTTGAGAATGTCCCATGTGCACTTGAGAAGAATGTGAATTCTGCAGTATTGTGGTGTAATTCTCTGTAGATATCTATTAAATCCATTTGATCTACTGCTTCATTTAGAATTTCTGTTTCCTTGTTAATTTTTTGTCTAGATGATCTATCCAGTGATGTCAGTGGGGTGTTGAAGTCTCCTGCTATGACTGTATTGCCGTTGATTTCTCCTTTGAAGTCCTCCAGAAGATTTTTAATATATTTTGGTGCTCCTATATTGGGTGCATATATGTTTACCAAGGTTATATCTTCCTGTTGGATAGACCCTTAAATATTATGTAGTGGCCTTCTTTGTCTCTAGTTATGGTCTTCAATTTGAAATCTAATTTATCAGATATGAGTATTGCTACCCCAGTTTTTCCTTTCTGTTTGCTTGGAAAAATTTTTTCCATCCTTTTACTTTAAACCTATTTGAGTCTTTTGTTGTAAGGTGGGTCTCTTGTAAACAACATATATATGAATTATGCTTTCTTATCCAGTCAGCTACTCTATGTCTTTTTATTGGAGCATTCAGTCCATTTACATTTAAGGTGATTATTGATATGTACTTATTTATTGCTATTTTTGTTTTGTGTGGTTCTATGTTCCTTCCTATTTCTTCTACTAATTACAGCAGTCTTCTTAACATTTCTTGCAGTGCTGTTTTTTTTCTAATATATTCCTTCAGCTTTTTTTTTGGTCTGGGAAGCTCTTTATTTGACTTTCTATTGTGATTGATAGCATTTCTGGGTAGAGTAGTCTTGGATTCATATCCCTGTTTTTCATGACCTTGATTACTTCATGCCATTCCCTTCTGGCCTGTAGTGTTTCTGTTGAGAAGTCAGATGATGGCCTTATGGGGGTAAATTTGTAGGTAACCTGTTGCTTATCTCTTGCTGCCTTTAGGATTCTCTCTTTGTCTTTAATTTTTGGCATTTTAATTTTTATGTCTCTTGGTGTGGGCCTGTTTGGGTTCTTCTTACTTGGGGCTCTCTGTGCTTCTTGAACTTGAATGCCTTCTTCCTTCACCAGGTTAGGAAAGTTTTCTGTCACTGTTTCTTCAAATATATTCTCTAACCCTTGCTCATTTTCTTCTTTTTCGGAGACTCCTATTATGTGAATGTTATTACGTTTCCAGTTGTCCCACAGTTCTCTTAAGCTATCTTCCTGTTTTTTAATTGTTTTTTCCTTTTGGTTTTCTGATTGATTAATTTTTTCTACTCTGTCTTCTAATTCACTGATATGGTCCTCCACTTCCTCTACTCTGCTGGTGAGTCTTTCCAATGTGTTTTTTATTTCTGCTATGTCATTCTTCATTTCCACTTGGTTGGTTTTCAGTGTTTCTATATCTTTACTCATGGTGTTGATGTCCTTACTCGTGCTGTTTAGTATCCTCAAGATCATGGCTCTGAACTCTCCCTCTGATACTTGCTTAACTGCATTTTATTTATCTCATCTTCAGTAGAGTTCTCTTGTTCTTTCATTTGGGATGTTTTTATTTATTTCACCATTTTGGCTGTCTCAGTGGGTTTTGAAGCCTGCCAAATTTTCCCTGTGGGTGTTGGTGTTCTGCTATTTGTGCCTCCCTCTACTGGGTTTGGATGAGTGTGGAGGGCCCTCCTTCAACACCACTGTCAAGTCTCACTTTCCTGGGTAGATTTGTAAGCTCAGGAAAGGTTTAGTTATGCTCTAGCTTTTTGCCTGGAGGCTATTAGCCTCAGTTACTTGAAAAGCCTTAGGATCTCAGTTGAATGAGAAACTCCCTCTGGTGTTTATAGTGTAAGAGGATTTCCCGAGGGTGGGGCCAATGCTGGTTGTTAATGAGCCTCAATTTGCATTTCTTTTTCTCACCTGGAAATCTCCAAGGGAGGGGATGCCACAGCTGTGGGAATGAGCAAGATTGGCTGCTGTTCTGTGTAACCATGATGGAGCAAGCTGTCCTTTGTGGCCGTGGCTCAGCACAAACTCTTAGCACCCTCCAAACCCCAGGTGTCCCCACAGAGTTCCAGTCCAGTGCCCTCCCTCTGCTGGATCCCCAGGTGAGTGGCTGTAGCTATTCAGTGCTCTGTCCCAGCCCTCTGTGCTGTGGAGCAGCTTGGGCTGTTAACCCTGAGGGTGGGGGCCGCTGCTGCTTACAGCTAAGACTGCTGCTGTCTGTTAGCTCCCAGCCCGCCACCCTCATGCACCTCTGCTGATGCTACCAGGCTCATTTAGTGTCCCCGGTTGTATGGTCCTCTCCCACTGCTTTTCCGTTGCTTTTTTCTGATGATTTGTATTTATTTTAGTTGTAATTCCCATTTGGTCCTGGGAGATCATCTGTGTAGCTTCCATTCACTCCACCGCCATTTTCTCCCTCCGGAAGGTATTATTCTAAGTGAAGCAAGCCAAGCAGGGAAAGACAAATATCACATGATCTCACTTATTTCTGGAATTTAATGAACTAAAAAATACTGATGAACAAAATAGACCCAGAGTCATAGAAGTAGGGTACAGACTAACACTCCTCAGAAGGGAGCTGGAAGGGATAAACCACAGAACTTATATCCATGTATGCATAACCAATAGACATAGACAACAATGCTGGAGACGAGGTGCAAGGGGATAGGGAGTAGGGAGTCAATGGGGGGCAAAAGAAGAAACCTTTGTAACAGAAATAATAATGAAAAAAGAAAAAAAAAACATAGGGTAGCTGATTGGATAAGAAAACACGACCCATATATATGCTGTCTACAAAAGACCCACCTCACAACAAAAAACACACATAGGATAAAAGTGAAGCAATGGAAAAAAATTTTCCAAGCAAATGGAAATGAAAAACAAGCTTGTGTAGCAATATTCATGTCTGAGAAGGTGGACTTCAAAACGAGGGCCATAATAAGAGACAGAGAAGGTCACTGCATAATATTAAAAGGATCAATCTAACAAGAGGATATAACCCTGGTAAACATATACACACCAACTATGGGAGCACCAAAATATATTAAAAAACTTCTGGAGGACTTGAAGGAAGAGATCAATAGCAATAAAACCATAGTGTGTGACTTTAACATGCCACTGACAGCACCAGATAGACCTTCTAGACAAAAAAATCAACAAGGACATAGAGTCCTTACAAGGCGAATTAGATCAGTTGGACTTCATTGATATTTACAGAACATTCATCCCAAAGCTGCAGAATATATATTCCTGTCAAGTGCACATGGGACATTCTCAAAGATAGACCACATGTAAGGACACAAAGCAAGTCTCTACAAATTCAAGATGATTGAAGTCATATCAGGCATCTTTTCAGATCACAGTGTCATGAAACTAGAACTCAATTACGGTAAAAACACACAAAAATATTCAAACACTAGGAGGATAAGTAGCATGTTATTAAACAATGAAAGGGTTACTAACAAGATCAAGGAAGAAATAAAAACTTCCTGGAAACCAATGAAAATGAACACACAACAACACAAAATTAATGAGATACAGCAAAATCAGTCCTGATTGGGAAGTTCATAGCACTACAGGCCTACCTCAAGAAATGAGAAAAATTCCTAATTGGCTTTCTAACCCTGCAACTTAAAGGACAAGAGAGGAAACAAAAAGAAAACCCTACAACAAGTAGGAGGAAGAAAATACTAAAAGTAAGAGCAGAAATAAATGACATAGAAACTAAAAAAAAATTCAAAAGATCAATGAAACAAAAAGCTGGTTCTTTGAAAAGATAAACAAGATCAATGGACCTTTAGCCAGACTCATCAAGAAACAAAAAGGGAGAAACCAAATAAACAAAATAAGAAACAAAAGAGGGGAAGTAACAACTGGCATCACAGAAATACAAAGGATCATCGAAATATACCATGAGCAATTATACACCAACGAATTGGACAATATAGGAGAAATGGATAATTGTCTAGAAACACACCGCCTCCCAAAACTGAACCAGGAAGAGTTAGAAAACTTGAACAGACCAATAACAACAAAGGAAATTAAAGACGTAATTAAGAAACTCCTAGCAAACAAAAGCCCAGGTCCGGACGGCTTCATGGGGTAGTTTTACTGAATATTCAAAGAAGACCTAACACTCATTCTTCTCAAACTATTCCAAAACATCCAAGAAGACGGAACACTTCCAAACTCATTTTATGAGGCCAGCATACCCCTAATTCCAAAACTGGATAAAGAGACTACAAAGAAAGAAAACTACAGGCCAATATACTTAATGAATACAGATGCCAAGATCCTTAACATAATATTAGCAAATCGGATTCAGCAATACATCAAAAAATTTATTCATCATGACCAAATGGGATTCATCCCAGGGATGTAAGAATGATTCAATATTCGCAAATAAATAAATGTGATACACCACATAAACAAAATGGAAGATAAAAACCATATGATCATATCAACAGATGCTGAAAAAGCATTCGACAAAATCCAGCACCTATTTCTGATAAAAATGCTCAGCATGGTGGGAATAGAGGGTCTATATTTCAACATAATAAAAGCCATATATGAAAAACCTACAGCCAACATCATTTTCAATGGGAAAAAAACTAAAAGCATTCCCCTTAAGAAAAGGAACAAGGTAGGGATGCCCACTTTCACCACTCTTATTTAACATAGTACTGGAAGTCTTAGACACAGCAATCAGACATGAAGAAAAAATAAAAGGGATCCAAATTGGAAAGGAGGGAGTGAAACTGTCATTATTTGCAGATGACATGATATTGTACATAGAAAACCCTAAAGACTCCATCAATAATCTCCTTGACTTAATAAATGAATTTGGCAAAATAGCAGGATACAAAATTAATGTCAAGAAATCTACAGCATTCTTATACACCAATGATGAACTCACAGAAAGAGAAACTAAAAAACAAACAAACAAACAAACAAAACCATTTACCATCGCAGCAAATAAATTAAGATACCTAGGAATAAACTTAACCAAAGAAGTAAAAGACCTCTTCACAGAAAATTACAGGTCATTGAGAAAAGAAATAGAGGAAGATATAAAAAAGTGGAAGCACATACTTTGTTTATGGATTAGAAGAATTAGCATCATTAAAATGTCCATACTACCCAAAGCAGTGTATAGATTCAACGCAATCCTCATCAAAATACCAACGACATATTTCACAGAACTAGAACAAACACTCCAAAAATTTATATGGAACCAAAGAAGACACCGAATAGCCAGAAAAATCTTGAAAAAAAAAAAGAAAAGAGTAGAAAGAATCACATTACCAGATATCAGGTTATACTACAAAGCCACTGTAATCAAAATAGCCTGGTACTGGCACAAGAACAGGCACATAGATCAATGGAATAGAACAGAGAACCTAGAAATTGACCCAAAACATTATGCTCTATTAATATTCGACAAAGGTGGCAAGAGCATACAATGGAGTAAAGACAGCCTCTTTAATAACGATGTTGGGAAAATTGGACAGCTACATGCAAAAAAATGAAACTAGATCATCAGCTTACACCATACACAAGAATAAACTCAAAATGGATAAAAGACTTAAATGTGACTCATGAATCCATAAAAATCCTAGAAGAAAATGTAGGCAACAAAATTTCGGACATCATACGCAGCAGAATCTTCACTGATATATCACCTAAGGCAACAGAAACAAAGGAAAAAATGAACACATGGGACTACATCAAACTCAAAAGCTTCTGCACAGCAAAATAAACAACCATCAAAGTGGAAAGGCAACCCACTGTATGGGAGAGAATAATTGCCAATGATATATCAGATAAGGGATTAATTTCCAAAATATATAGAGTGTTCATACATCTCAACAAAATGAAGACAAAAAACCCAATTAAAAAATGGGCAGAGGAACTAAATAGACACCTCTCCAAACAGGACATACAAATGGCCAAGAGACATATGAAGAAATGCTCAACATCACTAATCATCAGAGAGATGCAAATTAAAACAACAATGAGGTATCACCTCACACCTGTCAGAATAGCTGCCATCAACAAAGCATCAAACAGCAAGTGTTGGTACACTGCTGGTGGGAATGCAGACTGGTCCAGCCACTATGGAAAACACTATGGTGTTACCTCAAAAATTTAAAAATTGAATTACCATTTGACCCAGTGATCCCACTCCTAGGAATATACCCTAAGAAGCCTGAAACACCAATCATAAAGAATATATGTACCCCCATGTTCATAGCAGCGCTATTTACAATAGCTAAGATCTGGAAACAGCTCAAGTGTCCATCAGTAGACGAATGGATAAAAAAGCTGTGGTACATATACACAATGCAGTACTATGCTGCTGTAAGAAAGAAAGATCTCTTATCCTTTGCGACGACATGGGAGGACCTGGAAACTATTATCCTAAGTGAAACCAGCCAAGCAGAGAAAGACAAATATCATATGATCTCACTTATTTTTGGAATATAATCAACATAGTCTAAGGAACAGGGTAGTCCCAGAGATGTGGAAGTAGGGTACAGACTGACAATTGCCAGAAGAGGGGGTGGGGGTGTGGGAGGGGTGCGATGAACCACAGAACTTGTACGCATGTTCTCATAACCAATGGACATGGACAACAAAACTGGGGACGGGGCAGGGAGGGAGGGGGAGGAGGGTGACAGTGGGGGGAAAAGGAGAAACATCTGTAACAAAAATAAATTAATAAAAATATAAAAATAAGAAAAAACAGCCTGGTACTGGCACAAGGACAGGCAGATAGATCAATGGAGCAGAATAGAGAACCAAGAAATTGAACCAAGACAATATGTTCAATTAATATTTGACAAAGTTGGCAAGAGCATACAGTGGAGTCATGAGAGTCTCTTCAATAAATGGTGTTGGAAAAATTGGACGGCTACATGCAAAAAAATGAAGCTAGACTTACACCATACACAGGAATAAACTCAAAATGGATAAAAGATTTAAATGTAACTCATGAATCCATAAATATCCTAGAAGAAAATGTAGGCAACAAAATTTCAAACATCATACACAGCAGAATTTTCACTGACACAACACTTAAGGCAAGAGAAACAAAAGAAAAAATAAACACATGGGACTACATCAAACTAAAAAGCTTCTGCACAGCAAAAGAAACAATAATGAAAATGTAATGAGAACCCACTATATGGGAGACCATAATTGCCAATGATGCATCAGATAAGAGGTTAATTTCCAAAATATACAGAGTACTCACACAACTCAACAAAAGAAAGACAAAGAACTCAATTAAAAATGGGCAGAGGACTTAATGGGACACCTCTGCAAACAGGACATACACATGGCCAAGAGACATATGAAAAAATGCTCAACATCACTAATCATCAGAGAGATGCAAATTAAAACAATAATGATGTTGCACTTCACACCTGTCAGAATGGCCGCCATCAACAAATCATCAAATAGCAAGTGCTGGCGAGGGTGTGGAGAAAATGGGACTCTAGTACACTGCTGGTGGGAATGCAGACTGGTGCAGCCACTATGGAAAACACTATGGTGTTACCCAAAAAGTAAAAAATTGAATTGCCATTTGACTCAATGATCCCACTTCTAGGAATATACCCTAAGAAGTCTTAAACACCAATCAGAAAGAATATATTTACCCTTATGTTCATAGGAGCACTATTTACAATAGCTAAGATCTGGAAACAACCCAAGTGTCCATCAGTAGATGAGTGGATAAAAAAGCTGTGGTACATGTACACAATGGAATACTCTGCAGCTGTGAGAAAGAAAGATCTCTTATCCTTTGAGATGGCATGGAGAGACCTGGAGAGTACTATGCTAAGCAAAACAAGCCAAGCAGAGAAAGACAAATATCACATGATCTCATTTATTTGTGAAATATAATTAACTGAACAAACTGATGAACAAAATTGACCCAGAGACATAGAGGCAGGGTACAGACTGACAAACCTCAGAAGAGGGGAATTGGGGGGGAAGAGATATACCACAGAACTTATATGCATGTATGCATAACCAATGGACATAGACAACAATACTGTGAAAAGGGGAATGGGAGCAGGGAGGAGTGTGTCAATAGGGGAAAAAAGAGAAAGATTTGTAACAAAAATTAATTAAGTAATTAATTAAAATTAAAATTAAAGTAGAATTAAAAAATGACAGATGTCCTGAATAGACAGTTCTCCAAACAGGGCATATAAATGGCCAAAAGACATCAAAAAATGCTTAATGTTACTAATCATCAGAGAGATGCAAATTAAAATGACTATGAGATATGAACTGACATATGCCAGAGTAGCTGCCATCAACAAAACATCAAACAACAAGTGGTGGCGAGGGTGTGGGGAATGGGATCTCTAGTACTCTGCTGGTGGGAATGTAGAATGGTGTAGCCACTATGGAAAACAATTGGTGTTTCCTCAAATAATTAAAAATAACTGCCATTAACCCAGTGATTCCTCTTCTAGGAATATATACTAAGAAGCCCAAACCACCAATCAGAAATAATGTATGCACCCCTACATTAATAGCAGCTCTATTCATAATAGCTAAGATCTGAAACACCCCAACTGTCCATCAGAAGATTAGTGGATTAAAAAATATATTGCCCATTTTCACAGTGGAATACTATCCAGCTGTAAGAATGAAAGATTTCTTAACGTTTGAGGTGACAGAGAGCGACCTGTAGAATATCATGTTAAGTGAAATCAGTCAATCAGTGAAAGACAAATATCATGTGATTTCACTTATTTGTGGAACATAATGAATACAGTAAGCTGATGAACAAAATAGTTCCAGTGACACAGAAGTAGGGAAACAGACTGACAAACCTCAAGGGAAGGGGTGTGGGAGGATGAGAAGAGTTAAACCAAAGAACTTATATGCATATATGCATAATCAATGGACAAAGACAACAGTATGATTAAAGTGGAAGTGAGGGAGAGGGATAAGGTAGCTTGGTGGAGGATCTCAAAGGGGATCTGACATCTGTAAAAATAATTAAATTAACAAAAAGAGGAGAAGAAATGGCGGTGGAGTGAATGGAAGCTACACAGACGATCTCCCAGGATCAAACGGGAATTAAAACTAAAAGAAAGACAAATCGTCGGGAAAAAGCAACAGAAAAGCAGTGGGAGAGGACCATACAACCAGGGACACTGAATGAGCCTGGTAGGATCTGCGGAGGTGCGTAAGGGTGGCGGGCTGGGAGCCCACGGACAGCAGCGGCCTTGGCTGTGAGCTGCGGCCTTAGCTGGGAGCGGAGGTAGCAGTGACCGCCACTGCTGTGTAAGAGCCCCAGCTGCTCCACAGCACAGAGGGCCGGGACAGAGCGCTAAATAGCCACAGCCACTCACCTGGGGCTCCGGCAGAGGGAGGGCGGACTGGACTGGAACTCTGTGGGGACACCTGGGATTTGGAGGGCACTCAGAGTTTGTGCTGAGCTGTACCCACAAAGGACGGTGGTGGCCAGCCCCTCCTTCCCGGTTGCACAGACCAGCAGCCAAGTTTGCTCCTTCCCGGAGCTGTGGAAGCCCCTCCCTCGAAGATTCCCAGGTGAGGTAAAGAGGTAAAGAAATGCAAATTGAGGCTCATTAACAACCAGCATTGGCCACACCCTCGGGAAATCCTCTTACACTGTAAACATCTGAGGGAGTTCCTCATTCAACTGAGATCCTAAGGCTTTTCAAGTAACTGAGGCTAATAGCCTCTAGGAAAAAAATTAGAACATAACTAAACCTTTCCTGAGCTTGCAAATCTACCCAGGAAAGTGAGACTTGACAGTGGTGTTGAAGGAGGGCCCTCCACACTCATCCAAACCCAGTAGAGGGAGCCACAAATAGCAGAAAACCAACACCCACAGGGAAAATTGGGCAGGCTCCAAAACCCACTGAGATAGCAAAAATGGTGAAACAAAGAAACACATCCCAAATGAAAGAACAAGAGAACTCCACCGAAGATGAGATAAATGAACTGCAGCTAAGCAAATTATCAGAGGTAGAGTTCTGAGCCATGATCTTGAGGAAACTAAACAGCATGAGTAAGGACATCAACACCATGAGTAAAGATATAGAAACACTGAAAACCAACCAAGTGGAAATGAAGAATGACATAGCAGAAATAAAGAACACATTGGAAGGATTGACCAGCAGAGTAGAGGAAGCAGAGGACCGGATCAGTGAATTAGAAGACAGAGTAGAAAAAAATCAATCAATCAGAAAACCAAAAGGAAAAAACAATGAAAAAACAGGAAGATAGCTTAAGAGAACTGTGGGACAAATGGAAACGTAATAACATTCACATTATTGGAGTTCCCGAAGAAGAAGAAAATGAGCAAGGGTTAGAGAATATATTTGAAGAAATAGTGACAGAAAACTTTCCTAACCTGGTGAAGGAAGAAAGCATTCAAGTTCAAGAAGCACAGAGAGCCCCAAGTAAGAAGAACCGAAACAGGCCCACAGCAAGACACATAATAATTAAAATGCCAAAAATTAAAGACAAAGAGAGAATCCTAAAGTCAGAAGAGATAAGCAACAGGTTTCCTACAACAGAAACCCCATTAGGCTATCATCTGACTTCTCAACAGAAACACTACAGGCCAGAAGGGAATTGCATGAAGTAATCAAGGTCATGAAAAACAAGGATCTGAATCCAAGATTACTCTATCCAGCAAGGCTATCATTCAAAATAGAAGGTCAAATAAAGAGCTTCCCAGACAAAAAAAGGCTAAGGGAATATATTAGCACCAAACCGGCACTGCAAGACATGTTAAAAGGACTTCTATAATTATTAGAAGAAATAGAAAGGTAATTAGAACCACACTGTACAAAAATGGCAATAAATAAGTACATATCAATAATCACCTTAAATGTAAATGGACTGAATGCTCCGATAAAAAGACACAGAGTAGCTGACTGGATAAGAAAGCATGATTCACACATATGTTGTTTACAAGAGACCCACCTCACAACAAAAGACTCACATAGGTTGAAAGTAAAGGGATGGAAAAAAATCTTCCAAGCAAACGGAAAGGAAAAAAAAGATGCGGTAGCAATACTCATATCTGATAAATTAGATTTCAAATTGAAGACCATAACTAGAGTCAAAGAAGGCCACTACATAATATTGAAAGGGTCTATGCAACAGTAAGATATAACTTTGGTAAACATATATGCACCCAATATAGGAGCACCAAAATATATTAAAAATCTTCTGGAGGACTTCAAAGGAGAAATTGACTGCAATACAATCATAGCAGGAGACTTCAACACCCCACTGACATCACTGGATAGATCATCTAGACAAAAAATTAACAAGGAAACAGAGACTCTAAATGAAGCACTAGATCAAATGGATTTAATAGATATCTACAGAGAATTACACCCCAAAACTGCAGAATTCACATTCTTCTCAAGTGCACATGGGACATTCTCAAAGATAGACCATATGTTAGGGCACAAACTAAGTCTCTACAAGTTCAAGAAGATTGAAATCATATCAAGCATCTTCGCAGACCACAATGGCATGAAACTAGAAATCAATTGCAACAAGAACATGCAAAAACATATGAACACATGGAGGCTAAATAGCATGTTACTGAACAATGAATGGGTTACCATGGAGATCAAGGAAGAATTTAAAAAATTTCTGGAAACCAATGAAAATGAACACACAACAACACAAAATCTATGGGATATTGCGAAAGCAGTTCTGAGAGGGAAGTTCATAGCACTACAGGCCCACCTTAAGAAAGAAGAAAAATTTCTAATTGACTACCTAACCTCACAACTTAAAGAACTGGAAAGCAAACAAAAAGAAAACCCTAGAGCAAGTAGAAGGAAGGAAATAGTAAAGATCAGAGCAGAAATAAATGACATGGAGACCAAAAAAACAATTCAAAGGATCAATAAAACAAAGAGCTGGTTTCTTGAAAAGATAAACAAGATTGATGGACCCTTAGCTAGACTCACCAAGAAACAAAGAGAGAGAACCCAAATACACAAAATCAGAAATGAAAGTGGAGAATTAACAACTCACACCACAGAAATACAAAGGATCATTAGCAAATACTATGAACATTTCTATGGCAACAAATTCTACAATCTAAGCAAAATGGACACATTTCTAGAAACACATAGTCTCCCAAAACTGAATCGGAAAGTGATAGAAAACTTGAACAGGCCAATAACAACGAAGGAAATTGAAGATGTAATCAAGACTCTCCCAGCAAACAAAAGCCCAGGCTCTGACGGCTTCATGGGGGAGTTTTACCGAACATTCAAAGAAGAACTAACACCCATTCTCTTCAAACTATTCCAAAAAATTCAAGAAGAGGGAAGACTTCCAAACTCGTTTTATGAGGCCAGCATAATTCTCATCCCAAAACCAGAAAAAGACACTACAAAGAAAGAAAACTACAGGCCAATATCCCTGATGAACATAGATGCCAAATCCTGAACAAAATACTAGCAAATTGGATCCAGCAATACATCAAAAAAATTATTCACCATGACCAAGTGGGATTCATCCCAGGGATGCAAGGCTGGTACAATATACGCAAATCAATAAATGTGATACATCACATAAACAAAATGAAAGATAAAAACCATATGATCATATCAATAGATGCTGAAAAAGCATTTGACAAAATCCAGCACCCATTTCTGATAAAAACGCTCAGCAATTTGGGAATAGAGGGATCATATCTCAACATTATAAAGGCCATATATGAAAGACCTACAGCCAACATCATACTCAATGGACAAAAACTAAAAGCATTTCCCTTAAGAACAGGAACAAGAGAAGGATGCCCACTTTCACCACTCTTATTTAACATAGTACTGGAAGTCTTAGCCACAGCAATCAGACATGAAGAAAAAATAAAAGGGATCCAAATTTGAAAGGAGGAAGTGAAACTGTCATTATTCGCAGATGACATGATATTATACATAGAAAACCCTAAAGACTCCATCAAAAATCTACTAGACTTAATAAATGAATTTGGCAAAGTAGCAGGATACAAAATTAACGTCAAGCAATCGACGGCATTCTTATACACTAATGATGAACTCACAGAAAGAGAAACTAAAAAAACAATCCCATTTACCATCGCGGCAAAATAATTAAGATACCTAGGAATAAACTTAACCAAAGAAGTAAAGGACCTATTTGCAGAAAACTACAAGACATTGAAAAAAGTAATAGAGGAAGATATAAAAAAGTGGAAGCACATACCTTGTTCATGGATTGGAAGAATTAACATCATTAAAATGTCCATACTACCCAAAGCAATCTACAGATTTAATGCAATCCCCATCAAA
The DNA here is from genome assembly GCA_030848825.1 of Tadarida brasiliensis. Classification (NCBI taxonomy): domain Eukaryota; kingdom Metazoa; phylum Chordata; class Mammalia; order Chiroptera; family Molossidae; genus Tadarida; species Tadarida brasiliensis. The sequence goes on along the minus strand of CM061259.1, from coordinate 54,159,292 downwards.
ATACCAACGACATATTTCACAGAACTAGAACAAATACTTCAGAAGTTCATATGGAACCAAAAAAGACCCCGAATAGCTACAGCAATCTTGAAAAAGGACAAAGTAGGAAGGATCACAATACCAGACATCAGGTTATACTACAAAGCTACTGTAATCAAAACAGCCTGGTACTGGCACAAGAACAGGCACATAGACCAGTGGAACAGAACAGAGAATCCGGAAATTGACCCAAGACATTATGCTCAATTAATATTTGACAAAGGTGGTAAGAGCATACAATGGAGTAAAGACAGCCTCTTCAATAAATGGTGTTGGGAAAATTGGACAGCTACATGCAAAAAAATGAAACTAGATCATCAACTTACACCATACACAAGAATAAACTCAAAATGGATAAAAGACTTAAATGTGACTCATGAATCCATAAAAATCCTAGAAGAAAATGTAGGCAACAAAATTTCAGACATCATACGCAGCAAAATTTTCACTGATATATCACCTAAGGCAACAGAAAGAAAGGAAAAAATAAACACATGGGACTACATCAAACTCAAAAGCTTCTGCACAGCAAAAGAAACAACCATCAAAGTGGAAAGGGAACCCACTGTATGGGAGAGCATAATTGCCTATGATATATCAGATAAGGGACTAATTTCCAAAATATATAGAGTGCTCATACATCTCAACAAAAGGAAGACAAAGAACCCAATTAAAAAATGGGCAGAGGAACTAAATAGACACTTCTCCAAATAGGACATACAAACGGCCAAGAGACATATGAAGAAATGCTCAATTTCTCTAATCATCAGAGAGATGCAAATTAAAACAACAATGAGGTATCACCTCAAACCTGTCAGAATAGCCGCCATCAACAAAGCATCAGACAACAAGTGTTGGCGAGGGTGTGGAGAAAAGGGGACTCTAGTACACTGCTGGTGGGAATGCAGACTGGTGCAGCCACTATGGAAAACACTATAGTGTTACCTCAAAAAATTAAAAATTGAATTACCATTTGACCCAGTGATCCCACTCCTAGGAATATACCCTAGGAAGCCTGAAACTCTAATCATAAAGAATATATGTACCCCCATGTTCATAGCAGCGCTATTTACAATAGCTAAGATCTAGAAACAGCCCAAGTGTCCATCAGTAGACGAATGGATAAAAAAGCTGTGGTACATATACACAATGGAGTACTATGCAGCTGTAAGAAAGAAAGATCTCTTATCCTTTGCGACGACATGGGAGGACCTGGAAACTATTATCCTAAGTGAAACAAGCCAAGCAGAGAAAGACAAATATCATGTGATCTCACTTATTTCTGGAATATAATGTACATAACAGTGTGAGGAGCAGGGTAGTCCCAGGGACGTGGAAGTGGGGTACAGACTGACATTTGCCAGAATAGGTTGTGGGGGAGGGGAGCGATGAACACAGAATTTGTACGCATGTACTCATAACCAATGGACATGGACAACAAAAATGGGGATGGGGCAGGGAGGGAGGAGGAGGAGGGTGTCAATGGGGGAAAAAAGGAGAAACATCTGTAACAAAAGTAAATTAATAAAAAAAAAAAAGAAGATAAAACAAGTTCCAACAAAAAAAAAAAACAAAAAAAAAAAAAACAAAAAAAAAGAAAAAAATGGGTGCTGGGTTTTATCTAATGCCTTTTTCTATATCTAATAATATGATCATGTGACTTTCATCCTTCATTTTGTTTAAGTGATGTATCACATTTTTTGATTTGTGAATATTTTACTAGTCTTGCCTTCATGAATAAATCCCATGTGGTCATGGTGTATGATACCTTTTAATGTATTGCTGGATTTTATTTGCTAATATTTTGTTGATGTATTAGCATCTATCTTCATAGGGGATATTGACCTGTAATTTTCTTTCCTTGTAGTATCTTTTTTTGATTTTGGAATCAGGATAATGCTGGCCTTGAAAAAAGAGCTTGGAAGTTTTCCTTTCTCTTGAATTTTATGAAATAGTTTGAGGAAGATAGGTAATATTTCTGCTTTGAACGTTTTCTAAAACTTGCCTGTGAGGCCATCTGGTCCAGGTCTTTTGTTTGCTGGGAGATTTTAGTTTTTGTTATTACTGCTTCAATTTTATTAGTTGTTATTCATCTATTCAGGTTTTCTCTTTCTTCCTGATTCATGTTTGAAGGTAGTAGGTTTCTAGGAATTTTTTTATTTCACCCAGGTTATTCCATTTGTTTGCCTATAGTTGTTCATAGTATTTTCTCATTGCCAAATGGGGCTGGGCAGGGTCTGACCAGGAGTAGGTGGTCAAGTAGACTCTGAAAACCTGGCCTGGGGGAAACCCAGGTGTCCAGCATGCAGGAGGAGACAAAGGGTCTGGTGAGCAGCCTCCCACCCTCTTTCCTCACTCTCTGGGGCTTCCTGCTTGGGGACAGCTGTCTGGCCTGACAATAGCTGTGTCTCCCTCCTGGAGCCAGCAGCTGGTCTCATCCCTGTGGAGGCTGGCCAACCCCCCTCCTCTGCCATTGTCTCCCAATTAAGGGGCCTTCTGTTACGCACTGCTCCATCTGGAGACCCCATCTGATCTCTCCTCAGCTGGGGCTTCTAATGGAGCTGGGCATAGGCTGGTGGTATAAGAAGGGGGCCAGGACATTGGGGTCCTGTCTTCTTCTTCCCCACAGCAAAGGGCACTGCAGAGAAGGTGGTCATCCTAACAGTCCCTGCTGATGTTGACTGCACGTCACCCTGAGCCTCTACAATTTGTTCACTCCCTTATGACCCTGACCTGTGCTCACCAAGGTTCCGACCATTCCACAGATGGAGAACCTGAAACAGAGAGCAGTCCCTTAACCTGCTTGAGACCACACGGTCCAAAAGTGGAAGAGACGGGGTTTGCTCAGAACCTCTGATGTGAGTTGGGGGTACCCTGTGACTGTGCAAGTCATTTCACTGCATTGTGCCTCAGTTTACCCATCTGTCTAATGCAAATCACAGCACCTGCCTCCTAGGGCTCCTGGGAAGATGAGTTCAGTCCCTGTGAAGTGCTTAGAAGAGGGCCAGGCATAGAGTAGGTGCTAGATGACTACTATCACTTACCATGGAGGTTTGTTCCTGCTGCAGCTGTAATAATGAAAATAATATAATAAATAATGCTGTTATTATTGATTGAATAATCCTGGCTCAGTCATCTCCTAGCTGAGGAAACTCAGGCTAGTGGCCCAACACCCCAGGTGCCTGTTTCCCATCTGACAAATGGGGACCCATGTTCCTGCCTCACACCATGTGGAACAGAGGTCACGAGGTTGTCTGGGGGCTGCCAAATAGGTCAATGGGGCTGGAACTTCAGGGAACATCAAGGAAGGAGGAGGTATGATGCCTGCGCTCCAGCAGGGGCCAGATCAGGAAGCCTGAAGGGGGGTTGCTCATAGGGGGCAGTAGCTGGGTGGTATCACTCACTAAGGAGTCCTGCAAAGAGCAGAGACACACAGGGGTCAAAGTCCTACTCTCTGGGCTGACAGTCCTTGGGGTGGAGGCAGACAGTAAACAGGGAAGCAGGCAAATTCCATGATGGGGGTCTGAAGAGGTGCTACAGAGAATGGGGACAGTGGGGAGCAATTGGGATTGCTGAGGACAGGAGAGGATTACCTATTGGACTTGGGAGATAGGTGAGGGAATGTTTGAGCAAAAACATGAAGGACAGAAGGGAGGGAACCAGGAGGTTATCTGGGGCCAGAGTGCTACAGGCAGAGACAAGCACCCTTGAGGAGGTCGGACACTGAGGGCCAGTATGTCTGGTGTTTTCCACAAGGAGAACGGTAGCCAAGTGACTGAGTGGGGAGAGGGGTGAGCTGAGGGCAGGGAGGTGACAGGGCAGAGCTTTCAGGGTCTTCTGCACCATTGGAGGTTTACACTGAGTGAGGTGGGAGCTACAGAGGGTTCTTGAGCAGAGGAGGGATGTGCCCTGACTCAGGAGGTCCCAGGTACCCTTAAGCTAAGCCACTATGAGGAGAACAGATTGTGGGGGACAGGAGCCAGAGAAGAAACATGGGTGATAATGGGGCTAGACCAGGGTGGGGAAATAGAGCAGAAGTGAGGGAATTTGGAGTCTAGTTGAAGTCAGAGCCATAGGGCTTGCTGACAGGCCAGATTACAGTGGTGGTGGCTGGTGGGGATGTTCCTCTTCTTGCCTCCCCCACGCTTGCAGAAAACATCTCAGAGCCTTTTCTCCTATGTATCCAAGTCCTTCCTCACCCTGCTGTGTGAGGCCAATGGACAGGCATTTTAATTCCTTTCATTAGACAAGGAAACTGAATCCCAAAAAGGTTTGAGGTGCTCCAAGGGCCCAAGGCACATCCTGGGGGAGGAGAAGGAAAAACAACGCATGATCATGTGGATGGTGTGGGGACAATACCCTGGAGCTGAGCCTCCCACCTCTGCCAGGCTGGAACTCTGACCTCCTGCTTCTCCTGGAACCAGCTGTCAGACCTTGGCCTGTAGGGCAGGACATCCAGCTGTGGGGTTTATAGCTTTTTGGGAGAAAAGCCAAAATGCACTCTTGATCTGGTCTGGCCCTACCCTTCCAAGCCTCCCTCCCCTAGGACCCTCAGACACCCTGGTGGGACCCCTCCCCATGCCCTGTTGAGGTCAAGGTAATGGCAATGGGTAGAAAGGGGTTAACTCTGGGAATGGGGGTGCTCCACCACCCCTGGGATGTTGCCTCTCCGCCTTCAGCCATTGGTGACCTTATTTTTCCATGACCACAGTCTTCTCCCTTTGAACTATGATGGACTTAATATTTTCTTTAATTTTCTACACTCTTGCATCCTTCAATCATTCATTTAAAGAGGAAACTGTATATTGATGTCACAACTAGAAAACCCTTTTAGTTGCGCTGAGACTCCATAAACTTAAAATAGTAACACAGGAACATAAAAGCATGGATGCTAGCTGGATAAAGCTCAGAGCCACTGAGGTATTAAAGACACAGTAGCACCCTGTAGAGACTTTCTCTTGGACCCAGGGGCAGGCCTCCTGCCTGTGGGTTTCTACTGAGCTACTTGTTAGCTGTGCCTCAGCTTCCAGGCTCTGTAAATGGGAGGCAGCCTCACTTGCCTCTCAGGTGTTTTGCAGAGTCAATGAATTGAAGTAGACACAGCACCTCGAGTCAGGCCTAGTGCAGATTAAGCGTTTTATAAATAATAGTATATTTTAAAAATTACTACATAGCCTCAGAGAGAGGCTACGTAGTAATTTTGAATAGGTCATGTTACTTATTCAAAAAGGAAACCACCGTCTTACCTATGATACTCTGTTGGTTAACTCAGTGCCCAGGATTCCCCAAAATGTAAGTTTTCCACCAGGGGAAACACTGTCCCAGGAAGGCCAGCACCAGCATGGTGGCCCCTCGGTGGTCTGACATTTCTCTTCTTGGTTCTTGCCCAGCATCCATGAATGGCCCCTTCATAGTCCTCCTTCAGCGTCCATTTGGACTCGGACTCTGTGCACCAGTCTCCTCCTCTGAAAATCAGGGGAACAGGGTACTGTTAGCTCAGGGGCTGGACTTGGAATCTAGGATACACTAAGACAGTGAGCATAGGGGAGTCCCAAAGAGTCAGAACTATTTCTGACATAGTCCCTCCCCAACCTAAACAGCCCCCTGGGCAAGACTCCCCCACCCCTGCCCTCACTGCCCCACTTTCCCCTGGGATAAGTGCTGGTGAGCCCAAGGGGTCAGAGTGTTTGTTAGAAGTTCAAATCGGAACTGCTTGCAAAGGATCTGAGAGCAGGTTACACCAGTGTGTGTGTGTGTGTGTGTGTGTGTGTGTGTGTGTGTACCTGCAGTGCCCCAGGGTCTGTGTTTTTACTACACTTTTCTGTTGGCTTCAGCTGCCCCACCAGTTCCAGGGAGGGACCCAGGGAAGTGGCTCCTCCCTCACACACTTTATCAAGGCACAGCTGCCCAGCCTGGGGACTGGGGACTTCCCTGTCCCAAACTCTGCTTCCCCTGCCAGCAGCTCAGACCATGGGAGGTCCCCGCCTCAGCATCCTACATGGTGAGAATTTGGGGGCCCTCTGGGAGGGGCAAGGGAGCCCCTGGAAGCACCCCTTTGGTGCCTTCATTTTCCCATCCCCCCTCACTTGGAGAAATAGGAGGCACAGCTGGCAGCTCAGGGGCCTGACATGGAGAATGCCACATGGTTAGGCGGGTGCCAGGGGCACATGGGGAGAGCAGCTGGCAGTGCCTGGGCAACCCCACCAGGGCAGGAATTCCACCCCCCCTGCTCTAAGACCCTATTCCCCCACCCCCTTAGCTCCCTTCCTGATCCACTTTGAAAGCTGCTCCCTAAGAGGGGAAACTGAAGCAGGGGGAAGGACAGGGGCAAAAAGTGAGAGCTGTGACCCCTCAGGAAGTCATTCCTAAGAGATGGCACAGAGGGGTGCTAGGGAGCTAATGAAGGGGACCTTCCACTATAGGGTGACTCCAACACATTGTCTCAGTGGCAGGGAAGTCTCAGAGACCCCTCAGTCTTGCTCCCCCAGACCCTGCTGGAACTCTGACCCTGTGGGTTTGAACTTGAGTTCCGCTGTGGCTTCCCCCATGCCTCCTTCCTGCCCCACCCAGGGTGGCTCTAAGGGTTATCAGGGCAGCAAAGAGAGTTAAGAAATGACATTTGGGGTGCCAATCAGAGCTCCCCCAGGCCACAGGGATGGGGCTCCCTGTGCTGGCCCAGGGTGACAGGTGCGAGCTGTTTTAGAGCTTTATCTAGGTATAATTTACATAACATACAATTTGCTTGTTGCATGCATACAATCAGATGATTTTTAGTAAATTTACGGAGTCCTTGTAGCACACCTCAAGGGGGTAATGTGTTAGGGGGCAAAGTCCTCACTTTCCACATCTGTGAAATGCGGCAGGGCAAGACTGGTCTCCACTTTACAAGGTTGTTTTAAGGGTTGAGTGAGTCCTGGTTCACAGTTAAAATTAAGTAAACAGTATTTGCTATTATTTCTTCATTGCCATCATTATTTCACTGGCAGGTTGGGGGATGGGCTGGGGTTCCTTAGTAGGAGGAGCAAGGAGAGAATGACTGCCACACCCCTGCCACAGGGCCCCTAAGCAGGAATCTGACTGGCCAGGGCTCAGCTAGGGAATGCAAACCAGATGGGACTGGGAGGAGAGGACCAGCAGCTCCTCTCCAGACTCCTGTTTGGGTGACTTCCAGGGGCCCACATGGAGAAGGTCTGACCCGCCCTGGCTGGTTTGGCTCAGCGGTTAGAGCGTCGGCCTGCGGTCCAGAGAGACCCAGGTTCGGTTCCCGCTAAGGGCACGTACCTCAGTTGCAGTTTGTCCCCGGCCCTGGTTGGGTCATGCGGGAGGCAGCCACTAGATGTGTCCCTTTCACGTTGATGTGTGTGTCTCTCTCTCTCTCCCTCCCACTCTATCTGAACAAAAAATGGAAAAATGTCCTCAGGTGAGGATACAAAAAAAGAGAGAGAGAAGGTCTGGCCTAGCAGCCTCTGTGGTGGGGGAGGAGAGCCCAGCTCAGCCTGATGGGGTACAAAGAAGCCCCTCCCTGCAGGGTCTGGGGAACTTGACCCCTCACTTCCACCTACCCCAGCCCCCTCTCCACCAGACTCTTCATAAACCCTTCCTGGGCTCTAAGCCTCAGTTTGTCCATCTGAAGAATGGACATAAACAGAACCTCTGCCTCCTAGGGCAGTTGTGAGCGTGAAAGTTGCTACTGGGGCTTTGGGAGCTGGGGACCAATCTGCGCAGGTCCCACGAGGCCAGGGAAGGTCCTGTTGTGGTCTGTCCTGCAAAGAGAAACTGGAACCCCCCAAAGGGAAAACTAAACAAACCCTGTGGCCAGAGAAGAGGAAGAGAGGAATTCTAGCCTCAGTTTACTGCATCTAGGAGGGCCTTGGGGAAGGGGGACCTTTGCCCTCTGCTGGCCTGAGTGGTATCAAGTTTGGACATTAGAGCTGAGTGCTGAGGGAACCTTCCTGTCTCCACCCCCTACAGCTCCTCAAGCCTTGCTCACAGTGGCTAACCCCCAAATTCCCCTATTCCCCTGGGAACTCCTCCATGGACTACTGAGCCACAAGTTATCCCTTCATTTGGTCCAGGAAGTGACACAAGCTTGCCCTGCCTCCCTGGCCCCATCCCTCCACCTGCTGCCCCCCTGTCTGGTCTCCCTGGATTATCCAGGTCTGGCTGCCTCCCCAGCATTTCCAGATAAGCAGGGACTGGACAGATCCCTCAAGCCCTTCCCACCCTCCCACCTGCCGCCCAGCCTCCTTCCTCCCATCTCCCCCTTCTTTGTTTCTATTTCTCTCTGGTCCACAGGCCAACGCTCTAACCACTGGGCCAAACTGGCCAGGGCTGTTTCTGTTTCTGTATCTAGCTTTCAATCTCTCTATCTCTCTGTCCAATCGCTGACATCTCTCTCTTTCCCTTTCTAGGAGTACCCTATTTCTCTGTCCATCTCTCTCGATCACTGTCTTCTGAACTCTGCCATTCTGTTTCTCTCCATCTCTCTGTCTCTCCTCATCTCTCTCTCTCATCTCTTCATTTTCTCTCCACCTCTGTCTCCTTTCTCCCTCTTTCTCTTCTCTCTATGTCTCCAGCACTTCTCTGTCCCTCTCTTTGTCTCTGTATCCTCTTTATTTTCTTTGCATCTCTGTCTCCTTCTCTGTTTGGTGAACAGCAAGGAAGTCCCCATCTCTACACACCCTACTGACTTGAGGAGGACCCCCAGGACATGCCCTGGGAGGGGGCGCCCCTGGGCAGCAGGAAAAGCAGGATTGGGGACCATGCAGAACCACCACAACATGAGCCAACAGCATCTTCCTGTGTGCAGGGAGCCAGGGGGTGAAATGTCACTACTGGGTCCCAAGGTGGCCATCGTGGTTGACAGATGTGGGTGTGGTGTCCTTGCACCTGTGTCCCTGAGAAAGGGTGAGGGGGCCAGAGCATCTCAGTTTTGGGAGGATCTGAGAGTACACTTGGTCCAACTCTACATTTTTACATAAAGAAATGATGACAGTAAACACTTTGACACACCAGGCAGTATTTGTGCGCTTAACTCTCACAGTACTCTAGGAAATATGTCCCCTCTTCATCCCCATTCTACAAAAGGGAAACTGAGGACCTGAGGCACCAGAACAAGGTCTGGGACTAGAACCAAGGCCACCTGACTCTAGTCTGTTTCCTGAACAGCTGCCCTCAGGTCAGCAGAAGCCAAGACCCCTGCCAGGCTAGGGCCCCTCCCCATCCTTCAGTTCCTGAAACCCATCTTCAGGCGATGGGTGCAGCCCCTCTGGCCATGGGCGCTGGAGGCAGGGAGGTGCCACCTGCCCACTCTCCCCTTGAGTGAGGAACAGAGCCCGAGCCTGGACGGGGTGAGCAGCCCCCTTCCCTCAGATGTGTCACCCTCAGGCCTCTGTGAGCCCTTCCCTTTTCTGTGTCCCCCCTGACTCTCCATCTCTCTGTTCCAGTGCTGTGTGTCTTGCTGACTCTGTTGGAAGATGGACCCCACAAAGCCATCAGTGAGTCTGCTGAGAATAACTCAGTCCACAGCCAGAGTCCCAACCCCCACCTGCACCTCTCAGCCCAGGCAGGAGAGAGGCCTTGTGCAGAGGAAGCTCAGGGTCACCCTTCCCATCACCTCTTCCCAGCCCCTGGCTCAGCCTTCATCTTCCAACTGTGGTCTCTGTCCCCACAGCCTCGTCCACCATGGCCTGTGCCCCGTGGTGCCCTCCGCACTCCACATGTGTCAACGACACTGCCTGTCGCTGCAATCCAGGATTCACCTCTTTATCTGGGGAGATCGTCACCAGCCCCATGGACAGTTGTGATGGTACAGAGGCTTGGGGTGGTGGAGGGCCATTTGGAGATGGAGATGGTGGTTAGGGGCCTCGGTCTTTGTACTCCAACCGTTACCAGGGACAGAGAAAATAGAAAGAAAAAGATGTGAAGGTGAAAAATGAGAAGTGAATAAACATGGCTTTATAGAGAGACAGGAGCTGGGTATCTAGGAGTCTGGAATCTGTGCCTCAGTTTGCCCTTCCAGGACTGGGGAGGGGGATGCAGAGCTTCCACCCACCCACCACTCCAGCACTTCCTCCTGTATTGAAATCCAGGGTGACAGGCAGAAAACTGAGAAGAGCAGAGCTGATTGAGTGTTTCAGGAACGGCTTGCTCCAGTCACAGCCCCGCTGCAGCAGTGTTGCCTGAGAGTCTGATTCTTTCCCAAAAGACACTGATTAAGCATCAGGCTCCATGCTAGTTGGGGGACAAGGCTCTCTGCCCTGAGGGCACTCGTGCCTTTGGTAGGTGACCCTTTACCCACCTGTTTTGTTCCAGACATCAATGAATGTGGACCACCCTTTCCAGTGTCCTGTGGAAATTTCGCAGACTGCCAGAATACGGAGGGGAGCTACTTCTGCACATGCAGCCCAGGATACGAGCTTGTTTCTGGGGCAACAAAGTTCAGTAATGAGAGTGAGAACACATGTCAAGGTAAGAATGACCCGCATCTTCCATCTCCCCGTCCATGAGGTATGGAGTCAGCAGAGCCACTCCTGCAGCATGTGGGGTGCAGGGCCCTGGTTGCAGGTGCCGCTCCCAGGTCTGAGTGGGGACAAGTGTGCCTGTGCCTGTCCCACCAGCACACAGAGGCAGGGTGGCAGGAGAGCCAGAAACCCAAATCCTGGCTTTGCTACCTGACAGCTCTGTATGCAACACCAGCCAGGACACTGACTCAGAAATCACTGGTAATGTGTGAGCTGTGATAATATTATTGTGATTTTATGTTAAAAAAAAAAAGTGCCATCTTTTACAGACAAAAACAAAAGTAGCTTTGCCTTTTGTTAACTGTATAACCTTGGGCAGGTTCTTCAGCTCTCTGTGCCTCAGTTTAGTCATCTCCAGGTGAACGCTGTGTTTGGGGAATGGAGAGTGAGCTGGTTTTAGCCCCCATTTGCCTCCTTGGCTGGACACCCTTGTGCAGAGAGCAACCCATTCAGTGTGCCTGGACTACTGCAAGCCCTGCACATGGGGGTGGCTGTGGTACTGAGGAGACATGCTGCTGTGTTAGAAACAGGCCAGGGCCGAGAGAGGGCTGGAGCTGCTCGCAGGACATGGCTGAATAGAGTGAGGCGGGAGAGGTGGGCCCTCAGGGGAGAGAGCAGCCTGCTGGTTTGGCTCAGGACCTGCCACCTGAAAACCGAGCTTTGTGACAGGTTCAGCTGGGCTGTCTGTGCACCTGCCCACCTCAGCTCTCCAGCCTTGCCGCTCCTGAGGACATGTCTGCTTGAGTCAGGGCCCATGAGGTCTGCTTTGAGCAGCTGACCCAGGTCACTTCCTGGCTGTTTGCCCCACTTTCTCCAGGCATCAAAAGGCCATCCCAGGCACCTGTCTGGTCTCCCAACCCTCTCTGAACCCCAAGGCTCAGAACCCTCTGCGGAGGCCATTTCCAGGGGTTTGGAATGTCTTCCCTGCCCACCTCGCACCTTATGGCATAAAACAAATGAGGGTGGCGGCTTTCAAGATACTTCAGGAGCTCGTGGCGCAGAGCGTTCCAGAGCAATATCGCCCTCCATCATCGCCAGTGACTGCTGGGACGAGACCTGTCGCCACCGGAGCCCGCACAGGATTGGCGGTGCCAGGAACCCTCTCAGACCCCTGGGCTATGATGGACCCTGAGACCACCTTAAGAATATTGGGGGAAGGGAGATTCAGAAGGGAGAGCTGGCAGGAAGGACTTGGGCCACTTCTGGCCTCATCTGGACAACAGAGCATCTAGGCCACCATGCTTACCCATAGAGAGCTCCATGTGGATTAGAAAAGTCTCCCCCTCACCTGGGAGGAGGCAGTGGGGCCTTCCAGATGCTTCTATGACAGGAAACGTGGCTGACTCCCAGCTCCGAAGGCATACACCACCCTCCCCTTCCCCTTGCAGACATGGCCAAATGTCAGCGGAACCCCGTGATCTGTAAAAGCCGCCGCATGTGTGTCAAACCCCAGGGCAGCTACACCTGCAAGTGCCCACCGGGGTTTGAGCTCAACCCAGAGAACCCGAAGGTGTGCCAAGGTAGAGGCCCAGGGTGAAGCTTGAGGGGAGGGCTGGAGCTGGGGAAGGAGCTGAGGCAGGTCCCACAGCCCCAGGAGGCAGGGGAAGATTCTCAGTTTCTGGAATGACAAGGGCCTGCCAAGGCCTTGCCTAAGGATTCACCTCCCTGAAAAGTCCTGCCACAGAGCTGGGAGATGGCAGGGTCTTCTAGGCCCTGGGTTTCCTTGTGGAGCCCCTGTGAGCATCCCAGACCCTTCCCCTTCCTCATCTGTCACATGCAGCAGAGGGAGGTATTATTTCTGATTCTCAGAAAGTGAACTTGGGCCAGGGTGCAGAAGGGAGTAGGCAGGAGTCCTTGGTCAGGAAGCTGAGCCCCTGAGACTTGGTTTCCCTCCTGAGTTTACCACCTATAAACTGGAGACTATGGTCCCTGGCATGTCCATCCTGCAGGGAGCCCACCATGAGATGCTTTGAGGGTGGAGTTGAAGGTCACCAGATGGTGGCATATGTGGGGTCCTTAGTGCTGGGCAATGACAAGTGGGTGCAGGGAGTGGATGGCGGGCCTGACACTCTGGCTTTGTCCTCAGATGTGGATGATTGTACCTTGGGGAAATACCCCTGCCACAAATCCGCCCACTGCCTCAACATCGTGGGCAGCTATGAATGCCGCTGCCGCCCTGGCTGGAAGCCGATTCTTGGGTCCCCCAATGGCCCACACAACACCGTCTGTGAAGGTTCGGAGTTCAGATCCCACACGCCCCAGGATCCACAACTGAAACCATATGATCACATATTGAATAGCACCCACACCAACCCAGCAGAATGAATACTGGGTGTGCCCTGCTGTGCCAGGGTTTAATTATTTTCAGGCTAAATGGGAAAAGATCTGGGGGGTCCTAGGGAAGAAGCAGGGGTACCTAGGGGAAGGCTTCTGGGGGACTCCATGCAGCAGCTAATTACTAACAGGGAAAAAGGTTATTTCAGATATTATCATTACTATTATTATTATTTTGGCTAATCTTCACCCAAGGATATTTTTCCATTCATTTTTTTTTTTTTTTTTTTTTTTAGAGAGAGTGGAAGGGAGGGAGGAAGAGAGAGAGAGAAACATTGATGTGAGACAGACACATTGACTGGTTGTCTTCCACATGGCCCTGGGGGTCTGGGATCAAACCTGCAGTCCAGGTATGTGCCTTTGACCATGAATCGAACCCAAAACCCTTCGGTCTATGGCCTGACACTCAAACTGCTGAGCCAAACTGGCCAGGGCTTGGACAAAGGTTATTTCAATATCTCACCCCCTGTACATCTGTACGGGGCTCACTTGCTATGTGTCAGGCCTCTGCACACTTCCCATAACCCCTGCATCTACCACTCAGATGTGCAGTCACTAGGTGTCATCACCTCCAGCCAAGGGGTCGGTGTAGGGGACACTAACATGGGGAATGGGGTGGGGCATGGAGAGGACAGGGGCCCTGGATTCCCGCATAGACAAAGGACTACCCAATGTGAAGATACCTGTCTTGACCCTAGACCCTACCTCCAACACACTTACACATCTCACACCTAATGAGCAGCTGTTCTGTCCCCAGAGGAGATCTCCTTCCCAGACTGGACCCCACCCCCTGGAATCAACAGCTCGGTGAGTGACTCCAGCAGAAACTAGAAGGCAAGATCCCTCTATACAGCTGACAATCCACACATTTACCCCATGCTCCCGTGAATGAGACTTTCAGACCCCTCAATTCCTCTCTCCTCAGAATCTCTCCCAATTCTTTAAAAGAGTCCAAGATCTGCGCAAAAACTTCAGTCCTGCCAGAGCCCAGGACACCATCAAGGTAAGGACAGGACCTAGGGGAGGCAGGAAGAGGCATCCCATAGAGGCCTCCAGAAGCCTTATTCTGGGAGGAGACAGACCCCAACACCATAGTGCCTTGCTCTGAGGCCCCACCTGTCCCAGGGTGGGTGGGATGAGCAGACAGCAAGTATTTGCTGTTAGATCTACACACATCTACTAAAACCTTTCCTCTTATTCTTGGCCTTTGAGTTTACATTATCCTTGGTATTTTTGAACAGGGTTGACCTCTGAGTGGCTGGATTGCACTATCAAAGACCCAGGGAATCCCATCTGGTACCATGTGTGTCCCTAAATAGACAGGTTGAGGGTTTGTTCTCTGTGGCTGAGTGGGAAGGATCTTCCTGAAGCTTCTTGGCATAAGATCCACTGGTTCTGTGTCCCCATCCCCCAGGACATCATAAAGGTGGTGGATGAGCTGCTGGAGACCCCGGGGGACCTGAATACCCTGCCCCGCTCAGAGCAGCACTGTGTGGCCACTAACCTGCTCACTGGCCTTGAACAAGTCTTCAGAGAGCTGAGCAAGGCCCTGCTCAATGGGCCGTGGCACTTCCCTGCAGCTGGTGGAACAGGTAAGTGACCCAGTCTGCCCCCAGGCTCTGCTCTGCCTGCTCTCACCTCATTCCTCTTCCAATCACACAAGAGCTGAGTCATCACACTTGTACCTCCATGTTACTCTCATAAACATATTAAATTACAAGGTGAAAAGAAAATGAAAAAAATTGTTAATACTACACATTTTATTGTAATATAAATTATCAGCAGATTAAGTAATTATATTTAATATTTTAAGATAAAATAGAAATGGTTTCCAAAGAAAACAAATTATGAAATTTGGAGGAATATAATTGAATATTACCTGATGTTTAAGTTTTTTTGTTTTATTGAGGTAAATTTTACATAACATAAAATCCACCATGTAAACCAAAGTGAACAATTCAGTGGCGTTTAGCACATTCACACAACTGTACAAACATCACCTCTATTTCTAAAATATTTTCATCACCCTGGAAGTGAACACTGTACCCACTAAGCAGTTATTTCTCATTTCTCCATCACCCAGCCCTTGGCAGGCACTTATCTCTTTCTGTCTCTATGAATTTGACAGTTCTGTACATTTCATAGAAATAGAATCATACAATATATGACCTCATAGTTTAGCTTCTTTCTCTTAGTATAATGTTTTCAAGGTTCATCCACCTGGTAATATATATTGTATTTCTTTCCATTTCATAGTAGAATAATATTCCATTGCATGTATACATCACCTTTGTTTATCCATTCATCCATTTATGGACATTGGATTGTTGCCAACCTTTGACTATTGTGAATATAGTTACTATAAATATTGGTGTACAAGTTTTTGTTTGAATAACTGTTTCAGTTCTTTGGGCTCATATGTAGGCGTGATATGGCTGAGTGATATGGTAATTGTATGTTCAACATTAGGAACCATCAAACGATTTTTCAAAAGTGGCCACACCGTTGTACATACACCCCCAGCAATGTGCAAGGATTCCAATCTTCACATCCTCAGCAAGACTCATTACTTCCATTTTATTTTGGTTTTATTACAGGCTTTCTAGTGTATGTCAGGTGACATCTCATTATGGTTTTGATTTGTACTTCCCTAATGACTAATGATTTTTGATGTCCTTCCATGGGATTGTTGAACATTTGTGTATCTTTTTCTGGGAAACATCAATTCAAGTCCTTTGCCTATTTTTTAATTGAGTTGTTGGCTTGTTTTGTTCTGTTTTCAGTGTTCTTTATATATTTCATAGTAGACCCTTATGAGGCATGTGATTTACAAATATGTTTTTCAACTCTGTAGATTCTTTTCACTTTCTCCATAGTATCTTTAAAAAAAAATTTATTTTTCTTTATTGATTTTGAAGAGAGAGGGAGAGAGATAGAAACATCAGTGAGAGAGAACATTGATTGGCCACCTTCTGGATGCCCCCCTCTGGGAATTTGGCCCTCTATCTTGGGATGTGCCCTGACCTGGAATCTAACTGATGATGTCTTGGTGCATAATTTGACACTCAACCACTGAGCCACACCAGCTGGGCAATAGTCTTTTCACTTTAGTGAGTAGATGCTTGAAATGTTGACAAAGTCCATTGTAGTTAGTCTTTCCTTTTGTTGTTTGTGCCCTTTGTGACATATCTAAGAACTGATTGCCCAAGCTAAGCCATGAAAGTATACTCCTCTGCCCTGGCCGGTTTGGCTCAGCGGTTAGAGCGTGGGCCTATGGTCCAGAGAGACCTGGGTTTGGTTCCCACTAAGGGCATGTACTTCGGTTGCAGTTTGTCCCCGGCCCTGGTTGGTCGTGCGGGTGGCAGCCACTCGATGTGTCCCTTTCACGTCGATGTTTCTCTCTCTCTCTCTCTACCTCTCTCTCCCTCCCACTCTATCTGGACAAAAAATGAAAAAATGTCCTCAGGTGAGGATAAAAAAAAAAAAAAAAAAAAAGAAAGTATACTCCTCTGTTTTCTACTAACTGTTGTGTTTCTAGATCTTAACTGTAGGTCTTTGGCCCGTTTGATCTAACTTTTGTTTACTATGTGAGGAATGGGTCCATCACCTTTTTTCTCCTTGTGTATAGCCAGATGCCCCAGGAGCATTTACTGAAGAGACTATTCTTGCCCTCATTGAAGGGTTTTGTTGAAAATCAGTTGACCATAAATAAATGGGTTTCTTTGGGGACTCTCAATTTTATTTTGTTGGTTCATATATCTACACATATGCCAGCACCATACTGCTCTGCTTACTATATGTCAGTGCTACATTTTGAATTCAGGAAATATGAGTCCTCCATATTTGTTTTTCATTTTCAGTGTTGTTTGGGTATTGGGGCCTCTTGCAATAGCATGTGGATTTTATTATGAGTTTCTCCATGTTTGCAAAAAAATTGCTGTTGGGATAGTGTTAGCATTGCATTGAATCTGTAGATCACTTTTAGCAATATGGCCATGTTTAAAATATTAAGTCTTTCAATCCATAATCACAGGATGTCTTTCAAGTTATTTAGGGTTTTTACATTTCTTTAGTAATACTTTGTAGTTTTCAGTGAACAAGCCTTGAGTCTCCTTGGATAAATTTATTCCTAATATTTTGTTGAAGATTTTTGCATCTGTGTTCATAATAGTTATTGGTCTGTAGTTTTCTTTTCTTTTGATGTCTTTCTCTGGTTTGGTTTTTAGAGTAATTGTGGCCTCATTGAATTATTTAGTTAGTGTTCCTCTTCATTCTATTTTTTTTAAGGAGTTTACAGGAATTTGTGTTAATTCTTCCTTAAAGGGTTAGTAGAATTCAGGACTGGCCTTTTCATTTTGGAAAGGTTTGATTACATATTCAATCCCTTTACTTGTCACACGTCTTTTCAGACTGTCTAGATCTTCTTCAGTTACCTTTGTAGTTTGTGGGTTTGTAGGAATTTGTTCATTTTATTCAGTTATATAATTTGTTGTTGAATAATTGCTCATAGTTTCTGTTGTATACCTTTGTAAATTCAGATGATTGGTATATATATCATTATTATGTACACAAAATATGTATATTATTGTATATATATGGAATTGTTTAGTATATATGTAAGAATATTACAAATAACATTTGGTATACAATGTAACATAATATATATAAAATATATCCATACATAAAAATGTCATTACAGCAAGAACTGCTGGCACAATTACTAATCTAATTTCCTTTTGCAACTCCCACAACTCATAGAACTGTCCCTGGAGGTGATGGAGCAAGGAGACAAGAATGTCACCTTGAGTGTTAATCAGACAAAAATGCTGCTGGACTGGGATATGATGCAGGAATCAGGTGACTCTGGTAATGACTGAGATGGAAAGAAGGTCCATGAGGCTTCACAGTGGGACAAGATGCCCAAGGATGTGACAAAGAGAGTTAAATATTAGAGGGAAGTATAGGCTATGGTGGATCAAAGGAAAGAGCGCATCCCAGGAGGAAGGGGACCTGTTGGGTACCCTAAGATACCAACTTTGTTCTCCTCCTGCAGGCAGTTCTGTGGTGGGCCTTGTCTCTTCTCCAGGGATGGGCAAGTTGCTGGCTGAGGCTCCCCTGGTTCTGGGAACTGAGGAACAGGCATTTCTGCATGAGACACACAAAGGCATGCTGCAGGGCATCTCTCCAATCCTGCTCTCAGATGTCATGTCCGCCTTTGTGAGCAATAAGAACACTCAGAACCTCAGCTCCCCAGTCACCTTTGTCTTCAATCATGTGAGTCCTGATGAAATGGGGCTGTGGCTGTGGAAAAGCCCTGAGTCCTGGGCCCAGCCTTGCTGTTTGGGGGCTCCCCCAGGGTGCATCACCTGTCCAGGAAAGCCTTTCACGAGCAGGATTTGGGTTAGCATTTCTGAGCACCAAAACCACCAGCTCACACCTGTGCCCTTTTCCTACAGTCCATGATCCCTGGGCCAAGGCAGAAGGTGTTCTGTGTCTTCTGGGAGCATGGCCAGACGGAATATGGCAACTGGACCACCAAAGGCTGCTGGGTGGTGTTCACCAGTCACACTAGCACCACCTGCCAATGCACCCACCTTAGCAGCTTTGCCATCCTCATGGCCCACTATGATGTACAGGTGAGAGCCTTGTGATGGGACTTTGTTCAATTTCTGTTGTTTTGTAATAAATTCCCATGCAAGTAGTCCTTTAAAACAAAAATTTATGCAATTTCTTTGGGTCAACAAATAAACATGGTATATTTGGATTGTCTGATCAGCGTCTTACAAGACTCTCATCTGAGGATTACTGTCCTCCTCTGAGCTACCTGGTTATTGGCAGAATTCATGTTATAGGGCTAAGGTCTTGCTTTCTTGCTGGCTGGCAGCAGGGGTCACATTCAGTTTTGGATCTTTATTCATCTAAGAGTTAAATATAACATAAAGAAAATTGTCCTTTCCATTGTCAGTGAAATGGAACATCTTCATGTAAGAGTGATTTGTTTTTCTGTCTCTGGAAATAAGTTGTTTGCTTTTTTTTTTTTTTAATCTATATTTCTGTTGGCTTGATGATTCTTTTCTTATAGATCTGGGAGCTCTCTTTGTGGTAGAGGAATTTATATCATTACACAAAAAATACTCAAAACCTAGTATGCATCAAAATTACCTAGAGGGCTTGCTATTTATTTGTGTACATTTATTTAGGAAACTATGTCAATCTTACGAATTTGTTGCAAAAATGAAAAGGTGTAAATAATACCAAATTGCTTTTTATCCAGATGCATCAGCTTTGAACATTTAACCTCCATTTTCTTTATCACTTTCACAGTTCTGCTTTTCTGTCTCTGCCTCCTAGTTTCTCTCACCTACTTACACTAAAATTAAATTGTTTTCTGTTTTTTTTTTTAAATTATGCTAATGGATTTAACATTATTTGAAAAAATAGGCAGGAAAAGCCTTAATCTTTAGGATGTCTGCCGCTGGCCACCATGGGAGCTGGAGGAAAAATGGCAGTGGATTGAATGGAATCTACACAGATCATCTCCCAGGACCAAACTGGAATTACAACTAAAATAAAGACATATTGTCAGAAAAAAACAACAACTGAAAAGCGGCTGGAGACAACCCTTATAATCAGGGATGGAAAGAAGACAATAAATCTAGCCTGGGAGGAACTGCAGAGGCGCGACAGGGCTGGCTGGGAGCCCATGGACAGCAGCTGAGTGTTGTTTTCTCTGTGAGCATTCAGTTCCCTGAAAGCCCAGAGCACTAAATCAGGTTCAGCCACTCACCTTAGGCTCCCACAGAGGGAGGGCAGACTAGATTGGAACTGTGTGGAGACGCCGGGGCTCCTGCCTCAGGAGAGAGCTGGAGGGGAGGACATTGGGAGTTTTGTGCTGAATCATTCCCTCATGGTACAGTGGAAATCTTGCCCAAAGAGCCCCTTCCCAGAGCCCTGGGGAGAAGCAACAGTCCCTCCCTCAGGAATTTAACACCACCTGGCCAGGCCAGAGAAATGCATATTGAGGCTCATTAACAGCTAGAGACTTCCACCAAGCAAGAGCCCCACCTGCTGGATATACGTTTACCCTTTTCACCTGAGGGATTTTCATTCAGCTGAGGGCTACAACCCAAGGCTCATCAAGTAACTGAGAATAATAGCCTGTAGGCAAAACTAGAGGATAACTGAACCTTTGCTTGACCTGCAAGTCAACCCAAGAAAGTAAGACTTGACAGTGCTGTTTAACATGGGTCCTCCCACACTCATCCAAATCCAGTAGATGGAGCCAAAACAGCGAGACACCAACACCCACAGGGAAAATTTGGCAGACTCCAAAAATCACTGAGACAGCCAAATGGTGAAACAAAGAAACAAATCCCAAATGAAAGAACTAGAGAATTCTCCAAAAGATGAGATAAATGAAATGGAATTAAGCAAGATATCAGATGCAGAGTTCAGAATAATGCTTGTGAGGAAGCTCATCAGCATGAGCAAAGATATACATGAGGAAGAACAGAGAGCCCCAAGAAGAGAAGAACCCAAAGAGGCCACACCAAGACACATAATAATTAAAATGCCAAAAATTAAAGATAAAAAGAGGTGTAGAGAAGGGCGGTGGAGTGAATGGAAGCTACACAGATGATCTCCCAGGACCAAACGGGAATTACACCTAAAATAAAGACAAATCGTCGGGAAAAAGCAACAGAAAAGCAGTGAGAGAGGACCATACAACCAGGGACACTGAACGAGCCTGGTAGGATATGCGGAGGTGCGTGAGGGTGGCAGACTGGGAGCCCACGGACAGCAGTGGCCTTAGCGCGGCCTTAGCTGGGAGCAGCGGCAGCACCTGCACCCAGGGCTGAGAGCCCCCGCTGCTCCACAGCGCAGAGGGCCGGGACAGAGCGCTAAATAGCCACAGCCACTCACCTGGGGCTCCAGGAGAGGGAGGGCGGACTGGACTAGAACTCGGTGGGGACACTTGGGATTTGGAGGGCGCTCAGAGTTTGTGCTGAGCTGTGACCACAAAGGATGGTGGTGGCCAGCCCCTCCTTCCCAGTTACACAGCACGGCAGCAAAGTTTGCTCCTCCCCGAGCTGTGGAAGCCCCTCCCTCGGAGACTCCCAGGTGAGGAAAAGAGGCAAAGAAATGCAAATTGAGGCTCATTAACAACCAGTATTGGCCCCACCCTCGGGAAATCCTCTTACACTGTAAATATCTGAGGGAGTTTTTCATTCAACTGAGATCCTAAGGCTTTTCAAGTAACTGAGGCTAATAGCCTCCAGGCAAAAAGCTAGAGCATAACTAAACCTTTCCTGAGCTTGCAAATCTACCCAGGAAAGTGAGACTTGACAGTGGTGTGAAGGAAGGCCTTCCATGCTCATCAAAACCCAGTCGAGGGAGCCACAAATAGCAGAACACCATCACCCACAGGGAAAATTTGGCAGGCTCCAAAACCCACTGAGATAGCCAAAATGGTGAAACAAAGAAACACATCCCAAATGAAAGAACAAGAGAACTCCACCGAAGATGAGATAAATGAAATACAGCTAAGCAAATTATCAGAGGGAGAGTTCCGAGCCATGATCTTGAGGAAACTAAACAGCATGAGTAACGACATCGACACCATGAAAAGCAACCAGGTGGAAATAAAGAATGACATAGCAGAAATAAAGAACACATTAGAAGGATTGACCAGCAGAGTAGAAGAAGCAGAGGACCAGATCAATGAGTTAGAAGACAGAGTAGAAAAAATCAATCAATCAGAAAACCAAAAGGAAAAAACAATGAAAAAACAGGAAGATAGCTTAAGAGAACTGTGGGACAACTGGAAACTTATTAACATTCACATCATTGGAGTCCCCGAAGAAGAAGAAAATGAGCAAGGGTTAGAGAATATATTTGAAAACATAGTGACAGAAAACTTTCCTAACCTGGTGAAGGAAGAAAGCATTCAAGTTCAAGAAGCACAGAGAGCCCTAAGTAAGAAGAACCCTAACAGGCCCACACCAAGACACATAATAATTAAAATGCCAAAAATTAAAGACAAAGAGAGAATCCTAAAGGCAGCAAGAGATAAGCAACAGGTTACCTACAAAGGAAACCCCATTAGGCTATCATCTGACTTCTCAACAGAAACACTACAGGCCAGAAAGGAATGGCATGAAGTAATCAAGGTCATGAAAAACAAGGATCTTAATCCAAGACTACTCTATCCAGCAAGGCTATCATTCAAAATAGAAGGTCAAATAAAGAGCTTCCCAGACAAAAAAAGGCTAAGGGAATATATTAGCACCAAACCAGCACTGCAAGAAATGTTAAAAGGACTGCTGTAATTAATAGAAGAAATAGAAAGAAAATTAGAACCACACTGTACAAAAACGGCAATAAATAAGTACATATCAATAATCACCTTAAATGTAAATGGACTGAATGCTCCGATAAAAAGACACAGGGTAGATGACTGGATAAGAAAGCATGATTCACATATATGTTGTTTACAAGAGACCCACCTCACAACAAAAGACTCACATAGGTTGAAAGTAAAGGGATGGAAAAATATCTTCCAAGCAAACGGAAATAAAAAAAAGCTGGGGTAGCAATACTCATATCTGATAAATTAGATTTCAAATTGAAGACCATAACTAGAGACAAAGAAGGTCACTACATAATATTGAAAGGGTCTATCCAACAGGAAGATATAACTTTGGTAAACATATATGCACACAATATAGGAGCAACAAAATATATTAAAAATCTTCTGGAGGACTTCAAAGGAGAAATCGACCACAATACAATCATAGCAGGAGACTTCAACACCCCACTGACATCACTGGATAGATCATCTAGACAAAAAATTAACAAGTAAACAGAGACTCTAAATAAAGCACTAGAACAAATGGATTTAATAGATATATACAGAGAATTACACCCCAAAACTGCAGAATTCACATTCTTCTCAAGTGCACATGGGACATTCTCAAAGATAGACCATATGTTAGGGTACAAACTAAGTCTCTACAAGTTCAAGAAGATTGAAATCATATCAAGCATCTTCTCAGACCACAATGGCATGAAACTAGAAATCAATTGCAACAAGAACATGCAAAAACATATGAACACATGGAGACTAAATAGCATGTTACTGAACAATGAATGGGTTACCATGGAGATCAAGGAAGAATTTAAAAAAATTCCTGGAAACCAATGAAAAGGAACACACAACAACACAAAATCTATGGGATACAGCGAAAGCATTTCTGAGAGGGAAGTTCATAGCACTACAGGCGCACCTTAAGAAAGAAGAAAAATTTCTAATTGACTACCTAACCTCACAACTTAAAGAACTGAAAGGAAACAAAAAGAAAACCCTAGAGCAAGTAGAAGGAAGGAAATAGTAAAGATCAGAGCAGAAATAAACGACATGGAGACCAAAAAAACAATTCATAGGATCAATGAAACAAAGATCTGGTTTTTTGAAAAGATAAAGAAGATTGATGGACCCTTAGCTAGACTCACCAAGAAACAAAGAGAGAGAACCCAAATACACAAAATCAGAAATGAAAGAGGAGAAATAACAACTCACACCACAGAAATACAAAGGATCATTAGCAAATACTATGAACATTTACATGGCAACAAATTTGACAATCTAAGCGAAATGGACACATTTCTAGAAACACATAGTCTCCCAAAACTGAACCGGAAAGAGATAGAAAACTTGACCAAGCCAATAACAACGAAGGAAATTGAAGATGTAATCAAGACTCTCCCAGCAAACAAAAGCCCAGGCCCTGACGGCTTCACGGGCGAGTTTTACCGAACATTGAAAGTAGAACTAACACTCATTATCCTCAAACTAAAATTCAAGAAGAAGGAAGACTTCCAAACTCGTTTTATGAGGCCAGCATAATTCTAATCCCAAAACCAGAAAAAGACACTACAAAGAAAGAAAACTACAGGCCAATATCCCTGATGAACATAGATGCCAAAATCCTGAACAAAATACTAGCAAATCGGATCCAGCAAATCATCAAAAAAAATTATTCACCATGACCAAGTGGGATTCATCCCAGGGATGCAAGGCTGGTACAATATACACAAATCAATAAATGTGATACATCACATAAACAAAATGAAAGATAAAAACCATATGATCATATCAATAGATGCTGAAAAAGCATTTGACAAAATCCAGCACCCATTTATGATAAAAACGCTCAGCAATTTGGGAATAGAGGGATCATATCTCAACATTATAAAGGCGATATATGAAAGACCTACAGCCAACATCATACTCAATGGACAAAAACTAAAAGCTTTTACCTTAAGAACAGGAACAAGAGAAGGATGCCCACTTTCACCACTCTTATTTAACATAGTACTGGAAGTCTTAGCCACAGCAATCAGACATGAAGAAAAAATAAAAGGGATCCAAATTGGAAAGGAGGAAGTGAAACTGTCATTATTCGCAGATGACATGATATTAAAAATAGAAAACCCTAAAGACTCCATAAAAAATCTACTAGACTTAATTAATGAATTTGGCAAAGTAGCAGGATACAAAATTAATATCAAGAAATCGAGAAATGGCGGTGGAGTGAATGGAAGCTACACAGACGATCTCCCAGGATCAAACGGGAATTACAACTAAAATAAAGACAAATCATTGGGAAAAAGCAACAGAAAAGCAGTGGGAGAGGACCATACAACCAGGGACACTGAATGAACCTGGTAGGATCTGCGGAGGCGTGTGAGGGTGGCGGGCTGGGAGCCCACGGACAGCAGCGACCTGGGCTGTGAACTACGGCGCGGCTGTGAGGGGCGCCCCGGCTGTAAGCGACGCCCCACCTCTAAGCGGCGGCCCCGACTGGGAGCTGTGGCCCCGGCGGTAAGCGACGCCCCGCCTCTAAACGGCAGCCCCAACTGGGAGCTGCGGCCCCAGCTGGAAGCGGTGCCCAGGCTGGAAGCGACGCCCCGCCTGTAAGCGGCGCCCCGGCTGGAAGCGGCGGCCCCGACGGGGAGCTGCGGCCCTGGCTGTAAGCGATGCCCCGCCTGTAAGCGGCGGCCCCGGTTGGGAGCTGCGGCCCCGTACGGTAGCGGCGGAGGCGGCGCCGGCCCTCGGGGATAAGAGCACCAGCTGCTCCACAGAGCAGAGGGCCGGGACAGAGCGCTAAATAGCCACAGCCACTCACCTGGGGCTCCGACAGAGGGAGGGCGGACTGGACTGGAACTTTGAGGGGACACCTGGGATTTGGAGGGCGCTCAGAGTTTGTGCTGAGCTGTGGCCACAAAGGACAGTGGTGGTCAGCCCCTCCTTCCCTGTTGCACAGACCAGCAGCCAAGTTTGCTCCTTCCCCGCGCTGTGGAAGCCCCTCCCTTGGAGATCCCCAGGTGAGGTAAAGAGGTAAAGAACTGCAAATTGAGGCTCATTAACAACCAGCATTGGCCCCACCCTCGGAAATCCTCTTACACTGTAAACATCTGAGGGAGGTTCGCATTCAACGGAGATCCTAAGGCTTTTCAAGTAACTGAGGCTAATAGCCTCCAGGCAAAAAGCTAGATCATAACTAAACCTTTCCTGAGCTTGCATATCTACCCATGAAAGTGAGACTTGACAGTGGTGTTGAAGGAGGGCCCTCCAAACCCAGTAGAGGGAGCCACAAATAGCAGAACACCAACACCCACAGGGAAAATTTGGCAGGCTCCAAAACCCACTGTGATAGCAAAAATGGTGAAACAAAAAAACAGATCCCAAATGAAAGAACAAGAGAACTCCACCGAAGATGAGATAAATGAAATACAGCTAAGCAAATTATCAGAGGGAGAGTTCCGAGCCATGATCTTGAGGAAACTAAACAGCATGAGTAAGGACATCAACACCATGAGTAAAGATATAGAAACTCTGAAAACCAACCAAGTGGAAATGAAGAATGACATAGCAGAAATAAAGAACACATTGGAAGGATTGACCAGCAGAGTAGAGGAAGCAGAGGACCGGATCAGTGAATTAGAAGACAGAGTAGAAAAAATCAATCAATCAGAAAACCAAAAGGAAAAAACAATGAAAAAACAGGAAGATAGCTTAAGAGAACTGTGGGACAACTGGAAACGTAATAACATTCGCATTATTGGAGTCCCCGAAGAAGAAGAAAATGACCAAGGGTTAGAGAATATATTTGAAGAAATAGTGACAGAAAACTTTCCTAACCTGGTGAAGGAAGAAAGCATTCAAGTTCAAGAAGCACAGAGAGCCCCAAGTAAGAAGAACCCAAGCAGGCCCACACCAAGACACATAATAATTAAAATGCCAAAAATCAAAGACAAAGAGAGAATCCTAAAGGCAGCAAGAGATAAGCAACAGGTTACCTACAAAGGAAACCCCATTAGGCTATCATCTGACTTCTCAACAGAAACACTACAGGCCAGAAGGGAATGGCATGAAGTAATCAAGGTCATGAAAAACAAGGATCTGAATCCAAGACTACTCTATCCAGCAAGGCTATCATTCAAAATAGAAGGTCAAATAAAGAGCTTCCCAGACAAAAAAAGGCTAAGGGAATATATTAGCACCAAACCAGCACTGCAAGACATGTTAAAAGGACTGCTATAATTATGAGAAGAAATAGAAAGATAACTAGAACCACACTGTACAAAAATGGCAATAAATAAGTACATATCAATAATCACCTTAAATGTAAATGGACTGAATGCTCCAATAAAAAGACACAGAGTAGCTGACTGGATAAGAAAGCATGATTCACACATATGTTGCTTACAAGAGACCCACCTCACAACAAAAGACTCACATAGGTTGAAAGTAAAGGGATGGAAAAAAATCTTCCAAGCAAACGGAAAGGAAAAAAAAGCTGGGGTAGCAATACTCATATCTGATAAATTAGATTTCAAATTGAAGACCATAACTAGAGACAAAGAAGGCCACTACATAATATTGAAAGGGTCTATCCAACAGGAAGATATAACCTTGGTAAACATATATGCACCCAATATAGGAGCACCAAAATATATTAAAAATCTTCTGGAGGACTTCAAAGGAGAAATCGACCACAATACAATCATAGCAGGAGACTTCAACACCCCACTGACATCACTGGATAGATCATCTAGACAAAAAATCAACAAGGAAACAGAGACTCTAAATGAAGCACTAGATCAAATGGATTTAATAGATATATACAGAGAATTACACCCCAAAACTGCAGAATTCACATTCTTCTCAAGTGCACATGGGACATTCTCAAAGATAGACCATATGTTAGGGCACAAACTAAGTCTCTACAAGTTCAAGAAGATTGAAATCATATCAAGCATCTTCTCAGACCACAATGGCATGAAACTAGAAATCAATTGCAACAAGAACATGCAAAGACATATGAACACATGGAGGCTAAATAGCATGTTACTGAACAATGAATGGGTTACCATGGATATCAAGGAAGAATTTAAAAAATTCCTGGAAACCAATGAAAATGAACACACAACAACGCAAAACCTATGGGATACTGCGAAAGCATTTCTGAGAGGGAAGTTCATAGCACTACAGGCCCACCTTAAGAAAGAAGAAAAATTTCTAATTGACTACCTAACCTCACAACTTAAAGAACTGGAAAGCAAACAAAAAGAAAACCCTAGAGCAAGTAGAAGGAAGGAAATAGTAAAGATCAGAGCAGAAATAAACGACATGGAGACCAAAAAAACAATTCAAAGGATCAATAAAACAAAGAGCTGGTTTTTTGAAAAGATAAAGAAGATTGATGGACCCTTAGCTAGACTCACCAAGAAACAAAGAGAGAGAACCCAAATACACAAAATCAGAAATGAAAGAGGAGAAGTAACAACTGACACCACAGAAATACAAAGGATCATTAGCAAATACTATGAACATTTGTATGGCAACAAATTCGACAATCTAAGCGAAATGGACACAGTTCTAGAAACACATATCTCCCAACACTGAACTGGGAAGAGATAGAAAACTTGAACAGGCCAATAACAACGATGGAAATTGAAGATGTAATCAAGACTCTCCCAACAAACAAAAGCCCAGGCCCTGACGGATTCACGGGGGAGTTTTACCGAACATTCAAAGAAGAACTAACACCCATTCTCCTCAAACTATTCCAAAAAATTCAAGAAGAAGGAAGACTTCCAAACTCGTTTTATGAGGCCAGCATAATTCTCATCCCAAAACCAGAAAAAGACACTACAAAGAAAGAAAACTACAGGCCAATATCCCTGATGAACATAGATGCCAAAATCCTGAACAAAATACTAGCAAATCGGATCCAGCAATACATCAAGAAAATTATTCACCATGACCAAGTGGGATTCATCCCAGGGATGCAAGGCTGGTACAATATATGCAAATCAATAAATGTGATACATCACATAAACAAAATGAAGGATAAAAACCATATGGTCATACCAATAGATGCTGAAAAAGCATTTGACAAAATCCAGCACCCATTTCTGATAAAAACGCTCAGCAATTTGGGAATAGAGGGATCATATCTCAACATTATAAAGGCCATATATGAAAGACCTACAGCCAACATCATACTCAATGGACAAAAACTAAAAGCATTTCCCTTAAGAACAGGAACAAGACAAGGATGCCCACTTTCACCACTCTTATTCCACATAGTACTGGAAGTCTTAGCCACAGCAATCAGACGTGAAGAAAAAATAAAAGGGATCCAAATTGGAAAGGAGGAAGTGAAACTGTCATTATTCGCAGATGACATGATATTATACATAGAAAACCCTAAAGACTCCATCAAATATCTACTAGACTTAATAAATGAATTTGGCAAAGTAGCAGGATACAAAATTAACGTCAAGAAATCGACGGCATTCTTATACACCAATGATGAACTCACAGAAAGAGAAACTAAAAAAAAATCCCATTTACCATCGCGGCAAAGAAATTAAGATACCTAGGAATAAACTTAACCAAAGAAGTAAAGGACCTATTTGCAGAAAACTACAAGACATTGAAAAAAGAAATAGAGGAAGATATAAAAAAGTGGAAGCACATACCTTGTTCATGGATTGGAAGAATTAACATCATTAAAATGTCCATACTACCCAAAGCAATCTACAGATTTAATGCAATCCCCATCAAAATACCAACGACATATTTCACAGAACTAGAACAAATACTTCAGAAGTTCATATGGAACCAAAAAAGACCCCGAATAGCTACAGCAATCTTGAAAAAGAAGGACAAAGTAGGAGGGATCACAATACCGGACATCAGGTTATACTACAAAGCTACTGTAATCAAAACAGCCTGGTACTGGCACAAGAACAGGCACATAGACCAGTGGAACAGAACAGAGAATCCGGAAATTGACCCAAGACATTATGCTCAATTAATATTTGACAAAGGTGGTAAGAGCATACATTGGAGTAAAGACAGCCTCTTCAATAAATGGTGTTGGGAAAATTGGACAGCTACATGCAAAAAAATGAAACTAGATCATCAACTTACACCATACACAAGAATAAACTCAAAATGGATAAAAGACTTAAATGTGACTCATGAATCCATAAAAATCCTAGAAGAAAATGTAGGCAACAAAATTTCAGACATCATACGCAGCAAAATTTTCACTGATATATCACCTAAGGCAACAGAAACAAAGGAAAAAATGAACACATGGGACTACATCAAACTCAAAAGCTTCTGCACAGCAAAAGAAACAACCATCAAAGTGGAAAGGCAACCCACTGTATGGGAGAGCATAATTGCCTATGATATATCAGATAAGGGACTAATTTCCAAAATATATAGAGTGCTCATACATCTCAACAAAAGGAAGACAAAGAACCCAATTAAAAAATGGGCAGAGGAACTAAATAGACACCTCTCCAAACAGGACATACAAACGGCCAAGAGACATATGAAGAAATGCTCAACTTCACTAATCATCAGAGAGATGCAAATTAAAACAACAATGAGGTATCACCTCACACCTGTCAGAATAGCCGCCATCAACAAAGCATCATACAACAAGTGTTGGCGAGGATGTGGAGAAAAGGGGACTCTAGTACACTGCTGGTGGGAGTGGAGACTGGTGCAGCCACTATGGAAAACACTATGGTGTTACCTCAAAAAATTAAAAATTGAATTACCATTTGACCCAGTGATCCCACTCCTAGGAATATACCCTAAGAAGCCTGAAACACCAATCAGAAAGAATACATGTACCCCCATGTTCATAGCAGCGCTATTTACAATAGCTAAGATATGGAAACAGCCCAAGTGTCCATCAGTAGATGAATGGATAAAAAAGCTGTGGTACATATACACAATGGAGTACTATGCAGCTTTAAGAAAGAACGATCTCCTATCCTTTGCGTCAACATGGGAGGACCTGGAAACTATTATCCTAAGTGAAACAAGCCAAGCAGAGAAAGACAAACATCATATGATCTCACTTATTTCTGGAATATAATGAACATAACAGGGTGAGGAGCAGGGTAGTCCCGGGGACGTGGAAGTGGGGTACAGACTGACATCTGTCAGAAGAGGGGGTGGGGGAGGGGAGCGATGAACACAGAACTTGTACGCATGTACTCATAACCAATGGACATGGACAACAAAAATGGGGACGGGGCAGGGAGGGAGGGGGAGGGGGTGTCAATGGGGGACAAAAAGGAGAATCATCTGTAACAAAAGTAAATTAATAAAATAAATAAATAAATAAATAAACACTAAAGGAAAAAAAAAAAAAAAAAGAAATCGATGGCATTCTTATACACCAATGATGAACTCACAGAAAGAGAAACTAAAAAAAACAATCTTATTTACCAACACGGCAAAAAAATTAAGATACCTAGGAATAAACTTAACCAAAGAAGTAAAGGACCTATTTGCAGAAAACTACAGGACATTGAAAAAAGAAATAGAGGAAGATATAAAAAAGTGGAAGCACATACCTTGTTCATGGATTGGAAGAATTAACATCATTAAAATGTCCATACTACCCAAAGCAATCTATAGATTTAACACAATCCCCATCAAAATACCGGTGACATATTTCCCAGAACTACAACAAATGCTTCAGAAGTTCATATGGAACCAAAAAAGACCCCGAATAACTTCAGCAATCTTGAAAAAGAAGGACAAAGTAGGAGGTATCACAATACCGGACATCAGGTTATACTACAAAGCTACTGTAATCAAAACAGCCTGGTACTGGCACAAGAACAGGCACATAGATCAATGGAATAGAACAGAGAACCCAGAAATTGACCCAAAACATTCTGCTCAATTAATATTCGACAAAGGTGGCAAGAGCATACAATGGAGTAAAGACAGCCTCTTTAATAAATGGTGTTGGGAAAATTGGACAGCTACATGCAAAAAAAATGAAACTAGATCATCAGCTTACACCATACACAAGAATAAACTCAAAATGGATAAAAGACTTAAATGTGACTCATGAATCCATAAAAATCCTAGAAGAAAATGTAGGCAACAAAATTTCAGACATCACACGCAGCAAAATTTTCACTGATATATCACCTAAGGCAACACAAACAAAGGAAAAAATGAACACATGGGACTACATCAAACTGAAAAGCTTCTGCACAGCAAAAGAAACAACCATCAATGTGGAAAGGCAACCCACTGTATGGGAGAGCATAATTGCCTATGATATATCAGATAAGGGACTAATTTCCAAAATATATAGAGTGCTCAGACATCTCAACAAAAGGAAGACAAGAACCCAATTAAAAAATGGGCAGAGGAACTAAATAGACACCTATCCAAACAGGACATACAAATGGCCAAGAGACATATGAAGAAATGCTCAACTTCACTAATCATCAGAGAGATGCAAATTAAAACAACAATGAGGTATCACCTCACACCTGTCAGAAGAGCCGTCATCAACAAAGCATCAAACAAGTGTTGGCGAGGGTGTGGAATAAAGGGGACTCTACTACACTGCTGGTGGGAGTGGAGACTGGTGCAGCCACTATGGAAAACACTATGGTGTAACCTCAAAAAATTAAAAATTGAATTACCATTTGACCCAGTGATCCCACTCCTAGGAGTATACCCTAAGAAGCCTGAAACACCAATCAGAAAGAATACATGTACCCCCATGTTCATAGCAGCACTATTTACAATAGCTAAGATCTGGAAACAGCCCAAGTGTCCATCAGTGGATGAATGGATAAAAAATCTGTGGTACATATATACAATGGAGTACTATGCAGCTGTAAGAAAGAAAGATCTCTTATCCTTTGCGACGACATGGGAGGACCTGGAAACTATTACCCTAAGTGAAACAAGCCAACAGAGAAAGACAAATATCATATGATCTCACTTATTTCTGGAATATAATGAACATAACATTCTGAGGAACAGGGTAGTCCGAGAGACATGGAAGGACGGTACAGACTGACATTTGCCAGAAGGGGGGGTGGGGGAGGGGAGCGTTGAACACAGAACTTGTACGCATGTACTCATAACCAATGGACATGGACAACAAACCTGGGGACGGGGCAAGGAGCGAGGGGGAGTAGGGTGTCAATGGGGGAAAAAAGGAGAAACATCTGTAACAAAAGTAAATTAATAAAAAAAAAGATAAAAAGAGAACCCTAAAGACTGCAAGACATAAGCAACAGGATACCTACAAAGGAACCCCATAAGGCTATCAACTGACTTTCCAACAGAAACACTACAGGCCAGAAGGAAATGGCATGAAGTATTCAAGGTAATGAAAAGCAAGGATCTGAATCTAAGACTACTCTATCCAACAAGGCTGTCATTTAAAATAGAAGGTGAAATAAAGAGCTTCCCAGACAAAAAAAAAAGGGGGGGGCGCTAAGGGAATATATTAGCACCAAACCAGCACTGCAAGAAATATTAAAAGGATGGCTGTAATAAGCAGAAGAAATAGGATGAGAAACATAATCACAATAAACAAAAATGGCAATAAATAAGTATATATCAATAATAACCTTAATGAAAATGGATTAAACGCTCCTATCAAAAGACACAGAGTAGGTGAATGGATATGAAAGCATGACTCATAAATATGTTGTTTACAAGACACCGAACTCACAACAAAAGACTCACATTGGTTGAAAGTGAAGGGATGGAAAAAATCTTTCCAAGCAAATGGAAAAGAAAAAAAGCTGGGGTGGTGATATTCATATATGATAAAATAGACCTCAAAACAAAGGCCATAACTAGACACAAAGAAGACTACTACATAATTTTGAAAGGATTAATCCAAGAGCACAATATGACCTTGGCAAACATATATGTACTCAGTATAGGAGCCCTAAAATACATTTCAAATTTCTGAAGGCGTTCAATAGAGAAATCAACAGCAATATAATGATCGCAGAGTCTTCAACACCCTGATGACATCACTGGATAGATTCTCTAGAATAAAAATTTCCAAGGAAACAGAGACTCTAAATGGTGCACTAAATCAAATGGAGTTAATACCTAAAGAGAATTACACCCCGAAACAGCAGAATTCACATTCTTCTCAAGTGCACATGGGACATTCTCAAAGATAGACCACATGTTAGGACACAAACTAAGTCTCTACATGTACAAGAAGATTGAAATCATATCAAGCAATTTCTCAGATCACAATGGCATGAAACTAAAATAAATTACAATAAAAACATTCAAAAATATTCAAACACATGGAGGCTAAACAGCATGTTAGCAACCAATGAATGGGTTACCAAGGAGATCAAGGAAGAAATTAAAAACTTCCTGGAAACCAAGAAAATGAACACACAACAACACAAAATCTATGGGACTCAGTGGAATCAGTCCTGAGAGGGAAGTTCATAGCACTACTGGCCTACCCCAAGAAACATTTCTAATTGATTTTCTAACCCTACAACTTGAAGAAGTAGAAACTTAAAAAGAAGAAAAACCCAGAGCAAGTAGAAGGAAAGAAATAGTAAATGTCAAAGCAAAAATAAATGACATAGAGACTGAAAAAACAATTCGAAAGATCAATGAAACAAAGAGCTGTTTCTTTGAAAAAAATAAACAAGATTGATGGACCCTTAGCAGACTCACCAAGAAACAGAGAGAGGACCTAAACAAAGGAAATCAGAAATGAAAGAGACATAATAACTGACACCACCAAAATACAAAGGGTCATTAAAGAATAGTTTGAACAATTGTACACCAACAAATTGGACAATCTAGGTGAAATGGACAAATTTCTGGAGTCACACAGCCTCCCAAAATTGAACAGGGAAGAGATAGAAAAATTGAACCGACTAGTAACAACTAAGGAAATTGGAGATGTAATCAAGAAACTCCCAGAAAACAAAAGCCTGGGCCCTATGGCTTCATGGGGCAGTTTTACCGAACACTCAAAGAAGAACTAACACCCATTCTCCTCAAACTATTCCAAAAAATTCAAGAAGAAGGAAGACTTCCAAACTCGTTTTATGAGGCCAGCATAATTCTAGCTACAAAACCAGATAAAGACACTCTAAAGAAAAAAAACCACAGGCCAATAACCCTGATAAACACAGATGCCAAAAACCTTCACAAAATATTAGTAAATCGGATCCAGCAATACATTAAAAAATTATTCACCATGACCAAAGGGGAGTCATTCCAGGGATGCAGGGCTGGTACAATATTTGCAAATCAATATATGTGATACACCACAGAAACAAAATGAAAGATAAAAACCATGTGTTATATCAATAGATGCTGAAAAAGTATTCGACAAAATCCAACATCCATTTCTGATAAAAACGCTCAGCAATGTGAAAATAGAGGGATCATATCTCAACATAATAAAGGCCATATATAAAAAACCTACAGCCAACATCATACTCAGTGGGCAAAAACAAAAAGCATTTCCCTTAAGAACAGGAAAAAGACAAGGATGCCCACTTTTGCTACTCTTATTTAACATAGTACTGGCAGTCTTAGCTACAGCAATCAGAAAAGAATGAAAACTAAAAGGAAATCAAAGGAGGAAGTGAAACTGTCATTTGCAGATGACATGATATTGTACATAGAAAACCCTACAGACTCCATCAAAAAATCTACTCGATTTAATAAATGAATTTGCCAAGTAGCAGGATACAAAATTAACATCAAGAAATCAATGGCATTCTTATACACCAATATTAAACTCACAGAAAGAAAAACAAAAATCAACCCCAAATGGAAAGGTAACCCACTGTATGGGAGAGCATAATTTCCAACTATACATCAGGTAAGGGGTTAATTTCCCAAATATATGGAGTACGCTAACAACTCAACAAAAGGAAGACAAAGAACCCAATTAAAAAATGGGCAGTGGACCTAAATAGACACCTCCCCAAAATGGACATACAAATGGCCAAGAGACATGAAAAAATAGCTCTATGTCACTAATCATCAAAGAGATCCAAATTAAAATGACTATGTGGTAACACCTTACTCCTGTCATAATGGCTGCCATCAACAAATCATCAAACATCAAGTGCTGGTGAGGGTGTGGAAAAAAGGGAAATCTAGTACATTGCTGGTGAGAATGCAGACTGGTATAGCCACTATGGAAAACAATATGGTGTTTCTTGAAAAAAATTAAGTATTGAATTGCCATTTGACCCAGTGATTCCCACTTCTAGGAATATGTCCTAAGAAGTCTGAAACACCAATCAGAAAGAATATATGCACCCCTATGTTCATAGCAGCACTATTTACAATTGCTAAGATCTGGAAACAGCCAAGTGACCATCAATATATGAGTAGATAAAAAAGCCATGGTACATATACACAATGGAATACTATGCAGCTGTAGGAAAGAAAGATCTTTTATTTTTTTAGATGACATGAAGGAACCTGGAAAGTATTATGCTAAATGAAATAAGCCAAGCAGAGGAAGAAAAATATCACATGATCTCAGTTATTTATGGAATATAATCAACAAATTAAACGGATGAACATAATAGACCCAGAGACATTGAAGTAGGGTTCAGACTGACAAACCTCAGAGGAGGTCGAGGGGGAAGGGATAAACCAAAGAACTTATATGCATATAAGCGTAACCAATGGACATAGACAACAATGCTGTGGGGGTGGGGGTGACTGTTGTTGGGAAGAGGGTGTCCATTAGGGAAAAAGGAGAAACATATATAACAAAAGTAAATTAATTAATAAAAGTCATAAATAAAAAATTGGCAGTAAATATGAAGTTTAAGTTCCTACCATCATCAGAGTATAGTACTTTTCCTTAACCAAGGATCTAAATCTGTTAAGAGCAGGTGTTGCAGGCCTCAGGTATGTCTGGGTGGGGGAGTTGGTACCTGGACATTGAGTCTTCAGGTACAGACTCTGCCACACAGCATCAGGTCATAGGCATGGAGGATGGTGCTCAACATGGAGCTGTGTGCTTCCATGACTGACACATGATAACTTATAAGCTAAATCTTGCCCACAAGTCTAAAGGAAAATAAATCCTATGAATTATAAGGCTTGGTCTTGAGTAAGGAGTCTCCTATCCCTCAATTTTTCCAAGGTCTGAATTAATCAGTTTAGAACCCCATAAAGTTCTAACAATATCAATAAGCATCCCAAATATATGTGGATGCTCCATTCCTAATTTTGTTGTACCCACCAAAAAACTAAAAATGGTGGAAGAGTCATTAACTCAGAGCAGGAATGTGTGACTGATGTCTCCTGTTTGCTCTGTCCCAGGAGGAGGATCCCGTCCTGGCTGTGATCACCTACGTGGGGCTGAGCCTCTCTCTGCTGTGCCTCCTCCTGGCAGCCCTCACCTTCCTGCTGTGCAAAGCCATCCAGAACACCAGCACCTCACTGCACCTGCAGCTCTCACTCTGCCTCTTCCTGGCCCACCTGCTCTTCCTCACAGCAATTGACAGAACTGAGCTCAAGGTATTGACACTGTCCCGAAGGATCCTCACCCTGCTTGAGGGGATACTGAATGCATGGAGCCATGCTGCATTGGACACCTTCATAAAACGGCCTTGGGTTCTGAGAATATTTGAGGGGTGAGAGGCCAATTTCACATTGACTGGGTCACCAAATGGTAAGGTATAGGAGAGGTCATGGTGGCATGCTCCACCCTGACAACTCCACCTGGTGACTCTCACTCCTCCCCCAGGTGCTGTGCACCATCATTGCAGGTGCCTTACACTATCTCTACTTGGCCTCCTTCACCTGGATGCTGCTGGAGGGCCTGCATCTCTTCCTCACAGCACGCAACCTGACTGTGGTCAACTACTCCAGCATAAGCAGGTTCTTGAAAAAGTTCATGCTCCCTGTGGGCTACGGCGTTCCAGCTGTGATTGTGGCCATTTCTGCAGCTTCCAGGCCTCACCTTTATGGAACACCTACCCGGTAAGGACATATTCCCATTTCTTTATCTTCTTCACCATGACCATGGCTTTTATAGATCCAATATAGCATTCTGATTATGTCACATCATATTAATAGAGACAAAAGTGATAATCCTTAGGACATTATTTTTTCTCTTTATTTACTTTTTTATTTATTTTTTTATTAATTTGTTTTTGTTACAGATGTTTCTCCTTTTTCCCCCACTGACACCCTCCTCCCAATTCCCCTCTCTGCCCATTTTTTAATTGGGTTCTTTGTCTTCCTTTTGTTGACTTGTATGAGCACTCTGCATACTTTGGAAATTAACCCCTTATCTGATGCATTGTTGTCCATGTCCATCAGTTATGCGTACATGCATATAAGTTCTGTGGTTTATCTCTTCCCTCCCACCCACCCCCTCTTCTAAGGATTATCAGTCTGTACCGTACATCCACATCTCTGGGTCTAGCTTGTTCCTCAGACTGTTATGTTCATTATTTTCCACAAATAAGTGAGATCATGTGATATTTGTCTTTCTCTGCTTGGCTTGTTTCGCTTAGGATAATACTCTCTAGGTCCCTCCATGTCGTCTCAAAGGGTAAGATCTTTCTTACAGCCTCATAGTACTCCACTGTGTAGATGTACCACAGCTTTTTATCCATTCATCTACTGATGGACACTTGGGCTTTTTCCAGATCTTAGCTATTGTAAATAGTGCTGCTATGAACATAGGGGTACACATATTCTTTCTGGTGTTGAGTCTTACTTTCCTGGGTAGATTTGCAAGCCCAGAAAAGGTTCAGTTATCCTCTAGCTTTTTGACTAGAGGCTATTAGTCCCAGTTACTTGA
This sequence comes from Tadarida brasiliensis, assembly GCA_030848825.1. NCBI lineage: Eukaryota > Metazoa > Chordata > Mammalia > Chiroptera > Molossidae > Tadarida > Tadarida brasiliensis. The sequence goes on along the minus strand of CM061259.1, from coordinate 54,121,188 downwards.
AGAGCCTTGGGTTCTCAGTTGAATGAAAACCTCCCTCAGGTGTTCAGCGTGAGAGGATTTCCAGAGGGTGGGGCAGATGCTGATAGTTAATGAGCCTCGTTTTGCATTTCAATGGCCCAACTGGGTGTGGCTGAATCTCCAAGGGAGGGGCTGCCGCCTCTCCCCAGAGCCCTGGGATGGAGTAAGACAGCCACCATCCTGCGTGGCTGCAACTCAGCAAAAGCTCTGAGAGCCCTCCAAATCCCGAGTGTCCCCACACAGTTCCAGTCCAGTCCGCTCTCCCTCTGCTGGATCCCAGGTGAGTGGCTGTGGCTATTTTAGCACTCTGTCCTGGCCCTCTGTGCTGTGGAGCCGGCTTGGGCTTTAACCCCCAGGGCGGGCGCTGCTCACGGCTAATGCCGCTGCTCTCCGTGGGCTCCCAGCCCCCCTCTTGCACCCCCGCAATCCTACCTGGTTGTATGGTCCTCGCAAGCTGCTTTTCCGTTGCTTTTTCCCGACGATTTGTCTTTATTTTAGTTGTATTTCCAGTTTGATCCTGGGAGATGGTCTGTGTAGCTTCCATTCACTCTGCTGCCATTTTCTCTTTCTTTGTCTTTAATGTTCTCCATTTTTATTATGATGTGTCTAGCTGTGGGTCTTCTGGGGTTCATCTTGCTTGGGACTCTCTGTGTTTCCTGGACTTGTGTGACTTTTTCCTTCACCAGTTTCGGGAAGTTTTCTGTCATTATTTCTTCAAACAGGTTCTCTATTCCTTTCTCTGATTCTTCTTCCGATATCCCTATAATGCGAATGTTGTTAGGTTTTGTATTGTACCACAGCTCCCTTAAACTTTCCTCCTGCTTTTAAAAATTTTTTCCATTTGCTGCTGTACTTGAGTGTCTTTCTCTCCCTTGTCTTCTAAGTCACTGACCAGCTCTTCTTTATTGTATCATCTGTCAAAGGACACATAAGTTGTTTACATATCTTGGCTATATTGCAAATAGAGCTGCAATGAACATAGGTGTACATATATCTTTCTGAATTAGTTTTATTTTTTAAATCCTCACCCAAGGTTGTTTTTTTTTTTTTTTTCTTTTTTGTTTGGATAAAGTGGGAGGGAGAGAGAGGAAGAGAAAAAGAGAGAGAGAGAGAGAGGAACAACCACGTGAGAGAAACACATCAAGAGGTTCCTCCCACGCAACCTCAGTCAGGGCTGGGAATGAATTGAAACCGTGGTATGTGCCCTTGACTGGAATTGAATATGCAACTCATTGGTCCGCAGGCCGACCCTCTAACCACTGAGCCAAACCTGCCAGGGCTGAATTTGTTTTTAAAATATTCTTCAGATAAATACTCAGAAGAGAAATTGCTGAATTATATTGAATTAAAATGTTAACATTATAACTTATATAATGTTATTTAACATATGTTACCTCAATAATAAATAAATAAAAAGCAAAGGAAAACATGGGTATATTCCAGAGACTACTTTCTTGGTTAAACTTTTCATAATAGAAAGAGTCTTTGGGTGATAATTCCCCAGCTTTATAACATGTGTGTATCTCTCAATATATTTTTCTGGCCCATGGGTACACAGGAAGTTTATATCTCAAGCTAAATACAAGATTTCAATTAAACAATGTATAGAAAAAGTGCCCCAAGTGATGACAAAGGAAAATGTGTGTCTCAGATATTGCTGGTGCTAAGAAAGGCTAGTATAACATCACACTCACTATGATCTATTCCTTACTATTGTGTGTTTGTCCTGAGCTTGTTTCCTCAGGACCTTCTACATTTGCCAATAGAAAAGGTTATTTTCTACAATGAGTCCTCCAAAACTTGAAGGGGTAACAATAAAATTTTGGAAATTTAAGCAGTGGAGTGGAAATACAACCTCTAAGCAAACAACTGTTCACAACTATGTTCATTTTGCAGTCAATAGAAAGCAATGTTTTAAGCATTTTATATCCTAACATGAAATTTTATTACTGACACATGTCTTTTATCAGTTTTAGCTGTATTTCAAAAATTGGTGGAAAGTTATAATACAATTTTTTCCATTTAAAATAAAATAATGGACATAGGATCCCTATGGACAATTTTGTGTGCATCTGCTTTTCAGGAATAACTGACATTAAGCAGTTAGACACCTGAACTAAGAAAATGTTAGTGTGGATAGCATATAGAAATAGCCCAAATATGAAGGTGATATGCAAATAACTAATAATTTATGCATACATCTAGAGTACTAACACTTTCTTTGCCAGTTTTTCTCTTAACCTGTTCTTTTTTCCTTTTTTTAAATTTTATTTATTTATTTATTTTATTAATTTGTTTTTGTTACAGATGTTTCTCTTTTTCCCCCCATTGAAACCCTGTTCTTTAGAACAACATGACTCAGTCACAAATAACTTTAATCATGGCTTGTTCTTTTATTCCATCCATCCATCCATCCATCCATCCATCCATCCATCCATCCATCCATCCATTAAGCAAGTCAATGTACTAGGTGTTAGGAATCACCACTGCCCACTTCTCTATATCTTAATTTCTCTTTTTAAACTTCTGCCTGCTCCAGCCCTTCCTATATAATAAACACTGATGTGTCCATGTCCCTTGGCTACTAATTACACAAAAATAAATATAACGGGTTCCATGTCAGCAAGAAAGTTGTATCCTATGACCGTGTGACTGAAAAATGTGGCTCATGGACTATTATTGGCCCTTGAGGAGTAAAGAACCTTGGGATAGATTGTAAATCAACAACATCACTAAGCTTTAGTTCAACTGACATTTATTCCATAACAAGATTTCCTCAATGAAAGAAGCAGTGTGTTGTATAACTTTCTGGTGCAAGCTTCTTATCTCCATGCAGACTGTCACTCTGCTCTGAGTACTGGTCTAGAGATTTCTTGGAAAGTAGATTTCATGACAAATGTCAAGTGAAATTGATAATGTCTAGCTGTGTGATGTGCTGATTTGAGAAGCTCCATCCATGCTCAAAGGTAGAAAGCAATGAGATTGATCACTAATTTCTGCCATGCGCTTGGCACTAGAGAGTGGTGGCATGATACAAGGAATTTGCTGATAGTTACCTATTATAGGTCAGGTCCTCAACATATGTCACTTTTATTCTTGCTTCCACCCCAGTTCCACCTTGTTGCCACCTGTCTGACTCAGCTTTGGTCTGAGCAGCACTGTTGGTAACTCACTCTACCTTGGCCTTGCCTGTGACTTTCTGCAGTGGGTTACTACTGTTCAGGGTACCCTGGGTTTCTGGTCTCTGCCCTTACCCCCAGCTCTGGCTATCGACACACAATAAACTCAAGGGCACTAGAATAACCTGTCTCTAGGCCACTGCATCTCCCGAGTCTTGGAAGCCCCTCAATAATTGAGTGTAAAGGAATAAATGTCCTAATCAGGGAATTTACACCTGGCTGTCCCATCATCACTGCCTCATTATTTAACTCGGGAAAAGTCTCCTGGACATCAGAATTGGGGAGGGGGCAGGCATAGGGTCCACTTTCTGTAATGGATTCCCACATCTCTTACTCTTGGTTATATCTAAACAGAAAGACTTGGACATCTGTCACATTTACTTATCCACATCAACGCTTCTCATTCTTCCTGTGGTTGAGAGAAGAGTAAATGTTCTTCCACAGTCTTCAGGGACCATGCAAATACCAAGGGCTCTAGGCTCCCACTACAATTTTCTCTCTAGCAGAAATGGAGACCCAGAGGAGTTTCTGATACAACAGTTCTCCCTGGAGCCTCTATTCCCAGGTGATGTCAGCTCTCTCTGCAAAGAGAGGCAGCACTGGTTAGGTCCATGATGCTAAAATCCAGGGAGGTTTTATTAGGGTCTATCTTGGAAAGAGGGTGGTTGACATGCTCATGGTTGTTGAGAAAGGTCCCTCATTCTGCACACAGACACTGGTGAGTGAGGTGAGAACTTGAAATCCAGCCTGGGTATTGTGGAAATCCAGGCATGATTTAGACATTAGACGTTAGTGGAAGGATGAGTTAAAAGGATTGCTGATGTTGTTTTCCACAGATATGATGCACTGAGTGTATAGAGATATTTGGAGAAAGATGGATTTTTGTCTAACTCTTAGATATTTGCCAACCCACAGGTGCATGTCTTGTTACAATGAATGCTTATTCTTCCCTGTCTATCTTCATTGCTATGAACCCGAGAAAGCCAGGCCTCTAGACAGCAGGAAGTCATCTATGTTGATGTTGAATACATGTGAAGGTCAGTTAACGACCTTCCATATAAGCTGTTGGGCACAGGCAGGCATGAGCATCTGACCCAAAAAACATATTGATATAATTTGGGGTCATCACCAGCTCACCTTCTGAGGACTGGCCATTCTCTCACCACCCCCACTCCCAGAGGTGTTCTTAGTACTGGACTCCTGGAAAGAAGAGCTGAGCATTAACTTAAAGAAAGATGCAACATTCAGAGTTCAGAGTGCTTAGGATTTAGAATCAGATGGGGCTTCAAATTCTAGCCTGCCCTCTTAGTAGGTGTGTGACTTTAGGTTAGTTACTTCTTCTCTTTCAGTCCATTTGTCAGTAGTATTAGTTTCACAAAAGTATTGTTTTCCTGCAGAGTGTATTCATTCAACAATGATTTATTGAGCAAGCACTGCTGTGGATTCTTGAGCTGGGGTGATTGGATTTGAAGACTGAATAAACAGTAAATGACAGTGTCCTGCACACTGCTATTTGATTAATTAGGTGACCAAGGGTCCAGATTATGCTTAGTCATAGTAGAGAGATAGAAAAGTTTTCTTGGCAACAAGAAACTGAGTAATGTTGGTGCCTTTCCCCTGGTCACTTTGCATCACCAGAGGGACCCCTAGGCCCAAATTATGACATCACTCAGGTAAATGGGGAGAGGGGCTCCTCTTCAACCCATATGAGAAGAATTAATTTTGGAGTCATAGTGAAAGAATCCAGCCCTGAAAAAGTGAGTCATGGCTAGCTCTGCCCAGCTCTGCCTGTCTGACCTACAGGGAACAGACTGGATAGATAAAAACAGTTTTTGTTTTTTTTCCCCAAGAGATGTCTTGGAGGGAAATATATTTTTTTAAGCTCAAGACACAAAAGAATCACAGCCAGAAGCTCTAGGCATGGAAGAGCTGCTGTGAAGAGATTACAAACACTCAGGGCGTGTCTTTGTAAAAGATGGATCAAGAGCAGTGGAACCACTTGGGCACACTGGAAGGAAAGGTGAGTTTGTGGGCATGCATGACTGAGTGCGTGTGTGTGTGTGTGTGTGTGTGTGTGTGTGTGTGTAACAAATCCTGACATATCTATTACAGTGTTTGAGGGGAGTGTATTGAATGCAAAGGGAAAGATGGGGACTTTGGAATCAGATCCCTCTTTTGTTGAAATCTTGGCTCTGTTAATTCCTTGCTGGGCAATGCTAGAAAAGTCACTACACTTCTCTGAACCTCTGTCTTCTCATACAAAACAAACAGGTAAATAATATGTAAGGCAGTGTTGCTTTTCTATTGTGATAAAATAGACACAATAAAAATAAAATAAAAATTTACCATCTTAATCACTTTTAAGTGTATGGTTGATGCCATTACACGTATTCACATTGTTGTGCAAACATGACCACCGTCCTTCTCCAGGACTTGAAGATTAAAGTGTTAAGTATATGAACCATCTGATGCCCCCACACAGTCAGCACTCAGTTGGCTTCAGCTCCTTTCAGGGTGAGGATGTGTGAGTGGACAGAGCAAGATCAGATTTGTTTGGACACTTAAATAGCCCTTCATAGGAGTCTGCAATGAAAGCTATTTTACCAGCTGGGAGACTTGGTGATTTGGAAATGGATGGATTATAAATTGGTAGAAAATTGTGAAGATTCATTTGTTTGTTTTTTTTCTGTAGGCAGATAGAAATGATGAGATATTCTCAGGGAATTTGCTGGGTCAGAGTTTCCTACAATTTTAGAATAAATATCTAGAAGTGGAAATGCTGAGTAAAGTCTTTACAGGTTACACATATCCTGTCTTTAAACCAGAGGTCCTCAACTGTGGATGATTCTGCCTATCTGGAGGACATTTTACCAGGTGTGGAGTCATTTTTGGCTTTCATGACTAGGAGTAGACAAGAGTGCAACTGGTATTAAATGGATCGAAGCAGGGCAGCTTCTAAACTTTATACAAGACAGTTCCTCGCAATAAAGACTTAGCTGTCGCCAAATATATAAAGGTTGAAAAACCCTGTTGTAAACTAATGGAGTTGGGGATGAATGAACTTTTAGGGACTCTACCAAAGGATCTCAGAGGCCAGAGGAGAGACATGTTTCTACCCAGGAAGTACATCATAGAGCAGCATTAAAGAGGATGATGTAGACAGGGTCAGGTTTGACCACAGACGAGACCATCATATTGAATATAGTAGTCCCCTCTTTTCCATGGGGGTACGTTCCTCGATCACCAGGGGATGCCTGGAACTGCAAATAGTATCAAACCCTATATATATTGTTTTTCTCCTATACATACGTACAGACTTTTGCTTAAAGGAAGCACCTTACAACTTCTCTTTGGCATATCCAAATTTCAGCATCACTATTCTTGCACTTTGGGGCCATTATTCAGTAAAATAAGTGTTACTTGAACAAAAGCTCCCTGATATGATGACAGTGGATCTGATAACGAAGTCTGCTACTAGGTGACTAATGGTGGTCAGCACATGCTGAGTGGATACACTGGGCAAAGGGATGATTCATGATTCAGGCTGGAGGGAACAGGATGGCATGAGATACAATCATGTTACTCAGAATGGCGTACAACTTAAAATTCATGAATTGCTTATTTCGGAAATGTTTCATTTAGTATTTTGTGGCCATAGTTGATTGCAGGTAACTGAAGGTAAGGGTGGACTACTGTAATAATAACAACTTTATAATTATATAAGTCATAGATATTATTATATTATATCCAATAATTATATGTGTAATCATTTACAAATTACTGACCACTTGCCATTTGACAGGCATTACTAATCTCTTAACATTTATCCTGTCATTGAATCTTCACGACAATGCCTGTGACCCAGAATACAGCCACCCATTTTATGGATGAAAAAACTGAGGCTGAGTAGCTACCCAAGGTCATGCTGCTACAAAGTGCTTGAGCTGGGATCCAAGTTAATATTTTTTATCCTCACCAGAGGATATTTTTATTGATTTGAGAGAGAGAGAGAGAGAGAGAGAGAGAGAGAGAGAGAGAAACATCGATGTGAAAGAGAAAGATCAATCAGTTGCCTCCCATAAACGCCCTGACTGGGGATTGAACCCACAACCGAGGTATGTGCCCTGACCAGGACTTAAGTCAACAACCTTTTGGTGTAGGGGACAGTGCTCCAACCAACAGAGCCACCTGACCACTGCTCCAACCTCATTTTAATCTTACTCCTGCATACACTTTCCTAACCATTAATCCATACAGCCCATGTGCTAAATTCCTTCTTCTTGAAACAACTTTCCCTGCTCTAGCTGCCTGAAAAGCTACTAGACCATCAAAAATATCCTCCATGAAGCCTTTCCTGACCTGATTCCAGTCAGACTTTCATCCCCTGAGTACCCAAAACATTGTGCATGTGTCTCCATTACATTCCTGATCAGACTATTCCTAAATGATGTGAACAATGCTCACTGTTTCTCTGATGCTACATTTTATAACCACAGAACTAAGTCATTTTACTCTCTTATATCATTGACTGACTTTGGAAAATTCCACCAATAAGGCAGAGCACTCCATTTTTGGTTGGATTATAGTGTTAGAAAGTTCCTTGTTAGGGTGAACCTCACAGCTGGCTAACATTCAACTCCCAGTAGCAGGAAGCAGTTGGTTCTACCACATTCCTCTCATTGAAGCTCTTCTGACACTGAGGGCATCTGTCATCTCCCCAAAGAGGTTCCCCTGACCGTGTCCTGTGGTGTCCCCAGCCAATTTCTACAGAACATTCTACCCTCTTTCCTCACTGTACTTCCCTCTATCACAAAGATCTTGTTTGTAATTGGTATCTTGATGGAAACTGTGGGGTTCAGGGAAGTGAGGACCTTGCCTAGTCGATTCACCTTTGAATGTATAATGCGTAGCATCCAGTGTGTGACAAATTTTGTTGAAAGCAATTGTGAATGGTTGGTTGGGGGCTTGACTGATAGAAAAATCAGGTTGGTGAATAATTAAAGACTGCCTTGAAGGCCATCTGAGTGAGGATGGCAGACTTAGGACAAAGAGCTTCAATGGAATCACCTTGCCTTTAAATTACTGTATTGCTGCCTCTTTAATTACCTGCAGTTGGGAATAAGCATTCTTCTGGTTCTGCATTATCCACTCCTGGAATATTGTGTGGTGTATAGCATTCCAGGGCAATCTCGGTTTACCATCAGGGCTTGGATGTTGCCAAGAGAATTAAAGATCTTTGATGTAGGTGTGAAGCTCCTTCTTGTCCGTGGCCATCTTTCTTGTCCACTCAGACAATATATATTAGAGACTCACAATCTTCCAGTTCTGGTGCTTTTCTAGTCATTAAAATGGAGTTAGACTACCAACATGTTGCTACTCTCCATCCAATGCAACAAAGTGTTCAATGACATGTGAGCTCTTTTTAAAAAATATATTATTACTGACTTTAGAGAGAGAGAGGAACATTGATGAGAGAGAAACATCAATTGGCTGCCTCTTGCATGCCCCCTAACTGGGGATTGAGCTCAAAACCAAGGCATGTGCCCTGACAGGTAATGGAACCAGAGACATCTTGGTGCATGGAATCACAGTCAACCAAATGGGCCACACCAGCCAGGGCAACATGTGAGCTCTTTGACAATTGTCTCACCCACCTAACCGCAGCCATTTGACACCCAACATGCTGTCACCCAAGTGTCCATGTGGCTCAGACTCCCTAGATTTACAGCTTAATTTGACCCCAGTACTGGCTCACAAGACATTTCTCTTTGCACCAGATTCACATCCAGGTATTTGAATCCAGGCCATTTTCTCTGTTTTCTTGCTTGTATTGTGGTTTCGGCTCCCTCATCCCCTATTTTATCTCCCAGCTTTTTTGAAATCTCATGTCGGCTTAGGCTCCAGGAATACTGAGATGAGAACTGTCAAAATGCTCTGCAGCGGCTATGTTACTGTCCCTGACTTGGACCGCCATGTTTGGACTACAAGGGTCTGTGGGAAGCTCTTGAATGGGGTGTGACCAAGTATCTTATTCAGAGTTGCAAGTTATTGCTCTCCCACCCCATGGCTGTGACACATATCATGAATTGATTATGCCTTTCCCCTACTGATTCTAGCTGTGACCTCATAACTCTTCTCAAGATGTCACACTAAGCAGCCCCTACCAATTCATGACCACTGGCAGGTGGGATGAAACTTGTTTGCCATCCCATTCTGCCTTCTTGCCATTAGTCTCCTGTTCTTCCTGAAACAAAGCATATTTTGTGAAAATGGAGGATGCGAATCAATCAGTGACCTCTGACTTCCATCTGGTGGGCCTCTTCAGTCACTCAGGGTCATGTCCATCTACTCTTCTCCCTGGTGTCTGCCATGTTTATCATGGGCCTTCTGGGCAACACTGTTCTGCTCTTCCTGATCTGCACGGACTCCCGGCTCCACACACCCATGTACTTTCTGCTCAGTCAACTTTCCCTGCTTGATGTTGGTTTCCCCCTGGTCACCATCCCAAAGATGTCAGCAAACTTCCTACAGGTAGAAGATTCCATCTCCTTTGGTGGTTGTGCAGCTCAAATATTCTGCCTTACACTTATGGGTGTGGCTGAGGGCATCCTGTTGGCCTTCATGTCCTATGACCGTTATGTTGCTGTGTGCCACCCCCTGCGGTATCCTGTGCTTATGAGGCGACAGGTGTGCCTGCTGATGGTGGGCTGCTCCTGGATGGCAGGTGTGCTCAATGCCTCCATCCAGACCTCCATCACCCTGCACTTCCCCTACTGTGCCTCCCATGTGGTGGATCACTTCTTCTGTGAGGTGCCAGCCCTGCTAAAGCTGTCCTGTGCAGACACCTCTGCCTATGAGTTGGCGCTGTCCACCTCTGGGGTACTGATCCTTATGCTTCCTCTTTCCCTCATTGCCACCTCTTATGGCCACGTGTTGAGAGCCGTTCTGCGCATGCGCTCAGAGAATGCCCGACACAAGGCTTTTACCACCTGTTCCTCACATATCACAGTCGTGGGGCTCTTTTACGGTGCAGCCGTGTTCATGTACATGATACCGGGTGCCTACCACAGCCCACAGCAAGACAATGTGGTCTCCCTCTTCTACAGCCTTGTCACCCCCACGCTTAACCCTCTCATCTACAGTCTGAGGAACAGGGAGGTGCGAATGGCTTTGGTCAAAGTGATCAGCAGAGTTGTGCTCAGGCCAAAGTGGTGACCAATTAGAGAGCTGCTAGTGTGATCTCAGCTGTCTTCCCTGTCACCCATCACCTCAAAGTACCCACTTGTGATGCTGCTGCTAAGAACTTATGGGAAAGACTGAGTGTCCAGCTTCTTTTCATCACATGACTAGCTGGGTTCATGTTTTCTCCCATGGACTTGTGGAAATCAATGGTAGCAGACTCAATCACTTTTAGGATATTCTTTCTTATTCTTTAGTACTATTGACATGAATAAAAGGCCCTCCTTCGTAAAGTTGAGTTTTTCCTGTTAATGAATGTCTTCATCTTCCCAGACTGCTATGATAAATTACAACAAACTGTGTGCCTTAAATGACAGAAAGTTGTGTTAAGAGAGTTCTGGAGGCTGGAATGTCTAAGATCAATGTACTGGCTTATTCTATTCCTGGTGAGGGCTTTCTTCCTGGCTTGTAGACAGCTGCCTTTTCACTGTGCCCTAGATGGCAGAGAGAAACAATGCTCTGGTGTGTCTTCCTCTTCTTGTAAGTGCATTGGACCTATGGGATTAGGGCCCTGCCATGATAATCTCATTTAACTTTTATCATCTCCTCACAGACCCTATCTCACATACATTCACATTGGTGGCTAGGAGTTCAATATATGAAGTGGGGGGACATAACCATTCAGTCTATAAGAGTGAGTTAATAATTATAAGTATAATTATTAATAATCATAATAATTGATCATAATACTTAAAATAAGATATATTTTGTATAAATAAAATATATAGATTATAATAATTATACATGACAAATATTAGGTAATTATGATAAGGCAGTACTGGTAAAAAATATGGTAGTAACACTAACATTGGTTGAACACTTGATTTGACAGCTGTATGTCCTTTAATCCTCTCAGCAGCTTAGTGATGGAGGAGCTTTGATGTTTTCTGTGTATAAAAAAACTGAGTCTACAAAGAGAAAGAGTAACTCACCAATGGTTGCACATGGGGAAGGTGCAAAACTGGTAGTTGAACCCAGGGTTTTCTGTTGGTAAAGACACAACTCTTTAAACTATTGTGATTTATTCACTATGAGCAGATGATGACTGCAATGGGTTGCATGTTTACATGTGGTGGGTGTTTCAACGAGGAAACGTAAGCGTGACCATCAAACTCTGAGAAATGTAAATGGTGATGGTGTAAAACTCCCTAGTATATTACAAACATCTGTTGAAATTGGAAGACATATTAGCATATCCATTCTCTATCAAGGTGTGACTATTTTGTCAAGGCCTTTTTTATGCTAATCATTTTATTTTATGTTTCATTGAGGAATAATTGGCCAATGTAGTTATATATATTTAAAGTATACAATGTGACAGTTTGTTATACAGACACACATGGAAAGATTACCAAGATCAAGACAATTAACACATCTATTATCTCACATAGTTAATTCTTTTTCTTTTGTTTGTTTGTATTGAGAATGCTTAAGATGTATTATCAGCAACTTTCAACTATACAATATCATGTTATTAACTACAGTCACCATGTATACATTAGACCCTCAGAATGTATTCTCCTTTAACAATGTGTACCCTTTGACCTCCATTACCCCATTTCTCCCTCCTGGGGCAATCAACATTTTATTCTCTATAAAATTGGCCTTTTTTACCCTAAAGATTCCACATGTGAGTGACATCATTCAATATCTATCCTGTGTTTGGCTTATTTCACTTAGCATAATACCCTCTAGATTCATTCATGTTGCTATAAATGGCAGGGTTTGCTTAGTTTTTATGGCTGAATAATGTTCTTATATATACATATATATCATGTTTGCTGTGTTCATTCATCCATAGGACATCTAGGTTGTTTCTTGGCTATTGTGAATAATGCTGCAATAAACATGGCTGTGCATATAGCTCATCAAGGTACTAATTTCAGTTCTGTCAAAGCCTATGTAATGATTTGAGGGCAGGAAGAATTTAATTTCTTATTGTCAACATAGTTAGCTATATTACAAATTTAAAGTTTGACCAGGGACCCCACATCTGGCCCCCTTAAATTGCTCTTATCCAAATGAATAGACTTTACTTTGGATTCTATATTTTCCCACAAGTATGTAAGGACATAAGGGGCACAGTTGACCCTGAGAATGACTGCCAGTGGTCTTCTGCAAGTCTTCTCCTTCTGTACTTTATTGTAGACTTTAAAAGTCCAACCACTTCATTTTCCCTTTAACTTAAATCAGCCAGTCCTATAAGAGGTTGTATCTGTGCTCTGTAAATAAGATCAATATTTTTCTCCTTCAAACTGAGATATTGTGGGTACTGACAAGGATAGTGTTAATAATTAAGCTAACTTATTCCTGTATATGATGTAAGTTGGTGGTCTATATTATTTTGCATGTACCTGTCCAATTTTCACAACATCATTTAGTGAAGAGACTGTCTTTACTCCATTGTATGGTCTTGCTACCTTCATCAAATATTAGTTGAGCATGTCTTGTGTAAATTTCCAGGTTCTCTGTTCTGTTCCATGTATCTATATGCCTGTTCTTGTTGCAGTAGCAGGCTGTTTTATTATAATAGCTTTGTAGTATTACCTGATCTCCAGAATTGTGATCCCTACATTTTTGTTCTTCTTTTTCAAGATTGCTGTGGCTATTTGGGGCCTTTTTTGAGTCCAAATAAACTCTGGGAGTATTTGTTATAGATCTGTGAAATACGTCATTGGTATTTTAGTGGGAATTGCATTGAACCTATTGAGTGCTTTGGGTAGTATGGGCCTTTTAATTATGTTAATTATTCCAATCCAAGAACATGGTATATGCTTCCATGTTTTAATATTGTACTCTATTTCTTTTTTCAATGTCCTGTAGAATTGGTTTTTTACTTCCTCAGTTATGTTTATTCCTAGGTATCTTAATATTTTTGTTGCAAAGGTAAATGGGAATTTTTTTTTTTTAGTTTCTCTTTGTGTGTGTTCATTATTGGTACTATCAACAAAGCATCAAACAACAACTGCTGGGGAGGATATGGAGAAAAGAAGACTCTACTATACTGCTGTTGGGAATGCAGACTGGTCTACAGACACTGTGGAAAATAATATGCAGTTTCCTCAAAAAATTAAAAATTGAACAGCCATTTGACCCAGTGACACTACGTCTAGGATTATATTTTAAGAAGCCTGAAACACCAATCAGAAAGAATATATACACTCCTATGTTTATAGCAGCTCTATTTCCAATAACTAATATTTGGAAACAGTCCAAGTATCCTTCAGTAGATGAGTGGATAAAAAAAGCTGTGGTACATATACACAATGTACATATACACAATGTATACTATGCAGAAGATGAGTAGTTGAAAGAGTTATGGTACATATTCACAATGGAATACTTTGCAGCTGTGAGGATAAAGATCTCTTACTGTTTTTGGTGACATGGAGAGACCTAGAGAATATTATGCTAAGTTAAATAAGCCAATCAGAGAAAGACAAATATCACTGGTTCTCACTTATTGGTCACATATCATGCATAAAATTAGCTGATGAACAAAATTGACCCAGAGAAATGAAAGTAGGGAACAGACTGAGGAACCTCAGAGGGAGAGGGGGTGGAAAGGTGGTAAAAGATAAACCAAAGAACTTTTATGCACATATTCATAACTAATAGACACAGACAACAATACTATGAAGGTGGGGGTGGGAGACAGGATTGGGGAAGAGGATGCCAATGGGGGAAAAAGCAGGAACATCTGTAACATACATACATACATACATACATACATACATACATAAATAAATAAATAAATAAATAAATAAATAAATAAATAAATAAATAGATAAATATGCCAGAACAACTGGAATTAAGTAAGATTTAAGGTCAAATTTATAACAATATCCATGAAAGACAAAAATAAAAGATTGAAAAAGAAAGATGTATTGAGGTTCCAAGGTGGCTGCAGAGAAGTAGAAGCTCCCCCAACTTGTTCCCAGCCCCAGACCAGACTTGCAGCTGGACTGCAGAGCAATCAACTTGAAAACCAGTTGAAGTGTAGCTGATCTGAAATTTTATAAACAGGAGCAAGAAGGAAGACAGGAAGAGACATGGATATAGTGGACCACCTTGTGCAGCTGTGGTGGCTGGGAAGTTTAAGGGGTATTGTGGCAGCAAAGATCCCTTCCCTTGGGAGCATGGGGACTCAACCTCATGCAGGGACCTCCAATCCAAGTTACAGAGATGGGAAGGGGAGGCTGCGTGACATTGGGTGGTGGGAATCACTAGGGATTTGTTCCACCTGGGAGACTCGAACCATACCATATCAGGGCAAAAGCAATTGTATTGTTTCAATACCAGCCTGGGAACTTCAATCTGGTCTGTGACAGTAGGAGGGACCACATAGAAGTAACTTGACCAGTGGAGGGATCTTCTTGGAACCCCCACCAGATACTTTGAGGGGCTTCCTCTTCTCTGGAAGGACTTTGGGCAGAATGCCAGTCAGACTAGACTATGTGGCTTTGGAAAGAATATTGGTCTCATACACCACAAGCATGCAGGTACCCCCCCAACCACCACCTGATGAACTACTGGGTCTTCCCCATCTGTGTTTCAAGGCAAAGGGAAATGGCACTGGACTGGAAATTTGGGTCCAACCTGCTTATTTAAATGGCACATGAGAATTGGCCATTTGTCCTTTGTGAGGCTGGGGCGGAGCCGGGAGTTTCAGCCTCACCCAGCAAGGGCTGGCAGAACAAAAAGATTGGAGTTCCAAATGGGGCTGATTTTAAAATTTTTAATATCTTTATTGATTTTCAAAGAGAAAGGGAGGGAGAGGGAGAGAGAAACATTGAATGTGAGAGCTAAACATTGACCAGCTGCCCCCTGAATGCAACCTACCAGGGATCAAGACCACAACACGGGCATGTGCCCTGACTGGGAATTGAGCTAACAACTTTTGGGTGCATGGGACAACACCCAACCAACTCAACCCACTGGCAAGGGCCCAAGTGGAGCTGATAGTTTTATCCCTTCCTGTTTGGTTAGGTGGCCCAGGAGTGCCAGGAAGCCACACAGAGCTAGGTTTTTGCAACTCTGCCTCTCTGGTGGGCCTCTGTCTGGGAGTCAGATGGGCATGTGCTGGGCTGTGTCTCCTAGGTGGGCTATTGTCCAGGAATCATATGTGCATATTCCGAGCTCTGCAGCTGCATTATGGGAAGCACATCTGAGCTCCCCAGAAGTTCAGCCCATGTAGCTTTGGGAAAGAGAGGATGTACCTGCTCCTTCTGCCACAAGTTTCAGGTGCCCAGCCCCAACAGGAAATGGCTTGAATCACCCCTGCCAGGTCCTGGATAATCCTGCTGAGTGTAAATCCATAGGGGAGAAAAGAGCACCTCAGAGATAAAACATTCAAAGTGCAAGACCCAAAGCAGACCCAACCTCTGGGCTCCAGAGGCCTCACCCCCAGGGCTCCTAGAGACTCCACCCTGCCAAATTTTTGTTAGCTTACAGAGGGCCAGATGGAGACAGCATCTAATATTGGGTTGCACCAGACAACCTCCTAGAAAGCCCAGAACCGGTACACCAAGTGGCAAGCTTCAGATAACATCGCAGCAAGATCAAACAAGCTTCACAGACAGCATATCCAAAGGGTCATGGCAGCAGGCACAAAAGTATGCTGAGGTGAACACCACTCTTTTCTTTTTTAATCATTTCATTATTTCTTCTCTTTTTTCTCTTATTTCTCTCTTTCCTTTTCTTATTCTATTTTTTCTCTTTAGTCTTTATTTTCCATTTTTCTCTTTCTATTTATTATTTATTTTAATATATATTTTTCTTGTGTGTTTTTAGTTTTATCTTTTCCTTCTTTCTTTTCTCATCCTCTTTTTTGTGTGTATTTTTCCTTCTCTAATTCTTTTTGTCTCTTGTCTCTTAGTACTTTCTATTATTGTTTCTGGTGGTGTTTTTGTGTGTGTTGTTTTCAGTTTTGTTTTGGCTTGGCTTGTTTTGTTCTGTCCACAGGTGTACAACAATTTGCATAATGTGGTCTGGCTGAGCCTCACAGTCAGAGAGCTGGAGGGTCGAACCCACCCTCGAAAATGACAAAAGCAATCAAGAACCAATTATAATAGGAGGTCCCATAAAACCCCCCACAAAGGACATTCCTTGAAAAATCAGCTCAGTATATTAAGGTGACTGCACCACTGGGTCTCAGAGAGCAACCACTACAGAAAGACACCCTACCAATCCTGAGAGTAACAGGAATTCTATTTAATACGAAGAAAAAACTTCAAGAGGCAACCAAAATTGGGAGACAAAGAAACAGGTCCCAAGTAAAAGAACAAGAGGAATTTCCAGAAAAGAAACTAAATGAAATGGAGGCAAGCAATTTATCATAAAGAGAGTTCTAAGTAATGGTTATAAGGATGTTCAACAGCATAAAATAGGGCATATAAAAAGTAAAATATACCCAGTCAGAAATGAAAAATAACATGTCTCAAATAAAGAATACACTAAAAGTAATAAACCATAGGTTAGATGAAGCAGCAAAAAGAAGAAATAATGAGGATAGTTTAAGGGAACTTTGGGACAATGTTAAATGTAAAAATATCTTCATTAAAGGGGAAACAGAAGGAGGATAAAGTGAACAAAAGATAGGGAACTTGTTTGAAAAAATAAGGACAGAAAACTTCCTTAATTTGTTGAAGAAAAAGGCATACATTTACATTAAGCACAGTGTGTCCCAGTCAAAATAAACACAAAGATATCCACATCACAATTAGAATAGCAACAGTTAATTACAAAGAGAGAATTGTAAGGGCATCAAGAGAGAGACAGCTAGTTACCTAGAAGGGAGTTCCCATAAGACTGTCATCTGATTTCTCAACAGAAACACTAAGGCAAGAGAGGAATGGCATAAACTATTCAAAGTAATGAAAAGCAAAGACCTGAAACCAAGACTACTCTATCCAGAAGGGCTATAGTTTTTAATAGAAAGTGAAATAAATAGTTTCCCAGACCAAAAAAATGAGAAGATTAAAGGAATTTGCCAACATCAGAGCAGTATTACAAAAAATGTTCAAGAGACTGCTCTAAGGAGAAAAAATAGAGAGAAAGAGGGACATGTCCATAACAAGAAAAATGGCAATAAATAAGCACCTAATAATAATCACCTTAAATGTAAGTAGATTAAATGTTCCCAACAAAATACATAGGGTAACTGAAAGGGATAGGAAAACATGACCCATCTATATGCTGTGTATAAGAGATCAACCTCAGGAAAAAAAAAAAAACATACACAGCCTGAAAATGAAGGGATGGGAAAGAAAATAATCCATGGAAATAGAAACATCAAGAACAAAAAAGAAGGGGTAGCAATCTTTATGTCTGATAAAATAGACTTCAAAACAACCCTTAAGAAAAGATAAAGAATGTCACTACATAATACTAAAGGGGTTCATTCAACAAGAGGATAAAACCCTGGTAAGCATATATGCACCCAATATAGGAGCACTAAAATAAATTTTAAAAACTCTTGGTGGACTATAGGGAGAGATCAACAGCAATACACTCATAGCAGGGGATTTGAACAGTCCACTGACATCACCGGATAGATCTTCCAGACAAAAAGTCAACAAGAAAAGAGTGACTTTAAACAATACACTAGGTCAGATTGATTTAATTGATATTTACAAAATATTTCATCTCTAAGCAGAAGAATATACATTCTTCTCAAGTACGTATAAAACATTCTCAAAGATTAACCACATGTTAGGACACAAAATAAGTCTTAACAAATTCAAGAATATTGAAATAAGATCAAGCATCTACTTGGTACACAATGGCATGAAACTAGAAATCAACTACAATTAAATAACTCAAAAACATTCAAACACATGGAGGCTAAACACCATGTTATTAAACAATGAGTGGCTTACCAATGATATCATGGAAGAAATAAAAAACTTCCTAGAAATAAATGAAAAAAAAAAAAAAACTAAACTAAACAAAATCTATGTGACACAGCAACTGCAGTCCTGACAAGGAAATTTATACCATTACCAGCCTACCTCAAAAAGAAGGAAAAATGTCAAATAAACAATCTAACCTTTCACCTAAAGGAACTAGAAAAAGAACAAGAAAAGTCAAGTGAGTAGAAGAAAGAAAATAATAAATATCAGTGTAGAAATAAATGACATAGAGACTAAAATAGATCAATAAAAGCAAGAGCTGGTTCTTTTCACAGAAAAACAAGATTGATGAACTCTTAGCTTGACCCATCAAGAAACAAAGGGAGGATTCCAAAATGGCAGTGGAGTAAATGGAAACTACACAGACCATCTCCCAGGACCAAACTGGAATTACAACAAAAATAAAGAGAAATTGTTGAGAAAAAGCAACAGAAAAGCAGCTGGAGAGGACCCATATAAACAGGTAAAAGGAGAAAAGATCACCAAATTGAGCCTGGTAGGATCTGCACAGGGGCACGACGGTGGGGTGGGAGCCCACAGACAACAGCTGTTTTAGATGTGAGCAGCTCCCTCAGGGTTAAAATACCAAGCCGACTCCACATAATAGAGGGCTGGAACTGAGCACAAAATGAGCTACAGCCACTCACCTTGGGCGCTGGTAGAAGAAGGGCAGACTGGTCTGAAACTGTGTGGAGAGACTCCAGATTTGGAGGGAACTGGGGATTTTTTGCTGAATCATTCCCTCACAGGACAGTAGACATCTTACTCAAAGAGCCCCTTCCCAGAGCTCCTGGGAGAAGCAACAACCCCTCCCTCAGAAATTTAACACCACACAGCTGGGCCAGAGAAATGCAAATTGAGGCTCATTAACAACCAGCATCTGCCCCAACCTCTGAAAATCCTCTTACCCTGAACACCTAAAGAAGATTTTCATTCAGTTGAGGGCTACAACACTAGGCTCATCAAGTAACTGAAACTAATAGCCTCCAGGCAAAAAGCTAGAAGATACCTGAACCTTTCCTGGGTTTGCAAATCTACCCAAGAAAGGAAGACTGGACAGTGGTGTTTAACGTGGGTCCTCCCACACTTGTCCAAACCCAGTAGAGGGGCCTCAAACAACAGAACACCAACACCCACAGTGAAAATTTGGCAGACTTCAAAACCCACTGAAATAGCCAAAATGGTGAAACAGAGAAACAAATTCCAAATGAAAGAAAAAGAGAATTCTACTGAAGATGAGATAAATGAAAGAAATAGTAAAGATCAGAGGGAAATAAACGTCATAGAGACCAAAAAACAGTTCAAAAGATCAGTGAAACAAAGAGCTGGTTCTTTGAAAAGATAAACAAGATAGATGGACACTTAAGTAGACTCACCAAGAAACAAAGAGAGAGGACCCAAATAAACAAAATCAGAAATGAAAGAGAAGTAACAATTGACACCAGAGAAATACAAAGGATCATTAACAAATACTATGAACAATTATACAGCTAAAAATTAGACAATCTAAGCAAAATGGACAAATTTCTGGAAATATATAGGCTCCCAAAACTGAACCAGGAAGAGATTTAAAAAAACGAACAGATAGAGAACTTCACCAATTACAACTAAGGATACTGAAAATGTAATCATGACTCCCCCAGCAAACAAAAGCCAAGGCCCGGATGGCTTCACGGGGGACTTTTACCAAACATTCAAAGAACAACCAACAACCATTCTCCTCAAACTATTCCAAAACATTCAAGAAGTAGGAAAGCTTCCAAACTCATTTTATGAGGCCAGGATAATTATCACTCCAAAACCAAATAAAGACACTACAAAGAGAGAAAACTACAGGCCAATATCCCTGATGAACATATATGCCGAAATCCTTAACAAAATGTTAGCAAATCGGATCCAGCAATACATGAAAATAATTATTCACCATGACCAAGTGGGATTCATCTAAGGGATGCAAGGCTAGTACAATATTCTTAGATCAATAAATGTGACATACCACATGAACAAAATGAAAGATCAAAACCGTATGATAATTTCAATAGATGCTGAAATAGTATTTGACAAAATCCAGCAATCATTTCTGATAAAAATGCTCAGCAATTTGGGAATAGATGGATGATATCTTGACATAATAAAGGTCATATATGAGAAATTTACAGCCAACATCATACTCAATGGGAAAAAACTAAAAGCATTCCCCTTAAAAATGGGAACAAGACAGGGATACCCACTTTCACCACTGTTATCTAACATAGTACTGGAAATCTTAGCCACAGCAATCAGACATGAAGAAAAAATAAAAGGGATCCAAATTGGAAAGGAGAAAGTGAAACTGTCATTATTTGCAGATGACATGATATTGTACATAGAAAACCCTAAAGACTCCATCAAAAATGTACTAGATTTAATAAATGAATTTGGCACAGTAGCAGGATACAAAATTAACGTCAATAAATTGATGGCATTCTTATACACCAATGATGAACTCACAGAAATAGAAACTTTAAAAAGATAATCCCATTTACCATCACAGCAAAAAAAAAATAAGTAAATAATAAGATACTTGGGAATAAACTTAACCAAAGAAGTAAAGGACCTCTTCACAGAAAACTACAGGTCATTGAAAAAGAAATAGAGGAAAATATAAAAAAGTGGAAGCACATACCTTGTTCATGGATTGGAAGAATTAATATCGTTAAACTGTCCTTACTACCCAAAGCAATCTATAGATTCAAAGCAATCCCCAACAACATACCAAAAGTTTATAGGGAACCAAAAAGGACCCCAAATAGCCATAGAAATCTTGCAAAGAAGAGCAAAGTGGGAAGGGATCACATTATTGGATATCAGGTTATACTACAAAGTCCCTGTAATCAAAACAGCCTAGTACTGGCACAAGAACAGGCACATAGATTAATGGAACAAATTAGAGAACCCAGAAATTGACCCAAGACAATATGCTCAATTAATATTTGACAAAGGTGGCAAGAGCATAAAATGGAGTCAAGACAATCTCTTCAATAAATGGTGTTGGGAAAATTGGACAGCTACTTGCAAAAAATGAAGCTAGACCATCAATTACACCATACACGAGAATAAACTCAAAATGGATAAAAGACTTAAATGTGACTCGTGAATCCATATAAATCTTAGAAGAAAATGTAGGCAACAAAATTTCAGACATCATAGGCAGTAGAATTTTCACTGATATATCACCTAAGGCTAGAGAAACAAAGGATAAAATGATCACATTGGACTACATCAATCTAAAAAGCTTCTGCACAGCAAAAGAAACAATCATCACAATGGAATGGGGACCTACTATATGAAAGAGCATAACTACCAACAATACATCAGATAAAGGGTAAATTTCCAAAATATATAGAGTACTCATACAAATCATAAAGAGGAAGACAAATAGCCCAAGTAAAATTAGGCAGAGGACCTAAATAGACACCTCTCCCTCTCCAAACAGGACATACAAATGTCCAAGAGACATATGAAAAAATGCTCAATGTCACCAATCATCTGAGAGATGTAAATTCAAACAACTATGAAGTATCACATCACTGCTGCCCAAATGGCTGCCTTCAAAAAATCATCGAACAAGTGCTGGTGAGGGTGTGGAGAAAAGGGGACTCTAGTACACTGCTGGTGGGAATGCAGACTGGTGAAGTCACTGTTGAAAACACTATGGTGTTACCTCAGAAAGTTAAAAATTGAACTGCCATTTGACCCAGTGATCCCACTTCTAGGAATATATTCTAAGAAGCCTGAAACACCAATCAGAAAGAATATATTTACCCATTATTCATAGCAGCACTATTTATAGTTGCTAAGATCGGGAAATAGCCCAAGTGTCCATCAGCAGATGAGTGGATAAAAAAGCTTTGGGACATATACACAATGGAATACTATGCAGCTCTAAGAAAGAAAGATCTCTTATTTTTTGAGAGCCCATGGTGGGACCTGGAGAGCATTATGTTAAGTGAAGTAAGCCAATCAGAGAAAGACAAATACCACAAGAGCTCTATTATTTGTGGAATACAATGAACAAAATAAACTGATGAACAAAATAAACCCAGAGACATAGAAAGGAGTATGGTTCAGACTGACAGACCTCAGAGGAGGGGGTCAGAGGGCATGGATGAGGTAAACCAAAGAGCTTAGATGAATGCATGCATAACCAATGGACATAGACAACAATGCTGGGTGGTGGACGGGGTGGGGAAAAGGGTGTCTAGGGGGAAAAAGAAGAAACATCTGTAACAAAAATAAATCAAAAATTGAAAAAAAAGAAAGAAACAAAGCGAGAGGACCCAAATGAATAAAATCTGAAATAAAAGAGGAAAAGTAACAATTGACTTCACAGAAATAGAGAGGGTTATAAGAAAATAATATGAGCAACTATATACCAACAAATTGGACAATCTGGGAAAAATGGACAAATTCCTAGAAACATACAATCTTCCAAAGTCCAACCAGAAAGAATCAGAAAACATGAATAGACAGATAACAACCAATAAAATGGAAGTAGTAATAAAAAAAAAGAAGAAGGAAAAGAAAACTCCCAGCAAACAAAAATACTGGACCAGATTGCTACAGAGTAAATTTTACCAAACATTCAAGAAAGTAAGAACACATATCTTCCTCAGACTTCCAAAAAATTCAAGAAGAGGGAAAATTTCCTAATCTTTTTTGAGGCCAGCATCATCCTACTTCCAAAACTAGATAAAGACACAACAAAGAAAGAAAATTATAGGCCAATATTCCTGATGAACATAGATGCTAAGATCCTCAACTAAATATTAGTAAATTAAAGAGATCATACACCATGACCAAGTGGGATTTATTCCAGGGATGCAAGACTGGTACAATATCTGCACATCAATATATGTGATGCATCACATAAACAAAATGAAGAATAAAAATCACATGATCATATGAATACATGCTGAAAAAGCATTTGATAAAACCCAGCACGAATTATTGATAAAAGCTCTCAGAAAACTGGAAATAGAGGGATGATACAGCCACATAATAAAGGGCATATATGAAAATCCTACAGCTAACATCATACTCAATGGCCAAAACTTTACATCATTCCTCTAAGAACGGGAACAAGACAGGGATGTCCACTTTCACCCTTCTTATTCAATAAATTACTGAAAGTTCTATCCACAGTGATCAAATGGGAAGAATAAAACAAAAGGTATCCAAATTAAAAGGGAGAAAGTAATAGTGTCATTATTCACAGATCATACATACAATTTTTTCTCAAATGATTCAGAAAAAATATGCATATGTATATGTATGTGAGTTTAAATTTTCATAAAAGTGAGGAATAATAAATTCTATGGGGTAAAATGTAAAATATTGGGAAATATGGTAAGTGTATATGAGAATTCCCTGTTTAATTATTGTAAATACTCTATAAATTAGAAAGTAATTGTTTGAAGCAGAAATAAATATGTGAGAATATATATAAAGATCCATTGATTAGGTTTGCATTTTAACCAGATTATTGTAATTAGAAATTTATAATTGGATTACAAAGAGGCCAGGCTTAAGTCTTAGCAATTGATTAATAATTAATTTCAGAATACATCCGGCCAGGGTGGCTCAGTGGTTGAGCATCGACCCATGTACCAAGAGGTCGCCAGTTTGATTCCCGGTCAGGACACATGCCCAGGTTGTGGGCCCGATCTCCAATGAGGGGCATACAGGAGGTGGCCAATCGATGTTCTCTCTTATCGATGTTTCTCTCTCTCTCTCTCTCTCTCACTTCCTCTCTCTCTAAAGTGAATAAAGGAAAAAAATTTTTTTATTTATTTTTATTTTTTTATTAATTTATTTTTGTTACAGATGTTTCTCCTTTTTTCCCCATTGACACCCTCTTCCCCATCCCCCCACCCTGTCCCCAGCTTTGTTGTCCATGTCCATCACTTATGCATACATGCACATAAGTTCTGTGGTTTATCTCTTCCTTCCCCTCACCCCCTCTTCTGAGGGGTGTCAGTTTATACCCTACTTCCACATCTCTGGGTCTACCCTGTTCCTCAGACTGTTATGTTCATTATATTCCACAAATAAGTGAGATCATGTGATATTTGTCTTTCTCTGCTTGGCTTGTTTCGCTTAGGATAATACTCTCGAGGTCTCTCCATGTCGTCTCAAAGGATAAGAGATCTTTCTTTCTTACAGCTGCATAGTACTCCATTGTGTATATGTACCACAGTTTTTTTATCCATTCATCCACTGATGGACACTTGGGCGGCTTCCAGATCATAGCTATTGTAAATAGTGCTGCTATGAACATGGGGGTACATGTATTTTTTCTGATTGGTGTTTCAGGCTTCTTAGGGTATATTCCTAGAAGTGGGATCACTCGGTCAAATTGCAATTCAATTTTTAATTTTTTGAGGTAACACCATAGTGTTTTCCACAGTAGCTGCACCAGTCTGCATTCCCACCAGCAGTGTACTAGAGACCCCTTTTCAATAAAGGAAAAATTTTTTTAAAAAATAATTAATTGCAGAATAACACTCAAAGGATTATACCATTGTATAATTGTCATTTGGTGAATTTATTTGAAATACTTTGTAAGTTTTTGGAATTTGAATAATTTACATTTTCAATAACTCAGCCATGCTAAGTACAAAAACAATGTTTGAATACTTCTCTGTAAAATGTTTAAAGCTCACAGTAGTTTTCTCTTCGAGGAGTATCTAATTTCATGAGGACAATATAAAAGAAATAGAGAAGAATACATATGTAAGTAAAAAATGAAAGGAGATAACAGATAAACTGTAGTATTACAACTTTAATAGCTGAATTAAGAAAAGACATTCTGTGGGAATGATATTTTATGAGACTTAAAAGATGATAAGAAATTATTGAACATTGGGAATCTTTAGGTAGATTCAGGGAGGTGGATGGATGGTTCATCGATATGAGTGTAGAGTGACAGGGTGTCCAGAATAACACAGTGGTAGGCAGGATATTGAAACCATCAAGTGAGTCTGGGATCAATGAAGGAGGATTGAATTATCTGAGAAATGTGTTATTTTAATGTGGAACCAGGTCACTCTGCGTTGAATCGTTGAAATTATCCCAGATGTAGTAAATGGACAGATCGATCTTTGGGTCTCTAGGTTGAAGTCAAACAAGACCCAAATACCTAAGCAGTCCTGAGAAAAAAGAACAGAGCTTTAGGCATTACATTTTCTGATTTCAAACTACACTACAAAGCTACAGTCATCAAAAGAGTATTGTTCTGGCATAAAAACAGACACATAGACCAATGGAAAAAAAATCAAGATCCCCAAAATAAACCCACACCAATATAGTCAACTAATATTTGTCAAGGAGACAAAATACTCAATAGGGAAAGAATAGTCTCTTTATTAAATGGTGGTGGGAAAACTGAACATTCATATGCAAAAGAATGAAAGTGGACTTCTAATTCACACCACTCCATAACATTAATTTAAAAGAAAGATTTACAGAAAGAGAAGATGGCGGCATGCAGGGCCAGAGGGAGGGAGAGTGTGTGAGAGAGTGAGCTAGGTGTGTGAGAGAGTATGAGTGGGCAAGAAGGTGAACGACCAAACACCTGCAGTGCCGAGACGTGGAGCAGCATGTTCCTGTGCTGTGGACAGTGAGCAGCTGGCTACTGGGGTAAGCGGCCCTTCAGGGTGCTTCTCCACGGGGAGGTCCCACCATTTTAAAAGACCCTGGGTCTTCCCTGAGAAGAGACAGTGGGAGCGGCTAGGGCCCAGCAACCTGAGCCAAACAGTGCACCTGGCACCCTCGAACCAGTGGACACCTTGTGTCAACACAGACCAATGCACAGTAGTGGAGCTGCCAAGGTGCTGGTTGCAGATGCCAAAAATGGCTGGGAGCCCAGCACCATCCCCCGCAGTAGCAGCCCAATCAGAGTCCAGATATACCCCCAGGAACAGAGGCTGGGGAGCAGACATGCATCCCCAGGCAACAGAAGCATAGACCAGCAGCAGAGAACCATCACCAAAACTACAGCAAAGGCTGAGCAGGAGTTGAACCCCACAGGGCAGCAGCACTCCCCAGCTGCCAGTGGCTGGACCCAGGGCTCCACAGAGACCTGTGTGACCCAGCAGCCCACAAGAGCTGTGGGAAGCTGGGGCTCAAGAGGGACCAGTACAATCCAAATGCCCACAGGACCTGCGGGGTACTGGAGCACCAGAGAAGCCTGCATGACCCAGCAGCCCATAAGATAGGCATGGAGACTGGTCACCAAAGAATCTGTGCAACCCAGGAGCCCATGGGACCTGAGGGGTGCTGGGGCACCAGAGAGGCCTGCATGACCCAGCTGCCCACAAGATAAGCTTGGAGCCAGGGTTCAAGTGAGACCTATGCAACACAGCTGCCCAAGGTACAGGCAGGGAGCATGGCTCCAACAGTGTCTGAGCTATACAGCTACAGGTGGCACCAGTGAGAAGCTGGGAATGCAGCTCCAGAGGGGCCCATGTGATCCAGCACCAGCACCTACCAGGACACACCAATACCAGCCACCAGTAGTCAATCCTCCAGGATCCACAGCAGGCAAGAGATGACATGCAACAGAACATTCTGGAAGGCACAGAAGCCTTATTTGATATACAGTGAGCTGCCTACTCATCCAAACACTCCTCACCACGTCCAGAGCTACCAGATGGCTAAAATGGGGAGACAAAGAAAGAAACACCTGAAGAAAAAGAGGAATCACAAGAAAAGGAACTACAGGAAATGGAAGACAGCAACTTGTCAGATAAAGAATTCAAGGCAATGATTTTAAGGGCGCTCAAACAATTTGGTGAGAACTAGAAGCAACTTAAGAACTATGAAGAGCTCACTGGGAACTACCTCAGCTTAAAAAAAGAGGTAGAAGCTACTCATAAAGAGGTAGAAGCTATGTATAAAAATCAAGAGGAAATAAAGAATGACATAGCTGTTATGAAAAATACCTTAGAGGGGTTGAATAGTAGATTAGAAGAAGCTGAAGACCGAAACAGTGACTAGAAGACAAGGAAGAGAAAAACACCCAAATACAGCAGCAAATGGAAAAAAAATTTTTTTAAAGCAGAAGGAAAGTTTAAGGGAGCTGTGGGACAATATGAAATGTAACAACATTTGCATTATAGGGATTCTGGAAGGAGAAGAATCAAAGAAAGGAATAGAGAAGAAATGATGACAGAAAACTTCCCGAAAGTGTAAACGAAAAAGTCACATAAGTCCAGGAAACACAGAGAGGCTCAAGCAAGATGAACCCCAGAAGACCCACAGCTAGACACATCATAATAAAAATGGCAAACATTAAAGCCAAAGAAAGAATCTTAAAGGAAGCAAGAGAGAGACAGAAAGTTACCTACAAGGGAGCTCCCATTAGACTGCCAGCTGATTTCTCAATAGGAACGATGCAGGCCAGAAGGGAGTGGCATGAGGTGTACAAAGTAATGCAAGGCAAGGGTCTGAATCCAAGACTACTCTATCCAGCAAGGCTACCATTCAAAATTGAAGGAGAAATAAAGAGATTCATGAATAAAAAAAGGTTATAGGAATTTAGCACCACCAAACCAGCATGGCAAGAAATGCTGAAGGGACTGTTGTAAGAAGAACAAGAACCAGAGAGAGAGAGAGGAACACAGGCTTAAAATGGAATAACTATCTTTCAATAATTACCTTAAATATAAATGGCTTAAATGCTCCAATCAAAAGACATAAGGTAGCTGATTGGATAAGAAAACATGACCCATATATATGCTGTCTACAAGAGACCCACCTCACAACAAAAGACTCACACAGGATGAAAGTGAAAAGATGGGAAAAAAATTTTCCAAGCAATTGGAAATGAAAAAAAGCTGGTGTAGCAATACTCATATTGGACAAGATAGACTTCAAAACAAGGGCCATAATAAGAGGCAGAGAAGATCACTACATAATATTAAAAGGATCAATCCAACAAGAGGATATAGCCCTGGTAAACATATATGCACTAAACATGGGAGCACCAAAATATTTTTTTAAATGTCTGGAGGACTTCAAGGGAGAGATCAATAGCAACACGATCATAGTGGGTGATTTTAACACGTCACTGACACCACTAGATAGATCTTCTAGACAAAAAATTAACAAGGACATAGAGTCCTTACAAGACAAACTAGATCAGTTGGACTTCATTGATATTTACAGAACATTTCACCACAAAGCTGCAGGATATACATTCTTCTCAAATGCACATGGGACATTCTCAAAGATAGACCACATGTTAGGACACAAAGCAAGTCTCTACAAATTCAAGAAAATTCAAATCATATCAAGCATCTTCTCAGATCACAGTGGCATGAAACTAGAACTCAATTATAGTAAAAACACACAAAAACATTCAAACACTTGGAGGCTAAATAGCATGCTATTAAACAATGAATGGGTTACTAACAAGATCAAAGAAGAAATAAAAAATTTACTGGAAACCAATGAAAATGAACACACAACAACACAAAATCTATGGGACACAGCGAAAGCAGTCCTGAGAGGGAAGTCCATAACACTACAGGCCTACCTCAAGAAACAAGAAAAATTTCTAATTGATTTTCTAACCCTACAACTTAAAGAACTAGAAAGTACACAAAAAGAAAAACCCAGAGCTAGTAGGAGGAAGGAATAGTAAAGGTCAGAGCAGAAATAAACAACATAGAGACTAAAAAACCAATTCAAAAGATCAATGAAACAAAAAGCTGGTTCTTTGAAAAGATAAACAAGATCGATGGACCTTTAGCCACACTCACCAAAAAACAAAAAGAGAGAAACCAAATAAACAAAATCAGAAATCAAGGAGGAGAAGTAACAACTGACAAGATAGAAATTCAAAGGATCATCGAAACATGCTATGAACAATTATACGCCAACAAATTGGAGAACCTAGAGAAATGGACAAATTTCTAGAAAGATACAGTCACCCAAAACTGAACCAGGAAGAGCTAGAAAACTTGAACAGACCTATAACAATAATGGAAATTGAAAATGTAATTAAAAAACTCTCAGCAACAAAAGCCCAGGCCCAGATGGCTTCACAAGGGAGTTTTACCAAACATTCAAAGAAGATCTAGTACCCATTCTCCTCAAACTGTTCCAAAAAATCCAAGAAGATGGAACACATCCAAACTCATTTTATGAGGCCAGCATAATACTAATTCCAAAACTGAATAAAGACACTACAAAGAAACAAAAGTACAGGCCAATATCCCTGATGAACACAGATGCCAAAATCCTTAACAAAATATTAGCAAATTGGATCCAGTATACATCATGACCAACTGGGTTTCTTCCCAGGCATGAAAGATGGTTCAATATTTGCAAATCAATAAATGTGATACACCACATAAACAAAATGAAACATAAAAAGAATATGATCATATCAATAGATGCTGAAAAAGCATTTGACAAAATCCAGCAATCATTTCTGATAAAAACACTCAGCAATGTAGTAATAGAGGGTCCATACCTCAACATAATAAAGGCTATATATGAAAAACCTACAGCCAACATCATTATCAATGGGCAAAAACTTAAAGCATTCCCCTTAGTAACAGGAACAATATGCCCACTTTCACCACTCTTATTTAACATAGTACTGCAAGTCTTAGCCACAGGAATTAGACATGAAGAAAAAATAAAGGGGATTCAAATCGGAAAGGAGGAAGTGAAACTGTCATTATTTGCAGATGACATGATATTGTACATAGAAAACCCTAAAGACTCCATCAAAAATCTACTAGACTTAATAAATGAATTTGGCAAAATAGCAGGATACAAAATTAACGTCAAGAAATCAACGGCATTCTTATACACCAATGATGAAATCACAGAAAGAGAAACTATAAAAAAAATCCCATTTACTATCACAGTAAAAAAATTAAGATGCCTAGGAATAAACTTAACCAAAGAAGTAAAGGACCTCTTCACAAAAAAACTACAGGTCATTGAAAAAAGAAATAGAGGAAGATATAAAAAAGTGAAAACGTATACGTTGTTCATGGATTGGAAGAATTAACATCATTAAAATGTCCATACTACCCAAAGCAATCTATAGATTCAATGCAATTCCCATCAAAATACCAGTGACATATTTCACAGAACTAGAACAAACACTCCAAAAGTTCATATGGAACCAAAAAAGACCCCGAATAGCTGCAGCAATCTTGAAAAAGAAGAAGAAAGTAGGAGGGATCACATTACCAGATTTCAGGTTATACTACAAAGCCCCTGTAATCAAAACAGCCTGGTACTGGCACAAGAACAGGCAGATAGATCAATGGAACAGAATAGAGAACCCAGAAATTGACCCAAGAAAATATGCTCAATTAATATTTGACAAAGATGGTAAAAGCATCCAGTGGAGTCAAGATAGTCTCTTCAATACATGGTATTGGGAAAATTGGACAGCTACTTGCAAAAAAATAAAGCTAGACCACCAACTTACACCATATAGGAGAATAAACTCAAGAAGGATAAAAGACTAAAATGTGACCCATGAATCCATAAAAATCTAGAAGAAAATGCAGGCAACAAAGTTTCAGACATCATACGCAGCAGAATTATCACTGATACAACACCTAAGGCAAGAGAAACAAAGAAAAAAATGAACATATGGGATTACATCAAAC
The DNA here is from genome assembly GCA_030848825.1 of Tadarida brasiliensis. Classification (NCBI taxonomy): domain Eukaryota; kingdom Metazoa; phylum Chordata; class Mammalia; order Chiroptera; family Molossidae; genus Tadarida; species Tadarida brasiliensis. The sequence continues at coordinate 54,090,156 of CM061259.1, read as the reverse complement.
TAAAAAGCTTCTGCACAGCAAAAGAAACAACCATCCAAATGGAAACGGATCGCACTATATGGGAGACCAGAATCGCCAATGATGCATCAGATAAGGGGTTAATTTCCAAAGTATATAGAGTACTCATACAAGTCAACAAAAGGAAGACAAAGAACCCAATTAAAAAATGGGCAGAGGACCTAAATAGACACCTCTCCAAACAGGACATACAAATGGCCAAGAGACATATGAAAAAATGCTCAATGTCACTAATCATCAGAGAAATGCAAATTAAAACAACTATGAGGTATCACCTCACACCTGTCAGAATGGCCACCATCAACAAATCATCAAACAACAAGTGTTGGCGAGGGTGTGGAGAAAAGGGGACTCTAGTAAACTGGTGCAGCCACTGTCGAAAACACTATGGTGTTACCACACAAAGTTTAAAATTGAACTGCCATTTGACTCAGTGATCCCACTTCTAGGAATATACCCTAAGAAACCTGAAACACCAAACAGAAATAATATATGTACCCCTATGTTTATAGCAGCACTATTTACAAAAGCTAAGATCTGGAAACAGCCCAAATGTCCATCAATAGACGAATGGATAAAAAAGCTGTGGTACATATCCACAATGGAGTACTATGCAGCTGTAAGAAAGAAAGATCTCTTATCCTTTGAGACGACATGGAGGGACCTGGAGAGTATTATCCTAAGCACAACAAGCCAAGCAGAGAAAGACAAATATCACATGATCTCACTTATTTATGGAATACAATGAACATAACAGTCTGAGGACCAGGGTAGTCCCAGAGACGTGGAAGTAGTGTACAGACTGACAACCCTCAGAAGAGGGCGTTGGGGGGAGGGAAGAGATAAACCACAGAATTTATATGCATGTACACATTACTGATGGACATGGACAACAATGCTGGGGAAGGGGCTGGGAGGATGGGGTGGGGAGGATGGGAGGAGAGTGTCAGTGGGGGAAAAAGGAGAAATATCTGTAACAAAAACAAATTAATAAAAAAAAAAAGAACTTATATGCATGTATGTTTAACAAACGGACATAGACAACAATGCTGGGGGTGGGGGGATCGGGAGGAGGGTGTCTAGAGGGGAAAAAGGAGAAACACCTGTAACAAAAATAAATTAATAAAAATTGCAAAAATAAATAAATAGATTAAAATATTAAAATAAAGATTTAAATTTAAGACTTCAAGTCTTAAAATTTCTAGAATAAAAGTTCTGGAAAATGTTGCTTAACATTGGTCTTAGCAATATTATCTTGCTTATGACACAAACGCACACAAATAGAAAAGCAAAAACAAACGAGTACATCTACATGAAACCAAAATCTTCTTTACAGCAAAAGAAACCATTAACAAAATTTTTTTAAAACTCATGGAATGGAAGAAAATATTTCCCAATTATACATGGTGGGGCAAAAGTAAGTTTACCGTTGTTAGTGTGGAAAATAGTACAATAATTAATAATACAATAAACTCTGTTTTAAGTATTCTCAACTGTAAACCTTCTTTTGCCCAACCCTGTTTATCTGATAATGGGTTAATATTGAAACTCATACAACTCAATAGAAAAAAAGTAACCCCAAACAATCTAACTAAAATTTGGCAATGAATCTGAAGAGACATTTTTATAAATAAGGTATACAATGGCTTACAGGCACACGAAAAGATGCTCAGCATCACTACTCATTAGAGAAATGCTAATCAAAACCACGATGAGATATTACCTAACATTTGTAAGAATGGCTATTAACAAAAAGACAAGTAATGTTAAGTTTTGGCAAGAATGTGAAGAAAAGGAAATCCTTGTGCACTGTTGATGGGAATGTAAATTGGTGCAGCCACTATGAAAAACAGTATGGAGGTTACTCAAGAATTAAAAATTAAACTACCATATGATTCAGCAATCCCACTTCTGTGTCTGTATCCAAAGGAAATTAAATCATTATCTCAGAGACATCTGCACACCCCATATTCATTGAAGCATTATTCACAATAGCCAAGACACGGGAACTACATAAGAGTCTGTCAACTGATGGATTTAAAAAGTCATATATTGCCCTGGCCGGTGTGACTTGGTTGGTTGGAGCATTGTCCTGTATACCGAAAGGGTGCAGATTCCATTTCTGGTCAGGCACATGCCCAGGTTATGGGTTTGATTCCAGGTCAGTGTGCATATGGGAGGCAGCCGGTCGATGTTCCTCTCTCACATTGATGTTTTTCTCTTTCTCCTCCTCTCCCTTCCTCTCTCTCGAAAATCAATAAAAATAAAAATTTAAGTCACATGTTAATATTTTTCTCAGCTATAAAAACGTATATCCTACATTTGCAACAACTATGGGTATACCTTGAGGTCATTATACTAAGTGAAATAAGTCATACAGAGAAAGACAAATATTGTATGATCTTATATGTGAATCTGAAAAAATTTAAAAGCCAAACTCACATAAACAGAATAGATTGGTGGTTGCCAGGAGAAGGAGTGCGGGGAAATGGGTGATTGTGTACAAACTTCCGTAATGAGTAATTCTGGGGGCCTCATGTACACCATAGTGACTACAGTTAACAGTACTCTATTGTGTTCTTGAAAGTTGCTAAGCAAGTTGATCTGAAATGTCTTCACCACACATGCCCCAAAATTGTAATTAGGTAAGGTGATGGATGTGTTAATTCACCTTATAGGGGTAGTTAGTTCACACTATTTATGTATATCAAATTATCGTATCATGCTGTACACCTTAATCTTGTAATATGTTATATGTCAATTCTATCTCAATAAAGCTGGGGGAATAGTGCTCTGACTAATTCTCATTGGACAGCCTTATGGCCCATGACCATCCCTGAGGCAATCACTGGGGCCAGGAGGATGGGTTATGGTGACTCGAGAGACTGGAAATCCCACGCCTTGAGCTAGGGGTTCTGACACTTCTTCACTTGAATCAAGCAGACCAAGCAGGGGTGGGTGAACTTCCAGAAAATTATTGATACAGGTAGGTGAATACTGGAAGGTCACAACAGACAACCAGCATCCCCCTTAGAGAAAGGGGTCTCCCTCAGGGACCATGTGGCAAGAGCATGACACAGTGCACATCCCCAGCCCAAGGACCGTGTTTGGGGGGTGGCCTGAGAGAGGGAGCAGAAAGACCAGCCTGGCACACAAAGGGCCTCTGTCCCCCGTCACTGCAGCCCCATTGAGGGCAGGTCCCACAGCCCTGCCCAGAGCCCCATGGGGTGAGACCAGAGCTGACCATACCTGTAAAGGGCTGGTCATGCTAACTGCATCTTTAGGATTTGGTGGAAGTCAGCCAGCTCTGAAGAGTTGGCTCAGTACAGGGTGAGTACAGACTCTGCCCTGAAGGCCCGAGGTAACTCCCACCACATAGGAGCTGGGGAACCTGGTTTCTCGTCTTTAAAATGGGAATGAAAATTGTTTCAGGGGAACCTCGTGGAGCTGTTTTGAGGATCAATGAGTGAACACCTGTGAAAACATTTAGCCCATACCTGGCACACAACAAGCACGATAGTGGCCAATACTTTCACTCCAGATGTGAGTGATAATAACAAATATTCTCCTGTCCCCTTTTCATAAGCAAATGATCTTTAAAGTATAAGGAAAAAGAGTGAAAATAGGCCATTCTCTTGGGGGACGGGGGAAATATCACCTCTAAAATCTAAATGTATATTTATTAATTAAAACATAATAGTGGCCCCTAGCCAGGTAGCTCAGATGATTAGAGCATAGTCCTATGAGCCAAGGTTGTGGGTTTGATCCCCAGTCAGGTCACACACATGAATCAACCAATGAATGCATGAATAATGGAAAAACAAATCTCTCTCTCTCTCTCTCTCTCTTCTTTTTCTCCCCGTCCTCTTCCTCTCTCTTTCTAAAATCAATTTATAAAAACATACATACACACATAAATGGGCTCCCAGGATATTTCTTCTCAAGTTTTATAAAAAGAAGCCAAGCCCAAAGACTCAGCATGGGAATGCTAGAGGAGAATTTCTATGGCTTTGTTGAACTGTGCATGCTTAGAAAGCTTGCTGGTGTCATATGTCCCATAAGGGGAAGGTGGAGGGTGAAGACAGAGCCCACCCCATGTTCATTCCCAGGGCCTCTGGGAAAGAACATCAGTTGATGGAGGCATGAGCCAACTCTGCTCTCTGTGTCTCTGCTTCTCACTCCTGAGAACCTTTCATGTGAGCTAAACAAGGAATCCTGCAACAGCTAAATTGAGGACAGGTTCAGACAGGACCCTGGTGTCCTTGCTCACCCTCCCCTTAATGAGTTCACATCAGAGTGACTGCACCTTTCACTATGAGCTGTCACAAGGGACACAACCCCAATCCTCTTGCTAATTATGAGATTCAGCTGTCATTAGCTACTTAAAGGTAAAATGGTAAGGCTGGTTTGTTAAAGGGCAGTGATGCAGGTAGACTGGATTCTATTTAACCTCAGGGAAGGTGTGGATAATGGCAGCAACGTGGGATCTTGGTACATATGAGATGCACCAAATGCGACACTCTTTCAATGGAAGCCTCTTCTTTTCATACCAGAAGAAGAAAAATCCCAATATATTTAATTTTAAAAGAATCATCTAGCTCTGGCCTGTTGGAATCAATGGTTAGAGCGTCGGCATGCAGACCAAAGAGTCTCGGTTTCGATTCTGGCCAAGAGCTCCTACCTCAGTTGCGGTTAGTCCTCGGCCCCGGTTGGGGTTGTGCGGGTGGCAACCAATAGATGTGTTTCTCTCACATCGATGTCTCTCTCTCTCTCTCTCTCTCTGTCTGTCTTTCTCTCCCTCCCACTCTGAAGATAAATGTAAAAATATCCTCAGGTGAGGATTAAAAAAAAAATCTATAACATTCCCCACACATTTCAAATATTAAACAAAGTATTTAAAATAGGTAAATGACTGACTTTAAAAACTTTCTCAGGAGAATTAACCCTACCAAATGACCCAAAAGATTCTTCTGCAGTAAATTATGGCTTTACATGTGTGATTGCTCTCTTGCTAGGTCACCATGTAGAAAACTCAGAGACTGTCCACCAATTCTTCCCTAGAGTTTATGCCAATAAGTATTGGCATGATGCCCTTGTCCGAATCCAAGTATGCATCTATAATGCTGGATATACTGTGCCCCAAGCCCTGCCTGAAACATTTTTGCTGAGTGTAGAAATGGATACTATTGCACATGCAGACCAACCCAGGCTTCTTCCCTGGCAGGTAAATATCCTCCAGAAACAGAACATGCATTGACCACCAGATGGCACCAGAGATATTATACTGAGATACCTCAGGAACATGTTTTGGTCTCAAGATCCATAAAATTGGGCAAAATGGATGGAGGTTTATTTCACACTGCTTATAGACTTATCTGTAAGTATTATGTCTACTTGGAAAATTCTGTCATTGGGTGCTTAAGTTTCAAACTATGAAATAGAAATTGTACCAGAAAAATATTTTCTAATGTAGGATGAAATGATGTAAAATATCCATGGACAACTCATGATGAAATCTTGGGAGATCACAATTAGTCACAGCTATACTTTTCCTTGGGAAGTATGCGATGCTAGAAAATATTGACATAATAACCATATCTGACTCCAACTATTTCATCTGTACTTCTGTGTGTGCTGTACCCAAACCCCCTATGAAATTCTTTTGCTGAAAACAGAAATGGGATCTACATAATATTTAAAAGTAAGTCTGGAAAATGAATTGTCTTTATACACACTTATTCTTACAAATCCTTCAAGAATCATGGGAGCAGAGACTGCGGTCCATTTTTAATAGTGAGTAAAATATGCACATAAATTCAGGGTTGCCTGCCACCCCTGGACTGTAAATGGATTTGTCTAGATTTTAACCCAGGCTTCTCTAATCCAAAGTCCATATATATAGAATATATTTATAAACACATGTCTTCATGAACTAGGGAGAATACATAATCAAATTTGTTGATTAAATGAAATAAATATATCAATCAAAATCAGTTTGTAGACAAAGGCATATATGTACATGTAAAATTAATGTAAAAAGTTAATTTACCACTTACTTTTTATTTATACTACTACTAATAGTTGATATGTAATTTCAAGCTTATGTAGAGTTGACTCAGAAAAAAAGGTGACTCTTCTTTCTAAGCTGTAATTCTGCATTATTTAGAATGCTTCTGTTCAAAGTAATTGAAGACAAACAATAAATGCTTGAACAATAAGGGCTTGTTCTCCACAACAGAGTTCCATGAGCACCTGAGATTTGAGGGGTAACTGACCAAATCCAAACATTATTAAGACCCAGGAATTGTGACTTTTTGCACTGTCATAGGCCTTGTCACAAGACAACCACACGCCCACTAAAACATGTCTAAAGGCCAAAAGAATGAAACACCCCATGTTGAGCCATCTTTAAAGTATAAAAATTAGCTTCCAATAAGCCTCAAGTGGACTTTGTCAGGGTTGCACCACAGCCCATGCCTAAGCCACCTTCTGGGCACAGTTCTGAAATTCTAGTGATTTGATTCCATTACATCCTCATTGTTCTCACAAGGAGAGGAGTTGGGCTGCTAGTTCAAGTAGAGAAGTTTGTCTGAGTCCACATGATCAAGGCTTGGTCAAAAATGAGGAAATGGTAGAATGGCCTGTTGGATTCACAGAGGTATGTAGTCATCTCAATACTGGAGACAGACATTTCAGGGGAATCTGAACAGATACTGTATGAGATCGAATGTGTACCCCTTTCACTCAGCATTAAATTCACATCTCCACTCATTCCCTGTAATCTCACCTACACATCTTCTGAGCAAACACCTATTGATAGCAGGTTGTATAAGCTATTCTTTTTAACTGTGGGTATATCTTTGCAGCAGTCAAATGAGTAAAATGAATGAAGTTAAAAGTTCATGTGTGTGTATGTACACCAAAAGTATCCCTCCATATACCTGAAGTTTAAGCTTTAATCAAATATAGTCAGACTCCTTATTATGTTTTGATGTACTGTGAACACAGGTAAAAAACAAGTGATCTGGTACCTTGATAATATTTGTCAAACACCTTAAAAGAGGAAAGATCATCATAATAACTCATAATATGATGTCTAGGTAATATCAACACAGTGGGAGTTGATCATAAGATAGTGATGACCTTCATTAATGTCAAAGTTCTCTTTTATGAGGCAAGAAATAATAGATATACTCTCAAAGCTGTTAAAAATGTGGAAAATTTTTACCAATGATTTTTTTCCCCTTGCAGACACCTCAATCTGTGTGTAGCCAGAGTTGCATTTCAGGATTCATGAAAATTCTACAGGAAGGAAAGCCCATTTACTGCTTTAATTGATTGTTTTGCTCACAGAGAGTCATTCCCCATCAGACAGGTAGAAAATACACAACTACACTATGATGTAGTTCATAAATATTTTTCAGTAAAAAGAAACCAAGGGGATTGGCAACAGGGTCCTAGTGCACTGCTGTTCCTGATTCATGCGTTCACTCAATCTTTCAATAGATACATTTTATAATCACCATTGCCACCCCATGATGTGTAAAGTCTGGTCTGTCTGTGCTCATTTTATTAGACTCCACAGTGGCACTTATCGCAATGTACGCCTTTCTTGACCATCCAGGACTTGGCGAGACAATCTCATTCTCTGATCTCCTAGTGGAACATGCTGAAGTCTGCCATGCAATATAGCATATGTCATCGTCAAGGCCACCTGTGGGTGCCACCAAAGCTGGAGACCTATACTTCTCATACACAGATAATAAACACAGAGCAAGTGCATAGAAATTGTTGTGGAAATGTTTGGTTACTTGATGTATCAGATCCTGAACACTGTGCAGGATAACAAGTGTGTATCATTAATATATAAAGACACAACATTCTACTCTAAGCCACAGCTTAAAACCTCTAAAAGTAGCTGTTAACCAAGATATCATTCAAGAAGTTACATATCAAAACAAAATGTGTTATTTTAAAATATAAAATGAAGAATTAAATAATTTTTTATTTTCTAAAATATAAAAAAATCATGTTTTGAATTCTTCCATAAATACTATGCAATTCTTTTTTTTTCTTCACTCACAAGATGTCTTGTGGAAATGTTCTTATAAAGAATGAAAAATGAATTCTCAGTCAAACAGAAAGAACACTTTTGATAAACATGTGTAACATTTCCCACTGCCTTTTTAAATAGACATTTCAAGCATTATAAGGGAAATAAAGAGAAAAAAAAAACAAAAAGTGTAACTTCAGTACATTTTGAACAGAAAGTCCCACTGGTCAGTTAAAAATGCAAGAAAAAAGAGCTTCAATTCCGTTTTTCATTCCTTTAAAAATACATGTTATCTGTACAAGATATATTACAGTAAACATTGGAAATCATATTATCCCTTTGTTTAAATCTAAATTATTTAATTCATGTTGTGGTTAATACTAGATTTATTTCTTCACCTAGATCATTTGACTAATATTTAAAAGAAAAGGGCAAAAGAATACTACTTCGGAATAAAAAAATCGTTACTACATTTTTATGCAGTTTAATGTTCCACATATTATGCAATTACAATAATCTTAACAGTGGGAATCACTGGGTTTTAATCACTTGGCAGAGTAAATAGCCAAGGTATGAATAAGCTAATAAAAAAAGTGATTTCCCTAAAGATGAATTTAAGAATTAATTCTTTCATCTTCTCTGGATAAATAAACCTTTCCTTGGCCCCGCCCTCCCAAAGGCTACTTCCCTTCTCATGAACTTATTGAAGGATACACAATTCCAAATAAGTGTGTAAAACAGGAAAAGAAATAGAAGAATGCAGGACTAGTGACCCATAATACAACATACACGTGTGTGTGCCAAGCATATCTCTGGAAGAATAGAAAAGGAAATCAGAAAAGGCTATTGACTCTATGAAGAGGAAATGAGTATTTAGGAAAAAGAAATGTGCAGGAGAATTACTGTGATTATTTTAGAATTTTGTACTGTTGCATTTGTATTACCTATGAAAAATAAGACATTTAAGGGAGGAGTAGGCAAACTCCCTCCTTATTTACTAATAAAATGTAATTGAACAAATGCTCATTAATTAGCATATTGTTGGTCACTGCCTTGATACAACAAAGATTATAAGGCCTGCACAGCTGGAAATGTTTACTATCTGCCACTCTACAAAAAGAACTAAATCATGCTTTAAGGAGTAAACAGATGGAAATTTAAAAAAATATTCACTCCATGCTTCTATGATGAAAATATCAATTCTCCAAAAATGTGAGAACGGTAATACAAATTCTTTCAAAATTTAAATTATTTTAACTTGATCAAACCATTTTCAACATTTATATGGAGAATTATACAAGAATAGACACAAAAACAGAAAAAAACTAGAATGAGGAAAAGCTTGGTCTACCAGGTATCAAGTTATACATAACAAAGAAACCAGTAGAAATTAGGATAGTGATCAAAAGATTTCCCAGAAGAGCTCGTTTCTTCTTCAATGAGTGAATAAGGGAATCATTAAATTTGACTGCCCCAGGAAAATATCAGAAGCCATGGAAGTACAACACTGAGTATGAGGAGGCTGGGAGGGACAGTAGAGAACTCCTGGGAAGCATCCACATTCTTGGCCAGGTCACTGAACCACAGGATGAACCAACCTAGACCCACCATATGTGGAAGATCCTGTTTGTGTTTTTTCTTAACCTCTACCAAAAGTGTTCTTGCTGAGATATGAATATAGAATGTAATTAGGAGTGTTGAGTATGGCATCAGATGCAGTCTGTATGCACTATGAAAGTAAAGGTGACCATTTTTAAACAGGCCAGAGATGAGGACCTTGTGAAAATGAAAGACAGGAGCCGGGGGGAGGATGTCAAAGGGGGAAAAAGGAGTGACATCTGTAAAAAAAAAAAATTTCAATTAATAAAAAGAAAAAAGTGGGTGCTGAATTTTATCAAATGCTTTTTTCTGCATCTACTGATATGATCATGTGACTTTTATCCTTCATTTTGGTTATGCGATGTATCACATTTATTGATTTGTAAATATTGTACCAGCCTTGCATCCAGGGAATAAACCCCACATGGTCATGGTGTATGATATACAGTATTTTAATGTATTGCTGGATTCTATTTGCTAATATTTTGTTGCAGTATTAGCATCTGTGTTCATCAGGGACATGGACCAGAAATTGTCTTTTCTTGTAGTATCTTTGATTTTGGAATCAGGATAATGCTGGCCTCATAAAAAGAGCTTGGAAGTCTTTCTTTCTCGTGAATGTTTTTGAATAGTTTGAGGAGAACAGGTGATAGTTCTACTCTGAATGTTTTCTAAAACTTGCCTGTGAAGCCATCTGGTCCAGGTTTTTGTTTGCTGGGAGATGTTATGTTTTATTTATTTATTTATTACTGCTTCAATTTTATTAGTTGTTATTAATCTATTCAGGTTTTCTGTTTCTTCCTGATTCATGTGTGAGAGGTAGTAGGTTTCTAGGAATTTTTCCATTTCACCCAGTTTATCCCATTTGTTGGTATAGAGTTATTCATAGTATTTTCTCACAATCCTTTGTATTTCTGTAATGTCAGTTGTTACTTCGCCTCTTTCATTTCTGATTTTATTTGTTTGGTTCCTATCTCTTTGTTTCTTGATAAATTGGGCTAAAGTTTCATCAATCTTTTTACCTTTTTGAAGAACCAGCTCTTGGTTTCATTGATGTATTTTTATGTGTTTGTTTTTAGTTTCTATGTCATTTATTTTTGCTCTGATCTTTACTATTTCCTTCCTACTACTTACTCTGGGCTTTTCCTGTTCTTCATTCTCTTATACTTATCAGTGTAGGATTAGATTTTTATTTGAGGTTTTACTTGGTTTTTGTGGTAGGCCTGCAATGCTATGAACTTTCTCTCAGGACTGCTTTTACTGTGTCCAATAGATTCTGGGTTATTTTGTGTTAATTTTGAATTGTTTCCAGGAAGTATTTAATTTTTTCCTTGATATCATTGATGATCCATTCATTGTTTAATAACATGCTATTTAGCCTCCATGTGTTTAAATATTTTTGAGTGATTTTATGGTCGTTGATTTCTAGTTTCATGCCATTGTGATCCAAGAAAACGTTTGAAATAATTTCAATCTTCTTGAAATTAAGACTTCTTTTGTGTCCTAACATGTCATCTATCTTTGAGAATGTTCCATGTGCACTTGAGTAAAAAAATGTATATTCTGACACTTTGGAGTGAAATGTTCTGTAATTATCAATAAAATTCATCTGATCTAGTGCGTTGTTAAGGTCACTCTTTCCTTGCGAATTTTTTTATTTGGAAGATTTATCCAGTGACTGAAGCACAGCAGGTCAGAGCCTCTAAGTGTCTAGTAGGCAGGGCCTCTGTAAACCAGAGCTGGGTCTGCCTCAGGTCTTGCACCTTGAATGTCCCTGTTCTGATCTGCTCCCCCCCCTTTTCCCCCCATGGAACTGGGCTCTGCAGAGGTATCTGGGTCCTGGCCAGGATGATTTAAACAGACTTTTATTGGGGGTGGTGCCTGTAGCTTTTAGGAGGGGTGGGTGGGGACTTCTCTCCTTCCAATGTCTCAGCTCTGCCTGGCTTGCTGGCACTCTTTCACTGCCACCCCATGCAGAGGGGATAAAAAAATTAAAAAATCAGTCCTGCTTTAACTCCAGTCTTTCAGCCCAGCTGGCTCCCACTGGGCGGGGCCTTTGCCCAGGATCTGACCAAGCCAAATGTCTGAGTCCCCTCAACTGCCAGATTCAGCCGCATAGGCGTAGATCTCCAGACCAAAGCCATTCCCTCTTGCATTGGGTCCCAGCAGGGCAGGACAGGATCAACCACTCCACAGGTGAGGGATGAGGCACCTCCCTTGCACTTTATGTAGACAGAACCAGTTCTCTTTCCATAGATCACATTGTCCAGCCCCCATCCTGCTCTCATCTAAAAGTTCTTCCAGCGAATAAAGGGTCCCTCAGATTCACTGCGGGGTGTACTGGTCAAGCTCTCCACCAGCCCTGAGTTCTTCCACCTGGCCCCTCGTGCATATACAGATCAGGGGGAAGTTCCCAGGCTGGTGTTGTAATAAATAGACTGCTTTTTGCCTGGGGTGATGCAGTCTGAGTCTCCCTGGTAGAATGAATCACCACTGATACCCACCACCCTATGCTACGTGGGCCTCCTTCCGTCTGTGTTGCTCTGGATTGGGGATCCCTGTGAGTGGCTCAGACCCCACACTCCCAGGGGACATGGGCTGTGCTGCCACACCTCCCCTCTGGTTTCCCAGGTGCTGTGAAAATTGGCTTATCTTCCCTGCCTCTCATCCTGTACTCTCTCCGTGAACCACAATCACAATATTTCTGATCAGCTATATTTTAACTTGTTTTTCACGCCAAATGCTTTGCAGTTTAGCCATAATTCCAGTCCAGTGCCCCGTGCAAGCAGATGGAGCTTCATGCTACACTATAGCCATCTTGGAATCCTCAAGAGGTGACATTTGGACAAAGTCCTGGAGAAGGTACAGAAGGGCAATGTGTGGATGTCTGGGAGAGAAAGGGTGGTGCAAACAGATGGAACCATCTATGCAAAGACCCTGAGGTGGGAACATGCATGAAGTGTTGAAGACAGTGAGGAGGCCTCTATGGCTGGAGCAGAGTATGTGAGGACAGCAGAAGATAATGAGGGCAGGGGGGTGACAGGGCAGAGCATTCAGGGTAATGTGAGACTTGGGCTTATGCTCTGAGTGGGGTGCAAGCCTTGGAGGATTCATGAGCAGAGGAGGGATGGCCTCTGATTTGGGTGCTCATAGGTGCCCTCTGTCTGCTGTGGAGCTTGAGGGTGGAAATAGGGGATGGGGTGGTTTTTGCACTGGTCCAGGTGAGTGATGACAGGGGTTGGATGCAGGAAGTCACCCAGAGTCATGTTCCCACCACAGTGTAGTGAGGAGCATAGGATCCCCAGCTCTGCTTGTATTTATGTAACTCTGACTGATCTCGTCCCATTCTAGCTTGTTGCTCCACCTGCAAAATGGCACATGGTCCTTTCTAGCTCCTGTCTGGTATGAGGAGGTCTGTGCTGTCCTTGGGGTAAGGGGAGCTGTCGTGGAGGTTCCCCTCTGCATTCAGCAGAGGCCATCAGAAATGTGGGGTACTCAAACTATTTCAAAAAATTCAAGAAGAAGGAAGACTTCCAAACTCGTTTTATGAGGCCAGCATAATCCTAATTCCAAAACCAGAAAAAGACACTACAAAGAAAGAAAACTACAGGCCAATATCCCTGATGAATGTAGATGCCAAAATCCTAAACAAAATACTAGCAAATCGGATCCAGCAATACATCAAGAAAATTATTCACCATGACCAAGTGGGATTCATCCCAGGGATGCAAGGCTGGTTCAACATCCGCAAATCAATAAATGTGATACACCACATAAACAAAATGAAAGATAAAAACCACATGATCATATCAATAGATGCTGAAAAAGCATTCGACAAAATCCAGCACCCATTCCTGATAAAAACGCTCAGCAATTTGGGAGTAGAGGGATCATATCTTGATATAATAAAGGCCATATATGAAAGACCTACAGCCAACATCATACTCAATGGGCAAAAACTAAAAACATTTCCCTTAAGAACAGGAACAAGACAGGGATGCCCACTTTCGCCACTCTTATTTAACATAGTACTGGAAGTCTTAGCCACAGCAATCAGACGTGAAGAAAAAATAAAAGGAATCCAAATTGGAAAGGAAGAAGTGAAACTGTCATTATTCGCAGACGATATGATATTATATATAGAAAACCCTAAAGACTCCATCAAAAATCTACTAGACTTAATAAATGAATTTGGCAAAGTAGCAGGATACAAAATTAATGTCAAGAAATCAATGGCATTCTTATACACCAATGACGAACTCACGGAAAGAGAAACTAAAAAAACAATACCATTTACCATCGCAGCAAAAAAATTAAGATACCTAGGAATAAACCTAACCAAAGAAGTAAAGGACCTATTTGCAGAAAACTACAGGACATTGAAAAAAGAAATAGAGGAAGATATAAAAAAGTGGAAACACATACCTTGTTCATGGATTGGAAGAATTAACATCATTAAAATGTCCATATTACCCAAAGCAATCTATAGATTCAATGCAATCCCCATCAAAATACCAGTGACATATTTCACAGAACTAGAACAAATATTTCAAAAGTTCATATGGAACCAAAAAAGACCCCGAATAGCCACAGCAATCTTGAAAAAGAAGGACAAAGTAGGTGGGATCACAATACCGGATATCAGCTTATACTACAAAGCCACTGTAATCAAAACAGCCTGGTACTGGCACAAGAACAGGCATATAGACCAGTGGAACAGAACAGAGAATCCGGAAATTGACCCAAGACATTATGCTCAATTAATATTTGACAAAGGTGGCAAGAGCATACAATGGAGTAAAGATAGCCTCTTTAATAAATGGTGTTGGGAAAATTGGACAGCTACATGCAAAAAAATGAAACTAGACCATCAACTTACACCACACACAAGAATAAACTCAAAATGGATAAAAGACTTAAATGTGACTCGTGAATCCATAAAAATCCTAGAAGAAAATGTAGGCAACAAAATTTCGGACATCATACGCAGTAGAATCTTCACTGATACATCACCTAAGGCAACAGAAACAAAGGGAAAAATGAACACATGGGACTACATCAAACTCAAAAGCTTCTGCACAGCAAAAGAAACAACCATCAAAACAGATAGGGAACCCACTCCATGGGAGAGCATAATTGCCAATGACACATCAGATAAGGGGTTAATTTCCAAAATATACAGAGTGCTCATACAACTCAACAAAAGGAAGACAAAGAATCCAATTAAAAAATGGGCAGAGGAACTAAATAGACATCTCTCCAAAAAGGACATACAAATGGCTAAGAGACACATGAAGAAATGCTCAACATCATTAATCATCAGAGAGATGCAAATTAAAACAACAATGAGGTATCACCTCACACCTGTCAGAATGGCCGCCATCAACAAATCATTAAACAACAAGTGTTGGCGAGGGTGTGGAGAAAAGGGGACTCTAGTACACTGCTGGTGGGAATGCAGACTGGTGCAGCCACTGTGGAAAACACTATGGTGTTACCTCAAAAAATTAAAAATTGAACTGCCATTTGACCCAGTGATCCCACTTCTAGGAATATACCCTAAGAAGCCTGAAACACCAATCAGAAAAAATACATGTACCCCCATGTTCATAGCAGCACTATTTACAATAGCTAAGATCTGGAAACAGCCCAAGTGTCCATCAGTGGATGAATGGATAAAAAAGCTGTGGTACATATACACAATGGAGTACTATGCAGCTGTAAGAAAGAAAGATCTCTTATCCTTTGAGACGACGTGGAGGGACCTCGAGAGTATTATCCTAAGCGAAACAAGCCAAGCAGAGAAAGACAAATATCACATGATCTCACTTATTTGTGGAATATAATGAACATAGCAGTCTGAGGAACAGGGTAGACCCAGAGACGTGGAAGTAGGGTATAAACTGACACCCCTCAGGAGAGGGGGTGGGGGGGAGGGAGGAGATGAACCACAGAACTTATGCACATGTATGCATAAGTGATGGACATGGACAACAAGGCTGGGGACAGGGTGGGGGGATGGGGAGGAGGGTGTCAATGGGGAAAAAAAGGAGAAACCTCTGTAACAAAAATAAATTAATAAAATTAAAAAAAAAAAAAAAAAGAAAAAAAAAAAAAGAAATGTGGGGTACTGTAGAGAACCTATGCAGGGCTGACAACTCCATTGTAGCTGGTTGTTAAATATTTTGAATTCACCTCTGACTTCATCGCTTGCTGCATACAATGTCACCCCATTATCTCTCTAGCCTTATCTTCCACTTCTCTTCCCCTTGTTCACTCAGCCTCAGCCACACAGGCCCTATTGCTCTCCCACACCAGGCACTCTCTAGCCTCAGTGCATTTGCACAGGCTTTTCCCTCTGCCTCGAACATTCTTCCCCAGATATCTTCATAGCTCTTGCCACCTCACATCCTTCAGGTCTTTCTTCAAATGTCACTTTCTCAGCAAAGTCTTCCCTATTTAGTTTAGCAACACCTTCCACCAGAGTCCCCTCCCCCCTCCTTCATTAACCTGCTTAATGCTCCCATTCTTGACATTCTCCACAACATTCTCATGTGTCATTTCATGATCTTTCATGTGGGAATGTCAGCCTCATGGGGTAGGGGTTTTGCTCTGGCTTGTTCACACCTGCACCCCCAGTGCCTTGCATACAGAGTTTTTTGAGTGAATATGTGGCTGTCAGATCTTTAAAAGGGGGAGGGTAATGCTTACTTCATCTCAGACAGTGGAAAGATAAACTAAGCCACAAAGGAGAGGTTGTGATAACAGAGATGCCGAGGGTGGGAGACAGTGCCATCACCCACTCAGGATTTTTAAAAATTGCTGTGAGATTCACAATGACATAAAATTAATCATTTAAAAGTGAACAATCCAGTAACATTCAGCCATTTACAATGTTGGGTGACCACCTATATCAGAACTTCATTCCTTTTTTGAGGGCTGCGGAAGGGTTTATTCTTACTGAAGCCCTTGCCTTCAAGAATACATCACTTCTTTCTGAGACTGGTGATGACCTCAGCACCATTGCCCAGGACCCCAAAAACCACAGACACAGGGGTCAGCTGGGGAAACTGGGACATGAGGAGAGGTTGACCCGGGCAGTCAGCCTACACCCCCTACTTTCCTCACCTGCCCCACATTCTGGGACCAGGGTCCCTGGGAGGCTGGAGCCCATCGTCACTGGGCACTGTCAGCCCTCTGCCCGCCACACCCAGGAGCCTTTGCAGAAGGGGGAAGAGGCTGAGAGCTTTGAGAAAGAGGCCAAAGAGCCCTGAGTGCACCCAGCTCCATATTGCACAGCTTCCTGTTGACCACTGTCTGTTCCTCCACTGCCCACAGTCACCCCCTGCTGATCCCCTTCCCCAGCTGGGCCCCTTCCCCAGCTGGACCCCCCTCCTCTGATCACCCCCACCCTGGGCACCTCTTTCTATCTCTCCCCTGCTTCCTCTAACCACTTCTCATTAGAGACTTAGAGCATTTTAAAAGTTCCAAAAAAAAGTTTCACAGGGTCTCACATTCACAGAATCAATTAAATAAAATTCTCATGACCATGGGAGTAGCCATGACCTGCTTTAGTTTACTTTTAATCCAGTAAGCCCCCCACCATTAGCTCCCCACCAAGAACTGGGTCATGACCCACCTCTCTCCCTCTACAACCCTGAATTCTGTTTCTTATTCTCTCATTCATTTATTTGTTTATTTGTTTTCTTATACATTTGTATCTGAAACCTGTTTCGTTTTCTCCATGTCCGAGCTGTATAACAAAGGTGGGTTTTATATGGGGCTCTGGGGATTTATTTTTTGTTCCAGATTCTACTACAACCAAACCATTAGGTCATATCTTTTAAGTATATTTTAATTTCATTTGTCAATTGTTCAGTAACACTTAAAAAATAAGATTCTACTAAAAAATCCATCAAGCAATTTAGATGTTTGCTCTTAGTTTTTAAAATCAAGAAAGGGGTATGTTGATAATATCCAGGAACCTCATTGTATGTCCCTGGGGTTCTTTTTCACGGTTGTCTAATATTCTAATCCACTTTAAACAGAGGCTCAGGAAGCATTAAGTTTCCATTACAGTCTTAATGACCATCATGTTCCTGAGCTGCCTTACAGATCATTGGCATTGCCCCTTTTAAACAACGCACCCTTCAGTTCGCCCTTACATTCCTAAATCTTGGCGATCTCTGAGAAGGGGTGAAGCTAGGGACACTCACAGGTCTGTCCAGCTGCCCCTTAGGAGCCCACTGCTCAGCCTGGGGCGAGGGCAGGCATCCACTGCCCAGCTGTCTTGGCAGCTGCTTATAAACCAGCACTTTATAACCCATCCCAAGCTCTGTCAGGGCCCCAGCCCTGTCCCCAGCAAGCTGAGTGTTGATGGGGAAGGAGAAGTAGGTTGCTAGGAGCTGGGGTTTGAGGGTGTTCCTGAAGCTTCCTGAAGGCCTTCATTTCCTAGAAGTAGAAAAGGTTTAGGGGTGACAGCTCAACCCCCTTTTCTTACTGCTATAGGGCCTTGGGGCAGAGGAGACAGAGGAAGTGGGCTCTGGGAAACCCAGCAGCAAACTCAACCTCCTTCTCTGTCCCTCAGAAATGTGACCCTAAAGGCAGCACAGTTTCTTGCTTCTCTGCTCATCACTTTGGGCTCTGCCACCAGGTCTGTGTCTATATCCACATTCAAGCAGACCTTCTCCTCACTCCCCACCCCAATATCCCCCCAGCCCCAGCCCCAGACACCGAGTGGCCTGGGCAAGACTTGAGGACTCAGGCCAGGGAGACACACATGAGGTCCCCTCCCCAACTCTGTTCCAGTCCAAGGCCCCCAAAAAAACTATAAATAAGGCCCAGCTCAGTGTTGTTTCCCAACTCCCTGGTCCAGGCTGGGTAAGGGCCAGGGGTCAAGAGGATGCCAACTGTGGCTGGGCAGGTCTGACCAGGAGTACCTGGTCAAGGACACTCTGAGAGCCAGGCCTAGGGAGACTCAAGGTGTCCAGCCCTCAGGAGGAGACAAAGGGTCCATTGTCTCGCTTGCCCCTGGGCCTGGGGTCAGGGCTGGTCAGCAGCCTTCCATCCTCTTTCCTCACTCTCTGGGGCTTCCTGCTTGGGGAGAGCTGTCTGGCTTCACATTAGCTGTGCCGCCCTCCTAGAGCCAGAAGCTGATCTTATCCATGTGTGGGCTGTCCCGGCCCCTTCCTCTGCCATTGTCTCCTAGTCAATGGGCTTCGTCTTAGGCTCCCCTCCATCTGGAGATCCTCTGCTCAGCTAAGGCTTGTAATGGAGCTGGGCATGGGCTGGTGGCACAAGAAGGGGGCCAGGACATTGAGGTCCCTCTTCTTTCCCATAGCCGAAGGCATTGCCGAGAAGGCGGTCATCCTAACAGCCCCTGCTGATGTTGACTGCACGTCCGCTCTGAGCTCTTGCAATTTATTCACTCCCTTATGTCCCTGACATGTGCTCGCCGAGGTTCTGACCATTCCACAGAGGGAGAAACTGAGGCCCAGAGAGGTCCCTTAACCTGCCTGAGATGACACCGTCCAAAAGTGGAGGAGACAGTTTGCCCAGGACCTCTGATGTGAGTTGGGGGTACCCTGTGACTGTGCAAATCATTTCACAACGTGCTTCAGTTTCCCCATCTGTCTAATGCAAATCACAGCACCTGCCTCCTAAGGCTCCTGGGAAGATAAGTGAGTTCAATCCCTGTGAAGTGCTTAGAAGAGGGCCAGGCATAGAGAGGTGCTGGATGACTACTATCACTCACCATTGAGATTTGTTTCCCTTGCAGCTGTAATAATGAAAATAATAATATAATATAATAAATAACAGTTATTATTATTGATTGAATCATCCTGGCTCAGTTATCTCCTTGTTGAGGAAACTCAGGCTAGTGGCCCAACCCCCCAGGTGCCTGTTTCCCATCTGACAAGTGGGGACCCATGTCCCTGCCTCACACCATGTGGAACAGAAGTCACGAGGTTGTCTGAGGGCTGCCAAATAGGTCAGTGGGGCTGGAACTTCAAGAACGTCAAGGAAGGAGGAATGATGCCTATGCTCCAACAGGGGCCAGATCAGGAAGCCTGAAGGGGGGTTTGCTCACGGGGGGCAGCAACTGGGCGGTATCACTAACTATGGAATCCTGCAAGGAGCAGAGACACACAGGGGTCAATGTCCTGCCCTCTGGGCTGACAGTCCCTGGGGTGGAGGCAGACAGTAAACAGAGAAGCAGGCAAATTCCATGATGGGGGTCTGATGAGGTGCTACAGAGAATGGGGATAGTGGGGAGCAATTGGGGTTGCTGAGGACTGTAGAGGATTACCTATTGGACTTGGGAGATAGGTGAGGGAATGTTTGAGCAAAAACATGGACAGGAGGGAGGGAACCAGGAGGTTATCTGGGGCCAGAGTGCTCTAGGCAGAGACAAGCACCCTTGAAGAGGTCAGAGGGCGAGTATGCCTGGTGTTTTCCACAAGGAGAACGGTAGCCAAATGACTGAGTGGGGAGAGGGGTGAGCTGAAGGCAGGGAGGTGACAGGGCAGAGCTTGCAGGGTCTTCTGCACCATTGGAGGTTTACACTGAGTGAGGTAGGAGCCATGGAGGGTTCTTGAGCAGATGAGGGATGTGCCCTGACTCAGGAGGTCCCAGGCACTTTTGGGCCACTGTGAGGGGAACAGAATGTGGGGGACAGGAGCCAGGGCAGAAACGTGGGTGATAATGGGGCTAGACCAGGGTGGGGACATAGAGCAGAAGTGAGAGAATTTGGAGGCTAGCTGAAGTCAGAGCCATAGGGCTTGCTGACAGGCCAGATTACAGTGGTGGTGGCTGATGGGGATGTTCCTCTTCTTGCCTCTCCTAAGCTTACAGAAAATATCTCACTTTTCTACTATGTACCTAAGTCCTTCCTCACCCTGCTGTGTGAGGCCAGTGGGCAGGCATTTTAATTCCATTCATCAGACAAGGAAACTTATTCCCAAAAAGGTTTGAGCTGCTCCAAGGGCCCAAGGCACATCCTGGGGGAGGAGAAGGAAAAACAACGCATGATCATGTGGATGGTGTGGGGACAACACCCTGGAGCTGAACCTCCCACCTCTGCCAGGCTGGAACTCTGACCTCCTGCTTCTCCTGGAACCAGCTGTCAGACCTTGGCCTGTAGGGCAGGACATCCATCTGTGGGGTTTGTAGCTTTTTGGGAGAAAAGCCAAAATGCACTCTCAATCTGGTCTGGCCCTACCCTTCCCAGCCTCCCTCCCCTGAGACCCTCAGACACCCTGGTGGGACCCCTTCCCATGCCCTGTTGAGGTCAAGGTAATGGCAATGGGTAGAAAGGGGTTAACTCTGGGGATGGGGGCGCTCCACCGCCCCTGGGATGTTGCCTCTCTGCCTTCAGCCTTTGGTGACCTTATTTTCCATGACCACAGTCTTCTCCCTTTGAACTATTGCCGGGGTCCAGCCTCTACAGGTCCAGGGTTTCCCAAAGTTGTGGACAGAGTCGGCGAGAGAAAAACGTGTGAGACAGAAGGTGCTTGATCCTTCTGCTGCTTAAGGCTAGCAGAATCTTTATTTATATATCTGCAGGTTACATAGCAATTTCTTTCTTATTTTTTCCCCTAAACCTTTTAGGCAAATAAGTACAGACATTCTTTTGTTGTTTACCCAACTCTTAGGTATATTACATGTTAATTACCAACTATTTTTATCCTCTATTTCAGTCTCTGCCAATTCCTCTCAGACTCCTGACCTTTCCTCCTATCTAAGATCCTTCCAAGCTTCCACATTTCTATCCTAATGTTTATTACTCTCTTGCTTTTTCTTCCTGCAATCTTTTCTACCATCTACATCATTAATCATCTACATGTTACTTCTATAATGATTCCTAACAGACAGCTAACAGATAGACAGAGAAAGCAAAGATTAGTCTCCTTCAGTTGCCATCCTGCACTTTTATTTTCCCATTATTTTATACCTTCAGTCACTGTTCTTTGTGATTCCTGCCACTCAGTGAATTCACTTCTCCAGGGACTATGTCAAACCATGGAGGCCTTCATAACTCCAGGGACTGGGTCAAACCGTGGTGGTCACTGTTCCAGTGACACAGCTCCCAACAAACTATGATGGACTTAATATTTTGTTTAATTTTCTACACTCTTGCATCCTTCAATCATTCATTTTAAAAGGAAACTGTAGACCTGGCCGCTTTGGCTCAGCGGTTAGAGGGTCAGCCCGTGGACCAGCAAGTCCCGGGTTTGGTTCCTGCTAAGGGCACATACCTCAGTTGCAGTTTGTCCCTAGCCCCGGCCGGGGTCATGTAGGTGGCAGCCACTCAATGTGTCTCTCTCACGTCGATGTTTCCCTCTCTCTCTTAAAATAAAATAAAATAATTAAAAAGGAAACTGTATATTGATGTCACAACTAGAAAACCCTTTTAGTTGCATTGAGACTGCATAGACTTAATAACACAGGAACATAAAAGCATGGATGCTAGCTGGATAAAACTCAGAGCCACTGAGGTATTTAAGACACATTAAGCACCCTATAGATTGTTTCTCCTGGACCCAGGGGCAGACCTCCTGCCTGTGGGTTTCTACTGAGCTACTTGTTAGCTGTGCCTCAGCTTCCAGGCTCTGTAAATGGGAGGCAGCCCCACCTGCCTCTCAGGTGTTTTGCAGAGTCAATGAGTTGAAATAGATACAGCACCTGGAGTCAGGCCTGGGACAGATTAGCACTTCATAAATAACAGCGTATTTTAAAAATTACTAGATAGCCTCAGAGAGAGGTTATCTAGTAATTTTGAATAAGTCATGTTACTTATTCAAAAAGGAAACCACCGTCTTATCCTGTCATTCTCTGCTGGTTAACTCAGTGCCCAGGATTCCCTGAAATGTAAGTTTTCCACCAGGGGAAACACTGTCCCAGGAAGGCGGGCTCCAGCATGGTGGCCCCTTGGTGGTCTGAAACTTCTCTTCTTTGTTCTTACCCAACATCAATGAATGGCCCCTTCATACTCCTCCTTCAGCTTCTATTTGGACTCTGGACTCTCTGTGCCTCGGTCTCCTCCTCGGAAAATCAGGGGAACAGGGTACTGTTAGCTCAGGGGCTGGCCTTGGAGACTAGGACACACCAAGACAGTGGGGACGGGGGAGTCCCAAACGGGGGAGCCCCGACCTATTTCTGACATAGTCCCTCCCCAACCTGACCAGCCCCCTGGGCAAGCCTCCCCCACCCCTGCCCTCACTGCCCCACTTTCCCCTGGGATAAGTGCCGGTGAGCCCAAGGGGTCAGAGTGTTTACTAGAAGTTCAAACTGGAACAGCTGGCAAAGAATCTGAGAGCTCAATGTGTGTGTGTGTGTGTGTGTGTGTGTGTGTGTGTGTGTACCTGCAGTGCCCCTGAGTCTGTGTTTTTACTGCATTTTCCTGTTGGCTTCAGCTGCCCCACCAGTTCCAGGGAGGGACCTGTGGCAGTGGCTCCCCCCCCACACACTTTATAAAGGCACAGCCGCCCAGCCTGGGGACTCGGACTGCCCTGTTGCAATCTCTGTTTCCCCTGCCATCAGCTCAGACCATGGGAGGTCCCCGCCTCAGCATCCTATATGGTGAGAATTTGGGGCCCCTCTGGGAGGGGCAAGGGAGCCCCTGGCAGCACCCCTTCGGTGCCTCTATTTTCCCATCCCCCCTCACTTGGAGAAATAGAGGGCACAGCTGGCAGCTCTGGAGCCTGACATGGAGGAAGCCACATGGTTAGGCGGGTGCCAGGGGCACATGGGGAGAGCAGCTGGCATAGTCCGGGCAACCCTACAGGGGCAGGAACCCCCCTGGTTCTCTAAGAGCATGTCCTCACCAGGGATCTCCAAGCTCCCTTCCAGATGCACTTTGGAAGCTGCTCCCTAAGAGGGGAAACTGAAGCAGGGGGAAGGAGAGGGGAAAAAAATGAGAGCTGTGACCCCTCAGGAAGTCATTCCTAACAGATGGCACAGAGGGGTGCTAGGGAGCTAATGAAGGGGACCTTCCACTGTAGGGTGACCTCAACACATTGTCTCAGTGGCAGGGAAGTCTCAGAGACCCTCAGTCTTGCTTCCCCAGACCCTGCTGGATCTCTGACTCTGTGGGTTTGAACTTGAGTTCTGCTGTGGCTTCCCCCATGCCTCCTTCCTGCCCCACCCAGGGTGGCTCTAAGGGTTATCAGGGCAGCAAAGAGAGTTAAGAAATGACATTTGGGGTGCCAATCAGAGCTTCCCCAGGCCACAGGGATGGGGCTCCCTGTGCTGGCCCAGGGTAACAGGTGCGAGCTGTTTCTTAGAGCTGTTTCTTAGAGCTTTATCGAGGTATAATTTACATAGCATATAATTCGCTTGTTGCATGAATACAATCAGATAGTTTTTAGTAAATTTATGGAGTCCGTGTAGCACACCTCAAGGTGGCAATGTGTCAGGGGGCCAAGTCACAGAGCCCCTGATCCTCACATTCCACATCTGCGAAATGGGGCAGGGCAAGACTGGTCTCCACTTTATAGGGTTAAGGGTTCGGTGAGTCCTGGTTCACAGTAAGAATTAAGTAAACAGTATTTATTATTGTTGTTGTCATTATAATTATTTCACTGGTGAGTCTGGGGAATGTGCTGGCATTCCTTAGCAGGAAGAGCAAGGAGACAATGACTGCCACACCCCTGCCACAGGGCCCCTAAGCAGGAATCTGACTGCCCAAGGCTCAGCTAGGGGAATGCAAACCAGCTTGATGGGGTACAAAGAAGCCCCTCCCTGCAGGGTCTGGGGAACTTTACCCCTCACTTCCACCTACCCCAACCCCCTCTCCACCAGATTCTTCATAAACCCTTCCTGGGCTCTGAGCCTCAGTTTGTCCATCTGTAGAGTGGACATAAACAGAGCCCCTGCCTCCTAAGGCAGTTGTGAGCATGAAAGTTGCTACTGGGGCTTTGGGAGCTGGGGATGAATCTGCGCACGTCCCACGAGGCCAGGGAAGGTCCTGTTGTGGTCTGCCCTACAAAGAGAAACTGGAACCCCGCAATGGGAACACTAAACAAACCCTGTGGCCAGAGAAGAGGAAGAGATGAATTCTAGCCTCAGTTTACTGCATCTAGGAGGGCCTTGGGGAAGGGGGACCTTTGCCCTCTGCTGGCCTGAGTGGTATCAAGTTTGGACATTGGAGCTGAGTGCTGAGGGAACCTTCCTGTCTTCACCCCCTACAGGTCTTCAAGCCTTGCTCACAGTGGCTAACCCCCAAATTCCCCTATTCCCCTGGGAACTCCTCCATGGGCTACTGAGCCATGAGTTATCCCTTTATTTGGTCCAGGAAGTGACACAGCCTGCCCTGCCTCCCTGGCCCCATCCCTCCACCTGCTGCCCCCTGTCTGGTCTCCCTGGATTATCCAGGTCTGGCTGCCTCCCCAGCATTTCCAGATAAGCAGGCACTGGACAGATCCCTCAAGCCCTTCCCACCCCCCACCTGCTGCCCACTCTCCTTCCTCCCATCTCTCCCTTATATGTTTCTATTTCTCTGTCTTGATTTCAGTCTCTCTATCTCTCTGTCCAATCACTGGCATCTCCCTTCCTAGGAATACCCTATTTCTCTGTGCATCTCTCTCGATCACTGTTTTCTTACCTCTGCCTCTCTGT
Source organism: Tadarida brasiliensis (assembly GCA_030848825.1). Taxonomy (NCBI): domain Eukaryota; kingdom Metazoa; phylum Chordata; class Mammalia; order Chiroptera; family Molossidae; genus Tadarida; species Tadarida brasiliensis. The sequence goes on along the minus strand of CM061259.1, from coordinate 54,064,868 downwards.
TTCTCTCCATCTATCTGTGTCTCCTCGTCTCTCTCTCTCTCATCTCTTCATTTTCTCTCCACCTCTGTCTCTTTTCTCCCTCTTTCTCCTCTCTCTATGCCTCTAGCTCCTTCTCTGTCCCTCTCTCTGTCTCTGTCTCCTGTTTATTTTCTCTCCATCTCTGTCTCCTTGTCTGTCTGGTGAACAGCAAGGAGGTCCCCATCTCTACACCCCCTGCTGACTTGAGGAGGACCCCCAGGACATGCCCTGGGAGGGGGCTCCCCTGAGCAGCAGGAGAAGCAGGATTGGGGGCCATGCAGAACCACCCCAACATGAGCCAACAGCATCTTCCTGTGTGCAGGGAGCCAGGGGGTGAAATGTCACTACTGGGCCCCAAGCTGGTTGTCATGGTTGACAGATGTGGGTGTGGTGTCCTTGCACCTGTGTCCCTGAGAAAGGGTGAGGGGGCCAGAGCATCTCAGTTTTGGGAGGATCTGAGAGTACACTTGGTCCAACTTTACATTTTTACATAAAGAAATGATGACAGTAAACACTTTGACACACCAGGCAGTACTTGTGTGCTTAACACTAACACTACTCTAGGAAATGTGTCCTCTCTTCATCCCCATTCTGCAGAAGGGGAAACTGAGGACCTGAGGCACCAGAACAAAGTCTGGGACTAGGACCAAGGCCACCTGATTCTAGTCTGTTTCCTGAACTGCTGCCCTCAGGTCAGCAGAAGCCAAGACCCCTGCCAGGCTCGGGCCCCTCCCCATCCTTCAGTTCCCAAAACCCATCTTCAGGCGATGGGTGCAGCCCCTCTGGCCATGGGCGCTGGAAGCAAGGATGTGCTACCTGCCCACTCTCCCCTTGAGTGATGGACAGAGCCCGAGCCTGGACGGGGTGAGCAGCCCCCTTCCCTCAGATGTGTCACCTCAGGCCTCTGTGAGCCCTTCCCTTTTCTGTGTCCCCCCTGACCCTCCATCTCTCTGTTCCAGTGCTGTGTGTCTTGCTGACTCTGTTGGAAGATGGACTCCAGAACACCAGGGGTAAGTCTGCTGGGAGTAACTCAGTCCACAGCCAGAGTCCCAACCCCCACCTGCACCTCTCAGCCCAGGCAGGAGAGAGGCCTTGTGCAGGGGAAGCTCAGGGTCACCCTTCCCATCACCTCTTCCCAGCCCCTGGCTCAGCCTTCATCTTCCAACTGTGGTCTCTGTGCCCACAGCCTCGTCCATCATGGCCTGTGCCCCGTGGTGCCCTCCGCACTCCACATGTGTCAACGACACTGCCTGTCGCTGCAATCCAGGATTCACCTCTTCATCTGGGGAGATCTTCACCAGCCCCGTGGACAGTTGTGATGGTACAGAGGCTTGGGGTGGTGGAGGGCCACTTGGAGACGGGGATGGTGGTTAGGGGCCTCAGCCTTTGTACTCCAACCGTTATCAGGGACAGAGATAATAGAAAGAAAAAGATGTGAAGGTGAAAAATGAGAAGTGAATAAACATTGCTTTATAGAGAGACAGGAGCTGGGTATCTAGGAGTCTGGAATCTGTGCCTCAGTTTGCCCTTCCAGGACTGGGGAGGGGGATGCAGAGCTTCCACCCACCCACCACTCCAGTTCTTCCTCCTGTATCGAAATCCAGGGTGACAGGCAGAAAACTGAGAAGAGCAGAGCTGATTGAGTGTGTTTCAGGAACGGCTTGCTCCAGTCACAGCCCCGCTGCAGCAGTGTTGCCTGAGAGTCTGATTCTTTCCCAAAAGACACTGATTAAGCTAGTTGGGGGACAAGGCTCTCTGCCCTGAGGGCACTCATGCCTTTGGTAGGTGACCCTTTACCCACCTGTTTGGTTCCAGACATCAATGAATGCGGACCACCCCCAGTAGTGTCCTGTGGAAATTTCGCAGACTGCCATAATACGGAGGGGAGCTACTTCTGCACATGTAGCCCAGGATACGAGCTTGTTTCTGGGGCATCAAAGTTCAGTAATGAGAGTGTGAACACATGTCAAGGTAAGAATGACCTGCATCTTCCATCTCCCCGTCCATGAGGTATGGAGTCAGCAGAGCCACTCCTGCAGCATGCGGGGTGCAGGGCCCTGGTTGCAGGTGCCGCTCCCAGGTCTGAGTGGGGACAAGTGTGCCTGTGCCTGTCCCACCAGCACACAGAGGCAGGGTGGCAGGAGAGCCAGAAACCCAAATCCTGGCTTTGCTACCTGACAGCTGTGTATGCGACACCAGCCAGGACACTGACTCAGAAATCACTGGTAATGTGTGAGCTGTGATAATATTATTGTGATTTTATGTTAAAAAAAAAAAGTGCCATCTTTTACAGACAAAAACAAAAGTAGCTTTGCCTTTTGTTAACTGTATAACCTTGGGCAGGTTCTTCAGCTCTCTGTGCCTCAGTTTACTCATCTGTAAAAGGGAGCGACTATGGTGCTTACCTCACGGAATTGCTGGGGAGGTATATGAGATCACAGAGCACAGCACAGTGGTGGCTGTTGGGTTTTTAGATTAATATTGTCATGATCTAAGACACCCTCCCAAGGATGGACATCCCTGGGGACTGTGCCCCAGGGTGGCTGCTCAGAGAACAGCTGGCCCCATCCATCCCCTCTCCAGGGATCCAAGAGGATCCAGGCCTCCATGCATCACCAGGCATTGACCATTGACCCCTTTCAGGGGGAGCAGGTGGGCAGGGAAAGGGTTTCAGGCATCCCCAGGGGAAGACGGGGCCAGCAGTGGTCAGGCAGAAGCCAGGACTCACCCAGAGAGAGGGGGTTAGTGCGGAATACAGAGAGAGGGGAGGAGGAGGCTGAGCCCAGGATCCTGGAGGACTCTGAGCAGGGTCCACAGGCCCGCCCTGCTGCAGAGAGAAGAGCCCGAAACCAGGGCCCCAGCCCCATCCTTCCTGCACCTGCGTGGAGCCCAGTGGGACGGCTCCGCCCACCGCACTGCTGCTCCACAGGGGCCTCTGTGGGTGAACATTGTGCCCAAAATATGTAGCCTGGACAGAGGGCAGAGCCTTCATGTGAATTGAAGTACGATCCCTCTTCTCCAGGTGAACACTGTGTTTGGGGAATGGAGAGTGAGCTGGTTTTAGCCCCCATTTCCTTCCTTGGCTGGACACCCTTGTGCAGAGAGCAACCCATTCAGTGTGCCTGGACTACTGCAAGCCCTGCACACGGGGGTCGCTGTGGTACTGAGGAGACGTGCTGCTGTGTTAGAAACAGGCCAGGGCCGAGAGAGGGCTGGAGCTGCTCGCAGGACATGGCTGAATAGAGTGAGGTGGGAGAGGTGGGCCCTCAGGGGAGAGAGCAGCCTGCTGGTTTGGCTCAGGACCTGCCACCTGAAGACCGAGCTTTGTGACAGGTTCAGCTGGGCTGTCTGTGCACCTGCCCACCTCAGCTCTCCAGCCTTGCCGCTCCTGAGGACATGTCTGCTTGAGTCAGGGCCCACAAGGTCTGCTTTGAGCAGCTGACCCAGGTCACTTCCTGGCTGCTTGCCCCACTTTCTCCAGGCATCAAAAGGCCATCCCAGGCACCTGTCTGGTCTCCCAACCCTATCTGAACCCCAAGGCTCAGAACCCTCTGCAGAGGCCATTTCCAGAAGTTCAGAATGTCTTCCCTGCCCACCTGTTACCTTATGGCATAAAACAAATGAGGGTGGCAGATTTCAAGATATTTCAGGAGCTCGTGGCGCAGAGCGTTCCAGAGCAATATCGCCCTCCATCATCGCCAGTGACTGCTGGGACGAGACCTGTCTGCACCAGAGCCACAAAGGATTGGCGGTGCCAGGAGCCCTCTCAGACCCCTGGGCTATGATGGACCCAGGGACCCCATCAAGAATATTGGGAGAAGGGAGATTCAGAAGGGAGAGCTGGCAGGAAGGACTTGGGCCACTTCTGGCCTCATCTGGACAACAGAGCATCTAGGCCACCATGCTTACCCATAGAGAGCTCCATGTCGATTAGAAAAGGCTCCCCCTCACCTGGGAGGAGGCAGTGGGGCCTTCCAGATGCTTCTATGCCAGGAAACGTGGCTGACTCCCAGCCCCGAAGGCATACACCACCCTCTCCTTCCCCTTGCAGACATGGCCGAATGTCAGCGGAACCCTGTGATCTGTAAAAGCCGCCGCATGTGTGTCAAACCCCAGGGCAGCTACACCTGCAAGTGCCCACCGGGGTTTGAGCTCAACCCAGAGAACCCGAAGGTGTGCCAAGGTAGAGGCCCAGGGTGAATTTTGAGGGGAGGGCTGGAACTGGGGAAGGAGCTGAGGCAGGTCCCACAGCCCCAGGAGGAAGGGGAAGATTCTCAGTTTCTGGAATGACAAGGGCCTGTCAAGGCCTTGCCTAAGGATTCACCTCCCTGAAAGGTCCTGCCACAGAGCTGGGAGATGGCAGGGTCTTCTGGGCCCTGGGTTTCCTTGTGGAGGCCCTGTGAGCATCCCGGACCCTTCCACTTCCTCATCTGTCACATGCAGCAGAGGGAGGTATTATTTCTGATTCTCAGAAAGTGAACTTGGGCCAGGGTGCAGAAGGGAGTAGGCAGGAGTCCTTGGTCAGGAAGCTGAGCCCCTGAGACTTGGTTTCCCTCCTGAGTTTACCACCTATAAACTGGAGACTATGGTCCCTGGCATGTCCATCCTGCAGGGAGCCCACCATGAGATGCTTTGAGGGTGGAGTTGAAGGTCACCAGATGGTGGCATATGTGGGGTCCTTAGTGCTGGGCAATGACAAGTGGGTGCAGGGAGTGGATGGCGGGCCTGACACTCTGGCTTTGTCCTCAGATGTGGATGATTGTACCTTGGGGAAATACCCCTGCCACAAATCCACCCTCTGCCTCAACATCGTGGGCAGCTATGAATGCCGCTGCCGCCCTGACTGGAAGCCTATTCCTGGGTCCCCCAATGGCCCACACAACACCGTCTGTGAAGGTTCGGAGTTCAGATCCCACACGCCCCAGGATCCACAACTGAAACCATATGATCACATATTGAATAGCACCCACACCAACCCAGCAGAATGAATACTGGGCGTGCCCTGCTGTGCCAGAGTTTAATTATTTTAAGGCTAAATGGGAAAGGATCTGGGGGGTCCTAGGGAAGAAGCAGGGGTACCAAGGGGAAGGCTTCTGGGGGACCCCATGCAGCAGCTAATTACTAACAGGGAAAAAAGGTTATTTCAGATATTATCATTATTACTATTATTATTATTTTGGCTAATCCTAACCCAAGGATATTTTTCCATTGATTTTTTTTTTTTTTTTTTTTGAGAGAGTGGAAGGGAGGGAGGAAGAGAGAGAGAGAAACATTGATGTGAGACAGACACATTGACTGGTTATCTTCCACATGGCCCTGGGGGTCTGGGATCAAACCTGCAGCCCAGGTATGTGCCTTTGACCATGAATCGAACCCACAACCCTTCGGTCTATGGCCTGACATTCAAACCGCTGAGCAAAACTAACCAGGGCTTGGACAAAGTTTATTTCAATATCTCAAATCCTGTACATCTGTACGGGGCTCACTTGCTATGTGTCAGGCCTCTGCACACTTCCCATAACCCCTGCGTCTACCACTCAGGGGCGTGCAGTCACCAGGGGTCATCAGCTCCAGCCAAGGGGTCGGTGTAGGGGGCACTAACATGGGGAATTGGGTGGGACATGGAGAGGACATGGGCCCTGAATTCCTGCATAAACAAAGGACTACCCCATGTGAAGATACCTGTCTTGACCCTAGACCCTACCTCCAATACACTCACACATCTCACACCTAATGAGCAGCTGTTCTGTCCCCAGAGGAGATCTCCTTCCCGGACTGGATCCCACCCCTTGGAATCAACAGCTCGGTGAGTGACTCCAGCAGAAACTAGAAGGCAAGGTCCCTCTACACAGCCGACAATCCACACATTTACCCCATGCTCCCATGAATGAGACTTTCAGACCCCTCAATTCCTCTCTCCTCAGAATCTCTCCCAATTCTTTAAAAGAGTCCAGGATCTGCGCAAAAACTTCAGTCCTGCCAGAGCCCAGGACACCATCAAGGTAAGGACAGGACCTAGGGGAGGCAGGAAGAGGCATCCCATGGAGGCCTCCAGAAGCCTTATTCTGGGAGGAGACAGACCCCAACACAATAGTGCCTTGCTCTGAGGCCCCACCTGTCCCAAGGTGGGTGGGATGAGCAGACAGCAAGTATTTGTTCTCACTGTTAGACCGACACACATCTACTAAAACCTTTCCTCTTATTCTTGGCCTTTGAGTTTACATTGTCCTTGGTATTCATGAACAGGGTTGACCTCTGAGTGGCTGGATTGCACTATCAAAGACCCAGGGAATCCCATCTGGTACCATGTGTGTCCCTAAATAGACAGGTTGAGGGTTTGTGTTCAGTGGCTGAGTGGGCAGGATCTTCCTGAAGCTTCTTGGCATAAGATCTACTGGTTCTGTGTCCCCATCACCCAGGGCATCATAAAGGTGTTGGATGAGCTGCTGGAGACACCGGGGGACCTGAATACCCTGCCCCGCTCAGAGCAGCACTGTGTGGCCACTAACCTGCTCACTGGCCTTGAACAAGTCTTCAGAGAGCTGAGCAAGGCCCTGCTCAATGGGCCGTGGCACTTCCCTGCAGCTGGTGGAACAGGTAAGAGACCCAGTCTGCCCCCAGGCTCTGCTCTGCCTGCTCTCACCTCATTCCTCTTCCAATCACACAAGAGCTGAGTCATCACACTTATACCTCCATGTTACTCTCATAAACATATTAAATTACAAGGTGAAAAGAAAATGAAAAAAATTGTTAATACTACACATTTTATTGTAATATAAATAATCAGCAGATGAAATAATTATATTTAATATTTTAAGATAAAATAGAAATGGCTTCCAAAGAAAACAAATTATGAAGTATGGAGGAATATAATTGAATATTACCTGATGTTTAAGTTATTTGTTTTATTGAGGTAAATTTTTCATAACATAAAATCCACCGTTTAAACCAAAGTGAACAATTCAGTGGCGTTTAGCACATTCACACAACTGTACAAACATCACCTCTATTTCTAAAATATTTTCATCACCCTGGAAGTGAACACTGTACCCACTAAGCAGTTACTTCTCATTTCTCCATCACCCAGCCCTTGGCAGGCACTTATCTCTTTCTGTCTCTATGAATTTGACAGTTCTGTACATTTCATAGAAATAGAATCATACAATATATGACCTCATAGTTTAGCTTCTTTCTCTTAGTATAATGTTTTCAAGGTTCATCCACCTGGTAATATATATCGTATTTCTTTCCATTTCATAGTAGACTAATATTCCATTGCATGTATACACCACCTTTGTTTATCCATTCATCCATTTATGGACATTGGATTGTTGCCACCCTTTGACTATTGTGAATATAGTTACTATAAATATTGGTGTACAAGTTTTTGTTTGAATAACTGTTTCAGTTCTTTGGGCTCATATGTAGGCATCATATGGCTGAGTGATATGGTAATTGTATGTTTAACATTTAGGAACAATCAAACGATTTTTCCCAAGTGGCCACACCGTTGTACATACACCCCCAGCAATGTGCAAGGATTCCAATCTTCACATCCTCAGCAACACTCGTTACTTCCATTTTATTTTGGTTTTATTATAGGCTTTCTAGTGTATGTCAGGTGACATCTCATTATGGTTTTGATTTGTATTTCCCTAATGACTAATTATTTTTGATGTCCTTCCATGGGATTGTTGAATGTTTGTGTATCTTTTCCTGGGAAACATCAATTCAAGTCCTTTGCCTATTTTTTAATTGAGTTGATGGCTTGTTTTGTTCTGTTTTCAGTGTTCTTTATACATTTGATAGTAGACCCTTATGAGGCATGTGATTTACAAATATGTTTTTCAACTCTGTAGATTCTTTTCACTTTCTCCATAGTATCTTTAAAAAAATTTTTTTTTCTTTATTGATTTTGAAGAGAGACAAAGAGAGAGGGAGAGAGATAGAAACATCAGTGAGAGAGAACATTGATTGGCCACCTTTCTGGATGCCCCCCTCTGGGAATTTGGCCCATGATCTTGGCATGTGCCCTGACCTGGAATCTAACTGACGACGTCTTGGTGCATAATTTGACGCTCAATCACTGAGCCACACCAGCTGGGCAATAGTCTTTTCACTTTAGTGAGTAGATGCTTGAAATGTTGATAAAGTCCATTGTGGTTAGTCTTTCCTTTTGTTGTTTGTGCCCTTTGTGTCATATCTAAGAAATGATTGCCCAAGCTAAGCCATGAAAATTTACTCCTCTGTTTTCTACTAACTGTTGTGTTTTTAGATCTTAACTGTAGGTCTTTGGCCCATTTCATCTAACTTTTGTTTACTATGTGAGGAATGGGTCCATCACCTTTTTTCTCCTTGTGCATAGCCAGATGCTCCAGGACCATTTACTGAAGAGACTATTCTTGCCCTCATTGAAGGGTTTTGTTGAAAATCAGTTGACCATAAATAAATGGGTTTCTTTGGGGACTCTCAATTTTATTTTGTTGGTTCATATATCTACACATATGCCAGCACCATACTGCTCTGCTTACTGTATGTCAGTGCTACATTTTCAAATCAGGAAATATGAGTCCTCCATAGTTGTTTTTCATTTTCAGTGTTGTTTGGGTACTGGGGCCTCTTGCAATAGCATGTGGATTTTATTATGAGTTTCTCCATGTTTGCAAAAAAATTGCTGTTGGGATATTGTTAGCATTGCATTGAATCTGTAGATCACTTTTAGCAATATGGCCATGTTTAAAATATTAAGTCTTTCAATCCATAATCACAGGATATCTTTCAAGTTATTTAGGGTTTTTACATTTCTTCAGTAATACTTTGTAGTTTTCAGTGAACAAGCCTTGAGTCTCCTGGGATAAATTTATTCCTAATATTTTGTTGAAGATTTTTGCATCTGTGCTCATAATAGTTATTGGTCTGTAGTTTTCTTTTCTTTTGATGTCTTTCTCTGGTTTGGCTTTTAGAGTAATTGTGGCCTCATTGAATTATTTAGTTAGTGTTCCTCTTCATTCTATTTTTTTTAAAGGAGTTTACAGGAATTTGTGTTAATTCTTCCTTAAAGGGTTAGTAGAATTCAGGACTGGCCTTTTCATTTTGGAAAGGTTTGATTACATATTCAATCCCTTTACTTGTCACACGTCTTTTCAGACTGTCTAGATCTTCTTCAGTTACCTTTGTAGTTTGTGGGTTTGTAGGAATTTGTTCATTTTATTCAGTTATATAATTTGTTGTTGAATAATTGCTCATAGTTTCTGTTGTATACCTTTGTAAATTCAGATGATTGGTATATATATATCATTATTATGTACACAAAATATGCATATTATTATATATATATGGAATTGTTTAGTATACATATAAGAATATTACAAATAACATTTGGTATACAGTGTAACATAATATATATAAAATATATCCATACATAAAAATGTCATTACAGCAAGAACTGCTGGCACAATTACTAATCTAATTTCCTTTTGCAACTCCCACAACTCATAGAACTGTCCCTGGAGGTGATGGAGCAAGGAGACAAGAATGTCACCTTGAGTGTTAATCAGACAAAAATGCTGCTGGACTGGGATACGATGCAGGAATCTGGTGACTCTGGTAATGACTGAGATGGAAAGAAGGTTCATGAGGCTTCACAATGGGACAAGATGCCCAAGGATGTGACAAAGAGAGTTAAATATTAGAGGGAAGTATAGGCTATGGTGGATCAAAGGAAAGAGTGCATCCCAGGAGGAAGGGGGCCTGTTGGGTACCCTAAGATACCAACTTTGTTCTCCTCCTGCAGGCACTTCTGTGGTGGGCCTTGTCTCTTCTCCAGGGATGGGCAAGTTGCTGGCTGAGGCTCCCCTGGTTCTGGGAACTGAGGAACAGGCATTTCTGCATGAGACACACAAAGGCATGCTGCAGGGCATCTCTCCAATCCTGCTCTCAGATGTCATGTCCGCCTTTGTGAGCAATAAGAACACTCAGAACCTCAGCTCCCCAGTCACCTTTGTCTTCAATCATGTGAGTCCTGATGAAATGGGGCTGTGACTGTGGAAAAGCCCTGAGTCCTGGGCCCAGCCTTGCTGTTTGGGGGCTCCCCCAGGGTGCATCACCTGTCCAGGAAAGCCTTTCACAAGCAGGATTTGGGTTAGCATTTCTGAGCACCAAAACCACCAGCTCACACCTGTGCCCTTTCCCTACAGTCCATGATCCCCGGGCCAAGGCAGAAGGTGTTCTGTGTCTTCTGGGAGCATGGCCAGACAGAATATGGCAACTGGACCACCAAAGGCTGCTGGGTGGTGTTCACCAGTGACACTAGCACCACCTGCCAATGCACCCACCTCAGCAGCTTTGCCATCCTCATGGCCCACTATGATGTACAGGTGAGAGCCTTGTGAAGGGACTTTGTTCAATTTCTGTTGTTTTGTAATAAATTTCCATGCAAATAGTCCTTTAAAACATCAATTTATGCAATTTATTTGGGTCAACAAATAAACATGGTATATTTGGATTGTCTGGTCAGCATCTTACAAGTCTTACAAGACTCTCATCTGAGGATTACTGTCCTCCTCTGAGCTACCTGGTTATTGGCAGAATTCATGTTATAGGGCTAAGGTCTTGCTTTCTTGCTGGCTGGCAGCAGGGGTCACATTCAGTTTTGGATCTTTATTCATCTAAGAGTTAAATATAACATATAGAAAATTGTCCTTTTCATTGTCAGTGAAGTGGAACATCTTCATGTAAGAGTGATTTGTATTTCTGTCTCTGGAAATAAGTTGTTTGCTTTTTTTAATCTATATTTCTGTTGGCCAGATGATTCTTTTCTTATACATCTGGGATCTCTCTTTGTGGCAGAGGAATTTATATCATTACATAAAAAATACTCAAAACCTAGTATGCATCAAAATTACCTAGAGTGCTTGCTATTTATTTGTGAACGTTTATTTAGGAAACTATGTCATTCTTACAGATTTGTTGCAACAATGAAAAAGTGTAAATAATACCAAATTGCTTTTTATCCAGATGCATCAGCTTTGAACATTTACTCCATTTTCTTTATCACTTTCACAGTTCTACTTTTCTGTCTCTGCCTCCTAGTTTCTCTCTCACCTACTTACACTAAAATTAAATTGTGTTTGTTGTTTTTTTTAATTCTGCTAATGGATTTAAGATTATTTGAAAAAATAGGCAGGAAAAGCCTTAATCTTTAGGATGTCTGCCGCTGGCCACCATGGAAGCTGGAGGAAAAATGGCAGTGGAGTGAATGGAATCTACACAGATCATCTCCCAGGACCTAACTGGAATTACAACTAAAATAAAGACATATCATCAGAGAAAACAACAACTGAAAAGCAGCTGGAGACAACCCTTATAATCAGGGATGGAAAGAAGACAACAAATCGAGCCTGGGAGGAACTGCAGAGGTGCGAGAGGGCTGGCTGGGAGCCCATGGACAGCAGCTGAGTGTTGTATTCTCTGTGAGCTTTCAGTTCCCTGAAAGCCCAGAGCACTAAATCAGGTTCAGCCACTCACCTTAGGCTCCCGCAGAGGGAGGGCAGACTAGACTGGAACTGTGTGGAGACACCGGGGCTCCTGCCTCAGGAGAGAGCTGGAGGGGAGGACATCTGGAGTTTTGTGCTGAATCACTCTCTCATGGTACAGTGGAAATCTTGCCCAAAGAGCCCCTTCCCAGAGCCCTGGGGAGAAGCAACAGTCCCTCCCTCGTGAATTTAACACCACCTGGACAGGCCAGAGAATTGCATATTGAGGCTCATTAAAAGCTAGAGACTGCCACCAAGCAAGAGCCCCACCTGCTGGATATATGTTTACCCCTTTCACCTGAGGGATTTTCATTCAGCTGAGGGCTACAACCCAAGGCTCATCAAGTAACTGAGAATAATAGCCTGCAGGCAAAAGCTACAGGATAACTGAACCTTTGCTTGGCCTGCAAGTCAACCGAGGAAAGTAAGACTTGACAGTGCTGTTTAACATGGGTCCTCCCACACTCATTCAAATCCAGTAGATGGAGCCAAAACAGCGAGACACCAACACCCACAGGGAAAATTTGGCAGACTCCAAAAATCACTGAGACAGCCAAAATGGTGAAACAAAGAAACAAATCCAAAATGAAAGAACAAGAGGATTCTTGAAAAGATGAGATAAATGAAATGGAATTAAGCAAGATATCAGACGCAGACTTCAGAATAATGCTTGTGAGGAAGCTCAACAGCATGAGTAAAGATATACAAGATGAGGAAGAACAGAGAGCCCCAAGTAGAGAAGAACCCAAAGAGGCCACACCAAGACACATAAGAATTAAAATGTGAAAAATTAAAGATAAAAAGAGAACCCTAAAGACAGCAAGACATAAGCAACAGGATACCTACAAAGGACCTGCATAGGGCTATCAACTGACTTTCCAACAGAAACACTACAGGCCAGAAGGAAATGGCATGAAGTATTCAAGGTAATGAAAAGCAAGGATCTGAATCTAAGAATACTCTATACAACAAGGCTGTCATTCAAAATAGAAGGTGAAATAAAGAGTTCTCAGACAAAAAAAAAAGGGGGGGGCGCTAAGGGAATATATTAGCACCAAACCAGCACTGCAAGAAATATTAAAAGGATGGCTGTAATAAGCTGAAGAAATAGGATGAGAAACATAATCACAATAAACAAAAGTGGCAATAAATAAGTATATATCAATAATAACCTTAATGAAAATGGATTAAACGCTCCTATCAAAAGACACAGAGTAGGTGAATGGATATGAAAGCATGACTCATAAATATGTTGTTTACAAGAGACCGAACTCACAACAAAAGACTCACATTGGTTGAAAGTGAAGGGATGGAAAAAAATCTTTCCAAGCAAATGGAAAAGAAAAAAAGCTGGGGTGGTGATATTCATATATGACAAAATAGATCTCAAAACAAAGGCCATAACTGGACACAAAGAAGACCACTACATAATTTTGAAAGGATTAATCCAAGAGCACAATATGACCTTGGCAAACATATATGTACTCAATATAGAAGCCCTAAAATACATTTCAAATTTCTGAAGGCGTTCAATAGAGAAATCAACAGCAATATAATGATCGCAGAGTCTTCAACACCCTGATGACATCACTGGATAGATTCTCTAGAAAAAAAAATTACCAAGGAAACAGAGACTCTGAATGGTGCACTAAATCAAATAGATTTAATAGCTACAGAGAATTACACCCCAAAACTGCAGAATTCACATTCTTCTCAAGTGCACATGGGACATTCTCAAAGATAGACCACATGTTAGGACACAAACTAAGTCTCTACATGTTCAAGAAGATTGAAATCATATCAAGCAATTTCTCAGATCACAATGGCATGAAAGTAAAAATCAATTACAATAAAAACATGCAAAAATATTCAAACACATGGAGGCTAAACAGCATGTTAGCAACCAATGAATGGGTTACCAAGGAGATCAAGGAAGAAATTAAAAACTTCCTGGAAACCAAAGAAAATGAGCACACAACAACACAAAATCTATGGGACTCAGTGGAATCAGTCCTGAGAGGGAAGTTCATAGCACTACTGGCCTACCTCAAGAAAGAAGAAACATTTCTAATTGATTTTCTAACCCTACAACTTGAAGAAGTAGAAACTTAAAAAGAAGAAAAACCCAGAGCAAGTAGAAGGAAAGAAATAGTAAATGTCAAAGCAAAAATAAATGACATAGAGACTGAAAAAACAATTCGAAAGATCAATGAAACAAAGAGCTGGTTCTTTGAAAAAAATAAACAAGATTGATGGACCCTTAGCAGACATACCAAGAAACAGAGAGAGGACCTAAACAAAGGAAATCAGAAACGAAAGAGACATAATAACTGACACCACCGAAATACAAAGGGTCATTAAAGAATACTTTGAACAATTATACACCAGCAAATTGGACAATCTAGGTGAAATGGACAAATTTCTGGAGTAACACAGCCTCCCAAAATTGAACGGGGAAGAGATAGAAAAATTGAACAGACTAGTAACAACTAAGGAAATTGGAGATGTAATCAAGAAACTCCCAGAAAACAAAAGCTTGAGACCTATGGCTTCATGGGGCAGTATTACCGAACACTCAAAGAAGAACTAACACCCATTCTCCTCAAACTATTCCAAAAAATCCAAGAGAAAGGATAACATCCAACCTCATTTTATGTGGCCAGCATAATGCTAGCTACAAAACCAGATAAAGACACTACAAAGAAAGAAAACCACAGGCCAATATCCCTGATGAACACAGATGCGAAAACCCTTCACAAAATATTAGTAAATCAGATCCAGCAATACATTAAAAAATTATTCACCATGACCAAAGGGGAGTCATTCCAGGGATGCAGGGCTGGTACAATATTTGCAAATCAATATATGTGATACACCACAGAAACAAAATGAAAGATAAAAACCATGTGTTATATCAATAGATGCTGAAAAAGTATTCGACAAAATCCAACATCCATTTCCAATAAAAACGCTCAGCAATGTGAAAATAGAGGGATCATATCTCAACATAATAAAGGCCATATATAAAAAACCTACAGCCAACATCATACTCAATGGGCAAAAAAAAAAAAAAAAAAAAGCATTTCCCTTAAGAACAGGAACAAGACAAGGATGCCTACTTTTGTTACTCTTATTTAACATAGTACTGGCAGTTTTAGCTACAGCAATCAGACAAGAAGACAAGAATGAAAACTGAAAGGAATCCAAATGGGAAAGGAGGAAGTGAAACTGTCATTATTTGCAGATGTACATAGAAAACCCTAAAGACTCCATCAAAAATCTACTTGATTTAATAAATGAATTTGCCAAGTAGCAGGATACAAAAATAACATCAAGAAATCAATGGCATTCTTATACACCAATATTAAACTCACAGAAAGAAAAACAAACAAACAAAACACAACCCCAAATGGAAAGGTAACCCACTGTATGGGAGAGCATAATTTCCAACTATACATCAGGTAAGGGGTTAATTTCCCAAATATATGGAGTACACCTACAACTCAACAAAAGGAAGACAAAGAACCCAATTAAAAAATGGGCAGAGGACCTAAATAGACACCTCTCCAAAATGGACATACAAATGGCCAAGAGGCATGAAAAAATAGCTCTATGTCACTAATCATCAAAGAGATCCAAATTAAAACGACTATGAGGTATCACCTTACACCTGTCATAATGGCTGCCATCAACAAATCATCAAACATCAAGTGCTGGTGAGGGTGTGGAAAAAAGGGAAATCTAGTACACTGCTGGTGGGAATACAGACTGGTATAGCCACTATGGAAAACAATATGGTGTTCCTGAAAAAATTAAGTATTGAATTGCCATTTGACCCAGTGATCCCACTTCTAGGAATATGTCCTAAGAAGCTTGAAACACCAGTGAGAAAGAATACATGCACCCTTATGTTCACAGCAACACTATTTACAATTGCTAAGATCTGGAAACAGCCCAAATGCCCATCAGCATATGAGTAGATAAAAAAGCCATGGTACATATACACAATGGAATACTATGCCGCTGTAAGAAAGAAAGATCTTTTATTTTTTTAGATGACATGGAGGGACCTGGAAAGTGTTATGCTAAGCGAAATAAGCCAGGCCGAGAAAGACAAATATCACATGATCTCAGTTATTTATGGAATACAATCAACAAAATAAATGGATGAACAAAATAGACCCAGAGACATTGAAGTAGGATTCAGACTGACAAACCTCAGAGGAGGTCGAGGGGGAAGGGATAAACCAAAGAACTTATATGCATATAAGCATAACCAATGGACATAGACAACAATTCTGTGGGCGGGGGGGGGGGGGGGAGGGTGTGACTGCTGTTGGGAAGAGGGTGTCCATGAGGTAAAAAGGAGAAACATATATAACAAAAGTAAATTAATTAATAAAAGTTATAAATAAAATATTGGCAGTAAATATGAAGTTTAAGCTCCTACCATCATCAGAATATAGTACTTTTCCTTAACCAAGGATCTAAATCTGTAAAGAGCAGGTGTTGCAGGCCTCAGGTATGTCTGGGTGGGGGAGTTGATACCTGGACATTGAGTCTTCAGGTATAGACTCTGCCACACAGAATCAGGTCATAGGCATGGTGGATCGTGCTCAACATGGAGCTGTGTGCTTCCGTGACCGACACATGATAACTTATAAGCTAAATCTTGCCCACAAGTCTAAAGGAAAATAACTCCTATGAATTATAGGGCTTGGTCTTGAGTAAGGAGTCTCCTATCCCTCAATTTTTCCAGGGTCTGAATTAATCAGTTTAGAACCCCATAAAGTTCTAACAATATCCATAAACATCCCAAATATATGTGGATGCTCCATTCCTAATTTTGTTGTACCCACCAAAAAACTAAAAATGGTGGAAGAGTCATTAACTCAGAGCAGGAATGTGTGACTGATGTCTCCTGTTTGCTCGGTCCCAGGAGGAGGATCCCATCCTGGCTGTGATCACCTACGTGGGGCTGAGCCTCTCTCTGCTGTGCCTCCTCCTGGCAGCCCTCACCTTCCTGCTGTGCAAAGCCATCCAGAACACCAGCACCTCACTGCACCTGCAGCTCTCACTCTGCCTCTTCCTGGCCCACCTGCTCTTCCTCACAGCCATTGACAGAACTGAACTCAAGGTACTGACACTGTCCCGAAGGACCCCCACCCTGCTTGAGGGGATGCTGAGGGCATGGAGCCATGCTGTATGGGACACCTTCATAAAATGGCCTTGGGTTCTGAGAATATTTGAGGGGTGAGAGGCCAATTTCACATTGACTGGGTCACCAAATGGTAAGGTATAGGAGAGGTCATGGTGGCATGCTCCACCCTGACAATTCCACCTGGTGCCTCTCACTCCTCCCCCAGGTGCTGTGCGCCATCATTGCGGGTGCCTTACACTATCTCTACTTGGCCTCCTTCACCTGGATGCTGCTGGAGGGCCTGCATCTCTTCCTCACCGCACGCAACCTGACTATGGTCAACTACTCCAGCATAAGCAGGTTCATGAAAAAGTTCATGCTCCCTGTGGGCTACGGAGTTCCAGCTGTGATTGTGGCCATTTCTGCAGCTTCCAGGCCTCACCTTTATGGAACACCTACCCGGTAAGGACATATTCCCATTTCTTTATCTTCTTCACCATGACCATGGCCTTTATAGATCCAATATAGCATTCTGATTATGTCACATCATATTAATAGAGACAATAAGTGATAATCCTTAGGACACTATTTTTTCTCTTTATTTATTTATTTATTTACTGATTTATTTATTTTTTTATTAATTTGTTTTTGTTACAGATGTTTCTCCTTTTTCCCCCACTGACACCCTCCTCCCAATCCCCCTCTCTGCCCATTTTTTAATTGGGTTCTTTGTCTTCCTTTTGTTGACTTGTATGAGCACTCTGTATACTTTGGAAATTAACCCCTTATCTGATGCATTGCTGTCCATGTTCATCAGTTATGCGTACATGCATATAAGTTCTGTGGTTTATCTTCCCTCCCACCCGCCCCTTCTTCTGAGGGTTATCAGGCTGTACCGTACATCCACAACTCTGGGTCTACCCTGTTCCTCAGACTGTTATGTTCATTATTTTCCACAAATAAGTGAGATCATGTGATATTTGTCTTTCTCTGCTTGGCTTGTTTCACTTAGGATAATACTCTCCAGTTCCCTCCATGTCGTCTCAAAGGATAAGAGATCTTTTTTACAGCCGCATAGTACTCCATTGTGTAGATGTACCACAGCATTTTTATCCATTCGTCTACTAATGGACACTTGAGCTGTTTCCAGATCTTAGCTATTTTAAATAGTGCTGCTGTGAACATAGGGATGCATATATTCTTTATGGTTGGTGTTTCAGTTTTCTTAGGGTATATTCCTAGAAGTGGGATCACTGGGTCAAATGGCAGTTCAATTTTTAACTTTTTGAAGTAACACCATAATGTTTCTACAGTGGCTGCACCAGTTTGCATTCCCACCAGCAGTGTACTAGAGTCCCCTTTTCTCCACACTCTCGCCAACACTTGTTGTTTGATGATTTGTTGATGGCGGCCATTCTGACAGGTGTGAGGTGATACCTCATAGTTGTTTTAATTTGTGTCTCTCTGATGATTAGTGACATTGAGCATTTTGTCATATGTCTCTTGGCCATTTGTATGTCCATTTTGGAGAGGTATCTATTTAGGTCCTCTGCCCATTTTTTAATTGGGTTCTTTGTCTTCCTTTTGTTGACTTGTATGAGCACTCTATATACTTCAGAAATTAACCCCTTATCTGAATCATCATTGGCGATTATGATCTCCCATATAGTGGGATCCCTTTCTGTTTTGATGGTTGTTTATTTTGCTGTGCAGAGGCTTTTTAGTTTGATGTAGTCCCATGTGTTCATTTTTTCCTTTGTCCCTCTTGCCTTAGGTGCTGTATCAGTGAAAATTCTGCTGCATATGATGTCTGAAATTTTGTTGCCTGCATTTTCTTCCAGAATTTTTATGGATTCATGAGTCACATTTAAGTCTTTTATCCATTTTGAGTTTATTCTCGTATATGGTGTAAGTTGGTGGTCTAGCTTCACTTTTTTGCAAGTAGATGTCCAATTTTCCTAACACCATTTTTTGAAGAGACTGGCTTGACTCCACTCTATCAAATATTTCTCAAATATTAATTGAGCATATTTTCTTGGGTCAATTTCTGGGTTCTCTATTCTGTTCCATTGATCTATCTGCCTGTTCTTGTGCCAGTACCAGGCTGTTTTGATTACAGGGGCTTTGTAGTATAACCTGAAATCTGGTAATGTGATCCCTCCTACTTTGTTCTTCTTTTTCATGACTGTTGTAGCTATTCGGGGTCTTTTTTGGTTCTATATGAACTTTTGGAGTGTTCTCGTTCTGTGAAATATGTCGTTGGTATTTTGATGGGGATTGCATTGAATCTATAGATTGCTTTGGGTAGTAAGGACAGTTTAATGATGTTAATTCCTCCAATCCATGAACAAGGTATATGTTTCCACTTTTTCATATCTTCCTCTATTTCTTTTTTCAATGATCTGTAATTTTCTGTGAAGAGGTCCTTTACTTTTTTGGTAAAGTTTCTCCCTAGGTATCTTAATTTTTTTGCTGCGATGGTAAATGGGATTGTTTTTTAGTTTCTCTTTCTGTTATTTCATCATTGGTGTATAAGAATGCCATTGATTTCTTGATGTTAATTTTATATCCTGCTAATTTGCCAAATTCATTTATTAACTCTATTAGATTTTTGATGGTGTCTTTACGGTTTTCTATGTACAATATCATGTCATCTGCAAATAATGACAGTTTCACTTGCTCCTTTCCAATTTGGATCCCCTTTATTTTTTCTTCATGTCTAATTGGTGTGGCTATGACTTCCCATAATATGTTAAATAAGAGTGGCAAAAGTGGGCATCCTTGTCTTGTAACCATTCTTAAGAGAAATGTTTTTAGTTTTTGCCCATTGAGAATGCTGTTGGCTGTAGATTTTTCATATATAGCCTTTTTTATGTTGAGATATGGACCCTCTATTCCCACATTGCTGAGCGTTTTTATCAGAAATGGGAGCTGGATTTTGTTGAATGCTTTTCCAGCATCTATTGATATGATCATATGGTTTTTATCTTTCATTTTGTTTATGTGATGTATCACATTTATTGATCTGCGAATATTGTGCCATCTTTGCATGCCTGGGATGAAACCCACTTGGTCATGATGAATAATTCTTTTGATGTATTGCTGGATCCAATTTGCTAATATTTTGTTAAGGATATTGGCCTCTGTGTTCATCAGGGATATTGGCCTGAAGTTTTCTTTCTTTGTAGTGTCTTTATCCGGTTTTGGAATTAGGATTATGCTGGCCTCATAAAATGATTTTGGAAGTGTTCTGTCTTCTTGGATTTTTTTGAATAGTTTGAGGAGAATGGGTACTAGATCTTCTCTGAATGTTTGGTAAAACTGCCCCGTGAAGCCATCTGGGCCTGGGCTTTTGTTTGCTGGGAGTTTCTTAATTACATCCTCAGTTTCCTTTGTTGTTATTGGTCTGTTCAAGTTTTCTATCTCTTCCTGGTTCAGTTTTGGGAGACTGTGTCTAGAAATTTGTCCATTTCTCCTAGGTTGTCAAATTTGTTCATAGTATGTTTCGATGATACTTTGAATTTCTGTGGTGTCAGTTGTTACTTCTCCTCTTTCATTTCTGATTTTGTTTATTTGGTTCCTCCTTTTTTGTTTCTTGGTGAGTCTCACTAAAGGTCCATCAAACTTTTTTATCTTTTCAATGAACCAGCTTTTTGTTTCATTGATCTTTTGAATTGTTTTTTTAGTCTCTATGTTTAATTCTGCTCTGACCTTTACTATTTCCTTCCTCCTCCTAGCTCTGGGTTTTCTTTTTGTTTACTTTCTAGTTCTTTCAGTTGTAGGGTTAGAAATTCAATTCGGCATTTTTCCTGTTTCTTGAGGTAGGCCTGTAGTGCTATGAACTTCCCTCTCAGGACCAGGGTTATATCCTCTTGATGGATTGATCCTTTTAATATTATGTAGTGACCTTCTCTGTCAGTTATTATGGCCCTTGTTTTGAAGTGTGTCTTGTCCGATATGAATATTGCTACACCAGCTTTTTTTTCATTTCCATTTGCTTGGAAAATTTTTTCCATCCCTTCACTTTCATCCTGTGTGAGTCTTTTGTTGTGAGGTGGGTCTCTTGTAGACAGCATATATATGGGTCATGTTTTCTTATCCAATCAGCTACCCTATGTCCTTTGATTGGAGCATTTAAGCCATTTACATTTAAGTTAATTATTGATAGATAGTTATTCGTTGCCATTTTAATTTTACGCCTGTGTTCCTCCCTCTCTCTCTCTCTCTTCTTCTTCTTACAACAGTCCCATCAGCATTTCTTGCAGTGCTGGTTTGGTGGTGGTAAATTCCTTTAGCTTTTTTTTTATCCATGAAGCTCCTTATTTCTCCTTCAGTTTTGAATGATAACCTTGCTGGATAGAGTAGTCTTGGATTCAGACCCTTGCCTTGCATTACTTTGTACATTTCATGCCACTCCCTTCTGGCCTGCATCGTTTCTATTGAGAAATCAGCTGACAGTTCAATGGGAGCTCCCTTGTAGGTAACTTTCTGTCTCTCTCTTGCTTCCTTTAAGATTCTTTCTTTGTCTTTAATGTTTGCCATTTTTATTATGATGTGTCTAGCTGTGGGCCTTCTGGGGTTCATCTAGCTTGGGACTCTCTGTGTTTCCTGGACTTGTATGACTTTTTCCTTCTCCAGTTTCGGGAAGTTTTCTGTCATTATTTCTTCAAACAGGTTTTCTATTCCTTTCTCTGATTCTTCTCTTTGCGAATGTTGTGAATGTTTTTACGTTTTGTGTTGTCCCACAGCTCTGTTAAACTTTCCTCCTGCTTTTTAAATTTTTTTTCCATTTGCTGCTCTATTTGTGTGTTTTTCTCTACCTTGTCTTCTAAGTCACTTATTTGGTCTTCAGCTTCTTCTAATCTACTATTGAACCCTTCTAAGATATTTTTCATAACAGCTGTCATTCTTTATTTTCTCTTAATATTTATGCATAGCTTCTACCTCTTTATGCACAGCTGTTACCTCTTTTTTTAAGCTAAAGTAGTTCCCAGTGAGCTCTTCATAATTCTTATTAAGTTGCTTGTAGTTCTCACCAAATTGTTTGAGCACCCTTGGAATCATTGCCTTGAATTCTTTATCTGAAAAGTTGTTGTCTTTCATTTCCTGTAGTTCCTTTCCTGGTGATTCCTCATTTTCTTTCTTTTGGGTGTTGTTTCTCTGTCTCCCCATTTTAGCCGTCTGGTAGCTCTAGAGGTGGTGAGGAATGTTTGGATGTGTAGGTAGCTCACTGTATATCAAATAAGGCTACTGTGCCTCCCAGACTGTTCTGTTGCGTGTCGCCTTTTGCCTGCTGTGGATCCTAGAGGATTGACTACTGTGGGCTGGCATTGGTGTGTCCTGGTAGGTACTGCTGCTGGATCACTTGGGCCCCTCTGGAGCTTTGTTCCCAGCTGGTCCCTGGTGCCACCTGTAGCTGTATAGCTCAGGCACTGTTGGAGCCACGCTCCCTGCCCATACCTTGGGCAGCTGTGTTGACAGGCCTCATAGGAGCCTTGGCCCCAAGCTTATCTTGTGGGCAGCTGGTTCCCGCAGGCCTGTCTGGTGCCCCAGCACCCTGCAGGTCCCGCGGGCAGCTGGATCACACAGTTCCTTTGGAGACCCGACTCCACGCCTATCTTGTGGGCTGCTGGTTAACGCAGGCCTCTCTGCTGCCCCAGCACCTCGCAGGTCCCATGGGTGGCTGGATCCCACAGACCCTTTGGAGACCTTTCTCCATGCCTATCTTGTGGGCAGCTATTTATAATAATTAAAGAGAATGTCTTTAAATCTCTCCTCGAAATAACAAAGGTGTAGTTGACAAAAACGAGTTTAGGACATCATTATAAACAATTTAACTTGCCTCTTTATCCAAATTGTACAGGATATTCCAATTTTATATTCGGAAAACTAGAGCTGATTTAAATAAGCTGAAGAATAGATTGTGTCATAGTTGAGATTTACCTGGTGCTTATTCTGTGCCAGGTACTTTTCTAGCCATTTTTGTATTAGTTAACACAATTCATCCTCAAACCAATACTTTGAAGTAGATAGTGTGATTTGACCCATTTTACAGATAAGTAATTGAGACACAAATATGTTAAGTAAATGCCCAATGGTGCACAGCTAGTTAGTAGCAGAGCTGGATCCAAATCAAGGGAGTCGAGCGCCAGAGCTTGCACTCTTTTATTTTCAGCTTTTTATACTAGGCTTAATATTTTTAATTATTCTTAAAATATATTGCACATATCTTTAAAATGTTTGTTTTTTCTTTTTTAATTAATTTATTTTAGTTACAGGTATTTTTTCTTTTTCCCCCATTGATACCCGACTTCTGATCCCGAGCCCTCCCCCCTCCCCCCCACACACTGTATTGTTGTCTATATCCATTGGTTATGCTTATATGCATATACGTTCTTTGGTTTATCTCTTCCCTCTCCCCGCCCTCTCCTCTTAGGTTTGTAAGTCTGAAGTATGATGTTCGCTGTAGGTTTTTCATATATGGCCTGTATTATGTTGAGATATGATCCCTCTATTCCCACATTACTGAGTGTTTTTATCAGAAATAGGTGCTGGATTTTGTTGAATGCTTTTTCAGCACCTATTGATAAGAATATGGTTTTTATCTTTCATTTTGTTTATGTGGTGTATCACATTTATTGATTTGCAAATATTATATCAGCCTTGCATCCCTGGGGTGAATCCCCCTTGGTCATAGTGAATAATTTTTAAATGTATTTCTGGATCCGATTTACTAGTGTTTTGTGAAGGATTTGGGGATTTATGTTCATCAGGGATATTGGCCTGTAGTTTTCTTTCTTTGTGGTGTCTTTATCTGGTTTTGGAATTGGAATTATGCTGACCTCATAAAACAAGTTTGGAAGTCTTCCTTCTTGAATTTTTTGAAATAGTTTGAGGAGAATGTGTGTTTGTTCTTCTTTGAATGTTCCATAAAACTCCCCAGTGAAGTCGTCTGGGCCTGGGCTTTTGTTTACTGAGAGAGTCTAGATTACATCTTCAATTTCCTTAGTTGTTATTGGTCTGTTCAAGTTTTCTATCTTTTCCCGGTTCCGTTTGGGAGACTGCGTGGTTCCAGAAATTTATTCATGTTGCTTAGGTTGTCCAATTTGTTGCTGTATAATTGTTCATAGTATTTATTAATGATCCTTTGTAGTTCTGTGATGTCAGTTGTTACTTCTCCTCTTTCATTTCTGATTTTCTTTATTTGGGTCCTCTCTCTTCGTTTCTTGGTGAGTCTAGCTAAGGGTCCATCAAACTTTTCATCTTTTCAAATAACCAGCTCTTTGTTTAATTGATCTTTTGAATTGTTATTTTTTTGGGGGGGGGTCTCTTTATCATTTATTGCTGCTCTGATCTTTATTATTTCTTTTCTTCTACTTGCTCTGGCGTTTTCTTTTTGTTTACTTTCTAGTTCTTTAAGTTGTGAGGTTGGATAGTCAATTAGAAATTTTTCTTGTTTCTTGATTTAAACCTGTAGTGCTATGAACTTCCCTCTCAGAACTGCTTTCACTGCGTCCCATAGATTTTGTGTTTTTGTGTGTTCATTTTCATCAGTTTTCAGGAAGTTTTTAATTTCTTCCTTGATCTCGTTGGTAACCCATTCATTGTTTAATAACATGCTATTTAACCTCCATGTGTTCAAATGTCTTTGCGTGTTTTTGTTGTAATTAATTTCTAGTTCCATGCCATTATGATCTGAAAAGATGCTTAATATGTGCCCTCCCCAGAGATCAAACCTGCAACCCTGGTGCACCAGGACCACACTCCAAGCAAGTGAGCCACCAAGCCAGGGCCTCAGACATTCTTGTTGACACCACCTGAAAACACAGCCTTAGGCCATTAATGATGTGATTGAGAGAAGTTTGCTACTGTTTTGGTAATGCTCTAGGGGCAGGCTGTTTTGACCTTCACTGAGATGAGATTTCAGTCAAATCAAATACACACCAAATTTGGAGAACAAAGTGTTCCCAAAGGGCTACAGGGTCAGAAGAAAAGACTGACTGTGCTCTGGGGATGATGATGGTGCTTTCAACAGAGCTCCAAAAGTAGTCAGATCTCTGTGGTCTGCAATGCTATCAGCGTGGCTGCCTCACCACTAAGCTGGGGAAAGAAGGAAAGGAAATCATTCAGAATTCTACTTCCCAGAGTCCTTTCTCACCTGTCTTATCAAGGTTCTCTTGTATAGACCATTTTCAGTTTCTTCTGTGGCTTTGGGTAGTTTCGAGAGTTTTGAAATGTTTGGTTTTAGTTGTTTTGCTAATATTTTTGTTGTTTTAGATGGAGAGCAAGCCTTCACTCTTCCACTCAGGAAGGTAGTGTCCCAGAATGTGCACCCTTAACCACAACATGCTGACTAAACTTATGTCCACATGCATTCACTGAGCTCTTTTCAGATGTCCTACTTGGACTCTTTAGTTCTTTCTTGCTTACATTCTTCTCAGTGTATATTTCATTATTCTAAAATATCCTACTGCCCTCTCCATTGCCCTGAAAAGTCCTGACTCACTCTATACAGGGGTGGGCAAAAGAAGGTTTTCAGTTGTTCATATTGCAAATATATAATCATTAAAAAATAATGGTACAAGAATAAACTCTGTTTTGCATATGCACAACTGTAAACCTTCTCTTGCCAACCCTTCTACATTACCCTAATGCTGGATCAAGAGTGAATTCTGTTCTTGTTTATCATTAAAACCTTGAGCAGTAGACAAGCCATTTATGCTTCAGTTACCAACCCATAATCATAAGAGAACTTCTGGTTTGCACTGCTGTTAAAATTAAACAGAATAACCCAACAGCAAAAGACAACCCAATTTAAATATGGACAAAAGAGTCCTGGTCTGTGTGGCACAGTTGGTTGAGTGTCGTCCAGTGAAAGGTCACTGGTTCAATTCTGGTCACAGCACATGTCCAGGTTGGGGATTTGATCCCCGGTCAGGGTACCTATGGGAGGAACTGATCGATGTTTCTCTCATACCTGGATGTTTTTCTCTCTCTCTCCCCCTCCCTTCTCTCTAAAATCAGTAAAAAAATATATATGTTTTAAAATGGACAAAAGAGTTCAATGGA
This sequence comes from Tadarida brasiliensis, assembly GCA_030848825.1. Classification (NCBI taxonomy): domain Eukaryota; kingdom Metazoa; phylum Chordata; class Mammalia; order Chiroptera; family Molossidae; genus Tadarida; species Tadarida brasiliensis. The sequence continues at coordinate 54,039,107 of CM061259.1, read as the reverse complement.
CATTTCTCCCAAGATATTTAAATGACCAAAAAGTGCATGAAGAGATGCTGTATATTATTGATCATTAGGAAAATGAAAGTAAACAACATCAAAATGAGATGCCACTTCATAGCAACTCTGTTAATGGTTTAAATAAGAAGACAGGCCTGATTAAAGTGTCATGCTGTGCACCAGAGTGTGGCAACTTTGATTCCTGGTCAGGACACTACCTCGGTTGTGGGCTTGAGGCCCAGCCAGGGCACCTGTGGGAGGAAACCGATTGATGTTTCTCTCACATTAATGTCTGTCTGTCTGTCTGTCGGTCTCTCTCTCTCTGTCTCTCTCTGTCTCTCTCTCTCTCTCACTTTTCTCTCTCTAAAAATAAATAAAATAAAATAATAAAGAGACAGAAAATGAAAAGTGTTTGTGTTTGCATGGATGTAGAAAAATTTGAACCCTTATACATTGCTGCTTACTATGTAAAATAGTGCATCTTTTTTTGGAAAATGGTTTGACCATTTCTCAGGTGTTGAATATATATAGCTACCACATGACCCAGGAATTCCACTCCTAGGTTTATACCCAGAGCAAATGGAAACATATATCCACACAAAAATTTGTACGTTGATGCTCTTAGCAGCATTATTCAAAATAGCCCCAAACGGGAAACATCCTAAATGTCCATTAACTGTTGAACAGATAAACAGAATGGCATATCTGCACAATACAATATTATTTAGTCATTTGAAAAGAATTAAAAAATATTCACCATAAAAACATGCTGCAACCTTGACTGAAAACATTACGCTAGGTAAAATGGTGCATATGGTATGATTACCTTTATGTCCAGAATATGCAAATTGAGAGACAGAAGGTAGACTAATGGTGCTGTGTAGCTATGGTGGACAGTGAGGTGCATGGATGCAGGAATAGGAGTGACTGCTACTGTGAATGAGTTTCTTCATGAGGAACTGAAAATGTTCTGATGTTACTTTGTGATGATCGCACCGCTCTGAATATTTTAAAGGTCACTGAACTGCACAGTTTAAATGGGTGCATTTTATGGCATATAAAATACCTCTCCAAAAAGCCATAATGAAAAAGATTCTCTACATGAGTTCAGCAGCAGATAAATATAAATAAATTGAATAGTGCAAGAAAGACCCTTAAAACCATGTTAGGTTCACAGAACTCTCAAAAACTGTTAACACATATACAGACTTCTGTGCTTCAACACAATGTCAGTAACATCCACTCATTGTTCAAATCTCAGCTCAAATATAATTTTCTTGTGAAATCTTCCTTAACTACCCTAATCCCTTAGACACGAAACTAAGCATGGAGTCCAATGAAACATCTCTTAGCCTCCCATTTTTGTTGTGTTGTTGCAGTGTGACTAATTGTGGGTCTCCTACCTGATGTGAGATGTGTGGAATTTAAGGCCATGTTTACTTTCTTCACGACCATGTCTTCAGAGCCAACCACAGGACCGATCACAGAAGAGACATTCAATATTTGTTGATGAATTAATTAATGAATAAATTTACATAATTGTTCTATATTTCTAAGGACCAATGCATTTTTCATTCTCCCTCTTTCTTAGCTGCTGGCTCCGCGCACAAAAGGGATTTATATGGGGCTTCCTTGGACCAGTCTGCGCCATCCTCTCTGTGAGTGACGACATCAGAGCATCCTTAATGCTCAGCTGAGGGTCATGAGAAGAGCAGAATTATAAGGAGAGGGAGGATGACAGAAGCAAGAAAGTTCCTGGGTTATCTTGGGTTTGATTTGGTTTTCTAAGACTGCTCCTAAAACTACAACTCTAACATTGTTACTAAACATGAAAACTACTTAACTGGAAATGCTTTTGGACAGGCTAGGCTAGAGACAGCTAACTAAAATTGTGTTCACTAAATCTTCTGTGGTTTCCTGAAGGTCAATCTAACTCTCTTTCTGATGACCCTCTGGATTTTGAAAAGCAAACTCTCTTCTCTCAATAGTGATGTGTCCACCCTCCAGAATACAAGGTAAGATGGAAAAGAGGGTGGCCACCCCGCAGACATGCTCCCAAGGGAAAATGCATGGGCCTCAGCAGCCCCTGATATCCCTTCTCAGGTCTTCTGAGGGAACCCAGAGTAAAGAGATGCAGCTATCCTTCTATGGTGGTCAGCTCGGCTTCAGTGGTGGACTGCTGACTCTTAGCCAAAAATTTCTGTCTCTAATCCCAGCTTGTAACTCCCTCAGCAATAGGAAGAACTGATATTGCTTGGTAAACATTCTTTGAACTTTGTCAGCAGTCCTATGACAGAAGTACAAAGAACCTGTATGCCCTTAGAAAAATCTGTGACTCCTCCCACAATCCAGTCTACACTTTCATACCCACTCTCAGTTCAGGCTCCTTCTCTCCTCTCCATTTCTCATTCCGGAAAATAATGCTGTTCTAGGAGGCGTGGGCAGTCCTTTGCTCCAGGAACCCTTGTGCTAATCTAATGCTCTTTCTTGGGTGTTCTTATCAGTATCCTTTCTAAATTTTGCACCTCATTATTTGGTTGTATTAGTCACTTAAAGAGCTTACAACCTTTATAAAAATAGAAATCTTGCCTTCCTTACTTTTAATGCCCAGGCCCCAGCACAGAAACTGATGCACAGTATGGACTGAATAATGTTGGTTGATTAATATCAGGGATCTCCATGGAGTATGATACAATTTTTGAAACGTACATTATGGTGTCACTATCCTACTCAGTCCAATCGAAATGCCATTCTGGACCACACTAACAATTCTATTGTGGAGAATCACTGACAGTAAAGGTCAAATTTGAACACTACTCTGTCTGTGAACTCTTTTCCAACAGGGTAGGGCAGGAGCATCCATTGGATAGAGATGAGGATGGCCTTGATTCTGTTGTTCTGGGTGCATCATGGACCTCTCTTCTCCTCCTATCCAGGATGCTGACGTTTAAAGCAATAGCTCAGCTCTTCATTTTGGGCTGCACATGGTGTCTGGGAATCCTGCAGGTAGGGCCAGCTACTCACATCATGGCCTATCTCTTCACCATCATCAACACCCTGCAGGGCGTCATCATCTTCTTGGTGTACTGCCTCCTCAGCCAGCAGGTACGGTACCACTGTCCAACTCCCACCCAGAACTCTTTTCATTCTCACTCCTCTCAGTGAGCTGACTGGGAGCATGCTTTGCATCTGCAGGTCCGGGAGCAGTACAGGAGATGGTTGAAAAGGGTCAGGAAAATCAAAATGGAGTCTGAGCAGTACACCCTCTCCAGCAGGGTCATGCCTGAAGCTTCCTAGCCCGGATGATGTACTTATTTAAGTATTAAAGAGAAATAAGTATTTGGTAGCATTTTAGACTTTCTTTAGAAGACTGCCTGATATTTTCAGCACCCTCCACCAACTCCAAATCCAGGAAGAAAAAGCCTGAACTGCATGGAAAAATTCATGGCAATTATTACTAAGCACCACCAGTGGTTTAAATATACAAAGTTCTTTTAAAATTGTTTTTAGATGTAGAAAGTTCTTTTACTTATGGTTTCTCACCTTTTCACCTTTTCCATCTTCCATTAAACCCCTTAAGTCTTCCTTCCCACTTAAAGAAGCCTACTGTGCTCCCAGGAAGTCCTACATTTCTTTCACCTGTTCACCCAACCTCCATAAGCACGAGTTTCACTGTTGTATCTTCTATCTCCTCTCCATTTCTCAGCAAATATTCTTACCAACTATTTCACAGAGAAAATCCAAGTCATTGCAATGACTCTGTGAACTGCATGCATTCAACCACACCGAGGAAACATGAGCATGCATCCTCACCACATTGCCATATCATTGACACTATTTTCCTTCTCTCTGAAGACAACACTTCCACATCCACTTTGAATCCCATGATTCATGCCTTATCAATGATCTTTACATTATTGTTCACACATTCTCTCTCTCCCCCTCTCCCCCTCTCCCCCCCCTCTTTCTCTCTCCCCTACCTCCTTCCCTTTCTTTCACCCATTTCCCCTTCATCCTTTCCTCATCTTGTCAAAAGTATTCTTCCCAGTGGCATAGCAATATGTTTCGTTCTTTTTTATCTTACACACATGTACCACTGGGCCTACCATTTCCTTCTAGCTACCAGCTAAGAGTTGACTTTCTCTGTCTCCATTTCCTTGCCTTAAATTCACTCCCTCAGTTCATGTGTTTTGGCTTCTTTCCCCCATCATTCCACCAAAGCAAATATCTCTTATGTTTACAATGGTCTCCATGTCCCTAAAGGTTCTTCCAGAAACTTCTACACTATTTATCACTGTTTTCTCATGAAACACTCCATCCTTATCATTTTTAGATTCTACTTACTTGCCCTTCTCCATGTCTTTCTTCCATTATCTCTAGCTTTTCTCTCTTTGTTTCTTTTATAGCTTCAACCAGTGGCTTGGTTCCAGAACAACAGGCAATTCTCATTAAATCCTTTCTTCTTAGGCAATAGCATTCATTCCTTAGATTCAGTCACTGTATGGATGCAAATGATGGCCACATATGTTTCTCTAGCTCTGACCTCTCCTCTGAAAACTAGAGGAGTATTTCCAGTTACCTGACATCTTTGGTATTTCCATGACACCTTAAACTCAGCCTTCCAGTGTATGGCTGACAGTGTTCAATCTTATCTCCTCCTTCTGTAGTGTCTTTCTCTCTCTGGATGGCACTATATCCATCCTGGGCCACAGGTTTGGAACCTGAATGTGACTCTCCGCAATTATCTCATTTCGCAGCACCACGTCTCCACTATACAATCCTGTTGTTCTTATCTTCTCAATGTGTTTCCAGTATGTTCAGCTTGCTCAATCTCCAGCTCCCTCCTGAGCCAGGCTACCATCTTTACTTGCCTGAACCACTACAACACCCTCATGACTGACTACCCCTTTCTACCCTTGTCACCTTCCATTGCCTCCCTACATGAAGTCCAGGGGATCTTTTCAAAGCACAAAGGAAAGCATGTCACTTCGTGTTAAATCTGTTACATGTACTTTCTCTTGTGTTCAGTTGTGAATAATACCCCGAAGCACAATATCTATAAACATTTTAGTGAATTTTCAGGTGATACTAGTTAACAAAACCATCCAGGTTTCAAGTGTACAGCTCAATAAATCATCATCTGCATACAGCATCATGTGCTTATCGCCCAAAGCAAAATCTCTGAACCCATTTATCGCCCTGATGCCCACTTCCACCTCTCTGCACCTCTTTTCCCTCTCACTATCACCATACTGTTGTTTCTGTCTATGTGTCATATATATTTATTTTTTTTGCTTAATCACTTCACATTTTTAACCCAGCCCCTCAACTCCCCTCCCCTCTCACAACTGTCCATCTGTTCTATGCATCTATGCTTCTGTTTATATTTTCTTTTTTAATTATTATGTTCATTAGATTCCACATATAGCGAGACCATTGGTATTTGTCTTTCTCTGACTATCTTATATCACATAGTATAATAATCTCCAAGTCCATCCATGCTGTTGCAAAAGGTAATATTTCCTTCTTTTCTACAGCCACATAGTATTCTATTGTGTAACTGTACCAAAGCTTTTATCCACTCATCTACTGATGGACATTGGGCTGTTTCCAGATCTTGGCTACTGAAAATAATGCTGCTATGAACATAAGGGTGCATATATTCTTTCCAATTCATGTTTCTGGGTTTCTTCAGATATATTCCCAGAAGTGGAATTCCTGGGTCATAAGGTAGTAGCATTTTTAATTAAATTTTTTTCTTTTAAACCTCAAACAAGGTCATGCTGAAAGAGAGAGGAAGAGAGAGAGAGAGAGAGAGAGAGAGAGAGAGAGAGAGAGAGAGAGAGAGAGAGAGAGAGAATCTGCAACCCAGGTATGTGCCCTGACCATGAATCGAACCCACAACCTTTCGGTGTCTGGGACCACTCTCCAACCAACAGAGAAACACCAGCCAGGGTTCCTTTGTATTTTCTGAGGAAACTCCATGCTGTTTTCCACACTGGGGAAAAGTCAGCGGGCAGTGAGTGCGTGCTAATTCAAACCAGCATCTTTGTTCTCAATGCCTCCCAACATGTGACGCTTTCCATTAGTGCTCATTCTCAGGCAGGACAAAACCCAGTCTCCCACCCAGACCCTCCAAATGTTGGAATGTTGGATGTACAATCCATTCCTGTCCTTCCTTCCTCGGGGAGCTGGGTGCTTCCTCTTGTTTTTGTGATGCTGTGGCTGGGGAGGAGTTATAGCTAGAAGGTACCATGCATTTTTCTGCTGGCTTCCACGCAGCTGGTCTCAAGCTCAATTTGGGTGCAGGAGCCTCTCAACTGATCTCTGGATTTTTCACAAAGCTAATTAACTCATGTATTTTTGTTTAATTGATGTGTCCTTGAGGGGAAGGAAGTCTGGAGCCTCCTGTTCTGCCATCTTGTTGACATTACCCCTAATCTGCTCTCTTTGAGTAATGATGCAAGTTATATTGGGTTAGAGCTCACCCTACTACCCTTATTTTAACTTAACCTCTTTAAAAACCCTTTGTCTAAATATAGTCATGTTCGGAGGTACTGGTGGTTAGGATTTCAACATGTGAGTTTAGAGGGGATATAATTCAGCCAGTAACAATGCTACAAAATGGATGCCCTCTAAAACATTATGCTAAGTAAAATAATTCAGACACAATAAGTTACACATTGCACAATTCTATTTATATGGAATATCCAGGGGTTACCAGGGGCTGGGAGAGGGTAATGGGAAATGACTACTTAATGAATCTTCTTTGGGGTGATGAAAATATTTTAGAACTAGATAGAGGGGATGATTGCATATTGTAAGTGTACTAAATTCCACGGATAGAATGCTTTAAAATGGTTTAATTCATATGTGATTTTCATATATTACCTAAGTCTGTGAATTTTATTAAGTGAAAGTATGTGTGTTTACGTGTGCATAAGGAGATAAAGCAACGTGGCAAACAATAATTGGTTAAATGTACAGGGATTTTTCTTCAAATTTTTTGTAAGTCTAAAATGTTTTAAGTAAAATATTTAGAAGAATGGAGGAAAGACTTGATGCTTAATTTTATTTATTTCTTTTAGCCATTTCCATTACTTTAGTCTTACCTCTTCCACAGGCAAAACATGATGCCTGTCAGCATAAAAGAGGTGGTTAAGTCAATTCTCAAAACAATAAAACTGAGTGATCAAAGAAAAACAGGTGAAATTATATGGTGTTTGTCCTTTTCTCTCTGACTTATTTCACTTAGCATAGTACACTCAGGATTGATGCTGTCACAAATGGCAATATTTCATCTTTTTAATGACTGAATAGTATTCCATTGTACATATGTACCACCTCTTCTTTTTTTAAATTATTATTATTACTTTTTTATTAATTTGTTTTTGTTACAGATGTTTCAGATGTTTATACTTTTTCCTGCATTGTCACCCTCCTTCCCATCCTCCCCACCCCCTCCCCAGCTTTGTTGTCTATGTCCATTAGTTATGCTTACATGCATATAAGTTCTGTGGTTTATCTCTACTCCCCCAACACTCCCTCTTGTGGGGTTTGTCCGTCTGTACCCTACCTCTATGTCTGTGGGCCAATTTTGTTCATCAGTTTGTTTAGTTCATTATATTCCACAAATAAGTGAGATCATGTGATATTTGTCTTTCTCTGCTTGGCTTGTTTCACTTAGCATAACACTTTCGAGGTCCCTCCATGTCGTCTCAAAGGATAAGAGATCTTTCTTTCTTACAGCTGCATAGTACTCCATTATGTATATGTGCCACAGCTTTTTTATCCATTCATCCACTGATGGACACTTGGGCTGTTTCCAGATCTTACCTATTGTAAATAGTGCTGCTGTGAACATGGGGGTACATGTAGTCTTTCTGATTGGTGTTTCAGGCTTCTTAGGGTATATTCCTAGAAGTGGGATCACTGGGTCAAATGGAAATTCAATTTTTAATTTTTTGAGGTAACACCATAGTGTTTTCCACAGTGGCTGCACCAGTCTGCATTCCCACCAGCAGTGTACTAGAGTCCCCTTTTCTCCACACCCTCACTAACACTTGTTGTTTGATAATTTGTTGATGGCGGCCATTCTGACAGGTGTGAGGTGATAACTCATAATTATTTCAATATGCATCTCTCTGATGATTAGTGACATTGAGCATTTTGTCATATGTCTCTTGGCCATTTGTATGTTTTGTTTGGAGAGGTGTCTATTTAAGTCTTCTGCCCATTTTTTAATTGGGTTCTTTATCTTCCTTTTGTTGAGTTGTATGACTTTTCTATATATTTTGGAAATTAATCGCTTATCTGGTGCTTCATTGGCAATTATGGTCTCCCATATGGTGGATTCCCTTTCCATTTTGATGATTGTTTCTTTTGCTATGCAGAAGCTTTTTAGTTTGATGTAGTCCCATGTGTTCATTTTTCCTTTGTTTTTGTTGCCTTAGGTGTTGTATCAGTGAAAATTCTGCTGTGTATGATGTCTGAAATTATTTTGGCTACATTTTCTTCTAGACTTTTTATAGATTCATGACTTACGTATAAGTCTTTTATTTATTTTGAGTTTATTCTTTTGTATGGTGTAAGTTGGTGGTCTAGCTTCATTTTTTTGCAAGCAGCTGTCCAATTTTCCCAACTCCCTATATTGAAGAGACTGTCTTGACTCCACTGTATGCTCTTGCCACCTTTGCCAAATATTAATTGAGCACATTGTCTTGGGTCAATTTCTGGGTTCTCTAATCTGTTCCATTGATCTATGTGCCTGTTCTTGTGCCAGTACCAGGCTGTTTTGATTACAGTGGCTTTGTAGTATAACCTGATATCTGATAATGTGATCCCTCCTACTTTGTTCTTCTTTTTCAAGATTGCTGTGGCTATTCAGGGTCTTTTTTAGTTCCATATAAACTTTTGGAATGTTTGTTCTTGTTCTGTGAAGTATGCCATTGGTATTTTGATGGGGATTGCATTGAATCTATAGATTGCTTTGGGTAGTATGGACATTTTAATGATGTTAATTCTTCCAATCCATGAAGAAGGTATGTGCCTCCATTATTTTATATCTTCCTCTATTTCTTTTTTTAATGACCTGTAGTTTTCTGTAAAGAGGTCCTTTACTTCTTTGGTTAAGTTTATTTCTAGGTATCTTAATTTTTTTGCTGCAATGGTAAATGAGATTGTTTTTATAGTTTCTCTTTCTGTGATTTCATCATTGGTGTATAAGAGTGCCATCGATTTCTTGATGTTAATTTTGTATGCTGCTACTTTGCCAAATTTATTTATTAATTCTAATATATATATTTGCATTTATCTTCAGATAGAGCAGGAGGGAGAGTTGGGGGAAGAGAGAGACAGAAACAAACATCGACATGAGAGAGACACATAGACTGGTTGCCACCCGCATGTCCCCAATCAGGGCCGGGGACAAACTGCAACCAAGGTACGTGCCCTTAGCGGGAACCGAACCTGGGACTCTCTGTTCTGCAGGCAGATGATCTCACCACTGAGCCAAACTGGCCAGGGCTAACTCTAGTATATTTTTGATGGAGTATTTGTGGTATTCTATGTACAATATTATGTCATCTGCAAATAATGACAGTTTCACTTCCTCCTTCCCAATTTGGATCCCTTTTATGTTTTCTTCATATCTAATTGGTATGGCTAAGACTTCCAGTACAATGATAAATAGGAGTGGCAAAAGTGGGCATTCCTGTCTTGTTCCTGTTCTTAAGGGAAATGCTTTTAGTTTTTGCCCACTGAGTATGACGTTGGCTATAGGTTTTTCATATATGGCCTTTATTATGTTGAGACATGATCCATTTCCACATCGCTGAGCGTTTTTATTAGAAATGAGTGCTGGATTTTGTTGAATGCTTTTCAGCATCTATTGATATGATCATATGGTTTTTATCTTTCATTTTGTTTATGTGGTGTATCACATCTATTGTTTTGCAAATATTGTACCATCCTTGCATCCCTGGGATGAATCCCACTTAGTCATGATAAATAATTTTTTTGAAGTATTGCTGGATCCAATTTGCTAATATTTTGTTAAGGATTTTGACATCTGTGTTCATCAGGGAGATTGCCTTGTACTTTTCTTTCTTTCTACTGTCTTTATTTGGATTTGGAATTAGGATTTTGCTGGCCTCATAAAATGAGTTTTGAAGTCTTCCTTCTCTTGAATTTTTTAGAATAGCTTGAGGAGAGTGGGTATTAGATCTTCTTTGAATGTGTGGTAGAACTCCCCTGTAAAGCCATCTGGGCCTGGGCTTTTGTTTGCTGGGAGAGTCTTGATCACATCTTCAATTTCCGTAGCTGTTATTGGTCTGTTCAAGTTTTCTATCTCTTCCTGGTTCAGTTTTAGGTGACTGTGTGTTTCTAGAAATTTGTCCATTTTTCCTAGATTGTCCAATTTTTTGGCGTATAATTGTTCATTGTATGTTTCGATAATCCTTTGCATTTCTGTGATGTCAGTTGTTACTTCTCCTCTTTCATTTCTGATTTTGTTTATTTGGTTTTTCTCTCTTTTTGTTTCTTGGTGAGTCTGGCTAAAGGTCCATCGATCTTGTTTATCTTTTCAAAGAACCAGCTTTTTGTTTCATTGAACTTTTGAATTTTTTTTTAGTCTCTACATCATTTATTTCTGCTCCGACCTTTACTATTTCCTTCCTCCTACTAGCTCTGGGTTTTTCTTTTTGTTTACTTTCTAGTTCTTTAAGTTGTAGTGTTAGAAAGTCAATTAGGACTTTTTCCTGTTTCTTTAGGTAGGCCTCTAGTGCTATGAACTTCCCTCTGAAGATTGCTTTCGCTGTGTCCCATAGATTTTGTGTTGTTGTATGTTTGTTTTCATTGGTTTCCAGGAAATTTTTAATGTCTTCCTTGATCTCATTAGTAACCCATTCATTGTTTCATAACATGCTATTTAGCCTCCAAGTGTTTGAATGTTTCTGTGTGTTTTTATTTTAATTGAGTTCTAGTTTCTTGCCACTGTGATCTGAGAAGATGCTTGCTATAATTTCAGTCTCCTTGAATTTGTGGAGACTTGTTTTGTGTAGTGTAGTGTAGTGTAGTGTAGTGTAGTGTAGTGTATCTTTGAGAATGACCCATGTGCACTTGAAAAGAATTTATATTCTGTAGCTTTGGGGTGAAATGATCTGTAAATATCAATGAAGTCTAACAGATCTAGTTAGTCTTGCAAGGACTCTATGTCCTTGTTAACATTTTGTCTAGAATATCTATCCAGTGGTGTCGGTGGTGTGTTAAAGTCACCCACTATTATCTTTTTGCTATTGATCTCTCCCTTGAAGTCCTCCAGAAGTTTTTAAATATATTTTGGTGCTCTCACATTTGGTGTGTATATGTTTAACAGGGTTATATCTTCTTTTTGGATTGACCCTTTTAATATTATGTAGTGACCTTCTCTGTCTCTTATGGCCTTTGTTTTGAAGTGTATCTTGTCCGATATGAATATTGCTACACCAGCTTTTTTTTTTCAATTCCATTTGCTTGGAAAATTTTTTTTCCATCCCTTCAATTTCATCCTGTGTGTGTCTTTTGTTGTGAGGTGGGTCTCTTGTAGACAGCACATATATGGGTCATGTTTTCTTATCCAATTAGCTGCCCTATGTCTTTTGATTGGAGCATTTAAGCCACTTACATTTAAGGTAATTATTGATAGATAGTTATTAGTTACCATTTTTTAAAATTTTTTTTATTAATTTATTTTTGTTACAGATGTTTCTCTTTTTTTGCCCATTGATACCCTCCTCCCCTTCGCCCAACCCTGTCCCCAGCTTTGTTGTCCATGTCCATCACTTATGTATACATGCTCATAAGTTCTGTGGTTTATCTCTTCCCTCCCCCCACACGATCTCTTCTGAGGGGTGTCAGTTCATACCCTACTTCCACATCACTGGGTCTACCCTGTTCCTCAGACTGTTATGTTCATTATATTCCACAAATAAGTGAGATCATGTGATATTTGTCTTTCTCTGCTTGGCTTGTTTCGCTTAGGATAATACTCTCCAGGTCCCTCCACGTCGTCTCAAAGGATAAGAGATCTTTCTTTCTTACAGCTGCATAGTACTCCACTGTGTATATGTACCACAGCTTTTTATCCATTCATCCACTGATGGACACTTGGGCTGTTTGCAGATCTTAACTATTGTAAATAGTTCTGCTATGAACATGGGGGCACATGTAATTTTTCTGACTGGTGTTTCAGGCTTCGTAGGGTATATTCCTAAAAGTGGGATCACTGGGTCAAATGGCAATTCAATTTTTAATTTTTTGAGGTAACACCATAGTGTTTTTCACAGTGGCTGGACCAGTCTGCATTCCCACCAGCAGTGTCCTAGAGTCCCCTTTTCTCCACACCCTCGCCAACACTTGTTGTTTGATGATTTGTTGATGGCGGCCATTCTGACAGGTGTGAGGTGATACCTCATTGTTGTTTTAATTTGCATCTCTCTGATGATTAGTGATGTTGAGCATTTCTTCATATGTCTCTTAGCCATTTGTATGTCCTTTTTGGAAAGGTGTCTCTTTAGTTCCTCTGCCCATTTTTTAATTGGGTTCTTTGTCTTCCTTTTGTTGAGTTGTATGAGCAATCTGTATATTTTGGAAATTAACCCCTTATCTGATGTATCATTGGCAATTATGCTCTCCCATAGAGTGGGTTCCCTATCTGTTTTGATGGTTGTTTCTTTTGCTGTGCAGAAGCTTTTGAGTTTCATGTAGTCCCATGTGTTCATTTTTTCTTTTGTTTCTGTTGCCTTAGGTGATGTTTCAGTGAAGATTCTATTGCGTATGATGTCCGAAATTTTGTTGCCAACATTTTCTTCTAGGATTTTTATGGATTCATGAGTCACATTTAAGTCTTTTATCCATTTTGAGTTTATTCTTGTGTATGGTGTAAGTTGATGGTCTAGTTTCATTTTTTTGCATGTAGCTGTCCAATTTTGCCAACACCATTTATTAAAGAGGCTGTCTTTACTCCATTGTATGCTCTTGCCACCTTTGTCAAATATTAATTGAGCATAATGTCTTGGGTCAATTTCCAGATTCTCTGTTCTGTTCCACTGGTCTATATGCCTGTTCTTGTGCCAGTACCAGGCTGTTTTGATTACAGTAGCTTTGAAGTATAAGCTGATATCCGGTATTGACATCCCACCTACTTTGCCTTCTTTTTCAAGATTGCTGTGGCTATTCGGGGTCTTTTTTGGTTCCATATGAACTTTTGAAATATTTGTTCTAGTTCTGTGAAATATGTCACTGGTATTTTGATGGGGATTGCATTGAATCTATAGATTGCTTTGGGTAATATGGACATTTTAATGATGTTAATTCTTCCAATCCATGAACAAGGTATGTGCTTCCACTTTTTTATATCTTCCTCTATTTCTTTTTTCAATGTCCTGTAGTTTTCTGCAAATAGGTCCTTTACTTCTTTGGTTAAGGTTATTCCTAGGTATCTTAATTTTTTTGCCGCCATGGTAAATGGAATTGTTTCTTTAGTTTCTCTTTCCGTGAGTTCATCATTGGTGTATAAGAATGCCATTGGTTTCTTGACATTAATTTTGTACCTGCTACTTTGCCAAATTCATTTATTAAGTCTAGTAGATTTTTGATGGAGTCTTTAGGGTTTTCTATATATAATATCATATCGTCTGCGAATAATGACAGTTTCACTTCCTCCTTTCCAAATTGGATCCCTTTTATTTTTTCTTCATGTCTGATTGCTGTGGCTAAGACTTCCAGTACTATGTTAAATAAGAGTGGTGAAAGTGGGCATCCCTGTCTTGTTCCTGTTCTTAAGGGAAATGTTTTTAGTTTTTGCCCATTGAGTATGATGTTGGCTGTAGGTCTTTCATATATGGCCTTTATAATGTTGAGATACAATCCCTCTATTCCCAAATTGCTGAGTGTTTTTATGAGAAATGGGTGCTGGATTTTGTCAAATGCTTTTTCAGCATCTATTGATATGATCATGTGATTTTTATCTTTCATTTTGTTTATGTGGTGTATCACATTTATTGATTTGCGAATGTTGAACCAGCCTTGCATCCCTGGGATGAATCCCACTTGGTCATGGTGAATAATTTTTTTGATGTATTGCTGGATCCGATTTGCTAGTATTTTGTTTAGGATTTTGGCATCTACATTCATCAGGGATATTGGCCTGTAGTTTTCTTTTTTTGTAGTGTCTATTCTGGTTTTGGAATTAGGATTATGCTGGCCTCATAAAACGAGTTTGGAAGTCTTCCTTCCTCTTGAATTTTTTGAAATAGTTTGAGGAGAATGGGTGTTAGTTATTCTTTGAATGTTTGGTAAAACTCCCCCGTGAAGCCATCCGGGCCTGGGCTTTTGTTTGCTGGGAGAGTCTTGATTACATCTTCAATTTCCTTATCTGTTATTGGTCTGTTCAAGTTTTCTATCTCTTTCCAGGTCAGTTTTGGGGGACTATGTGTTTCTAGAAATATGTCCATTTCACTTAGATTGTCAAATTTGTTGCCATATAAATGTTCATAGTATTTGCTAATGATCCTTTGTATTTCTGTTGTGTCAGTTGTTACTTCTCCTCTTTCATTTCTGATTTTGTGTATTTGGGTTCTCTCTCTTTGTTTCTTGGTGAGTCTAGCTAAGGGTCCATCAATCTTGTTTATCTTTTCAAAAAACCAGCTCTTTGTTTCATTGATCCTTTGAATTGTTTCTCTGGTCTCTATGTCATTTATTTCTGCTCTGATCTTTACTATTTCCTTCCTTCTACTTGCTCTGGGTTTTTCTTTTTGTTTGCTTTCTAGTTCTTTAAGTTGTGAGGTTAGATAGTCTATTAGAAATTTTGTTGTTTCTTGAGGTAGGCCTGTAGTGCTATGAACTTCCCTCTCAGAATAGCTTTCGCTGCATCCCATAGATTTTGTGTTGTTGTGTGTTCATTTTCATTGGTTTCCAGGAAGTTTTTAATTTCTTCCTTGATCTCCTCGGTAACTCATTCATTGTTTAATAACATGCTATTTAGCCTCCATGTATTCAAATGTCTTTGCATGTTCTTGTTGCAATTGATTTCTAGTTTCATGCCATTGTGATCTGAGAAGATGCTTGATATGATTTCAATCTTCTTGAACTTGTAGAGACTTCGTTTGTGTCCTAACATGTGGTCTATCTTTGAGAATGTCCCATATGCACTTGAGAAGAATGTGAATTCTATAGTTTTGGGGTGTAATTCTCTGTAAATATCTATTAAATCCATTTGGTCTAGTGCTTCATTTAGAGTCTCTGCTTCCTTGTTAATTTTTTGTCTAGAGGATCTATTCAGTGATGTCAGCGGGGTGTTGAAGTCCCCAGTTATGATTGTATTGCTGTCAATTTCTCCTTTGAAGTCCTCCAGAAGATTTTTAATATATTTTGGTGCTCCTATATTCGGTGCATATATGTTTACCAAGGTTATATCTTCCTGTTGGATAGATCCTTTCAATATTATGTAGTGACCGTCTTTGTCTCTAGTTATGACTTTCGTTTTGAAATCTATTTTATCAGATATGAGTATTGCTACTCCAGCTTTTTTTTCCTTTCCATTTGCTTGGAACATTTTTTTCCATCCCTTCACTTTCAGCCTATGTGAGTCTTTTCTTGTGAGGTGGGTCTCTTGTAAACAACATATATATGGTTATGCTTTCTTATCCAATCCGCTACTCTGTGTCTTTTTATCGGAGCATTCAATGCATTTACATTTAAGGTGATTATGGATATGTACTTATTTATTGCCATTTTTGTTCAGTGTGGTTCTACTGTCCTTCTTATTTCTTCTACTGATTACAGCAGTCCTTTTAACATTTCTTGCAGTGCTGGTTTGGTGCTAATGTATTCCCTTAGCCTTTTTTTTGTCTGAGAAGTTCTTTATTTGACCTTCTATTTTGAATGACAGCCTTGCTGGGTAGAGTAGTCTTGGATTCAGATCCTTGTTTTTCATGACCTTGATTACTTCATGCCATTCCCTTCTGGCCTGTTGTGTTTCTGTTGAGAAGTCAGCTGATAGCCTGATGGGGGTTCCTTTGTAGGTAACCTGTTGCTTTTCTCTTGCTGCCTTGAGGATTCTCTCTTTGTCTTTAGTTTTTGGCATTTTAATTACTATGTGTCTTGGTGTGGGCCTGTTTGGGTTCTTCTTAGTTGGGACTCTCTGTGCTTCTAGAACTTGAATGCCTTCTTTCTTCACCAAATTAGGGAAGTTTTCTGTCATTATTTCTTCAAATATATTCTCTAACCCTTGCTCATTTTCTTCTTCTTCAGGGACTCCAATGATTCGAATATTATTACGTTTCCAGCTGTCCCACAGTTCTCTTAAGCTGTCTTTCTGTTTTTTCATTGTTTTTTCCTTTTGGTTTTCTGATTGGTTGATTTTTTCCACCCTGTCTTCTAATTCACTGATCCGGTCCTCAGCTTCCTCTACTCTGCTGTTTAGTCCTTCCAATGTGTTCTTCATTTCTGCTATGTCATTCTTCATTTCTTCTTGGTGCTTCTTCATTTCTTCTTACTGCTTCTTCATTTCTTCTTGCTGCTTCTTCATTTCCACTTGGTTGTTTTTCAGTGTTTCTATGTCTTTGCTCATGATGTGGATGTCTTTACTCAAGGTGTTGATGTCCTTACTCATGCTGTTGAGCTTCCTCAAGATGATGGCTCTGAATTCTAGCTCTGTTAACTTTCTTAACTCCGTTTCATTTATCTCATCTTCGGTAGAGGTCTCTTGTTCTTTCATTTGGGATCTGTTTCTTTGTTTCCCCATTTTGGCTATCTCAGTGGTTTTTGGAGCCTGCCAAATTTTCCTGTGGATGTTGGTGTTCTGTTGTTTGTGGCTCCCTCTACTGGGTTTGGATGAGCGTGGGAGGACCCACTTTAAACACCACCGTGTAGTCTTACTTTCCAGGGTATATTTGCAAGCCCAGCAGAGGTTAAGTTATCCTCTAGCTTTTTGCCTAGAGGCTATTAGTCGTGGTTGCTTGAAGAGCCTTGAGTTTTCAGTTGAGTGAAAACCTCCCTCAGGTGTTCAAGGTGAGAGGATTTCCCTACAGTAGGGCAGATGCTAGTAGTTAATGAGCCTCAGTTTGCATTTCAATGGTCCACTAGGGTGTGGCTGGATCTCTGAGGGAGGGGCTGCCGCCTCTCCCCAGAGCCCTGGGATGGAGTAAAACAGCCAGGCCACAGTCCTGTGTGGCCTCAACTCAGCAAAAGCTCTGAGAGCCCTCCAAATCCCGAGTGTCCCCACACAGTTCCAGTCCAGTCCGCCCTCCCTCTGCCGGAGCCCAGGTGAGTGGCTGCGGCTATTTTAGCACTCTGTCCCAGCCTCTGCGCTGTGGATCCGGCTCGGGCTTTAATCCAGAGGGCGGAGCACTGCTCACGGCTAAGGCCGCTGCTGTCCATGGTCTCTCAGCCCCCCTCTCGCGCCTCCGCAATCCTACCAGCATCAAGTCAGTGTCCCTGGTTGTATGGTCCTCGCAAGCTGCTTTTCTGTTGCTTTTTCCCAACGATTTGTCTTTATTTTAGTTGTAATTCCAGTTTGGTCCTGGGAGATGGTCTGTGTAGCTTCCATTCACTCCGCCGCCATTTTGGAATTAGGAAAAACTGAGCATTTTCCCAAAAGCACGAACCTCAGTCCCAGGACCCCTGCTTGCAAACTTGGCCATCATAGCCACAGCCCCTCGTCATATTCCACGACCAGGGCCATGCCCCTCACCTCTAGGCCATGCCCCACTCCACTTCCACGTTCTCACTAGCTGCTCTAGCCGTGCCACCTCGAACGGTGCCCCTCTCTCTAGTTACCATTTTAATTTTATGCCTGTGTTCCTCTCTCTCTCTTTCTTTCTTCTTCTTACAGCAGTGCCATCAGCATTTCTTGCAGTGCTGGTTTGGTGGTGGTAAATTCCTTTAGCTTTTTTGTTTGTTTGTTTTTTATCCGTGAAGTTCTTTATTTCTCCTTCAATTTTGAATGATAACCTTGCTGGATAGAGTAGTCTTGGATTCATACTATTGCCTTGCATTACTTTATACACTTCATGCCACTCCCTTCTGACCTGCATTGTTTCTATTGAGAAGTCAGCTGACAGTCTAATGGGAGCTCCCTTGTAGGTACCATTCGGTCTCTCTCTTGCTTCCTTTACGATTCTTTCTTTGTCCTTAATGTTTGCCATTTTTATTATGATATGTCTAGCCGTGGGTCTTCTGGGGTTCATCTTGCTTGGGAATCTCTGTGTTTCCTGGACTTGTGTGACTTTTTCCTTCACCAGTTTCAGGAAGTTTTCTATCATTATTTCTTCAAACAGGTTCTCTATTCCTTTCTCTGATTCTTCTCCTTGCGGTGTCCCTATAATGCGAATGTTGTTACATTTTGTATTTTCCCACAGCTCCTTTAAACTTTCATCCTGCTTTTAAATGTTTTTTTCCATTTGCTGCTGTATTTGGGTGTTTTTCTCTACCTTGTCTTCTAAGTCACTGACCAACTCTTCTTTACTGATTCATCTGTCAAGGGACATATAGGTTGTTTACATATCTTGGCTATTGCAAATAATGCTGCAATGAACATAGAAGTACATATCTTTCTGAATTAGTTTGTTTTTTTTTAATCCTCACACAAGATTTTTTTTTTCATTTTTGTTCAGATAAAGTGGGAGAGAGAGAGAGAGAGAGAAAGAGAGAGAGAGAGAGAGAGAGAGAGAGACAACCACGTGAGAGAAACACATCAAGAGGGTCCTCCCACACAACCTTAGTCAGGGCTGGGACGAATGAAACCGAGGTACATGCCGTTGACTGGAATCGAACCCGCAACTCAATGGTCCGTGGGCCAACCCTCTAACCACTGAGCCAAACCTGCCAGGGCTGAATTAGTTTTTAAAATATTTTTCAGATAAATACTCAGAAGAGAAATTGCTGAATTATATTGAATTAAAATGTTAACATTATAACTTATAAAATGTTATTTAACATATGTTACCTCAATAATAAATAAATAAAAAGGAAAACATGGGTATATTCCAGAGACTACTTTCTTGGTTAAACTTTTCATAATAGAAAGGAGTCGTTGGGTGATAATTCCCCAGCTTTATAACATGTGTGTATCTCTCAATATATTTATCTGGCCAATGGGTACACAGGAAAAGTTTATATCTCAAGCTAAATACAAGATTTCAAATAAAACAATGTATAGAAAAAGTGCCCCAAGTGATGACAAAGGAAAGTGTGTGTCTCAGATATTGCTGGTGCTAAGAAAGGCTAGTGTAACATCACACTCAATATGATCTATTCCTTATTATTGTGTGTTTGTTCTGAGCTTGTTTCCTCAGGACCTTCTACATTTACCAATAGAAAAGGTTAATTTCTACAATGAATCCTCCAAAACTTGAGGAAGTAAAAATAAAATCTTGGAAATTTAAGCAGTGGAGTGGAAACACAACCTCTAAGCAAACAATTGTTCACAACTATGTTCATTTTACAGTCAATAGAAAGCAATGTTTTAAGCATTTTATATCCTAACATGGAATTTTATTACTGACACATGTCTTTTATTGGTTTTAGCTGTATATTCTGGAAATTGGTGGAGAGTTATAATACAATTTTTCCCATTTAAAATAAAATGATGGATATAGGATCCCTATGGATAATTTTGTGTGCATCTGCTTTTCAGGAATAACTGACATTAAGCAGTTAGACACCTGAACTAAGAAAATGTTAGTGTGGATAGCATATGGAAATCGCCAAAATATGAAGGTGATATGCAAATAATGAATAATTTACACACACATCTAGAGCACTAACACTTTTTTTGCCAGTTTTTCTCTTAACCTGTTTTTTTTCCTTTCCTTTTATTTATTTATTTATTTTAGTAATTTGTTTTTGTTACAGATGTTTCTCCTTTTTCGCCCATTGAAACCCTGTTCTTTAAAACAACATGACTCAGTCACAAATAACTTTAATCATGGCTTGTTCTTTCATTCCATCCATCCATCCATCCATCCATCCATCCATCCATCCATCCATCCATCCATTAAGCAAGTGAATGTGCTAGGTGTTAGGAATCACCACTGCCTACTTCTCTATATCTTAATTTCTCTTTTTAAACTTCTGCCTGCTCCAGCCCTTCCTATATAATAAACACTGATGTGTCCATGTGCCTTGGCTACTAATTACACAAAAATAAATATAACGGGTTCCATGTCAGCAAGAAAGTTGTATCCTATGACCGTGTGACTGAGAAATGTGGCTCATGGACTATTATTGGCCCTTGAGGAGTAAAGAACCTTGAGATAGATTGTAAATCAACAACATCACTAAGCTTTAGTTCAACTGACATTTATTCCATAACAAGATTTCCTCAATGAAAGAAGCAGTGTGTTGTATAACTTTCTGGTGCAAGCTTCTTATCTCCATGCAGACTGTCACTCTGCTCTGAGTACTGGTCTAGAGATTTCTTGGAAAGTAGATTTCATGACAAATGTCAAGTGAAATTGAAAATGTCTAGCTGTGTGATGTGCTGATTTGAGAAGCTCCATCCATGCTCAAAGGTAGAAAGCAATGAGATTGATCACTAATTTCTGCCATGCGCTTGGCACTAGAGAGTGGTGGCATGATACAAGGAATTTGCTGATAGTTACCTATTATAGGTCAGGTCCTCAACATATGTCACTTTTATTCTTGCTGCCACCCCGGTTCCACCTTGTTGCCACCTGTCTGACTCAGCTTTGGTCTGAGCAGCACTGTTGGTAACTCACTCTACCTTGACCTTGCCTGTGACTTCCTGCAGTGGGTTACTACTGTTCAAGGTAGCCTGGGTTTCTGGTCTCTGCCCTTACCCCCAGCACTGGCTATCGACACACAATAAACTCAAGGGCACTAGAATAACCTGTCTCTGGGACACTGCATCTCCCGAGTCTTGGAAGCCCCTCAATAATTGAGTGTAAAGGAGGAAATGTCCTAATCAGGGAATTTACACCTGGCTGTCCCATCATCACTGCCTTATTATTTAACTCGAAAAAAGTCTCCTGGACATCAGAATTGGGGAGGGGGCAGGCATAGGGTCCACTTGCTATAATGGATTCCCATAACTCTTCCTCTTGGTTATATCTAAACAGAAAGACTTGCACATCTGTCACATTTACTTATTCACATCAACACTTCTCATTCTTCCTGTGGTTGAGATAGGAGTAAATGTTCTTCCACAGTCTTCAGGGACCATACAAATACCAAAGACTCTAGGCTCCCACTACAATTTTCTCTCTAGCAGAAATGGAGACCCAAAGGAGTTTCTGATACAACAGTTCTCCCTGGAGCCTCTATTCCCAGGTGATGTCAGCTCTCTCTGCAGAAAGAGAGGCAGCACTGGTTAGGTGCATGATGCTAAAATCCAGGGAGGTTTTATTAGGGTCTATCTTGGAAAGAGGGTGGTTGACATGCTCATGGGAGTTGATAAAGGTCCCTAATTCTGTACACAGACCCTAGTGAGTGGGGTGAGAACTTGAAATCCAGCCTGGGAATTGTGGAAATCCAGGCATGATTTAGACATTAGACGTTAGTGGAAGGATCAGTTAAAAGGATTGATGATGTTGTTTTCCACAGATATCATGCACTGAGTGTATAGAGATATTTGGAGAAAGATGGATTTTTGTCGAACTCTTAGATATTTGCCAACCCACAGGTGGATGTCTTGTTATAATGAATGCTTATTCTTTCCCTGTCTATCTTCATTGCTATGAACTCTAGAAAGCCAGGCCTCTAGACAGCAGGAAGTCATCTATGTTGATGTTGAATACATGTGAAGGTCAGTTAATGACCTTCCATAAAAGCTGTTGGGCACAGGCAGGCATGAGCATCTGACCCAAAAAACATATTGATATAATTTGGGGTCATCACCAGCTCACCTTCTGAGGACTGGCCATTCTTTCACCAACCCCACTCCCAGAGGAGTTCTTAGTTCTGGACTCCTGGAAAGAAGAGCTGAGCATTAACTTCAAGAAAGATGCAGCATTCAGAGTTCAGAGTGCTTAGGATTTAAAATCAGATGGGACTTCAAATTCTAGCCTGCCCTCTTAGTAGGTGTGTGACTTTAGGTTAGTTACTTCTCCTCTTTCAGTCCATTTGTCAGTAATATTAGTTTCCATAAAGGTATTGTTTTCCTGCAGAGTGTATTCATTCAACAATGATTTATTGAGCAAGCACTGCTGTGGATTTTTGAGCCTGGGTGATTGGATTTGAAGACTGAAGAAACAGTAAATGACAGTGTCCTGCACACTGCTATTTGATTAATTAGGTGACCAAGGGTCCAGATTATGCTTAGTCATAGTAGAGAGATAGAAAAGTTTTCTTGGCAACAAGAAACTGAGTAATGCTGGTGCCTTTCCCCTGGTCACTTTGCATCACCAGAGGGACCCTTAGGCCCAAATTATGATATCACTCAGGTAAATGGGGAGAGGAAGAGGGGAAACCCTCTTCCTTGTGAAAGGGGCTCCTCTTCAACCCATATGAGAATTAATTTTGGAGTCACAGTGAAAGAATCCAGCCCTGATTAAAGTGAGTCATGGCTAGCTCTGCCCAGCTCTGCCTGTCTGACCTACAGGGAACAGATTGGATAGATAAAAACAGTTTGTTTTTTTTCCCCAAGAGATGTCTTGGAGGGAAATATTTTTTTTAAGCTCAAGACCCAAGGGAATCACAGCCAGAAGCTCCAGCCCTGGAAGAGCTGCTGTGAAGAGATTACAAACACTCAGGGCGTGTCTTTTTAAAAGATGGATCAAGAGCAGTGGAACCACCTGGGCACACTGGAAGGAAAGGTGAGTTTGTGGGCATGCATGACTGAGTGTGTGTGTGTGTGTGTGTGTGTGTGTGTGTGTGTGTGTGTAACAAATACTGACATATCTATTACAATGTTTGAGGGGAGTGTATTGAATGCAAAGGGAAAGATGGGGACTTTGGAATCAGATCCCTCTTTTGTTGAAATCTTGGCTCTGTTAATTCCTTGCTGGGCAATGCTGGAAAAGTCACTACACTTCTCTAACCTCTGTCTTCTCATCCAAAACAAACAAGTAAATAATATGTAAGGCAGTGTTGCTTTTCTATTGTGATAAAATAGACACAATAAAAATAAAATAAAAATTTACCACCTCAATTACTTTTAAGTGCACGGTTGATGCCATTACACGTATTCACATTGTTGTGCAAACATGACCACCGTCCTTCTCCAGGACTTGAGGATTAAAGTGTTAAGTATATGAACCATCTGATGCCCCCACACAGTCAGCACTCAGTTGGCTTCAGCTCCCTTCAGGGTGAGGATGTGTGAGTGGACAGAGCAAAATCAGATTGGTTTGGACATTTAAATAGCCCTTCATAGGAGTCTGCAATGAAAGCTATTTTACCAGTGGGGAGACTTGGTGATTTGGAAATGGATGGATTATAAGTTGGTAGAAAATTGTGAGGATTCATTTGTTTTTTTCTGTAGGAAGACAGAAATGATGAGATATTCCCAGGGATTTTGCTGGGTCAGAGCTTCCTACAATTTTAGAATAAATATCTAGAAGAGGAATTGCTGAGTAAAGTCTCTACAGGTTACACTTATCCTGTCTCTAAACCAGAGATCCTCAACTGTGGATAAGTCTGCCTATCTGCAGGACATTTTACCAGGTGTGGAGTCATTTTTGGCTCTCATGACTAGGAGTAGAGAAGAGTGCAACTGGTATTAAATGGATTGAAGCCAGGGCAGCTGCTAAACTTTATACAAGACAGTTCCTCACAACAAATACTTGCCTGTCGCCAAATATATAAAGGTTGAAAAACCCTGTGGTAAACTAATGGAGTTGGGGATGAATGAACTTTTAGGGACTCTACCAAAGGATCTCAGAGGCCAGAGGAGAGACATGTTTCTACCCAGGAAGTACAAGGACATCATAGAGCAGCATTAAAGAGGATGATGTAGACAGGGTCAGGTTTGACCACAGACGAGACCATCATATTGAATATAGTAGTCCCCTCTTTTCCATGGGGGTATGTTCCTCGATCACCAGGGGATGCCTGGAACTGCAAATAGTATCAAACCCTATATATATTGTTTTTCTCCTATACATACGTACAGACTTTTGCTTACAGGAAGCACTTTACAACTTCTCTTTGGCATATCCAAATTTCAGCATCACAATTCTTGCACTTTGGGGCCATTATTCAGTAAAATAAGTGTTACTTGAAGAAAAGCTCCCTAATATGATGACAGTGGATCTGATAACCAAGTCTCCTACTAGGTGACTAATGGTGGTCAGCACATGCTGAGTGGATACACTGGGCAAAGGGATGATTCATGTTTCAGGCTGGAGGGAACAGGATGGCATGAGATATAATCATGTTACTCAGAATGGTGTACAACTTAAAATTCATGAATTGCTTATTTCTGAAATTTTTCATTTAGTATTTTGTGGCCATAGTTGATTGCAGGTAACTGAAGGTAAGGGTGGACTACTATAATAATAACTTTATATTTATATAAGTCATAGATATTATTATATTTTATTCAATAATTATATGTGTAATCATTTACAAATTACTGAGCACTTGCACTTGACAGGCACTACTAATCTCTTAACATTTATCCTGTCATTGAATCTTCACAACAATGCCTGTGACCCAGAATACAGCCACCCATTTTATGGATGAAAAAACTGAGGCTGAGTAGCTACCCTAGGTCATGCTGCTACAAAGTGCTTGAGCTGGGATCCAAGTTAATATTTTTTATCCTCACCAGAGGATATTTTTATTGATTTGAGAAAGAGAGAGAGAGAGAGAGAGAGAGAGAGAGAGAGAGAACGAGAGAGAGAGAAAACATCGATGTGAAAGAGAAACATCAATCAGTTGCCTCCCATACACTCCCTCACTGGGGATTGAACCTGCAACCGAGGTATGTGCCCTGACCAGGACTTAAGTCCACAAGTTTTTGGTGTAGGGGACAATGCTCCAACCAACAGAGCCACCTGACCACTGCTCCAACCTCATTTTAATTTTAGTCCTGCATACACTTTCCTAACCACTAATTCATACAGCCCTTGTGCTAAATTCCTTCTTCATGGAACAACGTTCCCTGCTCTACCTGCCTGAAAAACTACTAGACCATCAAAAATATCCTCCATGAAGCCTTTCCTGACCTGATTCCACTCAGAGTTTCATCCCCTGAGTACCCAAAACATTGTGCATGTGTCTCCTTTACATTCCTGATCAGACTATTCCTAAATGATGTGAATAATGCTCACTTTCTCTCTGATGCTACATTTCATAAGCACAGGACTAAGTCATCTTACTCTCTTATATCATTGACTGACTTTTGAAAATGCCACCGATAAGGCAGAGCACTCCATTTTTGGTTGGATTATAGTGTTAGAAAGTTCCTTGTTAGTGTGAACCACACAACTGGCTAACATTCAACTCCCAGTAGCAGGAAGCAGTTGGTTCTACCACATACCTCTCTATGAATCTCTTCTGACACTGAGGGCATCGGTCATCTCCCCAAAGAGGTTCCCCTGACCAAGTCCTGTGGTGTCCCCAGCCATTTTCTACAGAACATTCTACCCTCTTCCCTTACTGTACTTCCCTCTATCACTAAGATCTTGTTTGTAATTGGTATCTTGATGGAAACTGTGGGGTCCAGGGAAGTGAAGACCTTGCCTAGTTGATTCACCTTTGAATGTGTAATGCCTAGCATCCAGTGTGTGACAAATTATGTTGAAAGTAATTGTGAATGGTTTGTTAGGGGCTTGACTGTGATAGAAAAATCAGGTTGGTGAATAATTAAAGACTGCCTCGAAGGCCATGTGAGTGAGGATGGCAGCCTTAGGACAAAGAGCTTCAGTGAAGACCTCAATAGAATCACCTTGCTTTAAATTCCTGTATTCTGCCTCTTTAACTACCTGCAGTTGGGAATAAGCATTCTTCTGGTTCTGCATTATCCACTCCTGGAATATTCTGTGGTGCATAGCATTCCAGGGCAATCTCGGTTTACCATCAGGGCTTTAATGTTGCCAAGAGAATTAAAGATCCTTGATGTAGGTGTGAAGCTCCTTCTTGTCCGTAGCCATCTTTCCTGTCCACTCAGACAATATTTATTAGAGACTCACAATCTTCCAGTTCTGGTGCTTTTCTAGTCCTTAAAATGGAGTTAGACTACCAACATGTTGCTACTCTCCCATCCAATGCAACAAAGTCATCAATAACATGTGAGCTCTTTTTAAAAAATATATTTTTACTGATTTTAGAGAGAGAGAAACATTGATGAGAGAGAAACATCGATTGGCTGCCCCTTGCATGCCCCCTAACTGGGGATTGAGCGCAAAACCCAGGCATGTGGCCTGACAGGTAATGGAACCAGAGACATCTTAGTGCATGGAATCACAGTCAACCAACTGGGCCGCACCAGCCAGCACAACATGTGAGCTCTTTGACAATTGTCCCATCCACTTAATCCCAGCCATTTGACACCCAACATGCTGTCACCCAAGTGTCCATGTGGCTCATACTCTCAAGATTTACACTTTAGGAGCTTCCGGTCAAGATGGCGGCCTAGGTGGACGCAGAAACGCGTCCTCCCACAACCACATCAAAGTTAAAACTAAATCACAGAATAACTATCACTTAAAGACCACATGAAATCAAGCTGAATGGAAGCCCTGCAGCTACGAAATTAAAGAAGCAGCAGAATGGAGACGGCATACTGCCCTCCAGGACCCTCCTTGTCACCTGAAAGGAAATGAGATCCTGCAGCCAGGGGCGCCTGTGGAAGCTGAGCGACCCCTCCACCATGGAGGAACCCAGGCGGAGCGAGGGAGCCGGACGACCCCCCCACCACAGAGGAACCCAGGCGGAGCGAGGGAGCCGGGAGACCCCCACACCAACAGAGGAACCCAGGCGGAGCAGCGAGGGAGCTGAGCGACCCCCACACCAACGGAGGAAGCCGGCAACACACAGGAGAACTGAGCAAACTGAACAACCAAATTGACCCAGAGACATGGAGGTGGAGTACGGGATGACGGGCCTCAGAAGAGGGGGGGAGGTGGGGGAAAGAGATGAATCACAGAGCCTATGTGTATGGGTGCATAACCAATGGAAATGGACAACAGAGATGGGGACGAGGAGAAGTGGAAGGGGAGGAGGGTGTCAATGGGGGGAAAAAAGGAAAAACATCTGTAACAAAAACAAATTAATAATAAAATAAATTATAAAAAATTAAAAATAAAAATAAACCATGTCACCAAATAAAAAAAATAAAAATAAAAAAAAAAGATTTACACTTTAATTTGACCCCAGTGCTGGCTCACAAGACATGTCTCTTTGCACCAGATCTCGTCCAGGTATTTGGACCCAGGCCATTTTTTCTGTTTTCTTGCTTGGATTGTTGATTCGGCTCCCTCATCCCCTATTTTAACTCCAGCTTCTTTGAAATCTCTTGTTGGCTTAGGCTCCAGGACTACTGAGATGAAGGCTGTCGAAATGTTCAGCAGGGGTATGTTACTGTCCTTGACTTAGACCACCATATTTGGACTACAAGGGTGTGTGGGAAGCTCTTGAATGGGGTGTGACCAAGTATCTTTTTCAGAGTTGCAAGTTATTGCTCTCCCACCCCATGGCTGTGACACATATCATGAATTGATTATGCCTTTCCCCTACTGATTCTAGCTGTGACCTCATAACTCTTCTCAAGATGTCACACTAAGCAGCCCCTACCAATTCATGACCACTGGCATGTGGGATGAAACTTGTTTGCCATCCCACTCTGCCTTCTTGCCATTAGTCTCCTGTTCTTCGTGAAACAAAGCATACTTTGTGAAAATGGAGGATGTGAGTCAATCAGTGACCTCTGACTTTCATCTGGTGGGCCTCTTCAGTCACTCAGGGTCATGTCATCTACTCTTCTCCCTGGTGGCTGCCATGTTTATCATGGGCCTCTGGGCAACACTGTTCTGCTATTCCTGATCTGCATGAACTCCCAGCTCCACACACCCATGTACTTTCTGCTCAGTCAACTTTCCCTGCTTGATGTTGCTTTCCCCCTGGTCACCATCCCAAAGATGTCAGCAAACTTCCTACAGGTAGAAGGTTCCATTTCCTTTGGTGGATGTGCAGCTCAAATATTCTGCCTTACACTTATGGGTGTGGCTGAGGGCATCCTGTTGGCCTTCATGTCCTATGACCATTATGTTGCTGTGTGCCACCCCCTGCGGTATCCTGTGCTTATGAGGCGACAGGTGTGCCTGCTGATGGTGGGCTGCCCCTGGATGGCAGGTGTGCTCAATGCCTCCATCCAGACTTCCATCACCCTGCACTTCCCCTACTCTGCCTCCCATATGGTGGATCACTTCTTCTGTGAATTGCCATCCCTGCTAAAGCTGTCCTATGCCCACACCCCTGCCTATGAGTTGGCGCTGTCCACCTCTGGGGTACTGATCCTTATGCTTCCTCTTTCCCTCATCGCTACCTCTTATGGCCACGTGTTGAGAGCCGTTCTACGCATGCGCTCAGAGAATGCTTGACACAAGGCTTTTACCACCTGTTCCTCACATATCACAGTCGTGGGGCTCTTAAACGGTGCAGCCGTGTTCATGTACATGATACCGGGTGCCTACCACAGCCCACAGCAAGACAATGTGGTCTCCCTCTTCTACAGCCTTGTCACCCGCCTGCTTTACCCTCTCATCTACAGTCTGAGGAACAGGGAGGTGAGAATGGCTTTGGTCAAAGTGATCAGCAGAGCTGGGCTCAGGCCAAAGTGGTGACCAATTAGGGAGCTGCTAGAGTGATCTCAGCTGTCTTCCCTGTCACCCATCACCTCAAAGTACCCACTTGTGATGCTGCTGCTAAAACCTTATGGGAAAGACTGAGTTTCCAGCTTCTTTTCATCAAATGACTAGCTGGGTTCATGTTGTCTTCCATGGACATGTGGAAACCAATGGTAGCAGCCCCAATCACTTTTAGGATATTCTTTCCCATTCTTTAGTACTATTGACATGAATAAAAGGCCCTCCTTTGTAAAATTGAGTTTTTCCTGTTAACGACTATCTTCATCTTCCAAGACTGCTATGATAAATTACAACAAACTGTGTGCCTTAAATGACAGAAAGTTATGTTAAAACAGTTCTGGGGCTGGAATGTCTAAGATCAATGTACTGGCTTATTCTATTCCTGGTGAGGGCTTTCTTCAAGGCTTGTATACAGCTGCCTTTTCACTGTGTCCTAGATGGCAGAGAGAAACAATGCTCTGGTGCATCTTCCTCTTCTTGTAAGTGCATTGGACCTATGGGATTAGGGCCCTGCCATGATAATCTCATTTAACTTTTATCACCTCCTCACAGACCCTATCTCAAATACATTCACATTGGTGGCTAGGACTTCAATATATGAAGTTGGAGGGACATAACCATTCGGTCTATAAGAGTGAGTTAATAATTATTAATAATCATAGTAATTGATCATAATACTTAAAATAAGATATATTTTGTATAAATAAATATATAAATTATAATAATTATACATGAAAAATATTAGGTAATTATGATAAGGCGGTATTGGTAAAAAATATAGTAGTAACACTAACATTTGTTGAACACTTGATTTGACAGCTGTATGTCATTTAATCCTCAGCAGTTTAGTGATGGGGGAGCTTTGATGTTTTTTGTGTATACAAAAACTGAGTCTGCAAAGAGAAAGAGTAACTCACCAATGGTTACACATGGGGAAATGGCAGAACTGGTAGTTGAACCCAGGGTTTTCTGTTGGTAAAGACACAACTCATTAAACAATTGTGATTTATTCACTATTGAGCAGATGATGACTGCAATGGGTTGCATGTTTACATGTGGTGGGTGTTTCAACGAGGAAACGTCAGAGTGACCATCAAACTCTGGGAAATATAAATGGTGATGGTGTAAAACTCCCTAGTATATTACAAACATCTGTTGAAATTGGAAGACATATTAGCATATCCATTCACTATCAAGGTGTGACTATTTTGTCAAGGCCTTTTTTATCCTAATCATTTTATTTTATGTTTCATTGAGGAATAATTGGGAATAATTGGCAAATGTAGTTATATATATTTAAAGTATACAATGTGACAGTTTGATATACAGACACACACAGAAAGATTACCAAGATCAAGACAATTAACACATCTATTATCTCACATAGTTAATTCTTTTTAATTTATTTGTTTGTATTGAGAATGCTTAAGATGTATTATCAGCAACTTTCAACTATACAATATCATGTTATTAACTACAGTCACCATGTATACATTAGACCCTCAGAATGTATTCTCCTTTAACAATGTGTACCCTTTGACCTCCATTACCCCATTTCTCCCTCCTGGGGCAATCAACATTTTATTCTCTATAAAATTGGCCTTTTTTACCCTAAAGATTCCACATGTGAGTGACATCATTCAATATCTATCCTCTGTTTGGCTTATTTCACTTAGCATCATACCCTCTAGATTCATTCATGTTGCCATAAATGGCAGAGTTTGCTTAGTTTTTATGGCTGAATAATATTCTTATATATACCTATATAGCATGTTTGCTGTATTCATTCATCCATAGGCCATCTAGCTTGTTTCTTGGCTATTGCGAATAATGCTGCAATAAACATGGCTGTGCATATAGCTCATCAAGGTACTAATTTCAGTTCTGTCAAAGCCTATGTAATGATTTGAGGGCAGGAAGAATTTAATTTCTTGTTGTCAACATATTTAACTATATTACAAATTTAAAGTTTGACCAGGGACCCCACATCTGGCCCCCTTAAATTGCTCTTAGCCAAATGAATAGACTTTGCTTTGGATTCTATATTTCCCACAAGTATGTAAGGACATAAGCGGCACAGTTGACCCTGAGAATGACTGCCAGTGGTCTTCTGCAAGTCTTCTCCTTCTGTAATTTATTGTAGACTTTAAAAGTCCAACCACTTCATTTTCCCTTTAACTTAAATCAGCCAGTCCTATAAGAGGTTGTATCTGTGCTCTGTAAATAAGATCAATTTTTTTCTCCTTCAAACTGAGATATTGTGGGTACTGACAAAGATAGAGTTAATAATTATGCTAACTTATTCCTGTATATGGTGTAAGTTGGTGGTCTATGTTCATTATTTTGCATGTACCTGTCCAATTTTCACAACACCATTTATTGAAGAGACTGTCTATACTCCATTGTATGCTCTTGCTACCTTCATCAAATATTAGTTGAGCACGTATTGTGTAAATTTCCAGGTTCTCTGTTCTGTTCCATGTATCTATATGCCTGTTCTTGTTGCAGTAGCAGGCTGTTTTATTATAATAGCTTTGTAGTATTATCTGATTTCCAGAATTGTAATCCCTCCAACTTTGTTCTTCTTTTTCAAGATTATTGTGGTTATTTGGGACCTTTTTTGAGTCCAAATGAACTCTTGGAGTATTTGTTATAGATCTGTGAAATACGTCATTGGTATTTTAGTGGGAATTGCATTGAACTTATTGAGTGCTTTGGGTAGTATGGGCCTTTTAATTATGTTAATTAGTCCAATCCAAGAACATGGTATATGCTTCCATGTTTTAATATTGTACTCTATTTCTTTTTTCAATGTCCTGTAGAACTGGTTTTTTACTTCCTCAGTTACGTTTATTCCTAGGTATCAATATTTTTGTTGCAAAGGTAAATGGGATTTTTTATTTTAGTTTCTCTTTGTGTGTGTTCATTATTGGTACTATCAACAAAGCATCAAAAAACAACTGCTGGCGAGGATATGAAGAAAAGCAGACTCTACTATACTGCTGGTGGGAATGCAGACTGGTCTATAGCCACTGTGGAAAATAATATGCAGTCTCTGAAAAAATTAAAAATTGAACAGCCATTTGACCCAATGACCCTACATCTAGGATTATATTTTAAGAAGCCTGAAACACCAATCCGAAAGAGTATATGTACCCCTATGTTTTGGCAGCACTATTTCCAATAGCTAAGATTTGGAAACAGCTCAAGTATCCTTCAGTAGATGAGTGAATAAAAAAAGCTGTGGTACATATACACAATGTACATATACATAATGTATACTATGCAGCAGATGAGTAGTTGAAAGAGTTATGGTACATATTCACAATGGAATACTATGCAGCTGTGAGGAAGAAAGATCTCTTACTGTTTTCAATGACATGGAGAGACCTAGAGAATATTATGTTAAGTTAAATAAGCCAATCAGAGAAAGACAAATATCATTTGATCTAATTTATCACATATCATGCATAAAATAAGCTGATGAACAGAATTGACCCAGAGAAATGAAAGTAGGGAACAGACTGAGGAACTTCAGAAGGAGAGGGGGTGGAAGGGTGGGAAGAGATAAACCAAAGAACTTTTATGCACATATCCATAACTAATGGACACAGACAACAATAGTATGAAGTTGGGGGTGGGAGACGGGAGTGGGGAAGAGGATGTCAATGGGGGAAAAAAGCAGGGACATCTGTAACATAAATAAATAAATAAATAAATAAATAAATAAATAAATAAATAAATAATAAAAAAACCAGAACAATTGGAATTAAGTAAGATTTAAGGTCAAATTTATAACAATATCCTTTAAAGACAAAAATAAAAGATTGAAAAAGAAAGATGTATTGAGGTTCCAAGGTGGCTGCAGAGAAGTGGAAGCTCCCCCAACTTGTTCCCAGCCCCAGACCAGACTTGCAGCTGGACTGCAGAGCAATCAACTTGAAAACTAGTTGAAGTGTAGCTGATCTGAAATTTTATAAACAGGAGCAAGAAGGAAGACAGGAAAAGACATGGATATAGTGGACCACCTTGTGCAGGTGTGGTGGCTGGAAAGTTTAAGGGATATTTGGCAGCAAAGATCCCTTCCCTTGGGAGCATGGGGACTCAACCTCGTGCAGGAACCTCCAAACCAAGCTACAGAGATGGGAAGGGGATGCTGCGTGGCATTGGGTGCTGGGAATCACTAGGGATTTGTTCCACCTGGGAGACTAGAACCATATCATCTCAGGGCAAAAGCAGTTGTATCATTTCAATACCAGCCTGGGAACTTCACTCTGGTCTGTGACAGTAGGAGGGGCCACATAAAAGTAACTTGACCAGTGGAGGAATCTTCTTGGAACACCCACCAGATACTTTGAGGGGCTTCCTATTCCTTGGGCAGAGTGCCAGTCAGACTAGACTATGTGGCATTTGAAAGAATATTGGTCTTGTACACCACAAGCACGCAGGCACCGCCCCCCAACCACCACCTGATAAACTACTGGGTCTGCCCCATCTGTGTTTCAAGGCAAAGGGAAATGGCACTGGACTGGAAATTTGGGACCAACCTGCTTATTTAAATGCCACATGATAATTGGCCATTTGTCCATCGTGAGGCTGGGGCGGAGCCGGGAGTTTCAGCCTCACCCAGCAAGGGCTGATTTTTAAATTTTTAATATCTTTATTGATTTTCAAAGAGAGAGGGAGAGAGAAACATTGAATGTGAGAGCTAAACCTTGACCAGCTGCCCCCTGAATGCACCCTACCAGGGATCAAGCCCACAACACGGGTATGTGCCTTGACTGAGAATTGAGCTAACAACTTTTTGGTGCATGGGACAACACCCAACCAACTCAACCCACTGGCAAGGGCCCAAGTGGAGCTGATAGTTTTATCCCTTCCTGTTTGGTTAGGTGGTCCAGGAGTGCCAGGAAGCCACACAGAGCTAGATTTTGCAACTCTGTCTTTGT
Organism: Tadarida brasiliensis; assembly: GCA_030848825.1. Taxonomy (NCBI): domain Eukaryota; kingdom Metazoa; phylum Chordata; class Mammalia; order Chiroptera; family Molossidae; genus Tadarida; species Tadarida brasiliensis. Next base: position 54,005,356 of record CM061259.1, on the reverse strand, counting down.
GGTGGGTTTCTCTCTGGGAGTCAGATGGGCATGTGCTGGGCTGTGTCTCCTAGGTGGGCTATTGTCCAGGAATCATATGTGCATATTCTGAGCTCTGCAGCTGCATTATGGGAAGCACATCTGAGCTCCCCAGAAGTTCAGCCCATGTAGCTTTGGGAAGGAGAGGATGTACCTGCTCCTTCTGCCACAAGTTTCAGGCCCCCAGCCCCAACAGGAGATGGCTTGAATCACCCCTGCCAGGTCCTGGATACTCCTGCTGAGTGTAAATCCATAGGGGAAAAGAGAGCAGCTCAGAGATAAAACATTCAAAGTGCAAGACCCGAAGCAGACCCAACCTCTGGGCTCCAGAGGACTCACCCTCAGGGCTCCTAGGGACTCTACCCTGCCAAGTTTTTGTTAGCTTACAGAGGGCCAGATGGAGACAGCATCTGATATTGGGTTGCACCAGACAACCTCCTAGAAAGCCCAAGACCGGTACCAAGTGGCAAACTTCAGATAACATCGGAGCAAGATCAAACAACCTTCACAGACAGCATATCCAAAGGGTCATGGCAGCAGGCACAAAAGTATGCTGAGGTGAACACCACTCTTTTCTTTTTTAATCATTTCATTAGTTTTTCTCGATTTCATTTTGTCTTTTATTTCTTCTCTTTTTTCTCTTATTTCTCTCTTTCCTTTTCTTATTCTATTTTTTCTCTTTAGTCTTTATTTTCCATTTTTCTCTTTGTATTTATTATTTTATTTTAATATATATTTTTCTTGTGTGTTTTTATTTATATCTTTTCCTTCTTTTCTCATCCTCTTTTTTGCGTGTATTTTTTCCTTCTCTAATTCTTTTTGTCTCTTGTCTCTTAGTACTTTCTATTGTTGTTTCTGGTGGTGTTTTTGTGTGTGTTGTTTTCAGTTTTGTTTTGTTTTTTTTGTTTGTTTGTTTGTTTTTTTTATCCTCACCCGAGGACATTTTCTCATTTTTTGTTCAGATGGAGTGGGAGGGAGAGAGAGAGGAAGAGAGAGAGAGAGAAACATGGACGTGAAAGGGACACATCGAGTGGCTGCCACCCACACGACCCAATCAGGGCCGGGGATAAACTGCAACCGAGGTACATGCCCTTAGCAGGAATCGAACAAGGGTCTCTCTGGACTGCAGGCTGATGCTCTAACCACTGGGCCAAACCGGCCAGGGCTCAGTTTTGTTTTGGCTTGGCTTGTTTTGTTATGTCCACAGGTGTACAACAATTTGCATAATATGGTCTGGCTGAGCCTCACAGTCAGAGAGCTGGAGGGTCGAGCCCACCCTCAAATATGACAAAAGCAATCAAGACCCAATTATAATCGGAGGGCCCATAAAACCCCCACAAAAGACATTCCTTGAACAATCAGCTCAGGATATTAAGGTGACTGCATCACTGGGTCCCACAGAGCAACCACTACAGAAGGACATCCTACCAAGGCTGGGAGTCACAGGAGTTCCATTTAATACAAAGAAAAATCTTAAAGAGGAAACCAAAATGGAGAGACAAAGAAACAGGTCCTAAGTAAAAGAACAGGAGGAATTTCCAGAAAAGGAGCTAAATGAAATAGAGGCAAGCAATTTATCATAAACAGAGTTCAAAATAATGATTATAAGGATGTTCAACAGCATAAAATAGAGCATATAAAAAGTGAAATATACCCAGTCAAAAATGAAAAATACCATGTCTCAAATAAAGAATACACTGGAAGGAATAAATCAATGGTTAGATAAACCAGAAAAAAGAAGAAAGAATGAAGATAGTTTAAGGGAACTTTGGGACAATGTTAAATGTAAAAATATCTTCATTAAAGGGAAACCAGAAGGAGGAGAAAGTGAGCAAAAGATAGGGAACTTGTTCAAAAAATAAGGACAGAAAACTTCCCTAACCTGGCGAAGAAAAAGGCACACAAGTGCATTAAGCACAGTGTGTCCCAGTCAAAATAAACACAAAGAGATCCACACCAAACCATGTCATAATTAGAATGGCAACATTTAATGACAAAGAGAATTGTAAGGGCAGCAAGAGAGAGACAGCTAGTTACCTAGAAGGGAGTTCCCATAAGACTGTCACCTGATTTCTCAACAGAAACACTACAGGCAAGAGGGGAATGGCATAAACTATTCAAAATAATGAAAAGCAAGGACCTGAAACCAAGACTACTCTATTCAGAAGGGTTATAGTTTTTAATAGAAAGTGAAATAAAGAGCTTCCTAGACCAAAAAAATGAGGTTAAAGAGATTTGCCAACATCAGAGCAGTATTAAAAGAAATGACCAAGGGAATGCTCTAAGAAGAAAAAATAGAGAGAAAGAACATATCCATAACAAGAAAAATGGCAATAAATAAGCACCTAATAATAATCACCTTAAATGTAAGTAGATTAAATGCTCCCACCAAAATACATAGGACAACTGAAAGGAATAGGAAAACATGACCCATCTATATGCTGTGTATAAGAGATCAACCTCAGAAAAAAAAACAAAAAAACAAAAAACAAACAAACAAAAAAAACATACACAGCCTGAAAATGAGGGGATGGGAAAGAAAATAATCCATGCAAATAGAAACAACAAGAACAAAAAAGCAGGGGTAGAAATCTTTATGTCTTATAAAATAGACTTCAAAACAACCCTTAAGAAAAGATAAAGAATGTCACTACATAATCCTAAAGGGGTTCATTCAGCAAGAGAATAAAACCCTGGTAAACATATATGCACCCAATATAGGAGCACTAAAATAAAATTTAAAAACTCTTGGTGGACTATAAGGGAGAGATCAACAGCAATACATTCATAGCAGGGGATTTGAACAGTCTACTGACATCACTGGATAGATCTTCCAGACAAAAAGTCAACAAGAAAACAATGACTTTAAACAACACACTAGGTCAGATTGACTTAATTGATATTCACAAAATATTTCATCTCTAAGCAGCAGAATATACATTCTTCTCAAGTACGTATGAAACATTCTCAAAGATAAACCACATGTTAGGACACAAAATAATTCTTAACAAATTCAAGAATATTGAAATAAGATCAAGCATCTACTTGGTACACAATGGCATGAAACTAGAAATCAACTACAATTAAAAAACTCAAAAACATTCAAACACATGGAGGCTAAACACCATGTTATTAAATAATGAGTGGCTTACAAATGAGATCATGGAAGAAATAAAAAATTCCCGGAAATAAATGTAAAAACACACAACAAAACAAAACCTATATGACACAGCAATTACAGTTCTGACAAAGAAATTTATACCATTACCAGCCTTCACCTAGAGTAAGTAGACAAAGAACAACAAGAAAAGCCGAGTGAATAGAAGAAAAAAAATAATAAATATCAGTTTAGAAATAAATGACATAGAGACTGAAATAGATCAATAAAAACAAGAGCTTGTTCTTTGTAAAGAAAAACAAGATTGATGAACTCTTAGCCTGATCCATAAAGAAACAAAGGGAGGATTCCAAAATGGCAGTGGAGTGAATGGAAACTATACAGACCATCTGCCAGGACGAAACTAGAATTACAACAAAAATAAAGAGAAATTATAGAGAAAAAGCAACACAAAAGCAACTGGAGAGGACCCATATAACCAGGGAAAAGGAAAAAAGAACACCAGATTGAGCCTGGTAGGATCTGCACAGGCACAAGATGGCGGGTTGGGAGCCCACAGACAGCAGCTGTTTTAGCTGTGAGCAGCTCCCTCAGTGTTAAAATCCCAAGCCGACTCCACATCACAGAGGGCTGGAACTGAGCACAAAATGAGCTACAGCCATTTACCTTGTTCTCTGGCAGAGGGAGGGCAGACTTGTCTGAAACTGTGTGGAGAGACTCCGGATTTGGAGGGAACTGGGAATTTTTTGCTGAATCACTCTCTCACAGGACAGTAGATATCTTACTCAAAGAACCCCTTTCCAGAGCTCCTGGGAGAAGCAACCACCCCTCCCTCAGAAATTTAACACCACACAGCTGGGCCAGAGAAATGCAAATTGAGGCTCATTAACAACAAGCATCTGCCCCAACCTCTGGAAATCCTCTTACCCTTAACACCTAAAGAAGATTTTCATTCAGTTGAGGGCTACAACCCTAGGCTCATCAAGTAACTGAAACTAATAGCCTCCAGGCAAAAAGCTAGAAGATACCTGAACCTTTCCTGGGTTTGCAAATCTACCCAGGAAAAGAAGACTGGACAGTGGTCTTTAACGTGGGTCCTCCCATACTTGTCCAAACCCAGTAGAGGGAGCTTCAAATAGCAGAAAACCAACACCCACAGGGAAAATTTGGCAGACTTCACAACCCACTGAAACAGCCAAAATGGTGAAACTAAGAAACAAATCCCAAATGAAAGAACAAGAGAACTCTACTGAAGATGAGATAAATAAAATGCAGTTAAGCAAGATATCAGAGGTAGAGTTCAGAGCAATGATAATGAAAAAACTCACTCAACAGCATGAGTAAAGAGCTCAACACCATGAGTAAAGATATAGAAACCTTGAAAACCAACCAATTGGAAATGAAGAATGACATAGCAGAAATGAACAACACATTGGAAGAAATAACCAGCAGAGTAGAGGAAGCTGAGGACTGGATCAATCAATTAGAAGACAAGGTAGAAAAAATCAACCGATCAGTAAACCAAAAGGACAAAAACAATTAAAAAACAGGAGAAGATGCTCAGGCCAGTTTGGCTCAGCAGTCAGAGCATCAGCCCACGGACCAGAGAGTCCCAGGTACGGTTCCCACTAAGGGCATGTATCCTGGTTGTAGTTTGTCCCTGGCCTCAGTTGGGATTGTGTGGGTGGTGACCACTTGATGTGTCTTTCTCACATCAATGTTTCTTTCTCTCACTTTCCTCCTCATTCCCTCCCACTCTATCTGAAGATACATGAAAAAATGTCCTCAGGTGAGTATAAAAAAAAAAGAAAGAAAAAAAAAAAAAAAACAGGAGAAGAGCTTAAGAGAACTGTGGGACAACTAGAAACATAACAACATTTGCATCATGGGAGTTCCAGAAGAAGAAGAAAATGAGCAAGGGTTAGAGAATATATTTGAAGAAATAGTGACAGAAAACATCCCTAACTTAGTGAAGGAAGAAGGCATTCAAGTTCAAGAAGAACAGAGAGCCCAAAGTAAGAATAATCCAAACAGGCCCACACCAAAACACATCATAATTAAAATGCTAAAAATTAAAGACAAAGAGAGAATCCTAAAGACAACAAGAGATAAGCAACAGATTACCTACAAAGAAACCCCCATAAGACCAGAAAGGAATTGCATGAAGTAATCAAGGTAATGAAAAACAAGGATCTGAATCCAAGACTACTCTATCTCGCAAGGCTATCATTCAAAATAGAAGGTCAAATATAGAGCTTCCTAGACAAAATAAAAGGCTAAGGCAATATATTAGCAACAAACCAGCACTGCAAGAAATGTTAATAATAAGAAGAATATAACCACAATAAACAAAAATGGCAATAAATAAATACATATAAATGATAACCTGAAATGTAAATGGATTGAATGCTCTGAAAAAAAGACACAGAGTCGCTGATTTGATAAGAAAGCATGACTCATATATATGTTGTTTACAAGAGACCCACCTCACAGCAAAAGACTCACATAGGTTGAAAGTGAAGGGATGGATAAATATCTTCCACGAAAATGGAAGAAAAAAAAAAGGTTGCAGTAGCAATATTCATATCTGATAAAATAGATTTCAAAATGAAGGCGATAACTAGAGAAAAAGAAGGCCACTACATAATATTGACAGGATTTATCCAATAGGAAGATATAACCTTGGTAAGCATATATGCACCCAACATAGGAGCACCAAAATATATTAAAAATCTTCTGGAGAACTTCAAAGAAGAAATCGACAGGAATACAATCATAGCAATGGACTTCAACACCCCGCTGACATCACTAGATTGATCCTCTAGAAAAAATATTAACAAGAAAAGAGAGGCTCTAAATGATGCACTAGATCAAATGGATTTAATAGATATCTACAGAGAATTAGACCCCAAAACTGCAGATTTCACATTCTTCTCAAGTGCATATAGGACATTCTCAAAGATAGACCGCATGTTAGGACACAAACTACGTCTCTATAAGTTCAAGAAGACTGAAATCATATCAAGCATCTTCTCAGATCACAATGGCATAAAACTAGAAATCAATTACAACAAAAACACTTTAAGACATTTGAACACATGGAGGCTAAATAGCATGTTATTAAACAATGAATGGGTTACCAAGGAGATCAAGAAAGAAATTAAAACTTCCTAGGAACCCATGAAAATGACCACACAAAAACACCAAATTTATGGTATGCAGAGAAAGCAGTCCTGAGAGGGAAGTTCATAGCACTAGAGGCCTACCTCAGGAAAGAAAAAATGTTTAAATTGACTAACCTCACAACTTAAAAAACTAGAAAGTAAACAAAAAGAAAACCCCAGAGCAAGTAGAAGAAAAGAAATAGTAAAGATCAGAGAAAAATAAACATCATAGAGACCAAAAAAACAATTCAAAAGATCAGTGAAACAAAGAGCTGGTTCTTTGAAAAGATAAATAAGATAGATGGACCCTTAGTTAAACTCACCAAGAAACAAAGAGACAGGAACCAAATAAATAAAATCAGAAATGAAAGAGAAGTAACAATTGACACCACAGAAATACAAAGGATCATTAACAAATACTATGAACAATTATATGGCAACAAATTAGACAATCTAAGCAAAACGGACAAATTTCTAGAAATACATAGTCTCCCAAAACTGAACCAGGAAGAGATAAAAAACTTGTACAGATAGAGAACTTGAACAATAACAACTAAGGATATTGAAGAACTAATCATTACTCCCCCAGCAAACAAAAGCCCAGGCCCAGATGGCTTCACGGGGGATTTTTACCAAACATTCAAAGAACAACCAACAACCATTCTACTCAAACTATTCCAAAAAATTCAAGAAGTAGGAAGACTTCCAAACTCGTTTTATGAGGCCAGGATAATTATAATTCCAAAACCAGATAAAGACACTACGAAGAAAGAAAACTACAGGTCAATATCCCTGATGAACATAGATGCCGAAATCCTTAACAAAATATTAGCAAATCGGATCCAGCAATACATGAAAAGAATTATTCACCATGACCAAGTGGGACTCATCTAAGGGATGCAGGCTAGTACAATATTCTTAGATCAATAAATGTGATATACCACATGAACAAAATGAAAGATCAAAACCGTATGATCATTTCAATAGATGCTGAAATAGTATTCGACAAAATCCAGCACCCATTTCTGATAAAAATGCTCAGCAATGTGAGAATAGACGGATCATATCTTGACATAATAAAGACCATATATGAGAAATCTACAGCCAACATCATACTCAAATGGCAAAAACTAAAAGCATTCCCCTTAAGAATGGGAACAAGACAGGGATGCCCACTTTCACCACTCTTATTTAACATAGTATTGGAAGTCTTAGCCACAACAATGGGACATGAAGAAAAAATAAAAGGGATCCAAATTGGAAAAGAGAAAGTGAAACTCATTATTTGCAGATGACATGATATTGTACATAAAAAACCCTAAAGACTCCATCAAAAATCTACTAGACTTAATAAATGAATTTGGCAAAGTAGCAGGATACAAAATTAACGTCAAGAAATCAATGACATTCTTATATGCCAATGATGAACTCACAGAAAGAGAAACTTAAAAATAATCCAATTAAGTTACTTAGGAATAAAGTTAACCAAAGAAGTAAAGGACCTCTTCACAGAACACTACAGGTCATTGAAAAAGGAAATAGAGGAAGATATAAAAAAGTGGAAACATATACCTTGTTCATACATTGGAAGAATTAACATCATTAAACTATCCTTACTACCCAAAGCAATCTATAGATTCAATGCAATCCCCATCAAAATACCAACGACATATATCACAGAACTAGAACAAACACTCTAAAAGTTTATATGGAACCAAAAAAGACCCTAAATAGCTACAGCAATCTTGAAAAAGAAGAACAAAGTAGGAGGGATCACATTACCAGATTTCAGGTTATACTACAAAGCCACTGTAATCAAAACAGCCTGGTACTGGCACAAGAACAGGCAGATAGATCAATGGAAGAGAATAGAGAACCCAGAAGTTGACCCAAGACAATACGCTCAATTAATATTTGACAAAGGTGGCAAGAGCATACAGTGGAGTCAAGACAGTCTTTTCAATAAATGATGTTGGGAAAATTGGACAGCTACTTGCAAAAAAATGAAGCTAGAACACCAACTTACACCATATACAAGAATAAACTCAAAATGCATAAAAGACTTAAATGTGACTCATGAATCCATAAAAATTCTAGAAGAAAATGCAGGCAACAAAATTTCAGACATCATACACAGCAGAATTTTCACTGATACAATACCTAAGGCAAGAGGAACAAAGGAAAAAAATGAACACATGGGATTACATCAAACTCAAAAGCTTCTGCACAGCAAAAGAAACAACCATCAAAACAGAAAGGGATCCCATTATATGGGAGACCATAATCACCAGTGATGAATCAGATAAAGGATTAATTTCCAAAACATATGGAGTGCTCATACAAGTCAACAAAAGGAAGACAAAGAACCCAATTAAAAAATGGGCAGAGGACCTAAATAGACACCTCTCCAAACAGGACATACAAATGGCCAAGAGACATATGACAAAATGCTCAATGTCACTAATCATCAGAGAGATGCAAATTAAAACAACTATGAGGTATCACCTCACACCTGTCAGAATGGCCGCCATCAACAAATCATCAAACAACAAGTGTTGGCGAGGGTGTGGAGAAAAGGGGACTCTAGTACACTGCTGGTGGGAATGCAGACTGGTGCAGCCACTGTGGAAAACACTATGGTGTTACCTCAAAAAGTTAAAAATTGAATTTCCATTTGACCCAGTGATCCCACTTCTAGGAATATACCCTAAGAAACCTGAAACACCAACCAGAGAAGAATATATGTACCCCTATGTTCATAGCAGCACTATTTACAAAAGCTAAGATCTGGAAACAGCCCAAGTGTCCATCAATAGACGAATGGATACAAAAAACGTGGTAGTATACACAATGGAGTACTATGCAGCTGTAAGAAAGAAAGATCTCTTATCCTTTGAGATGACATGGAGGGACATGGAAACTATTATCCTAAGCGAAACAATCCAAGCAGAGAAAGACAAATATCACATGATCTCACTTATTTCTGGAATATAATGAACATAACAGTTTGAGGAACAGGGTCTACTAGACCCAGAGACATGGATGCAGGATACAGACCAACAACCCTCAGAAGAGGAGTAGGGGATAGGGAAGAGATAAACCACAATTTATATGAATGTACGCATAACTGATGGACATGGACAACAATGCTGGGGATGGGGCAGGAGGATGGGGAGGAGGGTGGAAGTAGAGGAAAAAGGAGAAACTTCTGTAACAAAAAAATATTAATAAAAAAAGAAAAGAACTTATATGTATGTATTTTTAACCAATGGACATAGACAACAATGCTGGGGGTGGGGGGATCAGGAGGAGGGTGTCTAGAGGGGGAAAAGGAGAAACACCTGTAACAAAAATAAATTAATAAAAATTGCAAAAATAAATAGATTAATAATAAAATAAATATTTAAAGTTAAGACTTCAAGTCTTAAAATTTCTAGAATAAAAGTTCTCAAAAATGTTGTTTAACACTGGTCTTAGCAATACTTTTTTGCATATGACACAAATACACACAAAAAGAAAAGCAAAAATAAACGAGTACATCTACATGAAACTAAAATCTTCTTCACAGCAAAAGAAACCATTAACAAAATTTTTTAAAAACCCATGGAATGGAAGAAAATATTTCCCAATTATACACGGTGGGGCAAAAGTAAGTTTACAGTTGTTTGTGTAGAAAATAATATAATAATTAATAATACAATAAACTCTGTTTTAAGTATTCTCATCTGTAAACCTTCTTTTGCCCAACCCTGTTCATCTGATAATGGGTTAATATTGAAACTCATACAACTCAATAGAAAAAAAGTAACCCCAAACAATCTAACTAAAATTTGGCAATGAATCTGAAGAGACATTTTTATAAATAAGGTATACAATGGCTTACAGGCACACGAAAAGATGCTCAGCATCACTACTCATTAGGGAAATGAAAATCAAAACCGCAATGAGATATTATCTAACATTTGTAAGAATGGCTATTAACAAAAAGACAAGTAATGTTAAGTTTTGGCAAGAATGTGAAGAAAAGGAAATCTTTGTGCACTGTTGATGGGAATGTAAATTGGTGCAGCCACTATGAAAAACAGTATGGAGGTTACTCAAGAATTAAAAATTAAATTACCATATGATTCAGCAATCCCACTTCTGTGTCTATATCCAAAGGAATTAAATCATTATCTCAGAGACATCTGCACACCCCATATTTATTGAAGCATTATTCACAATAGCCAAGACACGGGAACTACATAAGAGTCTGTCAACAGATGGATTTAAAAACTCATATATTGCCCTGGCCGGTGTGACTTGGTTGGTTGGAGCATTGTCCTGTATACCGAAAGGGTGCAGATTCCATCTCAGGTCAGGAACATGCTCAGGTTATGGGTTTGATCCCAGGTCAGGGTGCATATGGGGAGGCAGCCGGTTGATGTTCCTCTCTCACATTGATGTTTCTCTCTTTCTCCTCCTCTTCCTCCCTCTCTCTCGAAAATCAATAAAAACAAAAATTTAAGTCACATGTTAATATTTTCTCAGCTATAAAAATGTATATCCTGCCATTTGCAACAACTATGGATATATCTTGAGGTCACTATACTAAGTGAAATAAGTCATACAGAGAAAGACAAATATTGTATGATTTTATATGGGAATCTGAAAATATTTAAAAGCCAAACTCATATAAACAGAACAGATTGGTGGTTGCCAGGAGAAGGAGTGTGGGGAAATGGGTGATTGTGTACAAACTTCCGTAATGAGTAATTCTGGGGGCCTCATGTACACCATAGTGACTACAGTTAACAGTACTCTATTGTGTTCTTGAAAGTTGCTAAGCAAGGTGATCTGAAATGTCTTCACCACACGTGCCCCAAAATTGTAATGAGGTGAGGTGATGGATGTGTTAATTCACCTTATAGGGGTAGTTAGTTTACACTATGTATATAAAATTATCATATCGTGCTGTACACCTTAATCTTATAATATGTTATATGTCAATTCTATCTCAATAAAGCTGGGGGAATAGTGCCCAGACTAATTCTCACTGGATAGCTTTATGGCCCATGACCATGCCTGAGGCAATCACTGGGGCCAGGAGGATGGATTAGGGTGATTTGGGAGACTGGAAATCCCACTCCTTGAGCTAGGGGTTCTGACACTGCTTCACTTGAATCAAGCAGACCAAGCAGGGGTGGGTGAACTTCCAGAAAATTATTGATACAGGTAGGTGAATACTGGAAGGTCACAACAGACAACCAGCAGCCCCCTCAGAGAAAGGGGTCTCCCTCAGCGACCATGTGGCAAGAGCATGACACAGTGCACATCCCCAGCCCAAGGACCGTGTTTGGGGGTGGCCTGAGAGACGGAGCAGAAAGACCAGCTTGGCACACAAAGGGCCTTTTTCCCCCGTCACTGCAGCCCCGTGGAGGGCAGGTCCCACAGCCCTGCCCAGAGCCCCATGGGGTGAGACCAGAGCTGACCATACCTGTAAAGGGCTGGTCATGCTAACTGCATCTTTAGGATTTGGTGGAGGTCAGCCAGCCCTGAAGAGTTAGTTGGCTCAGTACAGAGTGAGTACAGACTCTGCCCTGAAGGCCCGAGGTAACTCCCATCACATAGGAGCTGGGGAACCTGGTTTCTCGTCTTTAAAATGGGAATGAAAATTGTTTCAGGGGAACCTCGTGGAGCTGTTTTGAGGATCAATGAGTGAACATATGTGAAAACATTTAGCCCATACCTGGCACACAACAAGCATGACAGTGGCCAATACTTTCACTCCAGGTGTGAGTGATAATAACAAATACTCTGTCCCCTTTTCATAAGCAAATGATCTTTAAAGTATAAGGAAAAAGAGTGAAGATAGGCCATTCTCTTGGGGGACAGGGGAAGTGTCACCTCTAAAATCTAAATGTATATTTATAAACTAAAACATAATAGTGGCCCCTAGCCAGGTAGCTCAGATGATTAGAGCGTAGTCCTATGTGCCAAGGTTGTGGGTTTGATCCCCACCCAGTCAGGTCACACACAAGAATCAACCAATGAATACATGAATAGTGGAAAAACAAATTCTTTCTTTCTCTCTCTCTCTCTCTCTCTCTCTCTCTCTCTCTCTCTCTCTCTCTCTCCTTTTTCTCCCTGTCCTCTTCCTCTCTCTTTATAAAATCAATTTATAAAAACACGCATACACACATAAATGGGCTCCCAGGATATTTCTTCTCAAGTTTTATAAAAAAAAAAGCCAAGCCCAAAGACTCAGCATGGGAATGCTAGAGGAGACTTTCTATGACTTTGTTGAACTGTGCATGCTTAAAAAGCCTGCTGGTGTTAAATGTCCCATAAGGCGAAGGTGGAGGGTGAAGACAGAGCCCACCCCATGTTCATTCCCAGGGCCTCTGGGAAAGAACATCAGTTGATGGAGGCATGAGCCAACTCTGCTCTCTGTCTCTCCCTCTCACTCCTGAGAACATTTCATGTGAGTTAAACAAGGAATCTTGCCACAGCTAAATTCAGGACAGGTTCAGACAAAACCCTGGTGTCCTTGCTGACCCTCCCCTTAATGGGTTCACATCAGAGTGACTGCACCTTTCACTATGAGCTGCACAAGGGACACAACCCCAAGGCCTCTTGCTAATTATGAGATCAGCTGTCATTAGCTACTTAAAGGGAAAATGGTAAGGCTGGTTTGTTAAAGGGCAGTGAAGCAAGTAGACTGGATTCTATTTAACCTCAGGGAAGGTGTGGATAATGGCAGCAACGTGGGATCTTGGTACATATGAGATGCACCACATGGGACACTTTAACAATGGAAGCCTCTTCTTTTAATACCAGAAGAAGAAAATCCCCAATATATTTAATTTTAAAAAGAATCATCTAGCTCTGGAAGGTTTGGATCAATGGTTAGAGCGTCGGCCTGCGGACCAAAGGGTTCCGGGGTCGATTCTGGCCAAGAGCTCCTACATCGATTGCTGTTAGTCCCCGGCCCAGGTTGGAGTCCTGCAGGCAGCAACCAATCAATGTGTCTCTCTCACATCCATCTCTCTCTCTCTCTCTCTCTCTCTCTCTCTCTCTCTCTCTCTCTATCTATCATCTCTCTATCTCTCTATCTATCTCTCTCCCTCCTACTCTGTCTGAAGATAAATATAAAAATATCCTCGGATGAGGATTAAAAAAAAATCATCTATAACATCCCCCACACATTTCAAATATTAAACAAAGCGTTTAAAATAAGAGGGAAATGCCTGACTTTAAAAGCTTTCTCAGGAGAGTTAACCCTACCAAATGACCCAAAAGATTCTTCTGCAGTAAATTATGGCTTTACATGTGTGATTGCTCACTTGCTAGGTCACCATGTAGAAAACTCAGAGACTGTCCACCAAATTCTTCCCTAGAGTTTATGCCAATAAGTATTGGCATGATGCCCTTGTCCGAATCCAAGTATGCATCTATAATGCTGGATATACTGTGCCCCAAGCCCTGCCTGAAACATTTTTGCTGAGTGTAGAAATGGATACTATTGCACATGCAGACCAACCCAGGCTTCTTCCCTGGCAGGTAAATATCCTCCAGAAACAGAACATGCATTGACCATCAGACGGCACCAGAGATATTATACTGAGATATCTCAGGAACATGTTTTGGTCTCAAGATCCATAAAATTGGGCAAAATGGATGGAGGTTTATTTCACACTGCTTATAGACTTATCTGTAAGTATTATGTCTACTTGAAAAATTCTGTCATTGGGTGCTTAAGTTTCAAACTATGAAATAGAAATTGTACCAGAAAAGTGTTTTCTAATGTAGGATGAAATGATGTAAAATATCCATGGACAACTCATGATGAAATCTTGGGAGATCACAATTAGTCACAGCTATACTTTTCCTTGGGAATTATGTGATGCTAGAAAATATTGACATAATAACCATATCTGACTCCAACTATTTCATCTGTACTTCGGTGTGTGCTGTACCCAAACCCCCTATGAAATTCTTTTGCTGAAAACAGAAATGGGATCTACATAATATTTAAAAGTAAGTCTGGAAAATGAATTGTCTTCATACACACTTATTCTTACAAATCCTTCAAGAATCATGGGAGCAGAGACTGCGGTCCGTTTTTATTTTTTTTTATTTTATTTTTTTTTATTTTATTTTTTTTTTATTAATTTATTTTTGTTACAGAGGTTTCTCCTTTTTTCCCCATTGACACCCTCCTCCCCATCCCCCCACCCTGTCCCCAGCTTTGTTGTCCATGTCCATCACTTATGCATACATGTGCATAAGTTCTGTGGTTTATCTCTTCCCTCCCCCCCACCCCCTCTCCTGAGGGGTGTCAGTTTATACCCTACTTCCACGTCTCTGGGTCTACCCTGTTCCTCAGACTGCTATGTTCATTATATTCCACAAATAAGTGAGATCATGTGATATTTATCTTTCTCTGCTTGGCTTGTTTCGCTTAGGATAATACTCTCGAGGTCCCACCACGTCGTCTCAAAGGATAAGAGATCTTTCTTTCTTACAGCTGCATAGTACTCCATTGTGTATATGTACCACAGCTTTTTTATCCATTCATCCACTGATGGACACTTGGGCTGTTTCCAGATCTTAGCTATTGTGAATAGTGCTGCTATGAACATGGGGGTACATGTATTTTTTCTGATTGGTGTTTCAGGCTTCTTAGGGTATATTCCTAGAAGTGGGATCACTGGGTCAAATGGAAATTCAATTTTTAATTTTTTGAGGTAACACCATAGTGTTTTCCACAGTGGCTGCACCAGTCTGCATTCCCACCAGCAGTGTACTAGAGTCCCCTTTTCTCCACACCCTCGCCAACACTTGTTGTTTGATGATTTGTTGATGGCGGCCATTCTGACAGGTGTGAGGTGATACCTCATTGTTGTTTTAATTTGCATCTCTCTGATGATTAATGATGTTGAGCATTTCTTCATATGTCTCTTAGCCATTTGTATGTCCTTTTTGGAGAGGTGTCTATTTAGTTCCTCTGCCCATTTTTTAATTGGGTTCTTTGTCTTCCTTTTGTTGAGTTGTATGAGCGCTCTGTATATTTTGGAAATTAACCCCTTATCTGATGTATCATTGGCAATTATGCTCTCCCATGGAGTGGGTTCCCTATCTGTTTTGATGGTTGTTTCTTTTGCTGTGCAGAAGCTTTTGAGTTTGATGTAGTCCCATGTGTTCATTTTTCCCTTTGTTTCTGTTGCCTTAGGTGATGTATCAGTGAAGATTCTACTGCGTATGATGTCCGAAATTTTGTTGCCTACATTTTCTTCTAGGATTTTTATGGATTCACGAGTCACATTTAAGTCTTTTATCCATTTTGAGTTTATTCTTGTGTGTGGAGTAAGTTGATGGTCTAGTTTCATTTTTTTGCATGTAGCTGTCCAATTTTCCCAACACCATTTATTAAAGAGGCTATCTTTACTCCATTGTATGCTCTTGCCACCTTTGTCAAATATTAATTGAGCATAATGTCTTGGGTCAATTTCTGGATTCTCTGTTCTGTTCCACTGGTCTATATGCCTGTTCTTGTGCCAGTACCAGGCTGTTTTGATTACAGTGGCTTTGTAGTATAAGCTGATATCCGGTATTGTGATCCCACCTACTTTGTCCTTCTTTTTCAAGATTGCTGTGGCTATTCGGGGTCTTTTTTGGTTCCATATGAACTTTTGAAATATTTGTTCTAGTTCTGTGAAGTATGTCACTGGTATTTTGATGGGGATTGCATTGAATCTATAGATTGCTTTGGGTAATATGGACATTTTAATGATGTTAATTCTTCCAATCCATGAACAAGGTATGTGCTTCCACTTTTTTATATCTTCCTCTATTTCTTTTTTCAATGTCCTGTAGTTTTCTGCAAATAGGTCCTTTACTTCTTTGGTTAGGTTTATTCCTAGGTATCTTAATTTTTTTGCCGCGATGGTAAATGGAATTGTTTTTTTAGTTTCTCTTTCCGTGAGTTCATCATTGGTGTATAAGAATGCCATTGATTTCTTGACGTTAATTTTGTATCCTGCTACTTTGCCAAATTCATTTATTAAGTCTAGTAGATTTTTGATGGAGTCTTTAGGGTTTTCTATATATAATATCATATCGTCTGCGAATAATGACAGTTTCACTTCTTCCTTTCCAATTTGGATTCCTTTTATTTTTTCTTCACGTCTGATTGCTGTGGCTAAGACTTCCAGTCCTATGTTAAATAAGAGTGGTGAAAGTGGGCATCCTTGTCTTGTTCCTGTTCTTAAGGGAAATGTGTTTAGTTTTTGCCCATTGAGTATGATGTTGGCTGTAGGTCTTTCATATATGGCCTTTATTATATCAAGATATGATCCCTCTACTCCCAAATTGCTGAGCGTTTTTATCAGAAATGGGTGCTGGATTTTGTCGAATGCTTTTTCAGCATCTATTGATATGATCATGTGGTTTTTATCTTTCATTTTGTTTATGTGGTGTATCACATTTATTGATTTGCGAATGTTGAACCAGCCTTGCATCCCTGGGATGAATCCCACTTGGTCATGGTGAATAATTTTTTTTATGTATTGCTGGATCCGATTTGCTTGTATTTTGTTTAGGATTTTGGCATCTACATTCATCAGGGATATTGGCCTGTAGTTTTCTTTCTTTGTAGTGTCTTTTTCTGGTTTTGGAATTAGGATTATGCTGGCCTCATAAAACGAGTTTGGAAGTCTTCCTTCCTCTTGAATTTTTTGAAATAGTTTGAGGAGAATGGGTGTTAGTTCTTCTTTGAATGTTCGGTAAAACTCCCCCGTGAAGCCATCTGGGCCTGGGCTTTTGTTTGCTGGGAGAGTCTTGATTACATCTTCAATTTCCTCAGCTGTTATTGGTCTGTTCAAGTTTTCTATCTCTTCCCGGTCCAGTTTTGGGAGACTATGTGTTTCTAGAAATGTGTCCATTTCACTTAGATTGTCGAATTTGTTGCCATATAAATGTTCATAGTATTTGCTAATGATCCTTTGTATTTCTGTGGTGTCAGTTGTTACTTCTTCTCTTTCATTTCTGATTTTGTGTATTTGGGTTCTCTCTCTTTGTTTCTTGGTGAGTCTAGCTAAGGGTCCATCAATCTTGTTTATCTTTTCAAAAAACCAGCTCTTTGTTTTATTGATCCTTTGAATTGTTTCTCTGGTTTCTATGTCGTTTATTTCTGCTCTGATCTTTACTATTTCCTTCCTTCTACTTGCTCTGGGGTTTTCTTTTTGTTTGCTTTCTAGTTCTTTAAGTTGTGAGGTTATATAGTCTATTAGAAATTTTTGTTGTTTCTTGAGGTAGGCCTGTAGTGCTATGAACTTCCCTCTCAGAACTGCTTTCGCTGCATCCCATAGATTTTGTGTTGTTGTGTGTTCATTTTCGTTGGTTTCCAGGAAGTTTTTAATTTCTTCCTTGATCTCCTCGGTAACCCATTCATTGTTTAATAACGTGCTATTTAGCCTCCATGTATTCAAATGTCGTTGCATGTTCTTTTTCCAATTGATTTCTAGTTTCATGCCATTGTGATCTGAGAAGATACTTGATATGATTTCAATCTTCTTGAACTTGTAGAGAGTTCGTTTGTGTCCTAACATGTGGTCTATCTTTGAGAATGTCCCATGTGCACTTGAGAAGAATGTGAATTCTATAGTTTTGGGGTGTAATTCTCTGTAAATATCTATTAAATCCATTTGGTCTAGTGCTTCGTTTAGAGTCTCTGTGTCCTTGTTAATTTTTTGTCTAGATGATCTATCCAGTGATGTCAGCGGGGTGTTGAAGTCCCCTGTTATGATTGTATTGCTGTCAATTTCTCCTTTGAAGTCCTCCAGAAGATTTTTAATATATTTTGGTGCTCCTATATTCGGTGCGTATATGTTTACCAAGGTTATATCTTCCTGTTGGATAGATCCTTTCAATATTATATAGTGACCTTCTTTGTCTCTAGTAATGGCTTTCGTTTTGAAATCTATTTTATCAGATATGAGTATTGCTACCCCAGCTTTTTTTTCCTTTCCATTTGCTTGGAAGATTTTTTTCCATCCCTTCACTTTCAGCCTATGTGAGTCTTTTGTTGTGAGGTGGGTCTCTTGTAAACAGCATATATATGGGTTATGCTTTCTTATCCAATCCGCTACTCTGTGTCTTTTTATCAGAGCATTCAATCCATTTACATTTAAGGTGATTATTGATATGTACTTATTTATTGCCATTATGTTCAGTGTGGTTCTACTTTCCTTCCTATTTCTTCTACTAATTACAGCAGTCCTTTTAACATTTCTTGCAGTGTTGGTTTGGTGCTAATGTATTCCCTTAGCCTTTTTTTGTCTGAGAAGCTCTTTATTTGACCTTCTATATTGAATGACAGCCTTGCTGGGTAGAGTAGTCTTCGATTCAGATTCTTGTTTTTCATGACCTTGATTACTTCATGCCATTCCCTTCTGGCCTGTAGTATTTCTGTTGAGAAGTCAGCTGATAGCCTGATGGGGGTTCCTTTGTAGGTAACCTGTTGCTTTTCTCTTGCTGCCTTGAGGATTCTCTCTTTGTTTTTAATTTTTGGCATTTTAATTACTATGTGTCTTGGTGTGGGCCTGTTTGGATTCTTCTTACTTGGGACTCTCTGTGCTTCTTGAACTTGAATACCTTCTTTCTTCACCAAATTAGGGAAGTTTTCTGTCATTATTTCTTCAAATATATTCTCTAACCCTTGCTCATTTTCTTCTTCTTCAGGGACTCCAATTATGCGAATATTATTACGTTTCCAGTTGTCCCACAATTCTCTTAAGCTGTCTTCCTGTTTTTTCATTGTTTTTTCCTTTTGGTTTTCTGATTGGTTGATTTTTTCTACCCTGTCTTCTAATTCACTGATCCGGTCCTCAGCTTCCTCTACTCTGCTGTTTAGTCCTTCCAATGTGTTCTTCATTTCTGCTATGTCATTCTTCATTTCTTCTTGCTGCTTCTTCATTTCTTCTTGCTGCTTCTTCATTTCCACTTGGTTGGTTTTCAGTGTTTCTATGTCTTTGCTCATGGTGTGGATGTCTTTACTCAAGGTGTTGATGTCCTTACTCATGCTGTTGAGCTTCCTCAGGATCATGGCTCTGAATTCTAGCTCTGTTAACTTGCTTAGTTCCGTTTCATTTATCTCATCTTCGGTAGAGGTCTCTTGTTCTTTCATTTGGGCTCTGTTTCTTTGTTTCCCCATTTTGGCTATCTCAGTGGTTTTTGGAGCCTGCCAAATTTTCCTGTGGATGTTGGTGTTCTGTTGTTTGTGGCTCCCTCTACTGGGTTTGGATGAGCGTGGGAGGACCCACGTTAAACACCAACATGGAGTCTTACTTTCCAGGGTATATTTGCAAGCCCAGCAAAGGTTAAGTTATCCTCTAGCTTTTTGCCTAGAGGCTATTAGTTGTGGTTGCTTGAAGAGCCTTGGGTTTTCAGTTGAATGAAAACCTCCCTCAGGTGTTCAGTGTGAGAGGATTTCCAGGGGGTAGGGCAGATTCTAGTAGTTAATGAGCCTCAGTTTGCATTTCAATGGCCCTCTAGGGTGTGAATGGTTCTCCGAGGGAGGGGCTGCCGCCTCTCCCCAGAGCCCTGGGATGGAGTAAGACGACCAGGCCACAGTCCTGGGTGGCCGCAACTCAGCAAAAACTCTGAGCGCCCTCCAAATCCCAGGTGTCCCCACACAGTTCCAGTCCAGTCCGCCCTCCCTCTGCCGGAGCCCAGGTGAGTGGCTGCGGCTATTTTAGCGCTCTGTCCAGGCTCTGCGCGGTGGGGCTGGCGCGGACTTCAGCGCTCTCTGCCCCGGCTCCGCGCGATGGGGCTGGCGCGGACTTCAGCGCTCTCTGCCCCGTCTCCGCGCAGTGGAACTGGCGCGGGGTTTAGCGCTCTGTCCGGGCCCCGCGCGGTGGAGCTGGCGCGGGTTTCAGCGCTCTCTGCCCCGTCTCCGCGCGGTGGAGCTGGCGCGGACTTCAGCACTCTCTGCCCCGTCTCCGCGCGGTGGAGCTGGCGCGGGTTTCAGCGCTCTCTGCCCCGTCTCCGCGCTGTGGAGCTGGCGCCGCTTTAACCCCGAGGGCGGGCACCGCTCCGGCTAAGGCCGTTGCTGTCCGTGGGCTCCCAGCCCCCCTCTCGTGCCCGCGCAATCCTACCAGGATCGAGTCAGAGTCCCTGGTTGTATCGTCCTCGCAAGCTGCTTTTCTGTTGCTTTTTCCCCGACGATTTGTCCTTATTTTAGTTGTAATTCCAGTTTGGTCCTGGGAGATGGTCTGTGTAGCTTCCATTCACTCCGCCGCCATTTTTCCAACCAAATTCTTAAATCTTGTCTTATTTCAGAGTAGGGAATGATGACATTAGAAAAAGCACCAAGAAACTGACTTCAGTGAACAAAATCAGGAAGTCTCAATAAAGATTTTTGCTCTCCCTGAGCGGGAAGCCCCGGATTCTGCGGTCCGTTTTTAATAGTGAGTAAAATATGCACATAAATTCAGGGTTGCCTGTCACCCCCGGACTGTAAATGGATTTGTCTAGATTTTAACGCAGGCTTCTCTAATCCAAAGTCCATATATATAGAATATATTTATAAACACATGTCTTCATGAACTAGGGAGAATACATAATCAAATTTGTTGATTAAATGAAATAAATATATCAATCAAAATCAGTTTGTAGACAAAGGCATATATGTACATGTAAAATTAATGTAAAAAGTTAATTTACCACTTACTTTTTATTTATACTACTACTAACAGTTGATATGTAATTTCAAGCTTATGTAGAGTTGACTCAGAAAAAAAGGTGACTCTTCTTTCTAAGCTGTAATTCTGCATTATTTAGAATGCTTCTGTTCAAAGTAATTGAAGACAAACAATAAATGCTTGAACAATAAGGGCTTGTTCTCCACAGCAGAGTTCCATGAGCACCTGAGATCTGAGGGTTAACTGACCAAATCCAAACATTATTAAGACCCAGGAATTGTGAATTTTTGCACTGTCATAGATTGTTCCATGCCTCGTCACAAGACAACCACACGCCTACTAAAACATGTCTAAAGGCCAAAAGAATGAAACACCCCATGTTGAGCCATCTTTAAAGTACAAAAATTAGCTTCCAATAAGCTTCAAGTGGACTTTGTCAGGGTTGCACCACAGCCCACGCCTAAGCCACCTTCTGGGCAACGTTCTGAAATTCTAGTGATTTGATTCAATTACACCCTCATTGTTCTCACAAGGAGAGGAGTTGGGCTGCTAGTTCAAGTAGAGAAGTTTGTCTGAGTCCACATGATCAAGGCTTGGTCAAAAATGAGGAAATGGTAGAATGGCCTGTTGGATTCACAGAGGTATGTAGTCATCTCAATACTGGAGACAGACATTTCAGAGGAATCTGAACAGATCCTGTATAAGATCGAATGTGTACCCCTTTCACTCAGCATTAAATTCACATCTCCACTCATTCCCTGTAATCTCACCTGCACATCTTCTGAGCAAACACCTATTGATAGCAGGTTGTATAAGCTATTCTTTTTATCTGTGGGTATATCTTTGCAGCAGTCAAATGAGTAAAATGAATGAAGTTAAAAGTTCATGTGTGTGTATGTACACCAAAAGTATCCCTCCATATACCTGAAGTTTAAGCTTTAATCAAATATAGTCAGACTCATTATGTTTTGATGTACTGTGAACACAAGTAAAAAACAAGTGATCTGGTACCTTGATAATATTTGTCAAACACCTTAAAAGAAGAAAGATCATCATAGTAATTCATAATATGATGTCTAGGTAATATCAACACAGTGAAAGTTGATAAGACAGTGATGACCTTCATTAAAGTCAAAGTTCTCTTTTATGAGGCAAGAAATAATAGATATACTCTCAAAGCTGCTAATAATATGGAAAATTATTACCAATGATTTTTTTCCCCTTGCAGACACCTCAATCTGCATGTAGCCAGAGTTGCATTTCAGGATTCAGGAAAATTCTACAGGAAGGAAAGCCCATTTACTGCTTTAATTGATTATTTTGCTCACAGAGAGTCATTTCCCATCAGACAGGTAGAAAATACACAACTACACTATGGTGACTCTATTTCATAAATATTTTTCAGTAAAAAGAAACCAAGGGGATTGGCAACAGGGTCCTAGTGCACTGCTGTTCCTGATTCATGCGTTCACTCAATCTTTCAATAGATACATTTTATAATCACCATTGCCACCCCATGATGTGTAAAGTCTGGTCTGTCTGTGCTCATTTTATTAGACTCCACAGTGGCACTTATCGCAATGTACGCCTTTCTTTACCATCCAGGACTTGGCGAGACAATCTCATTCTCTGATCTCCTAGTGGAACATGCTGAAGTCTGCCATGCAATATAGCATATGTCATCGTCAAGGCCACCTGTGGGTGCCACCAAAGCTGAAGACCTGTACTTCTCATACACAGATAATAAACACAGAACAAGTGCATAGAAATTGTTGTGGAAATGTTTGGTTACTTGATGTATCAGATCCTGAACACTGTGCAGGATAACAAGTGTGCATCATTAACATATAAAGACACAACATTCTACTCTAAGCCACAGCTTAAAACCTCTAAAAGTAGCTGTTAACCAAGATATCATTCAAGAAGTTACATATCAAAACAAAATGTGTTATTTTAAAATATAAAATGAAGAATTAAATAATTTTTTATTTTCTAAAATATAAAAAAATCATGTTTTGAATTCTTCCATAAATACTATGCAATTCTTTTTTTTTCTTCACTCACAAGATGTCTTGTGGAAATGTTCTTATAAAGAATGAAAAATGAATTGTCAGTCAAACAGAAAGAACACTTTTGATAAACGTGTAACATTTCCCACTGCCTTTTTAAATAGACATTTCAAGCATTATAAGGGAAATAAAGAGAAAAAAAAGCCCAAAACTGTAACTTCAGTACATTTTGAACAGAATGTCCCACTGGTCAGTTAAAAATGCAAGAAAAAATAGCCTCAATTCCTTTTTTCATTCCTTTAAAAATACATGTTATCTGTACAAGATACATTACAGTAAACATGGGAAATCATATTATCCCTTTGTTTAAATCTAAATTATTTAATTCATGTTGTGGTTAATACTAGATTTATTTCTTCACCTAGATCATTTGACTAATCTTTAAAAGAAAAGGGCAAAAGAATACTACTTTGGAATAAAAAAAATCGTTACTACATTTTTATGCAGTTTAATGTTCCACATATTATGCAATTACAATAATCTTAACAGTGGGAATCACTGGGTTTTAATCACTTGGCAGAGTAAATAGCCAAGGTATGAATAAGCTAATAAAAAAAGTGATTTCCCTAAAGATGAATTTAAGAATTAATTCTTTCATCTTCTCTGGATAAATAAACCTTTCCTTGGCCCCACCCCCCCCAAAGGCTACTTCCCCTCTCATAAACTTATTGAAGGATACACAATTCTAAATAAGTATGTAACTATCTGGAAACAGCCCAAGTGTCCATCAGCGGATGAATGGATAAAAAAGCTGTGGTACATATACACAATGGAGTACTATGCAGCTGTAAGAAAGAAAGATCTCTTATCCTTTGAGACGACGTGGAGGGACCTCGAGAGTATTATCCTAAGCGAAACAAGCCAAGCAGAGAAAGACAAATATCACATGATCTCACTTATTTGTGGAATATAATGAACATAGCAGTCTGAGGAACAGGGTAGACCCAGAGACGTGGAAGTAGGGTATAAACTGACACCCCTCAGGAGAGGGGGTGGGGGGGGAGGGAAGAGATAAACCACAGAACTTATGGACATGTATGCATAAGTGATGGACATGGACAACAAAGCTGGGGACAGGGTGGGGGGATGGGGAGGAGGGTGTCAATGGGGAAAAAAGGAGAAACCTCTGTAACAAAAATAAATTAATAAAATAAATAAATAAATAAATAAGTGTGTAAAACAGGAAAAGAAATAGAAGAATGCAGGACTAGTGACCCACAATACAACATACACATGTGTGTGTGCCAAGCATATCTCTGGAAGAATAGAAAAGGAAATCAGAAAAGGCTATTGACTCTATGAAGAGGAAATGAGTATTTAGGAAAAAGAAATGTGCAGGAGAATTACTGTGATTATTTTAGAATTTTGTACTGTTGCATTTGTGTTACCTATGAAAAATAAGACATTTAAGGGAGGAGTAGGCAAACTCCCTCCTTATTTACTAATAAAATGTAATTGAACAAATGCTCATTAATTAGCATATTGTTGGTCACTGCCCTGATATAACAAAGATTATAAGGCCTGCACAGCTGGAAATGTTTACTATCTGCCACTCTACAAAAAGAACTAAATCATGCTTTAAGGGGTAAACAGATGGAAATTAAAAAAAATATTCACTCCATGCTTCTATGATGAAAATATCAATTCTCCAAAAATGTGAGAACAGTAATACAAATTCTTTCAAAATTTAAATCATTTTAACTTGATCAAACCATTTTGAACATTTATATGGAAAATTATACAAGAATAGACACAAAAAGAGAAAAAACTAGAATGAGGAAGAGCTTGGTCTACCAGGTATCAAGTTATACATAACAAAGAAACCAGTAGAAATTAGGATAGTGATCAAAAGATTTCCCAGAAGAGCTAGTTTCTTCTTCAATGAGTGAATAAGGGAATCATTAAATTTGACTGCCCCAGGAAAATATCAGAAACCATGGAAGTACAACACTTAGTATGAGGAGGCTGGGAGGGACAGTACAGAAGAACTGGGAAGCATCCACATTCTTGGCCAGGTCACTGAACCATAGGATGAACCAACCTAGACCCACCATATGTGGAAGATCCTGTTTGTGTTTTTTATTAACCTGGACCTGAAAGTGTTCTTGCTGAGATATGAATATAGAATGTAATTAGGAGTGTCTGAGTGTGGCATCAGATGCAGTCTGTATGCACTATGAAAGTAAAGGTGACCATTTTTAAACAGGCCAGAGATGAAGACCTTGTGAAAATGAAAGACAGGAGCCAGGGGGAGGATGTCAAAGGGGGAAAAAGGAGTGACATCTGTAAAAAAAAAAAAATTCAATTAATAAAAAGAAAAAAGTGGGTGCTGAATTTTATCAAATGCTTTTTTCTGCATCTACTGATATGATCATGTGACTTTTATCCTTCATTTTGGTTATGTGATGTATCACATTTATTGATTTGTAAATATTGTACCAGCCTTGCATTCAGGGAATAAACCCCACATGGTCATGGTGTATGATATACAGTATTTTAAAGTATTGCTGCATTCTATTTGCTAATATTTTGTTGTGGTATTAGCATCTGTGTTCATCAGGAACATGGACCAGAAATTCACTTTTCTTGTAGTATCTTTGACTTTGGAATCAGGATAATGCTGGCCTCATAAAAAGAGCATGGAAGTCTTTCTTTCTCTTGAATTTTTTTGAATAGTTTGAGGAGAACAGGTGATAGTTCTACTCTGAATGTTTTCTAAAACTTGCCTGTGAAGCCATCTGGTCCAGGTTTTTATTTGCTGGGAGATGTTATGTTTTATTTATTTATTTATTACTGCTTCAATTTTATTAGTTGTTATTAATCTATTCAGGTTTTCTGTTTCTTCCTGATTCATGTGTGGAAGGTAGTAGGTTTCTAGGAATTTTTCCATTTCACCCAGGTTATCCCATTTGTTGGCATAGAGTTAGTTATTCTTAGTATTTTCTCACAATCTTTTGTATTTCTGTAATGTCAGTTGTTACTTCGCCTCTTTCATTTCTGATTTTATTTGTTTGGGTCTTATCTCTTTGTTTCTTGATAAATCAGGCTAAAGTTTCAATAATCTTTTTACTTTTTTGAAGAACCAGCTCTTGGTTTCATTAATGTATTTTTATTTGTTTGTTTTTAGTTTCTATGTCATTTACTTTTGCTCTGATCTTTACTATTTCCTTCCTACTACTTACTCTGGGCTTTTCCTGTTCTTCATTCTCTTATACTTTTCAGTGTAGGATTAGATTTTAATTTGAGGTTTTACTTGGTTTTTGTGGTAGGCCTGCAATGCTATGAACTTTCTCTCAGGACTGCTTTTACTGTGTCCAATAGATTCTGGGTTATTTGGTGTTAATTTGCAATTGTTTCCAGGAAGTATTTAATTTTTTCCTTGATATCATTGATGATCCATTCATTGTTTAATAACATGCTATTTAGCCTCCATGTGTTTAAATATTTTTGAGTGATTTTATGGTCGTTGATTTCTAGTTTCATGCCATTGTGATCCAAGAAAATGCTTGAAATAATTTCAGTCTTCTTGAAATTAAGACTTCTTTTGTGTCCTAACATGTCATCTATCTTTGAGAATGTTCCATGTGCACTTGAGTAAAAAAATGTATATTCTGACACTTTGGAGTGAAATGTTCTGTAATTATCAATAAAATTCATCTGATCTAGTGTGTTGTTTAAGGTCACTCTTTCCTTGCGAATTTTTTTATTTGGAAGATTCATCCAGTGACTGAAGCACAGCAGGTCACAGCCTCTAAGTGTCTAGTAGGCAGGGCCTCTGTAAACCAGAGCTGGGTCTGCCTCAGGTCTTGCACCTTGAATGTCCCTGTTCTGATCTGCTCCCCCCCCCTTTTTTCCCCCCATGGAACTGGGCTCTGCAGAGGTATCTGGGTCCTGGCCAGGATGATTTAAACAGACTTTTATTGGGGGTGGTGCCTGTAGCTTTTAGGAGGGGTGGGTGGGGACTTCCTCTCCTTCCAATGTCTCAGCTCTGCCTGACTTGCTGGCACTCTTTCACTGCCACCCCAAGCAGAAGGGGATAAAAAAATTTAAAAATCAGCCCTGCTTTAACTCCAGTCTTTCAGCCCAGCTGGCTCCCACTGTGCGGGGCCTTTGCCCAGGATCTGACCAAGCCAAATGTCTGAGTCCCCTCAACTGCCAGACTCAGCCGCATAGGCATAGATCTCCAGACCAAAGCCATTCCCTCTTGCATTGGGTCCCAGCAGGGCAGGACAGGATCAACCACTCCACAGGTGAGGGATGAGGCACCTCCCTTGCACTTTATGTAGACAGAACCAGTTCTCTTTCCATAGATCACATTGTCCAGCCCCCATCCTGCTCTCATCTAAAAGTTCTTCCAGCGAATAAAGGGTCCCTCAGATTCACTGCGGGGTGTACTGGTCAAGCTCTCCACCAGCCTCGAGTTCTTCCACCTGGCCCCTCGTGTATATACAGATCGGGGGGAACTTCCCAGGCTGGTGTTGTAATAAATCGATTGCTTTTTGCCTGGGGTGATGCAGTCTGAGTCTCCCTGGTAGAATGAATCACCACTGATACCCACCACCCTATGCTACGTGGGCCTCCTTCCGTCTGTGTTGCTCTGGATTGGGGATCCCTGTGAGTGGCTCAGACCCCACACTCCCAGGGGACATGGGCTGTGCTGCCACACCTCCCCTCTGGTTTCCCAGGTGCTTTGAAAATTGGCTTATCTTCCCTGTCTTTCATCCTGTACTCTCTCCGTGAACCACAATCACAATATTTCTGATCAGCTATATTTTAACTTGTTTTTCACGCCAAATGCTTTGCAGTTTAGCCATAATTCCAGTCCAGTGCCCCGTGCAAGCAGACGGAGCTTCATGCTACACTATAGCCATCTTGGAATCCTCAAGAGGTGACATTTGAACAAAGTCCTGGAGAAGGTACAGGAGGGCAATGTGTGGATGTCTGGGAGAGAAAGGGTGGTGCAAACAGATGGAACCATCTATGCAAAGACCCTGAGGTGGGAACATGGATGAAGTGTTGAAGACAGTGAGGAGGCCTCTATGGCTGGAGCAGAGTTTGTGAGGACAGCAGAAGATAATGAGGGCAGGGGGGCGACAGGGCAGAGCATTCAGGGTAATGTGAGACTTGGGCTTATGCTCTGAGTGGGGTGCAAGCCTTGGAGGATTCATGAGCAGAGGAGGGATGGCCTCTGATTTGGGTGCTCATAGGTGCCCTCTGTCTGCTGTGGAGCTTGAGGGTGGAAATAGGGGATGGGGTGGTTTTTGCACTGGTCCAGGTGAGTGATGACAGGGGTTGGATGCAGGAAGTCACCCAGAGTCATATTCCCACCACAGTGTAGTGAGGAGCATAGGATCCCCAGCTCTGCTTGTATTTATGTAACTCTGACTGATCTCGTCCCATTCTAGCTTGTTGCCCCACCTGCAAAATGGCACATGGTCCTTTCTAGCTCCCGTCTGGTGTGAGGAGGTCTGTGCTGTCCTTGGGGTAAGGGGAGCTGTCGTGGAGGGTCCCAATCCCCCAGCAGAGGCCATCAGAAATGTGGGGTACTGGACAGAACCTATGCAGGGCTGACAACTCCAGGGCTGGTTGTTAAATATTTTGAATTCACCTCTGACTTCATCGCTTGCTGCATACAATGTCACCCCATTATCTCTCTAGCCTTATCTTCCACTTCTCTTCCCCTTGTTCACTCAGCTTCAGCCACACAGGCCTCATTGCTCTCCCACACCAGGCACTCTCTAGCCTCAGTGCATTTGCACAGGCTTTTCCCTCTGCCTCGAACATTCTTCCTCAGATATCTTCATAGCTCTTGCCACCTCACATCCTTCAGGTCTTTCTTCAAATGTCACTTTCTCAGCAAGGTCTTCCCTATTTAGTTTACCAACACCTTCCACCAGAGTCCCCTCCCCCCTCCTTCATTAACCTGCTTAATGCTCCCATTCTTGACATTCTCCACAACATTCTCATGTGTCATTTCATGATCTCCCATGTGGGAATGTCAGCCTCATGGGGTAGGGGTTTTGCTCTGGCTTGTTCACACCTGCACCCCCAGTGCCTAGAACAGTGCCTTGCATACAGAGTTTTTTTAGTGAAAATGTGGCTGTCAGATCTTTAAAAGGGGGAGGGTAATGCTTACTTCATCTCAGACAGTGGAAAGATAAACTAAGCCACAAAGGAGAGGTTGATAACAGAGATGCCGAGGGTGGGAGACAGTGCCATCACCCACTCAGGATTTTTAAAAATTGTGGTGAGATTCACAATGACATAAAATTAATCATTTAAAAGTGAACAATCCAGTAACATTCAGCCATTTACAATGTTGGGTGACCAGCTATATCAGAACTTCATTCCTTTTTTGAGGGCTGCGGAAGGGTTTATTCTTACTGAAGGCCTTGCCTTCAAGAATACATCACTTCTTTCTGAGACTGGTGATGACCTCAGCACCATTGCCCAGGACCCTAAAAACCACAGACACGGGGGTCAGCTGGGGAAACTGGGACATGAGGAGAGGTTGACCCGGGCAGTCAGCCTACACCCCCTACTTTCCCCACCTGCCCCACACTCTGGGACCAAGGTCCCTGGGAGGCTGGAGCCCATCGTCACTGGACACTATCAGCCCTCTGCCCGCCACAACCAGAAGCCTTTGCAGAAAGGGGAAGAGGCTGAGAGCTTTGAGAAAGAGGCCAAAGAGCCCTGAGTGCACCCAGCTCCATATTGCACAGCTTCCTGTTGACCGCTGTCTGTTTCTCCACTGCCCACAGTCACCCACTGCTGATCCCCTTCCCCAGCTGGGCCCCCCTCCTCTGGCCGCCCCCACCCTGGGCACCTCTTTCTATCTCTCTTTCCCCTGCTTCCTCTAACCACTTCTCATTAGAGACTTAGAGCATTTTAAAAGTTCCAAAAAAAAACAGTTTCACAGGGTCTCACATTCACAGAATCAATTAAATAAAATTCTCATGACCATGGGAGTAGCCATGACCTGCTTTAGTTTACTTTTAATCCAGTAAGCCCCCCACCATTAGCTCTCCACCAAGAACTGGGTCATGACCCACCTCTCTCCCTCTACAACCCTGAATTCTGTTTCTTATTCTCTCATTCATTTGTTTGTTTATTTGTTTTCTTACACATTTGTATCCTGAAACCTGTTTCGTTTTCTCCATGTCTGAGCTGTATAACAAAGTTGGGTTTTATATGGGGCTCTGGGGATTTATTTTTTGTTCCAGATTCTACTACAACCAAACCATTAGGTCATATCTTTTAAGTATATTTTAATTCATTTGTCAATTGTTCAGTAAAACTTAAAAAATAAGATTCTACTAAAAAATCCATCAAGCAATTTAGATGTTTGCTCTTTACTCAGTTTTTAAAATCAAGAAAGGGGGTATGTTCATAACACCCAGGAACCGCATTTCATGCCCCTGGGGTTCTTTTTCACGGTTGTGTAATATTCTAATCCACTTTAAACAGAGGCTCAGGAAGCATTAAGTTTCCATTACAGTCTTAATGGCCATCATGTTCCTGAGCTGCCTTACAGATCATTGGCATTGCCCCTTTTAAACAACGCACCCTTCAGTTCGCCCTTACATTCCTAAATCTTGGCGATCTCTGAGAGGGGGTGAAGCTAGGGACACTCACAGGTCTGTCCAGCTGCCCCTTAGGAGCCCACTGCTCAGCCTGGGGCGGGGGCAGGCATCCACTGCCCAGCTGTCTTGGCAGCTGCCTATAAACCAGCACTTTATAACCCACCCCCAGCTCTGTCAGGGCCCCAGCCCAGCCCCCAGCGAGCTGAGTGTTGATGGGGAAGGAGAAGTAGGTTGCTAAAAGCTGGGGTTTGAGGGTGTTCCTGAAGTTTCCTGAAGGCCTTCATTTCCTAGAAGTAGAAAACGTTTAGCGGTGACAGCTCAACCCCCTTTTCTTACTGCTATAGGGCCTTGGGGCAGAGGAGACAGAGGAACTAGACTCTGGGAAATCCAGCAGCAAACTCAAACTCCTTCTCTGTCCCTCAGAAATGTGACCCTGAAGGCAGCACAGTTTCTTGCTTCTCTGCTCATCACTTTGGGGTCTGCCACCAGGTCTGTGTCTATATCCACATTCAAGCAGACCTTCTCCTCACTCCCCACCCCAATATCCCCCCCAGCCTCAGCCCCAGACACCGAGTGGCCTGGGCAAGACTTGAGGACTCAGGCCAGGGAGACACACATGAGGTCCCCTCCCCAACTCTGTTCCAGTCCAAGGCCCCAAAAAGAACTATAAATAAGGCCCAGCTCAGTGTTGTTTCCCAACTCCCTGGTCCAGGCTGGGTAAGGGCCAGGGGTCAAGAGGATGCCAACTGTGGCTGGGCAGGTCTGACCAGGAGTACCTGGTCAAGGACACTCTGAGAGCCAGGCCTAGGGAGACTCAAGGTGTCCAGCCCTCAGGAGGAGACAAAGGGTCCATTGTCCCGCTTGCCCCTGGGCCTGGGGTCAGGGCTGGTCAGCAGCCTTCCATCTTCTTTCCTCATTCTCTGGGGCTTTCTGCTTGGGGACAGCTGTCTGGCCTCACATTAGCTGTGCCGCCCTCCTGGAGCCAGCAGCTGGGCTCATCCATGTGTGGGCTGGCCCGGCCCCTTCCTCTGCCATTGTCTCCTAGTCAGGGGGCTTCATCTTATGCTCCCCTCCATCCGGAGACCCCATCTGACCCCCACCTCACTTGGGGCTTGTAATGGAGGTGGGCATGGGCTGGTGGCACAAGAAGGGGGCCAGGACATTGAGGTCCCTCTTCTTTCCCATAGCCGAAGGCATTGCCGAGAAGGTGGTCATCCTAACAGCCCCTGCTGATGTTGACTGCACGTCCGCTCTGAGCCCTTGCAATTTGTTCACTCCCTTATGACCCTGACATGTGCTCGCCGAGGATCTGACCATTCCACAGAGGGAGAAACTGAGGCCCAGAGAGGTCCCTTAACCTGCCTGAGACGACACGGTCCAAAAGTGGAAGAGACAGTTTGCCCAGGACCTCTGATGTGAGTTAGGGGTGCCCTGTGACTGTGCAAATCATTTCACAACGTGCCTCAGTTTCCCCATGTGTCTAATGCAAATCACAGCACCTGCCTCCTAAGGCTCCTGGGAAGATAAGTGAGTTCAGTCCCTGTGAAGTGCTTAGAAGAGGGCCAGGCATAGAGAGGTGCTGGATGACTACTATCACTCACCATTGAGATTTGTTCCCCTTGCAGCTGTAATAATGAAAATAATAATATAATGTAATATAATAAATAATACTGGTATTATTATTGATTGAATCATCCTGGCTCAGTCACCTCCTTGCTGAGGAAACTCAGGCCAGTTGCCCAACCCCCCAGGTGCCTGTTTCTCATCTGACAAGTGGGGACCCATGTCCCTGCCTCACACCATGTGGAACAGAGGTCACGAGGTTGTCTAGGGGCTGCCAAATAGGTCAGCGGGGCTGCAACTTTACAGAACGTCAAGGAAGGAGGAGGAATGATGCCTATGCTCCAGCAGGGGCCACACCGGGAAGCCTAAAGGGGGTTTGCTCATGAGGGTCAGCAGGAGGGAGGTGGTATCACTAACTATGGAGTCCTGCAAGGAGCAGAGACACACAGGGGTCAATGTCCTGCCCTCTGGGCTGACAGTCCCTGGGGTGGAGGCAGACAGTAAACAGAGAAGCAGGCAAATTCCATGATGGGGGTCTGATGAGGTGCTACAGAGAATGGGGATAGTGGAGAGCAATTGGGGTTGCTGAGGACAGGAGAGGATTACCTATTGGACTTGGGAGATAGGTGAGGAATGTTTGAGCAAAAACATGAAGGACAGGAGGGAGGGAACCAGGAGGTTATCTGGGGCCAGAGTGCTCCAGGCAGAGACAAGCACCCTTGAAGAGGTCAGAGGGCGAGTATGCCTGGTGTTTTCCACAAGGAAAATGGTAGCCAAGTGACTGAGTGGGGAGAGGGGTGAGCTGAGGGCAGGGAGGTGACAGAGCAGAGCTTGCAGGGTCTTCTGCACCATTGGAGGTTTACACTGAGTGAGGTGGGAGCTACAGAGGGTTCTTGAGCAGATGAGGGATGTGCCCTGACTCAGGAGGTCCCAGGCACTTTTGGGCCACTGTGAGGGGAACAGAATGTGGGGGACAGGAGCCAGGGCAGAAACATGGGTGATAATGGGGCTACACCAGGGTGAGGACATAGAGCAGAAGTGAGAGGATTTGGTGGTTAGCTGAAGTCAGAGCCATAGGGCTTGCTGACAGGCCAGATTACAGTGGTGGTGGCTGGTGGGGATGTTCCTCTTCTTGCCTCTCCTAAGCTTACAGAAAATATCTCACTTTTCTCCTATGTACCTAAGTCCTTCCTCACTCTGCTGTGTGAGGCCAATGGGCAGGCATTTTAATTCCATTCATCAGACAAGGAAACTGAATCCCAAAAAGGTTTGAGCTGCTCCAAGGGCCCAAGGCACATCCTGGGGGAAGAGAAGGAAAAACAACGCATGATCATGTGGATGGTGTGGGGACAATACCCTGGAGCTGAGCCTCCTACCTCTGCCAGGCTGGAACTCTGACCTCCTGCTTCTCCTGGAACCAGCTGTCAGACCTTGGCAGGACATCCATCTTTGGGGTTTGTAGCTTTTTGGGAGAAAAGCCAAAATGCACTCTCGATGTGGTCTGGCCCTACCCTTCCTAGCCTCCCTCCCCGGGACCCTCAGACACCCTGGTGGGACCCCTCCCCATGCCCTATTGAGGTCAAGGTAATGGCAATGGGTATAAAGGGGTTAACTCTGGGGATGGGGGCGCTCCACCACTCTTGGAATGTTGCCTCTCTGCCTTCAGCCTTTGGTGACCTCATTTTTCCATGACCACAGTCTTCTCCCTTTGAACTATTGCCAGGGTCGAGCCTCGGCAGTCCAGGGATTCCCAAAGGTGTGGACCGAGATGGCGAGAGAAAGACGTGTGAGACAGAAGGTGCTTGATCCTTCTGCTGCTTAAGGCTAGCAGAATCTTTATTATATATCTGCAGGTTACATAGCAATTTCCTTCTTAAACCTTTTAGGCAAATAAGTACAGACATTCTTTTGTTGTTTACCCAACTCTTAGGTATATTACATGTTAATTACCAACTATTTTTATCCTCTATTTCAGTCTCTGTCAATTCCTCTCAGACTCCTAACCTTTCCTCCTATCTAAGATCCTTCCAAGCTTCCACATTCCTATCCTAAATGTTTATTACTTTCTTGCTTTTTCTTCCTGCAATCTTTTCTACCATCTCCATCATTAATCATCTACATGTTACTTCTATAATGATTCCTAACAGACAGCTAACAGATAGACAGAGAAAGCAAAGATTAGTCTCCTTCAGTTGCCATCCTGCATTTTTATTTTCCCATTATTTTATATCTTCAGTCTCTGTTCTTCGTAATTCCTGCCACGCAGTGAATTCACTTCTCCAGGGACTATGTCAAACCATGGAGGCCTTCATAACTCCAGGGACTATGTCAAACCTTGGAGCTCACCCGTGACTAGGTTAAACCGTGGTAGTCGCTGTTCCAGTAACACCTTTCCCAACAAACTATGATGGACTTAATATTTTCTTTAATTTTCTACATTCTTGCATCCTTCAATCATTCATTTAAAAAGGAATCTGTAGCCCTGGCCACTTTAACTCAGCGATTAGAGGGTCAGCCCACAGACCAGAGAGTCCCGGGTTCGGTTCCTGCTCAGGGCACATACTTCAGTTGCAGTTTGTCCCCGGCCCCAGTTGGGTCATTTGGGTGGCAGCCACTCAATGTGTCTCTCTCACGTCGATGTTTCTCTCTCTCTCTTAAAAAAATAATAATAAAATAAAAATGATTAAAAAGGAAACTGTATATTGATGTCACAACTAGAAAACCCTTTTAGTTGCGCTGAGACTGCATAAACTTAATAACACAGGAACATAAAAGCATGGATGCTAGCTGGATAAAACTCAGGGCCACTGAGATATTAAAGACACATTAGCACCCTGTAGAGACTTTCTCCTGGACCCAGGGGCAGGCTTCCTGCCTGTGGGTATCTGCTGAGCTACTTGTTAGCTGTGCCTCAGCTTCCAGGCTCTGTAAATGGGAGGCAGCCCCACCTGCCTCTCAGGTGTTTTGCAGAGTCAATGAGTTGAAATAGACACAGCACCTCGAGTCAGGCCTGGAACAGATTAGCACTTCATAAATAATAGCGTATTTTAAAAATTACTAGATAGCCTCAGAGAGAGGTTATCTAGTAATTTTGAAAAGTCATGTTACTTATTCAAAAAGGAAACCACCGTCTTATCCTGTGATTCTCTGCTGGTTAACTCAGTGCCCAGGATTCCCTGAAATGTAAGTTTTCCACCAGGGGAAACACTGTCCCAGGAAGGCGGGCTCCAGCATGGTGGCCCCTTGGTGGTCTGAAACTTCTCTTCTTTGTTCTTACCCAACATCAATGAATGGCCCCTTCATACTCCTCCTTCAGCTTCTATTTGGACTCTGGACTCTCTGTGCCTCGGTCTCCTCCTCGGAAAATCAGGGGAACAGGGTACTGTTAGCTCAGGGGCTGGCCTTGGAGACTAGGACACACCAAGACAGTGGGCACGGGGGAGTCCCAAACGGGGGAGCCCCCACCTAATTCTGACATAGTCCCTCCCCAACCTGACCAGCCCCCTGGACAAGACTCCCCCACCCCTGCCCTCACTGCCCCACTTTCCCCTGGGATAAGTGCCGGTGAGCCCAAGGGGTCAGAGTGTTTATTAGAAGTTCAAACTGGAACTGCTGGCAAAGGATCTGAGAGCTCAGTGTATGTGTGTGTGTGTGTGTGTGTGTGTGTGTGTGTGTGTGTGTGTGTGTGTATACCTGCAGTGCCCCTGAGTCTGTGTTTTTACTGCACTTCCCTGTTGGCTTCAGCTGCCCCACCAGTTCCAGGGAGGGACCTGTGGCAGTGGCTCCCCCCACACACACTTTATAAAGGCACAGCCGCCCAGCCTGGGGACTCGGACTGCCCTGTTGCAACCTCTGTTTCCCCTGCCAACAGCTCAGACCATGGGAGGTCCCCGCCTCAGTATCCTATATGGTGAGAATTTGGGGCCCCTCTCGGAGGGGCCAGGGAGCCCCTGGCAGCACCCCTTCGGTGCCTCTATTTTCCCATCCCCCCTCACTTGGAGAAATAGGGGGCACAGCTGGCAGCTCTGGAGCCTGACATGGAGGAAGCCACATGGTTAGGCGGGTGCCAGGGGCACATGGGGAGAGCAGCTGGCATAGTCCAGGCAACCCTACAGGGGCAGGAACCCCTCTGGTTCTCTAAGAGCATGTCCTCACCAGGGATATCCAAGCTCCCTTCCAGATGCACTTTGGAAGCTGCTCCCTAAGAGGGGAAACTGAAGCAGGGGGAAGGAGAGGGGAAAAAAGTGAGAGCTGTGACCCCTCAGGAAGTCATTCCTAACAGATGGCACAGAGGGGTGCTAGGGAGCTAATGAAGGGGACCTTCCACTATAGGGTGACCTCAACACATTGTCTCAGTGTCAGGGAAGTCTCAGAGACCCCTCAGTCTTGCTTCCCCAGACCCTGCTGGATCTCTGACCCTGTGGGTTTGAACTTGAGTTCTGCTGTGGCTTCCCCCATGCCTCCTTCCTGCCCCACCCAGGGTGGCTCTAAGGGTTGTCAGGGCAGCAAAGAGAGTTAAGAAATGACATTTGGGGTGCCAATCAGAGCTTCCCCAGGCCACAGGGATGGGGCTCCCTGTGCTGGCCCAGGGTGACAGGTGCGAGCTGTTTCTTAGAGCTGTTTCTTAGAGCTTTATCAAGATATAATTTATATAGCATATAATTCGCTTGTTGCATGAATACAATCAGATGATTTTTAGTAAATTTATGGAGTCCGTGCAGCACACCTCAAGGTGGCAATGTTTCAGGGGGCCAAGTCACAGAGCCCCTGATCCTCACATTCCACATCTGCGAAATGGGGCAGGGCAAGACTCGTCTCCACTTTACAGGGTTAAGGGTTCAGTAAGTCCTGATTCACAGTAAGAATTAAGTAAACAGTATTTATTATTGTTGTTGTCATTATAATTATTTCACTGGTGAGTCTGGGGAATGTGCTGGCATTTCTTAGCAGGAGGAGCAAGGAGACAATGACTGCCACACCCCTGCCACAGGGCCCCTAAGCAGGAATCTGACTGCCCAAGGCTCAGCTAGGGGAATGCAAACCAGATGGGACTGGGAGGAAAGGACCAGCAGCTCCTCCCCAGACTCCTGTTAGGTTGACTTCGAAGGCCCCAGATGGAGAAGGTCTGGCCCAGAAGCCTCTGTGGTTGGGGAGGAAAGCCCAGCTCAGCCTGATGGGGCACAAAGAAGCCCCTCCCTGCAGGGTCTGGGGAACTTGACCCCTCACTTCCACCTACCCCAGCCCCCTCTCCACCAGACTCTTCATAAACCCTTCCTGGGCTCTGAGCCTCAGTTTGTCCATCTGTAGAATGGACATAAACAGAAACTCTGCCTCCTAGGGCAGTTGTGAGCATGAAAGTTGCTACTGGGGCTTTGGGAGCTGGGGATGAATCTGCGCACGTCCCACGAGGCCAGGGAAGGTCCTATTGTGGTCTGCCCTACAAAGAGAAACTGGAACCCCCCAAAGGGAAAACTAAACAAACCTGTGGCCAGAGAAGAGGAAGAGAGGAATTCTAGCCTTAGTTTACTGCATCTAGGAGGGCCTTGGGGAAGGGGGACCTTTGCCCTCTGCTGGCCTGAGTGGTATCAAGTGTGGACATTGGAGCTGAGTGCTGAGGGAACCTTCCTGTCTCCACCCCCTACAGGTCCTCAAGCCTTGCTCACAATGACTAGCCCCCAAATTCCCCTATTCCCCTGGGAACTCCTCCATGGGCTACTGAGCCACGAGTTATCCCTTCATTTGGCCCAGGAAGTGACACAGCCTGCCCTGCCTCCCTGGCCCCATCCCTCCACCTGCGGCCCCCCTGTCTGGTCTCCCTGGATTAACCAGGTCTGGCTGTCTCCCCAGCATTTCCAGATAAGCAGGGACTGGACAGATCCCTCAAGCCCTTCCCACCCCCCACCTGCTGCCCAGTCCCTTCCTCCCATCTCCCCCTTATTTGTTTCTATTTCTCTGTCTTGATTTCAGTCTCTCTATCTCTCTGTCCAATCACTGGCATCTCCCTTCCTAGGAATACCCTATTTCTCTGTGCATCTCTCTCGATCACTGTTTTCTTACCTGTGCCTCTCTGTTTCTCTCCATCTATCTGTGTCTCCTCGTCTCTCTCTCTCATCTCTTCATTTTCTCTCCACCTCTGTCTCCTTTCTCCCTCTTTCTCCTCTCTCTATGTCTCTAGCTCCTTCTCTGTCCCTCTCTCTGTATCCTCTTTATTTTCTCTCCATCTCTGTCTCCTTGTCTGTCTGATGAACAGCAAGGAGGTCCCCTGTGTCCCTGAGGAAGGGTAAGGGGCCAGAGGATCTCAGTTTTGGGAGGATCTGAGAGTACACTTGGTCCAACTCTACATTTTTACATAAAGAAATGATGACAGTAGGGGAAGGAGAAAATGGCGGTGGAGTGAATGGAAGCTACACAGACGATCTCCCAGGATCAAACGGGAATTACAACTAAAATAAAAACAAATCGTCGGAAAAAGCAACAGAAAAGCAGTGGGAGAGGACCACACAACCAGGGACACTGACTGAGCCTGGTAGGATCTGCGGAGACGCGTGAGGGTGGCGGCTAGGAGCCCACGGACAGCAGCGACCTTGGCTGTGAGCTCCGGCCCCGGCTGGGAGCTCTGCCCGCGGCTGTGGGCGTCGCCACCGGCTCTGAGCTGCGTCCTCGACTGGGAGCTGCGGCCCCGGCTGGGAGCCACGCCCTCGGCGGGGAACTCGCGCCCGCGGCGGGGAACTGCGGCCCGGCTGGGAACCGCGCCCGCGGCGGGGAACTGCGGCCCGGCTGGGAACTCGCGCCCGCGGCGGGGAACTGCGGCCCGGCTGGGAACCGCGCC
The DNA here is from genome assembly GCA_030848825.1 of Tadarida brasiliensis. Classification (NCBI taxonomy): domain Eukaryota; kingdom Metazoa; phylum Chordata; class Mammalia; order Chiroptera; family Molossidae; genus Tadarida; species Tadarida brasiliensis. The sequence goes on along the minus strand of CM061259.1, from coordinate 53,966,328 downwards.
CGCGGCGGGGAACTGCGGCCCGGCTGGGAACCGCGCCCGCGGCGGGGAACTGCGGCCCGGCTGGGAACACGCGCCCGCGGCGGGGAACTGCGGCCCGGCTGGGAACCGCGCCCGCGGCGGGGAACTGCGGCCCCGGCTGGGAACTCGCGCCCACGGCGGGGAACTGCGGCCCGGCTGGGAACACGCGCCCGCGGCGGGGAACTGCGGCCCGGCTGGGAAACGCGCCCGCGGCGGGAAACTGCAGCCCCAGCTGTGAGAGACGCCCTCGGTGGGGAGCTACGGCCCCGGCTAGGAGCCGCGGCCCCGGTTGGGAGCGGCAGCCCCGGCTAGGAGCGACAGCCCCGGCTAGGAGCAGCGGCCCCAGCGCGGCGACCTTAGCCGGGAGCGGCGGTGGCGGTGCCCGCCCTCGGGGTTAAGAGCCCCAGCTACTCCAAAGCGCAGAGAGCCGGGACAGACCGCTAAATAGCCACAGCCTCTCACCTGGGGCTCCAACAGAGGGAGGGCGGACTGGACTGGAACTCTGAGGGGACACCTGGGATTTGGAGGGCGCTCAGAGTTTGTGCTGAGCTGTGGCCACAAAGGACAGTGGTGGCCAGCCCCTCCTTCCCAATTGCACAGACCTGCAGCGAATTTCGCTCCTTCCTGGAGCTGTGGAAGCCCCTCCCTCAGAGATTCCCAGGTGAGGTAAAGAGGTAAAGAAATGCAAATTGAGGCTCATTAACAACCAGCATTGGCCCCACCCTCGGAAACCCTCTTACACTGCAAACATCTGAGGGAGGTCCTCATTCAACTGAGATCCTAAGGCTTTTCAAGTAACTGAGGCTAATAGCCTCCAGGCAAAAAGCCAGAGCATAACTAAACCTTTCCTGAGCTTGCATATCTACCCAGGAAAGTGAGACTTGATAGAGGTGTTGAAGGAGGGCCCTCCACGCTCATTCAAACCCAGTAGAGGGAGCCACAAATACCAGAACACCAACACCCACAGGGAAAATTTGGCAGGCCCCAAAACCCACTGGGATAGCAAAAATGGTGAAACAAAGAAACAGATCCCAAATGAAAGAACAAGAGAACTCCACCGAAGATGAGATAAATGAAGTGCAGCTAAGCAAATTATCAGAGGGAGAGTTCCGAGCCATGATCTTGAGGAAACTAAACAGCATGAGTAAGGACATCAACACCATGAGTAAAGATATAGAAACACTGAAAACCAACCAAGTGGAAATAAAGAATGACATAGCAGAAATAAAGAACACATTGGAAGGATTGACCAGCAGAGTAGAGGAAGCAGAGGACCGGATCAGTGAATTAGAAGACAGAGTAGAAAAAATCAATCAATCAGAAAACCAAAAGGAAAAAACAATGAAAAAACAGGAAGATAGCTTAAGAGAACTGTGGGACAACTGGAAACGTAATAACATTCGCATTATTGGAGTCCCTGAAGAAGAAGAAAATGAGAAAGGGTTAGAGAATATATTTGAAGAAATAGTGACAGAAAACTTTCCTAACCTGGTGAAGGAAGAAAGCATTCAAGTTCAAGAAGCACAGAGAGCCCCAAGTAAGAAGAATCCAAACAGGCCCACACCAAGACACATAATAATTAAAATGCCAAAAATCAAAGACAAAGAGAGAATCCTAAAGGCAGCAAGAGATAAACAACAGGTTACCTACAAAGGAAACCCCATTAGGCTATCATCTGACTTCTCAACAGAAACACTACAGGCCAGAAGGGAATGGCATGAAGTAATCAAGGTCATGAAAAACAAGGATCTGAATCCAAGACTACTCTATCCAGCAAGATTATCATTCAAAATAGAAGGTCAAATAAAGAGCTTCCCAGACAAAAAAAGGCTAAGGGAATATATTAGCACCAAACCAGCACTGCAAGACATGTTAAAAGGACTGCTATAATTATTAGAAGAAATAGAAAGATAATTAGAACCACACTGTACAAAAATGGCAATAAATAAGTACATATCAATAATCACCTTAAATGTAAATGGACTGAATGCTCCAATAAAAAGACACAGAGTAGCTGATTGGATAAGAAAGCATGATTCACACATATGTTGCTTACAAGAGACCCACCTCACAACAAAAGACGCACATAGGTTGAAAGTAAAGGGATGGAAAAAAATCTTCCAAGCAAACAGAAAGGAAAAAAAAGCTGGGGTAGCAATACTCATATCTGATAAATTAGATTTCAAATTGAAGACCATAACTAGAGACAAAGAAGGCCACTACATAATATTGAAAGGGTCTATCCAACAGGAAGATATAACCTTGGTAAACATATATGCACCCAATATAGGAGCACCAAAATATATTAAAAATCTTCTGGAAGACTTCAAAGGAGAAATCGACCACAATACAATCATAGCAGGAGACTCCAACACCCCACTGACATCACTGGATACATCATCTAGACAAAAAATCAACAAGGAAACAGAGACTCTAAATGAAGCACTAGATCAAATGGATTTAATAGATATATACAGAGAACTACACCCCAAAACTGCAGAATTCACATTCTTCTCAAATGCACATGGGATATTCTCAAAGATAGACAATATGTTAGGGCACAAACTAAGTCTCTACAAGTTCAAGAAGATTGAAATCATATCAAGCATCTTCTCAGACCACAATGGCATGAAACTAGAAATCAACTGCAACAAGAACATGCAAAAACATATGAACACATGGAGGCTAAATAGCATGTTACTGAACAATGAATGGGTTACCATGGAGATCAAGGAAGAATTTAAAAAATTTCTGGAAACCAATGAAAATGAACACACAACAACGCAAAACCTATGGGATACTGCGAAAGCAGTTCTGAGAGGGAAGTTCATAGCACTACAGGCCCACCTTAAGAAAGAAGAAAAATTTCTAATTGACTACCTAACCTCACAACTTAAAGAACTGGAAAGCAAACAAAAAGAAAACCCTAGAGCAAGTAGAAGGAAGGAAATAATAAAGATCAGAGCAGAAATAAATGACATGGAGACCAAAAAAGCAATTCAAAGGATCAATAAAACAAAAAGCTGGTTCTTTGAAAAGATAAACAAGATTGATGGACCCTTAGCTAGACTCACCAAGAAACAAAGAGAGAGAACCCAAATACACAAAATCAGAAATGAAAGAGGAGAAGTAACAACTGATACCACAGAAATACAAAGGATCGTTAGCAAATACTATGAACATTTGTATGGCAACAAATTCGACAATCTAAGCGAAATGGACACATTTCTAGAAACACATAGTCTCCCAAAACTGAATCGGAAAGAGATAGAAAACTTGAACAGGCCAATAACAACGAAGGAAATTGAAGATGTAATCAAGACTCTCCCAGCAAACAAAAGCCCAGGCCCTGACGGCTTCACGGGGGAGTTTTACCGATCATTCAAAGAAGAACTAACACCCATTCTCCTCAAACTATTCCAAAAAATTCAAGAAGAAGGAAGACTTCCAAACTCGTTTTATGAGGCCAGCATAATTCTCATCCCAAAACCAGAAAAAGACACTACAAAGAAAGAAAACTACAGGCCAATATCCCTGATGAACATAGATGCCAAAATCCTGAACAAAATACTAGCAAATCGGATCCAGCAATACATCAAGAAAATTATTCACCATGACCAAGTGGGATTCATCCCAGGGATGCAAGGCTGGTACAACATACGCAAATCAATAAATGTGATACATCACATAAACAAAATGAAAGATAAAAACCACATGATCATATCAATAGATGCTGAAAAAGCATTTGACAAAATCCAGCACCCATTTCTGTTAAAAACGCTCAGCAATTTAGGAATAGAGGGATCATATCTCAACATTATAAAGGCCATATATGAAAGACCTACAGCCAACATCATACTCAATGGACAAAAACTAAAAGCATTTCCCTTAAGAACAGGAACAAGACAAGGATGCCCACTTTCACCACTCTTATTTAACATAGTACTGGAAGTCTTAGCCACAGCAATCAGACGTGAAGAAAAAATAAAAGGGATCCAAATTGGAAAGGAGGAAGTGAAACTGTCATTATTCGCAGATGACATGATATTATACATAGAAAACCCTAAAGACTCCATCAAAAATCTACTAGCCTTAATAAATGAATTTGGCAAAGTAGCAGGATACAAAATTAACGTCAAGAAATCGACGGCATTCTTATACACCAATGATGAACTCACAGAAAGAGAAACTAAAAAAACAATCCAATTTACCATCGCGGCAAAGAAATTAAGATACCTAGGAATAAACTTAACCAAAGAAGTAAAGGACCTATTTACAGAAAACTACAGGACATTGAAAAAAGAAATAGAGGAAGATATAAAAAAGTGGAAGCACATACCTTGTTCATGGATTGGAAGAATTAACATCATTAAAATGTCCATACTACCCAAAGCAATCTACAGATTTAATGCAATCCCCATCAAAATACCAACGACATATTTCACAGAACTAGAACAAATACTTCAGAAGTTCATATGGAACCAAAAAAGACCCCGAATAGCTACAGCAATCTTGAAAAAGAAGGACAAAGTAGGAGGGATCACAATACCGGACATCAGGTTATACTACAAAGCTACTGTAATCAAAACAGCCTGGTACTGGCACAAGAACAGGCACATAGACCAGTGGAACAGATCAGAGAATCCAGAAATTGACCCAAGACAGTATGCTCAATTAATATTTGACAAAGGTGGTAAGAGCATACAATGGAGCAAAGACAGCCTCTTCAATAAATGGTGTTGGGAAAATTGGACAGCTACATGCAAAAAAATGAAACTAGATCATCAACTTACACCATACACAAGAATAAACTCAAAATGGATAAAAGACCTAAATGTGACTCATGACTCCATAAGAATACTAGAAGAAAATGTAGACAACAAAATTTCAGACATCATACGCAGCAAAATTTTCACTGATATATCACCTAAGGCAACAGAAATAAAGGAAAAAATAAACACATGGGACTACATCAAACTCAAAAGCTTCTGCACAGCAAAAGAAACAACCATCAAAGTGGAAAGGCAACCTACTGTATGGGAGAGCATAATTGCCTATGATATATCAGATAAGGGACTAATTTCCAAAATATATAGAGTGCTCATACATCTCAACAAAAGGAAGACAAAGAACCCAATTAAAAAATGGGCAGAGGAACTAAATAGATACCTCTCCAAACAGGACATACAAACGGCCAAGAGACATATGAAGAAATGCTCAACTTCACTAATCATCAGAGAGATGCAAATTAAAACAACAATGAGGTATCACCTCACACCTGTCAGAATAGCCGCCATCAACAAAACATCAAACAACAAGTGTTGGCGAGGATGTGGAGAAAAGGGGACTCTAGTACACTGCTGGTGGGAGTGCAGACTGGTGCAGCCACTATGGAAAACACTATGGCGTTACCTCAAAAAATTAAAAATTGAATTACCATTTGACCCAGTGATCCCACTCCTAGGAATATACCCGAAGAAACCTGAAACACCAATCAGAAAGAATACATGTACCCCCATGTTCATAGCAGCGCTATTTACAATAGCGAAGATCTGGAAACAGCCCAAATGTCCATCAGTAGACGAATGGATAAAAAAGCTCTGGTACATATACACAATGGAGTACTATGCAGCGTTAAGAAAGGACGATCTCTTATCCTTTGCGTCGACATGGGAGGACCTGGAAACTATTATCCTAAGTGAAACAAGCCAAGCAGAGAAAGACAAACATCATATGATCTCACTTATTTCTGGAATATAATGAACATAACAGTGGGAGGAGCAGGGTAGTCCGGGGGACGTGGAAGTGGGGTACAGGCTGACATCTGCCAGAAGAGGGGGCGGGGGAGGGGAGAGATGAACACAGAACTTGTACGTATGTACTCATAACCAATGGACATGGACAACAAAACGGGGACGGGACAGGGAGGGGAGGGGAGGGGGGTGTCAATGGGGGAAAAAAGGAGAATCATCTGTAACATAAGTAAATTAATAAAAAAAAAAAAAAAAAAAAAAAGAAATGATGACAGTAAACACTTTGACACACCAGGCAGTACTTGTGTGCTTAACACTAACACTACTCTAGGAAATGTGTCCCCTCTTCATCCCCATTCTGCAGAAGGGGAAACTGAGGACCTGAGGCACCAGAACAAAGTCTGGGATTAGAACCAAGGCCACCTCATTCTAGTCTGTTTCCTGAACTGCTGCCCTCAGGTCAGCAGAAGCCAAGACCCCTGCCAGGCTCGGGCCCCTCCCCATCCTTCAGTTCCCGAAACCCATCTTCAGGCGACGGGTGCAGCCCCTCTGGCCATGGGCGTTGGAAGCAGGGATGTGCTACCTGCCCACTCTCCCCTCGAGTGATGGACAGAGCCTGAGCCTGGACGGGGTGAGCAGCCCCCTTCCCTCAGATGTGTCACCCTCAGGCCTCTGTGAGCCCTTCCCTGTTCTGTGTCCCCCCCTGACCCTCCATCTCTCTGTTCCAGTGCTGTGTGTCTTACTGAATCTGTTGGAAGATGGACTCCAGAAAACCAAGAGTGAGTCTGCTGGGAGTAACTCAGTCCACAGCCAGAGTCCCAATCCCCACCTGCACCTCTCAGCCCAGGCAGGAGAGAGGCCTTGTGCAGGGGAAGCTCAGGGTCACCCTTCCCATCACCTCTTCCCAGCCCCTGGCTCAGCCTTCATCTTCCAACTGTGGTCTCTGTCCCCACAGCCTCGTCCATCATGGCCTGTGCCCCGTGGTGCCCTCCGCACTCCACATGTGTCAATGGCACTGCCTGTCGCTGCAATCCAGGATTCACCTCTTCATCTGGGGAGATCGTCACCAGCCCCATGGACAGTTGTGATGGTACAGAGGCTTGGGGTGGTGGAGGGCCACTTGGAGACGGGGATGGTGGTTAGGGGCCTCGGCCTTTGTACTCCAACCATTATCAGGGACAGAGATAATAGAAAGAAAAAGATGTGAAGGATGAAAAATGAGAAGTAAATAAACATGGCTTTATAGAGAGACAGGAGCTGGGTCTCTAGGAGTCTAGAATCTGTGCCTCAGTTTGCCCTTCCAGGACTGGGGAGGGGGATGCAGAGCTTCCACCCACCCACCACTCCAGCACTTCCTCCTGTATTGAAATCCAGGGTGACAGGCAGAAAACTGAGAAGAGCAGAGCTGATTGACTGGGTTTCAGGAACAGCTTGCTCCAGTCACAGCCCTGCTGCAGCAGTGTTGCCTGAGAGTCTGATTCTTTCCCAAAAGACACTGATTAAGCATCAGGCTCCATGCTAGTTGGGGGACAAGGCTCTCTGCCCTGAGGGCACTCGTGCCTTTGGTAGGTACCCTTTACCCACCTGTTTTGTTCCAGACATCAATGAATGCGGACCATCCCCACTAGTGTCCTGTGGAAAATTCGCAGACTGCCAGAATAGGGAGGGGAGCTACCACTGCACATGCAGCCCAGGATACAGGCTTGTTTCTGGGGCAACAAAGTTCAGTAATGAGAGTGTGAACACATGTCAAGGTAAGAATGACCCGCATCTTCCATCTCCCCGTCCATGAGGTTTGAAGTCAGCAGAGCCACTCCTGCAGCGTGCGGGGTGCAGGGCCCTGGTTGCAGGTGCCGCTCCCAGGTCTGAGTGGGGACAAGTGTGCCTGTGCCTGTCCCACCAGCACACAGAGGCAGGGTGGCAGGAGAGCCAGAAACCCAAATCCTGGCTTTGCTACCTGACAGCTCTGTATGCAACACCAGCCAGGACACTGACTCAGAAATCACTGGTAATGTGTGAGCCGTGATAATATTATTGTGATTTTGTGTTTAAAAAAAAAAAAAAGAGTGCCTATCTTTTACAGACAAAAAAGAAATGTAGCTTTGCCTTTTGTTAACTGTATAACCTTGGGCACATTCTTCAGCTCTCTGTGCCTCAGTTTACTCATCTGTAAAAGGGAGTGACTATGGTGCTTACCTCACAGAATTGCTGGGGAGGTATATGAGATCACAGAGCACAGCACAGTGGTGGCTGTTGGGTTTTTAGATTAATATTGTCATGATCTAAGACACCTTCTCAAGGATGGACATCCCTGGGGACTGTGCCCCAGGGTGGCTGCTCAGAGAACAGCTGGCCCCATCCATCCCCTCACCAGGGACCCAAGAGGATCCAGGCCTCCATGCATCACCAGGCACTGCCCCCTTTCAGGGGGAGCAGGAGGGCAGGGAAAGGGTTTCAGGCATCCCCAGGGGCAGGTGGGGCCAGCAGTGGTCAGGCAGAAGCCAGGACTCACCCAGAGAGAGGGGGTTAGTGCAGAATACAGAAAGGGGGAGGAGGAGGCTGAGCCCAGGATCCTGGAGGACTCTGAGCAGGGTCCACAGGCCCGCCCTGCTGCAGAGAGAAGAGCCCGAAACCAGGGCCCCAGCCCCATCCTTCCTGCACCTGCGTGGAGCCCAGTGGGACGGCTCCGCCCACCGCACTGCTGCTCCACAGGGGCCTCTGTGGGTGAACATTGTGCCCAAAATATGTAGCCTGGACAGAGGGCAGAGCCTTCATGTGAATTGAAATACGGTCCCTCTTCTCCAGGTGAACACTGTGTTTGGGGAATGGAGAGTGAGCTGGTTTTAGCCTCCATTTGCCTCCTTGGCTGGACACCCTTGTGCAGAGAGCAACCCATTCAGTGTGCCTGGACTACTGCAAGCCCTGCACACGGGGGTGGCTGTGGTACTGAGGAGACGTGCTGCTGTGTTAGAAACAGGCCAGGGCCGAGAGAGGGCTGGAGCTGCTCGCACGACATGGCTGAATAGAGTGAGGCGGGAGAGGTGGGCCCTCAGGGGAGAGAGCAGCCTGCTGGTTTGGCTCAGGACCTGCCACCTGAAGACCGAGCTTTGTGACAGGTTCAGCTGGGCTGTCTGTGCACCTGCCCACCTCAGCCCTCCAGCCTTGCCGCTCCTGAGGACATGTCTGCTCGAGTCAGGGCCCACGAGGTCTGCTTTGAGCAGCTGACCGAGGTCACTTCTTGGCTGCTTGCCCCACTTTCTCCAGGCATCAAAAGGCCATCCTAGGCACCTCTCTGGTCTCCCAACCCTCTCTGAACCCCAAGGCTCAGGACCCTCTGCGGAGGCCATTTCCAGAAGTTTGGAATGTCTTCCCTGCCCACCTGGCACCTTATGGCATAAAACAAATGAGGGTGGCGGCTTTCAAGATACTTCAGGAGCTCGTGGCGCAGAGCGTTCCAGAGCAATATCGCCCTCCATCATCGCCAGTGACTGCTGGAATGAGACCTGTCGCCACCGGAGCCCACACAGAATCAGCGGTGCCAGGAGCCCTCTCAGACCCCTGGGCTATGATGGACCCAGGGACCCCGTCAAGAATATTGGGAGAAGGGAGATTCAGAAGGGAGAGCTGGCAGGAAGGACTTGGGCCACTTCTGGCCTCATCTGGACAACAGAGCATCTAGGCCACCATGCTTACCCATAGAGAGCTCCATGTCGATTAGAAAAGGCTCCCCCTCACCTGGGAGGAGGCAGTGGGGCCTTCCAGATGCTTCTATGCCAGGAAACTGATATGGACGAATGTCAGCAGAACTCCAGGATCTGTAAAAGCCGCAGCATCTGTGTCAACACCCAGGGCATCTACACCTGCAAGTGCCCACCGGGGTTTGAGCCCAATCCGGAGGACCCAAAGCTGTGCAAAGGTAGAGGCCCAGGAAGATGCTCCGAGGCTGGACTGGAGCTGGGGAAGGAGCTGAGGCAGGTCCCACAGCCCCAGGAGGCAGGAGAAGATTCTCAGGCTCCCGAATGCCAAAGGCCTGCCAAGGATTCACCTCCCTGAAAGGTCCTGCCACAGAGCTGGGAGATGGCAGGGTCTTCTGGGCCCTGGGTTTCCTTGTGGAGCCCCTGTGAGCATCCCAGACCCTTCCCCTTCCTCATCTGTCTCATGCAACAGAGGGAGGTATCATTTCTGGTTCTCAGAAAGTGAACTTGGGCCAGGGTCCAGAAGGGAGTAGGCAGGAGTCCTTGGTCAGGAAGCTGAGCCTCCATGACTCAGTTTCCTTCCTGAGTTTGCCACCTATAAACTAGAGACTATGGTCCCTGACATGTCCCTCCTTCAGGGAGGCCACCATTAGGTGCTTTGAGGGTGAAGTTGAAGGTGACCGGATGGTGGCATGTGTACTAACAGTGGGGTCCTTAGTGCTGGGCAATGTGAAGTGGGTGCAGGGAGTGGAGGGCAGGCCTGATGCTCTGGCTTGTCCTCAGATGTGAATGAATGTACCTCGGGGCAAAACCCCTGCCACAAATCCACCCACTGCCTCAACATCCAGGGCAGCTATAAGTGCCGCTGCCGCCCTGGCTGGAAGCCGATTCCTTGGTCCCCCAATGGCCCACACAACACCGTCTGTGAAGGTTCGGAGTTCAGATCCCGTAAATGTACCACATCTTCTTTACTTTGCGGAGCCACCTGAAAAGAAGCTGCCATAATAAGCTTGGGCAGAGAAGGGGTGGCAGTGCTTTCAGCATCCGTGTGTCCTCAGTGCAGGCAGTGAGGAGAGGGGGACCTGGGCTGCTCAGGGCTGAGCTTCGGATCCTGTTCTAACACGGGCAGGAGAGCACCTCTGGGCGGCAGCTGTGCCACAACCCACAGCATCAACACTTGGAGAGCCCTTGGTGTCGCAGCCTCGCTGGTTAGAAGCCCATCACAGGTCCCCCACAGTCCATCCTGCGCTGCACATGGGGGACACAGCTTTGGGATGACATTGCACACACACAGTCCTGCTCTGTCCACCCTGCAGGGACACTTATGGGGCTTTTACAGTGGAAATTGTCATCACAAATGTGTATCCTGACAGGCTAGGTGGCTGGTAAGCAGGGCATAGTGGGGGTGCCCTCATTGTGAACTACTAAGGAATTTGAGAGAAGGGGCAGGAAGGATGGTGCAGGGAGTGGACAGAGGGCCTGATGCTCTGGCTTTGTCCTCAGATGTGGATGAATGTACCTCGAGGCAAAACCGCTGCCACAAATCCACCCACTGCCTCAATACCCCAGGCAGCTATAAGTGCCACTGCCGCCCTGGCTGGAAGCCTATTCCTGGGTCCTCCAATGGCTCAAACAACACCGTCTGTGAAGGTTCGGAGTTCAGATCCCACACACCCCAAGATCCACAACTCAAACTATCTGATCGTATTCAATGGCACCCACACCAACCCAGCAGAATGAGTGTTGGGCGTGCCCTGCTGTGCCAGGATTTAATTATTTTAAGGCTAAATGGGAAAAGATCTGAGAAGTCCCAGGGAAGAAGCTGGGGTACCAAGGGGAAGGCTTCTGGGGTCCCCTTGCAGCAGCTAATTACTAACCGGGAAAAAGGTTATTTCAGATTTTTATTCTCTTATTTTTTGGTTAATCCTCACCCAAGGATATTTTTCCATTCATTTTTTTTTTTTTTTTTTTTTTTTTTTTTTTTTTTTTTTTAGAGAGAGAGAGTGAAGGGAGGGAGGAAGAGAAAGAGAGAGAAACATCCATGTGAGACAGACACATTGATTGGTTGTCTCCCACATGGCCCCAGGGGCCGGGGATCAAACCTGCAACCCAGGTATGTGCCCTTGACTGTGAATCAAACCCGCAACCCTTTGGTCAGTGGGCCAACACTCTAACCTACTGAGCCAAACTGGCCAGGTCTTGGACAAAGGTTATTTCAACATCTCACCCCCTGTACATCTGTACTGGGCTCACCTGCTGTACGTCAGGCCCCTGCACACTTCCCATAACCCCTGTGTCTGCCACTCAGGGATGTGCAGTCACCAGGTGTCATCCCCTCCAGTCAAGGGGTGGGGGTAGGAGGAACTAATACGGGGAAGGGGCGGTGCATGGAGAGGAGAGGGGCTGTGAATTCCTGAATAAACAAAGGACTACTCAGTGTGAAGGTACCTGGCTTGACCCTAGACCCTACCTCCAACACACTCACACATCTCACACTTAATGAGCAGCTGTTCTATCCCCTCAGAGATCTTCCCCACCTGGACCCCGGCCCCTGGAATCAAGAGCAAGGTGAGTGACTCCAGCAGGGACTAGAAGGCAAGATCCCTCCACGAAGCCCACAGTCCACACATTTACCCCATGCTCCCTCACCCATGCATGAGGCTCTCTGGCCCCTCATCTCCTCTCTCCTCAGAGTCTCTCCCAATTCTTTGAAAGAGTCCAGGATCTGCGCAGAGACTTCAAGCTTGCCTCAGCCCAGGACACCATCCAGGTAAGGACAGGACCCAGGGGCGACAGATAGAGGCATCCTATGGAGGCCTTGGAAGTCTGGGAGGAGATAGACCCCAACACAGTGGTGCTTTGCTCTTTGCCCCGCCAGTCCCAGGGTTGGTGGGAAGAACATGCAAGTATTTGTACTCACTGTTAGACCTACACACATCTTCTAAAACCTTTCCCATTGTTCCTGGCCATTGAGTTTACATTGTCCTTCGTATTCATGAACAGGATTGACCTCTAAGTGGCTGGATTGCACTATCAAAGACCCAGGGACTCTCATCCCACACCACTTTCATTCCCAAATAGACAGGTTGAGAGTCTGTTCTCTGTGGCTAAGTGGGCAGGGTCTTCCTGAAGCTTCTCGGCACAAGATCCATTGGTTCTGTGTCCCCATCCCCCCAGGGCATTGTAAAGGTGGTGGATGAGCTGCTGGAGACCCCGGGGGATCTGGATACCCTGCCCCGCTCAGAGCAGCACTGTGTGGCCACTAACCTGCTCACTGGCCTTGAACATGTCCTCAGAGAGCTGAGCAAAGCCCTGCCCAGTGGGCCGTGGCACTTCCCTGCAGCTGGTGGAACAGGTAAGTGACCCAGTCTGCCCCCAGGCTCTGCTCTGCTCTGCCTGCTCTCACCTCATTCCTCTTCGAATCACACAAGAGCTGAGTGATCACACTTGTACCTCTGTGTTACTCTCATAAACATATTAAAATACAAGGTTAAAAAAATGAAAAGAAGGTCAATACTACACATATTCATTGTAATATAAATTATCTGCAGATAAAATAATTATAATTAATAATTTAAGATAAAATAGAAATGGTTTCAAAAGAAAACTAATTATGAAATTTGGAGGAATACTATTTAATGTTACATGGTATTTAAGTGATTTGTTTTATTGAGGCAAATTTCACATAACATAAAATCTACCATTTTAACCAAAGTGTGCAATCCAGTGGCTTTCAGTACATTCACACAGCTGTACAACCATCACCTATATTTCTAAAATATTTTCATCAGGCCAGAAGTGAACACTGTACCCACTAAGCAATTGCGTCTCATTTTTCCATCCCCCAGCCTTGGCAAGCATTTATCTCTTTCTGTCTATGAATTTGTCAATTCTGTACTTTTCATAGAAATAGAATTACACAAATGTGTCCTTATAATTTAGCTTCTTTCTCTTAGCATAATGTTTTCAAGGTTCATCCACTTGGTAGCATATATCATATTTCTTTCCTTTTCATGGTCAAATAATATTCCATTGCATGTATACACCACCTTTTGTTTATCCTTTCATCCATTTATGGACTTTGGATTGTTGCCACCCTTTGACTATTATGAATAGAGTTACTATAAATATTGGTGTACAAGTTTTTGTTTGAATAACTGTTTCAGTTCTTTGGGTTCTTATGTAGTTATGAATAGAGTTACTATAAATATTGGTGTACAAGTTTTTGTTTGAATAACTGTTTCAGTTCTTTGGGTTCTTATGTAGGAGTCATATTGCTAAGTGATGTGGTAATTGTACGTTCAACATTTAGGAACCATCAAACGATTTTTCCAAAATGGCTACACCATTGTACATACACCCCCAGCAATGTGCAAGGGTTCCAATCTTCTCATTCTCAGCAAGACTCATTACTTCCATTTTATTTTGGTTTTATGATAGTCTTTCTAGTGTATATCAGGTGACATCTCATTATGGTTTTGATGATTGGCACTTCCCTAATGACTAGTGATTTTTGATATCTTTCCATGGGATTGTTAAACATTTGTGTATCTTTTAGGGGGAAACATCTATTCAAGTCCTTGCTTATTTTTTAGTTGGGCTGTTTGGCTTTGTCTTGTTTCATTTTCAATGTTCTTTATATATTTGATATATAAAGAACCCTTATGAGGCATGTGATTTACAGAAATGTTTTCCCATTCCAAAGATCCTTTTCACTTTCTTCATAGTGTCTTCACTTTAGTGAGTAGATGCTTGGAATGTTGATAAAGTCCATTTTAGTTAGTCTTTTCTTTTGTTGTTTGTGCCCTTTGTGCCATATCTAAGAACTGATTGCCCAATCTAAGCCATAGAGATTTACTCCTCTGTTTTCTACTAACTGTTCTAATGTTAGCTCTTAACTGTAGGTCTTTGACTTATTTTGAGCTAACTTTTGTTTACTATGTGAGGAATGGGTCCATCTTTCTTTTTTTCCCCTTGTGCACAGCCAGATGCCCAGCACCATTTATTGAAAAGACTATTCTTTCCTTCATTGAAGGGTTTTATCAAAAATCAATTGACCATAAATAAATGGGTTTATTTCTGGACTCTCATTTTTATTTTGTTGGTTTATATATCTACACATATGCCAGCACCATACTGCTCTGATTACTGTATGTTAGTGCTACATTTTTTTTTTATTTTTATTTTTTATTTACTACTGCCTGATGTTCTATACGTAAGTGGGCCGGCAGTTCCAGCCCTACTTAGGGCCCAATACCAAATAATCTTGTTACATTTATTTATTTATTTATTTATTTATTTATTTATTTATTTACTTATATTTATTGTTGAATGTATTACAGATGTTCCTCATTTTTCCCCCATTGGCCCCTCCTCCCCATTCCTGCCCCCCTCCTGCTTTTCCCCACACTGTTGTCTGTGTCCATTGGTTATGCATATATACATATAAGTTCTTTGGTTTATTTCTTCCCACCCCCCCCAATCCCCCTTCCCTTTGAGGTTTGCCAGTCTAACAACCAATTTGTACTTCTTAATCCCTTTACCTTTTTCACCCCTCCCCCCACCCCCACCCATCTGGTATGCAACAAAAGTTCTCTGTATCTATGAGAATGTTTCTGTTCTGCTTGTTCATTTTGTTTGTAGATTCAATTGTCGATAGATATGTATTTATTGCCATTTTGTTTGTTCATATTTTTTTATCTTTTTCTTCAAGAAGACCCTTCAACATTTCATATAATAATGGTTTGGTGGTGATGAACTCCTTTAGCTTTTCCTTGTCTGGGAAACTCTTTATATGGCCATCGATTCTAAATGACAGCTTTGCAGGACAGAGTAATCTTGGTTGTAGGTTCTTGCTTTTCATCACCCTGAATATTTCTTGCCACTCCCTTCTGGCCTGCAAAGTTTCTTTTGAGAAATCAGCAGACAGTCTTATGGGAACTCCCTTGTAGGTAACTAACTGCTTTTCTCTTGCTGCTTTTAAGATTCTCTCTTTGTCTTGAACCTTTTGCATCTTGATGATGATGTGTCTTGGTGTGGGCCTCTTGGGGTTCATATTGTTTGGGACTCTCTGTGCTTCCTGGACTTGTATGTCTGTTTCCTTCACCAAGTTAGGGAAGTTTTCTGCCATTATTGTTTCAGATAGGTTTTCGAGTTCTTGTTCTCTCTCTTCTCCTTCTGGCACCCCCAAGATGCAAATGTTGGCACGCTTGAAGTTGTCCCAGGGGCTCCTTACACTATCCTCATTTTTTTGGATGCTTTTTCTTTTTGCTGCTCTGATTGGGTTTTTTTTGCTTCCTTATATTCCAAATCGATGGTTTGTTTCTTGGATTTACCTACTCTACTATTGAATCTGTGTAACCTATTATTTATTTCAGTTAGTGCCTCCTTCATTTCTGACTGGTCCTTTTTTATGCTCTTGAGGCCCTCTCTAAGTTCACTGAGGTTCTCACTAAGTCCATTGAGCATCCTTATAAGCAGTGTTTTGAACTCAGCATCTGTTAGGTTGCTTAACTCCATTTCACTCAGTTCTTCTCCTGGAGTTTTGTTCTGTTCTTTCATTTGGGACCTGTTTCTTTGTCTCCTCATTTTGGCTGCCTCCCTGTGTTTGTTTCTATGTATTACTTAGCGAGAGGTATAGGGCTAGCTGAGACCAGATGCTGCTTGTTTGAAAGAATTTAGGAAAAGCTGAAGCAGGATCCAAAACAGACCAATTCTATGGTAAAGCAACTGGCAACAACTTGGGTGGGCCTGAAAGTTGGGTGGGGCAGGGCCTCAGGGAATCACCAGGGCGGGGCAAACAGTGTGAGCCAGGTTGCTGGAGTCCCAGATATGGTGGCTGTCTACCGTCCCAGGGAAGGGCTCACCAAAGGAACAAAGGCCTCTGATAGCACATCTGTCCAGGAGAAAGCTGCCTCTCCAGCCCTCGCTCCAATGCCAAACAGTTCAGTTCTTCCCCATATGACTCTGGTGACTTTCAGGCTCCTTCCCACATGCTGGAGTCTGGAGGGTGGGAGTCCAAGTAAGTCTGTGCACGGGCCCATTAAGAGCAGCTGCCGGGGGCTCTAGCCGCCTCAGCCTCAGTTCCCACTGGTTTTCCAGCCAGAAGTTATGGGGACTTCTCTTCCTGGCACTGGAACCCTGAGCTGGGCGCCTGGTGTGGGACGGGGACCCCTCAGTCCTCAGGGAGGACCTTCCCAGTCGAGGTATCCTCCTGATTTTTATCCGCCACACGCGGGTGTGGGACCAGCCCGTCCGCCTCCGCCCCTCCTACCAGTCTTGGTGTGGCTGCTTCTTTAATTTCGTAGTTGTAGGACTTCCATTCAGCTTGATTTCAGGCGGTTTTGAATGATGGTTGTTCTGTAGTTTAGTTGTAACTTTGATGTGGTTGTGGGGAGGCGATACCGCGTTTACCTATGCCGCCATCTTGACTGGAAGTCCTGTTAGTGCTACATTTTGAAATCAGGAAGTGTGAGTCCTCCAAATTTGTTTTTCATTTTCAATATTGTTTGGGTGCTAGAAACTCTTGCAATAGCATATGAATTTTATTATTAGCTTTTCCATTTTTCCAAAAAAAAATTGCTGTTGGAATATTGATAGTATTGCATTGAATCTGTAGATCACTTTTGAGAATATTGCCATGTTTAAAATATTAAGTCTTCCAATCTATAATCACAGGATGTCTTTCAATTTATTTAGGGTTTTTAAATTTATTTGCCAATATCATGTAGTTTTCAGTGGACAATTCTTGAGCCTCCTCAGATAAATTTATTCCTAATATTTTGTAGAAGATTTTTGCATCTGTGCTCATAAGAGTTATTGGTTTATAGTTTTCTTTTGATGTCTTTCTCTGGTTTTGTTTTTAGAGTAATTGTGGGCCTCATAGAATTTTTTAGTTAGTGTTCCTTTTCATTCTATTTTTTTAAGGCGTTTACAAGAATTTGTGTTAATTCTTCCTTAAATGGTTAGTAGAATTCAGGACTGGACTTTTCATTTTGGAAAGTTTTGATTACAGATTCAATCTCTTTACTTGTGACAGGTTTTTTCAGACTTTCTGGTTCTTCTTCAGTTAATTTATAGTTTGTGGTTCTGTAGGAATTTGTTTATTTCATTCAGGTTATAAAATTTATTATTGAATAGTTGCTCATAGTTTCTCTTATAAACCTTTGTAAATTCAGATGATTGGTATATATATATCATTATTATTTGTACAAAATGTGTGTCATATATATATTTGTTATATGTATAACAAATAATTAGGCATATAATAATATTACAGATAATATTTGGTATACAGAGTAACATAATATATATAATATATCTATACATAAAAATATCATTATAGCAACAACTGTTAGCACAATTACTAATCTAACTCCCTTATGTCACTCCCACACCTCATTGAACTGTCCCTGGAGGTGAAGGAGCAAGAAGACAAGAATGTCACCTTGAGTGTTAATCAGACAAAAATGCTGCTGGACTGGGATACGATGCAGGAATCAGGTGACTCTGGTAATGACTGAGATGGAAAGAAAGCAAATGAGGCTTCACAGTGGGACAAGATGCCCAAGGATGTAACAAACAGAGAATCAAATATTAAAGGGAAGTATTGTCTCTGGTGGATCAAAGGAGAGTGCATTCCAGGAGGAAGGGAGTATGTTGGATACCCCAAGATACCAACTTTGTTTTTGTCCCGCAGACTCTTCTGTGGTGGGCCTTGTCTCTTCTCCAGGGATGGGCAAGTTGCTGGTTGATGCCCCCCTGGTTCTGGAAACTGAGGAACATGGAGTTCTGCCTGAGACACACAAGGACATGCTGCAGGGAGTCGCTCCCATCCTGCTCTCAGATGTCATGTCCACCTTTGTGAGCAATAAGAACACTCAGAACCTCAGCTACCCAGTTGCTTTTGTCTTCAAGCATGTGAGTCCTGATGAAATGGGGCTGTGGGTGTGGAAAAATCCTGAGTCCTGGGCACAGTCTTGAGATGCAGGGGCTCCCCATGGGTGAATCATCTCCCCAGGAAAGCCCTTCACAAGCAGGATTTGGGTCAGCATTTCTGAGCACCAAAACCATCAGTTCACACATGTTCCCTATTCTTACAGTCAGTGATCCTAGGGCCAAGACAGAAGGTGTTCTGTGTCTTCTGGGAGCATGGACAGAAGGGATGTGGGCATTGGGCCACCAAAGGCTGCTGGGTGGCGGTCACCAGTGACACTAGCACCACCTGCCAATGCACCCACCTCAGCAGCTTTGCCATCCTCATGGCCCACTATGATGTGCAGGTGAGAGCCTTGTGAAGGGACTTTGTTCAATTTCTGTTGTTTTGTAATAAATTCCTATGCATGTAGCCCCTCAAAAACATAAATTTATTATTTTGCAATTTCGTTGGGTCAACAAATAAATGATGTAGCTGGGTTGTCTGGCCAGGGTCTTACAAGTCTTAGAAGCCTCTCGGAATCTGAGGATTGCTGTCCTCCTCTGAGCTCCCTGGTTGCTGGCAGAATTCAGTTCCTTGTGGTTATAGGGCTGAGGTCTTGCTTTCTAGCTGGCTGGTAGCAGGGGTCACATTCAGTTTTGGATCTTTATCCATCTAAGAGTTAAATATAACAGGAAATTGTTGTCTTTTTCATTGTGAGTGAAATAGAACATCTTCATTTAAAAGTGATTTGTATTTCTGCCTCTGGAAACAAGTTGTTTACACTTTGGTCCATTTTTCTATTGGCCTGTTGACACATTTCTTATAGATCTGGGAGCTCCTTATGTGATAGAGGAATTTATATCATTACACACAAAAATACTCAAAAGTTAGTATGCATCAAAATCACCTAGAGGGCTTGCTATTTATTTGTGAACATTTATTTAGGAGACAATGTCAATCTGACAGATTTGTTGCCGCAATAAAAACAGTGTAAATAATACCAAATTGCTTTTTATCCAGATGCACCAACTTTGAATATTTAATCTCCATTTTCTTTATCACTTTCACATCCTGCTTTTCTCTCTATGCCTCCCAATTTCTTTCTCTCACCTACTTACACTAAAATTAAGTTGTTGTGTTTTTGTTTTTGTTTTTGTTTTAATTCTGCTCATGGATTTGAGATTATTTGATAAAATAGGCAGGAAAACCTTCATCTTTAAAAATAGGCAGGAAATACAAAGTTTAAGCTTCTACCCTGATCAGAGCATAGTACATTTCCCTAACCAAGGATCTAAATCTGAAAGGAGCAGGTGTTGCAGGCCTGACGTAAGTCTGAGTAGGGGAGTCCACTCCTGGACATTGAGTCTCCAGGTACAGACCCTGCCACACAGCATCAGGTCATGGGCATGGAAGATGGTGCTCAACACAGAGCTGTGTGCCTCTGTGACCATCACATGATAACCTATAAGATAAATCATGCCCAGAAGTCTAAAGGAAAATAAATCATGTGAATTATAGGGCTTGGCCTTGAGTGAGGAGTCTCCTATAGCTCAATTTTTCCAGGGTCTGAATTAATCAGTTTAGAACCCCATAAAGTTCTAACAGTATCCACAAACATCCCAGTATACGTGGATGCTCCATTCTTAATTTTGTTGTACCCGCCAAAAAACTAAAAATGGTGGAAGAGTCATTAACTCAGAGCAGGAATGTGTGACTGATATCTTCTGTTTGCTGGGTCCCAGGAGGAGGATCCCGTCCTGGCTGTGATCACCTATGTGGGGCTGAGCCTCTCTCTGCTGTGCCTCCTCCTGGCAGCCCTCACCTTCCTGCTGTGCAAAGCCATCCAGAACACCAGCACCTCACTGCACCTGCAGCTCTCGCTCTGCCTCTTCCTGGCCCACCTGCTCTTCCTCACAGCCATTGACAGAACTGAGCTCAAGGTACTGACACTGTCCCGAAGGACCCCCACCCTGCTTGAGGGGATGCTGAGTGCATGAAGCCATGCTGCATTGGACACCTTCATAAAATGGCCTTGGGTTCTGAGAATATTTGAGGGGTGAGAGGCCAATTTCACATTGACTGGGTCACCAAATGGTAAAGTATAGGAGAGGTCATGGTGGCATGCTCCACCCTGACAATTCCACCTGGTGACTCTCACTCCTCCCCCAGGTGCTGTGCGCCATCATTGCGGGTGCCTTACACTATCTCTACTTGGCCTCCTTCACCTGGATGCTGCTGGAGGGCCTGCATCTCTTCCTCACAGCACGCAACCTGACTGTGGTCAACTACTCCAGCATAAGCAGGTTCATGAAAAAGTTCATGCTCCCTGTGGGCTACGGCGTTCCAGCTGTGATTGTGGCCATTTCTGCAGCTTCCAGGCCTCACCTTTATGGAACACCTACCCAGTAAGGGCACATTCCCATTTCTTTATCTTCTTCACCATGACCATGGCCTTTATAGATCCAATATAGCATTCTGATTATGTCACATCATATTAATAGAGACAATAAGTGATAATCCTTAGGACACTATTTTTTCTCTTTATTTATTTATTTACTTATTTATTTATTTTTTTATTAATTTGTTTTTGTTACAGATGTTTCTCCTTTTTCCCCCACTGACACCCTCCTCCCAATCCCCCTCTCTGCCCATTTTTTAATTGGTTCTTTGTCATCCTTTTGTTGACTTGTATGAGCACTCTGTATACTTTGGAAATTAACCCCTTATCTGATGCATTGTTGTCCATGTCCATCAGTTATGCGTACATGCATATAAGTTCTGTGGTTTATCTGCCCTCCCACCCACCCCTTCTTCTGAGGGTTATCTGTACCGTACATCCACAATTCTGGGTCTACCCTGTTCCTCAGACTGTTATGTTCATTATTTTCCGCAAATAAGTGAGATCATGTGATATTTGTCTTTCTCTGCTTGGCTTGTTTTGCTTAGGATAATACTCTCCAGTTCCCTCCATGTCGTCTCAAAGGATAAGAGATCTTTCTTTCTTACAGCCGCATAGTACTCCATTGTGTAGATATACCACAGCTTTTTTAGCCATTCGTCTACTAATGGACACTTGAGCTGTTTCCAGGTCTTAGCTATTGTAAATAGTGCTGCTGTGAACATAGGGATACATATATTCTTTCTGGTTGGAGTTTCAGTTTTCTTAGGGTATATTCCTAGAAGTGGGATCACTGGGTCAAATGGCAGTTCAATTTTTAACTTTTTGAGGTAACACCATAATGTTTCTACAGTGGCTGCACCAGTCTGCATTCCCGCCAGCAGTGTACTAGAGTCCCCTTTTCTCCACACCCTCGCCAACACTTGTTGTTTGATGATTTGTTGATGGCGGCCATTCTGACAGGTGTGAGGTGATACCTCATAGTTGTTTTAATTTGCGTCTCTCTGATGATTAATGACATTGAGCATTTTGTCATATGTCTCTTAGCCATTTGTATGTCCTGTTTGGAGAGGTGTCTATTTAGGTTCTCTGCTCATTTTTTAATTGGGTTCTTTGTCTTCCTTTTGTTGACTTGTATGAGCACTCTATATACTTCAGAAATTAACCCCTTATCTGAATCATCATTGGCGATTATGATCTTTCATATAGTGGGATCCCTTTCCGTTTTGATGGTTGTTTATTTTGCTGTGCAGATGCTTTTAAGTTTGATATAGTCCCATGTGTTCATTTTTTCCTTTGTTCCTCTTGCCTTAGGTGCTGTATCAGTGCAAATACTGCTGCGTATGATGTCTGAAATTTTGTTGCCTGTATTTTCTTCTACAATTTTTATGGATTGATGAGTCACATTTAAGTCTTTTATCCATTTTGAGTTTATTCTCGTGTATGGTGTAAGTTGGTGGTCTAGCTTCACTTTTCTGCAAGTAGATTTCCAATTTTCCAAACACCATTTTTTGAAGAGACTGGCTTGACTCCACTGTATCAAATATTTCTCAAATATTAATTGAGCATATTGTCTTGGGTCAATTTCTGGGTTCTCTATTCTGTTCCATTGATCTATCTGCCTGTTCTTGTGCCAGTACCAGGCTGTTTTGATTACAGGGGCTTTGTAGTATAACCTGAAATATGGTAATGTGATCCCTCCTACTTTGTTCTTCTTTTTCATGATTGTTGTAGCTATTTGGGGTCTTTTTTGGTTCCATATGAACTTTTGGAGTGTTTGTTCTCATTCTGTGAAATATGTTGTTGCTATTTTTATGGGGATTGCATTGAATCTATAGATTGCTTTGGGTAGTAAGGACAGTTTAATGATGTTAATTCTTCCAATCCATGAACAAGGTATATGTTTCCACTTTTTCATATCTTCCTCTATTTCTTTTTCCAATGACCTGTAGTTTTCTGTGAAGAGATCCTTTACGTTTTTGGTAAAGTTTATCCCTAGGTATATTAATTTTTTTGCTGCGATGGTAAATGGGATTGTTTTTTAGTTTCTCTTTCTGTTATTTCATCATTGGTGTATAAGAATGCCATTGATTTCTTGACGTTAATTTTGTATCCTGCTAATTTGCCAAATTCATTTATTAACTCTAGTAGATTTTTGATGGAGTCTTCATGGTTTTCTATTTACAATATCATGTCATCTGCAAATAATGACAGTTTCACATGCTCCTTTCCAATTTGGATCCCCTTTATTTTTTCTTCATGTCTAATTGGTGTTGCTATGACTTCCCATAATATGTTAAATAAGAGTGGCAAATGTGGGCATCCTTGTCTTGTACCCATTCTTAAGGGAAATGTTTTTAGTTTTTGCCCATTGAGAATGCTGTTGGTTGTAGATTTTTCATATATAGCCTTTTTTATGTTGAGATATGGACCCTCTATTCCCAAATTGCTTAGCATTTTTATCAGAAATGGGAGCTGGATTTTGTTGAGTGCTTTTTCAGCATCTATTGATATGATCATATGTTTTTTATCTTTGATTTTGTTTATGTGCTGTATCACATTTATTGATTTGTTAATATTGTGCCATCTTTGCATGCCTGGGATGAAACCCACTTGGTCATGATGAATAATTCTTTTGATGTATTGCTGGATCCAATTTGCTAATATTTTGTTAAGGATTTTGGCCTCTGTGTTCATCAGGGATATTGGCCTGAAGTATTCTTTCTTTGTAGTGTCTTTATCCGGTTTTGGAATTAGGATTATGCTGGCCTCATAAAATGAGTTTGGAAGTGTTCTGTCTTCTTGGATTTTTTTGAATAGTTTGAGGAGAATGGGTACTAGATCTTCTCTGAATGTTTGGTGAAACTGCCCCGTGAAGCCATCTGTGCCTGGGCTTTTGTTTGCCTGGAGTTTCTTAATTACATCCTCAATTTCCGTTGTTGTTATTGGTCTGTTCAAATTTTCTATATCTTCCTGGTTCAGTTTTGGGAGACTGTGTGTTTCTAGAAATTTGTCCATTTCTCCTAGGTTGTCAAATTTGTTGGCGTATAATTGTTCATAGTATGTTTCGATGATCCTTTGAATTTCTGTGGTTTCAGTTGTTACTTCTCCTCTTTCATTTCTGATTTTGTTTATTTGGTTCCTCCTTTTTTGTTTCTTGGTGAGTCTAACTAAAGGTCCATCAATCTTTTTTATCTTTTCAAAGAACCAGCTTTTTGTTTCATTGATCATTTGAATTGTTTTTTTAGTCTCTATGTTTATTTCTTCTCTGACATTTACTATTTCCTTCCTCCTACTAGCTCTGGGTTTTTCTTTTTGTTTACTTTCTAGTTCTTTAAGTTGTAGGGTTAGAAAGTCAATTTGGGATTTTTCCTGTTTCATTAGGTAGGCCTGTAGTGATATGAACTTCCCTCTCAGGACTGCTTTCACTGTGTCCCATAGATTCTGTGTTGTTGTGTGTTCATTTTCATTTGTTTCCAAGAAAGTTTTAATTTCCATGATCTCATTAGTAACCCTTTCATTGTTTAATAGCATACTATTTAGCCTCCAAGTTTTTTAATGTTTTTGTGTGTTTTTACTGTAATTGAGTTCTAGTTTCATGCCGCTGTGATATGAGAAGATGCTTGATATAATTTCAATTTTCTTGAATTGGTAGAGACTTGCTTTGTTTCCTAACATGTGGTCTATCTTTGAGAATGACCCATGTGCACTTGAGAAGAATGTATATTCTGCAGCTTTGGCGTGAAATGATGTGTAAATATCAATGAAGTTCAACTGATCAAGTTAGTTTTGTAAGGACTCTATGTCCTTGTTAATTTTTTTCTTGAAGATTTATCCAGTGCTGTCAGTGGCGTGTTAAAGTCACCCACTATGACCGTGTTGCTATTGATCTCTTCCTTGAAGCCTTTAAAAGTTTTTTAATATATTTTGGTGCTCCTGTGTTTGGTGCATATATGTTTACCAGGGATATATCCTCTTGTTGGATTGATCCTTTTAATATTATGTAGTGATCTTCTCTGCCTCTTATTATGGCCCTTGTTTTGAAGTGTGTCTTGTCTGATATGAGTATTGCTACAGCAGCTTTTTTTTTTTTCATTTCCATTTGCTTGGAAAAAATTTTCCATCCCTTCACTTTCATCCTGTGTGAGTCTTTTGTTGTGAGGTGGGTCTCTTGTAGACAGCATATATATGAGTCATGTTTTCTTATCCAGTCAGCTACCCTATATCTTTTGATTGGAGAATTTAAGCCATTTACATTTAAGGTAATTATTGATAGATAGTTATTAGTTACCATTTTAATTTTATGCCTGTGTTTCTCTCTCGCTCTCTCTTTCTTCTTCTTCTTACAACAGTCCTGTCAGCATTTCTTGCAGTGCTGGTTTGGTGGTGGTAAATTCCTTTAGCTTTTTTTTTTTTTTTTTTTTTTATCCATGAAGCTCCTTATTTCTCCTTCAATTTTGAATGATAATCTTGCTGGATAGAGTGGTCTTGGATTCAGACCCTTGCCGTGCATTACTATGTACACTGCATGCCACTCCCTTCAGGTCTGCATCATTTCTATTGAGAAATCAGCTGACAGTCTAATGGGAGCTCCCTTGTAGGTAACTTTCTGTCTCTCTCTTGCTTCCTTTACGATTCTTTCTTTGTCTTTAATGTTTGCCATTTTTATTATGATGTGTCTAGCTGTGGGTCTTCTGGGGTTCATCTAACTTGGGAGACTCTCTGTGTTTCCTGGACTTGTGTGACTTTTTCCTTCTCCAGTTTCAGGAAGTTTTCTGTCATTATTTCTTCAAACAGGTTCTCTATTCCTTTCTCTGATTCTTCTCCTTGCAGGTGTCCCTATAATGCGAATGTTGTTCCGTTTTGTATTGTCCCACAGTTTCGTTAGACTTTCCTGTTGCTTTAAAAAAATTTTTTTTCCATTTGCTGCTCTATTTGTGTGTTTTTCTCTACCTTGTCTTCTAAGTCACTGATTCTGTCTTCAGCTTCTTCTAATCTACTATTGAACCCTTCTAAGATATTTTTCATAACAGCTGTCATTCTTTATTTCCTCTTGATATTTATGCATAGCTTCTACCTCTTTATGCAGAGCTTCTACCTCTTTTTTAAAGCTGAAGTAGTTCTCAGTGAGCTCTTCATAATTCTTATTAAGTTGCTTGTAATTCTCACCAAATTGTTTGAGCACCCTTAAAATCATTGCCTTGAATTCTTTATCTGAAAGTTGCTGTCTTTCATTTCCTGTAGTTCTTTTTCTAGTCATTCCTCATTTTCTTTCTTTTGGGTGTTGTTTCTTTGTCTCCCCATTTTAGCCTTCTGGTAGCTCTAGAGGTGGTGAGGAATGTTTGGATGTGTAGGTGGCCAACTGTATATCAAATAAGGCTACTGTGCCTCCCAGACTGTTCTGTTGTGTGTCGCCTCTTGCCTGCTGTGGATCCTGGAGGACTGACTAATGGGGGCTGGTATTGGTGTGTCCTAGTAGGTACTGCTGCTGGATCACGTGGGCCCCTCTGGAGCTTTATTCCCAGCTGGTCACTGGTGCCACCTGTAGCTGTATAGCTCAGGCACTGTTGGAGCCGTGCTCCTTGCCCATACCTTGGGCAGCTGTGTTGCACAGGCCTCTTAGGAGCCCTGGCTCCACGCCTATCTTGTGGGCTGCTGGGTCACGCAGGCCTCTCTGGTGCCCCAGCACCTCGCAGGTCCCACGGGTGGCTGGATCGCACAGACCCTTTGGAGACCTTTCTCCATGCCTATCTTGTGGGCAGCTATTTAATAATAATTAAAGAGAATGTCTTTAAATCTGTCCTCAAAATAACAAAGGTGTAGTTGAAAAAAAAGTGTTTAGGACATCATTATAAACAATTTAACTTGCCTCTTTATCCAGATTGTACAGGATGTTCCAATTTTATATTCGGAAAACTAGAGCTGATTTAAATAAGCTGAAGAACATATTGTGTCATAGTTGAGATTTGCCTGGTGCTTATTCTGTGCCAGGTACTTTTCTAGCCATTTTTGTATTAGTTAACACAATTCATCCTCACACCAATACTTTGAAGTAGATAGTGTGATTTGACCCATTTTACAGATAAGTAATTGAGACACAAATATGTAAAGTAAATGCCCAATGGTGCACAGCTAGTTAGTAGCAGAGCTGGATCCAAATCAAGGGAGTCCAGCACCAGAGCTTGCACTCTTTTATTTTCAGCTTTTTATACTAGGCTTAATGTTTTTAATTATTCTTAAAATATACTGCACATATCTTTAAAGTGTTTTTTTTTTTTTTCGTTTTTAATTAATTTATTTTAGTTACAGGTATTTTTTCTTTTTCCCCCATTGATACCCAACTTCTGATCCCGAGCCCTCCCCCAACCCCCCCACACACACTGTATTGTTGTCTATATCCACTGGTTATGCTTATATGCATATACGTTCTTTGGTTTATCTCTTCCCTCTCCCCGCCCCCTCCTCTTAGGTTTTTAAGTCTGAAATATGATGTTGACTGTAGGTATTTCGTATATGGCCTGTATTATGTTGAGATATGATCCTATATTCCCACATTACTGAGTGTTTTTATCAGAAATAGGTGCTGGACCTCTCACCAGGGGCTCCAGCAGAGGGAGGGCAGACTGGACTGGAACTCTGTGGGGACACCTGGGATTTGGAGGGCGCTCAGAGTTTGTGCTGAGTTGTGGCCACAAAGACCGGCGGTGGCCAGCCGCTCCTTCCCTGTTACACAGAACAGCAGCCAAGTATACTCCTTCCCAAAGCTGTGGAAGCCCTTCCCTCGGAGATTCTCAGGTGAGGCAAAGAGGTAAAGAAATGCAAATTGAGGCTCATTAACAACCAGCATTGGCCCCACCCTTGGGAAATCCTCTCACACTATAAACACCTGAAGGAGTTTCTCATTCAACTGAGATCCTAAGGCTTTTCAAGTAACTGAGGCTTATAGCCTCCAGGCAAAAAGCTAGAGCATAACTGAACCTTTCCTGAGCTTGAAAATCTACCCAGGAAAGTGAAACTTGACAGTGGTGTTTAAGGAGGGCCCTCCACGCTCATCCAAACCCAGTAGAGGGAGCCACAAATAGCAGAACACCAACACCCACAGGGAAAATTTGGCAGGCTCCAAAAACCACTGAGATAGCAAAAATGGTGAAACAAAGAAACAGATCCCAAATGAAAGAACTCTACCAAAGATGAGATAAATGAAATGCAGTTAAGCAAATTATCAGAGGTAGAGTTCCGAGCCATGATCTTGAGGAAACTAAACAGCATGAGTTAGGATATCGACACCATGAAAACCAACCAAGTGGAAATAAAGAATGACATAGCAGAAATAAAGAACACATTGGAAGGACTGACCAGCAGAGTAAAGGAAGCAGAGGACTGGATCAGTGAATTAGAAGACAGAGTAGAAAAAATCAATCAAACAGAAAACCAAAAGGAAAAAACAATGAAAAAACAGGAAGATAGCTTAAGAGAACTGTGGGACAACTGGAAACGTAATAACATTCACATTATAGGAGTCCCCAAAAAAGAAAAAAAAAATGAGCAAGGGTTAGAGAATATATTTGAAGAAATAGTGACAGAAAACTTTCTTAACCTGGTGAAGGAAGAAGGCATTCAAGTTCAAAAAGCACAGAGAGCCCCAAGTAAGAAGAACCCAAACAGGCCACACCAAGAAACATAATAATTAAAATGCCAAAAATTAAAGACAAAGAGACAATCCTAAAGGCAGCAAGAAATAAGCAACAGGTTACCTACAAAGGAACCCCCATAAGGCTATCATCTGACTTCTCAACAGAAACCCTACAGGCAAGAAGGGAATGGCATGAAGTAATCAAGGTCATGAAAAACAAGGATCTGAATCCAAGACTACTCTATCCAGCAAGACTATCATTCAAAATAGAAGGTCAAATAAAGAGCTTCCCAGACAAAAAAAAAAGGCTAAGGGAATATATTAGCACCAAACCAGCACTGCAAGACATGTTAAAAGGACTGCTGTAATTAGTAGAAGAAATAGGAAGAAAAATATAACCACACTGAACAAAAATGGCAATAAATAAGCACATATCAATAATCACCTTAAATGTAAATGGATTGAATGCTTCGATAAAAAGGCACAGAGTAGCTGACTGGATAAGAAAGCATGATTCACATATATGTTGTTTACAAGAGACCCACCTCACAACAAAAGACTCACATAGGTTGAAAGTAAAGGGATGGAAAAAAATCTTCCAAGCAAACAGAAAGGAAAAAAAAGCTGGGATAGCAATACTCATATCTGACAAATTAGATTTCAAATTGAAGACCATAACTAGAGACAAAGAAGGTCACTACATAATATTGAAAGGGTCTATCCAACAGGAAGATATAACCTTGGTAAACATATATGCACCCAATATAGGAGCACAAAAATATATTAAAAATCTTCTGGAGGACTTCAAAGGAGAAATCGACAGCAATAGAATCATAGCAGGAGACTTCAACACCCCGCTGACATCACTGGATAGATCATCTAGACAAAAAATTAACAAGGAAACCGAAATTCTAAATGAAGTAACTAGATCAAATGGACTTAATAGATATATACAGAGAATTACAACCCAAAACTGCAGAACTCACATTCTTCTCAAGTGCACATGGGACATTCTCAAAGATAGACCACATGATAGGACACAAACTAAGTCTCTACAAGTTCAAGAAGATTGAAATCATATCAAGCATCTTCTCATATCACAATGGCATGAAACTAGAAATCAATTGCAACAAGAACATGCAAAGACAATTGAAGACATGGAGGCTAAATAGCATGTTATTGAACAATGAATTGGTTACCATGGAGATCAAGGAAGAAATTAAAAACTTTCTGTAAACTAATGAAAATGAACACACAACAACACAAATTCTATGGGATGCGGCGAAAGCAGTTCTGAGAGGGAAGTTCATAGCACTACAGGCCCACCTCAAGAAAGAAGAAAAATTTCTAATTGACTACCTAACCTCACAACTTAAAGAACTGAAAGGAAACAAAAAGAAAACCCTAGAGCAAGTAGAAGGAAGGAAATAGTAAAGATCAGAGCAGATATAAACGACATGGAGAACAAAAAAACAATTCAAAGGATCAATGAAACAAAGAGCTGGTTTTTTGAAAAGATAAACAAGATTGATGGACCCTTAGCTAGACTCACCAAGAAACAAAGAGAGAGAACCCAAATACACAAAATCAGAAATGAAAGAGGAGAAGTAACAACTGACACCACAGAAATACAAAGGATCATTAGCAAATACTATGAACATTTATATGGCACCAAGTTCAACAATCTAAACGAAATGGACACATTTCTAGAAACACATAGCCTCCCAAAACTGAACTGGGAAGAGATAGCAAACTTGAACAGGCCAATAACAACGAAGGAAATTGAAGATGTAATCAAGACCCTCCCAGCAAACAAAAGCCCAGGCCCTGATGGCTTCACGGGGGAGTTTTACAGAACATTCAAAGAAGAACTAACACCAATTCTCCTCAAACTATTCCAAAAAACTCAAGAAGAAGGAAGACTTCCAAACTAGTTTTATGAGGCCAGCATAATTCTAATTCCAAAACCAGAAAAAGACACTACAAAGAAAGACAACTACAGGCCAATATCCCTGATGAACATAGATGCCAAAATCCTGAACAAAATACTAGCAAATCGGATCCAGCAATACATCAAAAAAATTATTCACCATGACCAAGTGGGATTCATCCCAGGGATGCAAGGCTGGTACAGTATTCGCAAATCAATAAATGTGATACATCACATAAACAAAATGAAAGATAAAATCCATATGATCATATCAATAGATGCTGAAAAAGCATTTGACAAAATCCAGCACCCATTTCTGGTAAAAACGCTCAGAAATTTGGGAATAGAGGGATCATATCTCAACACTATAAAGGCCATATATGAAAGACCTACAGCCAACATCATACTCAATGGACAAAAACTATAAGCATTTCCCTTTAGAACAGGAACAAGACAAGGATGCCCACTCTCACCACTCTTATTTAACATAGTACTGGAAGTCTTAGCCACAGCAATCAGACATGAAGAAAAAATAAAAGGTATCCAAATTGGAAAGGAGGAAGTGAAACTGTCATTATTCGCAGATGATATGATATTATACATAGAAAACCCTAAAGACTCCATCAAAAATATACTAGACTTAATAAATGAATTTGGCAACTAAGCAGGATACAAAATTAACGTCAAAAAATCAATGGCATTCTTATACACCAATGATGAACTCACAGAAAGAGAAACTAAAAAAAAATCCCATTTACCATTGCAGCAAAAAAGTCAAGATACCTAGGAATAAACTTAACCAAAGAAGTAAAGGACCTATTTGCAGAAAACTACAGGACATTGAAAAAAGAAATAGAGGAAGATATAAAAAAGTGGAAGCCCATACCTTGTTCATGGATTGGAAGAATTAACATCATTAAAATGTCCATACTACCCAAAGCAATCTATAGATTTAACACAATCCCCATCAAAATACCAACGACATATTTCATAGAACTAAAAAAATGCTTCAGAAGTTCATATGGAACCAAAAAAGACCCCGAATAGCTACAGCAATCTTGAAAAAGAAGGACAAAGTAGGCGGGATCACAGTACCAGACATCAGGTTATACTACAAAGCTACTGTAATCAAAACAGCCTAGTACTGGCACAAGAACAGGCACATAGATCAATGCAATAGAAGAGAGAACCCAGAAATTGACCCAAAACACTATGGTCAATTAATATTCGACAAAGGTGGCAAGAGCATACAATAGAGTAATGACAGCCTGTTTAATAAATGGTGTTGGGAAAATTGGACAGCTACATGCAAAAAAATGAAACTAGACCATCAGCTTAAACCATACACAAGAATAAACTCAAAATGGATAAAAGACTTAAATGTGACTGTTGAATCCATAAAAATCCTAGAAAAAAATGTAGGCAACAAAATTTCGGACATCATAGGCAGCAGAATCTTCACTGATATATCACCTAAGGCAACAGAAACAAAGGAAAACATGAACACATGGGACTACATCAAACTCAAAAGCATCTTCACAGCAAAAGAAACAACCATCGAAGTGGAAAGGCAACACACTGTATGGGAGAGCATAATTGCCAATGATATATCAGATAAGGGATTAATTTCAAAAATATATAGAGTGCTCATACATCTCAACAAAACGAAGACAAAGAACCCAATTAAAAAATGGGCTGAAGAACTAATTAGACACCTCTACGAACAGGACATACAAATGGCCAAGAGACATATGAAGAAATGCTCAACATCACTAATCATCAGAGAGATGTAAATTAAAACAACAGTGAGGTATCACCTCACACCTGTCAGAATAGCTGCCATCAACAAGGCATCAAACAACAAGTGTTGGCGAGGGTGTGGAGAAAAGGGGACTCTAGTACACTGCTGGTGGGAATGCAGACTGGTGCAGCCACTATGGAAAACACTATGGTGTTACCTCAAAAAATTAAAAATTGAATTACCATTTGACCCAGTGATCCCACTCCTAGGAATATACCCTAAGAAGCCTGAAACACCAAACAGAAAGAATATATGTACCCCCATGTTCATAGCAGCGCTATTTACAATAGCTAAGATCTGGAAACAGCCCAAGTGTCCATCAGTAGACAAATGGATAAAAAAGCTGTGGTACATATACACAATGGAGTACTATGCAGCTGTAAGAAAGAAAGATCTCTTATCCTTTGCGACGACATGGGAGGACCTGGAAACTATTATCCTCAGCCAAGCAGAGAAAGACAAATATCATATGATCTCACTTATTTCTGGAATATAATGAACATAACAGTCTGAGGAACAGGGTAGTCCCAGAGATATGGAAGTAGGTTACAGTCTGACAATTGCCAGAATAGGGGGTGGGGGAGGGGAGCGATGAACCACAGAACTTGTACGCATGTACTCATAACCAATGGACATGGACAACAAGGCTGGGAACGGGGCAGGGAGGGAGGGGGGGAGCGTGACAATGTGGGAAAAAGGAGAAACATCTGTAACAAAAATAAATTAATAAAAAATTTTAAAAAAGAAGAAATAGGTGCTGGATTTTGTTGAATGCTTTTTCAGCACGTATTGTTAAGAATATGGTTTTTATCTTTAATTTTGTTTATGTGGTGTATCATATTATTGATTTACAAATATTATATCAGCCTTGCATCCCTGGGGTGAATCCCCCTTGGTCATAGTGAATAATTTTTAAATGTATTTCTGGATCCGATTTACTAGTGTTTTGTGAAGGATTGGGGGATTTATGTTCATCAGGGATATTGGCCTGTAGTTTTCTTTCTTTCTAGTGTCCTTATCTGGTTTTGGAATTGGAATTATGCTGACCTCATAAAACAAGTTTGGAAGTCTTCCTTCTTGAATTTTTTGAAATAGTTTAAGGAGAATGTGTGTTTGTTCTTCTTTGAATGTTCCATAAAACCCCCCGTTGAAGTCGTCTGGGCCTGGGCTTTTGTTTACTGAGAGAGTCTAGATTACATCTTCAATTTCCTTAGTTGTTATTGGTCTGTTCAAGTTTTCTATCTCTTCTCGGTTCCATTTGGGAGACTGCGTGTTTCCAGAAATTTATCCATGTTGCTTAGGTTGTCCAATTTGTTGCTGTATAATTGTTCATAGTATATATTAACGATCCTTTGTAGTTCTGTGGTGTCAGTTGTTACTTCTCCTCTTTCATTTCTGATTTTCTTTATTTGGGTACTCTCTCTTTGTTTCTTGGTGCGTCTAGTTAAGGGACCATCAAACTTTTCATCTTTTCAAAGAACCAGCTCTTTGTTTCATTGATCTTTTGAATTGGTTTTTTTTTTTTTTTTTTTTTTTTTGGTCTCTTTATTGTTTATTGCTGCTCTGATCATTACTATTTCTTTTCTTCTACTTGCTCTGGGGTTTTCTTTTTGTTTGCTTTCTAGTTCTTTAAGTTGTGAGGTTAGATAGTCAATTAGAAATTTTTCTTGTTTCTTAATTTAAGCCTGTAGTCCTATGAACTTCCCTCTCAGAACTGCTTTCACTGCATCCCACAGATTTTGTGTTGTTGTGTGTTCATTTTCATCGGTTTTCAGGAAGTTTTTAATTTCTTCCTTGATCTCCTTGGTAACCCATTCATTGTTTAATAACATGCTATTTAAGCTCCATCTGTTGAAATGTCTTTGCGTGTTTTTGTTGTAATTAATTTCTAGTTTCATGCCATTATGATCTGAGAAGATGCTTAATATGTGCCCTCCCCAGAGTTCAAACCTGCAACCCTGGTGCACCAGGACCACATTCCAAGCAACTGAGCCACTAGTCCAGGGCCTCAGAGATTCTTGTTCACACCACCTGAAATCACAGCCTTAGGCCATTAATGATGTGATTGATAGAAGTTTGCTACTGTTTTGGTAACGCTCTAGGGGCAGGCTGTTTTAACCTTCACTGAGATGAGCTTTCAGTCAAATCAAATACACACCAAATTTGGAGAACAAAGTGTTCCGAAAGGGCTACAGGGTTCAGAAGATAAGACTGACTGTGCTCTGGGGATGATGATGGTGCTTTCAACAGAGCTCCAAAAGTAGTCAGATCTCTGTTGTCTGCAATGCTATCAGCATGGCTGCCTCACCACTAAGCTGGGGAAAGAAGTAAAGAAATCATTCAGAATTCTAACTTCGCAGACTCCTTTCTCACCAGTCTTATCAAGGTTCTCTTGTACAGACCATTTTCAGTTTCTTCTGTGGCTTTGGGTAGTTGCCAGAGTTTAGAAATGGTTGATTTTAGTTGTTTTGCTAATATTTTTGTTGTTTAGGTGGAGAGCAAGCCTTCACTCTTCCACTCAGGAAGGTAGTGTCCCAGAATATGCACCCTTAACCACAACATGCTGACTAAACTTATGTCCACATGCATTCACTAAGCTCTTTTCAGATGTCCTACTTGGACTCTTTAGTTCTTTCTTGCTTACATTCTTCTCAGTGTATATTTCATTGTTCTAAAATATCCTACTGCCCTCTCCATTGTCCTCAAAT
Organism: Tadarida brasiliensis; assembly: GCA_030848825.1. Classification (NCBI taxonomy): domain Eukaryota; kingdom Metazoa; phylum Chordata; class Mammalia; order Chiroptera; family Molossidae; genus Tadarida; species Tadarida brasiliensis. The sequence goes on along the minus strand of CM061259.1, from coordinate 53,931,475 downwards.
GTCCTGACTCACTCTATACAGGGGTGGGCAAAAGAAGGTTTTCAGTTGTTCATATTGAAAATAGTACAATCATTAATAAATAATAGTACAAGAATAAACTCTGTTTTGCATATGCAGAACTGTAAACCTTCACTTCCCAACCCTTGTACATTACCCTAATGCTGGATCAAGAGTGAATTCTGTTCTTGTTTATCATTAAAACCTTGAGCAATAGACAAGCCATTTATGCTTCAGTTACCAACCCATAATCATAAGAGAACTTCTGGTCTGCACTGCTATTAAAATTAAACAGAATAACCCAATAGCAAAAGACAACCCAATTTAAAAATGGACAAAAGAGTCCTGGTGTGTGTGGCATAGTTGGTTGAGTGGCATCCAGTGAAAGGTCACTGGTTTAATTCTGGTCACAGCACATGTCCAGGTTGGGGATTTGATCCCCGGTCAGGGTACATATGGGAGGAACTGATCGATGTTTCTCTCATATGTGGATGTTTCTCTCTCTCTCTCCCCCTCCCTTCTCTCTAAAATCAGTAAAAATATTTATACGTTTTAAAATGGACAAAAGATTTCAATGGACATTTCTCCCAAGATATGTAAATGACCAAAAAGTGCATGAAGAGATGCTCTATATTATTGGTCATTAGGAAAATGAAAGTAAAAAACATCAAAATAAGATGCCACTTCATAGCAACTCAGTTAATGGTTAAAATAAGAAGACAGGCCTAGTTGGAGTGTCATGCTGTGCACCAGATGGTGGCAACTTTGATTCCTGGTCAGGACACTACCTCGGTTGTGGGTTTGAGGCTCAGTCAGGGCACCTGTGGGAGGAAACCGATTGATGTTTCTCTCACATTAATGTCTGTCTGTCTCTCTCTCTCTCTCACTTTTCTCTCTTTAAAATTAAATAAAATAAAATAATAAAAAAAACTGAAAATTGTTTGTGTTTGCAAGAATGTAGAAAAATTTGAACCCTTATACATTGCTGCTTGCTATGTAAAATAGTGCATCTTTTTGGGAAAATGGTTTGACCATTTCTCAGGTGTTGAATATATATAGCTACCACATGACCCAGGAATTCTACCACTAGGTTTATACCCAAAGCAAATGGAAAGATATATTCACACAAAAACTTGTACGTTAATGCTCTTAGCAGCATTATTCAAAATAGCCCCAAAATGGAAACATCCTAAATGTCCATTAACTGTTGAACAGATAAACAGAATGGCATATCTGCACACTACAATATTATTTAACCATTTGAAAAGAATTAAAAAATATTCATCATAAAATCATGCTGCAACCTTGACTGAAAACATTATGCTAGGTAAAATGGTGCATATTGTATGATTCCCTTTATGTCTAGAATATGCAAATCAAGAGACAGAATGTAGACTAATGGTGCCGTGTAGCTATGGTGGACAGTGAGGTGCATGGATGCAGGAATAGGAGTGACTGCTAATGTGAATGAGTTCTTCATGAGGAACTGAAAATGTTCTGATGTTACTTTGTGATGATGATCGCACCACTCTGAATATTTTAAAGGTCACTGAACTGCACAGTTTAAATGGGTGCATTTTATGGCATATAAAATACCTCTCCAAAAAGCCATAATGAAAAAGATTCTTTAGATGAGTTTTGCAGCAGATAAATATAAATAAATTGAATCGTGCAAGAAAGACCCTTAAAACCATGTTAGGTTCACAGAACTCTCAAAAACTGTTAACACATATACAGACTTCTCCTGTGCTTCAACACAATGTCAGTAACATCCACTCATTGTTAAAATCTCAGCTCAAATATAATTTTCTTGTGAAATCTTCCTTAACCACCCTAAACCCTTAGACACGAAACTAAGCATGGCATCCAATGAAACATCTCTTAGCCCCCCCCCATTTTTGTTGTGTTGTTGTAGTGTGACTAATTGTGGGTCTCCTACCTGATGTGAGATGTGTGGAATTTAAGGCCATGTTTACTTTCTTCACGACCATGTCTTCAGAGCCAACCATAGGACCGATCACAAAAGAGACATTCAATATTTGTTGATGAATTAATTAATGAAGAATTTATATAATTGTTGTATATTTCTAAGGACCAATGCATTTTGAATTCTCCCTCTTTCTTAGCTGCTGGCTCTCCCCAGAAAAGGGATTTATATGGGGCTTCCTTGGACCAGTCTGCGCCATCCTCTCTGTGAGTGACAACATCAGAGTGTCCTTATTGCTCAGCTGAGGGTCATGAGAAAAGCAGAATTATAAGGAGAGGGAGGATGACAGAAGCAAGAATGTTCCTGGGTTATCTTGGGTTTGATTTGGTTTTCTAAGACTACTCCTAAAACTACAAACTCTAACATTGTTACTAAACATGAAAACTACTTAACTGGAAATGCTTTTGGACAGGCTAGGCTAGAGACAGCAAACTAAAATTGTGTTCACTAAATCTTCTGTGGTTTCCTGAAGGTCAATCTAACTCTCTTTCTGATGACCCTCTGGATTTTGAAAAGCAAACTCTCTTCTCTCAATAGTGATGTGTCCACCCTCCAGAATACAAGGTAAGATGGAAAAGAGGGTGGCCACCTCGCAGACATGCTCCCATTAGAAAATGCATGGGCCTCAGCAGCTCCTGATATCCCTCCTCAGGTCTTCTGAGGGAGCCCAGAGTAAAGAGATGCAGCTATCCTTCTATGGTGGTCAGCTCGGCTTCAGTGGTGGACTGCTGACCCTTAGCCAAAAATTTCTGTCTCTAATCCCAGCTTGTAACTCCCTCAGCAATAGGAAGAACTGATATTGCTTGGTAAACATTCTTTGAACTTTGTCAGCAGTCCTATGACAGAAGTACAAAGAACCTGTATGCCCTTAGAAAAATCTGTGACTCCTCCCACAATCCAGTCTACACTTTCATACCCACTCTCGGTTCAGGCTCCTTCCCTCCTCTCTCCATTTCTCATTCCGGAAAATAATGCTGTTCTAGGAGGTGTGGGCAGTCCTTTGCTCCAGGAACCCTTGTGCTAATCTAATGCTCTTTCTTGGGTGTTCCTATCAGTATCCTTTCTAAATTTTGCACCTCATTATTTGGTTGTATTAGTCACTTAAAGAGCTTACAACCTTTATAAAAATAGAAATCTTGCCTTCCTTACTTTTAATGCCCAGGCCCCAGCACAGAGACTGATGCACAGTACGGCCTGAGTAATGTTGGTTGATTAATATTTGGGATCTCCATGGAATATGATACAATTTTTGAAACATACATTATGGTGTCACTATCCTACTCAGTCAAATCGAAATGCCATTCTGGACTACACTAACATTTCTATTGTGGAGAATCATTGACAGTAAAGGTCAAATTTGAACACTACTCTGCCTGTGAACTCTTTTCCAACAGGGTAGGGCAGGAGCATCCATTGGGTGGAGATGAGGATGGCCTTGATTCTATTGTTCTGGGTGCATCATGGACCTCTCTTCTCCTCCTATCCAGGATGCTGACGTTTAAAGCGATAGCTCAGCTCTTCATTTTGGGCTGCACATGGTATCTGGGAATCCTGCAGGTAGGGCCAGCTACTCACATCATGGCCTATCTCTTCACCATCATCAACACCCTGCAGGGCGTCTTCATCTTCTTGGTGTACTGCCTCCTCAGCCAGCAGGTAAGGTACCACTGTCCAACTCCCACCCAGAACTCTTTCCATTCTCACTCCTCTCAGTGAGCTGACTGAGAGCATGCTTTGCCTCTGCAGGTCCGGGAGCAGTACAAGAGATGGTTGAAAAGGGTCAGGAAAATCAAAGTGGAGTCTGAGCAGTACACCCTCTCCAGCAGGGTCTTGCCTGAAGTTTCCAAGCCCAGCACGGTAAGATCACACATTGCTCCCAGAGCCCTTCACTAAATGATCCACTTAAGTAGCTCATGCCCAATGACCTGAGTATATAGCAGGTGATTTCCTAGGATGGTTCCCACTGTGTTTACTCTTTGGCTCATTAACATTGACTGTGATCTCATTAGACAATATATATTTTTGCTCTTACTTCTTAGGAATTGCATTCACCTTGACTTTTACACATCACACTCTTATTGAACACGTGCCACGTACCATGCATGGTTAACTAAATAAGCAAGACTCAATGATCTGAAGCAGCGAAGAACATTCCACTCAGACCCACATTAACTTATCTTTCAATCACCTTGGCTCATCGTCACTCAGCACAACACCACAAAAAAAAAAAAAAAAGGCAGGGGGATGAGGGAGGCAGATGATGTACATATTTAAGCATTAAAGAGAAATAAGTATCAGCTAGCATTGTAGACTTTCTTAATAAGACTGCCTGATATTTTCTGCACCTTCCACGCACTGCAAAATCAGGAAGGAAAAGCCATAACTGCATGGGATAATTCATGGCATGATTACTAAGTACCACTAGTGGTTTAGACTTACAAAGTTCTTTTTAAATTGTTTTTAGACATAGAAATTTCTTTTACTTATGGTTTCTCACCTCTTCCATCTTCCATTAAACCCCTTATGTCTTCCTTCCCATTTAAAGAAGCCTACTGTGCTCCCAGGAAGTCCTACATTTCTTTCACCTGTTCACCCAACCTCCACAACCACCAGTTTCACTGTTAAACCTTCTATCTCCTCTCCATTTCTCAGCCAATATTCTTACCAACTATTTCACAGAGAAAATCCAAGTCATTGCAATAACTGTGAACTGTATGCATTCAACCACACCGAGGAAACATGAGCATGCATCCTCACCACATTGCTGTATCATTGACACTATTTTCCTTCTCTCTGAAGACAATTCCACATCCACTTGAATCCCATCATTAATGCTTTATCAATTACCTTTACATTATTGTTCACACATGCTCTCTCTCCTACCTCCTTCCCCTTCTCCCACTCTTTTCCCCTTTATCTTTCCCTCACCTTCTCAAAACTATTCTTCCCAGTGTCATAGCAACATGTTTGGTTCTTTTTTATCTTACACACATGTACCACTGGGCCTACCATTTCATTCTAGCTACTAGCTAAGAGTTGACTTTCCTTTGTCTCCATTTCTTTGCCTTAATTCACTCCCCCAGTTCATATCTTTTTGCTTCTTTCCCCCATCATTCCACCAAAGCAAATATCTCTTACGTTTACAATGGTCTCCATGTCCCTAAAGGTTCTTGCAGAAACTTCTTACACTCTTTAACACTCCATCCTTATCATTTTTAGAGTCTACTTACTTGCCCTTCTCCATGTCTTCCTTCCATTATCTCTAGCTTTTCTCTCTTTGTTCCTTTTTTAGCTTCAACCAATGGATTGGTTCCAGAACAACAGGCAATTCTCATTAAATCTTTTCTTCTTAGGCAATAACATTCATTCCTTAGATGACCACATATGTTTCTCCAGCTCTGACCTCTCCTCTGAAAACTAGAGAAATATTTCCAGTAACCTGACGTCTTTGCTTTTTTTCAAGACACCTTAAACTCAGCCTTCCAATGTATGACTCACAGTCTTTACTCTAATCCCCTCCTTCTCCATGGGGTCTTTCTCTCTCCAGATGGCACTACATCTATCCTGGGGCACAGATTTGGAACCTGAATGTTACTCTCCATAATTACCTCATTTAGCAGCACCACCTCTCCACTCTACAATCCTGTTGTTCTTATCTTCTCAGTGTGTCCCCAGTATGCCCAGCTGGCTCAATCTCCAGCTCCCCCTCCTGAGCCAGGCTTCCATCTTTACTTGCCTGAACCACTACAACATCCTCATGACTGACTACCCCTTTCTACCCTTGCCACTTTCCATAGCCTCACTACATGAAGTCCAGAGGATCTTTTCAAAGCACAAAGAAAGCATGTCATTTCATGTTAAATCTGTTACATGTACTTTCTCTTGTGTTCAGTTCTGAATAATATCCCGAAGGACAACATCTATAAACATTTTAGTGAATTTTCGGGTGATACTGGTTAACAAAACCATCCAGGTTTCAAGTGTACAGCTCAATCAAACATCATCTCTATACAGCATCATGTGCTTATCACCCAAAGCAAAGTCCCTGAACCCATTTATCCCCCTGATGCCCACTTCCACCTCTCTATACCCCCTTTCCCTCTCACTATCACCATACTGTTGTTCCTATCTATGTGTCATATATATTTATTTTTTTCCTTAATCACTTCACATTTTTAACCCAGCCCCCCAACTCCCCTCCCTTCTCACAACTGTCCATCTGTTCTATGCATCTATGCTTCTGTTTATATTTTCTTTGTTAAATTATCATGTTCACTAGGTTCCACATATAAGTGAGACCATATGGTATTTGTCTTTCTCTGACTACCTTATTTCACTTAGCATAATAATCTCCAAGTCCATCCACGCTGTTGTAAAAGATAAGATTTCCTTCCTTTCAACAGCCACTTAGCATTCTATTGTGTAACTGTACCAAAGCTTTTATCCACTCATCTACTGATGGGCATTGAGCTGTTTCTAGATCTTAGCTACTGTAAATAATGTGGCTATAAACATAGCAGTGCATATATTCTTTCCAATTCTTGTTTTGGGTTTCTTCAGATATATTTCCAGAAGTGGAATTGCTGGGTCATAAGGTAGTTGCATTTTTAATTAAATATTTTTTCCTTTTAAACCACACCCAAGGACATGTTGAAAGAGAGGAAGGGAGAGAGAGAGAAAAAAAAATCTGCAACCCAGGTATGTGCCCTGACCATAAATCGAAACCACAACCTTCCAGTGGGTGGGACCACTGTCCAACCTACTGAGCCACATCAGCCAGGGTTCTTTTATATTTCTTGAGGCAACTCTGTGCTGTTTTCCATGGTGGCTCTATCGTTTTTTTCTCATTTGCTCTGTGCTCAAGTTGGAAAAAGTCAGCGGGCAGTGAGTGCGTGCTAGTTCAAACCAGCATCTTTGTTCTCAGTGCCTCCCAACATGTGGCGCTTTCCATTAGTGCTCATTCTCAGTCAGGACAAAACCCAGTCTCCCACCCAGACCCTCCAAATGTTGGAATGTTGGATGTACAATCCAGTCCTGTCCGTCCTTCCTTCCTCGGGGAGCTGGGCACTTCCTCTTGATTGGGTGATGCTGTGGCAGGGGAGGAGTTATAGCTAGAAGGTACCATGCATTTTCCTGTTGGCTTCAACACACCTGGTCTCAAGCTCAATTTGGGTGCAGTAGCCTCTCAACTGAGCTCTGGATTTTTCACAAAGCGAATTAACTCATCTGTTTTTGTTTAATTGATGTATCCTTGCGGGGAAGGAAATCTGGAGCCTCCTGTTCTGCCATCTTGTTGACATTACCCCTAATCTGCTCTCTTTGAGTAATGACACAAGTCATATTGGGTTAGAGCTCACCCTACTACCCTTATTTTAACTTAACCTCTTTGTCTAAATATAGTCATGTTCTGAGGTACTGGTGGTTAGGATTTCAACATGTAAATTTGGAGGGGATATAATTCAGACAATAGCAATGCTACAACATGGATGAACCTCTAAAACATTATGCTAAGTAAAATAACTCAGACACAATAGGTTACATATTGTATGATTCTATTTATATGGAATATCCAGGGGTTGCCAGGGGCTGGGAGACGGTAATGGGAGATGACTACCTAATTAATGAGTATGGAGTCTTCTTTGGGGTGATGAAATTGTTTTAGAACTAGATAGAGGGGATGATTGCATATTGTAAGTGTACTAAATGCCACTGATCGTATGCTTTAAAATGGTGTAATTCATATGTGCATTTCATATATAACCTATGTCTGTGAATTTTATATTATGTGAAAGTGTGTGTGTTTACACGTGTATAAAGAGATAAAGCAATGTGGCAAAAGAATAATTTGTTAAAGGTACAGGGATGTTTCTTCAAATTTTCCGTAAGTCTAAAATTTTTTAAGTAAAACATTTAGAAGAATGGAGGAAAGGCTTGATGCCTAATTTTATTTATTTCTTTTGGCAATTTCCATTACTTTAGTCTTATCTCTTCCACAGGCAAAGGATGATGACTTGTCAGCATAAAAGAGGTGGTTAAGTCAATTCTAAAAACAATAAAAGTGTGTGATCAAAGAAAAACAGATGAAATCATATGGTTTTTGTCCTTTTCTCACTGACTTATTTCACTTAGCATAATACTCTCAGGATTGATGTTGTCACAAATGGCAATATTTCATCTTTTTCATGACTGAATATTATTCCATTGTATAAACGTACCACCTCTTCTTTATCAATTCATCTGTCAAAGGACATGTAGGTTGTTTACATAACTTGGCTATTGTAAATAGTGCTGCAATGAACATAGGTGTACATATATCTTTTTGAATTAGTTTTTTACATATTCTTCCAATAAATAGAAGAGAAATTGGTGAATTATATCGAATTAGAATGTTAACATTATAACTTATATAATGTTATTTAACCAATGTTACCTCAATAATAAATAAATAAAAAGAAAAGGAAAACATGGCTATATTTCACAGACTACTTTTTTGGTTAAACTTTTCCCAATAGAAAGGAGTCTTTGGGTGATAATGCCCCAGCTTTATAACATGTGTGTATCACTCAATATGTTTTCTGACCCATGGGTACAGCTTGGGTACACAGGAAAAGTTTATATCTCAAGCTACATACAAGATTTCAAATAAAACAATGTATAGAAAAAAGTGCCCCAAGTGATGACAAAGGAAAGTGTCTGTCTCAGATATTGCTGGTGCTAAGAAAGGCTAGCATAACATCACACTCAATATGAGCTATTCCTTACTATTGTGTGCTTGTCCTGAACTTGTTTCCTCAGGACCTTCTACATTTGCCAATAGCAAAGTTTATTTTCTACAATGAGTCTTCCAAAACTTGTGGGAGTAAAAATAAAATCTTGGAATATAAGCAGTGGAGTAGAAATGCAACCTCTAACCAAACAACTGTTAACAACTATTATATGTTCATTTTGTAGTCAATAGAAAGCAATGTATTAAGCATTTTATATCCTAACATGGTATTTATTACTGACACATCTTTTTTTGGTTTTAGCGGTATTTCAGGAAATTGATAATGAGTTATAATAAAATCTTCCCCATTTAAAATAAAATAATGGACATAGGGTCCCTATGGACAATTTTGTGTGCATCTGCTCTTTAGGAATAACTGACTTTAAGCAATTAGATACGTGAACTGAGAAAATGTTAGTGTGATAGCATATGGAAACAGCCCAAATATGAAAGTGGTGTGCAAATAATTAATAATTGAGTCACACATCTAGAGTACTAATACTTTCTTTGCCAGTTTTTCTCTTGACCTGTTCTTTAGAGCAACATGACTCAGTCCAAATAACTTTAATCAAGGCTTGTTCCTTCATTCCATCAATCCACCCATCCATCCATCCATCCATCTATCCATCCATCCATCCATGAAGCAAGTGAATATGCTATGTGTTAAGAATCACCACTGCCCACTTCTCTGTATCTTAATTTCTCTTTTTAAACTTCTGCCTGCTGGGGGCCCAGCAACCTGAGTCCACTAGAGTGCCATGCACCATCCTTCCAGTGAACTCAGCTGTGTTGGCAGGTCAGCACACAGTAGGTGCCTGCAGCAGTAGCCGAAAGCAGCAGCCAGAGCCCCACCCCCAACAGCAGCGGGGGCTTGCCTGGGTCTGTGGCAGTGGCGCGTCTGCCCCGGTGTGCACCCAATCCAGGACCCAGGCCCACAGCGGTGCACAGTCTCCAGACTCTGGGCCTGCGGCGGTGCGCACCCAGCCTGGGACCCAGGCCCATGCTTGCGCACACCTAGAAGGGGAACCAGGCCTGCCTCAGCAGGCAGGCCAGCCCAGGGCCAGCCCAGGCTCCAGGCCTGCAGCAGCTCAGCAGCCCACCCAGGCTCAAGGCAGCTTGCCCAGGCTCCCAGGGGCACTAGCACCAGCTTGGGAGCCAGGAACCTCCCCCCACAACAACAGTGACTGGGCCAAGTAGAGCCCCACCCCCAACAGGCATTAGCAGCTCAGTCTGGCAGCTGAAACCATCCCCAGCGGCATCAGCAAAGACTGACCAAGAGCAGTGCCCCAGACCAAACCGCAGGGCTAGGGCAGCTGAGACCTGCCCCTGACAACTGCAAAAGTGGAGTTGGAGTGGAGCCCCTCCCCCCAGCAGCAGCAAAATCCCAGGTGCGGATCATCCTCAGCCCCCAACAGCAGTAAAGAATTGAGACCTGAGAACACCCCCTGGCAGCAGCAGCAGCAGCAGCAGCAGCAGCAGCAGCAGCAGCAGTAGCAGTGTGAACTGGGAGCTGACACTTGCCCCCAGCAGTGACTGTTCAGGAGCTGAGCCCCACCAGGCAGCAGTATCCCCCAACAGTACACAAGCAAGACCTATGTACCCCAGAAGCATAGCAGAGGGACCCACGAACACCAGAAGTGCACCAGTGGAACCTACGAACCCCAGCAGCATCCAATGAAATCCATGAACCCCAGCAGGAAACCAGCTGGACTCACATGCCCCAGCAGCATACCAGAGGGACCCATGAACCCCAGAAGTGTGCCAGTGGAACCCACGCACCCCAACAGTGCACTAGTGGAACCCCACACACCCCAGCATCATACCAGAGGGTCCCCCACACCCCAGCAGAGCACCAGATGAACCTGCGCACCCCAGGCAGCAGCAGCACATATCAGCAGATAAGACACATCCCTAGCAGCATCAGCAGAAGCTGATCAAGAGTGGTGCCCCAGCCCAAGCAGCAGCGAGTTTCAGGGAGCCGAGACCAGCATGACAGACAAATTCCAGCTGCCAGGTGTCAACCCTCCAGGACCCACAGCAGGCAAGAGGAGCCATACACCAAAACAGGCTGGGAGGCACAGCAGCCTTAATTGATACACACTGACCTGCCTACACATTCCAACATCCCTCACCGGGCTTAGAACTACCAGATTGCTAAAATGGTGAGACAAAGAAACAACACCCAAGTGAAAAACAGAGAGAAATCACCAGAAATGGTACTACAGGAACTAGAAGAAAGCAACTTGTAGACAAAGATTTCAAAGCAATGATTATAAGGGTGCTCAAACAATTTGGTGAGAACTACAAGCAACTTAATAAGAATTTTAAAGAGCTCACTGGGAACTACTTCAGCTTAAAAAAAAAAAGGTAGAAACTACACATAAAGAGGTAGAAGCTATACACAAAAATCAAGAGGAAATAAAGAATGACATAGCTGATATGAAAAATACCTTAGAAGGGTTCAATAGTAGATTAGAAGAAGCTGAAGACCGAATCAGCGACTTAGAAGACAAGGTAGAGAAAAATACCCAAATAGAGCAGCAAATGGAAAAAAGAAGTTTAAAAAGCAGGAGGAGAGTTTAAGGGAGCTGTGGGATAATACAAAACATAACAACATTTGCATTACTGGGGTACCAGAAGGAGAAGAATCAGAGAAAGGAATAGAGAATCTGTTTGAAGAAATAATGGCAGAAAACTTTCCTAAACTGGTGAAAGAAAAAGTCACACAAGTCCAGGAAACACAGAGAGTCCCAAGCAAGATGAACCCCAGAAGACCCACAGCTAGACACATCATAATAAAAATGGCAAACATTAAAGACCAAGAAAGAATCTTAAAGGAATTAAGAGAGAGACAGAAAGTTACCTACAAGGGAGCTCCTATTAGACTGTCAGCTGAAGTCTCAATAGAAATGCTGCAGGCCAGAAGGGAGTGGCATGAAGTATACAAAGTAATGCAAGGCAAGGGTCTGAATCCAAGACTACTCTATACAGCAAGGCTATCATTCAAAATTGAAAGAGAAATAAAGAGCTTCACAGATAAAAAAAAAAAAAAAAAAAAAAAAAGCTAAAGGAATTTATCACCACCAAACCACCACTGGAAGAAATGTTGAAGGGACTGTTGTAAGAAGAAGAAGAAGAAACAGAGAGAGAAAGAGGAACACAGACATAAAATAAAAATGGCAACTAAAAACTATCTATCAATAATAACCTTAAATGTAAATGGCTTAAATGCTCCAATCAAAAGACATAGAGTAGCTGATTGGATAAGAAAGCATGACCCACATATATGCTGTCCACAAGAAACTCACCTCACAACAAAAGACTCACACAGGATGAAAGTGAAGGGATGGAAAAAAAATTTTCCAAGCAAATGGAAATGAAAAAATAGCTGGTGTAGCAATATTCATATCTGACAAGATAGACTTCAAAACGAGGGCCATAATAAGAGACATAGAAGGTCACTACATAATAGTAAAAGGATAAATCCAACAAGAGGATATAACCCTGGTAAACATATATGCACCACATATGGGAGCTCCAAAAATATATTAAAAAGCTTCTGGAGGACTTCAAGGGAGAGATCAATAACAATACAATCTTAGTGGGTGATTTTAACACCCCACTTACACCACTGGATAGATCTTCCAGACAAAAACTTAACAAGGACATAGAGTCCTTGAACGACAACCTAGATCAGTTGGACTTAATTGATATTTACAGAACATTTTACTCCAAAGCTGAAGATTATACATTCTTCTCAAGTGCACATGGGACATTCTCAAAGAGAGACCACATGTTAGGACACAAAGCAAGTCTCTACAAATTCAAAAAGACTGAAATCATATCAAGCATCTTCTCAGATCACAATGGCATGAAACTAGAACTCAATTACAACAAAAGCACACAAAAACATTCAAACCCTTAGAGGCTAAATAGCATGTAATTAAACAATGAATGGGTTACGGACGAGATCAAGGAAGAAATTAAAAACTTCCTGGAAACCAATGAAAATGAATACACAACAACACAAAATCTATGAGATGCAGCAATGCAGTCCTGAGAGAGAAGTTCATAGCACTACAGGCCTACCTCAAGAAACAAGAAAAATCCTTATTGACTCCCTAACCCTACAACTTAAAGATCTAGAAAGAAAACAAAAAGAAAAACTCAGAGCAAGCAGAAGGAAAGAAATAGTAAAGGTCAGAGCAGAAATAAAGGACATAGAGACTAAAAAAACAGTTCAAAAGATCAATGAAACAAAAAGCTGGTTCTTAGAAAAGATAAACAAGATTGATGGACCTTTAGCCTGACTCACCAAGAAACAAAAAGAGAGGTCCCAAAAAACAAAATCAGAAATGAAAGAGGAGAATTAACAACTGACACCACAGAAATACAAAGGATCATCAAATCATACTATGAACAATTATCTGCCAACAAATTGGACAACCTAGGAGAAATGGACAAATTTCTAGAAACACACAGTCTCCCAAAACTGAACCAGGAAAAGATAGAAAAGTTGAACAGACCAATAACAGCAAAGGAAATTAAGATATAATTAAGAAACTCCCAGCAAACAAAAGCCCAGGCCCAGATGGCTTCACGGGAAAGTTTTACCAAACATTCAAAGAAGATCTAATACCCATTCTTCTCAAACTATTCCAGAAAATTCAAGAAGATGGAACACTTCCAAACTCATTTTATGAGGCCAGCATAATCCTAATTCCAAAACTGGATAAAGACACTACAAAGAAAGGAAACTACAGTCCAATATCCCTGATGAACACAGATGCCAAAATATTAGCAAATCAGATCCAGCAATAAATCAAAAAAATTATCCACCATGACCAAGTGGGATTCATCCCAGGGATGCAAGGATGGTACAATATTCGCATATCAATAAATGTGATACACCACATAAACAAAATGAAAGAAAAAAAAACATATGATCATATCAATAGATGCTAAGCTTTAGTTCAACTGACATTTATTCCATAACAAGATTTCCTCAATGAAAGAAGCAGTGTGTTGTATAACTTTCTGGTGCAAGTTTCTTATCTCCATGCAGCCTGTCACTCTGCTTTTGGTACTGGTCTAGAGATTTCTTGGACAGTAGATTTCATGACAAATGTCAAGTCCAATTGATAATGTCTAGCTGTATGGTGTGCTGGTTGGGAAGCTCCATCCAAGCTCAAAGGTAGAAAGCAATGAGCTTGATCACCGATTTCTGCCATGCACTTGGAACTAGAGAGTGGTGGCATGATACAAGGAATTTGCTGATGGTTATCTATTACAGGTAAGGTCCTTCACATTTGTCACTTTTATTCTTGGTTCCACCTTGTTCTCACCTGTCTGACTCAGCTTTGGTCTGAGCAGCACTGTTGGTAACTCATTCTACCTTGGCCTTGCCTGTGATTTTCTGCAGTGGGTTACTACTGTTCAGGGTAGCCTGGGTTTCTGGTCTCTGCCCTTACCCCCAGCTCTGGCTATCAACATACAATAAACTCAAGGGCACTAGAATAACCTGTCTCTAGGCCACTGCATCTCCCGAGTCTTGGAAGCCCCTCAATAATGGAGTGTAAAGGAACAAATGTCCTAATCAGGGAATCTACACCTGGCTGTCCCACCACCATCACTGCCTCATTATTTAACTCAGGAGAAGTCTCCTGGACATCAGAATTGGGGAGGGAGCAGGCATAGGGCCCACTTTCTGTAATGCATTCCCACATCTCTTACTCTTGGTTATATCTAAACAGAAAGACTTGGACATCTGTCAAATTTAGTTATCCACATCAATGATTCTCATTCTTCCTGTGGTTGAGAGATGAGTAGATGATTTTCCACAGTCTTCAGGGACCATGCAAATACCAAGGGCTTAGGCTCCCACTATAATTTTCTCTCTAGCAGAAATGGAGACCCAGAGGGGTTTCTGATGCAACAGCTCTCCTTGGAGCCTCTATCCCCAGGTGATACCAGCTCTTTCTGCATAGACAGAGGCAACACTGGTTAGGTCCATGATGCTAGAATCCAGGGAGGTTTTATTAGGGCCTATCTTGGAAAGAGGGTGGTTGACATACATGCTCATGTGTGTTGAGAAAGGTCCCTCATTCTGCACACAGACCCTGGTGAGTGGGGTAAGAAGTTGAAATCCAGCCTGTGGCAATCTTGGAGATTTAGACATTAGACGTTAGTGGAAGGATGAGTTAAAAGGATTGCTGATATTGTTTTCCACAGATATGACGCATTGAGTGTATAGAGATATTTGGATGGAAAGATTTTTGTCTGACTCTTAGATAATTGCTAACCCAAAGGTGGATGTTTTGTTACAATGAATGCTTATTCTTTCCCTGTCTGTCTTCATTGCTATGAACCTGAGAAAGCCAGGCCTCTAGACAGCATGAAGTCATCTATGTTGATGTTTAATACATGTGAAGGTCAGTTAACGACCTTCCATAAAAACTGTTGGGCACAGGCAGGCATTAGCACCTGACCAAAAAAACTTATTGATATGGTTTGGGGTCATCACCAGCTCACCTTCTGAGGTCTGGCCATTCTCTCCCTACTCCCACTCCCAGAGGTGTTCTCAGTTCTGGACTCTTGGACAGAAGAGCTGAGCATTAACTTCAAGAAAGATGCAGTGTACTGGCCTGCTTATATCACCTTGTCCTGATTAAATAATACAAAAGGCCGATTGTGGAGCTTTCAGAGGCAAACTGAGGAAGTACCAGCTGGCCTGGTACTCCTCTAAATGAACTTGTCCTCTAAATGAATTTGTTATTTTTTAGAACTTAGAAAATAGAATGAATAGCAGGATAGATGTGAGCTGAACCAGTTCACTCAGTTCCCTTCCACCTCAACTCCCTCCCACCTCCGTTCCCTCCTGCTTATGGCTAACTGCCTCTGCTTCTGTACTTGCATGCTTGCTCTCCCCCAATGCCAACAAGAAATACCAATTGCAGAAGTTTGTAACAAGCCCCCTATAAAATAAAAATGTAGCTGAAAGTCAGGGCTGATCTCCGAGAACTCGGGATCAGTTGCCGGCTGGCTTTGCTCTCTATTTGGCTCTAATTTGGCTCTGGTGGTCTCTTGGTTCTCTCGCACCACAACATGCAGCATTCAGACTTCAGAGTGCCTAGGATTTAGAATCATATGGGGCTTCAAATTTTAGCCTGCCCTCTGGTGTGTGACTTTAGGTTAGTTACTAACCCTCTCAGTCCATTTGTCAGTAACATTAGTTCCAACAAAAATATTGTTTCGCTGCAGATTGTATTCATTCAACAACGATTTATTGAGCAAGAACTGCTGTGGATTCTTGAGCTGGGGTAATTACATGTGAAGACTACATAAACAGTAAATGGCAATGTCCTTCACACTGCTATTTGATTAATTAGGTGACCAGGGGTCCAGATCATGCTTAGTCATAGTAGAAAGATATAAAAGTTTTATTGGCAACAAGAAAGTGAGTAATGCGTGTGCCTTTCCCTTGGTCACTTTGCATCACCAGAGGGACCCCTAGACCAAAATTATGACATCACTCAGGTAAATGGGGAATGGAATTGGGAAACCAAAACTTGGAAACTTATGGAAGGGGCTCTTCTTCAACCCACAGTAGAAGAATTAATTTAGTAGTCACAGTGAAAGAATCCAGCCCTGATTAAAGTAAGTCATGGCTAGCTCTGCCCAACTCTGCCTGTCTGACCTACAGGGAACAGATTGGATAGATAAAAACATTTCTTTTTTCCCAAGAGATGTCTTGGAGGGAAATATATTTTTTTAAAGCTCAAGACACAAGGGAATCACAGCCAGAAGCTCTAAGCACAAAAATGCTGCTGATAAGAGATTACAAACACTCAGGGTGTGTCTTTTAAAAAGATGGATCTCTTATCCTTTGAGACGACATGGGAGGACCTGGAAACTATTATCCTAAGCGAAACAAGCCAAGCAGAGAAAGACAAATATCATATGAGCTCACTTATTTCTGGAATATAGTGAACATAACAGTCTGAGGAACAGGGTAGTCCCAGAGACTGACAATTGCCAGAAGAGGGGGTGGAGGAGGGGAGCGATGAACCACAGAACTTGTACGCATGTACTCATAACCAATGGACATGGACAACAAAACTGGGGATGGGGCAGGGAGGGAGGGGGAGGAGGGTGTCAATGGGGGAAAAAGGAGAAACATATGTAACAAAAGTAAATTAATAAAAAAAAAAAAAGATGGATCAAGAACAGTGGGACCACCTAGGCACCCTGGAAGGGAAAGCGAGTTTGTGGGCATGCGTGACTGAGTGAGTGAGTGAGTGTGTGTGTGTGTGTGTGTGTGTGTGTGTGTGTGTAACAAATCCTTACATATCTATTACAGTGTTTGGGAGGAGTGTGTTGAATGCAAAGGGAAAGATAGGGACTTTGGAATCAAATCCCTCTTATGGTGAAATCTTGGTTCTGTTAATTCCTTGCTGGGCAATGCTGGAAAAGTCACTACTCTTCTCTGAACCTCTGTCTTCTCATCCAAAACAAACAGGTAAATAATATGTAAGGCAATGTTGCTTTTTTATTGTGATAAAATATATGCAATAAAAATATACCATCTTAATCACTTTTAAGTGTACCGTTGATGGCCATTATGTGTATTCACATTGTTGTGCAAACATAACCACCATCTTTCTCCAGGACTTGAGGATTAAAGTGTTAAGCATATGAACCACTTGATGCCCTCTATACAGTCAGCCCTCAATTGGCATCAGCTCCCTTCATGATGAGGATGTGTGAGTGGACAGAGCAAGATCAGAATTATTTGGACACTTAAATAGCTCTTCATAGGAGTCTGCAATAAAAGCTATTTTACCATCTGGGAGACTTGGTGATTTGGAAATTGATTGATTATAAGTTGGTAGAAAATCATGAGGATTCGTTTGTTTGTTTTTTCTGTCAGAAGACAGAAATGATGAGATATTCCCAGGGATTTTGCTGGGTCAGAGCTTCCTACAATTTTAGAATAAATATCTGGAAGAGGAATTGCTGAGTTAAGTCTCTACAGGTTACACTTATCTGGTCTCTAAACCAGAGGTCCTCAACTGTGGATGATTCTGCCTATCTGGAGACATATGACCCAGTGTGGAGTCACTTTTTGGCTTTCTTGACTAGGAGTAGAGGAGAGTGCAACTGGTGTTAAGTGGATTGAAGCCAGGGCAGCTGCTAAACTTTATACAAGACAGTTCCTCACAACAAAGACTTACCAGTCGCCAAATAATATAAAGGTGGAAAAACCCTGTTGTAAACTAATGACATGGGGGATGAATGAACTTTTAGGGACTCCACTAAAGGATCTCAGTGGCCAGAGGTAGATTTCTACCCAGGAAGTACAAGGACATCATACAGCAGCATTAAAGAGGATGATCTAGACAGGGTCAGGTTTGACCACAGACGAGGCCACAGTATTGAACATAGAAGTCCTCTCTTTTCCATAGGGCTACGTTCCTAGATCACCAGGGGATGCCTGGAACTGAAAATAGTATCAAACCCCATATATGTTGTTTTCTCCTATACATATGTACACACTTTCACTTACAGGAAGCACTTTACAACTTCTCTTTGGCATATCCAAATTCCAGCATCACTATTCTTCCACTTTGGGGCCATTATTAAGTAAAATAAGTGTTACTTGAAAGAAAGAAAAAAAAACTCCCTGATATGACAACAGTGGATCTGATAACCAAGTCTGCTACAAGGTGACTAATGGTGGTTAGCACATGCTGAGTGGATACACTGGGCATAGGGCTGATTCATGTTCCAGGCTGGAGGGAAAAGGATGGCCTGAGATTTAATCATGTTACTCAGAATGGCGTACAATTTAAAACTTATGACTTGGTTATATCTGAAATTTTTCCTTTAGTATTTTGTGGCCATAGTTGACTTCAGGCAACTGAAGGTAAGGGGGGACTACTGTAATAATAACTTTATAATTATATAATTCTTAGATATTACTATAATATATTACATTTAATAATTATATGTGTAATTATTTACAAATTACTGAGCACTTGCCAGTTGACAGGAACTACTAATCTCTTAGAATTTATCCTGTCATTAAATCTTCACAACAATGCCTGTGACCCAGATTACGGCCACCCATTTTATGGATGAAGAAACTGAGGTTGAGTAGCTACCCAAGGTCATGCTGCTACAAAGTGCTTCAGCTGGGATCCAACCTAATATTTTTTATCCTCACCACCAAATGATATGTTTATTGATTTGAGAGATAGATACAGAGAGAGAGAGAGAGAAGGAGAGGGAAACATCGATGTGAAAGAGAAACATCAATCAGTTGCCTCACATACATGCACTGGCTGGGAATTGAACCCACAACCGAGGTATATGCCCTGACCAAGACTTAAGTCCACCACCTTTTGGTGTAGGGGACAATGCTCCAACCAACAGAGCCACCTGACCAGGGCTCCAACCTCATTCTAATCTTACTCCTGTGTACACTTTCCTAACCACCAATCCATACAGCCCATGGGCTAAATTCCTTCTTCTTGGAACAACTTTCCCTATTCTTGCTGCCTGGAAAAGCACTATACCATCAAAACTCTCCTCCATGAAGCTATTCCTGACCTGATCCTAGGCAGAGTTTTATCCCCTGAGTACCGAAAACATTGTGCATGTGTTTCTATTACATTGCTGATCACACTGTTCTAAAATGATGTGAACAATGCTTACTTTCTCTCTGACACTAAATTTTATAACCACAGGACTAAGTCATCTTACTCTCTTATATCATTGACTGACATTGGAAAATGCCACCAATAAGGCAGAGCATTCAATTTTTGGTTAGATTTTAGTGTTATAAAGTTATTTGTTAGGGTGAACCACACAACTGACTAACATTCAACTCCCAGTAGCAGGAAGCAGTTGGTTCCACCACATCCCTCTCATTGAAGCTCTTCTGACAGAGGGCATCTGTCATCTCCCCAAAGAGGTTCCCCTAACCGTGTCCTGTGGTGTCCCCAGCCATTTTCTATAGAACATTCTACCCTCTTCCCTCACTGTACTTCCCTCTATCACAAAGATCTTGTTTGTAATTGGTATCTTGATGGAAACTGTGGGGTCCAGGGAAGCGAGGACCTTGCCTAGTTGATTCACCTTAGAATGTGTAATGCCTAGCATCCAGTGTGTGACAAATTTTGTTGAATGCATGTGTGAATGGTAGGTTGGGGACTTGACTGAGAAAGAAAAATCAGGTTGATGAATAATTAAAGACTTCCTTGAAGGCCATCTGAGTGAGGATGACAGCCTTATGACAAAGAGCTTCAGTGAGGACCTCAGTAGAATCCACTTGCCTTTAAATTCCTGTATTGCTGCCTCTTTAACTACCTGCAGTGGGGAATAAACATTCCTCTGGTTCTGCATTATCAACTCCTGGAATGTTGTGTGGCGTATAACATTCCAGGGCAATCTTGGTTTACCATCGGCGCTTGGAGGTTGCCAAGAGGATTAAAGATCCTTCATTTAGTTGTGAAGCTCCTTGTCTGTGGCCATCTTTCTTGTGCACTCAGACAATATTTATTACAGACTCACAATCTTCCAGATCTGGTACCTTACTCAAGTCCTTAAAATGAAGTTAGACTACCACCATGTTGCTACTCTCGCATCCAATGCAACAAAGTCATCAATAACGAGATCTTTTTTAAAAATATATTTTTACTGATTTTAGAGAAAGAGAGAAACCTCAATGAGAGAGAAACATCGATTGGTTGCCTCTTGCATGCCCCCTGACTGGGGATTGAGCCCACAACCCAAGCATGTGCCCTGACTGTAAATGGAACCAGTGACCTCTTGGTGCATGGAATAACACTCAACTCACTGGGCCACACCAGCCAGGGCAACATGTGAGCTCTTTGACAATTGTTCCACCCACCTAGCCCCAGCCATTTGACACCCAACATGCTGTCACCCAAGTGTCCATGTGGCTCAGACACCCTGGATTTATACCTTAATTTGACTCCAGTGCTGGCTCACAAGACATTTCTCTTTGCACCAGATTCTCTTCCAGGTATTTGGACCCAGGCCATTCCCTCTGTTTTCTTGCTTGGATTGTATTTTCGGCTCCCTCATCCCCTATTTTACCTGCCACCTTTTTTGAAATCTCTTGTCGGCTTAGGCTCCAAGATTACTGAGATGAGGGCTGTCGAAATGTTCAGCAGGGGTATGTTACTGTCCCTGACTTGGACCACCATATTTGAACTACAAGGGTCAGTAGGAAACTTTTGATTGGGGTGTGGCCAAGTATATTATTCAGAGTTGCAAGTTATTGCTCTCCCACCCCATGGCTGTGACACATATCATGAATTGATTATGCCTTTCCCCTACTGATTCAAGCTATGATCTCATAACTCTTC
Organism: Tadarida brasiliensis; assembly: GCA_030848825.1. Lineage (NCBI taxonomy): Eukaryota > Metazoa > Chordata > Mammalia > Chiroptera > Molossidae > Tadarida > Tadarida brasiliensis. The sequence goes on along the minus strand of CM061259.1, from coordinate 53,910,330 downwards.
TCAAGATGGCACACTAAGCAGCCACTAACAATTCATGACCACTGGCAGGTGGGATGAAACTTGTTTGCCATCCCATTCTGCCTTCTTGCCATTTGTCTCCTGTTCTCCCTGAAACAAAGCATACTTTGTGAAAATGGAGGATGCGAATCAATCAGTGACCTCTGAATTCCATCTGGTGGGCCTCTTCAGTCACTCAGGATCATGTCATCTACTCTTCTTCCTGGTGGCTGCCATGTTTATCACGGACCTTCTGGGTAACACTGTTCTGCTCTTCCTGATCTGCACGGACTCCTGGCTCCACACACCCATGTACTTTGTGCTCAGTCAACTTTCCCTGTTTGATGTTGGTTTCCCCCTGGTCACCATCCCAAAGATGTCAGCAAACTTCCTACAGGTAGAAGGTTCCATCTCCTTTGGTGGTTGTGCAGCTCAAATATTCTGCCTTACACTTATGGGTGTGGCTGAGGGCATCCTGTTGGCCTTCATGTCCTATGACCGTTATGTTGCTGTCTATCACCCCCTGCGGTATCCTGTGTTTATGAGGCGACAGATGTGCCTACTGATGGTGGGCTGCTCCTGGATGACAAGTGTGCTCAATGCCTCCATCCAGAACTCCATTACCCTGCACCTCCCCTACTGTGCCTCCCGTATGGTGGATCACTTCTTCTGTGAGGTGCCAGCCCTGCTAAAGCTCTCCTGAGAGGGTAGACAGCCTGGGACTGCTACCATTGATTCCCTGGACCCCACAGTTTCCATCAAAAAATTGGACAGCCTCTGCCTATGAGTTGGCGCTTTCCATCTCGGGGTGGTGCTGAGCCTTATGCTTCCCCTTTCCCTCATTGCTATCTCTTATGGTCACGTGTTGAGAGCCGTTCTACGCATGCGCTCAGAGAATGCCCGACACAAGGTTTTCACCACCTGTTCCTCACATATCACAGTCGTCGGGCTCTTTTATGGTGCAGCCGTGTTCATGTACATGGTACTGGTTGCCTACCACAGCCCACAGCAGGACAATGTGGTCTCCCTCTTCTACAGCCTTGTCACCCCCATGCTTAACCCTCTCATCTACAGTCTGAGGAACAGGGAGGTGCGAATGGCTTTGGTCAAAGTGATCAGCAGAGCCGGGCTCAGGCCAAAGTGGTGACAACATAGGGAGCTGCTAGTTTGATCTCAGCCATTTTCCATCTCCCCCATCACCTCAAAGCACCCACTTGTGATGCTGCTGCTAAGAACTTATGGGAAAGACTGAGTGTCCAGCGTCTTTTCGTCACATGACTAGCTGGGTTCATATTTTCTCCCATGGACTTGTGGAAATCAATGGTAGCAGTCCCAATCACATTTAGGATATTCTTTCCCTATTCTTTAGTGCTATTGACATGAACAAAAGGCCCTTATTTGTAAAGTTGAGTTTTTCCTGTTAATGAATGTCTTCATCTTCCCAGACTGCTATGATAAATTACAATAAATTGTGTGTCTTAAACGACAGAAAGTTATGTTCTTAGAGTTCTGGAGGCTGGAATGTCTAAGATCAATGTACTGGCTTATTCTACTCCTGGTGAGGGCTTTCTTCCTGGCTTATAGACAGCTGCGTTTTCACTGTGTCCTAGATGGCACAGAGAAACAATGCTCTGGTGTATCTTCCTCTTCTTGTAAGTGCATTGGACTTATGGGGTTAGGGCCTTGCCATGATAATCTCATTTAATGTTTATCACCTCCGGCAATTAGACATGAAAAAAATAATAACTCAAATTGGAAAGGAGGAAGTGAAACAGTCATTATTTGCAGATGATATATTATTGTACATAGAAAACCATAAAGACTCCATCAAAAATCTACTAGATTTAATAAATGAATTTGGCAAAGTAGCAAAATACAAAATTAAACTCAAGAAATCGATGGCATTTTTATACACCAATGATGAACTCACAGAAAGAGAAACTAAAAAAACAATCCTATTTACAAGTGTGGAAAAAAAAAAAAAAATTAAGATACCTAGGAATAAACTTAACCAAAGAAGTAAAGGGCCTCTTCACAAAAAAACTGCATGTCATTGAAAAAAGAAATAGAGGAAGATATAAAAAAGTGGAAGTATATACCGTGTTCATGGATTGGAAGAATCAATATCATTAAAATACCCAAAGCAATCTATAGGTTCAATGCAATCCCCAAAAAAATACCAACGACATATTTCACAAAACTAGAACAAATACTCCAGAAGTTTATATGGAACCAAAAAAGACCCCGAATAGCCATCTTGAAAAAGAAGAACAAAGAAGGAGGGATCACAATACCAGATATCATGTTATACTACAAAGCCACTGGAATCAAAACAGCCTGGTACTGGCACAAGAACAGGCATATAGATCAATGGAACAGAACAGAGAACCCAGAAATTGATCCAAGACAATACGCTCAATTAATATTTGACAAAGGTGGCAAGAGCACACAGTGGAGTCAAGACAGGCTCTTCAATAAATGGTGCTGGGAAAATTGGACAGCTACATGCAAAAAAATGAAGCTAGATCACCAACTTACAGCATACACAAGAATAAACTCAATTTTGTTTTGGTTAATTGTCTCTACATAGAGGTAGGGTACAGAATGACAAACCTCAGAAGAGGGGGTATTGGGTGGGAAGAGATAAACCATAGAATTTATATGCATGTATGCATAACCAATGGACATAGACAAAAAAGATGGGGATGGGGTGGGGGGGGGATGGGGAGGAGGATGTCCATGGGAGAAAAAGAAGAAACATCTGTAACAAAAACAAATTAATAAAAATAATTTTTAAAAAACAAAAAAAGAATAAACTCAAAATGGATAAAAGACTTAAATGTGACTCGTGATTCCATAAAAATCCTAGAAAAAAATGCAGGCAACAAAATTTCAGACATCATACGCAGCAGAATTTTCACTGATACATCACCTAAGGCAACAGAAACAAAGGTAAAAATGAACACATGGGACTACATCAAACTCAAAAGCTCTGCACAGCAAAAGAAACAACCATCAAAATGGAAAGGCAACCCACTGTATGGGACAGCATAATTGCCAATGATACATCAGATAAGGGGTTAATTTCCAAAAGTTATAGAGTACTCACACAACTCAACAAAAGCAAGACAAAGAATCCAATTAAAAAATGGGCAGAGGACCTAAAGAGACACCTCTTCAAACAGGACATACAAATGGCTAACAGACATATGAAGAAATGCTCAATGTCACTAATCATCAGAGAGATGCAAATTAAAACAACAATGAGGTATCACCTCACACCTGTCAGAATAGCTGCCACCAACAAATCATCAAACAACAAGTGTTGGTCAGGGTGTGGAGGAAAGGGGACCCTAGTACACTGCTGGTGGGAATGCAGACTGGTGCAGCCACTATGGAAAACAATATGGTGTTACCTCAAAAAAATAAAAATTGAACTGCCATTTGACCCAGTAATCCCACTTCTAGGAATATACCCTAAGAAGCCTGAAACACCAATCAGAAAGAATATATGTACCCCATGTTCATAGCAGCACTATTTACAATAGCTAAGATCTGGGAACAGCCCAAGTGTCCATCAGTAGACGAGTGGATAAAAAAATCTGTGGTACATATACACAATGGAGTACTATGCAGCTGTAAGAATGAAATATCTCTTATCCTTTGAGACGACATGGAGGGACCTGGAAAGTATTATCCTAAACGAAACAAGCCAAACAGATAGAGACAAATATCACATGATCTTACTTATTTCTGGAATATAATGAACTAAACAAACTGATGAACAAAATAGACCCAGAGTCGTAGAAGTAGGGTGCAGACTGACAATCTTTGGGGGGGGGGGGATAAATCACAGAACTTATATGCATGTATGCATGACTGATGCACATAGACAAAAAAGCTGGGGACAGGGTGGGAGGGGATAGGGAGGAGGGAGTCAATGGGGCCAAAGGAGAAACTTCTGTAACAAAAATAAATAAAAATAATTAAAAATAGAGGAATACCGGAATAGGCGGCAGAGTAAATGGAAGCTACACTGACGATCTCCCATGACCAAATGGGAATTACAACTAAAATAAAGAAAAATCGTCGGGAAAAAGCAAGAGAAAAGCAGCGAGAGAGGATCATACAACCAGGGACACTGAATGAGCCTGGTAGGATCTTCGGAGGCACGTGAGGGTGGCAGGCTGGAAGCCCACGGACAGCAGCAGCCTTAGCTGTGAGCAGCGGCAGCTCCTGCCCTCGGGGTCCAGAGCCCAAGCTGCTCCACAGTGCAGAGGGTCAAGACAGAGCGCTAAATAGCCACAACCACTCATCTGGGGCTCCGGCAGAGGGAGGGCAGACTGGACTGGAACTCTGTGGGGACACCTGGGATTTGGAGGGCACTCAGAGTTTGTGCAGAGACGCAGCCACAAAGGATGGTGGTAGCCAGCTGCTCCTTCCCGGTTACACAGAACGGCAGCCAAGTTTGCTCCTTCCCAGAGCTGTGGCAGTCCCTCCCTTGGAGATTCCCAGGTGAGGCAAAGAGGTAAAAAAATGCAAATTGCGGCTCATTAACAACCAGCAGCGGCCCCACCCTCGGGAAATCCTCTCACACTATAAACACCTGAGGGAGTTTGTCATTCAACTGAGATCCTAAGGCTTTTCACGTAACTGAGGCTAATAGCCTCCAGGCAAAAAGCTAGAGCATAACTGAACCTTTCCTGAGCTTGCAAATCTACCCAGGAAAGTGACACTTGACAGTGGTGTTTAAGGAGGGAACTCCATGCTCATCCAAACCCACTACAGGGAGTCACAAATAGCAGAACACCAACACCCACAGGGAAAATTTGGCAGGCTCCAAAACCCACTGAAATAGCAAAAATGGTGAAACAAAGAAACAGATCCCAAATGAAAGAACAAGAGAACACTACCGAAGATGAGATAAATGAAATGCAGTTAAGCAAATTATCAGAGGTAGAGTTCCAAGCCATGATCTTGAGTAATCTAAACAGCATGAGTAAGGATATCGACAGCATGAAATCCAACCAAGTGGAAATAAAGAATGACATAGCAGAAATAAAGAACACATTGGAAGGACTGACCAGCAGAGTACAGGAAGTGGAGGACCGCATCAGTGAAGTAGAAGACAGAGTAGGAAAAAATCAATCAATCAGAAAAACAAAAGGAAAAAACAATGAAAAAACAGGAAGATAGCTTAAGAGAACTGTGGGACAACTAGAAACGTAATAGAATCCACATAAGAGGAGTCCGTGAAGAAGAAGAAAATGAGCAAGGGTTAGAGAATATATTTGAAGAAATAGTGACAGAAAACATTTCTAACCTGGTGAAGGAAGAAGGCATTCAAGTTCAAGAAGCACAGAGAGCCCCAAGTAAGAAGAACCCAAACAGGCCCACACCAACACAAATAATAATTAAAATGCCAAAAATTAAAGACAAAGAGACAATCCTAAGGCAGCAAGAAATAAGCAACAGGTTACCTACAAAGGAACCCAGATAAGACTATCTTCTGACTTCTCAACAGAAACACTACAGGCAAGAAGGGAATGGCATGAAGTAATCAAGGTCAAGAAAAACAAGGATCTGAATCCAAGACTACTCTATCCAGCAAGGCTATCATTCAAAATAAAAGGTCAAATAAAGAGCTTCCCAGACAAAAAAAAAGCTAAGGGAATATATTAGCACCAAACCAGCACTGCAAGAAATGTTAAAAGGACTGCTGTAATTAGTAGAAGAAATAGGAAGAAAAATATAACCACACTGAACAAAAATGGCAATACATAAGTACATATCAATAATCACCTTAAATGTAAATGGATTGAATGCTCTGATAAAAAGGCACAGAGTAGCTGACTGGATAAGAAAGCATGATTCACATATATGTTGTTTACAAGAGACCCACCTCACAACAAAAGACTCACATAGGTTGAAAGTAAAGGGAGGGAAAAAAATCTTCCAAGCAAACGCAAAGGAAAAAAAAGCTGGGGTAGCAATACTCATATCTGATAAATTAGATTTCAAATTGAAGATCATAATTAGAGACAAAGAAGGTCACTACATAATATTGAAAGGGTCTATCCAACAGGAAGATATAACCTTGGTAAACATATATGCGCCCAATATAGGAGCAACAAAATATATTAAAAATCTTCTGGAGGACTTCAAAGGAGAAATTGACAGCAATACAATCATAGCAGGAGACTTCAACATCCCACTGACATCACTGGATAGATCATCTAGACAACAAATTAACAAGGAAACAGAAATTCTAAATGAAGCACTAGATCAAATGGATTTAATAGATATATACAGAGAATTACACCCCAAAACTGCAGAATTCACATTCTTCTCAAGTGCACATGGGCATTCTCAAAGATAGACCACATGTTAGGACGCAAACAAAGTCTCTACAAGTTCAAGAAGATTGAAATCATATCAAGCATCTTCTCAGATCACAATGGCCTGAAACTAGAAATTAATTGCAACAGGAACATGCAAAGACATTTGAAGACGTGGAGGCTAAATAGCATGTTATTAAACAATGAATGGGTTACCGAGGAGATCAAGGAAGAAATTAAAAACTTCCTGGAAAACAATGAAAATGAACACACAAGACAAAATCTATGGGATGCAGCGAAAGCAGTTCTGAGAGGGAAGTTCATAGCACTACAGGCCTACCTCAAGAAACAAGAAAAATTTCTAATAGACTTTCTAACCTCACAACTTGAAGAACTAGAAAGCAAACAAAAGGAAAACCCCAGAGCAAGTAGAAGAAAGGAAATAGTAAAGATCAGAGCAGAAATAAATTACATAGAGACCAGAAAAACAAATCAAAGGATCAATGAAACGAAGAGCTGGTTTTTTGAAAAGATAAACAAGATTGATGGACCCATAGCTAGACTCACCAAGAAACAAAGAGAGAGAACCCAAATACACAAAATCAGAAATGAAAGAGGAGAAGTAACAACTGACACCACAGAAATACAAAGGATCGTTAACAAATACTATGAACATTAATACAGCAACAAATTCGACAATCTAAGTGAAATGGACAAATTCTAGAAACCCATAGTCTCCCAAAACTGGACCAAGAAGAGATAGAAAAGTTGAACAGACCAATAACAACGAAGGAAATAGAAGATGTAATCAAGACCCTCCCAGCAAACAAAGGTCCAGGCCTGGACGGCTTCACGGGGGAGTTTTACTGAACATTCAAAGAAGAACTAACACCCATTCTTCTCAAACTATTTCTAAAAATTCAAGAAGGAAGACTTCCAAACTCATTTTATGAGGCCAGCATAATTCTAATTCCAAAACCAGAAAAAGACACTACAAAGAAAGAAAACTACAGGCCAATATCCCAGATGAACATAGATGCCAAAATCCTTAACAAAATACTAGCAAATCGGATCCAGCAATACATCGAAAAAATTATTCATCATGACCAAGTGGGATTCACCCAAGGGATGCAAGGCTGGTTCAATATTCGCAAATCAATAAATGTGATACACCACATAAACAAAATTAAAGATAAAAACCACATGATCATATCAATAGACGCTGAAAAAGCATGTGACAAAATTCAGCACCCATTTCTGATAAAAACACTCAGCAATTTGGGAATAGAGGGATCATATCTCAACATTATAAAGGCCATATATGAAAGACCTACAGCCAACATCATACTCAATGGGCAAAAACTAAAAACATTTCCCTTAAGAACAGGAACAAGACAGGGATGCCCACTTTCACCACTCTTATTTAACATAGTACTGGAAGTCTTACCCACAGCAATCAGACGTGAAGAAAACATAAAAGGAATCCAAATTGGAAAGGAAGAAGTGAAACTGTCATTATTCACAGATGACATGATATTATATATAGAAAACCCTAAAGACTCCATCAAAAATCTACTAGACCTAATAAATGAATTTGGCAAAGTAGCAGGATACAAAATTAACGTCAAGACATCAACGGCATTCTTATACACCAATGATGAACTCACAGAAAGAGAAACTAAAAAAACAATCCCATTTACCATCGCGGCAAAAAAATTAAGATACTTAGGAATAAACTTAACCAAAGAAGTAAAAGATCTATTTGCAGAAAACTACAGGACATTGAAAAAAGAAATAGAGGAAGATATAAAAAAGTGGAAGCACATACCTTGTTCATGGATTGGAAGAATTAACATCATTAAAAAGTCCATATTACCCAAAGCAATCTATAGATTCAATGCAATCCCCATCAAAATACCAGTGACATATTTCACAGAACTAGAACAAATACTCCAAAACTTCATATGGAACCAAAAAAGACCCCGAATAGCCACAGCAATCTTGAAAAAGAATGAAAAAGTAGGTGGGATCACAATACCTGATATCAGATTATACTACAAAGCTACTATAATCAAAATAGCCTGGTACTGGCACAAGAACAGGCATATAGACCAGTGGAACAGAACAGAGAATCCAGAAATTGACCCAAGACATTATGCTCAATTAATATTTGACAAAGGTGGCAAGAGCATACAATGGAGCAAAGACAGCCTCTTTAATAAATGGTGTTGGGGAAATTGGACAGCTACATTTAAAAAAATGAAACTATACCATCAACTTACACCATACACAAGAATAAACTCAAAATGGGTAAAAGACTGAAATGTGACTCATGAATCCATAAAAATCCTAGAAGAAAATGTAGGCAACAATATTTCGGACATCTTACGCAGCAGAATCTTCACTGATACATCACCTAAGGCAACAGAAACAAAGGAAAAAATGAACACATGGGACTACATCAAACTCAAAAGCTTCTGCACAGCAAAAGAAACAACCATGAAAACGGAAAGGGAACCCACTGTATGGGAGACCATAATTGCCAATGATACATCAGATAAGGGGTTAATCTCCAAAATATATAGAGTGCTCATACAACTCACCAAAAGGAAGACAAAGAACCCAATTAAAAAATGGGCAGAGGAACTAAATAGACACCTCTCCAAAAAGGACATACAAATGGCTAAGAGACATATGAAGAAATGCTCAACATCACTAATCATCAGAGAGATGCAAATTAAAACAACAATGAGGTATAACCTCAAACCTGTCAGAATGGCCGCCATCAACAAATCGTCAAACAGCAAGTGTTGGCGAGGGTGTGGAGAAAAGGGGACTCTAGTACACTGCTGGCGGGAATGCAGACTGGTGCAGCCACTGTGGAAAACACTATGGTGTTACCTCAAAAAATTAAAAATTGAATTGCCATTTGACCCAGTGATCCCACTTCTAGGAATATACCCTAGGAAACCTGAAACACCAATCAGAAAGAATACATGTACTCCCATGTTCATAGCAGCACTATTTACAATAGCTAAGATCTGGAAACAGCCCAAGTGCCCATCAGTGGATGAATGGATAAAAAAGCAGTGGTACATATACACAATGGAGTACTATGCAGCTGTAAGAAAGAAAGATCTCTTATCCTTTGAGATGACATGGAGGGACCTGGAGAGTATTATCCTAAGCAAAACAAGCCAAGCAGAGAAAGACAAATATCACATGATCTCACTCATTTGTGGAATATAATAAACATAACAGTCTTTGGAACAGGGTAGACCCAGAGATGTGAAAGTAGAGTACAGACTGACAACCCTCAGAAGAGGGGGTGGAATGGGGATGGAAGAGATAAACCACAGAACTTATACGCATGTATGCATAACTGATGGACATGGACAACAAAGCTGGTGAAGGGGTGGAGGGTCGGGGAGGAGGGTGTCAATGGGGAAAAAAGGAGAAACATCTGTAACAAAAATAAATTAATAAATAAAATAAAATAAAATAAAATAAAATGGGAATAATTAGGTGGGAGAAAAAATAAAAGAAAATAAAAAACTTCCCGGAAATAAATGAAAATGAACACAAAACTAACAGAAATCTATGTGACACAGCAAAAGCAGTCCTGACAGGGAAGTTTATAGCATTACCAGTCCACCTCCAAAGCAGGAAAAATGTCAAATAAACAATCTAACCCTACAACTAAAGGAACTAGAACAACAAAAAAAGCCCAAAGTAGAAGGAAGAAAATAATAAATATCACTGTAGAAATAAATGACATAGAGACTAAAATAGATCAATAAAACCAAGAGCTGGTTCTTTGCAAAGATAAACAACATTGATGAACTCAAATAAATAAAATCATAAATAAAAGAGGGAAAGTAACAATTGACTTCACAGAAACACAGAGGATTATAAGAAAATAATATGAATAACTATATACCAACAAAGCGGACAATCTGGGCAAAATGGACAAATTCCTAAAAACATACAATCTTCCGTAATCTAACCAGAAAGAATTAGAAAACATGAATAGACTGAAAACAACTAATAAAATGGAAGTAGTAAAAAGAAAAAAAACTCCCAGCAAACATGTAAATATTACTAAACACTCAAGAAAGGAATAACACATATCCTCCTCAGACAATCCAAAAATTGAAGAGGAGGGAAGACTTCCCAGTCTTTGTATGAAGCCAGCATCATCCTACTTCCAAAACCAGATAAAGACAAAGAAAGAAAATTATAGACAAATATTCCTGATGGACACAGATGCTAAGATCCTCAACAAAATATTAGCAAATTGGACTCAGCATACATTAAAAGAGATCATACACCATGACCAAGTGGGATTTATTCAAGGGATGCAAGGCTGGTACAATATCTGCAAATCAATATATGTGATACAACACATAAACAAAATGAAGAATAAAAATCACATGATCATATGAATACATGCCAAAAAAGCATTTGATATAATACAGCACTAATTTTATTTTTTGAGGGTTCATGTTTTTCTTTTTATTTAGACCAAGGCAAGTAATTTTTAACATCTTTTTGTTTGTTTGTTTGTTTGTTTTGTTTTGTTTTAATTTTTGTTAAAGATGTTTCTCCTTTTTCCCCCATTGACACCCTCCTCCCATCCCTCCCCGTCCCGTCCCTAGCTTTGTTGTCCATATCCATTGGTTATGCGTACATGCATATAAGATCTGTGGTTTATCTCTCCCCCTCCCCACACACGTACTTCTAAGGATTGTCAGTATGTACCCTACTTTCACGTCTCTGGGTCTACACTGTTCTTCGGACTGTTATGTTCATTATATTCCACAAATAAGTGAGATCATGTGATATTTGTCTTTCTCTACTTGGCTTGTTTTACTTAGGATAGTACTTTCCACGTCCCTCCACGTCATCTCAAAGAATAAGAGAGCTTTCTTTCTTTCAGCTACGTAGTACTCCATTGTGTATATATACCACGGATTTTTTATCCATTCGTCTACTGATGGACATTTGGGCTGTTCCCAGATCTTAGCTATTATAAACAGTGCTGCTATGAACATGGGGGTACATATATTCTTTCTGATTGGTGTTTCAGGTTTCTTAAGGTATATTTCTAGAAGTGGGATCACTGGGTCAAATGGCAGTTCAATATTTAATATTTTGAGGTAACACCATAGAGTTTTCTAGAGTGCCTGCACCTGTCTGCATTCCCACGAGCAGTGTACTAGGGTCCCCTTAACTCCATACCCTCGCCAGCACTTGTTGTTTGATGCTTTGTTGATGGCGGCTATTCTGACAGGTGTGAGGTGATACCTCATTGTTGTTTTAATTTGCATCTCTCTGATGATTAGTGATGTTGAGCATTTCTTCAATTGTCTCTCGGCCATTTGTATATCCTGTTTGGAGAGGTGTATATTTAGCTCCTCTGCCCATTTTTTAAGTGGGTTCTTTGTCTTCCTTTTGTTCAGTTGTATGAGCACATTATATTTTTTGGAAATTGACACTTTACAATGTATCATTGGTAATTATGCTGTCCCATACAGTGGGTTGCTTTTCCATATTGATGGTTGTTTCTTTTGCTGTGCAGAAGCTTTTGAGTTTAATGTAATCCCATGTGTTCATTTTTTCCTTTGTTTCTGTTGCCTTAGGTGATGTATCAGTGAAAATTCTGCTGCGTATGATGTCTGAAATTATGTTGCCTACATTTTCTTCTAGGATTTTTGTGGATTCAGGAGTCAAATTTAAGTCTTTTATCCATTTGAGTTTATTCTTCTGTATTGCGTAAGTTGATGGTATAGTTTCATTTTTTTGCATGTAGCTGTCCAATTTTCCAAAAACCATTTATTAAAGAGGCTATCTTTACTCCATTGTGTGCTCTTGCCACCTTTGTCGAATATTAATTGAGCATAATGTTTTGGGTCAATTTCTGGGTTCCGTATTCTATTCCATTGATCTCTATGCCTATTCTTGTGCCAGTATCAGGCTGTTTTGATTACAGTAGCTTTGTAGTATAACCTGATATCCAGTAGTGTGATCTCGCCTACTATGTCCTTCTTTTTCAAGATTGCTGTGGCTATTTTGGGTCTTTCTAGTTCCATATGAACTTTTGAAGTACTTGTTCTCGTTCTGTAAAATATGTTGTTGGTATTTTCATGGGGATTGCATTGAATCTATAGATTGCTTTGGGTAGTATGGACATTTCAATGATGTTAATTCATGCAATCCATGAACAAGATATGTGCTTCCACTTTTTTATATCTTCCTCTATTCCTTTTGTCCATGTACTGTAGTTTTCTACAAATAGGTCCTTTTCTTCTTTGGTTAAGTTTATTCCTAGGTATCTTAATTTTTTTGCCACGAAGGTAAATAAGATTATGTTTTTAGTTTCTATTTCTGTGAGTTCATCATTGGTGTATAAGAATGCCGTCGATTTCTTGACGTTAATTTTGTATCCTGCTACTTTGCCAAATTCATTTATTAAGTCTAGCAGATTTTTGATGCAGTATTTAGAGTTTTCTATGTATAATATCATGTAATCTGCGAATAATGACAGTTTCACTTCCTCCTTTTCAATTTAAATCCTTTTTATTTTTTCTTCACGTCTGATTGCTGTGGCTAAGACTTCCAGTACTATGTTAAATAAGAGTGGCGAAAGTGGGCATCCCTGTCTTGTTCCTGTTCTTAAGGGAAATGTTTTTAGTTTTTGCCCATTGAGTATGATGTTGGCTGTAGGTCTTTCATATATGGCCTTTATTATGTCGAGATATGATCCCTCTATTTCCAAATTGCTGAGCGTTTTTATCAGAAATGGGTGCTGGATTTTGTCGAATGCTTTTTCAGCGTCTATTTATATGATCATGTGGTTTTTATCTTTCATTTTTTTTAAGTGGTGTATCACATTTATTGATTTGCGAATGTTGAACCAGCCTTGCATCCCTGGGATGAATCCCACTTGGTCATGGCGAATAATTTTTTTGATGTATTGCTGGATCCGATTTGCTAGTATTTTGTAAAGGATTTTGGCATCTATGTTCATCTGGGATATTGGCCTGTAGTTTTCTTTCTTTGTAGTGTCTTTTTCTGGTTTTGGAATTAGAATTATGCTGGCCTCGTAAAATGAGTTTAGAAGTTTCCCTTCTTCTTCAATTTTTTGGAATAGTTTGAGGAGAATGGGTGTTAGTTTTTCTTTGAATGTTTGGTAAAACTCCCCAAGAAGCTGTCCGGGCCTGGGCTTTGGTTTGCTGGGAGAGTCTTGATTACATCTTCAATTTCCTTGGTTGTTATTGATCTGTTCAGGTTTTTTTATCTCTTCCTGGTTCAGTTTTGAGATACTATGTGTTTCTAGAAATTTGCCCATTTCACTTATATTTTCTAATTTGTTGCCATATAATTGTTCATAGTATTTGTTAACGATCCTTTGTATTTCTGCGGTATCAGTTATTACTTCTCCTCTTTCATTTCTGATTTTGTGTATTTGGGTTCTCTCTGTTTCTTGGTTGGTCTAGCTAAGAGTCCATCAATCTTGTTTATCTTTTCAAAAAACCAGCTCTTAGCTTCATTGATCCTTTGAATTGATTTTTTCGTCTCCATGTCATTTATTTCTGCTCTGATCTTTAATATTTCCTTCCTTGTACTTGCCGGGGTTTTCTTTTTGTTTGCTTTCTAGTTCTTTAACTTGTGATGTTAGATAGTCAATTAGGAATTTTTCTTGTTTCTTGAGGTAGTCCTGGAGTGCTATGAACTTCTCTCTCAGAACTGCTTTTGCTGCATCCCATAGATTTTGTGTTGTTCTGTGTTCATTTTCATTGGTTCCCAGAGTTTTTTATTTCTTCCTTGATCTCCATGGTAACCCATTAATTGTTCAAAAACATGCTATTTAGCCTCTTTGTTTTCAAATGACTTTGCATGTTCTTGTTGCAGTTCATTTCTAGTTTCATGCCGTTATGATCTGAGGAGATGCTTGATATGATTTCAATCTTCTTGAATTTGTAGAGACTTTGTTGGTGTCCTAACATGTGGTCTATCTTTGAGAATGTCCCATGTGCACTTGAGAAGAATGTGAATTCTATAGTTTTGGGGTGTAATTCTCTGTAAATATCTATTAAATCCATTTTGTCTAGTGCTTCATTTAGAGTCTCTGTTTCCTTGTTAATTTTTTGTCTAGAGGATCTATCCAGTGATGTCAGCGGAGTGTTGAAGTCCCCTGCTATGATTGTATTGCTGTCGATTTCTCCTTTGAAGTCCTCCAGAGGATTTTTAATATATTTTGGTGCTCCTATATTCGGTGCATATATGTTTACCAAGGTTATATCTTCCTGTTGGATAGATCCTTTCAATATTATGTAGTGACCTTCTTTGTCTCTAGTAATGGCTTTCGTTTTGAAATCTATTTTATCAGATATGAGTATTGCTACCTCAGCTTTTTTTTCCTTTCCATTTGCTTGGAACATTTTTTTCCATCCCTTCACTTTCAGCCTATGTGAGTCTTTTGTTGTGAGGTGGGTCTCTTAAAAACAACATATATATGGGTTATGCTTTCTTATCCAATCTGCTACTCTGTGTCTTTTGATTGGAGCATTAAATCCATTTACATTTAAGGTGATTATTGATATGTACTTATTTATTGCCATTTTTGTTCAGTGTGGTTATATTTTCCTTTCTATTTCTTCTACTAATTACAGCAGTCCTTTTAACATTTCTTGCAGTGCTGGTTTGGTGCTAATGTATTCCCTTAGCCTTTTTTTGTCTGGGAAGCTCTTTATTTGACCTTCTATTTTGAATGACAGCCTTGCTGGGTAGAGTAGTCTTGGATTCAGATCCTTGTTTTTCATGACCTTGATTACTTCATGCCATTCCCTTCTGGCCTGTAGTGTTTCTGTTGAGAAGTCAGCTGATAGCCTGATGGGGGTTCCTTTGTAGGTAACCTGTTGTTTTTCTCTTGCTGCCTTGAGAATTCTCTCTTTGTCTTTAGTTTTTGGCATTTTAATTACTATGTGTCTTGGTGTGGGCCTGTTTGGGTTCTTCTTACTTGGGACTCTCTGTGCTTCTTGAACTTGAATACCTTCTTTCTTCACCAAATTAGGGAAGTTTTCTGTCATTATTTCTTCAAATATATTCTCTAACCCTTGCTCATTTTCTTCTTCTTCAGGGACTCCAATGATGCGAATATTATTACGTTTCCAGTTGTCCCACAGTTCTCTTAAGCTGTCTTCCTGTTTTTTCATTGTTTTTTCCTTTTGGTTTTCTGATTGGTTGATTTTTTCTACCCTGTCTTCTAATTCACTGATCCTGTCCTCAGCTTCCTCTACTCTGCTGTTTAGTCCTTCCAATGTGTTCTTCATTTCTGCTATGTCATTCTTCATTTCTTCTTGCTGCTTCTTCATTTCTTCTTGCTGCTTCTTCATTTCCACTTGGTTGGTTTTCAATGTTTCTATGTCTTTGCTCATGGTGTGGATGTCTTTACTCAAGGTGTTGATGTCCTTACTCATGCTGTTGAGCTTCCTCAAGATCATAGCTCTGAATTCTAGCTCTGTTAACTTGCTTAACTCCGTTTCATTTATCTCATCTTCGGTAGAGGTAGCTTGTTCTTTCATTTGGGATCTGTTTCTTTTTTTCACCATTTTGGCTACCTTAGTGGTTTTTGGAGCCTTCCAAATTTTCCTGTGGATGTTGGTGTTCTGTTGTTTGTGGCTCCCTCTACTGGGTTTGGATGAGCGTGGGAGGACCCACGTTAAACACCAACATGGAGTCTTACTTTCCAGGGTATATTTGCAAGCCCAGCAAAGGTTAAGTTATCCTCTAGTTTTTTGCCTAGAGGCTATTAGTCGTGGTTGCTTGAAGAGCCTTGGGTTTTCAGTTGAGTTAAAACCTCCCTCAGGTGTTCAAGGTGAGAGGATTTCCTGATGGTAGGGCAGATGCTAGTACTTAATGAGCCTCAGTTTGCATTTCAATGGCCCACTAGGGTGTGGCTGGATCTCCGAGTGAGGGGCTGCCACCTCTCCCTAGAGCCCTGGGATGGAGTAAAATGGCCAGGCCACAGTCCTGTGTGGTCGAAACTCAGCAAAAGCTCTGAGCGCCCTCCAAATACTGAGTGTCCCCACGCAGTTCCAGTCCAGTCCGCCCTCCCTCTGCCAGAGCCCAGGTGAGTGGCTGTGGCTATTTTAGCGCTCTGTCCTGGCTCTGCGCTGTGGAGCCAGCTCGGGCTTTAACTCCGAGGGCAGGCACTGCTCACGGCTAAGGCTGCTGCTGTCCGTGGGCTCCCAGCCCCCCTCTCGCACCTCTGCAATCCTACCAGGATCGAGTCAGTGTCCCTGGTTGTATGGTCCTCGCAAGCTGCTTTTCTGTTGCTTTTTCCCGACGATTTGTCTTTATATTAGTTGTAATTCCAGTTTGGTCCTGGGAGATGGTCTGTGTAGCTTCCATTCACTCCGCCGCCATTTTGGAATCCTCATGGCCTTCATTTTGAAATATATTTTATCAGATATGAGTATTGCTACCTCAGCTTTTTTTTCCTTTCTGTTTGCTTGGCAGATTTTTTTCCATCCCTTCACTTTCAACCTATGTGGGTCTTTTGTTGTGAGATGGGTCTCTTGTTACCAACATATATATGAGTCATGCTTTCTTATCCAATTAGCTACTCTGTGTCTTTTTATTGGAGCATTCAAACTATTTACATTTAAGGTGATTATTGATATGTACTTATTTATTGCTATTTTTGTTTAGTGTGGTTCTATTTTTCTTTCTATTTCTTCTAGTTACAGCAATCCTTTTAACATTTCTTGTAGTGCTGGTTTGGTGCTAATATATTCCCTTAGCCTTTTTTTTTTTTTTTTTTTGTCTGGGAAGCTCTTGATTTCACATTCTAATTTGAATGATAGCCTTGCTAGTTAGAGTAGTCTTAGATTCAGATCTTTGTTCTTCATGACCTTCATTAGTTCATGCCATTCCCTTCTGGCCTGTTGTGTTTCTGTTGAGAAGTCAGATGATAGCCTTATCACGGTTCCTTTGTAGGTAACCTATTGCTTTTCTCTTGCTGCCTTTAGGATTCTCTCTTTTCTTTAATTTTTGGCATTTTAATTACTATGTGTCTTGGTGTGGGCCTGTTTGGGTTCTTCTTACTTGGGACTCTCTGTGCTTCTTGAACTTGAATGACTTCTTCCTTCACCAAGTTAGGGAAGTTTTGTGTCACTATTTCTTCAAATATATTCTCTAACCCCTGCTCATTTTCTTCTTCTTCGGGGATGCCTATGATGCAAATGTTATTATGTTTCCAGCTGTCCTACAGTTCTTTTAAGCTGTCTTCCTGTTTTTTAATTGTTTTTTTGTTTTGGTTTTCTGATTGGTTGAGTTTTTTCTACCCTGTCTTCTAATTCACTGATCTGGTCCTCAGCTTCCTCTACTCTGCTGGTTAGTCCTTCCAATGTTTTCTTCATTTCTGCTATGTCATTCTTCATTTCCACTTGGTTGGTTTTCAGTGTTTCTATATCTTTACTCATGGTGTTGATGTCCTTACTCATGCTGTTGAGCTTTCTCAAGATCATGGCTCTGAACTCTACCTCTGATAACTTGCTTAACTGCATTTCATTTCATTTATCTCATCTTCAGTAGAGTTCTCTTGTTCTTTCATTTGGGATTTGTTTCTTTGTTTCACTATTTTGGCTATCTCAGTGGGTTTTGGAGCCTGCCAAATTTTCCCTGGGTCTGTGTTGGTATTCTGCTGTTTGTGACTCCCTCTACTGGGTTTGGATGAGTGTGGGAGGACCCGCATTAAACACCACTGTCAAATCGTTCTTTCCTGGGTAGATTTGCAAGCCTAGAAGAGGTTCAATTATCCTCTAGCTTTCTGCCTGGAGGCTATTAGTCTTAGTTACTCAGATCCTTGGGTTGTATCCCTCAGCTGCATGAAAAACTCCCTCAGGTGTTCAGCATAAGAGAATTTCCAGAGGATGGGGTAGCTGCTTGTTGTTAATGAGCCTCCATTTGCATTTCTTTGGCCCAGCTGGGTGGGGTTGAATCTTCAAGGGAGGGGCTGCTGCTTCTCCCCAGAGCTCTGGGAAGGAGCAAGATGGCCACCGTCCTTTGTGCCCATGAATCAGCAAACACTCTGAATGCCCACCAAATCATGGGTGTCCCCACAGAGATCTAGTCCAGTCCACCCTCCCTCTGCCGGAGCCCAAGGTGAGTGGCTGTAGCTAGTTTAGTGCTCTGTACTGGCCCTCTACGCTGTGTAGCCAGGACAGAGCTTGCAATTTTAACCCCTAGGGGGCTGCCCACAGCTAAGACCATTGCTGTCCGTGGGCTCCCAGCCCCCCTCTCACACCTCCACAGACCTACCAGGCTCAGGTTAGTGTCCCTGGTTATATGGTCCTCTCCAGCTGCTTTTCTGTTGCTTTTTCCCTGATAATTTTTCTTTATTTTAGTTGTAATTCCAGTTTGGTCCTGGAAAATCGTCTGTGTAGCTTCCATTCACTCCGCCACCTTTTTTCTCTCCCCAGCACTCAGTTTTGATAAAAGCTCTCAGAAAACTGGAAATAGAAGGATAATAGTGCCACATAATAAAGGGCATATATGAAAATACTACAGCCAACCTCGTACTCAATGGCCAAAACTTTACGTCTTTCCTCTAAAAACAGGAACAACACAGGGATGTCCACTTTCACCCTTCTCATTCAATAAATTACTGAAAGTCCTATTCACAGTGATCAGATGGGAAGAAAAAATAAAAGGCATCCTAATTAAAAAGGAGGAAGTAAAACTGTCCTTATTCACAGATCATACATAAAATTTTTTCTTGAATGATTCAGAAAACATATATATAGGTGAGTATATATTTATATAAAAGTGGAGAATAATAAAGTCTATGTGGTAAAATGTAAAATATTGGGAAATATGGCGGGGGTATATGAAGATTCCCTGTTTAATTATTGTAAATACTCTATAAATTAGAAAGTAATTGTTTGAAGCAGAAATAAATATGTGAGTGTATATATAAAGATCCATTGATTGGGTTTGCCTTTTAACCAGATTATTGTAACTAGAAATTTATAATTGGATCACAAGGTGGTCAGATTTATGTATTTTTTTTTTTATCCTCACCTGAAGACATTTTTTCATTTTTTTGTTCAAATAGAGCAGGAGGGAGAGAGAGGAAGAGAGAGAGAAACATCGATGTGAAAGGGCCACATCGAGTGGCTGCCACCTGCACGACCAACCAGGGCCGGGGACAAACTGCAACCAAGGTACATGCCCTTAGCGGGAACCGAACCCGGGTCTCTCTGTACCACAGGCCGACGCTCTAACCGCTGAGCCAAACCGGCCAGGGCCAAGGTGGTCAGATTTAAATCTTAGCAATTAACTAATAATTAATTGCAGAATAACACTCAAATAATTATACCATTGTATAATTGTCATTAAGTGAATTTATTTGAAATACTTTGTAAGTTTTTAGAATTTGAATAATTTATGCTTTCAATAACTCTGAGCCCATGCTAAGTACAAAGCAATGTTTGAATGCTTCTGTGTAAAATGTTTAAAGCTCACAGTAGTTTTCTCTTCGAGGAGTATCTAATTTTGTGAGGAAAATATAAAAGAAATAAAGAATACATATGTAAGTAAAAAATGAAAAGAGATAACAGAAAAACTGTAGTATTACAACTTTAATAGCTGGATTAAGAAAGGACACTCTGTGTGAATAATATTTTATGAGACCTAAAAGGTGATAAGAAATTATTGAACATTGAGAATCTTTAGGTAGATTCAGGGAGGTGGATGGATGGTTTATTGATATGAGTGTGGGCTGACAGGGTGTCCAGAATGACATGGCATTAGGCAGGATATTGAAACCATCAAGTGAGTCTGGGATCAATGAAGGAGGATTGAATTATCTGAGAAAGGTATTATTTCAATGTGAAACCAGATCACTCTGAGTTGAATCGTTGAAATTATCCCAGATATAGTAAATGGACAGGTGGATCTTTGGGTCTCCAGGTTGAAGTCAAACAAGACCCAAATACCTAAGCAATCCTGAGAAAAAAGAACAGAGCTTTAGGCATCACACTTTCTGATTTCAAACTATACTACAAAGCTATAATCATCAAAACAGTATTGTACTGGCATAAAAACAGACACATAGACCAATGGGAAAAAAATCAAGAGCCCAAAAATAAACCCACACCAATATAGTCAACTAATATTTGTCAAAGAGACAAAATACTCAATAGGAAAAGGACAGTCTCTTTATTAAATAGTGTTGGGAAAACTGAATATTCATATGCAAAAGAATGAAAGTGGACTCCTAATTCACACCACTCCATAAAATTAAATTAAAATAAAGATTTAAATTTAAGACTTAAAGTCTTAAAATTTCTAGAATAAAAGTTCTGGAAAATGTTGCTTAACATTGGTCTTAGTGCCCTGGCCAGTTTGGCTCAGCGGTTGGAGCGTCGGCCTGTGGACCAGAGAGTCCCAGGTTCGGTTCCCGCTAGGGGCATGTACAAAAAACAACAACAACAACAACAACAACAACAAAAAAAAAATTGGTCTTAGCAATACTATTTTGCATACAACACCAACACACACAAAAACAAAAGCAAAAATAAATGAGTACATCTATGTGAAACTAAAATCGTCTTCACAGCAGAAGAAACCATTAACAAAATTTTTTTAAAACCTGTGGAATGGAAGAAAATATTTCCCAATTATACATGCTTGGGCAAAAGTAGGTTTACAGTTGTTTGTATGGCAAATAATACAATAATTAATAATACAATAAACTCTGTTTCATATATTCTCAACTGTAAACCTTCTTTTGCCCAACCCTGTATATCTGTTAATGGGTTAATACTGAAACTCATATAACTCAATAGCAAAAAAGTAACCCCAAACAATATACATAAAAATTGGCAAAGAACCTGAATAGACATTTTTATAAATAAGATATACAAATACCTAACAGGTACAGGAAAAGATGATCAGCATCACTAATCTTTAGGGAAATCCAAATCAAAACCACAATAAGGTATCACCTCACATTTGTAAGAATGGCTATTAACAAAAAGACAAGTTACAATAAGTTTTGGCAAGAATGTGAAGAAAAGGAAATTCTTGTGCACTGTTGATGGGAATGTAAATTGGTGCAGCCACTATGAAAAACAATATAGAGGTTACTCAAGATATCGAAATCAAACTACCATATAATCCAGCAATCCCACTCTGTGTCTATATCCAAAGGAAATTAAATCGTATCTCAGAGACATCTGCACAACCCATGTTTATTGAAGAATTATTCACAATAGCCAAGACATGGGAACTACATAAGAGTCTGTCAACAGATGGATTTAAAAAGTCATATATTAGCCCTGGCCAGTGTGACTTGGTTGGTGGGAGCATCATCCTGTACACTGAAAGGACATGGATTCCATTTCTGGTCAGGGCACATGCCCAGGTTATGGGTTTGATGCAGCCAGTCAATGTTCCTCTTTCACATTGATGTTTTTCTCTTTCTCCTCCTCTCCCTTCCTCTCTCTTAAAAATCAATAAAAATAAAATTTTAAGTCACATTAATATTTTTCTCAGCTATAAAGAAGTATATACTGCCATTTGGAACAACTATGGATAGATAATGAGGTCATTATGCTAAGTGAAATAAGTCATACAAAGAAAGACAAATATTGTATGATCTTATATGTGGATCTGAAAAAATTTAAAAGTTAAACTCATATAAACAGAATAGATTGGTGGTTGCCAGGAGAAGGAGTGTGGGGAAATGGGTGATTGTGTACAAACTTCCAGTAATGAGTAATTCTGGGGGCCTAATGTACAGCATAGTGGCTACAGTTAACAGTACTCTATTGTGTTCTTGAAAGTTGCTAAGCAAGGTGATCTGAAATGTTTTCACCACAGATGCCCCAAAATTGTAATTAGGCGAGGGGATGGATGTGTTAACTAACCTTATATGGGTAGTTAGTTTACACAATTTATGTATATCAAATTATCATATCATGTTGTACACCTTAATCTTATATGTTGTTATATGTCAATTCTATCTCAATAAGCTGGGGGAATAGTGCCCAGACTAATTCTCACTGGACAGCTTTATGGTCCATGACCATCCATGAGGCAATCACTGGGGCCAGGAGGAGGGATTATGGTGATCAGGGAGCCTGGAAATCCCACTCCTTGAGCTAGGGGTTCTGACACTGCTTCACTTGAATCAAGCAGACCAAATAGGGGTGGGTGAACTTCCAGAAAATTATTGATACAGGCAGGTGAATACTGGAAGGTCACAACAGACAACCAGCATCCCCCTCAGAGAAAGGGGTCTCCCTTAGGGACCGTGTGGCAAGAGCATGACACAGTGCACATCCACAGCCCAAAGACCCTTTTTTGGGGGGGTGGCCTGAACTGGCTGTCTGAGAAAGGGAACAGAAAGACCAGCCTGGCACACAAAGGGCCTCTGTCCCTCATCACTGCAGCCCCGTGGAGAGCAGGGCAGAGCCCCATGGGTTGAGACCAGAGTTGACCATACCTGTAAAGGGCTGGTCATACTAACTGCATTTTTAGGATTTGGTGGACGTCAGCCAGCCCGGAAGAGTTGGCTCAGCACAAAGTGAGTATAGACTCTGCTCTGAAGACCTGAGTTAACTCCTACCACATAGCAACTGGGGAACCTGGTTTCTCATCTTTAAAATGGGAATGAAAATTGTAGCAGGGTAACCTCATGGAGTTGTTTTGAGGATCAATGAGAGAACACATGAAAACATTTAGCCCATACCTGGCACACAACAAGCACAATAGTGGCCAATACTTTCACTCCAGATGTGAGTGATAATAACAAATATTTTCCTGTCCCCTTCCAGTAAGCAAATGATCTTTAAAGTATAAGAAAAAAAGAGTGAAGATAGGCAATACTCTTAGGCAGAGAAAGTGTCACCTCTAAAATCTAAATGTATATTTATTAATTAAAACATAATAATGGCCTCTAACCAGATAGTTCAGATGATTAGAGCATAGTCCTGATGCACCACAGCTGTGGGTTTGATCCCCTGGCAGGTCACACACAAGAATCAACCAATGAATGCATGCATAGTGGAAAAACAAATCTCTCTTTCTTTCTCCCCATCCCCTTCCTCTCTCTTTCTAAAATGAATTTATAAAACACACACACACATGCACATGCACACACACACAAATGAGCTCCCAAGATATTTCTTCCCAAGTCTTTTATAAAAAGAAGCCAAGCCCAATGACTCAGCATGGGAATACTGGAGGAGTCTTTCTATGGCTTTGTTGAACTGTGCATGCTTAGAAAGCTTGCTGGTGTTAAATGTCCCATAAGGGGAAGGTGGAGGGTGAGGGCAGAGCCCACCCCATGTTCATTTCCGGGGCCTCTGGGAAAGAACATCAGTTGATGGAGATATGAGCCAACTCCGTTCTCTGTGCCTCTCCCTCTCACTCCTGAGAAACTTTCATGTGAGCTAAACAAGGAATCCTGCCACAGCTGACATTCAGGACAGGTTCAGACAGGAACCTGGTATCCTTGCTGACCCTCCCCTTAAATGGGCTCATTTTGGAGTGACTGCACCTCTCACTATGAGCTGTCAGAAGGGACACAACCCCAAGGCCTCTTGCTAATTATGAGACTCAGCTGTCATTAGCTACTTAAAGGCAAAATGGTAAGGCTGGTTTGTTAATGGGTAGTGATGCAGGTAGACTGGATTCTATTTAACCTCAGGGAAGGTGTGGATAATGGCAGCCAAGTGGGATACTGGTATATGTGAGATGCACCACTTATTGTATGAAACTAGCAATCAATTATAAGTAAAAACACCTGGAAAAAAAAACATAAAAACATAGAGGCTAAATAACATCTTACTTAACAATAAATTAGTTAATAATAAGAAAAATGAATAAATCCAAAGATACTTTGAAACAAATACAAATGAAAACACAACAACGCAAAATCATTGGAACATAGCAAAAGAAGTTCTAAGAAGGAAATTCATAGTACTATAGGCCTACCTCATGATAAAAAATAAAATAAAATACACAATATAACCTTATACCCAAAGGAACTAGAAAATGAACAACAAGCAAATAACAAAGTGAGTACCAAAAAAGAAAATAATGAAGAGTAGAGCAAAAGTAAATGAAAAAAAGTCTAAAAAAATGCAAAAGACCAATAAAACCAAGAACTGGTTCTTTAGAAAGATAAACAAGATTGATTAACCTTTAACCAGATTCATAAGAAAAAAAAGAGATCCAAATAAATAAAATCAGAAATGAAAAAGCAGAAGTAACAATTGATACCACAAAAATAAAAAATATTATAAGAAAATATTATGATTAAATGTACGCCAAAAAAATTTGACAATCTGTAAGATATGGATAAATTCTCAGAAATATAATATTGTCTAAAACTGAATCAAGAAGCAACAGAAAATTTGGACAGACTGATTACAACAAAGGAAATTGAAACAGTAGTCAAAAAAATCCCAATAAACAAAAGTCCTGGAGAAGATAGCTTCATAGGTGAATTTTACTACACATTCAAAGAAGAAATAATAGCTATCCTTCTCAAACTATTCTAAAAAAGTCAAATAAAAGGAAGACTCCAAAGCTCATTTTAAGAGGCCAGCATTATTATAATTATAAAATAAAGACACTACAAAGAAAGAAAATTATAGGCCAACATTCCTGATGAATAAAGATGCAAAAATTCTCAACAAAATATTATCAAAATAAATTCAAGAATACATTAAAAAGATCATACACCATGACCAAGTGTGATTTATTCCTGGAATGCAAAGTTGTTTCAAATCCGCAAATCAATTAACATAACACGGCCATAAACAAAATAAAGATAAAAATCATGATTATATAAATAAATGCATGAAAAGCATATGAGAAAATCCAGCATGCATTTATGATAAAAACTCTCAGGAAAGTGGGAATAGAGAGAACATACCTCAACATAATATAGCCATATATGACAAAGCTGCAGCTAACATCACACTCAATAGAGAAAACTAAAAGTGTTCCCCTTAACACCAGGAATAAGACAGAGATGTGCACTTTCACCACTTTTATTTAACATAGTACTGGAAGTCCTAGCCACAGAGAAGAAGTAGAAAAAAAGGCATACATGATAAAGAGGAAAAAGTGTAACTGTCATTTTTGAAGATGAAAAGATACTGTATATAAAGAACCCAAATGATTCCACCAAAAATCTACTAGAACTGACAAAGGAATTCAGTAAAGTAATAAAATAGAAAATAAATATTCAGAAACTGGTTGCAATTTATGCACCAATGGTTAACTATCATAATGGAAAACTAAGAAAACAACCCCATTTACAGTTGCCTCAAAACATTTTAAATATCTAGGAATACATTTCACCAAAGAGGTAAAAGACACATACTTGGAAAATTATAAGACACTGAAGAAAAAAGTTAAAGAAAATACAAATAAATGGAAGCATATATAGTGCTCATTGATAGAAAAAAATAACATTATTATTATTTTTTTTTTTTTGCCAAAATGGCAGCGGAGTGAATGGAAGCTACACAGACCATCTCCCAGGACCAAACTGGAAATACAACTAATATAAAGACAAATCGTCGGGAAAAAGCAACAGAAAAGCAGCTCGCAAGGACCATACAACAAGGGACACTGAATCAATCCTACTAGGATCTGCGGAGGCGCCAGAGGGGGGCTGGGAGCCCACGGACAGCAGCGGCCTTAGCCGTGAGCAGCGCCTGCCCTCGGGGTTAAAGCCCGAGCCGGCTCCACAGCGCAGAAGCTGGGGCAGAGCGCTAAAATAGCCGCAACCACTCACCTGGGCTCCGGCAGAGGGAGGGCAGACTGGACTGGAACTGTGTGGGAACACTCGGGATTTGGAGGGAGCTCAGAGCTTTTGCTGAGTTTCGGCCATGCAGGACTGTGGCCTGGTCGACTTACTCCATCCCAGGGCTCCGGGGAGAGGCAGCAGCCCCTCCCTCGTAGATTCAGCCACACCAAGTTGGGCCATTGAAATGCAAATCAAG
The DNA here is from genome assembly GCA_030848825.1 of Tadarida brasiliensis. Classification (NCBI taxonomy): domain Eukaryota; kingdom Metazoa; phylum Chordata; class Mammalia; order Chiroptera; family Molossidae; genus Tadarida; species Tadarida brasiliensis. The sequence goes on along the minus strand of CM061259.1, from coordinate 53,883,959 downwards.
GCTCATTAACTACTAGCATCTGCCCCACCCTCAGGAAATCCTCTCATGCTGAACACCTGAGGGAGGTTTTCATTCAATTGAGAACCCAAGGCTCTTAAAGTAACCAGGACTAATAGCCTCTAGGCAAAAAGCTAGAGGATAACTGAACCTTTTCTGGGCTTGCAACTCTACCCAGGAAAGTAAGACTCAACAGTGGTGTATAACGTGGGTCCTCTCACGCCCATCCAAACCCAGTACAGGGAGCCAAAAACAGCAGAACACCAACATCCAAAGGGAAAATTTGGCAGGCTCCAAAAACCACTGAGATAGCCAAAATGGTAAAACTAAGAAACAGATGCCAAATGAAAGAACAAGAGACCTCCAATGAAGATGAGATAAATGAAATGGAGTTAAGCAAGTTAACAGAGCTAGAATTCAGAGCCATGATCTTAAGGAAGCTCAACAGCACGTGTAAGGACATCAACACCATGAGCAAAGACATAGAAATATTGAAAATAAATCAATTGGAAATGAAGAATGACATAGCAGAAATGAAGAAAACATTAGAAGGACTAAACAGCAGAGTAGAAGAAGCTGAGGACTGGATCAGTGAATTAGAAGACAGGGTAGAAAAAAATCAACCAATCAGAAAACCAAAAGGAAAAAACAATGAAAAAACAGGAAGACAGCTTAAGAGAACTGTGGGACAACTGGAAACGTAATAATATTCACATCATAGGAGTCGCCGAAGAAGAAGAAAATGAGAAAGGGTTAGAGAATATATTTGAAGAAATAGTGACAGAAAATTTCCCTAATTTGGTGAAGGAAGAAGGCATTCAAGTTCAAGAAGCACAGAGAGTCCCAAGTAAGAAGAACCCAAACAGGCCCACACCAAGACACATAGTAATTAAAATGCCAAAAATTAAAGACAAAGAGAGAATACTAAAGGCAACAAGAGCTAAGCAACAGGTTACCTACAAAGGAACCCCCATAAGGTTATCAGCTGACTTCTCAATAGAAACACTACAGGCCAGAAGGGAATGGCATGAAATAATCAAGGTCATGAAAAACAAGGATCTGAACCCAAGACTACTCTACCCAGCAAGGCTATCATTCAAAATAGAAGGTCAAATAAAGAGCTTCCCAGACAAAAAAAGCCTAAGGGAATACATTAGCACCAAACCAGCACTGCAAGAAATGTAAAAAGGACTGCTGTAATTAGTACAAGAAATAGAAAGGAAAATAGAAACACACTAAACAAAAACAGCAATAAGTAAGTACATATCGGTAATCACCTTAAATGTAAATGGACTGAACGCCCCGATCAAAAGACACAGAGTAGCAGATTGGATAAGAAAGCATGACCCATATATATGTTGTTTACAAGAGACCCACCTCGCAACAAAAGACTCACATAGGCTGAAAGTGAAATAATGGAAAAAAATCTTCCAAGCAAACAGAAAGAAAAAAAAGCTGGGGTAGCAATACTCATATCTGATAAAATAGATTTTAAAATGAAGGCCATAACTAGAGACATAGAAGGCCACTACATAATATTGAAAGGATCTATCCAACAGGAAGAGATAACCTTGGTAAACATATATGCACCCAATACAGGAGCACCAAAATACATTAAAAATCTTCTGGAAGACTTCAAAGGAGAAATCGACAGCAATACAATCATAGCAGGGGACTTCAACACCCCGCTGACATCACTGGATAGATCCTCTAGACAAAAAATTAACAAGGAAACAGAGACTCTAAATGAAGCACTAGACCAAATGGATTTAATAGATATTTACAGAGAATTATACCCCAAAACTACATAATTCACATTCCCCTCAAGTGCACATGGGACATTCTAAAAGATACACCACATGTTAGGACACAAACGAAGTCTCTACAAATTCAAGAAGATTGAAATCATATCATGCATCTTCTCAGATCACAATGGCATGAAACTAGAAATCAATTGCAACAAGAACATGCAAAGACATTTGAAGACATGGAGGCTAAATAGCATGTTATTAAACAATGAATGGGTTACCCAGGAGATCAAGGAAGAAATTAAAAACTTTCTGGAAATGAATGAAAATGAACACACAACAACACAAAATCTGTGGGATGCAGCGAAAGCAGTTCTGAGAGGGAAGTTCATAGCACTACAGGCCTACCTCAAGAAACAAGAAAAATTTCTAATAGACTATCTAACCTCACAACTTAAAGAACTAGAAAGCAAACAAAAGGAAAACCCCAGAACAAGTAGAAGGAAGGAAATAGTAAAGATCAGAGCAGAAATAAACGACATGGAGACCAAAAAAAAAAACAATTCAAAGGATCAATTGAACAAAGAGCTGGTTTTTTGAAAAGATAAACTAGATTGATGGACCCTTAGCTAGACTCACCAAGAAACAAAGAGAGAGAACCCAAATACACAAAATCAGAAACGAAAGAGGAGAAGTAACAACTGACACCACAGAAATACAAAGGATCGTTAACGAATACTATGAACATTTATATAGCAACATTTTAGACAATGTAAGCGAAATGGACACATTTCTAGAATCATGTAGTCTCCCAAAACTGAACCGGGAAGAGATATAAAACTTGAACAGACCAATAACAACCAAGGAAATTGAAGATGTAATCAAGACTCTCCCAGCAAACAAAAGTCCAGGCCCAGACGGCTTCACAGGGGAGTTTTACCGAACATTCAAAGAAGAACTAACACCCATTCTTCTCAAACTATTTCTAAAAATTCAAGAAGAAAGAAGACTTCCAAACTCATTTTATGAGGCCAGCATAATTCTAATTCCAAAACCAGAAAAAGACACTACAAAGAAAGAAAACTACAAGCCAATATCCCTGATGAACATAGATGCCAAAATCCTGAACAAAATACTAGCAAATCGGATCCAGCAATACATCAAAAAAATTATTCACCATGACCAAGTGGGATTCATCCCAGGGATGCAAGGCTGGTTCAATATTCGCAAATCAATAAATGTGATACACCACATAAACAAAATGAAAGATAAAAACCACATGATCATATCAATAGACGCTGAAAAAGCATTTGACAAAATTCAACACCCATTTCTGATAGAAACGCTCAGCAATTTGGGAATAGAGGGATCATATCTCAACACTATAAAGGCCATATATGAAAGACCTAGAGCCAACATCATAATCAATGGGCAAAAACTAAAAACATTTCCCTTAAGAACAGGAACAAGACAAGGATGCCCACTTTCGCCACTCTTATTTAACATAGTACTGGAAGTCTTAGCCACAGCAATCAGACGTGAAGAAAAAATAAAAGGGATCCAAATTGGAAAGGAGGAAGTGAAACTGTCATTATTCGCAGATGACATGATATTATACATAGAAAACCCTAAAGACTCCATCAAAAATCTACTAGACCTAATAAATGAATTTGGCAAAGTAGCAGGATACAAAATTAATGTCAAGAAATCGATGGCATTCTTATACACCAATGATGAACTCACAGAAAGAGAAACTAAAAAAAAAATCCCATTTACCATCGCAGCAAAAAAATTAAGATACCTAGGAATAAATTTAACCAAAGAAGTAAAGGATCTATTTGCAGAAAACTACAGGACATTGAAAAAAGAAATAGAGGAAGATATAAAAAAGTGGAAGCACATACCCTGCTCGTGGATTGGAAGAATTAACATCATTAAAATGTCCATATTACCCAAAACAATCTATAGATTCAATGCAATCCCAATCAAAATACCAGCGACATATTTCACAGAACTAGAACAAATACTCCAAAAGTTCATATGGAACCAAAAAAGACCCCGAATAGGCACAGCAATCTTGAAAAAGAAGGACAAAGTAGGTGGGATCACAATACCAGATATCAGATTATACTACAGAGCTACTATAAACAAAACAACCTGGTATTGGCACAAGAACAGGCATATAGACCAGTGGAACAGAACAGAGAATCCAGAAATTGACCCAAGACATTATGCTCAACTAATATTTGACAAAGGTGGCAAGAGCATACAATGGAGCAAAGATAGCCTCTTTAATAAATGGTGCTGGGAAAATTGGACAGCTACATGCAAAAAAATGAAACTAGATCATCAACTTACACCATACACAAGAATAAACTCAAAATGGGTAAAAGACTTAAATGTGACTCGTGAATCCATAAAAATCCTGGAAGAAAATGTAGGCAACAAAATTTCGGACATCATACGCAGCAGAATCTTCACTGATACATCACCTAAGGCAACAGAAACAAAGGGAAAAATGAACACATGGGACTACATCAAACTCAAAAGCTTCTGCACAGCAAAAGAAACAACCATGAAAACGGAAAGGGAACCCACTGTATGGGAGACCATAATTGCCAATGATACATCAGATAAGGGGTTAATCTCCAAAATATATAGAGTGCTCATACAACTCAACAAAAGGAAGTCAAAGAACCAATTAAAAAATGGGCAGAGGAACTAAATAGACACCTCTCCAAACAGGACATACAAATGGCTAAGAGACATAGGAAGAAATGCTCAACATCACTAATCATCAGAGAGATGCAAATTAAAACAACAATGAGGTATCACCTCACACCTGTCAGAATGGCCGCCATCAACAAATCGTCAAACAACAAGTGTTGGCGAGGGTGTGGAGAAAAGGGGACTCTAGTACACTGCTGGTGGGAATGCAGACTGGTGCAGCCACTGTGGAAAACACTATGGTGTTACCTGAAAAAATTAAAAATTGAATTGCCATTTGACCCAGTGATCCCACTTCTAGGAATATACCCTAAGAAACCTGAAACATCAATCAGAAAGAATATATGTACTCCCATGTTCATAGCAGCACTATTCACAATAGCTAAGATCTGGAAACAGTCCAAGTGGCCATCAGTAGATGAATGGATAAAAAAGCTGTGGTACATATACACAATGGAGTACTATGCAGCTGTAAGAAAGAAAGATCTCTTATCCTTTGAGACGACATGGAGGGACCTCGAGAGTATTATCCTAAGCGAAACAAACCAAGCAGAGAAAGAAAAATATCACATGATCTCACTCATTTGTGGAATATAATAAACATAACAGTCTGGGGAACAGGGTAGACCCAGAGATGTGACAGTAGGGTACAGACTGACAACCCTCAGAAGAGGGGGTGGGGGGGAGGGAAGAGATAAACCACAGAACTTATACGCATGTATGCATAACTGATGGACATGGACAATAAAGCTGGGGAAGGGGTAGAGGGATGGGGAGGAGGGTGTCAATGAGGAAAAAAGGAGAAACATCTGTAACAAAAATAAATTAATAAAAAAATAAATTTAAAAAAATAATAAAAAAATAACATTAAAATGTCCATTCTACCCAAAGCAAACTATAGATTCAACACAATTCCTACCAGAATAACAATGGTGTATTTTACAGAACTGGAACAAATATTTCAAAAATTTATATAGAATCACAAAAGATTCCAAATAGCCACAGCAACCCTGAGAAAGAACAATAAACTTGGACATAATCACACTACCTAATATCAAACTATACTACAAGGTCATAGTAATTAAAAGAGCATGGTACTGACACACACAAAAACCATTTATATCAATGGAATAGAACACCCAGAAATAAACCCATACCTATATGGCCAATTAATGTTTTAAAAAGAAAGAAAGAACATACAACGGGGTAAAACCATTTGTTTAACAAATGGTGTTGAGAAAATTGGACAGATACATGCAAAAAAAATGAACCCAGACCACTTTCTTACACCATACACATGAATAAACTCAAAATGGATTAAAGACTTAAATGTAAGACTCAAAACCATAAAAATCTTAGAAGAAAGCATAGACAGTAAAATCTCAAACATTAACATTTTAAAAAATTATTTTCTAATATACCTCCCAGGGTTAGGGAAACAAAAGAAAAAAATAGGATTACATGAAACTAAAATTTTGAGCATAGCAAAGAAAACCATCAAAAAGAGGGAAAAAAAATCTCCCCAAATGAAAAGACAACCTATTGAATGGGAGAACATATTCACCAATGATACACATGATAAGGGATTAATATCTAATTTATAGAGAACTCATTCAACTCAAAACCAAAAGAACAAACAATCCAAATAAAAGGCAGAAAACCTGAATAGACACATCTCTAAAGAGGACATATATAAAACCAACAGACACATAAAAAGATGCTCAATCTCACTTATAATCAGAGAAATGCAAATTAAAACCACATTTATCACTTCACACCTCTCAGAATGACAATTATGGATAAATCAACAAATAAAAAGTGTTGACAAGGATGTGCAGAAAAGAGAACCCTCTTGAACTATTGGTTGGAATGCAGATTGTTGCAGCTACTAAGGAAAACAGTACGGAGGATCCTCAAAAAATTAAAAATGGAACTGCCTTATGACCCAGGGATTCCACTTCTGGGTACATATCTGAAAAAACCCAAAACACTAATTTGAAAGAATATATGCATCCTCATGTTTATTGCAGTATTATTAACAATATTCAAAATATGAAAGCAACCCACTTCAATATATGAGTGTATAAAAAAGCTCTGGTACATATTTGGAGTGGAAGATTATTCACCCATATAAAAGAATGAAATCTTACCATTTGTGACAGCATGGATGGACCTAGAGGGCATAATTCTAAGTTAAATAAGTCCATCCAAGAAAGACAAATACCATATGATTTCACTTATATATGGAATCTAAAGAATATAAACAAACAAACAAATCAGAAACAGACTCATAGATACAGAGGACAGACTGATGGTTGCCAGAGGAGAGAGAGTTTTGGAAACTGGGTGGAAAAGGTGACAGGATTAAGAAGTACAAATTGGTAGTTTCAAAAAGTCATAGGGTTGTAATGCACAGCATAGGAAATATTGTCAATAATACCGTATCAACTCTTTATGGTATCAGGTGGATACTGGAAATAGCAGGGTGAATACTTTGTAAAATGTATGATTGTCTAATCACTATGCTATACACCTAAAACTAATAGAAAATAATATTAAATGTAAACTGTAATTGAAAAATAAAATTTAAAAAATAAATTAGCACCAGGAAGGAAATAAATAAATAAATAGAGTGAGTGCAATCATTCTGAAACAAACAAATAAAACGACTTGATTGAACCAGTGGTTCTGTTGCTCTTCCTTGTTAGGTTTGCATTCTCTCACAATTTATGTCTTTACGTATATTAGAGGTGTCAGTTGAATCAATAAGGTGATATTAAAACTATTATGCAGTATACTAAGAAGTGAATTTATTATGTATTTTAACTGAGGTACTTTATATGATAAATGATGAATTCACTGTAGGATATACATCAGGGTTTACATAGTAAGTACTAAAGGCATAAGCTGTTACAGAGGGCTGGGAGCTGGCCTGCAGTCATTGAAAGGCAAGTCTTATCCTGTTGAAGAGAAAGATGTCACATACCTCCTTCATCAAAGGCACTTGGTGACCATAATGGACCAAGACAAAAATTAATGTATTTAGTAACTATGTCTCAAAAATTATAAAAGTCACAACTCTAAATCATAAAAATGACCAATATCACCCTCTTCTTACTAATATGACTCATTAGGTTTCTTAAGAATTAAGTTTAGGGGGGAGAAAATGGCGGTGGAGTGAATGGAAGCTACACAGACGATCTCCCAGGATCAAACGGGAATTACAACTAAAATAAAGACAAATCATCAGGAAAAAGCAACAGAAAAGCAGTGGGAGAGGACCACACAACCAGGGACACTGACTGAGCCTGGTAGGATCTGCGGAGACGCGTGAGGGTGGCGGGCTAGGAGCCCACGGACAGCAGTGACCTCGGCTGTGAGCTCCGGCCCCGGCTGGGAGCTGGGCCCTCGGCTGTGGGCATCGCCACCGGCTCTGAGCTGCGCCCTCGGCTGGGAGCCGCGGCCCCGGCTGGGAGCCGCGCCCTCGGCGGGGAACCGCGCCCGCGGCGGGGAATTGCGGCCCCGGCTGGGAGACGCGCCCTCGGCGGGGAACTGCGGCCCCGGCTGGGAGACGCGCCCTCGGCGGGGAACTGCGGCCCCGCCGCGCCCTCGGCGGGGAACTGCGCCCCGGCTGGGAGACGCGCCCTCGGCGGGGAACTGCGGCCCCGCCGCGCCCTCGGCGGGGAACTGCGCCCCGGCTGGGAGACGCGCCCTCGGCGGGGAACTGCGGCCCCGGCTGGGAGACGCGCCCTCGGCGGGGAACTGCGGCCCCGGCTGGGAGACGCGCCCTCGGCGGGGAACTGCGGCCCCGCCGCGCCCTCGGCCGGGAACTGCGGCCCCGGCTGGGAGACGCGCCCTCGGCGGGGAACTGCGGCCCCGGCTGGGAGAGACGCCCTCGGTGGGGAGCTACGGCCCCGGCTAGGAGCCGCGGCCCCGGTTGAGAGTGGCAGCCCCGGCTAGGAGCGGTAGCCCCGGCTAGGAGCAGCGGCCCCAGCGCGGCGACCTTAGCTGGGAGCGGCGGTGGCGGTGCCCGCCCTCGGGGTTAAGAGCCCCAGCTACTCCACAGCGCAGAGAGCCGGGACAGACCGCTAAATAGTCACAGCCTCTCACCTGGGGCTCCGACAGAGGGAGGGCGGACTGGACTGGAACTCTGAGGGGACACCTGGGATTTGGAGGGCGCTCAGAGTTTGTGCTGAGCTGTGGCCACAAAGGACAGTGGTGGCCAGCCCCTCCTTCCCGATTGCACAGACCTGCAGCGAAGTTTGCTCCTTCCCGGAGCTGAGGAAGCCCCTCCCTCAGAGATTCCCAGGTGAGGCAAAGAGGTAAAGAAATGCAAATTGAGGCTCATTAACAACCAGCATTGGCCCCATCCTCGGAAACCCTCTTACACTGTAAACATCTGAGGGAGGTCCTCATTCAATTGAGATCCTAAGGCTTTTCAAGTAACTGAGGCTAATAGCCTCCAGGCAAAAAGCTAGAGCATAACTAAACCTTTCCTGAGCCTGCATATCTACCCAGGAAAGTGAGACTTGATAGTGGTGTTGAAGGAGGGCCCTCCACGCTCATCCAAACCCAGTAGAGGGAGCCACAAATAGCAGAACACCAACACCCACAGGGAAAATTTGGCAGGCTCCAAAACCCACTGGGATAGCAAAAATGGTGAAACAAAGAAACAGATCCCAAATGAAAGAACAAGAGAACTCCACCGAAGATGAGATAAATGAAGTGCAGCTAAGCAAATTATCAGAGGGAGAGTTCCGAGCCATGATCTTGAGGAAACTAAACAGCATGAGTAAGGACATCAACACCATGAGTAAAGATATAGAAACACTGAAAACCAACCAAGTGGAAATAAAGAATGACATAGCAGAAATAAAGAACACATTGGAAGGATTGACCAGCAGAGTAGAGGAAGCAGAGGACCGGATCAGTGAATTAGAAGACAGTAGAAAAAATCAATCAATCAGAAAACCAAAAGGAAAAAACAATGAAAAAACAGGAAGATAGCTTAAGAGAACTGTGGGACAACTGGAAACGTAATAACATTCGCATTATTGGAGTCCCTGAAGAAGAAGAAAATGAGCAAGGGTTAGAGAATATATTTGAAGAAATAGTGACAGAAAACTTTCCTAACCTGGTGAAGGAAGAAAGCATTCAAGTTCAAGAAGCACAGAGAGCCCCAAGTAAGAAGAATCCAAACAGGCCCACACCAAGACACATAATAATTAAAATGCCAAAAATCAAAGACAAAGAGAGAATCCTAAAGGCAGCAAGAGATAAGCAACAGGTTACCTACAAAGGAAACCCCATTAGGCTATCATCTGACTTCTCAACAGAAACACAATAGGCCAGAAGGGAATGGCATGAAGTAATCAAGGTCATGAAAAACAAGGATCTGAATCCAAGACTACTCTATCCAGCAAGGCTATCATTCAAAATAGAAGGTCAAATAAAGAGCTTCCCAGACAAAAAAAGGCTAAGGGAATATATTAGCACCAAACCAGCACTGCAAGACATGTTAAAAGGACTGCTATAATTATTAGAAGAAATAGAAAGATAATTAGAACCACACTGTACAAAAATGGCAATAAATAAGTACATATCAATAATCACCTTAAATGTAAATGGACTGAATGCTCCAATAAAAAGACACAGAGTAGCTGACTGGATAAGAAAGCATGATTCACACATATGTTGCTTACAAGAGACCCACCTCACAACAAAAGACGCACATAGGTTGAAAGTAAAGGGATGGAAAAAAATCTTCCAAGCAAACAGAAAGGAAAAAAAAGCTGGGGTAGCAATACTCATATCTGATAAATTAGATTTCAAATTGAAGACCATAACTAGAGACAAAGAAGGCCACTACATAATATTGAAAGGATCTATCCAACAGGAAGATATAACCTTGGTAAACATATATGCACCCAATATAGGAGCACCAAAATATATTAAAAATCTTCTGGAAGACTTCAAAGGAGAAATCGACCACAATACAATCATAGCAGGAGACTTCAACACCCCACTGACATCACTGGATAGATCATCTAGACAAAAAATCAACAAGGAAACAGAGACTCTAAATGAAGCACTAGATCAAATGGATTTAATAGATATATACAGAGAACTACACCCCAAAACTGCAGAATTCACATTCTTCTCAAATGCACATGGGACGTTCTCAAAGATAGACCATATGTTAGGGCACAAACTAAGTCTCTACAAGTTCAAGAAGATTGAAATCATATCAAGCATCTTCTCAGACCACAATGGCATGAAACTAGAAATCAATTGCAACAGGAACATGCAAAAACATATGAACACATGGAGGCTAAATAGCATGTTACTGAACAATGAATGGGTTACCATGGAGATCAAGGAAGAACTTAAAAAATTTCTGGAAACCAATGAAAATGAACACACAACAACGCAAAACCTATAGGATACTGCGAAAGCAGTTCTGAGAGGGAAGTTCATAGCACTACAGGCCCACCTTAAGAAAGAAGAAAAATTTCTAATTGACTACCTAACCTCACAACTTAAAGAACTGGAAAGCAAACAAAAAGAAAACCCTAGAGCAAGTAGAAGGAAGGAAATAATAAAGATCAGAGCAGAAATAAATGACATGGAGACCAAAAAAACAATTCAAAGGATCAATAAAACAAAAAGCTGGTTTTTTGAAAAGATAAACAAGATTGATGGACCCTTAGCTAGACTCACCAAGAAACAAAGAGAGAGAACCCAAATACACAAAATCAGAAATGAAAGAGGAGAAGTAACAACTGACACCACAGAAATACAAAGGATCATTACCAAATACTATGAACATTTGTATGGCAACAAATTCGACAATCTAAGCGAAATGGACACATTTCTAGAAACACATAGTCTCCCAAAACTGAATCGGAAAGAGATAGAAAACTTGAACAGGCCAATAACAACGAAGGAAATTGAAGATGTAATCAAGACTCTCCCAGCAAACAAAAGCCCAGGCCCTGACGGCTTCACGGGGGAGTTTTACCGAACATTCAAAGAAGAACTAACACCCATTCTCCTCAAATTATTCCAAAAAATTCAAGAAGAAGGAAGACTTCCAAACTCGTTTTATGAGGCCAGCATAATTCTCATCCCAAAACCAGAAAAAGACACTACAAAGAAAGAAAACTACAGGCCAATATCCCTGATGAATATAGATGCCAAAATCCTGAACAAAATACTAGCAAATCGGATCCAGCAATACATCAAGAAAATTATTCACCATGACCAAGTGGGATTCATCCCAGGGATGCAAGGCTGGTACAACATACGCAAATCAATAAATGTGATACATCACATAAACAAAATGAAAGATAAAAACCACATGATCATATCAATAGATGCTGAAAAAGCATTTGACAAAATCCAGCACCCATTTCTGATAAAAACGCTCAACAGTTTGGGAATAGAGGGATCATATCTCAACATTATAAAGGCCATATATGAAAGACCTACAGCCAACATCATACTCAATGGACAAAAACTAAAAGCATTTCCCTTAAGAACAGGAACAAGACAAGGATGCCCACTCTCACCACTCTTATTTAACATAGTACTGGAAGTCTTAGCCACAGCAATCAGACGTGAAGAAAAAATAAAAGGGATCCAAATTGGAAAGGAGGAAGTGAAACTGTCATTATTCGCAGATGACATGATATTATACATAGAAAACCCTAAAGACTCCATCATAAATCTACTAGACTTAATAAATGAATTTGGCAAAGTAGCAGGATACAAAATTAACGTCAAGAAATCGACGGCATTCTTATACACCAATGATGAACTCACAGAAAGAGAAACTCAAAAAACAATCCCATTTACCATCGCGGCAAAGAAATTAAGATACCTAGGAATAAACTTAACCAAAGAAGTAAAGGACCTATTTGCAGAAAACTACAAGACATTGAAAAAAGAAATAGAGGAAGATATAAAAAAGTGGAAGCACATACCTTGTTCATGGATTGGAAGAATTAACATCATTAAAATGTCCATACTACCCAAAGCAATCTACAGATTTAATGCAATCCCCATCAAAATACCAACGACATATTTCACAGAAGTAGAACAAATACTTCAGAAGTTCATATGGAACCAAAAAAGACCCCGAATAGCTACAGCAATCTTGAAAAAGAAGGACAAAGTAGGAGGGATCACAATACCGGACATCAGGTTATACTACAAAGCTACTGTAATCAAAACAGCCTGGTACTGGCACAAGAACAGGCACATAGACCAGTGGAACAGAACAGAGAATCCGGAAATTGACCCAAGACATTATGCTCAATTAATATTTGACAAAGGTGGTAAGAGCATACAATGGAGCAAAGACAGCCTCTTCAATAAATGGTGTTGGGAAAATTGGACAGCTACATGCAAAAAAATGAAACTAGATCATCAACTTACACCATACACAAGAATAAACTCAAAATGGATAAAAGACTTAAATGTGACTCATGACTCCATAAGAATCCTAGAAGAAAATGTAGGCAACAAAATTTCAGACATCATACGCAGCAAAATTTTAACTCATATATCACCTAAGGCAACAGAAACAAAGGAAAAAATGAACACATGGGACTACATCAAACTCAAAAGCTTCTGCACAGCAAAAGAAACAACCATCAAAGTGGAAAGGCAACCTACTGTATGGGAGAGCATAATTGCCCATGATATATCAGATAAGGGACTAATTTCCAAAATTTATAGAGTGCTCATACATCTCAACAAAAGGAAGACAAAGAACCCAATTAAAAAATGGGCAGAGGAACTAAATAGACACCTCTCCAAACAGGACATACAAACGGCCAAGAGACATATGAAGAAATGCTCAACTTCACTAATCATCAGAGAGATGCAAATTAAAACAACAATGAGGTATCACCTCACACCTGTCAGAATAGCCGCCATCAACAAAGCATCAAACAACAAGTGTTGGCGAGGGTGTGGAGAAAAGGGGACTCTAGTACACTGCTGGTGGGAGTGCAGACTGGTGCAGCCACTATGGAAAACACTATGGTGTTACCTCAAAAAATTAAAAATTGAATTACCATTTGACCCAGTGATCCCACTCCTAGGAATATACCCGAAGAAGCCTGAAACACCAGTCAGAAAGAATACATGTACCCCCATGTTCATAGCAGCGCTATTTACAATAGCTAAGATCTGGAAACAGCCCAAATGTCCATCAGTAGACGAATGGATAAAAAAGCTCTGGTACATATACACAATGGAGTACTATGCAGCTTTAAGAAAGAACGATCTCTTATCCTTTGCGTTGACATGGGAGGACCTGGAAACTATTATCCTAAGTGAAACAAGCCAAGCAGAGAAAGACAAACATCATATGATCTCACTTACTTCTGGAGTATAATGAACATAACAGTGTGAGGAGCAGGGTAGTCCCAGAGACGTGGAAGTGGGGTACAGGCTGACATCTGCCAGAAGAGGGGGCGGGGGAGGGGAGCGATGAGCACAGAACTTGTACGCATGTACTCATAACCAATGGACATGGACAACAAAACGGGGACGGGACAGGGAGGGAGGGGGAGGGGGGTGTCAATGGGGGAAAAAAGGAGAATCATCTGTAACATAAGTAAATTAATAAAAAAAAAAAAAATGAAGAGAGAGAAAAAAGCAAAAAAAAAAAAAAAAAAAAGAATTAAGTTTAGCTTTACTACATTGTTCGTACCTTCCATAAAACAAGGTTTATCATTACCACTGACATAAGTTTACCTCCTTATAGCATTCAATATAGAAAAATGTCTTGGTGCCTTTAATAGCCATCTCGTGATCTAAAACAGCCCAAATCCTATACAAGTCCTGAGCAACCTTTTACGTTGCACCTCACAGTCAGGTGTACTTTGTGGTCATTCTTATTAGAGCTCATTCAGTCCTCTCTTGGACTATATGCATGATCCTGCGGGTCACTTGGAAGAGGGTACTGAAAAAACTAAGTGAAGGTTTTGTTATCAATTAGTGTCATGACACAAACTGTACCTATAACAAAACAAAACAAAATATGCCTGAGAAAAAATTATCTGAATTTGAATGCAAATGATAAAATTGACTCATAGTGTATATAATAATTAAATGAGGAGAACAGTCAAGTTTATGTAAAAATTCATAATTATAATAGGACAGTTTACTGAAAAATATAATATTTCTCCATATACAACAGCCTAGAAAAGTTAATAAAATATTTTTTATAGAAGACCTACAATAGTGTCAATCTGAAAAAAAAAAAAAAACCCACAGGTATTTTTAACCACATACAATCAAACATAATTTAAAATGTACTGAAGGATTACATTCAGATGAAAGTAACATGAAACACCCACAGTCTTCTTGACAGCAGGAAGGTGCTTATTCTCACAGGAAAGGATGGGGTCAAGGCAGCCACTGCACATGCAGCAGAGAAACAATGCCCCAGATCCTTCTTTTTGATGGCACCATTGCAGATGTCATGGGCAATCAGAAAAGCATACTCACTAGCACTTTTAACAGCATAAGGTGTTTCCTACACAATTTAGACTGCATAAGGGTATAATCTAGAGAAGAGGGTGATCAGACTAAGCATGGAAATCTAAATCAGTTTCAAGATTGTTAGATCGCTGAGGGAGGAATGCCTGAGGCCAAAGTGATGCAGGAACAGAATTTCATTCAGGGCATCTGCAAAGCAGATAGGCTGAGTCCAAAATGGCATCAGCCCCAAACTGGCCGGGGCTTGCCATTCATATGGAATATTTTTGGGGTGGGCTCTCTTGGCAGGCTTCTCAGGGCAGGTACAGAACAAACACTGAGCAAACACAGTATCGATTGCTCATCATAACTACACAGGGTCTGTTTCCCGTACCACTTGGGGATGTGTGGTGAGGTAAGATGAACAGAATGTTCTATAAACGAGAGCAATGAAAAGCTCTATCTACAGAGGCACTCCTATGACATGGTGCTCTCTGGCCTAACAAAGAGGGCTCACGGAAAAATCCAAACTCTGATGGATCTTTTATATGGATCTTGTGAAGAGATTAATGGAAACCTATGCTTCTCAGAAAATAAATATCAGACAGTTGATAGCAGTTTTGAGGATAGTCTTGGTTGGAAGGTCAAAGAAATGGGGTAGAAATTGTCCTCAAAGCTCCTATATCTGTCTATTTCTCTGTCTGTCTGAATGGGGGCTCCCAGATCTGACAAACGTCTCCTTCATTTTTGCCTTCCAAATCTCATTCAAGTGAGATTATTAATGAATTCTAACATGGATGGATTCTGATCATCAAGTTCCTAACACATGGGGAACATCTCCAGCTCTAGATTATACTGACCTATCACAGGTCCCTCTTAATTCATAGTCTACTCACCAAGTATCAGTCAAAAGGACAGAAAGCAAAGGCTCAAATATGATAATAAAAATTCACATGACTACACTCTTACCTAAACTTGACATATATCAAATTTATTCCAACTATTTATTAGTATGGAAAATAGAAAAAAGGCTCCTATTCCCATCACCTCCCAAAAAAAGCTTTGTCAGAAAAAAAAGGTACAATATGTGGATGAAAACAGGGCCACATACTAAATCTGACAAGCTTAGGGGAGGCACGCATGGCGGCCTCACCTACTCATAGACCAAAAGTAACCACATAGGATGGTCTGAAATGAAAACTTTCTAACTAAAAGCAGTTCATGGTGGGTAGTTACGTTCTAAGCTGGTACATTTTCCTAACAAAGGTCAATCTTTACATTAACTGAGACTGTCTCTTGTCCTTTTACATCTAAGATAACAGACCTGATAACACAACTTCGGAATATCAAAGTAATTTCCCACCTTCCTCCCAAAACACAACTTCAGAGCCAGACCAGAGACCACAAATCCCCTCATTGTTATTATCATGTTATTTATTAACTGTTAATTATCCTATACCCACCTGTGTAAAAGGAGTACAATTTTTTTCTTTTTGTTTTTATCCAATCCCAGAGATTTTCCAGCTTTGCTTTCTCCAGCCTCCCTAATATATCACCAGTGAATTTCATGTATCCTTCTTAGGCCTCCTCCTCTGATTGCAATGTATAAAATAAGGTGCAAAACTGCCATTCTCTGGAGCATTTTCTCAGTCTGTTGAGATTCTGCTTCCCAGCAATTGTTGTCAGTTTGTCTCAAATAAACTCATAGAAATTCTTTTTTTTTATCCTCACCCACGGACATTTTTGCATTTATCTTCAGACAGAACAGGAGGGAGAGAGGGAGGAAGAGACAGAGAGAAACATTGATGTGAGACAGACACATCGAGTGGCTGCCACCCACACAACCCCAACTGGGACCGGGGACAAACTGAAACCGAGGTACATGCCCTTAGCGGGAACCGAACCTGGGACGCTGGTCCGCAGGCCGATGCTCTAACCGCTGAGCCAAACCGGCCGGGGCAAACTCATAAAAATTATTACAGGTTTGGACATTTCTTATGAGGCAGGAGAGTAAGAAGCTAGAGACAATTCCTTGGCAAGTGGAATGGGAAAACTAAGGTCGCTGAACAAACTGGCTGAACAATTTACAGGAAGATACAAAAGGTCACTTCCCTGTGTTGCTGGAGGAAGTGGGCTTCCTGCGGTGTCACAAGGAAAGCATTCCAGGAGACCCACAAGGGAGGATGTCTGGTAATCAAATGTATTTGTAGCATCAGAAGCACAATCAAAAGAGCACCCCTTCTGGATTCCCAAAGTTCCATCTCTGTCCATCCCACCATAGGAAATCAGGGCCGGATGTGGGGCCAATGTCCAGAGTTTCTGTGCCATATTAAAGCTTAAGCCTTTGGAGCCCAAACAGTCTGGGCAGGCCCCAGGAGCTGCTAGACCCACATGGTTGCTATGGAGAGAACAAGCACATGAACAGGGCCATCCCATGTTGAGGGAGGGAGGGAGAAGAGAGAGAGAGAGAGAGAGAGAGAGAGAGAGAGACTGCGAGAGCGAGCACGCTTTGTTCCCTGGGATTATATTCCTCAGGGTTGGGCTGGACCAGGTGCCTTTTCAAAATAACCAATCAATTTTCCAAGTTTTCCTGGGCTTCTGATGGGTCCACCCCTAACCAACTGACTCCTTTTCCAGGTTAGACTGACAGGGTTCTAGGTGGCCTTCTTGGCTCCTATTGTGCATGACTCATAGAAGCACCTCCCCCTGTGCCATTTTGACTTCTATTGTGCATGTGCTTACCTCTCTTTTTGTTTTATCCCTTCCCTCAGTGATCTGAGGGGTACAGACTGGTGTTTCCCTGGGGAGTGTGTGAAGCTGTAAATTCCTGGTGAAACAAGCAGGCCCATGCTCCCCAGATGACCATGCTTAG
Organism: Tadarida brasiliensis; assembly: GCA_030848825.1. Lineage (NCBI taxonomy): Eukaryota > Metazoa > Chordata > Mammalia > Chiroptera > Molossidae > Tadarida > Tadarida brasiliensis. The sequence goes on along the minus strand of CM061259.1, from coordinate 53,866,121 downwards.
CAAAGTCTGATTCCCTTTGCTTCCTCCTTTATTAACATCTAGCTATCTATGCTAACACCTAGAGATAACATCTAGGCCTCAGTTGTATTTCAGCTCCAGGCCCAGAAAAGCAGCAAAACCAGGTGGAGGATGCCAAGATCAGCTGCAGTGATTAATGACCCCCTGACCTGGCTATGACCAATCAATGGAGACCACCACCAAAAAGGGCACACCTGGAAAACTGATGACTATTTTGCTGAAACCTCCCAAGACTTCCCCTAAGATTCCCACCTGCAAGAGAGATAAACTTCTAGACCTGGCCTGCACTCTCCCTCCCAGGAGCATGCCAGTACCATTCCCTTCCCCCTCTTCTTCCCCCCAACACATTTCATCTCCTAAACTATAAGGGACTCCACTACACTTGCAAATGGGAGCAATGAGCAGCAGCAGCAGCAGCAGCAGCTTGTCCCAAGCTAACCCCATGAACCAGTCTCCAAGGCCCCCTTTCTTCTGACTTCTCAGTGAGCCAAAGCAGCCCTGCCTAGCCTCTCTCCTGTTGATTCTTCTTTGCTAAGCCCTTCCTGTTTCACTGTCCCCAGCTTTAATCAACACACTCTCAAAATCACCTGGACTCTTATTGTGAAATCTTTCCTGCATAAAGTCAAGAACCCACACACTACAGGCCAGTCCTAGGCAAACTTGCTCAGGGCCAGCTCCCCTGTCCGGTCACATTTACATTGACAAATATATATAAAAAACTGGGAATAAAAAGAACTGCCACAGGCCACTAGAAAAATCCCAATACCAAACTGTCCTTTACCAATGGGCCCTTAACACAGAATAAATGAAAGATTATAATATAAATTTAATCTAATTGCATATAAAAAAATACACTTCAATTCACCCATGGATCTAACAGGCTTCAAAATCAAGAGAAAATATATTTTTTTTTAATATTTATTTAGCCCTGGCCAGTTTGGCTCAGTTGTCAGAGCATCAGCCAGTGGACCCAAGGGTCAAGGGTTCAATTCCCAGTCAAGGGCACTTACCTGGGTTTCAGGTTAGAACCCCAGCCCCAGTCAGGGTTGTGTCTCTCTCACATCAATGTTTCTCTCTCTCTCTCTCTCTCTCTCTCTCTCTCTCTCTCTCTCTTTCTCCCCCCCCCCCCTTCTACTCTGGCTGAAAAATCAATGAAAAAATATCCTCAGGTGAGGGTTAACAAAAGAAAAATATATATATGTGTGTACACACACACACACACACACACACACACATATATATATATTTAGCCCTAGGTGGGTGGCTAGGATAGGTTGGCCCGTTGTCCAGTACACCCAAATGTTGCAGGTTCGATTCCTAGTCAGGGCACATACCTAGGTTGTGGGTTTAATCCCCAATTGGGGTGCACATGGGAGGTAACTGATTGATGATTCTCTCTCACATCTATATTTATTTCTCTCTCTCCCCCTTTACTCTAAATATCAATAAAAACATATCCTCAGGTGAAGATTAGAATAAACAATAATCAAATAAATAAATAAATTGCCACTGCCTAAGAAATATATTTATTTCATTGAATTTACTGGGATGACACTGATTAATAAAATTGTACAGGTTTCAGGTACACATTTCTACAATACATCATCTGTATATTGTGTTTACCACCCCAAGACAAGTCTCCTTCCATTACCATTTTTCTCCCATTTACCCTCTTCTACCTCACTCAACCCGATCTTCCTCCTGGCTATCACCATACTGTTGTCTGTGTCCATGAGTCTATTTTTCTTGCTTAACCTTTTCACCCTTCTCACCACCCAACAACTTCCTCTCTGACAACTGTCAGTCTGTTCTCTATATCCATGAGTCTGTCTCCACTTTGTTAGTTTATATTGTACATTAGAATCCACATGTAAGTGAAATCATATGATACCTGACTTTCTCTGACTGGCTTATTTCACTTAACATCATACTCTCCAGGTCCATCCATGCTATAGCAAAAGGTAAGATTTCCTTCTTTTTTATGGCTGAGTAATATTCCACTGTCAATGTACCAGTTTTTTTAATTACTTTATTGGAGTAACATTGGTTAATAAAATTATACAGGTTTAGGTATACAATTCTATAATACATCACCTATATATTGTATTGTGTGTTTACCACCCTAAGTCAAGTCTCCTAAAATAAATTTTTATTTAAAGGTTTAAATTTTAAAAAATGTTTAAAGTACTATTGATTAACCTTATGTACTATTGTTTAAAGATAACTCATTATCTCACATGACACATTTCTGAAAGTAATTAGTAGAAATCTACAGTCCAATGATGCACTATAAAAAGAGGCTCAATAAACAATATATTTACACTTTCATGTTGAAAGTTTATTAATTTTTATCAAGTTTTCTCACCTTAACATGTTTATTTTTTTGTGAGAGTTTTCATATGTAAGAATTTGGACCAATTCAAGTCTTTCCCATACTGTATACATTTAGGAATATTAATCTAGTGAGTCCTTTCATTCTTTTGATAGAATCTAATATAACTGAAGCCTTTCCCAAATTCTGTACATTTCTATAATTTTTCTTCAGTGTGCACTGTCATGTGTCTTCAAAAGATTGGGTGATCTCAATAAAGGCTTTCCACATTTCTTATATCTGTAGGGTGTCTCGCCAGTATGAGTTCTTTCATGTCTTTGTAAGGAACTGGGATCTTTGTAGACTTTTCCACATTGTTTACATTCACACGATTTCTCGCCAGTATGAGTTCTTTCATGTCTTTGTAAGGACCTGTGGTCTCTGTAGGATTTATCACATTGCTTACATTCATATGGTTTCTCTCCAGTATGTATTTTTTCATGTTTTGGAAGTGAATTGGAGTATGTGAATGCTTTGCCACATACTTTACATTTATAGGGTTTCTCCCCAGTGTGAGTTCTTTCATGTCTTTGAAGATCACTGAGATACCTAAATGCTGTAGTGCATATTTTACATTCATAGGGTTTCTCTGTAGTGTGAGTTTCTTTGTGTCTGTTTAAGGACCTGTAGGATATGTAGGCTTTACCACATTTCTTACATTCATAGGGCTTCTCTCCAGTATGAACTCTTTCATGTATTTGAAAAGACCAGTGGTCCCTGTAGGCTTTAGCACATATTTTACATTCATAGGGCTTCTCTCCACTGTGAGTTTTTCCATGTCTTCGAAGATCACTGAGATACCTAAATGCTGTACTACATATTTTACATTCATAGGGCTTCTCTCCAGTGTGAGTTATTTTATGTATTTTAACATTTCTGGAAGATCTGAAGACTTTACCACATATTTTACATTCACAGGAATTTTCTCCATTGTGAGTTATTTCATGTTTTTCCAACCAGTTCAGATAACTAAAGGCTTTACCACATTCTTTACACTTATATGGCTTCTCTCCAAATTTTCGAAACTCATATACTTTGTGTCCATTGTGACATCTGCTGTGCCTACTAAGGGAGGAACGAAATACAAAGACTTTTCCACATGCTCTGCACTCGTGTTGTTTTACTCTGGTGGTTTTTCTGTTCAGATTGAGATTTGAAATAAGGCTGAAGTTTTCTCCATATTGACTAACCTCTTTATTTTCACAGAGTCTCTCTACTATTGGGTTTCTGTAAAAAACAAGAAACACATTATTAATGATTTCTTCATTACTAATTTCATAGTCATTGTACTTATAGGAATTTATAGGTAATTTATAGGAAAAGTATAGATATTCTGTTTTGTCTGAATTATCTGCAAATATACTGAATGTTCTCCAAGAAGACTTTACCCTTGTTGTTATAAAACTGAGGTTTTCATATATGGGTCTTTAATGCTATTTCCACATGAACTATTTTGCAAACACTGAACATAAATGTTTTATTTTAGACAATACTTTAATATTTTTTCTAACAAGAAATATATTCGAAGCAGGGCTTATTTGTTTTGTTTGCTATTTTTAAAATTTCACAACATACTAAAATTTGCACATGAAGATACTGTGCTCTATTGTGAGTGTGACTCACCTTAATTTTGTCCTCTGGTTTTTGTACTGATCTTTAATGTCATGCTCTTTCCATCTTTTTCCTAAAAGGCAGACCCAGAAAAATGAGTCCAGGGAATTACAATGGTAGACAGATTATTTGCTCCTAGATCCATGATGCGCCGTAGCCATGCCAAGGTTATTTACCAGCATCCTCCTTTTCCACATTAAACATCTTGGAACAACATTGGTGAGCAGGAAATACTTGTTCTCTAATTGACAACTGAAGTAATTGTCATCATCCTTACCTATGGAGGCCAGGTTCCTGAAGGTTTCTGTCATCACATCTCTATAGAGTTTCTTCTGTGAAGGACCCAGTAAGGCCCACTCCTCCAGGCTGAAGTTCACAGCCACATCCTCAAAGGCCACTGAGTCCTAAAACACCCCAAATATGTGTAAAGTTACGTAAGATTCTCTTGTCTCCAAACATTTACTCTATGACATGATCATCAAAAAGTTATTGTCTGTCCACACTTACTTTCTCATAAATATAGTACCACTGTTAACACCTGGAAATCACTTACACATTCTTACTGTGATTACAATATATTTCTCCGTAACATCAAGGTCCTGACCATATTGGGAAATAACAGGAATACCATACAGATGAAACTTGTATTATAATTTTAAAACCACTCATTTATTGTGAAAACAACACTTTCATCTGATATTACCCACCATTTATGGCACTCCATGAGACAGAGGGTTAAATCTGCATGAAGTTTTGTTTTGTTTTTTTATGTTTTTTTTTCTTTACTGATATTTAGAGAAAGAGGAAAGGAGAGGGAGAGAGAGATAGAAACATCGATGAAAGAGAACATCAACTGGCCAGCTCTTGCATGCCCCCCACTGGGGATCAGGCCCACAACCTGGGCATGTGCCCTGACCGGGAATTGAACTTGGTGACCTCTTGGTGCATGGGTCGATGCTCAACTACTGAGCCACACCAGCCGGGCATGCATGAAGTTTTCATAAATAAAACATAGTGAAAATTTTAAAGCTTTTCCTTCTATTCCCGTCACCAAACATGAGAGTCCAGGAGGCCTGTGAGAATCACTTTCAACAAAGCCAGCTGGCCATGTCGTCCCAAAGTCTTCAGGGCCTTAACCAGCAATCAGGTGCGGCTGGCTCAGTGTAAATACGCTTGTGGAGAAGCACTGCTTGTAACTTGTGTAGTATTTACCACAGACTCGGTTCTTCCTTTCTCTCTCTGTCCAATTTAATGGGGCTGGAGAGTTATTTGGAGCTTAACGCTCAGACAAGGAAGAAAGCATGACAAGTTACTCCACAAATCCCTGTATGTGTGTGCTCAGAGCTGCTTCCTGCCAAATTTTAGAACACATAGTGAGAGAATAGGCCAAGCTAGCTCTTTGCAGTCAAACCCTAACAGGGTACCCTGGCCTCACTGACCTTGAAGAACAGGTGAAGAGCTTCCAATTCAAGGGAATTCATTGAAGTTCATGTGGACTGATGGTGAATTTAGCCATGATTACAGAACACAAAAGATTAACAGTACTTCCTTCTAAAAGAACACAAAATTTCCATTCTCCAATTTCAAGAGGAAAAATTTTCCTGATGAGTCACTCCAGAGGCTGCCCTGCCATCTTCCAGTGCAACGCATAAGGAACTTCAGAACTGCCATTCTCGGTCTCATCAAAAAGAAGAAAGAAAAAAAAATGAAATAAACTAGTCTTCCTAGATCCACCAGAGCTTTGAAGTCACAGGGAAAATGGTATCTCCAAAATTAGAAAAGAGAAAAGATGGTATCTTGAGATATGCCCTAAATATTCCATTTTTAACAAGAACTGTAACAACAACAAAATATCTGTATCACCAGAGTCTAACGCAAAGACAATAAAGAACAATAAAGACAGAACACAATACCTATGAAATAAAAAACAACCTTTCTTAAAACAAGGATTAAAATACAAAATGGGAATATCTGGAAAAAAAAAAAAGCCAAAAGTAACAAGAGATAAGTGAAGCAATATTCTCTGAACTTGCCTGAAAGGAATGACAGATACACACTAGATCCAGAAAGCTCTATAACACCAAACATGAAAAACAACAAAAATGCAGACCCAAGCATATCATATTCAAATTAGATAAAAATCAAAGACAAAGAGGATATATTGAAAGAGGCCAGAGGGAAAAATAGACCTTAGGTATAGAGAAACAAGGATGAATTAAATTCGACTTGTTTTCAGAAACTGTGCCAGCAAGATCAGAGTATTGAACATTTTGAAATTTTAAAAACCACTCTGTAGAATTTTGTGTCAAGGAAAATGACCGTTGTAAAGAATAAGGACTTTCTGAGATAAAAATTGAGGGAATTGTCACTAGTAAAGCTACTTTATCTTTTTTAATAATTTTATTTTTCAATTATAGTTGACATACAATACTGTATTAGTCTCAGGTGTAGAACCCACTGATAAGACATTTATATAACTTAGAAAGTGATCACCCCGATAAATCTAGTACCCATTTGATATCATACATAGTTTTTATAATATTATTACTGACTGTATTCCCTATGCTATACTTTACATCCCCATGACTGTCCTTTAACTACCAATTTGTAGTTAATCCCTTTACATTTTTCATCCACTTTCAATTCCTCTACCATCTGGTACCTGCCAAATTGTTCTCTGTATCTAGGAGTCTATTTATGTTCTGCTAGTACATTTATTTTGCTATTTAGAGTCCACATAGTTAAATTATATGGCATTTGTCTTTCTCTGACTTATCTTACTCAGCACAATACACTGTAGGTCCATACATGTTGCAGATGGAAAGATTTCATTATTTCGTATTGCTGAGGCATATTCCATTGTATATATGCACCACTTCTTCTTTAGCCATTCATCTATTGATGACACTTAGGGTGCTGCCATATACTGGCTATTGTAAATAATGCTGCAAGGAACATATGGATGCATATGTCTTTTCAATGTACTGTTTTGAGTTTCTTCAGCTGAACACCCAGAAAAGAAATGGAAATTGCTGAGTCCTTCCATGATTCTTGTTATGGCCTGTGTTTTAAAGTCTATTTTGCCTGGTACAAGTATTGCTACCCCACTTTTTCTGTTGTTGTTTACATTTTCATGAAATATCTTTGTCCATCCCTTTACTTTCGGTCTGTATCTCTGAGTGTGAAATGAGTCTCTTGTAGAAATCCTATTAATGGTCTTATTTTCTTAGCCATTCATCCACCCACTGTTTTATAATTGCATTTAAAGTAATTGTTGATAGATATATATTTATTACTCATATTTTTGATCTTTTGGTTTCTTATTATTCTTAAAGGAGTCCCTTTAACATTTCTTGTAATACTGGTTTGGTAGTGATGAACTCCTTTAGTTTTTTCTTGTCCTGGAAGCTCTTTACCTGTCCTTTGATTCTAAATGATAGCTTTGCTGGGTATAGTAATCTTGGTTGTAGGTCCTTGCTTTTTGATCACTTTGAATATTTTATGCCAATCCCTTTTGGCCTTCAAAGTTTCTGTTGACAAATCAGCCAACAGTCTTATGGGAGCTCCCTTGTAGTAACTAACTGCTTTTCTCTTGCTTTTAAAATTCTCTTTGTTTTTAACCTTTGGCATTTTAATTATGATGTGTCTTGGTGTGGGCCTCTTTGAGTTATTCTTATCTGAGACTCTGTACTTCCTGAGCTTCTATGTCTACTTCCTTTGCCAGGTTAGGAAAATTTTCCATCATTACTTTCAATTCCTTGCTGACTCTCATCTCCTTTCAGCACCCCCATATGAATGTTATTATGTCTGATGTGGTTGGTCCCAGAAGCCCCTTGAACTATCTTCATTTTTTAAATTCTTTTTTCCATTTGTATCGTTGTTTTCTTCTTCCTTATCTTCCAAATAGCTGATTCAACCCTTTGTTTCACCTAATCTACTGTTGATTCCTTCTAATATATTCTTAATTTCAGTTATTGTATTCTTCATTTCTGACTGGTATTTTTTTATGCTTTCTATCTCCATTTTTAAGTTTCCTATCTCTTTGTTAAAGTTCTCACTGAGATCACTGAGCATCCTTATAACCAGTGTTTGAACTCTGTAGGTTGTTTGTCTCCATTTTGTTTAGTTCTTTTATTGGAGTACTGTTCTGTTCTTTCATGTGAGACATGTTTGTGTCCTTTTGGCTGCCTCCTTGTGTTTTTTTTCTATGTATTGGGTAAAGTGGCTATGTCTCCTGGTCTTGGTAAACTGTCCTTATATAGTAGGTGTCCTGTAGGGCTCAGTGATGCAGCCTCCCTGGTCACTGAAGCTGAGCTAGGCATTCCAGGTATGTCCCCTGTGTGGGTTGTGTGCACCTTCCTGTTGTGGTTGCACCTTAATTGCTGTTGGCATGTCAATGGGAGGGACTGACAACTAAGCCGATTGGCTGTAAGGACTGGCCAAGAATACGGCCAAGAAGCTGCTGTGCAGGGACTGACCTCATAAAGCAGGACTCACTTCAGCAGGGCTCTAGTGCCTGCCAAGTCAGTTCCTTGAGTGTGTCACTTGTGGAGGTTTGTTGGATGGTCCTCTGGCATGGCCTGAAGGTTTACACTGCATGCACTGACTCTGAGGCCTCCTGGGTACTGCATGTCAACTTCAACCCCCACCTGTGCCCCTCAGGGGCCACCTGGCATGAGGTACAAAGTGATCTACAGATGGATGCTACTTGTGCTGAACTTGGGTGCCCAGCAGAGGCTAAGCTCTGAACTAAGGCCAGCTGCTGCTAGGGTCCTGGCCAGTTTTGCTCAGTGGTTAGAGCGTCAGCCCTTGAACTGAAGGGTCGCAGGTTCAAGACTAGGTCAAGGGCACATACCTGGGTTGCAGGTTTGATCCCTTGCCCCAGTCAGGGTCATGTGGGGGCCAACCAATCAATGTGTCTCTCTCGCATCAATGTTTCTCTCTCTCTCTCTCTCTCTCTCTCTCTCTCTCTCTCTCTCTCTCTCTCCTTCCCTCCTTTTCACTCTATCTGGAAATCAATGGAAAAATATCCTTGGGTGAGGATTAAAAAAAAGAAGAAGAAAGGACTTGATAAAACTGAACATCTGCTTATGATAACAAACTAGCAACAGACGGGAACTACTACTTACTGAAAAAGAAACATCCTCAAAACCTGTAGCTACATTCATCACACTTGTTCCTGATGACAATAGTGTCTATGTGACACACCAGAAAGAACCCACAACAAAAGAGATAACTCCTGGAATAAATAAGAGATTAACTGAAAGATATGCAAATCAACAGCTTTTCTATAGAGCCACACAGATATATTCAACTGACAACTGACAAAGGAAAAAAGGTAATTCAATGGAAAAAGAACATCTTTTAAACATGGTGATGGAAATAATGAATATCCACATACAAACACATGCACACACACAAAAGAAATGGAGACAAAAACCATAAGTCTTTCACAAAAATTAACTCAAAACATATCAGAGATCTACATGTAAAAAGCAAAAGTCGCCCTGGCCAGTTTGGCTCAGCGGTTAGAGTGTCGGTCTGCAGTCCAGAGAGACCCGGGTTCGGTTCCCACTAAGGGCACGTACCTCGGTTGCAATTTGTCCCCGGCCCTGGTTGGTCGTGCGGGAGGCAGCCACTCGATGTGTCCCTTTCACCTCTCTCTCTCTCTCTCTCTCTCTCTCTCTCTCTCCCCCTCTCTCTCCCTCCCACTCTATCTGAACAAAAAATGGAAAAATGTCCTCAGGTGAGGATAAAAAAAAAAAAAAAAAAGCAAAAGTCATAAATTCCTACATGATAACATATGAGGAAATCTAGGTGCAAATAAAAGAACAATGAGATATCACTACACACTTATTAAATGGCTAAAATTCAAAATGCACAGAACACCAGATATGGAATGTGAAGGTGCAGGTAATCCTCACTCATTGCTGGTGGGAAAGGAATTGAGCATGCCTACACTGGAGACAGGAACTTTCTTTCAGTAATAAATGTACTCTTACTACATATGGTTAAGGTACAGAAATCACACTCGATGGCATAGATCTAAATGAATTGAAAGCTTATGGTCATACAAAAACCTATTCATTAGTATCTGTAAGCACTGTATTCATAATTGGCAAGAGGTAAAAGAGTTAAGCAAGATGTCCTTCAAAAGGCAAACAATCAGTGGTAAACACAAATAACAAACACTTTTTGTGATAAAAATAAATGTGGTATTAAGCCATGAAAACAAATGGAGAAAACATAAAAGTACTTTGCTAAGTGAAAAAAGCCAATCTCACAAGGCTACACACTGTATAATCTGAGTATATGACAATCTAGAACACAAAAAAACATGAACCAATAAAAAGGCCTCTGGGTTTAAAGGATTTAGGGGTTGGAGGAAGAAATGGCTGAATAAGTGGAGCATAGATTAATGGGAAGTAAAACTACTACATATAATATAAAAATTAGCTCAGCTGGTATGGCTCAGTGGTTGAGCATCAACCCATGCATCAAGAGGTCACCAGTTCAATTCCTGGTCGGAACACATGCCTGGGATGTGGGCCCAATTCCCACTGAGGGGCATGCAGGAGGCAGCCAATCAATGTTTTCTCTCATCAATGCTTCTATCTCTCTCTCCCTCTCCCTTCCTCTCTCCCTAAAAATCAATAAAGAAAAATAAAATAAAAAACTCTTCATTTAAAAAAAAATCATGGATACACATTATACATTTGCCCAGAACCATAGATCCTGTAACATAAAAAGTCAATGCCAATGTAAACTATACACTTTTTTAAAAATGAATATAAGCTTTATTACATCAAGTATTAAATACATACAAAGATGGCCCAGCTGGTGTGGCTCAGTGGTTGAGCATCGACCCATGCACCAAAAGGTCACTGGTTCCATTCCTAGTCAGGGCACATGCCCAGGTTGTGGGCCCAATCCCCAGTGGGGGCATGCAGGAGGCAGCCAACCCATGTTCTCTCTCATCAATGTTTCTATCTCTCTCTCTCCCTCTCTCTTCCTCTCTCTCTAAAATCAATAAAGAAAACACACACACACACACACACACACACAAAGATGTAAACAGTGTTAGTCATTTTCTTCCAGATGTTTGGATCAACTAAAGGAAAGACAGAATTGAAATCTACACACATTCTTAGCAGAAATTTCTGGGGTCCTTGTGAGGTGAGCTTTGGTAAGTTGCTCTTTCTTCTGTATTTATAACTTGTGCATTTTAAAAACTGACTTCAAAGCACTAGTAGTCAGGCAAATGCTTAAGCAAAAAAGGACATTATATTAAGCTATACTGTGTGGCAAATGGGGACCAGCTACTAAAGCCCGCTGCAGTCAGTATACACCAAAACAAACCCTCAGAGCTGTATTAGCTTAGGAAGAGAAACAAAGAACAATCTGACCAACATAAATGTATTCAAAAGAGAAACACTGGTATCTTGGAGGCAAACCACAGTTTGCTGTGATAGTAACCGACATGCATCATTTAAATCAACACTTAACAAAAACAAAAAGTACCCTGGGTAGTTCCTAACTAATAGGTGAACCTAATCAACTGCAAAATCTCTTCTCCGTCTTAACCTAATGAACCACAGGAGGGGCATAGGGAGGAGAAACCAAGCTGTTACCATTTTGAAAACAAGATTCATCTGAACAGTGATGCACTGTATTGAGAGGTGCCATGGTTACTATCAGTAGAGTCTGGAACTCCAATGTGGATCAGCAGTTTCCTGGTAAGTCTTTGTATTATGTACAGACAAGTGTTACCTGGATTTATGTTTTCAATATCTGAATCAAGTTATTCCCAGAGTTCTTTTACCACAAAAGGGCCATTCTTAGAACAACGGTCCAAGAATCTGTGAACATATGCTGATGGGGCCAATTGTGAGCCAGTAATAAAATGACCACCTGATGCTTGGTTAGCCGTGGTGACCCTTGGGTTTGGTTCTTCATCAGAAATATCCATATTAAAGGATCAAGACCGGCAATTCTGCACCAAACTCGATCAAATACAAATGTGTATTGTCCTTCTGAAAGTCTGCACCCCCCAGTGCTGTGCATTCAGTGAACCCCAAGGAACAGCCCAAAGAACCAAGGCGTATGGGAGAGGGGTGACCTCCTTCAGCACCAGAGCTTCATTCAAGTGATTGAAGTAAGAACAATGATCCCTCCTGCAGGTGGCATAAGCAGAGGGGCCAAGGTCTGCCTCTATCATGGCACAAGTCCGTGTCCATAGCCCTGCTGAGCCAGTGGGTTCTATTTCCAGGACCAAAGGCATAATAGGCTCCTCAGTGGCGGGTCACATGCTCAGTGTTTATGTCAGCCTCTGTTTGAAGAGGGCCCAGTACTTGGTGATACCTGCAGCTCTGATGGCATACAGTGTGGGGCCTAGGACAGTTTCTTAATCAGAAGCCTATGGACAACATAAGGTGCTCATCCAGAGAGCCTCAAATCACCGCCAACAGGGTTAGAGGCCCACATGACAAACGGCTGCTGTAGAGAGTTTAAGTACCCTGGGCTTAAGTAGGGTTTGATCTAATCCCTTTGCTGTGCCAAACTGAAATGATGGTGTTGTCCACTGTAACCCAGACAGTCAGGATCTTTCTTGTAACAGATACAGGGACAGCCTTCCAGAATTTCCCCACCTACTGGCTGCTGTCCCTGTCTCTTCTCTTTCTCTCTGAAATAACAGCTCTTTAAGGAGTGACTATCTGATGGGCTCACCTCATTCACTCGGTACATCACCCTCAAACCCACCAAGACTACCCCTAATGTCTGGGAAAACCCAGCCTCAGTCACATCTTCACTTTAAACAAAAGTATGGTTCCAGCCAAAACACTGACCCAGGACCACTGTAAGGAGGGTCCCATTTTCATACTCCTGTTCATAAAGGATGAGGAATCATTTAAACTCTGAACCCAGTGTCCTCTGTATATAGAACCCATGGTCGGTAGAGTTAACAACACAGCACACAGCAGCACAGCTCACAGGAAGGCCACCCCACAAGCAGCAGCTCACAATGTAGGAGCCCCCAGGCTTTATCAGCCTGACTAGATTAGGAGTATCAGGAAAGGGAAGGCTGAGGCTTAAGTTTTCAGAAGTCAAAAATCAAACATGTGGAGCCTAACCACTCATGACTCCAACAAACACAATCATGAAAAATAGGCTTTTGCACTGGCTTTGTTTTTATATAAAGACATACTAACAGGATGAGCAAGCAGCAATCAAAACTGGTCTTTTGAGGGTGAAATGAGTTAGAACACAGAATGGAGCAGAATATGTGGGCACAGAATCCTCTTCAATTAATTTCTTAGTATGAACCCTGAGAAGGAAGACACCTACTAAGAAAAGCTCCTGGTGGCTAACTGGACTCAAAATTTATTGTTATTTTATTTTTTTTAATCCTCACCCAAGGATATTTTTCTATTTCTCTTCAGATAGAGTGGGAGGGAGAGAAAGAGAAACATCGACATGAGAGGGACACATCGACTGGTTGCCTCCTGCATGACCCTGACCAGGACCTAAGCTGAGGTACATGCCCTTGACCAGAATCGAACCTGCGACTCTTTGGTGTGCGGGCCAGTGCTCTAACCACTGAGCCAAACTGGCCAGGGCTGGACTCAAAATTTTTAAAACAGCCTAGCAGCCACTTCTACACAGGGCTGTTCATGCAAAATGCACTTTAGGGAGAAGCCTGTAAACTCAACTGTCTGCCTGTCCTGTGTTTCTGCTTTCAGAGCCAGCTCTTATAAAGGAGTGCCTGGAATCCTCTTTCAACCAATAGGACTAGGCTTTCCCCATCCATTTGGAGCTGCAGAGTTCTGACCATTCAAAGTACCTCTTTTATGACCAATCAGAAAAGTGCCTTTTAGGCCAATCAAACTGTGAAGATTAGAGTCCTCATCTGCAGGACAAGCCAATCGGGGACCAAGGGCAGGGACTCCTATCCAAATAAGCCATCTCCACTCTGGCTTGGGAAGTGCACCCCCAACCCCAACACTGAAGACTGTGTCTCCCAAGCAGAGCTGAATCACTGAAGATGTCTCACCAGAGTAGAGTCAAGGAGACCAGCGCGGCGACACAGAGCAGAGCTCACAGGCCGCCTGGTCCGCACAGCTATGCTCTATCACCACTGAGATGTTTTGCACTGAATCAAGTTTCCTTCTTTATTGCACCACAAATTGGGGATTCCTGTTGGCATCAAATTGGCACTGACAACTATCTGTTGACACTAGCTTAAAAATGTTTCACCTTCCTATGCACCATTTATTTTAAATAGAGAAATTTATAATACATACCACATTTACCTATGATTAATCATTATTAAAATATTGCTTTTTAAAATTTAACTCAGTCTTTTCAATATCAGAAACCACTCCAAGATTCAAACACTAAATGATATAAAAAATGCAGACCATAAAAGTTTATAAATCCCTTTCTAACTAAAAAGACAAGAAGCATCATGACAGTTTTCTCTATACTATATTTCACAATAAGGATATATGAAGGAAATGAGTCAGATATAATACATTAGGAGTTTGCAATTAAGCTCTGAAATATACTACAAATTTCAAGTCTTTACACAGGCTTACACAAGCTTTGATATGTTTTCTCAAATCCATGACAATTGGAATTCAGTTTTTTTTCCTCACACTCATTAAAACAGTAGTTCATCTACAGTAGGAATAGTACATAGCCTTTTACATGTCAAAGTTCTTTAGAGAAAGGCACATATAAAACTGACTTAAATTTGGGAAGAGCACCTGAGAACTTAAAAACATTCATCTGACATCTTCAGGTTCTCTGGCCTGAATGGAATCAAAATTCTATTTGGTTCCACAATTATCTTGCCTATTTACATGGTATCCCTCAATCAATTTATATAATAAAAGCCCAAGGGCTAATGGAAACTAGAATCAAAGGGCTGCAATATTCATGGAGAAAGAAATCCAACAATAACAACAACAAAATACTGGAATCAAGACAGTTCAGGAGGAAACCCACATTCAGTAAGGTGAACATAATTACAAGCATG
Source organism: Tadarida brasiliensis (assembly GCA_030848825.1). Lineage (NCBI taxonomy): Eukaryota > Metazoa > Chordata > Mammalia > Chiroptera > Molossidae > Tadarida > Tadarida brasiliensis. Next base: position 53,851,083 of record CM061259.1, on the reverse strand, counting down.
GTGTCTAGACACCCCTGACTGAGACAGAACCACTGGAGTGGGTCAGACCCTAAAGATGGACAAGAGGGACACCTGAGCAGATCCAGAACTCTGGGAGCTCCACACACCTCCCCTCTTCTGTAAGTATGGAAGCACTCCCTCTCCCAGGCTTCCATTCTCAAAGTGAGGATTCAGCCTGATTCAGTTTAAGTTCTGACCAAATGAACCCCCGATTCATAAACCCTCTGTCTATAAGTTGGAACCCCTGATCTACATAGATTTTCTCAATATGCATAAATTAGACTCTGAGGTTAACTATACTGGGATGGAAAGCTCATACATAAGATCTAAAAATGTCCAGGCCTTAGAGACCACAACCACACCTCAGAAAAGGATATCCCCACTCTCAACCCCATGTACACATGCATCCCTAGCTTTCCAGGGCTGTAGCTTCTCTCACTGTAAAGGTTCCTTAAATGGTAGGTGCAAGCAAGTAAGGCACCTGCAAAGGGTCACTCACCATAGGCTTCTGCTCCCCACTGGAGTTGCTTTGGACCACTACTGATATTTAAATGACACAAACTCAGAGTTTGAACAATCCAGCAAAATCACTTAAATATTGCATTTATATGGAAACGAAAGAACACTGTAAAGGCATTTGCCTAGTTCAACTAGAAAAACCCAAGTATCTATTGCTTTCAGAAAAAGATGTCAATTGATTACATTTCTAGAAAATGAAACTGGTTTGTAAGTAATTAATCATACTTGAATACATCTGCTCTGCAAGTCTAAACCCTGCAATTTGATTTGAAAACCCCCAAAGGTAAAAACCAGACCTCACACATTTACTACACATGCTCAGCAGAAGATGAAAGATACAAAAATAAAATGTAATCACATATTTTATTTTTTTCTAAAATTCACCTGTTTTTTGCATGTTTGGAACTATGTTATAGTCTTTCAAACTCTAAAATATACTCCTACTGAAAAACGAACACTTCAGTCATTAAATCTTTTCAAGGTGACAAATCCAGGGAGGGTCCCTGCTGACAGGAGAGCTCACCCAGGACAATTTCCAAATAGGAAACTCCGCCCAAAGGAATTCCCTTTGGATGTCTGTGCCCTGGAAAGATTCTGTGGGGGAGAGGCACCGGATTTCATGGATCGGAGTTCCTGGTGGTGATCTTTGCCTTTCCTCTCTTATAAAATAGCCACACAAAAATATAAAGCTCTCAAAAAGAGCCAGCCACGACTCTGTAAAAAAACAGAATGAACTATTAGAATATTGGGTCTGTCTGAAATGTATCACGGAGGACAAGTAGTGGATAATGATCCCGTGACTCGCAGAGGGAAAGCTGCCTTCAGAATTCCTGGAGGGAAACTGGAAATTTAGGGATTGTTGCCAGTCACAGGAAGAGACAGCCTGGGGGCACAGAGTCCTGGATCTGGGACCCTGCTTCTCACACGTTTGGAAAACTCAAGACAAAACGGGTGCCCCTGGGCGAAGAGGAAGGGCTGAGGGCCCCACAGACAACAGCTGCTTCCACGTACAAACCCTGCAGACCGAGTCCCTACTGCCCGCTGCTGACCCACCGCACCGCCTGGGGAGAGACCGCGCCGCGGGCGCAGAGCTGCCCAGACAGACTCCTGGGCCGAAGTCGGCGCTGGCAGTGACGGAGCAGGACTCCCGGGGTACCGGCGGGGAGCCCCAGCCCCCACGTTGCGAGCTGGAGGAGACCGAGGTCCGAGCGGCGCCCCCAGGGGACTGGAATCCGCAGACTCCCAAGGTGAAGCCGGGAAGCCCGACGGAAACCGCCGGTTCCAACAAGCCTCGCGTCTCTGCACCGGCCGCACACTCACCATTTCTAGGTTCCCTGGGTCTCCCTGACTCCTGCCTACCACCCCACGACCAGTGCAGACCACAGGGAGCGAGGCTGCCGCACACCCAGCAGGTACCTCGGAGGCGACTTTGGAGGTCCACAACTTCCGGGTGCGCTGCCCCACCCCCCGGCCTGAGCGGTTCCCTGATTGAACAGTGCGCGAAGCTGCGCCCTCCTTCCTGAGTGACAGCGTGGGGAGAACACAGGCTTCTGGGAAACACGGTCTCCTGGTGGGCTGCTTTTTAATACAACTTTTTTCTGGCCTGCGGCTTCCCAAGTGGTTTTCACCCAGCTCTTTGTGAACGACGCACGGGCTGCCGACAGAGCAAGAACAGACGAGAGGGTCAGGCCAGGTCTTTTGGGAACAAAAGTGTGTTAGTATTACCAGGAAGGGGACCTGACCCCGAGTGCGTCTGCCTAGGGCCAGCAGGTGGGTTCTTGACTTCCCGCAGGGGAACGTTTATTAAAGCTGGGGACAGTAAAACAAGAAAGGGCTTAGCACAGAAGAAGCAACAGGAGAGCCTAGGGTGGGGTGCCTTAGCTCTGGGAAGTCAGAGAAAAGGGGTCTTGGGGCCAGGTTCAGGGGATTAGCCTGGGACTAGTTGCTGCTGCCTATTGCTCCCCTGGTTGCAAGCCTCCTGGGGTCCTTAAGGATTTAGGAGATGCCTGCCTGTGAGGGGGAAAAAGGGGATGGGGAGGCAAAGGCTTGTTGAGGGAGTGCTGGGTCCTTTGTCTTGAGGCTTTATCTCTCTCTTGCAGGTGGGAATCTTAGGGGAGGTCTCAGGTGAAGGTTTCAGAAGAATGTTTATTAATTTTCTAGGTGTGCTCCTTCAGGATTGTGGTTCCCACTGATTGGTCAGTGTCAAGGCTGGGGGTTGTTAGTCATTGTAGCTGGTCTTGGTGTCACCCACCTGGTTTTGCTGCTTTTCTGGACCTGGAACTGAAATACAACTGAGACATAGATGTTATCTCTAGGGAGGTGGCCTTCTGTATCTGCTGTAAATTGCTCTGCCAGTTTGTTCAGCTATCTGTCTCAGTTTCCCTATTCCACTTGTCCTGGCTTACTGGCCCGTCTCATTAGATCTAGGGGTCAAGGGCTTGGAGTGAGGCTGTGAGGCCACTCATGGAACTGTGACCTTTGTTTAAAAACACTGAAAAGTGAGGCACCATGTTTAATAGAGTCTGGCTCCATTTTTGTCTTTGATCCTTGCAAGCATTGAACCTTATACCCATACATTCCCCAACCCCACACTTTTGGTCCTTAGTAGTGTCAATGTAAGAAAAGTCCAAATCTGTAAGAGTTTTTATGAGTTTGTTTGAGTCAAACTGACAAGAAGTGCTGGGAAGCAAAATCTCAAGGGACTGAGAAAATACTTCTGAAAATGGCAGTTTTACCACTTATTTTACACATCAGAAACAAAGGGAAACATGTTAGGGGGTTACATAAAATCCATTGGTGATAGATTAGGGAGGCAGGAGAAAGCAAAGCAGGGACCTCTCTGTGATTGGATAAAAAAAATAAATAAACACATTCTTCTTTTACATAGATGGGTATGGGATAGTTAAGCGTTAATAATTAACATAATAATAATAATGAGGGGATTTATGGTCTCTGCTCTGGCTCAGTGGTTGTGCTTTGAGGTGTCCAGAAAAAATAAAATACTTTGATATTCCAAAGTTACTTTTATCAGGTGTCAACATAAGAAACATTCAAAACTGTAAAGAATTTTTGTCAATTTATTTGAGCCAAAACTGTTGACAATTGTTGAAAAGCAAAATCTCAACACATTGAGATAATGCTCTGGAAAATGGCAGTTTTGCACCTTATTTTATACATTACAATCCAAAGAGAAGATGCAAGTGAGTTACATGAAATCCACTGATGATAGATTAGGGAGGTGGGAGAAAGCAAAGTGGGGAAACTTCTGGGATTGGATGAAAAGTAAAATGACAGACACATACATCTTTTACCTAGGTGGGTACAGGCTAGTTAACAGTCAACAGTTAACATAACAATAACAATTAGAGGATTTATGATCTCCACCCTAGTGTACTGGTTGTGCCCAGAGGGGTCTGGAAAAAGGGGAGTTACCCTGACAGTCTAAAGGAATGTTATCTTGAGCAAAAGACAATAGGCTTAGTTAAGGTAAAGATTTATTTTTGTCAGGGAAGATTCTAGCCTTGGACATGACTACCTGCCATATACTGCCTTTAGTTAAAAAGTTTTAATTTCATACCATCCTTTGTGGTTACTTTAGGCCTCTGAGTTTTCAAGGCTGCCATGTAGGCCTTCCCCGATCTTGTCAGGTTAGCATGTGGCCCCTTTTCATCCACACAGGTATGTTATCTTAGATGCATAAAAGGCAACAGGCAGGCTCAGTTAAGGTAAAGATTGACTTTTGTTAGAGAAAAACACCGACCTAAGACATTTCTACCTGACATGAACTGCTTTTAGTTAGAAAGTTTTAATTTTAGACCAGGTTTACTATGTGGCCCCTTTTTCACTCACAATAGAAAGAATCCCAGGGCACTAGGCTCTGGTGGGAAGTTGAAAACCCCCTCTACCCCAGCACCAGCCTGGGCACAAAGACTCTTCTCATCCTAATCACAGAGTATCAGATGTGTTCATTAAATTCTCAGGTGCACATTTTACACTGAAAGTGAAACCAGAACCAAGGTTGACTGCCTGCTGTCATAAAAGCCAAACTCGTGAGACAGGTACTGGTGTAAAAGGAAAGAGGTTTATTCAAATGCCGGTAACCTGAGAAGATGGAGGACTCATGTCCCAAAGCCCATCTTAATATCTCAGGGTAGGCAAAGGGCTTTTATAGGGGGATTATGGGAAGAGGAGAAGTAAGGAATTCTGGCGACGTGCAATTTCATATTCCAGCTGTTGGGTGGTTTCAATGTTCTCCTTCATGTGTGTCAGTGTCGGGCATTTTTGGTTGTTGTTTTTCTTTCAGCATGTTTTATTGCTGATGCCTGGGGACAGGATGTTGCAGCCCTGGCCAGCTGTCAGCATCTGCTACACTCCAGTGGTCAAGGCTGGTGAAAAGGGAACAGGAACTACTGCTGCCTGTAGCCTGCTTAAATATGAAACTATTAATATTTTAGGCTATAAGTTTTGTTAGTATATTCTTATTTTCAATTCTTGGTTAGTTATTTAATTAAATGTGAGGTTTTTTTATAACCTATATCCTGTTACAAAAGGAAATTTAATATAGTTCAGTTTTTGTCTCTGTCCCTGAAGAATTTTGAAATATATAAATGAGTATAATGTCCCAGAGACAATTGATTTCTATTTTTAATAAGAAAAAATTAAAATATTATGGAAATATGGGATGCACCTGGGAACATTCCCCACCCACCCCCTGCCCAGCTTTACTGAGGTATAATTGACTAATAAAATTGTCTATATTTAGCCCAGCCAGTGTGTCTCAGTGGATTCGGTGTCCTCCCATGGACTGAGAGGTCCCAGTTTGATTCCTGGTCAGGGCACATGCTTGAGTTTCGGGCACGATCCCCAGTAGGGGGCATGCAAGAGACAGCCGATTAGATGTTTCTATCTCTCCCTTCCTCTCTCTCTAAAAAAACAATAAAAACATATTTTTTTAAATTGTCTATATTTATTTTTTTTATTTATTGATTTTTTTTAGAGAGAGAAGGGGGAAGGGAGAGGGAGAGAGAGAAACATCGATTGGCCGCCTCCTGCATTTCCCCCACTGGGGATTGAGTCCAAACCTGAGCTTGTGCCCTGACCAGGAATTGAACCAGGACTTCTTAGTCCATGGGATGACACTCAATCCACTGAGCCACATCAGCTGGGCCAGAAGTTTTTTCAACTTTCAAAACTGTAATTCTACACATGTTAAAAACTCCACCTGTTGAAATGGAAATCTAATGAAAAAACCCTGCACAGAAACATATACTAGATATTTGGATGCTATTGCTGAGCCCACTTGACAGAGAGACATTGGATTATAGTTTTCTATCCTTGTGGTGTCTTTGGCTTTGCTATCAGGGAGTTTAAAAACATTCCTTCTACTTCAAGTTTTGGGGGTACTTTAAGAAAAATTGATATTCTTTGATTTTGTGATTGCTATTTGTTCTTGATCTGCTCAGGATTTCTATTTTTTTAACTCTTCTTTGTAGGTTGTATATTTCTAGGAATTTATACATTTTTTCTAGGTTATCCAATTTGTTTGCATATAAAGATTTATAATAGTCCCAATTGACCATTTTATTTTTGAGACATTCCTTGGAATACAGCCTCTTTCATTTCTGATTTTATGTACCTGGTTCTCCTCTCTTTTCATAGCTAGTCAGCTAAGGGTTTGTTGATTTTATTTATTATTTTATTAAAACTATTTTAATAATATTCTGTTGTTTTCTGGTATTTTATTTAACTTATTTTTGCTCTAATCTTTATTAATTCCCAAATTTTGCTAACTTAAGATTTGTTTGTTCTATTACTAGTCTGGGGTGTAAAGCTAGGTTGTTATTTTAATATATTTCTTTCCTAATATGGGTGTTTATGTATATAAACTTCCCTTTTACTACTCCTTATCCTGTTTTGCAGAGATTTTATATTTTCACCTTTAATTTTTTTATTGTTTTAAGATATGTTTTATATTCCCTATGATTTTCTCTTTGACCCATGTGTTTGTTCAAGAGTGTTTTATTTAACTACCACATATTTCTTTTTATTATTATTATTATTAATTTATTTTTGTTATAGATGTTTCTCCTTTTTTCCCCATTGACACTCTCCTCCCCACCCCCCCACCGCGTCCCCAGCTTTGTTGTCCCTGTCCATCAGTTATGCATACATGCACATAAGTTCTGTGGTTTATCTCTTCCCTCCCGCCCCACCCCCTCTTCTGAGGGGTGTCAGTCTATACCCTACTTCCACATCTCTGGGTCTACCCTGTTCCTCAGACTGTTATGTTCATTAAATTCCACAAATAAGTGAGATCATGTGATATTTGTCTTTCTCTGCTTGGCTTGTTTCACTCAGGATAATACTCTCGAGGTCCCTCCATGTCGTCTCAAAGGATAAGAGACCTTTCTTTCTTACAGCTGCGTAGTACTACATTGTGTATATGTACCACAGCTTTTTTATCCATTCATCCACTGATGGACACTTGGTCTGTTTCCAGATCTTAGCTATTGTAAATAGTGCTGCTATGAACATGGGGGTACATGTATTCTTTCTGGTTGGTGTTTCAGGCTTCTTAGGGTATATTCCTAGAAGTGGGATCACTGGGTCAAATGGCAATTCAATTTTTAATTTTTTGAGGTAACACCATAGTGTTTTCCACAGTGGCTGCACCAGTCTGCATTCCCACCAGCAGTGTACTAGAGTCCCCTTTTCTCCACACCCTCACCAACACTTGTTGTTTGATGATTTGTTGATGGCGGCCATTCTGACAGGTGTGAGGTGATAGCTCATTGTTGTTTTAATTTGCATCTCTCTGATGATTAGTGATGTTGAGCATTTTTTCATATGTTCCTTAGCCATTTGTATGTCCTTTTTGGAGAGGTGTCTATTTAGTTCCTCTGCCCATTTTTTAATTGAGTTCTTTGTCTTCCTTTTGTTGAGTTGTATGGGCACTCTATATATTTTGGAGATTAACCCCTTATCTGATGTATCATTGGCAATTATGCTCTCCCATGGAGTGGGTTCCCTATCTGTTTTGATGGTTGTTTCCTTTGCTGTGCAGAAGCTATTGAGTTTGATGTAGTCCCATGTGTTCATTTTTCCCTTTGTTTCTGTTGCCTTAGGTGATGTATCAGTGAAGATTCTCCTGCGTATGATGTCCGAAATTTTGTTGCCTACATTTTCTTCTAGGATTTCTATGCATTCACGAGTCACATTTAAGTCTTTTATCCATTTTGAGTTTATTCTTGTGTATGGTGTAAGTTGATGGTCTAGTTTCATCTTTTTGCATGTAGCTGTCCAATTTTCCCAACACCATTTATTAAAGAGGCTGTCTTTACTCCATTGTATGCTCTTGCTGCCTTTGCCAAATATTAATTGAGCATAATGTCTTGGGTCAATTTCCGGATTCTCTGTTCTGTTCCACTGGTCTATATGCCTGTTCTTGTGCCAGTACCAGGCTGTTTTGATTACAGTAGCTTTGTAGTATAAGCTGATATCCGGTATTGAGATCCCACCTACTTTGTCCTTCTTTTTCAAGATTTCTGTGGCTATTCGGGGTCTTTTTTGGTTCCATATGAACTTTTGAAATATTTGTTCTAGTTCTGTGACATATGTCACTGGTATTTTGATGGGGATTGCATTGAATCTATAGATTTCTTTGGGTAATGTGGACATTTTAATGATGTTAATTCTTCCAATCCAAGAACAAGGTATGTGCTTCCACTTTTTTATATCTTCCTCTACTTCTTTTTTCAATGTCCTGTAGTTTTCTGCAAATAGGTCCTTTACTTCTTTGGTTAAGTTTATTCCTAGGTATCTTAATTTTTTTGCCGCGATGGTAAATGGGATTATTTTTTTAGTTTCTCTTTCTGTGAGTTCATCATTGGTGTATAAGAATGCTGTTGATTTCTTGACATGAATTTTGTATCCTGCTACTTTGCCAAATTCGTTTATTAAGTCTAGTAGATTTTTGATGGAGTCTTTAGGGTTTTCTGTGTATAATATCATATCATCTGCGAATAATGACAGTTTCACTTCCTCCTTTCCTATTTGGATTCCTTATATTTTTTCTTCACGTCTGATTGCTGTGGCTAAGATTTCCAGTACTATGTTAAATAAGAGTGGCGAAAGTGGGCATCCCTGTCTTGTTCCTGTTCTTAAGGGAAATGTTTTTAGTTTTTGCCCATTGAGTATGATGTTGGCTGTAGGTCTTTCATATATGGCCTTTATAATGTTGAGATATGATCCCTCTATTCCCAAACTGCTGAGCGTTTTTATCAGAAATAGGTGCTGGACTTTGTCAAATACTTTTTCAGCATCTATTGACATGATCATGTGGTTTTTATCTTTCATTTTGTTTATGTTGTGTATCACATTTATTGATTTGCGAATATTGAACCAGCCTTGCATCCCTGGGATGAATCCCACTTGGTCATGGTGAATAATTTTTTTGATGTATTGCTGGATCCGATTTGCTAGTATTTTGTTTAGGATTTTGGCATCTACATTCATCAGGGATATTGGCCTGTAGTTTTCTTTCTTTGTAGTGTCTTTTTCTGGTTTTGGAATTAGGATTATGCTGGCCTCATAAAACGAGTTTGGAAGTCTTCCTTCTTCTTGAATTTTTTGGAATAGTTTGAGGAGAATGGGTGTTAGTTCTTCTTTGAATGTTCGGTAAAACTCCCCCATGAAGCCATCAGGGCCTGGGCTTTTGTTTGCTGGGAGGGTCTTGATTACATCTTCAATTTCCTTCATTGTTATTGGCCCTTTCAAGTTTTCTATCTCTTCCCGATTCAGTTTTGGGAGACTATGTGTTTCTAGAAATGTGTCCATTTCGCTTAGATTGTCAAATTTGTTGCCATATAAATGTTCATAGTATTTGTTGACGATCCTTTGTATTTCTGTGGTGTCAGTTGTTACTTCTCATCGTTCATTTCTGATTTTGTGTATTTGGGTTCTCTCTCTTTGTTGCTAGGTGAGTCTAGCTAAGGGTCCATCAATCTTGTTTATCTTTTCAAAAAACCAGCTCTTTGTTTCATTGATCCTTTGAATTGTTTTTTTGGTCTCCATGTCATTTATTTCTGCTCTGATCTTTACTATTTCCTTCCTTCTACTTGCTCTAGGGTTTTCTTTTTTCTTTTTTTTTTTTTATTATTAATTTACTTTTGTTACAGATGATTCTCCTTTTTTCCACCATTGACACCCCCCCTCCCCTTCCCTCCCTGCCCCATTCCCATTTTTGTTGTCCATGTCCATTGGTTATGAGTACATGCGTACAAGTTCTGTGTTCATCGCTCCCCTCCCCCACCCCCTCTTCTGGCAGATGTCAGTCTGTACCCCACTTCCACGTCCCCGGGACTACCCTGCTCCTCACACTGTTATGTTCATTATATTCCAGAAATAAGTGAGATCATATGATGTTTGTCTTTCTCTGCTTGGCTTGTTTCACTTCGGATAATAGTTTCTAGGTCCTCCCATGTCGACGCAAAGGATAAGAGGTCGTTCTTTCTTAAAGCTGCATAGTACTCCATTGTGTATATGTACCACAGCTTTTTTATCCATTCATCCACTGATGGGCACTTGGGTTGTTTTCAGATCTTAGCTATTGTAAATAGCGCTGCTATGAACATGGGGGTACATGTATTCTTTCTGATTGGTGTTTCAGGCTTCTTAGGGTATATTCCTAGGAGTGGGATCACTGGGTCAAATGGTAATTCAACTTTTAATTTTTTGAGGTAACACCATAGTGTTTTCCATAGTGGCTGCACCAGTCTGCACTCCCACCAGCAGTGTGCTAGAGTCCCCTTTTCTCCACACCCTCGCCAACACTTGTTGTTTGATGCTTTGTTGATGGCGGCTATTCTGACAGGTGTGAGGTGATACCTCATTGTTGTTTTAATTTGCATCTCTCTGATGATTAGTGAAGTTGAGCATTTCTTCATATGTCTCTTGGCCGTTTGTATGTCCTGTTTGGAGAGGTGTCTATTTAGTTCCTCTGCCCATTTTTTAATTGGGTTCTTTGTCTTCCTTTTGTTGAGATGTATGAGCACTCTATATATTTTGGAAATTAGTCCCTTATCTGATATATCATAGGCAGTTATGCTCTCCCATACAGTGGGTTGCCTTTCCACTTTGATGGTTGTTTCTTTTGCTGTACAGAAGCTTTTGAGTTTGATGTAGTCCCATGTGTTCATTTTTTCCTTTGTTTCTGTTGCCTTAGGTGATATATCAGTGAAACTTTTGCTGCGTATGATGTCTGAAATTTTCTTGCCTACATTTTCTTCTAGGATTTTTATGGATTCATGAGTCACATTTAAGTCTTTTATCCATTTTGAGTTTATTCTTGTGTATGGTGTAAGTTGATGATCTAGTTTCATTTTTTTGCATGTAGCTGTCCAATTTTCCCAACACCATTTATTGAAGATGCTGTCTTTACTCCATTGTATGCTCTTACCACCTTTGTCAAATATTAATTGAGCATAATGTCTTGGGTCAATTTCCGGATTCTCTGTTCTGTTCCACCGGTCTACGTGCCTGTTCTTGTGCCAGTACCAGGCTGTTTTGATTACAGTAGCTTTGTAGTATAACCTGATGTCCGGTATTGTGATCCCTCCTACTTTGCCCTTCTTTTTCAAGATTGCTGTAGCTATTCGGTGTCTTTTTTGGTTCCATATGAACTTCTGAAGTATTTGTTCTAGTTCTGTGAAATATGTCATTGGTATTTTGATGAGGATTGCATTAAATCTGTAGATTGCTTTGGGTAGTATGGACATTTTAATGATGTTAATTCTTCCAATCCATGAACAAGATATGTGCTTCCACTTTTTTATATCTTCCTCTATTTCTTTTTTCAATGTCTTGTAGTTTTCTGCAAATAGGTCCTTTACTTCTTTGGTTAAGTTTATTCCTAGGTATCTTAATTTCTTTGCCGCAATGGTAAATGGGATTGTTTTTTTAGTTTCCCTTTCTGTGAGTTCATCATTAGTGTATAAGAATGCCGTCGATTTCTTGACGTTAATTTTGTATCCTGCTACTTTGCCAAATTCATTTATTAAGTTTAGTAGATTTTTGATGGAGTCTTTAGGGTTTTCTATGTATAATATCATGTCATCTGCGAATAATGACAGTTTCACTTCCTCCTTTCCAGTTTGGATCCCTTTTATTTTTTCTTCACGTGTGATTGCTGTGGCTAAGACTTCCAGTACTATGTTAAATAAGAGTGGTGAAAGTGGGCATCCTTGTCTTATTCCTGTTCTTAAGGGAAATGCTTTTAGTTTTTGTCCATTGAGTATGATGTTGGCTGTAGGTCTTTCATATATGGCCTTTATAATGTTGAGATATGATCCCTCTATTCCCAAATTGCTGAGCGTTTTTATCAGAAATGGGTGCTGGATTTTGTCAAATGCTTTTTCAGCATCTATTGATATGATCATATGGTTTTTATCTTTCATTTTGTTTATGTGATGTATCACATTTATTGATTTGCGTATATTGTACCAGCCTTGCCTCCCTGGGATGAATCCCACTTGGTCATGGTGAATAATTTTTTTGATGTATTGCTGGATCCGATTTGCTAGTATTTTGTTAAGGATTTTGGCATCTATGTTCATCAGGGATATTGGCCTGTAGTTTTCTTTCTTTGTAGTGTCTTTTTCTGGTTTTGGAAATACAATTTTGCTGGCTTCATAAAACAAGTTTGGAAGTCTTCCTTCTTGAATTTTTTGGAATAGTTTGAGGAGAATGGGTGTTAGTTCTTCTTTGAATGTTCGGTAGAACTTGCCCGGGAAGCCGTTAGGCCTGGCCTTTTGTTTGCTGGGAGAGTCTTGATTACATCTTCAATTTCCTTCGTAATTATTGGCCTGTTCAAGTTTTCTATCTCTTTCCGATTCAGTTTTGGGAGACTATGTGTTTCTAGAAATGTGTCCATTTCGCTTAGATTGTCGAATTTGTTGCCATACAAATGTTCATAGTATTTGGTAATGATCCTTTGTATTTCTGTGGTGTCAGTTGTTACTTCTCCTCTTTCATTTCTGATTTTGTGTATTTGGGTTCTCTCTCTTTGTTTCTTGGTGAGTCTAGCTAAGGGTCCATCAATCTTGTTTCTGTTTTCAAAAAACCAACTCTTTGTTTTATTGAACTTTTGAATTGTTTTTTTGGTCTCCATGTCGTTTATTTCTGCTCTGTTCTTTACTATTTCCTTCCTTCTACTTGCTCTAGGGTTTTCTTTTTGTTTGCTTTCCAGTTCTTTAAGTTGTGAGGTTAGGTAGTCAATTAGGCATTCAGTGGTCTTTGTATTTCTCTTTCATCACCAGTCTACAACCCTATTATGGTGTTTTAATGGCTCCCTTTAAACCTTGCTTTCTTATATTTTTATCTGTTAGACATTAATTAGATTTAATCCCCAGTCTTTGGGGCCAATTACTTTGTTGTGGTCATCAGGATTACTGGCTCCTTATAAATAGAAACCTTTCTACACTAGACATTTCTGTCAGAATGGTCAATCCTATTGGTTTGTGGTTTGTTAGAATAGTGTACTCTAGCTAGTACCCTTCAATCTCCTCCTGGGTTCATGTGACTTTACCTGTAGTCTGTGTATGCTGTGTGTCAATATTTTATTTTTGGGCATCCTCCTTCAAAATCCTTCAGCCCATCACACACAAATGTGCTATTTTTCTACCATATGTACTCATGCCTCATTGTTCTGTGAGTCATAGATACTGACCTGAGCACATATGATGTCATTCAACAAACACATCATTAATGCCAATCAAGACATGTGCAAAATACTCAAAATACATGTAGCAGACAGCCAATACTTTTAAAGATTACTTGAAGGAAAAATCTCTGCAGTCCTGGTTGCTAATGACTACTTGGCTCAGACTATTTATTAGCAGCCAGGGAGAGTTTTGCTTTCTTAAGCGTGCTGCTTGCTGCTTGTGGGTAGGCCACACTGGCAAGGTGCCACCAATAACACAACAAATGAGATAACATTAAAATAAACAATAGCATTATTAAAATAATTTATCAGAGTTTGGAAACCATCCTTACCCACTTTATTGGATCTTTCCAACACTCTGGGATGACTAGATGCAAATACTGTTTTGAAGTTTCATCATATTAATCAAAATATATTGCTTGTGCTTTTCATATGGCTTTTTACTTAATGTTTCAATTTAAATTTATTTAAATGAGATTCAGTATCATTCAGTAAACAAACCTGATGGAGTGAAGATTAATAAAGAAGCGGACCTCATTTTTGATATTTTACTTTTTAAATTTTCTTTTTCAGTTACAGTTTACAAACTTCAACATTACTTTGTATTAGTTTCAGTTGTACAGCATTGTATCTCTTCATTTATTCATATAAACATCTGTGTTTCAGGACATGTTTGCTTCTAAACATATGGAAATTAAGAATGAGTTCTTTAATAGTTGATTATTAATTTGGGGACTGAATTAGCATGAAAAATATGTTACACTTGAATCTTCCTCCAAAAATGAGGATATTTTAATCTTAATCAGCTTCAGATACCTACTCACTGTTCCTGGCCCACATGGGTAAAAAGTTATGTAGGCTGACACATGCCCCTTTTCTTTTTGTTTATTAGGTAGGAGGATGAAATACTGAAAACCTGAAGCCTTTCTTTCTACACACCTTAAAGGTCCAACCTATTCTTTGCACAAGCCACCTGGACCAGCTTACTCTTGCCCTGTTCTCCTTAGAAAGTACCTTTGATTAATAAACATTTTTTTTAAATTAAGTTGATGCAAGTGCTGACATCAGTCTTGACATCAGATCTCATTTGGGGCAGTGTGTTCACCCTGCCCACAAAAGGGCTATGATAAAACAGAAGGTATTCCATCAAGATGTCTTTGGGGTGACAAACATGTGTTGGGGGTAGGGAAATTTTATAAGATGAGGATAAGATCCCAGTATGATAATATTTTTAGGTTACAAAAGAAAAACTTTGAAACCATCCACATGATGGTCACTAGCAGTAGAATCCATAAGTGGAAATGGTGTAGTGCCACAAGGAAAAATACAGAGCAATACAGTGAATGGATGGTTTTGATATATAAAGAGATCTAAGTGTTCATTCTCATCATCACAACATGAGAAAAACTGAACAACCTGGAAAACATCCCCTCTTTATACATTCTTGAGATTTGAGATCACATGGCAAAGCAATGCCTACAAAATGAGAGACAGGAAAATATAGGGAAATAGTGTTGACCTGGAAAAGAGATGATGGGAGCCAGCAACTTCTGGGAACACAGCAACTTCTAGGAACACATAGTGTAGACTAGCTTGAAAGTGTAAAATTTAGGGGTCCAGCCTTGGGGAACCCCTCACAATTTATCAATTTTTACTAGCGGACACAAGCAGGTTCTCAGTGTGGCTGTTGGTTGTAGCATTGTCCTGCACACCAATGGTTGTGGGTTTGATTCCTGGTCAGGGCACATAACTAGGTTACAGGGTCAATCCCCAGTTGGGGTACGTGCAGGAAGCAACCAATGGATGTTTCACTCTTACAATGATGTTTTTTTCTCTCTTCCTTTTCCTTCCTCTCTTTCTAAAATCAATAAAGATCATATAAAAAATTTATTAAAAAATAAAATAGATGTTAGGATTTAATATTTTAAAAAAGAATGCCTTGGGTTGGCCCTGGCCAGGTAGCTTCGTTGGTTATAGCATCATCCCAATATGCCAAGGTTGTGGGTTTGATCCCAGTCAGGGCACATACAATAAGAAATCAATGAATGCATAAATATGTGGAACAACAAATTAATGTTTTCTCTCTCTCCCTCTCTCTCTCAAATCAAGAGAAAATAAAAGAATGCTTTGGGCAGTTTAGTTTACTATGCATGGTTTAGAGACACTGGGATGCGTAATAAAAGGTTGCTAAAGCCGCTATAAAAAGGGTTTGGGGAAGAGACAATAAGGGAGTGAAAGTTACTGGCACATCTTTGATATCGATTTGTTTCCCCATTCAAAGTCAGTAAATTTGTAAGTATTGTGTGAATATTTAAAAGCAGATTCCACCCTGGCCGGTTTGGCTCAGCGGTTAGAGCGTCGGCCCGCGGACCAAAGACTCTTGGGTTTGATTCTGGTAAAGGGCATGTGCCTTGGTTGCGGTTCATCCCCAGCCCTGGTCGCGGTCATGCGGGAGGCAACCAATCGATGTGTCTCTCTCACATCAATGTTTCTCTCTCTCTCCCTCCCACTCTATCTGGAAATAGATGGAAAAATATCCTTGGGTGAGGATTAAAAATTTTTTTTATTTAAAAGCAGATTCCATAAATATGTGACAGCTGGGATTGCTATTGCTGAGGGGAAAATTCCCATGACATAGATTCTGAGAACATCTTCTGTCACTCTCTGGTCAGGACACATACCTAGGTTGTGCATATGGGAGGCAACTGATTGATGTTTCTCACATTGACGTTTCTCCCTCCCTCCCTCTCTCTCTCTCCCAATATCAATAAAAAAAATACCTCAGTTGAGGATTAAAATAAATAAATAATAAATTGCCAATGCTTAGAAAAATATCTATTTTATTGAATTTATTGGGATGACATTGATTAATAAAATTATACCGACTTCAGGTATATTTTTCTACAATACATCATCTGTATATTGTAGTTTGTGTTTACCACCCCAAGTCAAGTCTCCTTCCATCACCATTTATCTCCCATTTAACCTCTTCTACCTCTCCCACCCTCATCTTCCTAGGGCAATCACCATACTGTCCTCTGTGTCCATGAGTCTTTTTTTCCCTTGTTTAATCCCTTCACCCTTCTCAGCCCCCAACAATTCCTCTCTGACAACTGCCAGTCTGTTTTCTGTATCCATGAGTCTGTCTCCACTTTGTTTGTTAGTTTATATTATTCATTAGATTCCACATATAAGTGAAATCATATGATACTTGTCTTTCTCTGACTGGCTTATTTCATTTAACATAATACTCTCCAGGTCCATCATGCTGTAGCAAAAAGTAAGAATTCCTTCTTTTTTATGGCTAAGTAACATTTCATTGTGTAAATGTAACACAGCTTTTTTTCAATTGAATTGATTGAGGTGACATTGGTTAATAAAATTATACAGGTTTCAGGTATACAATTCTATAGTACATCATCTATATATTGTATTGTGTGTTTACTACCCCAAGCCAAGTCTCCTAAAAAATATTTTTTATTTAAAGGTTTAAATGTTTAAATTAAAATTTATTTTAAAGTACTATCAACTAATGTTTTTTCTTTTTTTTAAATGTTTTTATTGATTTTTTAGAGAGAAGGAGGAAAGGAGAGAGAGAGAAACATCAGTGTGAGAGATAAACATAGATCCACTGCCTCCTGCACACCCCCTACTGGAAATTGAGCCCACAACCCAGACATGTGCCCTGACTGGGAATCAAACCAGGGACCTCTCAGTCCATGGGGTGATGCTCAATCCACTGAGCCACACCAGCCGGCACCACTATTGATTAATTTTATGTACTGTTGTTTAAAGATAACTCATTATCTCACATGATACATTTCTGAAAGTAATTAGTAGAAATCTACAGTCCAATGATGTGCTATAAAAAGAGGTTGAATAAACATAATATATTTACACTTTCATGTTGAAAGTTTTCTGGCACATTATACATAAATTAATTTTTATCAAACTTTCTCACTTTATTATGTTTATTTTTGGGGGGGAGTTTTCACATGTAAGAATGTGGACCAATTCAAGTCTTTCCCATACTGTATACATTTAGAAATATTAATGTAGTGAGTCCTTTCATGCTTTTGATAGAATCTAATATAACTGAAGCCTTTCCCAAATTCTGCACATTTCTATAATTTTTTTTCAGTATGCACTATCATGTGTCTTCAAAAGATTGTGTAATCTTAATAAAGGCTTTCCACATTTCTTATATTTGTAGGGTTTCTCTCCAGTATAATCCCTTTCTTGTCTTTGTTTTTGTTTTTTTTTAACTTATCTTTATTGTTGAATGTATTACAGATGTCCCCCAATTATGCCTGCATTGACCCCCTCCTCCCTCGTCCCACCCCTCTCTTGCCTTCCCCACACCATTGTCTGTGTCCATTGGTTATGCATATGTGCATAGAAGTTCTTTAGTTGATCTCTTCCAGGCCCCCTCTCCCTTCCCTTTGAGGTTCATCAGTCTAACAACCAATTTGTACTTCTTAATACCCTTCACCTTTTTCACCCATCAAGCCATACTCCCTCCCATCTGGCAACCAACAGAAAGTTCTTTGTATCTATGAGTCTGTTTCTGTTCTGCTTGTTCATTTGGTTTGTAGATTCAATTGTTGATAGATATGTATTTACTGACATTTTATTGTTCATAATTTTGATTGTCTTCTTCAAGAAGACCCTCCAACATTTCATTTAAGACTGGTTTGGTGGTGATGAACTTCTTTAGCTTTTTCTTGTCTGGATAACTCTTTAAATGTCCATTGATTCTAAATGGTAGTTTTGCAGGATAGTGTAATCTTGGTTATAGGTCCTTGCTTTTCATCACTGTAAATATTTCTTGCCACTCCCTTCTGGCCTGCAAAGTGTCTTTTGAGAAATCGGCTAACAGTCTCATGGGAGCTCCCTTGTAGGTAACTAACTGCTTTTCTCTTGCTGCTTTTAAGATTTTGTCTTTAACCTTTTTCATTTCTATTATGATGTGTCTTGGTGTGGACCTCTTCGGGTTCATCTTGTTTGGGACTCTCTGTGCTTCCTTGATTTGTATGTCTGTTTCCTTCACCAAGTTAGGGAAGTTTTCTGTCATTTTTAAAAATAGGTTTTCAATTTCTTGCTCTCTCTCTTCTCCTTCTGGCACCCCCATGATGCAAATATTAGTACGCTTGAAGTTGTCCCAGAGGCCCCTTACACTATTCTCATGTTTTTTTGGATTCTTTTTTCTTTTTGCTGTTTTAATTAGGTGTTTTTAGCTTCCTTATATTCCAAATCGATGGTTTGCTTCTTGGCTTCACCTACTCTACTATTGATTCCCTGTAAACTATTCTTTATTTCAGTTAGTGCATCCTTCA
Organism: Tadarida brasiliensis; assembly: GCA_030848825.1. Taxonomy (NCBI): domain Eukaryota; kingdom Metazoa; phylum Chordata; class Mammalia; order Chiroptera; family Molossidae; genus Tadarida; species Tadarida brasiliensis. The sequence goes on along the minus strand of CM061259.1, from coordinate 53,832,510 downwards.
TTTCTGACTGGTCTTTTTTATGTTGTTGATGTTCTTACTAAGTTCCTTGAAGTTCTCACTGAGTTCCTTGAGCACCCTTATAATCAATGTTTTGAACTCTACATCTTATTGATTGCTTTATCCATTTTGTTTAGTTCTTTTCCTGGAATTTTGTTGTTCTTTCATTTGGGACATGTTTCTTTGTCTCCTTATTTTGGCTGCTTCCCTGTATTTGTTTCTATATATTAGGTAGAGTTGCTATGTCTCCTAGGCTTTGTAGGGTGGCCTATTGTAGTAGGTGCCCTGTACTGTCCAGTGGCATAGCCTCCCTGATCACCCCAGCTGAGCTGTTGAGGTGTACCCCTAGTGTGGACTGTACATCCTTCTGTTGTAATTGAGTCTTGATTGCTGTTGGCACATCAATGGGAGGAATTTACTTAGGCTGATCAGCTTCAAGGACTGGCTGTGCCCACTGATCACTGACCTCTGACTATCTTGGAGGATCAGCTGTGTAGGGGCCCACCACACAGAGCAAGACTTACTTCAGCAGGGCTCTGGTACCCACTGAGTCCACTCCTTGAGTGTGTTGTTTGTGGAGGTGAGTGGGTGGTAGTGCTTCAATGTGGTCTGAAGCTGTCCACTGGGTGTGCTGGCTCTCAGGCAAGGTCAGCCACTGCCTGTGTTCTGCCAGAGGCCACCAGGCATCAGCTACAAAGTGATCTTCAGATGGCTGTTTCTTGTGCTGGGCTTGGAGGCACCCAGGAAAAGCCAACTTGTGAACCAAGGCTGGCTGCTTCTAGTGCCAGGCCTGGGGCCACTTAACGAGAGGTTTGGGGCTTGCTGAGACCAAATGCTGCATGTTTGAGAGAATTTAGGAAAATCTGAAGCAGGATCCAAGACAGGCAAATCCTGTGGTAAAGCCACTGGAAACAGCTTGCATGGGCCTGAAAGTTGGTTGGGGCAGGGCTTCAGGGAGTCACCAGGGCAGGGAAAACTGTGAGCCAGGTTGCTGGAGTCCCAGATATGGCAGCCATCTGCTGCCCTGGGGAAGGGCTCACCAAAGGAACAATGGCCTCTGACAGCAAGTCTGTCCAGGAGAAAGCTGCCCTACAGCTCTCGCCCCAGTGCAAAACAACTCAATTCTTTCCTGTATGTCTCTTATGCCATTCAGTGCTGGAGCCTAGAAGGAACAAATCTGAGTAGGTCCATGCAGGGCCCTTTAAGAGGAACTTCCTGGGACTCCAACAGCCTCAGCCTCCCTCAGCTTCAATTCCCGCTGGTTTTTTACAGCCAGAAGTTATGGAGACTTCTCTTCCTGGCACTGGAACCCTGAGCTGGGGGTACCTGGTGTGGGAAGGGGATCCCTCACTCCTCAGGGAGCATCTTCATAGCCGAGGTATCCCACTTGATTTTTATCCGCCATACGTGGGTGTGAGACAGCTGGTCCGCACCCCCTCCCTTCCTCCCCTCCTACCAGTCTCGATATGGCTCATTCTTTAATTTCGTAGTAGTAGGACTTCCACTCAGCTCAATTTCAGGTGGTTCTGATTGATGGTTTTTCTGTAGTTTAGTTGTAATTTTGATGCGGTTGTGGGAGGCGGCAAGTACTGCGTTTACCTATGCCACCATCTAGACCGCAAGTCCTCTTTCTTGTCTTTGTAAGGAAGTGGTATCCTTGTAGACTTTTCCACATTATTTACATTCACAGGGTTTCTCTCAAGTATGAGCTCTTTTGTGTCTTTGTAAGGACCTGTGATCTCTGTAGGCTTTGTCACTTTGCTTGCATTCACAGGGTTCTCTCCAGTGTGAGTCCTTTTGTGTCTTGATAAGAAACTTTGATATCTGTAGGCTATCCCACACTCTTTACATTCAAAGGGTTTGTTTCCAGTGTGAGATGTTTCATGTCTTTGAAGATCACTGAGATACCGAAATGATTTACTATATATTTTACATTTATGGGATTTCTCTGCAGTATGAATTCTTCCATGAGCTTGTAAGGAACAGTGATCTCTATAGACTTTACCACATTGTTTACATTCATAGGGTTTCTCTCCAGTATGTACTTTTTTTATGTCTTGGAAGTGAATTGCAATAAGTGAACGCTTTGCTACATATTTTACATTTATAGGGTTTCTATCCAGTGTGAATTCTTTCATATCTTTGAAGATCACTGAGATACTTAAATGCTATAGTGCATATTTTACATTTATGGGGTTTCTCCGTAGTGTGAGTACTTTTGTGTCTCTTTAAAGACCTGTAGGATATGTAGGCTTTACCACATTTCTTACATTCATAGGACTTCTCTCCAATATGAACTCTTTCATGTATTTGAAAAGACCAGTGGTCCCTGTAGGCTTTAGCAAATATTTTACATTCATAGGGCTTCTCTCCAGTGTGAGTTATTTTATGTATTTTAACATTTCTGAAAGATCTGAAGACTGTACCACATATTTTACTTTCACAGGAATTTTCTCCATTGTGAGTTATTTCATGTTTTTTCAACCAGTTTAGATTATTAAAGGCTTTACCACATTCTTTACACTTTTATGGCTTCTCTCCATATTTTCGAAATTCATACACTTGTGTCCCCTGTGACATCTGTAATGCCTACTAAGGAATGAGCATAACCCAGAGACTTTTCCACATGCTTTGCACTCCTGTTGCTTCACTCTGGTGGTTTTTTAGTTCAGATTGAGATTTTAAATAAGAATGAAGTTTTCTCCATATTGACTAATCTCTTTACTTTCAAAGAGTCTCTCTAGCATTGGACTATTGGACTTCTGTAAAAAATGAGAAGCACATTATTAATGATTTCTTTATTAATGAAATTATATTCATGATATTTATTATGATTTATAGGTAAAGTATAGGTATTCTGTCTTCTTTGAAAATAAATATACTTAATACTCTCCAAGAAAATTTCACCCTTACAATTATCAAACTGTGATATTCATACATAGGGTTTATTAATACTGTTTTTAAGTGAACTATTTTGCAAACACTGAACATGTATGTTACATTTAATAAAGTATATTTAAAATTTTTTCTGAGAAATACATTTGAAGCAAGGTTTATGTGTTTTGTTTGCTATTTTTTAAATTTCATAATACATTATAATTCTCACATAAGACACTGCTTTCTATTGTGAATGTGACTCACCTTAATTTTCTCCTTGAGAGTTTGTACTAATCTTCAGTGTCATGGTCTTCCCATCTTATACCTAAAATGCAGACCCCAAAAAATATTTCCAAATAATTAAAATGATTTTTTTAAAGTATTAAATTCTAGATCCATGGTGACCATGCCTCGATTATTTACCACCATCCTCTCTTTCCACAGTACAGATCTTGGAACAACACTGATGAGCAGGAAACACTTGTTCTCTAATTGACAAATGAAGGAATGTCCTCATCCTTATCTATGGAGGCCAGGTTCCTGAAGTTCTCACATCACATCTCTGTAGAATTTCTTCTATGAAGGATCCAGTAAGGCCCACTCCGCCAGACTGAAGTTCACAGCCACATTCTCAAAGGCCACTGAGTCCTAAAACACCCCAAATATCAATATGTGTAGAGTAGGAGGTGTGAGACTACAGCACTGGACACCCAGACTCCATTTATAGGAAGGTTACAGATGGTTCTCTCATCTCCAAACATCTCATCTATGACTTGATCATCAGAAACTTACTCTCTGTCCACATCACCTGAACATCTGAAAATTACTTACACATTCTTACTGTGATTAAAATACATCTTATTTCTCTGTAACATCAGATTCTTGATCATGTTGGGAAGTAACAGGAATGCCACACGGATGAAATACATATTTTCATTTTAAGACCACTGATTCCTGGCAAAAATAATTCTTTCATCTGTTTTATTATTATCCACCATTTTTTCAGCACTCCATGAAGTAGAGGCTTAAATCTGCATGAAGTTTTAATCACTAAAACATAGTGAAGAACTTGATGCTTTTCCTTCTCATTCCATCACCAAATATGAGAGTCCAAGAGGCCTGTGAAAATCACTTTCAACAAAGCCAGCTGACCATGTAGTCTGAAAGTCTTCCAGGCCTTTACCACCAATCAGGTGTGCCTGGCTCAGTGTAAATATGCTTGTGGAGAGGAATTGCTTGTAACTTGTGTAGTCTTTATCACAGACTCGGTTCTTCCTTTCTCTCTCTGTCCAATTTAACGGGACTGGAGAGTTATTTGGAAATTAGAGCTCAGACACAAGGAAGAAGACATGACAATTTTCTCCACAAATCCCTGTATGCATGTGCTCAGGGCTGCTTCCTACCAAATTTTCGAACACATAGTGAGAGAATAGGCCAAGCTAGCTCTTTGTGGTCAAGCCCTAACAGGGTACCCTGGCCTCACTGCCCTTGAGATTCAAGGGAGTTCATTGAAGTCCATGCAGTCTGATGGTGAATTTGGCTATGAGTACAGAACACATAAAAGATTAACAGTACTTCCTTCTAAAAGAACACAAAATTTCCATTCTCCAATTTCAGGACGAAAAATTTTCCTGACTCGTCACTCCAGAGGCTGCCCTGCTGCCTTCTGGTGCGACGCATAAGGAACTTCAAAACTGCCATGCTTGGTCTCATCAAAAAGAAGAAGAAGAAAAAAAACACATGACTCTACTCTTCTTAGATCCACCAGAGCTTCGAGGTCACAAGGAAAATGGTATCTCCAAAATTAGGAAAGAGAAAAGATGATATCTTGAGATACTCGTCAAATAGTCTGTTCTTAACAAGGCCTGAACTAAAATAATCCATTTCACTGGTGTCTAATGCAAAGAGAATGGAGATAAAAACTGACAGAACACAATGTCCATGAAAACTGAAACAACCTTCCTTAACGTGAGGATTAAAATACCTGGAAAAAGGAAAGACTGAAGAAAACAGGAGAGAGAAGTGAAGTAATTGTCATCGAACTTTTCTAAAATTAATAACTACAAATCCAGAAAGCTCTAACATACTAAACATGAAAAACACCAAAATTGAGCAACCAAGTATATCATACTCAAATTAGACAAAAATCAAAGATAAAGAGAATATATTGAAAGAGGCCAGAGGGTAAAACACACCTTAGGTATAGAAAAACAAAGATGAATTAAATTCAACTTGTTTTCAGAAACTTGCAAGAAAGATCAGATTAGTGTACAATATTGAGATTAAAAAAAGAAACTCAAGAATTTTGTATCAAGGAAATCGATTCTTCATAAAAAGGAAATAAGGACTTTCTAAGACAAAAATTGAGGGAATTTGTCATTAGTACAGCTACTTTAAATGAAATATTCAAAAATTCATTAGAATGAATGTAAATGAGGAAGGTGAAGGGTTAGAAAGGAATAAATAAAGGTAAAATTTTTTTGTAGTTCTTATAACACATGATACTTTATTTAAAAAATATTAGCAATAATGTGCTTGGTATTATAAACTTATGGGTAATGGAAATAAATGACAACAGTGTAACAAGGGACAGTGGTGGGGAACTGGGAATAGTGTGGTAGGAGATACTTGCACAAACAGTGAAATGGTACAGTGTGACTTGATAGAGAATGTGGGTTAATTGGGTTAATTGAAAGGTATATTCAAAACTCAAGGGAAACCATTAAAAGAGTTCCTTTTTTGTTAAATGTGTGACTGATGTGCTAAGAGAGGAGAAAAAACCAATCAGATAAAATCTTCAATTAAAGCTAAAGAAGATAGACCTGGCCAGTGTTGCTCAGTGGTTAGAGCGTTGGTCCATACACCAAAGGGTCACAGTTTCAATTCCTGGTCAAGGGCATGTACCTAGGTTGAAGGTTCAATTCCGGTTGGGGCAAGTGTGAGAGGCAACCAATTGATGTGCCTCTCTTGATGTTTCTCTCACACTTGTCCCTTCCTTCTACTCTCTCTAAAAAAAATAAATAAATAAATGGAAAAAATATCCTCAGGTGATGATTAACACAAGTAAATAAAGCCAAAGAAGACAGAAAAAAGTTGAAAACAAAAAGTAACAATGAGCAAAAGCAACAAATAAAAAACAGTAAAAGATTTGGTAAATATTAATCCAAATACATCAATAACCAGTTTTAATCATCAGTGGTCTCAATACAATTGAACAATACAAAAATATCAGATTTTTAAAAAACCACACTTTCATGTTGTCTATAAGAAACACACTTTAAACATGAAGACACAGATGGATGAAAGGTAAAGGGATGGAGAAAATGTACCATGCCAACAGAAATCAAAGGACAGATATATGAATTATAGACAATGAAGATTTCAAACCAAGGAAAACTCAGAGATAAAGAGGGACATTACATAATGACTAAGGAGTCCATCTCCAAGAAGGCACAGCTATCTTTTAGGTGTATGTGCATAGCAACACGGGTCAAACTACATAAGGCAAGAGCTGATAAAACACAGGAGAAATACATGAGTCCACTACTAAGGCTGCAGACTTTAATAACCCCTTATCATCAATTATAAATTCCAGTAGGGAGAAAATCAGGAAGGACAGAGTGGAACTGAGCAGCACTATGAAACAACGGGATTCAGTTTAATCTATAGAATACTTCATGCAACAACAGCAGAATACACATTCTTCTCAAGTTCACATGGAACATTCACCAAGACAGAAGAGATCCTGGGACATAAACACACCTTAAAAATTTGAAAGAACAAAAATCATACAAAATATGCTCTTAGACCACACAGGAATTAGTCTAGAAATCTGTAACAGGAAAACAGAAAGCCCCTAATTACATGGAGATTCAATAACATACTTCTAAATAATAAACAAGATAAAAAAAATAAGTCAAGAAAATTAAAAATTGTTTTTAATTTTTAAATTTTTAATAATTGATTTTCGAGAGAGGAAGGGAGAGAGGGAGGGAGGAAGGGATAGAGAGAGAAAGGGAGGGAAGTGGAGAGAGAGAGAGAGAGAGAGAGAGAGAGAGAGAGAGAGAGAGAGACTGATCAGCTGCCTCCAGCACACACCCAAAACTGGGATCAAACCTGCAACCTGGGTATGTGCCCTGACCAGGAATCAAACCCTCCACCTTTTGGTGTATGAGATGATGCTCCAACCAACTGAGTCACACCAGCCAGGGCAATTAAAAGATATTTTTAACTAAATAAAATAAAAACACAACCTATCCAATTTTGTGAGATGCAGCAAAAGCAGTGCCTATAGTGAAATTTAGTCCATTGAACAAGTATATTAAAAAAATAAAGATCGGACTTGGAAAATGGCGGCGGAGTGAATGGAAGCTACACAGACCATCTCCCAGGACCAAACTGGAATTACAACTAAAATAAGGACAAATCGTCGGGAAAAAGCAACAGAAAAGCAGCTTGCGAGGACGATACAACCAGGGACACTGACTCGATCCTGGTAGGATTGCGAGGGCGTGAGAGGGGGGCTGGGAGCCCACGGACAGCAACGGAGCCCATGGACAGCAACGGCCTTAGCCGGAGCGGCGCCCGCCCTTGGGGTTAAAGCGGCGCCAGCTCCACCGCGCGGAGACGGAACAGAGAGCGCTGAAGCCCGCGCCAGCTACACCGCGCGGAGCCGGGGCAGAGAGCGCTAAAACCCGCGCCAGCTCCACCGCGCGGAGACGGGGCAGAGAGCGCTGAAGTACGCGCCAGCTCCACCGTGCGGAGACGGGGCAGAGAACGCTGAAGTCCGCCCCAGCTACACCGCGCGGAGCCGGGGCAGAGAGCGCTGAAGTACGCGCCAGCTCCACCGCGCGGAGACGGGGCAGAGAACGCTGAAGTCCGCCCCAGCTACACCGCGCGGAGCCGGGGCAGAGAGCGCTGAAGTCCGCGCCAGCTCCACCGCGCGGAGACAGGGCAGAGAGCGCTGAAGTCCGCGCCAGCCCCACCGCGCGGAGCCGGGGCAGAGAGCGCTAAAACCCGCGCCAGCTCCACCACGCGGAGACGGGGCAGAGAGCACTGAAGTCCGCGCCAGCTCCACCGCGCTGAGCCGAGGCAGAGCGCTAAAATAGCCGCAGCCACTCACCTGGGCTCCGGCAGAGGGAGGGCGGACTGGACTGGAACTGTGTGGGGACACCTGGGATTTGGAGGGCGCTCAGAGTTTTTGCTGAGTTGCGGCCACCCAGGACTGTGGCCTGGTCGTCTTACTCAATCCCAGGGCTCTGGGGAGAGGCGGCAGCCCCTCCCTCGGAGAACCATTCACACCCTAGAGGGCCATTGAAATGCAAACTGAGGCTCATTAACTACTAGCATCTGCCCTACCCCCTGGAAATCCTCTCACACTGAACACCTGAGGGAGGTTTTCATTCAACTGAAAACCCAAGGCTCTTCAAGCAACCACAACTAATAGCCTCTAGGCAAACAGCTAGAGGATAACTTAACCTTTGCTGGGCTTGCAAATATACCCTGGAAAGTAAGACTCCAGGGTGCTGTTTAACGTGGGTCCTCCCACGCTCATCCAAACCCAGTAGAGGGAGCCACAAACAACAGAACACCAACATCCACAGGAAAATTTGGCAGGCTCCAAAAACCACTGAGATAGCCAAAATGGGGAAACAAAGAAACAGAGCCCAAATGAAAGAACAAGGGACCTCTACCGAAGATGAGATAAATGAAACGGAACTAAGCAAGTTAACAGAGCTAGAATTCAGAGCCATGATCTTGAGGAAGCTCAACAGCATGAGTAAGGACATCAAACCTTGAGTAAAGACATCCACACCATGAGCAAAGACATAGAAACACTGAAAACCAACCAAGTGGAAATGAAGAAGCAGCAAGAAGAAATGAAGAAGCAGCAAGAAGAAATGAAGAATGACATAGCAGAAATGAAGAACACATTGGAAGGACTAAACAGCAGAGTAGAGGAAGCTGAGGACCGGATCAGTGAATTAGAAGACAGGGTAGAAAAAATCAACCAATCAGAAAACCAAAAGGAAAAAACAATGAAAAAACAGGAAGACAGCTTAAGAGAATTGTGGGACAACTGGAAACGTAATAATATTCGCATAATTGGAGTCCCTGAAGAAGAAGAAAATGAGCAAGGGTTAGAGAATATATTTGAAGAAATTATGACAGAAAACTTCCCTAATTTGGTGAAGAAAGAAGGTATTCAAGTTCAAGAAGCACAGAGAGTCCCAAGTAAGAAGAATCCAAACAGGCCCACACCAAGACACATAGTAATTAAAATGCCAAAAATTAAAAACGAAGAGAGAATCCTCAAGGCAGCAAGAGAAAAGCAACAGGTTACCTACAAAGGAACCCCCATCAGGTGACTTCTCAACAGAAACACTACAGTCCAGAAGGGAATGGCATGAAGTAATCAAGGTCATGAAAAACAAGAATCTGAATCCAAGACTACTCTACCCAGCAAGGCTGTCATTCAAAATAGAAGGTCAAATAAAGAGCTTCTCAGACAAAAAAAGGCTAAGGGAATACATTAGCACCAAACCAGCACTGCAAGAAATGTTAAAAGGACTGCTGTAATTAGTAGAAGAAATAGGAAGGAAAGTAGAACCACACTGAACAAAAATGGCAATAAATAAGTACATATCAATAATCACCTTAAATGTAAATGGATTGAATGCTCCGATAAAAAGACACAGAGTAGCGGATTGGATAAGAAAGCATAACCCATATATATGCTGTTTACAAGAGACCCACCTCACAACAAAAGACTCACATAGGCTGAAAGTGAAGGGATGGAAAAAAATCTTCCAAGCAAATGGAAAGGAAAAAAAAGCTGGGGTAGCAATACTCATATCTGATAAAATAGATTTCAAAACGAAAGCCATTATTAGAGACAAAGAAGGGCACTATATAATATTGAAAGGATCTATCCAACAGGAAGATATAACCTTGGTAAACATATATGCACCGAATATAGGAGCACCAAAATATATTAAAAATCTGCTGGAGGACTTCAAAGGAGAAATTGACAGCAATACAATCATAACAGGGGACTTCAACACCCCGCTGACATCACTGGATAGATCCTCTAGACAAAAAATTAACAAGGACACAGAGACTCTAAACGAAGCACTAGACCAAATGGATTTAATAGATATTTACAGAGAATTGCACCCCAAAACTATAGAATTCACATTCTTCTCAAGTGCACATGGGACATTCTCAAAGATAGACCACATGTTAGGACACAAACGAAGTCTCTACAAGTTCAAGAAGATTGAAATCATATCAAGCATCTTCTCAGATCACAATGGCATGAAACTAGAAATCAATTGGAAAAAGAACATGCAGCGACATTTGAATACATGGAGGCTAAATAGCATGTTATTAAACAATGAATGGGTTACCGAGGAGATCAAGGAAGAAATTAAAAACTTCCTGGAAACCAACGAAAATGAACACACAACAACACAAAATCTATGGGATGCAGCGAAAGCAGTTCTGAGAGGGAAGTTCATAGCACTACAGGCCTACCTCAAGAAACAACAAAAATTTCTAATAGACTATCTAACCTCACAACTTAAAGAACTAGAAAGCAAACAAAAAGAAAACCCCCAGAGCAAATAGAAGGAAGGAAATAGTAAAGATCAGAGCAGAAATAAACGACATAGAGACCAGAGAAACAATTCAAAGGTTCAATAAAACAAAGAGCTGGTTTTTTGAAAAGATAAACAAGATTGATGGACCCTTAGCTAGACTCACCAAGAAACAAAGAGAGAGAACCCAAATACACAAAATCAGAAATGAAAGAGAAGAAGTAACAACTGACACCACAGAAATACAAAGGATCATTAGCAAATACTATGAACATTTATATGGCAACAAATTCGACAATCTAAGTGAAATGGACAAATTTCTAGAAACACATAGTCTCCCAAAACTGGACCAGGAAGAGATAGAAAACTTGAACAGACCAATAACAGCTGAGGAAATTGAAGATGTAATCAAGACTCTCCCAGCAAACAAAAGCCCAGGCCCAGATGGCTTCACGGGGGAGTTTTACCGAACATTCAAAGAAGAACTAACACCCATTCTCCTCAAACTATTTCAAAAAATTCAAGAAGAAGGAAGACTTCCAAACTCGTTTTATGAGTCCAGCATAATCCTAATTCCAAAACCAGAAAAAGACACTACAAAGAAAGTAAACGACAGGACAATATCCCTGATGAATGTAGATGCCAAAATCCTAAACAAAATACTAGCAAATCGGATCCAGCAATACATCAAAAAAATTATTCACCATGACCAAGTGGGATTCATCCCAGGGATGCAAGGCTGGTTCAACATTCGCAAATCAATAAATGTGATACACCACATAAACAAAATGAAAGATAAAATCCACATGATCATATCAATAGATGCTGAAAAAGCATTCGACAAAATCCAGCACCCATTTCTGATAAAAACGCTCAGCAATTTGGGAGTAGAGGGATCATATCTTGATATAATAAAGGCCATATATGAAAGACCTACAGCCAACATCATACTCAATGGACAAAAACTAAAAACATTTCCCTTAAGAACAGGAACAAGACAGGGATGCCCACTTTCGCCACTCTTATTTAACATAGTACTGGAAGTCTTAGCCACAGCAATCAGACGTGAAGAAAAAATAAAAGGAATCCAAATTGGAAAGGAAGAAGTGAAACTGTCATTATTCGCAGACGATATGATATTATATATAGAAAACCCTAAAGACTCCATCAAAAATTTACTAGACTTAATAAATGAATTTGGCAAAGTAGCAGGATACAAAATTAACGTCAAGAAATCAATGGCATTCTTATACACCAATGACGAACTCACGGAAAGAGAAACTAAAAAAACAATACCATTTACCATCGCGGCAAAAAAATTAAGATACCTAGGAATAAACCTAACCAAAGAAGTAAAGGACCTATTTGCAGAAAACTACAGGACATTGAAAAAAGAAATAGAGGAAGATATAAAAAAGTGGAAGCACATACCTTGTTCATGGATCGGAAGAATTAACATCATTAAAATGTCCATATTACCCAAAGCAATCTATAGATTCAATGCAATCCCCATCAAAATACCAGTGACATATTTCACAGAACTAGAACAAATATTTCAGAAGTTCATATGGAACCAAAAAAGACCCCGAATAGCCACAGCAATCTTGAAAAAGAAGGACAAAGTAGGTGGGATCACAATACCGGATATCAGCTTATACTACAAAGCCACTGTAATCAAAACAGCCTGGTACTGGCACAAGAACAGGCATATAGACCAGTGGAACAGAACAGAGAATCCGGAAATTGACCCAAGACATTATGCTCAATTAATATTTGACAAAGGTGGCAAGAGCATACAATGGAGTAAAGATAGCCTCTTTAATAAATGGTGTTGGGAAAATTGGACAGCTACATGCAAAAAAATGAAACTAGACCATCAACTTACACCACACACAAGAATAAACTCAAAATGGATAAAAGACTTAAATGTGACTCGTGAATCCATAAAAATCCTAGAAGAAAATGTAGGCAACAAAATTTCGGACATCATACGCAGTAGAATCTTCACTGATACATCACCTAAGGCAACAGAAACAAAGGGAAAAATGAACACATGGGACTACATCAAACTCAAAAGCTTCTGCACAGCAAAAGAAACAACCATCAAAACAGATAGGGAACCCACTCCATGGGAGAGCATAATTGCCAATGACACATCAGATAAGGGGTTAATTTCCAAAATATACAGAGTGCTCATACAACTCAACAAAAGGAAGACAAAGAACCCAATTAAAAAATGGGCAGAGGAACTAAATAGACACCTCTCCAAAAAGGACATACAAATGGCTAAGAGACATATGAAGAAATGCTCAACATCATTAATCATCAGAGAGATGCAAATTAAAACAACAATGAGGTATCACCTCACACCTGTCAGAATGGCCGCCATCAACAAATCATCAAACAACAAGTGTTGGCGAGGGTGTGGAGAAAAGGGGACTCTAGTACACTGCTGGTGGGAATGCAGACTGGTGCAGCCACTGTGGAAAACACTATGGTGTTACCTCAAAAAATTAAAAATTGAATTGCCATTTGACCCAGTGATCCCACTTCTAGGAATATACCCTAAGAAGCCTGAAACACCAATCAGAAAAAATACATGTACCCCCATGTTCATAGCAGCACTATTTACAATAGCTAAGATCTGGAAACAGACCAAGTGTCCATCAGTGGATGAATGGATAAAAAAGCAGTGGTACATATACACAATGGAGTACTATGCAGCTGTAAGAAAGCAAGATCTCTTATCCTTTGAGACGACGTGGAGGGACCTCGAGAGTATTATCCTAAGCGAAACAAGCCAAGCAGAGAAAGACAAATATCACATGATCTCACTTATTTGTGGAATATAATGAACATAGCAGTCTGAGGAACAGGGCAGACCCAGAGACGTGGAAGTAGGGTATAAACTGACACCCCTCAGGAGAGGGGGTGGGGGGGAGGGAAGAGATAAACCACAGAACTTATGCACATGTATGCATAAGTGATGGACATGGACAACAAAGCTGGGGACAGGGTGGGGGGATGGGGAGGAGGGTGTCAATGGGGAAAAAAGGAGAAACCTCTGTAACAAAAATAAATTAATAAAAAAAAAAAATAAATAAAAAGTAAAAAATAAAAAAAAATAATAAAGATCTACAACCAACAATGTAAGCATCTACCTCAGGAAACAATAAAAAGATGAACTAATTAAACCCAAAGTAAGCAGAATAAAAGAATATGTGGAAAACCAATGGAGAATAATTTTGTTAAAAGCTGTCAGTAAAATTGACGAGACTAGTAAAATTGATAAATATCTAGACTAGAGAACTAAGGAAAGTGGGAAGACAAATTTCTAATATCAGAAAGTAAAGGAGGGGAAAATAAAAATTTTTTAAAGGATTTGATAAAATTGAACATCTGCTTATGATAACAAACTAGCAATAGAGGGAAACTTCCAGTATTTGAGAAAGAACATCCTCAAACCCTGTAGTTAAATTCATCACAGTTGTTGGCTTATGACATGAGTGTCTACGTGACACACCAGAAAGAACCCACAACAACAGAGATAACTCCTGGAATTAATGAGAGTAACTGAGGGATACACAAGTCAATAGACCCACACAAATATACTCAACTGATCTTTGACAAAAAAGGAAAAACATTTCAATGGGGGGAAAAAAGTCTTTTAAACAAATAATACTGGAAATAATGAATATCTACATATAAACACACACACAGAAAACAAATGTAGACACTGGCCTTACACCGTTAACAAAAATTCACTGAAAACACATCATAGATCTACATGAAAAATGCAAAAGTAATAAACTCCTGCAAGATAATACAAGAAAATCTAGGTGCAAATAAATCAACAATGCAGTGTCACTCACTAAATACTTATTAAATGGATAAAACACAAAATACTCAGAACACCAAATACTGATGGAGATGTGAAGCTGCAGGTAATTCTCATTCATTGCTGGTGGGAATGAATTGGGTATGTCTATACTGGAGACAGGAACTTTCTTTCAATACATAATATACTCTTACTACAATTAGTAAGATCCAGCAATCACACTCCTTGTTATAGACCTAAATGAATTGAAACTGGATGCTCGCACAAATACCTGTACATATTTTTAGGCATTTTATTCATAATTGGCAGCAGTTAGAATTCAGCAAGATGTCCTTCAAGAGGTGAACAGACAACCAGTAGTAAATCCGTGCAATGAGATGGGCTATTGAGCCATGAAAACACATGGCAAAAACTTCAAAGTACTTTGCTAAGTCAAAAATGTCATTCTTAAAGGCTACACACTGTATATTTCTGATTATATGACAATCTGCAACACACACACACAAATCAGCCAATAAAAAGGCCTCTGGGTTTAAAGGATTTAGGGGTGAAGGGAGAAATGATTGAATAGGTGGAACACAGAAGATTTCTGAGAAACAAAACTACAGTATATGATACAAAAATGGTGACTACATGCTGTTATACACTTGCGCAAATGCATAGGTCCCATAACACACAGAGTCAATTCTAATGTAAACTATGCACTTTACTGCAACAATATTGGCTAAGCAATTGTAACAAATGTACCACAGTAATTCAACATGGAAAAAATAGTACAAAAACTATGGATGCACAGGGGTGACGTGGGAACTCTCTGATCAATCGTTCCACAAACCTAAAACAGCTTTAAAAACACGTAAGTGTATCAAAACCTAAGAAAAGATTAAGACAATTCACACCTGATGACTGAGTGATGATTTAAACAAACCATGTATCATTCAACTAACCTGAAGTTACTTCAATTAGCCAGCATGGTGCTCCATGAACCTGAGACCAGTAAGGGCTGTGAAACTCTCATGGAATGTCTTGCTGAAGAGTGAGGCGCTGTGTATTCTGAGAAGCTCCATGGTTACTGTCAGTAGAGTCTGGAACTCCAATGTGGATCAGCAGTTTCCTGGTAAGTCCTGGTATTGTGGACTTAGTAACATACAGACAAGTGATACTAGATTTTTATTTTGGGTATCTGATTCAAGAATTCTTTTACCACAAAGAGGCATGTGTTGGACAATAGTCTGAGTCTGTGAACATATGCAGATGGGGCCAATTGTGAGCCCCAATTGTGAGCCAATGTTTGGTTAGCAGTGGTGGCCTTTGGGTTTGGTTCTTCATCAGAAGGAAATCAATTAAGCTCCACTGAGCTCCATCAAGTATGCATGAATATGTATTGTCCTTCCAAAAGTCTGCACCCCCCAGTGCTGTGCATTCAGTGAACCCCAAGGAACAGCCCAAAGAACCAAGGCGTATGGGAGAGGGGTGACCTCCTTCAGCACCAGAGCTTCATTCAAGGGACTGAAATAAGAACAATGACCCCTCCTACAGGTGGCATAAGCAGAGGGGCCAAGGTCTGCCTCTATCATGGCACAAGTCTGTGTCCATAGCCCTGCCGAGCCAGTGGGTTCTGTTTAGGACCAAAGGCATGATAGGCTCCTCAATAGTGGGTCACATGCTCAGTGTTTATGACAGCCTCTGTTTGAAGAGGGCCCAGTACTTGGTGATACCTGCAGCTCTGTTGGCATACAGTGTGGGGCCTAGGACAGTTTCTTAATCAGAAGCCTATGGACAACATAAGGTGCTCGTCCAGAGAGCCTCAAATCACTGCCAACAGGGTTAGAGGCCCACATGACAAACGGCTGCTGTAGAGAGTTTAAGTACCCTGGGCTTAAGTAGGGTTTGATCTAATCCCTTTGCTGTGCCAAACTGAAACGATGGTGTTGTCCACTGTTACCTCGAGGGTCAGGATCTTTGTTGCAATAGATTCAGAGGCAGCAGAAGCAGAATTACTTAGGAGTCCCAGTGAGCCCTCTGGAATTTCCCCACCGACTGGCTGTCATCCCTCTCTCTTCTCTTTCTCTCTGAAATAACTGCTCTCTATGGAGTGACCATCTGATGGACTCACCTCATTCACAGGGTACAATAGTCTTCATACGCACCAAGACTCGCCCTAATGTCTGGGCAAACACCGTCACTTAAAACAAACAGTAGGGTTTCAGACAGGACCACTATAAGGAGGGTCCCATTTTCATACTCCTGTTCTTAAAGAATGAGGAATTACCTAAACTCTCAACTCAGTGTCCTCTGTATACAGAACCCACAGTCATAGAATTAACAATACAGCACACAGCAGCACAGCTCACAGGAAAGGCACCTGGGCTTTCATATCAACCTGTCCCGATTAGGAGTATCAGGAAAGGCAGAAACCAAACATATGGAGCCTGACCACTCAGAACAAGAACAAACACAGGCATTTGCACTGGCTTGTTTTTATACAAAGACACACTAACAGGATGAGCCAGAAGTGATCAAAACTGTCATTTGAGGATGGAGGGAGTTAGAACACAGAGTGGAGCAGGATATATGAGCAGAGAGTCTTCTTCAATTAGTTTCCAAGTGTGAACCCTGAGAAAGAAGACACCTATTAAGAAGGGTTCTTGGTGGCTAACTGGGCTCAAAATTTTTAAAAACCACCCGGCAGCTATTTCTCCACTGGGGCCTCTCATGCAAACAGCACTCCAGGGAGAAGCCTGCAGTAAACTGAACTGCCTGCCTGCCCTGTTTTCAACCAACAGGACTGAGGCTTACCCCACTGTCACAATTGAGGTCTCTGGACAGAGTAAGGCCGGCCTCTCAGGAGGGCATTATATAGCCTGTGAGAGAGAAAATGGTGCATGGACCTGTTGCTTTAGGAGGTTACAGGGTGAGCTAGTGTGAGAGTTCACACACAAGGGCAGGAGCATGCAAGGACTCAATCACTTGCTACCACAGGAGGGCACCCTAAGGCTTGCTTATCACCTTGCACAGAGGTGGGGCACAGGGACGGAGCAGGAAGAATGCTCTAAAGCTGTCAGCAATCAATCCTTAAGATTAGAGCAGGAGACTGATGGTGTCTGGTCTGGCATTTAAGACTCAGAGGTTGTCATTCCCAAACTTCTCAAATCTATTACAGCATTTATGTCATAGGGCAACTGGGTGTCACCTAAATTGGAAAAGAGAAAGTAAACATGGCATTTAGAAAAATGTCCCAAATATTTTGTTGTTAACATGGCCTGTACTCAAAAAAATCCATTTCAGCAAACTCTATGGCAAAGACAAAAACAAACAAACAAAAAAACGGAACACAATATCCAAATCCCTAGGTACCTTCTTCAAACGGAAGGTAAAACACACCTGATGGAAACACTTGAAGAACATAAAAGACAGAAAGGAACATAACAAACCAGAAGAAACCAGTAAAGTAACAATCACTGAGATTTTCCTCAAATTCATGATAGATGGCACACTGTGGGTCCAAAATGGTCAGAGAACACTAGACATGATAAATAACAAGAGTGCAAACCCAAGTGTCTCCTATTCAACTAGACAAAAATCGAAGACACAGAGAATATAGTGAAAGAAGCCAGAAGGAAAAACACCTTAGTTACAGAGAAACAAAAATTAGAATTAAATTAGACTTCTTTTTCAGAAAGCATGCAAGTAAGAAGGGAGCAGAGTAAACTATTTAAACTTGTAAAAGAGCCCGCCCTCTGTGGCTCAGTGGTTGAGTGTCAACCCATGTACCAAGAGGTCACTGGTTCGATTCCCAGTCAGGGCACATGCACAGGTTGTGGGCCTGATCCCCAGTGGGGGGCATGCAGGAGGTGGCCGATCGATGTTCTCTCTCATCGATCTCTCTCTCTCTCTCTCCCCCTTCCTCTCTCTCTAAAATCAATAAAGGGAAAAAAAGTTGTGAAAGAAAAAAAACCACACTCTTTTGAAAATCTGTGTCAAACAAAATTATTATTCAAAAATGAAGAAATAAATATTTTCTGAGAAAAAACTGAAGTAATTTGACATTAGTATACTTAGTTAGAAAGAAACATTGAAAAATTCATCAGAATAAATATAAATAATGAAAGTGGAGAATTAGAATTAGTAAAATGAAGGTAAAATGATTTTTGTATTTCTTATAATTAATATAACAGATGAAACTTTAAAAAATAATGTCAACAGTAATATACTTGCCAGTTATAAGCTATGGGTAATTAAAATAAATGACAACAATGAAGCAGGGATACAGAGGAGAGCATTGGAAACAGTGTGGTGGGAGGTACTCGTATGACCAGTGACCTGGTACAGTGTAACTTGACAGAGGCGGTGACTTAGATGTAACTGAAAACTCAAAGGCAACCACTAAAAAATTTTAAAAAGTTATTTTCACTTGATATGAAAGACAGGAGAAGGAAAAGAATCAGGTAAAATGCTCAAAGCCATAGAAGGGAGAAGAAAAGTAGAAGATAAAAAGAAACAAAGAACAAGGGCAACAAATAGAACACAGGACCAGACGTGGTCAAATATTAATCCAGCTCTATCAATCACCACTTTAATCATCAACGGTCTCAACACAACTGAAAGACAAACATAACACTATAATATTAAATTTTTAAAATCATATTAATTATATGTTGTCCACAAGAAACCCAATTTAAATATGAAGACACAGATAGGTGCAAGGTAAAGGCATGGAGACATGTACTACCCCAACAGTAATCAAAGGAAAACTGGCATGAGTGTATGAATTTTAGACAGTGTAGGTTTCAGAACAAAAAAAGACTCAGCAACAAAGGAACATTGCTTAATGACAAAGGAGTCCATTTCCAAGAAGGCACAGCAGTCCTTTAGGTATATGTACATAATAAAATGCTGAAATACATGAGGAAGGAGCTGATAGAATGCAAGGATAAATGGATGAATGCACTACCATAGCTGTAAATTTCAACACCCCTTATAACAAATTATAAATTTCAGCAGCAAAAATGAAAAAGGACACAGTTGAACTGAACACTGCCATGTAACAACAAAATTCAATTTTAAAATTGTAATAGGTGATTAAAAGTTATGATTTAACCTGAATAGACCCTTCTCCAAAGAGAACATACAAATGGCCAAGAGACATATGAAAAAATACTCAGCGTCACTAATCATCAGAGAGATGCAAATTAAAATGACAATGAGGTGTCACCTCACAACTGCCAGAATGGCTACCATCAATAAATCAACAAACAGCAGGTGCTGGTGAGGATGTGGAAAAAAAGGAACCTAGTACACTGCTGGTGGGAATGCAGACTGGTACAACCACTATGGAAAACAATGTGGAATTTCCTGGAAAAAAATTAAAAATGGAACTACCATTTGACCCTGTGATCCCACTTCTAGGAATTTATCCTAAGGAGAAACCTAAAACAACAATCAGAAAGTATATATGCACCCCTATGTTCATAGCAGCAGTATTTACAATAGCTAAGATCTGGAAACAGCCTAAATGCCGATCAGTAGAGGAGTGGATAAAAAAGCCGTGGTACATCTATACAATGGAATACTATGCCGTAAATAAGAAGGATCTATTACCCTTTGAGGCAGCATGGATGGACTTTCAGATTATTATGCTAAGAGAAATATGCCAGTTAGAGAAAGACAAATATCACATCATCTCACTTATATTTGGAATCCAATGAACACAATAAACTGATGAATAAAATAGAACCAGAGGCATGGAAACATGAAACAGACTGACAAATCTCAGAGAGAAGGGGGTGGGAGGAGATTAACCAAAGAATTTATATGCATATATGCATTGCCCATGGACACAAACAATAGGGTGGTGAAGGCCAGGAGTGGGGTGGGAACCCAGTGGTGGGGGGCATTGGTGACTTAAAGGGGGGACATCTGTAATAATCTCAACAATAAAGATAATAAAAGGCTATGATTTAAAATCTATTCCTTAAATATTTTAATCAGTGGAATACTTCATATAGCAACAGCAGAACACACATTATTTTCAAGTTCACAGGGAACCTTCACCAAGACAGAACATGTTTTGGAACATTAAACATACCTTAACAAATTTGAAAAAAAAAAAAAAAGAAGTCATATAAAATAAGCTCTCACACCCCAGGCATTAATCCAGAAATCAATAACAGCAAGAGAGTTGAAAAACATCTAAATATGTGAATATTCAACAAAACACTTCTAAGTAATACAGGAGAAACAAACAAAAAAAGTTTCAAGAGACATAAAAAATGATTTGAACTAAATAAAATAAAATTACAACTTCTCAAAGATTGAGGGATGCGCAAATGCAATGCCTAGAGGAAAATTTATGCTATTGAACAAATACACTAGAAAAAGAAAGATCTATAATCAAATAATGTAAGCATTTATTTTAGAAAACCAAAAAAGAACTAATTAAACTCAAAGCAAGTAGAATTAAATAATAAAAATAAGAAAAGAAATCAATGTAATTGTGAGAAATCAATGGAGAAAAATAACAAAGCTGTTTTTTGACAGGATTAATAAAGTCAATAAGCATTTAGGAAACAGTATAACTAAGAAAAGAGGGAGAAAGAAATGACATCATAAGGCTATCATGGGTAACTCTATAGTAAAGCCTCTGAGGACACTACCAGGTATGCCTTTTGTATGGCGATTTAATCGGTCTACAGCCTATTATGGTAGGGTGCCCACACAAGGTGGGGCAGTGAGCAGGTATTAGTATAAATGGGCTCTGATAAACCAGGAATATGTTGCCTTCCAAATACCAAAAAGATCTAGATAATGTTGTGGGGGCTGAGAAGGAATACAGCTATTTATTCATGTTTTGAGAAAAGGAGTGACCTTTTATGTGTGAGACAAGGGCACATCCAACTTTTGCAAGCCCCTTTTTCCAATATATATATGTCCTAAGTGTCAAACAAATGTCTACAAAGAAGAAGGTCATTAATGCAATGTCTCATCTCCATGGGCAAGGTAAAGGCAGTCCAGACCTGCCTACAGACGCTGCAGTGGCAGTAATGTTGAGCTTCCCTGAGGGTAACCGGGTAAAAGTGTATCACGTCCCTTTGGAGGTGAAGGCCAACTGCAGTCAAGACTGTTGACACAGGCACTGAACAGAACAGACTTACCTAAATGCAGAATGTGTACCATCTGCTGAGCGGATGGAGTCAGTAATTTCCATCATGTTGGGGACTGGGAATAGGAGTTTATTTGGTGGGACCACAGCCTTAAGGTTGCGGTAATCCACTGTGAGGTGTCATTCATTCTTTCCTGATTCCTTTTATTTAAGATCAAATAAAATTCAGCTGTTCAAAGGAGAAGCACTGGGGATAATCACTTGTTCCTCAAAGGTTTCTTATAATAGTTTTCAATCCTTGAAGGCCCTGTTTAATTTACAATGGGCCATACTAACTAATTTAAGTAAGGGGGAGGGAAAACAATTAGGAAGTGGTAAAGATTTAATTTCATTTAAATTCATGAGTTATTGGTTCAGAGCTGTTTGGCTCACTATGGGATACTTTAGGACAATGGGTGCTATGCTGTGAGAAAACGCAAAGACTTCTGATGGTTAAGGCAAAGTACACCATTTTGCCCCAAGTAAAATATCAGTAATTCCCCTAAGATCATGGGATGCCTTGCTTAAATTTACTGAGATCCCAGGTATAACTGTAAGGTTACCTAGCATTGAGTAATTGCATGAACGTTTGTGAATTACAGTTACAGGAGATGGTAACATTAATTCAAAACATATTTTTGAGGCTCAAAAGCCAAGGAGTGACATTTTACTTTTTTGTTATGCAAATACTTTTAGTATATTATGGATTTCCCACTGGGTCAAAGTTTCAATCTTTTTCAATACCCTTTTTCTCTTGTCTTTCTCCTGTCCTTCCCTTTTTTGCATTTTTTAAATTAATTTATGGGAGGGAGGAAGGGAGGGAGAGAGAGAGAGAGACATCTATGTGAGAGAGACACATCAATTGGTTGCCTCCTCCACAACCCCAAACAGGGCCAGGGATGAACCTAACCGAGGTACGTGCCCGCGACTCATTGGTCGGAAGGCCGATGCTCTTACCGCTTAACCATACTGGCCAGGGTCCTGTTTTGTATTTTAGATCACTGAATAAACTTTGAGGACCTGGGTGTCCTCTCTACCCTGGTATCCATACACTTTTTCCTCCAGATGACATCAAATCAGTGCCATTAGGGTTAGAAGCCTCCCCCATGAAAATGGCTGCTATGTGGGATTTAAGGATCCTGGGCTTAAGTGTGGTTTGAACTAGTCCCTTTGCTGTGCCACAGTGAGGCCATGGGTGTTGTCCCCAATGTCCTGGATGGTCAGCATCTGTGTTCAGTAGAGACAGGTACATAGCAGCAGCAGAAGTAATTAAGGGTCTCAGTGAGTCCTCTTGTATTAGAGAGAGACTCAGCCTATCAACTATGGGCTGAATTTCCCTATTCTTTTCTTATTCTCTTTTTTCTGAAATAACTGTTCTTTACCGAGTGACCATCTGGTAGGTTCACTTCATTCACAAGGTACAATCATCTTTGAACCCCCCTTAGACACCCTCCTGTTGGGCTAACTCTAGCCTCAGTCACACCTTCAAGCTAAACACACAGTAGGGTTCCAGACATCGACCCAGGACCACTTTAAGATTTTTCTTTAAAATTAAGAGAAAGAAAAAGGGAGAGAGGGAGAGAGAGAGAGAGAGAGAGAGAGAGAGCAAGAGAGAGAGAGAGATGAGAGCAACACATTGATTGGTTGCCACCCACACGCCCCACACCTTGGATTGAGTCCAAAACCTGGGCATGTGCCATGACTGGTCATCAAACTGGCAACCCTTCAGTGCATGGGAGAATGCCCTACTGACTAAGCCACACCAGCCAGAGCTACCCAGGACCACTTAATAAGTACACCATTCCCTTATTCCTGTGTCAATGACCAGGAATTACCTAAACTCTCAGCTCAGAGTCCTCTGTACATAGAACCCAGGCTCTGTGAGGTCAACAATACAACTCAGGGCAGCACAGCTCACAGGAGAGGTCCCAGCAAGCAGCAGCTCACAGAGTGGGAGCCTCCAGGTCCTCATCAGTCTGAGAGATAAGAAGGACAGGGAAGGGGGAGGGGGAGGCTTAATTTTAAATTTTCAAACACCAAATATGTGGACTCTGACTGCCCTGTGTAAGAACAAACACAAGAAAAATATAAATTCACCCTGGTTTGATTTTGAGAAACAGTAACAGCATTATATAGAAGTGATCCAAATGGGTTGTGTGAGGGTGACTGGAGTCAGAGAGCACAGCAGTGGAGCAGCCTACCCAGGCTGTGCCCTCAAGTCCGTTCCCTGCTGTATACAGTTTTTATAACTTTCCTATTTATTGTTTATTTAAAACAAGGATAGAAATTGATATACAACATAATAACCTGTGACTAATCATCATTATTACATAAGATGTTTTTTAAAATTGAATTTTCACTTTTCTACATAGGAAACCTCTCTAAGGTTTAATCCTTTAAACACTGAATGATATAAAATACCACCATAAAAAATTCATATATCCTTTTCTAACAAAAAACAAAAACAAAAAAACAAGGGGCATTAGAATACTTTTTCCATCCACAATATTTCACACTGGGAATCTTTTCAGGATTGAGTAGCATTAGGGGTTTGCAATACAGCCCTGAAATACACAATGGATTTCAAGATTTACATAAGCTCTGAGGTGTTTCCCTCACAGGAATGGAAATGCATACGCCATTGCTCTTTGCTCACATCCATTAAAACAGGAATTCACTTGCCTTAGTGTGGAGGAGAGACTGTTCCATGACTTGTACACTATCTGTCCCACAAGCTGGACCTCGACCAGAATGGAGGCTGCTTTCTGCGAACACCCCACTCCCCTTAGAGGATGTCTGATCGTTCACTCTGACACAAATCACCAGCCCTCCCTGGCCTCCTGCTCTGTGCTGGTTCTTGGCACAGGTTGTTATCCTGGCCTGACCAAGCACGTGAAGTCATTTTTCATTCCTGGCACATTCAGTTACTAGTACCAGTGCCTACTCCCCCCTCTACCCTGTATAATTCTTCTGTGCCTGCCAAGAGCCATGGGAATCCATTTGGTCTAGCAGCTACCCAAGACATGCCTCCTAGAAACTCTTAATCACCAGACCAAAATGACCAGCCTCTTTTACTGCTCTTTTTCTGCCATCCACTTATGGAGGTAATTTCAAGTATTGGGGCTTTTCCCTGGCTCTGCATGTACTAATAATTAAAAATATATCCTTTTAAAAGTCAAAGTTCTTCCCAGCTGGTGTGGCTCACTGGTTGAGCATCGACCCGTGCACCAAGAAGTCTCTGGTTTGATTCCTGGTCAGAACACATGCCCAGGTTGTGGAGCCGATCGCCGGCGGGGGGCATGCAGGAGGCGGGCAATTGATTATCTCTCTTATCGATGTTTCTATCTCTCTTTCCCTCTCCCTTCCTCTCTCTCTCTAAAATCAATAAAGAAAAAATATTTTTTTAAAAAGTCAAAGTTCTCTAAAGACTGGACATACAAAAAAATGACCTGAAATAGAAAAAGCAGCTGAGAACTTTAAAACACCCATCTCATATCTTCAAGTTCTCCTGCCTAAATGCAACCAACATTCTAGTTGGTTTCCCAAGTTTCTTGCCTTATTCACATGGTATCTCTTAATCAAGTTATATTTTGAAAGCCCCAGTCCTAATAGAAACTAGACTCAAAGGGCTGTAATGTTCAAGGGAGAAAAGAATCCAAAGAAAAGAAACAGCAATATTGGAATGAAGACAGATAAGCAGCCTGCTTCCCTACAGTTCAGAAGAAAATCCACATTCAGAAAGTTGAACATATTCCAAACTTGAAGGTCTAGACACCCCTAGAGTGGGTCAGTCCCTGGGAAAAAGGGGGAGGGACACCTGAGCAGGCCCTGGAATGAACTCTGGGAGCTCCAACACCCTCCTGTCCTATAAGCATGGAAGTGCTTCCTCCCCTAGGCTTCCATTCTCACAAGTGAATAACCTCTCAGCCTGATTTAGTTTAAGTTCTGACCCAAAAGAACTCCCAAATTCATGAGCCCCTTTTCTCTATGACAGAATTCCTGACCTTCACAGACTTCTCCACGTGCACATATTGCACTCTGAGTGCACCTACTGTGAATACAAAACTCAAACCCAATGTCTAGGCCTAAGAAACCACAGCCTCAGCCTCAGAAAGGGCATCACCTTTTTTTCTGTCATGTGCAGGTGCATCCCCAGCCTTCAGGGCTGTAGCTTCTCTCAGTATAAAGGCTCCTTCCATGGTGGGTGTGAGCAGGTAGGACACCTGCAGGAGAGGCTCCCCAGGAACAACCAACTAGGCCTTCAAGTACTTCTCTTTGTAGGCTCAAGGGTGCCTTAGCTGGGCCACTGACCATAGGCCTCTGCTCCCCACTAGAGTTGCTTTGGACCACTGTTGATATTTTAAATGATAAATACCCAGTGTTTGAACAATCCACCAAATGTACTTAAACCCAGCATTTATGGGGGAAAGAAGTGAAAAAATTGTAAGGGTCTTCTTCAAGTTCAATTAGAAAGCCTCTGATATCTATTCTTGTCACAAAACTATGTCAGTTAATTGTATTTCCAGGGAAAGTAATTGGTTTGTAAATAATACAGGGATATGCAAAAGTATGTTTACAGTTGTAATACAAATAAATAATACAATAATAAATAATAATACGAGAATAAACTCTGTGTTCCAAGTACTCACAACTGTCAGCACACAGGCTCAAGGACGAAAGAGTGAAAACAATTCTACACAAATGGAATGTAATAATGGAATTTTTTTTCTGAAATTCACATCTTTCTCGCCTGTTTGGAGATATTTTATACTGTCTTTCAAGCTCTATAATTAGGTACATGTTACCCTTATTTGAAAACAAAGTAGGGACAAAATCAGGGAGGAAAGGTGCCCACAGGACAAAACACCCAGAAAAGTTTCCAAAGAGGATCCTCCACCCAACAGGCTTTCAATAGGATGTCTATGCCCAGGAGAAGGTCCTGAGGGAGAGGAACAGGGATTTAAAGCAACTTGATTTCAAGTTTTCCAGATGGTTATCCTGGCTTTCTTCTCATGTCAAATATTCAAGGAGGGCACAGGTGCACACAGGGACTTCCTGATTTTGTTTCCAAATAGAACCAGTGTAGACAATAGGTGGGCCAGGATGTGTCACACTGGAATAAGAGTCTCTTATGTCCTCTGGGGCGAGGGGGAGGGCTTGCCTTAAGGCTGGCAGTCCACTCATGAAACCGTAAGTCTTGTTAGAAACTCCCACACTTAAATATGACTTCACCATCTGTAATAGATTCTTGCTCTATTTTAGTCTTTGCTCCTTGCAAGCCTTGACTATTTCACCCATTTCTTCTCTACCTCCACTTATTTGGTCCCTAAGAGAAAGAATCCCAGAGAACTTACTTCTGGTGGGAAGTTGAAACCCTGAAGCCCTAACCTGGGTGCAAGGACTCTTCTCAGTCTAACCACAGGGCATGAGATGTGTTCATTAAATTCTCAGGTGTATATTTCACACTGGAAGGAAATTTATTTTAGATCAGTTTTTGCCTGACTCCCTAGAGAACATTGAAATGCAAATGCCTATAATATTCCTAAGACAGTTGATTTCTATTTTTACCGTAGACCTTTAGAAAGAAGATACCTACCAAGGAGGACTCCTGGTGGCTTAACTGGGCTCAAATTTTACAAAAAGATAAGAAACAGAGCCTACCAGCCATTTCTACACAGGGGCTTGTCACGCAAACTTCACTTGGGGGAGAGCCTGATCTGAACTACCTGCCTGCACTGTGTTCCTGCCATCTGAGCCAGCTCTTATACAGGCCCAGGAAACATTTCAACCAATAGGACTGAGATCTTCCCCCATCCAACTGGAGCTGTGCAGTTATATCCCTGTCAGAATCTTCACTGACCAATCAGAGCTCCATTCTGACCAATCAGGACAGTGTTTTTTGGACCAATCAAACTGAGAAGATTTGGAGTCCTCATTTGCATGAAGGCCAATCAGGGACTAGGGGCAGGGACTTCTGTTTATATTTCAGATTCCATTTGGCTCAGAAAGCACACTTTCCCTTTCCACCAAAGACTGGAAACTGTTTCCCCTGCTGAAGGTGAAAACATCAAAGACGACATACAGCAGAACAGAACTGTCTAACCAGAGAGGGGTCTGGCCCCAGGGCCATATCAGCCCAGGGTGTATCACAATTGAACTGTTTGCACTGAATCAAGTTTCCTTCTTCACTACACCCCAAATCGGGGATTCCTGTTAGCAATGAATTAGCACCAAGGACCGTGGGATCACATTAGTAATATAAGAAAAACAATAGAGCATGTTTCCAAGGGCTGTGGCTGGTTGTAGCCATGGGCTCTCCAACTGCATTTGAGAACAACCTGGAGAGACTTTGACAGCTCAGGTCAATATATATATTGCACCTGGAAACTTTTCTCCCTGAATCAGGTTTACCATGGCATAACTGACTAATAAAATTGTCTCTAAAAATTACAATGTGATTTGATACACATACCTTGTATCATATACTTGAACTTTGCTAAAACAGTGAATTAAGTATTCTCACCGCACACAGAAAACAGTCAGTGAGGTGATGTATGTGTTACTAATGGGCCTGAGAGATTGGACTGCAAAACTCTTAATGCATTTATTTATTTATTTATTTATTTATATGAACAACTTTCATTGAGATGTAATCCATATATTATTCACTATATCTAAAGTGTACAGTTTAAAATGTACAAATGAATGGTTTGGAGGACATTCCTATATATGTGCAATCATCACTACAGTCCAATTTCTTTCATTTTCATAACCTGAAAAATAAAGAAAAACCCTCTCTCCTTTAGCTATAACTCCCAAACATCCAATCTTCTTCTCCAATCACATATTGTTATACTTCTTTCTTTTTTAACGGTACAGTGGTTATATATATATATATGAAACAGAGCCTACATGGCATATATATGCATGCCATGGATTTATAGGGAATGCATTCCAGCAGTGTGGGCTCCTTTCCATTAGTTCATTAGTTCTCACAAAGTGTGCTTCCCTGGGAGGAGCAGGCTGGTGCTTCAGGTGAACCCAGGCACCTTCTCTTTGGCTTCCTTCTTTTTCTGATCATTTTCCTTCACACTATCAGGAAGCTGTCTCAGCTCTTGGAGTGCTTAATATGCTCAATAGTACATTAATTCTCTTGGCAAGAATATTGCCCTCAACTTGCTTGTTTACAACCATGCCCACTGTAGACACTTCCAGTTTTGCCGTGGTAACGTCTGTGGGTCATTCCTTTTTGAACAGTGCCCATTCCCTTGATGTCCACAATATCACCTTTCTTGTAGATTTGCATGTATGTGGCCAAAGGAACAACTCCATGTTTCCTAAAAGGCCCAGAGAACATACAGCAGGTGCCTCTCCTCTTTCCCTTTGTGTTATGCACTTTGGCAAATTACTAGATGACGGTGGTTTCAGCCAAACGAAGTACACATTTCTTTACCATCTGTAGTCACTCCTCACCCCAATACAGCTTTGTCACACCCATGTACTTACTGCCTTTACGGTAAACATTACACATAACTTAGTTTCCAACCAAACAAAATAATCAAAAATTTAAACATTAGAATATTTTATAAGAAAATTGAGTAATTTAATTTTTAACCTGGACATCTCAGTGACTCCTTGTGTTGACAACCTGAGCACAGGGAAGCCCATTAGCAGTTTTCTGCTCAGAGGAGACTGCTGGAACTCGTTATTACAGTTTCCACGTGGTCCTCACCTGCTCACACAGAATCCATGGAAAAGTAAGGACAGGTGGCCCTGGAGGCTGGTTTCAACACAAGCTGGAGCTCCAGAGATGCTTTTTTGTCGGGAGAAAAAAGGCACAAAGATTGCTTTTGAGGCCTTTTATAGGGAGGAATACAGTTGTTGGGTACAAAGACTACCCATTCACCTTTTGTTTTTGTCTCTACTGATTTACGATGTAATGAGGGCAGAGCCAGCCTGCTGTCCTTGACTGGATTTTCCCCCCAAGTGAAAGAAAGCAGCTTCATGCTGGTTTGACTTGCTGAACTCACTTGGCTGGGTAGGTATTCTATGGTGACTCCAGACACTTTAAATGCGGCTTGTCACGGAGGGGTCCACATGCGACTCAACTGAACTGTAAATTATTTCCACAGTTAACTCAAGACTTCAGAGATTTTAAGGCCCTAGGGCAGGGTTTCCCAACCCCAGCACTACTAACATACTGGGCGGATAATCCTTTGCGGTGGGGCTGCCCTGGGCATTGCAGGACACTGAGGAGTATTTCTGGAGGCCACCCTCTAGATGCCAGTAGATCCCTCTTCCTTCCAACCTAAGTGTCTCCGGATGTGGCCAGAAGTGGGGGGGGGGGGTGAGGGAAGAATAATGTCTTTTAGGTGGGGTGATGGACGGGACTGTCTGAAGAGGGTTGTAAGTGTCCTGAGCTGGGAGGAAACTGCAGCTTTAGGGTGACCTGAGGGAACAGCTGAGGCCCCGGGGGGAAGAAACAGGGCTCCTGGGAGGGACGGAGGGACTCCAAGCCATAATGGGGGATGTTTGTGGTCCAAGCCCTTCTCTGGGTCAAGGGAACCGGGCCCCTGCCACTGACCGAGGCCTGTTCCTCATTTGGGCTTTAAGGAGTAGTGCTGAGTAGACAGGCATCGCTACCCAGGGTGGGACCCTGAGCTGCTCACCACCCCTCTACTCCTCCAGCAACTCGATGGGCACCCACACTTCTCCTTCCGGTCTCGCTGGACTCAAGTCTGGGGCTGACGTGGGTGGGCGGTGCAACTGGTCTGGCATCCCTGCCTCAGGCCCAGGTGTTTGTACAGTAAACCCTCCATTTTGCACCAGATTTAACGGACTTTGGTTAACCAACAAAATTTCCAGTCCGTATGGTATCTCATATGTGAAAAATTAACACCCTGTTAATTTAAAAATGCTTTGAACCACCCTGGCCAGTTTGCTCAGTGGTTAGAGCGTCACCAGCAGACCAATGAGTCGCGGGTTCGATTCTGGTCAAGGGCATGTACCTCAGTTGTGGTGCATCCTGGCCCTGGTCAGGGTCATGGGGAAGGAAACCAGTTGATGTGTCTCTCCCACATGGATGTTTCTTTTGTTTTTCTATCCCTCTCTCTCCCTCCCTCCCACTATATTTGAAGATAAATAGAAAAGCATCCTCAGGTGAGGATTTACAAAACAAAAATAACAAACAAAAAAATGTTTTTAACCAAGATTTGCTTATAATTAAATCAACAGGTTATATTTTGTTATTAATTAATTATTATTTTTAACAAATTTTAGAGAGTAGGCCATATGTTGGAAAAAAACACTTGTAATTTCACTGACATAGATAAATATCACATATCTACAACTATAGTCTACTTATTTATATCCAAGAGTTACGATCCTAAACAATGTTCGGTGAATGATTAGCCTGTGATCACAGCGCATCACCCCGGTGACTGGTTCTGTTGTCCGGTGGCAGTGACTTTGTGCAGCAGTTTTAACCCGCTGGCGGAGGCTCCCACATGCTCTGTGCGCTGTGCGCGTCTGTTTACTCACGGTGACCGGTGAATGCAGGCACTTACTAGACCTATTCAGTGTAAATTTAAAATTACAGTAATACATATAAAGACTTTTCTGTGAAATTAAACTTTTCACACATACTTAATTTTTTTTTTAATCCTCACCTGAGAGTATTTTTCTACTTATCCTCAGATAGAGTAGGAGGGAGAGAAAGAGAAACATCAACGTGAGAGGGACACATTGACTGGCTGCCTCCAGCAGGACCCAGATCAGGGCCAGGGAGGAACCGCAACTGAGGTACGTGTCCTTGACTGGAATGGAACCTGCGACTAATTGGTCCACGGGCCGACACTGAGCCAAACCAGCCAGGACACACATACTTAATATTAATTACACAAATGTGTCTACATAAGTAAAAACAGGTAAACTAACAATTTGTCAATTTTTAACATATGCATTTGAAAAACCTGCTTTATTATATAATGGACTTTTGGCTTTAACGGACAACCCCTCACCCAAATTAGTCCGTGATATCAAGGTTTTACTGTACTTTGTACAAGGTTGGGCCCTGTGCTGGGTCACCTGCTGGGAAGGGAACCAGACTGAGGAGGGGAGCTGTGGGTGGCCCAAGGCCTGGTGTGCTTGGCTACTATGGGCTAAGGATGGAGTCACTGTCTTTACCTACTTTGCCAAATTCTGCCTTTTAATGGGTGTATTTTGATCATTTACATTTAAAGTAATTATTGCTATGTTAAGGCTTAAGCCTGACTTTATTTTTCTGTTTGTTTCCTGTTCTCATTCCTGTTTCTCTTCCCCTTTAGTTGCATCCAAGGAGACCACACATCAACATAATAGAACTGCATGAAACAGTCCCGGATTTGGGCACCATAAACAAATAAATAAATAAAGCCACAAAATTAAAGCTGATTAATCCTCAAAACTCATGGAGAGGAGCATCTTGAGCCACACTAGACTTCACGAGAGCAAAGAGCTTAAATTAAGTACATACTACACAAATACACATGCTCTACACACACATATCACCTACACATACTACTACACACCTACCACAAATCTATTAAGATGACTATAGATATGGGTTCTATAAAACTTCAAATAAATCTTTTTGTTTCCCAGCTTCATTGAGATATAATTCACATATAACATGGTGTAAATTTAAGGTGTAAAACTGCCCAGTGAAAACCCCAATAAGGTTAGTTAACATATCCATCCCTCACAGTATGAGGGTGTGTGTGTGTATAAAGATTGCATGAAAGAGAGAGACCAATGGGGGGAAAAGTTTGAGCCTGTCGATGAAAAAAAAAAAAGAAAAGGAAGGTTCTATGGAAAGTAACCTCACAGGGGGATCTAATAAATTCTTAACTGGGTAGGTCATAGTGGATTGTCACGCCCTAGGCATATAATGTCTTCACTAAAAGGCTGATCTCTGCCTTAATCCAGCCCTATCCATTGTTTCTGTGCACCTTTGAAATAAACCTTAACACCCTCAAGTAAGCACATAATCTGTTAAGTATTTTGTAATCCAATCCCTGCCTCACTTTCTCCCACCTCCATTTAATCTTCTTTAGTTTCCCCCTTAATTTCAAACGCATAAAAGGAGCTGCAAAACTCTTATTTTCAGAAGCTTTGGAGATGATGGCCCCCAGCATATGTATCAGTTTGGCTCAAATAAACTAAAAAAAAAAAAAAAAATTCTCTACATGTTGGGATGATTTCTACATCGACAAGCCCACGTACATTTTCAAGTGTGTGTGTGCACTCACGCATGCTCTGCGGGGTAAATTCCACCTTCTCAGAAGGTGGCAGAGCTCCCTTTGCCTTGGGAACTCATTACTGTTCACTGTTTCCGGCTCAGGTCTCCTATGCTTTGTCCAGCCAAGTCCAATAGAAACAGCAATGCACCATATGTGATTTCAAACTTTGAACAAGCACATTTAAAAAACACATATAGAAACAGTTTATAACAATTATAACAAAAGTTTTATAACTTTCACAAACATTTATTGAATTTAAGAAATCCAACATTACCACTGGAAGTGTAACTCACACCAGAATGATGAGTAAGACCGGTTCTATCTAGATACTCTAGAAGAAGCAGGGACTGCCTGTTCCTGAGTGGCATGTACCAATTTTTAAAACTATGTTTTTATTGATTATTAGAGAGAAAGGAAGCGACAGGGAGAAAGTATGTAAGAGAGAAACACACATCCTGACGGGACCAAAACCAGCAACTTGGGCATGTGCCCTGACCAGTCAAACTGGCAACCTTTCAGTGCACTGGACGATATTCACCAACTGAGCCACATGGGCCAGGGCAACACGTGCCAATTCTTGCTTATGGGGTGGACATTAGGGGACAAGCTCCTTAGAAGAGACATCTCTGAGCCTTTCTGGGTGAGCTGCAGACTCAAAGAGGAAGGCAGAGGCTTAAGCGCAGAGCTGGGGCCATGCTCCCAGACCTAGTGGGCAGTGGCCCTGGAGAGATTTGAGAAGTGCTCAGGGAGGGGGGCTGATCCCCAGGACATGATTTGCCAAGGGTCCCACTGTGGGATGGAGGCCTAGTGAAGCTTCCTTGTCTTCTGCACATGGGATATGGACATCCTCTGCTCTCTGGGTTGAAATAGTTCGGTCTTCAGTATTGAATTCCCACGTGGTATCGGCTCCATTGGACTGGAGCTGCAGGGACGGGAATGGACAGGGAACAGGAGATCCTCAGGTGGCCTCAGGATGTGCACGGAGATGACCACCATGACATGTTGATGAGTGTGAGCTTCAGGGCTGTCTTTGGGGCCAGGAGGAGGACCTCTTCTCCCAGGTTCAGCTGGAGTTCTGTTCCTGGTTGCAAGGCCATGAAGATCATCTGAGTGCTGGGAATCTGCCACTCCAGGGGAGTAAGGCTGTAAGTCCTCAAACTCCAATGGGACGAGGTGCAAACAGGGGTGGTGGGGAAGGGAGCTGCCAGCCACTTCACCCTCCCCAACCAAAACTGTGGGTGGCCACCCACACCTTACTGTCACATGCCCTTGACCAGGCATCGAACCCATGACCCTTTGGTCCTTGGGCTGACACTCTAACTGCTGAGCCAAACAGACCAGGGCATAGTATAGTATATTAAAGAAAGGATGTATGATATAATGTGTAATTACACAAACATTTCTACATGATTGCAACTAATAAGCTTATAGAGGGAACATGGAATAATAAAATAATTAAATCAAAGTCAGTGAAGTAGAGGATAAAGGAACTTTTTCTAATCAGGTAAAAAGGAAGGAAAAGAGTAAGATGATTGAAATAATCTCAAATTTATAGGTAATTAGGTAAATGCAAATGCACAGAATATTGATTTACTTTTAATGGGTATAAAATATACTATATAGAATTATTAATAAGTATTTTGGATATTCTTCTCTAAACAAACATTTAAACAGTCTCTATATTTTTCTATTAAGACATAAATCAGAAAAAAAAGAAAAAAAAAGTAAAAAAAAAAAAAGACATAAATCACATGGAAATTTTGGGCACAGAAACTTCCATTCCTGTTCATATAGAATGTAGCCTTAGTAGGTGATAAAAAAATTATTCAAATGTTGATAGAAACTGCAAATACTACCCCCATCTACAAATGCATTACTTTTTGAAAACTATAAGAGTATCAAACTGTCAATAACCCCATATTTTTGTGTTTCTCTATAAAGATTTAGGAATGAGTTAAATACCATTGAAACGAGACAGGATGTCTCCTCTGGATTATAGGCTCATTGGATTATCCACTCCCTTCCTCCATAAAAGGGGAATCAAGGGACACAAGTCACTGCATTTTCCAGCAAGCCACAGGTTGTCTGCATCTCAGGAGTGGGTCAACTCTGCAGCCATGGGGGAACCTGCATTGGTCTCAATTACCAACCAGCCTTTACTGGTGAGTACAGATTCCATGTGGACAGCAAGAGTGTCTATTTGTATACTTTTCCTTTTGTGAAACCTCCAAAAATTAGTAGACTTATGCTCTTATAATAAGAAAGTATCTTAGTGAATGTAGTTTCTTAAGTGTTAATGTTTGTTAAATAATGTTCAAAGTATTGTACTTTTTATGTATAAAGCTTTGTTGGGGGCCCAGCCGGTGTGGCTCAGTGGTTGAGCATCGACCCATGCACCAAGAGGTCGCTGGTTTGATCTCTGGTCAGGGCACATGCCTGGGTTGTGGGCCAAATCCCCAGTGGGGGGCATGCAGGAGGCAGGCAATCGATGTTCTCTCTCATCAATGTTTCTCTCTTCCTC
The DNA here is from genome assembly GCA_030848825.1 of Tadarida brasiliensis. NCBI lineage: Eukaryota > Metazoa > Chordata > Mammalia > Chiroptera > Molossidae > Tadarida > Tadarida brasiliensis. The sequence continues at coordinate 53,797,259 of CM061259.1, read as the reverse complement.
TCTCTCTCTAAAATCAATACAGAAAAAAGAATTAAAGCTTTCTTGGGGTGATAGGACTGATGTTTTTGTTTTGTCTTGGTTGTACTTTGCCTTTAACCAACATCCATCATCACTAGAAATTGGAAGTAGTATTTGAGCCTGCACTGTTCAAATTGTTCCCCTCTCTGGAATTTTTTTTTTTTTACATACGATGTGGTTGGTCATCTAAACAAAAATTTAGTTCTCTATTCAAATTAACTGTCAAAAGTGAGTTCTTCCCTAATCTCCTTGTCATCAACAATCGAAATTATTTTCTTTCTGTATCCTTCCTAACATCTCATCCTCCATCCCTCCCTGTCTCTGCCTTGGCCTTACTGTTTCTCACGACACTTAATTATACCTAACACCATAATAGACGTTCATAGTCTATTAAATCTGCCTTCCAATCCAGATTAAAATCAACAGGAGCAGTGACTGTTAAGCTCAATTCTAAATCACATGTTTTAGTACACAACGTGGAATATAATAGATGCTCTATAAATGGGAGGATCACACAGTTTTCCCTCCAAACCGGGACATCATGGATAATGAAAGGGGTAGTATTGTTTATGGCAAGATAATAGGAATGCAATGAGATTTATAGTTTCTTATTTAAAAAATACCTCTGGAGACAGAAATGAGGGATTTAAAAGAAAGGGTGTACTGATTGGTTTACATTTTAAATAGATCATTTGATCTATTTTGTAATAGGTTATGGAAATAAAGGATTTGGAATCTTAGGCAGTGATAATATATTATAGCATAACAGTCATTGTATAATTCTGGTTGAGTAAATTTGCTTGAAATATTGAGAATTTTTTTGGAGTTTGAATAAATTCTTTCAATAAATATATCTGAGCACCGTCTAAGGGCAAAGCAATAAGTGAATATGGTAGTATAACTCATTAAAGTCCTCATTAGACTTCTCTTCGTGGAGTAACCATTTTAGTGAAAAAAATAATATGAAAGAAATAGATAATGCACATACAAATAAATATTGAAAAAATTAACACAGCCCTGGCCAGATTGGCTCAGCGGTGAGAGTGTCAGCCTGCAGAATGAAGGGTTGCAGATTTGATCCCCACTCCCAGTTTGGGTCATGCTGAAAGCAGCCAACTGACGTTTCTCTCACACATCAATGTTCCTCTCTCTCTCCCCCTCCCCGCCTTCCACTCTATCTAAAAAATTAATGGAAAAATATCCTCGAATGAGGATTAGAAAAAAATTAACACAGAAAATTCATATTAATTTTGATTGCTGGATCAGGGAAGGTCACTGTGTAAATGGTATTTTGTAGAAAATCTGAAAAGTGCTCCAATTATTCAAAAGTTGAAAATGTTTACAAAAGTGTGGATGGATGGTTCATCGATATAAGTGTGGGGAGGCAGGGTGTCCAGAATGACACTGGTTTACACAGGATATTAGCACCAACAAGACTTTAGGGGACACTGAGATAGAAGTGAATTATTTGGGGAACTGGTTGGTTCAGCAGCACCTGGTAACTGAGATGAGTCATCGATACTAGCAGTGATGTGATAAATGGGCAGATGGATATTTAAGGTTCAGGGTTGAAGTCACAACACTGATTCTATGGGCATGTCTAGTTCATTCGTGATATTTGTAGCCAGAGAAATGAATGAGATGGCCTAGAAAGGGTGTGAATGTAGAACAAATGTGAAAGCAGGACTCATTTCTAAGAAGCATCAACTGTGTTAAGTCAAACAGAAGAGCCAAGATTAACAGGGAGGAGTAGGAGAAAAGTTAAGGGGTCCAAATGGTTGTTTACAGTGGGGATCTTTGTGCAAAAAAGAAACTTTGATGAAAAGATGGTTTTTCTGAGTTATTTATAAACCAGAGAATATTTGAGTAAAGAAGGGACTCGAGTGTGCAAGTGAACGTGCATATTGACAGACTGAAAGGCTCATGACTTCATTGGGTTAGAGGATATCAGCATGTGTGTAGTTGACTTTGACAAAGATGGAAAAAGGGAAATATCCTCAGAGGAAGTTGGTGAATGAAATAATCTGGGATTGAAACTGGATAATGACCTTGATTCTTCTGTTCTTGACTCATATCTGGTTGACATGCCAGGATCTGGTTCTTAATGTATGGTGCCTATGCCAGCAGCAGCAGCATTGTCTGGGAACACTTAGAAATGCCCCTGCTTGGGTTGGGGTCCAGAACACTGAGTGTTAACAACTTTCCAGATGACAGTGATGAACAGACACATTTCTCCAGAAAGAGAGGAGGGTGGAGGATTCAAAGGAACTGAAAGTCTTTATCTCCCGTTTTATTTAAACTTGAAATTTCCTTTTGTTTTTAAAGGGAAGGCTGAAAAGAAAGATGATGCCCCAGACTTTAGCCAGGAAGAGACAATTCCTGTTATCCAAGACCAAGAGGAGACAGCGTGAAAGGCCTGTACTTCCTATGAGGCTGACCAACTGCATTTTCAAGAGGCCAGTCACAAGGATAACTTCCCATCCTGGCAATGAGGTCAGGCACAGGCAACAGGAGGAGCCCTGGGAGAAGCCCCAGCAAGTCTGTGCGTACAGAAGACTGCAGGGACTCCAGGCCTGCAGCAGTGAAGGAGAACTGTTAAGTACTTGGGATATCACAAATACCATGGAAATAATTGCACCAAGAAGTGCAGGTGAATTCCTACGCCATGCTGATCCTGGTTCTCTACGCACCAGCCCCAAGCCCACCACTGCACAGTTTTTAAATTTAGCAGAGATGATCCCAGGAGCAGGTCACTGTGTCCCACAGCTTCTCGGAGGGCAACCAGTTACCCGTGGAGATGTCCAGAGACAGACTCTGAAAGTGAAAAAAATAAGAGAGAAACTGGCTGTGGCCTTAAGGGCAGACTGGTCAGAGAGGCAGAGAGAGCCAGGAGCCAAGAAGAATGTGGTGAAAATGGAATGAAAATCATGAAAAGGTTATGCTGAGAAAGTCCAGTGGTGTGACTATGGGAAGTGGTTACCATGAAAACACCCTCAGTATAGTTGTTTTCTTTAATGTTAATTCTGTTTCTTGCTCTGGACTCTGATGCTTTGTTGTATTAAAATTGTATGTTATTAAACTTTTTTGAGAGACAAAAATATAAAGAGGAGATGGTTTTGTGGGTGAGAGGTTGGGCTTCACGTGACAAGAAAGGAGATCTTGTCCTTGTACACCTCACTATCTGTTTCCCATGATTTTTATTCACTTTTATATTAAATTCTAAAGAGGTAACTTTGAGATTCATCAGTTACAATATTTTCTTATAATACTAACACTCCAGGAAAAGATGATACCTACTGTACATATAGTTTTTTTTAACCCAATTTTTTAGTAGGCAGCAAATATTTTTATTTTATTTTATTATTTTTATTATTTTTCTTTATTGATTTTAGAAAGAGAGGAAGGAAGAGGGAGAGAGAGATAGAAACATCGATGAGAGAGAACATCGACTGGCCGCCTCCTGCATGCCCCTCACTGAGGATCAGGCCCACAACCTGGGCATGAGCCCTGACCGGGAATCGAACCAGCGACCTCTTGGCTCAACCACTGAGCCACACCGGCCGGGCTGTACATATAATTTTTTAATGGTAAGTTAATTTGATTCCATACAAATCGGATTTTATTGTTTGCTTTTATATCTCATTCAAACATAAATTGCATCTTTAGGGGGTTTTTGCCAATTCAAATTCAGACATAAGGCATTAATATAATTTAATTAGCATTTATAACACCTTTTACATTCTTAACTCTTACCAAAAACTACCTGGGTAGTTTGTCTAGGGTTAACCTTAAATTCTTAAGAAGGAAATGTTGTCTGGGAACATTTTACATGGAGGGAACCTCGGCAGCTGGCTCATTGCCTTGGCCCTGATACTAGGCCCTGAGTCAAGAAACTCGGTCACCTGCTCACAGCATAGGGCACATTGTAATCTTTCAAGAGGTGATGAACCGTATATGGTGGAGAAAAGTGTCGTATTACAGAAGTGAGGTAAGATTCTTTCACGAGGTCAAGACAGAAAAGGAGTGATGGGAGTTGGAATGATCAGGCATTCTCTGGGCTTCCTTGAACTTCTCATAGAGCAGTTCTAGCAGAGGTTCTGGGGCCCGGGAATGTCACATGGCCCTCTCTGGTCCAATAGATTCCAGGCACAGGACCCTTTATGGAACAGGAGGTGGAGCCAGGTTTGCACTGGGTTCTTACATGCCAGCTCTGGAGTTCTGAGAAGTGGAGCTGTGTGGGGTAAAAATGTAGATGCGACTGACAGGGTGTGAGATGACCTGGAAGGAGAGCATAGTGGGTGGGCACTGGGCATGGTGAGGACAGGACCTGCCCACCATTTGTACAGTGCTTGTGTATGTGCTTGGACATATCTCCTCAGGTCATGTTAAGGAACTGATTTCTTCCCTCATTGAATCTTTTCTTCCCTCCTATATTCTGTAAAATTATTTTATCTTAAGTTAATTTTAGTTGAGTTTGTCTCTCATGCATTTAAATGATTCCTGAGTGATTCGCAGATGTAGACTATGATTTCAGTGAGTTACATTGAAAAATGAAAGTGTTCAGATGTGATAATTGGACCTGAGAAATTTACATGATGGCATCCAGCATGGTCAGTGATCTTCAGGACAACCATATGCTAAGCCATGTGATAATTAGACTTTCCAAGACAAGGTATTAGGTTTGGATGGTTTGAGTGAGAATAAAAGAAAAGCCTTACACTGATTCAGTTTTTCAACAGCAGCTCCTGGCAGTGCCTGTATACCTTGGATTGTGGCAGCATAATTGTAATCTCTGCCTCTGTCTTTCACATGGTCTTCTTCCCTCCATGATTCTCTATCTTCACCTCTTCTTATAAGACCCAGTCATTGGAATTAAGGCCCACCCTACATCCAGGATGAGTTCCTCTTCATATCTTTAATTAATGACATCTGCAAAGAGAAACTGAACAGTACTTCGCATATGCGCCCCGACTGGGGATTGAACCTGCCACCTTTTTGGTGTACAGGAGATGCTCCCAGCAACTGAGCCACCTGGCCAAGACAAGACCTAGTTTTTATATAAAGTTGAATTCTGAGGTTCTGGGTAGACATACATTTTTGGTAGACATTTTTAAATCCACTACCTCCTCCCCACTCAACTGGGCGTAGTGGGAGATCCATCTTGGAAGTGACTGCCTTGTGCCTGGTGACACCTGAAGGGGTTACAGCAGCATCAGCCATACAAAGTATACAGACAGCCTTCATGGCTCAGTCGGATTTGAGTGCTAGCAATATTGCAGGGGTTGTTTTTCTCAAAAGTACTTGGTTCAACTGATAAAGGTAAAATTGTGTTGTTATTTTTACATTCATACAAAGGAGAAATTTTACAAAGTGAAATAAGAATTTTTGAACACCAAATAAACAAACAAAACATGGAGGATGCCTTGGCTGGTGTGGCTCAGTTGGTTGGAGCATCATCCCATGCACTAAAGGTTGGTGGGTTTGATTTCCAGTCAGGTCACGTGCCCAGGTTGTGGGTTCGATCCCCACTTGGGGCTCGTGCAGGAGGCAACTGATTTCTCTCTCTCCCTTCCTCTCTCCAGAATTAAAAGAAAAAAAAAAAAAGCATGGAGAAAAATAAGAAAATGTGGTATTTCAAAATATTTTTTTTCCAGCCATGTTAACAAAAATGGCAAAGTGTGGAGCTCAAGAGTTAGTCTCTCCACTGAAGCAACCGTTAAGCTGGAGAAACCAACAGGATCAACTGCTTCACACTGTTGAATAGAATCAGAAACTTGCAGCATCAAGGAGAGTAATTATTTTAAGAAAATTAAAAGGTTGCTGAATTTTGGTTAAAAAAAAAAAGCAATGTGGCATTGTTTGGTTGATGCCATTCTCCAGCACAGCGGTGGTTGTGAAGGTGGGAGCCCAGATTCCTTGTGTGGCTCCCAGGAATCAGGAGATGACACTGGTGTTGTCCTTTAAGTGTGATTGTGTGACTGAATGGCACTGACCTCTCCATTGATTGACTGAGGCACCAGAACTAAGCTGATTTATATTTCTCTTTCTCAGAAGCTGGTGACTTTCCAGGTGGTGTCGTTATTTGCTGAAAGATTTAAAGACATATGCTACTCGTAGCTGCCTGGGGCAAGGGATGGTGGAAGGGGAAGTGAGCAGCCAGACCCATAAACCAGGAAAAATGGTGGATGAGGAAAGTTTCTTAGGGAAAAGGGGAATCTGATGTTAATTCCATGAGTGCAGGACTTTCGGTATTGCTGTCCATCGTTTACATCCACATCCGAGCAGATTCTCAGTGTTTAAGATGTATTAGATAGGGAACAAAAGATCAATGATGACACCTTCACTCACAGAGGCCCCCGACCCTCCATAAAGAAGATGTAGAATCCACCCCAGCTTCCCTATTATCTCAGCTGTCATTGTTTCCTTTCCTTCAATGCTCTTCTTTTCTTTTTTTAAAAAATATGTTTTTATTGATTTTAGAGAAAGGGGAAAGGAGAGAAAGAGAGAAATATCTATGAGAGAAACATCCATCAGCTGCCTCCTGTACATCCCCTACTGGCATTGAGCCTGCAACCCCAGCATGTGCCCCGACTGGGAATCAAACTGCATGAGACCACTCAACCAAATGAGCCACACCATCCAGGGCAATGCCCTTTTCTACTATGAAACCAAACCTATCTCTATCATCTGTATTTTCCCACAAAAACATTAATACCAGGAGTCTAAGAACCTCTTCCATGCCTGTATCCCCACGGCCTAGTGTGCCTAAACTGGGTATATTTCTTCTTGGTAGGTTTATGTTTCTAGGAATGTGTCCATTTCTTCTAGGTAATCCTATTTGTTTACCTATTAAATGTTCATAATAGTCCATATTTATCCCCTTTTTAAGGCATTCATTGCAATATGTTCACTTTCATTTCTGATTTTATGTACTTGAGTCTTCTCATTTTTTTTGATAGTCAGGTAAGAGTTTGTCAATTTTGTTTATTATTTCAAAAAACCCACACAGCTGTGATATTTTCAATTATTTTTCTATATTTTATTTAACTTATTTCTGCTCTAATCTTTGTGATTTCCTAACTCTTATTATCTTAAGATTTAGTTTCTTGTTCTTTTGCTAGTTTCTTGTGGTGTAAATTTAGGTTATTTTGATATATTTTTAATAGGCGTTAATGGTATAAAACATCCATTTTACTTCTTAATGCTTCATCCAAGTTTTCATAAACTGTGCTATAATTTATCATCTCATAATATTTTTTCATAATATTTTTAAAATTCTCTTTTGATTTACTCTTTTTTTTTTTTTGTGGCAGGCAGAGTTCTAAGATGGGCCTCCAAACTGGCACCCCCTGGTGGACACTCCCTGTAAAATTCCCTTCCCTTAAGTGTGGGTGGGACCTCTGAATATGATGGGACATCACTCCACGGATTAGGTTACATTAAATGGTAAAGGTGAAAGGATTTTGTAGATGTAATTAAGGTCCCTAATTGGTCAACTTTCAGTTAATTAAAAGGGAGATTATCCTGAGTGAGCCTGATTCAATCACAGGTCTAAGGGTCAGACACAGAGGAAATCAAGAAAGTAAGATTCAGTGATGTTCTCCATCTGGCCTTGAACAAGCTAACAGCCAATGTGCGGACAGGGCCGGGTGGTAGGGAACAGTGGGTGGCCTCCTGGAGCTGAGGGCCTCGGGCCTACAGCTAAAAGTAACTGAGCTCTGTCAACAGCCAATAAATCTTGGGACCTCAGCCCCAGCTGACACCTGATTTCAGGCAGGTGAGACCCAGAGCCATGCCTGGACTTCTGACCCACAGAAAATGTGAGATAATAAATTTGTGTTGGTTTAAACCACTATATTTGTGGTAATTTCACATACAGCATAGAAAATAGTTACTCTGGTTTTTCAAATTGTGCTTATAAACACTGGGATAAATATTAATAATAATATAAAATTTAAAATCATATCAAGCCCTGCTGGAGTGGCTCAGTGGTTGAGCGTTGGCCCATGCACCAAGAGGTCGCCGGTTTGATTCCCGGTCAGGGCACATGCCCAGGTTGTGGGTCAAATCCCCAGTGGGGGGCATGCAGGAGGCAGCCAATCGATGTTCTCTCTCATCGATGTTTCTATCTCTCTCCCCTTCTCCCTTCCTCTCTCTCTAAAATAAAATAAAATAAATCAATAAAGAAAAAAATGTTTAAATCATATCAAAGATAGCATAAGTCATTATGAACAAAAACAAAACACCCATTTATTATCTCACAATTCTGCAGATCAGAGAAGTGTGGGCAGGCTTAGCTGGGTTCATTGCTTGAGCTCTCTAAAGTTGAAATCAAGATACTAGCTGGGCCCTGGCCGGTGCAGCTCAGTTGGATGGCCATCGTCCCTTGTACCAAAAAGTTGCTGGTTAGATTCCTGATCAGGGCATATGCCCAAGTTGTGGCCTTGATCCCCAGTAGGGAGCATGCAGGAGGTAGCCAATCAATAAAAATATTTTTTTAAAAACGATGCCAGCTTGGCTGAGTTTTTTTCTAGACGACCTAGGAAGAATCTATTTCCAAGCTCGCTCAAATTGTTGGCGTAATTCAATTCCTTGTGGTTGTAGGACTGACATCCTAATCTCTTGTTGGCTATCAGCTAGGGGCTACTCTCACTGCCTAGTATCTCCTCCTTCTTCAGAGCTATCAAATAGTTCTCACACTTGGCATCTGACTTCTTCTTCTGCTCTGATTTACTCTTTGACTCACTGTTTGTCCAAGAGTATTTTATTTCATTTCCACATATTTGTGAATTTTCACAATCAGATTTGAGGTAAACAGACATTAGTGGGAGGTTGAATGATTTCTTGAATAGCTATTAGACTATTATTATTTGCTTTATTTGTAGGTGTCAGAGGCTTTAATATCCGCTGGTGTCCTTGTATTTTTCTCCTCTGGTGTGTTTAAGGAGGACACCAAGAAGCATGTGTTTCCCACCTAGAAACATGGTGAAAAGGTATTTGGGTGGGAAAATGTTCTTTATAGTTAAACTTGTCATTTTGGTGGGACAAAATCCCCTGACTATGACCTTCAGAACAAGTTCTTGGCATCAATTCCTCCTCTTTTGTCACAGAGGTGTTTCCTCTCTGACAAAAGAGGAGGAATCAATATGAGTGTTTTGGACATTTCTATTTTTTTTTTATTCTCACCTAAAGAAATATTTATTGATTTCAGAGAGAGAGAGAGAGAAAGGGAGAGAGAAACATTGATGTGAGAAACATCGATCAGTTGCCTCCCATACACGCCCTGACCAGGAATCAAACCCGCAGCCATTTGGTGTCAAGATGATGTTCCAACAACCTGAGCCGCCCAGCCAGGGCATTTTGGACATTTCTTGATTGGCATTAATGATGTGTTTTTGAATGACATGTGTGTTCATGTCAGCACCAGTAACTCACAGGACAATGACTGCATGAGCGCATATGGTAGGAAAACAGCACATTTGTGTTGGATGGGCCATAGGGGTTTGAAGGAGGATGCCCAAAATAAAATATAGACATGCAGGGTACACAACTACAGGTGATGTTACATGGCAGACCCAGGAGTGAGATGTAAGAGTGGTGGCTATAGTGCACTCTTGCAATAAACCAAAGACCGTAGGAGAGACCATTCTAACAGAAATATCTAGTATACAAAGACTCTACATATAAGGTGTTAGTAAGTCTGATGATCAGAACAAAGTAACACCTCAAAGACTGGGGATTGAACCTGATTAATGCCTCAAACAGCATTAGATCAATTTATCTTGGCCCGATCAGTTGGGCCAAGATTAATTGATCTTCCTGATTAATGCCTCAAACAGGAAGATCAATTTATATGAACAAGATTTAAGGAAGCCTTTAAGATATTCTAATGGGTTTGTAGACTGAGGTAAAAAAAAAAAAAAAAAAAGAGGTACAAGGACCACTAAATGCCTTTTACAAATGCTCAAAGTTTTGCATTTTCAAAATTGAGGTGATAATGTCAATAATTTCTACAGTATCTTTGTGAGCCCTTGCATTTGGTTTCAGCAGGGTCATTATTATTTGATAAGTAATTTGTCTATATAAGTATCTATCATAATCAGATTAAAGCAAGAGAGAAGCAGAGGGGACGAGGAACCCTGAAATGTCTGTTGCCATCAGCTATAGAAACCCATTCCTTAATCTAGAAAAATGTCCATTGACTGTGTTACTAGTGGTGGTGTTTGTTGGTTGCTTGATTGGTTGGTTTACATCAGGTATACTGGCCCATCACAAAGATAGTCATGGCAGACAAGAAAAGTCTCTTGAATTTTGCCTAACCTTTAGATTAGTGACCTCTAAATGATTACAGATTATGAGGGCTCACAGGGCCAAGATTAATACCATCAGATCTCAGGTGTAAGGATATGGTCAGAAATTTGAGTCAAATTATCTCCTTGGGTATTGAAATGAGCCTCTGCAGATTGACGTTTAAGATGTGCAGAGTTAGCCCTGGCCGGTTTGGCTCAGCGGTTAGAGCATCGGCCTGTGGTCCAGAGAGACCCAGGTTCGGTTCCCGCTAAGGGCACGTATCTCGGTTGCAGTTTGTCCCCGGCCCTGGTTGGGTTGTGCGAGAGGCAGCCACTTGATGTGTGCCTTTCACGTTGATGTTTCTCTCTCTCTCTCTCTCTCTCTCTCTTCCTCTCTCTCCCTCCCACTCTATCTGAACAGAAAAAAAAAAAAAAAAAAAAGATGTACAGAGTTAGAGGTGGCCTTGATTTGTTCTTGGGTGTTGTATGGCAAGTTATTCTTAGAGTTCTTCATGCCAAAGGAGGAAAACTTGGATAGAAAGTTGTTACCATGGGTGGGACCACAAAGCTAGATCATTGGCAAACAAACAAACAAAACCTTTTAAAGTGTGCTAATTATTTGATTCTCAACCAGGGAATTCTCTAGCGCTAGCCTGACTGCCTGGAGTTTGACTAATGGGTCTGATGCTTGAGCCCAGTCTCTGATCAGGGGTGGCCTGATTCATCTAGACACTGAACACAGCACCTCTGCAGAGGGCTCCATCACAAGTGCTGGCAGCACACTGTTTATAGACTATATGAAGCCCCTGGTCACTCATGTGATCCCAAGTGACTCGTGATGTGTACATTAGGTCTAGAAAGATGACCTCCTCCACAGTGAATTGCATCAATGTGAGGGGAACACACTTTTCCTGTAAGTGGGATATGCTGGGGGTGGCAGAGCAATTTTCTCTGTCCTGCAAGGACTAATACCTGTTCAATGACAAGCCTCCAGTTAGCTGGTCTGAGGAGTTCTGCATTATGACCAAAGGCAAAAGGGGAAGTTGGCTGTGGAGGGTCAACAACTCGGCCCTGAAAGGGCCGGCATTTCAGTGCTTCTCTAATTCTGCGTGTTGACAAGAATAGCTTCTGGTCAGAGTGCCTTGGAAAGTTTAGTTCACTATGGGTGGTTCAGAGACACTTGGATGCATAATAGGAGGCTGCTAAAGCCTCTGTGATAAAGGGGTGTAAGGAGGAGACACTAACACTGGCACTTGGACAAATTCTTGAGGGATTTGTTTCCCTATTCAAAGTCAGTATATTTTAATTATTATTTTTTTAATCCTTACCCGAAGATATGCTTTTACTGCTTTTAGCGAGAGAAAAGAGAGAGGGAAACATCAATGTGAGAGAAACTTTGATCATTTGTCTCCCTTATGAACCCTGACAGGGGATCAAACACACAACGTAGGTTTGTGTCCTGACCAGAAATTGAACCCATGACTCTTTGGTATAAGGGATGATGATCCAACCAAATGAGTCACATGGGCCAGGGTCAAATTCAGCATATTTTAAAGCAGTCTGTGAATAATTAAGCAAGTACATCTCATGAGTATACCATGGCTCTAGTCCCTGTGGCTGATGGAACTTCCCCATGACATAGCTTCTGTCTGCTGACTGCTTCTGTCACCCTTGCAATCACTCTGCTCAGAGAAACTTTCCAGAGAGGCATGTGTGGATTTCTGATGTTTCCAAGTAAGTGGGCACAAGTAAGCCCAGGTTGAAAACAGAGAGCTGGAAATGGTCTGTGGAGGGATGGAAGGAAATGGTGCTGATGCGCATGACTGAGGACGCCCCCAGCAGAGCCCACATGGGAAGCACCTTTATGATTCAGCACCACAGTGCGTCCAGAGATCTGTCTGAGGAGCCTAACTTAAACTCCAACCAGACTCTGGGAGCCCTCTCACTTCAGTCCTGGTTATGTGCATGAGATGAGGGCAGTGCAGTCCTAGAGGGTGTTTTCTCAGTTAAGACAGGGCTGCAAGGAAGACCAGGTGGGGACTAATTCTTCCCCACAGATCTTTAATTCTTCCGAAGAATCCCACAGTTGTGGAAAGAAGTGTTAAAAATGTAAAAACCAAGATTCAGGAGAGCTGAGCATTCTCAGCATATGAAAGCAATTCTGTGTATGTGTGTGTGTGTGTGTGTGTGTGTGTGTGTGTGTATGACATTAAGCATACTTCTGAGTTTTCACAAATTTATAGAAATACTGCCATCAAAAGAACACTCATGTGGTGCCCATTTGAATAAAACTCATTTATAATGTTGCTTAAGTCTAAAAAACATGAAAAATGTTTAATTTTCTATGCTCTTTAATAAAAGTTGAAACTGTTACCTGTATTTTCTGATCTTCCATAAAATGTGCTGGATGTCTGAGCATATAGAAATAACTCCTGTGAACAGCAAAATGGGCTGTGGGCTGTGTGGATCATTAAAACAAAAGGCTTCTAGCGACTTCTGCAACAAAATGATGCTAAAAAAAATTTCCCACCTCTCCTATTACATTCAATTAGACGATGACCCAGCCTCTCTCTACAAGTCACCTCCTTATTCCTTGGATGATTCCCTTTATACATCCATACCTCTTTGTGTTTTTCCACTGGAGAATCACAGCAGACTTGCACAGACATCACTCTACACAAAACTAAACTCGCAATGGGCTAGAATGGTGCAGATGAACACAACTCTCCAATTGTGAGGACTCCATGGTGTAATGGGGTATATACATTGTGTCAGCGTGGACATCAGCAATATAAACATGGTATATACTATATTAAACATTTAAAGTGAAGTGAAATCCTTTAAAATGGATTAAACACAGAAAGACACTACAGATATCTGTGGCCAAGAATTAACAGGAAGTCTCAAGTTCCACAAAACAATGCCCTAACTCATGACCACGTTATAAAAACACATTTGTAACAACTGTATAAATGAAGATGAACAATGTCTATATCTTTATCTCTATGGTGAACCTTTACTGTGAAACAATGAAAGCAGGAATTCTGCATTTCTGTATTGCCGCCCTGTATTTATTTCCATAGCCAAGCAGTTCCTAAACAGCACGTACAATGTATTACAATGTCGAAATCCAAGTGAGCAATAATGAAATCCTCGCTTGCTGAGACTCCAACTCTCATTTATAGAAATATATATCCCCACCCTCCCTATTATGTCATATCAGTTTCCTTCACAGCCCTCATTTCCTTCTTATAAACTACAGCTTTACCATTTGTTGACCATCTCTCTTTTCCCACAAAAAATATAAGCACCAGGACTGCAAGAACATGTTTGTCTCATGTCACTGTATCCAATTCCTACAGGGCCTTGATTATTTGTGCTGAATTGGGTATGAGGACTCTAAAGTGCATGAAATTGAGGGATGTCGAAACATCAGTGTCTAGAGTACAGTCTCTGAGCAAGAAAGGCCTGATTGGACCAGTGGTCCTGTCTTCTCCCTTACTAGGTTTCTATTCGCTCACAATTTACTTAAACTTAGAGGTCTCAGTTGAGTCAGGAAGATGATATCAATTTTATGCTGTATATAAGAAGTGAATTTATATGTTTTAACTGAAGTACTTATGGTAAATGGGGTAAACCCTGTAGGAAATACATCAGTGTTCAGATCATAAGTACCAAAGCCACAGGCTGTTTCAGAGGACAAGGAGCTGCAATCACTGCCCAGTCAAGTCCCATCCTGTTGAAGAGGAAGATGTCACACACCTCCTTCATCAAAAAAACCTGGAGACTATGATGGACCAAGACACAAATATATTTTACAACCATGTCTCACAAAATAGCAAAAGTGACAATCCCAAATTTTAAAAGTGGTCAATGTTTCCCTCTTCCTACCAATGTGACTCACTGGGGCTTCTTACAAGTTAAGATGAGCTCCACTACATTGCCTGCTACAAAAATAAGGTTTATGGTGACCAACAACATAATACGTTTACCTCCTCAGAGCATTCAATATACAAAAAAGTCCTGGTGCCTTGAGTAGCCATAACAGCATCTATCACAGGCCAAATCCTATAAAAGTCCTGATCAACCTTCTGCGTTACACTACAGTCATGTGTACTTTGCAGTAATTCTTATTATTAGAATTCATTACACTCCTCTCTGACTACAGCCTCAAACATACAGGCCACTGGCAAGAGGGTAATGAAAACTCCATGATTTATAGTCTTGGTATTAAGAGTGAATGGCAATTGGTGTCATGATGAAAACTGTAACTATAAACAATATTAATAAAATATGCCTTAGGAAAAATGACCTGAACATGAATGCACATAATAAAATTAATCCATATGGTATAATTATTAAGAAACACAATGACAAAGTTTATTTGAAAATCCAAAATTATAATGGGACATTTTAACATATCTTCTCAGGAAATAAAAAACACAGTATTTGTTAGCGTACAAGAGCTTAGAAAACAGTTAATAAAATACTTCTATGAAACAACTACAGAAGGGTTGATTTGACCAGAAAATACACGTACTTTTAATTACATACAATCAAACATGATTGAAAACATACTGAAGGAATTATGCAGATACAAATACCAGGCAACACCCAGTCTTCCTGACAGGTGTCATTCTTTTTGACAGCACCATCGGAGATGTCATGGTGAATAAGAAAAACATAGCACTGTTAAGTGCAGAAGATGTTTCCTATACAAATTAGATCTTATATAAATGTAATCTAAGCATGAAAGTCTGATAAGTTTGCTGGTGGACACAAGAGGGCCTACAGCAAAATCCAAACTGTGATGGATCTTTGATGTGGATCTTGTGAAGGCATCAGTGGAAACCTACACTGCTCAGAAAATGGATATCAGACAGTCCATGATGGTTTTGAGGACAGTCTTGATTGGAAAGTCAAAGATTCCAGATAACAGGCTGGAAGCTTTTGACCTTTAAGTGCCTATGTCTGTTTGTCTATGTGAACGTTGGCTCTAAAGTATGACTAATGTCTTCTTTGTTTTTACCTTCCAAATCTCATGCAAGTGAGGCTACTAAGGAATTCTAACATGGACCATAAAGGAGATAGATTCTGGAAACTCAAGGTCCTAACATTACCCAATGGGAGGGAAAATCTTCAGCCCTTGATTCTGTTGCCCTATCACAGGTCCCTCTTCCTAATGCAAACTCTACTCACCAAACATCAGTCCAAAGGAAGAACAAAAAGCAAAGGCCCAAATGTGAAAAGAATGATACTCTTTCCTAAACTTGCCACACATAATACTTATCCCAACTATTTATTCGCATGGAAAACAGAAAAAGGCTCCTCTACTTATCACCCCAAAGAAAGGAGCTTTGTCAGAGGGAAAGGTAGAATATATAAAATGGACTAGGGAGATAAAGAACTGCCACAGGCCACTAGGAAAACCCAAATACCAAACTGTCGTTTTTCAATGGGTCCTTAACACAGAACAAATGAAACGTTATAAAAAGATATTTAACCTAACTGCATATAAGAAATAGACCTCAATTCACCTATGTATCTAACAGGCTTCAAGATAGAGAGAAAATAGTATTAAATGTTTTCAGAAAAAAGCACTACTTATCCATTTTATTGTTGAAAGACTCTCATTATTATCTCATGTGAATATCCATTTCTGAAAGTAGTTAGTAGAAATCCACAGCCCAGTGATGAAATACAGAAAGGAGTTCAATAGACACAATATATTTACACATGAACGAGGACTCTTTCACGTTGTACACTTTCATGCACATTATACATGGATTAATTCCTATGAATTTACTCATGTTACATTTTCATTTCCTTTTTGGAGGGAATTTTCACTTGTAAGAATGTGCACCAATTCAAATATTTCCAAAATTTTACATTCAAGAGTTTTAATCCAGTGAGTACTTTTTATGCTTTTGAAAGATACTGAGATAACTGAAGCCTTTCCCAATTTTTGCACATTAGTATCATCTATCTCCAGTGTGCATTTTCATATTTTGAAAGGTTTTGTGATAAATGAAGACTCTTCCAAATTGTGTACATATATAGGGCTCTCTCCAATGTGAGTTCTTTCATGTTTTCGAAGATAACGGAGACAAGTAAATGCTTTACGACATTTTTTACATACATATGGTTTCTCTCCAGTGTGAGTTCTTTCATGTGTTTGAAAACTTTGATAATATTTGAAGGCTTTCCCACATTCCTTACATTCATAAGGTTTGTCTCCAGTATGAGTTTTTTCATGTGTTTGTAAAGAACTGTGATCTCCGTAGGTTTTACCACATTCCTTACATTCAAAGGGTTTCTCTCCACTGTGGTTTCTTTCGTGTTTCTGCAGATCACTGGGATACCTAAATGCTTTACTACATTTTTTACATTTATAGGGTTTCTTTCCAGTGTGATTTATTTCATGTTTTCGAAGATAATGGAGACAACTAAATGCTTTACTACATTTTTTACATACATATGGTTTCTCTCCAGTGTGATTACTTTCATGTGTTTGGAAACTTTGATAACATCTGTAGGATTTCCCACATTCCTTACATTCATAAGGTTTCTCTCCAGTATGAATTCTTTCGTGTATTCGTAAGGAACTGAGATATCTATAGGCTTTCCCACATTCCTTACATTCATAGGATTTCTCTCCAGTATGTGTTCTTTTGTGATATCGAAGAGAACTGGGATAACCAAATGTTTTGCTACATATTTTACATTCATAGGGTTTCTCTCCTGTGTGATTTCTTTCATGTATTAAGACACATTGATGAGAACTGAAAGCTTTCCCACATTCTTTACATTCATAGGGTTTCTCTCCAATATGAGTTCTTTGATGTGTTTGTAAGGAACTGGGATCTCTGTAGGCTTTACCACATTCCACACATTCAAAGGGTTTCTCTCCAGTGTGGTTTCTTTCATGTTTTTGAAGATCGCTGGGATACCTAAATGCTTTACTACATTTTTTACATTCATAGGGTTTCTTTCCAGTGTGATTTCTTTCATGTTTTCGAAGATAACGAAGACAACTAAATGTTTTACCACACTGCTTGCATACATATGGTTTCACTTCTCTGTGATTTCTTTCATGTCTTCGAAAACTCTGATAACATATGAAGGCTTTTCCACATTCTTTACATTCATAGGGCTTCTCTCCAGTAAATTTATTTTCATGTCTTCGATAATTTTGATAATATCTGAAGGTTTTCCCACACTCCTTACATTCATAGGGTTTCTCTCCAGTGTGAACTTTTTCATGACGTCGAAGAGAACTGAGACAACTGAAGGCTTTTCCACATTGTTTACATTTGTAAGGTTTTTCTCCAGTGTGGGATCTTTCATGTATCTGAAGTGAAGTTGAAGAATTAAAGGTTTTCCCACATTCCTTACATAGATAGGCTTTTTCTCCATTGTGATTTCTTTCATGTTTGTCCAAACACTGAAGATAACTGAGAGTGCTCCCACATACATCATAATTATATAGCTTATCTCCATAATGTTGATACTCATATGGCTTGTTTCCAGTGTGACATCTGATGTGCACATTATGGGATGATTGCTGCATGAAGACTTTTCCACACACACTGTATTCCCATGGCTTTTCTCCAGGAAGAGTTTTTTTCTTCAGACTGAGATTTGGAATAAGGCTGAAGTTTTCCCCACATTGACTACTCTTTTCCCCTTTACAGAGTACCTCAAACATTGGATTTCTGGAAAAAATTGAGAAGCACATTACTAATTATATTTTTGTTAATGATTTTTAAATTATTAGTAGAATATTTTAACTATATTTTCATAATTTAGAGCAAAATTTTAGGTTTTCCCCTTGTCTGAATAAATGATTATAAGCAATGTTTTGCAAGAGGAATTTGCCTTTGCTACTATCAGAACTGTGCTATTCATGTAAAGGGTTTATCAATACTCTCTCCATTTAAATTACTTTTCAAACATTGACCATCTTTGTCATATATGAAAAAGTAATTTGGTGGAAATTTCTGAGAAGTAATAAATTTGAAGCAGAAGTTAATTGGTTGCTTCTTTTTACATTTGATAGCATAAGAGGTTTCTCATAAAGACAGTTCTATTCTGCGTGTGACTCACCTCTGTTTTCTCCTTTGGTTTTGGTACTGATCTTCAATGCCATAATCTTCCCATTGTTTTCCTAAAATGCAGACCCAGAAAGTTGATTCCAAACTATTAGAAACTGTAGAAAAATTATTAGATTCTAATTCTATAATGAGCTGAGACCAGGCCTAGTTTATTTACCAAACCCCTGCCTTGCCTCCTCACATTTCACATCTGAGAATGTTAATGTTGATGGCCAAGAACACTTGTCCCCTAATAGACAAAGCAAAGGTAACTTGTCATCCTTACCTATGGAGGCCAGGTTCCTGAAGGTTTCCCGCATCACATCTCTGTAGAGTTTCTTTTGTGGAGAATCCAATAAAGCCCACTCCTCCAGGGTGAAGATCACAGCCACATCCTCAAAGGCTACCGAGTCCTAAAACACTCCAATATGTGTAGAGTAGGGTGTGTGAGACTGACAGCACTGGACACCCAGAATCATTTATAGTGAGGTTACATATGATCTGTTGTCTATAACACTTATTCTATGATTTGATAATAAGAAATTCATTCTCTGTCCACACTTGCTTCCTCCTAGATGTACCAGCATCATGAACACATGGAAATTGTTTATACAATGTTACTATGATCACATTACACTTTTCTTTTTTTCCCTAATGGTAGGGTTAGAGAATGTTTGGAAATGACAGAACGGCTGTTCAAATGAAAGAAATATTATCATTTTAAGATAATCAATTCTTTGTGAGAAACATTCTTTCACCTCCTTCCTCACTGTCCACCATTTATAGCACTCCATGAGGCAAATGTTAACATCTGCAATGAGGTTTCAGCGAATAAAAACATAGTGAGGAACTAAAAGCTTTTTGTTTTATTCCTATCACCAAACCTGAGGGTCCATAGGCCTGTGGATATTCAACTTTTAACAAAGTTCAGCTGACCACATCGTCCTAAATGCCTCCAGGCCATTTGAGTGACTGTATGCAGCTAGCAGAATGGAAATATTCTTGTAGAGAAGCACTGATCTTTCCTGTGTAATATTCTTCACAGATTCCATTCTTTCTTTCTCTTTCTGTCTGATTTCATGGTCTAAAAAGTTATTTCAAACTTAGAGCTCAGACACAAAGTAGAAGGCGGCATTCCACAAGAAATCCCTGTACTACTATGCCATAGGGCTGCTTCCAGCCAATGTTTGGCACACACAGGCACACACACTGAGATGATAATATGCCAGAAGAGCTCTTTCCAACACAACCGTAACAGTCTACCCTGGGTGCTGCTGACACTGAGGATCAGGTTAAGAGCTTTAGCTGCAAGGGAATTAATTGAGATCCACAATGGTGTGATAATGAACTTACTCATGATTATAAAATATGTAAAGGTTGCAGCAATGATTTCCTCCAAAAGAACGTATAACATCCACTCTCCAATCAGGAGGAAGTGATTCCTGACCAGCCACTCTAGAGGCTGCCTTCCTTTCTTCTGTCATTTCCAAGCCCCCCAGGGGAGTAAGGAATGTGATAGCTCAACCCTTGAGCATGGAATTGCTCAGCTGATGACAACATACACAACCTGTAGGCTATGAAAGGGTTTATTACTGTCACAGTTGAGGTGTCTGCATAGAGTTGGGTGGCCTCTCAGGAAGACATTAAATAGCCTGTGAGAGAGAAAATGGTGCATGGACCTGTTGTTTTGGGAGGTTACAGGGTGAGCTAGTGTGAGAGTTCACACACAAGGGCAGGAGCATGCAAGAACTCAATCACTTGCTACCACAGGAGGGCACCCTAAGACTTGCTTATCACCTTGCACAGAGGTGGGGCACAGGGAAGGAGAGGCAGGGGGCTCTAAAGCTGTCAGCAATCAATCACCAAGATTGGAGAAGGAGACTGGTGGTCTCTGGTCTGGCATCTAAGTGACTCAGAGGTTGTCATTCCCAATCTCACAAGAGAAAAGCTAAACACCTCGAAATTCTCTTTTTAGGTCTATTAGAGCATTTAGGTCACAGGGCAAGTGGCTGTCGCCAAAATTGGAAAAGAGAAAGTAAACTTGGCATTTAGAAAAATGTCCCAAATATTCTGTTCTTAACATGGCCTGTATTTAAAAAATTTTTTAATCTATTTCAGCCCGGCCAGTGTCGCTCACAGGATTGAGCGCCATCCCATGGACTGAGAAAAACTGGTTCAATTCCCTGTCAGGGCACATGCCCAGGTTGCAGGCTTGATCCCCAGCAAGGGGTGTGCAGGAGGCAGCTTATTGATGTTTCTCTCTCACATTGATGTTTCTATCTCTCACTCCCTTCCTCTCTCTAAAAAAAAATCAATGAAAATGTATTTTTAAAAATCTAGTTCAGCAATTTCTAATGCAAAGTCAAAAAAGAACAAAAAACAGAACACGATATTTGTAATCCATAGCTTCTTCAAGCAGAAGGTTAAAACACCTGACGGAAATACCTGAAGAACATAAAAGACACAAAGGAATATAACAAACTAGAAAAGTAACAATCACTGGAATTTTCCTCAAATTCATGATAGATGGCACACTGTGGGTCCAAGATGGTCATAGAGCACTAGACATGATAAAGAACAAGAGTGCAAACCCAAGTGTCTCATATTCAACTAGACAAAAATCAAAGACAGAGAGAATATAGCCAGAGAATAAAGACAGAGAGAAGTAGCCAGAGGGGAAAACACCTTAGTTACAGAGAAACAAAAATTGGAATTAAATCAAACTTCTTTTCAAACACCATGCAAGGAAGAAGGGAGTGGATTAAATATTTAAAGTTGTGAAAGAAAAAAAAACAAACCATCCCCTAAAATAGTGTGTCAGGGTAAACTTATCTTTCAAATATAAAGACGAAATAAGGACTCTCTTAGACAAAAATTGAGGAAATTTGTTACTACTACACCTACTTTCAATGAAATGTTCAAAAATTCATCAGGAAGATGGTAAATGTGAAGGATTAGGAAAAAAATGAACGTAAGATATCTTTTGTATTTGTCATCATATAATATATGACATTTTGTTTATAATATTAGAAATTATGAATTTGGTGATTTCAGGCCATAGATAACTGAAATAAATGACTGTAGCATTACAAGGGACAGAGGGGATTGGGACCAGTGTGGTGGGAAGTACCTGCACAGCCAGTGAGGCGGTTCACTGCAACTTCAGAGGAGTCGCTTAGTTGTAAATGTGTACTGAAAACTCAAGGGCAACCACTAAAATCTTTGAGAAAATATATGTACTTGATATAAGAGAGGAGAGGAAAAATCAGGCCAAATGCTCAATTAAAGCCAGAGAATGAAGAAAAAGGTTGAAAACAAAAAGGAAACAAAGATCAAGGACAACAAATAGAACACAGGACAAGTTGTGGTAGATATTAATCCAGTTGTATCAATCACTACTTTAATCATCAATGGCCTTACCACAACTGAAAGACAAATACAGTACTGTAATATCAGATTTTTTAAAAATCCTCATCTGAGGATATGTTTTTATTGGTATTTTTTAGAGAGAGAGAAAGAAACTTCGACGTGAGAAAAATCGATCGGTTGCCTCCCATATGGGCCCTGACTGGGGATCAAACTTGAAACCTATGTATGTACCCTGACCAGGAATTGAACCCACTACCTTTTGGACTATAAAACAATGCTCCCACCAACTAAGTCACCTGTCCAGGGCTATAATATCATATTTTAAAAATCACAATCATATGTTGTCCACAAGAAACCCACTTTAAATATGAAGACACAGATAGATAAAAGAAAAGGTAAAACATGGAGAAAATGTACCATGTCAATAGTAGTCAAAGGAAAGCTGGCATGGGTATATGAATTTCAGACAATGAAGCTTTCAGACCAAAAAAAAAAAAAATCTCAAAGATAAAGATAGACATTACATAATGATAAAGGGGTCCATTCTCCAAGAAGGCACAGCAGTCCTTTATATGCTTGTGCAAAACAACACAGGGGCAAAATACACCAGGCAAGAGCTGACAGAATGCAAGGAGAAACAGATGCATCCAGTACTATCGCTGCAGATTTCAACATTCTCTATCACAAATTACAAATTCCAGCAGAAAGAAATCACAAAAGACAGAGTTGAACTGAACACTGCCATGCAACAACAAAATTTAATTTAAAATTATAATTTGTGATTAAAATCTATTATTTAAAAACTATGCCTTAAAATTTTAAATTATTGGTATACTTCATGTAACAAGAACAGAGTACATATTCATCTCAAGTTCACATGGAACATTCACCAAGACAGAACACATTCTGAGACATAAAACATACCTTAACAAATTTGAAAGAAGAGAAATCATACAAAATATGCTCTTACACCACAGACATTAATTTAGAAATCAATAATAGCAAGAGAGTTGGAAAACACCGAAATATGTGGAGATTCAACAACATAAACCTAAATAATACATGGGAGCAAAGAAGTTATCTTAAGATAAATAAAAAAATATTTGGACTAAATGAAATGAAACTGCAACTTTCCAAAGATTTTGGGATGCAGGAAAAGCAGTGCCTAGAGGAAAATTTATGCCATCAAACAAATATACTAGAAAAAGAAAGATCTATAATCAAATAACACAAGCATCTACCTTAGGAAACAATAAAAAGTTGAGCAAATTAAACCCAAAGTAAGCAGAATAAGAGTAAGGATAAAAAATTAGAAACAAATCAATGTAATTGTAAAAAAAAAAAAAAAAAAAAAAATCCACGGAGAAAAAAAACAAACAAAAAGCTGTTTTTGAGAAGATTAATAAAATTCATAAGCACCTAGTCAACATAACTAAGCAAAAAAAGACAAAAATTACAACTTAAGGCCATCATGGATCTAAGGAGCTAAGAGAGGTGGTCAATGAAGCCTTTATAGTGAAAGGGTCTATGAGGACACTGCCAAGTGTGCCTGTCATATGGCAACTTAAACAGTCTAGAGCCTTCTGTGGTAGGGCAGATTGTAAGTAACAGCATAAATGGGTTCAAATAAAATTAGTAAACAAGGAATATGTTGCCTCTCAAACAAAAAAATCTAGACAGTGGTATGGGTGTTGAGAGAGACTATAACTATTTCTTCATGGTGTCACAAAGTGAGTGGTCTTCTGTTTATTAAATAATTTTAAAAAATGTAACAAAGGCATCAGGGCCTCACAATATGTGTGGGGCAATAGCACATACACTTTTTCTGAGCTCATTTTTCAAATATATGTATGTCCTCAATGTCAAATGAATGTCCACCATGAAAGCCATGAATGTCATATCATACCTGTTCTCCTGGAGCAAGGTAAATACAGTTCAGATCCTGCCTGCAGAAGCTGTGTGCAGTGTTAATGGTACTGACGTTCCCTAGAATCACCAGGTAAAGGTGTATCATGCCCTTCGAAGGTGAAGGCTAACTGCAGCTGATAGGCTGTTAAAATAGGCACTGAACAGAATAGACTTAACCAAATCTATGGTAGCAGAATGTGTAACAGTTGCTGAGTGGATAAAGTGATTTGCATAATGTGGGGGACTGGGAATAGGAATGTATTTGCTGCTCGAACACAATTTAAAATTTGCGGTAATCCACTGTGAGGTGTCATTCATTCTTTCCAGGTTTAATATCAGACTAAATTCAGCTGTTCAAAGAAGCACTGGGGATAATCACTTGTTCCTAAAAGGTTTCTAATTATAACAGTTTTCAAATCCTTGAAGGTTTTGTTTAATTTACACTGAGACATTATTAACTAATTTAAGTAGGTGTAGGGACCATGGAATGCTGTTTTGTGAAGCCATTAGGTGAAGAGTTCATTTAATTTAAATTTGTGAATTACTGGTTCAGAGCTCTCCTATTCACTATGGAATCTTTTAGGGCAATGGGTGCTATGACTATGAGAAAAGGCAACGATTTCTGATGGGTAAGGAGAGTACACCACTTTGTCCTCCACATTATAATCAGGAATTCCCCTAAGATCATGAAGTTCCTCATTTCAATTTACTGAGATCTCAGGTATAACTGTAATTTGAGAACTAGCATGAGTCACTGAGTAAGGGTTTGTCAATTATTGCATCAGAGGGGTTGGCAACATTATTTCAAAACCTATGTTTGAGAGGCTTAAAAGCCAAGGAGTCGAGTCCCCCTTTATCATTTTTGTTATGTAAATTCTTTTAGCATATTTTGAATTTCCAATTGAGTCAAATTGTGGACCTTTTTTAATATCTATTTTCCCCTGTTCCCTCTCTTATGTCCTTTCCTATTTTGTATTTTAGGTCACTAGGTAAACTTCAGGTAAGTGGGTGTCCTCTCTACTCTGGTATTTGTACATTTTTCTCCTGGAGGACCTCAAATCAGTGCCTTTAGGGTTAGAGCCCCCCCCCCACCCCGAAATGGCTGCTATAGGATTTAAGGACCCTGGGCTTAAGTCTGGTTTGAACTAATCCCTTGACTGTGCCACAGTGAGACTATGGGTGTTGTCCCCAGTGTAGAGATCTGTGTTGCAGAGGAGGCAGGGGTAGCAGCAGAGGTACCTAAGGGTCCTGGGAGCCCTCTGGTATTAGGGAAGTGGACTCACCCTCCCACTTATGGGCTGCCTTTTCCTGTCTCTTCTTTTTCTCTCTGAAATACATGCTCTTTTAAGGAGCGACCATATGATGGGCTTACCTCATTCATGGGGTATAGTTATTCTTGTACCCCCCACCCCCACCTTAGACTCACCCTACTGTATATGTGACACCAGCCTCATTCACACCTTCACGCTAAAGACACAAATAGGTTCCAGCCAAGACACTGGCCCCAGGACCACTTTAAGGAAGGTCCCAGTCCCATATTCCTGCTCTCAAAGGATGAGGAATTACCTAAACTGTCAACCCAGGGTCTTCTGAATACCAAACAATTCAGGGCAGCACAGCTCACAGGAGAGCTCCCAGCAAGCAGCAGCTCACAGAGCGGGAGCCTCCAGGTCCTCATCAGCCTGACAGGCAAGGACAGGGGAAAAAGGAGGGGGAGGCTTAAGTTTTCAGTCAAACATCAAATACGTGGAATCTGACCTCATTACAAGAACAAACATGGCTAAGAGAAAGATGCATTTATACTGGCTTGTTTATATATAAAGACACTAATAAGGTGAGCAAGACATGATCAAACCTGGTCATTTGAGGGTGGAGGGAATCAGAGCAAGGAGTGAAGCAGGATATTCAGGCAGTGACCTTAAATCAGCTTCCTCTCAGGCATTTTTTAAAACTCTCCCCTTTGTTATTTATTTAAATCAAGAAAGGAAATTTATATACACCATATTTCCTATGATTAATCATCATTATTAATTAACTTTGCTTTTAAAAATAAATTGTTTTTAATTTTTCTACATAGGAAATTACTCCAAACTTTAAGCCTTTAAAAAGTAAATGATATAAAACTACAGAGTATTAAAAAATTACAAATCCCTTTCTAATTAAAAAAAACAAAAACAAAAAACAAGGGGAATAATAATATTTTTCCATCCACTATATTTCACACTCCGGATATTTTCAAGAATGAATAGCATAGTAAATGCATTAGGGTTTGTAATTTAGCCTATGCTAGAAATTCCCAAAATTTACATAAGCTTTGATGTGTTTCCTCATATCAATGAAAATAAAAATTCAATTGTTTTCCTCCAATCCATTAAAATTGAAGTTTATTTACTTTCAGAATAGGATAGCCTTTTACATGTCAAAGTTCTCTAAGGACAGACATATACAAAACTGACCTAAAAATGGAAAATGCACCTGAGACCTTAAAAACACCCATCTCATATCTACATGTTCTCTTGCCTGAATGGAAACAAAATTTTGTTTTGCACAATCAATCTTGCCTTATTCACATCATTTCCCTCAATCAAGTTCTATTTTAAAAGCCCAGGTGCTAATGGAAATGAGAACCAAAGGGCTGAAATATACAAGAGGAAAAGGAATCCAATGAAAAAAAACAGCAATACTGGAAGAGAAACAGCCTGCTTCCTTACACACCGGCCCCTCATGGAAGCGCTGGAAACATGGAAGCGCTCCCTCCCCCAGGCTTCCATTCTTGCAAGTGAGGAAACTCTCAGCCTGATTCAGTTCAAGGTCCTGAACCAAATGAACTCCCCAATTCATCAAACCTTTGTCCAGGAGTCAGAACCCCTGATCTTCACAAACTTTCTCAATGTGCAAAAATTACATTCTCAGTGCACCTACACTGTGGTCAAACCTAAGGTCTAAAAATGTCTAGGCCTGTTCTAGCCAGTCTGGCTCAGCAGTTAGAGTGTCGGCCCTCAGACCACAGCGTCATGGGTTCGATTCCTGGTCAAGGGCATGTACCTGGGTTGCAGGTTTGATCCCTGGCCCTGGTCATTCAGGAGGCAACCAATCAATGTGTGTCTCTCACATTGATGTTCTAGCTCTCTCCCTCCCTCCCTCCCTTACACTCTCTCTTAAAAAAAAAAAAAAAAAAAAAAAATCTGTGGAAAAATATCCTCAGGTAAGGATTAACAATAACAATAATAATAATAAATAAATTTTTAAAAATGTCTAAGCCTAAGAAACTATAACTCAAAGGCATCATCACTCTCTCCTCCCACCCTCAACCCAATGTGCACATGCACCCCCAGCTTTCCAGGGTTGTAGCTTCGAAGTGTAAGGGCTCCTTCCATGGTGGGTGTGAGCAGGTAGGACACCTGCAGGGGGAGGCTCCCAAAAGAAATCCATTGAGCCTTGGAGTACTTCCCTTTGCAGGCTCAAGGGGGCCTTAGCTTGAGTCACTGACTACAGGAGTCTGTGCCCCACTGGAGTTGTTTTGGACCACTACTGCTATTTTAAACAGCAAAAGCCCAGTGTTTAAGCAATCCACCAAAATCATATTAACCCAGCCTTACGTGGAAAGGAAGGAAGAAAATTGTAAGGGTCTTTTACTAGTTCAATTAGAAAACTTCTGCCCTGGCCTAGTAGCTCAGTTGGTTAGAGCGTCATCCTGATTCGCCAAGGTTTCGGGTTCAATCTCCCAGTCAAGACACAAACAAGAATCAACCAATGAATGCAATGAGTGGAACAACAAATCGATGGTTTTCTCTCCCTTTCTTTCTCTCTAAAATCAACAAATTTTTTAAAATCTCAAAAGATTATAAAAAAGAAAACTTCTAATACCTATTATTTTCAGAAAAATGTCTGTCAATTGTATTTCCAAGGGAAACAATTGGTTTGTAAATAATAATCATATTTGAATGCTTCTACTCTGCAAGTCTAAACCCTGCAATTTGATTTGAAAACACCTCAAAGTTAAAAAAAAAACAGACCTCAGAAACTGACTATACATGCTTAGGGGAATAAAGAGTGAAACAAGAATTCTATACAAATGGAATGTAACAGTGAATATCTTATTTTTTCTGAAATTCATCTCATGCCTGTTTGAAAATATTTTATATTGTGTTTCAAGCTCTATTGATTAAATACAGTTTATCCCTATTGAAAAGTGGAGATTTAATCAATACATCTCCTCAAGATGACAAACCCTGGGGGGGGACAGTGTGACAGTACAGATTACCCAGTTAAGTTTCCAAAGAGGAACCTCCAAAGTTTCCAAAGACTTTCTCATAGGATGTCTGTGCCCAGGGAAGGTCCTGGGGAGAGAGGAACTGAGATTTCAAGCAATCTGATTTCAAGTTTTCCATGTGCAGTCGTCCCTGCCACTTCGCGCTTCGACGTTCCGGCTTCGCTCTATCGCGGTTTTTTCAAATACATACTATACTATATTTGAAAAAAACGTGATAGAGTGAAGCCACGAAAGTCAAAGCGGGAAGTAGCGAGGGAGGACTGTATATAAATAAAGAATCCTACTTCGCGGAAATTCATTTATCGCGGTAGAGTCTGGAACTGATTAACCCCGATAAAAGAGGGCCCGCTGTGGTTGTTTTCTGCTTTCCTCTCATGTAAAATATCCACAGACAAAAACTAAATCTTTAAAAATTTAGGGACTTGTCCCAGAAAGAGCTAAGTTGGAGGCACAGGGTTGTGGATTTGAGATCCTGCTCCCCAAACATCTGGAAAACGGGGGAGGAAAAACAGTCCTCCTGGGGACACAGAAAGGACTGGTGTCGAGGTAAGAAACGTCCCGGTAGAAAATGTTTTATTAGAGTTTATTTAATCCAAATAGAGGATAGACCTAAAAGCAAGACCTCAACAGACTGAGAAAAATGCTTCTCAGTAAAAGACCCTTACATTTTTCTTCCAGTTTGCAGTTTCTTTTATGCATTTGGAATTAAGGAGGGAACCTAAGAAAGATTCCAAGACTGTGGGAAAAAGCAAGGTGGAGACTGGATTACAGGACACTTAAAAGATTATGTGCTCCCTTGAGGGCGGTTGTGTTTCTGAGATGTCTGAAAAAAGGCATTTCAAAGGTGTGTTAACCTAGATGCACAAGAACAATGGACAGGGCTTGCTCAAGGCAAAGAAAAACGTTTTACTACAGGGCTTGTGTGCCTGGGGCGTGACTGCCAACAGACGTGCCCAGTTAGGAATTTATGACCTGATCACGCTATTAGGTTACCTTCGGTTACATTTATCACAGCGGCCCTTTTTCCTTCACACTGGGGACTCCACAGCTCCTCCCACAAGTGAACCCCGGAGCCCAAGTCACAGATGTCCCCTAAGGACCCCTCCCGTGGTCACCACCACCTGGAGAGACGCGGGGCTGCGGGGCAGAGATGCCCAGAGGGGCTCCGGGCTGAAGTCGCGGCGCAGAGACGGGACAGGACGCCCGGGGTCCCCGCTGCCGGTCCAGCACCCACGCTGTGTGCCGGAGGGGCCCAGGTCCGAACACCGCCCGAATGGACTCGGGTCCTCAGACTCTGGGGTGACAGGGTGAGGCCAGTCCCGCCACGGCCGGTTCCAACCGGTTCAAACCAGCCCCTCCTCCCGTCTCTGCACCCGGCCGCACACTCACCATTCCTAGGTTTCCTGCGTCTCCCTGAGCCCTTCCTGGACTCCCAAGCCCAGGGCAGATTACAGCGCGACAGAAGCTGCAGAAGACCCACTCGGGACCGTGAAGGGTGGGCAACGCTGGATCCTAAACCCTTCTGCAACCAGAGGATGGAGGTACCTGCCAATGCGGGGCGTTGCCCCACCCACTTTCCCCAGCGTGCTCTTGATTGGACAGGTCCCAAGGCTGAGTGACAGCCAGCGGGAGAACTCGCTCTGCTGAAACAGCCTCCTTCGGAGAATGAGAAGCTGACCCAGTTTGGGACTTTTGCATAATCATAATTTTTTCTAATCCTGGGGCTGCCCATGTAGTTTCCCCCCAGCTCTTTATGAAGGCGAAGGCACAGCTGGGCACAGGGAATTCTGATTCCGTTTCCAGATGGAGCAAGTAAGTACAGACAAGAAGATGGCCCAGGCCAGGCAACACTGGAACAAGAGGGTCTTATGTCCTCTAGGAGTCAAGTGCTTGGCGGTAAATCTGTGAGTCCACTCATAGAATTGTGACCCTTGTTTAGAAATGCATACACTGAATATGACTTCACCATCTGTAATTGAGTCTGGCTCCATATTAGTCTTTGATCCTTGCTAGCCTGGAACCTTCCACCCATCTCTTCCCCATCCCAACTCATTCTGTCCTTAAGAGAAAGAATCCCAGAGCACTTGGCTCTGGTGGGAAGTTAAAACCCCCAAGCATCAGCCTGCGCGCAAGGACTTCTCAGTCTAACCACACGGCGTGAGATGTGTTCATGACATTCTCAAGTGCACATTTCACAATGGAAGAAAATTTAATTTAGATCACTTTTTGTCTGTGTCCCTGGAGAATTTTAAAATGCACACAACTAGCCAGACCAGTGTGGCTCAGTGGTTCAGCGTCTACCCATGCACCAAGAGGTCAAGGGCTGGATTCCCAGTCAGGGCACATGCCCAGGTCGTGGGACCAGATCCCCAGCTGGGGGCATGCAGGAGGCGCCAATGGATGTTCTCGCTCACTGATGTTTCTATCTCTCTCTCCCTCTCCCTTTCTCCCTCTCTCTAAAAAATCAATAAAAACATATTTTAAAAATTTTACTTGTGGTTGTGGTACTGTGCACATACTATAAAATTTACATTTTTGACATTTTGTGTGTCATTCAGTAGGGAGAAAAACGTTGACATTTTAAGATGAATCTCCAGGACTACTTTCATCTTGCAAAAGTGAAACTCTCTCCCATTGGACACAACTTATTCCCCTCACCCCAGCTCCTGGCAACAACCATTCTGCTTTTTGTCTCTGTAAATTTGACTACTCTGTTTACTTTACACAAATAAAATCATACAGTGTTTAATCTTTATTGACAGGCTGATTTAACTTAGCATAATGTCCTCAAAATTCTTCCATGTTGCAACGTGTCAGAATTTGCTGTCTTTTAAAAGCTGA
The DNA here is from genome assembly GCA_030848825.1 of Tadarida brasiliensis. NCBI lineage: Eukaryota > Metazoa > Chordata > Mammalia > Chiroptera > Molossidae > Tadarida > Tadarida brasiliensis. The sequence continues at coordinate 53,766,468 of CM061259.1, read as the reverse complement.
ACAATATTTTGTTGTATGAATGTGCCAAATGTTTTTGATACATTTGTCTGACGATGAGTGCTTGGGTTATTTCCACCTTTTGGCTATTGTTAATAATGCTAATATAAACACCAGTAAACATATATCTGCTTGAGACCTGGTTTTCAATTCTTCCAGGTATTTATGCAAAAGTAGAATTGCTAGATCAAATGGTAACTCTGTACTTAATTTTTGATAAACCATCATGTTTTCAAACTTGCAACACAATTTTATATTCCCAGCAATTTTGCACAAGGGTTTCAATAGGTGTTTTTACTCTCTGGATGGTATCCTTTGAAACACAAAAGTCATTAATATCATGAAGTCTAAGTCACTAATTTATTTTTCATTATTGTCCTTTGTGTCATATCTAACAATACTTTGCCAAATACAAAGTCAGAAATTTTTTCCTATATTTTACCTAAATTTGTTTTAGCTATGTCTGATGTTTAAGTCTTTGATCTTTTTGGGTAAATTATAGTATATGGTGTGATGTATACAGTACAACCTGTTTCTTTTGCACATAGTTATCCAGTTGGCCCAGCACCAATTTATGAAAAAAGGAATGAGCCCTGGCTGGTGTGGCTCAGTTGGTTGAGCATTGTCCCATGCACCGAAAGGTTGCTGGTTCAATTCCCTGTAAGGACACAGGCCCAGTTTGTGGGCTCAATCCCCTGTAGGGACTGTGCAGGAGACAGATGGTCGATGTTTCTCTCTTTTCCTCCGTCCCTTTTCCTCTCTCTAAAAATAAAAACTAAAAAATCTTTTAAAAAGAAAAGAGAAAAAAAAGGGGGGAGATGAAAGAAATTATTTCCCCATTCTTGGTACCTTTTTCTTTTTTTTTTTTTTTATCCTCACCCGAGGACATTTTTTTCCACTTTTTGTTCAGATAGAGTGGGAGGGAGAGAGAGAGAGAAACATCGATGTGAAAGGGACACATCGAGTGGCTGCCTCCCGCACGACCCACCAGGGGCCGGGGACAAACTGCAACCGAGGTACGCGCCCTTAGTGGAACCGAACCCCAGTCTCTCTGGACCGCAGGCTGACGCTCTAACCGCTGAGCCAAACCGGCCAGGGCTTGGTACCTTTTTCAAATATTAGTTGACTATAAATGTAGGCGTTTATTTCTCAAATGTCAATCTATTCTACAGATCTGTATGTCTATCTTCATGTTAGTACCAAACTATCTTGATCCTCTTTGGTTTGTAAAAAGGTTTGAAATCAAGAAATGTTAGTCCTACTACTTTTTTTTTAAGAATGGTTTGGTGATTCTGGTTTATTTGCAATTCTACATCAATTTATGAAAAAACTTGCAAATTTCTATAAAGATTACAGCTGGGCTCAGCTGGTGTGGCTCAATGGTTGAGTGTTGACCCATGGACAAAGAGGTCGCAGGTTTGGCTCCAGGTTGGGGCACATGCCCAGGTTATAGGCTCCATTCCTAGTAGGGGGCGTGCAGGAGCAGCCAATCGATGTTTCTCTCTCATCAATGTCTCTCTCTCTCTCTCTCTCCCTCTCCCTTCTTTCCTCTCTAAAAATTAATAAAAATTAAAAAAAGAAAGAAAAGATTACAGCTGAATCATTTTGTGAAATCATGCCATTTCACCAATGTTAAATCTTCTAATTCATGACATTGGGATGTTTTCCCATTTATTTATACACTTATTAATTTTTTGACATTTGGTTGTCTTCAGAGTATGTGTTTTGTACCTATTTTGTTAAAATTTTTAAAGTATTTTATTCCTCTTGACTGTATTGTAAATGCATTTCTTTTCTTAATTTCATTATCAGATTGTTCATTACAAGTGTATTGATTTTTATATTTTGATCTTAAATCCTACAACCTTGCTTAACTCAACTAGTTCCAATAGTTTTTTATCCACTCATCTACTGATGGGCACTTGGACTTTTTTTAGGTCTTGGCTATTATAAATAATGCTGCAATGAACACAGGGGTGCATATATTCTTTCAAATTAGGGTTTCAAGTTTCTTTGGATTTATTCCCAGAAGTGGGATCACTGGGTGATAAGGCAGTTCCATGCTTAATTATTTGAGGAAACTCCTTACTGTTTTCCACTGTGGCTACACCAATCTGCGTTCCCACCAACAGTGCATGAGGGTTCCCTTTTCTCTACATCCTCACCAGCACTTGTTATTTGTTGATTTATTGATGATAGCCATTCTGGCAGGTGTGAGGTAATATCTCATTTTGGTTTTAATTTGCATGTCCCTTGTGATTAGTGATATTGAACTTTTTTTTTTTTAAATCTCTATTGGCCATCTGTATGTCCTCTTTGGAGAAGTGTCTATTCAGTTCCTCTGCCCATTTTTCTAATTGGATTGTTTGTCTTCCTGGTGTTGAGTTGTATAGTTCTTTATATAATATTTTAGAAATTAACCCCTTATCAGATGTATCATTGACAAACATATTCTCCCATTCAGTGGGTTCCATTTATTTTGTTGATGGTTTCTTTTGCAGTGAAAAAGCTTTTTAGTTTGATGTAGTCCTATTTGTTTGTTTTTTTCCTTTACCCTGGAAGATATATCAGCAAAAATATTGCTAGTAGGATGTCTGAGATTTTACTGCCTATGTTTTCTCAATGATTTTTATGGATTCACAACTTATATTTAAGTCTTTACCCATTTTGAGTTGATTCTTGTGTATGGTGTAAGTTGGTAGTCTAGTTTTCATTTTTTGCATGTACCTGTCCAATTTTTCCAACACCATTTATTGAAGAGACTGTCTTTGCTCCACTGTATACTCTAGCCTCCTTTGTCAAATATTAATTGATCATACAGTTATGGGTTTATTTCTGAGCTATCTGTTCTGTTCCATTGATCTATATGCTTGTTCTTGTGCCAGTACCAGGCTGTTTTGTTTACCATGGCCTTGTAGTTTAGTTTGATATCAGGTACTGTGATCCCTCCAACTTTGTTCCTATTTCTCAAGATTGCTAAGGCTATTTAGGGTATTTTTTGGTTCCATATAAATTTTTGGATTTGGTCCAGATCTGTGAAATATGCCTTTGGTATGTTAATTGAAATTGCGTTGAATCAGCTGCCTCTTGCACATCCCCTACTGGGGACAAAGCCCACAGCCCGGGCATGTGCCCTGAGAGGAACCAAACTAACAACCTTTCAGTGCATGGGACAATGCCCAACCAAGTGAGCCACACTGGCCAGGATGAGCCAGTGCACTTTTATAACAATTTAATGAACTCAAGAAATCCAACATTACCACTGGAAGTTTAATCCACACCAGAATAATGAGTAAGACAGGTTCTATCTAGATACTCTAGAAGAAGCAGGGGTCCCCAGCTCCTGGATGGCATGTGCCAATTCTTGATTGTGGGGTGGGCACTTGGGAACAATTTTCTTAGAGGAGATAACTCTGGGTCTTGCTGGGTGGCCTGCAAGAGTCAGGGAGAGAGGCAGATGTCTGAGTGCAGAGCAGGGCCAGGGCCCCAGACTTCAGAGGTCCCAGCTGAATTCAACTGGCAGAGGGCAATTCCCTAGACTGGCTTTGGGCGGCTGGGGATAGCCCTGGGGGGCAATGGCCCTGGAGACAAGTTTGAGGAGAGTGCTCAGGTGCTTATCCCAAGGATATGATTTGCTGAGGGTCCCATGAGGGGTTGGAAGCCTAGTGGAAGACCACAGGATGTGCATAACACAACCATGTTGGTGAGTGTGAGCTACAGGGTTCCCTGTGAGGCCAGGACAGGACCTCACCTCCCAGGGGCAGCTGGAGGTCTGTTCTTGGTTGCAAATGGTTTTTTTGAGGTAAGAGATTGGGTTTTAAATGAAGAAGGAATGGATATCTTACTTTTTCATGTTATTTTTCATTTACTATGTACATTATTTATTTGTATTATAAAGCCAATAGGGAATTATCCAAGTCATGGAAGTATCCAGGTTTTGGGGGATGTAATATTCCAATAAATTCCAACATAATATTTCATTAAAGAGCTGTTATATGTATGTTCTCAAATAAGATATAGACCTCTAGATCTTTATTTTTATTTTTCTATTCTTAAGTTGCATGTTAATTCAGAATTGCATATAATATCATTACACACACACACACACAGATATATTTGAAATTTTAGTCATTGGAGCTTTCCCCTGGTCACACACTTAACACTCAAGAAAATCCTGCATGAGAAGAACACTCAGCTCCCACACTCTGCTCTCTCCACAGATGCAGAACCAGCCACAGTGCAAGAAACTTCATGCTCAAAGCCATCACTGGCCCTGGAGTTCCCCCCACCCCCCAGATAAGTCCCCAAGTTCTTGGAGGGTAATGGGAGAGACTTTGCTGCCTGAGCTCCATACCCAAAGGGACATCCAGGAGATGTCCTTCCAAATGGGTGTGTGCATGACTGCAAGGTGGGGGTGGCCACCCATAGTTTTGGTTGGGAAGGGTGAAGTGACCAGCAGTCCCTCCCCCTCCCCCTGTTTGAGCATTCCCTGGAGGCCAAGCATTCAGAGCTTTACTCACAGGGTTGAGGGGTGGGGGTGGGGTTGTGGATTCCCAGGATTCAGATAATTGCATAGTCTTGGACCAGGAACAGACCTCTAGCTGTGCCTGGGAGATAAGATTATTGTCCTGACCCCACAGAAAACTATAGCTCACACTCAGCAAAGAGCTTTAATATTTGAAAACATCATGCACATGTATACTTTTGAGAATAAAAGTTACACTTCGAAAATCAAAAGGAGTCATTCAAAGATCCGAGTCCTGGGTGTTCCCTGCAGCAGGAATATCTGGTGAAATGGATCCTGAGATGCTCCTCCTGGCCTGTTCATCTGAGCCTCCTGGGCAATGACTGCTCCTCCTCTTGGCTTCTAGGCCTTGGGCTGGGGCAGGGGTCTGTCCTAAGTTCAGTGCTCCTGCCCTTTCCCTGAAAAAGGCTGGCTTAGAGGACTTTGATAACTACCTGCACCCCAAACCAGAGTGCCCCATCCCTCCCCCAGAATATTTTTAGGAAGCCTGAAGAGTAATGGCCTCAAACCATGAGACAGCCCCATCAACCTGTGGTCTGACCCCATTTCACATGAGCAATGGGACTCCTATGCAGAATAAACCTCCGGTGTGTTTACCGGTGATCGCCATTAATTTACCTATCGTAAGTTACCGAGTGCTTTTTATATCCAGCCAAGTGCCAGTCCAACACTCAGCAACTTACAGACAGTGTTAGAAAATTTTTAATTTATTTGTATTATATAGCACAGAGCTTGAGATATCCCGGGTGTTCTGAGCATATTCTAAACATTAACTCTTCAATGCTCTTCATAAACTTGCAGGGGTATGCTTATTATTACTGTCAACTGTCAGGCGGAAAAACCAAGGCACCAGCAACATTGCTCCCAAAACTTGCACCAGAAACTACAAATATTTTTAACATCTCATAGTTTCTGTAAATCAAAAATCTGGGCACAGCTTAACTAGGTGCTTTTGACTGACTCAAGCATCTCACAGGCTGGTACCATGGTCTCCACGGAGGGTGGGCCGGGGGTAGATTTGCTCCCACACTCATTCATGGGTGTTGTCAGGTTTCAGTTTGGAGTAAGGACTTAGTTTCTACCTGTCAGTAGGCTGGGCACTCTCTCAATCCTGTCCGATGGGGTCTCTACATGGAGCTCAAAACACTGGTGTTTGCTCTCCCAGTTTCAGATATATATTGGGAGAGGGAGGGAGGGAGGGGGAGAGAGAGAGAGAGAGAAAGAGAGAGAGAGAAGGGAAAAGTCACGTCAAGGAAGGAAGGAAGGAAGAAGGAAGTGACAGACTTTTTGTAGATAAAACTCAGACATGGCAGCCCATCACCCTGGCTGTATTGTGTATCCAGAGCCAGTTGCTAACTCCTTAGTGGTGACACTAGGACATGCAGTGTGGCGGCGGGGACCACTGAGAGCCATGTGGAGCCTGAGCACCACGTAGGCCCACGGGAGCCACAGGGTCCGACTTCAAGTATGACAGAAGACCACAGGAGGTTTTGTGCTAGAAGATGACAATGTCTAAATGTCCTTAATTTTGATCCCTTAAAGTGCAGACCTTAAAATGTGACTCAGAAGGGTGTGACATTCCCAAGATCACAAAACTGAAACCCAGACCTATTTTAAATGGTATTTCAGGCTCCACCCCACCCCTTCTTGTAATTCTGCCATCTCTGAGTTTTTGCCGCAGACACGTGCCACCAGCCCACAGGTGTTGAAGGTTTTATGTCATATATACCTGATGATGTCCTGGGAAGTAGTTTCTAGTATCATCCCTACTCTGCATATTAGAAGAAAGCAAAAGCCCTGAAAGGCACAATGGCTTTTCCAGGACACATAACTGGCCAGAAAAAAGCAGGTCTGAACTCAGCTCTGTCTCCTAAAGCTCAGACCTCGGTTACATTCCCAGGGAGTGATGGGAAGAGCTGTGGTGGACATCTGTGTATAGTTACAGAGATGATGTGGTGGGGAGGGTGAGCAATCAACAGCCCACAGGAAGCTTTGAGTGGTTCTGATTGAAGGGAGGGGCTCAGGTAACCTTGACGAAGTGACGTCACTTTCTTGGTGACAGAATAAAACAGAAGTTAGAACTCTGGTACCCAGGCGCCCACACTCTAGAGACAGGCCCCTATCCAGCTCACTTGACTGGAGACAGTTGAGAGAGAGGGATGTTCTCCAGTTCTCTGCTGAATTTCCAAGGCTGTGAATTCTGGAAAGGCAATAATGAATGCTGTCTATTGCTGTAGACATTGGCTCACTGAGTTTTTACCAAACATCACGAGGACCAGTGATGTTTGTCCTCACTTTACCTCCAATGCAACTTGTCGTTTGGCAGGGTGTATCCTCAGGTAACACAGGGCAGCTTAGGCCACAACTGTGATCTCATGTGGGAAACTACACATCCCTTGCCCTTTCTTGTGTGTGTTTTTGAGTGGAGGGAAAGGCGGGCTGGGAGGGGGCTTTTTTGGGCGGGAGCAGGTTGTTAGGTATTGGAAGCCTGGTAGTTTGTCAAGTGTGTACCCAAGGTCATGGCTTGCAGGATAAAAAGTGAGTACTGGGGACCAAGCTCCCCTACGCACTTGTATTTTGGGGCCCTTAAGGTGTCATTTTGTTCTGTTCATGGCAGGGGGTCAATGCAGACGGCCCTCTGTACCTGATCAGGGCAGCAAAATTTGTGGTGCAGTTTCCCGCTGTGGTGATGCCCAGGCAGGCCCTAATGTCTCCTGGCCTGGATACCAAGCACTGTTTTTACTGAGAGATTATGGAGGAGCTGGTAGTTATGTTCAAATTCTTTTTATCCTTGGACAGGGGGCAGGTGCACCAGGCCACCAACTGCCAGAGATGGTCAGAAGTGAGAGTGGGCACAGAGGCATCTGTACACCTAGGATCCCAAGATGACCCGGGTGGGCCCAGAACCTGGGCTCAAATCTGGAGACTTCTGGGGACCCTCCCAGGCTTTCCCACCAGAGTGTCCCACTCCCAGAGGAATGTGGCCCTCTATTCTGTCCACTACAAGATGCATGAAAGGATAGAAAATCAGTCCTTGCATATTTTTTGAAATATTAGAGAAATATGTATGTTGTTGGACTTTACCTTTGCTACTGTTTTGTTTGAACTGCCTGCCCCAGGTATCCTGTGTAGCAGTCAGCCTCACTGTCCCTCCAAAACTTCTCCAAGTTTTACTCATCATCACACTCAGTAGGATGGTTTATACACAGAAAGGGGGGATAGGATCAATCTATTGTATGGATGGGTTTATGCAACATGTCATCTCACAGAACACACCACCAGGACCCCCATCTCCCCAGGTGAGGAGCTGGGGCCTCACTTGTCCTCGTGATGTTTGGTAAGGGAGGGCATTTGCCACAGTGGTGCACTCTTTCAATGCAATTGGACCATGACATTATTCAATTCAGTTGCTGTGTCCACAATTTTGTAGGGATCATCTAAAATGGGTTCTAATAGATGGTATCAGTTTACTCAGGCTGCCATAACATAGCGCCATGTTGGGTGGAATAAATTTATTTTCTCACAGTTCTGGAGGCTAGAAGTTTGAGAGCAGAATGTGGGCAGGATTGGTTCCTCCTGAGGCCCCTCTCCTTGACTTATAGATGACCATCTTTTATCTCTGCATTCATCTGTGTTTCCTCTGTGCTTCTCTGTGACCTCACCTTTTTTGTTTATTTTTATTTTTTTAATTGAGAAAATACCTTTATTTTTTGGAGAGTGTGAGCAGGTATCTGGTCTCAACTTCTGGAACAACTTCTTGGTGCCGGCAGTTTCAGTGACCTTGAGCATGTTGAAGCACCTGGTCCTGCTCAGGGGCTGCCACTCACCCACCGTGACAATGTCGCCAATCTGGACGTCTCTGAAGCAGCGGGGCAGATGCACTGACATGTTCTTGTGGCGCTTCTCAAAGCAGCTGTGCTTTGGGACATAGTACCGGCAGTCTCGGAGAATGACAGTGGTCCTCTGCATCTTCACCTTGGTCACACGCCAGACAAGACGTGCCCGCAGGTAGAGACATTGCTGGTAAGGGGGCATTTCTTGTCAATGTAGGTGCCCTCGATGGCCTCCTTGGGAGTCTTGAAGCTGACCAGTGTATTTATACTTTCGCAGTAACTTCTCTTTACCAATTTTTCCAAGCAGGATCCTCTTTTTATTTTGAAAGACAGCTGGTTTTGATAGGCACCCTCAGTCTGAATGTCCACCATCTTTGCGGCTGCCTGAAAAAAAGAAAGCAACCTCATTTTTTCTTGTAAGAACTCCCCTCATATTGGATTAGGACCCACCCCAATGAGTGTGTGCTCCCTATACACTGTCTTTAAATGGGAGAGATGACACTCCCCAGAATCTTTTCATCCATGTCAGGGGCAGATAAAGCCTCATAGTTTAGAGGGAATGTGGTGCAGCCCTACTTTTTTTTTTTTTAAATCCTCTCTCGAGGATATTTTTCCATTTATCTTCAGATAGAGTGGGAGGTGGAAAGAGAGAGAGAGAAACATCGACGTGAGAGAGACATATTGAGTGGTTGCCTCCTGCATGACCCCAACCAGTGCCGGGGACCAAACCACAACCGAGGTACATGCCCCTGACCAGAATTGAACCCATGACTCTTTAGTCTGCGGGCCAACACTATAATCACTGAGCCAAACCAGCCAGGGCTGTGCAGCCCTACTTTAGATGGTTCTCAGTTCTGACCTGCAGGACCTTGAGCAGCCATTTAACATCACTAAGCCTGTTTTCTCATCGCTATAATGGGCTTGTTTGTTGAGGGCTCACTGGAACAATGCTCTTAACACAGACTACTAAAGCAGGGACGTCTGTTGTTCCTCAGTGAACAAAATACCTTGAAGGGAATAATTGTTTAATCCTTTCCCACCCCTAAACTCGAATTGTACATTTAAAGCCCAGAATCTTTTTCAGCGCGAGCACAGCTGTTTCTCCAAACATCTCCCTGGGGTCTGGGAGTTCCTGGGTGGGCTCCAGACCTCAATCCTCCTGGTGGTTTGTGGTGATGCACCTGACATTATATCCCTCCTTGCCCAATGTAAAAGTGACACCATCCTGTCCCTGGATGAGGCTTGGAACTTGAGGGCCCTCCAGACAGGCATAATATAGAAGTGTCCAGTAGTGTCCATGGTATGAGCCTTCCTATGTAGACCATTGCCTACATGGCCCACCTACCTGTTCACCTATCCAGCATTCAACACCACCCAACATGTCCCGGACCAGCTTTTCACTCCTGGGCACAAGGTGACTCTTCCCACTGCTGGAATGATGACAGTGATTTCATCAAGTGGTGTTGGAAAAACAGAAGATACATGTGAAAAATGACACTGGACCACTCTCTTACACTGTATACAAGAATAAACTCAAAATGGGTTAAAGACTTAAATGTCAAACCTGAAATCATTGAACTCCTAGAAAAAAACAGAGAAAGTAAACTATTTGACATTAGACTGAATCATATATTTTTGGACATGTCCTCCTAAGCAAGGGAAATAAAAGCAAAAAGAAACAAATGGAACTACATCAAACTAAAAAGCTTCTGCACAGTGAAGAAAACCTGCAACAAAACACAAAAAGCAACCAATGGAAGAACATATCGCAAATGATTTATCAGATAAGATGTTGGTATCCAAAATATAAGAAACTCATACAACTCAATAACAAAAAAATAAACAATTTGATCGAATAATGGACATAGGACATGAAAAAAAAGGCATGTCTCCAAAGAAGACATACAGATGGCCAACAAACATATGTAAAGATGCTCAATACCACTAATCATTAGGGAAATGCAAATCAAAACCACAATGAGAAATACCAGCTCACACCAGATAGAATCAACAAATAACATGTATTGGTGAGGATGTGGATAAAAGGAAACCCTTGTGCACTGTTAGTAGGACTGAAAACTGGTGCAGCCACTATGGAAATAATATCAAGATTCCTCAAAAACTAAATAGATATACTACATGACCCAGCAATTCTACTTCTTTGTATTTTAAGATAACAAAAATACTAATTTATTTATTTATTTCAGTTCCTCATACACAGTGGAAAGATACATTTGTTGAATAAGAGGAGGAAGGAAAGAAATAGAAAAAGAAAAGATCCTCTAATCTGGATAATATTAAGAATAAAACCAGAAGAAAAGCTAATCTTACAGCGCAGAAACCTTCTTTGCTTATGTTCAAAGTAGCTAATGGTGCCTGGGTGGGCAGGTAAAAAGAGACAATCATATTTATATGCCCCTAGGTGATTTTTCCGCTGTCATTATTGTTTGTGTTTTCAACATTATTACCACTTGTTGTGTGAATACTTTATATGGCCTTGGCTGGTTTGGCTCAGCAGTTAGAGCATCAACCTGTGCACTGAAGGGTCTCAGGTTCAATTCCTGGTCAAGGGCACGTACCTCGGTTGCAGGTTTGATCCCCAGCCCCGGCTGGGGTCATGCGAGAGGCAACCAATCAATGTGTCTCTATCACATCGATGTTTCTCTCCTTCCCTCTCTCCCTTCCAGTCTATCTAAAAATCAATGGAAAAAATATCCTCAGGTGAGGATTAAAAACAACAAAAAATTCTTTATATGTCTTATGTTCAACAGCATTTGATATTTTTTATTGATTTTTTTTTTGAGAAACATCAATTTGTTGTTCTACTATTTATGCATTCATTGGTTAATTCTTGTATGTGCCCTGATGGGGGATCGCACTTGCAACCTTGGAATATCGGGACAATGTTCTAAATGACTGAGCTACCCGATGAGGGACAAAAACAAAAATACTAATTTAAAAAGATATATGCACCCCTATGTATATTGCAGCATTATTTACAATATCCAAGATATAGAGACACTTAGGTGTCTATGAATAGCTAAAAAAATAGATGGTGCACATATACAATGGAATATTATGCAACAATAAAAAATAATAAAACCTTGCCTTTTGTGATTAAATGGATGGATCTAGAGGGTATTATGCTAAGTGAAATAAGTCAGGCAGAGAAGGACAAATATCACATCGTTGCACTTGTATGTAGAACCTAAATAAGACAAAAGAAAGAAACAAACAAAACAAAAACAGACTCAATAGAAACAGAAACCAAAGGGATGGTTGCCAGAAAGGAGTGGGTGGGGGGATGGGTGGAAAAGGGGAAGGGAAGAGAATCCATAATATTGTGATAAGTTTACATGGTAACATATGATTACTAGAATTAGTAGGGTGATCACATTGTAAAATATAAAAATGTTGAATCACTATATTGTACATTATATTGGTTATAAAGTTAATATAACCAATAATGATTATATACCAACTATACTTAAATTAGAAAATAAAATTTTAAAATATTGTGTTTTAAATGATAATTGCTTTCACATTTATTTTTTTATCCATCCACTCATTCTTTCTCAGCTCAAGCCCTTTTCACTAACAGCAGCATTGGTTACTTTACACTGGCTGCAAACTGACCACACGAAGGTGAGACCTCCTCTTTGTCTTGCCTTCAGAGCTGTAGTAAGGTGTGGGCTGGACTAGCGTGAGGGAAACGAGGTGCCTAGGGCACAAAATATTAGGAGGTGCTCACCCTGAGGTGCTAACTCTATGCTTACACAACCCTGAGAATGAGCATGTCCTTTAATGTTCTATCTGGGCATCTTGCTTGCCTTACCATATTCCCAGGCCTGGTGCTAGTGCTGTGTCCTGCCCACTACAGATGATACCAAATCCAATCAGCCAGCCAGCCCTAAAGCTCTGAGTTGGCCATACACAATTTCGCTTTCTCTTAGAAGGACATGGATTGGAAGCAGCATGCCAGCAGGGCAGCACTGGGCATTAATTTTTTGCAAGCACCCTCTTGTCAGCCCAGTGGGTATCTTTTGGCATCCCAGGTGACTGTTCATGTGCAAAGAAAGGAAATCACAGTGGATAGGTTCTAGAGCCACCCTGGTTTAGATGTCCCATGTCCCAAAGGGTAACTAATCTCTTATAACAGTCCTGCTCAGTTAACAGAGTCACCATATAACCAAGGAATCCCAAAGAAAGCTCTAGCTTCCTTCTGGGTATTGATGTCCATTTAAGGTCCTCCCAGAAAAGATTCAGGTGTTCAACCAGTATCATTTTCACCACAAGCAGCATCACCAGGCAATGCAACTGATATTGCACCTTTGTCAAGTTTCTAGGAGACCAGATCTAGAAGCAGCTTAGCACTAGGTCACTTCCATCCTGCTGAGGTGCAAGGGACACTGTTTTCTCCCGATAATGCTCTCTGCCAGCACAACATGCTGGATCTTCCAGGTTATCCCTTCAGGCCATTTTTCCTGCTGTCGTAGAGAGATGGTAATGCAAAAGGCAGGTGGGCAGTAAGTGGGGTTCTCTACTATGCAGTGTCTCATGCTCAGATGCTCACATCCAAAACTTGGCCTGGATCAGCTTTCCGAGGTCTGATGAGTCTCTATGCAGAACTGCTATCATTTCAGTAAAAATTATGTGGGTGCTCTGTTAACATGTGGTCCAAACTCACAGTACCCCCTGAACCCCTAAATCTAGGCAGACTCAGAGTATGACATCTCTTTCAACCTCTCTGCAGTTTCTGGTTTTGCTCTGGTGTCATTCACCCTTAACTTCACTATCACCAACCTGCACTATATGAAAGACATGCAGCGTCCGGGCTCAATGAAATTCAACAAAATAGAGAAGATCCTGCAGCACCTGGTGAGAGTGCTGCGCACCTCATTCCTGCACACCCACTGATGCCCACCATGGCCACTGCTTTAATTGCCCCTTACCTCTCCCATACCCTGCCCAACTCTTTCTGCCTTCCCACTGGCTCTAGCCCCACCCACATCTCCCTGCCTTCCAACTGATTACAGCCCCATCCACCTTATCACCTACCTGCCCTGCTCCTATCGGTTCTTCTACCCATCTTCTTTTCCTTCAACAGCTCAGCATCTCAGAACATCAGTATTTAAGAACATCAGTGTTATTGGACAACCTAGGTAAAATGGACAAATTCCTAGAATCATACAATCTTTCTATATCTCAACCAGGAAGAGTCAGAAAACCAGAACAGACCAATAACAACTAAGGAAATTAAAGATGTAATCAATAAACTACCAGCAAACAAAAGCCTTGGTAAAATGTTTGAATTTTACCAAACATTCAAAGAAGAACTAATACCCATTCTCCTCAAACTATTCCAAAAAATTCAAGAGGAAGGCAAACTTCCAAGTTCTTTTTATGAGGCCAGCATAATCCTAATTCCAAAACGAGATAAAGGCACTACAAAGAAAGAAAATTACAGGCCAATACCCTGATGAATGTAGATGCCAAATCCTCAACAAAATATTAGTAAATTAGATCCAGCAATATATATATATAAATTATTCACAAATTAGATCCAGCAATATATATATATATTATTCACTATGACCAAGTTGGAGTTATCCCAGGGGTGCAAGAAGGCTGGTACAATATTTTCAAGTCAATAAATGTGATACATCACATAATCAAAATGAAAGATAAAAATCATATGATCATATCAACAGATGCTAAAAAACACATTTGAAAAAATCCAGCACCCATTTATGATAAAAATGCTCAGCAAAGTGGGAATAGAGGGATCATACCTCAACATATAAAGGCCATATATGACAAACCTACAGCCAATATCACACTCAACTGGCAAAAACTAAAAGCATTTCCCTTAAGAACAGGAACAAGACAGAGATGTTCACTTTCACCACTCTTATTCAATACAGTACTGGAAGTCTTAGCCACAGAGATCAGACTAGAAGAAAAAATAAAAGGGATCCAAACTGGAAAGGAGGAAGTGAAACTGTCATTATTTGCCGATGACATGATATTATACATGGAAACCCCTAAAGACTCCACCAAAAAACTACTAGATTAAATCAACAAATTTGGTAAAGTAGCAGGATACAAAATTAACATCCAGAAATCAATGGTATTTTTATACAGCAATAATGAATGTTCAGAAAGAGAAACTAAAAAAAAAATCCCATTTACTATTGCAACAAAAAAATTAAGATACCTAGGACTAAACTTAACCAAGAAATTAAAAGTCTTGTTCTCAGAAAAATACAGGATATTGAAAAAAGAAGTAAAGGAAGATATAAAAAAGTGGAAGCATATACCATGCTCATGGATTGGAAGAATCAACATCATTAAAATGTCCATATTACCCAAAGCAATCTACAGATTCAATGTAATCCCCACTAAAATACAAACAACACATTTCACAGATCTAGAACATATACTCCAAAAGTGTATATGGAACCAAAAATTACCCCAAATAGCCACAGCAATCTTGAAAAAAAAAACAAAGTTAGAGGGATCACAATTCTGGGTATCAGGTTATATTACAAAACCACTGTAATCAAAACAGTTTGGTATGGCACAAGAAAAGTCATTTAGGTCAAAGGAACAGAACAGAGAACCCAGAAATTGACCCAAGACATTATGCTCAATTAATATTTGACAAAGGAGTCAAGAGCATACAATGGAGTAAAGATAGTCTCTTCAATAAATGGTGCTGGGAAAATTAGACAGCTACATGCAAAAAAAATGAAACTAGACCACCAATTTATACCATACACAAGAATAAACTCAAAATGAATAAAAGATTTAAATGTAAGTCATGAAACATAAAAATCCTACAAGAAAATGTAGGTAGCAAAATCTCAGACATCACATGTAGCAGAATTTTCACCGATACATCACCTAGGGCAAAAGAAACAAACAAAAAAAAGTTAATAAATGGGGCTACATCAAACTAAAAAGCATCTGCACAGCAAAAGAAACCATCATCAAAATTAAAAGGGAACCCACTGTATTGGAGAACATATTTGTCAATGATACATCAGATAAGAGGTTAATTTCCAAAATATATAAAGTACTCATACAAATCAACAACAGGAAGACAAACAATCCAATTTAAAAAATGGGCAGAGGACCTGAATAAACACTTCTCCAAAGTGGACATACAAATGACCAAGAGACATGAAAAAATGCTCATCGTCACTAATCATCAGTGATGCAAATTTAAATGACTATGAGGTATCCTTCACACCTGCCAGAATGCCTGCCATCAACAAATCATCAAACAACAATTGCTGGTGAGGGTGTGGAGAAAAGGGGATTCTAGTACACTGCTGGTGGGAATGCAACTGGTGCAGCCACTATAGAAAACAATATGGCGTTTCCTCCAAAAATTACAAACAAAAACAAAGCAGAAAATGGGTTTTCTTTCTTCTGGAATTTTTCTGAATCCTGGACTACAACTCAGGCTACACACAGATTGGGGTGTCTGAGGGGGAAAAGATAATCATAGGTCATAATTGTCCTCTGTATTAGCAGCTTCAAAAGGATGTCTATACTTCTCACCTCATAAGAGAAAACTTTGACCTGTAGTAGAAGGTCATTACTATGTCTCCTACCTCAAGCCCCACTGTGCTGATATTACTTAGACATCTAATTATGAGTTAATTTGGTTATCTTTCCTCTTTTAAAATGTTTACCAAATATTACCAAGGTATCTGGTCACTTTTATTTTGTAAATCAGTAACATCTCCTGAGTTTTTCCTTCCTCTTATTTAACCACTTAATCCAAAATCTTTTCAATACAGATTTGTACATGGTAATGTTTCTAAGGACTTGTATGCCTGAGAGTTTTTTTTTTTCAATCCTTACCTAAGGATATTTTTCCACTGATTTTTAGAGAGAGTGGAAGGGAGGAAGGGAGAGAAAGGGTGATCAGAGAGAGAGAGAAACATCGATGTGACTCAGACACATCTATTCGTTGTCTCCTGCACAACCCCAACCAGGGCTGGGGATCGAACCTGCAATCCAGGTATGTGCCCTTGACCAGAATCAAACTTGTGACCCTTCAGTCCACAGGCCAATGCTCTAACCACTGAGCCAAACCAGCAAAGGCTCGAGAATACTTTTACCATGACTTCATACTTGGTTGGGTAGAAGATTTTGGGTTCCAGATGAAAGAACTTAATAACATAATAATTAGGCACACTGTGGAAAGTACCTACTTAAATAAATGAATAGAAGCCAACAAAGAAACAAGGGGAGTGGGAAATAAACCATAGATTGTGGTTAGTCCAGTTCTGGGCTCCAAATGTTGGACTGTTTTTCAGAAAATTAATAGCACATTAGAGGCATGAAGCATTATTGCTACATAAATCACCTGCATATCGCATGGGATTGTGCATCTGTGAAAGATGAAATGAAATCATGGCCAAAGCTTTGAAATGCTAAGTAGAAGAAAGGCTGATGGCTGAATGTTATGCAAATGACAATGGAAAATGTACACAGTATCGCTACAAAGAGGTAGTTGAAATCTATAATCTACTTGTGTTTACAGTGCATCTAAACATGAGGATTCTGACCATATATGGCTAAGACTTTCAAAATATATGAACTATATACATATATATGTGTGTGTGTGTGTGTGTGTGTGTGTGTATACATATACACACAAATGCATATACAGATTTCCATTAAGTCATTCATTTTATTCTTTGTCTGATGCATAAAGATACATCCAAATTTAAAACAATAGCTCATACAAACCTCTAATTTTTATCAACACTAGCTAGAATATGTGTAAGTTAGATTACACAGTACAAAGACAATACATTGCATTTCAAATGTGACGCCACTGAGTGAAAGGTATGCACACTTAATTTTATACCAGGACTCTATTCAGATACCTCTATAGTGTCTATCTCCAATGTTGAAATGACTCCATACCTCTTTGAATCCAATCCACCAATCTATCATCTCTTCAATGGTGACCAAGCCTTGATCATGTGGACTATTAGAGATAAATTCTCTTACTTTAACCAACAGCCTAAGACTAGCAGGAAATTTTACAGTATTCTGGATATTATACCATGCATATGGTTTCTTTTTGCATCTAATGATATGTGATCTCCATTGCTGTTTGCAAATTGAATTTTCCTCAGAAATGAGTGAAGCTAGAAGACAGGCAGAGTTGGGAAATGGGGAGTGCATGCAAGTCAGAAATGGAAGGCCCAAGCCTACTAAGAAATTCTTTCCCACTACCCTCCCCTCAGGCTTTTCTTTTGATGGACTCGGTTCTGATGGTGTATAGATGGCCCTCGTTTATCGCGGTTAATCAGTTCTAGACTCTACCACGATAGATGAATTTCCACAAAGTAGGATTCTTTATTTATAAATCGAATATTTTCGCAGTTAGAGCATAGAAAACCTGTTTACAACCTTATAAACACGTTTTTTTAACATTATTAGAGCCCTCTAGACATGAAATAACACCCTTTAGTCACCATTACACTCATATTACCCAATATATTAGACAAAATAAGAGAAAATAAGACATATTAGACTTTACAAATATATTATTATTATTGTACATTTAATTACACACACACACACAGTTCTTACACACAACCACTAACCTATGAAAATAGTGCAACTTGTTCGATGATGAATCAATGAAGATGAAAAGATGTACTGCACAGCAAAGAAGAGCAAGGTTACTGCTCCTCTGAAGGCACGACCTCAGTAGGAGAGTCTTCAGGTGGTGCAGTATCTTCAGCAGGTGCGTCGTCATCTTCTTCCACTGAAGGAGTACTAGGAGTAGGCAGTGGGTGTCTGGGTGCGTGGCTGAAGAACATCGTGATAGGTAGTTGCTGGCACTGTCTTTTCATATGCGTAAGGAGGCTTTTGTAGGGTTCTATCGCTCCATCAAGTGTATTCCGGAACCGCGATGCACACATAATTTGTGGGTCCCATTCGCCAATCATGTCCTGTACTACCTTAATAGTTCTCATGACTTGTGAGAGACGTTCAAGTGTAAGGCCAACTTCCTCCTTCTGACCCCCAGGAACCTCTGGCTGCTCTTCCTCCTCTTCACTCGCAGACTTAGTCATCTCCACCAGATTCTTGTCAGCTAAGGACACCTGCTCTGGATGATACTTGCCCTCCTCAAAGATCTTCTGAAACGTGTTGTTCACATAGTCCTCTGCTGCAGGCTGGTCAGCAGAGGCAGCTTCTCCATGGAGAATGACACTCTTCAGATGATACCTCTTCTGGAACTCCTCGAACCAACCCTTGCTCACCATGAAATCCATGAACGTTGTAGAAGAGGGTCCTGGTTGAAGTTCATCTGCCGTGAAGTGCTGATAGAGCTGCCTCGCCTTCTCCTGGATGACCAGCGAATCCAACGGAATGTTTTTCTTGCAGCTGTTGCTGATCCAAATGGCTAGCACAGACTCCATTTTCACTATGAATTTACTACGACTTGTCACAACGTGCTTTGCTTCCTTGTTGAAAGAGACAGTAGCCGTTGCACAGATGTTCTTTTCATCTTTACAGATGAAGCGAACGGTAGATTCATTCAAGTTGTAATGGCGGGCAATCTCCATGATTTTCTTGCCATCTTTGATCATATCCAAGAGTTTCACCTTCTCCTGGATGGTCAGCATCTTCCTCTGGTGCTTAGTTTCATTGTCAGAAGGCTTAGAAGAAGCAGCACGTTTAGGAGCCATTGTAGGGCTTAGATAAAAGTTCTCAGAAATCGCAAACACTTACAAGAGCAAAGATGATTCCGATGTGTAGCGATGTAGAAGCATATGTGAGAGAAGCAAACTTGCATGAGGCTGAGCCAATCAGTGGCCAGGATAGGAAGAGGATAGGATAGCCAATCAGTGAACAGCATGCTCTGATTGGCTTGGTTTCACCACACCCGATTTTTTGGAAAAAAGTTATTGCCCACACACAAGGAGTGGTCAAGCGGTTGCACCTGGCATTGAAGGATTTGCAGGGGTGCACGAATACATAGGCCTATAGTCCATACGTGCAGTAATTTTAATTTTAATTGTAGTACAGGGGTGTATAATTGACTCAAGACAACCGAGCACACACTGTATCATTTTCACTGTCTTGATCAACTTTTTAATGAATATATTCGTAAAATCCATGATAGAGTGAAGCCGCGAAAGTCGAAGCGCGAAGTGGTGAGGGACAACTGTATTCATTATCTCATGGGCTCAGTGAAACAAACTCTTCTGTTCCTCATGAGGACAATGAATGAGTTTATTAAGAATAAATAATTTAATTGTTTAAGCAACTTCCGTTGGAGTCAGCAGTTACTTAGAGGAAAAACATCCTAATTAATCCACAATCACATCACTGAAGTCATTAGGCAGATTCACCTACTTTTCTAAGATTCAACTCTAAATCCGCGCCGAGTTACATATTAAATATTATTATCGTTAACAAAAATAGAAACTAGATGGAAAATAAAACTTTTTGACATTAATTTTTACACATTCATATTTGTCTTAGTTAAAAATGTACTGACTCGGTATTAAATTTATTTGATTTTATGAATTTGTCTTTCTCCCTTCCACATGAGGACAGCAGTTCATAAATATATTCTATACATGGATTATAGATTCAGAGTAGCCTTTGATTAAAATTCCAACAAATCCATTTATAACCTGAGGCGGATATCCTGAGCTTATATGAAGTATCATCAGTGGCCTCAGATTTAAAAATGAGACCATAGAGACACTGGAAAATGGCGGTGGAGTGAATGGAAGCCACACAGAAGATCTCCCAGGGCAAACGGGAATGACAACTAAAATAAAGACAAATCGTCGGGAAAAACCAACAGAAAAGCAGCAGGACAGGACCATACAACCAGGGACACTAAATGAGCCTGGTAGGATCTGCGGAGGCATGTGAGGGAGCCCACGGACAGCAGCGGCCTTGGCTGTGAGCAGAGGCCTTAGCTGTGAGCAGCAGCTGCACCCAACCTCGGGGTTGATAGCCCCAGCTGCTCCACAGTGCAGAGGGCTGGAACAGAGCGCTAAATAGCCACAGACACTCACCTGGGGCTCCGGCAGAGGGAGAGCGGACTGGACTGGAACTCTGTGAGGACACCTGGGATTTGGAGGGATCTCAGAGTTTGTGTTTAGCTGTGGCCACAAACGACGGTGGTGGCCAGCCCCTCCTTCCTGGTTACACAGAACAGCAGCCAAATTTGCTCCTTCCCAGAGCTGTGGTAGCCCCTCCGTCGGAGATTCCCAGGTGAGGAAAAGAGGTAAAGAAATGCAAATTGAGGCTCATTAACAACCAGCATTGGCCCCACCCTCGGAAATCCTCTTACACTGTAAACATCTGAGGGAGTTTCTCATTCAACTGAGATCCTAAGGCTTTTCAAGTAACTGAGGCTAATAGCCTCCAGGCAAAAAGCTAGAACATAACTAAACCTTTCCTGAGCTTGAAAATCTACCCAGGAAAGTGAGACTGGACAGTGGTGGTGAAGGAGGGCCCTCCACGCTCATCCAAACCCAGTAGAGGGAGCCACAAATAGCAGAACACAAACAACCACAGGGAAAATTTGGCAGGCTCCAAAACCCACTGAGATAGCAAAAATGGTGAAACAGAGAAACAGATCCCAAATGAAAGAACAAGAGAACTCCACCGAAGATGAGATAAATGAAATGCAGTTAAGCAAATTATCAGAGGTAGAGTTCAGAGCCATGATCTTGAGGAAACTAAACAGCATGAGTAAGGACATCAACACCATGAAAACCAACCAAGTGGAAATAAAGAATGACATAGCAGAAATAAAGAACACATTGGAAGGACTGACCAGCAGAGTAGAGGAAGCGGAGGACCGGATCAGTGAATTAGAAGACAGAGTAGAAAAAAATCAATCAGAAAACCAAAAGGAAAAAAACAATGAAAGAACAGGAAGATAGCTTAAGAGAACTGTGGGACAACTGGAAACGTAATAACATTTGTATCATTGGAGTCCCCGAAGAAAAAGAAAATAAGCAAGTGGTAGAGAATATATTTGAAGAAATAGTGACAGAAAACTTTCCTAACCTGGTGAAGGAAGAAAGCATTCAAGTTCAAGAAGCACAGAGAGCCCCAAGTAAGAAGAACACAAACAGACCCACACCAAGACACATAAAAATTAAAATGCCAAAAACTAAAGACAAAGAGAGAATCATAAAGGCAGCAAGAGATAAGCAACAGGTTACCTACAAAGGAACCCCCATAAGGCTATCATCTGACTTCTCAACAGAAACACTACAGGCCAGAAGGGAATGGCATGAAGTCATCAAGGTCATGAAAAACAAGGATCTGAATCCAAGACTACTCTATCCAGCAAGGCTATCATTCAAAATAGAAGGTCAAATAAAGAGCTTCCCAGACAAAAAAAGGCACCAAACCAGCACTGCAAGAAATGTTAAAAAGGACTGCTGTAATTAGTAGAAGAAAAAGAAAGAAAATTAGAACCACACTGTACAAAAATGGCAATAAATAAGTACATATCAATAATCACCTTAAATGTAAATGGACTGAATGTTCCGATAAAAAGACACAGAGTAGCTGACTGGATAAGAAAGCACGATTCACATATATGTTGTTTACAAGAGACCCACCTCACAACAAAAGACTCACATAGGTTGAAAGTAAAGGGATGGAAAAAAATCTTCCAAGCAAATGGAAAGGAAAAAAAAGCTGGGGTAGCAATACTCATATCTGATAAATTAGATTTCAAATTGAAGACCATAACTAGAGACAAAGAAGGCCACTACATAATATTGAAAGGGTCTATCCAACAGGAAGATATAACCTCGGTAAACATATATGCACCCAATATAGGAGCACCAAAATATATTAAAAGTCTTTTGGAGGACTTCAAAGGAGAAATCGACTGCAATACAATCATAGCAGGAGACTTCAACACCCCACTGACATCACTGGATAGATCATCTAGACAAAAAATTAACAAAGAAACAGAGACTCTAAATGAAGCACTAGATCAAATGGATTTAATAGATATCTACAGAGAATTACACGCCAAAACTGCAGAATTCACATTCTTCTCAAGTGCACATGGGACAATCTCAAAGATAGACCATATGTTAGGGCACAAACTAAGACTCTATAAGTTCAAGAAGATTGAAATCATATCAAACATCTTCTCAGACCACAATGGCATGAAACTAGAAATCAATTGCAACAAGAACATGCAAAAACATATGAACACATGGAGGCTAAATAGCATGTTACTGAACAATGAATGGGTTACCATGGAGATCAAGGAAGAAATTAACAAATTCCTGGAAACCAATGAAAATGAACACACAACAACGCAAAATATGGGATACAGCAAAAGCAGTTCTGAGAGGGAAGTTCATAGCACTACAGGTCCACCTTAAGAAAGAAGAAAAATTTCTAATTGACTACCTAACCTCACAAATTAAAGAACTGGAAAGCAAACAAAAAGAAAACCCTAGAGCAAGTAGAAGGAAGGAAATAGTAAAGATCAGAGCAGAAATAAACGACTTGGAGACCAAAAAAACAATTCAAAGGATCAATAAAACAAAGAGCTGGTTTTTTGAAAAGATAAACAAGATTGATGGACCCTTAGCTAGACTCACCAAGAAACAAAGAGAGAGAACCCAAATACACAAAATCAGAAATGAAAGAGGAGAAGTAACAACTGACACCACAGAAATACAAAGGATCGTTAGCAAATACTATGAACATTTATATGGCAACAAATTCGACAATCTAAGCGAAATGGACAAATTTCTAGAAACACATAGTCTCCCAAAACTGAATCGGGAATAGAGAGAAAACTTGAACAGGCCAATAACAACGGAGGAAATTGAAGATGTAATCAAGACCCTCCCAGCAAACAAAAGCCCAGGCCCTGACGGCTTCACGGGTGAGTTTTACCAAACATTCAAAGAAGAACTAACACCCATTCTCCTCAAACTATTCCAAAAAATTCAAGAAGAAGGAAGACTTCCAAACTCGTTTTATGAAGCCAGCATAATTCTAATTCCAAAACCAGAAAAAGACACTACAAAGAAAGAAAACTACTGGCCAATATCCCTGATAAACATAGATGCCAAAATCCTTAACAAAATACTAGCAAGTCGGATCCAGCAATACATCAAAAAAATTATTCACCATGACCAAGTGGGATTCATCCCAGGGATGCAAGGCTGGTACAATATACGCAAATCAATAAATGTGATACATCACATAAACAAAATGAAAGATAAAAATCATATGATCATATCAATAGAAGTTGAAAAAGCATTTGACAAAATCCAGCACCCACTTCTGATAAAAACACTCAGGAATTTGGGAATAGAGGGATCATATCTCAACATAATAAAGGCCATATATGAAAGACCTACAGCCAACATCATACTCAATGGGCAAAAACTAAAAACATTTCCCTTAAGAACAGGAACAAGACAAGGATGCCCACTTTCACTACTCTTATTTAACATAGTACTGGAAGTCTTAGCCACAGCAATCAGACATGAAGAAAAAATAAAAGGGATCCAAATTGGAAAAGAGGAAGTGAAACTGTCATTATTTGCAGATGACATGATATTATACATAGAAAACCCTAAAGACTCCATCAAAAATCTACTAGACTTAATTAATGAATTTGGCAAAGTAGCAGGATACAAAATTAACATCAAGAAATCGACAGCATTCTTATACACCAATTATGAACTCACAGAAAGAGAAACTGAAAAAACAATCCTATTTACCATTGTGGCAAAAATATTAAGATACCTAGGAATAAACTTAACCAAAGAAGTAAAGGACCTATTTGCAGAAAACTACAGGACATTGAATAAAGAAATAGAGAAAGATATAAAAAAGTGGAAACACATACCTTGTTCATGGATTGGAAGAATTAACATCATTAAAATGTCCATACTACCCAAAGCAATCTATAGGTTTAACGCAATCCCCATCAAAATACCAACGACATATTTCACACTACTAGAACAAATACTTCCGAAGTTCATATGGAACCAAAAAAGACCCCGAATAGCTTCAGCAATCTTGAAAAAGAAGGACAAAGTAGGAGGGATCACAATACCAGATATCAGCTCATACTACAAAGCTACTGTAATCAAAACAGCCTGGTACTGGCACAAGAACAGGCACATAGATCAATGGAATAGAACAGAGAACCCAGAAATTGACCCAAAACATTATGCTCAATTAATATTTGACATAGGTGGCAAGAGCATACAATGGAGTAAAGACAGCCTCTTTAATAAATGGTGTTGGGAAAATTGGACAGCTACATGCAAAAAAATGAAACTAGACGACCATCTTACACCATACACAAGAATAAACTCAAAATGGATAAAAGACTTAAATGTGACTCATGAATCCATAAAAATCCTAGAAGAAAATGTAGGCAACAAAATTTCAGACATCATACACAGCAAAATTTTCACTGATATATCACCTAAGGCAACAGAAACAAAGGAAAAAATGAACACATGGGACTACATCAAACTCAAAAGCTTCTGCACAGCAAAAGAAACAACCATCAAAGTGGAAAGGCAACCCACTGTATGGGAGAGCATAATTGCCTATGATATATCAGATAAGGGATTAATTTCAAAAATATATAGAGTGCTCATACATCTCAACAAAAGGAAGACAAAGAACCCAATTAAAAAATGGGCAGAGGAACTAAATAGACACCTCTCCAAACAGGACATACAAATGGCCAAGAGACATATGAAGAAATGCTCAACTTCACTAATCATCAGAGAGATGCATATTAAAACAACAATGAGGTATCACCTCACACCTGTCAGAATAGCCGCCATCAACAAAGCATCAAACAACAAGTGTTGGCGAGGGTTTGGAGAAAAGAGGACTCTAGTACAGTGCTGGTGGGAATGCAGACTGGTGCAGCCACTATGGAAAACAATATGGTGTTACCTCAAAAATTTAAAAATTGAATTACCATTTGTCCCAGTGATCCCACTCCTAGGAATATACCCTAAGAAGCCTGAAACACCAATCAGAAAGAATACATGTACCTCCATGTTCATAGCAGCGCTATTTACAATAGCTAAGATCTGGAAACAGCCCAAGTGTCCATCAGTAGACGAATGCATAAAAAAGCTGTGGTACATATACACAATGGAGTACTATGCAGCTGTAAGAAAGAAAGATCTCTTATCCTTTGTGACGACATGGGAGGACCTGGAAACTACTATCCTAAGTGAAACAAGCCAAGCAGAGAAAGACAAATAGCATATGATCTCACTTATTTCTGGAATATAATGAACATAACAGTCTGAGGAACAGGGTAGTCCCAGAGACGTGGAAGTAGGGTACAGACTGACACTTGCCAGAAGAGGGGGTGGGGGAGGGGAGCGATGAACACAGAACTTGTACGCATGTACTCATAACCAATGGACATGGACAACAAAACTGGGGACGGGGCAGGGAGGGAGGGGGAGGAGGGTGTCAATGGGGGAAAAGAGGAGAAACATCTGTAACAAAAGTAAATTAATAAAAAATAAAAATATAATAAATAAATAAATAAATATATAAATAAAAAAAAAAGTTAAGGTGAAAAAAATAGAAATAAAAATGAGACCATAGTTCCGCTTCCATGATTGTTGCAGGATTTAAATATTAGTTATGTCTAAACACAATTTCCCAGTCATTTAGTAGAATGAATCATAGAATTCATTTCTGTGTACACCAAAAACAGTTCATGGAGAACTTGGCCACAACATATACAGCCATATAGATAAAATAGATTTAAAGTTTTTGCTGATAAAATTTCTAATTAATTTGAAAGTAAAGCCTTGATTGCACAATTCTCCAAATAGCTATAAAAATTACAGATACCCATATAGCCAAATTTGATAAAAACCCTCTTTATTTTGCCTGATGCTGCTAACCTTGAGAAAAAGTCATGATATTGTATCTCAAAAATATACTTCCAGATGTCATAAAGTGGTCAGTACATGGACTGATTTTAGAAGACTTTTACCTGCCAGGGAAGAAGCATAGGTTTGTCTGCATGCCCTGGAGATACAATTTTCGTTTTCACCAAAAGCGTTTCACGGAGGGCTTGGGCCACTGCATACACAGCATTATAGATAAAATAGTTGGGGTCAGTTATTATAATCATGCCAATATTTTCTGGCATAAACTCTACAGAAGAATTTGGTGGGCAGTCTTCAATTTTTCCAACTCATCAAGGGAGCAATGAAACATGTCAAGCCAGAATTTACTGAAGTAAAAATCTTCCAGACATTTGGATGGGTTAAATTGCTTTGAGAAAGTGGTTAAAGCCAGGGATTTCTCTCCTCTGATGTGAAAATATGAGGCTTCCAGGAAAAGAGTGTAGCCTGTTGTCCATCTCATATATACCAATATCACACTTTGCTGCCATGACCTACACCTTTCCTGAGGTTAAAATAGAATCTTCCTGCCATGTCTACAGTCATAAAGCCTGTATCACCATACATTATATACACATTTGCCAATGAAAATTTGATTCTGGACATGAGAGTAACATCACTTGCTCCATAAATTCTCTTAGTAGTAGGAAGATTTTCTATAAAGGTTGCATAGATATCACATACATGCATCACATAAGAGGACTCCCAGTAAACTTTCCACATACAATCGTCAAATTCAGATTCTTTCCAGAGAATTCAATCTGGGACTCTCCTCTGTTTTCAGATCCCAGACAAACTGTTCCCCTTTCATATCATCACTTAAACAGAATGTCACCCAGGTTCAGCCAAAAGTTAACAATAACCAGATTCCATGGGGCAGGGATCTGTCCTTATGGGCCATCTGATAGAGTGATGGGAACTGGTCTTTGTTACTCAAGATGGGATCAAAAGAACCATATGTGACCTGAATAAGAAAAAAATTGTCTGGTTTTGTTTGGTGTGACATGGGGTCATCTCCTTTGGGAGTGGTGTGTGAGAGAATTCTATACCCAAGAGGGAAAATGACCAGAATATAGGGTGACTAGAGGGCTGTAGACCTTTGGAGGAGGCAGAGCCTGGGCCGGCCCCGCAGCGCCACCAAGCGGGCGAGGCGCGTCATGACAGCAGGAGTCAGTCACTCAACTAGAGGTGCTAAGCGCTGGAGAGAAGGAAGGGATCCACATCATAAAGGCCTTTCCAGGCTGCAAGGCACACCAGGGCCTCTTCTTATTACATTTTTAAGTTTTATTTTTTTCAAAATGGAAATATATTTGCGGACTGTGGAAAAAAGAAAGGAAGAGGGCTGTAGAGAATATCCAGTTCTCTCACTGTGGGCACACAACATGCTTGCTTGTAGTAAGGGACATGAGACTACTTCTGACCTATGGTTTACTCTAAGACCAAAGCACAAAATACAATATGTAAGGACCCACATGCTCTTCGTCTCCTGTAATGGGAACTGAGGAAGGTATGAACTTCAGATGATGCATCAACAAGATGGTGGTTTTGTCATCAGCCTTACCTCCTGTGATTTGTGGAGCAGAATGTCTCCTTCAATTGCTACTAATGTAGAATGTAAACACTAGATAGAAAAATATTTACTGTATTAGTGTATTGACACATTGGACTTACCTTATTTCCACTGTATAACCTATGCTGTCTTGAAGAATACAATCACCTACTCTCTGATTTTCTAAAACATCATTCTTTCAGAAGAGAATTTTCCTAAGCTAACATCTTATTTGGCAGTAATATCTCCAGAGTGCTGCATGTCTCAGATTTAGTCCCCTGGACAGAATGAGTTTGATGGTTGTGTGTGGAAAGTTCACTGGGAGTACTCTCATGTGATCCGTGTGTGTAATGAGAGTAAGGCAGGAGCGGGCAGAGGGAGAGGATAAATTAAGGTACAGCTGTAATTGAATCTCAGACAATCCTTGGGGATCTTTGGGACTTGGATGGTCCTTCAATATTGTTCCAAATTGAGACCAGATGTCCAGGCTTTTCTATCCTTATATCTGCCAGTCACTGGCCTCTAAATGCCTCCTAAGACAGTCACATCTTGAAATGGGGCAGTTCCCCAGGCTATGGACGTTTTGTATGAGGCACATAGCTGTGAGTCTCAGCAGTCCAGATTCCTATCAGCTGGGGAATGGAAACAATGGCCCTAGATGGGAATCTGGGTTGAGGCTCACAGCAGCCACTGTACTGCTCCTGCCCCTTCCTCCTCCTCCTCATCACAGTAAACAATCACTAAACTCAAGGAATTTGGGGGACATGTTTTAAATTCTCAAGGGATATATACACCCAGTTTCTACATTTCCCTTTGAGCAGATGAGAGAACATGGCATCGGTGGCACTCAAACATATCTCTTCAGTGGATGGGGGGCTGGGTGAAAAGATTAAAGGAATTATGGAAAAAAGAAAACCTCATAGACAACAGTATGGTGATTACCAGAAGAAAATGGGGTGGGGAGTGGAAAAAGAAGGTAAAGGGGGGATAAATGGTGATGGAAGAAAACTTGACTTTGGGTGGTGAACACACAATACAATATACAGATGATGTGTTATAGAATTGTACAATTAACACCAAATGATGTTATTAACTAATAAATTCAATTTATAAAAAGAAGAAAACAATGAAAAAAACACACACATCTCTCTTCAGAATTCATGACCCACTTACCTGTGGGCTATTGTAGAGCTTCAGAATTGTTCCAACCTCAGCTGAAAAGACTGATGTGGTTTCTGCAATGATGGCTACAGCTTCTTTTCTCTCTGGCAGTTGTAGTTAGAGTCTGATTTCCTCCTGAGAGCCCAAACAAGACACTCTTCAAGGTCCTTTGGCCAGTGGGAAAGGCATTATAAAGATCAAACCCCAAGAACAGATTGGGGAGCAGATGGGAGTCCTTGTTGATCTCCTCAGTTGCAAAAAGAAAGTCCAGTTCATACTGGTAGTTCTTCCAAATCTACCCAAACAGAAGCAATAGCATTAGAATTGTCAAGACAAATAATTCAGGGGCAACTCTAATGCCAAGCCAGGGGAAAATAAAGGTTTTAGATTGTGCTTTCCATTCAAAGATTCTCTTGCCCTGTAATATGGATCTGGTGTGAATTATGTCCCTAGGGTTCTAGAACACTCTGACATGACTCTTTCATTATGATGGAGTGAACTGTGTCCAAATCATTGACACAGGTTTGTAGGGTGTTGTGAGTGGGGTGAGGTGGCACTTAGCTGGATAATATAGCTGTCAACTGGACAGAATTGTTTTTTAAGTTCTGATGGATAAATGGGAAGCACATCAATGTATGGAACAGACAGGAAGATGTTCTGTATGGACCTGCTAAAGAGTGCACACACTCAGCTCCATAAACCTTTATTGATAGGTTTGCGTGTGTCCTGAAATGGTATTGAAAACTACAGCCAGAAGCCAAGATGGAAGCACTGCTTGTCTTCCCCATGCTCCAGAGGAGTTTAAAGAGCGCCCACTTACCAGTTCTTCAATCATTTGGGAGGATTATCCTCAGGAATCACATTCTTTTCAGGAATTTCTATTATGTTCTACCCCAATAGGTCAAGTTTTATAAAAGCAATTTTGTTATATTATATTCTTTGAAAAATAAACATTTCATTCAGTTGTATAGGTTTTTATCAGTCAGTTCATTTTATTTTTATCTTTATTGTTAAAGCATTACAGATGCCACCTCCTTTTTCCTCCAATGGCCCCTCCTCCCCACTCCCACCACATTTCAGATTTTTTAAAATACACTTCAAGCTTAACATTCCTTGCAGTTAATTCTGTCATTTTTAATCCTTCATTTAAACACTCCCTGCTTTTTCTCTTGATTAGATTAGCTAAAATGTAAATTCTTAGATTTTAAAAATAGCTCTCATTTTTATTTTTCTTAAAGAATTAATATTTTTTCTTTATTAATTTCTTTATTATCCTTTCCTTGGAATTATTTTGGTGTAAATCTAACTTGAAATTTCAACATTTAAAAATTAATTTTTATTACTTCATGATTTACATGAAAATAACTATTTTTATTCAATCAGAACTTTCGTTGCTTTCTATTGGTTCTTATATTTCAATGTTTTGATTTTCTATATAATGTTCAATTTTGTTGTATTAACTCTTAATATTTGAGATATTTTTAAACAGTTCCCACACAATAGTGTTTTATTTTATTTATTTATTTAATCCTCACCCAAGGATATTTTTTCATTGATTTTTTAGATAGAGTGGGAAGAAGTGAGGGAGAGAGAGAGAGACATCAATTTGAGAGAGATACATCAATTGGTTGCCTCTCACACAACCCAGTCAGGGCCAGGGATCAAACCTGTAACCAAGGTAGGTGCCCTTGTCCAGGGAATTGAACCCATGACTCTTTGGTCTGTGGGCTGATGCCCTAACCACTGAGCAAACCAGCCAGAGCAATAGTGTTTTATTTTTAATTATAATTCACTTTTCCATTGTCCTCAAATAATTTTGTCTGCATTCCTTCTACTATGGGAATTTTTGTTTTTCTTCTGTTGATTAATAAAATAGTCAAAATGTATTACTTTTCAATAAATGTTTGAAGAAAAGATGTTTACAGTTTATACAGAGTACTAATTTAATATATGCCAAATAAGTCCACTATAGTGATTATGTTAATGAGAGCTTTCCAGTGTCTCATTTTATTTAGTTGAACTGTCATAAGCTGGGCCATACAATTTGACCATTTAGGCATGATGTAATGTTTCTCAGTATCTTGAGTACTATTTTTGCTTTCAAGTCTAATTTGATGGACATGTGTATCACCTCTCCAGTTATCTTGTGGGTGCTGGTCACACATGTATCATTCCCATACTTTTGTTATAGGTACCTGAAACACCAGAAAATATGTTACTGGATAGCCTCCTGAGTAGGAGGGAAAGGGCTGTCCCCTCCTCGGCTCTTGTTAGTCTCGTAAGAAAGATTTCAAATGAGTGACTCTGGACAGCAGTGTTACAGCCACTCACCTGGGGCTCCAGCAGATGGAGGGCGGACTGGACTGGAACTCTGTGGGGACACCTGGGATTTGGAGGGCGCTCAGAGTTTGTGCTGAGCTGTGGCCACAAAGGACAGTGGTGGCCAACCCCTCCTTCCCGGGTTACACAGAATGGCAGCCAAGTTTGCTCCTTCCTGGAGCTGTGGTAGCCCCTCCCTCAGAGATTCCCAGGTGAGGAAAAGAGATAAAGAAATGCAAATTGAGGCTCATTAACAACCAGCATTGGCCCCACGCTCGGGAAATCCTCTTACACTGTAAACATCTGAGGGAGTTTCTCATTCAACTGAGATCCTAAGGCTTTTCAAGTAACAGAGGCTAATAGCCTCCAGGCAAAAAGCTAGAACATAACTAAACCTTTCCTGAGCTTGCAAATCTACCCAGGAAAGTGAGACTTGACAGTGGTGGTGAAGGAGGGCCCTCCACGTTCATCCAAAACCAGTACAGGGAGTCACAAATAGCAGAACACCAACACCCACAGTGAAAATTTGGCAGGCTCCAAAACCCACTGAGATAGCAAAAATGGTGAAACAAAGAAACAGTTCCCAAATGAAAGAACAAGAGAACTCCACCGAAGATGAGATAAATGAAATGCAGTTAAGCAAATTATCAGAGGTAGAGTTCTGAGCCATGATCTTGAGGAAACTAAACAGCATGAGTAAGGACATCGACACCATGAAAACCAACCAAGTGGAAATAAAGAATGACATAGCAGAAATAAAGAACACATTGGAAGGACTGACCAGCAGAGTAGAGGAAGCGGAGGACCGGATCAGTGAATTAGAAGACAGAGTAGAAAAAATCAATCAATCAGAAAACCAAAAGGAAAAAACAATGAAAAAAACAGGAAGATAGCTTAAGAGAACTGTGGGACAACTGGAAACGTAATAACATTCACATTATTGGAGTCCCCGAAGAAGAAGAAAATGAGCAAGGGTTAGACAATATATTTGAAGAAATAGTGACAGAAAACTTTCCTAACCTGGTGAAGGAAGAAAGCATTCAAGTTCAAGAAGCACAGAGAGCCCCAAGTAAGAAGAACCCAAACAGGCCCCCACCAAGACACATAATAATTAAAATGCCAAAAATTAAAGACAAAGAGAGAATCCTAAAGGCAGCAAGAGATAAGCAACAGGTTACCTACAAAGGAAACCCCATTAGGCTATCATCTGACTTCTCAACAGAAACACTACAGGCCAGAAGGGAATGGCATGAGGAATCAAGGTCATGAAAAACAAGGATCTGAATCCAAGACTACTCTATCCAGCAAGGCTATCATTCAAAATAGAAGGTCAAATAAAGAGCTTCCCAGACAAAAAAAAGGCTAAGGGAATATATTAGCACCAAACCAGCACTGCAAGACATGTTAAAAGGACTGCTGTAATTAATAGAAGAAACAGAAAGAAAATTAGAACCACACTGTACAAAAATGGCAATAAATAAGTACATATCAATAAGCACCTTAAATGTAAATGGACTGAATGCTCCGATAAAAAGACACAGAGTAGCTGAGTGGATAAGAAAGCATGATTCACATATATGTTGTTTACAAGAGACCCACCTCACAACAAAAGACTCACATAGATTGAAAGTAAAGGGATGGAAAAAAATATTCCAAGCAAATGGAAAGGGAAAAAAAGCTGGGGTAGCAATACTCATATCTGATAAATTAGATTTCAAATTGAAGACCATAACTAGAGACAAAGAAGGCCACTACATAATATTGAAAGGGTCTATCCAACAGGAAGATATAACCTCGGTAAACATATATGCACCCAATATAGGAGCACCAAAATATATTAAAAATCTTCTGGAGGACTTCAAAGGAGAAATCGAAAGCAATACAATCATAGCAGGAGACTTCAACACCCCACTGACATCACTGGATAGATCATCTAGACAAAAAATCAACAAGGAAACAGAGACTCTAAATGAAGCACTAGATCAAATGGATTTAATAGATATCTACAGAGAATTACACCCCAAAACTGCAGAATTCACATTCTTCTCAAGTGCACATGGGACATTCTCAAAGATAGACCATATGTTAGGGCACAAACTAAGTCTCTACAAGTTCAAGAAGATTGAAATCATATCAAGCATCTTCTCAGACCACAATGGCATGAAACTAGAAATCAATTGCAACAAGAACATGCAAAAACATATGAACACATGGAGGCTAAATAGCATGTTACTGAACAATGAATGGGTTACCATGGAGATCAAGGAAGAAATTAACAAATTCCTGGAAACCAATGAAAATGAACACACAACAACGCAAAATATATGGGATACAGCGAAAGCAGTTCTGAGAGGGAAGTTCATAGCACTACAGGCCCACCTGAAGAAACAAGAAAAATTTCTAATTGACTACCTAACCTCACAAATGAAAGAACTGGAAAGCAAACAAAAAGAAAACCCTAGAGCAAGTAGAAGGAAGGAAATAGTAAAGATCAGAGCAGAAATAAACGACATGGAGACCAAAAAAACAATTCAAAGGATCAATAAAACAAAGAGCTGGTTTTTTGAAAAGATAAACAAGATTGATAGACCCTTAGCTAGACTCACCAAGAAACAAAGAGAGAGAACCCAAATACACAAAATCAGAAATGAAAGAGGAGAAGTAACAACTGACACCACAGAAATACAAAGGATCGTTAGCAAATACTATGAACATTTATATGGCAACAAATTCGACAATCTAAGCGAAATGGACACATTTCTAGAAACACATAGTCTCCCAAAACTGAATCGGAAAGAGATAGAAAACTTGAACAGGCCAATAACAACGAAGGAAATTGAAGATGTAATCAAGACCCTCCCAGCAAACAAAAGCCCAGGCCCTGATGGCTTCACGGGAGAGTTTTACTGAACATTCAAAGAAGAACTAACACCCATTCTCCTCAAACTATTCCAAAAAATTCAAGAAGAAGGAAGACTTCCAAACTCGTTTTATGAAGCCAGCATAATTCTAATTCCAAAACCAGAAAAAGACACTACAAAGAAAGAAAACTACAGGCCAATATCCCTGATGAACATAGATGCCAAAATCATTAACTAAATACTAGCAAATCGGATCCAGCAGTACATCAAAAAAATTATTCACCATGACCAAGTGGGATTCATCCCAGGGATGCAAGGCTGGTACAATATACGCAAATGAATAAATGTGATACATCACATAAACAAAATGAAAGATAAAAATCATATGATCATATCAATAGATGCTGAAAAAGCATTTGACAAAATCCAGCACCCATTTCTGATAAAAATGCTCAGCAATTTGGGAATAGAGGGATCATATCTCAACATAATAAAGGCCATATATGAAAGACCTACAGCCAACATCATACTCAATGGACAAAAACTAAAAACATTTCCCTTAAGAACAGGAACAAGACAAGGATGCCCACTTTCACCACTCTTATTTAACATAGTACTGGAAGTCTTAGCCACAGCAATCAGACATGAAGAAAAAAATAAAAGGGATCCAAATTGGAAAAGAGGAAGTGAAACTGTCATTATTCGCAGATGACATGATATTATACATAGAAAACCCAAAGACTCCATCAAAAATCTACTAGACTTAATAAATGAATTTGGCAAAGTAGCAGGATACAAAATTAACGTCAAGAAATCGACGGCATTCTTATACACCAATGATGAACTCATGTTAAGAGAAATTAAAAAAACAATCCTATTTACCATTGTGGCAAAAATATTAAGATACCTAGGAATAAACTTAACCAAAGAAGTAAAGGACCTATTTGCAGAAAACTACAGGACATTGAAAAAAGAAATAGAGGAAGATATAAAAAAGTGGAAGCATATACCTTGTTCATGGATTGGAAGAATTAACATCATTAAAATGTCCATACTACCCAAAGCAATCTATAGATTTAACGCAATCCCCATCAAAATACCAACGACATATTTCACACTACTAGAACAAATACTTCCGAAGTTCATATGGAACCAAAAAAGGCCCCGTATAGCTTCAGCAATCTTGTAAAAGAAGGACAAAGTAGGAGGGATCACAATACCAGATATCAGCTCATACTACAAAGCTACTGTAATCAAAACAGCCTGGTACTGGCACAAGAACAGGCACATAGATCAATGGAATAGAACAGAGAACCCATAAATTGACCCAAAACATTATGCTCAATTAATATTCGACAAAGGTGGCAAGAGCATACAATGGAGTAAAGACAGCCTCTTTAATAAATGGTGTTGGGAAAATTGAACAGACACATGCAAAAAAATGAAACTAGACGACCATCTTACACCATACACAAGAATAAACTCAAAATGGATAAAAGACTTAAATGTGACTCATGAATCCATAAAAATCCTAGAAGAAAATGTAGGCATCAAAATTTCAGACATCATACGCAGCAAAATTTTCACTGATATATCACCTAAGGCAAAAAAAACAAAAGAAAAAATGAACACATGGGACTACATCAAACTCAAAAGCTTCTGCACAGCAAAAGAAACAACCATCAAAGTGGAAAGGCAACCCACTGTATGGGAGAGCATAATTGCCTATGATATATCAGAAAAGGGACTAATTTCCAAAATATATAGAGTGCTCATACATCTCAACAAAAGGAAGACAAAGAACCCAATTAAAAAATGGGCAGAGGAACGAAATAGACACCTCTCCAAAAAGGACATACAAATGGCCAAGAGACATAGGAAGAAATGCTCAACTTCACTAATCATCAGAGAGATGCAAATTAAAACAACAATGAGGTATCACCTCACACCTGTCAGAATAGCCGCCATCAACAAAGCATCAAACAACAAGTGTTGGCGAGGGTGTGGAGAAAAGGGGACTCTAGTACACTGCTGGTGGGAGTGCAGACTGGTGCAGCCACTATGGAAAACACTATGGTGTTACCTCAAAAATTAAAAATTGAACTGCCATTTGACCCAGTGAATCCACTCCTAGGAATATACCCTAAGAAGCCTGAAACACCAATCAGAAAGAATACATGTACCCCCATGTTCATAGCAGCACTATTTACAATAGCTAAGATCTGGAAACAGCCCAAGTGTCCATCAGTAGACGAATAGATAAAAAAGCCGTGGTACATATACACAATGGAGTACTATGCAGCTGTAAGAAAGAAAGATCTCTTATCCTTTGCGACGACATGGGAGGACCTGGAAACTACTATCCTAAGTGAAACAAGCCAAGCAGAGAAAGACAAATATCATATGATCTCACTTACTTCTGGAATATAATGAACATAACAGTGTGAGGAACAGGGTAGTCCCAGAGACGTGGAAGTAGGCTACAGACTGACATTTGCCAGAAGAGGGGGTGGGGGAGGGGAGCGATGAACACAGAACTTGTACGCATGTACTCATAACCAATGGACATGGACAACAAAAATGGGGATGGGGCCGGGAGGGAGGGGGAGGAGGGTGTCAATGGGGGAAAAAAGGAGAAACATCTGTAACAAAAGTAAATTAATAAAAAATAATAATTAAAAAAATAAAAATAAATAGATAAATAAATAAATAAAAATTAAAAATTAAAAAAAATAAAACCTCAGTGCTCACTGGAAAACAGACAGCAGCCCGAGGTCCTGTGGTTGTATCTCCTGGCCCCTCAAAAAATGGCTTAGCCCTAGCCGGTTTTGCTCAGCAGTTAGAGCATCGGCCCACAAACCTAATGGTCTCAGGATTGATTTCCGGTCCAGGGCACATACCTGGGTTGCAGGTTTGATCTCTGGCCCCAGTCTAGGCTCTTGCAGGAAGCAACCAATCGATGTGTCTCTCTCACATCGATGTCTGTCTGTCTCTTTCTCTCTCCCTCCTTCCTTTCCACTCTATCTAAAAACCAATGGAAAAATATCCTCGGGTGAGGATTAACATACAAAAACAAAAAATGGGGCTTAATTACAACCACCTCATGAGCTGGAACAAGGGCAGTCAGCACCCAGGTATTGTCAGCACCCAAGGTATCACCTCAGTTGTATGTGTAGGGACTGATACAAGGTAAACCTAATGGTCATACACACTCACCCAGAATTTGTCAATCCTCAGCAACAGGAAGCTGTGGGCAAAGTTCCAAACACTGACGTCTTGTTCTTCCAAAGAAAGGCCTTTTAGTGGAAGCTGAGTTGACAGGGTGCCACAGGTTCTAGGCTGCAATTGTCTGGACTGGAGTCTTCACCAATGTGAGCTGGGAGGAGCTATGGAGGAGATGTTCTTGGTTGAAATACTAAACTCATGTAAGCAAGCTGAGCAGGTGGACTGGTCACATGCTGCCGTAGAGGGTTTACTGTATGGCTGCCAAACAAGGAGACAAAGCTCAAATCTGTCACCCTGAACAAGGGCTTGAAATGAATTTTAAGACACTAAGGGTAAGAAGAGTTTGTACATATTCATAAATTCTGATTTGGGAAGGTCAGATTGGGTAATTTTAGAAATTAGCTATTTAAAGTATGATAATGGGAAAGGGTGAGAGAAAGTACAGAGAAATTTTGCTTCACTTCCAATTCGACAGGAGTTCACTGGTTAAAGTTACACATTTTTTGTGGGGTTGGTTGTTCTTTTAGGCTAGGCAACAGTTTCAGGTACCTCTGCCTTCAAAAATGGGTCCCTGAGGAGCAGGTCTCTACATATGTTTCCGTGGTAGCCTCAATTTTGGTTCCAGCTGAGCTTGAGTCAGCTTGGGTCATTCGACTGTTCATTGTGCCGACTCAGGCTAGCCCTATTAGTTTCTGTTGGTGTTAGCTGGCTTTGGCTGGCACTTGCTGGGAGGGACCCAGGACAGGCTCCTGTTGTTTTCCATAGCATACTTAAAATAGAAACAGACTCAAAGATACAGAGAACTAACCAAGATTTTAAAAGTACTCTACCCACTTCCGGTCAAGATGGTGGCGTAGGTAAACGCAGTATCGCATCCTCCCACAACCACATCAAAGTTACAGCTAAACTACAGAACAACCATCATTCAAAACCGCCTGAAATCAAGCTCAATGTAAGTTCTAAAGCTACGAAATTAAAGCAGCAGCCCCATCGAGACTGGTAGGAGGGGCGGAGGCGAGACGGGCTGGTCCCACACCCACGTGTGGTGGATAAAAATCAGGAGGATACCTCGGCTGGGAAGGTCCTCCCTGAGGACTCAGGGGTCCCCATCCCACACCAGGTGCCCAGCTCAGGGTTCCAGTGCCAGGAAGAGAAGTCCCCATCAATTCTGGCTGGAAAAACCAGCGGGAACTGAGGCTGAGGTGGCTGGAGCCCCCGGCAGCTCCTTTTAAAGGGCCCGTGCACGGACTTACTTGGACTCACACCCTCCAGGCTCCAGCGTGGGGGAGGCAGCTTGAAAGGCACTAGAATCATATGGGGAAGAATTGAGCTGTTTGGCATTGGAGCAAGGGCTGAAGAGACAGCTTTCTGGACAGATGTGCTATCAGAGGCCTTTGTTCCTTTGGTGAGCCCTTCCCTGGGGGCAGCAGACAGCTGCCATATCTGGGACTCCAGCAACCTGGCTCACACTGTTTGCCCCATCCTGGTGATTCCCTGAGGCCCCGCCCTACCCAACTTTCAAGCCCACCCAAGCTGTTGCCAGTTGCTTTACCATAGGATTGGCCTGTCTTGGATCTGCTTTAGCTTTTCCTAAATTCTTTCAAACAAGCAGCATCTGGTCTCAGCTAGTCCCATACCTCTCGCTAAGCAATACATAGAAACAAACACAGGGAGGCAGCCAAAATGAGGAGACAAAAAAACAGGTCCCAAATGAAAGAACAGAACAAAACTCCAGGAAAAGAACTAAGCGAAATTTAGATAAGCAACCTAACAGATGCTGAGTTCAAAACACTGCTTATAAGGATGCTCAATGGACTTACTGAGAACCTCAGTGAACTTAGTGAGGGCCTCAAGAGCATAAAAAAAGACCAGTCAGAAATGAAGGATGCACAGTTAGAAATGAAGGAGGCACTAACTGAAATGAAGAATAATTTACACAGATTCAATAGTAGAGTAGGTAAAGCCAAGAACCAAACCATCGATTTGGAATATAAGGAAGCAAAAAACACCCAATCAGAACAGCAAAAAGAAAAAAGAATTTAAAAAAAATGTGGATAGTGTAAGGAGCCTCTGGGACAATGTCAAGCATGCCAACATTCGCATCTTGGGGTGCCAGAAGGAGAAGAGAGAGAACAAGAAATCGAAAACCTATTTGAAACAATAATGGCAGAAAACTTCCCGAACTTGGTGAAGGAAACAGACATACAAGTCCAGGAAGCACAGAGAGTGCCAAACAAGATGAACCCCAAGAGGCCCACACCAAGACACATCATCATCAAAATGCAAAAGGTTCAAGACAAAGAGAGAATCTTAAAAGCAGCAAGAGAAAAGCAGTTAGTTACCTACAAGGGAGTTCCCATAAGACTGTCAGCTGATTTCTCAAAAGAAACTTTGCAGGCCAGAAGGGAGTGGCAAGAAATATTCAGTGATGAAAAGAACCTACAACCAAGATTACTCTATCTTGCAAAGCTGTCATTTAGAATCGATGGCCATATAAAGAGTTTTCCAGACAAGGAAAAGCTAAAGGAGTTCATCACCACCAAACCATTATTATATGAAATGTTGAAGGGTCTTCTTGAAGAAAAAGATAAAAAATATGAACAAACAAAATGGCAATGAATGCATATCTATTGACAATTGAATCTACAAACAAAATGAACAAGCAGAACAGAAACATTCTCATAGATACAGAGAAATTTTGTTGGTTGCCAGATGAGAAGGGGGTTGGGGGAATTGGTGAAAAAGGTGAAGGGATTATGAAGTACAAATATGTTGTTAGACTGACAAACCTCAAAGGGAACGAGGGTTGGGGGGTGGGAAGAAATAAACCAAAGAATTTATATGTATATATGCATAACCAATGGACACAGACAACAGTGTGGGGAAAGGCAGGAGCAGGGCAGGAATGGGGAGGAGCGGGTCAATGGGGGGAAAATGAGGAACATCTGTAATACATTCAACAATAAAGATAAGTTTAAAAAAAAAAAAAAAGTACTCTACCCAGCAAAGCTAGCATTTAGAATCAAAAGACAGATAAAGAGTTTCCCAGACAAGAAAATGCTAAAGGAGTTCATCACCAACAAACCAGTATTATAAGAAAGGTTAAAGGGACTTCTTTCAGAAGAAGAAGAAAAAAAGAAAAGAATATGAATAATAAATGGCCATAGAAAATAACAAAATCTTATCATTTGTGACAACATGGATAGACCTAGATAGTATTATGCTAAGTGAAATAAGTCAGTCAGAAAAAGACATATAACATATGATTTCACTTATATGTGGAATCTAAAGAACAATATAAACAAACAAAACAGAAACAGACTCATAGATACAGAGAACAGACTGATGGTTGGCAGAGGGGAGGGGTTATGGGAGTCTGAGTGAAAGTGAAGGGATTGAGAAGTACAGATTGGTAGTTACAAACTAGTCATGGGGATGTAAAGTACAGCATAGGAAACATAGTAAATAATATTGTAATAACTATGCATGGTGCCAGCTGAGCCCTGGGAATATTAGAGGGAACACTTTGTAAAGTATATGGTTGTCTAACTACTATGCTGTACACTTGAAACTAATACAAAATAATATTGAATGTAAACTGTAATTTAAAATTTTTTAATTAAAAAAAAGAAACAGAGAGTAACCAAGAAGTGATTAAAGCTGGTTATTTGAGAATGGCTAGAGTAAGAACAGGAATAGAGCAGGATATGTGGGCAAGGGGTCTTCTTATGTTAGTTTCCTATCTCAGGAACTTAATTATTATTTTTAGTTGACTTTTGCCTTTTAGAATTAATTCAATTTTAACTTTTCTACATAGAATACCACTCTAAGATTTAATGCTTTAAACATTAATGGATATAAAACTGAAGAAGATCAAATATTTTCAAATCCCTTTCCCTCGTTTTCCTTTTTATTGTATTGGGGTGACACTGGTTAACAAAATTATACAGGTTCCAGGTGCATAATTCCACAACACTTCATCTGTACACTGCATTGTGTGTTCAGCATCAAATCCCTTTCTGATAAAAAGGGCAAAATGCATTATGATAGTCGGGCCCTCCACTAAATTTCACACAGGGTATATTTCCAGGAATGAGAGCATATTATAATACCTTAGGGGTATGGAAGTAAGCCCTGAAATGAACTAGAAAATTCAGACTTCCATAAGTTTTGAGGTGTTTTCCTCATATCAATGAATATAAAAATGCATTTTTTTCCCCTCACCTCCATTGAAATAGGTAATCATTTGCTTTAGGAATGGTATAGCTTTTCAGTGTCAAAGTTCTCTAGACACATGGACATAAACTGACCAAAAAACAGAAAGAAAGAAAGAAAAGAAAAAAAAAAACACCTGTGAATTTAAAAACACCCATCTCACATCTTAACTTTCTCTTGCTAAGGGAAATAGAATTTTGGTTCCACAATTATCTTTCCTTATGCACAGGGTATTTCTCATTCAAATTACATATTAAAAGCCCAAGTGCTACTGGACACTAGAATTAAAGGGCTGCAATATTCACTGTTGAAAGATATCCAAAGGAATGAAACACAAATATTGGAATCAAGACAGAGAAGCAGCCTGTTTCCCTATAGTTCAGAAGGGAACCTACAATCAGAAAGTTGAACATAATTGCAAACTTGGGGGTCTAGACACTCCCAGTTGAGACAGAACCCTTAGAGGGGTCAGTCCCTGCTGAAGGGGGGGAGGGACACCTGAGCAGCCCCAGGAATGAACTCCGGGAGCTCCAACACCCTCCCCTCTCCTATAAGCATGGAAGA
Organism: Tadarida brasiliensis; assembly: GCA_030848825.1. NCBI lineage: Eukaryota > Metazoa > Chordata > Mammalia > Chiroptera > Molossidae > Tadarida > Tadarida brasiliensis. The sequence continues at coordinate 53,724,250 of CM061259.1, read as the reverse complement.
GCTCCCTCCCCAGGCTTCCATTCTCCCAGTGAGGAAACTCTCAGCCTGACTTGATTTAATGTTCTGACCCAAATGAACTCCCAAATCATAAACCCTTTGTCTTCAAGACAGAAACCCTGATCTTCATAGCCTTTCTCCATGTGCACAAATTACACTTAGTGCAGCTACACTGTGGATGCAAAATTCAAACATAAGATCTTAAAATGTCTAGGCCTAAGGAACTGTACCTACAACCTCAGCAAGGGCAGCATCACTGCCTGCACCCCCACCCCTTCTCCAGCTTGTATTCCCACTCCCTTCCCTTTCCCATCCCACTCACCACCCCCTTCCCAGTCACCACCCCCTCCCCACCCCTGCATCCCCCAGCTTTCCAGGGGCTCTGTAGCTTTTCTCAGGCAAAATTTCTACAACTGTATGTCTTTAAAATTTTTTTTTATCCTCACCTGAGGACATTTGTGTGTGTGTGTGTGTGTGTGTGTGTGTGTGTGTGCATTTTTTATCTTCAGATAGAGTGGGAGGGAGAGGGGGGAAAGAGAGACAGAAACATTGATGTGAGAGACACACATCGACTGGTTGCCTCCCACAGGACCCCAACCGGGCGGGGACAAACTGCAACCGAGGTACATGCTCTTAGCAGGAACCGCAGGACTCTCTGGTCCGCTGGCCCACGCTCTAACTGCTGAGCCAAACCGGCCAGGGCCAAATGTATGTCTTTTAAAAAGAGAATTCCATCGGTTGCTTCCTGCAATGTGCAACGGCTGAGTGCACTAATCAGTGGAGCAACCAGATCCATGTTTCTCTCTCCCCACCCCTTCCTCTCTCTCTAAATCAATAAATAAAACATTTTAACTGAAAAAAAAAAAAAAAAAAAAAAGAGCATTCCATTACTCTGTAAGGAGAGAGAGAGAGAGAGAGAGAGAGAGAGAGAGAGAGAGAGAGAAATTAAAATAGAGCCTTTTTGAAATGTACCCCGGAAGACAAATACTTGGTAACGATGCTGTGACTCAAACTGCAATATTTGGCCTTGGAAGTGCCTGGAGAGTACTGGAAATTTAGGGACTTACTGCCAGCCCTAGGTGGAGACAGGCTGGGGGGGACAAGGTCTTGTATTTGAGACCTTGTTCCACACACACACAAAAGAAAACTCAGGAGAAAACGAACATTGGGGGGGGGCGAGAAATCGGGGTCCCCACAGACCTCTCACACATAAACCCCAGAGACTGAGTCACAATTGTCCTCTGATGACACTCCCTGTGGTCACCGTGCCACCTGGGGAGACGCGGGGCTGCGGGCGCAGAGCTTCCCAGAGAAGCTCAGGGCGGGGCGAAGTCACTGTGCGCAGTGAGGGGACAGTACGCTCGGGGTTTGGCTGCCCACACAGCCCCCACGCTGAATTCTGAGGGGGGCTGAGGTCCCCCCGGTGCTCCTAGTGGATGGACTCCAGTCGGTCCTCCGATCGGCCGCAGACTCAGGACTTGACTACCTGGAGGCCCGGTCCCGCCACAGCAGGTTCCAGCCAGCCCCTCATCCCCGGTGGCACACCAGACCCTGGCCCTGCACACTCTCCATTTCTAGGTTTCCTGGGTCTCCCTGAGTCCTGCCTATGATTCCCATGACCAGCGCTGACCACAGCACCGCACGGACTGGGGAAGAGCCACCAGACACCGAATCGTGGACAACAAGTGGTCACCAGCAAGGTAGGGGCGTGGTTGGAATGTCCACACCTATGTGGTGCGTCAGCCCACCCACCTGCCCCAGCCGAGCTTCTGATTAAACAGAAATCCATGCACCCCCCTCCCCCACGCCTGATTGACACTAGGAGGAGGATGTAGGGTTGAGTCAAACCAGCTTCCACTGAGAGGTTCCAGTGTCTTCCTGGCACGTTTGATTTCAAACAAAACATTTCCCTGGTGTGCAGCTGACTCTACAGCATTAGCCCAGGTCTTTGTGAACACCGGGGCACAGGCGTGCGCAGAGAATTCCTGACTCAGTTTCCAAACGAAGCAAGTACAGAACACTAGGGCGGACAGGCCACCCTGGAACATGAGGATCTTATGTCCTCTAGAGGTCAAGGGCTTGGTGTAAGGGTGTCAGGTCACTGGGATCCCTGTTTAGACACTTAATGTGACCTCACCATCTGTAATAGACTGGCTCAGTTTCAATCTTTGATGCTTCCCAGCCTTGAGCTTTCCACCCATCCCTTCCCCACCCCTAGTCACTCTGTCCTTAGAAAAAGAATCTCTGAGCACTTGACTCTAGTGGGAAGTTGGAACGCTGGAGCCCCAGCCTGGGTGCAGAGACTCTTTTCAGTCTAACCACAGGGTGTGAGATGTGTTCATTAAATTTTCAGGAGTAGCCCTGACTAGTTTGGCTCAGCAGTTAGAGCGTTGGCCCATGGACCAGAGAGTCTCGGTTGGGTTCCCACTAAGGGCACGTACCTCGGTTGCGGTTCTTCCCCAGCCCGGTTGGGGTCATGTAGGTGGCGACCAGTGGATGTTTCTCTCTCTCTTAAAAAAAAAAAAAAATGATCAGGTGTACATTTCACACTAGAAGGAAATTTAATTCAGGTCAGCCTCTGTCCCTAGAAAACTTTAAAATGTAAAAGACTGACAAGGAATAAAAATCAGTGGCTGTAGAGAGAAAGAGAACAGTTAGTCTGTTAACAGCTGGGGACCAGCTCTGACAAAAACTGCTCACATTCCTGTATGACTGTTGGAACTTCAGATAACTTCCACCTGGCTATTTCTGCTGCTTTCCAAGAGAGAGAATAGCCTGGCACCATGGAACACAGGAGCCTCCACTTCTTATTTACACATTCACTTTCCAATCTGTTGCTCACAGGCACCAACACTTTTTCTCACTGATTCTGCACCTATCCCACAGCTGACCCCACTTCATCTTCTCCCGCCCCCTTTGTCTATAGCTAATGCAAATTCTTTCAGAATGGCTTATATCTCTCTCCCCACTACCTGATGTAAAAAATGCTCAACAACTCCAGGACAGGGGATGTGTCTTCCCACTTAGTCATGCTGCTGGTGGCTCAGATTTCATGCCCCAGGACCTAACATTTTCTTGCTACCAATGGCCTAATGAACCCTTTATTTTAAAAATACTTTCAGTTGTGGAAGTTAAACGTTTTTGTTTAACACCACTATAATATCCTGAAGGCAACTGATTCCCATTTTCACTGATATAAGAAAAACAATAAATTATTATATAAACTAGGAATGCACTTGGAAATTTTTTCCCCCAACTTTACTGGTATAGTTGACAAATAAAATTGTCTATATTTAAAGATTACAATGTGATGATTTGGAATAAATACACTCTATTGTATACTTGAAATTTGCTAAGAGAGTGGATTAAGCATTCTCATGGAACACAAAAAAAATGTGAGATATTAATTAATCTTGAAACCCTTATATACCTAAAAGATTGGCTTGAAAAACTCTCAATGCATTTATTTATTTATGAACAACTTTATTGAGATAGTAATACACATCCTTTACACTGCACCCGTTAAAATATACAAAGGCAAGGGAAGTAAAAGCAAAAATAAATGAATGGGGCTATATCCAAATAAAGAGCTTCTGCTCAGCAAAACAAACCATCAACAAAACAAAAAAGCAAATAATCACCCGGCCGGTGTGGCTCTGTGGTTGAGCATCAACCCATGCACCAAGAGATCACTGGTTCAATTCCTGGTAAGGGCACATGCTCAGGTTGTGGGCCTGATCCCCAGTGGGGGGCATGCAGGAGGCAGCCAATTGATGTTCTCTCTCATCAATGTTTCTATCTCTCTCTCCCTCTCCCTTCCTCTCTCTCTAAAAATCAATAAAATTTTTTTTTTGAAAAGCAAATAATCAAATGAGAGAAGAAATGTTAAAACAACACCTCTGATAAGGGGTTAATAGCCAAAATATATAAAGAACTCAAACAGCTCAACAACAAAATAAACAACTAAATTTAACAATGGACAGAGGACTGGAACAGACACTTCTTTCAAGAAGACATACAAATGGCCAACAGATATATGACAATATGCTCAACTTCAATGGCAATTAGGAAAATGCAAATTGAAACCACAATGAGATACTACCTCACACCTGTTAGAATGGCTATTATCAACAAGACAAGAGAGAAATATGGTTTGAGAGGTTGTGGAGAAATGGGAACCCTCATACACTGTTGGTGGGAAAAGTAAATTGGTACAGCCACTATGGAAAGCAGTATGGAGGTTGCTCAAAAAATTAAGAGTGCAATTACCATATAACCCAGCAACCTCCCTTCTGGATATCTACCTGAAAAATTTGAAAACTCTTATTCGTAATGATATATGTATCCCTATGTTCATTGCAGAATTATCCACAGTGGCCAAAGCATGGAAACAACTGAAGTGTCCTTTGATAGATGATTGGATAAAGAAGATGTGGTACAGCCCAGCCGGTGTGGTTCAGTGGATTGAGTGCCATCCCATGGACTGAGAGGTCCTGGTTCCATTCCCAGTCAGGGCACATGCCCAGGTTGTGGACTCGATCCCCAGTAGGGGACATGCAGGAAGCAGCTGATCGATGTTTCTCTCACATCAATATTTCTTTCTCTCTCTCCCTTCCTCTCTTTCTAAAAAAATCAATGAAAAAAAATTTTAAAAAGAAGATGTGGTACCTATATACAATGGAATACTACTTGGCATGGATGGATCTTCAGAATATCATGCTAAACAAAATAAGTCAGATGGAAAAAAGTCAAGAGTCATATGATTTTTCACTCATGTGAGGTATAAAATGGAAAGTAGCAAATAAACAGGACAAACAAACAAAAACTGATAATCACAGACAATAGTATGGTGATTACCTGAAGGAAATGGGAGTGGGGGTAGGTAGAAGAGAATAAAGAGGGTCAAATATATGGTATTGGAAGGAGACTTGAGTTTGGGTGGTAAACACAATGCAATATACAGATGATGTATTATAGAATTGTACACTTGAAACCTATATAATTTTATTAACCAATGTCACCCCAATAATTTTTTTTGTTGTTAATTCTCACCTGAGGATATTTTTTCCCATTGATTTTGTTGGGGAGGGTGAAACACAGGGAGGGAGGGGGAGAGAGGGAGAGGAGGAGAGAGAAAAACATTGATGTGAGAGAGAAACATCGATTGGTTGCCTCCTGCATGCTCTCTGACCAGGGCTGGGGATCAAACCCACAACCCAGGCACTTGCCCTTGACCAGAAATTAAACCTGCGACCCTCAGTGCACAGGCTGATGCTCCAACCACTGAGCCACACTGGCCAGGGTATCACCCCAATACATTTAATAAAAAGTTTTTTAAAGTGTACAACTCAATGGTTTTCAGTATATTCTGATCTTCTTCCTGCAATCTCCAGCCTTAGGAATCCCTAATTTACTTTCTGTCTGCATGTATTATCTTACTTGGACTCTCAAATGAATGGAATTATAAAACATACAGTCTTTCTGATTGACTTCATTCACTCATTCAGCATAATTTTTTCAAAGGGCATCTAGGTTGTAGCATGTACTAATATCCATTCATCTTTAGGGCCAACCAACAGTTCATTGTATGGATAAAACACATTCTGTTTATCTATTCATCCATACATACCAAGGAGAGGAGTTGATGGGTCATATGATAATTCTAGGTTCCATTTTTGAGGGACTACCAGACTGTTTTCCAAGTGGTTGAATCATTTGTGTAATGAAATATTTAAACTATTGATAGAGAAAAAGTATCCTAACTTTGCTGTTGAGCAAAATTATCTTTCAAAAGTGAGGGAGCAATAAAGACTTTCTGAGACAAACAAAATTGAGGGATTTTGTTACCAGTACACCTGCTTTGCAAGAAATGTTAAAGTAAATTCTTCAAAAGGAGGGAAAATGATGAAGAAAGGGAGAATGTTTGAGAAGGAATCAATGAAGAGAAGTAAAATCACTTAAACATTTATTTATTAATCTGACAGATAACACTTTGTTCAAAATAATACTAGCGCCCTGACCAGTGTGGCTCAGTGGGTTGGAGTGTCATCCCGTGAACCAAAGGGTTGTGGGTTGCAGTTCAATCCCAGGTCAGGGCACATGCAGGAGGCGGCTGATCAATGTTTCTCTCACACATCCATGCTGCGTTGTTAAAGGCTCAGTTCCACCAACTCTCCACACATCAGATGCTAGCCACAAATGGGAACCCCAAGCCACACAACTTTCTCCATGGCTGACTACAAAACTGGAAGTTCCCGGCATGTTTGCTAATTTACTAGAATGATTGAGAAAAGCATTTATGTATTATTATCGCATTTATGTATTATTATCGGCTTTATACAACTCAGAAACAGCCAAATGGAAAGGGTGCTCAGGGCAAACTACAAGGGGTGACGGGGGGATGAGGTGTGGTAGGAGCTTCCATGACCTGTGCAGATATGACAGCCTTCCAGCACAATGACATGTTTACCAACTAATATCTCTCTGAATCCTGTGGTTTAGGGGTTTGATAGAGTTTCATATACAGTCACGACTGATTGAATCACTGGCCAATTGTAATTAACTCAATCTCTAGCCCTCTCCCCTCCCCAGAGGTTGGGGACTGGGCTAAACATTCTAAGCCTCTAATCAAAGCTTGATTTTCGTGGTGCCCAACCCCATGAAGCTATCAGGAGCCTGCAAACAATCACCTCAGTAGAATACAAGATGCTCCTATCACCCTTATCACTCTGATAGTCCAAGGGCTTTAGGGAGGTCTTTGCTACAAACCATGGACAAAGATATAACATCTTTCTATTATACCACAGAAGGTCACAGCCGAGGACACGAGCTCATTAAAATACTGAGACCAAATCACAGGACTACAGAACACTTCCTCTGCACCCACAGCACAGCACTACAGCACCAACACTCCTGTTTAACAACAGTGGAATACACCGAAAGAACTGTAGTTTCAAAACTTGTTTAAGAAGCCTCTGTAGAACCCTAAACATGACATGGAGACAAAGTCAAGGACACCTGAGGATATTTGCCTAAAACAGTTACAGTAAATAGTAAACACAGCCTAAAGCCTAGTCAGATAATCATGAAACCTCACACTAAAGGCCTACTTTCCTCAGTTCCTCCTTCACAGTACCTCATGTCCAGCATTCAACAAAATATTAAAAGGCATGCTAAAAATTAAAACACACAGTGTGGAGAGATAGAGCAGGCAAGAGAACATAATTCAGACATAGCAGACATGTTGGAAGGATCAGACCAGAAATTTAAAGCAACCATGATTAATGTGCTAAGCTCTCTAATGGAACTAGTGGACAAAATGTGAGAAAAGGTAAGTAATGTAAGCAGAGATGGATACCCTAAGAAATAATAAAACAGAAAAGGCAACAACAAAAACACGTTAAAACAACAGAACATAAATGAAGAATTCCTTTGAGGGGCTCATCGATAGTGGGAATGTGTGAGCAAAGAATCAGAGAGCCTGAGGAGATGTCAACACAACCTTCCAGAATTGAAAAGCAAAGATAGTAAAAGAATAAAAAAGACAGAACAGATATCCAAGAACTTTGGGATAATTACAAAAGGTGTAACATACGTGTAATGAGAACACATAAAAGAAAAGAATTAAAGGAACAATTATTCCCTCCTGTCCCTTGCAACATGCTGTCATCCATTTCAATTAATCTATAAGCTATTATTTCTATAAACAACAAATAAGTGAAGCAATGATGACTGATTTTCCCAAATTAATGTTAGACACCAAACCACAGTTCCAGGAACCTCAGGTGTCACAAAACAAGATAATAACCTGCCCCAAAATAGAAATACACTATTCAAACTGGAGAAAAATCAAAGACAAGGACTAACTCTTTAAAGAAGATAGGGAGAGAAAATCTTAGTTACAGTGAAACAAGGATAAAGATAAAATCGAACTTCTTTTCAGAAACCACATAAGCAGTAAGAGAGGTTTGCAAAAATAAAGTGTTGAAAGAATAACCACCCAACTAGAATTCTGTGTTGAGCAAAATTATGCTTTAAAGGTGAGGGAAAATGGACCTTCTAGGTCAAATAAAAATCAGAAAATTTGTCACTAGTACACCTACCTTGCAAAAAATGTTAAAAGAAATTTGTTAGGAAGAAGGTAAATAATAAAGGGAGAATGTTAGAGATGGAATAAATGAAGGTAAAATAAACTTTTATTTTTATTTAATCTGAGAGATAACACTATGTGAAGGTAGTCATAGCAACAAGATATTAGGTAATTAAAGCTTATACATTACAATGAAAGACAGCAATGTTACAAAGGATAGGAAGGGAGGAATTGGGAATACTTTGGTATGAGGACCTCGCATGTCCAGTAGATGGGGATAGTGTTACCTCAGAGAGAATTTGAGTTAGTTATAAATGTAAAGTGCAAACTCAAGCTCAATTACTCAAAAATGTATAATTAATATGTTGATAAGAGAAAATTAAAAGGTAAAGAAAGCAGAAGATATGTGGAAGATAAAAGAGAAAGAACAAGGTTACAAACAGAAAACAAAAGAGTATAGTAGATATGGATCCATCTATATCAGTAATGACTTCAAAAGTCAATGGTCTGTCGGAAGAAATGGCGGTGGAGTGAATGGAAGCCACACAGACGATCTTCCAGGATCAAACGGGAATTACAACTAAAATAAAGACAAATCATCAGGAAAAAGCAACAGAAAAGCTGAGGGAGAGGACCATACAACCAGGGACACTGAATGAGCCTGGTAGGATCTGCGGAGGCCCGTGAGGGTGGCGGGCTGGGAGCCTACGGACAGCAGCGGCCTTGGCTGTGAGCCGCGGCCTTAGCTGGGAGCGGCAGCCTAAGCTGGGAGCAGCTGCGGCGGCGACCGCCCTCGGGGTTAAGAGCACCAGCTGCTCCACAGCGCAGAGGGACCGGACAGAGCACTAAATAGCCACAGCCACTCACCTGGGGCTCCGGCAGAGGGAGGGCGGACTGGACTGGAACTCTGAGGGGACACCTGGGATTTGGAGGGCGCTCAGAGTTTGTGCTGAGCTGTGGCCACAAAGGACTGTGGTGGCCAGCCCCTTCTTCCCGGTTGCAGAGACCTGCAGCCAAGTTTGCTCCTTCCCGGAGCTGTGGAAACCCCTATCTCGGAGATTCCCAGGTGAGGTAAAGACATAAAGAAATGCAAATTGAGGCTCATTAACAACCAGCAGTGGCCGCACCCTCGGAAATCCTCTTACACTGTAAACATCTGAGGGAGTTTCTCATTCAACTGAGATCCTAAGGCTTTTCAAGTAACTGAGGCTAATAGCCTCCAGGCAAAAAGCTAGAACATAACTAAACCTTTCCTGAACTTGTAAATCTACCCAGGAAAGTGAGACTTGATAGTGGTGTTGAAGGAGGGCCCTCCACACTCATCCAAACCCAGTAGAGGGAGCCACAAATAGCAGAACACCAACACCCACAGGGAAAATTTGGCAGGATCCAAAACCCACTGAGATAGCCAAAATGGTGAAACAAAGAAACAGATCCCAAATGAAAGAACAAGAGAACTCCACCAAAGATGAGATATATGAAATGCAGCTAAGCAAATTATCAGAGGTAGAGTTCCGAGCCATGATATTGAGGAAATTAAACAGCATGAGTAAGGACATCAACACCATGAGTAAAAATATAGAAACACTGAAAACCAACCAAGTGGAAATGAAGAATGACATAGCAGAAATAAAGAACACATTGGAAGGATTGACCAGCAGAGTAGAGGAAGCAGAGGACCGGATCAGTGAATTAGAAGACAGAGCAGAAAAAATCAATCAATCAGAAAACCAAAAGGAGAAAACAATGAAAAAACAGGAAGATAGCTTAAGAGAACAGTGGGACAACTGGAAACGTAATAACATTCGCATTATTGGAGTCCACGAAGAAGAAGAAAATGAGCAAGGGTTAGAGAATATATTTGAAGAAATAGTGACAGAAAACTTTCCTAACCTGGTGAAGGAAGAAAGCATTCAAGTTCAAGAAGCACAGAGAGCCCCAAGTAAGAAGAACCCAAACAGGCCCACACCAAGACACATAATAATTAAAATGCCAAAAATCAAAGACAAAGAGAGAATCCTAAAGGCAGCAAGAGATAAGCAACAGGTTACCTACAAAGGAAACCCCATTAGGCTATCATCTGACTTCTCAACAGAAACACTACAGGCCAGAAGGGAATGGCATGAAGTAATCAAGGTCATGAAAAACAAGGATCTGAATCCAAGACTACACTATCCAGCAAGGCTATCATTCAAAATAGAAGGTCAAATAAAGAGCTTCCCAGACAAAAAAGGCTAAGGGAATATATTAGCACCAAACCAGCACTGCAAGACATGTTAAAAGGACTGCTATAATTATTAGAATAGAAAGATAATTAGAACCACACTGTACAAAAATGGCAATAAATAAGTACATATCAATAATCACCTTAAATGTAAATGGACTGAATGCTCCGATAAAAAGACACAGAGTAGCTGACTGGATAAGAAAGCATGATTCACACATATGTTGCCTACAAGAGACCCACCTCACAACAAAAGACTCACATAGGTTGAAAGTAAAGGGATGGAAAAAAATATTCCAAGCAAACGGAAAGGAAAAAAAAGCTGAGGTAGCAATACTCATATCGGATAAATTAGATTTCAAATTGAAGACCATAACTAGAGACAAAGAAGGCCACTACATAATATTGAAAGGGTCTATCCAACAGGAAGATATAACCTTGGTAAACAAATATGCACCCAATATAGGAGCACCAAAATATATTAAAAATCTTCTGGAGGACTTCAAAGGAGAAATTGACTGCAATACAATCATAGCAGGAGACTTCAACACCACACTGACATCACTGGATAGATCATCTAGACAAAAAATCAACACGGAAACAGAGACTCTAAATGAAGCACTAGATCAAATGGATTTAATAGATATATACAGAGAATTACACCCCAAAACTGCAGAATTCACATTCTTCTCAAGTGCACATGGGACATTCTCAAAGATAGACCATATGATAGGGCACAAACTAAGTCTCTACAAGTTCAAGAAGATTGAAATCATATCAAGCTTCTTCTCAGACCACAATGGCATGAAACTAGAAATCAATTGTAACAAGAACATGCAAAAACATATGAACACATGGAGGCTAAATAGCATGTTACTGAACAATGAATGGGTTACCATGGAGATCAAGGAAGAATTTTAAAAATTTCTGGAAACCAATGAAAATGAACACACAACAACACAAAATCTATGGGATACTGCGAAAGCAGTTCTGAGAGGGAAGTTCATAGCACTACAGGCCCACCTTAAGAAAGAAGAAAAATTTCTAACTGACTACCTAACCTCACAACTTAAAGAACTGGAAAGCAAACAAAAAGAAAACCCTAGAGCAAGTAGAAGGAAGGAAATAGTAAAGATCAGAGCAGAAATAAACGACATGGAGACCAAAAAAAACAATTCAAAGGATCAATAAAACAAAGAGCTATTTTTTTGAAAAGATAAACAAGATTGATGGACCCTTAGCTAGACTCACCAAGAAACAAAGAGAGAGAACCCAAATACACAAAATCAGAAATGAAAGAGGAGAAGTAACAACTGACACCACAGAAATACAAAGGATCATTAGCAAATACTATGAACATTTATATGGCAACAAATTCGACAATCTAAGCGAAATGGACACATTTCTAGAAACACATAGTCTCCCAAAACTGAATCGGAAAGAGATAGAAAACTTGAACAGGCCAATAACAACGAAGGAAATTGAAGATGTAATCAAGACTCTCCCAGCAAACAAAAGCCCAGGCCCTGACGGCTTCACGGGGGAGTTTTACCGAACATTCAAAGAAGAACTAACACCCATTCTCCTCAAACTATTCCAAAAAATTCAAGAAGAAGGAAGACTTCCAAACTCGTTTTATGAGGCCAGCATAATTCTAATCCCAAAACCAGAAAAAGACACTACAAAGAAAGAAAACTACAGGCCAATATCCCTGATGAACATAGATGCCAAAATCCTTAACAAAATACTAGCAAGTCGGATCCAGCAATACATCAAAAAAATTATTCACCATGACCAAGTGGGATTCATCCCAGGGATGCAAGGCTGGTACAATATACGCAAATCAATAAATGTGATACATCACATAAACAAAATGAAAGATAAAAACCATATGGTCATATCAATAGATGCTGAAAAAGCATTTGACAAAATCCAGCACCCATTTCTGATAAAAACGCTTAGCAATTTGGGAATAGAGGGATCATATCTCAACATTATAAAGGCCATATATGAAAGACCTACAGCCAACATCATACTCAATGGACAAAAACTAAAAGCATTTCCCTTAAGAACAGGAACAAGACAAGGATGCCCACTTTCACCACTCTTATTCAACATAGTACTGGAAGTCTTAGCCACAGCAATCAGACGTGAAGAAAAAATAAAAGGGATCCAAATTGGAAAGGAGGAAGTGAAACTGTCATTATTCGCAGATGACATGATATTATACATAGAAAACCCTAAAGACTCCATCAAAAATCTACTAGACTTAATAAATGAATTTGGCAAAGTAGCAGGATACAAAATTAACGTCCAGAAATCGATGGCATTCTTATACACTAATGATGAACTCACAGAAAGAGAAACTAAAAAAGCAATCCCATTTACCATCGCGGCAAAGAAATTAAGATACCTAGGAATAAACTTAACCAAAGAAGTAAAGGACCTATTTGCAGAAAACTACAAGACATTGAAAAAAGAAATAGAGGAAGATATAAAAAAGTGGAAGCACATACCTTGTTCATGGATTGGAAGAATTAACATCATTAAAATGTCCATACTACCCAAAGCAATCTACAGATTTAATGCAATCCCCATCAAAATACCAACGACATATTTCACAGAACTAGAACAAATACTTCAGAAGTTCATATGGAACCAAAAAAGACCCCGAATAGCTACAGCAATCTTGAAAAAGAAGGACAAAGTAGGAGGGATCACAATACCGGACATCAGGTTATACTACAAAGCTACTGTAATCAAAACAGCCTGGTACTGGCACAAGAACAGGCATATAGACCAGTGGAACAGAACAGAGAATCCGGAAATTGACCCAAGACATTATGCTCAATTAATATTTGACAAAGGTGGTAAGAGCATACATTGGAGTAAAGACAGCCTCTTCAATAAATGGTGTTGGGAAAATTGGACAGCTACATGCAAAAAAATGAAACTAGATCATCAACTTACACCATACACAAGAATAAACTCAAAATGGACAAAAGACTTAAATGTGACTCATGAATCCATAAAAATCCTAGAAGAAAATGTAGGCAACAAAATTTCAGACATCATACGCAGCAAAATTTTCACTGATACATCACCTAAGGCAACAGAAACAAAGGGAAAAATGAACACATGGGACTACATCAAACTCCAAAGCTTCTGCACAGCAAAAGAAACAACCATCAAAGTGGAAAGGCAACCCACTGTATGGGAGAGCATAATTGCCTATGACATATCAGATAAGGGACTAATTTCCAAAATATATAGAGTGCTCATACATCTCAACAAAAGGAAGACAAAGAACCCAATTAAAAAATGGGCAGAGGAACTAAATAGACACCTCTCCAAACAGGACATACAAACGGCCAAGAGACATATGAAGAAATGCTCAACTTCACTAATCATCAGAGAGATGCAAATTAAAACAACAATGAGGTATCACCGCACACCTGTCAGAATAGCCGCCATCAACAAAGCATCAAACAACAAGTGTTGGCGAGGATGTGGAGAAAAGGGGACTCTAGTACACTGCTGGTGGGAGTGCAGACTGGTGCAGCCACTATGGAAAACACTATGGTGTTACCTCAAAAAATTAAAAATTGAATTACCATTTGACCCAGTGATCCCACTCCTAGGAATATACCCTAAGAAGCCTGAAACACCAATCAGAAAGAATACATGTACCCCCATGTTCATAGCAGCGCTATTTACAATAGCTAAGATCTGGAAACAGCCCAAGTGTCCATCAGTAGATGAATGGATAAAAAAGCTGTGGTACATATACACAATGGAGTACTATGCAGCTTTAAGAAAGAAGGATCTCTTATCCTTTGCGTCGACATGGGAGGACCTGGAAACTATTATCCTAAGTGAAACAAGCCAAGCAGAGAAAGACAAATATCATATGATCTCACTTATTTCTGGAATATAATGAACATAACAGTGTGAGGAGCAGGGTAGTCCCGGGGACGTGGAAGTGGGCTACAGAATGACATTTCCCAGAAGAGGGGGTGGGGGAGGGGAGCGATGAACACAGAACTTGTACACATGTACTCATAACCAATGGACATGGACAACAAAAATGGGGATGGGGCTGGGAGGGAGGGGGAGGAGGGTGTCAATGGGGGAAAAAAGGAGAAACATCTGTAAGAAAAGTAAATTAATAATAAAAAAATAAAAAATAAATAAAATAAAAATAAATTTAAGTATAAAAAAAATAAAATAAATAAAATCTATCAGCATAAATTATACTTGGCATTAAAAAAAAAAAAAAAAAAAAAAAAAAAGTCAATGGTCTATGTCTCTTGGCCATTTGTATGTCCTCCTTGGAAAAGTGTCTATTCAAGTCCTCTGCCCATTTTTAACTGGATTGTTTGTCTTCCTTTTGTTGAGTTGTATGAGTTTATATATTTTAGAAATTAACCCCTTATCAGCTGTATCATTTGCAAATATGTTCTCCCATACAGTGGGTTCCCTTTTCATTTTGACGATGGTTTCTTTTGCTGTGCAGAAGCTTTTTAATTGGATGTAGTCCATTTGTTCATTTTTTCCTTTGTTTCTTTTTTTTTAACTTATCTTTATTGTTGAATGTATTACAGATGTTCTTAATTTTTCCCCCATTGACGCCCTCCTCCCCATTCCTGCCCCCCTCCTGCTTTTCCCCACACTGTTGTCTGTGTCCATTAGTTATGCATATATATATATAAGTTTTTTGGTTTATTTCTTCCCACCCCCCAACCCCCTTCCCTTTGAGGTTTGTCAGTCTAACAATAAATTTGTACTTCTTAATCCCTTCACCTTTGTCACTCCTCCCCCCAGCCCCCACCCATCTGGTACCCAACAAAAGTTCTCTTTATCTATGAGAATGTTTCTGTTCTGCTTGTTCATTTTGTTTGTAGATTTAATTGTCAATAGATATGAATTTACTGCCATTTTGTTTGTTCATATTTTTTTATCTTTTTCTTCAAGAAGACCCTTCAACATTTCATATAATAGTGGTTTGGTGGTGATGAACTCCTTTAGCTTTTCCTTGTCTGGAAAACTCTTTATATGGCCATCGATTCTAAATGACAGCTTTGCAGGATAGAGTAATCTTGGTTGTAGGTTCTTGCTTTTCATCACTGAATATTTCTTGCCACTCCCTTCTGGCTTGCAAAGTTTCTTTTGAGAAATCAACTGACAGTCTTATGGGAACTCCCTTGTAGGTAACTAACTGCTTTTCTCTTGCTGCTTTTAAGATTCTCTCTTTGTCTTGAACCTTTTGCATTTTGATGATGATGTGTCTTGGTGTGGGCCTCTTGAGGTTCATTTTGTTTGGCACTGTCTGTGCTTCCTGGACTCGTATGTCTGTTTCCTTCACCAAGTTCGGGAAGTTTTCTGCCATTATTGTTTCAAGTAGGTTTTCAATTTCTTGTTCTCTCTCTTCTCCTTCTAGCACCCCCAAGATGCGAATGTTGGCACGCCTGAAGTTGTCCCAGAGGCTCCTTATACTATCCTCATTTTTTTGGATTCTTTTTTCTGTTTGCTGTTCTGATTGGGTGTTTTTTGCTTCCTTATATTCCAAATCGATGGTTTGGTTCTTGGCTTTACCTACTCTACTATTGATTTTGTGTAAATTATTCTTTATTTCAGTTAGTGCCTCCTTCATTTCTGACTGGTCCTTTTTTATGCTCTTGAGGCCCTCTCTAAGTTCACTGAGGTTCTCACTAAGTCCATTGAGCATCCTTATAAGCAGTATTTTGAACTCAGCATCTGTTAGGCTACTTAACTCTATTTCACTTAGCTCTTTTCCTGGAGTTTTGTTCTTTTCTTTCATTTGGGATCTGTTTCTTTGTCTCCTCATTTTGGCTGCCTCCCTGTGTTTGTTTCTATGTATTACTTAGCGAGAGGTATAGGGCTAGCTGAGACCAGATGCTGCTTGTTTGAAAGAATTTAGGAAAAGCTGAAGCAGGATCCAAGACACGCCAATCCTATGGTAAAGCAACTGGCAACAGCTTGGGTAGGCCTGGAAGTTGCGTGGGGTGGGGCCTCAGGGCATCACCAGGGCGGGGCAAACAGTGTGAGCCAGGTTGCTGGAGTCCCAGATATGGTGGCGTCTGCCTGCCCAGGGAAGGGCTCACCAAAGGAACAAAGGCCTCTGATAGCACTTCTGTCCAGGATAAAGCTGCCTCTCCAGCCCTCGCTCCAATGCCAAACAACTCAGTTCTTCCCCATGTGACTCTGGTGACTTTCAGGCTCCTTCCCGCACGCTGGAGCCTGGAGGGTGCGAGTCCGATAAGTCCGTGTGCTGGCCCTTTAAGAGGAGCTGCCAGGGGCTCCAGCTGCCTCAGCCTCAGTTCCCGCTGGTTTTTGCCAGCCAGAAGTTATGGGGACTTCTATTCCTGGCACTGGAACCCTGAGCTGGGCGCCTGGTGTGGGACGGGGACCCCTGAGTCCTCAGGGAGGACCTTCCCAGCTGAGGTGTCCTCCTATTTTTTATCCGCCACACGTGAGTGTGGGACCAGCCTGTCGCGCCTCCGCCCCTCCTTCCAGTCTCGATCCTGCGGCTTCTTTAATTTCGTAGTTGTAGAACTTCCATTCAGCTTGATTTCAGGCGGTTTTGAATGATGGTTGTTCTGTAGTTTAGTTGTAACTTTGATGTGGTTGTGGGAGGACAGGATACCGCGTTTACCTACGCCGCCATCTTGACCGGAAGTCTCCATTTTTTTCCCTTTGTTTCAATGTATTGGTGAAAATTCTGCTATATGAGATGCCTAAGATTTTGCTGCCTACGTTTTCTTCTAGGATTTTTATGGTTTAATGACTTACATTTAAGCCTTTTATCCATTTTGAGTTTATTCTTGTGTATGGTGCAAGTTGGTGGTCTAGTTTCATTTTTTTGCATGTACCTGTATAATTTTCCCAACAACATTTATTAAAGACACTGACTTTATTCCATTGTATGCTCTTGCCACCTTTCTCAAATATTAATTGATCATAATGGCTTGGGTCAATTTCTGGGTTCTCTGTTGTGTTCCATTGATTTATATGCCTGTTCCTGTGCCAGTACCAGGCTGTTTTGATTATAGTGGCTTTGTAGTATAACCTAATATCTGGAATTGTGATCCCTCCAACTTTGTTCTTCTTTCGCAAGATTGCTGTGGCTATTCAGTATCTTTTTTGGTTCCATATAAATTTTTGGAGTATTTCTTCTAGAGCTATGAAATATATCATTGGACACCTTTGGTTTCCGTGGGACTGCAGGCTCTGCGGCTGAGGGACGGCACCAGCGCCTGCGGCGAGATGGCGATCCTGGACGCGGAGGGCTGACACGCGCTGCGAGGTCGGGATCAGTGAGGACAGCGGGGGCGCGGGCCCGTGGGGCCTCTGGGGCTGGGCCCAGGCCCAGTCGAGTGTCCCGGGACCTCCACAGCGCGGAGTGCACTTTCTGCCCGCGCCGGCTCCCCGCAGCGCCTCCTCGGACTCTGCAGCCCCGGGGAACCCCACCTCCACCGGCGACCCGCCAGGTCCCCCTGACCTTGCAGCTTTCACTAGTCCTCCTCGCTGACTTGGACCTCCTGCCGTCCTTCAGGAGACCGTTCATCTTGTAGTCGGCCCATCGCTTTGCCACCTCGGAGGAATCTGCCTGTGCCCAGCCTGGTGGCCCGTCGGCCGGTCCTCACCCCCGGGGGCTGGGAGTGGACCGGCCTTCGCTCCAGAGGCACCCGCGGACACCACTGTTTCCTTGACATCCATCCTCTTCCAGGGGCTTGAAGTGGCTTGCTTTCTCTGTTGGAACTAGACTTAGAAGTGACATCACAGGAAAAGCAAGAAAGGCTTGATGGAAGTGAAAAAAACCACCAACAGGCCGAAGAAGAAAAACAGATGCACAGAAGTAGTGAGGTGGAAGTAACAGAAAACAGCCATCATGCTGATGCTGACAACAGGGACGGGTTAATTCAACACAGAAAGAGTGGGCAAACTGATAACCAACGATTTCCTGATATGGAGAATGAAGATTCTGATTGGTCTGCAAAGAAAACTTCTAGTGAGGAGAAAACATCTAGTGAAGAGAACAAGGTTGAAGAGAAAATTAATTCTGTGGATGACCTTGATGACTTAACTCAGTCATATGGAATAGTTTGAGAACATTTTGAGTTGCCTTGCACCAATTATAAGAATTCCATGTTGCTAATTGAACAATCTGGCATGGATTGTAAAGATTCTATTAGCTTATTAAAAATCCAGGATGCAGTTCTTTCATATGAAAGATTAATAGAACTTAGAAAAAATCACTGTGAACTACTTACTGGAAAAATTTAAAAAATGGAAAATAGAGTTAGTGGCCTACAAAAGGAGCTATCAGAAACAAAAGAAATGAAATCTCAGAGCATCAAAAAGTAGAATGGGAACAAGAACTCTGCAATTTGAGGTTTACCTTAAAAGAAGAAAAGCAGAAGAGAAAAAATACTGATTTGTTACATGACAAAATTAGGGAGCAGTTAGGAAAAAAAGAAGAGCAATATATTAAAGAGGTTGAAGTAAACCAACAACTTGAAACCACTGTTAGAACACTAGAGATGGAACTGAAGATTGTAAGGAAGAATTTAAATCAGGTTGTAGAAGAGCAAAATGACATTCAGAGGCAACTTTCTTGAGAACAGAATGCCAGAATATTACAAGATGGAATTCTGACCAATCACGTTTGCAAACAAAAGGAGACAGAAATAGCTCATAAGAAAATGAATTCTGAGGTATTTTATTTAGTCATTTTTAAATGCTTATGTGAAATGTATTTGTGTGTATATATTTAGGAAACCAATACTGTATGCACAAACACAAAATCCTGAACTTGCTTATCTTTTTAACCTTTCCATTCCAGATTGTGATAACTAGATGAGTTCATTGATGTATAAAGAAGTGCTTAGTACATCTTAGTGCCTAGATGATCAGTTATTAGTACATGTAATTTTTATAATAGACTATGAAAGTATTAGAAAAATAGATTATATATAGAAGGTTCTCAGGAAAAAGGAATTATAGAAACTTTAATCCATCCAAATATATGCAGAGTTAAAACTCTTCCTGTGGGGTCACTGTATATTCAGACTGTAAACTCAGTTTTTAAATGGGTGGCATTTTTGGTCTATTGGATAAAGTGATATTCTTAATTCAAATCCATTTGTCTTCAACAGTGAAATAGTGACATTCACTATGGCCTCATGCACAGAGAGGCTTTTAATATTTTCAATAGGAATTGATGAGCTTTCCATAATCTCAAAAATATTGCTACTAACAACAGATGTTCTAGTTTTTGGCAGTGATTTCATCCCCTTGATATATTAAGAGTTAGTTTTCACTTCCACTGATAGTGAGGAGGAAAAGTATAGCTAGTTTAGAGACCATATTTTAGATGTTATTCTACTTTTGTTGTTTTTCTACTTTAGTATCCTACTTTAGTACAAGGAGCTTTTGAAGACAATAATATGCCATAATATATACTTAGTGAGAAGTTATTGATAAGTATTTTATTCCTAGTAAAGTATGTCAGTGTATTTTCCCCCTTTTCACATTTATCACTTTAAATATCATGAAGAAGAAATAAAAGTTTTTGCAGCAAAAAAAAAAAAAAAAGAAAAAGAAAGAAAGAAAGATACCGTTGGTATTTTAATAGAGATTGCATTGAATCTATAGATTGCTTTGGGTAGTATGGACATTTTAATGATATTAATTCTTCCAATCCATGAACATGATATTTCTTCCACTTGTTTGCATCTTTCTCTATTTCTTTTTTCAATGTCCTGCAGTTTTCTGAGTTACAGATCTTTTAACTCCTTAGTTAAATTTATTCCTAGGTACCTACAGACACTCCCAAGTGGCCCATAGGCAGCCCAATGCTCTGCATACCTTACTCTCCCATCCTCCCACAGCATAGCTGGATCCCCAAGCATACTACAGGTGGGGAGTACAAGCCTCTCCTCTGTCTCATTAGCATACACATTGAGCTAACTCATCTCAGTGGGATTGGGAGAAGACACACAAATTTGAGCATTTCATGGGACTAACCTCAGGAGAACTAACAGGAGGCTCTGAGCACCAGGCCTGGCTTTGAGGGATTCAGATAAGGCACACAATCTTAAAAATTCCCCCTAAAGAGGGAACCAGAAGTGTGAAGTGACCGTATCCATAGAAAAGGTCTGAGAGAGCCTCAGAATCCCTGTGGGGCTGACTGGTGAAAGCGTTTCTCTCCCAAAGCCAGGAAAGACTGCAGGAGGTGACTGCTTCTTCAAATGTGAACAAAATAATACAAGACTTCAAGGAACACAAAAACACAAGGAAAATGACACCAGTAAAGAAACACAATGATTTTCCAGTACCCTATCCCACAGAAATAGAGATCTACAAATTGCCTGACAAAGCATTAAAAATAATTGTTCTAAGGAAGGTCTAACAGACCTTCATAAGAATACAAATAGTCAACGAAATAAAAATTAAAAAAGAGAGAGAGAGAGAAGTTCTACAGATAGAGATCATAAAGAACCAAACAGAAATTCTGGTACTGAAGAATACAATAAATGAAATGGAAATAAAAACTGTAATAGAGCTTCAAGAGATGACTGGATGAATCAGATAAAAGACTCTGTGAACTTTAACATGGGTTACTTGAAATTATCCAGTTAGATTATGAAGGTTCAACCATGAGGAATGACTCCATTCTTGTTCTGAGTAGCCTGGGAACTTAATTTTTTTTAACTTTCCAGTCCTGTGTCAATGCCTGGATATGCATCTGGACCTCCAGATCACCCTCCATTACCTCCTGAAGGACTTACACATACATCCACCTCACACTGAGACCACTGGATGTGACCAGACCTCCTGGGCCCCATCTTTCACCCACCTGGGCATCCATCATCCTGACTGGCTGTCATCTGAATGATAGCTGTCCTGGACCAATCTTAGGGCAAAGAATAGAGGACTGATAATTCCTAAGTATTATCAGTGTAATTTTTAGTGTAAGAATTTTAACTTTTCTCTCTTCTTTGAAACACCAGAGATTCTGCCTGACTGTGTTTCCAGTTTGCAAACTCTAAGACCCTTGGATACATCTCTATAATTTATTTCCAAAAAAAAAAGAAAGAAAGAAATTATCCAGTTAGATGATTTAAAAAATGAAATAAAAAGGAATGAAGAAAGCTAACATGATTAGGGGACACCAAAAAAAATAAATAATATGCACATTATGTAAATCCCAGAGGAAAAGAGAGAGTGGTGGGTAAAAAGCTTATGTAAATAAATAATGGTGGAAAAGTCCCCAAATGTTGTGAGAGAGATGGACATCCAAGTACATACAGCTCAAAGATCCTGAAACAAACTGAACCACCAACATAATCTCACCAAGATGTATTACAAGAAAATCATCAAAAATCAAAGACAAGGAGAATTTTGAAAATAGGAAGGAGAAAGTGACACATTACATATAAGGGAAGCCGTGTTTATAGGATTTCTAAGCAGAAAACCAAGGACATGAGAGGGTGACATGGGATACACAATATAATGAAAGAAACTGCCAGCCAAGGACACTTTACACAGCAAAGCTGTCCCTCAGAAATGAGTAAAAGAGAAAGACGTTTGCAAACAAACCAAAGTTGATGGAGCTTATCACCACACCTGCTTTATAAGAAATGCTACTGAAATCTTTAAGCTAAAATGAAGAGAAACCGATTAGAAACATGAAAATATATGAGTATAAAATTAGCTGTTCAAAGGAAATAAAAATTGGTTGAAACTATAAACCAAATTGGCAAACCTTTAGCTAGACTAAGAAAAAAAGAGAACAGATTCAAGTTAATAAAATCAGAAATAAAAGCATACTGGGTATAGGGGCTTACTTGGTGCAAATAGCCTCCAGGTTGTGTTAATCCACTGTGAGGTTTATTTATTCTTTCCAGGTTTAACAACAGGCCAAATTCAGCTGTTATAATGAATAATCACTGGGAAGAATCACTTCTTCACTAACAACTTTTGTATAATTGTTTCAATCTTTCAAGGCTCTATTTAATATACATTAAGCCATATTATGTAATTAAACTGGGGGTAAGGTCTGTGGGGTCCATTTCTGCCAAGCCAGTTTGGAAGTGGCAAAGACTTATAGTTTATGAACCATTGGTTCAGAGCTTTCCTGTTCACTAGGGGATACTTAATGACAATGGGTGCTCTGACCAAGAGAAACTTAGGCAAGAGTTGTGTTCTATGATGGT
Source organism: Tadarida brasiliensis (assembly GCA_030848825.1). Classification (NCBI taxonomy): domain Eukaryota; kingdom Metazoa; phylum Chordata; class Mammalia; order Chiroptera; family Molossidae; genus Tadarida; species Tadarida brasiliensis. The sequence goes on along the minus strand of CM061259.1, from coordinate 53,701,698 downwards.
TAAGGTAAGACATGCCCATTTGTCCCCTATTTTGCATTCAGTAACCGTACTAACATTATCAGGGGCACCTTGTTTACATTTAGTGTGATCCCAACATAACTAATTTGAGACCTAATATTATTTGCATGAGGGTTTGCGTATTACAGCAGGTGGCAAAATGATTCAAAGCCTATGTTGTAACTCTGGCCAGTTTGGCTCAGCAGTTAGAGCATGGGCCCAATGACTGAAGGATCATAGGATCGATTCCCATGCAGGTTCAATCCCCAGACCCATTCGGGGTTGTGCAGGAGGCAACCAATCAATGTGTCTCTTTCACATGGATATTTCTCTCTCCCTCCCTCATCCCCCACCTTCCACTCTAACTAAAAAGAAATCAATGGAAAAATATCCTTGGGTGAGGACTTAAAAAAACAAACAAAAAATCTATGTTGTAGAGGCCCCTAAACCAAACAGTGCCCCTTGATCTTTGTTCTGTGTAATTCTTGGAGTATATTTTAGATTTTCAAGTGAATCAAATTGTGGACCTCTGTATCAGTATTTTTTTTCTTATTCCCTCCCTCCTGTCCTTGCTGTTTTATTTTGTTTTTGGTCCCTAAATATATTTCAGGAAGCATGTCCTCTCTACCCTGGTCTTTATATATTTTTTCCTCCATAGGGCCTCAAAACTCTGCCATTAGGTCAGGAGCCTCCCCATGACAATTAGTTGTTTTATAGAATTTAAGGGCCCCAAACTCAAGTTGATTTGAAATTATGCCTTGGCTGTGCCACAAGGGTGCCCTGGATGTTGTCCCCTGAACCCCAAGGGTCAGGATCTGTGTTGCAGAAGAGGCAGGGGCAGCAGCAGAGGAACTGAAAGGTCCTAGGGAGCCCTCTGGTATCAGGGGTGTGGACACAGCCAGCCATCTACTGACTGCCTTTCCCCCTCTCCTCTTTCTCTTTGTGAATAACTGCTCTTTCACAAGTGACCACTAGATAGGGCCATCGTGGCACAGGGTGTATTCACTCTCTTTCACCCCCATCCCCAGAGTATACTGGTGCCAACCCAGGCTCTGTCGCAACTTCACTCTGACATACCGATAAATCCCAGAAAAAGACATCGACCCAGGACCACTTTAAGGCAGGCCCCAAACCCATACTCCTGCTCCCAAATGCCTAGAAATTCTCAAAACTGCCCATTCTGGTCGGCTGCACATAGAACCGAGGCTTGGCAGGCTCAGCAGTGCCACACGGGCAGCTCAGCTCACAGCACCAGCTCCCCAGCACCCAGCAGCCACAGTGTGGCCACCGTCAGGCAGCAGAGCAGGTGAGAGCAAGAGGAGACAGACCCACAGTGTGGTCACGTCGGGACATGCTGCTCAAGGGTCCAACTGTTATGGTCACCTGCAGAAGAATGGTTCCCATGCTGAGATTAATGCTGGTGTGCCCCACACACACATACATATGCACATGGAGAGGGTAGGGTAAAGCTTATGACTCACATAGCAGAGGTCTCTGAGAGGGCAGGTCAGGCTACTCAAGTAGCTGTGGAAAAGCTTCAGAGAGCAAGGAAAAGAGCCTAGCCTGGGATTTTATTGTGGCTAGAGGTGTTCAAGAAAAAGAAGATTCAGTGCCACTTGTCAAAGATGCAGGTACACTGCATTCAAAACCATTTCAATAGGCATAGGGACCACTGTGGTGGGATTTCACAGAGGATGAGAAATGAGATTGGGTTCAAATCTGAGAACAGCATAAGCAAGTGGAAATTCATGGCCTGAGGGCAGGTAGGAGGTCAGTGGGTAGAAAATTACTAAGAGAGAATCAGGTGTTAGAGGATTCCTGCTCAACTGACCAAATAGGATTCTTGCTGCAGACAGGCCAGGTGTTCAGACGTCACCTGATGGTGGAGGAGGAGGAACCTGATCACATATGGAGGGTGGTCAGATAGGAAGGTAGGGGCTTCTGGATCACCTGACTTAGCAGGGTTCCTGCTAAAACTGGATTTTGCAAGAAAGTGTAGTGATAGGCCTGTGAGAAAGTTCAGGAGCCTGAGTAAGTTTTGTCAAGCAAAGAATCCTTATCAGGGATGAGACCAGGGCAAGAGTTCTGCTCACAGGCAGAGGCTTGTGTTGTTGGAATCTGAAGCCAGTGCCGGAGGCGAGTGCTGGACTTTCTCACCAGCCCACCCAGGTGTGGACACAAAGGAAGAGGGGAGGGGAGGCTTAAGCCATCAGCAAATACCAAATGATGCAGTCTGACTGCTCATTATAAGGACAAACATGGGTAAGAAAAATAGGCATTTTCGATGACTTTTTATATAAAGAAATACTAACAAGAAGTTCAAGAAATGATCAAAACTGTATTTTAGGGTGGTTATAGTAACACTGCTGGAGGGACCAGGATATGTGAGCAGTGAGTCTTCTTAAGTTAGACTTTTCTATCTTACAGATTCAAGATAAACACAGACATTTATATGCACCATACTTTACCAACTACTAGCCTTTCTTTAACTTTTGTACATAGGAAACTATTGTAAGATCTGATTCCTTTAAACATAAACGATTACAAAAGTGTACACAATACAAAATAAAAATTTTCAAAATCCTTTCTAACTAAAAGGACAAGTTGCATCCTACCTTGTCCTTTCTCTGTATCTCATACGGGTGTTATTTTAGGAATAAGTACATATTATAATGCATTAGGGATTTCAGTTGTGCTCTAAAAGGTAGTAGGGTTTTTAAAGATTTATATAAGCTTTGATTACTTTTCCTCACATCAATTAAAATAGGAATTCAATTACTTTAGCCTTTTATTGTTTTTTAATTTTTTTTTCTTTATTGATGTTAGAGAGAGAGGGAGAGAGAGATAGAAACATCGATGAGAGAGAACATTGATTAGCCACCTCCTGCATGCCCCCACTGGGGATTTGGCCCACAACCTGGGCATGTGCCCCAACCGGGAATTGAACTGGCAACTTCTTGGTTCAGGGGTCGACGCTCAATCACAGAGCCACACCAGCTGGGAAATTACTTTAGCCTTTTAAATTTCAATGTTCTTTAGGGACATGAACACCCACATATAAACACTGATGTAAAAATGAAAAATAGATCTGCGAGGTTAAATACATTTCTCTATCTCCAGGTTCTCTTGCTTAAAAGGAACAAAAATTCTATTTAGTTCCACTATTTACTCGCTTTACCAACATCATCTCTCTCAATCAACTTACATGTTTAATCCCAAGAAACCAAGAAACCAACAATCATATTTCCCACATAGGGAATAAATTTAGCAACTCCTGATTTTCACAGTCTCTCTCACTATACATGAATTACACTTAGTGCACCTGCCTGGTGGATGCAAAAGTCCAACCTAGGCTTAGAAACAGGCCCAGGAGAACCACAACTAAAACCTCAGAGGGGGCTTCACCCCACCCCCATGTGCACATGCACCCCCAGCTTACCAGGGCTGTAGTTTCTCCCAGTGTAAAGGCTCCTTCCATGGTGGGTGTGAGCAGGTAGGAACCTGCAGGGAGAGGCTCCCCAGGAAGATCAACTGAGCCTTTGAGTGTTTCCCTTTGCAAACTCAACAGGGCCTTAGCTTGGGTCACTGACCATAGGCTTCTGCCCCCACTGGAGGTGCTCTGGACTACCCTATATATGTTAAATGACACAAAGCTACTGTTTGAACAATCTGGCAAAAAATGCTCAAACCCAGTCTTCAAGAAAAAAAGGGAAGACAGTTGTAAGGCTGGTGATGGAAGGATACTTGACTTGCAGTGGTAAACAAATAATACAATATACAGATGACGTATTGCAGAACTATATACCTAAAACCTATATAATTTTATTAACTAATGTCACCCCAATAAATTCAATTTAAAAAGAGAAAATTGTAAGGCACTTTGCTGGCTAAACAAGAAACCTCATAAGTATGTATTGCATTGCAAAAAAAAAAAGTTAATTAATCATTGTTTCCATGACAATAAATTGTTTTATAAACTACTAATCATACAAGTCTACGCCCTGGAAATCCATTTGAAATCACCCTAAATAGCCTGGCCAGTGTGGCTCAGTGGTTGAGCATTGACCCATGCACCAAGAGGTTGCCGGTTCAATTCCCAGTCAGGGCACATGCCCAGGTTGTGGGCCAAATCCCCAGATGTTTCTCTCTCTCTCTCTCTCCCTCTTCCTCTCTCTCTAAAATCAATAAAGAAAAAAATTTTTAAAAAAAAGAGAGAGAGGAAGTGAGAGGGAGAGAGAGATAGAAACATAGATGAGTGAGACATCAACTGGCGGCCTCCTGCATGCCCCCCACTGGGGATCAGGCCCACAACCTGGGCATGTGTCCTGACCAGGAATCAAACTGGCGACCTCTTGGTGCATGGGTCGACGCTCAACCACTGAGCCACACCGGCCAGACAAGAAAAATAAAAATTAAAAAAAAAAAGAAATCACCCTAACTAAAAGAGCAGACCTCAGAATATTACTAAAACATTCAGAGGAGGAAAAAAGGAAAGACTTTTAACCCATGCAATGTAATACTAGAATATTGGTGGTGTGTTATTTTTTCTAAAATTTACCTCTCATGCTTCTTTGAGGATATTTCATACTGCCTTTCAATATCTATTGATTAAATACATTTTGTATTTGTTGAAAAATAGAGACTTAAAAAGGAGTAAATCTTTTCAAGGTGTCACACCCAGGGATGGGCAGTGCTGACAGGACAGATCATCCAGGAAAGTTTCAAGGAGGAACTTTCACCCAAAGCACTTCCCCTAGAGTGTCTGTGCCCAGGAAAGATCCTGCGAGGTAAGGCACAAGGATTTTAATATATCCACAAACAAAAAATAAACTCCATTAAAACAGCCATCCATTGGCTGTGGGAAAATGATACTTAAAATATAGGTCAGTTTGAAATGCACCCCAGAGGACAAATAGTTGATTATGATTCTGGAATCGGAGAGGGGAGCTGGTGTTTTGGAATATGGGAAAAGAACTGGAAATATAGGCAGTTATTGTCACCCCTAAGAAGATTGGGGTGGTGGAGGATACAGGATCATGGATTTGAAACCCCGCTTCCCAAACACTTGGAAAACTCAGGAGAAAACAGGTCCTTCTGGGGAGAAAGGAGGGACTTGGAAGTCCAGACCACAGCTCTTCTCACACAGGAATCATGGAGGAGTCACGATTGTCCCGATGGCCTTCCCTGTGGTCACCTCACCACGTGGGAGACACGGGGTACTGGTCACAAAGCTGCCCAGAGAGGCTCAGGGATGCGTTGCCGCCGGCAGTGACAGGACAGGACGCGGGGGGTGGGGGAGGTGCTGCCAGCCCAGCCCCACCCTGCGAGCCAGAGGGGACTGAGGTCCAAACAGGCACCCAACTCCCTTCTCCGATTCAATCATAATCAACTATTTGTCCGGGGTGCATTTCAAACAGACCCATATTTTAACCAGTCAATGGATGGCTGTTTTAATGGAGTTTGTTTTTTGTTTGTGGATATATTAAAATCTTTGTGCCCTACCTCCCAGGATCTTTCCAAACAGGGACTCCATCTGCAGACTCCGGACCTGACCGCAGGGAGGCTAGGTCTTGCCACAGCTGGTTCCAACCAGCCCCTCATCCCTGTCCTGGGACACCCATTCTCACACACTCACCATTTTCCAGCTTCTGGGGTCCCCCAGGCGTTGTCCCTTCAGCTACCGCAGGCGGCTTAGGTCATAGTCACACCTGAGACGTGATCCCAGTGCGTCCAGGAACATCCACGCCTTCGCTGGGCGTCGCCCCACCCACTTGCCCTTCTGCGCCTCTGATTGAACAGTTCCTGGACTCGCCTCCCTTATTTCTCAGTGACAACTGGGAGAACAGGTTAAATGGCTTAGCAGAACCAACTTTGGCCAGTGGGTGTAACCTGTCCCCTCCAGGGACGTTTGCTTTTAAACAAAACTTGTTACCGGTCCTAGAAGGACAGTGGTGTCTTCCTGGAGCTTATTCGGAACAGGAACACAGGTGTACATAGGGAATTCCAGACTCGATTTCCAGGTGGAATCATGCCCTTGTGCAGAACAAGAGAAGCTCTCAGGCTAGGCCAGGCTGCAAGTCTAAGAGACCAGAAGGTCTGAGGTTCTCCCATTGAAGGCTTAGCATTGGCTGGGAGTCCACCAATGAAACTGTGATTTTTGTTTACAAACAAACAAAAAACAACAAAAAGAAACCAGACACATGGATCAACAAAACAAATAGAGCCCAGAAATGGACCCACCCATATATGGTTGATTAATTTATAACAAAAGAGCCAAGAATATACAATGGGCAAAGGATAGTCTCTTCAACAAATTGTGTTGGGAAAAGTGGACAGCCAATGCAAAAGAATGAAACTGGACAATATCTACACGGTACAAAAAAATTCATTCAAAATGGATTAAAGACTTGAACATTAAGACCTGCAACTATAAAACTGCTAGTAGACCACAAGCTCCTTGACATAGTTATTGTTGGTAGTTTTCTTAATCTAACAACAAAAGCAAAGACAATAGAAGTAAAAATGAACAAGTGGGACTACAAACTAAAAAGCTTCTCCACCACAATGGAAACCATTAACAAAATTAAAATCCAAACTAATGAGTGGTAGAAAATATTTGCAAATCATATATCTAAATAGGGGTTAATATTAAAATATATTAAAAACTCCTGGTCAAGATGGCAGTGCAGGTAAACATGGTACTCCCCTCCTCCCACAACACCATCAAAATTACAACTAAATTACACAACAACAATCATTCAGAACTTCCTGAAATCTGAAATCGAACTGAATGGAAGTCCTACAACTATGAAATTAAAGAAGGCATATCCAGACTGATAGGAGGGACGAAGGTGCAGAAGGGCTGGTCTAACACCCACATTGGGCAGATAAAAATCAGCAGGGCTACCTCGCAGTGAAGGTCCTCCCTGAGGAATGAGGGGTCTTGGTCTGACACCAGGCCCCCAGATCAGGGTTTCAGCGCCAGGAAGAGAAGTCCTCATAACTTCTGGCTGTAAAAACCAGTGGGAATTGAGGCTGAAGGAGGCTAAGGCTTCTGGAATTCCAGGCAGTTCCTCTTAAAGGACCCACACATGAACTTACTGGGACTCCCTCCCTCCAGACTCCAGCATGGGGGAGGCAGCTTGAAAGGCACCAGACACACATAGGGAAGAACTGAGTTGTTTGACATTGGGGTGAGAGCTGAAGGGGCAGATTTCTCCCAGACAGATGTGCTGGTGGAGGTCGTTGTTCCTTTGGTGAGGCCTTCCCCTTTGGGGCCAGCAGATGGGCACCATATCTAGGACTCCAACAACCTGGTTCACACTGTTTGCCCCGCCCTGGTGATTCCCTGAGGTCCTGTCCCACCCAACTTTCTGGCCACCCAAGCTGTTTCCAATGGCTTTACAATAGGATTGGCCTGTCTTGGCTTCTGCTTCAGATTTTCCTAAATTCTCTCAAACAAACAGCATCTGGCTTCAGTGAGGCCCATACCTCTCGCTAAGTGGCCCCAGGTCTGGCACTAAAAGCAGCCAGCCATGGTTCACAGCTTGGTGAAGGAAACAGACATACAACTCCAGGAAGCACAGAGAGTCCCAAACAAGATGAACCCAAAAGAGGTCCACACCAAGACATACCATCATTAAAGTGAAAAAAGTTAAAGACAAAGAATCTTAAAAACAGCAAGAGAAAAGCAGTTAGTTACCTACAACAAAGCTCCCATAAGACTGTCAGCCGATTTCTCAAAAGAAACTTTGCAGCCCTGAAGGAAATGGAAAGAAATATTCAAAGTGATGAAAAGCAAGGACCTATAACCAAGATTACTCTATCTTGCAAAGCTATCATTTAGAATTAATGGACATATAAAGAATTTCCCAGACAAGAAAAAGCTAACTTAATTTTTTGAGGAAACACCATATTGTTTTCCATAGTGGCTGCACCAGTCTGCTTTCCCACCAGCAGTGTACTAGAGTACCCTTTTCTCCACATCCCTGCTGGCACTTGTTCGAAGATTTGTTAATGGCAGCCATTCTGGCAGGTGTGAGATGATATCTCATAGTTGTTTTATTTATTTATTTATTTTTTATTTATTTTATTTTCTTATTTATTTTTATTTTTTTATTATTTTTTATTAATTTATTTTTGTTACAGATGTTTCTCCTTTTTTCCCCATTGACACCCTCCTCCCCATCCCTCTACCCCTTCCCCAGCTTTGTTGTCCATGTCCATCAGTTATGCATACATGCGTATAAGTTCTGTGGTTTATCTCTTCCCTCCCCCCCACCCCTCTTCTGAGGGTTGTCAGTCTGTACCCTACTTTCACATCTCTGGGTCTACCCTGTTCCCCATAATGTTATGTTTATTATATTCCACAAATGAGTGAGATCATGTGATATTTTTCTTTCTCTGCTTGGTTTGTTTCGCTTAGGATAATACTCACGAGGTCCCTCCATGTCGTCTCAAAGGATGAGAGATCTTTCTTTCTTACAGCTGCATAGTACTCCATTGTGTGTATGTACCACAGCTTTTTTATCCATTCATCCACTGATGGGCACTTGGGCTGTTTCCAGATCTTAGCTATTGTGAATAGTGCTGCTATGAACATGGGAGTACATATATTCTTTCTGATTGGTGTTTCAGGTTTCTTAGGGTATATTCCTAGAAGTGGGATCACTGGGTCAAATGGCAATTCAATTTTTAATTTTTTGAGGTAACACCATAGTGTTTTCCACAGTGGCTGCACCAGTCTGCATTCCCACCAGCAGTGTACTAGAGTCCCCTTTTCTCCACACCCTCGCCAACACTTGTTGTTTGACGATTTGTTGATGGCGGCCATTCTGACAGGTGTGAGGTGATACCTCATTGTTGTTTTAATTTGCATCTCTCTGATGATTAGTGATGTTGAGAATTTCTTTATGTGTCTCTTAGCCATTCGTATGTCCTGTTTGGAGAGGTGTCTATTTAGTTCCTCTGCCCATTTTTTAATTGGGTTCTTTGTCTTCCTTTTGTTGAGTTGTATGAGCACTCTACATATTTTAGAGATTAACCCCTTATCTGATGTATCATTGGCAATTATGGTCTCCCATACCGTGGGTTCTCTTTGCATTTTGATGGTTGCTTCTTTTGCTGTGTAGAAGCTTTTGAGTTTGATGTAGTCCCATGTGTTCATTTTTTCCTTTATTTCTGTTGCCTTAGGTGATGTATCAGTGAAGATTCTGCTGCGTATGATGTCCGAAATTTTGTTGCCTACATTTCCTTCTAGGATTTTTATGGATTCACGAGTCACATTTAAGTCTTTTACCCATTTTGAGTTTATTCTTGTGTATGGTGTAAGTTGATGGTCTAGTTTCATTTTTTTGCATGTAGCTGTCCAATTTTCCCAACACCATTTATTAAAGAGGCTGTCTTTGCTCCATTGTATGCTCTTGCCACCTTTGTCAAATATTAGTTGAGCATAATGTCTTGGGTCAATTTCTGGATTCTCTGTTCTGTTCCACTGGTCTATATGTCTGTTCTTGTGCCAATACCAGGCTGTTTTGATTATAGTAGCTCTGTAGTATAATCTGATATCTGGTATTGTGATCCCACCTACTTTGTCCTTCTTTTTCAAGATTGCTGTGGCTATTCGGGGTCTTTTTTGGTTCCATATGAACTTTTGGAGTATTTGTTCTAGTTCTGTGAAATATGTTGCTGGTATTTTGATTGGGATTGCATTGAATCTATAGATTGCTTTGGGTAATATGGACTTTTTAATGATGTTAATTCTTCCAATCCATGAACAAGGTATGTGCTTCCACTTTTTTATATCTTCCTCTATTTCTTTTTTCAATGTCCTGTAGTTTTCTGCAAATAGATCCTTTACTTCTTTGGTTAAATTTATTCCTAGGTATCTTAATTTTTTTGCCGCGATGGTAAATGGGATTGTTTTTTTAGTTTCTCTTTCTGTGAGTTCATCATTGGTGTATAAGAATGCCGTCGATTTCTTGACGTTTATTTTGTATCCTGCTACTTTGCCAAATTCATTTATTAGGTCTAGTAAATTTTTGATGGAGTCTTTAGGGTTTTCTATGTATAATATCATGTCATCTGCGAATAATGAGTTTCACTTCCTCCTTTCCAATTTGGATCCCTTTTATTTTTTTCTTCACATCTGATTGCTGTGGCTAAGACTTCCAGTACTATGTTAAATAAGAGTGGCGAAAGTGGGCATCCCTGTCTTGTTCCTGTTCTTAAGGGAAATGTTTTTAGTTTTTGCCCATTGATTATGATGTTGGCTGTAGGTCTTTCATATATGGCCTTTATAATGTTGAGATATGATCCCTCTATTCCCAAATTGCTGAGCGTTTTTATCAGAAATGGGTGTTGAATTTTGTTGAATGCTTTTTCAGTATCTATTGATATGATCATGTGGTTTTTATCTTTCATTTTGTTTATGTGGTGTATCACATTTATTGATTTGCGAATATTGAACCTGCCTTGCATCCCTGGGATGAATCCCACTTGGTCATGGTGAATAATTTTTTTGATGTATTGCTGGATCCGATTTGCTAGTATTTTGTTCAGGATTTTGGCATCTATGTTCATCAGGGATATTGGCCTGTAGTTTTCTTTCTTTGTAGTGTCTTTTTCTGGTTTTGGAATTAGAATTATGCTGGCCTCATAAAATGAGTTTGGAAGTCTTCCTTCTTCTTGAATTTTTAGAAACAGTTTGAGAAGAATGGGTGTTAGTTCTTCTTTGAATGTTCGGTAAAACTCCTCTGTGAAGCCGTCTGGGCCTGGGCTTTTGTTTGCTGGGAGAGTCTTGATTACGTCTTCAATTTCCTTGGTTGTTATTGGTCTGTTCAAGTTTTCTATCTCTTCCCGGTCCAGTTTTGGGAGATTATATGTTTCTAGAAATTTGTCCATTTTGCTTAGATTGTCGAATTTGTTGCCATATAAATGTTCATAGTATTCGTTAACGATCCTTTGTATTTCTGTGGTGTCAGTTGTTACTTCTCCTCTTTCGTTTCTGATTTTGTGTATTTGGGTTCTCTCTCTTTGTTTCTTGGTGAGTCTAGCTAAGGGTCCATCAATCTTATTTATCTTGTTTCATTGATCCTTTGAATTGTTTTTTTGGTCTCCATGTCGTTTATTTCTACTCTGATCTTTACTATTTCCTTCCTTCTACTTGCTCTGGGGTTTTCCTTTTGTTTGCTTTCTGGTTCTTTAAGTTGTGAGGTTAGATAGTCTATTAGAAATTTTCCTTGTTTCTTGAGGTAGGCCTGTAGTGCTATGAACTTCCCTCTCAGAACTGCTTTCGCTGCATCCCACAGATTTTGTGTTGTTGTGTGTTCAATTTCATTTGTTTCCAGAAAGTTTTTAATTTCTTCCTTGATCTCCTTGGTAACCCATTCATTGTTTAATAACATGCTATTTAGCCTCCATGTATTCAAATGTCTTTGCATGTTCTTGTTGCAATTGATTTCTAGTTTCATGCCATTGTGGTCTGAGAAGATGCTTGATATGATTTCAATCTTCTTGAATTTGTAGAGACTTCGTTTGTGTCCTAACATGTGGTCTATCTTTGAGAATGCCCCATATGCACTTGAGAAGAATGTGAATTCTGTACTTTTGGGGTGTAATTCTCTGTAAATATCTATTAAATCCATTTGGTCTAGTGCTTCATTTAGAGTCTCTGTTTCCTTGCTAATTTTTTGTCTAGAGGATCTATCCAGTGATGTCAGCGGGGTGTTGAAGTCCCCTGCTATGATTGTATTGCTGTTGATTTCTCCTTTGAAGTTTTCCAGAAGATTTTTAATGTATTTTGGTGCTCCTGTATTGGGTGCATATATGTTTACCAAGGTTATCTCTTCCTGTTGGATAGATCCTTTCAATATTATGTAGTGGCCTTCTTTGTCTCTAGTTATGGCCTTCATTTTAAAATCTATTTTATCAGATATGAGCATTGCTACCCCAGCTTTTTTTTCCTTTCTGTTTGCTTGGAAGATTTTTTTCCATCCCTTCACTTTCAGCCTATGTGAGTCTTTTGTTGTGAGGTGGGTCTCTTGTAAACAACATATATATGGGTCATGCTTTCTTATCCAATCCGCTACTCTGTGTCTTTTGATCGGGGCGTTCAGTCCATTTACATTTAAGGTGATTACCGATATGTACTTACTTATTGCCATTTTTGTTTAGTGTTTTTCTATTTTCCTTTCTATTTCTTCTACTAATTACAGCAGTCCTTTTAACATTTCTTGCAGTGCTGGTTTGGTGCTAATGTATTCCCTTAGCCTTTTTTTGTCTGGGAAGCTCTTTATTTGACCTTCTATTTTGAATGATAGCCTTGCTGGGTAGAGTAGTCTTGGGTTCAGATCCTTGTTTTTCATGACCTTGATTATTTCATGCCATTCCCTTCTGGCCTGTAGTGTTTCTATTGAGAAGTCAGCTGATAACCTTATGGGGGTTCCTTTGTAGGTAACCTGTTGCTTAGCTCTTGCTGCCTTGAGGATTCTCTCTTTGTCTTTAATTTTTGGCATTTTAATTACTATGTGTCTTGGTGTGGGCCTGTTTGGGTTCTTCTTACTTGGGACTCTCTGTGCTTCTTGAACTTGAAAGCCTTCTTCCTTCACCAAATTAGGGAAATTTTCTGTCACTATTTCTTCAAATATATTCTCTAACCCTTTCTCATTTTCTTCTTCTTCGGCAACTCCTATGATGCGAATATTATTACGTTTCCAGTTGTCCCACAGTTCTCTTAAGCTCTCTTCCTGTTTTTTCATTGTTTTTTTCCTTTTGGTTTTCTGATTGGTTGATTTTTTCTACCCTGTCTTCTAATTCACTGATCCGGTCCTCAGCTTCTTCTACTCTGCTTTTTAGTCCTTCCAATGTGTTCTTCATTTCTGCTATGTCTTTCTTCATTTCCAATTGACTTATTTTCAATATTTCTATGTCTTTGCTCATGGTGTTGATGTCCTTACACATGCTGTTGAGCTTCCTCAAGATCATGGCTCTGAATTCTAGCTCTGTTAACTTGCTTAACTCCATTTCATTTATCTCATCTTCATTGGAGGTCTCTTGTTCTTTCGTTTGGCATCTGTTTCGTTGTTTTACCATTTTGGCTATCTCAGTGGTTTTTGGAGCCTGCCAAATTTTCCCTGTGGATGTTGGTGTTCTGCTGTTTGTGGCTCCCTGTACTGGGTTTGGATGAGCGTGAGAGGACCCACGTTATACACCACTGTCGAGTCTTACTTTCCTGGGTAGAGTTGCAAGCCCAGAAAAGGTTCAGTTATCCTCTAGCTTTTTGCCTAGAGGCTATTAGTCCTGGTTACTTAAAGAGCCTTGGGTTCTCAGTTGAATGAAAACCTCCCTCAGGTGTTCAGCGTGAGAGGATTTCCCGAGGGTGGGGCAGATGCTGGTAGTTAATGAGCCTTGATTTGCATTTCAATGGCCCAACTGGGTGTGGCTAAATCTCCGAGGGAGGGGCTGCCACCTCTCCCCAGAGCCCTGGGATGGAGTAAGTCGACCAGGCCACAGTCCTGCATGGCCGAAACTCAGCAAAAGCTCTGAGCGCCCTCCAAATCCCAAGTGTCCCCACACAGTTCCAGTCCAGTCCGCCTTCCCTCTGCCGGAGTCCGAGGTGAGTGGCTGTGGCTGTTTTAGCGCTCTTCGCTGTGGAGCCGGCTCGGGCTTTAACCCCGAGGGCGGGCGCTGCTCACGGCTAAGGCCGCTGCTGTCCGTGGGCTCCCACTCCCCTCTCGCGCCTCCGCAGTCCTACCAGGATCAATTCAGTGTCCCTGGTTGTATGGTCCTCGCGAGCTGCTTTTCCGTTGCTTTTTCCCCGACGATTTGACTTTATTTTAGTTGTATTTCCAGTTTGGTCCTGGGAGATGATCTGTGTAGCTTCCATTCACTCCGCCATTTTGGAATCCTCTCATAGTTGTTTTATTTTGCATCTCTCTGATTAGTGATGTTGAGCATTTTTTCATGTCTCTTGGCCATTTGTATGTCCTGTTTGGAGAAGTGTCTGTTCAGGTCCTCTGCCCATTTTTTAATTGCATTGTCTTTCTTTTGTTGAGTTGTATAACATTGGCAAATATGTTCTCCCAGAGAGTGGGTTCTCTTTTCATTTTGATGCTGATTTGTTTTGCTGTGCAGAAGCTTTTTAGTTTGATGTAGTCTCATTTATTAATTTTTTCCTGTTTCTCTTGCCCTAGGCAATGTATCAGTAAAAATTCCACTACATGTGATATCTGAGATTTTGCTGCCTACGTTATCTTCTAGGATTTTTATGGTTTTGTGAGTTGCATTTAAGTCTTTAAAAAATCCAAAAAACAGAAACACAGAACATCTAGATTTGTTTTTGCAAAAGGAGGGGGATGGAGGGAGAAGAAATGGGTGAAGGAAACATTTTAAGACTAAAATTTAAGCTCAGCCAGTGTGGCTCAGTGGATTGAGCATTGTCCCATGCACTAAGAGGTCACTGGTTCAAGTCCTGATCAGGTCACATGCCTGGGTTTTGGGCTCAATCCCCAGCAGGGGGTGTGCAGGAGGCAGCCAATCAATGCTGATGTTTCTCTCTCCTGCTCCCTTCCTCTCTCTCTAAAATCAATTTTTAAAAACATGTATAAAAAAGACAAATTTAAGAAGACCTATCTGGAAGTAGAAGAATAATTCTCAAATAAGTTAAATTTTGAACAACTGGATGGGGGTATGTCTCCTATTCCCAACACCTGTCACATAATAGGTGTTCACAGAATATTGAATGAAGTTTCAAATCTTATTCTTACTAAAAAGAGTTCAGCCAGTATGAGAGGATATATAGTTACTCATTGAGTTTGCCAGAAGCAGTAGCTGAAAAGACACCATACCATATAACCCACCTTCCACTCCTGCAGACTCCAAGGGCATGCTTACGTTCATGACTAGGTGAAAAGTATGACACTCCTCAGTTATTAAGAATTGAGTTGGGGTCAGTGAAGACATATTATGATAATTTAAAAAAAAACATTTTTAAAAAATTTTTATTGATTGATTTGAGAGAGAGAGAGAAGAAGGGAGACAGAAAGAGAGGGAGAGAAAAATATGGATGTTATTCCACTTATTTATGCATTCATTGGTTGATTTTTGTATGTGCCCTGACCAAGGATCAAACCCACAACCTTAGTGTATCAGGATGATGCTCTAACCAACTGAGCCACCCAGCCAAGGCATGATCAATTTAAAAACATAATAATAAGATATTCCAAGATGGCTGCACAGTAAGTGAGAACTACACTCACCTGCTCCCAGTGCCAAACCAAATTTACAGCTAAATGATAAAGCAATCAACCTGACTAGATAACTGAAGGCTAGCTGAACTGAAATATTATAACCAAGGATTTACAGTAAAAGCAACATAGAGACTGGTAAGAAGGGCAGAGACATGGAAAGGGTTGCCACCAACACCCATAAGTGGTGGCTGAGAAGCTGGAGGGATATCTCAACTGCAAAACTCCCTCCACCCAGGAGGAGTGTGGTGTCTCAGTCCCATGCAGGGTTTCCCAACCCAGAGCAACAGAGATGGGAAGAGGAGCCCGCATAGCACCTGGTGGAGAAAATCAGTGGGGATTCAGTCTACCTGGGAGAGAAGGGAGTCTGCTAGAGACCCAAACATCACCTTCTCAGGATCAAGCTCTCCTAATGTTACAGCACAAGTCTTGGGAGTGCACTGCCCATTCCTCCAACTACTGGTGACACCACTCAGTTGTGCTTGGGTCCTGCAGAGGGGTCTGCTGGCAGCACCCAGCAGGGACCTTTGGGGTGCTCTTTTTCTGAAGAAGCTCTTGGCAGAGACTCAGATAGTGATGGAACTGTATAGCTTTGGAAAGGGAACCATTCTTCCCCACCTTAAGCACACAACTAGTGCTTCCCCCCTACCCCCACACCCCTTCAACCTGTTAAATCACTTGGCCTTCCCTACCACTCTGTGGCCCCACCCTGCTGAGTTCAGTCATGCAAGGGGGTCAGAGTGCTGCAGAGCTGGAACTTTCAAAGCACCATTTCCCAGGGAGGCTTTTGTCTTGGAATCAGATGGGCCAGTGCTGGGTTGTATGGCTAAATCAAAAGGGGGATACTCCTATCTCCCCGACAGGCTCAACCCATGCAATACTGAGAAAAGGAAGAAGTACCCACCTGCCTCCCACAGGCTTTCTAGTACCAGCCCCAATGGGAAACTGTTTGGATATGCCTATCCTCCCACTCCCAAGTTCTGGTGGTCCCACCCTGCTAAGCTCAGTATGGCAGGGGGGAGGGAGGGCTGCTCAGATCTGAAATATTTGGAGTGTTTCTTCTTCAGAGCCCAATGTCTGGAACCAACTGAAGTGCTTGGCCCTCCTCATCTGGGCTCCATCAGCACCAACCCCAATGGGAGACTATTTTGATCTGTCCTGCTGAGCCCCAGTGACTCCACCCTCCTGAGGTTGCTCCTACAGAGAGGATGGCTGACTGCACCCAACCTGAACCTGCAGCATGATCCTCCTGGAAGACCTAGAGTTGGAGACTGTGGCAGAGACTAAGTGGTTTGGCTCTGGAGTAGGGGCCACTTTCCCCTCATCAAATACATGACTGCATGGCCCCCAAGTAGGGGACCCAATAGCTCTATATTCCCAATACCAGTCAACTAACACTACAAAGCTTTAAACCTGTGGAGGGGTCTATGGGTTGTGACCAGCCTGGTGGAAGGCTCTGGAAAGTCAACCAGGCAACTTCAGGGGGAGGTAGAGTAGCTGAATGGTGAATATGGACCTCAGAAAGCCTCAGACCTTTTATAGATATGCCCCCAGCTCTAAGCTGGAGGAAGCCAACCCTTCTACACAGATTGGCACCTCCAATGCATACCCAGGCCCAGTAGATGCAGCTGCAAGCAATGAGTAGCATGATAGCCCTACACAGTTAGCCCAAGACCAGTTACACACAACATCTAACATTGACCTGTATCTGAATCCCAAATGGAACAAGAAAAACCAGGGGTAGGCTTCACACCACACCAGACTTTGACCCAACTAGCCACACAAGCAACACACCCAAAGAGGGATTTGAGCAGGGACCAGACCCTGCTGGGAACAACTCTGCCTCAGGGGAGCAGCCACTGCACAGCAATTCATACATGATAATTGAGGTTTATCCTTATAGTCAGCCAGCCTGAAGGGCTAATTCCACCCATGAAAGGGCCAACAGCATTCAAGACTCAACTACAACAGGAGGGTACACATAACCCACAAGTAACATTCCTGGAGCCTCAAATTCAGATGATTTAGAATATTGTGTCATTAATCCCAACAAGACACCTGAACCAAAAAGCATTTGTACACCTGGCCAGTGTGGTTCAGTGGACTGAGCATCGTACCATGGACTGAGAGGTCCCAGTTCAATTCCCAGTCAGGGCACATGCCCTGGTTGTAGGCTTGATCCCCAGTAGGGGGCATGCAGGAGGTGGCCAATTGATGTTTCTCTCTCACATTGATGTTTCTATCTCTCTCTCCCTTCCTCTCTCTCTAAAAAAAAATCAATAAAAACATATATATTTTTTAAGTATTTGTAACAAGTTTGGGAGTCATAATAAACACAGACAAAATGGGGAGACAAAGAAATATGCCCCAAATGAAAAAACAAGAAAAATCCCCAGAAAAAGAAATAAATGAAATGGAAACAACCAAAATACCAGATGCAGATAAAGATGCTCAAGGACCTTAGGGGAAGAATGGATGATCTCAGTGAAAACTAAACAAAGAGATAGTAAGCATTAAAAAGAACATAGAGACCATAAAAAAGAATCAGTCAGAAATGAAGAACAATATCTGAAATGAATACACTAGAAAAAAAATCAACAGCAGTTTAGATGAAGCAGAGGTTCAAATTAGTGATTTAAAGGACAAGTTAACAGTAAGCACCCAAGCAGAACATCAAAAAGAAAAGAGAATTTTTAAAAATTAGGAAAGTCAAAGGGACCTCTGGGACAACATTAAACATAACAACATCCACACATCATAAAGTTACCAGAAGAAGAGAGTGAGCAAGAGATAGAGAACCTGTTTAAAGAAATAATCACTGTAAACTTCCTTAGCCAGATGAAGAAAAAAGTCACACAAGTTCAGGAAGCACAGAGTCCCAATCAAGATGAACCCCAAAAGACCCAAACCAAGACACATCATAATTAAAATGGCAAAGGTTAAAGACAAAGAGGGTATCTTAAAAGTGCAAGAAAAAGACAATTAGTTACCTACAAGGGAGCTCCCATAAGGCGGTCAGCTGATTTTTCAACAGAAACATTTCAGGACTGAAGAGAATGGCATGAAATATTTAAAGTGATGAAAAGCAAGAATGTACAACCAAGACTACTCTATCCAGCAAGGCTATCATTTAAAATTGAAGGAGAAATAAAGAGTGTCCTAGAACCCCTCCCCACAAAAAAAAGAAAAGAAAAAAAAACTAAAGGAGTTCATTATCACCAAACCAGTACTGCAAAAAATGTTAAAGAGCCTGCTTTAAGAAGAAAAATTTTAAAAAATAGAGAGGAACATAGGCATAAAGATTAAAATGGCAATAAATATGTACCTGTCAATAATAACCTTAAATATAAACACATTAAATGCTCCAGCCAAAAGACATAGGGTAGCTGAATGTATAAGAAAACATGACCCATATATATGCTGTCTACAAGAGAATCACCTCAGAACAACAGATACACACAGATTGAGAGTGAATGGATGGGGGGGCGGGGAACATTTCATGCAAAGGAAAACAAAATGAAACAAAAGCTTGGATAGCAATACTTACATCAGACAAAATAGACTTCAAACAAGGCTATGACAAAAGACAATGAACATCACTACATAATACTAAAAGGATCTATTTAACAAGAAGATATAACCCTTGTAAGCATATATGCACTGAACACAGGAGCACCTAAATATATTTTTTACATGTTAGTGGACATTAAGGGAGAGATTGACAGCAATACAGTCATAATAGGGGATTTTAACACCCCACTGACATCAATGGATAGATCTTTCAGGCAAAAAATTAACAAGGCAAAAGCAACCTTAAGTGACACACTGGATCAGACAGATTTAATTGATATTTACAAAACATTTACTCCCAAAGCTGCAAATATGTATTCTTCTCAAGTGCACATAGAACATTCTCAAAGATAGACCACATGCTAGGACACAAAATGAGTCTTAATAAATTGAAGAATATTAAAATCATATCAAGCATCTTCTCTGACCACAATGGTATAAAACGAGAAATCAATTACAATAAAAAACTAAAAAATATTCAAACACATGGAGGTTAATAACAAGTTATTAAACAATGAATGGGTTAACAATGAAATCAAAGAAGAAATAAAAAGTTTCATGGAAACAAATGAAAATGAACACACAACAACTCAAAATCTAAGTGACAGAGCAAAAGCACTCCTGAGAAGGAAATTCATAGCATTACAGATCTACCTCAAAAAGCAAGAAAAATTAACAATCTAACCCTACACTTAAAAGAACTAGAAACAAAGCCCAGAGTAAGTAGAAGAAAGGACATAATAAAGATCAGAGAGAAATAAATGACATTGAGACTAAAAAAATATGTAATAGATGAATGAAACCAAGAGCCGTTTCTTTTAAAATATAAACAAGATTAATAAACCTTTAACCAGACTCGTCAAGAAAAAGAGAGAAAATCCAAATAAATGAAATCAGAAATGAAAGAAGAGAAGTAACAACTGACACCACAGAAATGCAAAGGATTGTAATAAAATACTGTCAAAAACTCTATATGCCAACAAAATGGACAACCTGGGTAAAATGGATAAACTCCCAGAAACATACAAACTTCCAAAACCAAATCTGGAAGAATCAGAAAACCTGAATAGAATGATTAGAATTGAAGCAGTAATAAAATAAAATAAAACCCCAGGCAAACAAAAGTCTTGGACCAATGGCTTCACAAGTGAATTTCACCAAACAGTCAAAGAAGAACTAGAACTAACACCTATCCTTCTCAAACTATTCCAAACAATTCAAAAAGGAGAGAAGACTCTGAAGCTCATTTATAAGGACAGTATTATCCTAATTCCAAAACCAGATAAAGACACCACAAAGAAAGAAAATTACAGGCCAATATCCCTGATGAACATAGTTGCTAAAATCCTCAACAAAATATTAGCAAACATCACATTAAAAAATGAAGGATAAACATTACATGATCATATTAATAGATGCAGAAAAAGTACTTGATAAAATCCAGCACCCATTTCTGTTAAATTCTCTCAGCAAACTGGGAATAGAGAGATCACACTTCAACATAATAAAGGTCATATATGATAAACCCACAGCCAACATCATGCTCAATGGGCAATAACTAAAAAAAGTGTTTCCCTCAAGATCAGGAATAAAACAGTGATGTCCACTTCCTCGGTTCTTATAGTATTGGAAGTCCTAGCCACAGCAATCAGACAAGAAGAAATAAAAGGCATCCAAATTGGAAAGGAGGATGTAAAACTGTCACTATTCGCAGATGACATGATATTGTACATAGAAAGTCCTAAAGACTCCACCAAAAAACTACTAGATTTAGTAAATGATTTCAGCAAAGCAGCAGGATACAAAATTAATATTCAGAGATCAGTGGCATTTTTATATAACAATAATGAACCATCAGAAAAAGAAATTGACAAAACAATCCTATTTACTATTGCAACAAAAAATAAAGTACCTAGAAATAAATTTAACCTTGGAGATAAAACACTTGTACTCAGAAAATTATACGATATTGAAGAAAGAAAATGAGGAAGATACAAATAAGTAAAATCATATATTGTGTCTTTAAATAGAAAATATTATCATTAAAATGTCCATACAACCCAAAACAATCTACAAATTCAATGCAATTCCTTTTTATTTTTTTTCTTTATTCATTTTAGAGAGAGATGAAGGGATAGGGAGAGAAACATCAATGAGAGAGAGCATCGATTGGCCAACTCCTGCATGTCCCCCACTGGGGATTTGGCCCACAACCTGGGCATGTGCCCTGACTGGGAACCAAACCAGTGACCTCTCGGTGTATGGGTCAACACTCAACTACTGAGCCACACCAGCCAGGCTCAATGCAATTCCTTTTAAAATATCAATGGCATACCTCAGATATAGAACAAATAATTTTAAAATGTATATGGAATCACAAAAGACCATGAATAGTCTCTGCAATCTTGAGAAAGAAAAACAAAGTTAGAGGCATCACAACACCTGATATCAAATTATACTACAAGGCCACAGTAATCAAAACAGCATGGTACAAGCATGAAAACAGACATATAGATCAATGGAACACAATGGAGAGTACAGAAATAAACCCGTGCCTTTATACTCAATTAACAATCGACAAAGGAGGCAAAAACATACAGTGGGGTAAAGATAGTCTATTCATAAATGGTGTTGGGAAAATTGGACAGATACATGCAAAAATAAATAAAATTAGACCACCGACTTACAACATAAACAAGATTAAACTCAAGATAGACTAAAGACTTCTATGTAAGTCACAAACCATAAAAATTCTGGAAGAAAACATAGGCAGTAAAATTTCAGGCTTTTCTTGTAGTAATATTTTTGTCGATCAATCTACTCAGGCAAGGGAAACAAAAGAAAAAATAAAATAAATGGGACTATATCAAACTAAAAAGCTTTTCCACGGGGGGGGGGGGGGGGACATTAACAAACTGAAAAGGGAACCCACTGAACGTGAGAATATATTTGACAGTGGTACATCTGACAAAGGGTTAATTTCCAAAATATATAAAGAACTAATACAACTCAACAACAAGAAGTCAAACAACCCAATTAAAAAATGGGTGAACAACCTGAATAGACATTTCTCCAAAGAGGACATACAGTTGGCCAATAGACATATGAAAATATGCTCAATGCCACTAATCACCAAAGATGCAAATTAAAACCACAATGAGATATCATCACCTCACACCTATCAGAATGATTATCATCAATAAATCAACAACAAAAAGTACTGGAGAGGATGTGGACAAAAGGGAACCTTCATGCACTGTTCATGGGAATATAGAGTGGTGCTACCACAGTGCAAAACAGTATGGAGTTTCCACAAAAAATTAAAAATGCAACTGCCTTTTGACCCAGGAATTCTACTTCTGGGAATATATCCATAGAAACCTGAAACACTAATTTGAAAGATTATATGCACCCTTATGTTCATTGAAGCATTATTTAAAACAGCCAAGATTTGGAAGCAGCACAAGTTCCCATCAGTAGATGAGTGGATAAAAAAGCTATAGTACATTTATACAATGAGATACTACTTGGTCATAAAAAAAAAAGGGGGGGGGGGGCAGGTTGCCCAGCCAGTGTGGCTCAGTGGATTGAGCGTCATCCCATGGACTGAGAGGTCCCGGTTTGATTCCCGGTCATGGCACATGCCCAGGTTGCAGGCTCAATCCCCAGTAGGGGGCATGCAGGAGATGGCCAATAGATGTTTCTCCCTCACATTGATGTTTCTATCTCTCTCCCTTTCTTTCTCTCTAAAAAAATCAATAAAAACATATTTTCAAAATGAAGAATACACTGGAAGAGATAAACAGTAGATTAGATGAAGTAGAAGATTAAATCAGCAATTTGGAAGACAAGGTAAAAAAACAAACATCCAATCAAGAGAAGACAAGAAAAGCAAGAACTTCTAAATGAGGATAGTTTAAGGGACCTTTGGGACAACATGAAGCAAACCAACACCTGCATCATAGGGTAGCAGAAAAAGAAAAAGAAGAAGAGCAAGCAAGGGATTGAGAAATTTTTGAAGAAATAATGACTGAAAACTTCCCCAACCTGGTGAAGGAAAATGACACACAAGTCCAGGAAGCACAAAGTCCCAAACA
The DNA here is from genome assembly GCA_030848825.1 of Tadarida brasiliensis. Taxonomy (NCBI): domain Eukaryota; kingdom Metazoa; phylum Chordata; class Mammalia; order Chiroptera; family Molossidae; genus Tadarida; species Tadarida brasiliensis. The sequence continues at coordinate 53,678,789 of CM061259.1, read as the reverse complement.
AGATGAACCCAAAGAGGCCCACCACCAAGATACATCATATGTAAAATGGCAAAGGTTAAAGACAAAGAAATACTCTTAAAAGCGGCAAGAGAAAGACAGTTACCTACAAAAGAGCTCCCTTAAGACTGTCAGCTGATTTCTCAACAGAAACATTTCAGGCCATAAGTAAACTGGCATGAAATATTCAAAGTGACAAAAAGCAATAACCTACAATCAAGACTATTTTACCCCAAAGGCTATTATTTAAAATTGAAGGAGAAATAAATAGCTTCTCAGACAAGAAAAAGCTAAAGAAGTCCATACCACCAAATCGGCATCACAAGAAATGTTAAAGAACCTGTTTTAAGAAAAAGAAAACAGAGGAACACAGTTAAAAAGAACACAATAAATAAGTACCTATCAAAAATTACTTTAAATGGCTGAAATGCTCCAATCAAAAGATATAAGGTAGCAGAATGGAAAAGAAAACAACACCCATATATATGCTGTCTACAAGAGAGCCATCTCAGAATAAAAAAATACACACAGTCTACAAGGGATAGAAAAAGATATTTCATGCCAAAGAGAATAATAAAAAAAACTGAAGTAGCAATAGTTATATCTGAATAGACACTTCTCCAAAGTGGACATACAGATGACCAATAGACATATGAAAATATGCTCAATGTTACTAATCATCAGAGAAATGCAAATTAATACCACAATGAGATATCACCTCACACCTGTCAGAATGGCTAACATCAATAAACCAACAAACAAGTGTTGGCAAGGCTGTAAGGAAAACAGAACCCTTGCAGACTGCTGGTGGGAATGTAGATTGATGCAGCCACAGTGGAAAGCAGTATGGAGTTACCTCAAAAAATTAAAAATGGAGTTGCCTTATGACCCAGCAACATCACTTCTGGGAATATATCTGAAGAAACCTGAAATACTAATTCAAAAGAATATATGTACTTCTATGTTCATTGCAGCATTATTTACAATTACCAAGATTTGGAAGCAGCCAAAATATCCATCAGTAGATGAGTGCATAAAAAAGCTGTGGTACATTTACACAATGGACTACAACTCAGCCATAAAAAAAGGAAATCTTACCTTTTGCTATAGCATGGATAGACCTGGAAAGTATTATGCTAAGTGAAATAAGCCAGTCAGAAAAAGACAAATACCATATGATTTCACTTATATGTGGAATCTAATGAACAAAATAAACTAACAAAACAGAAACAGACTCATAGATACAGAGAACAGATTGACAGCTGTCAGAAAGGGTGGGGAGTAGGGGAGCTGGATGAAAAAGGTGAAGGAATTAAGAAAAAAACCTCATAAGACAGATGATAGTATGATGATTACAAAAGGGAATGTAGGGTGGGGAAAGGCAAAAGAGGGTAAAGGGGTGATAAATGGTGATAGGAGACTTGACTTGGGGTAGTGAATATACATTACAATACACAGATGATATATTATAGAATTATACCCCTGAAACCTATATAATCTTACTAAAGAATGTCATGCCAACAAATTCAATTAAAAAAATACATTTGAATTCAGACAATCTAAAGCCAGTAAGCTTCAAAAAGTAAAGACAATTGTTATTAACTTAATGAAAAATCACTACTTATTAACATGTAATATTGTTAAAAGACAACTCCTTAAATTATATCACTGCAATACTCATTTCTGAAAGTATTTATATTTAACCCTTGAACAACAGGTTTGAACTTCATGTGTTTATTTATAAGTGGCAGTTCAAACCCTTGTTTTAAAAGGGTAAGCTGTAGTTTCCATTAGTGATTGGGAAACACTTGCTGTTTGTTGTTTTATTGATGTGGAGGACTGACTTCAGTTATACAAAGATTTTTGACTCTGTGGGCAGTTGGCACCCCAATTCACTCATTGATCAAGGGACAACTGTAGTAGAAATGCATATTCCAATGACACACTTAAAGAAACTTGGCAAACACGATTATTTACAATTTTAATAACAACTCTTTAACTTGAAAAGTTTTCTGGAACAGTATAAATAAATAAATTGTGATCAAACCTTATCAGATTTACATTTTTATTTCTTTCAGTGGGAGTTTTCAAATATAAAGATGTGGGCAAACGGAAGTCTTTCCCACACTATTTACATTGACTAGGTTTTATTCAATGAGTCCTTTTATGCCTTTGAAAAGAATAGTGATCAGAATAGGCTTTCCCACATTCTTCACATTTATATGGTTTCTCTCCCGTGTGCACTCTCAAATGTAACTGAAGAATTTTGTTACAAGTGAAGGCTTTTTTACATTCCTTGCATTTAAATGGCTTCACTCCAGTATGATTTCTTTGGTGTATTTGTAAGGAACTATAATCTCTATAGGTTTTACCACATTGTTTACATTCATAGGGTTTCTCTCCAGTGTGACTTCTTTCATGTCTTTGATACCAACTACGGCGAGGGAATGATTTTCCACATTCCTTACACTGATAAGGAGTATTTCCAGCTAGCATTTTCATGTGTACTCGAAGGGAGCTGCGATAACTGTAGGTTTTACCACAATGTTTACATTCATAGGATTTCCGTCCTGTGTGAGTCTCTTGGTGTCTTTGTAAGGAACTGTTTTGTTTGAAAGCTCTTCCACATTCCTTACATTCATAGGGTTTTTCTGCCATGTGAGTCCATTTGTGTGGTTCTAAGGAACTGCGATATCTGAAGGCCTTCCCACATAACGTACATTTATAGCGTTTCTCTTCAGTGTGACTTTTTTCATGTCTTCGAAAACTTCGATAGTTCATGAAGGTTTTTCCGCAGTGTTTGCACTGATAGGGCTTCTCTCCAGGGTGCACAAGGTCACATGTCTGAAGAGAAGTTGAAGAACTAGAGATTTTCCCACGTACCTTACATTTATGAGGAGCATCTGCAGTATGTGTGATCATGTGTCCTTGAAGCAATTTGAGCCCCATAAAGGCTTTTCCACACTTTTTACATTTATAGATTTTCTCTTCGTTGTGAGTTCTTTCATGTTTTTCAATACACCGAAGGGAACTAAAAGCTTGACTACATATGTTACATTTATATGGCTTCTCTCCATATTTCTGATACTCAGAGAACTTGTGTCCAGTGTGACGTCCGGTGTGCCTATTAAGAGATGAACGATCCGTGAAGACTTTGCCACATATGCTGTATTCATATGGTTTTACTCCAGGAAGAGATTTCTTGTTCAGGTTGAGGTTTGGAATAAGTCTGACATTTTCTCCACATGGACTAACCTCTTCCCTTTCACAGATTTTCTTTAACACAAGAATTCTGTAAAAACCAAGAAGCACATTATTAATGATTTTTTATTAGTTGTGTTATATTTATTATTAAAATATTTTAACTATATATTTATGAGTCATACCCAAAAGTACAGATTTTCTGTTTTGCCTGAATTGTTTGAAATTCAGTATAATGAATGCTCTGTAAGACAAGTTCCTCCTTGCTATTAATAAAACAGTGATATTTATACACAGGATTCAATAATACTGACATTTTTTTATCTATTTTCAAACACTGTCAAATATAAAAATGTAATTTGGAGAAATTTTTCGAAGAAGTAATACATTTAAAGTAGGGGTAACTTCTGGTCAAGATGGCAGTGTAGGTAAACACCGTACTCACCTCCTCTCACAACCATATCAAAATTACAACTAAACTACAGAACAACCATCATTCCGAACCGCCTGAAATCGAGATGAATGGAAGTCCTACAACTACCAAATTAAAGAAGCCACATTGAGACTGGTAGGAGGAATGGACCTGGGGTCAGGCTGGGCCTACACCCACGTGTGGTGGATAAAAATCAGGAGGGATACCTCAGCTGTGAAGGTCCTCCCTGAGGAACAAGGGGTCCCCATCCCACACCAGGCCCCCAGATCAGGGTTCCAGTGCCAGGAAGAGAAGTCCCCATAACTTCTGGCCATAAAAACCAGCAGGAACTGAGGCTGAGGGAGGCTGAGGCTGCTGGAGCCCCAAGCAGCTCCTCTTCAAGGGCCCACACATGGACTTACTCGGACTCGCTTCCTCCAGGCTCCAGCATGAGGGAGGGAGCTTGAAAGGCACCAGAGACATACAGGGAAGGACTGACTTATTTCACATTGGGGTGAGAGCTGGTGAGGCAGATTTCTCCCACACAGATGTACTGGTGGAAGCCGTTGTTCCTTTGGTGAGCCCTTCCCCCATGAGGCCAGCAGATGGGGACCATATCTGGGACTCCAGCAACCCGGCTCACACCGTTTACCCTGCCCTGGTGATTCCCTGAGGCAGTGCCCCACCCAACTTTCAGGCCCACCCAAGCTGTTTCCAGTGGCTTTACCACAGAATTGGCCTGTCTTGGCGCCTGCTTCAGATTTTCCTAAATTCTCTCAAACAGTAACTGGACTAAGCGAGCCCAATACCTCATGCTAAGTGGCCCCAGGCCCGGCACTAGAAGGAGCCAGCCTTGGTTCACAACTTGGTTTTGCCTGGGCACCTCCAAGCACAGCACAAGAAGCAGTCATCTGTAGATCACTTTGTTGCTTATACCTAGTGGCCCCTGGTAAAACACAGGCAGTGGCTGACCTTGCCCCAGAGTTAGCACATCCAGTGGACCATAGCAAAGCACCACCATCCAACCACCTCCACAAGTGACAATCTCAAGGAGTGGACTCAGTGGGTACCAAAGCCCTGCTGAAGTAAGTCTTGCTCCATGTGGTGGGCCCCTGCACAGCTTATCCTCCAAGGTAGACAGAGGCAAGTGATCAGTGGGCACAGCCAGTCCTTTCAGCTGATCAACCTGAGTAAATCCCTCCCAGTGGCATGCCAACAGCAACCAAGACTCAATTAAAACAAAACGGTGTACAGTCCACATAAGTGGTGTACTTCGAGGGCCCAGCTGGGGCGATCAGTTAGGCTGCACCACTGGATCCTATAGGACACCTACTACAACAGGCCATGCTAGGAAGCCTAGGAGATATAGCAACTCTACCTAATACATAGAAACAAACACAGGGAAGCAGCCAAAATGAGGAGACAAAGAAACGTGTCGAAAATGAAAGAAAAGAACAAAACTCCCAGAAAAGAACTGAACAAAATGGAGATAAGCAATCTAATAGATGCAGAGTTCAACACACTGGTTATAAGGATGCTCAAGGAACTTAGTGAGAATTTGAAGAAACTTACTGAGAACATCAAGGAACTTAGTAAGGACCTCAACAGCATAAAAAAGGACCAGTCAGAAACAAAGGATGCACTAATTGAAATAAAGAATAATTTAAAGGGAATCAATAGCAGAGAAGTTGAAGCCAAGAAGCAAACCATCGATTTGGAATATAAGGAAGCAAAACACACTCAATCGGAACAGCAAAAAGAAAAAAGAATCCAAAAAATGAGGATAGTGTAAGGAGTCTTTGGGACAACTTCAAGTGTAACAACGTTTGCATCATGGAGGTGCCAGGAGGAGAAGAGGGAGAGCAAGCAATTGAAAACCTATCTGAAAAAATAATGACAGAAAAATTCCCTAACTTGGTAAAGGAAACAGACACACAAGTCCAGGAAGCATAGAGAGTCCCAAACAAGATGAACCCAAAAGAGGTCCACACCAAGACACATCAACATTAAAATGCAAAAGGTTAAAGACAAAGAATCTTAAAAGCAGCGAGAGAAAAGCAGTTAGTTACCTACAACAGAGCTCCCATAAGACTGTAGCCGATTTCTCAAAAGAAACTTTGCAGACCAGAAGGGAGTGGCAAGAAATAATCAAAGTTATGAAAAGCAAGGACCTACAACCAAGATTACTCTATCCTGCAAAGCTATCATTTAGCATTGATGGACATATCAAGAGTTTCCCAGAAAAGAAAAAGCTAAAGGAGTTCATCATCACCAAACTAGAATTATGTGAAATGTTGAAGGGTCTTCTTGAATGAGAAGAACAAAAATATAAACAATAGAATGGCAATAAATACACATCTATCAACAATTGAATCTACAAACAAAATGCACAAGCAGAACAGAAACAGACTCATAGATACAGAGAACTTTTTGTTGCTTGCCAGCTGGGAGGGGGAGTTGGGAGGATGGGCGAAAAAGGTGAAGGAATTAAGAAATACAAATTGGGGGAAAAAAATGGCGGTGGAGTGAATGGAAGCTACACAGACCATCTCCCAGGACCAAACTGGAATTACAACTAAAATAAAGACAAATCATCGGGAAAAAGCAACAGAAAAGCAGCTTGCGAGGACGATACAACCAGGGACACTGACTCGATCCTGGTAGGATTGCGAAGGCGCGAGAGGGGGGCTGGGAGCCCACGGACAGCAACGGCCTTAGCCGGGAGCGGTGCCCGCCCTCGGGGTTAAAGCCCACGCCAGCTCCACCGCGCAGGGCCGGGACAGAGCGCTAAACCCCGCGCCAGCTCCACCGCGCGGGGCCGGGACAGAGCGCTAAAATAGCCGCAGCCACTCACCTGGGCTCCGGCAGAGGGAGGGAGGACTGGACTGGAACTGTGTGGGGACACCTGGGATTTGGAGGGCGCTCAGAGTTTTTGCTGAGTTGCGGCCACCCAGGACTGTGGCCTGGTCATCTTACTCCATCCCAGGGCTCTGGGGAGAGGCGGCAGCCCCTCCCTCGGAGATCCATTCACACCCTAGTGGGCCATTGAAATGCAAACTGAGGATCATTAACTACTAGCATCTGCCCTACCCCCTGGAAATCCTCTCACACTGAACACCTGAGGGAGGTTTTCATTCAACTGAAAACCCAAGGCTCTTCAAGCAACCACAACTAATAGCCTCTAGGCAAAAAGCTAGAGGATAACTTAACCTTTGCTGGGCTTGCAAATATACCCTGGAAAGTAAGACTCTAGGGTGGTGTATAACGTGGGTCCTCCCACGCTCATCCAAACCCAGTAGAGGGAGCCACAAACAACAGAACACCAACACCCACAGGAAAATTTGGCAGGCTCCAAAAACCACTGAGATAGCCAAAATGGGGAAACAAAGAAACAGAGCCCAAATGAAAGAACAAGAGACCTCTACCGAAGATGAGATAAATGAAACGGAGCTAAGCAAGTTAACAGAGCTAGAATTCAGAGCCATGATCTTGAGGACGCTCAACAGCATGAGTAAGGACATCAACACCTTGAGTAAAGACATCCACACCATGAGCAAAGACATAGAAACACTGAAAACCAACCAAGTGGAAATGAAGAAGCAGCAAGAAGAAATGAAGAAGCAGCAAGAAGAAATGAAGAATGACATAGCAGAAATGAAGAACACATTGGAAGGACTAAACAGCAGAGTAGAGGAAGCTGAGGACCGGATCAGTGAATTACAAGACAGGGTAGAAAAAATCAACCAATCAGAAAACCAAAAGGAAAAAACAATGAAAAAACAGGAAGACAGCTTAAGAGAATTGTGGGACAACTGGAAACGTAATAATATTCGCATAATTGGAGTCCCTGAAGAAGAAGAAAATGAGCAAGGGTTAGAGAATATATTTGAAGAAATTATGACAGAAAACTTCCCTAATTTGGTGAAGAAAGAAGGTGTTCAAGTTCAAGAAGCACAGAGAGTCCCAAGTAAGAAGAACCCAAACAGGCCCACACCAAGACACATAGTAATTAAAATGCCAAAAATTAAAAACAAAGAGAGAATCCTCAAGGCAGCAAGAGAAAAGCAACAGGTTACCTACAAAGGAACCCCCATCAGGCTATCAGCTGACTTCTCAACAGAAACACTACAGGCCAGAAGGGAATGGCATGAAGTAATCAAGGTCATGAAAAACAAGGATCTGAATCCAAGACTACTCTACCCAGCAAGGCTGTCATTCAAAATAGGTCAAATAAAGAGCTTCTCAGACAAAAAAAGGCTAAGGGAATACATTAGCACCAAACCAGCACTGCAAGAAATGTTAAAAGGACTGCTGTAATTAGTAGAAGAAATAGGAAGGAAAGTAGAACCACACTGAACAAAAATGGCAATAAATAAGTACATATCAATAATCACCTTAAATGTAAATGGATTGAATGCTCCGATAAAAAGACACAGAGTAGCGGATTGGATAAGAAAGCATAACCCATATATATGCTGTTTACAAGAGACCCACCTCACAACAAAAGACTCACATAGGCTGAAAGTGAAGGGATGGGAAAAAAATCTTCCAAGCAAATGGAAAGGAAAAAAAAGCTGGGGTAGCAATACTCATATCTGATAAAATAGATTTCAAAACGAAAGCCATTACTAGAGACAAAGAAGGTCACTACATGATATTGAAAGGAACTATCCAACAGGAAGATATAACCTTGGTAAACATATATGCACCGAATATAGGAGCACCAAAATATATTAAAAATCTTCTGGAGGACTTCAAAGGAGAAATTGACAGCAATACAATCATAGCAGGGGACTTCAACACCCAGCTGACATCACTGGATAGATCCTCTAGACAAAAAATTAACAAGGACACAGAGACTCTAAACGAAGCACTAGACCAAATGGATTTAATAGGTATTTACAGAGAATTACACCCCAAAACTATAGAATTCACATTCTTCTCAAATGCACATGGGACATTCTCAAAGATAGACCACATGTTAGGACACAAACGAAGTCTCTACAAATTCAAGAAGATTGAAATCATATCAAGCATCTTCTCAGATCACAATGGCATGAAACTAGAAATCAATTGCAAAAAGAACATGCAATGACATTTGAATACATGGAGGCTAAATGGCATGTTATTAAACAATGAATGGGTTACCGAGGAGATCAAGGAAGAAATTAAAAACTTCCTGGAAACCAACGAAAATGAACACACAACAACACAAAATCTATGGGATGCAGCGAAAGCTGTTCTGAGAGGGAAGTTCATAGCACTACAGGCCTACCTCAAGAAACAACAAAAATTTCTAATAGACTATCTAACCTCACAACTTAAAGAACTAGAAAGCAAACAAAAAGAAAACCCCAGAGCAAATAGAAGGAAGGAAATAGTAAAGATCAGAGCAGAAATAAACGACATAGAGACCAGAGAAACAATTCAAAGGATCAATGAAACAAAGAGCTGGTTTTTTGAAAAGATAAACAAGATTGATGGACCCTTAGCTAGACTCACCAAGAAACAAAGAGAGAGAACACAAATACACAATATCAGAAATGAAAGAGGAGAAGTAACAACTGACACCACAGAAATACAAAGGATCATTAGCAAATACTATGAACATTTATATGGCAACAAATTCGACAATCTAAGCGAAATGGACAAATTTCTAGAAACACATAATCTCCCAAAACTGGACCGGGAAGAGATAGAAAACTTGAACAGACCAATAACAGCTGAGGAAATTGAAGATGTAATCAAGACTCTCCCAGCAAACAAAAGCCCAGGCCCAGATGGCTTCACTGGGGAGTTTTACCGAACATTCAAAGAAGAACTAACACCCATTCTCCTCAAACTATTTCAAAAAATTCAAGAAGAAGGAAGACTTCCAAACTCGTTTTATGAGGCCAGCATAATCCTAATTCCAAAACCAGAAAAAGACACTACAAAGAAAGAAAACTACAGGCCAATATCCCTGATGAACGTAGATGCCAAAATCCTAAACAAAATACTAGCAAATCGGATCCAGCAATACATCAAAAAAATTATTCACTATGACCAAGTGGGATTCATCCCAGGGATGCAAGGCTGGTTCAACATTCGCAAATCAATAAATGTGATACACCACATAAACAAAATGAAAGATAAAAACCACATGATCATATCAATAGATGCTGAAAAAGCATTCGACAAAATCCAGCACCCATTTCTGATAAAAACGCTCAGCAATTTGGGAGTAGAGGGATCATATCTTGATATAATAAAGGCCATATATGAAAGACCTACAGCCAACATCATACTCAATGGGCAAAAACTAAAAACATTTCCCTTAAGAACAGGAACAAGACAGGGATGCCCACTTTCGCCACTCTTATTTAACATAGTACTGGAAGTCTTAGCCACAGCAATCAGATGTGAAGAAAAAATAAAAGGAATCCAAATTGGAAAGGAAGAAGTGAAACTGTTATTATTCGCAGACGATATGATATTATATATAGAAAACCCTAAAGACTCCATCAAAAATCTACTAGACTTAATAAATGAATTTGGCAAAGTAGCAGGATACAAAATTAACGTCAAGAAATCAATGGCATTCTTATACACCAATGACGAACTCACGGAAAGAGAAACTAAAAAAACAATACCATTTACCATCGCGGCAAAAAAATTAAGATACCTAGGAATAAACTTAACCAAAGAAGTAAAGGACCTATGTGCAGAAAACTACAGGACATTGAAAAAAGAAATAGAGGAAGATATAAAAAAGTGGAAGCACATACCTTGTTCATGGATTGGAAGAATTAACATCATTAAAATGTCCATATTACCCAAAGCAATCTATAGATTCAATGCAATCCCCATCAAAATACCAGTGACATATTTCACAGAACTAGAACAAATATTTCAAAAATTCATATGGAACCAAAAAAGACCCCGAATAGCCACAGCAATCTTGAAAAAGAAGGACAAAGTAGGTGGGATCACAATACCGGATATCAGCTTATACTACAAAGCCACTGTAATCAAAACAGCCTGGTACTGGCACAAGAACAGGCATATAGACCAGTGGAACAGAACAGAGAATCCGGAAATTGACCCAAGACATTATGCTCAATTAATATTTGACAAAGGTGGCAAGAGCATACAGTGGAGTAAAGATAGCCTCTTTAATAAATGGTGTTGGGAAAATTGGACAGCTACATGCAAAAAAATGAAACTAGACCATCAACTTACACCACACACAATAATAAACTCAGAATGGATAAAAGACTTAAATGTGACTCGTGAATCCATAAAAATCCTAGAAGAAAATGTAGGCAACAAAATTTCGGACATCATACGCAGTAGAATCTTCACTGATACATCACCTAAGGCAACAGAAACAAAGGGAAAAATGAACACATGGGACTACATCAAACTCAAAAGCTTCTGCACAGCAAAAGAAACAACCATCAAAACAGATAGGGAACCCACTCTATGGGAGAGCATAATTGCCAATGACACATCAGATAAGGGGTTAATTTCCAAAATATACAGAGTGCTCATACAACTCAACAAAAGGAAGACAAAGAACCCAATTAAAAAATGGGCAGAGGAACTAAATAGACACCTCTCCAAAAAGGACATACAAATGGCTAAGAGACATATGAAGAAATGCTCAACATCATTAATCATCAGAGAGATGCAAATTAAAACAACAATGAGGTATCACCTCACACCTGTCAGAATGGCCACCATCAACAAATCATCAAACAACAAGTGTTGGCGAGGGTGTGGATAAAAGGGGACTCTAGTACACTGCTGGTGGGAATCCAGACTGGTGCAGCCACTGTGGAAAACACTATGGTGTTACCTCAAAAAATTAAAAATTGAATTGCCATTTGACCCAGTGATCCCACTTCTAGGAATATACCCTAAGAAGCCTGAAACACCAATCAGAAAAAATACATGTACCCCCATGTTCATAGCAGCACTATTTACAATAGCTAAGATCTGGAAACAGCCCAAGTGTCCATCAGTGGATGAATGGATAAAAAAGCAGTGGTACATATACACAATGGAGTACTATGCAGCTGTAAGAAAGAAAGATCTCTTATCCTTTGAGACAACATGGAAGGACCTCGAGAGTATTATCCTAAGCGAAACAAGCCAAGCAGAGAAAGACAAATATCACATGATCTCACTTATTTGTGGAATATAATGAACATAGCAGTCTGAGGAACAGGGTAGACCCAGAGACGTGGAAGTAGGGTATAAACTGACACCCCTCAGGAGAGGGGGTGGGGGGGGGAGGGAAGAGATAAACCACAGAACTTATGCACATGTATGCATAAGTGATAGACATGGACAACAAAGCTGGGGACAGGGTGGGGGGATGGGGAGGAGGGTGTCAATGGGGAAAAAAGGAGAAACATCTGTAACAAAAATAAATTAATAAAAAAAAAAATACAAATTGGTTGTTAGACTGACAAACCTCAAAGGGAAGGGGGAGGGGGAGCGGGAAGAGATCAACCAAAGAACTTATATGCATATATGCATAACCAATGGACACAGACAATAGTGTGGGGAAGGCAAGAGGGGGGCAGGAGTGGGGAGGAGGGTGTCAATGGGGGAAAAATAGGAGGGACATCTGTAATACATTCAACAATAAAGTTAAAAAAATCATAAATAAATAAAGTAGGGGTTATTTTGGTTGGTTCTTTTTAAAATTTTATAGAAAACAGGTTTCTCATCTGTCACAGTGCTTTCTATTGTAAGTGTAACTCACCTTCGTTTTCTCCCTTGGTTTTTGTTCTGATTTTCAATGTTATGATCTTCCAATTTTTTACCTAAAAAAAAAAAGTAAACACAGAAAAATAATTATAAAATATTAGAAATTATACAAAAATTTGTACATTCTACTTCTAGGATGAGCTGTGACAATTTGCCAATCCTTTCTTCCCACATTACACATCTTAGAATATGCTGACTGGTAAAAAACACTTGTCCTCCAAATTAGAAACTGAAGGGAACTCGTCATCCTTACCTATGGAGGCCAGGTTCCTGGAGGTTTCCCACATCACATCTCTGTAGAGTTTTTTCTGTGAAGGATTTAGTAAAGCCCACTCCTCCAGGGTAAACTTTATAGTCACATCTTCAAGGACAAATGAGTCCTAAAACAGTTCAAATATGTGCAGAGTAAAATTTGTGACACTGACAGCACTGGACACCTAGACTCCATTTAAGGGAAACCTATGTATGATCTATCATCTCCAAACATTCATTCTATGACTTGATCATCGGAAACTTGCTCTTTGTCCACATTTACTCCCTCATAAATTTAACACCACCATGAACACATGGAAATTGTTTCCACATTTGTAGTGTGCTCACATTACATTTTTGTTTCTCTAATGACAATCAGAGCATGCTGGGAAATGACAAAAGATGCTATAGAAATAAAACAAATATTACCATTTTTATACCATCAATGCACTGTGAGAAAATTCATTCATTTTCTTCCTTATTACTCACAATTTATAGTACTCCTAATTCAGAGAGTCATATCTGCATTCAATAAACAAAATTTAGTTAAGAATTAGAAGGTTTCAAATCACCAAACACGAGAGTCCATTTGGTCTTTGGTAACTCAAGTTTAACAAGGCATGGCGGACCGTATTTCACTGAAGTCCTCCAGGACATTACAAGTAATCAGATGCACCTGGATGAATAAAAATATTCCATGGAGGAGCATTGCTTTTACCTTGTATGATATTTATCACAGTTTCAGTAGGATTTGATGAGCTAAAATGTTAATCACATGCCACTTAATGACAAAGATATGTTCTGAGATACGTGTTGTTAGGAAATATTGTCACTGTGGGAACAGTGTGCATATACAAACCTAGATTATGTAGCCTATCACACGCCTAAGCTATATGATATAGCAGATTGCTCCTAGGCTGCAAACCTGTACAGCATATGACTGTACTGAATACTGTAGGCAATTGTGATGTAAGAGCAAGTATTTGTGTATCTACACAATGCCTTTCCTTCTTCTGCCACTTCTAAGCTCCCCTATGAAGTAAAGGAACATGATAGCTCAATCCCTGGGCATAAAAATCCCTCAGCTGATGACAGCACACACAACCAATAGGGTATGAAAAGGTTTTTAACTTGAATAATTGAGGTCTCTAGGGAAAGAAAATCAGGCCTCTCAAGCTGGTATAAAATAGTTCAGAGAGCAAAGATAGGTGCATGGACTTGTTTTATTAACCTTAAGCGGTGGGCTAGGGTGACAGTTCATACACAAGGGCACAGTTTGGGTGTAGTCAATCTCTTCCTACATCAAAGGACAAAGCTAAGGCCCTCTAGTCACCTTGGATAAATGTAGAACACAAGGGAAAAAAGAAGTTTTAAAGCTCTCAGCAGTCAATTATCAATAACTAGAGTCAGAGACTTCAAGTTTCTGGATTGGAATTTAAATAACTTATAAGGTATCGTTCTACCAATGACAGGAAAAAAAGCCCAAAACTTGAAATGAACTTCTATTTTTAGATCCATTAGATAATTCAGATCACAGGGCATCCTGGTGTTAACAAAATTAGGAAAGAAAATGAACATGACATTTTAAAATATGGCCCAAATATTCTGTTCTAAACACAACCAGTCCTCAAATCTATCTCAGGAAAAAATAATGCAAAAACAACGAAACCAAAAAGACAGTAAGCTATATCCATGAACCCTAGGACAAACTTCTTTACATAAAAATTTAAAAACACATAATGAGAATACCTTTAAAAAAGGAATACAGAAAAAGACAAATCAGTTCAGTACCAATCACTAAAATTTTCCTAAAGTTAATAGTAGACACCAAATTGTCAATCAAGAAACTCACAGGACACTAAACATGACAAACAACAAAAGTGCACACCCGAGTCTCAAATCAGACAAAGATCAAAGACAAACAATATTACTGAAACAAGCCAGGAGAAAATACCTTACATATACAAAACAAATATTAGAATTAAATCAAACTTCTCTTTATAAATCATGCTAACAAGAGAGTAAAATAATATATTAAAATTTTGAAAGAAACAAAAACACTATCCTAGAATTGTCAAAAGAATTATCCTTTAAAAATAAAGAAAAATAAGTATATTCTGAGATAAAAACTGAGGTAATTTGACATGAGTACACCTACATTGAAAGAAACATTCAAAAATCTATCAGGATGAGATAAACCACAGAACTTATATGCATGTATGTGTAACCAATGGACATAGACAACAATGCTTGGGGTAGGGGGGTGGGAGGAGGGTGTCTGGGGTGGGGGAAGAAACATCTGTAACAAAAATAAATTAATTAATAAAAATTTTTAAAAATCTATCAAAAGAATGTAAATATGATTGCGGGGGTGGAGGGGGATGGGTAGAGATGGAAGAGGGGAATAAATGATGATGGAAAAAATAAAATTAAAATTAAAATCCGCTTCCCCCAAAAAGAATTTGAAAAAAGAGTGTAAATGATACTTGTCAATTAAAAACAAAGACTAAATATCTTTTGTATTTCTTATCATCATGTAACATGACACTTTGTTTAAAACAATATACATTTACTGGACATTTAAAATAATAAAAGGTCAATTCTCCAAGAAGGAATAGAAATTCTTTATATGTATGTGCATAACAAAAAAGCAAACTGCGTTAGGCAAAAAATAAAATAAAAAAGAAATAGGTGAAAGCACTAGTATAGCTGTCGACTTCAACAACCTCTTATCATGAATTATATTCTGGCAGAAAGAACAGCACTAAGGACAGATTAACTCAGCCATGTTACGTAACAAATGGATTTAATTGTAATCTGTGAAATACTTCATGCAAGAAGGGCAGAATACTTTCTTCTGAAGTTCACATGGAACATTCACCAAGACAGAACACATCATGGGGCATAAAACACACCTTAGCAAATGTGAAAGAACAGAAATTATATAAAATATGTTTTCACATTACAGAGGCATTACCATAGAAATCAATAACAGGATGGTGAGAAAATCCCCAAATGTGGAGTCATTTCGAAAGACACTTCCAAATAATATATGAAATGAAAAAAGAAGTCTCAAAAATAAAAATAAAAAATTCTTTTAAACTCCATGAAGTGGCCGTGGCCGGTTTGGCTCAGTGATTACAGTGTCAGCCCACCGACCAAAGAGTTGTGGGTTCGATTCCAGCCAAGGGCACGTACCTCGGTTGTGGTTCGTCCCTGGCCCCAGGGGCTGTGCAGGTAGCAGCCAATCGATGTGTCTCTCTCACATCAATGTTTCTAACTCTCTCTTTGTCTTCTTCCCTTCCTCCTTCCCTCCCACTCTATCTGAAGATAAATGGAAAAATATCCTCAGGTGAGGATTAAAAAAAAAAAGCCAATAAACTCCATGAAATAAAAATACAACTTCAAAAGTTGTAGGATGGAGCAAAGGCAATGCCCAAAAGGAAATTTATGCCACAGAACAAATGCACTAGCAAAAAAAAAAAAAACACCTATAATTAGTCATGTAAGGATCTAATGTACACAGTAATAAAAGGAAGAGCTAATTAAACCTAAAGTAAGCAGAACAAAATAACAATAAAAATTTGAAAAGTAATCAAGATAACTGTGAAAAGTCAATGAAGAAAATAGCAGGTTCTTTGACCAGATGAATAGCATTCACCACCATAACTAAGAAAAGAGGGAGGCAGGAATTACAACATAAAACCATCATGGGTAACTCCAGGAAGTCTGAGAGGTTGTCACTGAAGCCTTTTAATGAAGAAGTCTCTGAGGACACCAAGTGTGTCTGCTGTGTGACAATGTTTAAATTGTAGAGCCTTCTACAGTAAAGGTACCCATTCTAGGTGGGCAGTTTGCATATAACAGCACAAATCGGTTCAAGTAGATTTGTAAACAAAGAATATTTTGCCTCACAAACACCAAAATAATCTAGATGATGTGGTGTATGCTAAGAGTCATATAGTTATTTTTTCATGATGCCAAAAACTTTGTGGCTTTGTATTTATTAAAATTGTTTTTTAAAAAGATACCAAGGGCCCGGCTGGTGTGGCTCAGTGGTTGAGCATCGACCCATGCACCAGGAGGTCGCTGGTCCGATTCCTGGTCAGGGTACATGCCCAGGTTGTGGGCCCAATCCCCAGTGAGGGGCATGCAGGAGGTGGCCAATCAATGTTCTCTCTCACTGATGTTTCTATTTCTCTCTCCCTTCCCCTTCCTCTCTCTCTAAAATTAATAAAGAAAAACAAAAATTGGAAAACAAAAAGATACCAAGGCATCAGGGCCTAATATGTTTTGGGCAATGATTCATCTCCCTTTTGCAAGCTTCTTTTCAATATATGTGAGAATGTTAACCAAGGAGAATGTTATAAATGTAATGCCATACCTATTATCCTGGAGCAAGGTGAATGCAGTTTAGATCTTACCTGCAGAGGATGTGTGCAGTGGAAATGGTATTGAGGCTCCCTGAGGGTAACCAGGTAAAGGTGTATTATGACCCTTCAAAGGCTGTTGAAATAGGCACTGAACAGAACAGATTTATCTAAATCTATGACAAAATATGTACCAATTGCTGAGTAGATGGAGTCAGTAATTTTGATAATATTGGGTACTGGAAATATGGGTTTATTAGGTACAAACACAACCTCAAGGTTGCAATGATTCAGTGTGAAGAATTATTCATTCTTTCCAGATTTAAGAATAAGCCAAATTCAGCTGTTCATAATATAAGTGGAAATAATCACTACTTCCTAATAGGTTATTTATAACAGTTTTCAATTCTTAAAGGCCCTGTTCAGTTTACACTGGGCCACATTAACCATTATTATTAAGGGGTAGGAACCATGGAGTCTTATTTTATGAAGCCAATATGGCAGTGGTAAAGCCCTAATTTAATTGAGTTTTAATTTATACATTACACTTGGCCCTCGTTTATTGCAGTTAATCAGTTCCAGACTCTACCGCAATAAATGAATTTCCGCGAAGTAGAATTTCTTTATTTATAAAGCGAATATTTTCGCAGTTAGAGCATAGAAAACCTGTTTACGACCTTCTAAATACATTTTTTAACATTAGAGCCCTCTAGACATGAAATAACAACTTTAGTCATCATTACACTCATGTTACCCAATATATTAGACAAAATAAGAGAAAATAAGACATATTAGACGTTATAAATATCATATTATTATGGTACATTTAATTACACACACACACACACACAGTTCTTAAACACAACCACTAACCTATGAAAATAGTGCAACTTGTTCAATGATGAAGCGATGAAGATGAAAAGATGTACTGCACAACAAAGAAGAGGAAGGTTACTGCTCCTCTGAAGGCACAACCTCAGTAGGAGAATCTTCAGGTGGTGCAGTATCTTCAGCAGGTGCGTCGTCGTCTTCTTCTGCTGAAGGAGTACTAGGAGTAGGCAGTGGGTGTCTGGGTGCGTGGCTGAAGAACATCGTGATAGGCAGTTGCTGGCACTGTCTTTTCATATGCATGAGGAGGCTTTTGTAGGATTCTATCACTCCATCAAGTGTATTCCGGAACTGCAATGCATGCATCATTTGTGGGTCCCATTACCAATCATGTCCTGTACTACCTTAATAGTTCTCACAACTTGTGAGAGACGCTCAAGTGTAAGGCCAACTTCCTCCTCCTTACCCCCAGGAACCTCTGGCTGCTCTTCCTCCTCCTCACTCGTAGACTTAGTCATCTCCACCAGATTCTCGTCAGCTAAGGGACCCAAATGTGTCTCCAGCAGCTCATCCACGTCATCGTGGGTCATATCCGCGAAACCTTCTCCTCCCAGCATCCGGGCTAGTCTAACTGCCTTATCCACTGCCAAGTTCCTTATATCCTCTGGGGTGAATCCTCTGTAGTCATGGACAATTTCAGGCCACAACATCTTCCAGCAGGCCTTCACGGTCTCCATCTTTATGTCCTTCAATGTGGCCTGGATGTTCTTCAGACAGGTCGCAATGGTATACTGCCACCAGTACTCCTTCAGGAAGAAGTTCTCCTCAAGGTCCATGCCTTCAACAAGGGGTTGCAGGATGTCTTGCGTGTAGAGAGCCTTGAACACGCTAATAATGCCTTGATCCATGGGCTGGATCAGCGAAGTGGCGTTGGGAGGAAGAAACTCGATCCACACACCATCATAAGATAGGTCTTGCGCATGACCTCCAGCACTGTCCATGAAGAGAAGGACATTAAACTCGAGTCCCTTCTCCGCGAGATACAGCTTGACTTGGGGGATGAAGCACTCTTGGAACCAGTCCGATGACAGCTGCTTCGTGATCCAACCCTTGTCGTTGTGCATCCAATACACTGGCAGCAGGTTCTTGTTTTTATTCTTCAGGGCCCTAGGGTTCTTGGCCTTGTAGATAAGGGCAGGCTTGAGCAAAAATCCCTCAGCATTTCCACACATAATGATAGTCACGCGATCCTTATATGCCTTGAAGCCACGGACCTTGGCCTCATCCTTGAAAATGAATGTCCAGAAAGGCATTCTTTTCCAGAACAGCCCTGTTTCGTCCATACTGAACACCTGTTCTGGACGATACTCGCCCTCCTCAAGGATCTTCTGGAACGTGTTGTTCACGTAGTCTTCTGCTGCAGGCTGGTGAGCAGAGCCAGCTTGGAGAATGACACTCTTCAGATGATACCTCTTCGGGAACTTTTCAAACCAACCCTTGGTTGCTATGAAATCTATGAACGTTGCAGAAGAGGGTCCTGGTTGAGGTTCATCCGCAGTAAAGTGCTGATAGAGCTGCCTTGCCTTCTCCCGGGTGACCAACGAATCCAACAGAATATTTTTCTTGCAGCTGTTGCTGATCCAAACGGCTGGGGCAGACTCCATTTTCACTATGAATTTACTACGACTTGTCACGACGCGCTTTGCTTCCTTGTTGAAAGAGACAGTAGCCATTGCACGGATGTTCTGTTCATCTTTATGGATGGAGCCAATGGTAGACTCATTCAAGTCATAATGGCAGGCAACTCCATGATTTTCTTGCCATCTTTGATCATATCCAAGAGTTTCACCTTCTCCTGGATGGTCAGCATCTTCCTCCGGTGCTTAGTTTCATCATCAGAAGGCTTAGAAGAAGCACGTTTAGGAGCCATCGTGGGGCTTAGATAAAAGTTCTCAGAAATCGCAAACACTTACAAGAGCAAAGATGATTCCGATGTGTACCGATGTGGAAGCGTGTATGAGAGAAGCAAACTTGCATGAGGCTGAGCCAATCAGTGGCCAGGATAGAAAGAGGATAGGATAGCCAATCAGTGAACAGCATGTTCTGATTGGCTTGGTTTCACCACAACCAATTTTTTTGAAAAAAGTTATTGCCCACACACAAGGAGTGGTCGAGCGGTTGCACCTGGCGGTGAGGGATTTGCAGGAGTGCTCGAATACATAGGCCTACAGTCCATATGTACAGTAATTTTAATTTTTATTATAACACAGGCATGTATACTTGACTCAGACAACCAAGCGCGCGCTGTATCATTTTCACTGTCTCAATCAACTTTGTAATGAATATATTTGAAAAAACCGCGACAGAGTGAAGCCATGAAAGTTGAAGCGCGAAGTGGCAAGGGACGACTGTATTGGTTCAGAGCTTTCCTGCTCACTATGGATATTTTATTTTATTTTCATTAATTTATTTTTGTTACAGATGTTTCTCCCTTTTTCCCCATTAACACCCTCCTCCCCATCCCCTCACCCCGTCCCCAGCTTTGTTGTCCATGTCCATCAGTTATGCATACATGTGCATAAGTTCTGCGGTTTATCTCTTCCCTCCCCCCCACCCACCCCCTCTTCTGAGGGTTGTCAGTCTGTACCCTACTTCCACATCTCTGGGTCTACCCTGTTCCTCAGACTGTTATGTTTATTATATTTCAGAATAAGTGAGATCATGTGATACTTGTCTTTCTCTGCTTGGCTTGTTTCGCTTAGGATAATACTCTCGAGGTCCTTCCATGTCGTCTCAAAGGATAAGAGATCGTTCTTTCTTACAGCTGCATAGTACTCCACTGTGTATATGTACCACTGCTTTTTTATCCATTCATCCACTGATGGACACTTGAGCTGTTTCCAGATCTTAGCTATTGTAAATAGTGCTGCTATGAACATGGGGGTACATGTATTCTTTCTGATTGGTGTTTCAGGCTTCTCAGGGTATATTCCTAGAAGTGGGATCACTGGGTCAAATGGCAATTCAATTTTTAATTTTTTGAGGTAACACCATAGTGTTTTCCATAGTGGCTGCTCCAGTCTGCATTCCCACCAGCAGTGTACTAGAGTCCCCTTTTCTCCACACCCTCGCCAACACTTGTTGTTTGATGATTTGTTGATGGCGGCCATTCTGACAGGTGTGAGGTGATACCTCATTGTTGTTTTAATTTGCATCTCTCTGATGATTAATGATGTTGAGCATTTCTTCATATGTCTCTTAGCCATTTGTATGTCCTGTTTGGAGAGGTGTCTATTTAGTTCCTCTGCCCATTTTTTAATTGGGTTCTTTGTCTTCCTTTTGTTGAGTTGTATGAGCACTCTATATATTTTGGAGATTAACCTCTTATCTGATGTATCATTGGCAATTATGCTCTCCCATACAGTGGGTTCCCTCTCCAATTTGATGGTTGTTTCTCTTGCTGTGCAGGAGCTTTTTAGTTTGATGTAGTCCCATGTGTTCATTTTTTCCTTTGTTTCTGTTGCCTTAGGTGATGTATCAGTGAAGATTCTCCTGCGTATGATGTCCGAAATTTTGTTGCCTACATTTTCTTCTAGGATTTTTATGGATTCACGAGTCACATTTAAGTCTTTTATCCATTTTGAGTTTATTCTTGTGTATGGTGTAAGTCGATGGTCTAGTTTCATTTTTTTGCATGTAGCTGTTCACTATGGATATTTTAGAAGAATGAGTTTTATGACCATAAATCAGGGCAGACTTTTGATTTTTAGGGTGAAGTATACCACTTTCTTCTGTTTTATGTAAGTAAGTCCACCAAGATCATGGAATATCTTTATTCAGTTAACTGAGATCCCAAGTATCACTGTAACTTGACACAAAAGATAGTTAACAATTAAAAATTATTTTTAGAGACCAAAATCCAAGGAGTGCCCATTAGTCTTTGTTTGGTATAAAATCTTTCTATATATTTTTAACTCCTAATTGGGTCAAATTGTATACTTTTTTAAATAACTTATTTCTTCTCTTGTGTCTTTACCTCTTTCATATTTTGGGTCAATATATAAACATCAAGAGAGTATGTGATCTCTCTACCCTGGTATCCATAAACTTTCTCCTCCAAAGGGCCTCAAATTAGTGCCATCACCCGTTAGAACCCTTCACACCTATAAGAATAATTACTATGTAAAACTTGAGGACCCTGGCCTTGAGTCTGGTTTGAACTAATCCCATTGCTTTACTACAGACAGGCTATAACTTTTGTCCTCAATAACTAGAGAGTCTGAATCTGTGTTGCAGTAGACACAGAGCCAGCAGCAGCAGAGGTACTGAAGGCTCCTGGTGAGCCCTCTGGTATTAAGAGGGTAGACTGAGCACACCATTTACTGGCTGCTCTTCCAAGTCTCTTCTTTTTCTCTCTCTTTCTCTGAAATAACTGCTTTCTAAGAGGTCAGATAGGTGCACCGCGGTCACAGAATACAATCTTCCTCATTTCCTCCTATGACTCCCTTCCTATTGTCAGAGTAAATGCACTGTCAAAGCATTCCCAGAGGCAAAAGCAGGTTCCTGTGAAGACATGTGCCCAGAATCATTTTATTTCTTTTTATTTAGTTTTGTTACAGATGTTTCTCCTTTTTCCCCCATTGACACCCTCCCCATCCTGTCCCCCCTCACCTCACAGCATTGTGGTTTATATCCATTGGTTACACATATATGCATATAAGATCTTTGGTATATCTCTTCCCTCAACCCTGTCCCCCTCTTCTGAGGTTTGTCAATCTTTACCCTATTTCTATGTTTCCAGGTCTATTTTGTTCATCAGCTTATTTTGCTCATTATATTCCACAAAGAAGTGAGATCTTGTGATATTTGTCTTTCTCTGATTGGCTTATTTTGCTTAGCATAATACTCTCCAGGTACCTCCCTGTCGTATCAAAGAATAAGAGATCTCTTACTTTCTTACAGCTGCATATTACTTCATTGTGTATATGTACCACAGCTTTTCTATCCACTCATCTATTGATGGACACTTGGGCTGTTTCCAGATCTTAGCTATTGTAAATAGTGCTGCTATGAACATAGGGGTACATATATTCTTTCTGATTGGTGTTTCAGGCTTCTTAAGATATATTCCTAGAAGTGGGATCACTGGGTCAAATGGCAGTTCAATTTTTAATTTTTTGAGGTAACACGATATTGTTTTCCATAGTGGCTGCACCAGTCTGCATTCTCACCAGTAGTGTACTAGAGTCCCCTTTTCTCCACACCCTCACCAGCACTTGTTGTTTGATGATTTGTTGATGGCAGGTGTGAGGTGATACCTCACAGTCATTTTAATTTGCATCTCTCTGATGATTAGTGACATTGAAAATTTTTTCATATGTCTCTTGGCCATTGGTATGTCCTGTCTGAAGAGGTGTATATTTAGATCCTCTGCCCATTTTTAATTGGATTCTTTGTCTTCCATTTGTTGAGTTGTATGAATACTCTATATATTTTGGAGATTAACCTCTTATCTGATGAATTATTGGCAATTATTCTCTCCCATATAGTGGGTTGCCTTTCCATTTTAATGCTTGTTTCTTTTGCTGTGCAGAAGCTTTTTGGTTTGATGTAGTCCCATGTGTTCATTTTTTCCTTTGTTTCTCTTGCACTAGGTCATGATTCAGGGAAAATTGGGCTACGTGTGATGTCTAAGAATTTGCTGCCTAAAATTTCTTCTAGGATATTTATGGATTCACAAGTCATATTTAAGTCTTTTATCCATTTTGAGTTTATTCTTGTGTAAGGTGCAAGTTCGTTGCCTAGCTTCATCTTTTTGCATGTAGCTGTCCAATTTTCCTAACACTATTTATTAAAGAGACTGACTTTACTCCATTGTATGCTCTTGCCACCTTTGTAAAATATTAATTGAGAATAATGTCTTGGGTCAATTTCTGGGTTCTCTGTTCTGTTTCATTGAGCTATATGCCTGTTCTTGTGCCAGTACCAGGCTATTCTGATTACAATGGCTTTGTAGTATAACCTGATATCTAGTATTGTGATCCCTCATACTTTGTTCTTTTTCAAGATTGCTGTGGCTATTCGGGGTCCTTTTTGGTTCCATATAAACTTTTGGAGTATTTGTTCTAGTTCCATGAAATATGTCATTGGTATTTTAATGGGGATTGCATTGAATCTATAGATTACTTTGGGTGGTATGGATATTTTAATGATGGTAATTCTTCCAATCTATGAACAAGGTATATGCTTCCACTTTTTTATATCTTCCTCTATTTCTTTTTTCAATGTCCTGTAGTTTTCTGAGAATAGGTCCTTTATTTCTTTGGTTAAGTTTATTCCTAGGTATCTTAGGGTTTTTTTTGCTGCAATGGTAAATGGGATTTTTTTTTTTTTTTAGTTTCTCTTTCTGTGAGTTCATTACTGATGTATAAGAATGCCACTGATTTCTTGATGTTAATTTTGTATCCTGCTACATTGCCAAACTCATTTATTAAATCTAGTAGATTTTTGATGGAGTCTTTAGGGTTTTCTATGTACAATATCATGTCATCGGCAAATAATGCATTTCGCTTCCTTCTTTCCAATTTGGATCCCTTTTATTTTTTCTTCATGTCTAATTGCTGTGGCTAAGACTTCCAGAACTATGTTAAATAAGAGTGGCGAAAGTGGGCATCATTGGCATGAATCCCACTTGGTCATGGTAAACAATTTTTTAATGTATTGCTGGATCCAATTTTCTAATATTTTGTTAAGGATTTTGGCATCTATGTTCATCAGAGATATTGGCCTGTAGTTTTTTTTCTTTATAGTGTCTTTATCTGGTTTTGGAATTAGGATTATGCTGGCCTCACAAAATGAGTTTGGAAGTCCTTCTTCTTCTTGGATATTTTGGAATAGTTTGAGGAGAATGGTTGTTAGCTCTTCTTTGAATGTTTGGTAAAACTCCCCTGTAAAGCCATCTGGGCCTGGACTTTTGTTTGCTGGGAGTTTCTTGATTACATCTTCATTTCCTTAGTTGTTATTGGTCTGTTCAAGTTTTCTATCTCTTCCCCGTTCAGTTTTGGGAGACTGTGTGATTCTGGAAATCTGTCCATGTCACCTAATTGTCCAATTTGGTGGCACATAACTGTTCATAGTATTTTTTTTTATCCTCATTGGAGGACATGTTTGCATTTATCTTCAGATAGAGCAAGAAGGAGAGAAGGAGGAAGAGAGAGAAACATTGATGTGAGAGACACATCGAGTGGTTGCCACTCACACGACCCCAACCGGGGCCAGGGAAAAACTGCAACCAAGGTACGTGCCCTTAGCGGGAACCAAACCCAGGACTCTCTGGTCCACAGGTCAACGCTCCAACTGCTGAGCCAAACTGGCCAGGGCTGTTTATACTATTTTTTAACAATCCTTTATAGTTTTGTGATATCAGTTGTCACTTCTCCTATTTCCTTTCTGATTTTATTTGGGTCCTCTCTTTTTTTTTTAATGGCAAGTCTGGCTAAGGGTCCATCAATCTTTTTATCTTTTCAAAGAACCAGCTCTTTGTTTCATTGATCTTTTGAATTGGTTTTTTAGTTTGTACGTCATTTATTTCTGCTCTGACCTTTACTGTTTATTTCCTTTTACTTGCTCTAGGTTTTTCTTTTTGCTTACTTTCTAGCTCTTTACATTGTAGTGTTAGAAACTCAATTAGAAATGTTTCTTGTTTCTTGAGGTAGGCCTGTAATGATATGAACTTCACTCTCAGGACTGCTTTCCCTGCATCCCATAGCTTTTGTTGTTGTGTGTTCGTTTTCATTGGTTTCCAAGAAGTTTTTAATTTCTTCCTTGATCTCCTTGGTAACCCATTTATTGTTTAATAACATGCTACTTAGCCTCCATGTGTTTGAATGTTTTTATGGGTTTTGTTGTAATTGCTTTCTAGTTTCATGCCATTGTGATCTTGAGAAGATGCTTGATATGATTTTAATCTTCTTGAACTTGTAGAGACTTACTTTGTGTCCTAACATGTGGTCTATCTTTGAGAATGTCCCATGTGCACTTCAGAAGAATGTGAATTCTGCAGTTTTGGGGTGTAATTCTCTGTACATATCTATTAAATAAAGGCTAAGGGAATATATTAGCACCAAACTGTAGATATCTATTAAATCCATTTGATCTAGTGCATCATTAAGAGTCTCTGTTTCCTTGTTAACTTTTTGTCTAGAGGATCTATCCAATGATGCCAGTGGGATGTTGAACTCCCCTGCTATGATTGCATTGCTGTTGATTTCTCCTCTGAAGTACTCTAGAAATTTTTTAATGTATTTTGGTGCTCTTATATTGGGTGCATAGGTGTTTACCAAGGTTATATCTTCCTGTTGGATAGATCCTTTCAATCTATGCAGTGTCCTTCTTTGTCTCTAGTTATGGCCTTCATTTTGAAGTCTATTTTATTGGATATGAGTATTGCTTCCTCAGCTTTTTTTCCTTGGAAAATTTTTTTCCATCTCTTCACTTTCAACATGAGTGTTTTGTTGTGAGGTGGTTCTCTCATAAACAACATATATATGGGTCATGCTTTATTATCTGTCCAGCCACTCTGTGTCTTTTGATTGGAGCATAAACCATTTACATTTGTTATTATTGGTATGTACTTATTTATTGTTGTTTATTCTGGTTATGTTTCTCTTCGTATTTCTTCTGCTTATTACAGCAGTCCTTTTAACATTTCTTGGAGTGCTGATTTGGTGCTAACCTTAGCCTTTTTTTTTTTTTTTTTTGGTCTGGAAAGCTCTTTATTTCACCTTCTATTTTGAATGATAGCCTTGCTCGATAGAGTAGTCTTGGATTCAGATCCTTGCTTTTCATTACCTTGATTACTTCATGCCATTTCCTTCTGGCCTGTAGTGTTTGTTTGGAAGTCAGCTGATTGCCTTATGGGGGTTCCTTTGTAGGTAACCTGTTGCTTACCTCTTGTTGCCTTTAGGATTCTTTGTCTTTAATTTTTGGCATTTTAATTTTTTGTGTCTTGGTGTGAGCCTCTTTGGGTTCTTTTTACTTGGAGCTCTCTGTGATTCTTGAAGTTATATGCCTTTTTCCTTCACCAAGTCAGGGAAGTTTTCTGTCACTATTTCTTCAAATATATTCTCTAACTCTTGCTCATTGTCTCCTTCTCCTGGCACTCCTATGATGTGGATGTTGTTATATTCCCTATTGTCCCACAGTTCTCTTAGGCTGTCTTCCTGTTTTTTAATTTTTTTTTTCTTTTTGGTTCATTGATTGGGTGATTTTTTTCTACCCTGTCTTCTAATTCCCTGATCCAATCCTCAGCTTCCTCTACTCTGCTGGTTATACCTTCCAATGTGCTCTTTATTTCTGTTATGTCATTCTTCATTTTCAACAGGTTGATTTTCAGTGTTTCTATATCTTTACTCATGCTGTTGAGCACTTTTCTCATGCTGTAGAGCTTCCTCATAATTATTACTCTGAACTCTCTCTCTCTCTCTCTCTCTCTCTCTCTCTCTCTCTCTGATATCTTGCTTAATTTCATTTCATTTATCTCTTCTCCTGTAGAATTCTCTTGTTCTTCCACTTGGGTTTTGTTTCTTTCTTTCACCATTTTGGCTGTCTTAGGGGTTTTGGAGCATGCCAAACTTTCCCTGTGGGTGTTGGTGTTCTTCTGGTTGTGGCTCCCTCTACTGGGTTTGGATGAGGAGGGCCCACCTTAAACACGACTGTCAAATCTTACTTTCCTGGGTAAATTTGCAGGCCAAGGAAAGGATCCGTTATCCTCTAGCTTTTGCCTGGGGACAATTAGTCTCATTTACTTGATGAGCCTCAATTTGTAGCCCTCACCAGAATGAAAAATCCCTCAGGTGTAAGAGGATTTCCAGAAGGTGGGACACTTGCTTGCTGTTGGACTCTATATGTTAATGAGTCTCAATTTGTATTTCTCTGGCCTGACCTGGTGGTGTTGAATTCCTGAGGGAGGGGCTGTCGATTCTCACAGGGCTCTTTGAGTAAGATGGCTACTGTCCTATGAGGGAGTGATTCAGCACAAAACTCTCAGTGTCCTCCCCTCCAGCTCTCTCCTGAGCCAGGAGCCCCAGACTCTCTCCACACAGTTCCAGTCCAGTCTGCCCTCCCTCTGCCAGAACCCAAGGTGAGTGGCTGTAGCTGATTTGGTGCTTTTTAAAACACCCGCTTTCCCAGCGGGAATCACTCACAGCTAAAACATGGCAGCTGATGTCCTTGGGCTCCCAGTCTGTACTCTCACACCATCACAGTTCCTACCTGGCTCAATTTGGTGTCCACTTTCTGTCCCTGGTTATACAGGTTCTCTCCAGCTGCTTTTTAGTTGGTTTTTCCTGATGATTTGTCTTTATTTTAGTTGTAATTCAGTTTGGTCCTGGGAGACAGTCTGTGTAGCTTCCATTCACTCTATCACCATTTCTGAGAAAGGATTCTCAAAAAGCCAAATGGGTTTGCCAACTAAGATTCACCTTAATCAGGTGCAGCACAATTTCCAGGAATGAAGCAATAGGCAAGTGAACAGTCTTTCAATCTGAATCCAGTGGTTGTCATTCAAGTTCTTACTAGTTCTTGTTTTCCTGTTTTCTCTTCAGGGAAGACCAGGAGGTGGTGCTGGTTTCCATCCCCACTGCTCTCCCTGGGCAGACTCATTTGAAGGCACATGTCCTCTCACTATCTCTGTTCTTGGAGGGGTAGCCCCTTTGGGGAGCTTAGCCCCTCTCTCAGCTGAGCACCGTCCTGGGGAGGCTTGTCTGGTTGCAGCCTCTAGTTGCCACTGCTAAGTACTGCTGCTGCAGCCACTGCAGGAGGAGGTGGAAAGACACTAGGGGCTGTACTCGGTCTAGAGCATCCCCACACTGCAGCTTCTCCAGGAATCCCTCCAGTCCCGAATCACTTTAAAAGCACACCATTCTAATGGTACAACTCCCAAAGGTAAATCCAACATGGCAGTTAAAATGAGCTTGCACCATACCTTGTACCATGTAGCTCCAACAATGGTAAGCACAGCAGCCAGCCTTGGCTCTAATCATAGTCCCTCCCAAGGAGGCCCAGATCTGACACATGCAGCAGCCATCCTCAGCTAAAATTGCTGCCCCTCCCCCCCAAACAAGCAGCTCTAGTTCCTGCACAACCATCAGCTGGGTTCAGCCCTCAGCAGATTCACTCTAAAAAGGTTTCAGAGCCAGGGCATTTGGCAAACAGCTCTGTCTCACATGAATGTCTCACCCAAATTACCCCACAAATGAGACACTGAGTGGAAGGACTCAGCCAGCACCAGCACCCATGAATGTGGCTCCTATTCCATGGGGCCAAGCCCCACACACCAGATCATCCACAGAATCCATGATAAGTTTAAGCAGTCAGTCAGCATGAGAAAAACCCCATGAGAGCACTTAACAGAAATCCTGCAAACTAAGACAGGAGGGAACCTGCAGTCCACACAGGAGACATCGTGGAGCACCTGACTGTAGTGACCAGTGGGGATTGTGCCAGGAAGCCCCATAAAACTCTTTCTACATAAAACCACTCTGATAACAGGACACATAATTGATCTACATAATACATTGAAACAGAGAGATAAGCTAAATGAGACAATGGAATATGTTCCAAATAAAAGAGCAAAACTTTGGAAAATGAATTAAATGAAACAGAGAAAAGAAATTTACCAGATAGCCTTGGCTGGTGTGGCTCAGCTGGTTGACCATTGTTCCATTCACAGAAAGGTCTCAGGTTCAATTCCCTGTCAGGGCACATATCCAGGTTGCCAGTTCGATTCCCATTGAGACATATAAATGAGATGTCTCTCTCTCTCTCACATTGATGTCTCTCTCTCTCCTCTTTTCCTCTCCCTCCCTCTCTCTCTCTCTCTCTCTCTCTCTCTCTCTCAAATCAATAACAACATATTTCTTGGGTATTTAAATAAATACATAAAATAAAATAAAAACTAAAAATCTTTTAAAGAAAAAAAGAGAAATTTACCATATCAAGAATTCCAAAAAATACTCAACAAAATCATAAAACAAGTGATAAATTCAGTGGCAAAGAAATAGAAAACAGAAGAATCCACTGAAACTGAAGAATACAATAACTAAAATAAAAAATATACTAGAGGAAATCAATAGCAGATTTGATGGTGCAGAAAAAATCACCTATCTGAAAGATAAAATAGTGGAAATCACACAACTGTTACAGCAAAAATGTAAAAAAAAAAAAAAAAATTAAAAACAAGGACAGTTTAAGGGACCTGCATGACAACATCTAGCATACTAACATTCACATCATATAGGTCCCAGAAAAGACAAGAGAAAAAGACAAAGTGCCTATATGAAGAAATAATGGCTGAAAACATCCCTAACCTGTTGAAGGATATAGACATCCAAGTCAGATAACACAGAGACTTCTAGACAAAAGGAAGCCAAAAGACATATACCAAGACACAACAAAATTAAAATGCCAAAAGGTAGAGATAAAAATAGAACCTCCTTCCTTTCTTTTTTTAAAAACAATTTTAGTGATTTTTAGAGAGAGTGGAAGGGAGAGCAGGAGGGAGAAACATCCATCTGCTGCCTCTAGCATGCCATCTACCAGGGATCAAGCCCGCAACCCAGACATGCGCCCTGACTGGAATCGAACCAGCAACTTTGCAGTGCATGGGACAACACCCAACCAACTAAGCCACACCAGCTAGGGCAGAATTTCCTTTCTTTTCACCAAGGCTTTGCTGCTAGAACAGTGTCATAAAATCCACTGCTAAATCTACGCCAAAATAATAAAGGAAAAGACTCATAAACATCAACATCATTGAACATACAGATTCAGGTGTCTCCCACTACTAGCCATCTGATGTACAACTGTGATGGGATCAAAAAATAACCACCAAAATAGTTGAGAAAGAGACTGCTGAAATAGGGAACAACTCCTTCGACTATGCCTGGATAAACTGAAGGCTGAACGCGAGTATAGTATCACCACTGATACCTCTCTGTGAAAATTTGAGACCAGCAAGTACTATGTGACCATCATTGATGTCCCAGGACACAGAGAATTTATCAAAAACATAATACATGTACATCTCAGGCTGACTTCCCTGTCCTAATTGTAGCTGCTGGTGCTGGTGGTGAATTTTAAGAAGGTATCCCAAAGAACACGTAGATTCGGGAGCATGCAGTTCTGGTTTACAAACTGGGTATGAAACAATTGTTGGTATTAACAAAATATATTTCACTGAGGCACCCTACAGCCAGAAGAAATATAAGGAAGTCATTAAGAAGTTGTCACCCACTTTTTAAAAATTGGCTACAACCCTAGCACTGTAGCATTTGTGTAATTTTCTGGTTAGAATGGTAATGACAGTCCTCTGGATTGTTTTGCTGTTTGTGACATGAAACAGGCAGTTGCTGTGGTTGTCATTAAAGCAGTGGACAAGAAGGCAATTGCACCTGGTCAAGCCACCAAAACTGCCTTAAGATTTCAGAAGGCTAAATAAACATTATTCCCAAAAACAGCCACCCCAGTTGTAATCAGTGATGGAAGAATGGTCTCAGAAATGTATGTCTCAATAGGACATTTAAGTTAAATAGTAAAAGACAGGTTAATGATTATATTGTATCATAAAACCTTCAGAAGAATAAAATGTTTTGTGGACAATTTTGTGTGTGTCAGTTTTGAAGTTATTAGTTTTTTTTATTGGAGATTTCCAGTCAAGATGGTGGCATAGGTAAACGCGATATCGCTTCCTCCCACAACCACATCAAAATTATACCTAAACTACAACACAACTATCATTCAGAACCACCTGAAATCGAGCTGAATGTAAGTCCTACAACTATGAAATTAAAGAAACAGCCAAAACAAGATGGGCAGGTGGGACAGAGGCACAGATGGGCTGGTCCCACACCCACATGTGGTGGATAAAAATCAAGAGGGACACCTCAGCTGGGAAGGTCCTCCCTGAGGAGTGAGAGGTCCCCGTCCCACACCAGGATCCCAGCTCAGGGCTCCAGTGCCATTAAGAGAAGTCCCCATAACTTCTGGCTGGAAAAAACAGCAGGAACTGAGGCTAAGGAGACTGTGGTTCCTGTTCCCCAGGCAGTTGCTCTTACAGGGCCCACACACAGACTTATTCAGACTTGCTCCCTCCAAGGTCTGAGGGGAGGCAGCTTGAGGGGTGCCAGAGACATACAGGGAAGAACTGAGCTGTGTGGCTTCAGAATGAGGGCTGGAGAGCCAGCTTTCTCCTGGACAGACATACAGATGGAGGCTGATGTTCCTTTGGTGAGCCCATCCTTGGTGGAGCAGACAGTCACCATACCTGAAACTCCAGCAACCTGGCTCACACTGTTTGCCCTGCCCTGGTTATTCCCTGAGGCCCTGCACCACCCAACTTTTGGGCCCACCCAAGCTGTTTCCAAAGGCTTTACCATAAGATTCTCCTGTCTTGGCTTCTGCTTCAGATTTTCCTAAAATCTCTCAAACAAGCAGCAACTGGTCTCAGCAAGCCCCATACCTCTCGTTAGGTGGCCCCAGGTCTGGCACTAAAAGCAACCAGCCTTGGTTCACAACTTGGCTTTTCCTGGGCACCTCCAAGCCCAGCACAAAAAGCAGCCATCTGCAGATCACTTTGTAGCTTATGCCGGTGGCCCTAGATAGAACACAGGCAGTGGCTGACCTTGCCCCAGAGCCAGCACACCCAGTGGACAGCTTCAGACCACAGTGAAGCACCACTACCCAACCACCTCCATAAGTGACATATTCAATGAGCGGACTGAGTGGATACCAGAGCCCTGATGAAGTAAGTCTTGCTCTGTGTGGTAGGTCCCTACACAGCTGATCCTCCGAGGTAGTCAGAGGCCAAGTGGTCATTGGGCACAGCCAGTCCTTCAAGCTGATCAGCCTGAGTAAATCCCTCCCATTGACATGCCAACAGCAATCAAGTCTCAATTACAACAGAGGGGTGTACAGTCCACAATAGGGGTGCACCTTGAGGTTCCAGCTAGGGTGATCAGGGAGTCTGTGCCGCTGGATCCTACACGACACCTACAATAATAGGCCACCCTACGAAGCCTAGGAGACATAGCAACTCTACCTAATATGTAGAAACAAACACAGGGAAGCAGCCAAAATGAGGAGACAAAGAAACAGGTCCCAAATGAAAGAAAACAAAATTCAGGAAAAAAAAAATTCAACAAAATGGAGATAAGCAATCAATCAGATGCAGAGTTCAAAACACTGGTTATAAGGTTGCTCAAGGAACTTGGTGAGACATTCAGAGAACTTAGTGAGACCTTCAAGAAACTTAAGGGGACCTCCAAGGAACTTAGTGAGAACATCAACAACATAAAAAAGGATCAGTCAGAAATGAAGGATGCACTAACTGAAATAAAGAATAATTTACAGGAAATCAATAGTGGAGAAGTTGAAGCCAAGAAGCAAACCACTGATTTGGAATATAAGAAATATAAGCACACTCAATCAGAACAGCAAAAAGAAAAAAGAATACAAAAAAAAAAAAAATGAGGATAGTGTAAGGAGCCTCTGAGACAACTTCATGTGTGCCAACATTCGCATCATAGCAGTGCCAGAAGGAGAAGAGAGAGAGCAAGAAATTGAAAATCTATTTGAAAAAATAATGACAGAAAACTTCTCTAACTTGGTGAAGGAAACAGACATACAAGTCCAGGAAGCACAGAGATTCCCAAACAAGATGAACCCAAAGAGGTCCACACCAAGACACATCAACATTAAAATGCAAAAGGTTAAAGACAAAGAGAGAATCTTAAAAGCAGCAAGAGAAAAGCAGTTCATTACCTACAAAGGAGCTCCCATAAGACTGTCAGCTGACTTCTCAAAAGAAACTTTACAGGCCAGAAAGGAGTGGCAAGAGATATTCAAGGTGATAAAAAGCAATGAACTACAACCAAGATTACTCTATCCTGCAAAGCTGTCATTTAGAATCGATGGACATATCAAGAGTTTCCCAGACAAGAAAAAGCTAAAGGAATTCATCACCACCAAACCAGTATTATATGAAATGTTGAAGGGTCCTCTTGAAGGAGAACAACAAAAATACAAAAAATAAAATGGCAATTAATACATATCTATCAACAATTGAATCTACAAAATGAGGAAGCAGAACAGAAACAGATTCATAGATACAGAGAAATTTTTGTTGGTAGACAGATGGGTGGGGGTTTGGGGGATGGGTGAAAAAGATGAAGGAATTAAGAAGTACAAATTGGTTGTTAGATTGATGAACCTCAAAGGGACGGGGGCAGGGAGGGTGGGATGAGATGAATAAAAGAACTTCTATGCATATATGCATAACCAATAGACACCAACAATAGTGTGGGGAAAGCAGGAGCAGGGCAGGATTGGGGAGGAGGGGGTCAATAGGGAAAAAAGGGGGACATTTGTAATACATTCAACAATAAAATGAGTTAAAAAATGTTTTTATTGACATTTTTAGAGAGAGAGGAAGGGAGAGAGAGATAGAAATATTGATGTGAGAGAGATACACCAATTGGCTGCCTCCTACACACCCCCTACTGGAGCCTGCAACCCAGTCATGTGCCCTGACCAGGAATCGAACCGGGACCTGTAAGTCCACAGGCTAACGCTCAATCCACTGAGACACAACAGCCAAGTGAAGTTGTTAGTTTTTAAAATCCACAATTTTTAAGAGAAATAACTTGATCAAAAATCTATCACATAATTTTGAGGCCCATTAAAACAAAATTTAATGAGAAAAAACAAAGATAAAAACAGTCATTTTTTTTAAATTCTATTTCATTTTAAATGTCTTTTTTAAAACTTATTTTTATTGTTAAATGTATTGCAGATGTCCCCTCCTTTTCTCCCCACAGACACCTTCCTTCCCAGTCCTGGTCCTCTCCTGCCTTCCCCACACTTTTGTCTGTGCCCATTGGTTTTGCATATATGCATTGAAGTTCTTTGGTTTATCTTATCCTGCCCTCTCTCCCCCACTTCTCTTTGAGGTTTGTCAGTTTAACAACCAATTTGTACTTCTTAATCCTTTCATCTTTTCCACACAAACCCCAGCCCCCTCCCATCTGGCAAGCAACAAAAATTTCTCTGTATCTATAAGTCTGTTTCTGTTCTGCTTTCTCATTTTGTTTGTACATTCAATTGTTGATAGATATGTATTTACTGCCATTTTATTCATATTTTTTCTTCTCCTTCAAGAAGACCCTTCAACATCTCACATAATTCTGGTTTGGTGGTGCTGAACTCCTTTAGCTTTTTCTTGTCTGGGAAACTCTTGATATGTCCATCGATGCCAAATGACAGCTTTGCAGGATAGAGTAATCTTGGTTGTAGATCCTTGCTTTTCATCATTTTAAATATTTCTTGCCACTCCCTTCTGGCCTGCAAAGTTTCTTTTAAGAAATCGGCTGACAGTCTTATGGGAGCTCCTTTGTAGGTAACTAACTGCTTTTCTCTTGCTGCTTTTAAGATTCTCTCTTTGTCTTTAACCTTTTGCATTTTAATGTTGATGTGTCTTGGTGTGGACCTCTTTGGGTTCATCTTGTTTGAGAATCTCTGTGCTCCCTGGACTTGTATGTCTGTTTCCTTCACCCAGTTAGGGAAGTTTTCTGTCATTATTGTTTCAAATAGGTTTTCAATTTCTTGCTCTCCCTCTTCTCCTTCTGGCTCCCTTATGATGCAAATGTTGTTACACTTGAAGTTGTCCCAAAGATTCCTTACACAATCCTTTTTAAATCTTTTTTCTTTTTGCTGTTCTGATTGGGTGTGTTTATATTTCTTATATTCCAAATCAATGGTTTGCTTCTTGGCTTCAACTTCTCTACTATTGATTCCCTGTAAATTATTCTTTATTTCAGTTAGTGCATCCTTCATTTCTGACTGGTCCTTTTTTATGTTGTTGATGTTCTTACTAAGTTCCTTGGAGTTCTCACTAAGTTCCTTGGAGTTCTCCTTAAGTTCCTTGAAGTTCTCCCTAAGTTCCTTCAAGTTCTCACTAAGTTCCTTGAGCATCTTTATAACCAGTGTTTTGAACTCTGCATCTGACTGATTGCTTATCTCCATTTCATTTAGTTCTTTTCCTGGAGTTTTGTTCTTTTCTTTCATTTGGGACCTATTTCTTTGTCTCCTCATTTTGGCTGCTTCCCTGTGTTTGTTTCTATGTAGTAGGTAGAGTTGCTATGTCTCCTAGGCTTCGTAGGGTGGCCTATTATTGTAGGTGTCATGTAGGATCCAGCAGCACAGTCTCCCTGATCACCCCAGCTGGTCCCTGGAGGTATACCCCTAGTGTGGACTATACACACCTCTGTTGTAATTGAGACTTGATTGCTGTTGGCATGTCAATGGGAGGGATTTACTCAGGCTGATCAGCTGCAAGGACTGGCTGTGCCCACTGGACCATGGCCTCTGACTCCCTTGGAGGATCAGCTTTGTAGGAGCCCACCACACAGAGCAAGACTTACTTCAGCAGGGATCTGGTACCCACTGAGTCCACTCATAGAGTGTGTCACTTATGGAGGTGGTTGGGTAGTGGTGCTTCATTGTGGTCTGAAGCTGTCCACTGGGTGTGCTGGCTCTGGGGCAAGGTCAGCCACTGCCTGTGTTCTACCAGGAGCCACCAGGCACAAGCTATAAAGTGATCTGCAGATGGCTGCTTCTTTTGCTGGGTTTGGAGGTGCCTAGGAAAAGCCAAGTTGTGAACCAAGGTTGGCTGCTTCTAGTGCCAGGCCTGGGGCCACTTAACAAGAGGTATGTGACTTGCTGAGACCAGATGCTGCTTGTTTGAGCGATTTTAGGAAAATCTGAAGCAGGATCCAAGACAGGTGAATCTTATGGTAAAGCCTTTAGAAACAGCTTGGGTGGGCCCAAAAAGTTGGATGGGGCAGGGCCTCAGGGAATCACCAGACAGGGCAAACAGTGTGAGCCAGGTTGCTGGAGTCCCAGATATGGTGCCCATCTCCCAGCCCCAAGGGGGAAGGGCTCACCAAAGGAACAACGCCCTCTACCAGCACATCTGTCTGGGAGAAAGCTGCCTCTCCAGCTCTCACCCCAATGCCAAACAACTCAGTTCTTCCATGTATATCTCTGGTGCCTTTCAAGCTGCCTCCCCTCAGAGCTCAGAAGGAGTAAGTCCAAGTAAGTCCCTGCAGGCGCCTTTTAAGGGGAACCGTCTGAGGCTCCAGCAGCCTCAGCCTCCCTTAGTCTCAGTTCCCACTGGTTTTTACAGACAGAAACTAGGGGACTTCTCTTCCTGGCACTGGAACCCTGAGCTGGGAGCTTGGTGTGGGATGTGGACCCCTCACTCCTCAGGGAGGACCTTCAGAGCCGAGGCATCCCTCTGATTTTTATCTGCCACACGTGGGTGTGGGACCAGCCCATCCACTCCTTCGCCCCTCCTACCAATCTCAATGTGACTTCTTTACTTTGGTAGTTGTAGGACTTCTATTCACCTCAATTTCTGGGGGTTCTGAATGATGGTTGTGCTGTAGTTCAGTTGTAATTTTGATGTGTTTGATGTGGTTGTAGGAGGAGGCAATACTGCATTTATCTATGCTGTCATCTTGACCTGATAAAAACTATCTTAAAAGCAGCTACATACACACATGGGAACCCCTAAGACTATCAGCTAATTTTTCACAAGAAACTTTGCAGTCCAGACGAAATAGCATAATATGTTCAGAAAGAAGAATTTAAAAAAACAAACAAACAAACAAAGAACCTACAATCAAGGATACTCCACTGAACAAGGTTGTCATTCAGAATTAAAGGAGAGATTAAAAAAAAAAAAAATTTCCCAGACAGAAAAAAGAAATCTCACTGCTAAAAGCAAACATTTAATAAAAGTAAATTAACTAATTACAAAGTTAATATAATGATTAAGACAACAGTACTAGAACCAGGATAATCTAAAATAATTAAGGGACAAACACACAGAAAAAATACAAAATATGACATTATAAATGTAACATGTAAGAAGAGTGTAATTAGTGTAGTACTTTTGGAAGGGTTTGACTTAAGCAACTGTTAACTTAAAATGAGCTACTTTAAACACACATTGTTATATATTAAGTTCATGGTAACCACAACCAAAAACCTATAGATACAAAAAAATTAAAGAGAAACACATCCAAATATAACACTAAGTAAAGTCATCAAAGCCTAAGAGAAAAATAACAAAAAATAAAGACAAAAACCAGGAAAAAAAATACAGTAACAACAAGTACATAATGATAAACAATTACTTTAAATGTACATGAACTAAATGCTCCAATGAAAACACATGGAGTGGCAGAAGGGATTTAAAACAAAAACAAAAACACAAGACTCATACATATGCTGCCTACAAAGACTCACTTCAGATATGAAAATACAGATTAAATGAAGGGATAAATAAAAGATATGTCATGCAAGTAAAAGGAAAAAGAAAGCTGGTGTAGCAATACTTATATCTGACAAAAGAAAAACACTTTAAGATTAAAACTGTAACAAGAGACAAATGACATATTGGAAAAGGGATCAATATGACACCTGTAAACATCTATGCACACAATATAGGAGCACCTAGATATAAACCAAAAAATAACAGGTGTAAAGGGAGATATTAGTACTATAGTGATAACAGTAAGGGACTTCAACACTCCATTTAAATCAATAAATAGATCATGCAGACACAAAATAAACAAGGAAAACTTGGCCAAAAAAGACAAATTACACAGGTAGACTTAATAGATATTGCAGAACTTTCCATCCACAAACAGCAGAACACATTCTCTTTAAGTGTACATGGAACATTCTATAAATTACATCACTTTAGTCCACAAAACTAGTCTCAATAACTTTTTCAAAAAAAATATAATCATCAAGCATCTTTTTCTGACCACAACAGTATAAAATTAGAAATCAGTTACAAGAAAACTAGAAGAAGAAAAAAACAAGAAGCTACTAAATAATCAATGGATTAACAAAGAAATCAAATAATATATCAAAAAATATCTAAGACAAATGGAAATAGAAACACAATGTTACAAAAATCTATGGTATAAAGCAAATGTAGTTCTTTTTTTCCTCTTTTTTGCTCAACCTTCCACCTCCTCACCCCCTCCCCTCTGACAGTTGTCAGTCTGTTCTCTCTATCTGTGAGCCTGTCTCTATTTTGCTTATTAGTTTTTGTTCATCAGATTCCACATATGAGTGAAATCATGATACTTGTCTTTCTCTGACAGGCTTATTTCACTTAGCCTAATACTCTCCAGGTTGATCCATGCTGTTGCAAAGGGTAAGATCTCTTTCTTTTTTATGACTGAGTAGTATTCCATTGTAAATGGACCACTGCTTTTTTATCCACTCATCTACTGATGGACTCTTGGGATGCATCCAAATCTTGACTATTGTAAATAATGCCACAATGAACACAGGGGTGGCAAATGCAGTTCTAAGATGGAAATTAATGGTGATACAAGAATTCATAAAGAAGAAAAATCTCAAATAAACGATTTAACCTTACACATAAAGGAATGACAAAAAGAAGAGCAAGCAAAGCCCAAAGTAGTACAAGGAAGAAATAAAGATTGGAGCAGAAAAAGACTAAAAAAAAAAAAAACAGTAGAAGAGATCAATCAAACTAAGATCTGATTCTTTTTTTTTTTTTATCCTCACCCGAGGACATTTTTCCGTTTTTTGTTCAGATAGAGTGGAAGGGAGAGAGAGGAAGAGAGAGAGAGAGAGAGAGAAACATCAACGTGAAAGGGACACATCGAGTGGTTGCCTCCCGCACGACCAACCAGGGCCGGGGACAAACTGCAACCAAGGTACATGCCCTTAGCGGGAACCGAACCCGGGTCCCTGTGGACCGCAGGCCGACGCTCTAACCGCTGAGCCAAACCGGCCAGGGCAGAGCTGATTCTTTTAAAAGATAAGGAAAATTAATAAATCCTTAGCCAAAGTCATCAAAACAAAACAAGAGAGCCCAGCCAGTGTGGCTCACTGGTTGAGCGTTGACCCATGCACCAAGAGGTCGCTGGTTCGATTCCCAGTCAGGGCATATGCCCACGTGTGGGTTCAATCCCCAGTGGTGGCATGCAGGAGGCAGCCAATTGATGTTTCTATTTCTCTCTTCCTTTCCCTTCCTCTCTCTCTAAAAATCAATAAAGAAAAAAGAATATTCTTTAAAAAAAAAAACAAGAGAGAAAGGGCCCACATGATATTTTTTTAAATCAGAAATGAAAGAGAAGTTACAACCAACATAACAGAAATTCAAAAACTCATAAGTGTATAGCACAAACAACTATATACCAATTAACTGGTGAACCTAAAAAAAATGGATAAATTACTAGAAACATACCATCTTGCAAGAATGAGACAGAAAGAAAAAAAAAAAAAAAAAACAGAAAATCT
Organism: Tadarida brasiliensis; assembly: GCA_030848825.1. Taxonomy (NCBI): domain Eukaryota; kingdom Metazoa; phylum Chordata; class Mammalia; order Chiroptera; family Molossidae; genus Tadarida; species Tadarida brasiliensis. The sequence continues at coordinate 53,638,562 of CM061259.1, read as the reverse complement.
GACCAGACTGATTACAAGTAACAAAATTAAATCTGTAATAATAATAATAAAACTCCCAACAGACATCTATGGCCAGACAACTCCTCCAGTAAATTCTACCAAACACTTAAAGAATAAATACCTATACTTCACAAACTATTTCAAAAAATTAAAAAGAAAAGAATGCTTCTCAACTCATTCTACAAAAACAGCAATGTCTTGATACCAAAACCAGACAAAGACACTACAATAATAAAATTACAGACCAATATGCCTGAGGAACATAGATGCAAAATTCCTCAACAAAATAAAAGCACACTGAATTTAACAGTACATTTTTTAAAATCATACACCATGATCAAATGGGATTTATTTCAGGGATGCAAAAGTGATTCAATATCTGAAAATCAATCCATGCAATATATCACAGTAACAAAATAAAAATAAAAATAATATACTTGTCTCAATAGACAGAAAAACCATTTGACAAAATATGTCATTTATGATAAAAACTCTCAACAATGTGGGAATAGAAGGAACATATCTCAAGATAAAAAGGCCATGTATGACAAACCAACAGGTAACATTATACTCAACAGTGAAAAGCTAAGAACTTTTTCCCTAAGATCAGGAATAAGACAAGAATGCCCACTTTCACCACTATAACCAAGTAAGTATTGAAAGTTTTAGCCACAGCAATCAGACAAGAAAAATAAAATTCAATAAAAGGCATCCAAACCAAAAAAAAAAAAGTCAAATCGCCACTATTCACAAATGAGATGAAAGTGTTTATAGAAAACCCTCAAAAATCTACCAAAAAAAACTATTAACTAAGAAATCTACTCAGGAAAGTTGCAAGATAAAAAATATATAGAAATCAATGTACTTCTACACACTAATAACAAATGATCAGAAGGAAATATTAAGAAAACAATCCCATTTACAATTACATCAAAAAATAAAAGACCTAAAAATAAATTTAACCAAACTGGCAAAAGGCCTGTACTCTGGAACCTATAAAATGTTGATGAAAGATATTAAAGACAACATGTGTGTAATAATATACCATGCGCATGGATTAGAAAAATATGTTTAAAGTGTCCATAGTACTAAAAGCAATCTATAAATTCAATGCATTTATATCAAAATAATAATGGCATTTTTCAAAGAAATAGAACAAATAATCCTAAAAGTTAGAATGAAACACAAAAGACCCTAAATCGTCAAAGAAACCTTGAGAAAGAACAAAGCTGTAGGTATCACTCTCATTGATTCAAATCTATACCACAAAGTAGTAATCAAAACAGTATGGTAGTGGCACAAAAACTGAGTTATAGAAAGCAAAAAAATAAATCCAAGCATATATGGTCAATTAATCTACAATAAAAAAGGCAGACATGCACAATGGGGCAAAGACAGTGTCTTCAATCAATGGTGGGAAAACTGGACAGATAACATGCAAAAAATTGAAGATGGACCACTTTCTTATACCATATACAAAATAAACTCAAAGTGGATTTAAAAATGAAATGTAAAACCTGAAACCATAAAACTCCTAAAAGGACACATAGTAAGCTCTTTGACATCAGTCTCAACAATATTTTTTTGGATATGTCTTCTCAGGCAAGAGCAACAAGAGAAAACATAATCAAATGGGAGGACATCAAATGAAAAAGCTTTTGCACTATGAAAGAAACCAACAAAATGAAAAGACAACCCAATGAATGGGATAAAATATATGAAAAGGATATGTCAGATAAGAGGTTAATATCCACAATATATAAAAACTCATACAGCTCAACATCAAAAAACAACAACAATGCAATACAAAAATGGACATGATGGCCCTGGCCGGAGTGGCTCAGTTGGTTCAGCATTGTTCCATGCACCAAAAGGTTGCCAATTTGATTCCTGGCCAGGGCACATGTCCAGCATTTTGGACTAGATCCCCAGATCCCCAGGGCGTGAGGGAGGAAGCCAGTGGATGTTTCCCTCACATCCATGTTTCTCTCTCTCTCTCTCTCTCTCTCCCCACCTCTCTCTCCCTTTCTCTCTAAAATCAATAAAAACATTTTTGAATGGACCCAATGAAAAAAGAAATGATCTGAATAAACATTTCTACAGAGACATACAGATAAACACAGATATGTAAAATGATGCTCAACATCACTAATCATCAAGGAAATGCAAATCAAACCACAATGAGATACCACTTGAAACCAGACAACTACTATAATTTTAAAAATAACAAGTATTGGGGATGATGCATAGAAAAGAAAACCCTTATGCACTAAGGGTGGGACTGTAAATTGGTACAGCCACTATGGAAAACAGTATGGAAGTTCCTCAAAAAATTAAAAATAGAACCACCATACAAGCAAGGAATTCCAGTTCTGGATATTTAGCTGAAGAAAACAAAAACACTAATTCAAAAATATATATATATGTACCCCTATGTTTATTGCAACATTATTTACAACAGCCAAGATAGGAAAGCCATCTAGGTGTCCACAGAGAGATGAATAAATAAAGATTTGGTATTTACATATAATGAAATATTGCTCAGTCATAAAAAGTGAATAAATGCTTGCCATTTGTGAAACATGGAAGGACCTAGACATTACTCTCAGTGAAACAAGTCAGATAGACAAATACTGTATGTGAAATTTAAAAAAAATTTTTAAAAGCTCTGGCTGGTGTGGTTCAGTTGGTTAACATCATCCTGTGCACAGAGAGCTCACCAGTTTGATTCCCTGAGCTCCACAATGGTAGGGGTGTGTGCGGGAGGCAGCCAATTGTTTCAATGTTTCTCTCTCACATTGATGTTTCTCTCTCTCTATCTCTCTCTCTTTCCCTCACCCTCTCCCTTTTCCTCTAAGATCAATAAAATAAATAAATCAATATATATCAAATTAATAAACAAAACAAGACAGAAGCAGGCTTATAGACACACAGAATAAACTAATGGCTGCCAAAGAAAATGAGGGCAAGGAGGATGGTTGCAAAAGGCAAAAAGAAATGAGGTATAGATTTCCAGTCATAAAATAAATAAGTCACCCAGCTGGTGTGTGAAAGGGTAACATTTTAAAGGGTAAAGGTAAAAGTTTTCAAAAGGCGGAAACTGGAAATTGTATTGCTTGCATGACCTTTGCTCAGCCTTTTGTTGAGTGCAGATAAGGATTATCTGGATTATCCGCAAGGCAATGGATATCCCAGCAGATGCCAGATGAGATACCAGACCAGTCCTACTGCAAAGTGGACAATGGACCAGAAAAAGTACATCAGTAGGAACTGCCAGAAGCTAGAAGTAAGGTATATAACCTACACCCCAACTGCTATTCGAGGCTGAACCCAGGCATATGCAATAAAGCCATTTTGCTCTACATTGGCCTTGTGTTGTAGATGTGATTTCCTGCCGGCTCAGACCTTTTATTTGGTGCCAAAACCCAGGAGGTCTGTGAGGATTCACATAGGGGGCAACTGCGGGCGCCTGGAGTCCTCCGGGCCTCCTGTCGGACCAGGATCGATCACATCCTCAGCCGGATACTAGACCTCCAACCTTTCCTGCCGATCAACACTGGACACTAATTCACTGGTGAGTGTTTTTTGCCTACCAGTCTGGTTCTCCAGGCTGTCCTGTTATCCCCCGTCCGGGATATGAGAGCCAGGTCTCTCGGTCGCATCCGTGTGATCGTCCCTCTCGAAATCCAGCGCTGGTTGGGACATGCTCCTCAGGAACCAGGTTCCCTCAGCTCACCATATATGTAGGGACATCTGATATAGGTGAGTTGCATGTTTCTCTACTCTAGGGGAGAAGGGGGGACGCCTTCTTCCACTAGTGTATCCGTCAGACTGCTAGGCCACGACATCTCACACCACAACATGGGAAACGCTCAATTGTCCATCCCTCGTGCAACACCCGTAGGACGTCTCCTAAAAAATCTACAGACCCTAGGGCTTGCTCAGGACTTACGTCCCAAGCGACTCATTTTTTACTGCAATACTGCGTGGCCTCAGTACAAATTAGACAATGGGTCACAATAGCCTGAGAATGGCACTTTTGACATTCTCACCGACCTAGTCAATTTCTGTCAAAGGCAAGGAAAATGGTCTGAGGTTCCTTACATCCAGGCCCCTTTGCACTCAGATCACACCCCTCTTTATGCGATTCTTGCTCTCCCTGCCAAATCTTCCTGCTGCACTTTAATCCTCCCAAACCTCCCTCTGAAGATGGCGCGATAACTTCTCCTGTTTCCTCCTTTGACCCAGCCGATCTCGCTCCACCACCTCCTCCCTTAGCCCCTCCAGCAGGGCCTCCTCTAGCCCCTTCTGTGGACCACCCACCCTACCCTCAACCTTCTACTCCAGCTCCGACTCCTCTACCACCACAAGTGACTCCCTCACACATGCGATCGGGAACTATCTCTGGTCCCTATCCGTCCCCTACCTCAGCCCCGTTTTAGAATGCCCCCTGAGGGAAGCAGCTGGAGCTGAAGGGATTGTCAGAGTTCATGTCCCCTTCTCTCTCTCAGATTTGTCCCAAATAAATAAAAGACTAGGATCCTTCAGTGAGGATCCCACCAATTATACTCAGGAATTTGAGTACCTTACCCAGTCCTATGATCTAACTTGGAATGATATTCATGTTACTCTCTCTTCCACCCTTAATCTGGAAGATAAAAATCGAGTCTGGGTTAATGCCCAGGGCCATGCTGATGATCTGAGACAGTAGGCCCCCACTAACCCAGTACGGGTCAAAGCAGTCCCTAGCCAGGACCCCAGGTGGAATTATCAGGTCAATGGGGCAGGAAGGAAAGCCAGGGACCACGTGATAATATGTCTCATTGAGGGACTTAACTCATTGAGGCAGCTAACTATGAAAAACTGTCTGACATAATCCAGGAAAGGAATGAAAACTCTGCAACCTTTCTATCCCGCCTTACACAGGCTATGAGAAGATGTACTAACTTAGATCCCACTAGCCCAGAAGGGACTGTCATTTTAAACCTGAGATTTATCTCTCAGCCCCAGACATGAGGAGAAAGTTACAAAAATTTGAATATGGCCCTCAAACCCCTCAACGGGAACTTCTAAATCTAGCCTTTAAGATTTTTATTAATCACGATGAAGAGGCTAAACAACAAAAAATAGCAGAATTCCAAGTGCCTGCCTCTGCCATCAGAGGCCCCACTAATCAAAGGGGTCAGCAAACCCCTTCAGGGGACAGAAGAAGGGCGCCCACCAGAATCAGCAGAGCAGACCTCTAGCCCCTGCTTTAAATGCAATCAACTGGCCACTGGGTAAGGCAGTGCCCCAACCCCACACCACTGCCTAAGACATGTCCTCAATGTGGAGGGCCCCAATGGAAGTCGGACCGTGGACTGTGCAGAGTCGGTCCTCATCCCTTCCTCAGGCTGGCGGATTGGGCAATCCAGGCCTTGATCTGATTGGCCTGGCGGTTGAAGACTGAAGGTGCCCAGGAATGGACGCCCTGACCATCAACTCGAACTCTGAACCTCGGGTAACTCTGATGGTAGCAGGTAGACCAATTTCATTTTTAATTGATACCGGGGCAACCTACTCTGCCCTCCGCGAGTTCAGGGGACCTCTTTGACACTCTGGGGTTTCAGTTGTGGGAATTGATGGTCAAATATTGCAACCCAGACATTCACTTGTTCTTTAGGCCCTTATATCTTTCTCCACTCTTTTTTAGTGTCACCAGCCTGCCCCACTCCCTTGTTAGGGTGGGACATTCTATCTAAACTCCATGCTACTTTAACCTTTGTTCCTTCTCTCCCCATCAACGACTCTTATTCTTTATTTTGTCTCCTCCAAGAATCTGCTTCCTCTCCTAACATAAACCCCCTGCGCCCCTCCGTCCCCTCAAGGGGGCGGGGCGGGGCGGGGTCCGCTGACCTTGCTGGCCTGCAGTGAAATACCACTACTCTTATCGTTTTTTCACTGACCCAGTGAGGCAGGGGAGGAGGGGCGGGCCCCAAGGGGCTCTCACTTCTGGTGCCAAGAGCTCGGCTGTGCAGGCCAAGTGCAACATGCTCTGGGGACAGTGCTAGGTGGGGAGCTTGACTGGGACAGTACACCTGTCAATCGATGACACAGGTGTCCTAAGGCGATCTCAGGGAGGACAGAAAGCTCCCATGGAGCAGAAGGGCAAAGGCTCCCTTGAGCTTGATTCTCAGTACGAATACAGACCATGAAGGCAGGCAACACGTATAATATCTCTCACTATAACCTTACAAGGGGTACCTGTAATCTAACTATTCATGATGTGTCTAACCCCTGCAATGGGAATTTATATGTGCAAGCTCAGAGGGACTTGATGCAATACCAAAAAAAAAAAAAAAAATTATACCAGGGAAATTAGTCACTATCCAGGGTGCAGTTCTGCCAGTGGCACTAGCCCTCCCCTCCCTCTATCATGGTTTAACCATTCAAACCTTACTGTGGGTCTACCAAACACCTCCCTAGGCCCAAATATGGGCTAGGGAGGACTATTTTGCTTACCAGCGGGAATGATGTTTTTAGGTGCACTAAACATTTCTGCCCCCAGGAGAGGAATTGCTATTCAATGCCTAAACCCAGCAAAACAGAGTGGCTTATGGGCAGTAGGATATGTTACCCCAGCCAATACCTTAATCCATTCCTTCATCCCTAATTCAACCTCATCAAGCCCTGAGCCTGGAAGCCTTCATAGGGCAAAAAGGGAAGTCGGACTCCTCATAGCAGGAGTCATAGCTTCAAATACCACTGAGGGCCTCGTGGGAGGAATTACTTATAATGCCATAACAGTAAAAAATGTAACCACCACCATGGCAATATAGGTAGAGATACAGGTGAAAATTTCAGACTTCTTTCAAAATCCCTTGACTCTCTTGCCTGCATGGTAATAGCATTGCATTAGACTACTTACTGGTCAAAGAAAGAGGTCTATGTGTGACAGAAAATACATCTTGTTGCTTCTATGTTAACTCAACTGGCCAGGTCAAGGAGAGGACACAACGAATTCTAGATAATGCCCAGTGGTTAAAAGAATTCAGTCAGGATCACCTAGCCCAATCTATCTGGACAAGTATAGAAGCAGCCTTGCCTAAGCTAACCTGGCTACTCCCCTTCACAGGGCCCCTAGTATTAGCCTTCTTATTATTGCTTTTCGGACCCTGCCTCTTGCACCTGATTACTAGGTTTGTACAAAATCGACTGCAAATTTTAGTCAACCAGACAGTTGGCACAGGTAAAAGGACCCTATCACCCCATTCGTCAAGAAGTTATCTAAAAAATTCTTTTTAGGAGTCCATGACAACCCCACACCTGCAGGAAGTAGACAAAGAGAAACTTCACCCCTTATCCGTAAGGCAAGGGATAACCCAGCAGATGCTGGACTAGTCCTACTGCAACGTGGACAATGGGCCAGACAAAGTACATCACCAGGAACTGCCAGAAGCTAGAAGTAGGGTATATAACCTACACCCCAACTTCTATTCAAGGCTGAACCCTTCTCAGCTCAGCCTGCTTGCACCCAGGCACATGCAATAAAGCCATTTTGCTCTACATTGGCCTTGTGTTGTGGATGTGATCTCCCACCAGCTCAGACCTTTTAGTGTGGCTCAGTGGATTGAGCATCATCCCATGGACTGACAGGTCCCAGTTCGATTCCTGGTCAGGGCCCAGATTGCGGGCTTGATCCCCAGTAGGGGGTATGCAGGAGGTAGCCAATGGATGTTTCTTTCTCTCTCTCTCCCTCTCTCTTAAAAAAAAAATCAATAAAAATGTATTAAAATAGTAGACATAAGAGTATGGTGATTACCAGAGGGAAAGGGGCTTGGGGGCAGATGTAAGAGGGTAAAGGGTCCCAGGATAAATGATGATAGAAGACTTGACTTGGGGTAGTGAACACACAATACAATATACAGATGTATTATAGAATTGTACACCTGAAACCTATATAATTTTATTAACCAATGTCACCCAATAAATTCAATTTTAAAGAAAACAAACATCAACTCAAAACCACTGTAAGGAAGGCCCCATTCCCATACTCATGCTCTTCAAATACAAAAAATTATCAAAACTTACAACCCAGAGTACCTTGCAAATAGAACCCAGGCTGGGTAGTGTCAACAATTTAACACATGGCAGCATGGATCATAGAAGAAGGTCCCCCGCAAGGAATAGTTCACAGTCCATAATTCTCCAAGCTTTCTCGTCAGCCTGTCCAGTTAAGAAGTGTAAGGGGAAGCAGTAGAGCTAGGTGGGCAGCAAGGAACATATAGGCACACTGATGGAGAGAGAGACCATTGAAGAACAGGTGAAGCCTATCAGCCCACTCAAGAACCTACTGGCTGGCAGATTTGGAGGCATGTGCCTGGTGTTAGTGGGGCACCTGATGCACATGGTTAAGGTCTGACTGCAGATGCAGCCCCTGAGTTTGCCTGGACAGCTTCCTATATATTCTGGGACCTTTGACTATTTCCGGAAGACTTATTAGAGAGGGAATCGTGGGGCTATATCGAGGCATGGCTACATCCAGGTCACCCCCATGTTTGCTGTGTGCTTTTTTGGGTTCAGTTTGGGGAAGAAACTGCAACAGAGACACCCAGTACATGTGCTTAGCTACCCCCAAGTATTTGCTGCTGGGATGTTATCTGGTGGAGAAAGAATCAAATGCTTGTTAGAGACTAAGGCTTTTTCAGGGAAAACCAAGTACTCTGATACCTGGGACTTCGCAAAGAAGCTGCAGTCTGAGTCTGGGATTCTAGACATCTACAATGGGGCTGTGCTCATCCTCATGCGAGATGTTCCAGCCAGTGGGATGTATTTTATGATATATGAGTGGCTGAAAAATATCTTCACTCCAAAGGGAAAGAGTATCAGTGAGCTCAGTGTTCCTTGGATTCTGATGGCAAGGAGCATCACAGGGATCTTCAACTGGGCTGTGGGTATCCCAACCATGCTGAAGTCCTGCTTCCAGACTGCACCTCCTGGGAAATATCCTAATGCTTTCAGAGATGTGCTGAAAGAGCTGATCCAGGACGAAAATGTCACGTCCTTGTACAAAGGGTTCAATGCATCTGAACCCTTTGTACAAGGACGTGACACTTTGTGATGATCTACATACATTGCCTGTATCCTTGGCTTTGAAGTTGCCATGTAATTCCTTAATTGGGCTACCCCCAATTTGTAAGGCTGAAGGCTGCTCAAACCATCTGGTTGCTAAAAACTGTCACCAAAGAGGAATAGTGGGAAGAACTAGGCCATCCTTAAGGGTGAAGGGACAGGGATGGTGGGATCAGAGCTCTATGCATGGACTTGTTGAGACCATTTGCCTTAAATGACATCCTCTACCTGGTATAAAACTTGGTGTGCTGTTTTAAAATTTGAATCCACTCTTGTTAGTTTAAGGGATCTCAAAGGAATTTGGAGATGGAGTAAGTAGCTTTTAGACTAGATACCACCTGGCCAGAGTACTGCCTATTAATTGGCTGACTACTGGCCCTACTATACCCAAAATACAGGTCCCAAAAGAGGAAATCTCAACCTTTCACTAGAGGTACTACGCATGTTTTCAAGTAACTGACCAGATGCTGGGCTCTACTTTGATCCTTAGCCAGGAACACCTACCAAATTTCCAGGGTACCATCCTATCCTGGACTGCAGAGGAGAATGTGGACTTGAGGCCCATGTCTGTACATCAAGTGTACTGAGCAAATATGTAGAGGGAGATAGCCTGATAACAGTGGGGTTTTGTTTTTTGTTTTTAAGGCATGGAAGTAATCAAAATTGAAGTACTCTAATTTACCAGGAGAAGGTGGAGAGCTGTCTGTCCTACACAATGTGGAGAGTTTTGACTGGACACTCCCACCCTGCTGGGATAAGTGAGAATGCCCAGGCAGTGGGAAGGCTCTCTTTGCACACTCTTTTCTCCTGAGAGTTCCCTGTTTTAACAGGAAACAATAAATATTGTTTTCAATTTTTGCGGAGAAAAAAAAAGGAGAAGTACCAGGGGAAATGGTAGGGTTGAGGCTTAAGTTTTCACTAAACAAACATCAAACTTGTGGATCCAAAGTACTTGTGACAAGAACAAACACATGACAAATGGAAATTCTCACTGGCTTGTTTCTATATAAAGAAACACCACCAGAAATTTCTACAACTAATTAAAATTGGTTATTTCAGGGTAGCTAGAGTAAGGGGCCAGGAGTGCACCAGGATATGTAGGCAGCAAGTCTTGCGTTAGTTTCCTAGCTTAAGTATTTTCATGTATTATTTAAAATGAAGATAGAAATTAATATACACCATATTTTCCCATCACTAATTCCCATATTTAATTAACTTTTACAGCTTAAAACTAATTTAATTTTAACTTCCCTGCAAAGAAAACCACTCCAAAATTTAATCCTTTAAATATTAAAAGATATAATACTCCTGACCATCAAAAACTTCCAAATCTCTTTCTGATAAAAATAACAAGATGCATTCTAATTCATTTCACACTGAAGATATTTACATATGAGTACCATATTATAATGTATTATGAGTTTATAATTAACACCCCACAAATAAACTAGAAATTCCAAAAATTTCCAGGTTTTGAGGTGTTTTCCTAATATCAATGAATATAGAAATTCAATTGCTTTTCCTCTCACATCCATTAAAACAGGAATTCATTTGCCTTATGATTCGTATGACCTGTTAATTATCAAATTTCTCTAGAGATAAAAACACACAAATAATGACCAAAAAGTGAAAAAAGCACCTGAGAACTTAAAGACACCCATCTTACATCTTCAGGTCTCTTGCCTAAATAGAACCAAAATTTTATTAGTTCCACAATTTTCTTGCCATCCTCACATGGTATTGCACAATCAACTTACATTTGAAAAGAAGTAAAAGCAAAGAGCTGTAATATTCAATGAGGAAGGAATCCAAAGAAAAGAAACCCAAATCTTGGAATCAAAACACAGTAATCTGCTTCCCTAGAATTCAGAAGAAAAAATGCACATTAAAAGAACTGGACCTATTCCCAGTGTGAATGAAAAGGGGCTCCATAATAAATCTGGCAAAGCTCATTGAAGGAAACTCACCTCACAGGGTGAGCTGATCACAAATTCCTAACTACCTAGGTCAGGTAGGGTCATCCAGCCTCAACCTATAACTCCCTATCATAAGGTTTATCTTTGCTTTAAGCAAGCCCTGTCCATTGTTCTTGTGCATTACAGGTTAAGACACGTTTGAAATGCCAGAGACATCTTTTTCAGACCCCTGAGGCGTAACCACCCTGAAGGGAGCATGTAATCTAGTTCACTGTCCTATCATCCAATCCTGGCCTTGCTATCTTCCACCTTCATGTAATCTTCTTTAAAGTCCGTCCTTAATTCCAAACGTGTTAAAAGAACTGCAAACTGTCATTCTCAGGAACATTTTCTGTCTTTTGAAATCTTGCTTCCAGGCCTATCCTCTGTTTGGATCAAATAAACTCTTTTTAAAATGTCCTACAGATTTGGACATTTTGACGTCAACACCAGACTTGAAGTCTAGACACCCCAGGTGAGACAGAAGCCCTAGAATGAGTCAGTCCTTGGGGAAGGAGAGTGGGGACAGCTGGGCAGCCCCAGGAATATACTCTTGAAGCTCCACACACACACACCTCCTTCTCCTATAAGCTTGGAAGTGCTCCCTCCCCACACTTCCATTCTCTCAGTGAGAAAACCAGAGACTGATTCAGTTCAAGTTCTGACCCAAATGAACCCCCAAATTCATAAACCATTTGTCCATGAGCTAAAACACCTCATCTTCAGACTTTCTCAATGTACACAAGCTATAATCTGAATGCAAAGCAACATAAAATCAAAAAATATCTAAGCCTAAAAGGCCAAAACTACAACCTCAGCAAGGGCATCATCACTGCCTGGCTCCCCACCCCTCCTTCCCTGTCATGTTCCCCACTCCCATGGACCCTTGCATCCCCAGCTTTCCAGGGCTTCCTGGCTTTTCTCAAGAATCTAACTTGAACAATTACGCTTTGCAAGCCTAAGCCCTGGAAATACATTTTAAAACACTGAAAATAAAACCTCAGAAACTTACTACACATGCTCAGGAAGAAAGAGTGAAAGAATTCTACAAAAACTGAATATAATACTGCAATATTTTTTTTTCTAAGTTCACATCTTTTGTGCCTGGTTGGAACCATTTTATACAGTCTTTCAAGCTCTACTGATTAAATATATTTCACTTGATTGAAAAAATGAGACTTAGCTCAATAAATGTTTTCAAGTGACAAACCGAGGGAAGGGGCAGTGCTGACAGGAGAGAACACCCAGGAAAGTTTCCAAAGAGAAACCTCCACCCAAAGGACTTCCCAGAGGACCTGTGCTCAGGGAAGGTCCTGGGGGAGAGAAATGGGGATTTCAAACATCTTCTAGGTGGTTACTCTCGGCTTTCCTCTCATGTAAAACATCCACAGCAAATATAAGTCCTTTAAAACGGCATTTCATTACTCTTTTTAAAACAGACAACCTATTAAAATATCAGGTCCGTTTTAAATGTACATGAAGAACTATTAAATAGTTGATGATACTGGGACTCAAAGAGGGATAGCTGTCTGGCTTTGGGATTTCCTGAAGAAATCTAAAAATTTAGGGACGTTGGCAGTCCTATATGAGCCAATTTGTATGGATGGGGTCGTGGATTGGAGACCCTGCTTCCAAAACATTTGAAAATTTTAGGAGAAAACGGGTCCCCCTGAGGAGGGAAAAAGAACTGGGGAGCACAGACCACAGCCACACCAACGCACGAACTCCCGAAAACTGTGTCACGATTGTCCCCTGATAACCCTCCCGCTGGTCACCACTGCACCATCTGGGTTGTCAGGGGCTTGGGGCGCAGAGCTGCCCAGAGAGGCTCCAGGCCGAAGTCGCCACGCGCAGTAACGGAACCGGACGCCTGGGGCCCTTCAAACTGCCCAGCCCCCACGCTGCGAGTCAGAGGGGACCCAGGTTGTAGCGGCGCCCCCAGGGGGAGTAGGGTCCGCGGGTCTTGACCGAGGGGAGCCAGGTCTCTGCCACAGCCGACTGCAACCATCTCCTACCCCCCTCCGCATCTGGCCTTGGCACACTCACCATTTCTAGATTTCCTGGGTCCCCTGAGTCCTTCCTACCACTCCAACCACCTATGCAGGACACAGAACGACAGAGGAAACAGCAGAGCCACCAGGGACCGTTAAAGGCGGGGAACAACGATCAACAGCCAGTAAGAAGCCGAGTTAGAACATTTGCACCTGGGCGGTGCGGTGTTGGAACATCTACACCTGGGCGGTGCGTGGCCCCACCTACCTGTCCCAGCGGCGATCATGATTGGACAGAAATCAATGCACACGCCCTTCATGTCTGATTGACAGGACCAAGAAGTACTGGGCAGGAAGGAGCTTCCCCACTAGGCCCATCCAGCCTAGCCCTCTGGGAGGCTTTCTTCTCTGTCTTGCACTTTCAACACAACTTTTTCCTGACTGGGCTGACTCTACGGCTTTCAACCAGAATTCCTGAATCAGTTTCCACTCCTTATAAAATTCATGTTCAGCTCACCTGGGTTCCTCAGTGGATTGAGCGTCCTCCCATGGACTGAAAGAGAGGTCCCCTGTTCGAGTCTGGGTCAGGGCACATGCCCAGGTTTCAGGCTCAATCGCCAGGAAGGGGACATGCAGGAGGCAGCCCATCATGTTTCTGTCTCACATCAATGTTTCTATCTCTATATCCCTTCCTCTCTCTCTAAAATATCAATAAAAACATATTTTAAGAAATAGTCATGTTCAGCTCTGCCCAGTGTGCTCAGTGGTTAGAGCCCTGGCCTGGGTTGCAGGTTTAGCCTGATGGATGTTTTTCTCTCTCTCCCCCCTCCCTTCCACTCTCTCTAAAAAATCAATGGAAAGAATATCCATCAGGGTGAGGATTAACAACAACAAAAGTTCATGTACAAATATTTGTGCAAACACTTTTTTTTCCATGGGCATATACCTAGAAGATGAATTGATGACTCATATCATATTTCTAGCTTTAATTTTGGGGTCTGTCAAAATTTTTTATTTGCACCACCAGTGGATAAGGGTTCAAATGTCTCCACATATACTCAACATTTATTATCTCACATTTTTATTCTAACCATCCTAGTGATTGTGAAGTGGTGTCTCACTGGGGTTTGAGTTGCGTTTTCTAATGACACTGATGCCAAGCATATTTTCATGTGCTCTTGGCCATTTGCATAACTTCCTTGGAAACTGTGTATTCATAGCCTTTAACATTTTTAATTTTTTTTTCTTTATTGATTTTAGAGGGAGAGGAAGAGAGAGACAGAAACATGGATGAGAGAGACCATCGATTGGCTCCCTCCTGCATGCCCCCCACTGGGGATTGGGCCCACAACCTGGGCATGTGCCCTGACCAGGATTCGAATCAGTGAGCTCCTGGTGCATGGGTCCACGCTCAACCACTGAGCCACACCGGCTGGGCTGATTTGTGTTATCTTTCATCTGTGGGGTGTGTTTTAACTCTCTTGTTGAACATTTTTACTTTAAATTGTGGTGATATACACATACAGTAAACATCACACTTGAACCATTTTTAAGTGTCTAATTCAGCAGTGTGAAGTGCATCAGTTTCCAGAACTATTTTTATTTTGCAAAACTGAAAATCTATGTCATTAGACACAACTGCACATCCAACCATTAACCCAGCACCTGGAACCAACAATTCTACTTTTGTCTCTATAAATTTCACAACTCTAGGTACCTCATACCAGTGGAATCATACAGTGTTTGACTTTTTTTGACAGAATAATTTCACTTAACCTACTGTCCTTAAAGTTCATCGATGCTGTAGCATGTGTCAGGATTTGCTTTCTCTTGGAAGCTGAAATACTAGGTGTTATACATACACTAAATGTTTTTGATCCATCCATCCATTGATGGCCACTGGGTTACTTCCACCTTTTGACTATTATTAATAATGTTACTATGAATATGAGTGGACATATATCTGTTTATTTCCCTGCTTTCAAATCTTTCAGGTTCTTACCCAGAAGTAGAATTGCTAGATCAGATGGTAACACAGTTCCTAATTTTTTGAGAAACTGTCATGAATTTTATACCTGCAACACAATTTCATATTTCCAGCAACAGTGTACAAAGGTTTCAATGGGTGTTTTCACTTTCTTGATTTTCTCCTTTAAAGCACAGAAGTCATTAATTTGATGAAGTCCCAATTAATTTATTTTTCTGATTTTAATCTTAGTGTCATATCTAAAAATTCTTTGTCAAATCCATGATCAGGTCCACTTCCTGTATTTTATCTAAATGTGTTATAGCTTTAGCTTTATATTTAGTCTGATCCTTTTTGTAAAATGATTGTATGTGGTATAAGTGAACTACCTCTTTTTTTTATTTTTTTTTCATATAATTAGCCACTTGGTCCAGCACCAATTTACAAGGAATATTCTTTTCTCCATTCTTGGCCCTTGACATTTTAAAAAAATATGACTTGACCATAGATATATGGGCTTATTTCTCAAATCTCTATCTATTTTATAAATCTGTATGTTGCCCTGGCCGGTCTGCTCAGTAGTTATCTAGTGTCGGCCCGAGGACCAAAGGGTCACAGGTTAAATTCCAGTCAAGGGCATACACATACCTAGGTTGCAGGTTTGATTCCAGGCCCCAGTCAGGGTCATGTGGGAGGCGACCAATCAATGTGTCTCTCTCCTATTGATGTTTCTCTCTCTCTCGCTCTCTCTCTCCCTCCCTTCCTTCCACTCTCTCTAAAAATCAGTGGAAAAATATCTCCGGGTGAGGATTAAAAAACAAACAAACAAACAAAAAAAGATAGGCAGCGACTAAGTTACATATCAACAATAAAAATGTATAAATCTGTATGTCTATCATTGTCAGTACCACACTTGTCTTGACTACCACTGCTTCATACAAAGTTTTGAAGTCAGAAAATGTTAGTCCAACCAATGTGTTTCTCTTTTTCAAATGGTTTGACTGTTCTGATTCTGGGGAATTCCATATAAATTTATAAATCCCCTTGCCAATTTCTATAAGATAATTATCTGGTATTATGATAAGTACTATGCTGGCTCTCCAGATCATTTTGAGAAGCAGTACCATTTCAACAAAGTTAAGTCTCTTGATCCATGAAATTCGAAATCTTCCCAATAAGTGAGATAGTTTTCAAAGTATTTATACCTTTATTCATTTCTTTCAATGTTTGTATTTTTCATAGTATTTTTTGTACTTTTTTTGGTTAAATTTATTTCTCAGTATTGATTGCTGTGATGCTATTGTAAATGCATTTTTTTTTAGTTTCATTATCAAAATGTTCATTGTGTATATACAATTGATTTTTATATTTTGACTTTGCATCCTACAACATTTCACAACTCAATTATCAGTTCTAATAGTTTTTTTCGTAAACTCTTTAGAGTTTTCTATATGCAAATGTAGGAATAAGGCAAGATAGTAAGAAGCTAGGAAAATTCCTTGGCAAGTAGAATGAAGAAACTGAGACAGATAGTTAAAGAAACTGGCCTAGCAATTTAAAGCCAGATACTGAAGGTCACCTTCCTAGAGATAATATCTAGGTCTCAATTGTAATTCAACTCCAGGCCCAGAAAAGCAGCAAAACCAGATAGGCAAGAATACCAGGACCAGCTGCAATGACTAATGACAAACCCCCACCCCCAGCACTGACCAATCAGTGGAGAAAGGGCACACCTGGAAAACTGATGAATAATTTGCTGAAACCTCCCCCTGACACTTCCCCTAAGATTTTCCTCCTAATGGAGAGATAAAGCCCTCACAACAAAGGACCAAGGAGCACACCTGCACCTTTCCCTTCCTCCTCTTCTTTTCCCACAGGTGTGCATCTCCTAAACTGTAAGAGGCCTTGCAACCAGGGGAGCAATGGGCAGCAGCAGCTGGTCCCAGGCTAACCCCCGAACCTGTCTCCAAGGCCCCCTTTTCTCTGACTTCCCAGTGAGCCAAAGCAGCCCCACCTAGGTCTCTCCTGTTGCTTCTTCTACCCTAGTCTCCCCACCTTTAATAAACATACTCTCAAGATCACCTGGACTCAAGTTGTGAAATCTTTTCTGCACAAAGAAACCACACAAAATGGGCCAGCCCTAGCAGAGCCACTCAGGGCCAGGTCCACTTTCTGGTAACAGAGACAGAAATATTTTTCTTTTTCTCTTTGCCTGCCCTAATAAATAAAATGACATAAGACAGAATAACCAAAAGTAAATTAATTTTCTATATATGGGAGACCAATAAAAAATTTAAAAAAGACTCAAAGAAGTGGCCATAGCAGTGTTACCAGACAGCGGACCTGGCCATTAGTGGGTCTGCCTAGAATCAGCCAGTAGTATGTGGGTTCTTGACTTTGTGCAGGAAAAATTTCACAATACGAGTCCAGGTGAATTTTAGATAACATTTATTAAAGCTGGGGACAGTGAAACAAGGAAGGGCCTAGGATAACAGAAGGACTGGGTGGGGAAATAAGCCTAGGCTGAGCTGCTTTGGCTCACTAAGAAGTCAGAGAAAAGGTTTGCCCATGATGAGCTGCCACTGCCCATTGGCTGTCCTGGTTGCAACAGTCGTGGGTCCCTTAGAGTTTAGAAGATGTGTGCTAGTGTGGGGGAAAGGGGGCGGAGGGGGGGAGAAGCAGGCGTGCTCAGGGGAGAGAGAGCAAGCACTGGTAACTTCCTTTTGAGGGTTTTAAAGGCTGGGAGTTTAGGGGAGGTCTTAGGGGAGAATCTCAATAGACTATTCATCAGCTTTATGCTGATGTACCAAAATGAGATTCCCTTAACTTCATCTGTCCTTGGGTGTGGTTGGCAAGTGGCACTAATTGGATTTCTGCTTTCTATCTTCCTGAGTAGGGTGATTTAAACTATTTACCTTCTGTTTGGGGGAGGAGAAGTGTAAACCATTTACTCTTAACTGTCCCTAGTTTAGGGAAGATAGGATTTACTACATGGCTGTAAACTGTTTGTTTAACTATCTGTTTCCCTGCTCTGCTTGTCTTGGCTTACTAGCCTGTCTCATTCGGAAGTTTTTATACCCTTTGAACAAAGAAACAATAACTTTAAGAAGAATTGACAAGGCAGAAAAGTTTAGGCTTGGTGTACTAAATGGTGAAGAAATAAGGTTTTTATACCGCCTGCTCAGTGCTAAGTTTCTGTCTCTGATGACAGAAATGCGGTCTACCCTTTTGGTGCGAGGAGGTAACCTTTCACATGGGAGATTCATCTGCTTTAAAGGAGGTTCAAAGTGCCCTACAAAGGGACCAAAATTCTGCCACCCTGAAGCTGCCATTTTGGGATATTGATTTACGCTATGTATTAAGAACAAAGACTCAGAAAGCTGACTCTTCCATTTTTCTGCCCCAAAATATTCAGACAGAGAAACCTGCTTCAGGAAGGAGATTTTAGGATGATGTTTTAGCATAACCTGAATCAAGTATGATAAACAAGAGGGCCTGTTATCTGGATGCCCTCTGTGTCCGATGGTTTCTGAGTTGCCCAGCAAGGGTTTTCCTGCTCTTTGTGTTCTGTTCTTTCTCAGCCACCTGTAAATTGCCCATTCTCACTTCTAATATCTAATACCTATTTCTCCCCTTTCTTCTTTGTCCAAAAAATGTCTGATACACCTAATATTGTCTCAGTGTCTTGGGGATTTTTAGGTCTATGTGAATTCCCCATGTGCATGTATGAAACTTTGATTGTCTCTGTGAATTTATTATTAGCCCAGCCTAGAAGAACTTAGAAAGTGGGGGGAGGGAGATCATTAATATATTTTTTTGATTTTATAAATTGGTAAGCCAGCCAGATATACTGGCTAGGGCACTGCTGGTTTTCTGGACAGCTGCAACTGAGAGGTCATGGATGTCTGACCACAGTGCCCAAGGTGGTTAGTATTTTGCAATGTCAGCCTCTTACATCTCTTGTCTGCAGGGTTTGCTGGAAGTTAAAAGTGGTGAGTCTTTTTCTCTCTTTTAAATTGGCAACAGAGAATATTTGTGAAGCTAACTTCTTGGGTTTTTATTCTATTATTGTATTTTAGTGATTCTTTCCTCCCAGAGATGGTTATTTTGTTTTTCTATTGTGTTGTTTAGTTATAAAAAGCAAACACGATAGTGGTGGAACACAGGCAGAGAAGCCTGTTGTTCAAGCTGGCCTAACAGGCTGGGGGGTGAGATGGTTTTACCTGGGCTAGCTTCTGTTCAGACAAATGTTGCTGTGAGTCTTTATATAAAAACAGGATCACCCAGCCGGTGTGGCTCAGTGGTCAAGCATCAACCCATGCACCAGGACGTCGCTGGTTCGATTTCCAGTCAGGGCACATGCCCAGGTTGTGTGGGGGGGCATGCAGGAGGTGGCCAATCAAAGTTCTCTCTCATCAACGTTTCTGTCTCTTTCACTCTCTCCCTTCCTCTCTCTCTAAAATCAATAAAGAACAAAAAAAAGCAGGATGAGTACAATACTCGCAGATCAATAAATGTGATATACCATATAAACAAAATGAAAGATAAAAACTGTATGATCATATCAATAAATGCTAAAAAAGCATTCGACAAAATCCAGCACCCATTCCCAATAAAAACGCTCAGCAATGTGGGAATAGAGGGACCATATCTCAACATAATAAAGGCCATATATGAAAAACTGACAGCCAACATCACCCTCAATGGGCAAACACTAAAAGCACTTCCCTTAAGAACAGGAACAAGACAGGGATGCCCATTTTTGCCACTCTTATTTAACATAGTACTGGAAGTCTTAGCCACAGCAATTAGACATGAAGAAAAAATAAAAGGGATCCAAATTGGAAAGAAGGAAGTGAAACTGTCATTATGTGCACGACATGATATTGTACATAGAAAACCCTAAGACTCCATCAAAAATCTACTAGATTTAATAAATGAATTTGACAAAGTAGCAGGATACAAAATTAACAACAAGAAATAGAAGGCATTCTTTTTTTATTATTAATTTATTTTTGTTACAGATGTTTCTCCCTTTTCCCCCGTTGACACGCTCCTCCTGATACCCCCCCAACCCCCACCCCATCCCCAGCATTATTGTCTATGTCCATGGTTACACATACATGCATATAAGTTCTGTGGTTTATCTCTTCCCTCCCCACCAACCCCCTCTTCTGAGGTTTGTCAGTCTATACCCTACTTCTATGTCTCTGGGTCTATTTTCATCAGCTTGTTTTGTTCATTTTATTCCACAAATAAGTGAGATCATGTGATATTTGCCTTTCTCTGATTGGCTTGTTTCTCTTAGGATAATACTCTCCAGTTCTCTCCATGTCACCTCAAAGGATAAGAGATCTTTCTTTCTTATAGCTGCATAGTATCCATTGTATATATGTACCACAGCTTTTTTTATCCACTCATCTATTGATGGACACTTGGGCTGTTTCCAGGTCTCAGTGATTGTAAATAGTGCTGCTATGAACATAGGGGTATATATATTCTTTCTGATTGGTGTTTCAGGCTTCTTAGGGTATATTCCTAGAAGTGGGATCACTGGGTCAAACAGCAGTTCAGTTTTTAACTTTTTGAGGTAACACCATAGTGTTTTCCATAGTGGCTGCACCAGTCTGCATTCCCACCAGCAGTGTACTAGAGTCCCCTTTTCTCCACACTCTCACCAGCACTTGTTGTTTGATGATTTGTTGATGGCAGCCATTCTGACAGGTGTGAGGTGATACCTCATTGTTGTTTTAATATGCATCTCTCTGATGATTAGTGAAGTTGAGCATTTCTTCATATGCCTTTTGGCTATTTGTATGTCCTGTTTGGAGAGGTGTCTATTTAGATCCTCTGCCTATTTTTTAATTGGATTCTTCGTCTTCCTTTTGTTGAGTTTTATGAGTATATATTTTGGAAATTAACCCCTTATCTGATGTATCGTTGGCAATTATGCTCTCCCATATAGTGGGTTCCCTTTCCATTTTGATGGTTGTTTCTTTTGCTGTGCAGAAGCTTTTTAGATTGATGTAGTCCCATGTGTTCATTTTTTCCTTTGTTTCTCTTGCCTTAGGCATTGTATCAGTGAAAATTCTCCTGTGTGTGATGTCTGAAATTTTGTTGCCTACATTTTCTTCTAGGATTTTTATGGATTCATGATTCACAATTAAGTCTTTTACATTTTGAGTTTATTCTTGTGTATGGTGTAAGTTGGTGGTCTAGCTTCATTTTTTTGCATGTAGCTGTCCAATTTTCCCAACACCATTTATTGAAGAGGCTGTCTTGACTCCACTGTATGCTCTTGCCACCTTTGTCATATATTAATTGAGTATAATGACTGGGGTCAATTTCTGAGTTCTCTGTTCTGTTTCATTGAGCTATATGCCTGTTCTTGTGCCAGTACCAGGCTGTTTTGATTACAGTGGCTTTGTAGTATAACCCGATATCTGGTATTGTGATCCCTACTACTTTGTTCTTTTTCAAGATTGCTGTGGCTATTCAGGCTCTTTTTTGGTTCCATATAAACTTTTGAAGTATTTGTTCTAGTTCTGTGAAATATGTCATTGGTATATTGATGGGGATTGCATTGAATCTATAGGTTGCTTTGGGTAGTGTGGACATTTTAATGATGTTAATTCTTCCAATCCATGAACAAGGTATGTGCTTCCACTTTTTCACATGTTCCTCTATTTCTTTTTTCAATGACCTGTATTTTTCTGCAAAGAGATCCTTTACTTCTTTGGTTAAGTTTATTCCTAGGTATCTTAATTTTTTTGCTGCAATAGTAAATGGGATTGTTTTTTTAGTTACTCTTTCTGTGAGTTCACTGTTGGTGTATAAGAATGCTGTTGAGCCCTGGCCGGTTTGGCTCAGAGGGTAGAGTGTCGGCCTGTGGACCAGAGAGTCCTGGGTTTGGTTCCCATTAAGGGCACATACCTCGGTTGCAGTTTGTCCCTGCCCTGGTTGGGGTTGTGTGGGTGGCAACCCAGTCGATCTGTCTCTCTCACATCGATGTTTCTCTCTCTCTCTTCCCCCCTCTCTCCCTCCTGCTCTATCTGAAGATAAATGCAAAAAATGTCCTCGGATGAGGATAAAAAAAAAAAGAATGCCATCAATATATCATGAATGGCAGCTGGCATGACCGGAATGAGGGTGAGTGTATGAGAGTGTGAGTGAGAGAGTGAGTGGACGTGAGTGTGGACGAGCAACCTTGAGCAGTGCAGAAACATGGAGCAGAGGGGTCACGGGTTCGATTCCTTGTCAAGGGCACATACCTGGGTTGCAGGTTTGATCCCCAGCCCCAGTCAGGGTCCTGCAATGTCATTCTATCTAAAAATCAATGGAAAAATATCCTTGGGTGAGGATTAACAACAATAAAAATAAAATAAATGTCCATACTTTATGTCTTCTATTACGAAAAACATAGTTTATTTCCATCTTAATTAGAAATCTTAACTTTTAGGAACCTCAATTTCTGTTTACAATAAAAAGTAAACAATTAGTATTCTTTAGATTGATATGCTTATGAAAATATTTAATAATTTCTAAAAATATATTTCCTCATAGCACAACTTTTTTAATGTGGTACTGTTACCAAACCACTTCCAAGCCAGGGGCTGGTCCTGCCCTGGCACAGTCCAGGACCTTTCACATGCCAGGCAACTTCCAGGTCCTTGACTCACCCAGGGAAGATTTCAAGGACAAATAGAGTGAGAATAAAGCAAGTTTAGAGAAGAAGAAAGTCCAGGGCACGGGCACCACTCTGAAAGAAGCAAAATATATGTTTTCGAGTGGATGGAGGCCACATCAAGAGTGCGTTTGCACATGTAATCAGCTTGGGACTGTTTTCCATGGGAGGAGGTTGCCTCCAAGTTTTGTGGTGCCAAATTCTGACTCTGTTGAGAGGGGGCCCTCTGGTGCATGGGATGATGCCCAACCAATTGAGCCACACTGGCCAGGGCCTGTCTGTTAAATTTCTTAAGGTGGCTGCATGAAAGAGGAATTCTTTCCATAGGGCTGCTGGGCTCCTGGTTGCCCTTAGGCCAGCTACAATGAGACCAAAGGCCCTTTTATGTCGAGGGTGAGTGGCATTATAAACAGTGACAGAAATCCCTCAGGGCCAAGAAAATTTAAAATGCACTATTCTTGAAATTGTGTTTTGTTGACACACAGGTAGGCCAGAGCAGGTAATGACTGGTGGAACTTGGTATTATGTCTGCCATCATAAGGTAGGCTATTTTAGGGGTGTCCACAAAGAAAGAGGTATCCAGGAAGGGTGTATGCCCACCAGGGATAGGTTGTTGAAAACCAGGCACATAGGGTTGGACCCCAGTAGGTGTCTACCCTGCATTAAGGGGAGAGGAGTTCTTCTTTTAGGAGGAGATCCCTTGGCCTTTTGGGGACCCTATGTGCTGTGGGGATTTGGTAAAGAATTTTCCAGATAATATCAGTTTTTCCTTGCCAATAGCTGCAGGTGTTCCAGGGGCCATTTTGAGAATTAGTCTCCCAGACACCGGATTGGCTCATGCAGCCTAGCAGGCACCAGTGTGTCAGATTGGGGGTGCAGGAAACACTGTTAGAAAAAGTCTTTGGATATACCAGAGATGGGATAGAATCATCTAGTTCAGGCTTAATGATACATTTGTTGGACACAACACAATGACAACAGGTTCTTTAAGGGTCTTGCACAAAAGTATTAGTACTGACGAGTTATTAGTCTGATTAACAACCAGGGTGAGGTTGGTACAGGGGAAGCCCTCAAGTACTGGTCTTTTTTTTTTTTTAATTGGGAGACCCTGATAATAGAGTTAGAGTTAGGTGAGGGCTGTAGGTTGAAACTGAGGTAGAATTGTTGCAATTGGTTGTTTATGGCAGATGCAGCAATCAAAAAGCTGATTTCCAATAGCAATGATATTGGAAAAGTTTATTCCAAAAGTGTATTTGTCTTCCATTGTCTTCATAGGGGTCCTGGATACAGTTGGTTCAGGAAAACAAGAGTCCTGAGAGTGGGGATATAGGAGTATACAGAAAAAAAAATCCTTTAAGTCTAGAACAGTAAAGTATTTGGCTTCTCCTGGGATTTGGGAGTTAGAATGGTATAGTGGTTTGAAACTATAAAATATACAGGAATTACAGCCTCATTTGTTGCCCTCAGATCTTGTACAAACTGATATTCTTGGTTTGGCTTCTGTACCAGAAGAATGGGAGTGTTACACGGGGATTGGCAAGGTCTAAGGAGACCATACTTTAAATATTTTTTTAATGAGAGGTTCAATCTCTCTGAAGGCCTCAGGTTTTAGAAGGTACTGTCTTTTATTAGGGTAGGCTACTCCTGGCTTTAGGAAAATTCTGATATAGGGCATGTGTGTAGCTTTACCTGGTATGTCAGTTACCCAGAATTTGGGGTTAACTTGGATAAAAATGGATTCAGGAATGTGGTTGATTTCTAAATTCGTGTAAGAAGTCAGACTGGCCACTGGGCACAGTAGAGAGGGCCTATTGTCTTCTAGGGTTGGCATCCCCAAAGTCAAGGTAGTTCCTATACTTGACAAGCTGTCCTTTCCCACCAAGGGCATGGGACATTCTGGGATTACAAGACGGGATTGGTTAAAGTGGGCTGGGTGAAATGGTTGCATTGAGGATGCCCACTTACCCCAGTAACAAAACTGGTTTTGAGAGAAAAAGGCCCAGGAGAATGAGTCAGGGCAGAGTAAGCGGCCCCCGTATCTAATAAAAATGTAATGGGCTTACCTGCCACATCAAGGGTTACCCAGGCTCCTCTGGCATAATGGTCAGAATGTCAGTGGCAGCAATAAAAGGCTGCAGGCACCCTCAGTCCTTGAAAGTCTTGACCATCATTTCCTTTCAGAGCTGGGAAAATGCGCTCTTCCGATGGCCTTTCCTCTTGCAGCGGGGGCATGTCACCAGGGTTTTCAAGCCTTTTGTGGGCACTCCCTTTTCCAGTGTCCTTCCTGCCGTGGTAATGGCATTGTCCCTTTTGCATCCACTGGAGATTGAGAGCTGGGTAACCCTGAGGTGGCTTGGAGCTTAAAGCTGTGGCCAACATGGCCTTTTGCCTTGACCAGGCAGTTCTGTTCTCCTTCTGCCTTGTCTCAGTTGTTAAAGACTCTGAAGCCATCTCTACCAGTTGTTCAATGGGGGTTTGGTGCCCAAAGGCTAGTTTTTGTAATTTTCTTGTCATTTCTGGGGCCGCCTGTTGGATATAATGAATCTCCAGAACAGCTCAGCCTTCATCAGATTCAGAGTTGATGTATGTATTTCTGCAGGGCCTCTGTTAAGTCATCCCTGGAACAGAGCTGGGACTTCATCTTTTTCCTTGGTAACCTCTTTACTTTATCATAATCGACAGGCTTACTAGTGTGGCAAGATAGTAAGAAGCAACGAAAATTCCTGGGCAAGCAGAATAGGAAAACTAAGACAAGAAAAGTAAAAAAGGCCAAACAATTTGAACAACTTACATCCTGCTTATGGATCACAAGCCCTTATCTTCCCCAACCAAGGACACTTGAAAGCAAATGATTTATACCTCTCCTCCCTAACCATAGCTTATATCACCCTGGTCTGGGAAAACAAAGAACAGAGACCCAATTAATGCCATTTGTGCCAGCTAAACCCAAGGATAAATGAAGTCAGGGGAACAAATAATAATAATAATAAAAAAAATTAAAGCCAGACAGACCCAAGATAATAAATAAATATAAAACAGACCAAATAATAATCCCAAACTCCCCTCTACACTAATTTTTGATGCATCAGCATATTAAAAATGCACCTGGAAAGCTGATAAATATTCTGCTGAAACTTTCCCCTAAGAATCTCACTGGCAGAAAATAAAAAAGATAAAAAGCCTTCAGGACAAAGACTCAGTGCAGGCTTGCTCTCGAGCATGCCCATGCCCCCTCTTGAGCATCAACTTTTTATTTCTTCCTAAACTCCATGAGACTTGCAACCAAGGGAGCAGTGGGCAGCAGCAGATCGACCTGGGCTTACCCCCTGATGCTGTCTCCAAGGCCCCCTTTTTCTCTGACTTCCCAGTGAGGTAACAGCAGCCCACCTAGGCTCCCTCTATCATTGTGAACTTTTCTTCCCAGGGAGCTAAGACAGCCCCCACGTTGTCTCATTGCTTTCCTATAACATTTCTAGAAAGCCAAAGAAGAGCACCACCTAGGCTCTCCTGTTGTTTCTTCTACCCTAAGTCCTTCCTTTGTTTCACTGTCCCCAACTTTTTTTTAATATATTTTTTCTTTTTTGTTTTTTCTTTATTGATTTTAGAGAGAGAGGAAGGGAGAGGGAGAGAGAGAGAGAAACATCCATGAAAGAGAACATCAACCGGCCACCTCCCGCATGCCTCCCACCAAGGATCGGGCCCACAACCTGGGCATATGCCCTGACCGGGAATCGAACCAGCGACCTCCTGGTGCATAGGTCAACGCTCAACCACTGAGCCACACTGGCCAGGCCCACTGTCCCCAACTTCAATAAACACGCTCTCAAAATCACCTGGACTTGTACTGTGAAATATTTGCTACACAAAGTCAAGAACCCACACACTATAGGCCATCCTGAGGCAGACCTGCTCCAGGCCATTCTCTGTCCAGTAACAATAGTACATCTGTTTGTCCACTCTGTGAGGCAGGTTATCATGTGAGCCTGGCTTTCACAGCCTTCCTCTTCCGCCTCTATCCCATAATTCCAGTGGGGATTCTGGTCTGGAACTGCATCTCCCTCTGGCAAGTACAGGCAATGTCAGGCCTGGTGACTGGCTAGTTCATCAGCATAGGCTTTGGCAGCCCCACCCCCTATGTGCTGTTTCTTGTCTATGGTGCAACAATGGGAGAGGATGATCTGTAGATCTCCCTCAGTTAGGTCATAAGTCATAGATAAGCAGTTAAACTCATCTGTGAACTTGCCAAGGTCCTCAAAGAACCGACTAATTTTTTCTTTACAAAGGGTCAAATCAGCCATAGAGAAGGGAACATGGACCCAGATGATTCTTTCTCCAGGTCCTCTACTTGATTACCCGCCCCCCACAAGGGTAGCATATTAGGGTGGGATGAGACCTCACTTTTAGTGGTGGCGGGACCACAGGTAGAAGCTGTCGCAGGGGCAGGCGGGCATGAGGCAAAAGAGGAGTTATAAGGTGGTGGAGACTGCCTCTCGGCTGGGCAGCTGAGCAAAGGGTTGAGGAGTGGGCTACTCACAGAACAAGGCCCTGTCTGGTCTGATGGGGGCTGGGTTTGTTGTGGTTAGCACTGCCTGGAGGGCGGGGCAGAGAGAAAGGAGTCTTCTAAGTCCTCTGGCCTCAAAACTGAGGCAACACACATTTTGCAAGATCCCCTCAGGTTTTCATCTTGGTAAGGGGCCACAGGTATCTGAACATATGGCATTTCATTCCATTTGCAGAAAAAAATCTAATTGAAGAATGGGATTGTAATTTAAAGATTCATTAATTGGCCATAAATTCTCATTCCGATTTTTACTGGGGCCAGACGGTGTTATAAAGATGAGACACTTTTATTTTTCTGACCTTCTTCCTTGAAAAAGACCCAATTTTTTTCTTTTTTTTTATCCTCACCCCAGGAAGGACATTTTTGCATTTATCTTCAGATAAAGCAGGAGGGAGAAAGGGAGGGAGAGAGAGAGAAACATCCATGTGAGAGAGACATCGAGTGGTTGCCTCCCACACAACCCCAACTGGGGCCGGGGACAAACTGCAACCAAGGTATGTGCCCTTAGCGGGAACCAAACCCAGGACTCTCTGGTCCACGGGCCGACACTCTAACCGCTGAACCAAACCAGCCAGGGCGAAAAAGGCCCAATTTTTTTTTTCTTTTCTATCTCTCCCTCTCCCTTTCTCTCTCTCTAAAAATAAAGAAACAAAAATTTTTTAAAAGAGAAAATGGGAGGAGAGAAATTAGAGATAACTCTTTTAGAGTTTTACTGTGAAGGGAAGGAATATAGCTGGAGGATAAAGTGGGTCAAGGGAAGGTTTTGTGGGTTTTTTTAAATTTATTTTATTTTTCTTTATTGATTTTTAGAGAGAGAGGAAGAGAGAGAGAGAGAGAGAGAAACATCGATGAGAGAGAACATTGATTGGCCGCCTCCTGCATGCCCCTCACTGGGGATTTGGCGCAAAACCTGGGCATGTGTCCTGACTGGGAATCGCACCGGTGACCTCTTGGTGCATGGGTCAAAGCTCAACCACTCAAAAAGGCCCAATTTTTAACAAAACATCTCAGGGGGGAGTTTTGGATACACTTTTGATGACTTCCATAGTGATTTTGTTTTGTTTTGATTTGTTTTTACCTGACAGGTAGAGACTGTGGCCAATAATCAGATCAGTTGATGCCCCGGGGGGGAGGCATCAGCCCAAATAAATGACTGGGGCTGGTGGTTTGTAGCCTGCTAGAAAAGAAAGAGTACTCTAAGAACATAGTTGTTTTTTTTGTTTTTGTTTTGTTAATTTGGTAAATCTTCCATGAAATTTTAAGCATATCAAATAGGCCTGATTAATTTAAAAATTCTCTTTTGGCCCTGGCCGGTTTGGCTTAGTAGTTAGAGCGTTGGTCCATGGAACAATGAGTCATGGGTTCGATTCTGGTCAAGGGCACATACCTTGGTTGCCCTGGTCGGGGTCATGCGGGAGGCAGTCAGTCGATGTGTCTCTCTCACATCAGTGTTTCTTTCTCTCTCTCCCCCACCCCCACCTCTCCCACTCTATCTGAAGATAAATGGGAAAATATCCTCAGATGAGGATAAAAAAATAAAATAAAATAAAATAAAATAAAATAAAAATTCTCTTTGTAAAAAGAGAGAACAGATCCTTGAGGTATTTTAGGGGCCCACTGGAATAACCCAAAGCCATTTCTAGGTTAAAAAAAGGTCTCTTAAAATGTAAACCCAGAAAGATTGTCAAACATATTTGACCAAAAGATTATTTATTACTATAAAACAAGATTTAATTATTAATTTACCCAAAGTGATAATAAAGGTTATCAAACATATACAGGCTAGCAAGACTTTAGTTCTTAGAATTCAGAAGATGGTTTCCTTATGTTATCAAGTACCTGATTAACACAATATGAAACATGACTGTTTTTTAAAAAATGGAATCTTTGGCCCTGGCCGGTTTGGCTCAACAGTTAGAGCGTCAGCCCTCGGACCAGAGAGTCCCGGGTTCAGTTCCCGCTAAGGGCATGTACCTCGGTTGCAGTTTGTCCCCGGCCCCCACTGGGGTCGTGTGGGTGGCAACCAGTCAATGTGTCTCTCTCACATCGATGTTTCTCTCTCTCCCCCCGCCTCCCTCCCACTCTATCTGAAGATAAATGCAAAAAAAATGTCCTTGGGTGAGGATAAAAAATAATATTTAAAAAAAATGGAATTTTTGCTTTCTAGACAGAAAATTTTTATATCTTATCCAGAGTAAAACAATAAATACAGGAAAATCCTTGTCTTTTTAACAGAGTGAAAAAGGGCCAAACTCCAACTCTGCATTAGCTTAGTTTAATATTTAAATTAATTTACTTAATCAATTCATTGTTCAACTTAACCATATACTTTTCTCTCAAGATTTTTTTTCCCAAACTTTCTACAACTTTTCTCATCCTTTTTAGTTTGATTTTTCCTAACTCATTAAAAAATAACCAACTTTAGAATAACTCATTTTCTTCCTTAAAAAAAAAAGTATCTTCATACCTTATACCTTACATTACCAAAATTATACAGTTCCTTTCCAACTTAAATAGAATTCTTAACTTTTGAAAATCTTTATTTTTTAGTTAAAATTAAAAGGAAACAATTAGCATTTTATATATTGGCAAATACATATCATAACTTCTAGAAACACAGCTTTCTCAATTAGCAAACACACTTTCAAGAGACATACCTCTAATAAAGTATAAGATATTCATTAATAGCTCCAAATCCATTTTCTAGCTTCTCTGTAATAAAAAGCCAAAAGTAGGTGAACTTAAGACTTGTCTAGCAATCAATGTTTCAGTATTTCATGTTATTTCAAAATATCTAGATATTCAATTTTTATCATTTAACTTAATATCAAATATTTTCCCAAAGACCAATTTTCCTCCAAGTTCTTGACTCACCCAGGAAAAATTTCAAAGTTTTCAAAGTAAAACTCTAAACTTTTAAGTTACCAAAAGACTGTAGAACACTATGTTTAGGCATATATAAAATTTTTACAGAACACTTCATTTAGTTACATCTATTTATTAATTCGTAATAACTCTATGAAATTTAAAGTCAATTAATAGCCAAGCCATTTTGACAAATTTTATAACAGAGATAACCTTAACGTTTTTTAAAAATATGTTTTTATTGATTTTTTTAGAGAGAGAGGAAGGGAGAGATAGAAACATCGATGTGAGAGAGATACATCGATCCGCTGCCTCCTGCACGCCCCCTACTGAGGATCGAACCCGAAACCTGGGCATGTGCCCTGACCGGAAATCAAACCAGGACCTCTCTGTCCATGGCACAATGATCAATCCACTGAGCCACACCAGCTGGGCACGTTAACTCTTTTAAAACCCAGGCAAAATGAATATACATTGTATGTTAATAACTCTGAGACATCAACCAAACTTAAACCAGCATGAATATCAAATATTTTTGCAAACCACATAATTATGAAAAAAAAACACCCACCATTTGAAATAGTTTTACTTAATTTATATAAGCATTTAATTTCTTTAAGCCAATAAAATGTTACACCCTAGTAATGCCATCTGGAGGCACAAAATGCAAGACATATACTACAGAGATAAACACATCACAAAAAAGACCATACACATAACCCCAATCACTAATTTTTGTTGAGAAGTCACAAGATTTTTCATTTGTCTGTGACAAGTTTTAAGGAGGCTGGAGAAGAGGATTGTGAAGATATTAGGCATGAGTGACTTCAGCCTATTGAGTTTTAAAGGTGCCGGTTTTTTTCTTCAATTACCTTAGCCTTGTTTACAGTACTAATTACTTATTAGGAAGACCTGTTGAGACTTTCATTGAACATTTCAATGAGAGGTAAAAACAAAGAAAGTCTCAGCTCCAATGCAAAGAATTACATATGTAACATCCCAAAGAGTTGTTTAAATAGGAAGCTAAGCATTGAACGAAGTTGAGACTATTCAGTGCCCAGAAGAGAGATAAATATGGCGGGGAAGGGGGGGGAGTGTGCTTGTAGCCCTGGCCAGTTTGGCTTAGGGGTTAGAGCATCAGCCCTCCGACCTAAGGGTTACAGGTTCAATTCCCAGTCAAGGGCACGTACCTGGGTTGCAGGTTTGACCCCTGACTCTGGTCTGGGTCATGTGGGAGGCAATAAATCGGTGTATCTCTCTCACATCAATGTTTCTCTCTCTCTCTCTCTTTCTCTGGCAACCAATCGATGTGTCTCTCTGGAAAAATACCCTCGGGTGAGGATTATCAAACACAAAAAAAGTGTGCCTGTAGAAAGCAAAAGCAGCCCTGGCCGGTTTGGCTCAGTGGTTAGAGCGTCAGCCCGCAGACCAATGAGTATGAGTCATGGGTTGGATTCTGGTCAAGGGCAGGTACCTCAGTTGCGTTTTGTCCCCAGCCCTGGTTGGGTCATGCGGGGGTCAGCCGGTCAATGTGTCTCTATTCCATCAATGTTTCTCTCTGTCTCTTTCTCTCTCCCTCCCTCCCACTCTATCTAATGATAAATAGGAAAATATCCTTGGGTGAGGAATAAAAAAGAAAAAGAAAGAAAGAAAGAAAAGATAGAAAGCAGAAGCAAAACATGATGGGTTCATTTGGTCACTAATGGTGATCAGCTCCTAGCTCTAGGGGGTACCCTGTTACCCAGGAGCCACCCAGGGACAGTCTCATGGATGTGCTTGTCCTGTGTCCTGAGTGCAGACTTACCAACAGTTGTGGTGGTGGCTAGATGTTCTGAACTTACTTCGCTCAGACAGGGGACTCAACTTCACACCAACCACAGTAACATGAAAAGGGACCAAAAAGGAAAATGAAGACCTTCTGGCTGGCTCGCCACAGAAGTATGTTACCAGACCACTTCTGTGCTGGGAGCTGGCCCTGCCCCAGCACTGTCCAGCACCTTTCACCTGTCTGGTGACCTCCAAGTCCTTGACTCACCCAGGAAAAATTTCAAGGACAAATCAGAGTGAGAATAAAGAAAATTTTATTCAGGTAGAGAAAAAGAGGACAGGGCATAGGCACTGCTGTGAAAGAAGAAGAAAGTACCTGTCTGACATAGAAAGGAGTACAGTTCAGACTGACAAACCTCAGAGGAGGGGGGCGGGGGGGATGGATGAGATGAACCAAAGAGCTTACATGCATGTATGTGTAACCAATGGACATAGACAACAATGTGGGGGGTGGGGGGCAGGATGGGGAGGAGGGTGTCTAGGTGGGGAAAAGGAGAAACATCTGTAACAAAAATAAATTTTAAAAAACAGGGGGAGAAAAAGTACGTACCTGTCCGAGTGGACATGGGCCAACTCAAAAGTGAGTTTGCACATGCAATCAGTTAGTTTTTGGCATTTTATGTGTATCCAAGGCGTGGAAGGTTGTCTTCAAGATTAGTAGTGCCTAATTTTGGCTCCTCCTTCTGGTTAAGATGGGGCCTTGTTTCTAACGTGGTCATTCTGGAAGTGTCATGGTGTTTGTCCCCCTCAATCCCCCTTCTACCTGTGGTGTCAGTTTTCAGTATAATGACAGTATAATGAACTTTGGGGTTGGTCTCTGGTCAATGTTTTCTCCATCTTGGAATGATCTGTTTCTAGCCAGTCCTTGCTGTTGACCTCTAAAACCACTGCAGGGGTTTTCCTGCCATAAACTGTTTTCTCTTTGATCATGCCCGGAGGTGGGGGGCCCTGGTGAGAGGAGCCGGCTCCTAGTTCCTCATTCCACCTGTCAGGATTTTTTCCCAAAGTCTTTCTATCCTGCTTCAGTACAAGACATGTTTACTAATGAAACCAAATATCTTTTTGTTTCTCTGTAACAAACAGAAAGTAAATAAAACTATATTTAGTAATTAATGTTTTATTATTTTAATTCACTTGGAAATGGTCCAGACATTCAATAAATATCCATTATTTAATTTAGCTAGCAAAACTTTAAAATTTCAAGTTACCAAAAAGATTTATAAAGCCATTTAAGTAAACAAAACTATTGCTAAACAGTTAACCTAAAAGAAACATCTCATTTACATTTTATATTTTTTAAATGTTTTTATTGATTTTCTTTTTAAGAGAGAGAGAGATAGAAACAGCAACATGAGAGAGAAACATCTACCTGCTACCTCCTGCACACCCCAACTGGGGATTGAGTCCACAACCCGGGCACGGGCCCTGACCAGGAATCGAACCAGGACCTCTCAGTCCATGGAAAGATGCTCAATCCACTAAGCCACAATGGCCAGGCTACATTTTCTTAATTTACTTGATCCTAACAATTAAGTTTAGATTACTTATGAAAATTTTATCATACCAAGTTTCTTGCTGACAAATTTTGCAACAAAGATAACATGAACTTATGTAACTAATAAACCCAGGTAGAATAAAACTATCATTTAATGCTGACAATCTTAAAGATATGCAAAACCAAACTTAAACCAGCTTTGATAGCAAATATTTTCCGAGATCACGTAATTCTGAAAAGCTTTTGGGTTAATTTCTGTTGTATTTTTGAGAATTCTCATATAAGATGGAGAAACAGAAATTAAAACAAAAATCAGCCCTGGCTGGTTTGGCTCAGCAGTTAGAGCGTCAGCCTGTGGACCAAATAGTCTCAGGTTCGATTCCGGCCAAGGGCACATACCTCAGTTTCAGTTAGTTCCCGGCCCCGGTTGGGGTTGTGCTGGTGGCAACCAGTCGATGTGTCTCTTTCACGTCGATGTCTCTCTCTCTCTCTTTCTCTCTCTCTTCCCCTCCTACTCTGTCTGAAGATAAATGTAAAAATATCCTTGGGTGAGGATTTAAAAAATAAATAAATAAATAAATAAAATAAATAAAACAAAAATCAAAGTCCACTCAGGCCCCTTATTTATTTGCATATTTATTTATTTATTATTTAAAAACTTAGAACATTGGATGTACAATTACCCTGCGCTTAAAAAAAAAATAGATTCACAGAATATAGCTAGTCTTAAGACTTGAATTTGCTATTTAGTTTTTTTGGGTTTTACATATCCTAATTGGGTTAATTAACAAGAGAATATCTTTTATTTTTTTATTTTTTATTTTTTTTTTATAAGTTTTAGGAGCTTTATTAACCTGCGCAGGGACTGCAGCCAAACTACTCAGAGGAGAACTGCAGCCAAGAGAATATCTTTTAAAGGCAGAAGAATAAGTTAGAAATTTCACAACAAGCTGGAAATTTTTTAAATGTTAGATATAAGATTATGAGAATTGGTATATTTGAACAGGTTTTAAAGGATTTAATAACTAATCAGAAATTTGACAAAACTGCAAGTTGATTTTTCAAAGTCTAATACAAATATTTTGAAAGCCTCAACAAGTCTTCCTGCTGAGTAATCAGAAATGTAAACAAGGCTGATGTAACTGAAGGGAAAAAATTGCACTTTTAAAAACACAATGGGGTAAAGTCACCCATGGCTGCCATCCCGTCCACCTTTCTCCATCCTTCTTAAAAGTTGCCAAGGGCAAATGAAAAATCTGTGTCTTCTCTACAATTATTAATGATTCTATTTATATTTTGATCTGTTTGCGATATCTGTGTTTGTCTGTGTTTATATATGTGTAGAATGATGTTTTCTGCCTCTGGATGGTATTACTAATTTACATTTTATTGGCTTAAAAAATAAATGTTATATAAATTTAAAAATATAGTAGAAACTAACCTAGATGCTTTTTAAGATCATATGATCTGAAAAAATATTTGATATTGAAGCTGGTTTAAGTTCGGTTGATGTCTTTTAGAGCTATCAACGTTTAATATGGTGTTTTTATTTCACCTGGACTTACAAAATTAAGTTCATGTTATCTCTGTTACAACATTTGTCAAGAAAATGGCTTGGATAATAATTCACTTGGAAATCACAGAGTTGCCTGGCTTGGTGGGAAGGCCACAGCTGCCTCATCAGAACTGAGGTGGATGATGTGGGGCTGCCACCAGCGCTGGGCGGGTTGCTGGCTCACCATCCCCACCTCCTCGTGTCCTGAAGCAGTAATGGGGTTGCTACATAAATCCCTTCACTGCAGGACAAATAAAGAAAAAATGGGAAAGGAGCAAAGCATTGATTACAAATGTCTTAATAATGAGCAAATGTGGCAGAAAAATATATGTTAAAACAAATTACCATGGACACAATTAACTTTCATCAGGATGGAAGTGTAACAGATTCTGTGGCAGAGAGCAAATCTGCACATATGCAGGCCCAGACTGGTCAAAATTAAATCCCTGCTTCAGCTCGGGCGTCTGTACCTGGATCAGGCACCGGAAGAGTCTCCCAGCTGTAACTCTGGTACAGTTATGTTTGGCAGGACAGTTAGAATAGGGAACAAAGGCCTCAAGCTCTACTGCTCCCCTTTTCTGTCCAGGCTAGAACATTTACTGACCATCTGTTCCCTGCTTCTCCCTCCCCAATTTCCTGTAGTTAAAAAACAAACAAACAAACAAAAACAGTCTCAACCGATTCAGCATCCATATTGACCTAAAACTGACCAACAGGGCCATTCTAATATCTTAATAATAATATAAATCAGCATTTTGGTTTTGAGACCACTCTGCCACCCCAATCACAGTGACAGTTCTGGGAGGACAAAAGAAATAATCACTATCTGAAGAAAATGTATGAGGATGAGCTGTGTCAGCCATCATCCCGCCAGCGTCACAAGCCAAGGCCCATCCTATCCCCTCCCCTTGCCTACGTTTAATAAATACATTCCACTCAGACCACATCAGGGCATCCAGTTCCTTGAGGTCTCCCACGCTCAATTCTTGAGCACGTACTTTCTTTTTTTTTTTTTTTTTTTTTTTCATTATTTATTATTAGATGTTCCTCATTTTTCCCCCATTGCCCCCCTCCTCCCCATTTCCGCCCCCCTCTTGCTTTTCCCCACACTGTTGTCTGTGTCCATTAGTTATGCATATATACATATAAGTTCTTTGGTTTATTTCTTCCCACCCCCCAACACCCCTTCCCTTTGAGGTTTGTCAGTTTAACAACCAATTTATACTTCTTAATCAGTCTAACAACCAATTTATACTTCTTAATCCCTTCACCTTTTTCACCCCTCCCCCCAACCCCTACCCATCTGGTAACCAACAAAAGTTCTCTGTATCTATGAGAATGTTTCTGTTCTGCTTGTTCATTTTGTTTGTAGATTCAATTGTTGATAGATATGTATTTATTGCCATTTTGTTTGTTCATATTTTTTTATCTTTTTCTTCAAGAAGACCCTTCAACATTTCATATAATAATGGTTTGGTGGTGATGAACTCCTTTAGCTTTTCCTTGTCTGGGAAACTCTTTATATGGCCATCGATTCTAAATGACAACTTTGCAGGATAGAGTAATCTTGGTTGTAGGTTCTTGCTTTTCATCACTGTGAATATTTCTTGCCACTCCCTTCTGGCCTGCAAAGTTTCTTTTGAGAAATCTGCTGACAGTCTTATGGGAACTCCCTTGTAGGTAACAAACTGCTTTTCTCTTGCTGCTTTTAAGATTCTCTCTTTGTCTTGAACCTTTTGCATTTTGATGATGATGTGTCTTGGTGTGGGCCTCTTGGGGTTCATCTTGTTTGGGACTCTCTGTGCTTCCTGGACTTGTATGTCTGTTTCCTTCACCAAGTTAGGGAAGTTTTCTGCCATTATTGTTTCAAATAGGTTTTCGATTTCTTGTTCTCTCTCTTCTCCTTCTGGCACCCCCAAGATGCGAATGTTGGCACGCTTGAAGTTGTCCCAGAGGCTCCTTACACTATCCTCATTTCTTTGGATTCTTTTTTCTTTTTGCTGTTCTGATTGGGTGTTTTTTGCTTCCTTATATTCCAAATCGATGGTTTGCTTCTTGGATTTACCTACTCTACTATTGAATCTGTGTAAACTATTCTTTAATTCAGTTAGTGCCTCCTTCATATCTGACTGGTCCTTTTTTATGCTCTTGAGGCCCCCTCTAAGTTCACTGAGGTCCTCACTAAGTCCATTGAGCATCCTTATAAGCAGTATTTTGAACTCAGCATCTGTTAGGTTGCTTAACTCCATTTCACTTAGTTCTTTTCCTGGAGTTTTGTTCTGTTCTTTCATTTGGGACCTGTTTCTTTGTCTCCTCATTTTGGCTGCCTCCCTCTGTTTGTTCCTATGTATTACTTAGCAAGAGGTATAGGGCTAACTGAGACCAGATGCTGCTTGTTTGAATGATTTTAGGAAAAGCTGAAGCAGGCTCCAAGACAGGCCAATCCTATGGTGAAGCAACTGGCAACAGCTTGGGTGGGCCTGGAAGTTGGGTGGGGCGGGGCCTCAGGGAATCTCCAGGGCGGGGCCAACAGTGTGAGCCAGGTAGCTGGAGTCCCAGATATGGCGGCGTCTGCCGTCTCAGGAAGGGCTCACCAAAGGAACAAAAGCCTCTGTTAGCACGTCTGTCCAGGAGAAAGCTGCCTCTCCAGCCCTCGCTCCAATGCCAAACAGCTCAGTTCTTCCCCATATGACTCTGGTGCCTTTCAGGCTGCCTCCCCCATGCTGGAGCCTGGAGGGTGGGAGTCCGAGTAAGTCCGAGCGCGGGCCCTTTAAGAGGAGCTGCCGGGGGCTCCAGCCGCCTCAGCCTCAGTTTCCGCTGGTTTTTCCAGCCAGAGGTTATGGGGACTTCTCTTCCTGGCACTGGAACCCTGAGCTGGGCGCCTGGTGTGGGATGGGGACCACTCAGCCCTCTGGGAGGACCTTCCCAACCGAGGTATCCCAATTTTTATCTGCCACACGTGGGTGTGGGACCAGCCTGTTGCGCCTCCGCCCCTCCTACCAGTCTCGTTGCAGCTTCTTCTTTAATTTCGTAGTTGTAGGACTTCCATTCAGCTTGATTTCAGGCGGTTTTGAATGATGGTTGTTCTGTAGTTTAGTTGTAACTTTGATGTGGTTGTGGGAGGACGCGATACCGTGTTTACCTACGCCGCCATCTTGACCGGAAGTCCGAGCATGTATTTTCAATTTGATAAATCTACTGTGTTTTATTAAATCTTTGCATCCTGTTCTCCAATCCTTTCTTGAGTGGTGACAAGAACCTAGACCCCCGTATTGGTATCAGGTTGAGGACCCCCCTGGCCTCCCTGGGGGCCACCTGGCATCCCAGGGAGTATTTCAGACACCACAGCCACCGGTTATTCAGTGGCCACAGATACAAACTGTTCACATAGCAACAATTGCAGAGACAGATGAGTCTGCAGAGTCAGAAGGTGTAATTGGGTCTCAGAAACGTAGATAAATCCTTCCATGAAGACCCTCTTATCAAAAAATACTGAAAACTTTCCTCTGATGTGCCTGGTGTTCCCAAGATGGAAGAAGAAAAATCAGAGGGAAAAAGCACACCACCTAACCATCACGACCGTGGCAGGGCCAACCAGCATATATCAGACCAGCATGGGGCCATACAGTATGTATGCTGCAATTCGACATGATACAGTGCCGGCTTTAGTCTTCTCTCATTATACTGAAGCAACTCAAATATTGGTCTTAAATTGTTCCATTTTAAAATGCATAATAATACCTAAACTGTGTATCAGAATAAACAGTATATGTTAAAGACGTGAAAGATGTGTATTGAAAGCTGTCGTATACTTTTAAAAGTAAAAAAAAAAATGTTTTACTGAATATAGAAGAAAATTTTGAGTTGTAAATAAATGGAGGTGTTTTACTTATTTATATGTTTATATTCATGTTTAGTAAAAGCTTAAAACTTACTATTTTTTGTTGCCTTTATGATACATGTAAACATAATATGATATAAATGTCTGTACTTCATTCTTTTTTTTTCCTCACTTGAGGACATTTTTCCATTTTTTGTTCAGATAGAGTGGGAGGGAGAGAGAGGAAGAGAGAGAGAGAGAAACATTGACATGAAAGGGACACACTGAATGGCTGCCTCCCGCACAACCCAACCAGGGCTGGGGACAAACTGCAACCGAGGTACGTGGCCCTAGCGGGAACCGAACCCGGGTCTCTCTGGACCGCAGGTCGATGCTCTAACCGCTGCGACAAACCAGCCAAGGCTGTATTTCATTCTTGTTGGGTTTTGTTACCAACAATTACATTTCCTACTTACTAATTTAAAAAGATGTTTTCTAAACTATGTTTTGTTTTGTTTCGTTATTTTCTTTATTGGTTTTTAGAGAGAGACAGAAACATCGATGAGAGAGAACACTGAATGGCCGCCTCCTCCACGCCCCCCACTGGGGATTGGGCCCACAACCTGGGCGTGTGCCCTGACCAGAATCGAACTGGAAACCTCTTGGTGCATAGGTGGACACTCAACCACTGAGCCACACCGGCCAGGCCTAAACTATGTTTCACATGTAATTCTGTTTTCACTAGTCTCTACTGTGTTGTTTTGTGCTGTAGTTTTTCCTAGACAAGAATGAAAAAATGATTAAGTTTTTAAATGATTAATTTTTTAAAACTATAGCAACTAGATAATTATATTTGAAATTTTAAACACCAAAAGCTCTAAATAAAGAGATAAACCGTTTAGTTTTGTTTTTAAAGAAATCACATGGGGCCTGGCCAGTGTGGCTCAGTGGTTGAGCGTCAACCTATGCACCAAGAGGTCACCGGTTCGATTATTAGTCAGGGCACATGCCCAGGTTGTGGACCAAATTCCCAGTGGGGGAGGGCATGCAGGAGGTGGCCAATCGATGTTCTTTCTCATCGATGTTTCCATCTCTCCCTCTCCCTTCCTCTCTCTCTAAAATGCAATAAAAGAAAAAAAAATTTAATAAAGAAAAAGAAATCACATAGAGTTGTTAAGAACTAATAAATAGATGTACTAAAAAGGTTTTAGATAAAATTTTAGTAATAATAATTATGTTATATGTTAATAAACATAGTTTTCTAAAATAAAAAAATTATTGAGTATCTAGATATTTTGAAATAATATGGAATTCTGAAATATTAATAGATTCATCTAAGTTTATCTACTTTTAGCTTTTTATTACAGGGTAATTAAAAAATAAATTTAGATATTTTAATGAATAGTTCTTATACTTTATTAAACAATTGTAAATATATTCACCAATGAAAGAGTCTATGTTTCTAGGAGTTATGAAATATATTTATAAATTTACTAATTTGAATAATGTTAATTGCTTATTTTTTAGTCATCATTAGAAATTAAGGTTTCTAAGAGTTAAGAATTCAGCTGAATAAGATTGGAATGAGTATTTTAAGTAGATAAATGTCAATATCAAAAGTAAGCTGATGCAAAACCAGAGTTGAGTTCTGTATGATATGGGAGAACACAGGCCCCTTGCCAAGCTCTATCTGCCCCTCCCACCCTGTGGACATATGATGAAGGCCACCTGTAAGCAGACTGTGAGAACTTGGGAGCCTGGCCAGCTCCTCCGTGTGGCCAAACAGTAAACTGCTTCTAGATGTGAGTCTGGACTGTAAACAACTGCAGAGGAAGAAACAGCTAGCAATTTGATCTCACACAGCTTGTGCACGCAGCACATGCCCGTCCCCCATGCCCTGTTGGCTTTGTTTTCTGTACTCTATATAACCCTGTGCTGGGAAAGCCTGTGTTGCAGAAAACTTCACTGGTCAGCCACTTCAGGTGCACCTGTAAGTCCTAATAAACCCATGTCTTTCAGAGCCATTCCTCCAGGATATTTCTTTGGAACTGGCAAGCAACATGCTGAGGTTTTCTTGGACCTCAGCTCTTTGCATAACAAGTTTATTTTCAGTCTGTTAAAAGAGGAAAATTTTTGCCCTGGCCAGTGTGGCTCCTCTAGTTGAGTGTCATCCTTTGCACCGAAAGGTCACTAGTTCGATTCCCAGTCAGGGCACATACCCAGGTTGCAAATTCAATCCCTGTTCAGGATGCACTGGGGAGTCAATTGATCAATGTTTCTCTCACATTGATGTGTTCTCTCTCCCTCTCCCTCTCCCTCTCCCTCTCTCTCTCTCTCTCTCTCTCTCTCTCTCTCTCTCTCTCTTTCTCTCTCTCTCTCTCCCTCCCCCTCCCTTCCTCTCTTTCAAAAAATTTTTAAAAAGAAGGAAGTTTTTCTGTATACTGCTCCTAAGACTTTATAAAATGTTTCTATCTAGAAAGCAGATTCCATTTTTTAAATTAAAGTAGTTATGTGTCATATTATCTTAATTAGGTACTTGATTAGTTAAGAAAACAATTTTCTCAATCCTACAAACTAAAGTTTGCTAGCCTATATTTATGTTTGATACTTTATATTGTCACTTTGGGTAAATAAAAACTTTAACATTGTTTTATAATGATATATGATCTTTGGGTCAAATGTGTTTGACAACCTTCCTAGGGTTTGAATTTTAGAAGGAGACTTTTTTTCTAATCTAAAAATGGCTTTGAGTTTTTCCAAAGGGCACTTGAAATACCTCAAAGATTTGTTCTTTTTTTTTCTCCTCATATAAAACTAATTTTAAATTAATTAGACCTATTTGATATGGTAGAATAACATGGGATTTGTTGTCAAATAAAACATAATGATTATGTTGTATTTGTATACATATATTACTAAAATTGATGTTCTACACATGGGACTACATCAAACTAAAAAGCTTCTGCACAGCAAAAGAAACAACCATCAAAACAGAAAGGGAACCCACGGTATGGGAGAGCATAATTGCCAATGATACATCAGATAAGGGGTTAATCTCCAAAATATATAGTGCTCATACAACTCAACAAAAGGAAGACAAAGAACCCAATTAAAAAATGGGCAGAGGATCTAAATAGACACCTCTCCAAACAGGCTAAGAGACATATGAAGAAATGCTCAACATCACTAATCATCAGAGAGATGCAAATTAAAACAACAATGAGGTATCACCTCAGACCTGTCAGAATGGCCGCCATCAACAAATTATCAAACAACAAGTGTTGGCAAGGGTGTGGAGAAAAGGGGACTCTAGTACACTGCTAGTGGGAATGCAGACTGGTGCAGCCACTATGGAAAACACTATGGTGTTACCTCAAAAAGTTAAAAATTGAATTGCCATTTGACCCAGTGATCCCACTTCTAGGAATATACCCTAAGAAGCCTGAAACACCAATCAGAAAGAATACATGTACCCTCATGTTCATAGCAGCACTATTTATAATAGCTGAGATCTGGAAAGAGCCCAAGTGTCCATCAGTGGACGAATGGATAAAAAAAAAGCTCTGGTACATATACACAAGGAGTACTATGTGGCTGTAAGAAAGAAAAATCTCTTATCCTTTGAGACAACATGGAGGGACCTGGAGAGTATTATCCTAAGCGAAACAAGCCAAGCAGAGAAAGACAAATATCACATAATCTCACTTATTTGTGGAATTATAATAAACATAACAGTCTGAGGAACAAGGTAGACCCAGAGATGTGGAAGTAGGGTACAGACTGACAACCCACAGAAGAGGGGGTGGCGGGGGGAGGGAAGAGATAAACCACAGAACTTGTATGCATGTATGCATAACTGATGGACATGGACAACAAAGCTGGGGACGGGGTGGGGGGAATGGGGAGGAGGGTATCAATGGGGGAAAAAGGAGAAATATCTGTAACAACAATAAATTAATAAAAAATAAGATAAAATAAAATTGATGTTCTAGAGATTATATAGAAATCTCCAAGAGTCTACAAAGTTCTAATATATTTTCATTTGTAATTCTAATTGACATCTGAAAACTTTGTTACAGAAAAGCAAATTTGTCAACTGCATTATAATCAGGTCTATAACAATGTCATTTTAAGATTTCTTTTTGTCATTTATAGTCATTGTCTTACTTTGATGCTTTTGCAAATATCTTATATTTTAAAAGCCAAAAAATAACCACAACAAAGAAGAAAGATCCAGGCTCGGAAGATGGCAGGCATATAGGCAGACCGTTCTTATACCTCCTCCCGGGGCCAGACTGGAAATAAAACTAAATTAGGGAGCATTCACTCAGAATTACCAACTGAGGTCCAGATGAAGAAGCGACAGAGCAGGGAAGGACAGAAACACCTGGAGCCTGGTCAGAGGGGTGAGATCGGGAGAGGGTCTGGCCGGCTTCCATGGGCAGCAGGCCAAGAGAGAGGAGGAATGTCTGGGCTTCCCGCCAGGGGAGTTTTCTCTGAGAGGAGCGAGGCCCTGGTCCCCAGGCTGGGCACCCCAATCCAGAGTATCAAAGGCAAAAACAGTGGCCCACGTAACATCCAGCCGTGAAGAGCAACAGGGCTTCTG
The DNA here is from genome assembly GCA_030848825.1 of Tadarida brasiliensis. Taxonomy (NCBI): domain Eukaryota; kingdom Metazoa; phylum Chordata; class Mammalia; order Chiroptera; family Molossidae; genus Tadarida; species Tadarida brasiliensis. The sequence goes on along the minus strand of CM061259.1, from coordinate 53,595,126 downwards.
GCCCCTGAGGAGACCGGAGCTGGGCAGAAATAACGCCACAGGTTTTGTTTTTTTATTGCTTGTTTGTTAAAAAGATCAAAAACAAAACCAAGAGCACAGGATTTTTGTTTACATCTACTCACCGGAGGCCAGTGGAGCGAGGGCGGTGTGGACTGGAGGTGCCTGAGGAGAAGCTGGGGTGAGAAGTATTGGGGAAGGACGTGGAAAGGCAGCTGCTGGGTGACCTGAATCTGGTCGTGCCTCCCCCAAACCTAAGCTATTTCTCCTAATAGGCACTGGCCCCTCCCAGAAGCTACAGCTTAGGTAAAGGAAAAAACCCACCCTAGGGGATACAGCTCGCCCCACCCTCAGGAACACTGCCCTGCATCTCAAACCCTGCAGAGGAGAGAGCAGTAGGGGACCAAACCTACAGGTTTGAACAGGCTCAGGGAGCACCAGTGACTGGCTGGGGGTAGGACCCACCGCCCCACTGCCCCTGGAACCTGACTAGTGCTTTCCCCTCACAGGAGAGCTGATAGAGACTCCAGGTTTCCAGCTGATCATGCTGGACTGCATACCAGGATCTCTGCCCAGCTGAGGGCAGGGAAATAGTCTGGATCACTCTCAGAGGATCTCTAGCTCTGGGACAGAGAAACACTCCCACCACATTCCTTGAAAACTGAATAGAACCTCCCACTCACGGGAGACCCAGAGGTTTTATACCTGCAATTCTACGTAAAGCCCATTCAGAAACAGACTTTTCAGTGACTGAGACTGACAGCAGGCCAGGAGGTGAAGGTGGATAGAGATGGAGCTGGGGGAACCTGGGGGAAGTTTGCTGACCCACCCCTGGGCCCCAAGCTGCAGACTAACTGATTTTAAAGTGCAGCTTGGCCCCTCCCTTGCACAGCCAACTTCTGTGGAGACAGACACAAACTGTGGACAGCTTGAAGCTCCAAACAGTTTGCTAAGAGCTAAAAGAAGGTCAATTTCTGACTGTGGCTGGCACCTAAGTAGAGCAGGATCCAAAGGGAGCTCCCAGGAGGCACTAAAACTCTGCTGAGACAAATACCACTTCACTCTTTTATTTATTTGCATCATCTTCTTTATCTTTCTTTTTTATTGATTTGATATTATTTTAGTCTGTGTTCTTTTCCTTTTCCTACTCTAGTTTTTCTTCTTTCTCCTGCTTAAGCTTCCTTTTTCTTTTCTTAATTTTCTGCTTTCTACTCTATTTTCCTTTTCATAATTTTTTCATCCTTTTTTCTTTTTTAAAAAATCTGTTTTTATTGATTTTTTTCTTTAGAGAGAGAGGAAGGGAGAGAGAAATAGAAACACCGATGTGAGAGAGAAACATAATCAGCTGCCTCCTGCACACCCCCTACTGGGGATCCAGGCTATAACCTGGGCATGTGCCCTAACCCAGAATCAAACCTGGACCTCTCAGTCCATGCGACAGTGCTCAATCCACTGAGCCACACTGGCCGGACTCCTCTTTTTTCTTATACCATTTTCATTCCCCTGTTCTCTGTTCTTATTTTATTTCTTTCACCTCTGCCCTTTCATAATACTTTTTCTTCCCCCCTTTTTTCTCTTCTAGTATTTTTCTTCTCTTCTCTTATTCTTGTTCTCTTTCCTAATACTCTCTTTTCTGGCCACTTTTGTTGTGGTTATAGGGGGTTTTTATATGTTTTTGTTATATTGTGTTGTGTTTAAGTTTGTTTTGTCAGCACCTGCACAACATCTCACACAATATAGTTGGGGGTGAGCCTCAAATCAGCCAGCCTGAGAGAAGATCCCATCCACAAATGGGCACAGTTATAACAGGAGATCCCAAATAAATCACACAAGGGTCATTGCTAGAGTACCCAGCTCAGGAGATCTAAGAGTCTGCACCACTGGGTCCCCAAAACACTTACTACATAAGGCCACCCCACAAAGGCTGGGAGGCAAAGCAGTTTGATCAAATACATAGACCCAAATACATAGAGTCAGCAAAAATGTCAAGACAAAGAAACAACCCTCAAATGAAAGAAAAGGAGAAAACTCCAGAAAAATAGCAAAACAAAATGGAGGAAAGCAATTTATCAGATATAGAGTTCAAAGTAATGGTTATAAGGACACTAAAGGAACTTAGTGAGAATTTCAAGAAACAACATAAAACAAGAAATACAAAACATAAATAAGAATCAGGAAGAATTGAAGAATAACATATCTGACAGTAAGAACACACTGGAAGGATTCAAAAGTAGACTGAATGAAGCAGAAGACCGAATCAGTGATTTGGAAGACAAGTTATAAAAAAAAAGCACCCAATTAGAGCAGCAAAAAAGAAAAAAGAATTTAAAAGCAGGAGGATAGTTTAAGGGAAATTTGGGACAATATGAAACATAACAATATCCACATCATAGGGGTACCAGAAGGAGAAGACAGTGAGCAAGGAATAGAGAACCTGTTTAAAGCAATAATGACAGAAAACTTCCCCAGCCTGGTGAAAGAAAAAGTCACACAAATTCAGAAAGCACAGAGAGTTCCAATCAAGATGAACCCAATGAGAACTACTCCAAGGTACCTCATAATCAAAATGACGAACATTAAAGACAAAGAAGTAATCTTAAAGGAAGCAAGAGACAGACAGAAAGTTACCTACAAGGAAGTTCCCATTAGAATGTCAGCTGATTTCTCAATAGAAACAATTCAGGCCAGAAGAGAGTGGCATGAAGTATTCAAAGTAATGAAAAACAAAGGACCTGAACCCAAGACTATCATTTATTTTTATTTTATTTTTTAAATTATTTTTATTCATTTGTTTTTGTTACAGATGTTTCTCCTTTTCCCCCCATTGATACCCTCCTCCTCATCCCCCTGCCCCATCCCCAGCTTTGTTGTCTTTGTCCATTGATTATGCATACATGCACACAAGTTCTGTGGTTTATCTCTTCCCCCCCAACTCCCCCTTTTCCGAGGTTTGTCAGTCTGTACCTTACCTCTATGTCTCTGGGTCAATTTTGTTCATCAGTTTGTTTAATTCATTATATTCTACAAATAAGTGAGATCATGTGATATTTGTCCAAGACTATCATTTAACATTGAAGGTGAAATAAAGAGCTTCCTAGACCAAATTTTAAAAAAAAGAAAAGCTAAAGGAATACATAACCACTAAACCAGCATTACAGGAAATGTTAAAAGAAGTGCGTTAAGAAGAAGAAAAAATCAAGAGAGAAATTAACATAGTTATAAAGAAAAAAAATGGCAGTAAACAAGTACCTATCAAAAATAACCTTAAATGTAAACAGACTAAATGCTCCAATCAAAAGACATAGGGTATCTGAATGGATAATAAAACATGACCCATATATATACTGTCTACAAGAGACCCACCTCAGAACAGAAGACTCACACAGACTGAAAGTGAAGTGATGGGAAAAAATATTCCATGCAAATGGAACTAAATAAAAGGCTGGGGTATCAATGTCATATCTGACAAAATGGACTTCAAAATAAAGGCCATAATAAGAGACCAAAAAAAGAACATTACATAATATTAAAAGGATCAATCCAACAAGAGGATATAACCATTGTTAACATATATGTACCAAATACAGGAGCACCTAAGTATATAAAATCTCTTGGTGGATGTTAAGGAAGAGATTGATAGCAATACAGTCATAGTAGGGACTTTAACACCCACTGAAAACACTGGATAGATTTCCTAGACAAAAAATTAACAAGGAAACAGAGACCCTAAATGATGCACTAGATCACCAGGATTTAATTGATATTTACAGAACATTTTGCCCCAAAGCTGCTGAATATACATTCTTCTCAAGTGCACATGGGACATTCTCAAAGACAGCCCACATGTTAGGACATAAACTAAGTCTCTACAAGTTCAAGAAAATTGAAATCATATTAAGCATTTTCTCAGATTACAATAGCATAAAACTAGAAATCCATTACAATAAAAACAATAAAAAATACTCAAACATGGAGGATAAACAGCATGTTATTAAACAATGAATGGGTTACTAATGAGATCAAGGAAGAAATAAAAAACTTCCTGGAAACAAATGAAAATGAACACACAACATAAAATCTATGAGACATAGCAAAAGAAGTCCTGAAAGGGAAGTTTATAACATTACAGGCCTACCTCAAGAAATAAGAAAAATTTATAATAAACTATCTAATCCTACGACTTAAAGAATAAGAAAGAGAACAAAAAGAAAACCCCAGAGTAAGTATAAGAGAGGAAATAATAAAGATCAGAGTGGGAATAAATAACATGGAGACTTAAAAAAAAGGACAAAAGATCAATGAAACCAAGAGCTGATTCTTCAAAAGATAAACAAGATTGATCGACCTTTAGCTAGACTCACCAAGAAACAAAGAGAGAGGGCCCAAATAATAAAAATCATAAACAAAAGAAGTGAAGTAACAAGTGACACCACAGAAATACAAAGGATTGTAAAATAAATACTATGAATACTTATATGCCAACAAATTGGACAACCTAGGTGAAATGGACAAATTCCTAGAATCATACAGTCTTGCAAAACTCAACTGGGAAGAGTCAGAAAACCCAAACAGAACAATAACAACTAAGGAAACTGAAATAGTAATCAATAAACTCCCAGCAAACAAAAGGCCTGGTCTAGACGGCTTCACAGGGGAGTTTTACCAAACATTCAAAAAAGAACTAATACCTATTTTCTTCAAAGTATTTTAAAAATTTCATGAGGAAGACTTCTAAGCTTTTTTAATGAGATCAGAATAATTCTAATCCCAAAACAAGATAAAGACACTACAAAAAAAGAAATTACAGGCCAATATCCCTGATGAACGTAGGTGCCAAAATCCTCAACAAAATATTAGTAAATCAGATCCAGCAATATATTTAAAAAATTATTCACCACAACCAAGTGGGATTTATCTTAGGGATGCAAGGTTAGTACAATAATCACAAATCAATAAATGTGATATATAACATAACAAAAGAAAAGATTAAAATCATATGATCATATCAATAGATGCTAAAAAAGAATTTGACAAAATCCAGCACTCACTTATGATAAAAACTCTCAGCAAAGTGGGAATAGAAGGATGACACCTCAACATAATAATGACCATATATGAAAACCTACAGCCAACATCATACTCAATGGGCAAAATCTAAAAGCTTTTCCCTTAACAGGAACAAGACAGGGATGCCCATCTTTTCCACTCTTATTCAAATAGTACTGGAAGTTTTAGCCACAGGATCAGACAAGAAGAAATAAAAGGCATCCAAATTGGAAAAGAGAAAGTGAAACTGTCATTATTCGCTATGACATGATATTGTACATAGAAAACCCTAAAGACTCCACCAAAATACTACTTGAATAAATAAATTTGTCTAAGTAGCAGGATACAAAATCAACCCCAGAAATTGATGGCAATTTATACAACAATAATGAACACTCAAAAAGAGAAACTTATAAAAACAATCGCATTTACCATTGCAACAAAAAAATTAAGATACCTGGAAATAAACTTAACCAAGCAGGCAAAAGACCTATTCTCAGAAATCTACAGAACATTGAAAAAAGAAATAGAGGAAGGTATAAAAAAGTGGAAGCATATACCATGTTCATGGATTGGAAGAATTAACATCATTAAAATGTCCATTCTACCCAAAGCAATCTACAGATTCAAGGCAATCCCCATTAAAATACCAATGGCATATTTCATAAATATAGAACTAATACTCCAAATGTTTATATGGAACCAAAAAAGACCCTGAATAGCCAAAGCAACCTTGAAAAAAAAGAACAAAGTTGGAGGGATCATAATTCTGGATATCAGGTTATACTATAAAGCAATTGTAATCAAAACAGACTGGTACTAAAATAAAAATGGGCATATAGATCAGTGGAACAGAATAGAGAACCCAGAAACTGACCCAGGACATCATGCTCAATTAATATTTGACAAAAGAGGCAAGAGCATACAATGGAGTAAAAGACAGTCTCTACAATATATGTTGTTGGGAAAATTGGAAAGGCACATGCAAAAAAAAATGAAACTAGGTCACCAACTTATACCATAGATAAGAATAAACTCAAAATGGATAAGAGACTTAAATGTAAGTCACGAAACCATAAACATTCTAGAAGAAAGTGTAGACGGCAAAATCTCAAACATTACATGTACCAGAATTTTTACCCATACATCACCTAGGGCAAGAGAATCAAAGGCAAAAATTAATAAATGGGACTACATCAAATTAAAAAGCTTCTGAACAGCTAAACAAACCAGTATCAAAATGAAAAGAACCCACTGTATGGAAGAATATATGTGCCAATGATATTTCCGATAAGGGGTTATTTCCAAAATATATAAAGTACTCATACAACTCAACAAAAGGAAGACAAAGAAGCCAATTAAAAAATGGGCAGAGGACCTGAATAGACACTTCTCCAAACAGGACATAGAAATGACCAAGAGACATGAAAAAATGCTCAATGTCACTAATCGTCAGAGAGACACAAATTAAAATGACTATGAGGTATCACCTCACAACTGCCAGAATGGCTACCATCAACAAATCATCAAACAACAAGTGCTAACAAGGATGTGGAGAAAAGCGTACTATAGTACACTGCTGGTGGGAATGCAGACTGGTACTGCCACTATGGAAAACAATATGGTGTTTCCTCCAAAAATTAAAAATTGAACTGCCATTTCACCCAGTGATCCCACTACTAGGAATATATCCTAAGAAGCCTGAAATACCCATCAGAAAGTATATATGCACCCTTATGTTCGTAGCTCACTATTTATAATAGCTAAGACCTAGAAACAACCCAAGTGTCCATCAGTAGATGAGTGGATAAAAAAGCTGTGGTACATTTATACAATGGAATACTATGCAGCTGTAAGAAAGAAAGATATCTTACCCTTTGAGATGACATGGAAGGACCTGGAGAGTATTATGCTAAGTGAAATAAGCCAGTCAGAGAAAGACAAGTATCACATGATCTCACCAACTGTGGAATATAATGAACAAAATAAGCTGATGAGCAAAATAGACCCAGTGATGTGGAAGTAGGAAACAGACTGACAAACCTCAGAGGGAAGGGGGATGGGAGGGGTGGGAAGAGATAAACCAAAGAACTTATATGCATATATGCATAACAAATGGACACAGACAACAGTACAGTGAAGGCTAGGTGGGGGGAGCAGGGAGGAGGATGTCAATGGAGGAAAAAAGGAGGGACATCTGTAATAGTTTCAACCATTTAAAAATATATATTTAAAAAAAAATCCATAAAAAGAACTCTGACTTATTTAAAATAGAGTTCTTGAGAATAAATTATTAGGTCATATCCTTTTTTCAAATATTTTATTGAGTTTTAGAAAGAAAGGGAGAGAGAGAGAAGCATCAACGTGAGAGTGGAACATTGATTGGCTCCCTCCTGCATGTCCCCAACAGGGGATGAAGCCCAAAACCCAGGCAAGTGCCCTGACTAGGAATCAAACTGGCAAACTTTCGGTGAGTGGGAGGATGCCCAACCATCTGATCCACATGGGCCAGGGCTTTAGGTCATATTTTTTAAATTAAATGTATTGGAGTAACATTGGTTAATAGGATCATATAGTTTTCAGGTGTACATTTTTATGATACAAGATCTTATTAAGGTCATGTCTTTAAACTTGGTGAAGATTTATAGAACTCTAAGAAATGACTGGATTCATAAAATTCCAGCAAATAATCAGGATAAACAAGAATTGATTATAGGAGACTAAATGGACCTGTGGATAATTATAACTTTTATAATTTTTGTTTGAAATATTACTAATTATTTTCCAGATATGAGGAAACTTATTTTTCATAGAACAATTTGGCAAAGTATACCTTTGTAAGCAATATTGATACATTTGTTTTCATCCTATCTAATTTGGAAACTCTTAATGAGTATTATTATTTTCATGGCATTATGGTTGTTTGCATGAATTCAATAATAATCTGTTATTTTTATAACAGACCACTATTAGAAACTTTGTTTTTCCACAGTAGCAATGACAATTTATTTTTAACATAAGAATTATACAACATGTGTGAAGAAACTATACTGAGACATTAAGAGTCTAAAGTAAATATATACAAACCATATTTTTGTTTTATTTGTTTGGGGTTTTTTTTGTTTTTTTATTAATTTATTTTTGTTACAGATGTTTTTCCTTTTCCCCCCCATTGACACCCTCCTCCCCATTCCCTCCCACCCCGTCCCCAGCTTTGATTGTCTATGTCCATTGGTTGTGCATGCATGCATATAAGTTCTGTGGTTTATCCCCCTCACCCCTCTTTTGAGGATTGTCAGTCTGTACCCTACTTCTATGATTCTGGGTCTATTTTGTTCATCAGTTTGTTTAGTTCATTATATTCCAGAAATAAGTGAGATCATGTGATATTTGTCTTTCTCTGTTTGGCTTGTTTCACTTACGATAATATTCTCCAGGTCCCTCCATGTCGTCTCAAAGGATGAGAGATCTTTCTTTCTCACAGCTGCATAGTACTCCATTGTGTATATGTACCACTGCTTTTTTATCCACTCGTCTACTGATGGACATTTGGGCTATTTCCAGATCTTAGCTATTGTAAATAGTGCTGCTATGAACATAGGGGTACATATATCCTTTCTGATTGGTGTTTCAGGCTTCTTAGGGTATATTTCTAGAAGTGGGATCACTGGGTCAAATGGCAATTCAATTTTTAATTTTTTGAGGTAACACCATAGTGTTTTCCATAGTGGCTGCACTAGTCTGCATTCCCACCAGCAGTGTACTAGGGTCCCCTTTTCTCCACACCCTCGCCAGCATTTGTTTTTTGATGATTTGTTGATGGCAGCCATTCTGAGAGGTGTAAAGTGATACCTCATTGTTGTTTTAATTTGCATCTCTCTAATGATTACTGATGTTGAGCATTTTTTCACATGTCTCTTGGCCATTTGTATGTCCTGTTTGGAGAGGTGTCTCTTTAGGTCCTCTGCCAATTTTTTAATTGGGTTCTTTGTCTTCCTTTTGTTGAGTTGTGTGAGTACTCTATATATTTTGGAAATTAACCCCTTATCTGATGTATCATTGGCAATTATGCTCTCCCATATAGTGGGTTCCCTTTCCATTTTGATGGTTGTTTCTTTTGCTGTGCAAAAGCTTTTTAGTTTGATGTAGTCCCATGTGTTCATTTTTTCCTTTGTTTCTCTTGCCTTAGGTGATACATCAGTGAAAATTCTCTTGCGTGTGATGTCTGGAATTTTGTTGCCTACATTTTCTTCTAGGATTTTTATAGAATCATAAGTCACATTTAAGTCTTTTATCCTTTTTGAGTTTATTCTTGTGTATGGTGTAAGTTGGTGATCTAGCTTCATTTTTTTGCATGTAGCTGTCCAATTTTCCCAACACCATTTATTTAAAAGGCTGTCTTTACTCCATTGTATGCTATTGCACCTTTGTCAAATATTAATTGAGCATATTGTCTTGGGTCAATTTCTGGGTTCTCTGTTCTGTTCCATTGATCTATCTGCCTGTTCTTGTGCCAGTACCAAGCTGTTTTGATTACAGTGGCTTTGTAGTATAACCTGATGTCGGGTAATGTGATCCCTCCTACTTTGTTCTTTTTCAAGATTGCTGTGGCTATTCGGGCCTTTTTTGCTTCCATATAAACTTTTGGAGTATTTGTTCTAGTTCTATGAAGTATATCATTGGTATTTTGATGGGGATTGCATTGACTCTATATATAGCTTTGGGTAGTATGGACATTTTAATGATGTTAATTCTTCCAATCCATGAACATGGTATATGCTTCCACTTTTTTATATCTTCCTCTATTTCTTTTTTCAATGACCCATAGTTTTCTGTGAAGACATCCTTTACTTCTTTGGTTAAGTTTATTCCTAGGTATCTTAATTTTTGCCATGAGAAATTGGTTTTTATTATTGAGTCTTTGACTGGAATGTCATGTTTGAGAGAGATATACATAAACTAGGATGTCACCAGAAGGCTTTAAGAAATTAAAATAGACATTGGAAGCCAATAAAAGCCCCTGGGAAAACCAGCCTGGTACCTTGCTTATATGATTCACAGCAGTCTGTCCAGGTAGGTAACAAAGGTTGGTTTCTTGGCAGATGACAAAGAAAAGAACCTCAAAACACTTTGGGGGATGACAAGAACCTTAAGAATTCACCCAAGTTCACAGGTATTGCAGGCAAACTTTGATGGCAACTATGTGTCTTGGCTTCTTATACTTAAGAAGATAATTAAAGTTCAACCTGGAGATTCCTCATGAAGTTCCAGCAAAGTACATTTAAAAGAGCCTATATGATCAATTGCTATTCTTGTGTTTGCACAAATAACCTGGCCAAATTTATTGAGACTAGACTTATGCAGTAAATAGTCTTAATTTGACTATCTGAGAAAAATAGGGTTATTTTAGGAAGATAAATTATGTCTCTAAAGAATCTATGGAGGGGACCAAAATTCTACCACCCCAAAACTGCTTTTTGGGATACTGATTTTAAGCTGTTTATTAAGAAACAAAAGACTCAGAAAGAACCTTTGACAGTTCTAATTTCCTGCCCAAAAGATTCAGACAGAGAAACCTTCAGGAAGGAGGTCTTAGAATGCTGCCTTAGTTTAACTTGAATTGAGTATGATAAACAAGAAGGTTCTTGGCAGGGGCTGTAACTATAATCTAGTTACCCCATGTCCCATTGTTTCTGAGTTGCCTAGCAAGAATTTTCCTGCCCTGTGTGTTCTGCTCTTCTTCAATGACCTGTAAATCAACCATTCTTACATCTGAAATTTAATCCCCAATTCCTCCCCCCAACTCTTTTTTTGTCCAAAAATATCTTTTTTTCCAAAACATTTATTTTTTTAATATTTTTTATTTATTGATTTAGAGAGAGAGGAAGGGAAAGATAGAAACATCAATGAGAGAGAACATCGATTGGCTGCCTCCTGCATGGGCTAGGGATCGGGCCTACAACCTGGGCATGTGCCCTGACCAGGAATGGAACTGGCGACCTCTTGGTGCATGGGTTGACCCTCAACCACTGAGTCACACTGGCCGGGCATCCATAAATATCTTTTTTTTTTTAAATGCTCATGTTATTATTTTTTCTTTATTGATTTTTAGAGACAGAGGAAGAGGAGAGAGCTAGAAACATCAATGAGAGAGAACATTGATTGGCCGCCTCCTGCATGCCCCCCACTGGGGATCAGGCCCACAACCTGGGCACGTGCCTTTACCGGGAATCGAACTGGTGACTTCTTGGTGCATGGGTCAACGTTCAACCACTAAGCCACCTCGGCAGGGCCATAAATATTTTATAAACCCAATATTGCCCCACTGTCTTTGGAATCTTCATGCCTATGTTAATTCCCCACGTGCATGTATTAAACTTTGATTTTCTCCTTTTAATCTATCTCTCTTAATTTGGTTATTAGCCCAGCCTAGAAGAATTTAGAAGATGGGAGGAAAAGTATTAATATTTTTTAGCCCCCACACCTCGGTACTTGAATTCTGGCTAGGAAAGAATTCAGAGCCAAGACTCAAACTATAAGAGAACATTTATTTGGAAAATCACAGAGGTAGAAGTAATTTGTAGAAGAAATGAGCTTAGAAAACAAGTTATAGAGGGATAGGAAGGGCCTTGGAGCTTAGAAGTGAGGAAGGTAAAGGTGCTGTACCTGGGGAGGGGAAGGGAATGGGAAAGGGAAAGGTTCGGGCATGCTCCCTGGGGGGGGAGAGCACACTGCGTCCTCAGCCCTAAAAATTTTAAGGGTGGAGATTTTAGGGGAGGTCTCAGGGGAAGATTTTAATAAAATATTCACTAGCTTTCCAGGTGTGTCCTTTCAGGATCAGGGTCTCCACCGATTGATTGGTCCCCAACAGACCAGGGGGTCATTATCCAATGCAGCTGGTCCTGAGGTCAGCCATGGGGTCGCTTGTCTGGTTTTGCTGCTTTTCTGAGCCTGGAGCTGAAATACAACTGAGGCCTACATGTTATGTCTAGGGAGGAAAGGTCAGGGGGTCCAAACCACATGGCCAGTGATATGCTAGGGGAGGAAAGGTCACCCTCACCCTAGGGGCAAGGTCCAACCCTACAACTGTCCTTTGTTAGGCACCCGGGGTTTCCACTCTGGTGACCTTTTGTACCTGGCCCATTATCCTTGGTCTGCTCCTGTCTATCTGTCTACCACAGTTTCTTTCTAATTCCCATGTTCTTTTTAGTTTCTCTACTCCTTTATAGCATTTTCTTTTTTGCACTAAGTGAATACTTTCTTTTTTTAATCCTCACCAGAGGATATTTTTCAGATAAAGTGGGAGGGAGGGAGAGAGAGAAACATCAATGTGAGAGACACATCAATTGGTTGCTTTCTGCACAACTCCGACTGGGGCAGGGGACAAACCGCAACCGAGTTACGTGCCCCTGACTGGAATCGAACCCACAACTCTTTGGTCCAAGGGCTGACGCTCCAACCGCTGAGCTAAACTGGCCAGGGCAAGTGAATACTTTCTAATGTAGCATTTAAAATTTCAAATGACTTTTGCACTTCAATTTTTAAGTTATTTTTATAGGGGTTGCTCTACTATTTTACATACGCTCCTTAATTTTTAAGAATAAGTTTTAGGTACATACAAGCTTAATTTCAGTGATACATGGAAACGTTGCTTCTACATAGCTCTATTGTCTTTTGCCATTTTGTGGTATTGCTAAGCAGGTCATGTCTATTAATGATATAGCCAAATAATATGTTGTCCTTTTATTTCTGGTGGGTTTTTTGCATCCCTGGGTGGGCCCAAACCATACTATTTCTATACAATCCAGAGTTATTTCCTTACCCCAACACAGTTTTGCTCCCATTGTGTCTTCTGTGGATTTAACGGCAAACATATTACACATATATTTCATTTTTATATATTATAGTTTCAACAGCCCACTATATAGTGTTTTATAACATTTCATTGATATTAGATAATAAATGTTATGTCTGAAACTTGAAACTGACAAAATCAGTTTGGAGGTTCCATGAAAGGAGTTACAGCTTATGAATAAAGTTCTCGAACTCTATGTCATTAGGATAACCCTACCGGAGAAACTCTATGCTTACGACATAGGATGATCTGAAATTAACTTTCTAAATTTATGGCGGATAGTCATGTCCCTAACAAAGGTCAATCTTCACCTTAATTGAGCCTGTCTGTTGTCTTTTTGCATCTAAGATAACATACCTGATAACATGCCTTTGGAATATCAAAGTAATTTATCCCACCCCGGCCCCTCAAAGCACAAGCAATGAGACCACAAATCCCCTCACTGTTATTATGTTGTTAACTATCCTATACCCACATATGTAAGAGTCTATTTCTTTACTTTTTATCCAATCCCAGAGATTTCCCACCTCTGCTTTCTCCCACCTCTCTAATCTATCACCAATGAATTTCTTGTAACCCCCCTTATGTCTTTCCCTTTGATTCTGATGTACAAAATAAATGGTAAAACTTTAGGAGCATTTTCTCAATCCATTGAGATTTTGCTGCCCAACAACTGTCATCAGTTTGACTCAAACTCATAGAAATTCTCTACAGGTTTGAACGTTTCTTACATGACAACACCTAGTGGTTAAACTTCAATTGCTGGATGGTTGCTTTATTGTTTTCAACAATGTCCTGGGGAAATAACGTGCTCTACAAATGAAACCCATAAAAGTCTAGATCCTTTGTAGAAATACTTACTGAGGTTACTCTTCCATATTTGTTCTGAGCCTTGGACGCCTCCTTCCAGCAATATAATTCCATTGTTCTTTAAAAAAAAAAAAAAAATGTTGGCCTACAGTCTAGGCTGTACTTTCATTAAGAACAAGAATCAACTCCTGACTGCCTTTCACCTCATTCTCCATTTTCAATATTGAGAGTGTCCTTTGACTTGAACTTTCACAATCTTTTTGCCAACCAAATTAATACATTAGAAAGTGAATAAGAGCTTTGTGTTTTGTGGCTTGCTTTATACCCAAGTAAGAGCCAAATCTCTGTGATGGCACCCTGAAGCTCTTTTGAGGACAAGGGAAGCCTCTCTGGTTGACAATCTAATTTTAGGAGCTCACTGAAGAAGAGACACAGCCAGATTGTAACAGTGAAATGCTTTCTCTCTCTGAAGTCCTTCAGGCTAATAACTCCTGCTGTAGATTTGCTAATTAACTAGAGGAATTGTGCTTGAGTCTTGAGCAGCCCTTTTGCCAGTGAAGAGGTAGAGAAATGTGCAAAGTAATGACTCCAGAACCAGACTCAGAACTACAGGGGTTGTCCAGGAACAAAGGGATTTAGAAATTTTGTTCTTTTCCATGGACCCCTTTTGGGTGCCTGGAAGTATCTAGTTCCCACCCAGCTCTTTGTCTCATTTATCGTCCCCTCTCTTGATATAGACGATACCTGAATTTGGAGCTCTCTTAAAATGGATTTGAGATTTACTTCTCCCATCTACTCCAGCTAAACCTTCTCAATCAATAAACCTCTCCTTCTCCAAACTCTATTGAATATTGGCCTTTCTTTGGAATCACTGGGCACATGAATCTTTGTACCTATAAGAAGATGGCCTCTTCATTGTGTCTCTTGGCATCTCAGGAATTTCTTATATTACAACCACCTTATGGTCTGGAAAACTGGTGATCAGCACACAGGTATTGTCAGCATGCCACTCCAGAGGTATCACCTCAGTTCCATGTGTAGAGACTGGAACAATGGTGAACATAATGGTCGTGCACACTCATGCAGAACTTATTAATCCTCAGCTACAGGTAGCTATGGGTAAAGTTCCAAATGCTTAAGTCTTGTTCTTCCAGGGAAAAAAGGCTTCTTAGTGGGAGCTGAGCTGACAGGGTGTCAAGTGTTCTAGACTGCAGTCATCGACAGTGAAGTCTTCACCAATGTTAGATAAGAGGAACTATGAAGGAAGTGTTCTTGGTTGAAATACTACAGATTCTATGGTGTTTCTTAAATTACTTTATAGGTTTTCTTGAATAAATGTTCTTCAATGGCTGTTTGCCTTATAAATGCTTTTTAGTGGCTTTAAATGTTTATTAAAATACATTTCAACAGGTTTTTTTAAAGAGTCAACAGAGTTCCTGACACTGTTATGCCTTCCTAAAACATTCGGTATAAATTAGTTAAGTAAATACTCAGCACTTTTCACATAGGATGGAAGTAAAAACTGTAATATCACTTGTCATTTTATATGTGAACAAAATAGAAAAACTTTATTTTTTTATGGTTCACAAAATGTCATGGAAGACTTTATAAAAACAACTTTTTACAGGTGTATAGAACATGAGCAGAGCAGAGTTTTGGACACCCTGGACAATCCAACATGGAGTCACTGTCAACCATGACAGTGATGTCAAGTACTTTGTCAAGAATGAGGCAATGGAGTGTGATGAAAATGCTTTTAGGGACGGGCCCAGAATACCCAAAACCACAAGTCTGGACACTCGAATAAGGACTCCATCTGGACACCGATATGAGTGGGACCTCCAAACCTTGTGGGCTATAAGAACTCAGAACTCTGACCACCCAACGCTCGAGCTTGGCTTTACCACAGGCCACACGCAGACCTGTGCCGGACTTCCACTCCACGGGACGTGCATGCAGCAACTGTAGCCACCTGGCTTGAGATTGACACCTGCCTCTCCACCTGTGGATGCAGCAATGTACTGGGACTTCGCGCTGGATGCTGGCTCTGCTTGCTTCTATTGTGTGAGCTCCCCCTTTCTGTGTATAACCTGCGTGTGCCTCTATTGGCTTATTGGGGAGGTCTCCCCTAATAAACTTGGCATTGTGGAAAGACACAAACCTGTGTGACTCCTTTCAGAGATGCTCCTTTGCTCATGACAACAGGATTGCACAACACAAATGCTTTTCATTTAAAATAAATCTCTCAATTAATTTATAAAGTATTAAAGATAAAATCTGGTGTTAATCTGATTTCTCCAGAAAAACAGAACCAACGTTATGTGTGTAGATAGTATTAAATTTTTTTGTTAAAGTGGCTCATGTAAATATGGTTAAATTAAAAATCTGCAATCTAAATAAACAGTATGAAAACCATAGGGAAGAATTGTAAGTTAAGTCCAAAGACAATCTAGAAGCAGAATCTTTCCTCTTGGGGAAAGGTCAATCTTTCTTCTATTAAGAACTACAATCGAGCCCTGGCGGTGTGGGTCAGCACCGTCCCGTGCACAGAAAGGTTGCCAGTTCGATTTCCGGTCAGGGCACATGCTGTTTCTATGGCTTGGGTTTCCTTGGTCTTCCATTGCTCAGGTACATCATTTGCTAATGGACTGGGAGCACTTCACAGAGCCCAGATGGATAGCAAAACTACAGATCTGCAGTGCTGGGGACCACTTATCTTTCAAACCATCTAAACATTCTTCCCAACTTGTCTACATTAGGATGATAAATTTTGGTGATGAAATGTTCTTTTGGGGCTGCCATGGGTATTCTTCTGGAAGGAATAGTTCAAGTTTAAAAGTCCCTCCCTGAAAGTGGGAATCCTGGGGGCCAGCAATGACTGCATGGAAATAACAGGTGTTGCTCTCATACGGTTCTGCTTTAATGCCAACTGGTTCTGCCAGCAAACGCTGGGTTTCCTTGAAAATCCTGTGAGGCAGCCTGGCCATCTTGTCAGAGTCCAGGTTCGGCCTCTGGTCTAGCCTCCCACCCACTCACCTCACGCACGAGCAGAGTCCCAGGCTCCACTCCTGGGACATTGCTGCACCCTATGCAACTGTCGTCCCCGAAGGCCCCGGGGAAGGTAGTCCCTGCTGGGCATGGATGCAGGTCAGCTTCCCCCAGACCTGGCCCCTCAAAAACAACATACCCATCCCCCCCCCAAAGCACTGTCAGTAAGAAAGGGAGAACATGACCTTCATAACAATATTTCATAACCGCCATATCTCTAAAAATGGTAAAACATAGTTCCAAATCATTACAATGACCACTACTCCCCTCTTCACATTAATATCACTGACAGAAGCTTCTTACAAATTGGGATTAGCTCCACTATGTTGTTTTTAACTTCCAGAAAACAAACATTATGAATGGTAATGACAGGATACAGTTTACCTCTTCAGAGCAATCAATATAAATAAAAAAGGTCTTGTTTCCTTGAATAGGAGGAATCACACCCACTAACACGATATTTGTTAACATTCTATTGCTTAAAACACAGTTAATGAAATATTTGTATGAGCCCTGGCCAGTCTGGCTCAGTGGTAAGAACATCAGCCCATGGACTGAAGGGTCAAGGGTTAGATTCCCAGTCAAGGGCACGTACCTGGGGTGCAGGTCTGATCCCTGGGGCAGTTAATCAATGTGTCTTTCTCACATCCATGCTTCTCTCTCTCTCTCTCTCTCTCTCTCTCTCTCTCTCCCTTCCTCCCTCCCTCTACTCTATATAAAAAAATCAATGGAAAAATATCTTCGGCTGAGGATTAACAATAACAAAAAAATACACACACACACATACACACACACACGAAATGACGGCAGATGTGTTTGATAGAAAATGCACATAGTTTTAATTACATGCAATAAAACATAAGTGAAAACATTCTGAGGGATTACATTCACCTAAAAGTAACAGAAAATACCCAGTATTCCTGTCAGGAGGAAGGTACTTACTGTCCCACTGAAAGCCCAGGTCAAGCCAACCACTGCACATTGCAGTAGAGAAACAAACTCCACGTTCTTTTCTTCCATGCACCATGATAAATGTCATGGCAAACCAACGAAACACACCATCCAGCACTGTTAACAGCGTAAGATGTTTCCTATACAAACAGATCTATACAGCCCAGCCAGTGTGGCTCAGTGGTTGAGCGTCGACCCATGCACCAGGTCACCAGTTTGATTCCTGGTCAGGGCACATGCCCAGGTTGTGCGCCAAATCCCCGGGGGGGGGGGGGGGTGGATGCAGGAGGCGGCCAATCGATGTTCTCTCTCATCGATGTTTCCATCTCTCTCTCCCTCTCCCTTCCTCTCTCTCTAAAATCAAAAGAAGAAAAAAAAGAAAATTAAAACAAAACAAAACAAAACAGATCTATACAGATATAACCTAGAGAAGAAAATCAGACAATAGTCCCATGCATGAGAAACTACACTACTTTACTGGTGAACAAAAGACAGCTTACAGAAAAAGGCACTCTGATGGATCTTTGATGTGAATCTTGTGAAGAAATCACTGGAAAACTACACCTCTAAGAAAATGCACATCAAACAGATCACAGTTGTTTTGAAGATACTCTTGACTGGAAGGGAAAATGGTGTCCCATGTTAAAGCCCCTATGTATCATTCTATCTCCCTTTATGTGGCTCCACAATCTACTAATACCCAGTACAAATACAAAATCTATTAATGTTGTTTTTGCTTATGCCCTCCATATCTCACGCAAGTGAGGCTACCGGTAAAGTCTAATATGGAGAATATAAATCCCGGAAAATCTAATTCCTAACATTACCTACAAAGAAATATTTCCAAACATAGATTTTTGGTCATATCACAGGTCTCTCCTCTTAAATCAAAATATAATATGCCAGTCAGAAAAAGGAGAAAAAACAAGCACAAGATCAAATAATAATAAAGTAACAATTCACATGGAAATATATTCTTTCATAAAATTGACACACATAAATATTTACTCCACCTGTTTATTGCTAAGGAATGTGGGGAAAAAACTCTTATACCCATCACCCCCACCAAAAAAGCATTGTCAATAATAAAGGGAAATATATGATATATATATAACATATATAATGCACTAGGCATATCTATCAAATTTCACAAGGCCAGTAAAAAAATTTCAAATACCAAAATAAAAAAATACTGAATTATAATTTTTTAATGCCACCTTAACACAAAACATCATAAAAACACATAATTACATATTAGAAATACATTGGAATTCACACACTTTTGATCTAACAGACTTCAAAAAGTCAATAGACAATATTACTGGCTTAATAAAAAATCAATTATTAATGATATGTAATATTGCTGAAAGACATGTCCCAGAATTATCTCACTGTAATATTAATTTCTAAAAGAAATTCCAGTTGACCCTTGAACAACACAGGTTTGGACTGTAAGGGTTCACTTTTAAGCAGCAGTTCAAACACTTGTTTTTAAAGGGTAAACTGTCATTTCAACTTGTGGCTGGGAAACCACATGGAAGATTGACTTAAATTCTGCAAAGATTTTCGAATACATGGGTGGTTGGCGCCCTTAATCCCTGAGATGTTCAAAGGTCAACACTAATAGAAATCCACATCCCGAGAACACACTTAAAGAAAGAAACTTAGTAAACAAAAGTATTTACAACTTTAAAAACAACTCTGTAACCCTGAAAGTTTTCTGGACATTATATATAAAATAATTTCTATCAAGCCCTATCAGGTTATTTACATTTTTATTCCTTTCAGTGGGAGTTTTCAAATATAAAGTTGTGGGCCAACTAAAATCTTTCCCACACTTTTTACATTCATGAGGTTTTATCCAATGAGTCCTCTGATGTCTCCGGAAAGAAGAGGAATAACTGAAGTCTTTCCCACACTATTTATATTCACCGGATTTCATTCATGAATCCTCTTATGCCTTCGTAAGGATGAGCCATCAACGAAGGCTTTTCCACATTCTTCACATTTATATGGTTTGTTTCCATTGTGCCTTTTCACATGTAATTGAAGGTTTTTGTTAGAATTAAAGGCTTTTCTACATTCCTTACATTTAAAGGGTTTTTCTCCAGTATGATTTCTTTCGTGTGTTTGTAAGTTACTGTGATCTTTATAGGTTTTGCCACATTGTTTACATTCATAGGGTTTCTCTCCAGTGTGAGTTCTTTCATGTCTTTGTAACAAACTAAGGCAAGTGAATGCTTTCCCACATTCCTTACACTGATAAGGTGTATTTCCAGTGTGCATTTTCATGTGTCCTTTAAGGGAGCTGGGATAACTGTAGGCTTTACCACAATGTTTACATTCATAGGATTTCTCTCCAGTGTGTAACTTTTTGTGTCTTTCTAAGGAACTATAGTATCTGAATGTTCTTCCACATTCCTTACATTCATAGGGTTTTTCTCCTGTGTGAGTCATTTTGTGTGGCTCTAAGGATCTGAAATATTTGAAGGCCTTTCCACATATCCTACACACATATGGTTTCTCTTCAGTGTGAGTTCTTTCATGTCTTCGAAGACAACTCGGATACATGAATGCTTTACTACATTTTTCACATTGATAGGTCTTCTCTCCAGTGTGATACCTTTCATGATTTCGGTACGACCTAACCAGAGAGAATACTTTCCCACATTCCTTACATTGATAAGATGTATTTCCAGTGTGCATTTTCATGTGTCCTTTAAGGGAGCTGGGATAACTGTAGGCTTTACCACAATGTTTACATTCATAGGATTTATCTCCAGTGTGAAACCTTTTGTGTATTTCTAAGGAACTGTAATGTCTGAAAGCCCTTCCACATTCCTTACATTCATAAGGTTTTTCTGCCGTGTGGGTCATTTTGTGTGGTTCTAAGGACTTGAAATATTTGAAGGCCTTTCCACATATCCTACATTCATATGGTTTCTCTGCACTGTGACTTCTTTCATGCACTTGAAGTTGACTGGGATGCCTGAATGTTTTACTACATTTTTTACACTGATAAGCCTTCTCTCCACAGTGGGTTCTCTCACATGTTTGAAGAGAAGTTGAAGAACTAAAGGTTTTCGCACACACCTTACATTTATAAGGAGCATCTGCAGTATGTTTGATCATGTGTCTTTGAAGGATTTTGAGCCACATGAAGGTTTTCCCACATTCCTTACACTTATAGGGCTTCTCTCCATCATGAGTTCTTTCGTGATTTTCAAAGCACTGGAGATAACTAAAGGCTCTCCCACATATGTTACATTTATATGGCTTCTCTCCATATTTCTGATACTCAGAGAACTTTTGTCCAGTGTGACACCTGCTGTGCCTATTACAGGATGAATGATCCATGAAGACTTTATCAAACATTCTGCATTTACATGGTTTTCCTCCAGGAAGAGATTTCTTCTTCAGACTGAAATTTGGAATAAGGCTGATGTTTTCTCCATATTGACTAACCTTTTTCCCTTCACAGATCCTCTCCAACATACGACTTCTGTAAAAAAACAAGAAATGCATCATGCATTATTTTTTTTATTAGTGACTTTATATTTATTAGTAAAATATTTTAACTATATTATTATGATTTATATTGAAAGAGTAGGTTTTTTGTTTTGCTTGAATTGTTTAAAACTTCATATACTGAAGGCTCTGCAAGACAAGTTTACCCTTGCTTTTAAAAACAGTGATATTCATATACAGGTTTTAACAATGCTGTTTCCTAATCTATTTTGAAAACACTGATTATTTATATCATATATAAGAAAGCAGTTTGGTGAAAATTTCCTAAAATGTAATACATTTAAAGAATCAGTTGTTTTGGTTGCTTCTTTTTAAAATTTCAAAGATAACTGGTTTTTCACATGACACACTGCTTTCTCTTGGAGTGTGACTCACCTCCATTTTCTCTTCTGGTTTCTGTACTGATCTTCCATGTTACGATCTTTCCATTTGTTACCTAAAGAAACAGACCCAGAAAAATAATTCCAAAGTATTAGAAATTATTTAAAAATGAGTACATTCTACTTCTATGATGAGCTGTGACTATTTGTCAATGTCCTTCCTTCCCAAAGTACATATCTTAGAAAATGTTGATGGGTAAAAACGCTTGTGCTCTAATTGACCCAGTGAAGGGAAGTCATCATCCTTACCTATGGAGACCAGGTTCCTGAAGGTTTCCCGCATCACATCTCTGTAGAGTTTCTTCTGTGAAGGCTCCAGCAAAGCCCACTCCTCCAGGCTGAAGTTCACAGCCACATCCTCAAAGGTCACTGAGTCCTAAAACACCCCAATATGTGTACAGTACAATGTGTGAGACTGACAGCCTGAACATCTATAATCCATTTATAAGAAGGTTACATATGATTACATCATCTCCAAATATTTATTTTATTACTTGATCAAGGAAACTTATTTTCTTTCCACACTTACTTCCTCATGAATTTCACACCATCATGAACACATGGAAATTATTTACACTTTTTCACTGTGATCACATTGTATCATTATTTCTCTACAGCAGGGTACAGAGTATGCTGAGAAAGGACAAAAATCTATACAAATGAAACAAACATTATTATTTTAATAACATCAATGCCTTGTAAGAAAAATTTGTTCAGCTCCTTTCTTATTATTTCCAATTTACAGTACTCCTAAGTCAGAATGTCAAATCTGCATTCAATGAATAAAATGTACTAGAGAATTAGAAGCTTTCCAATCACCAAACCTGAGAATATATGTGGCCCCTGGTAATCCAAGTTTTAACAAGGTGCAGCAGGTCATATCTTACTGAAGTCCTACAGGACATTATAAGTAATCAGATGCATGTGGCTGAATGAAAATATTCTATGGAGAAACACTGCTCTTTCCTTGTGTAATATTTACCACAATTTTAGTTCTTCATTTTAGTTCTCTTTCTTTACGATTTGATGAGCTAAAATGTTAGTCACGTGCCACTTAACAACAGACACACTCTGAGATATGCGTTGTTAGGTGAATTTGGCATTGTGGGAACATCATACATGAACTTCGATGGTATACGTTGCCTACCACACACCTAGGCTTTGTGGTATAGTAGATTGCTATTACTGTACTGAATACTGTAGGCAACTGCAACACAAGGTATCTAGATAATGCCTACCCTTCTGTCAATTTTAAGTTCCCCCGTTGAGTAAAGGAGCATAATTCAACCCCTGGGCACAGAAATCCCTCAGCTGATGAAACCATACTTTGCCAATAGGGTATGAGAGGATTTATGACTTCCCTAATTGGGGTCTCTGGGGAAAGTCAGGCAGCCCTCTAAAGCAGGCATGAAATAGCTTGAGATAACAAGAAAAGGTACGTGGACTTGTTTTATTGAGTTTAGAAAGGACACTAAGGTGAGAATTCTTACACAATGTGGAGCTAGCATGTAGTCAAATTCTTGCTACCCTATAGGATGAAGTATTAAGTCTCTCTTGTCGCATCAGATAGATGTGAAGACAAAATGTCAGCAGTTAATTAAAGCTGTCAGCAGTTAATCATCAATAACTGGAGCCAGAGATTTCAAGTTTCTGATCTGGAATTTAAGTAACTTAGAAGATGGTATTTCCCCAATCATAGAAAAAAGCTCAAAAACTGGAAATTAACTTCTTTTCTTAGATCTATAAGATAATTTTGGTCACAGGGCAACCTGGTGTTTTCAAAAACTGGAAAGAGAAAATGAGCACAGTATTTTGACATATGGCCCACATATCCTGTTCTAAACACAACCAGTACTCGCCCTGGCCGGTTTGGCTCAGTGGTTAGAGCATCGGCCTGCGGTACAGAGAGACCCGGGTTCGGTTCCCGCTAAGGGCATGTACCTCGGTTGCAGTTTGTCCCCGGCCCTGGTTGGTCGTGTGGGTGGCAGCCACTCGATGTGTCCCTTTCACGTCAATGTTTCTCTCTCTCTCTCTCTCTCTCTCTCTCTCTCTCTTTCTCTCTCTCCCTCCCACTCTATCTGAACAAAAAATGAAAAAAATGTCCTCAGGTGAGGATAAAAAAAAAAACAAAACACAACCAGTACTCAAAAAAAAAAAAAAATCTATCTCAGTGAAGAATGACACAAAAACAACAGAAAACAAATCAGAAAACAAATAAGACAGAAGGCAATATCCATAAACCCTAGGTAAACCAGCTTTAAACAAAAAGTTGGAAAGCACATCATGGGAATACCTTTTTTTAAAAAAGGAAGATAGAAAGAAGTCAGTGCATAACCAATTAATTTTCATAATATTAATGACAGCAACTGTCAATGCAAAAAGCGCATGTGACACTAAACATGAGAAACAACAAAAGTACACACCCAAGTTTCACACTAAATTAGAAAAAAAATCAAAGACAAATAGAATGTACTGAAAGAAGCCGGAGGAGAAGACACCTTACATATACTAAACAAAAACAGAACTAAATCAAATGTCTCTTCAAAAAATATGCTGGCAAGAAGGCAGTAAAATAACATATATCTTAAACTTTTGAAAGAAAAAAACACTCTCCTAGAATTCTGTGTTAAGCAAAATTATCCTTCAAAAGTACAGAAAAAAAGAAACGTGAGATTAAAACCAATGGACTTTGTCATGAGTACACCTACTTTGAAAGAAAAATTCAAGAATTCATCAGAAAAAATGCAAATGATGATACTTATCAATTAAAAATAAATGAAGGTAAAATACCTTTTGGATTTCTTATCAAAATTAAGATAACAGATGACACTTTGTTTAAAACAATGAAGACTTACATTTAAAAGTATAACAAAGGGCCAACTCTCCAAGAAGAGATTGCAATTCTTCGTATGTATATGCATAGCAGAGACTCAAACTATATAAGACAAAAAATATTCAAGAAATAGCCCAAAGCACTAGTATAGTTGTCAATTTCAACAACCCTTTATCATAAATTATTAATTCTAACAGAAAGAACATCACCAAGAACAGAGATAAACTCAACTGTGCCATGTAACAAATGGATTTCATGGTAATCTGTGAAATGTGTCATCCGCAAGAGTAGAATACACATTCTTCTCAAGTATACATGAAACATTCACCAAGACAGAACACACCCTGAGACATAAAAATACCTTAAAAAATGATTAAGAACAGAAATCATACAAAATATGCTCTCACATCACAGAGGCATTAATCTAGAAATCAATAACAGGGCAATTGGAAAATCCGTAAATGTGTGGTCATTCAAAAAGTCACTTCTGAATAACGTATGGCATCAAAAAAGAAGTCTCTAGAGAAATAAAAATTTATTTTGAACTCCACAAAATGAAAAGACAACATCAAAAGTTGTGGGACACAGCAAAAGCAATGACCAAGGGAAAATTTATACCAACAAAGAAATACACTAGCAAAAGGAAACATCTATCATCATTAGTGTGAGCGTCCAACTTACAGAGTTATAAAAGGAAGAGCTAATAAACCAAAAGTAAGCAGAATAAGATGATAATAAAAATTAGAAAAGTAATCAATGTAATAGTGGAGAGTTGATGAGGAAAGTTCAAACAAAAATACCTGCTTCTTTGACAATATTAATGACACTTATAAACAGCTATTAAACACAACTAAGAAAAGAAGGATGAAATTAAAACATAAAATCATGATTAGATTCCAAGGTGGCTGCAGAGTATGTAGAAGATACACCCATCTACTCCCAGTCCCAAACCAGATTTACAGCTAATTATAGAGCAATCAATGTGAATAACCAACTGAAAGCTAGCTAAACTGAAATATTATAACCAAGGATTTACAGAAGAAGCCACATAAAGACTGGTAAGAAGGGCAAAGACGGGGAAAGGGCTGCCCCCACACCCATGTGTGGTGCCTGAGAAGCAGGGGAGATACCTCAGCTGAAAAACTCCCTTCCTCCAGGAGCATGGGGTCTCAGTGTCATGCAGATATCTCCAACCCAGAGCACAGAGATGGGAAGAGGAGCCCACACAGCATCTGGTAGTGAAAGTCAGTGGGGATTCAGTCTGCCTGGGAGAGAAGGGAGTCTGCTGGAGACCCAGACGCCATCTTCCCAGGGACGAGCACTCTTATTGTTTCAGCACCTGTCTAGGAAGTACAGTGCCGGTTCCCCGACTGCTGGTGAGGCCACTCTGCTGTTCTCTAGTCCTGCAGAGGGGGCTGCTGGAGACTCAGCAGTGACCTTTGGGGCATTCTTTTTCTGGGAAGGCTCTTGGTGGAGACTGAGACAGTGACTGAACTGTGTGGCTTTGGAAAGGTACCAGTTTCCCCCACCTCAAGAGCACAGTCAGTGCCCCACTCCACCTGTTGAATCACTTGGCTGGTCCCATCCTGCTGAGTTCAGTTGAGCAGGGAGATCAGAATATTGCACAGAGCTGGGACTTTCAAAGCGTGTCTCCCAGGGAGGCTTTTGTCTGGAAATCAGATGGGTGGGTGCTGGGTGGAATGGCTACGTCATGGGTGAGAAGGTCATTCCTATCTCCCCTGCAAGCACAGCCCATGCTATCCCAAGAAAATGAAAAAGTGCCCACTACCCTCCTACAGGCTTGCATGCACCACCCTTAAATGAAAGACTGTTTGGATCTGCTCTTCCAAGTTCCAGATACCTCACCCTGCTGAACTTCATTCCACAGGGAGGAGAGAGAGCAGCTCAGAGCTAAGACATTCAGCGTGTGAGTCCGTTGGAGGCTGTTGTCTGGAACCAGGATGAACTGTTTGGCTCCCTCCTGTTGGCTTGGCTGGTATCACCCCAATGGAAGACTTTTTGATCTGTCCTCCTCAGCCCAGTGGCTCCACCCAGTTGAACTTGCTCCTACAGAGGGGACAGCAGGCTGCACTCAACCCAAACCTGTGGCACACCCCTACTGAGGGAGCTAGAATTGGAGACTCTGGCAAAGACTGAATGGTTTGGTTCTGGAGTAAGGCCACTTTCCCCTCACTGAGTGCCTGAGCATGTGACCTCCCCAAGTAGGGGACCCACTAGCCACGTCTTTCCAAAACTGGTTGCCCCACCCAACTGAGCTTGTGACCTATGAGTCTGTGGGTCATAACCATACAAACCCACTCTACAGTCTTTTTCTGGAAGGCTTTAGAAGACCAGGCAACCTCAGAGGGAGGTGGAGTACCTGACAGGTGGAGGCCTTTTACAGATCTACCCTAGCTCTAATCTGGAGGAAGCCAACCCTTGTACACAGATTGGCCCCTCTCACCCACACCCAGGCCCAGCAGATGCAGTCACAAACAATGAATAGCATGGTAGCTCCAGAGAGGCAGCCAAGGACAGTTACACACAACATCTGACATCACTTGTACCTAAATCCCACCCAAGTGGACCCAGAACCAACACAACCAGTGGTGAGCTTCAGACTATACCAGAGTTCAACCTAACTAGCCATGGAAGCAGCACACCCAAAGGTGGATTACAGCGGGCACCAGACCCTGCTGGGAACAACTCTACCTTGAGGGGGCATCCCCTGCACAGAAACTCATATACGATAACCAAGGTTTATCCTTATATTCAGTCAGTGTGAAGGGTTAACTCCACCCACAAAAGGGCCAAAAGCATTCAAGATTCAACTACAATAGGAGGGTGCACATAACCCACAAGAAACATCCCTGGAGCACGGAGCTCAGGTGATCTGGAAGATTGTGCTACTGAGCCCAACAAGACACCTTCATAATAAAGTCATCATAACAAGTTTGGGAGTCATAGAAGATCTACCTAATACAAAGAAACAAAATGGGGAAACAAAGAAATATGCCCCAAATGAAATAAGAAAAATCCCCAGAAAAATAATTAAATAATATGGGAGCAACCAAAATATCAGATGCAGAGTTTAAAACAATGGTTATAAAAATGCTCAAGAACCTTAGGGGAAGATGGATGATCTCAGTGAAAACTGAAACAGAGATAGTGAGCATTAAAAAGAACACAGAAACCATAAAAAAGAACCCATCAGAAGACTACAATATCTGAAATGAAGAATACACTAGAAAGAATGAACAGAAGGTAAGATGAGAAGCAGAGGATCAAATCAGCAATTTAGAGGACAAGATAACAGGAAGCACCCAAGAAGAGCATCAAAAAGAAAAGAGTTTTATTAAATGAATAAAGCCTAAGGGACCTCTGGGACAACATCAAGCATAACAACATCTGCATCATAGGGATATGAGAAAAAGACAAGGAATAGAGAACCTGTTTGAAGAAATAATGGCTAAAAACTTCCTTAGCCAGGTGAAGGTAAAAGTCACCCAAGTTTAGGAAGCACAGAATGTCCCAATCAAGTTAAACCCAAAGAGGTCCACACCAAGATGCATCAAAATTAAAATGGCAAATGTTAAAGACAAAAAGAGAACCTTAAAAGCAGCAGGGAGAGACAGTTAGTTACCTGAAAGGGAGCTCTCATAAGGCTGTCAGCTGATTTCCCCCCAAAAAACACTTCAGGACAGAGAGACTGGCATGAAATACTCAAAGTGATGAAAAGCTAGGACCTACAACCAAGACTACTCTATCCAGCAAGGCTATCATTTAAAATTGAAAGTGAGCCCTGGCCTGTTTGGCTCAGTGGTTAGAGTGTCTGCCTGCACACCAAAGGGTCGCAGGTTTCATTCCCAGTCAAGGGCATGTACCTGGGTTGCAGGTTCGATTCCCGGCCCTGGTCGGGGTACATGCGGGAGGCAACCAATTGATGTGTCTCTCTCACATCGATGTTTCTCTCTTTCTCTTTTTCTCTCTCTCTCTTCCTCCATCCTTTCCTCCCTTCCACTCTCTAAAAATCAATGGAAAAAATAGCCTCAGATGAGGATTAACATAAATAAATAAATTAAATTGAAAGTGAAATAAAGTTTCCCAGACCAAAAAAAAAAAAAAAAAAAACTAAAGGATTTCATTACCAACAAACCAGTACTGCAAAAACAAAAAAGTTAAAGGGCCTTCTTTAAAAAAAAGAATGAAAAAAAGAAATTGAGAGAGAGAGGAATGTGGGTAAAAATAAAATGGCAAAAAATAAGTGCCTATCAATGATAAGCTTAAATATAAAAGAATTAAATGCTCCAATCAAAAGACATTGAATAGCCCTTGGTGGGTAGTTCAGTTGGATAGAGCATCATCCTGATACACAAGGGTTGTGGGTTTGATCTCCAGACAGTGACCATACAAGAAGCAAACAATGAATGTATAGAGAAGTGGGACAATAAATCAATGTTTCTCTCCCCCCCCCCTTTCTCTCTCTCTCACTAAAATCAATTATAAAATACATTAAAAATTCAGTTAAAAAAAAAAAAAGACATAGAGTAGCTGAGTGGATAAGAAAATATGACCCATATATGTGCTGTTTACAACAGACACACCTCAGAAAAAAAGATACAAAGTGACTGAAAGTGGCCCTGGCCAGTTTGGCTCAGCAGTTAGAGCGTCGGCCCATGGACCAATGAGTCACAGGTTCAATTCCAGTCAAGAGCATGTACCTCGGTTGTGGTTCATCCCTGGCCCTGGTCAGGGTCATGTGGGAGGCAACCAGTCGATGTGTCTCTCTCACATCAATGTTTCCTTCTCTCTCCCTCTCTCCTTCTCTCTTCCTCCCTCTCACTCTATCTGAAGATAAGTGAAAAAATATCCTCAGGTGAGGATTAAAAAAAAAAAGTGACTGAAAGTGAACTGATGAAAAAAAAATATGTCATGCAAATGGACATTAAAAAAAAGTTGAGCTCGGCTGGTGTGGCTCAGTGGTTGAGCATCAACCCATGTACCAAGAGGTCACCAGTTAATTCCGGGTTAGGGCCCATGCCCAGGTTGTGGGCCAAATCCCCAGTAGGGGGCAAGCAGGAGGCGGCCAATCAATGTTCTCTCTCATCGATGTTTCTATCTCTCTCTTCCTCTCCCTTCCTTTCTTTCTAAAAATCAATAAAGGGGAAAAAAAAGTTGGGGTAGCAATACTTATATCAGACAAAACAGACTTCAAAATAAAGGCCATAACAAAAGACAAAGGTCCTAAAGGGATCAATCCAACAAGAAGTATTAATCCTTTTAAATATATATGCACCCAATACAGGAGCACCTAAATATATAAAGAAAATTTTGGTGGACATTAGGGGAGAGATCAACAGCAACAGTCACAGTAGGGGATTTTAACACCCCACTGACATCAATGGATAGCTCTTCCAAAGAAATCAACAAGGCAATAGCGACTGGGGGGGGGGGGTACCCATTCTAGGTGGGCAGTTTGCATGTAACAGCACAAATCGGCTCAAGTATATTTGTAAACAAAGAAAATGTTACATGGTGTTGGGAAGGCTGTGGCATTTTGTTAATAAAGTTTTTTTAAAACTCTGAAGCCCTACATGTTCTGCTGGTTTTAGCAAGATGAGCTCAATTGGTACCAATTATGATGTCTCAGTCTCTACATTCTCTCCTCATTGGAAAAGTATTTCAAGCTGAATATGATATGAAGTCTGTCAAAAATAGTAGTAGAGCTATTGGAATCAGATGTAAGAATGGCATTGTCTCTGAGGTAGAAAAATTAGTCCTTTCTAAACTTTCTGAAGAAGGTTGCATAAAACAACTTTTAAATATTGGAACGGTAGTAGCAGGTTTCTTCTCAGATGCCCATTCATTAGCAGATATTGCAAGAGAAGAAGCTTCCATCTTTTGATCCAACTTTGGCTATAACATTCCACTAAAACATCTCACAGACAGAGTGGCCATGTATGGACATGCACATGAACATTCTTCACAGTGCTGTTACAATTTCTGGCTGCAATTTCATGTTCAAGTCTTACAGTGTGAATGATGGTGCAGCCCTGTCTATGACTGACCCATCGGGTGTCACATATGGTCACTGGGGCTATGCTGCTGGCAAAGCCAGGTAAGCTGGAAGACAGAAATAGAAAAGCTTGAAATGAAAAAAAAAAAAAAAAAAAAATGACCTGCCATGATGTTGTTAAAGAAGTTGCAAAAATAATTTACATAGCACTTAATGAAGTTCATGATAAAGTTGAACTATAGCTCAGCTGGGTTGGTGAAATAACTGAAGGATGACATAAAATTATCCTAAAAGATATAAAGGAAGATGCCGGGAAATATGCTAAAGAATCTTTAAAGAAAGAAGATGACTCAGATAATGTGTAACATTTACTTCAGCATCTATTTTAAATTTCTAATACAGTCCCAATGTAACTATTTAGCCCCTTCGATTATTACATACCCACTGAACAATTTTCTTTAATTTTTTGTCTTGTAAAAAAAATGTAACCGAGGCACCAGGTCCTCATAGGTTTTGGGTAATGATCCATCTCCCTTTTGTAAGCTCCTTTTTATAATATATGTGGGTCCTAAATGACAAAAGAATGTCTACAAAAAAGAATGCCATGAATATAATGTTATACCTGTTCTCCTAGAGCAAGATAAATGCAGTTTGTATCTTACCTGCAGAGACTGTGTGCAGTGGTAATGGTGCTGAGGTTCCCTGAGAGTAATCAGGTAAAGGTGTATCATGTTCCTTCAAGGTGAAGCCCAACTGCGCTAGATGGCCACTGACACAGGCACTGAGCAGAACAGACTTATCCTAATCTGTGGCGGCAGGATATGTACCAGTTAATGAGTAGATGGAGTCAGTAATTTTGATAATGTTCAAAAGTGGAAATACTGGTTCATTTGGTATGAACACAACCTCAAGGTTTCAGTAATCCAGTGTGAGAAGTCATTCATTCTCTTCAGGTGTAAAAAGGCAAAATTCAGTTGTTCAAAGTATAACTGGAGATAATAACTTCTTTCTATCTAAAAGGTTATTTATAACAGTTTTCAATTCTTGAAGGTCCTTTTTAATTTACACTGGGTCATGCCCTGTCTGGTGTGACTCAGTTGGTGGGAGCGCCGTCCCATACACCAAGGGGTGACAGGTTTGATTCCTGGTCAGAGCACATGCCCAGGTTGTGGGTTCGATCCCTAGTCAGGGTGTGTGGGGGAGGCAGTTGATTGATATTTCTCTCACATCGATGTTTCTCTCTCTCCCTGCCTCTCTCTAAAATCAATTAAAAGATTGTTTTTAATTTACACTGGGTCATATTAACTGACATTACTAAGTGGTAAGGCCCATAAAGTCAAATTTTGTAAAGCCAATTTGGAAGTGGTAAAGAGTTCATTTAATTACATTTTAATTAATGCATTATTTGTTCAGAGCTTTCCTGATCACTGGATATTTTTGGAGAATGGGTTTTATGATCATAAGTCAAGGAAGACTTTTGACTTTTATGTGACATATACCCCTTTCTCCTTTATATTATTTCTGTATTTCCCCAAAGATCATGGGGTACCTTGCTTTCATTTACTGAGATCCCAAGTATAACTGTAACTTGAAAATAAGTTACATGAGAATTGCATGAAAGGCTGCGTATTACTGCACTACAGAAAATGGTTAACAATCTGAAATTATTTTTAGAGACAGAGCTTTTCCCAGTCTCTTCTCTCTCTCTCTAAAATAACTTATCTTTAAGATGTGACCATGAGATAGGCACACCTTATTCACACCATACAATATTTCTTTTGCCACTAAGACTACCCTCCTACTGTCAGGGCAACCCCAGCATCTGTCACAGAGTCACTTTAAGGGAAGGCAGGATCCAACACAGACATCTGCCCAGGATCATTTTTAAAGTACACCATTCTACTCCCAGAGGTAGATCCAACCTTGCCACATGTGGCAGTCATCAGTTTATACTATACCTGGTCCCAAGTGGCTCCAACAATGGTACACAAAACAGCCAGCCTTGGCTCTCATCATAGTCCCTTCCAAGCAACCCAGACCTGACACATGCAGCAGCTGACCTCAGCTAAAATCGCTGTCCCCCTACCCAAGCAGCTCTAGTCTCTGCACAACCTGCAGCTGGCCTCAGCCAACAGCAGAGCCACTCCAAAGAGGGTTCAGAGATGGAATATTTGGAAGCCAGCTTTGTCTCACAGGACTGCCACACCCAAGACCCCACAAATGACACACTGAGTGGGGGGACTCAGCCAGCACCAGCACCCATCAAAGTAACTCCTGCTCCATGGGGCCAACCCCTGCACACCAGATTGTCCACATCAGTCATGACAAGTTTTAGTAGCTAGTCAGCATGAGAAAAAATTCCCACCCATGGTAGTACCCACACCAATACCCACCAAACTAAGACAGAAG
This sequence comes from Tadarida brasiliensis, assembly GCA_030848825.1. Classification (NCBI taxonomy): domain Eukaryota; kingdom Metazoa; phylum Chordata; class Mammalia; order Chiroptera; family Molossidae; genus Tadarida; species Tadarida brasiliensis. Next base: position 53,562,253 of record CM061259.1, on the reverse strand, counting down.
GGAACACAGAACCCACACAAAAGACACCTGTAGAACAACGGGTTCTGGTAACCAATGGGCATTGTGCCAGGAGGCCCACATAAAACCACTTTTTTAAAAATAGGAGACATAGTTGATCTATATTATATAGAAATAAACAAAGAGCCAAGCAAAATGAGACAATGGAATACATTCCAAATTAAAAAAAAAAGACAAAACCCCAGAAAATGAACTAAAAGAAAAAGAAACAGGCAATCTACTAGATAAATAATTCACGTCAATAGCTATAAAAATACTCAGCAATATCATGGTAGAATAGATGAACTCAGTGAAAATGTTCACAAAGAGATTAAAAAAAAGAAACTATTGGAACTGAAGAATACAATAACTAAAATTAAAACATACACTAGAGGGAATCAACAGCAGATTGGATGATGAAGAAAAACAAATCAGTGATCTGGAAGACAAGATAGTGGAAATCACACAACTGAAATGGTAAAAAGAATGTTAAAGAAGGATAGGTTCAACTTGAAACAACATCAAGCACACTAACATTTGTATGATAGGGGTTTCAAAAGAAGAAGGGAGAAAGAGACTGTGAATCTATATGAAGAAATATTGGCTGAAAATGTCCTGAACCTGATGAAGAAAACTGACATTTAAGTCAGGAGGCACAGAGAATTTTAAACAAGAGAAACCCAAAGAGACTCATAACAAGATACAACATAATTAAAATGCCAAAAGTGAGAGATAAAAACGAATCTTGCCCTGGCCAGTGTGGCTCAATTGGTTGAGCGTCATCCTGTGCACTGAAAGGTCGTTGGTTCGATTCCTGTTCAGGCTGCATATGGGAGGCAACCAATCAATGTTTCTCTCTCACACTGATATTTATCTTTCTCTCTCGCCCTCTCCCTTCCCCTCTCTCTAAGAAAATCAATAAAAACATATATATGTTTTAAAAGCAGTATTTCCTTTATTTTTGACAAGGCTTTGCTGCCAGAACAGTGTCATGAGAGCCATCGTTAAATCTAAGTCAAAATTGGAAAGAAAAAAAAACTCTTATCAACATCGCCATCAATGGACACTTAGATTTGGGTGAGTCTTACACTACTGACCATCTGATGTACATGGGATCGACTCAAAAAAAAAACATCAAAAAATATGAGGAGGCTGCTGAGGTGAAGAATGGTTCCTTTAAGTATGCTTGGGTCTTGGATAAACTGAAAGCTGAATGTGAGTATGGTATCACCACCGATACCTCCCTGTGGAAATTCGAGACCAGCAAGTCTTATGTGACCATCATCGATGCCCCAGGACACAGAGACGTCATCAAAAACATGATTACAGGCACATCTCAGGCTGACTGTGCTGTCCTGATAGTTGCTGCTGCTATTGGTGAGTTTGAAGCAGGTATCTTCAAAAACGGGCAGACAGTGAGTATGCCCTTCTGGCTTACACACTAGGTGCAAAACAATTAAGTGTTGGTGTTAACAAAATGAATTAAACCGAGCAGCCCCATATAGCCAGAAAAGATACAAGGAAATCATTAAGGAAGTCAGCACCTACATCAATAAAATTGAAAACAACCCCAACAAACTAGCATTTGTGCCAATTTCTAGTTGGAATGGTGACAACATACTGAAGCCAAGTGCTAACAAGCTTTTGTTCAACGGATGGAAAGTCACTTGTAAAGATGGCAATGCCAGTGGAACCACACTACTTGAAGCTCTGGATTGCATCCTGCCACCAATCATCCAACTGACAAGCCCCTGTATCTGCCCCTCCAGGATTTCTACAAAATTGGTGGTATCAGCACCGTCCCTGTGGGCCGAGTGAAGACTGATGTTCTCAAACCTGGCACAGAGGTCACCTTTGTTCCAGTCAACATTACAACAGAAGTAAAGTCTGTTGAAATGCACCATAAAACTGAGTAAAGCTCTTCCTGGGGACAATGTGGTCTTCAATGTCAAGAATGTTTCTGTCACAGATGTTCACTGCAGCAATGTGGTTGTTAACAGAAAAAATTACCCACAAATGGAAGCACCTGGCTTCCAGCTCAGGTTACTATCCTGAACCATCCAGGCCAAATCAGTGCTGGACACACAGCTGTGCTGGACTGGCACACAGCTCACACTGCTTGCAAATTTGCTCACCTGAAAAAGACTGATCATCGTTCTGGAAAAAAGCTATAAGAAGGCCCAAAAGTTTCGAAATATGGTGATGCTACCATTGTTGATATAGTTCCTGGCAAGCCCAAGTCTGTTGAGAGCTCTGACTATCCTCCTCTGGGACATTTTGCTGTTTATAACATGAGACAGGCAATTGCTGTGAGTGTCATCAAAGCAGTGGGCAAGAAGGCACCCGGAGCTCGTAAAGTCACCAAGCCTGCCCAGAAAGCTCGGAAGGCTAAATGAATATTATCCCCAATACCTGCCACTCCAGTCTTAATCAGAGGTGGAAGAACTCTTTGTCTCAATTGGCCATTTAAGATTAATAGTAACAGACTGGTTAATGACTACAGTGCATCATAAAACCTTCAGAAAGAAAGGAGAGTGTTTTGTGAATTATTTGAGTGTTTTTTTTTCCCTGTGGCAGTTTTAAATTTTTTAGTTTTTAAAATCAGTACTTTTTAGCCTGGCCGGTGTGGCTCAGTGGTTGAGCGTCAACCCATGCACCAAGAGGTTGCCAGTTCAATTCCCAGTCAGGGCACATGCCCAGGTTGTGGGCCCGATCCCCAGTGGGGGGCATGTAGGAGGCGGTCAATCAATGTTCTCTCTCATCGGTGTTTCTATCTCTCTCTCTCCCTCTCTATTCCTCTCTCTCTAAAACCAATAAAGAAAAAAAACTAATAATAAAATAAAATCAGTACTTTTTAGCTGCAAGAGAAAAGCAGCTAGATACACACAGGTGAACAACCATAAGACCATCAGCTAATTTTTCAGAAGAAACTTGGCAGTTCAGAAGGAAAGAGCATGATATATTCAAAAAGATAAAAAAGAAAAAACCTACAATCAAGAATACTCCACCCAATAAGGTTATCATTCAGAATTAAAGGATAAAAAAAAAAAAAAATCCCTGACAGAAAAAAAAAAATCTCACTGGTAAAAGTAAACATTTAGTAAAAATAGTAGATCAACTAATTACAAAGCTACTATGATGGTTAAAAGACAATAGTAGTAAAATCAGGAGTATGGAAAATAAGAAAAAAAACATAAAATATGACATCATAAATGTAATATGTAAATAAGTGTAGTGTTTTTAGAATGATTCAATTGAGGCAGCCTTTAACTTAAAATGGACTCCTTGAAATATACGTTTTTATAAATGAAGCTCATGGTAACCACAACCAAAAAAACAGATACAAAAATTTAAGCATAGTCGGTGTGGCTCAGTGGTTGAGCATCGACCCATGCACCAAGAGTTCACCAGTTCGATTCCTGGTCAGGGCACATGCCCAGGTTGTGGGCCCAATCCCCAGAGGGGGCATGCAGAAGGCAGCCATTCGATGTTCTCTCTCATCAATGTTTCCATCTCTCTCTCCCTCTCCCTTCCTCTCTCTCTAAAATCAATAAAGAAAAAAAATTTAAAGAGAAATGTATCTAAATATGACACTAAAGAAACTTATCAATAATACCCAAGATTTTAAAAAAGCAAAAAATGAAATCCAAGAAAAAGAACTACAAGAACCAAAAAACAAAAACAAAAGACAATTAATGCAATGGTAATAAGTGCTTGCCTATCTATAATTAATTACTTTAAATGAAATTGAAATTGCTCCAATCAAAAGACTTGGGGTGGCTGAAGGGATAATAAAAAACAAGACCCATGCATATGCTGCCTAAAAAGACTCACTTCAGATATAAAGATATAGACTAAAACTGAAGGATATAAAAAGATATGTTATGCAAATGAAAATGAAAAGAAAGCTAAAGTAGCAAAACTTATATAAGACAAAAAAAAAAAAAAAGACTTTAAAATTAAAACCATAACAAAAGACAAAGGATATTACATAAAGATAAAAAGATCAATCACACAGGAGGATATAACACTTGTACACATCTATGTACCCAACATAGCAGCACCTAAATATAAAGGAAGATATGGATACTAAAGTAATAACAGTAGGGGGCTTCAACACCCCATTTAAAATCAATGGATAGATCATCCAGACACAAAATCAACCAAAAAAAAAAAAAACTTGGTTCAAAGTGACACTTTACACAGGTGGACTGAATAGATATTGATTGGAGAATATCCCATCTACAAACAGCAGAACACACATTCAATTCCAGGGCACATGAAACATTCTACAAATTAGGTCACATGTTAGTCCACAAAACTAGTCTCAATAAATTTAAGAAGACTAAAATCATATCAAGCTTCTTTCCTGACTACGTTATAAAATTAGAAATCAATTACGAGGAAAAAACTAGGAAAAACACAAACATGTGAAGGCAAAGCAACATGCTACTAAACATAAATTGGGTTAACAAAGAAATCAAAGAATATGTCAAAAAATATCTTATGACAAATGTAAATGGAAACAGTGTTCCAAAATCTATGAGACAAAGCTAATGCAGTTCTAAGAGGCAAGTTGATAGTTATGCAGGCCCATATAAACAAGGAAAATCTCAATAAACAATCTAACCTTAAACATCAAGGAATTACAAAAAGAACAACTAAAGCCCAGTATAGTAGAAGGAAGAAAATAATAAACATCAGAGCAGAAATAAAGACTAAAAAACAATAGAAAAGATCAATGGAACTAAGAGCTGTTTCTTTGAAAAGATAAACAAAATTGATAAACCCTTAGTGAAATTTATCTACACACACACACACACAGCCCAAATAAATACAACCCAAAATGGAAGAGGAGAAGTTACAACCAACATAACAGAAACACAAAGGATCCTAAGTATACATTATGAACTATATACCAACAAACTGGACAACCTAAAAGAAAAGGATAAATTCTTAGAAACATACAATCTTCGAAAAAAAGAATCAGAATGACACAGCCAATCTGTATGAACCAATTACTGGTAACAAATTCAGTCTGTAAAAGCAAAAACAAAACAAAAAAATCTTCTCCAGTGAATTCTATAAAACACTTAAAGAATAAATACCTATATTTCTTAAACCATTTCAAAAGGTGAAGACAAAAAATTCTGTTGAATTCATTCTACAAAGACAGCAATACCCTGATATCAAAACCAAAGACACTACAAAAGAAAAGAAAATACTGATCAATATGCCTGAGTAACATAGATGTGAAATTCCTCAACACAACATAACCTCTCTGGATTTAACAACACATAACAGTAGAAAAATAAAAACCATATGGAATCTAATGAACAAAATAAACTGACAAACAAAATAGGTCCAGAGGCATGGAAGCAGGGCACAGACTGAAGGATCTCAGAGGGAAAGGGGAGGGGGGTGGGGGGCATGAGCAGAGATTAACCAAAGAACTTATATGCAAATATGCATAACCCATGGACACAGACAATAGTGTGGTGAAGGCCTGGGGTAGGGCTGGAACTGGGTGGAGGGAAACAATGGGGGGGGTGGGGGAATGGGAGGTATCTGTAATACTCTCAACAATAAAAATAAATTTAAAAAAATTACATTAATAAATAAATAAAACCACACACCATGAATAAGTGGGATTTATTCCAGGGATGCAAATTCAATATCTGTAAAGCAATCAACACCACAATAAAAAAAAAAAGATAGATATCAGCCCTTGGCTGTTTTGGCTCAGTGGTTACAGTGTTGGCCTTCAGACTGTAGGGTTGCAGGTTCGATTCCCAGTCAAGGGCATGTACCTGGGTTGCAGGTTCCATTTCCAGCCCCTGTCGGGGTCATTCGGGAGGCAACCAATCAATGTGTCTCTCTACCATTAATGTCTCTCTCTCTCTCTCTCTCTTTCTCTCTCTCTCTCTCTCTCTTTCTCTCTCTCCCCTCTCCCTCCCTCCCTTTCAGTCTCTCTAAAAATCAATGGAAAGATATCCTCAGGTGAGGATTAACAACAACAATAAAAAAAGATAAATATCATATGATCGTTTCAATAACACAGAAAAATCATTTGACAAAATACATCATTAATGATAAAAATTCTCAACAATATGGGTACAGAAAGAACATTATGTCAACATAAAAAAATAAAAAAGCCATATATGACAGATCAACAGGTATCATCATAATACAACTGTGAAAAGATAAGAGCTTTCTCCCTAAGATCAGAAACAAAACAAGGATGCCCACACTCATAACTAAAATCAATAAAGTACTGGAAGTCACAGCCATGGCAAGGGAAGGGAAGGGGAGGGGAGGGGCATTAAAAAGGAAGAAGTGAAATTATCACTATTTGTAGATGATATAATATTATTTATAGAAAAACCCTAAAAACTCTACAAAAAATATCAAAACTAAATTGATTCAGTAAGGTTGCAGAATACAAAAATATACAGAAATCAATGGCATTTCTATACACTGATAACAAATAATCAGAAGGTGAAATAAGGAAAACAATATAATTTATAATTGCATAAAAATAACTAGAAATAAATTGAGAAAAAAGGCCTGTAATCTGAAAACTATAAGACACTGATAAAAGAATTTGAACACAGCACATATATATGTAAGGATATACCATGCTCATGAATTACAGGAATTAATGTGCTTAAGTGTCTATACTACCCAAAGCAACCTACAGATTCAATATATCCCCATCAAAATAATAATGGCATTTTTCAAAGAAATACAACAAATAATCCTAAAATTTATGGAACCACAAAAGACCCCAAATAGTCAAAGAAACCTTGGAAAAAAAAGAACAAAGTTGCAGGTATCACTATCAATGAATATAGAAATTCAATTGCTTTTCCTCACATCCATTAAAATAGGAATTCATTTGCCTTAGAATTAGTCTTGTGGCAGGATAGTAAGAAGCCAGAAAAATTCCTGGGCAAGTGGAATGGGGAAACTGAGACAAGAAAATAAACAAGGCCAAACAACTTGAACAACTTACAGCCAGCTTGTGAAAAACAAGGCCTTATATTCCCCAACCTTCAAAGCAAATGGTTAATACCTCCCCTCCCTAACCAGAGAATACATAGCTTAAATCACCCTGGTATGGGAAATAGAGAACAAAGACCCAGTTAATGCCATTTGTGCCAGCTAAACCCAAGGACAGATGAAATCAGGGGAACAAATAACAAAAACCCCATTAAAGCCAGGCAGACCCAAGATAAAAGTAAAACAGACCAACGAATAACCCCAAACACCCCTATACACTCATTTTGATGAATCAGCATATTAAAAATGTACCTGGAGCCCAGGCCAGTTTGGCTCAGCAGTTAGAGCGTTGGCCCACAGATCAAAGAGTTGCAGGTTCGATTCCGATCAAGGGAACGTACCTCTGTTGCAGTTTGGTCCCGGGCCCTGGTCAGGGTAGTACAGGAAACAACCAGTTGATGTGTCTCTCTCACATCAATGTTTCTGCTTCTGTTTCTCAACCCCCACCCCCCCCCACCCCATCTGAAGATAAATGAAAAAAAATATCCTCAGGTGAGGATTAAAAAAAAAAAATGCACCTGGAAAGCTGATGAATGAATATTCTGCTGAAAGCCTCCCCTAACGATAAAGCCTCAAGACAAAGACCCAGTGTGGGCTCTCTCTAAAGCATGCCCATACCCCTGCTCAGGCATGAACTTTTTACTTCCCCCTAAACTCTAAGGGTCCCCAGGAGACTTGCAATGAAGGGAGCTTACCCCCTGATGCTGTCTCCAAGGCCTCCTTTTCTCTGACTTCCCAGTGAGCTAAAAGCAGCCCCACCTTGACTCACTTCCTTCCTATAACATTTCTAGTGAGCCAAAGCATAGCACCGCCTAGGCTCTCTACTGTTGCTTCTTCTACCCTAAATCCTTCCTCTGTTTCACTGTCCCCAGCTTAAATAAACATAGTCTCAAAATCACCTGGACTCATGTTGTGGAATCTGTCCTACACAAAGTCAAGAACCCACATACTATAGGCCGGCCTAAGAGACCTGCTCTAGGCCCTGTCTGGTAAGTTTAATTGTCAAACTTGTCTAGAGATATAAACATACAAATAATGACCAAAAAATGGAAAAAGCTCCTCAGACACCCATCTCACATCTTTGGTTCTCTTGCCTAAATAGAACCAAAATTCTATTAATTACAGAATTGTCTTGCCTTACATGGTGTCTCTCAATTAACTTACATATTAAAATGCTAAGGTAAACTAGAAAAGAACTTTAATATTCAATGGAGAAAAAAATCCAAAGAAACCCAAATCTTGAAATCAAAATATAGCAGTCGGATTCCCTAGAATTGAGAAGAAAAAGCAATGTTAAGAAAATTTAACATATTACCAGTGTGAATGAAAAGGGGCTGCAAAGTATTTGACAAAGCTCAGTGAGGAAAAGTCACCTCACAGGGTAGTCTAATCACAACTTCCTAACTGGGTAGGTTAGGAAGGGTCATCCAGCCTCAGGCCTCATATCCCTACTACAAGGTTTATTTATCCTTGCCTTAAGCAAGCCCTGTCCATTGTTCTTATGCATCCAGGTTAGCACACCTTTGAAATGCAAGGAAGTTGTCATCTTTTTCAGACCTGAGCCTTAACAACCCTCAACGGAGCACATAATCTTCCTCAGTGTCTTGTAATCCAATCCCAGACTTGCTATCTTTCACCTTCATGCAATCTTCTATATGTTCCCTCCTTAATTCCAAAAGTTTTAAAAGAACTGCAAACTGTCATTCTCTGGAGCATTTTCTCAGTCTTTTTGTTAGTAGAAAGGGGACCTGGCCCTGTACAGGTCTACACAGGGCCGGCCGGTAGTGTGTGGGCTCTTCTTAACTTCATATAGGAAAGATTTCACAACACATGTCCAGGTGATTTATAGAGGATGTTTATTAAAGCTGGGACAACGAATAAAGGAAGGGCCTAGCATAGAAGAAGCAATAGGAGAGAGACTAGGTGGGTAAATGAGCTGAGGCTGGGCTGCTTTGGCTCACTAAAAAGTCACCGAAAAGGGGGCCTCGGGGACAGACAGGGTCAGGGGATTAGCTGCCGCTGCCCATTGTTCCCTGATTGTAAGTCTTGTGGGGTCCCTTAGAGTTAGGAAGAAGAGGGGGAAGGGAAAGGCATGGGCATGCTTCTGGCAGGGAGAGCTGCGGGCTAGGTCCTTCATTTTTAAGGTTTTTGAAGGCTGGAAGTTTAGGGGAGATCTTAGTGGAGGATCTTAATAGAATATTCATCAGCTGTACGCTGATGTGCCAAAATGAGATTTATTCCCTTAACGTCATTTGTCCTTGAATGTGGTTGGCAAATAGCACTAATTGGATTTTTGCTATCTGTCTGCCTGAGTATGGTGATTTAAGCTATTTACTTTCTGGTTAGAGAGGGTAAACCATTTACTCTTGTGTCCTTGGTTTAGGAAAACAGGATTTACTAGATGGCTGCAAACTGCTTGTTTAACTGTCTGTTTCAGTTTCCCTATCCTACTTGACCTGGCTTACTAGCCTGTCTCATTTTGAGATCTTGCTTCCAGGCCTATCCTGTGTTTAGACCAAATAAACTCTAACACCAGACTTAGGGTTTAGACAACCCTAGTTAAGACAAAACCCCTAGAGTTGGTCAGTCCATGGGAAAGGAGGGTGGGACAGAGCTCCACACATACTCCCCTCTCTTGTAAGTATGGAACCGCTCCCACCCGAGGCATCATTCTTCCAGTGAGGAAACTCAGAGTCTGATTTAGTTTAAGGTTCTAACCCAGATGATCCCCCAATTTCATGAACCATTTCTCTATGAAATAAAATACCTGATCTTCAGACTTTCTCAATGTATACAAACTATAATCTGAATGCAAAACAAAAAAAAAAACTAAAAATGTGTAAGCCTAAAGAACCATAACTACAACCTCAGCAAGGGCATCATGGTTGCCCTTCTCCCAACCCCTCCCTGTCATGTTCCACACTCCCATCATCCCTTGCATGCCCAGCTTTCTGGGCTCTGTGGCTTTTCTCATGAATCTAACTTGAACAATTCAGCTTTGCAAGACTAAGCCCTGGAATTATATATTAAAACTCTGAAAATAAAACAAACGTCAAAAACTTACTACACATATTCAGGAAGAAAGAGTGAAAGAATTCCACAAAAATAGAATGTAATACTGCAATATTTTATTTTTTCTGAGTTCAAATCTTTATCAAGATCCATTAGTTAAATACATGTTACCCTTACTGGAAACAAATACCTCTTAAATTAATAAATGTTTGCAAGTGACAGTGGCAGAGAAGGGGCAGTGCTGACAAGAGACAACACCCAGGAAAGTTTCCAAACAGGAACCTCCCATATGACTTCTCATTGGATGTCTGTGCCCAGAAAAGGTCCTGGGGAAAGACCAAGGAGGATTTCATCGACGTCTTCCAGGTGGTTATTGTCGGCTTTCCCCTCATGTAAAATAGCCTCAAGAAATATAAATCGTTTTTAAAAAAATAGTACTTTTTGAACACTATTTACTATTTTTTTTTTTGAAAAGTCACATTGTGTCTCCAAGACGGTTATTTGGCTTTGGGAATTTGAGGAGGGATTTGGAAATTTAGAGATTTATGCCACTCTGAGGAAGAGCCAACTGTAGGGAACAGGATCTTGGATTTGAGAACTGCCTTCAAAACAATTCGAAAACTCAGGAAAACTGGACTGCAGAGGTTAAAAGAGGGCCACGGCTCCTCCCACTCATGAATCCCGGAAACCAGGGCGGAGCTGCGTCCAGGGCGGTCTGGCGTCGGCAGACTTCAGACTTGACCACCGGGAAGACGGGTCTTGCCTCGGACGGTCCCAAGGGGCCCCTCGTCCCCGTCCTAGGACTCCCAGCCACGCACACTCACCATTTCCCAGCTTCTGGACACGCTGCGTGGTCCTTTCCGCTCCCGGCGCGGGTACAGGTCACAGCGGGACTAGCCCTGCAGCAGAGATACCTGCACCGTTTAGCGCAGGTGAAACTCGATCTAGGGCGGCCGGGAGTGTCCTCGGGTTTGCTGAGCATGGGACCACCCACCTGCCCTGCTCCGCCGCTGATTGGGCAGTTCTCGAGGGCCTGCCTCCCTTATTCCTGAGTGACAACTGAGGGAATGTCTCAGATGGCTGAGCAGAACCAGCTTCCGCTGGTGGGCGGGACTATCCCCTGCAGGGACCTTTGCTTCTTTTTTTTTTTTAATGCAACATACAAACTAACAAAAGTGAAAGGTAAAGTCCAACAGGCAATTATATTAGGAGAAAAAGTGACTAGAAGAAATTTTATGTTAAACACATTACAGTAACCTACTTGCAGTTGCATTTAACTGATCTTTGTTGCTGTGAAGAATACTCATGCACATGGATGGATGAACGATTTGTACATTTTTTTCAAATATCCACTGAACACTACCATATATACACGTATATATTACATTTGAAAACAAGATTTAATTGTCGATCTCCAGATATAGTCCAGTTTTGTTGCTCTTTTGGAAGAGGTCGTCTGAAGAGAAGAATATCTGTTTCTGGCTCATGAGTCGCGTCATGGACCCAGCCTACACTCTCTGGGACACCAAGTCTCCTCCACTCCTCTTCAGACACCAGACGGGTTTGGGATACTTATTTGGAAAAGTTCTTTGGGTGACACGACGTTCCTGTATTCATTGTGCTCCTGGAAGTATTTGAGTACTAGATCTGCTTGAGCGCCATTCAGCTGGCAGGTGGGAGGTGCAAGGGGTGGGGGTGGGGGCAGGGGGACGGGACTGGAAGAGTGGGGCTCAGCCACCAAACGTCCCCCTCTCACCAAGGCAAGGATTGTACTGTGACCAACCCCAGGGACCTTTGCTTTTAAACAAAACTTCCTGATTCTAGAGGGATGGCGATGTCTTCCTACGGCTTATTCTGAATGGGAACACAGATGTGCATAGGGAATTTCAGATGTTTCGACGCCCTTGTCCTCAGCAAAAGGGCCGCCCAGGCCAAGCCAGACTGAGACCAGAGGGTCAGAGGTCCTCCCCGGGTCGGAGGTTGGCAAACACACTTAAAAGTGTTTACAAACATACTAAAAAATGACCTCACCATATGCAATAGAGAGTCTGGCTCCGTTTTGATGTTTGTTGACAGCATTTAGACTTCCACCCACCCTATCTTCTGCTCTATACACGCGGTACTTTAGCTAAAGGATCCTATGGCTTCCCACACATTTGGATCTGGTGGCAAATTTGAACCCAGCAGAGCCACGTGGGTGCAGGGACTTTTCTGTGTACAATGATAAGCTTGAACTGTGTTCAATAAAGGTCACAGGTGTACATTTTACAGTAGGAGGAAATTAATTTTTTCTACTGTTATTTTTTTAATCCTCACCCGAGGACATGCTGAGAGAGAGAGAGAGAAAAGCATCTATGAGAATGAGAAACATTGATGGGTTGCTTCCATCCCTGCCTCTACCAGGGATAGAACTGGAAACCTTTCAGTGCTAAGGAGGAAGCTCAATCAAGCTGCTAGAGCAAGGCAATTTTTTTTTTTTTTTTTTTTTTTTTTAGTTTTTAAGTGTAAGCCTAGAGATTTTGTAGTGTAAATGGCTATGACATCCATAAGGCAACTGAATTTCTATTTCCACCAACATCAAAAACAATAAAAGATTTTAGAAAATAGTATGTAGCCCTGGTTGGTTTGGCTCAGTGATTAGAGTGTTGACCTGAGGACTGAAGGGTTGCTGGTTTGATTCCTAGTCAAGGGCATGTACCTGGATTGCACATTCGAATCTGGCCCCAGTTGGGGTTGTGTGGGAGGCAACCAATCCGATGTGTCTCTCTCACATGGATGTTTCTCTCTCTCTCCCTCCTTCCCTTCCACTCTATCTAAAAATCAATGGAAAAATATCCTCGGGTGAGGATTCACAAAAAAAGAAACTAAGAAAGAAAATGGGATGTACATGAAAAGTCAATATACTTTACAACATTGGTTCAAAACTTCTAATTATTTCTATATTTGAATAGCTTTATTGAGGTATAATTGACATGCCATATAATGCATCCCTTTAATGTATACAATTTAGTGGTTTACAATATACTCACAGACAACATACAAGCATCACAGTTTTTGAACATTTTTGCAGTCTCAATAAGAACCCCCTGTACTCTTTAACTATCAATTCTCTATCTGTTCATGTTCTACCTCAAAGCCACAGTCCTCTAATCATTCTCTTTCTATAGAATTTCTTATTCTGGATTTACATATGAATAGAATCATATAATATGTTGTCTTGGTAACTGACTTCAGTAACTTAGCTTAATTTTTTCAAGAAACATCCATGAAGAAGCATGTATGGCTACTTCATCTCTTTTTATGGCCAAATAATATTCCATTGTATGGATAAAGCACAATGTGTTTATTCATCTATTAATAGTCATTTGGTGTGTTTCTAGCTTTTGGCTATTCTGAATAATGTTGCAAAAAGCCTACATGCACAAAATTTGTTTGGACATATATTTTTATTTCTTTGGTCATATACCTAGAAATGAAATTCTGGGTCCTATGGTTATTCTAGCTTTAATTTTTGAGGACCTACCAGCCTGTTTTCCTAAGTGGCTACTGCACCATTTATATTACCACCAGTAGTGGATGAGGACTCCAATTCCCATGTTCTCCACAGAACGAATTATTAGCTCACTCTTTGTGGTGGTTGTGATGTTGTATTTCATTGAAGTCTTGTCTTGGATTTCCTTGATAACTAGTGATTTCTAGCATCTTTTTGTATATTCTTGCCCATTCATGCATCTTCCTTGGGGAAAAAATGTCTATTTACATCCTTTGACTTTTTTTTTATTTATTTTTATAGAGGGCAACAAAATGTTATGTGCCTTCATTCTCAAAACGTTAGTGTGTAGCTCTTCTTATAAATGTTGGGGAGAGAAAAAGGTGGTAAGACAGGGACGTGGAAATGGTCTAAGGCATCCCACTCTGCTTTATTGAGATGTCAAACGTTCCCTTCATATCCTCTAAATTAAGTAACACTTCTTCTATGACTAATTTTTAAAGTCTATGCATTACTCTGTGCCCTGCACACAACAGAGAAATTCCGTTTTCACAGGGAGTTTCACCAGGACATCCCAGGTGATACTCACTGGGTAGGCCTGGCGTTTGCCTCAATTCCAACAGCTCCAGCAGAAAGACAGGATGCCAGCACGTGTGCACACACGATCAAATCACAGGGCTACAACAGGCACAGAGAGGACCACGATGTGGGACTCACGAGGGAAATGCCCACCTGTGCTTTCTAACAACTGTCTCTCTTTTCTTCATGTTCAGATAGGAGAAAATTCCTTTCTCCTTTTCTAAGGCAAGCTGCTGGTATTATTATTCCATTTAAAGCTGGTTATAATGTAAGAACTAACATTTACACATCTGTTTATTTCCCCATTATAGACTCAGTGAAAATGATGGCATCAGGGCCTCATATGTTTTAGGCAATAGTCCATCTCCCTTTTACAAGCACACTTTTTTCAATATAAGTATGTCCTAACTGTCAAAAGACTGCCCACAGTTGACAATGTCATGCCTGTTCAAGGTAAATGTGGTTCAGCTCTTGCCTGCAGAGACACTGTGTAATGTTAATGATGTTTAGGTTCCCTGAGTGTAACCACATAAAAGTGTATCATTTCCTTCTTCAAAGTAAAGCCCAATTATGGTAAAAAAAGGCTGTTAAAATATACAATGAATAGAAGAGATTTATCTAAATCTATAATAGCAGAGTACGTACCAGTTGCTTAGAAGATGGAGTCAGGAATTTTCATGATGTTAGAAAATAGACATCCAAGTTTATTTAGTACAAACACTACCTCAGGATAGCAGTACTCCAGTGTGAGTAATCATTCATTCTCTCCAGGTTTAAAAACACACAAAATTCATCTGTTCAAAGTATAACTGGAGGAAATCACTTCTTCCTAAAAGGTTACTCATAACAGTTTTCAATTCTGTAAGGTCATGTTTAATTTACACTGGGTCATATTAACTAATGTTACTAAAGGGTAAGACAATAGAGTCACATTTTCTGACATCAATTTAGAAGTGATAAAGATGTAATTTAATTTAAATTTCTTCATTATTGTTTCAGAGCTTTCTTGCTCACTATGGATATTTTAGGAGAGTGGTTTATATGATCATAAGTCAGTCAAAGCAATCTCTTGATTTTTAAAATAAAGTATACCCCTTTCTCCTCTATATTATTTCAGTAATTCCCCTAAGATCACAGGGTACCTGACTTCTATTTATTGAGATCCTAGGTATAATGATAACTGGAGATGCAGCATTTAGTAATTGTATAAAAAGTTGCATATTGCATGTTACAGAAAATGATTAACAATTCAAAATTATTTTTAGAGACTCAAAATCCAAAAAAATATATATATCCTTTACTTTTTTTCTGTAAATTCTTTCTGTATATTTTGGATTTTCAATGGGGGCAAATTGTGTACATTTTTTACTCTTGTTCTTTCTCTTATGACATTATCTGTTTTATATTTTATGCCACTATGTAACTATCGAGGGACTGTGTAATATATCTACCCCCCTATTCAAAATCTGTTTCCTACAAAGGCCTCAAATCAGTGACACTAGGCTTAGAGGCCTCTACTATGGAAATAATTACTATATAGGACTTAAGGACCTGGGGCTTGAGTCTAGTTCAAACTAACCCCACAGACAGACTGTAAATGTTGTCCCCAATAATCAGAGTCAGAATCTGTGATGCAGTAGAGGTAGAGCCAGCAGCAGCAGAGGTACTGAAGGGTCCTGGTGAGCCCTCTGGTATTACTAGAGTGGGCTGAACCCCCCATCTACTGGCTGCTTTTCCTGGGTTCTTCTCTTTCTCTTTCTTTCTCTGAAATAACTGTTTTTAAAAGGTGACCATCAGATGGGTGCATTTCATTCACAGAATACAATCTTCCTCATTTCCCACTAAGACTCCCCTTTTATTCTCAGGGCAACCCCAGCATCTGTCACTCTAAAGATTTTTGCAGGTTCCAGGAAAGACATCTGCTGAGAATCATTTTAAAAGTACACCATTCTAATAGCACCATTCCCAAAGGTAGATCCAACCTCACTGCTATGGCAGTCATCATTAGCTTGCACCATACCTCCTCCCAAGCAGCTCCAACAATGGTACACAGAACTGCTAGCCTCAGCTCTCACTGAAGTCCCTCCCTAGTGGCCCCAGACCTGACATATGCATCTGCTGACCCCAGACCCCAGAAAATGAATGAAATGAAACAGAAACAGGCCATCTACCCAAATCATAGAACAATAGATAAACTCAATGAGAATGCCAACAAAGAGATACAAAATAAGAAAGAACCAATCAGAACTGAAGAATACAATAACCAAAATGAAAAATGCACTAGAGGGAATCAACAGCAGTGTGGATGAGGCAGAATATAAATCAGCAATCAGACAATAGCTAAGATCTGGAAACAGCCCAAGTGTCCATCAGTAGATGAGTGGATAATAAAGCTGTGGTACATATACACAATGGAATACTATGCAGCGGTAAGAAAGAAAGAGCTCTTATTCTTAGAAACGACATGGAGGGACCTGGAGAGTATTATGCTAAGCGAAAAAAGCCAAGCAGAGAAAGACAAATATCATATGATCTCACTTATTTGTGGAATATAATGAACTAAACAAACCGATGAACAAAATAGAACCAGAGACAAAGAAGTAGGGTACAGACTGACAAACCTCAGAAGAGGTGGTGGCGGGGGGGAAGAGATAAACCACAGAATTTATATGCATGTATGCATAACCAATGGACATAGACAACAAAGCTGGGGACAGGGTGGGGGCAGTGGGTAGGGAGGAGGGTGTCAATGGGGGAAAAAGGAGAAACATCTTAACAAAAAAATTAATAAAAATAATTTTTTAAAAATGTATTTCAAAGAAAAATTAATGAATAAATCAGCAATGAGGAAGAAAAGATAGTGGAAATCACATAATCAAAACAGAAAAAAGATTTTTTAAAATGTTAAAGAACAATAATAGTTTAAGGGATCTGTGAGACAGCATCAAGTATGTTAACATGTGCAACATAGGGCTCGCAGAAGGAGCAAGAACAGAGAACCTATATGAAGAAATAATTGCTGAAAATGTTCCTGAACGTGATGAAGAAAACAGACAACCAAGTCAGGAGGTATAGAGAATGCTAAAAAAGAGGAACTCAGAGAGACCCAAACCAAGCCACGACATAATTAAAATGCTAAAAGTTCAAAATGAAAACAGAATCTTTTTTTTTTTTAACCAAATGATTGCTGTAAAAACAGTATTGTGAAAACCAATGCTAAATCTAAGCCACAATGGGAAAGGAAAAAACTCATAGCAATATCATCGTCATTGGACACGTAGCTTTGGGCAAGTCTACCAGTACTGGCTATCTGATCTACAATGCAGTGGGACTGACCAAAAAAAAATTGAAAAGGAAGCTGCTGAGATGGGGAATGGTTCCTTTCAGTAAACTGAAAGCTGATCTTTAGCATGGCACCACCATTGATATCTCCCTGTAGAAATTCAAGACCAGCAAGTATTATGTTACCATCATTGATACCCCAAGACACAGAAACTTTATCAAAATCATAATTCCAGGCACATATCAGGCTGAATGTTCTGTCCTGATTGTTGCTGTTGCTAATGGTGAATTTGAAGCAGAGGTCATCAAGAATGGGCACACCTGTGAGCATGCCCTTCTGGCTTACAGACTGGGTATAAAACAATGAATTGTTAGTGTTAACAAAATGGATTCCACTGAGCCACCCTACTGCCAAAAGAGACACAAGGAAATTGTCAAGAAACTCAGCACCTATGGTAAAAACAGTTGGCTATAACCCTGACTAGCAGCATTTGTACCGATTTCTGGTTGGAATGGTGACAATATGCTGGAGCCAAGTGCTCACATGCCTTGGTTCAATGGATTAAAAAGTCACCCGTGAAGATGACAATGCCAGTGGGATCATGCTTGAAGTGTTGAACTGCATCCTGCCACCAACTTTTCTAACTGACAAGGACCTACAATGGCCCAAAATGTCTACAAAATTAGTTGTATCAGTACTGTCCCTGTGGGCTGAGTGGAGACTAGTGTTTTCAAACCTGGCACAGTAGACACCTTTGCTCCAGTCAACATTACAACTGAAGTAAAGTATATTAAAATGCACCATGAATCTTGGAATGAAGCCCTTTTGGGGGACAATGTGGCTTCAATGTCAAGAAAATGTCTATCAAAGATGTTCATCATGGCAATGTGGCTAGTGACAGCAAAAATGACCCACCAATGGAAGCAGCTGGCTTCACAGCTCAGGTGATCATCCTGAACCATCCAGGCCAAATCAGTGCCAGATACACACCTGTGCTGGATTGTCACACAGCTCAAAGTGTTTTCAGATTTGCTGAGCTGAAAGAGAAGATTGGTCATCCTTCTGGAAGAAAGCTGGCAGATGGCCCAAAGTTTTTGAAATCTGGTGATGCTGCCATCATTGATATGGTTCCTGGCAAGGCCATCTGCATTGAGAGCTCTGACTATCCTCTTCTCATCCATTTTGCTTTTCATGACATGAGACAGACAGTTGCTGTGGGTGTCATCAAAGCAGTGGACAAGAAGACACCTGGAGCTAGGAAAGTCATCAAGTCTGCCCAGAAAGCTTAGAAGGCTAAATGAATATTATCCCCAATATGTGACACTCCAGGTCTAATTAGAGGTGGACGAATTGTCTCAAAACTGCTTGTCTCAATTGGCTATTTCTGGTTTTGTTTTTTGTTTGTTTTTGAAGCAGTATATATATAATTTTTTGTATCTGCATCTGAATTATAATTTTATTAAATTCCATACAGTTAAGCAAAAATTTGAGCAGTTCTGTGGACTATATTTAAATCAAAATTAGTTTCACAATACATGATACAGTCCCACTGATGTTTATGATGTATTGAGCTCATAAGTTTTACCACTCTGCTTCACCAGTGGCTTGTGCAAATATAGAGTCTCTCCCTCCAAAACACATAACACCATCTTTCAAATAGAATTTCTATTTGTTCTTGCTTCGATGAATCTTGTCATACTGACAGAGAATTACATTATCCATGTCAAACAGGTCTGGCACATCCTGCTCGCTAACATCATCTCTAGAATTTAAAGGGTCCTCTTCCACAATGTCTATTTGAGGGTTTTCATTATCACTACTGTTAGCAGTTGAATCTCCATTTGATATATTGTCAGCTTCTCCTTCAAGTACCTTCAGGTCTCCTGCATCAATAATCTCTAGAACTTTATTCTCATCTTTCTTTTTTTCCCCTCAATTTTTATTAATTTATTTTTGTTACAGATGTTTCTCCTTCCCCCCCCCAGACACCCTCCTCCCCATCCCACCCCCACCCCCCTAGCATTGTTGTCTATGTCCATTGGTTATGCATACATGCATATAAGTTCTTTGGTTCATCTCATCCATCCCCCTGCCCCCCTACTCTGACGTTTGTCAGTCTGAACCATACTCCTTTCTATTTCTCTGGGTCTATTTCATTCATCAGCCCACCTTGTTTATTATATTCCACAAATAAGTGAGATCATGTGGTATTTGTCTTTCTCTGATTGGCTTATTTCACTTAGCATAATACTCTCGAGGTCCCTCCATGTTGTCTCAAAGGATACGAGATCTTTCTTTCTTACAGCTGCATAGTATTCCATTATATATATGTACCACAGCATATAATTTTTTTTCTTTATTAATTTTAGAGAGAGAGCAAGGGAGAAGGGGAGAGAGATAGAAACATCGATGAGAGAGAACATCGATTAGCTGCCTCCTGCATGCCCCTCACTGGGGACTTGGGCCACACATGGGCATGTGCCCTGACTGGGAATTGAATCGGCGACTGTTTGGTGCATGGGTCGATACTCAACCACTGAGCCACACCGGCCAGGCTACCACAGCATTTTTATCCACTCATGTATTGATGGCCACTTGGGCTATTTCCAGATCTTAGCAATTGTAAGTAGTGCTGCTATGAACACAGGGGTACATATATTTTTTCTGATTGGTGTTTCAGGCTTCTTAGGGTATATTCCTAGAAGTGGGATCACTGGATCAAACGGCAGATTAATTTTTAATTTTTTGAGGAAACACCATACTGTTTTCCATAGTGGCTGCACCAGTCTGCATTCCCACCAGCAGTGTACTAGAGTCCCCTTTTCTCCACGCCCTCGTCAGCACTTGTTATTTGATGTATTCTCATCTTTCTTGTACTTCCTATTTCATCATTGAAAGATGTATGAACGGTTCCATCTATTTGAATTATTTCATAAATATCATCATAAGTTACCTGAGTGCTTAAACCCATCTGGGAATTATAATCCTTCTCTGAGACAGGTAGGCTGCTGGGTTCCTCTATATTTCTTGACTGCTTTACAGAATCACATCCAAACATCTTATGTTTAAAAAAACTAAGCTGAACATCAGGTACATGCTGGTGCTGAGTCCCCTGAGGGCCTATGGAGATGGGCCCACCATGCAGATTTTGAGTCCCAATAGCTGAAACACTGAGCACAGGCTCCACATTAGCATTCCTTTGAGAGACCTGTGGAGGAACTACGACGCCTGGAAGACTGTTATACTGAGAGCTCTCTGGCAGACTCAACAAAGCTTCAGACATGATTTTATGTTCATTTCCAGACAGGACAAGTGTATCATTGGTGGCATTTTCTAAATGCTTCCTATCCATTGTCCCAGAATGAAGAATTGTGGGTTGTTGGAGCATGGCTTCCATTCTCTGTGATTTTTCAATAGATGCTTGAAGAGAACATGGGTTCAATCGTGGAACATTGGTCTGTATTATTGAAAGCTGCCCAAGCTGCTGAAATACTTCCTAAATTGGATGCTGAAGAACATTTGCTCTTCCAGAAGTCTGTGTCACCATAATTGGCATATTGATTTTATAAAGGTGACCAGATGTAGTCTGTAGCGTCTGGTACATGAATAGGATAACCAGGAAAAGTAAAGTTTGTACTGGAGTTTGAGGTGCTCAGTTCTGCTGTGGTAAAACCGGGAAAAGTTCTGCCAGCAGGAATAACTAAAGCTGTGTGGCAACCAAAAGATGAACAGAGGTGAATGGACGTTATTTCTGAAGAAGCCTTCTGTTGCTTTAGACTGTAAAACCTTTGTTTGCCAGAGCTGCTTCAAGTCTTTTAAGACTTGTTCCTCTATACCTTCTTCAGCAAATAGATCCTGCACTCCTTGAATCACATCTTCAGTTACAGATCTGGCGAGTTTAGGTGTCTCCACACCCACTTGAGCTGTCTGTTAAGGTCACCGACAATTTCCATGTTGCTAAATATATATATATAATTTTTAAAAAGTCAAGCTCCCCTGTCTTCCACCACCTACACCTTCCCACCACACAGGAGAGATCCATCATGTACTGGAGAGATCACCATCGAGGGGCAGGGTCCCTGACACCCACAGAGGGACTTAGAGTCAAGTTTCTCCCTATCTGACTGTGTGCCAAGTTTACCATGTGGCCCCTCTGCCCACAGAACTGAGAGCTCACACAAGGGCAGTTTTTCTCCGCTCCACCCAGGTCCCAGACTCTGATGTCCTGTCCATTAAGTGTGGGGTTTGTGGGGAGGAGGGTCATTCCTCTGGAGAAGCCCACTTTCCTCTGCCTTCTGTCACCTTCCCAAGGCAGAGCTGTGTCCTTTGCTTTGTGCCTGGTCCCCTCCTTGCTTCCATCCGAAGTGGAATTGTTGGGGAGTGGAGAGGAGGGTTTTTATATATGTTGTGATACCCCCCAAGACAGGCCCTGTGTGTGCAACTCCCACCCTGGTGCCCAGGCAGGGTCTCCCATCCAACAGAGGGTCTCCCACCTCTCCATGGGCATCTTCTCAGGCCTGGCAGCTGGAAAGCCCAGTTGTAGGTGAGCTGTAGGCCACTCTTCCTGCCCTTGTACTTGGCAAAGAGAGAGCTCAGCAGCCCGAGTGACAGGCAGGGGAGCCACAACCCAAATCCTGACAAGGTGACCCAGAGGCCTTCCCACCCAACAGCCTGGGGAGGGGAGGGACCCAGGCTCTGATTTGGGGGGGGGGGGAGTTTAAAAAGAGACCACCTTTATGTTTTCCCAGGGGCTGAAAGTCACTGCTGAGCCCTGGAGAAGAAGGCGGATTCCAGCCCCCAGCCCCAGGGCCCTGTATCTCTGCCATCTCAGCCCCCTGCCCAGCCTGACCCCCAGCCCAAATGGTGGCCCAGGCAGAAGCAGGCCAGAGCTGGCCGGGAACCCAGACCAAGGCGAGCTGCCACAGCCTGTGGCCCAGGTGGTCCCCATGCGCTCAGAACTGATGCTGGCAGCCAGACCCAGCTCCACAGAGGTGAGTGTCTCTGGACCCCCAGGCAGGACCAGGGTGTCCACTGGCACACTCTCCATGTGTCAGACACGTTTCCTTCAGTGCTCGGGTCCCCCTGCCCCCTTTTAGAAGGAGCTGACGCTCAGCAAGGCTGGGGGTATATTCAGAGTCACAGAGCTGGTGTCTAGGATTCAGGTGGCCTCTCCAGGAGCCTCTCCCTGGGGGTCTCAGGTGTGGGCAGAGCAGGGTCCCTGCTGTCGGAGCAGCAGCGAAGTCTTTCGCTATCCTGACATTTTGGGTGGGCCCCAAAAGCGAGCTGCTTAGACGCACCCCAGTGAGCTTGATCATGCAGGTAAGATTTGAGCGATGTTTCCCACCTTGCTCCTCTCTCCCCCGGAACACTCGCAGCCTCTCAGGCCCTACGCCTGGCTCAGATTCCGGCCTGGCCCGGCCGGTTTTCCGCACGGACCGTACCTGGCGGCCGATGCGGCTGTTCCCTGGCTCCCGCGCGGCACGGGGGCGCTTGGCTCCGGATCCCGCTGCGGCTCGAGGTGCAGCGCCTGTTCAGGCGGTGGTGGCTGCACACCCACGGACTAGTAGACCCCCTCCTTCGCCGTTTCCAGCGGGACTGGGGGACCTCCGGAGCCACGCCAAGCCACTTGCACCCTCACTCCGACGGGTCGCCCCGCCGCGTAGTCTCCCGGCCACCACTAGGACTGGGACACCGTCCATCCTGCTCACCCCGTGCTCCCAGCGCACAAGCTCAGGGATCTTTGGGGGAGCCTAAACACTTCAGAACCGCGATTTGGGATTTCTGCCGTTCCCTGCCCCCAATCCAATCTCGTCCCCGCGTACCCCACGAGCCCCCCTCCCCAACCCCTAGTCTCCCTCGCGGAAGCCCCGGCCTCCCTCTCCCTGGCTTCAGTTGGCGGAGGCGGCTCCGAGGACCGGGCGAGGTCGGGGTGGGGGTGGGGGGCGCCTATTGGCCGGGACTCAAAGCCAGAGGGGCCCCAGTGGGCGCTGCGCCGGAGGTGGCCCTGCCAGAAGAGTCGGGGTGGCGCCTGCAGTTTGCCTGCTCTCCCGCAGAGCTGCGTGAGGTCAGCCCTCCCTCTCCACCACCCCTCCTATTCCGGCCCATTTACGTTTAAAAGTAAAGAAAGGTTGGTTAATGATTACAACGCATTATATGACCTGGAAAAAAAAAATGTTTTCTGCACCATTTAAATTTTTGTGTGAGATTATTTTTAAGCTATTCACTTTTAAAATAAGTACTTTTCAATGAAAACAACTTGACCAAAATTTTGTCACAGAATTTGGAGACCCATTAAAATAAAGTTTAATGAGAAAAAAAGAAAGCAATCTTAAAAGCAGCAAGAGCAAAGCAGCTGGATATATACAGGGGAACACCCATAAAACTATCAGCTGATTTTCCAGGAATAATTTTGCAGTCAAGAAGGAAACGGCATGATATATTTTTAAAAAGATGAGGCTCTGGCCTGTTTGAGCGGTTAGAGCAGTCACCTGGGGTTCAATTCAGGACAAGGGCAGGTACCTGGGTTGCAGGTTCCATCCCCCAGGGGGTGAGGGAGGCAACCAATGGATGTGCCTCTCTCACATGGATGTTTCTCTCTCTCTTCCTCTCTCCCTTCCACTCTATCTAAAAATCAATGGAAAAATATCCTGGGGTGAGGATTAACAAACAAACAAAAAAAGATAAATAGGAAGAAAGCTACAATCAAGAAAACTCCACCCAACAAAATTATTCTGAATTTTTTTAAAACTCCCAGACAAATAAAAAGAAAATCTCAATGATAAAAGCAAACATTTTGTACAAGTAGTACATCAACTAATTACAAAGTTACTATGATGGTTAAGACAACAGTAATAAAATCAGGATTATCTAAATAATTAAGGGACAAACACAAAAATATAAAATATGATATCATAAAAGTAATACGTAGGGAGAGTATAAGAAGTGTAGTGATTTTAAAATGGTTTGACATAAGCAACAATTAACTTTATAAAATAGATTACTTGAAACATAGGTTGTCATGCATGAAGCTCATGGTAACCACAACAACAAAAAACTTATAATTAATACAAAAAAATAAAAGAGAAGTGTATCCAAATATAATGCTAAAGAAAGTCATCAATGCCCAAGAGAAAAAAACAAGGGATAAAATAAAAAAGAGAATAACTACAAAAACAACCAGAAAACACTTAATATAGTGGTAATATGTACATAACTATCAATAATTAATTTAAATGTAAATCAACTAAATGCTCAAATAATAAGTCATGGGGTGGCTGAAGGGATTAAGATGAAACAAGATTCATGCATATGCTGCCTACAGAGACTCACTTCAGATCTAAAGACCTGGACTAAAAATGAGGGATGGAAAAGGATGTGCCATGCAAATGAAAATGAAAAGAAAGCTCGGGTAGCAGTGCTTAAGACTTTAAAACTAAAACTGTAACAAGAGACAAAGGACATTACATAATAATAAAGGGACTGATCCAACAAGAGGATATAACACTTGTAAGCATCTATGTACCTAACGTAGGAGCACTTAAATATAAAGACAAAATTAACAGATATAAAGGGAGATATTGGTAGTATAGCAATAATAGATGAATAAACCTATTATTGCTATTAAATCAATGGATAAATAATCCGGACACAAAAACAAGGAAAACTCGGCCCAAATGACACATTATAGAGGTGGACTTACAGATATTGCAGAACATTCCACCCACAGACAGCAGAACACATTCTCTCAAAGTGCACATGAAGCATTCTACATATTAGATCACATGTTAGGTCACAAAACAAGTCTCAATACATTTAAGACTGAAATCATATCAAGCACCTTTTCTGACCACAACAGCATGATATTAGAAATCAGTTACAAGAAGAAAACTAGTGAAAACACAAACAGGTGAGGGGAAAACAACATGCTGCTGTTGGCAGTGCAATGGCACCAGGTGTTAGACGGTAGAGTCAGACCAGACCTCTGTTCAGCAATCTGGGTACTTGAGTTCTGGCTAAGAAAGAATTCAGAGCCAATACAAACCATAAGAGAAAGTTTCTTCAGAAAGTCACAGAGTTAGAAGTGAGCTGTAGCATAAATGGGCTGAGGAAACAAGTCACAGAGTCAAAAGAAGGGCCCTTGAAGTTTAGGAGAGAGAAAGGTAAAGGTAACACACCTGGGGAGAAGAGAAGGCGGGGGTGTGCTCCCGGGAGAGAGAGCATGCTGGGTCCTCTGATCTTAAGGGCTTTAAGGGTGGAGACTTTAGGGGAGATATCAGGGGAAGATCTCAAGAGAATATTCATCAGCTTTCCACATGTGTCTCCTCAGGGTTGTGGTCTCCACTGATTGGTGGGCACCCGGGCAGGGGGTCATTAGTCAATGCAGCTGGTCCTGAGGTCAGCCATGGCATTGCTTGTCTGGTTTTGCTGCTTCTCTGGCCTAGAGCTGAAACATAACTGAGGCCTAGATGTATTTGATGCAGGTCCCAACCTCATCGTGCTGGGGGCTTAAGGGCTATTCTCCAGCCCCCTTGTTTGTTCCCTTTCTAAGGGTGTTATACAAAGTACTGAGGTCCCAGAAAAACCTCAGCTTATTTGTGGATTCTAAAGAAATAATCCGGAGAACTAGCTGTGAAAGACATGGGTTTATTAGGACTTACATGCGCTTCAGTGGTGGCCGACCAGTGAAGTTTACCGCCACACCAGCTGTCACTGGTGAAGTTTTCCTGCTAAGCCCCATCTGGCCTGCAGACAGGCCACATCAGGGGTAGCCTGCTGGTGCTATTGTTTTGCCACCCCTCAAACTTTCCCAATACAAGGTTTTATAGAGTACAGAAAACAGAGAAAAACAAGGCATGCAGGGGAAGGGAGACAGGCCCATGCACAAGCTGTGTGAGATCAAAACAGTAGCTATTTACAATCCAGGCTCACGTCTAGAAGCTGTTTCTCATTGGCCTTTCTTAGACTGAGTTGCTAGCCAGGTTCCCAAGGTCTCACAGTCCACTTATGATGGCTTTCACTGTATTTCCCACAGGGTGGGAGGGGGAGTTGGAAAATGGGAAGGGGCCCATGTTCCCATTTACCATACAAAGGGGGTCTAACCTGCATGACTAGCAACATGCCTGGGGAGGAAAGGTCAGGGAAGGGTCTAAACTGCATGACCAGTGATATGAAGGGGCAGGGGGTCTAAACCGAATGACCAGCAATGTGCTAGGGGAGGAAAGGTTACTCTGGGGGCAAGTTCCTTGTTTCCCTAGTTTTGCCTGTTGTTAGGCACCCAGGGCTTTCCGCCCTGGTGACCTTCTGTACCTGGCGTATCATCCTTGTTCTGCTCATGTTTGTCTAATTGCCTACCACACAAAGACCTATTTGACCTGATTCTCACCTGGGAAGGGAGCATGTGCAACCAGGTGGTGAAAAATCTGAATTTTAGAGAGCAGGAGACCTGCTCAACGTGGACATCCAGGACAACCCCTAAGATGCCACCCTGGGGGCGTTCCTCATCTGTGAGCTTGGCCGGTGCATTCAACACATGAAGGACAGGGAGAACTAGATCAACATGCTGCTGCAGGAGTTCAAAAGGAGCAGCAAGACCTTCCTGCACAGCCTCTGCTTCTACTGAGCGAACCCACCTTCCTGTGTTTACTCTTGTTAATACTTTTTCCTTCCTGATTCTTGTTTTGTTTTGTTTTAATCCTCACCCAAGGATAAGTTTTATTTTAAATTTATTTTAGAAAGAGAGAGGAAAGGAGAGGAAGAGAGAGAGAGAAACATCAATATGAAAGAGAAACATCGATCAATTGCATCCAGTATGGGCCCCAACCAGGGAATGAACCAGCAACCTGGGTATGTGCCCAGCCTGTGACCCTTCAGTGCACCGGACAACACTCAACCAAGTCACACAAGCCAGGGCTCTTGACCCTTGTTTTGACTCTGTAGATAGCTGCTGGTGAACAGCAGCATCACTCATACATTATACATACAAGATGAGAAGAGAGACACAAGTGCAGATCCACAACAATCAAGTTTTGTATCCCACTGTTACTTATGAGTGCACTATTGATGATGATGGTTATTTTCTTTAACCAAAAGAGAAAAACACATCACAGTACTGGATATCAGGTTATACTACAAAGCCATTGTAATCAAAACAGCTTGGTACTGGCACAAGAACAGGCATATAGATCAATAGAACACAACAGAAAACCCGGAAATTGACCCAAGACATGCTCAATTAATATTTGACAAAGGTGGCAAAAGCATACAATGGAGTCAAGACAGCCTCTTTAATAAATGGTGTTGGGAAAATTGGACAGCTACATGCAAAAAAATGGAACTAGACCATCAAATTACACCATATACAAGAATAAACTCAAAATGGATAAAAGATTTAAATGTGACTTGTGAATCCATAAAAATCCTAGAAGAAAATGTAGCCAACAAAGTTTCAGACATCATATGCAGCAGAATTTTCACTGATATAATGCCTAAGGCAAGAGAAACAAAGGAAAAAATGAACACATGGGATTATATCAAACTAAAAAGCTTCTGCACAGCAAAAGAAACAACCACCAAAATGGAAAGGGAAGCCACTATATGGGAGAGCATAATTGCCAATGACGCATCAGATAAGGGGTTAATTTCCAAAATATATAGAGTGCTCATGCAACTCAACAAAAGGAAGACAACCCAATTAAAAAATGGGCAGAGGAACTAAATAGACACCTCTCCAAAACGGACATACACATGGCCAAGAGACATATGAAGAAATGTTCAACATCACTAATCATCAGAGAGATGCAAATTAAAACAACAATGAGGTATCACCTCACACCTGCCAGAATGGCTGCCATTAACAAATCATCAAACAAGTGCTGGCGAGGGTGTGGAGAAGAGGGGACTCTAGTACACTGCTGGTGGGAATGCAGACTGGTGCAGCCACTGTGGAAAACAATATGGTGTTTCCTCAAAAATTAAAAATTGAATTGCCATTTGACCCAGTGATCCCACTTCTAGGAATATACCCTAAGAAGCCTGAAACACCAATCAGAAAGAATATATGTACCCCTATGTTCATAGCAGCACTATTTACAATAGCTAAGATCTGGAAACAGCCCAAGTGTCCATCAGTAGATGAATGGATAAAAAAGCAGTGGTACATATACACAATGGAGTACTATACAGCTGTAAGAAAGAAAGATCTATTATCCTTTGAGATGACATGGAGGGACCTGGAAAGTATTTGGGGGACCGGAAAGTAATGTCGTTAAAGTAATGACATGTTAAGGGCGGAGTGGAAGCAAATCCGTGTCAGACAATCGAGGAACTGTCAAACACTCTTAATCAACCTTGGTCGACCATCCAAGAACATTTGCAGCAGATTGGTAAAGTAAACAGAGCAGGTGTTTGGGTCCCACATAATCTGTCTAAAGAAAACAAAGCTAACCGGTCCACCACATGCAACTTATTGCTTCAGCAGCACAATACAGAAGCGTTTTTTGATCGCTTGATCACTGGAGATGAAAAATGGGTCCTCTATGATAATCCAAAATGCAAAAGGCAGTGGCTCTCTCTGAATGAATTGCCACAAAGTACAGCTAAGCCAGGTTTACACCCCAAAAAGGCACTTTTGTGTGTTTGGTGGAGTATTCGCGGGGTCATTCATTTTGAAGTGCTGAAACCTGGACAAACTGAATGCAGACCTTTACTGTGAACAATTGGATCGAGTAAATCAATCTTTAATTGAAAAGTGCCCAGCGATTGTCACCAGAAAAGGCGTTATTCTGCAACACGATAATGCAAGACCGCACTGTGCAAGTCAAACCCTGGAAAAAATTAATGAATTGCAGTGGGAGGTATTGCCTCACCCACCATACTCGCCCGATATTGCGCCATCAGATTTCCATTTATTCCAATCACTACAACATTTTCTAAGTGGCAAACAATTTGAAAATTTGGATGATGTTCAAAATGCCATCTCCAGATATTTTGCTCAAAAACCAATTGCTTTTTATCAATCTGGCATTGAAAATTTGCACATTAGATGGCAAAGGTTATTGATAACGAGGGTGATTACATCATTGATTAAAAATAAAAATTTGTTTAAAACTTATCTGTTTGAATTTAATGTAAAAAAATGACATTACTTGCCGGTCCCCCTAATATAATCCTAAGCGAAACAAGCCAATCAGAGAAAGACAAATACCACATGATCTCACTTATTAGTGGAATATAATGAACAAAATAAGCTGATGAACAAAATAGACCCAGAGACATAGAAAGGAGTTTGGTTCACACTGACAGACCTCAGAGGAGGGGGTGGGGGGGGAAGGATGAGATAAACCAAAGAACTTATATGCATGTATGCATAACCAGTGGACATAGACAACAATGCTGGGGGAGGGGTGTGGGATGGGGAGGAGGGTGTCTAGGGGGAAAAAGGAGAAACCTCTGTAACAAAAATAAATTAATAAAAATTGAAGGAAAAAAAAGAGAGGAAAACACAGTTTATAGTACATTTCCCTCAATATATCTATGCCTTTCATTGTGCATTCCTCCCCTCCTGTCTACATGGCTGGAATGTGCAAACACCTGAATGAAGCAACAGAGTTGTATCTGTTGGAGAACATGCAGTTGTTCAATAAACAGATGCTGCTGGTCACAATAAATAAATAAAGTCTCTGTTTATAAGGTGCCAGTAAGCCTGATGATCAGAACAACATATAGTCCCCAAAGACTGGGGGTTGGATGTAGCCAATACTATTGTTAGCATCAAGTCTGTAAAAGAAGGCTTGTCTGAGTAAGCCACTAGGCCATTCTATAAAAAATTGTAACTAGGAGTTCCCATTAGAAAGGTACTAGTTCTATTGAATAACTTTCACAAGAGCAGTGTGCGTGTGTTTTAATTTTGATAAATGAATTGATAATATCAATAATGTCTAGTGTGTCATCCTGAGTTCTTGCATTTTGGCTTTAGCAGGATTATTTGTGATAGGATAAGTAATTCGTCTATGAGTTT
Organism: Tadarida brasiliensis; assembly: GCA_030848825.1. Taxonomy (NCBI): domain Eukaryota; kingdom Metazoa; phylum Chordata; class Mammalia; order Chiroptera; family Molossidae; genus Tadarida; species Tadarida brasiliensis. The sequence continues at coordinate 53,531,815 of CM061259.1, read as the reverse complement.
CTACCATGGTCTGATTATGGCAAAAAGCCCAGCAGATTGATAAGAGGTCTTACGAAGTCTAGTTGCCACCAACTGTAGAGACCTTCCTTGGCCTAGACAGTATGTGCATTGATTATATTATCAGTGGAGCATTTTGTTCACATCAGGTGCATCAATTAATCACTAAGTGAACCATAACAGAGGAGGAAAATCTCTTGAATTTTACCTAGGACTTTAGGTTAGAGGTCTCCAAATAGTTTTATATTGTGTGACACCCCGGGGTTAAGGTTAATACTATTTAAGGTCCTGGTTTAATTCCGGGTCAGTATGTGTCTCAGAAATTGGAGTCAATTTATCACCCTGTGCAATGAAATGAGCCTCTGAAGAATGAGGTTTAATGGGTGCAGAGTAAGTAGTGATCTTGATTTGTTTTGTACTAGGGCATTGTGAGGCTAGATATTCCCAGAGTTCTTCACGCCAATGCTGCAGCCTCGAATAAGGAGCTGTTGGTATTGGAGTATGACAGCTGGATCATTGTCCTGGTCAAAGGAACTGTAACAAAGTACAGAGTAATTCGATTCTTTGCCAAGGAATTGTCTAGTGCTGGCACGATTGTCTAGAATTTGACTAACTGACCTGATACTTTGGTCAAATCTTTGATCAGGAATGGCCTGTTTAAACTAGGGACAAAATGCTGCATCTCTGCAGTAAACACCATCAGATGTGGTTGTGTCACACTGTCTATAAAACTGATCTCCCCGGTCATTCATGTATGTACTCCCAAATGACTCCCAAAGTGGCCAATGTGTCTAGAAAGAAGACCTCTTCTATAGAATGGATTGCATCAATCACAGAAAAGGGAACACACTTCCTCCTGTAGATGGGTTATGCCAGAGGAAACATTTTTGCCTCCATTCTGTAAGTAACATCTGTTCAACGAGAAGGCCTCGATTTAGAAAGCCTGAGGAAACCTGCATTCACGACCAAAGACAAAACAGGAAGCTGGCTTTGGAGGATCAGCTCAGGCCCTGGGAGGGCCTCCATTTAAAAAGGACTCTGTTGCTGGGCTGGCATGGCTCAGTGGATTGACCGTCATCCTATGGACTGGGAGGTCCTGGTTCAATTCCGGGTCAGGGCACATGCCCAGGTTACGGGCTCGATCCCTAGTGTGGGGTGTGCAGGAGGCAGCTGATCGATGTTTCTATCTCTCTCTCCCTTCCTCTCTCTCTAAAAAAAAAAATCAATTAAATAAATAAATAAATAAATAAACAAACAAATAAATAAATAAGGACTCTGTTGGTTCCAGCAGGGGGTGCTCTAACTGTGTGCAGCACCAGCTGAGGAGAATAGTTTCTGGTACAAGAATGCCTTAGGCAATGCCCACCATGGATGATTTATGGACTTAATGCATAAAAGATGGCTGATAAAGTATCTATGGGTAAACAGGTGTCGTTAAGGAGACAAGAATGAAGTGATTGTTATTTTGACAAATTCTTGAACCATTTGTTTCTTAATTCAAAGTCAGTCAATTTTTAAGTGTGTGTCAATAAGTAAGCAAGCAGATCTTACAAATACACTGCAGCTGGGATTGTGGTGACCTAACAGAATGTGCCTATCACATAGGTTCTACATCTGCTATGTCACCCTCTCAGCTCTCAGCCTCCTAGTGTTGCCTCAAAGAAAGTTTGGAGAGTGAGATATGCATGGATTTCTAAAAATGTTTCCAAGTAAGCAGCACAGAATAGGATTGAATTAAAAAACAAAAATCTGGAAGTGATCTGTGGAGGGATGGAAGGAAATGATGCTGATACACATGACTAAGGACGTCCCAGGCAGAGCCCACATGGGATGCACCTTTCAGAACCACAGTGTGTCCAGACATCTGTCTGAGGAGCCTGATTTAAACTCCAGGACAGACTCTGGGAGCCCTCTCACTGCAGCCCTGGTTATATGCATGAGATGAGGGCAGCGCAGTCTTAGAGGGTGTTTTCTCAATTAAGACAGGACTGCAAGGAAGTCCTGTTTTGGCCTGTGTCCTTCTCCCTAGTTATTCAGTTCTTCTTAACAAGGATCCCACAGTGGTGGGAAGAATTAAACATATAAAATCAAGGTTCAGAAGAGTTATCATTCTCCTAGCATAAAAAATCCAATGTATCATTCACTTTCATACACACACACACACACACACACACACACATAAATATAATATTTCAGGTTACTTGTGAGTTTTCACCAATGTATACTACCACCTAAAGGCAAAAAGCAAAAGAACACTCGTGGTGCCCATTTGAATAAAACCCCTCCTATATGTAGGCTTACACTAAATTTTTAACAATTCACTTTATATAAAAAACTTGTAGCTATGTTGTTTCCCACAATTTCACAACATGTGCTGGAAGTCTAAGCATGTCAATAAAAACCTGTGAATAGCAAAATGGACTAGGGGGTACATGAATCATTCACACAAAAGTCTTCTAGCCACTCCTGAGATAAAAAGATGTTGAAAATTTCTTTATCTTCTATATTCTAAATTAGGATATTACTGAAAATTCTTTCTACAGCTCACCTCAGTTATTCCTTGGATGGTTGTCTCTAAACATCCATAGCTCTTTTTGGTGTTGCTGTTTGGGAATTACAATAGACTTGCATAGATAGCACCCTACTCATAGAATAAACTCAGGATGGGCTGGAATGGTGCAGATCAACATAGGTGTTTCCCAGAATGGGAGGACTCCACGGTTTAATGGTGCATTCCTTGGGTCACTCTGTGCGCACAGCAGCAAAATCAAAGTGCCAAATACTTTATCATTTAAAAAATTTTAAGGTAGAGGGGAGGAGGCAAGATGGCTGAAGCCTAAGGAAGTTCTGTCTGCTTGCTCCAAGCATAGGAGCGAACTTGAGGCTAAACTGCAGAGTATTCAACTTGAAAACCCACCTGAAAATAGCTGATTGGAGGATTCCAAAATGGCGGCGGAGTGAATGGAAGCTACACAGATCATCTCCCAGGACCAAACTGGAAATACAACTAAAATAAAGTCAAATCGTCGGGAAAAAGCAACGGAAAAGCAGCTCGCGAGGACCATACAACCAGGGACACTAACTTGATCCTGGTAGGATTGCGGAGGCGCGAGAGGGGGGCTGGGAGCCCACAGACAGCAGCGGCCTTAGCCGTGAGCAGCGCTCCGCCCTCGGGGTTGAAGCCTGAGCCGGCTCCACAGTGCAGAGCCGGGACAGAGCGCTAAAACAGCCACAGCCACTCACCTCGGACTCCGGCGGAGGGAGGGCGGACTGGACTGGAACTGTGTGGGGACACTCGGGATTTGGAGGGCGCTCAGAGCTTTTGCTGAGTTTCAGCCACGCGGGACTGTGGCCTGGTCGACTTACTCCATCCCAGGGCTCTGGGGAGAGGCGGCAGCCCCTCCCTCGGAGATTCAGCCACACCCAGTTGGGCCATTGAAATGCAAATCAAGGCTCATTAACTACCAGCATCTGCCCCACCCTCGGGAAATCCTCTCACGCTGAACACCTGAGGGAGGTTTTCATTCAACTGAGAACCCAAGGCTCTTTAAGTAACCAGGACTAATAGCCTCTAGGCAAAAAGCTAGAGGCTAACTGAACCTTTTCTGGGCTTGCAACTCTACCCAGAAAAGTAAGACTCGACAGTGGCGTATAACGTGGGTCCTCTCACGCTCATCCAAACCCAGTACAGGGAGCCACAAACAGCAGAACACCAACATCCACAGGGAAAATTTGGCAGGCTCCAAAAACCACTGAGCTAGCCAAAATGGTAAAACAACGAAACAGATACCAAACGAAAGAACAAGAGACCTCCAATGAAGATGAGATAAATGAAATGGAGTTAAGCAAGTTAACAGAGCTAGAATTCAGAGCCATGATCTTGAGGAAGCTCAACAGCATATGTAAGGACATCAACACCATGAGCAAAGACATAGAAATATTGAAAATAAATCAATTGGAAATGAAGAAGCAGCAAGAAGAAATGAAGCAGCAGCAAGAAGAAATGAAGAATGACATAGCAGAAATGAAGAACACATTGGAAGGACTAAACAGCAGAGTAGAGGAAGCTGAGGACCGGATCAGTGAATTAGAAGACAGGGTAGAAAAAATCAACCAATCAGAAAACCAAAAGGAAAAAACAATGAAAAAACAGGAAGACAGCTTAAGAGAACTGTGGGACAACTGGAAACGTAATAATATTCGCATCATAGGAGTCGCCGAAGAAGAAGAAAATGAGAAAGGGTTAGAGAATATATTTGAAGAAATAGTGACAGAAAATTTCCCTAATTTGGTGAAGGAAGAAGGCTTTCAAGTTCAAGAAGCACAGAGAGTCCCAAGTAAGAAGAACCCAAACAGGCCCACACCAAGACACATAGTAATTAAAATGCCAAAAATTAAAGACAAAGAGAGAATCCTCAAGGCAGCAAGAGCTAAGCAACAGGTTACCTACAAAGGATCCCCCATAAGGTTATCAGCTGACTTCTCCATAGAAACACTACAGGCCAGACGGGAATGGCATGAAATAATCAAGGTCATGAAAAACAAGGATCTGAACCCAAGACTACTCTACCCAGCAAGGCTATCATTCAAAATAGAAGGTCAAATAAAGAGCTTCCCAGACAAAAAAAGGCTAAGGGAATACATTAGCACCAAACCAGCACTGCAAGAAATGTTAAAAGGACTGCTGTAATTAGTAGAAGAAATAGAAAGGAAAATAGAAACACACTAAACAAAAATGGCAATAAGTAAGTACATATCGGTAATCACCTTAAATGTAAATGGTCTGAACGCCCCGATCAAAAGACACAGAGTAGCAGATTGGATAAGAAAGCATGACCCATATATATGTTGCTTACAAGAGACCCACCTCACAACAAAAGACTCACATAGGCTGAAAGTGAAGGGATGGAAAAAAATCTTCCAAGCAAACAGAAAGGAAAAAAAAGCTGGGGTAGCAATACTCATATCTGATAAAATAGATTTTAAAATGAAGGCCATAACTAGAGACAAAGAAGGCCACTACATAATATTGAAAGGATCTATCCAACAGGAAGAGATAACCTTGGTAAACATATATGCACCCAATACAGGAGGACCAAAATACATTAAAAATCTTCTGGAAAACTTCAAAGGAGAAATCGACAGCAATACAATCATAGCAGGGGACTTCAACACCCCGCTGACATCACTGGATAGATCCTCTAGACAAAAAATTAACAAGGAAACACAGACTCTAAATGAAGCACTAGACCAAATGGATTTAATAGATATTTACAGAGAATTACACCCCAAAACTACAGAATTCACTTTCTTCTCAAGTGCACATGGGACATTCTCAAAGATAGACCACATGTTAGGACACAAACGAAGTCTCTACAAATTCAAGAAGATTGAAATCATATCAAGCATCTTCTCAGATCACAATGGCATGAAACTAGAAATCAATTGCAACAAGAACATGCAAAGACATTTGAATACATGGAGGCTAAATAGCATGTTATTAAACAATGAATGGGTTACCAAGGAGATCAAGGAAGAAATTAAAAACTTTCTGGAAACGAATGAAAATGAACACACAACAACACAAAATCTGTGGGATGCAGCGAAAGCAGTTCTGAGAGGGAAGTTCATAGCACTACAGGCCTACCTCAAGAAACAAGAAAAATTTCTAATAGACTATCTAACCTCACAACTTAAAGAACTAGAAAGCAAACAAAAGGAAAACCCCAGAGCAAGTAGAAGGAAGGAAATATTAAAGATCAGAGCAGAAATAAACGACATGGAGACCAAAAAAACAATTCAAAGGATCAATGAAACAAAGAGCTGGTTTTTTGAAAAGATAAACAAGATTGATGGACCCTTAGCTAGACTCACCAAGAAACAAAGAGAGAGAACCCAAATACACAAAATCAGAAACGAAAGAGGAGAAGTAACAACTGACACCACAGAAATACAAAGGATCGTTAATGAATACTATGAACATTTATATGGCAACAAATTCGACAATCTAAGCGAAATGGACACATTTCTAGAAACATATAGTCTCCCAAAACTGGACCGGGAAGAGATAGAAAACTTGAACAGACCAATAGCAACCAAGGAAATTGAAGATGTAATCAAGACTCTCCCAGCAAACAAAAGTCCAGGCCCAGACGGCTTTACAGGGGAGTTTTACCGAACATTCAAAGAAGAACTAACACCCATTCTTCTCAAACTGTTTCTAAAAATTCAAGAAGAAGGAAGACTTCCAAACTCATTTTATGAGGCCAGCATAATTCTAATTCCAAAACCAGAAAAAGACACTACAAAGAAAGAAAACTACAGGCCAATATCCCTGATGAACATAGATGCCAAAATCCTGAACAAAATACTAGCAAATCGGATCCAGCAATACATCAAAAAAATTATTCACCATGACCAAGTGGGATTCATCCCAGGGATGCAAGGCTGGTTCAATATTCGCAAATCAATAAATGTGATACACCACATAAACAAAATGAAAGATAAAAACCACATGATCATATCAATAGACGCTGAAAAAGCATTCGACAAAATTCAACACCCATTTCTGATAAAAACACTCAGCAATTTGGGAATAGAGGGATCATATCTCAACATTATAAAGGCCATATATGAAAGACCTACAGCCAACATCATAATCAATGGGCAAAAACTAAAAACATTTCCCTTAAGAACAGGAACAAGACAGGGATGCCCACTTTCACCACTCTTATTTAACATAGTACTGGAAGTCTTAGCCACAGCAATCAGACGTGAAGAAAAAATAAAAGGTATCCAAATTGGAAAGGAGGAAGTGAAACTGTCATTATTCGCAGATGACATGATATTATACATAGAAAACCCTAAAGACTCCATTAAAAATCTACTAGACCTAATAAATGAATTTGGCAAAGTAGCAGGATACAAAATAAACGTCAAGAAATCGACGGCATTCTTATACACCAATGATGAACTCACAGAAAGAGAAACTAAAAAAACAATCCCATTTACCATCGCGGCAAAAAAATTAAGATACCTAGGAATAAATTTAACCAAAGAAGTAAAGGATCTATTTGCAGAAAACTACAGGACATTGAAAAAAGAAATAGAGGAAGATATAAAAAAGTGGAAGCACATACCTTGTTCATGGATTGGAAGAATTAACATCATTAAAATGTCCATATTACCCAAAGCAATCTATAGATTCAATGCAATCCCAATCAAAATACCAGCGACATATTTCACAGAACTAGAACAAATACTCCAAAAGTTCATATGGAACCAAAAAAGACCCCGAATAGCCACAGCAATCTTGAAAAAGAAGGACAAAGTAGGTGGGATCACAATACCAGATATCAGATTATACTACAGAGCTACTATAATCAAAACAGCCTGGTATTGGCATAAGAACAGGCATATAGACCAGTGGAACAGAACAGAGAATCCAGAAATTGACCCAAGATATTATGCTCAACTAATATTTGACAAAGGTGGCAAGAGCATACAGTGGAGCAAAGACAGCCTCTTTAATAAATGGTGTTGGGAAAATTGGACAGCTACATGCAAAAAAATGAAACTAGACGATCAACTTACACCATACACAAGAATAAACTCAAAATGGGTAAAAGACTTAAATGTGACTCGTGAATCCATAAAAATCCTAGAAGAAAATGTAGGCAACAAAATTTCAGACATCATACGCAGCAGAATCTTCACTGATACATCACCTAAGGCAACAGAAATAAAGGAAAAAATGAACACATGGGACTACATCAAACTCAAAAGCTTCTGCACAGCAAAAGAAACAACCATCAAAACGGAAAGAGAACCCACTGTATGGGAGAGCATAATTGCCAATGATACATCAGATAAGGGGTTAATCTCCAAAATATATAGAGTGCTCATACAACTCAACAAAAGGAAGACAAAGAACCCAATTAAAAAATGGGCAGAGGAACTAAATAGACACCTCTCCAAACAGGACATACAAATGGCTAAGAGACATATGAAGAAATGCTCAACATCACTAATCATCAGAGAGATGCAAATTAAAACAACAATGAGGTATCACCTCACACCTGTCAGAATGGCCGCCATCAACAAATCGTCAAACAACAAGTGTTGGCGAGGGTGTGGAGAAAAGGGGACTCTAGTACACTGCTGGTGGGAATGCAGACTGGTGCAGCCACTGTGGAAAACACTATGGTGTTACCTCAAAAAATTAAAAATTGAACTGCCATTTGACCCAGTGATCCCACTTCTAGGAATATACCCTAAGAAACCTGAAACACCAATCAGAAAGAATATATGTACTCCCATGTTCATAGCAGCACTATTCACAATAGCTAAGATCTGGAAACAGCCCAAGTGCCCATCAGTGGATGAATGGATAAAAAAGCTGTGGTACATATACACAATGGAGTACTATGCAGCTGTAAGAAAGAAAGATCTCTTATCCTTTGAGACGACATGGAGGGACCTCGAGAGTATTATCCTAAGCGAAACAAACCAAGCAGAGAAAGAAAAATATCACATGATCTCACTCATTTGTGGAATATAATAAACATAACAGTCTGGGGAACAGGGTAGACCCAGAGATGTGAAAGTAGAGTACAGACTGACAACCCTCAGAAGAGGGGGTGGGGGGGGAGGGAAGAGATAAAAAAAAAAAAAAAAAAAAAAAAAAAAAGAAAATAGCTGATTGGAAATACTGCAAGCGGGGAGCAAGGAGAGGAGACAGGAGAAGACACAAAGTGGGTGGGCAAACTTGTGCAGTGCAGCTGGGAAGACCAAGAGAAGGTGCAGAGGCGCAGCTCTTGCCGCCTGGGAGTGGGGGACTCAGCCCCACACGGAGATCCCCAAATGAGAGCAACAGAGAAGGGAAGGGGAGCCCACTTAGCCTCAGGTAGTGGGAATCAGAGGTGATTGGGCTCACCAGGGATCCTCAGCACTATCCCAAGCTAAAAGCCAGTGCATGGCTGTGGCGCCACCCTGGAAAGCTTGCTCTGACTGTGGGAGCCAGAGAGGCCACAAAGCAGAATGGCACACCTGAGGAGGGGTCTGAGCAGATTCCACAGCAGTGAAGATGAGGGGTCGGGTATTCGCTGAAAGAACTTTGATGGGGGCTAGCCAGAGTGCCTTGGGAAAGAGGCACATTCCTCCCCACCTCCAGCAAAGAGGAGGTGCCCCTTCCCCGACCTGTGGGACAGCTCTGGGCTGGAAATCAGCACCCCAGCAGAAGGGGCTGGAGGCGCTGGGGATTTGGAAGTCTGGCCAGGTGGGAGCCTGGGCAGAAGCCCCACCCCATGGAACAGCTTTGGGCTGGAAATCAGCACTCCAGCAGCAGGGCCTGGTGGTGCTGGGGATTCAAATATCTGGCCTGGAAGGAGCCTGGGCAGAAGCCATGCTCAGCGATGGTCGGGCATGCTGAAAGATTATTAAAGAGCCAAGCAGGGCTTTTTTTTTTTTCCTTTCTCCTTTTTTTTTTCCTATTCTCCCCTGCTTGGGATGGCAACCAGGGGGTGCCAGCAACCAAAGCATCGCTGAGACATTGGACGGATAGGAAGGGACTGCCTGCCCCTCCTATAAGCTACAGGCACCATCCCCAACACAAATCTGTTTAAACCACCCTGACTGGACCTGATATCCCATAGAGCCCAGTGCCATGGGGGAAGGGAAAGCAACCCAGAACAAATATATACAAGTCACAGCCCATAAGGCAACCCAGCCTCCGGGCTAGGGAAGCCCCACATATAGGATTACTTGGGATCCCGCCCTTCAGGGCTTCAGCCAGGAGGCTCCGCCCCAGACAGGGACAGCGATTCACATTGGCCTGCACCAGAGAACTGCCCAAGAGGACAGGGACCCACACGCGAGAGACCAGATTCAACATCAGAGCGAAATTTAATGAGCTCCATAAGTAGCAGTTGTTGTTGTTGTTGTTATGGTTATTTCAGTGTGTGTGTTTTTTTAAATATTTCTTTTAATTCAATTTTTTTCTTCTTTTCTTTTCCCATTTTTTACTTTCCTGTTCTATATTTTATTCAATTTAGCATTATTACTTTCTAAAATTATTATTATTATTTTAGTCATTATTTTCTACCTTTTATATTTTATACTTACCCTATTTCTGGCCTCTGCCTTCTTTGCTTTCATATTATTTATTTTCCCCCCATCTCTCAACTCTTTTGGTCTCATGCCTTCTAGTATTCTGTGTGTGTGTGTGTGTGTGTGTGTGTGTGTGTGTTTTCAGTTTGTTTGTCTTTTAATCTTTATTTTGAGGCTGGTGCTTTTATCATTGTTGATGCTGATATTTTTTAAAGGTGCTTTTTGGTTTGGTCTGGTTTTGCCTTGCCTTCTTTACTTTCATATATACATATATAGTTTTTTCTTTCTCCCTTTTCTAATTCTTTTGGTCTCATGCCTTCTAGTATTCTTCTGTGTGTGTGTGTGTGTGTGTGTGTGTGTGTGTGTGTGTGTTTTCAGTTTGCTTGTTAGTCTTTTAATCTTTTTGTTGATGTGGTTGCTTTTATTATTGTTGATACTGATATTTTGAGGGGGAGGTTCTTTTTTGTTTGGTCTGGCTTTGCTTTGTTTGGTTCTGTCAACACTTATATAATGGCTGACATGACAGGGTCGACAAGGTTAGGGTTGAGACTCATAGTTAACAACCCTGAGGACTGAGCCCACCCACAAATGGATAACAGCAATCAAGATGCAAATTCAACAAGAGAGCCTGCATAACCCACACAAGGGTCATTCTAGAGCACCTACCTCAGAAGATCAAGGAGAATACTCCACTGGGTCCCACAAGAAGGCCACTACACCAAGACTGGGAGCCATAGCAGTCTTATCTGATACACAACAACCTGCCTACATGGCCCAACACACCTCACCTGGCCCCTAACTACCAGACTGATAAAATGGTGAGACAAAAAACAACACCCAAATGAAAGAAAAGGAGGAATCACCAGAAAAAAAGCTACATGAAATAGAGACAAGCAATTGGTCAGATAAAGAATTCAAAGCAATTGTTTTAAAGGTGCTCAAACAACTTAATGAGAGTTACAAGCAGCTTAATGAGAACTACACCAGCATAAAAAAAAGATAGAAGCTATGAATAAATATCAGTTGGAAATGAAGAATGACATAGCTGATATAAAAAATATATTGGAAGGATTCAGTACTAGATTAGAAGAAGCTGAAGACTAAATCAGTGAGTTAGAAGCCAAGATAGAAAAAAAACCAATTAGAACAGCAAATGGAAAAAAAAATTAAAAAGCAGGAGGAGAGTTTAAGGGAGCTTTGGGACAACACAGAAACAATATTCACATCATAGGGGTACCAAAAGGAGAAGAATCTGATAAAGGAATAGAGAACCTGTTTAAAGAAATAATGACTGAAAACTTCCCCAATCTGGTAAAGGAAAATGTTACACAAGTCGAGGAAACACAGAGAATCCCAATCAAGATGAACCCAAAAAGACCCACACCTAGACACATTATAATTAAAATGGCAAATGTTAAAGATAAGGAAAGAGCCCAGCCAGTGTGGCTCAGTGGTTGAGCATCAATCCATGCACCAAGAGGTCGCTGGTTTGATTCCTGGTCAGAGCACATGCCCAGGTTGTGGGCCCAATCCCCAGTAAGGGGCATGCAGGAGGTGGCCAATCGTTGTTCTCTCTCATCACTTTTTCTATCTCTCTCTCCTTCTCCCTTCCTCTCTCTCTAAAATCAATAAAGAAATAATAATTTTTAAAAAGACAAGGAAAGAATCTTAAAGGAAGCAAGAGAGAGGCAGAAAGTTACCTACAAGGGAGCTCCTGTTAGATTGTTAGCTGATTTCTCAGTAGAAACACTGAGGCCAGAAGGGAGTGACATGAAGTATACAAAGTAATAAAAAGCAAGGGTCTGAATGCAAGACTGCTTTCATTCAAAATTTCATTCAGCAAGGCTATCATTCAAAATTGAAGAGGAAATAAAGAGCTTTGCAGACAAAAAAAAAAAAAAAAAGCTAAAGGAATTCACTACCACCAAACCAACACTGCAAGAAATGCTAAAGGGACGATTGCAAGAAGAAGAAGAAATAGAGAGAGAGGAACACAGGCATAAACTATAAAAATGACAACAAATAAGCATCTGTCAATAATAACCTTAAATGTAAATGGCTTAAATGTTCCAATCAAAAGACAGAGAGTAGCTGAATGGATAAGAAAACATGACCCATATATATGCTATCTATAAGAGACCCACCTCAGAACAAAAGACTTACACAGGATGAAAGTGAAAGGATGGAAAAAAATTTCAGTGCAAATGGAAATGAAAAAAAAAAAGCTGGTTTAACAATACTCATATCTGATAAGATAGACTTCAAAATGAAGGCCATAATAAGAGACAAAAAGGTCACTACATAATATTAAAAGGATCAATCCAACAAGAGGATATAACCCTGGTAAACATATAGGCATTGGATATAGGAGCACCAAAATATATTTTAAATTTCTAGAGGACTTCTAGGGAGAGATTGACAACAATGAAATAGTAATAGGGGACTTTAATATCCCACTGACATCACTGGATAGATCTTCTAGAAAAAAAAATTAACAAGGAAACAGAGACCCTAATGATGCACTAGATAAGTTGGATTTAATTGATATTTACAGAACATTTCAACCTTAAGCTGCAGAATATACATTCTTCTCAAATGCACATGGGACATTCTCAAAGATGGATCACATGTTAGGACACAAACTAAGTCTCTACAAGTTCAAGAAGATTGAAATCATATCAAGCATCTTCTCGGATCACAATGGCATAAAACTAGAAATCAATTACAATAAAAACACTCAAAACTATTCAAACACATCGAGGCTAAATAGCATGTTATTAAACAATGAATGAGTTACCAATGAGATCAAGAAAGAAATTTAAAAATTCCTGGAAACTAATGAAAATTAACACACAACAACACAAAATCTGTGGGACACAGTGAAAGCAGTCCTGAGCAGGAAGTTCATAGCAATACAGACCTACCTCAAGAAAGAAGGAAAATTTTTAATAAACTATCTAACCCTACAGCTTAAATAATTAGAAAGAGAACAAAAAGAAAAACCCAGAGCTAGTAGAAGGAAGGAAATAATAAAGATCAGAGTGGAAATAAATGACATAGAGACTAAAAAACAATACAAAAGATCAATGAAACCAAGAGCTGGTTCTTCAAAAGATAAACAAGATTGATCAAGCTTAAGCCAGAATCACCAAGAAACAAAGAGAGAGGACCCAATTTATTTATTTTTTTTGTACGTGCCCCTAGCGGGAACCAAACCCGGGACTCTCTGGTCTGCAGGCCGATGCTCCAACCGCTGAGCCAAACTAGCCAGGGTGAGAGAGGACCCAATTTAATAAAATCATAAACAAAAGAGGTAAAGTAACAACTGATACCACAGAAATACAAAGGACTGTAAGAAAATACTTAAAAAAATGATATGCCTTTCACTGATACATCACCTAAGGCAACAGAAACAAAGGAAAAAATGAACACATGGGACTACATCAAACTCAAAAGCTTCTGCACAGCAAAAGAAACAACCACCAAATTGGAAAAGGAACCCACCCTATGGGAGAGCATAATTGCCAATGATACATCAGATAAGGGGTTAATTTCCAAAATATATAGAGTACTCATACAACTGAACAAAAGGAAGACAAAGAACACAATTTAAAAAATGGGCAGAGGACCTAAATAGACACATCTCCAAAAAAGACATACAAATGGCCAAGAGACATTTGAAGAAATGCTCAATGTCACTAATCATCAGAAAGATGCAAATTAAAACAACAATGAGGTATCACCTCACACCTGCCAGAATGGCTGCCATCAACAAATCATCAAACAACAAGTGCTGGCGAGGGTATGGAGAAAAGAGGACTCTAGTACACTGCTGGTGGGAATGCAGACTGGTGCAGCCACTATGAAAAACAGTATGGTGTTTCCTCAAAAAATTAAAAATTGAACTGCCATTTGACACAGTGATCCCACTTCTAGGAATATACCCTAAGAAGCCTGAAACACCAATCAGAAAGAATGTATGTACCCCCATGTTCATAGCAGCACTATTTACAATAGCTAAGATCTGGAAACAGCCCAAGTGTCCATCAATAGACGAATGGATAAAAAAGCTGTGGTACATATACACAATGGAGTACTATGCAGCTGTAAGAAAGATCTCTTATCCTTTGAGACAACATGGAGGGACCTCAAGAGTATTATCCTAAGCGAAACAAGCCAAGCAGAGAAAGACAAATATCACATGATCTCACTTATTTGTGGGATATAATGAACATAGTCAGAGGAACAAGGTAGACCCAGAGATGTGGAAGTAGGGTACAGACTGACAACCCTCAGAAGAAGGGGTGGGGGGAAGGGAAGAGATACACCGCAAAACTTATATGCATGTACGCATAACTGATGAACATGGACAACAAAGCTGGGGACGGGGTGGGGGGAATGGGGAGGAGGGTGTCAATGGGTAAAAAAGGAGAAACATCTGTAACAAAAATAAATAAATAAATAAATAAATAAATAAATAAATAAAAACTGAATTGTTAATTTTAAATTAGTGAATTTATGACATTTGAATACATCCCAATAAAGCTGTTTAAAAAAAATTATATGCCAACAAATTGGACAACCTGGATGAAATGGACAAATTCTTAGAATCATACAGTCTTCTAACACTCAACTGGGAAGAATCATAAATCCTGAACAGACCAATTACAACTAAGGAACTAGAAGCAATAATCAATAAACTCCCAGCAAACAAAACCCCGGGTCCAGATGGCTTCACAGGGGAGTTTTACGGAACATTCAAAGAAGAACTAACACTTATTTTCCTCAAACTGTTCCAAAAAATTCAAGGGGAAGGAAGACTTCCAAGCTCTTTTTATGACACCTACATAATTCTAATCCCCAAACTAGATGAAGATACTACAAAGAAAGAATATTACAGGTCAATATCCCCGATGAACACAGATGTCAAAATCCTCAACAAAATATTAGCAAATTGGGTCCAGCAATATATTAAAAAAATTATACACCATGACCAAGTGGGATATATCCAGGGATACAAGACTGGTACAATATTCACCAATGAATAAATGTGATACCACATAAACAAAATGAAAGATAAAAATCATATGATCATATCAATAGAAGCTGAAAAAGCATTTGACAGTGCATCCAGCACTCATTTTTGATAAAAACTCTCAGCAAAGTGGTAATAGAAGGATCATACCTCAATATAATAAAGGCCATATATGAAAAACCTACAGCTAACACTCAATGTGTTTAAGATGTATTACATGCGAGAAATTCAAGTGAATAATAGTAGCATTATCTCTCACTGATGTTCCTACCATCATAGCAGTGATACATACCCCAGCCTCACTATTAACTCATTATTTTTTAAATTCTGTTACAGCCCTTATTGCCATCTTATACACCAAAACTTTACCATTTGTTAACCATCTCTCTTTTCCTACAAAAATTTAAGCACCAGGACTTGAAGAACAAGTTTGCTTCATGTTGCTATATCCAAATCCTACAGTGTGTTGATTATATGTGCTAAATTGGGTACGATGACTCTAAAGTGCAGGGCAATGGATGATGTTAAAATATTAGCATCAAGAATATATTCTGAGAAGTAAAGTCTGTTTGTAATACTGGTCTAGTCCTTCTCCTTTGCTATGTTTATGTTCTCTTACAATTTACCTAAACTGGAGAAATGTAAAGGAGATATTAAATATGTTATGTAGTATATTAAGAAGTGAATTATTGTTTACCTAAGGTATTTTATGATAAACTGTGTTAATACACCATAGGAAATACATATGTTTAGATAATAAGCAGGAAAAGCAAAAGCTGTTGCAGAGGACCTGGGGGTGACCTTGCTCTCATTGTAAGGCCAGTCTTATCCTAGTAGGGGGCATGCAGGGGACAGCCAGTCAATGTTTCTCTCTCACAACAATGTTTTTCTCTCTCCCTCTCCCTTCCTCTCTATATAAAATCAACAGAAACACATATTTTAAAGTGTTTTAAAGCACTCTATTACTGTTAACTCTTCACAGTCCTTGGTGGTTTGTGATTATTCTCATTAGAATACAGTACACCTCTTTTTTACTATAGGTGAAATCCTGCAGGTCACTGGCAACAGAATACTGAGAAAAACCATGATTTCCATTTTTGGTATTAAGAATGAAAAATAAATTAGTCTCATAACAAAAACTGTAACTAAAAAAGAAATAAAATTTGTCTGAGGAAAAAATACCTGAAATTACATGCACATGATAAAATTGTCTCATAATGTATGATAATTAAATTAAAAATTGCAAACTTTAGCCCTGGCTAGTGTGGCTCAGTTGGTTGAATGTCAATCCATGCACTGAGAGGTCATCGGTTCAATTCCCGGTCAGGGCATATACCTGGGTTGCAGGCTCCATCACCAGTGGGAGTCATACAGGAGACAACCAATCAATGTGTCCTTCTCATGTTGATGTTTCTCTCTCTCTTTCCCCTCTCCCTTCCCCTCCCTCTAAAATCAATAATAAAAACATATTTTTTAAAAATTGCAAACTTTACCTGAAATTCCATAATTATAATGGGACATGTTAATGTATCATCACAGGAAGCACAATATTAACATTCTATGGCTTAAAAAACAGTTAATAAAATATTTCTATGAAACAACTACAGCAAAATGCTCATATTTTCAATCACATGCAATCAAACATAATTGAGAACTGAGGAATTAATTCAGCTATAAGTAGCAGGAAACACCCACAGTCTTCCTGACAGGATGAAGGTGCTTATTCTCACATGGAAGGACCAGGTCAAGGCAGCCACTGCACGTGCAGCAGAGAGACAATGCCCTGTGTTATTTTTGACTGCACCGTTGTACATGTTGCGGGGAATCAGAAAATGGTGCTCACCAGCACCATTAATAGCGTAAAACTGTTTCCTATACAAATAGACCTTATACTGACATAATCCAGAAAAGAGGGATACCAGAAATAGCTCACAAGCATGAAAGTCTGAATCAGTTTCCTGGTGGACACAAGAGGGCTTAAAAATAATCCACATTCTTATAGATCTTCCTTGTGAATCTTGTGAAGAAATCAGTGGAAAACTACACCTCTAAGAAAATGAAAATTAAAGAGTTGGTGGTGGTTTTGAAGATACACTTCACTGAAGAGTAAGAAATCCAAAAAGTCAGCTAGAAGATGGTGTCCTCAAAGTCCCCATGTGTCTCTGTCTCCCCCTGTATGATGGTGACTCCAATATTTCATGAATGCCTTCTTTACTCCTGCCTTCCAAATGACATGCAAGTGAGGCTGTTGGTAATTTTAATAAGGAACCACAGAGAAAAAATCCTGGGAAATCTACTTTCTAACACTATCAAAAGAGGGAATAGATCTGACTTAGATATTTTGTCCTATTATATGTCTCTCTTCCTCTTCATCTTCTTTTTTAAAAATCCTCATCGAAGGAGGATTTGATTTGAAAAAGAGAGAGAAAGAGAGAGAGAGAAACATCAATGTGAGAGAAATGTTGATAGGTTGCCTCCTATACGCATCCAGACCAGGGATTGAACCTGAAACCTAGGTATGTGTCCTGACTGGGAATTGAACCCGAAAGCCTTTTTGTGTACAGGATGACATTCCAACCAACTGAGCCACCCGACCAGGGCAGGTCTCTCTTCTTAAATCTTCTTAAAGCATATCTATGCTAGTAAAGAGAAAAAGCAAAAGTTTAAAAATAAAAATAACTCACATGAGACTTTATTCTTTCATAAACTTGACAAACAAAATTTACTCCAGCTTTTCATGAGTATGGGAAAAGGAGGCCCTTTTACCCATCACCCCCTAAAAAGTGCTTATTCAGTAAGTAAGGGAGAATATATATAATGGACTAGGAATATCCACCAACTGTCACACGATCTGTAGGAAAGTCTCAAGTTATACCAAACTGCCATTTTTCAATGGCCCTTACACACACACACACACACACACACACACACACACACACGATCATTAAAAAGTAAACCTAAATGCAAAATAGAAATATACTTGAATTAACCCATAAACTTAACAGCCTCCAAAATGTAAAAAGACAATGTTATTAACTGGTTTAATAACATTGATTCAGTAATATTATGTACTATTGCTGAAAGACAACTTGCAGAATTATCTCACATCAATATTCATTTCTGAAAGTAATTTCAGTTGACCCTGAACAACCTAAGTTTGAACTGCATAGGTCAACTGATACTGGGATTAAAATCTCTGTAAAACACTGGGAATCCATACATGCAGAGGCCCAGCTGAAGCTGTAGGTGGATTTTTGATGATACAATTGGTTGATGCCCCTAACTTCCCCCAGTAAAAGTCCAGTGTACAATGATGCACTAGATAGTAAGAAAAGAAAGAAGCTTGGTAAACATAATTTACAATTTTATTATCAACCCTTTAATGTTGAAAAATTTCTACAATATTATATATAAATAAATTATTTTTAATCCTCACCCAAGGATATATTTTTGTTGTTGTGTTTTAAGAGAAATAGGAAGGGAGATGGAGAGAGAGAAGCATTGATGTGAGAGAGAAACATCAATTGGTTGCCTCCCATATGTGCCCCAACCAAGGATCAACCCTTAACCTGGGTATGTGCCCTAACCAGGAATTGAAACTGTGACCCTTTGGTCAATAGGATGATGCTCCAACCAACTGAGTCACACTGTCCAGGGCTATATGAGTTAATTTTCATCAAGTATTCTTACATTATTTACATTTTTATATTTTTGGTGGAAGTTTTACATGTAAGGATGTGGCCCAACTAAAGTCTTTCCCACACTATTTACTTTCAAGAGGTTTGACCCAGTGAGTCCTTTCATGCCTTCAGAAGAGAAATGGCTGAAAGTTATCCCACATGCTTCATATTTATATAGTTTCTCTGCTGAGTACACTCTCATCTTGTGATTTTGAAGGATTTTGTTAAAAGTGAAGGCTTTTCCACATACCTGACATTCATAGTTTTTATTCCAGTGTGTGTTCTTTCATATCATTATAAGGAACTCTGTTTGATCTAGGCTTTACCGCATTGTTTTCATTCATAGTGTTTACTGCCAGTGTGAATTCTTTTATATCGTCCATACAAATTAAGGCAAGTAAATGCTTTCCCACATTCCTTACATTGATAAGGTGTTATTTCAAGTATGCATTTTCATATGTCTTTGAAGGGATTTTCTAGAAATGAAGGCTTTACCACAATATTTACATTCAAAGGGTTTCTCTCCAGTATGAGTCCTTTCATGCGTTTGTAAGGAACTGTAAGATATGAAGACTTTTCCACACTTCTTACATTCATAGGGTCTCTCTCCACTGTGAATTCTTTCATGTATTCGAAGATTACTGGGATATCTGAATGCTTTACTACATTTTGTACATACATAGGGTTCCTCTCCTTTGTGAGTCCTTTTGTGCATTTGTAAAGAACTGGAATATCTGAAGGATTTTTCACATTCCTTACATTTGTAGGGCTTCTCTCCTGTGTGAGTTCTTTCATGTGTTTGTAAGTTACCAGAAGATCTGAAGGCTTTGCCACATTCTTTACATTCATAGGGTTTCTCTCCTGTGTGAGTTCTTTCATGTGTTTGTAAGGAATTAGAAAATCTAAAGGCTTTTCCACATTCCTTACATTTATACGGTTTTTCTGCGATATGAGTTCTTTTATGTTTTCGAAGATAATTGGGAGCACTGAATGCTTTACCACAATGGTTACACTCATAGGGTTTCTCTCCAGTGTGAGACCTTTCGTGTATTTGCAAGGACCTATAATTACTGAATGTTTTCCCACATTCCTTACATTCATAGGGTTTCTCTCCTATGTGTGTTCTTCTGTGTGGTTGTAAGGCACTGTAAGATCTGAAGGCCTTTCCACACTCCTTACATTCATAGGGCTTCTCTTCAGTGTGAGTTCTTTCGTGTATTCGAAGATAACTGGGGTACATGAAGGCTTTGCTACACTTTTTACATTGATAGGGTTTCTCTTCAGTATGATTTCTTTCATGTCTCTGAAAACTTTTATAACATCTGAAGGCTTTTCCACAGTGTTTACATTGATAGGGCTTCTCTCCTGTGTGAGTTCTTTCACATATTTGCAGTGAAGCTGGAGAACTAAAAGTTTTCGCACACACCTTACATTTATAAGGAGCATCTAAAGTATGTGTGCTCATGTGTCTTTGAAAGGTTTTGAGCCACATGAATGTTTTCCCACATTCCTCACATTTATAGGGTTTCTCAACATTGTGATTTTGCTCATGTTTTTCAAAACACTGAAGATAACTGAAAGCTCTCCCACATGTGTTACATTTATATGGCTTCTCTCCATATTTCTGATACTTAGACGGCTTGTGTCCAGTGTGACAGCTGGTGTGCCTATTATTGGATGAATGATCCATGAAGCCTTTTCCATACACACTGTATTCCCATGGTTTACTGCAGGAAGACTTTTCTCTTTCACATTAAGATTTGAAATAAAGCTGAAGTTTTCTCCATGTTGACTACTTTTTTCTCCTTTATAGAGTCTCTCTACCATATGAATTCTGTAAAAACAAGAAACACGTTATTAATGATTTATTTATTAGTGATTTTGTATATTAGTAGAATATTTATTAGTAGAATATTTGAAGTATATTTTTATAATTTATAGCAAAATTGTAGATATTCTGCTTTATCAATATTGTTAGAAATAAATTACACTGAAAATTCAAAAGACAACTTTATCTTGCAATTATCAAAACAGTAACATTCATATATAGGGTTTATTAATGCTGTTTCCATATGAACTAGTTTGCAAAAGTGAACTTCTATGTCATATATAAGAAAGTAATTTGGTGAATATTTCTGAGAAGTAATTAATTTGAAGCAGGGGTTGTTTTGTTCCCTTATTTTTAAAATTTTGTAGTATAATAGGTTTTTTTTATGTGAGACCCTGCTTTCTATTCTTTGACTCACCTTTGTTTTCTCCCCTGGTTTTTGTACTGATCTTCCATATCAACAACTTCCCACATTTTACCTATAATGCAGACCCAGAGAAATCATTCCAAAGTATTAGAAATTACAGAAAAATCAGTAGATTTTAGTTCTATAATTAGTTGTGACCATGCCCAGTTTATTTACCAATGTCCTCCCTTCCCACATTACACAACTTATAACAATGTTGAAGGGTTAGAAATATCTGTCCTCTAATTGAGGAAGTGAAGGGAACTTGTCATCTTTACCTATGGAGGCCAGGTTCCTGAAGGTTTCCTGCATCACATCTCTGTAGAGTTTCCTCTGTGAAGGTTCCAGTAAGGCCCACTCCTCCAGGGTGAAGTTCACAGCCACATCCTCAAAGGCCACTGAGTCCTAAAATACACCAAATATGTGTAGAGTACAATGTGTGAGACTGACAGTACTGGACACCCAGACTCCATTTATAGGAAGAATAAGTATGATTCTCTCATCTCCAAACACTTATACTATGAGTTAATCATCAAAAATTTACTATCAACATTTAATTCCTTATATAATTAATACTGCCGTAACCAAGTACAAATTATCAACAGATTTTTACTGGGATTATGTTACATTATATTTTGTCTAATGGCAGGGTTCAGAGCATGCTAGGAAATGTCAGAAATGCTACACAAATGAAATAAATATTATTATTTTTAAACTATCATTTCCTTGTGAAAAAGATATTTCATCTTTCTCCTTATTACCTATTCATAGCACCCCGTGAAACCCCATCTGCATGAGGTTTAAATAAATAAAAACAGTGAAAAACTAGATTTTTTTCCCATCCCCATTACCAAAAACAAAGAGTCCAGGAGACTTGTGGAAATCCCACATTTAACAAAGCCTAGCTGGTCTTAAAGTTCTCCAGATCATTAGAAGAATAGTTTATTGAGTTTCAATTTATTGCACTAGGTGTTTTCTTCAATATGGAAATAAGACCCTCCACCAGAAATAAGATTACAACTCCCTAAAGGCTCAGCTGATGGTGAGCATTTTTTAGCAATAAAGTATTTTTTTAATTAAGGCATGTACACTGACATTGTAGACATATGGTATTGCAGACTAAAGTATCATGTAAATAGAACTTCTTTAAACACTGGGAAACCGAAAAAAAATGTAGAATTGATTATTGACTCATACACTTTATTGCAATGGTCTGAAACTGAACCTGCAATGTCTCCAAGGTAAGCCTGTAATCTGAGGCAGCTGGCTAACTAAAAATATTCTTAGGGGGCAGCATTGCTTTTCCTTTGTGCAATATTTATCACAGACTCAGTTCTTCCTTCTTTCTGTACGATCTTATGGTCTAGAAAGTTATTTGGAACTTAGAGTTCAGATATTAAGAAGAAGGCAGGACAACTTAGACCACAAAACCCCTATATTCATGTGCACCAGGGCTACTTCCAGCCAATTTTTGGCACACATAGGCACACCCACCGACATACTAATAAGCTAGCATGCTCTTTCTAGCACAACCCTAACAGTCAGTGTTGGGAACTGCTGACACTGAGGAAAAGGTTAAAAGCTGCAACAAGAGAATTCATTGATGTCTACATGATTTGGTGATGAATTTGCCCACAATTATAAATTATATAAAGTCATCAGTAGTGTTTTCCTTCAAAAGCACATAAAATCTCTATTCCCCAATTAGAAGGAAATTTTCCCTGCGACTCTAGAGAATACCTTCCCTTCTTTTTTCATTTCCAACACCACCACTACCACCACCCCACCCCCGTGGAGTAAAGGAGCATAATAGCTCAACTCAAGCATGAGAATCCCTCAGCTCATGACAACACACATGGCCAGTAGGATATGAAAGGACTTGTTACTTCCACAATTGAGGTCTCTGGAGAGACTCAGTCAGTCATCTCCAGCAGACATGAAATAGCTGGAGAGAGAGAAAAAAAATCAATGGATTTTTTTTTTTTTTGAGGTTAGAAGTGCACTAGGGTGAGAGTTCATACACAAACAGGAGCTCCAGTGGATTCAATATTCTGTGACTACAAAGAAGGAGCACTAAGGTTTTCTTATCACCTTGTACAGATGTGGGCCACAAGGGGTAGGAGGAGGGATGTGGTTGAAAAGAACAGGAAAAAAATCAGTGAAGTATCAATCACTGAGATTTTCCTAAAATTATGAGAGACAGCAAATTGTCAACCCAGGGAGCTCACATAACACTAAATACGACAACCAAATATCTCATATTCAAAATGGGCAAAAATCAAAGACAAACAGGATATATTGAAAAAATTCAGAGGAGAAACGCCTTGTTACCATGAAACATAAAATTTCTTTTCTGAAATCATTAAAGCAAAAAGACACCTAAGTAAAATAGTTAAAGTTTATTGTAAAACACTCTTCTAGAATTCTGTGTCAAACAAAATTATCCTTCAAGAATAAAGGGCCCAGCAGGTATGGCTCAGTGGATTGAGCATCATCCCATGGACTGAGAGGTCCCAGTTCGATTCCTGGTCAGGGCACATGTCCGGGTTTCAGGCTCAACCCCCAGTAGGGGGCATGCAGGAGGTAACCACTAGATGTTTCTCTCTTGCCCTTTCTCTCTCTCTAAAAAAAATTAATAAAAACATATTTTAAAAAATAGTAAAGGAAAATAAGGTCTTTGATGACAAAAATTAAGATAATTTGTCATGAGTACAACTACTTTGAAAGAAAAGATATTCATCAGGAAGAATGTAAACATTGAAGGTCGTAAATTAGAAAAAGAATAAATTAAGGTATAATGAATAACTTTTGTATTTCTTATCATAATTAATATAACATGACAGTTTATTTAAAATAATATACATTTAAACTTACAATAATGAGAAAGAGGTCTATTCTCCAAGAAGGCATAGCAATCTTCATGTGGGTGTGCATAACAAAGAAGCAAAATACATGCCACAAAACTGATAGAATGCAAGGAGAATGGAAAAAATCCACTGCTATAGTTGTAGATGTCAACAACCCATATCATGAATAATAAATTCTAGCAGGCATAGCAGCACCAAGGGCAGAGATGAGCTCAACAGTGCCATGTAACAACAGAATTTAACTGTAATTTATAAAACACTTCATGCAACAAGAGCAGAATATACATTTTTCTCAAGTTCACATGGAACGTTCACCAAGACAGACACATTCTGAGACATAAAACACACCTTAACAAGTCTGAAGTATCAGAAATTATGCAAAATATGCTTTCACACCACAGGCATTAATCTAAAAATCACTAACAGGAGGATTGTTGGATAACTCCCAAATATGTGAACATTTAACAACACAAGTTCTCAATAACACATAAAATCAAAGAACTCTCAAGAGAAAAAAAATTATTTTGAACTACAGGAAATAAAAATAAAACTTATCAAAGGTTGTAGGCTACAGCCACAGCAATGCCCAAAGGGTAATTTATGACATTGAACAAATACACTGGAAAATAAAAGATTTATTAACATAAGCATCCAAGAAAAAAATTAAATTAAATAAAAAAACATAAGCATCCAATTACAAACAAGCATCCAATAAAAAGAACTATTAAATACAAAGTAAGTAGACTTTTTTTTTAATCCTCACCTGAGGATATTTTTCCATTTATTTTTCAGATAGTGGGGGAGGGAGGGAGGGGGAGGGAGAGAGAGAGAGAGAGAGAGAGAGAGAGAGAGAGAGAGAGAGAGAGAGAGAGAGAACATTGATGTGAGAGAGACACATCAATTGGTTGCCTCCCGCACGACCTCGACCAGGGTTGGAGACCGAACGACAACCGAGGTACATGCCCTTGACCGGAATCAAACTCGAGACTCTTTGATCTGTGGGCTGACACTCTAACTGCTGAGCCAAACCAGCCAGGGCAAAGTAAGTAGAATTTTTAAAAATACGTATATACTATAGAATACTACTGAACCATAAAAAAAGATGAAATGCTGCCATTTGCAACAATATGGATGGACCTTGAGAATGTTATGCTAAGCAAAATAAGTCAGAAAAAGCTAAGAACCATATGATTTCATTCATATGTGGGATATAATACTAAAACTCATAGACACAGACAGCAGTATGGTGGTTTGCCGGAGGGAAGGGGGGTGAACGGAAAGTGTAGGGTGAGGGGGCCAAATATATGGTGATGGAAGGTGATCTGACTTTGGGTAGTGGGCATACAATGCAATTACAGATCATGTATCACAGAAATGTGCACTTGAAACCTATACGATCTTATTAACCAATATCACCCGAATAAATTTCATTAAAAAATAATAATAAGCCCTGGACAGTTTGGCTCAACAGTTAGAGCATCGGCCCGCAGACCAGAGAGACCCGGGTTCAGTTCCCACTAAGGGCACGTACCTCAGTTGCAGTTTGTCCCTGGCCCTGGTTGGGGTTGTGTGGCTGGCAACCAGTCGATGTGTCTCTCTCACATCAATGTTTCTCTCTCTCTCTTCCTTCCTCTCTCCCTCCCGCTCTATCTAAAGATAAGTGCAACTAGACCAAATGGATTTAATATATATTTACAGAGAATTACACCCCAAAACTATAGAATTCACATTCTTCTCAAGTGCACATGGGACATTCTCAAAGATAGACCATATGTTAGGACACAAACGAAGTCTCTACAAGTTCAAGAAGATTGAAATCATATCAAGCATCTTCTCAGATCACAATGGCATGAAACTAGAAATCAATTGCAACAAGAACATGCAAAGACATTTGAATACATGGAGGCTAAATAGCATGTTATTAAACAATGAATGGGTTACCAAGGAGATCAAGGAAGAAATTAAAAACTTCCTGGAAACCAATGAAAATGAACACACAACAACACAAAATCTATGGGATGCAGCGAAAGCTGTTCTGAGAGGGAAGTTCATAGCACTACAGGCCTACCTCAAGAAACAACAAAAATTTCTAATAGACTATCTAACCTCACAACTTAAAGAACTAGAAAGCAAACAAAAAGAAAACCCCAGAGCAAGTAGAAGGAAGGAAATAGTAAAGATCAGAGCAGAAATAAATGACATAGAGACCAGAGAAACAATTCAAAGAATCAATGAAACAAAGAGCTGGTTTTTTGAAAAGATAAACAAGATTGATGGACCCTTAGCTAGACTCACCAAGAAACAAAGAGAGAGAACTCAACTACACAAAATCAGAAATGAAAGAGGAGAAGTAACAACTGACACAACAGAAATACAAAGGATCGTTAGCAAATACTATGAACATTTATATGGCAACAAATTCGACAATTTACGCGAAATGGACAAATTTCTAGAAACACATAGTCTCCCAAAACTGGACCGGGAAGAGATAGAAAACTTGAACAGACCAATGACAGTTAAGGAAATTGAAGATGTAATCAAGACTCTCCCAGCAAACAAAAGCCCAGGCCCAGATGGCTTCACAGGGGAGTTTTACCGAACATTCAAAGAAGAACTAACACCCATTCTCCTCAAACTATTTAAAAAAATTCAAGAAGAAGGAAGACTTCCAAACTCGTTTTATGAGGCCAGCATAATCCTAATTCCAAAACCAGAAAAAGACACTACAAAGAAAGAAAACTACAGGCCAATATCCCTGATGAACGTAGATGCCAAAATCCTAAACAAAATACTAGCAAATCGGATCCAGCAATACATCAAAAAAATTATTCACCATGACCAAGTGGGATTCATCCCAGGGATGCAAGGCTGGTTCAACATTCGCAAATCAATAAATGTGATACACCACATAAACAAAATGAAAGATAAAAACCACATCATCATATCAATAGACGCTGAAAAAGCATTCGACAAAATCCAGCACCCATTTCTGATAAAAACGCTCAGCAATTTGGGAGTAGAGGGATCATATCTTGATATAATAAAGGCCATATATGAAAGACCTACAGCCAACATCATACTCAATGGGCAAAAACTAAAAACATTTCCCTTAAGAACAGGAACAAGACAGGGATGCCCACTTTCGCCACTCTTATTTAACATAGTACTGGAAGTCTTAGCCACAGCAATCAGACGTGAAGAAAAAATAAAAGGAATCCAAATTGGAAAGGAGGAAGTGAAACTGTCATTATTCGCAGACGATATGATATTATATATAGAAAACCCTAAAGACTCCATCAAAAATCTACTAGACTTAATAAATGAATTTGGCAAAGTAGCAGGATACAAAACTAACGTCAAGAAATCAACGGCATTCTTATACACCAATGATGAACTCACGGAAAGAGAAACTAAAAAAACAATTCCATTTACCATTGCGGCAAAAAAATTAAGATACCTAGGAAAAAACTTAACCAAAGAAGTAAAGGACCTATTTGCAGAAAACTACAGGACATTGAAAAAAGAAATAGAGGAAGATATAAAAAAGTGGAAGCACATACCTTGTTCATGGATTGGAAGAATTAACATCATTAAAATGTCCATACTACCCAAAGCAATCGATAGATTCAATGCAATCCCCATCAAAATACCAGTGACATATTTCACA
Organism: Tadarida brasiliensis; assembly: GCA_030848825.1. Classification (NCBI taxonomy): domain Eukaryota; kingdom Metazoa; phylum Chordata; class Mammalia; order Chiroptera; family Molossidae; genus Tadarida; species Tadarida brasiliensis. The sequence continues at coordinate 53,504,228 of CM061259.1, read as the reverse complement.
GAACTAGAACAAATACTTCAGAAGTTCATATGGAACCAAAAAAGACCCCGAATAGCCACAGCAATCTTGAAAAAGAAGGACAAAGTAGGTGGGATCACAATACCGGATATCAGCTTATACTACAAAGCTACTGTAATCAAAACAGCCTGGTACTGGCACAAGAACAGGCAGATAGACCAGTGGAACAGAACAGAGAATCCGGAAATTGACCCAAGACATTATGCTCAGTTAATATTTGACAAAGGTGGCAAGAGCATACAATGGAGAAAAGACAGCCTCTTTAATAAATGGTGTTGGGAAAATTGGACAGCTACATGCAAAAAAATGAAACTAGACCATCAACTTACACCATACACAAGAATAAACTCAAAATGGATAAAAGACTTAAATGTGACTCGTGAATCCATAAAAATCCTAGAAGAAAATGTAGGCAACAAAATTTCGGACATCATACGCAGTAGAATCTTCACTGATACATCACCTAAGGCAACAGAAACAAAGGGAAAAATGAACACGTGGGACTACATCAAACTCAAAAGCTTCTGCACAGCAAAAGAAACAACCATCAAAACAGATAGGGAACCCACTCTATGGGAGAGCATAATTGCCAATGATACATCAGATAAGGGGTTAATTTCCAAAATATACAGAGTGCTCATACAACTCAACAAAAGGAAGACAAAGAACCCAATTAAAAAATGGGCAGAGGAACTAAATAGACACCTCTCCAAACAGGACATACAAATGGCTACGAGACATATGAAGAAATGCTCAACATCACTAATCATCAGAGAGATGAAAATTAAAACAACAATGAGGTATCACCTCACAGCTGTCAGATTGGCAGCCATCAACAAATCATCAAACAAGAAGTGTTGGCGAGGGTGTGGAGAAAAGGGGACTCTAGTACACTGCTGGTGGCAATGCAGACTGGTGCAGCCACTATGGAAAACACTATGGTGTTACCTCAAAAAATTAAAAATTGAATTGCCATTTGACCCAGTGATCCCACTTCTAGGAATATACCCTAAGAAGCCTGAAACACCAATCAGAAAAAATATATGTACCCCCATGTTCATAGCAGCACTATTTACAATAGCTAAGCTCTGGAAACAGCCCAAGTGTCCATTAGTGGATGAATGGATAAAAAAGCTGTGGTACATATACACAATGGAGTACTATGCAGCTGTAAGAAAGAAAGATCTCTTATCCTTTGAGATGACGTGGAGGGACCTCGAGAGTATTATCCTAAGCGAAACAAGCCAAGCAGAGAAAGACAAATATCACATGATCTCACTTATTTGTGGAATATAATGAACATAACAGTCTGAGGAACAGGGTAGACCCAGAGATGTGGAAGTAGGGTATAGACTGACACCCCTCAGAAGAGGGGGTGGGGGGGAGGGAAGAGATAAACCACAGAACTTATGCGCATGTATGCATAAGTGATGGACATGGACAACAAAGCTGGGGACAGGGTAGGGGAATGGGGAGGAGGGTGTCAATGGGGGAAAAAGGAGAAACATCTAACAAAAATAAATTAATAAAAAAAAATTTAAAAAAAAATAAATAAATAAAGATAAGTGCAAGAATGTCCTTGGGTGAGGATAAAATAAAAATAATAATAAAACTTAGGGAAAAATCAAGGTAATTAAGTGAAATCAAAGAAAAAAATAAAAGCAGGTTCTTTGTGAAAATTAATAAAATTGATAAACATCTACTCAAAATAATGAAGAAAAAAGCAAGACAGAAATGACAACTCCAAGAGGTGTAAGAGATAGTAACTGAAGCCTTATAATGAAGGAGTCTCTGAGGATATTACCAGATGTGCCTGTTGCATGGCAATTTAAATAGTCTAGAATCTTCTATGGTAGGGGTGCCTATTCAAGGTAGGACAGTGTACAAGTAACAGCATAAATGAGCTCAAGTAAAATTTGTAAACAAGAAATATTTTGCCTCCCAAACACACCAAAAAAACCTACGCCATGTTGTGGGTGCTGAGAGAGACTATTTCATATTGTTGTCAGGAATGATGTGGCATTGTATGTATTTTTTTTAATTTATTTTTTAAGTAACCAAGGGATCAGGGCCTCATATGTTTCAGTCAGTGGACCATTCATTTTTTGAGATGTGTCAAATGAATGTCCACAAAGGAGAATGTAATGAATGTCATGGCATACCTGTTCTCCTGGAGCAAGGTAAACGCAGTTCAGATCCTGCCTGCAAAGACTGGGTGCAGTGTTAAGGGTGCTGAGGTCCCCTGAGGGTTACCAAGTAAAGGTGTATCATGTCCCTTCAAGGTGAAGCCCAATTGCAGCTGAGAGACTGTTGAAACAGACACTAAACAGAACAGACTTACCTAAATTTATGATAGCAGAATGTGTACTAGTTGCTGAGTGGTTAGAGTAAATTCAATGTGATTGGGTACTGGGTACAGGCATTTATTTGGTATGACCACAACTTCAAGGTTGCAATAATCCACTGTGAGGTGTCATTCTTTCTTTTTTCTTCTTCTTTTTTTGAAAACATGTTTTTATTGATTTTTTTAGAGAGAGAGGAAGGGAGAGAGAGACAGAAACATCAATGTGAGAGAGAAACATAAATTGGCTGCCTCCTGCACACCCCCTACTGAGGATCAAGCCCACAACCTGGGCATGTGCCCTGACCAGGAATCAAACCGGGACCTCTCAGTCCATGGGATGACGCTCAGTCCACTAAGAAGCCACACCAGCCCGGCATTCTTTCTTTTTTTTTTTTTTGTTTTTTGTTTTTTGTTTTTTATCCTCACTTGAGGACATTTTTTCATTTTTTATTCAGATAGAGTGGGAGGGAGAGAGAGGAAGAGAGAGAGAGAGAGAGAGACATCGATGTGAAAGGGACACATCGAGTGGCTGCCACCCGCACGACCAACCAGGGCCGGGGACAAACTGCAACCGAGGTACATGCCCTTAGCGGGAACCGAACCCCGGTCTCTTTGTACCGCAGGCCGACGCTCTAACCGCTGAGCCAAACCGGCCAGGGCCGGCATTCTTTCTTTTCAGGTTCAAGTACATGCCCAATTCAGCCATGCAAAGGATAACTGGAGATAATCATGTCTTCCTAAAAGGTTTCTTACAACAGCTTTCAATCCTTGAAGTCCCTGTTTAATTTACACTGGGTCATATTATCTAATTTTACTAAGGGGTAAAAACCATGAAGTCCCATTTTGTGAAGCTAAGCTATTTCATTTCATTTAAATTAATGAATTATTGTTTAGGAGTGTTCCTGCTCAGTAAGGAATATTTTAGGAGAATAGGTGTGATAATCATATGGCAAGGATGGACCTCAAAAGTGTTTTACTAATTGAAATAAGTCAGACAAAGACAAACACTGTCTAATTTCATTTATGTGTGGAATAAAAAGAACAAAACCAATTCACAAACAAAACAGAAACAAAATCAGAGATACAGAGGATGGATTGATGTTTGCCAGAGAAGTGAGGGGCGGAGAGCTGGGTGAAAAAGGTGAAGAGGAATAAGAGGTACAGACTTCCAGTTATATAATAAGTCACAGGAACGTAATGTACAACATAAAGGAAATAGTCAATAATATTGTAATAACTTTGAAAGATGACTTATTTGCTGATTGCATCCCAAAGTATGTACGTTTTAAATCACTATGTTATACACCTGAAAAGAATATAATATTGTATGTCAACTATCATTGAACATAAAATACATAAGAAATTACAAACAGAAAAAAAAAGCCTGCTTTTTAAGGAGTACCCATCTGATGGTGTCACCAATTCACAGGGTATAGTTATCTATAATTACTAAATTTCTAGGAGAACTTAGCCTCGGTCACATCTTCATTCTAAATGCAGAGATAGGTTCCAAACAAAACATCAAACCAAAAGCACTGTAAGGAAGATCCCATTCCCACACTTCCATTCCCCACAATGAATTATCAAAAATTACACTTAGAATCCTTTGTACATAAAACTCAGGCTCAGTGGGTACTAACCCCTTTGCTGTGCCATAATGAGACTATGGGTGTTGTCCCCAGTAGCCCGGAGGATCAGGATCTGTGCTTCAATAGAGGCAGGTGCAGCAGCAGAGGTACTTAAAGACACCTGGTGAGGCTCTGGCCAGTGTTGCACAGTGGTTAGAGCATCAGCCTTCAGACCAAAAGTAACGGGTTTGATTCTAGGTCAAGGGCACATACCTGGGACACAATTTCCTGTCTCTCTCATCTCTCTCTATATATATATCTATCTTTCTCTCTCTCTCCCCTCCCTCCCTCCCTCCCTTCCACTCTCTCTAAAAAAAAAAAAAAAAAAGGAAAAAATATCCTCAGATGAGGATTAACAAAAAAAAAAAAAAAAAAAGGAAGGAAGAAGATAGAAACCTGGTGAGCCATCTGGTATTAGGGGAGTAGACTCAGCCTGCCCACCTATGGGCTACCTTTCCCTATCTCTTTTCTTTCTCTCTGAAATAACTGCTGTTTAAGGAGTGACCATCTTATAATCTCACTGCATTCATAGGGTACAGTCATCCTCAGCCCCCCTGAGAACACCCTTCCTTTGGGGGTGGGGGGACCTCAGCTTCAGTCACACTTGCACACTAAAGACACAGACAGGTTGCAGCCAAGACGTTGACCCAGGACCACTGTAAGGAAGGCTCCATTCCCATACCCCTGCTTACAAAAACAAGGAATTATCTAAAATGTCAACCCAGAGTTCTGTGAGGTCGTATATATACAAACTAGGCTCTGTGAGGTCAACAATACAACTCAGGGCAGCACCTCTCACAGGAGGGGTCCCAGCAAGCAGCAGCTCACAGAGCAGGAGCCTCCAGGTCCTTAGCCTGATAGGTAAGAAGGACAGGGGAAGGGGGAGGGGGAAGCTTAATTTTAAGTAGCCAAACATCAAATATGTGGACTCTGACTCCTCTTTATAAGAACAAACACAAGAAAAATGAAATTCACTCTAGCTTGTTTTTATATAAAGAAACACTAACAAGATGATCAAAAGTGATTAAAATTGAAGGTGAATGGAATAAGAACACAAGGGTAGAGCAGGATACATGGGAAGGGAGTCTCCTTAAGTTAGTTTCCTACTTAGAAATTTAATTAACCTTCTAATATACTATTTATTTTTAATAAAAGGAAAAATATTTATATATACCATATCTTCCATGCTTAATCAGTATCTTAATTAACTTTTGCTTTTTTTAGTAATTCTAAAAAATTGTACCTTTAATTGTACCTTTTCTACATAGAATACCATCAATATTTAATTCTTTAAACATTAATGAATATAAAACAGTAGATCATCAAAACTTTCCCAATCCCCTTCTCCCAAAGCGACAAGATACATTATAATAGTTTTTCCCTCCACTATATTTCACACTGGGGACATTTTCAGGAATGAGTAGCATATGATAATGTATTAGGGGTTTGCAATGAAGCCCTGAAAAATACTATGATTTTCATAAATTTTTACAAGTTGTTTTTTTTTTTAATTCTCACCGAAGGATATTTTTCCATTTCTTTCAGATAGAGCAGGAGGGAGGAAGAGAGAGAGAGAGAAACATCGATGTGAGGGAGACACATCGATTTGTTGCCAACCGGGGCTGGGGACAAGCTGCAACTGAGGTACGTGCCCTTGGCTGGAATCAAACCCAGGACTCTTTGGTCCATGGGCCGATGCTCTAACTGCTAAGCCAAACAGGTCAGGGCAAGTTTTACAAGTTTTGAGGTGTTTTCCTCATATCAATGAAAACAGAAAATCAATTGCTTTTTACTTGCACCCACTAAAATAGGTAATCATGTGCCTTAGAAACGGTAAACCTTTTCAATGTCAAAGTTGTCTAGAGACATTGACATACAAACACTGACCAAAAAGAAAAACATCCCAGAACTTAAAACACTCATCTCACAGCTTCAGGTTCTCTTGCTAAATGGAACCAAGATGCTATTTGATCCCACAATTATCTTGCCTTACTCACATGGTATCTCTAACTCAACTTACATATTAAAAGCCCAAGTGCTAAAGAAAACTAGATCAGAGGGCTGCAGTATTCACTGGAGAAAGGAATTCAATAAAAAGAAACACAAATATTGAAATTCAGATAAGCAGCCAGCTTCCCCACAGTTCAGAAGGAAACCCACATGCAGAAAGGTAAATATAATTGCAAACTTGGGATCTAGACACCCCTAACTGAGACAGAACCGCTGGAGTGGGGCAGTCCCTGGGGAAGGAGGGTGGGGACACCTGAGCGGCCCCAGGAATGAACACTAGGACATCCTGTGAGCACGGAAGCGCTCCATCCCCCAGGCTTCCATTCTCACAAGTGAGGAACCTCTCAGCCTGATTCAGTTTAAGGGTCTGACCCAAATGAACTCCCCAGTTCATAAACCCTTTGTCCAAGACAAAAAACACTCTTAATGCAAAATATTTAGGCCTTAGGAACAATAATTACAACCTCAGAAAGGGCATCTTCACTGCAACCCCCACCCCCACCCCCAACCACCACCACCTCACTTGCATTCCCATTTCAGGACTCTGTAGCTTTTCTCATGAATCCACTTGAACACTTCTGCTCTGCAAAAGGAAGCCCTGGAACTGTTTTCGGGAAAACACCTTGTCAACGTCAGAAATGTCCGAACCTGCGGAGAATTTTTATAAGCATTTACTTGAGCCCAAACAGATGATAATTGCCAGGAATCAAGATCTAAAATGCACAGACAATAGGGTGGTGAAGGCCTGGGGTGGGGCAGGAACTGGGAGGAGGGGGACCATGGGGGACACAGGGGGCATGTCTGTAATACTCTCAACAATAAAAATAAAATACTCCAAAAATAAGTTTTGCAGCTTCTTTTATGCTTTTGAAATTAAGGAGAGGACGTAAGGAAGATCACAGGACAGTAGGAAAAAACAAGGAAGGGATTGTTATCAAGATTGTGTGCTCTCTTGAGGAGTATTCATTCTGGCTTTCAAAGGTACGTTAACTTAGCTGCACAAGAACAATGGATGGGGCTGGTTTAAAACCTTTTACTAATAGAGGTACAGGCCTGAGGTGAGACTACACACCATGACCTGCCCAGTTAGGAGTCTGTGACCAGATCACACTGTGAGGTTACTTTTCGCAGAACCCCACCCTCTTTTTTCCCCACGACTCAAAAGTAAAACAATCTTCAGAAACTTACTGCACCTTCCCAGGAAAAAAGAGTGAAAGAACAAATGAACTCTCTAAAAATGGAATGCTGAAATATTTAATTTTTTTTCAGAATTCACCTTTTGTGCCTGTTTGGAACTATTTTGTACTGTCTTTCAAGCTCTATTGACTAAATACGTTTTATTTCTATTGAAAGAAAATGAGACAAATCAGTCAATAAAGGTTTTCAAGGTGACAAACCCAGGGAGGGCCAGTAGTGACCAAAAAAAAAAAAAAAAACTCAGAAAATTTTTCAAAAAGAGAGGAGCTTCCACCCAAAGGCCTCCCCATGGGATGTCTGTGTCCAAGGAGGACCCTGGGAGGAGAGGCAAAAGAATTTCATACAACCTATTTCAGGTAGTTATTCTAGGGGTTTTTTTTCTCATAAAAATATTTGCAGACAGCCCTGGTCGGTTTAGCTCAGCGGTTGGAGCGTTGGCCTGCGGACCAGAGAGTCCCAGGTTCGGTTCCCACTAAGGGCATGTACCTCGGTTGCAGTTTGTCCCCGGCCCTGGTTGGTCGTGCGGGTGGCAGCCACCCGATGTGTCCCTTTCACGTCGATGTTTCTCTCTCTCTCTCTATTCCTCCCACTCTATCTGAACAAAAAGTGAAAAAATGTCCTCAGGTGAGGATAAAAAATATATATATATTCGCAGACAAATATAAATTTTAAAAAGAGAACATACCATTACTCTGTTAAAATATATATTTATACACAATTAAAATACTGGGTCTGTTCAAAATGCACCCTGGAAGACCCCTAATTTGTAAGGATACTGTGATTCAAAGAGGGACATTTGCCTTTGGGATTGCAGAAAGGAAACTGGAAATTGATGTACTTCTTACCAGTCCTGGAAGAGCTAAACTGGGGTGACAGTGTCATGGATTTGAGACCCTGCTCTCAAAACATTTTAAAAACTCAGAGAAAATGGGCACCCCTGGGAAGGAAGGAGAAACTGGACGCCATCGACCACAGCTGCTTTCACGTACACACCCCGACACAGAGTTATGATTGTCCTTTGATGACTCTCCCTGTGGTCACTGCACATCCTGGGAGATGCGGGGCTGCAGCGCAGAGCTGCCCAGACAGGCTGTGGGTCTGGGGCCCAAGTCGCTGAGTACAGTGACTGGACAAGACACCGGGGGCTCGGCTGCCAGCTTAGCCCCCACGCTGTGTGCCGAAAGGGACTGAAGTCTTAGCAGAGCATCTGGGGGACTCGGGCCTGCAGACTCCGGATTTGACCGTGGAAAGGCTGGTCGGTCACAGGCCGTTCCATTCAGTTCCAACCGGCCCCTCCTCCCCATCTCTGAGCCTCCCCCTACATGTTCACCATTTCTAGGTTTCTTGGGTCTCCCTGAGTCCCTCCTAGACTCCCATGAACTTTGTAGATCACAGTAGCACAGAGACTGTGACAGAGCCACCATGGACCATTAAGGGAAGGGGACAGGCTGTCACCAGCCAGTTCTGACATCCAGGCTATGAGGAGTGTGGCCCGAACACCTGCCCCAGCGGTTCCCCTGATTAGACAGAAATCAATGCACACCAAGACTCAAGGGAAACCTTCAAATACTTCAGCGTAAAACAATACACTCTTAAATAGCTTGGGCGTGAAGACGGGGCTTATGTAGTAAATTTGACAAGCTCAACAACCGAAAGCAACCTCATAGGATGATCAGATCATGGAGGGCAGTCAGGCCCCAGGCCTGTAACTTCTTTAGTAAAAGGTGTATTTTTGCCTTAAGTAAGCCCTGTCTTGTTCATGGAGGTTAACACATCTTTGAAATGCCATTTAATCCTTTTCTCCACACTCCCTCAAGAAAGCTCATGATTAATATTGCCTGTATATCTTTCCAACTAAATGTGCTTTTTATCCGATCATAAAATTTTCCTGCCTTGCTTTCCCTCACCTTCTTAATCTACCATCAACGGATTTCATGTAATCTTTTTTTACTTTCCCTCTTTTTATTCCCCAGTGCATAAAAAGAACTGCAAAATGACACTTGTCCAGAGTATTTTCTCAGACCCTTCAAATCATGCCTCCAGACATGTCCTTGGTTTGGCTCAAATAAAATCTAACAAATGCTTATTAAATTTTCCATAGATTTGGATGTTCTAATGTTGACAAACTCATGAATAAAGGAAGAACTCTCAAGAGCCATTAAAATTATTTTGTAATAAATTGACATGAAAATATAAATTACCAAAAGTTGTGGGGTGTAGCAAAATAGTCCCTATGAGGCAGGATAATAAAAAGCTAGCAAAATTCTTTAACACGTGGAATGAGGAAAATTGAAACAAAATAATTAAACAAGGCCAAATAATTTCAGCAATTTACAGCCAGGTTGAATCACAAGGTTTTATCTTCCCTAACCAAGGACACTTAGGAGGAAGTTTACATGTTCCAGACCATGCCGACAGACAGGCCTCAGTCCCGGTCCCTCTTCAATGACATTCTTTAAAATGCAACTAACTAGAAAATAACCCTGACCCCTCTATACACACATTTTGATTAATTAACATATCAAAGACACCTAAAAAAAAAAGCTAATAAATATTCCGTTAAGACCCTCCCCTAAAGAAAGATTAAAAGCCTCAAGACTAAGGACCCACAGCATGCTCTCACTAGAACTCTCTGCTCTCTTTCTTGTATCTCTTGCCTTATATCTCTGCTCTCTTTCTCCCGAATTCTAAGGGTCCCCACAAGACTTGCAACCAGGGAAGTAGCGGGCAGTGGCAGCTCATCCCTGCTTACCCCCTGAACCTGTCTCCAAGGGCCCCTTTTTCTCTGACTTTCCAGTGAGCTAATAGCAGTCCTATTTAGGCTCTCTCCTGTAGCATCTTCTATCTTAAGCCTTTCCTTTGTCTCACTCTCCCCAGCTTCAATAAACCTCATCCTGTGAAATCTTTCCTGCACGAAGTCAAGAACCCACATACTACCAGCCAGCCTGAGGCAGACTGGCTCTAGGCCCGATCCCGGACCAGTAACACCTAGAGGGAAATATATAGCATTGAAGGCATATGGTTGAAAAAACAAAAGCCTGTAATCAATGATCTAAGCCTCTCTGACCGAATCAGAATAAGAAAAGCAAATTAAACCCAAAGTAAGCACATACTAAAAAAATAATAATAATTCTAAAAAAAATTAATATAGTTATGGAAAATCAATTGAAAAAAAAATAACACAACCAACAGCTGGTTCTTTAAAAAGTTAAATAAAATTTAGAAAAGTCTCTAAAAGCTGAGGGAGGAAAAGGCAGAAATAATTTATATTAGGAATGAAAAAGAAAATAAAAATGTAAAAACATTTAACAATATCCCAAATCCACTTATGACAGCAAACTGGGAATAAGGGTTTCTATAAGGAATCTGCAGCTAACATCATACTTGGTGAGAAACTGTCAGGGACCCTAGTTTGGTCATTAGGCCCGCGTTGCTCCCATCAAAAGTACAAAACGTATTTGACAAAGCAAGTCAGAAACTGTATTCCTCGGCCAAGGAATAGAAAAGGATAATCAAATGCCAATGATTCCTTCTCCCAGATTCTGGGGATTTAAGAAAGTATTATAAAGTCTGGGGGGAGGTAGGCAGGTTCAGGGGTAGGGGTTCCTAAGGAAGGATAAAACGTTTCAGATTTCCAAGGGAATATGTACAGTTCTCAAACATGCTTGAAATATGCCTAGCCATATATCACATGTGTCATTTTACTGTTAATCTCCACCTCTGGGCATAACTTTTAGTATGCTAATAAAGAAAAGTTTGTCAAAAGTTAGACTGAGAAGGGATTTCAGGAACCATCTTGCATTTTTCTGGTGCAAACCAGTTTCCTGGTGGTGGGCCTTGGGTTCCTTATCTGATTCCTGCTGGCATGCTTAAGACATCACCATACAGGATAATAACCCAAAATACATACCTAGAAATATCATATCCAAATTGGAGAAAAATAAAGACAAAGTGAACATGTTGAAAAAAGCTAAGGGATAAAATAAGAATTCTTTTCAGAAACCACATAAGCCCTAAGATAGTTTTATAAAATAATGAGTGTTGAAAGAATAACCATTCAACTAAAATTCTGTGTTGAGCAAAATTATGCTGTGAGGGAAAAATAAAGACCTTCGACAAAAACCTTCGACAAAGGTGGGAAATGTATCACACCTGCTTTGCAAAAAACAAAGTTAACAGAAATTTGTTAGGAAGAGGGTAAATGATAAAGGCAGAATGTTAGAGACAGAACAAATAAAGGTAAAATAAAATGATTTTATTTTATTTAATCTGAGAGATAACACTTTGTTCAAAGTAGTCATAGCAACAACATATTCAATAATTATACCTTATAGATTACATGACGTGAAGGACAGCAATGTTACAAGGGACAGAAAGGGAGGAATTTGGAATACTATTATATTATGGGGACCATGCAAGTCCAGTAGACAGGTGCAGTGTTACCTTACAGAGAACTTGAGTTAGTTGTAAATGTGTACTGCAAACTCAAGCCCAATTACTTTTTTTAAAAAAAGTATAATTGATATACTGAGAAGAGAAAAATGAAATCGGGTAAAATGCTCAACAAAAGGCAAAAAAACAAAAGCTCAAAAAAAGTAGAAGACAAAAAGAAACAAAGAACAGAGAAAAAATACAAAACAGCAAAAAATATACTAGAGATTGATCCAACTATATCAATAATCACTTAAAAAGTCAATGGTTTAAATAAAGGGAAGACAAAAACTGTCACAGCAGATAATAAAATAACACTTAATTATGTTATCTATGAGTATCACATGTAAATATGCATTAAAAGTAAAGGACAGAAAAAGATATACCACACCAACTAAACAAAAGAAAGCTGGCAAAGCTGTACTAATTTCAGACAAAGCAAGGAAAACTTGCTAATTCCTTGCTAATTTCATAGCAAGGAAAACTCAGAGATAAAGCGGGGTATTACATAATGATAAAGGGGTTAGTTTCCCAAGAGGACACAGTAATATTTGTGTACCTGCATAACAACAGAGTGCAAGCAGTAAAAATACACAAGGAGGCCCTGGTTGGGTAGTTCAGCTGGTTAGAGCATCATCCCGATACACCAAGGTTGCAGGTTCAATCCCAGATCAGGGCACATACAAGAAGCAACCAGTGAATACATAAATAAGTGGAACAACAAATCCATGTTTATCTCTCTCTTTCTCTCTCCCCTCCTCTCTCTCTAAAATAAATATATAATATAACATACAAGAAAAAACTAAGAGTACTACAAACAGGATGAATCTACTGTGGGAGTTGGACCTTTCAACACAAACACCACCACCACCACCACCACCCCCAGGCAGAAGAATAGGAAGGAATAAATTAACCAGCACCATCAAACAAGTGATTTAACTAAAATCCATGCAACATGTCATTCAAACACAATAGAATACACATTCTTCTCAGGTTCAAATAAAACATTCACCAAGACAGACACATTCTGAAAAACAAAACACACCTTAACAAATTTGAAAAAAGAGAAATCATACAAGATATGTTTGGAGACAACAAAGGCATTAATCAAGAAATCAACAATAGAATGATAGTTGAAAAGCCTCTAAACAATGAGAGATTAAACAACACAATTCTAAATAACACATGGGTCAATAAGAAGGTTACTTTAGAAAGATGGTGGAATACGAGTTTTCTACAGTCATCTACCCATAGGACATTGATTTTGACAACCAGCTAAGGAAGAGAGAACCTTAGTAGAAGTCTGGGAGTCCAGGTGGAGAAGTTTCTACACACCACTGGACCAAAAAAAAAATTGAGAATAGACACAGGTAAGACAAGGATAAGAAGAACAGTTTCACTTTGCCAGCATCTTCCTCCCCAAAGGTGGCACAGCTATTGTCAAGACAACTCAGCCCAAGATTCCCTCCATGAGAGCAAGTGAGAGTGTAGTGATTGAGCACACGGCTTCCCCAGTGGTGTGAACACAACCCACGAGGCTCACCAATTTCCCATCTCATCAAGAATACTAAGGGAATCAGCATTTCTTTGTAGTTGAAAGGCTAAGAGCAGGTATGAGTTTCAAGGACAACATCAACCAGGGTTTAGGATTCAACCAATGGCTGAAGACCCAACTCACTGCTTGGGGACTCCACCAGGAGGCTTGCATTTTACAATGGATACAATGCCTGCAGACACTCCCAGTTGTCCCATGGGCACACCTCGCTCCACCACCCTCCCACCCATGACAGCTCCATGGGCCTGCTCCAGATGGTGAGTGCAAGCCTCCACTGTTTCATAAGCACACACAATCAACTGGCTCAACTCAGTGGGATCGGAGGAAGACCTAAACTTGAGCATATCAGGGGAATACCCTCAGGAGATCAAACAGGAGACTCTCAGGACCAGCCCTGACTTTGAGGAAACCCAAGAAGACATACAATCTTAAGAATTTTTCCTAAAGAGGGAACAAAAGGCATAAGGAGGTCATGTCCATAAAGAAAAAAAAAAAATTCTGGAAAAATCTCAGAATCTATTTTGGGGTAGATAGGTAAAAGTGTTTCTCTCCCAATGCCAGTCAGCTAAGACTGGAGAAGGTGACTACTTCAAATGCTTCCACACTACTGAAATTTGTCAAGGTGCATCAAAAAAAGAAAACAAAAAATGACACCAGTGTAGGTACACACAATTTTTTAGTAACCAATCCCACAGAAATGGTTTCTAAAAACTACCTGACAAAACTTTAAAAATAATTGTTCTGAAAAAGCTCAGGAGCTTCACAAGAACACAGATAGGCAAGTCAATAAAATCAGGAAAACAAAAAATGGAAAAACAAAAAGTTTGACAGACAGAAATCACAAAAATACACACAGGAATTCTGGAGCTGCAGAATACAGTGAGTGAAATGAAAAATGCAATCATGAGCTTCAAGAACTTGATGAATCAGAAAAAAAAATGTTGTGAACTCAAAGATAAATTGTTTGCAATTATCCAGTTACAGGAGAAAAAAAAAAGAAAGAAGAAACGAAGAATCCTTATGGGATTTATGGGACATCATCAAGAGATATAATATATACATCATGAAATCCCAGAAGAAAAAGATAGACAGAATGGGGTAGAAAGTTTATTTAAAGAAATACTAGCTAGAAACTTCCCAAATCTGGGGAGAAATATGGACCTCCAGATACACAAGTTTCAAAGATCCCTAAACAGATTGAACCCAAAGAAGACTTCACCACAATTCGTTATAATTAAATTATCAAAAATCAAAACAAAGAGAGAATTTTGAAAACATCAAAAGTGACACATCATATGCAAGGGAACCCCCATTTCTGCATTATTTCTCAGCAGAAATCTTGAGAACATGAGAGAGTAGCATGATATATGTAACCTGATGAAAAAAGAAACTGCCAATCAAGAATGTTTTACCAGCAAACTTTTCCTCCAGAAATAAAGGAACAGAAAGACTTCTGCAAACAAACAAACAAAGTTTGAAGGAGTTCATCACCACTACACTTGCCTTACAAGAAATGCTACAGAGAAATAAAAGGACACTAATTAGTAACATGAAAACATATGAAAGTATAAAACTAGTCAAAGAAACTAAGAGTTAGATATTTATAGATATAAACCAAATTGACAAGTGTTTAATCAAACTAAGAAAACAAAGAAAATATTCAAATTACTGAAAACAGAAATAGAAGAGGATTTCAAAACTTACATTTATATCCATTTATAAGATCCGACTTGAGGAAATGAAGAGATAATGAATCATCTTTTTGCACATATTCCGAGATGGTGGCAACCTAGCATAGCTATATCTAGTTCAACATAAATGTTGTTTTATTCTTTGTTTGAGTGTGATGAGTTAAGGACAATATTCAAATAAAATTCACAATTCTGCACACATACACAAAAGAAACAGAAGAGGGGAAATTATAATAGTTAGCACAGAAATATGAAAGACCACAAGAGATTACTATGAACAATATATGCCAACAAATTTGATAATCTAAAAGAACCAGATAAATTCTTATAAATATAAACCTACCAGACTGAATCATGAAAACAGAAAATCAATACAGCCCACTAATGAGTTAGGAGGTTGAATCAGTAATCTAAAATCTCACAATGAAGAAAAGCCCAGGACCAGATGGCTTCACTGGTGAATACTACAAAACATTTAAAGAAGAATTAGTACCAATCCTACTCAAATTTCTGCAAACAGGAGAGGAGAAATCACCTCTAAACTCATTTTATGAGGCTAGCATTATGCTAATACCAATGCCAGATAAGGACATTACAAGAAAATTACAGGCCAATATCCTGATAAATATAGATGTGAATATTCCTCCACAAAATACTAGGAAAATTGACTCAACAACACATTGAAAGGCTTATACAACATAATCAAATCAGATTTATCCTGGACATGCAAGATGGTTCAACATATTGAAATCACTAAAAGTGTTACTACATTAACAAAACGAAGGATAAAGATTATCTCAACAGATGCAGAAAGAACATTTGACAAAATTCAACATTCTTTACTAATACTCTGAACAAATTTGGCATAGAAAGAAGTACACCTCAACATAATAAAAGCCACGGGTGACAAGCCCAGAGCTAACATCATACTGAATGGTGAAAAGCAACCCCTTCCAGAACATGGGACCTGTCAAGTGACTCAGGAGAGGGCAGGGCACACCCTCCTCCAGGTAGGCTTTGCCAAAGAGCTCAGCTTTGGCTCTATCATGTCTCAGGGAGGCCTTGGTAGCTGTGATGAGTTTGTGGATGCTGTTTCCAGGACCTAAGACATAACGGGCAGCTGGGTGGAGGGTCACACACTCAGGGCCAGGAAAGCCTCTGATTTCAGCAGAGGCCAGTACAGATGCTAATTACAGTTCTCACAGCATGCATTGCTGGGCTAAGGAGGCAGGTTCACATGTCAGAAGCCTATGGACAACTCAAGGCCATCATGGGTAACTCCAAGAGGCATGAGAAGAGGTCACTAAACCCTCCACAGTGAAGGAGACTCCCAGGGCACTAATGAGGGAGCCTGATGCATGGCAATGTGAATACAGTCTAGAGCCTTCTGTGGTAGAGATGCCTATTCAAAGTGAGCCAGTTTGCACAAACAGTAAAGATGGGCTTAGGTAAAATTTGTAAACAAGAAATAGGTTGCCTCCAGAACATCAAATCAACCTAGATACATGTGTGCTGAGAGGGACAATCACTATTTCTTCACAGTGTCAGGAAGGGAGAAGCCCTTGTTCACCAAATCATTTTCAGAAATTGAATCAAGGTGTGAGTTCCTTTTGTCCAATATTTGTATGCTCTGAATGAATGTCAAACGAATGTTCTCAGAGGAGGATGTCATTAATGAATGTCACACGTGCTCCTGGAGAAGGGTGCCTGCAGTCCAGATCCTGTCTGCAGAGACTGGGTGCTGGCGGTGGTGTTGAGGTTCCCTGAAGATAACCAGGTAAAGGTGTATCATGTCCCTTCAGAGGTGAAGGCCAACTGCAGCTGACAGACTGTTGAACTAGGCATTGAGCAGAACAAAATAGTTAAATCTGTGAAAGCAGGATATTTACCAATTGCTGAGTGGGTAGAGTCAGTGATTTCCATAATGTTGGGAACTGGGAATAGAGGCTTATTTGGTGCGACCAGAGCCTGGAGATGGTGGCAATCCAGTGTGAGGTGTCATCCATTCTCTCCAGGCTTAAGATCAGACCAAATGGGATGATTAAAGGAGAAGCACTGGAGATAATCACTTCTTCCTAAATAGGTTTTTCATAAGTTTGCAATCCTCCCAGGCCTTGGTTACCTGACCCTGTGCTATACTAAGTAACTGGGGGTAAGGTCTTTGGGGTCCCTTTTTGTGAAGCCAATTTGAAAGTTTCAAAGACTTAATATAATTTTAGTTTATGAATCAGAGCTTCCCAACTGTATATGAAATATTTTAGAACAATGGGTGCTATGACCATGAGGCATTTATGGAAGATGATAGTGCTTGTGGTTAAGGTGAAACATACCTATTTGTCCTCTATATTATATTAAGTAACTCCTCTAAGATTATCAGGGTACCATGACTACACTTAGCGGGATCCCAAGGATAATTGCAGCTTGAGTCCTAGCACCTGCATGAAGTTTTGTGAATACGTGCATTACAGCAGACGGCAAAACTACTGCAGAACCTTTGTCATGAGGCCCAAAGCCCAGGCAGTGCCCTTTCATTTTTTTTTTCTTGTATAAACTTTTTTACTACACTGTGGATTTCTAATTAGTGAAATTGTAGACCTTAGTTTAGTTTCTGTATTTTTTTTTTTCTTTTGTTTTCATTCTCCTGTCCTTCCCTGTTCTGGGTGGGCCGGGAGGAAGCACTGTATATACTTCGATGGAGGCAGTGCCTCTCTACCCTGGTATTTATCATTTTTTTCTCCCAAGGCCTCTAACCAGTGCCATCAGATTTAGGAGCCACTCCATGACAACTGTTGCTTTATAGAATTTAAGAACTTAAGCTGAAATCAGGTTTGAACTAACCCCTTGGCTGTGCCTCAAGGGTGCCATGGGTGTTGCCCCCTTGACCCCAGGGTCAGGATCCTTGTTGCAGTAGAGGCAGGGGCAGCAGCAGCAGAGGTACTGAAGGGTCCTGGGGAACCCTCTGGAATTAGGGGGTGGGCTCAGAAGGTCACCTCTAGCTGTATTTCCCCCTTCTCTTTTTTCTCTTTCTCTTTTTAAATAACTACTCTTTCAAAAGTGACAAACAGATGGGGCCACAGGGTGTAGTCTCTTTTACCCACCCCATCCCCGGGGTGTGTCAGGTCAACCAGTCTCTGTCACAGCTTCACTCTGACACACAGATAAATCCTGGCAGAGACATCAACCCAGGACCACTTTAAGGCAGGCCCCAATCCCATACTCCACCTCCCAAATGCCTAGAAGTTCTCAAAACTGCCCACTCTGGTCGGCTGCACATAGAACCGAGGCTTGGCAGGCTCAACAATGCCACACGGGCAGCTCAGCTCACAGAACCGGCTCCCCAGCACCCAGCAGCCGCAGTGTGGCCACCGTCAGGCAGCAGAGCAGGTGAGCAAGTCAGAGAAAGAGGAGACAGACCCACGGTGTGGTCACGTCGGGACATGCTGCTCACATAGCTAACTGTTATGGTCACCTGTAAGGTGACACACACACACACACACACACAGAGGGTAGAAAAAGGTCTATGAATCATGTAATTGAGGTCTCTGGGGAGGGCAGGGTGATCTCTCAAGCAGTTCTGAAATGGCTTCAGAGTGAAAAAAAAAAAAAGCCCTAGGTAGCTACAGGGTGATAATAATCAATTATATTTGATTATTAATCAAAAATAATCAATGATATTTGATTGATTATCAAAAATAATAATCAATGATATTTGTCAAAGAGAGTAGGCAGAATTTGTTCAGAACCATTGCAATAGGTACAGAGACCACTGCTGTGGCATTTTACAGTGGGTAAGAAAGGGCTCTTCAAAGATTAAAGTCAACTCTGAGTACAGCATGGGCAAAGTGAGCAGGTGGGGGTCAGTGGATGGAAAATTCCTAAGAGAAAATCAGGGGTAAGGGGGTACCTGCTAAACCGACCAAACAGGATTCTTGCTGCAGACAGGCCAGGTGATCAGCTATTACCTGATGGTGGAGGGGGAGGAACCTAATCAGATATGGAGGATGGTCAGATAGGAGGCTGAGGTCTTCTGGATCATCTGACTTAGCAGGGTTCCTGCTAAAACTTGACTTTACAAGGACATGCACAGATAGACCTGGGAGGAGTTTCAGGAGCCTGACTAAAATCTGATCACAGGCAGGGGCTTATGTTGTCAGAAAATTCAGAGGGAGCCCCGAATTTTCTCACCAGCCTGCCCAGGTGTGGACACAAGGGAAGAAGGAGAGGAAGGCCTAAGCTGTCAGCAAATATCAAACAATTCCGAGTCTGACTGCTCATTACAAGGACAAACACGGGTAAGAACAATATGTATTTGCAATGGCTTGCTTTTAAATTAAAAAAAAAAAAAAACAAACAAGAGTCTCAAGAAATGATGAAAACTGTCTTTGGGAGTGGCTAGAGTGCCATTACTGGAGAAATGAGGATATGTGAGCAGTGAGTCTTCTTAAGTTAGACTTTTCTATCTTACAGATTTATGATAAACACAGACATTTATATGCACCGTGTTTTACTATCTACTAGTATTTTTTCAATTATAACCTTTTTATATAGGAAACCATTCTAAGATTTAATTCTTTTAAATGATGATTACAGAAGTGTAAACCATACAAATGAAATCTCCTGCTAATTAAAGGCAAGTTGCATCCCAGTTTGTCCTTTCCCTTAATCTCACATAAAGATATTTTCAGAAATATGTAGCATATTGTGATGCAATTTGAGTTTGGGTTTAGCTGCTTAAACATAGGGAAATTTTCAAAAATTTACAAAAGTTTTGATTAGTTTTCCTCACATCAATGACAAACTCTGATGTAAAAATAAAATATGGACCTGAGAAATTAAACACATTCATATCACATCTTGAGGTTTTCTACCCTAAAAGGTACCAAAAAATCTATTTAGTTCCACTATTTACTTGTCTTACCAACATCATCTCTCTCAATCAATTTACTTTTTAAAAACATTGTTTTATTCAACTAACTTTATTCATTCTTTTTTTTAAAATTTGTTTTATTGATTCCAGAGGGAGAGAAATATCAGTTACCTCCCGCAACCTAGGTATATGTATGCCCTGACCAGGAATCGAACCCACAACCTTACAGGACGATACTCCAATCCACTAACCAACTGAGTTACACCAGCCAGGGCTCAATTTACACTTTTAAGCCCAAGACACTGAAAGTGTTATTTCTCACACGGAATAAAATGACAAAGTGCTCAGGGAAACTAGAGCCAAAGGGCTGCACTAGTCAGTGGACAAAGGATCCAAAGGAAAGAAACACAAGCATTGGAATCCGCTCAGATGAGCAGCCTGCTTCCCACAGGACAGAAGGTTCCACATTCTAGTCTCTCCAGAGTGAGGCAGAATCTCTGTTGTGGGACAGTCCCTGAGGAAGGAGGAGAGGACACCTGAGCAGCCCAAGGAACGAAGTCTGGGAGCTCCAACACGCTCCTCTCCACAGGGAATAATGGAAACACTCCCTCTCTCAGGCTTCAGCTCACAGTGAGAAAATGCTCTGCTGGATTCCAATGTAAGGTTCTGACCCAAATAAACTCCCAAATTCGCAAACCCTAACCCAATACACTGGCTTCTCTCACAGTAATTCATTGTGCATGAATTACACTCTGAGTACACCTCCACTGTGGATGCAAAGCTCCAGCCTAGGCCTAGAAACAGGCTGAGGGGAACCACAACTAAAACCTCAGAAGGGTCTTCACTCCCTCCCCCATGTGTAAGGGCTGCAGCTTCTCTCACTATAAAGGCTCCTTCCATGGTGGGTGTGAGCAGGTAGGACACCTGCAGGGGGAGGCTCCCCAGAAGATCAACTGAGCCTTCAAGTAATTCCCTTAGCAGACTCAAGGGGGCCTTAGGTTGGGTCACTGACCACAGGACTCTGCTCCACCCTGGAGTTGCTTTGGAACATGGTTGATATTTTAAAATGATACAAACCCAGTGTTTGAACAATCCAGCAAAATGACTTAAAACCAGCTTTTATTGGGAAAGAAAGAAAACTGTGAGGTACTTGTGCTAGTTCAACTAAAAACAAAAACAAAAAAAAAAACAAAAAAAAGAACACACAACACACCCAGCCGGTGTGGCTCAGTGGTTGAGCGTTGACCCATGCACCAAGAGGTTACCGGTTCAGTTCCCAGTAAGGGCACATGCCCAGGTTGTGGGCCCAATCCCCTGTGGAGGGCATGCAGAAGGCAGCCAATCGATGTTCTCGCTCATCAATGTTTCTATCTCTCTCTCCCTCTCCCTTCTTCTCTCTCTAAAATCAATAAAGAAAAAAATTAAACACAAATACCTATTCCTTTCAGGGAAAAATTGTTAATTATTATTTACAGGGAAATTACTAGTCTTGTAAATAATTAATCAGACTTGAACACTTGTGCCCTGCAAAGGTAAGCCCTGAAATTTTACTTGAAAACACCCCAGAGTCAAAAACAGACCTTAGAAACTTACTATACATGCTCAGGGGAAGAAAGACTGAAAGAAGAATTCTGTACAAATGGAACATAAACTTGGAATCTTTTTCCTGAAATTCACTTCTTTTCTGGTTCTTTGAAGATGCTTTATACTGTCTTTCAAACTCTAATGATTCAAAATATTTTACCCCTGTTGAAAACATAAATTTAAATGAGTGAGTAAATCAAGGTGACTCGGGGAGGAGCAGTGCTGACAGGAGAGAACACCCAGGAAAACTTCCAAACAGGGACCCAAAGGACTTCCCCACAGGGTGTCTTTCTGTGCCCAGGAAAGATCCTGGGGAAAGAGGAACGGAGATTTCATACAACGTCTTCCAGGTGGTTGTTCTAGGCTTTCTCTCGTATAAAATATCTACAACAAATATAAATCTCTAAAAATGAGTCATCATAACTCTGTGGGAAAAGGATAAAACATTAAAATATTGGGTCTGTTTGAAATGTATCCCAGAGGACAAAGAGTTCATCATGATGATGTTGTGACTCGGGGAGGGGAAGTTGGCTTGGAAATGAGAGGAGGATTTGAATATTTAGGGACTTACTGACAGTCACTGGAAAAGCTAACCTGGGGCACAGGGATCTGAAAACTCCTCCCCAAACATTTGAAAAATAAAAGAGAAAACAGTCACCCTTGGAGAGAAAGGAGGGACTGGGTACCCCACAGACCAGAGCTCCTCCCACACTCCGCAGACCGAGTCACCATTGTCCCCTGATGACCCTCCCTGTGGTCACCGCACCATCTGGGGAGACTCGGGGCTGCGGGTGCAGAGCTGCCCAGCGAGGCTCTGGGGCTGAAGTGTCCGCGCGCAGAGACAGGACAGGACGCCCGGAGTCCAGCTGCCGGCCCAGCCAGGAGGGGACTGAGGTCCGCAGACCCGGGAGGTGACGGCAGGGAGGCCCGCATGCCACCGCCGGTCCGACCAGCCCCTCATCCTCCTCTCGGTACATGGCCCCGCACACTCACCATTTCTAGATATCCTTGGCCTCTCTGAGTCCTTCCTACCACTTCCACAACCAGAGCAGATCACAGCTGGACAGAGGCTTTGGCAGAGCCACCAGGGACCTATAAGGGCGGGCGACACCAGATTCCAAGCAAGCCTGGAGCAGCAAGGGGTGTGCACGCCCCGCTGTCACATCGCCCCACCCACCTGTCCCGGCGGCGACCCTCATTGGTCAGTTCTCGAGGCCACGCCCCCACACGCCTGCCTGACCGCCAGCCGCAGGACGCTTTCTCTCCATAGAACAAGCCCCTGCAGGCGGTCGGGAACCTGACCCAGCCTGGCACGATTGAGTTTAAACAGAAGTTTTTCCAGGCCCGGGGCTGCCTGTGTTGTTTCCCCCAGCTCTTTGTGACCCTCCAAGCCGGTGAGCACAAAGCATTCCTGGTTCAATTTCCAGGTGCAGCGCGTAAGTACAGACAGAGGGTGGCCCAGGCCAGGACTGAGGGGATCCGAGGAAAAGAGTGAAGATAGGGAAAATACAAATTGAGTCACTTTAACCAAGCTGCTAAATGATTAACATTATGAAGGCTGAGGCATGAGGAAATGATCTTTTTTCTTGTCTTAACTTGCCTGGGAACTTAAACTTCTGAAGTTTCCAGTCCTGTGTCAATACTCGGACATTTGTTTACTGGCAGATAACCCTAGGATTATCTTCCCAAGGACTCAAGAGGCCACCAGACCTCCTGACATCTGTCTGATAACCCTCCTATGCTAATCCTAGGGCTAAGCATGCAGCACAGGTTTTTCTCCATCATGTGACTTTAAGAACTCTTAACTTTTATGTCTTCTTTGGAACACTTCTGGATTTTGCCTAGCTGTATTTACAGGTTGCAAACTAAAAGACCCTTGAGTAAATCTTTATCATTCATTTCTAGCCAAAGCCTTCTTATTAATTTACACTTGGTTGACAGAACAAGAGGGTCTTATGTCTTCTAGGGATCAAGGGCTTGATGGAAGGCTATGAGGTCACTCATGGAACTGTGAGCCTTGTTTAGAAACACGGACACTCAATATGACTTCATCATCTGTAATAAAGTGTTCAGCTCTATTTTAATCTTTGATCCTTGACAGCATTGAGCCTTCTACCCATCCCCTCTCATTTGGTCCGTTTAGTAAGAATCCCAGAGCAGTTGGCTCTCCTGGGAACTTGGAACCCAGAAGCCCTAGCCTGGGTGCAAGGACTCTTCTTGGTCTAACCACAGTGTGTGAGATGTGTTCATTACATTCTCAGGAGTACATTTTCTACTGGAAGGAAATTTAATTTAGATCAGTTTTGAGATGCACCTGGAAGCCCTTTAGCCCCAGCTTCATTGAGCTTTAATTAACTAATAAAAATGTATTTAAAGATTACATGATGTTTTTATATACATATACTAAATTGTGTAATTGTAAATTGCAAAGAAAGTGGATCTTAAGCATTCTCACCACACACACACAATAACAAAGTTGATGGATCTGTTAATTAACCTGGAAATTCTCTTTTTTTATCCTCATCCAAGGACATTTTTTCATTTTTTGTTCAGATAGAGTGGGAGGGAGAGAGGGGAAGAGAGAGAGAGAAACATCGACGTGAAAGGGACACATCAAGTGGCTGCCACCCGCACGACCAACCAGGGCCGGGGACAAACTGCAACCGAGGTACGTGCCCTTAGTGGGAACTGAACCCGGGTCTCTCTGGACCGCAGTCCGACGGTCTAACCGCTGAGCCAAACCGGCCAGGGCAACCTGGTAATTCTTATATGTCTAAGTGCCTGGATTGCAAAACTCTTTTGCGTTATGTGTTGGTATTAAAATTTAGATGCCTACCTTTCAGGAAATTTTTTGGAATATTGCTTTTCTTATGCTAATTGCCCTACTAAGGCATGTTCATCTTATTAATTGGTGGTTTTGGAATGTATCCCAAGAATCCTTTCTTTGCAGAGTACATTGCAACTACAATGCTAGTTATTGAACTTATTTTCTTTTTGCATATATTTTGATCAATCTCTATCACTCAAACAAAGAATATAAAAGGTATTAGTATGGGAGACCAAATACCTGCTACAATAATTATTGTTTCCTTTTTCTTTTTAGTTTCTCCTGGAAGGATACTGCCTAGTTCACAAATCCCAATGCCTTGCATAAGGAAGAATTTTGACAAACTGTTGGATTTGTCATAAGAAGCCTCTCTCTGTTCAGGAAACTAAAAATCCTTTAGAATATTTAATTACCAATTTCTCAGCCATTTCTCCCCTTACTCTGAGTACCAATTGTAATATTAAACCTTCATATTGAGACTTTCCTAGACTCCTTCTAGAATTTCTCACCTAATCAGTCAAGCCTACAGAGATTTAAGAAGTAATATTTATAATATGGAACATTAAGCCTGCCAGGCATCCCAGGTTTCAACAGTTGTTCTTTTGCAACTTTGCAACTTTTACTACTTATGCCAATATACTTTTACTCCACCTACCTTCTTCATGCTTTCATTTTCCAGATTCTTGATTCAGTCAGTCTTGTTATCATAACTCCATGATCTGTGCCCCATAAGGATTTATTTTTACTTGCACTTGGCAGAAAAATCTATGGGGGATACATTGTTTAAATAATTATCAACTTGGAGGGTATTATACAGTCAGATCATCGGTTTTGCCTATTTCATTACACATTCAATCAAGAGACTCAGCAGTGGACATCACTCTTAAATTTACATCACAGATTATAACAAGAATTGCCTGATAGTGTTTCTGACAATGAAGGAATGTGATTTCTTTGAGAATTTTATTTCATGGTGGATCGTCAGCATAAATAAATATATGATCAGAAATGTGTCTAGAACTTTAGGGGAAATTGCTGAAGGTACTGCCAAAGCAACAGCTGTTCAAGAAAAATCTTTACATTTGATTGCCGAGGTTATTTTAGACAACAGAATTTCTCCTGATGATAAATGAGCAGAAAAAAGGTGGTGCCCGTGCCATCGCTAGTAACACCTGTTGTACTTGGATAAATTCTTCAGGACTCACTGAAACACAGTTACACACAATCAGAGAAAGAGAACAGGCCCACTGGTTACAACAGGGCCCTCTAATAGATTCCATTTGGGAAGAACTGTGGGCTATGCCTTTATGTTTCAGAACCACAGTATTTCTACATAACTGTATGGGAAACATGATTTAAACCCAAAGACAGACCTGGGAGCCCTCTCACTTCGCTCCAAGTTATGTGTATGAGGTGAGAGCAGGTGAAACCCTAGAGGCTGTTTCTCAATTCAGACGGGGCAGCAAGAAAGGTATGTTGGGTCCTGAGTCCTTCCCAGTCCTTCCAGTCTTCCTCATAAGGATACTACAGTTGTGGAAAGAAGAGTTGAACACACAAAAATCAAGGTTTGGCAGAGCTTACATTTTTCTAGAACATGAAAGCATTTTTGTTTGTTTTTTTATTATTTTGAATACACATACATACTTAGATAAGGACCTGAGATTAGGTTCCCACCCTAAGTTCCTGATTTGCTTTTCCCAGGGTACCAATTAAAATTACTACTTAGTCTCAGCCAGTGTGGCTCACTGGTCGAGCATCGACCTGTGCACCAAGAGGTCATCAGTTCGATTCCCGGTCAGGGCACATGTCCAGGTTGTGGGCCCAATTCCCAGTGGGGGGCATGCAGGAGGCAGCCAATTGATGTTCTCTCATCAATATTTCCAATTCTCTCTTCCTCTCCCTTCCTCTCTAAAATCAATAAAGAAAAATAAAATAATAACCACTTAGAGTAAGCCTGCAAAAAGTTTGTGACCTCATTAACCACCTTATAAATAATAGGTGCATGCTATCCTGCTCTCTGTCTTCTGCTGACTTGTGACCTTGGACAAAGGACTGCCCTTTCCCCAGC
This sequence comes from Tadarida brasiliensis, assembly GCA_030848825.1. Lineage (NCBI taxonomy): Eukaryota > Metazoa > Chordata > Mammalia > Chiroptera > Molossidae > Tadarida > Tadarida brasiliensis. The sequence continues at coordinate 53,478,008 of CM061259.1, read as the reverse complement.
TCATTGTACCCACCCACCCATGTCTGGGATCTGTAAGTAAGAAATCTTGTGACTCTACTGCTTTGTGTGAGTGTGCTGACACTCACCTTCAACCAAAATGGCCCAGAGTTTTACTTCTCCAAAGTTGGAGCTGAGATGGTGAAGGAGATGCCTCCTGTGTCTTCTCATTCAACAGGTCATAACCTTCATAGTCTTTATTTAATATACAAGCTATGGCCCCACACACAACTGGCAACAAGAATGGGATTATGGGTGTGGTTTGAGCCACCGTAACATGCGTTGGAGCCCCCACTGGCTCGCTCAGGCTCCCTCCCTGACTGCTCAGTCCCTCTGGGAAGGAACGCTGTGGGTCTCTGTGGGGTTGCTGTGCTGTGGCTGCGAGTGTTGCTGCAAATTCCCACCCTAAATTGTGGGTGCTATCAAACGTCAAGCTCCCCTCCAGAGACTGCCCAGTAGGCAGTCTGAGGTGGCTGAGTTTCCCATTAGTCTCCAAATGAGACCCCACTGGGTGTCAAGTCTGTAGGTGATGGGCTATAATCATAGGCCAAGTCCCTGCGGTGAGTCAAGGTGAACCAACTGAAAGGGCAGGGAGCCAAGGAGGGCTCCCCTAGAAGAGTGTGGGAAAGGCCAGCTGTGGGGCACACTGTGTCCATGGTGGGGACCAGGGTGCTGAACTTGGAGAGCAGCCCTAACTCGTGACAGAGGCAACTCTACCAGGGACACCGCGTCACTTGTGGTGGGCAAATGGTGCCGAGGCAAGTGCTTCCCGGGTTGCTGCATTCCTGCTGCTGTCACAACTCATCCCCCAATCCCATGGGTCTCAGGGATCCCATGCCTGGTGTGGTACAGCAAAATGAATCTCGGTAAAAGTGCCCTCCTCCCCCCAGCACATGGCTCCAGCTCCGCGCAAGTGCCCAGAGGAGGTCGGAAAACTAGAACAAGCTAGATGCTTATCAGACTCCCGCTCAAATGGCTTGGGCCTTACTGAGTGGTGACATACCAACAAGCCAAATTGCTGGTGCTTCCTTGTCAGGGCTTGGGACATCTAATGTCACACTAGTGGAATGGACGCTGACCCCACAGAGGCTGAATGAGACGCCCTACACTGGGAGATAGGAGCATATGAGCGGCAGGAGAGGCAATCTCTGTCCCAGGTGTTCCCTGTTTCTATGTGTCGTACCAAAATGTCAACCAGAAAGAATGAGAGACACGTAACTCTACCATGAGAGAAAAACAAGGTTTTCTAGAAAATTTTGTCCAAAGAGGGAGAAGGGCTCTGAAGGTCTGTCACAGGTCTTTTGAACTGGCTCCAGCTGTTGGTCACAGCGGCTAAGGTGCGCCAGCTGGGCGGATTGGCCAAAGACCCTAAAATTCATAATTTAAAAACCACCAAGGTGTTACGAGCCCATTTTATTAGAGAATCTCAGAGGAGCCCTAGAGGGCGCTCCTGAATGTTGGAGCTACCAGGCATGGACTCTGAGAAAGAGACCCCCATCCCCAGACTCCAGAACCCACAGAGACAGGAAGGATAAGCTCTGCCTCTCTCTCTCTCTCTCTCTCTCTCTCTCTCTCTCTCTCTCTCTCTCTCTCTAAAATGTGTTTTATTGGTTTTAGAAAGAGAGGAAGGGAGGAGAGAGAAACATCTATGTGAGGGAGAAACATCAATCGGCTGCCTCTTGCACACTCCCTACTGGGCATGTGCCCTGATCAGGAATCAAACCAACAGCCTCTCCAGGCACAGGACGATGACCAACCAACTGAGCCATACTGGCCAGAGCAGCTCTGCCTCTTTTGACTTGAGTTTTTCTGGCTTGGTACCAGACCCATCCATCTGTCCCAGTTATTAAGCAAAGGCTTCCTCAGAGTTTGGACAGCCCTGGAGGATGCACGCCTCCACCTACATGAAAGTGGATGGTTCGGTGGTATGTCATTTTGTTCAGCATCATGGTCTCACAGACCCCTAGCCATTTCCAACCTGAGGAGGCCCCCTTGGAACCAGAATCCAAGGAGTTCTTCTTGACGGATTCCAACTCAAAGCCATGCTGTGACAATTCATAGAAATGTCAGATAGAGTATAACAAGCATTCGACCGCATTAATTCTGTAGCTAGACAGGAAAAACAGAATTTTCCTGAAGCCCCAATCTTGTTTGCCGGTAAAGATGAACAGGCCCCACTGCCCTGTCAGCCAGGAACCCAACAGAGGACAGGATATGAGAGGACTCCTGGACTCCTTATGGGTCCCTGCAGAGAAATGCACCTCAAACCCACTTTCTCCCGTATGAGCTGACCAACAGGTCTCTCTGTATTGGCAGCTCTGGAGATCAGGGGTCCCTAGTGACTTAATCTGGGACATAAAGTAGAAGTCTTTGCTCAGGAGCTTTGGGCTCTTTAAGAGACTTCCGGACCCACTCTGAGAGCAGATGCCATCACCTCCAGGAACATCCCAGCCCTGGCAGCAGACTCTGGGATCCTGTACCCTGATCTCTGAAAGTGGCAGCTGCCAAGGTCCCTGCCCTAGGGACACAACAGATCCCCAGATCTTGTTGCTTCCCAGGGGACAATCACCTGTACACTTCTCTAATTATCCACTCAGACACCCATAATAGACATTTTACGACTCTCATTGCCACTGGAGCCCAAATTACAGCGCTTCTCAGGAACCCTGCCAACATAAGCGAGGGGCACCTTTTTAATTACAAGGCATTACAGGTAGGATAGTAGAAGGTATTCAACTTCCCTTGGGTGTCACTATTGGAACAATCCACATTAAAAAAAATTTTAGTGGCGGTGGCCCCTTTGGACCCACCCTTTCCTGCTTTGGGTCTGGATAACTTGACCTACCACCATGCCAAGTGGAACAACCTTACATCCCTGGCCTTCTGGGCAGGAGCTGCACACTGGAAGCCTGTGAAACTGCCCCTCCCAGTTAAGACAGTACACCTCTGTGGAGCTGGAAGTGGAAACAATTGCTTTGGACCCACTGAGGGGCTGGTGGGGATCTCTCAAAGGGGAGAGAAGCTCCCAGGCTGGTTGACACCAGAGACATTAGATGACAGCATGGCTCTGCCCTGCTTTGGGGAAAGCCACCGAGAAGTTGTTGACTCCCAATGCCTATAATAAACCTTTACCTGGCACAGTCTAGGGCAGAGGCAGAACTGTAAAATGTAGATGCTCACTGCTGCTGGCCTTACTCTGCACCTATGTGGCTTCTCCTTTCCCCAGATAGGAAACACTGGAAAGCTGCTAAAACCACGCAGTGCTTATCTGCAATTGTACCCCAGGATGGGGGGACAGCAAGTGCTGAAAGTCAGCCCTAGAGGGGCTGTGCCCCAAATGCCACCAGGTGTGGGCACGAGCCAGCGATTCAAGCCCTCTATCTTAAATGAGATCAATGACACAAATGCTTGAAGGCCACCAGCTCTGTCCAAATGGTCACTGACATCCTGACCTCTGAGCACAGGCCATTACACTGCCCTAATTTCTACACTATTTAGCTTATGCAGTTCAGACCCAGCTTTGGTAGTACAAAGCCAAACATTAAATTGTGGGGAGAATATAGCTAAATTCCTACACGTGTGCTTTACTTTTTAGGGAACCTAAACCTTACTATGTAGAGAAGGAAACCTTCTATATCTCAAAGGAGAGCACCACCCAATCATTTGCAATATGCCCCTGAGAACGCCCACAATTTCCTGGAAGTTTGTGAGACCAGTAAATGCTCCCGATAATACAACCTTCATCAGGGCACCCCAAATCTATGATACCCTGTTAGACCCATTGGCCCTCAGTTCCCCTGTGGGTGGCTATTTTGGAGAAGTATCCCTCTGGGATGACTCACTCCACCAGTGACAACACTGAGATGACAGTATCTTAGCTCACGACAGCAAAAGATATGGCGATCCAAGAGATTACAACACCAACGACGTGGGATAGGAGGGTTCGGGATGACATTACCCAAGCCCGCAACATTGTGAGAAACCTCAGTCTGAATGCTTCATATACAACCATTCACTGTAGCAGAGATGACACTAAGGAAGGCTGGGCGAGTGAGGATGGCCAGCACGTGACAGTTGAACTGAATGTTTGTTTATGTAAGTTCCTCTTTTGAGTACATTTTGCAGAATTAACTGTTTGCCCCAAGGGCCCCTTGCTGCTCAAATGTGAGGCAAGGCTCTGACTGCCAGGCCGCTCTACCCTTTGAGCTGTTGAAGGCCATGGTATGTGTGGAGTCTCACAATCTTATGGGCCCTTGAAACACTGCTGCTGGTCTTCACCAAGCCCATTAGATTGGTTCACAGGATGCGTCTTCCTGGGAGCAAGTGAATTTAATTTCTATTTGGACAATCTCTCCCTGGCTTCACATACTGCCACCACTACAGCATCCTTGCCTACACTGTCCAAGACCACAGCTGCAGGATCACCTCCCTACACAACTTCAAGGGGACTTTCCCCCCGGTTACCACTCAGTGCTGCACATCCTCCTATTCAAGCCCTCCAATAGTCTTATTATTTTTATACAAAGGGCAGAAATCAGAGCTCATTTTGGGGGCTACTGTAATACCTGGTCCTGTTACTGGGCTCAATACAGGTTATTTCCTGAGTTAGGGGCCTCTCTGGCTGATGTATTAGCCCTGCCCTAGTTACCCAAAAGAAGGCACCTCAAGCATTCCTGCAGCTTGCCCAGTCCCTCAATTTGGTGCTCAACAGCTCCCATACAGGACACTTTGCAACAAATAGTAAAGCTTTGGTTTCTAAGATGAAAATAAAAGCTGTGATGGAACATAAAAATAATAATAATAATACTGAGGCTGGGGTGTGTATATATCTGCTATGAAGGTAGGAGCCTCAGTAAATGATGAAGTCATTAATGACCACTTGAATTTCTAGCATGTAATGCATCTTAAACACTGTTTTAGGAACTGCTTGGGTGTGGAAGTAAACAGAGTGCAGCAATATAAAGTCCTGTATTCCGGTGATAAACAGAAAAGAGTCCCCATAAATACAAAGATCTAGACATCATTTATCTTCATTTTTGAAATTGTTTAACATTTTATTTAAAGAATATGTACTTGTATTAGACATTGCTATCTGGGACTTGAAACTTACTAATGATTTGAGCCACAGATATCTGTGAGGTCTTTCTATGTTTTAACGTCTTTTGAGATGATTTTCCCTTACCTTTACATTTTTAAATGTTATAGTATTTGACATTAACATTTTGCTGCTGTAAACACTGAGCGACACAGTGTATATCCCATTAAACCATGGAGTCTCTCCATTTAGGGAAACACCTACGTCCTTTACCATTTGTTATCCATCTCTCTTTTCCCAAAATATTTAAGCACCAGGACTGCAAGAGCGGTTTTATGCTTCTATATCCAAATCCTACAGTGTCTTATTTCTGATAAATTGAGTACAATGACTCTAAAGTGCGTGGCAGAATGGCTGCCATGAACAAATCATCAAACAACAAGTGCTGGCGAGGGTGTGGAGAAAAGGGGACTCTAGTACACTGCTGGTGGGAATGCAGACTGGTGCAGCCACTATGGAAAACAGTATGGTGTTTCCTCAAAAAAATTAAAAAGTCAACTGCCATTTGACCCAGTGATCCCACTTCTTGGAATATATCCTAAGAAGCCTGAAACACCAATCAGAAAGAATACATGTACCCCTATGTTCATAGCAGCACTATTTACAATTGCTAAGATCTGGAAACAGCCTAAATGTCCATCAATAGATGAGTGGATAAAAAAGCTGAGGTACATATACATAACAGAATATTATGCAGCTAGCTTATCCTTTGAGACGACATAGAGGGACCTGGAGAGTATTATGCTAAGCGAAATAAGTCAGTCAGAGAAAGACAAGTATCACATGATCTCACTTATTTGTGGAATATCATGAATCAAATAAGCTGATGAACAAAATAGACCCAGAGACATAGAAGTAGGGTTCAGACTGACAAACCTCAGAGGAGGGGGGTGGTGGGGGGGAGAGGGAAGAGATAAACCAAAGAATTTATGCAAGCATAACCAATGGACATAGACAACAATGCTGGGGGGGAGGGGGCAGGAAAGGGAGGGGGGAAAAGGAGAAACATCTGTAACAAAAATACATTAATTAAAAATACATATATATAATGTAATTTTAAAAGGTTGCTTTTGGATCATTAAAATATTAAAATATTTCCAAAGTCTGAAAAATAAATAAATAAAATAAAGTGCATGACAATGCGAAATGTTTAAACATTAGCATCAACAGCCCTGGCTGATGTGGCTCCGGGATTAGAGCATCAGCCCACAGACCAAAGGGTCACGTGTTCGGTTCCCAGTCAAGGGCATGTACCTGGGTTGCAGGTCTGACCCCCAGCCCTGGTAGGGGTCATGCGGGAAGCAACCAATCAATGTGTCTCTCACATCGATGTTTCTCTCTCTCCCTCCCTTCCTCCCTCCCTTTCACTGTCTCTGAAAATCAATGGAAATATATCCTCAGGTGAGGATTAACAACAAAAAAGAGTAGTCTCTCCTTCCTGAGAATCAGTATGGTAGAAGAGCCTGAGGAAGCCCTGGGGGTGAAGCTGCCAGAAACTAATCTCTTTGAAACTCACAAAATCCTTGATTATATCTCTGTGGCACAACTGTCGAATGCCCTCCACTCGGATCACAGCCAGACTGGATACACTTGTTGGGGGGTTTCTGAGTGACATGCATCAATCCTACATTCATCTATGATCACCCACAGATGAGCCCTTTGGCATAATGGCATCCCTCTAAAGAGGGTTTGACTAAGCACTTTGAGCTTTTAGTCCAGAAGAAGGAAGGAAATATGCAATGTCTACACTGAGCTGAATGACCTTAGGAGGCAGCAGCAGCTTTTGGAAAACAGACCAAGGCCAAGGCTGGCGATGATGAGGCCACATTTATAGACGAGGACTTCTGCACGGCCCTGGACTACGGGCAGCTCCCACAGCTGGCTGGGGCATGGGCATCCAACAAGTCATCATGTTTCTCACAGTCTCCAATAACATCAAGGAAGTACTTTTGTTTCCTGCCATGAAACTTGAAGACAAGGAAGAAAATGCAGCAACTGTTGATACACTAAAAAGCACAACAGCTGGCACTTCCATCTAGAATATAATCGCAAGTCACACAACTCAGGCATCTTTGCACTTATGCAAGAGATCATGGACTGCAAGGGAATTTTGTATGTTGCTATACATTTCAGTGTAGTTCAGTCACCAGAAGAGAGAAAAGGAATTGAGAATTCCTCTTTTATTCCTTGTTAGCAAAGAAACTGTTTGTCTTCTCTTAAAAAAAATAAAATGTGCAGTCTCTAAACAAGAAAGGCCTAACTGGACAAGGGCTCCTTCTCCCCTTGCTAGGTTTGTGTTTGCTCACAATGAACCCAAACTTAGAGGCCTCAGTTGAGTCAGAAAGGTGATATTAAATATATTCTACAGTATACCAAGAAGTAAATATATTTTTTAACTGAGGTACTTTAATACACTGTAGAAAATACATTTATATTTAATAACTAAGAAAGGCAAACCCTGTTGCAGAGGTAGCTGGCTTTGCTCTCCTTGCAAGTCCAGTCTTAGCCTGCTGAAAAGAAAAATGTCACACCTCTTCATCAAAGTGTCCATGATGCATCAAGACATTCCTAAGGAGATTCAGTATCCATATCTCTAAAAATAAATTTATATTTTTAGAGATGACCAATATTCCCCTCTTCCTTCTAATATCACTGACTGGGGCTTCTTACAACATTGTTTTTGCCTTCTAGAAAATGATTATGATTACCAATGATAGAATAAAGTTTACCTCCTCACAGCACTCAATACAGAAAAAGGTCTTGCTTCCTCGAATAGCAATGAAATCATCTAACACAAATCAAAATCCTGTTAAAAGTCTTTTTGAACACCTTGATATTGTACTTCACAGTCCTTGATGACTTCTGTTCATTCTTATCAGAATTCATCAGCCCTCTCTTTTTTACTACAGGTGTGATCCTGCAGGTCACTGACAAAAGGGAACTGAGAAAACTATGGTTTACATTTTTGGCATTAAGAATAAAAAAGAGCCCTGGCCAGTGTGGCTCAGTTGGTTGGGCATCGTCCCATGCACCAAGAAGTTGCCAGTTTGATGCTTGGGTCAGGGCACATGCCTGGCTTGTGGGCTTGATCCCCAGTAGGGAGCGTTTAGGAGGCAGCCAATCAACATAATGGATGTTTCTCTCTCAACATCTCCCTTCCTCTCTCTCTCAAAAATCAATAAAAGCATATTTAAAAGAAAACGAATAAAAAAGAAATAAATTTTATGACAAAATTGTATCTATGGGAGATTTAAATATAAAATTTGCTTGACAAAAAAATACCTAAACTTGTATGTACATGATATTGAAAACAATTATGTATAATCATTACATTAAAAAATTGCAAAACGTATCTGAAAATTCATAATTATAATGAGACATTTTAATATTTCCCCTCAGAAAATGGAAAACAAAATGTTACCATTTTATGTCTTAAAAACAGTTAACAAAATATTTCTATGAAGCAACTACATAAGTGTTAGTTTGAAAAAATATGGTTTTAATCACATGCAATCAAACATAATATAAAATATACTGAGGCCCTGACCAGGTGGTTCAGTTAGTTAGAGCGTCATCCCCTACACCAAAAGATTGCAGGTTCTATCCCTGGTTGGGGCACATACAGGAGGCAACCGATTAATGTTTCCCTCTCTCTCTCTCTCCCTTCCACTCTCTCTAAAATCAATAAAAACGTATCCAGGTGGAAGGTGCTTATTCGCACACGGAAGAACTGGGTCAAGGCAGCCACTGCACACGCAGCAGAGAAACTAACTCTCAGATGGCAGCATTGTAGATGGTCAATCAAGAACATGTACTAGCACTATTAACAGCATAAGGTGTTTCCTGTACAACTTAGACCTTATGCAGATGTAATCTAAAGAAGGGGAATCAGACATGAGCATGAAAGTTTGATCAGGTTCCTGGTGGACACAAGATAGCTTACAGAAAAATCCAAACTCTGAAGGATCTTTGATGTGCAATTTGTGAAGATATCAGTGGAAACCTACACCTAAAAAATGGAAATTAAACATCTGATGTTGGTTTTGAGGATACTCTTGACTGGAAGGGCAAAGAATTTTAAAAATGAGGTGGAAGATGGTACATGTACCTCTCTTTGCCTGTACAGTGGCTCTACAGTCTAATGCCTTCTTCACTTCTGCCATCCAAATCTCACACTATGGGGCTACTGGTAATGTCTAATATGGAACCACAAAGGGTACAGATTCTAAAAAAAATCTAGTTCCTAAAACTACCCACAGGGGTGATATTTCCAACTCTATTTTTTTTTTTCTATTACAAGTCTCTCATCTTAAATAAAAATCTATTTACCAAATGCAAGTCAGAAATAAAATAAGAGCAAAGGCTGAAATATAAAAAAAATAATCACATTAAACTAAAATCTTTCATAAACTTGACATACTTAAAAAGTTCTTCCAAGTGTTTATTAGAATCAAAAATGGAAAAAGTATCTAATACCCATCATCCTACAAAAGGAGTTTTTTCAGTAAGAAAGTGAAAAACTGTATATATAGTTTGACCCTGTTCAAGGGTCAACTGTATTTTCAGTCCTTGGCTTGGTACTCATTTATGCAGAGGGCTGGCTTAAGTTTCACACAAATTTTCAACTGTGTGGAAAATGGGTTCCCTTAACTCCTGAATTTTCAAAGGATCTACTGTAGCAGAAATCCCATGCTCAATTATGCACTTAAAAAAAAAAAAACTAGTAAACATATTTACTACTTTAATCTTGAAAGTTTTTTACAACATTATAACTAACTTGATTTACATCAATCCCTTTCATGTTATTTACATTTTTATTTCTTTTCCATGGAAGTTTTCACATGTTAAGAATGTGGGCCAACTGAAGTGTTTCCCACACTATTTACATTCAAGAGGTTTTATCCAGTGAGTTCTTTCATGCCTTCGAAAGGAATAAGGATGACTAAAGGCTTTCCCACATTCTTCACATTTATATGGTTTTTCTGCAGTGTGCACTCTCATCATGTGTATTCGAAAAATTTTGTTACAAATGAAGGCTTTCCCACATTCCTTACATTCATAGGGTTTCTCTCCAGTGTGAGTCCTTTCATGTCTTTGTAAGGAACTGTGATCTCTGTAGGCTTTTCCACATTGTTTACATTCATAGGGTTTCTCTCCAGTGTGAGTTCTTTCGTGTCTTTGATACAAACTAAGGCAAGTGAAAGCTTTTCCACATTCCTTACATTGATAAGGTGTATTTCCAGTGTGCACTTTCATGTGTCTTTGAATGGTAGTGCGACAAATGAAGGCTTTCCCACAATGCTTACATTCATAGGGCTTCTCTCCGGTGTGAGTCCTCTCGTGTGTCTGTAAGGAACGATAATATCTGAAGGCTTTCCCACACTCTGTACATTTATAGGGTTTCTCTGCAGTATGAGTTCTTTCATGTATTCGAAGATTACTAGGAGTACTGAATACTTTACTACACTTTTCACATTCATAGGGTTTCTCTCCAGTGTGAGATTTTTTGTGTATTTTTAAGAAACTGTTACATCTGAATGCATTTCCACATTCCTTACATTCATAGGGCTTCTCTCCTGTATGTATCCTTTCATGTATTTGTAAGGAACTGTAGTATCTCAAGGCCTTTCCACATTGCTTACATTCATAGGGTTTCTCTCCTGTGTGAGTCCTTTCATGCGTTTGTAAAGAACTGTAAAATCTGAAAGCTTTCCCACATTCCTTACATTCGTAGGGTTTCTCTGCACTGTGAATTCTTTCATGTTTTCTAAGACAACTGGGAGCACTGAATGCTTTGCTACATTTTTTACACTCATAGGGTTTCTCTCCAGTGTGAGATCTTTCATGTATTTGTAAGGAACTGTAATATCTGAATGCTTTTCCACATTCCTTACATTCATAGGGTTTCTCTCCTGTGTGAGTCATTTCGTGTGGTTGTAAGGAACTATAAGATCTGAAGGTCTTTCCACACTCCTTACATTCATAGGGCTTCTCTTCAGTGTGAGTTCTTTCATGTATTTGAAGATGACTGGGATACCTGAATGCTTTACTACACTTTTTACATTCATAGGGTTTCTCTCCAGGGTGATTCTTTTCATGTCTTTGAAAACTTTTATAATACCGGAAGGCTTTTCCACAGAGTTTACATTGATAGGGCTTCCCCCGAATGTGGGTTCTCTCACATGTTTGAAGAGAAGCTGAAGAACTAAAGGTTTTCGCACACACCTTACATTTATAAGGAGCATCTGCAGTATGTGTGATCATGTCTCTTTGAGGGTTTTTGAGCCACATGAAGGCTTTTCCACATTCTTCGCATTTATATAGTTCTTCTCCATTGTGATTTCTTCCATGCTTTTCAAAAAACTGAATATAAGTGAAGGCTCTGCCACATACACTACATTTATAAGGTTTCTCTCCATATTTCTGATACTCAGAGGGCTTGCATCCAGTGTGACAGCTGATGTCCCTATTACGGGATGAATGATGCAGGAAGACTTCCCCACACGCACTGTATTGCCATGGTTTTACTCCAGGAAGAGTTTTCTTCAGGATGAGATTTGGAATAAGGCTGAAGTTTTCTCCACATTGACTACCCTCTTTCCTTTCGCAGATTCTCTCTACCATTTGACTTCTGTAAAAAACAAGCAGCATGTTACTGATTTCTTTGTTAATAATTTTATATTTATTAATAGAATATTTGAACTACACTTTTATGATTTACTGCGAAGTACAGGTTTACTGTCTTGTCCAAATTGTTGGACACTGAATACACTAAAATCTCTGCAAGACAACTTGCTATTATCAAAACAGTAGCCTTCGTATTTGGCTTCATTAATGGTGTTTCCACATAAACTATTTTGCAAACACTGGACATCTATGTCATATATACAAAAGTAACTTGGTGAAAATTTCTGAGAAGTCATTCATTTAAAGGAGGGATAGTTTGGGTTGATTCTTTTAAAATTTTTATAGCATAATAGGTTTCTCACCTGAGACACTATTGTATATTATGAGTGTTACTCACCCATATTTTCTCCCCTGGCTTTTGTACTGATCTTCAATGTCATGATCTTCCCATTTTTCCCCTAAAATGCAGACCAAGAAATAGGATTCCAAAGTATTAGAAAATGTAGAAAAATTATTAGATTCTAGTTCTATAATGAGCTGTGACTACGCTTAGTTTATTTACCAATGTCCTCTATTCATTCCTACATTACATGTTAACATAATGTTGAAGGATAAGAAACACCTGTCCTTCAGATGACGAAGTGAAGGGAACTTGTCATCCTTACCTATGGAGGCCAGGTTCCTGAAGGTTTCCCGCATCACATCTCTGTAGAGCTTCTTCTGTAAAGAATCCAGCAAAGCCCATTCCTCCAGGCTAAAGTCCACAGCCACATCCTCAAATGTCACTAAGTCCTAAAACACCACAAATATGTGTACAGTAAAATTTATGAGACAGACTGCACTGGACACATAGACTCCATTTATGGGAAAGTTACGTACGATTCTGTCATCTCCAAACATTTACGCTATGACTTGATCATCAGAAACTTACATTCTATCCACAATCACTTCTTCATAAATTTAGTACCATCATGAACACATGGAAATTATTTATACATTTTTACCATGACCACATTATAATGGAAGGGTTCAGAGCATGTTGGGAATAGAAAGAAATGCCATAGAAATGAAACAAATACTGTACTATCACTTTAAGATGATCAATTCCTGGTGAAAAAAAACTTAAATCTTTTTTTCTTATTACTTACCACTTACAGCACTCCATGAGGAAGAAGGTTAAATCTGCATAGGTTCAGTGAATAAATACATACTGAATACTAAAAGCTTTTTGTTCTGTTGCCATCACCAAACATGAGTTCAGAAGGCCTACGACAACGCCAGTTTTAACAAGGTCTAGGTAGCCATAGCACCTTAAAATTCTCCAGACCATCAAAAGTCATCAGATGTAGCTGGCTAAATAATATTCATATAGACCAGCATTTCATTTTTTTCTTGTGTTATATTTATCACAGACTCAGTTCTTCATTTCTCTCTCTGTCCAAAATGATGATCTATAAAGTGACAGTCTGGTGCCACTTATCTGCGGGGATACATTCTGAGACATGCACTGTTTGGGCAATTCCATCATTGTGGGAACATGTAGAGTGTACTTTCACAAAACTAAATGGTATAGCCTACCAAATACCTAGGCCATATGGTTTAGCAGATTGCTCCTAAACTACAAACCTGTATAGAATACTACAGACAACTGTAACAAACACAAGGGTATTATTTATATAGCTAGACAGTGCCCTCCTTTCTGTCATTTCGAAGCTCCCCTGTGGAGAAAAGGACCATGATAGCTCAACCGCTAAGCATGGGAATCCCTCAGCTGGTGACACCACACACTATCAATAGAGTATGAAAGGGTTTATTATATCCATAAGTGAGTTCTTAGGATAGTAAGGCAGGCCTCTCAGAAAAGGATAAAATACTTTGAGAGAACAAGAAAAGGTGCATGGACTTGTTTCATGAGGTTAGGGGGTGGGCTCAGGTGAGAGTTCACACACAAGAGCCGGAGCTTGTGTGGATTCAGCCGCCTGCTACTCCCAAGAAGAAAGCCCCAAGGCTTCTTACCACCCGGTACAGATGGGACACAGGGGAAAAAGGGGGGGGGGGAGGGTGAGGCTTAACACTGTCGCAATCAATGATGAAAACAAGGAGTCAGAGACTTGCAGTGTCTGGTCTGGCATTTACGTAACTTAGGAGCTGTTTGTCCTGACATTACAATAAAAAGGCTAAAAACCTGAGCTCTTTTTAGATCCATTAGATCATTTAGATCAGGACAACTCAGAGTCCCCAAAAGTGGAAAAGAGAAAATAAACACAACATTATAAAATATGCCCCAAATATTATGTTCTTAACATGACCTGTACTAAAAAGATATCTCATTAAAGTCTAATGCAAAGACAAAAAAAAAAAAGACCAAAAAAGTCAGAACACAATATCCATGAACCTTAGGTACTTTCTTTAAACAGAAAACTTAAATCCATATCATGGGACTACATGAAGGGAAATAAAGACAGAAAAGGAACAGAAGAAATCAGTGAAGTAACAATCACTGAGATTTTCCTAAAAATAATGATAAATGGCACACTGTCAATCCAGGAAGCTCAGAGCACACTAATAATAAAAAATAACAAAAATGCACAACCAATTCTCTCATATTTAATGTAGACAAAAGTCAAAGACCAAAATAATATATTAGAAAAAACAAAACAAAAAGGAAAACAAATCAGTTATAAAGAAACAAAGATTACAATTAAATTAGAGTTCCTATCAGATACCATGCAAGAAAAGAACAGAGTATAACATTTAAAGTTTTAAAAGAAAAACACCATTCTACTATAATTCTGTGTCAAGCAAAATTATCTTTCAAAAAATAAAAACAAAACTTTCTTAAACAAAAATGAGAGAATTTGTCATGACTACAGCTATTTTGAATGAAACATTAAAAAATTCAGCAGAAAGAATGTAAATGTTGAAGGTGGTGAATTAGAAAAGAAATAAATGGAGGTAAACTATCTTTTGTGTTTCTTATCATAACATAACAGATGACATTTTGTTTAAAATAATATAACCAACAGCCCTGGCCAGTGTGGCTTAGTTGGTTGAGCGCTGTCCTGTGCACCGAAAGGTCAGTGGTTCAATTCCAGTTAGGGCACATGCCAGGTTGTGGGTTCGGTCCTCGGTTGGGGTACATACAGGGAGCAACTGATATTTCTCTCTCTCACACATCGATGTTTCTCTCTCTCCACCTCCCTCCCCTCTCTCTCTCTCTAAAAATCAATAAAAACATATTTTAAAAAATAATATAACCAATAATGTATTTGACAATGACATGCTAGGAAACAAGTGCACTAAGTAAAGCAGAGACAGGAAACAGAGGGGCTATGAGAGGTGGGTGTGAGGTGCCTGCACAATCAGCACAGCAGCACAGTGTTACTTGACAGAAGAGGCGACTTAGTTGAAAATGTATCCTCAAAACTCAATGGCAAGCACCAAAAAAGTTTAAATATATATGTAATTGAGTGCTAACAGAGTAGAAAATAAAAGTATGAGAAAAAATGCTCAATTAAAACCAAAGAAGGCAGAAAAAAAAAGGTAGAAGACAAAAAGAAACTAAACAAGGGCAACAAATAGTAAAAGTAGTGGTAGATATTAGTCAGAGAATATTCCTTAACAAATTAAAAAGAATAGAAATTGTGCAAAATATGGTCTCCTATCACAGAGGCATTAATCTAGAAATCAATAACAGGAAAATAGTTGGAAAACCCCCAAATATGAGGACATTCAACAACACACTTAAATAATCCATGAAATCAAAGAAGTCTCAAGAGAAAAAAATTGGTTGTGGATGGCAAACAATAATGCCCAAATTAAAATGTGTACCATCAAATACACACACACAAAAAATCTATAATAATTAATGCAAACATACAACTTAAAAAAATAAAGAGCTAATTAAACCCACAGTAAGCAAAATAAAGGAAATAATAATTAGAAAAGGAATCAAGGAAACCCTATGAAGAAAATCAAAACACAAAAGCTGGTTCTTTGACAAGATTAATGAAATTGATAAACATCTAGTCAACAACTGAGAAAAGAGAAAAACAGAAATTACAACAGAAGGTCATCATGGGTAACTTCAGGAAGTCTGAGAGGTGGTGGATAAAACCTTATAGTGAGGAGGTCTCTGAGGACACAACCAGGTGTGCCTGTTGCACGGCAATTTAAGCAGTCTAGAGCCTTCGATGGCAGGGGTGCCCATTCAAGGTGGGGCAGTACGCAAGTAACAGCATAAACAGGTTCAAGTAAAATCTGTAAACAAGAAATATAATGTCTCCCAAAGAATCTACAAAATGTTGTGGGTGCTGAGAGGGACTATAGCTATTTTTCATGTTGTCAGAAAGGTTGTGGCATTGTATTTATTGAAATATTTTTTAAAAAAGTAACCAAGGCATCAGGGCCTCATATGTTTCAGGCAATGGACCATCCACTTTTTGTGAATGCTTTTTTTGAGATATGTCAAATGAATGTTCACAAAGGAGAATGTCATGAATGTCATGTCATACCTGTTCTCCCGGAGCAAGGTAAATGCAATTCAGATCCTGCCTGCAGAGGCTGTGCACAGTGGTAATGGTACTGAGGTTTTCTGAGAGTAATCAGGTAAAGGTGTATCATGTCCCTTCAGGGGTGAAGTCCAACAGCGGCTAAGAGGCTGTTAAAATAGGTACCAAGCAGAACAGACTTAACCAAATCTGAGACAGCAGAATGTTTACCAGTTGCTGAGTGGATGGAGTCAGTCATTTTCATAATATTGGGTACAGGGTGTAGGAATTTTTTTTGGTGTGACTACAGTCTCAAGGTTGTAGTAATTCAGTGTGAGGTGTCATTCATTCTTTTCAGATTTAAGAACAGGCTAGATTCAGCTGTTCAAAGGAAAAGCTCTGGGGATGATCACTTCTTCCTAAAAGGTTTCCTAGAACAGTTTTCATTCCTTGAAGTCCCTGTTAAATTTATACTAGGCCATATTCACTAATTTTTCTAAAGGGTAAGGACCATGAAGTCCCACTTTGTAAAACCAATTTGGAAGTGGTGAAGAGTTATTTTCATTTAATTTTAATTTATGAACTACTGGTTCAGAGCTTTCCTGCTCATTATGGAGTATTTTAGGATAAGAGTGTTATGACTATTAGGCAAAACAAGGTGTTCTGATGATTAAAGTGAAGTGCACCAATTTGTCCTCTATAATATAGTCAGTAATTCCCCTAAGATCATGGGGTGCCTTGCTTCAATTTACTGAGATCCCAGGCATAACTGTAATTTAACCTAGCACTGGGTAATTGCATGAAGATTTGTGAATTACTATTACAAAAAATGATAACATTAACTCAAAATTAAGTTTTAAAGGCACAAAATCCAAGGAGTGCCTTTCATACTTTTTTGTTATATCAATTCTTTCAGCATATTTTGAATTTCCAATTGGGTCAAATTGTGAATCATTTTTCAATACCTTTTTCCACTTGTTTCTTCTCTCACGTCCTTCCCAGCTTTGTATTTTAGCTCAATGGAAATACTTTGGGTGGGGGGCAGGGTATCCTTTCTACCCAGATATTCATGGAAATTTTTCTTTCAGAGGGTTGCAAATCAGTGTTATCAAGGTTAGAGGTATCTAACCTGAAAATGGTTATTATATAGGATTTCAGACCCTAGGCATGAGTCCAGGGTGAACTAATTAATCCCTTTGCTGTACCACAATGAGGCTGTGGGTGTTGTCTCCAATAACCCAGAGGGTCAGGATCTGTGCTGCAGTAGAGGCAGAGCCAGCAGAAGCAGAGGTACTTAACGGTCATTCATAGGTTGCCCCTACTGTTGGGACAACCCCAGCCCCATTCACAGCTTCACTCTAAAGACACAAATAGGTTCCAGCCATAACCCAGGAGCATGTTAAGTAGTACACCACTGCAACATTTCTGCTCCCATAGGTACATCCAAGCCTGTCACACATGTCAATGTCATGGCCCACACCAAAGCCTCCTAAACAGCTTTAATTCCTGCACCATTGGCTAGCCTCAGCCCACACCAAAGCACCTACCAAGAGGTTCTAAAACAGGCATACCCAGTGGCTGGCCTCAGCACACACCAGAGCACCTCCCAAATGGCTTACAACTTGAACACCTGGTGGCTACCCTCAACTTACACCAGAGCTCCACCTAAACTGCTCCACATCAACAAACCAAATAGGTGGCCTTGGCCAGCACTGGAGCCCTCAAAAATTTCTTCTGCTCAGTGGGGCCAGTCCCCACACACCAGATCATCTGCTGCAGTCACAGCTGGTTCTCGTAGCCAGCAGACCTGAGCGACAACTCCACCCATGAATATCCACAAGCAATCATGGCCCAACCTATGTGGGTGCATGTAACCTACATAGGAGATACCCCTGGGATACTCTGGTGACCAGGGGAGATTACACCACAAGACCCCACAGCACACCTACATAAGGCCACTCTCTCAAGATCTGGTGATGTAGCTGATCTACCTAGTACACAGAAACAAACAGAGAGATAGGCAAAATAAGGAGAAAGAGGATTATGCTCCAAACAAAAGAACAAGCCAAAATGAACTAAATGAAATGAAGACAAGCAATCTACCAGATAAATAGTTGAAAGCAATGATTACAAAGATGGTCAACAAAATTGGAGAAGAATAAATAAACTCAGGGAAAACTCCAACAAAGAGATAGAAAATATTTTTTAAAGAAGAACCAATCAGAATTAAAGAATACAATAACTGAAATTAAAAATACACTAGAGATAATTAACAGCAGGTTAAATGATGCAGAAGAATGAATCAGTGAACTGAAAGACATGGTAGTAGAAATTCCTAAAGAATTTCAGAAAATGAAAATAGTTTGAGAGACCTCTGGGACAACATCAAGTGTACTACTATTCTCATCATTGGGATCCCAGAAGAGAGAGAGAGAGGGACAGAAAATCTATCTGAAGAAATAATGGCTGAAAATGCCTAACCTGGTGAAAGAAACAGACATCCAAGTCAGAAAACATAGTGGATCCCAAACAAGATGAACTCAAAAACCCCCGCAAGACACATAATTAAAATGAGAAAAGTTAAAGACAAAGAGAAACTCTTAAAAGTAGCAAGAGAGCCCTGGCCGGTTTGGCTCAGCAGTTAGAGCGTTGGCCTGCGGTCCAGAGAGACCCATGTTTGGTTCCCGCTAAGGGCATGTACCTCGGTTGCAGTTTGTCCCCGGCCCTGGTTGGTTGTGCGGGTGGCAGCCACTCGATGTGTCCCTTTCACGTCGATGTTTCTCTCTCTCTTCCTCTCTCTCCTTCCCACTCTATCTGAACAAAAAATGAAAGAATGTCCTCGGGTGAGGATGAAAAAAAAAGTAGCAAGAGAAAAGCAGTTAGTTATGTACAAGTGTGCTCCATAAGCTGATTCGTTGACTTTTCAACAAAAACTTTGCAGGCCAGAAGGGAATGACATAATATAATCAAAGTAATAAAAGGAAAACCTACAAAAAACAATACTCTACCCAGTAAGGTTATCATTCAGAATTAGAGGAGATACAGTTTCCCAAACAAGCAAAAACTGAAGGAGTTAATCACCACTAAATCAGCACTAAAAGATATGCTAAATGGACTTCTACAAGCAAAAAAATTAAAGGACAGACTATAAATAAGAAAAAACAGGAAACTCAATAGTAAAGGCAAACATTTAGTATGTGGTAGAGCAACTAATTATAAAGCTAGTATGAAGGTTAAAAGACAATAGTAGTAAAATCATATGTATCTAGAATAAATTAATTAAGGGCATACACATACACAAAGATGTAAAATATATCAAGAACATAAAATATAGAGGAGTGAATGAGTAAAAAAATGTAGTGTTTTCAGAATATGTTGAACTTAAGCAACTATTAAGTTACAATAGAATACTGTAAACATAGGTTGTTATATGTGAAGTTCATGGTAACCACAAACCAAAAACCTATAACAGGTACACAAAAGAAATAAAGAGAAAGGCATCCAAACATTAGACTAAAGAAAGTCATCAACGCTCAAGGGAAAAGAGCAAGAGAAGAAGAAAGGAACAGAGAAGAACTACAAAAACAATCAGAAAGCAATTAATAAAATGCAATAAGTACATACCCATCAATAATTTTTTTTAAATATGTTTTTATTGATTTTAGAGAGAGAGGAAGGTTTAGGGAGAGAGAGATAGAAACATCAATGAGAAACATCGATTGGCTGCCTCCTGTACATCCCCTGCTGAGGATTGAGCCCGCAACCCAGGCATGTGCCCTGACCGGGAAGGGACTCAAACTAGCAACCTCTTGGTGCATGGGTCAACACTCAGCCACTGAGCCACACCAGCCTGGCCACTGATAATTACTTTAAATATAAATAGCCTAAATTCTCCTATCAAAAGACACCAAGTGGCTGAATAATAAAAACAAGAGCCACATATATTTGCTTATAAAGAATTACATCAGATATAAAGATACATATAGACTGAAATTGAAAATAAGAAAAAAGATATTTCATGCAAATGGCAATGAAAAGTAAGCTGATGTAGGAATACTTACATCAGACTAAATAAACTAAAACAGTCTCTAATAAAAGCCAAAGAAGGGCATTACATAATAATAACATATAATACTTATAAACCTTTATGCATCTAACATAGAAATGCCTAAGTACATAAAGCAAAAATTACTCACTATAAAGGGAGAGACTGATAATATGACAATAATAGTAGTGGACTTTAACAACCCCTTTACATCAATGGATACATCATCCAGACAACCAACAAGGAAACACTGGCCTTAAAAGACACATTAGACTAGATGGAATTAATATATATTTACAGAAACATTCCATCCAAATATAACAGAATACAAATTCTTTTTAAGGGCACACAGAACATTTTCCTGGATAGATCACATGTTAGGCCACAAAACAAGTCTTAATATATTTAAGATAGAAATATCAAGTATTTTTTGTATTGAAATATCTTTTCTGATGATAACAGTATAAAACTAGAAATCTATAAAAAGAAAAAAACTGGAAAAAAAACACAAACGTGTGGAGGTTAACAACATGCTCCTAAATAATCAAGAGGTTAACAAAGAAATCAAAGAAAATATATTTTTTAAAAATCTGAGACAAATGAAAATAAAAACACAGCATTCCAAAATATATGGGACAAAGCAAAAGCACTTATAAAATGGAAGTTTATAGTGATTCAGAACTACCTCAAGAAACAAAACAAAAATTTCAAAACCTAATCTTACACCTATAAGAATTATTTAAAAATAAATTAGTAGAAGAAAGGAAATAATAAAGATCAGAGTGAAAATGCATGAAATAGAGATTTAAAAGGAAGGGAGGGAGGGAGGAAGGAAGGAAGGAAGGAGAAACTAAGACTGGTTCACTGAAAAGATAAAATGAACAAACCCTTAGCCAGACTCATCAAGGAAAAAAAAGAGAGCCCAAATAAATAAAATCATAAATGAAAGAGAAGTTACAACCAACATCACAGAAATGCAAATAATCGTAAGTGAATATACCAACAAGCTGGACAACGAAGATGAAATTTATAAATTTCTAGAAACATACACTATTCCAACCTGAATCAGGAAAAAATAGAAACTCTGAACAAATAACTAGTAACAAAACCAAATCAATAATGAAAGAAACACCAACAAACAAAAATCCAGGACTCAACAGTTTGCTGAATTATACAAAAAAACTTAAAGAATTATTACCTATACTTCTCAAATTTTTCCAAAAAATTAAAGAAAAAGGAACACTTAAAACTCATTCTACAAGGCCCGCATTACCCTGACACCAAAACCACACAAACACACTACAAAAAAAGAAAAAAGTACCAATATCCCATCTATGAACATAAATGTAAAAACCCTCAAGAAAATATTAGCACACGGAATTCAACAATACATTAAAAGGATCATATACCACGATCCCTTAAAATTTATTCCAGGGATGCAAAAATGGTCCAATATCAGCAAAACAATAAACACAATATACCACAATAACAAAACAAAAATAAAAATCCTATGATCATCTCAAATAGATTCAAAAAATCATTTGACAAAATATAACATCCATTTAAGATAAAAAAAACTTTCAACAAAGCGGAACTACATGGAACATATCACAATATAATAAAAGCCATATATAACAAACCCACAGCTAACATACTCCATGGTGAAAAGCTAAGAGCTTTGCCCCTAACATCAGGAAAAAGACAGAATGCCCGCCCTCACCAATTTCTGTTTAATTGTTTTTATTTATAGTTGACATACAATATTATATTAGTTTCAGGTGTACAACATAGTGATTCAACATTTATTTGCTTTACAAAGTGATCACCACAATAATTTTAGTAACCATCTGTCACTGTACATAGTTATTATAATATTATTGACTCTATTTCCTATGCTGCATATTACATCCTCATGATTTATTTTATAACTATAAGTTTGTACTTCTTAATCCCCTTCAACTTTTCTGTCCACCCCCCAACACTGCCCCCCCCATAATCATCAGGTTGTTCTCTGTACCTAGCACCTCACACCTGTCAAATGACTATGATAAAAAAGTCAACAAATAACAAATGTTGGCAAGAATGCAGAGGAAAAGGAACCCTTGTGCACTGTTGGGATTGTAAATTGGTGAAGCCACTGTAGCAAACAGTATGGAGGTTCCTCAAAAAATTAAAATTAGAACTACCTTTCAAACCAGCAACTCCACTTTTGGGTATTTTTCCAAACAAAACAAAAACATTAATTTGCACCCCTATGTTAATTGCAGTATTATGTGCAATAAAAGATGTGATACATGCACATGTGCACACACACACACATAATGGAATATTACTCAGCTATAAAAATAATAAAATCTTGCCAGTTGCAACAACATGGATGGAAACAGACATTTTATGCTATGCTAAGTGAAAAAGTCATACAAGACAAATACCATATTATTACACTTATATGTGGAACAAAAAAAATACAAAAAACAAAACAGACTCATAGAACAGAGAACAAACTGATAGTTGCTCCCAAAAGAGAGTTTTGGTAGGACAGGTGAAAAAGATAAACAGAAAAAAGAGGTTCAGACTTCTAGTTATATAATAAGTCATCAGGGTGTCATTTACAGCATAGGGAAAACAGTCAATAATAAGTTTGTATGGTGACAGTCGGTTACTATACTTATTTAGTATCACATTTAGTGATCACATTGTAAAATACATAAATGTAAAAATCACTATGTTGTACACCTGAAACTAATATATAATATTGTATGTCAACTATACTTCAATAAAAAAATAAACATTTTTTTTTAACTGAGAAAGAAAATACCTGTTCTTTAAGCAGGGACCATCTGATGGGCTCACCTCACTCATGGGGTAATAATCATGCTAGCACACACCCCCACCCTGGCCAACTACCACTCACCCTAATGTTAAGGAGGACTCAGCCTGAGTCACACTTTCACTCTAAACACACAGATAGGCTCCAACCAAAACAGTGACTCAAAACCACTGTAAGGAGAGCTCCATTCCCAAAGTCCTGCTCCCAAACAACAAGGAATAACTAAAACTGCCAACTCAAAGTCCTCTGAATACAGAACCCAGGCTCTGTGATGTCAATAACACAATACAATGGGGCAGCACAGCTCACAGGAGAGGTCCCAGCAAGCAGCAGCTCACAGAGCAGGAGTCTCCAGGTCCTTATCAGCCTGAGAGATAAGAAGGACAAGGGGAAGGGGGAGGAGGGTGCTTAAGTTTTCAGGAGCCAAACATCAATCATGTGGAGCCTGACCACTTTTGACATGAACAAACACAAGTAAGAAAAACAGGCTTTAGCACTGGCCTGTTTTCATATAAACACTACCAGGACCATAAAGAAGTGATTCAAACTATTGTGTTGCAGATGGCTAAACATAGAGCACTGGAGTGGACCAGGACATGTGGTCAAGAAGTCTTCTGAAGCTTGACTTCTATTTTAATCAACCTTCCAATGCACCACTTACTTAAAATAAGGAGAAATTTTATATATACTACATTTTCTATGCTTAATCAGTATGTTAAATTAACTTTTACTTCTTAAAATTAATTTAACTATTTTATACAGAATACCACTCTAAGATGTAATCCTTTAAACACTAAAAAATATAAAACTGCAAACCATCAAAAAGTCCCAAATTATAACACTTTGTACACTGTATTTCACACTTGGAATATTTTCAAGATTGAGTAGCATATTATGCATTAGAGGTTTGCAATAAGGCCCTGAAATGAACTCGTTGTTTTAATTACATCAATGAAAATAAAAATTCAACTGTTTTCCCTCATATCCATTAAAATAGAAATTCATTTGCCTTAGTAATAGTGTAGATTTTTAAATGTCAAAGTTCTCTAGAGTTATAAACATACAAAAAGTGACCTAAAAATGGAAAAATCACCTGAGACGTTAAAAATACCCATCTCCCACCTTAAAGTTCTCTTCTATAAAAAAAAAAAAGATTATATTTCGTTCCACAATTATCTTGCATTATATATATGGTATCTTTCAATCAACTTACATATTAAAAGCACAAGTGTTAATGAAAACTAGATTCAAAGAGCTGCAATATTCAATGGAGAAAGAAATCCAATGAAAGGAAACAATATTGGAATCAAGAAAGAGAAGCAGCCTGCTACAGCTCAGAAGGAAACCCACACTCAGAAAGTTGAATGTTTCCACTAAGGGTCTAGACACCCCCTGCTGAGATAAAATTCCCCCTGGAGTCAGTCAGTCCCTGGGGAAGGACCACAGGTGACACCCTAGAAGCCCAGGAGTGAACTCTGGGAGCTCCACACACCCTCCTCTCTCCCCTAAGCATGGAAGCTCTCCCTCCCTGGGGCTTCCATTCTCACAAGTGAGGCAACTCAGCCTGATTCAGTTTTAAGTTCTGATTCAAATAAACTCCCCAATTCACAAAC
Organism: Tadarida brasiliensis; assembly: GCA_030848825.1. NCBI lineage: Eukaryota > Metazoa > Chordata > Mammalia > Chiroptera > Molossidae > Tadarida > Tadarida brasiliensis. The sequence goes on along the minus strand of CM061259.1, from coordinate 53,453,311 downwards.
CTTTTGTCCACAAGACAAAACACCTGATCTTCATAGACTTTCTCGATGTATACAAACTTCTGAATACAAACCTCAAAGTAAACTCTAGAAATGTTTAGGTCTAAGGATCCACTACCACAGAAAGGGCATCAGCACCCAAGGCCTTGCATTGCATGCCCACTTCCAGGGCTAGGTAGCTTTTGTCATGAATCTATTGAACAATTCTGCTCTGCAAGGCCAAGCCCTGGAATTGTATTTTAAAACACTTCAAACTAAAGCAAACCTCAGAAACTTACTACACATGCTCAGGAAGAGTGAAAGAAAACGTCTAGAAGTGAAATGTAATACTGGAATATTTTATTTTTTTCTGCATTCTCCTCTTTTTGTCTGTTTGCAACTCTTTTATATTGTCTTTCCAGTTCTATTTATTAAATACATTTTACCCCTATTAAAAACCGAGACTTAAGTAAGTCAATAAATGTTTTCAAGGTGGCAAACGCAGGGAAGGGGCAGTGCTGACAGGACAGATCACCTGGGAGAGTTTCCAAAGAGGAACCTCCACCAAAGGACTTCCCCCAGGAGGTCTGCGCCCTGGAATGATCCTGGGGGAGAGGAACAGGGATGTCATACAACGTCTTCCAGGTGCTTACTCTAGACTTTCTTCTCAAGCAAAATATCCAGACAAATAAAACCCTCTAAAAAAGAGCATTCCATTATTCCATTAAAAAAAAAAGTAAATAAACTATGAAAATATTGAGTCTGTTTGAAGCGCACCCTGGAGGACAAACAGTTGATCATGATGCTGTAACTCAGAGAGGGAAAGGTGCTTTGGGAATCTGAGGACTGACCTGGAAATTCAGGGCTCTGCTGCTGGTTTTAGTAAGGGCCAACCTGGGGGAACAGGGTCTTGGATTTGAGACCCTGCTTCCCAAACATTTAGAAAACTCATAAAAGACGGTTCCTCCCGAGGAGAAAGGAGGGACTGGGGACCCCTTAGACCACAGCTCCTCCCCTGCACAAACCCGCAGACGGAGTCACGATCGTCCCTGATGACCGTCGCGTGGTCACCGCACCGTCTGAGGAGAGGCCGCGGGCGCACAGCTGCCCACGGAGCCTGCGGCTGAAGCCCCCGGCACCAACAGGACAGCGCTCCCAGGCCCCGGTCCCGGCCCGGCCTGCTGTGAGCTGGAGGGGCCGGCGGAGCCCCAAGGCGACTCAGTCCGCAGACTCAGACTAGACGGAGGGGAGGCCGGTCCTACCACAGCCGGCTCCAGCCGGTTCCAGCCAGTTCCAACCAGCCCCTCCTCCCTGTCTCCCCACCCGGCCCAAACACTTACCATTGCCGGCTTTCCTAGGTCCCCGGAGTCCTGCCTAAACTTGCACTACATGCGCAGATCACTGCGCCGCCGAGCCCACAGGAGAGCCACCAGGGACCGTTACGTACAGACGACGCGCATTCCGAGCCGCGCCTGAAGGTGCTTGGCAGCCACGCCCATGAGGTGCCTAACCCCACCCACCTGCCCCAGCGGCACCCCTGATTGGACAGTTGCTGTTGGCGCGCTCCCTCTGCCTGAGTGGCAGCCTGCCGCAGGACACTAGACTTAGACTTGAAACAGAACTTTTTCCTGGCCTGGGGCTGAGTGTCCTGTGTTTGCCCAGCTCTTTGTGAACACGTGGGCACAGGTGCGCACAGGGAATTTCTGATTCAGTTTTCAAATGGTGACATGAGGGTGACCCAGGCAAGGCCACACTGGAACAGGAGGGTTTATATAGTTCTCTACAGGCTGTCGGCCCACTCCCAGCACTCAGACACTTTAGAAACACTCACACTTAATGCGATCTCACCACCTGTCATAACGAGTCTGGCTCCACTTCAATCTTTGATGCTTCCCAAAAATTCCTTCCTCACCCTCAGTCATTCTGTCCTTAAGAGGAGAAATCTGGCAGCCCCAGCCTGGGCACAAGGACACTTCTCAGTCTAAACACAGAGTGTGAGATGTGTTCATTAAATTCTCAGGTGTACATTTTACACTGGAAGGAAATTTAATTTAATTTTTGCCTGTGTCTCTAGAGAACTATTAACTGTAAATAATTATAATATCCCTAAGACAATTGATTTCCATTTTCACTGATATAAGAAAAACAATAAATCGTTATGTAAACTTGGGATACATCTGGAAACTGTCTCTCCCCACCCCACTTTATTGAGGTATAATTGACAAATAAAATTGTCTATATTTAAAAATCACAATATGATGATTTGATATATATATACTATACTGTACACTTGAAATTTGCTAAACATGGATTAAGCTTTCTCACCATACACATACATACAAAGTAACTATGTGAAACAATGGATGTTTTCATTAATCTGGAAGTGTTTATATGCCTGTGATTGGATTGCGAAAGTTTTTTTTGACTTATTTATATGAACAGCTTTATGGATACATAATGCACATACTATACAGTGCAACCCAAGTAAAATGTACAATTCAACAGTTTAACAGTTTTTAGTTGATTCCCAGGTATGTGCAATCATCCCCACAGTCAATTTTTAAACATTTGACCTCTCTAAAACAAATTCCTCTACACTTTGCTACACTCCCAACATTCCTATCTTCCTCCTCCAATCCCCAGCTTTAGGAACTCCTGATCTATTTTCTGTCTCTATGTATTACCTTATTTGGGCTCTCAAATAAACAGAATTATATATGACCTTGTGATTGACTTCATTCACTCAGTATAATTTTTTTCAAGGAGCAACCTTGTTGTAGCATGTACCAACACTTCATTTGTTTTCATGGCCAAATAATATTCCATTGTATGGATAAAACACTGTTTATCTGTTCATCTGTTAAGAGACATTTTGTTTGTTTTCACTTTGTGGCTACTACTAATAACACTGCTATAATATTCAAGTACAAACTTTTGTTCAAACATGTTTTCATTTTTCTTTAGTACATACCTATGAGAAGAGTTGATGGGTCATATGGTAATTTTAGGTTTAATTTTTGAGGAACTGCCAGGCTGTTTTCCAAGTGGTCATACCATTTGTAGAATGAAAACACTTGAAGTGTTGATAGAAAAAAACAAAACACCTAACTAGCCTTGTCTGTTGAGCAACATTGTCCTTCAAGCCCCAGCGAGTGTGGCTCAGTGGTTGGGCATCAACCCATGCACCAAGAGGTAGCTGGTTCAATTTCTGGTCAGGGCACATGCCCAGGTTTCAGGCTCAGCCCCCAGGAGGGGGCATGCAGGAGGCAGCAGATCAATGTTGATGTTTCTCTCTCATTGCTGTTTCTATCTCTTTCTCTCCCTCTCTCTAAAAAAAAATTTTTTTTAATTGTCCTTCAGCCCAGCGGTATGGCTCAGTGGTTGAGCATCGACCCATGCACCAAGAGGTAGCTGGTTCGATTCCCGATCAGGGCACATGCCCAGGTCATGGGCCCAATCCCCAGTGGGGGGCATGCAGAATGCGGCCAATCAATGTTCTAATTGATGTTTCTATCTCTCTCTCCCTCTCCCTATCTCTCTCTCTAAAATCAATAAAGAAAAAAAATATTTTTAAAATTGTCCTTCAAAAGTGAGGGATAAAAAGACTTTGTGAGATGAGCATATATATTGAGGGAATTAGTCACCAGTACACCATTTTTGCAAGAAATGTTAAAGGAAATTCTTCAAAAGAAAGGAAAATGATGAAGGTAGAGTGTTTGAGAAGAAATCAATGAAAGGAAAATAATATCACTTAACATTTTTTTATTAATCTGACAACACTTTATTCAAAACAATACTGGCAAGAATGCATTACGTAATTCTAGCTTATGGATAAGTAAAATAAATAACAGAATATTACAAGGCACAAGGAGAAAGGAAATGGGAAGACTATTAAGAGGAATTTACACAATCAGCGAAGTGGTTCACGTTATTTGAAAGAGAACTTGGGTTAACTGTTAACTATATACTGCAAATTCAATGGCAAGCAATTAAAACTATAGAAGTACAATTTTTTTTTTAAATGATGGAAGACAATAGGAAAATGACAAGGGCAAGAAATAAACAACACAGCCCTGGAAGGTTTGGCTCAGCAGTTAGAGCATCTGCCCTCGAACCAAGGAGTCAGGGGTTCAATTCCAGCCAAGGGCATGTACCTCAGTTTCAGTTCGTCCCTGGCCCTGGTCGGGATCATGCGGGAGGCACCTAGTCGATGTGTCTCTCTCACATCAATGTTTCTCTCTCTCTCCCTCCCTCTTCCCACTCTATCTGAAGATATAATGGAAAAATATCCTCAGGTGAGGATTAAAAAAATAATAAACAAATAAAAAAAACTATCTTTAAAAAAAAAGAAAGAAATAACATAAAAATTATGGCACAGTTTATAATAATCAGACTATAATGTTTAAATATGCAAAATAATCAACAGTAATGTTGCACTTGTTTACTGAAGATATACTTGTTCCATGGGTAGTACACGTAGACACATATGCACACAAATTCCTGCATTGAGAATCCTTCAACTATGCTGCAGAACATAGCTGAAGCTGTTACTTTTAGTCAGAAAGAATGTTAACCTGTCATGAAGGTATAAAATCATTTAGCAGTGAATGTTTTTCTGTACCATCCATGAGCACTTATACTCTAAATCCCCCTATACTACATCGATATTCTGTGAGAGATATCAATTGATTGCCTCCTGTACGCTCCCCAGGATCGAACCCAAAACCTAGGCATGTGCCCTGACCAGGAATCAAACCTGCAACCTTTTGGTGTATGGGACGACACTCCAACAAACTGAGCCACCTGGCCAGAGCCACAGAAGGTTTTTAGGGCAGTAAAAGTATTTCATACGATATGGCAAAGATGCACCTCATCTTACATTGCCAAACCCCAGAGACTACACAACACAAAGAATGAAAACTAATATAAGTGTCCTGGCAAGGCCTCACATTGTGGCCTTAGTATATGTAGAGACAGGTGTTACCTTTTAGTATATAGGGACAGGTGTTACCTTGATTTATACTGTGGTTAACTATGAGGCAAGAGAGTCTCAGAATTCTTTTACCACAAAAGGGCGACTTGTAGGCAATCATCCAAGAGTCTGTAAACACAGCCGGCAGGGCCAGCAGCTGGTCAGTGCTAAGATGACTGCCTGATGTTTGGTCAGTCGTGTGGATCCTTGAGTGCCATCTTTTAAAAGGATGTTCCAGTTAAGGGATAAAAGGAGTAACTCTACCTGAGCTCCATCATGTATGAATAAGGCGATGTCATCCCTGAAGTCTATGAACTAACATTCCTTTTCACTCAGGGATCCTAAGGAGCTCCCCAGGAAGCCTAGAGGTCTGGGAAAGGGGTGACCTCCTTCAGCTCCATGGAACCTGGCAAGGGACTGGGGAGAGGGGAGGCCATCCCTCCTGCTGGTAGGATATGCCAGAGGGCACAGGTTTAACTATATCTTGTCTGAAGGGGTCTTGATAACAGAATTGAGTTATTGGGGTGATGTTCACAAGTCCCAGGGCATAATGGGTAGCTTTCTAAGGGGTGACCTGCTCCAGGCTATTTTTAGGATAGCTCTATAAGCAGTGACAACTGCAGTTCTAATGCCATGCAGTTTGGAGCCTAAGGCAGTTTCTTACATCAGAAGCCCATGGACACCTTAAAAGCCATCATGGGTAACTCCAGGGGGCATGACAGGAGGTCACTGGTGCCTCTGTTGTGAAACACTGTCTGATGGCACAATGAGAGTGCCTGTTGTATGACTGAATCCAGAGCCTTTTGCTTTTGTTGTAGGCGTACCAATTCAAGGTGGGCCAGCTTGCAAATAACAACACTCAAAATTCTCAAAAACTGCTAACTCTGGTCGGCTGAATTTAGAACTGAGGCTTGGTAGTCTCAGCAATGCCACACAGTGAAGCACAGCTCACAGCCCAGCTCCCCAGCACCCAGCAGCCACAGTGCAGGCCACCATCAGGCAGCAGAGCAGGTGAGCAAGTCAGAGCAACAGAAGACAGACCAGGGGTTGCTCATGTCTGTACATGCTATTCATGGCACCAATTATTACGGTCGCCTACAGAAGTGTCATTCCCATGCTAAAAATGATGCCAGTATGGCCCCCCCCCACACACACACACATATAGGGAGTGTTTTGGAAAGGCTTATGACAGCCCTGGCCAGTGTGGCTCAGTTGGTTGAGCATTGTCCCTTGCACTGAAATGTTGCTGGTTTGATTCCTGGTCAGGGCACATATCCAGGTTTCGCGTTCAATCCCCCATCAGGGTGCATGTGGAAGGCATCCGATGGATGTTTTTCTCTCACGTTAGTGTTTCTCTCTCTCTCTCTCTCTCCCCCCTAAAAAAAATCAATAAAAACATATTTTTAAAAAAGTGTTATGACATAATTGAGGTCTCAGGAGAGGGCAGGGCAGCCTTTGTGTGATTTGAATCTCTTGCTACCTCAAGAAAGAACACCCAGACTTTCTCATCAGCTTGTGGGGATGGGGGAGGGGGCGGTGCACAAGTGGAAGAGGGAGGGGTGAGGCTTCATCAGTGAGTAGTCAGACATCAAAAAGTGAGGAGGGGTCTGCCCTGGCAGGTTTTGCACAGTGGTTAGAGCAATGGCCCGTGGAACAAAAAGTTGCAGGTTCGATTCTAGTCAAGGGCATGTACCTCGGTTTCGGTTTGGTCCTCGGCCCTGGTTGGGGTTGTGTGGGAAGCAGCCATTCAACGTGTCTCTCTCACGTCAATGTTTCTGTTTCTGTTTCTGTTTTTCTCTCTCTCTCCCTCCCATTCTATCTGAAGATAGATGGAAAAATATCCTCGTGTGGAGATTAAAAAAAAAAGTGAGGGGTCTGACTGCTTATTGCAAGGACAATGGTGGGTAAGAAAAATATGCAATTTCAACTGCTTCTTTTTATATTAAAAAAAAAAAACAATAATAGAATGCTCAAGAAATTCAACACTGGTTATTAAGGGTAGCTGAAGCAAGAGCACTGGAGAGGACCAGGACACCCCATGGTGAGTCTTCTTTAAATCTTATCTTACACAAAAAAGGCAGCAAGATGGCAGCAGGCAGGACCGGAGGGAGGGTGAGTGCGTGAGACAGTGAGTTAGTGTGAGAGAGTGTGAGTGGACGTGAGAGTGGACGAGCAACCTCAAACTGTGCAGCAAAGCAGAGCAGAAGACTCCTGTGCTGTGGATGGGGAGCAGCCGGCTACCGTGGTAAGCGATTCTTCAGGGAGCTTCTCCCTGTGCAGCCGGCAGGCCCCGCCATTTTGGAAGATCCCTGGTCTTTTCTGGGAGGAAGCAGTAGGAGTGGCTAGAGCCCAGCAACCTGAGCCCACCAGTGCACCTGGCACCATCGGACCATTGGACCCCACTGTGTCAACACAGACCAGTGCACAGTAGCGGTGCTGTCAAGGTGCCTGCTGCGGAAGCCACAAATGGCTGGGAGCCCAGCACCATCCCCCACAGTAGCAGCCTGATCAGAGCCCAGACATACCCCCAGCAACAGAGGCTCTGGAGCAGACATCCATCCCCAGGCAACAGCAGCACAGATCAGCAGCTGAGACCCATCTCCAAAAGCTTCAGCAGAACCTGAGCAGCGCTCCCTAGCTGCCAGCAGCGGACCAGGGCTCCAGCCTGGCCTGTGCAATCCAGCTGCCTGCCATGCCATTGGGAGCGCAGCTCCAGTGGGTCCTGAGCAATATAGCTGCCTGTGGCACCAGCAACCTGCAGGGAACACGGCTTCAGTGTGGCCCACGTGATCCAGCAGCAGCGCCTGCCAAGACAGACCAATACCAGCCGCCTGTAGTCAGTCCTCCAGGACCCACAGCAGGCAAGAGGTGCCATACACCAGAACAGTCTGGGAGGCACAGCAGCCTTATTTGATACACACTGACCTGCCTACACATCCCAACACCCCTCACTGGGTCTAGAGCTACCAGATGGCTAAAATGGAAAGACAAAGAAATAACACCCAAATGAAAGAAAAGGAGAAATCACCAGAAAAAGAACTACATGAAATGGAAGAAAGCACTTTGTCAGATAAAGATTCAAAGCAATGATTTTAAGGGTGCTCAAACAACCTAGCGAGAACTACAAGCAACTTAATGAGAATTATAGAGAGCTCAGTGGGAACTATATCAGCTTTAAAAAGAAGTAGAAGCTATGAATAAAAATCAGGAGGAAATAAAGAACAAGATAGCTGATATGAAAAATACCTTAGAAGGATTCAATTGTAGATTAGAAGAAGCTGAAGACCGAATCAGTGAGTTAGAAGACATGGTAGAAAAAAATGCCCAAATAGAGCAGCAAATGGGGGAAAAAGTTAAAAAACAGGAGGAGAGTTTAAGGGAGCTGTGGGACAACACAAAGCATAACAACATTCACATCATAGGGGTACCAGAAAGAGAAGACTCAGAGAAAGGAATAGAGAACCTGTTTGAAGAAATAATGACAGAAAACTTCCCTAATTTGGTGAAGGAAAAAGTCACACAAGTCCAGGAAACACAGACAGTCCCAAGCAAGATGAACCCAAAAAGATCCATGGCTAGACACATCATAATTAAAATGGCTAACAATAAAGACAAATAAAGAATCTTAAAAGAAGCAAGAGAGAGACAAAAAGTTACCTACAAGGGATCTCCCATTAGACTGTCAGCTGATTTCTCAATAGTAACACTGAAGGCCAGAAAGGAGTGGCATGAAGTATACAAAGTAATAAAAGGCAAGGGTCTGAATCCAAGACTACTCTATCCAGCAAGGCTATCAGTCAAAATTGAAGGGGAAATAAAAAGCATCACAGACAAAAAAAAAAAAAAAGCTAAAGGAATTTATCACCACCAAACCAGCACTGCAAGAAATGCTAAAGGAACTGCTGTAAGAAGAAGAAGAAAGAGAGAGAGAGAGAGAGAGAGAGAGAGAGAGAGAGAGAGAGGAACACAGGCATAAAATAAAAATGGCAACTAATAAGAATCTGTCAACAATAACCTTAAATGTAAATGGCTTAAATGCACCAATCAAAAGACATAGAGTAGCTGATTGGATAAAAAAACATGACCCATATATATGCTGTCTACAAGAGACCCACCTCACAAAAAAAGACTCACACAGGATGAAAGTGAAGGGATGGAAAAAAAATTTCCAGGCAAATAGAAATGAAAAATAAGCTGGTGTAGCAATACTCATATGTGATAAGATAGACTTCAAAACAGGGGCCATAATAAGAGACAAAGGTCACTACATAATATTAAAGGGAACAATCCATCAAGAGGATATAAGCCTGGTAAACATATATGCACCAAACACAGGAGCACTAAAATATGTTTAAAAACTTCTGGAGGACTTCAAAGGAGAGATCAATAGGAATACAATCATAGGGTGTGACTTTAACACCCCACTGACACACTGGATAGATCTTCTAGACCAGTGGTTCTAAACCTTCCTAATGTCACGACCTCTTAATACAGTTCCTCATGTTGTGGTGATCCCCAACCATAAAATTATTTTCGTTGCTACTTCATAACCATAATTTTGCTGCTGTTATGAATCACCATTGGAAATGTGTTTTCCAATGGTCTTAAGCGACCCCTGTGAAAGGGTCATTCGACCCCCAAAGGGGTCACGACCCACAGATTGAGAACCGCTGTTCTAGACAAAAAATTAACAGGGACACACAATCTTTAAATGACGAACTAGATCAGTTGGACTTAACTGATATTTACAGAACATTTCACCCCAAAGCAGCAGAATATACATTCTTCTCAAGTGCACATGGGACATTCTTGAAGACTGACCACATGTTAGGACACAAAGTAAATCTCCACAAATTCAAGAAGACTGAAATCACATCAAGCATCTTCTCAGATCATAATGGCATGAAACTAGAAATCAATTACAACAAAAACACACAAAAACATTCAAACACTTGGAGGCTAAATAGCATGCTATTAAACAATGAATGGGTTACCAAGGAGATCTAGGAAAAAATAAAAACTTTCCTGGAAACCAATAAAAATGAACACACAACAACACAAAATCTATGGGATGCAGTGAAAGCAGTCCTGAGAGGGAAGTTCATAGCACTACAGGCCTATCTCAAGAAACAAGAAAAATTCCTAATTGACTTTCTAGCCCTACAACTCAAAGAACTAGAAAGTAAACAAAAAGAAAAACCAGGGCAAGTAAAAAGAAAGAAATAGTGAAGGTCAGATCAGAAATAAATGACATAGAAACTAAAAAAAAACAACAACAATTCAAAAGATCAATGAAACAAAGAGCTGGTTTTTTGAAAAAATAAATAAGATCGATGGACCCGTAGCCAGACTCACCAAGAAAAAAAAAAAGAGAAGACCCAAATAAACACAATCAGAAATGAAAGACAAGAAATAACAACTGACACCACAGAAATACAAAGAATCATTAAAACATACTACAAACAATTATACGGCAACAAATTGGACAATCTAGGTGAAATGGACAAATTTCTAGAAACACACAGTCTGCCAAAACTGAACTGGGAAGAGATAGAAAATTTGAATAGACCAATAACTAAGGAACTTGAAGATGTGATCAAGAAACTCCTGGCAAACAAAAGCCCAGGCCTGGATGGCTTCACGGGGGAGTTTTACTAAACATTTGAAGAAGATCTAACACCCATTCTCCTCAAACTATTCCAAAAAATTCAGGAAGATGGAAGACTTCCAAACTTATTTTTATGAGGCCAGCATAATTCTAATTCCAAAACCAGAAAAAGACACTACATAGAAAGAAAACTACAGGTCAATATCCCTGATGAACACAAATGCCAAAATCCTTAACAAAATATTAGCAAATCGGATCCAGAATACATAAAAAAAAGTATTCATCATGACCAAGTGGGATTCATCCAAGGAATGCAAAGATGGTACAATATCCACAATTCAATAAATGTGAAACACCACATAAACAAAATGAAAGATAAAAATCATATGATCATATCAATAGATGCTAAAAAAGCATCTGAGAAAATCCACCACTCATTTTTTATAAAAAAGCTTAGCAATGTGGGAATAGAGGGATCATATCTTGACATAATAAAGGCAATATATGAAAAACCTACAGCCAACATCATACTCAATGGATAAAAACTATAAGCATTTCCCTTAAGAACAGGAACCAGACAGGGATGCCCACTCTTGCCACTCTTATGTAACACAGTACTGGAAGTCTTAGCCACAGCTATTAGACATGAAGAAAACATAAAAGGAATTCAAATTGGAAAGGAGGAAGTGGAACTGTCATTATTTGCAGATGACATGATGCTGTACGTAGAAAACCCTAAAGACTCCATCAAAAATCTGCTAGATTTAATAAATAAATTTGGCAAAGTAGCAAAATACAAAATTAACGTCAAGAAATTGATGGCATTTTTGTACACCAACAATGAAATCAATGAAAGAGAAACTAAAAAAGCAACCCCATTTACCATTGTGGCAAATAAATTAAGATACCTAGGAATAAACTTAAACAAAGTAAAGGACCTATTCGCAGAAAACTACAGGTCACTGAGAAAAGAAATAGAGGAAGATACAAAAAAGTGGAAGCATAAACCTTGTTCATGGATAGGAAGAATTAACATCATTAAAATGTCCATACTACCCAAAGCAATCTATAGATTCAATGCAATCCCCATCAAAATACCAACAACATATTTCACAGAACTAGAACAAATACTCCAAAAGTTTATATGGAACAAAAAAGAGCCCAAATAGCTACTGCAATCTTGAAAAAGAAGAACAAAGTAGGAGGGATCACAGTACCAGATATCAGGTTATACTACAAAGCCACTGTAATCAAAACAGTTTGGTACTGGCACAAGAACAGGCAGATAGATCAATGGAACAGAACAGAGAACCAAGAAATTAACCCAAGTCATTATGCTCAATTAAAATTTGACAAAGGTGACAAGAGCATACAATGGAGCCTCTTCAATAAATGGTGCTGGGAAAATTAGACAGCTACATGCAAAAAAAAATGAAACTAGACCACCAACTTACACCATACACGAGAATAAACTCAAAATGGGTAAAAGACTTAAATGTGAGTCATGAATCCATATAAATTCTAGAAGAAAATGCAGGCAACAAAATTTCAGACATCACACGCAGCAGAATTTTCACTGATACAGTGCTTAAGGCAATAGAAACAAAGGAAAAAATGAACACATGGGACTACATTAAACTAAAAAGCTTCTGCACAGCAAAAGAAACAAGCATCAAAATGGAAAGGGAACCCCCTATATGGGAGAGCATAATTGTCAACAATCCATTAGTAAGGGGCTAATTTCCAAAATATGTAGAGTACTCATATAACTGAACAAAAAGAAGACAAAGAACCCAATTTAAAAAATGGGCAGAGGACCTAAATAGACACCTCTCCAAACAGGACATTCAAATGGCCAAGACACATATGAAAAAATGTTCAACATCAGTAATCATTAGAGAGATGTAAATTAAAACAACTATGAGATATTACCTCACACCTGCCAGAATGGCTGCCATCAACAAATCATCAAACAACAAGTGCTGGCGAGGGTATGGAGAAAAGGGTACTCTAGTACACTGCTGGTAGGAATGCAGACTGGTGCAGCCACTATGGAAAACAATATGGTGTTTCCTCAAAAAGTTAAAAATTCAACTGCCATTTGATCCAATGATCCCACTTTTAGGAATATACCCTAAGAAGCCTGAAACATCAATCAGAAAGAATATATGTACCCCTATGTTCATAGCAGCACTATTTACAATAGCTAAGATCTGGAAACAGCCCAAGTGTCCATCAATAGATGAGTGGATGAAAAAGCTGTGGTACATATACATAATGGAATACTATGCAGCTGTAAGAAAGAAAAATCTCTTATCCTTTGAGACGACATGGAGGGACCTGGAGAGTATTATCCTAAGCAAAACAAGCCAGTCAGAGAAAGACAAATATTATATGAGCTCATTTATTTGTAGAATATAATGAACAAAACAGGCTGAAGAACAACATAGACCCAGAATCATGGAAGTAGGTTTCAGACTGACAAACATCAGAAGAGGTGGACATGGGGGGAGGGAAGCGATAAACCACAGAACTTATAGGCATGTATGCGTAAACAAGGACATAGACAATAATGCTGGGGTGGGGGGCAGAATTGGGAGGAGGGTGTCAAAAATAATAATAATAAATAAAATAGGTATTCATTTTCCTTGTGAATAGTATAGCCTTTTAAATGTCAAAGTTTACTAGAGAAACAGACATACAAAAATTGACCTAAGGTGGAAAATACACACCAAAACTTAAATACACCCATCTCACATCTTGAGTTTTCTAGTGCCTACCCATATGGAGCCAAAATTCAATTTGGTTCCACATTTATTCTTGCCTTACTCAGACCTTACCTCTCAATCAACTTACATATTAAAAGCCCAAGTGCTAATGGAAACTAGAATTAAAGGGCTGCAATATTCAAGGAAGAAAGAATTCAGTGGGGAAGAAAACCCCACAAATATTAGAATGAAAGCAGAAAAGTAGCTTACTTAACTACAGTTTGGAAGGAAACCCCACATTTTAAAAGTTGAACATATTCTTAAACTTAGGGTTTAGACTCTAGAACCCTTAGAGTGGTCAGTCCCTGGGAAAAGGGAGCAAGACACATGAGCAACCCCTGGAATGAACTCTGGGAGCTCCAACACCCTCCCGTCTCCTATAAGCATGGAAGTGCTCCCTGCTCTAGGCTTCCATTCTCACAAGGGAGGCAACTCTCAGCCTGACTTCGTTTAATGTTCTGACCCAAATGAACTTTCAAATTCATAGACCCTTTGTCCACAACACAGAACATCTGATCTTTACAGACTTTCTCAATGTGCAAAAATTATGCCTGAGTGCACCTACACTGTTGATACAAAACTCAAACATAAGGTCTAACTGTCTATATACCTAAAATAACCACAACCACAACCTTCTTGTGTAGCTGCACCCCCAGCTTTCCAGGGTTGTAGCTTCTCTCAGTGTGAAGGCTCCTTTTGCAGAGAGTGTGAGCAGATAGGGCACCTTGTGGAGGAGGTCCCTCAGGAAAAATCACTGGGCTTTCAAGTATGTTCCTTTGCAGGCTCAAGGTTACTGACCACAGGCTTCTGCTCACCACTGGAGTTGCTTAGGACCAGTATTGATAACCATTTAAAACCAGCATTTATGAGAAAAATAAGAAAATTGTAAGGCACTTTTACCAGTTCAAACAAAAAAACAAAATACATATTCCTTTCAGAAAATAAGATGTCAGTTCATTGTTATTTTCAGGTACAGAACTTGGTTTATAAATAATTAATCATACTAGAACATTTCTGCTCTGCAAGTCCAAGACCTTGGATTTTATTTTAAAACACCCAGGAGTAAAACAAACAAACAAAAACAGACCTCAGAAACTTACCACACATGCTCATGAAGAAAAAGTAAAAGAATTCTATAAACATGAAATGTAATACTGGATTTTTTTTTTTTTTAATTTCAGAAATTCACCTCTTTCTGGCGTGTTTGGAACTATTTTATACTGTCTTGCAGACTCTAGTGGTTAAACACATTTTGCCCCTTTGAAAAACGGAAACTTTAAATAAGTGCAAAAAATCAAGGTGGCCCATGGGAGAGGCTGTACTGGGAGGAAAGATCACCCAGAAAAGTTTGCAAAAAGGAACCTCCACTCAAAGGACTTCCCATAGGATGTCTGAAGGACTTCCCAATGGATGTCTGAGTCCAGAAAAGAACCTGGGGGAGAGGAACGCAGTTATCCTCAGGACTTCCCATAAGATGTCTGAGTCCAGGAAAGATCCTGGGGAAGAGGATAACCAGGAAAGATGCTGGGGGAGAGGAACATGGTTATCCTCAGCTTTCCTCTCACCTAAAATATCCACCACATTCTCCTATTTATTTTAGAGAGAGAGGAAGGAAGAGGGAGAGGGAGAGAGAGAAACTTTGATGTGAGAGAGACACAGAGTGGTTGCCACTCATACGACCCTTGGGGTTGGGGACAAACTACAACCAAAGTACATGCCCTTAGCGGAACCGAACCCGGGCTTTTCTGGTCCGCAGGCCGACGCTCTAACTGCTGAGCCAAACAGGCCAGGGCTACAAATACAAATTTCTACAAAAGTCATCCATCACTGTGGGGAAAAAAAAAAACATAAAAATTAAAGTATTGGGTCTGTTTGAAATGCACCATAGAGGACAAATTGTTGATAATGATGCTGTGAATCAGAGAGGGGAAGGTGGCTTGGGAATTCACGGAAGATCTGGATATTTAGAGATTTACTGAGTTTCAGGAAGAGCGACGCTGAGGGGACAGAGTCATTGATTTGAGACCCTGCTCCTCAAACATTTGGAAAATTCAGAAGAAAGCAGGTGCCTCAGTGGAGACAGAAGGGACGGGGACCCCAGAGACCACAGGTCCTCACATGCAGAAACCCCGGAGGCTGAATCATCATTGTCCCTGATGACCCTCCGGGTGGCCACCACGCGCACCATTTGGAGGAGATGAAGCCGCACCCAGTGACGGGATGTACGTCCGAGGTCCGGTCCAGCCCCTAGGATTCCAGGGACTGAGGTCCGCAGGCACCGGAGTTGACCCGGGAAGGCCTGTTCCGGTGCAGCCAGTAGGACCAACCACTCCTCCTGTTCTCCGCCCCCGCACACTCACCATTTCTAGGTTTCCTGGCCCTCCCGGAGTCCTTCCTACGACTCCCACGGCCAATGCAGAGCACAGCGCAACAGAAGCTGTCACGGAGCCACCAAGGACTATTAAGGGCAAGTGACAGGTATCCCCAGAAGAGGCAGGTTAAGGTAGGGACCTCCACAGCCTCTCAGTGCGTTGCCACACCCACCTGCCCCAGCGGCGCCCCTGATTGGACAGTTTGCAAGGCTCCTGCCCGAGTGATAACCAGTGGGAGGACGCTTTCTCTCCCAAAACCAGCTTAGGCCGGTGGGCAGGAACCTGACCACAAATGACTTCAAACACAAGTTTCTCCCGGCCTGGGGCTGCCTGTGCTGTTTTCCCCAGCCCTTTGTGAAGGCTGAGGCACCAGTGTGCACAGGGAATTCAGTTTCAGGCTGCAGCGAGTAAGTACAGACAAGAGGGTGGCCAGACCAGGACTGATGGGATCCGAGGAAAAGAGTGAAGATAGGGAAAATACAAATTGGAGTCACTTTAACCAAGCTGCTAAATTATTAACGTTATGAAGGTTGAGGCATGAGGAAATGATCTTTTTTTTTGTCTTAATTTGCCTGGGAACTTAAACTTTTGAACTATCCAGTCGTGTCAATACCCGGACATTTATTTACTGGCAGATAACCTTCTGACTATTCCCTAAAGGTCTCAGGACATCACCAGACCTCCCGGCGCCCATCGTCCAGCCTACCTGGCATCTACCCTCCAGACTTCCTGACATCTGTCTGATAACCCTTCTAAGCTAATCCTAGGGCTAAGAATGCAGCACAGATTTTTTTCTCGACCATGTGACTTTACTATAAGAACTCTTCACTTTTATGTCTTCTTTGGAACATTTCTGAGATTTGCCTACCTGTGTTTCCAGTTTGCAAACTATAAGATCCTTGAATAAATCTTTATTATTTATTTCTAGCCAAATCCTCCTTTTTCATTTACATTTGGTTGACAGAACAAGAGGGTCTTATGTCCTCTAGGGGTCAAGAGCTTGGCATAGAGCTGTGTATTCACTTGTTTAGAAACACAGACACTTACTTAAATGTGACCTCATCATCTGTAATAAAGTGTCCAGCTTCATTTTAATCTTTGATCCTTGACAACACTGAGTCTTTGACCCATCCCTTTCCCATCTCCTCTCATTTGGTCCGTTTAGTAAGAACCCCAGAGCACTGGGCTCTGCTGGGAAGTTGGAACCCTGCAGCCCTAGCCTGGGTGCAAGGACTCTTCTCTAACCACAGGGTGTGAGATGTGTTCATTAGATTCTCAGTCGTACCTTTTACACTAGAAGAAAACTAAATTTAGATTCGTTTTTGCCTGTGTCCCTAGAGAACTTTGAATTGTAAATAGCTATGATATTCCTAAGGTATTTGAATCCCTATTTTTAATAATATAAAAAAACAATAAATTATTATGCATATTTTAGATGTACCTGGAAACTCTTAGCACCCCAGCTTTATCGAGGTATAATTGACTAATAAAATGATATTTAAAGATTGCAATGTGATGACTATATATATATATTGCATTGTATAATTAAAATTTGCTGAGAGTGAATCTTAAGCATTCTCGCCACCCATGCACACACACACACACACACACACACACACACAATAACAAAGTTGATGTATCTGTTAATTAACCTGGAATCTCTTATATGTCTAAGAGCCTGGATGCCGAAACTCTTTTGCATTGTGTGTTGAACTTTAGATTGTATTAAAATTTAGATGCCTACCTTACACAGTATTTTTTAACTATTACTACTCCTCATTGCCTTTCTTATGTTAATCACCCTACTAAACAGGTTCACTTTATTAATTGGTGATTCTGTAATGTATCCTAAGAATCCTTCCTCTGAAAAATGCATAGCAACTACAATACTAATTACTGGGCTCTTTTCCTTTCTTTTCTTCTCTCTTTTCTTTTCTTTTGCATATATTTTGAACAGTTTCTTTTTATCTCATGAATGAGGAATATAAAAGGTAATAAAATGGCGAACCAAACAGCCACTATAATAATTATTTTCTCTCAGTGGGAAAGGTTGCTGGAGCCTTATTTTTCATCCTACTCTCAGACTTCACAATCCCATCAACATAATTTCGATCATGCAGACAGGTTTCCCTTTTATAAACTTACCTTGTCTTTTTTATTTTATTATTTCATTCAGTCTCCCCCAACGACCCCCACCCTTCTTTTGGCAACCATCAGCTTGGTCTCTATATCTATGGTTCTGTTATTCTTTTGTTTATTTATTTGTTTTGTATTTTTGGATTCCACATAAAAGTGAAGCCATATGGTATTTGTCTTTCTCTGTCTGACATTTCATTTAGCATAATATACTCTAGGTCCATCCATGTTGTCACATATAACAAGATTTTATTCTTTTTTTTAAGGTGGAGTAATATTCGATTGTATATATGTACCACTTCTTCTTTATCCATGTATCTATTGATGGACACCTAAGTTGCTTCCATATCTTGGCTAGTATAAATAATGTCACAATGAACGTTATATATTTTCAGATTAGTGTTTCAGTTATCTCCAGATAAAAACCCAAAAGTGAAAATGCTAGGTGATATGGCAACTCTGTTTTTAACTTTTTGAGGAATCTCCATAGTTTGACATAGTGGCTGCACCAAATTACAATCCCACCATCAGTATACAAGAGTTCCCTTTTCTCCAATCCTTGCCAGCACTTGTTTTTGTTAATTTTCGATGATTGTTATTCTGACAGGTGTGGTTTTGATTTGCATTTCCCTGGTGATTAGTGATGTTGAGCATCTTTTCATATGTCTGTTTGCCATTTGTATGTCCTCTTTGGAGAAATGTCTATTCAGGTCCTCTGCCCATTTTTAAATTGGATTGTTTTTAGTTGTTGTTAAATTGTGTAAGTGACTTACATATTTTGGATATTAACTCCTTATCAGATGTATTGTTTGCAAATGTCTTCTCCCATTCAGTAGGTTGTCTTTTCAGTTTGTTGATTACTTCCCTTGCTGTACAAAAACTTTAAACATTTTTAAATATGTTTTTAATTGATATGAGAGAGAGAGAGAGAGAGAGAGAGAGAGAGAGAGAGAGAGAGAGAGAGAGAGAGAGAAAGAAACACCAGTGTGAAAGAAACACTGACTGGCTGCCTCCTGGACACCCCCACTATGGATTGAGCCTGCAACCTGGGCATGTGCTCTGACCATGAATCAAGCCAGCAACATTTTGGTACATGGGATAATACCCAACCAACTGAGCCATGCTGGCCAAGGCATATTCTTTGTTTTAAAGTCTGTTTTGTCTGATATGGGTATTGCTACTTCACCTTTTTTGTTTGTTTCTATTTGGATGACATATCTTTTTTTCATTCCTTCACTTTTAGTTTGTATGTCTTTTGATTTGAAGTGAGTCTCTTGTAAGCAGCATACAGATGGGTCATGTTTTTAAATCAATTCAGCCATCCTATGACTTTTTTTGGAGCATTTAATTCATTCACATGTAAAGTAATTGTTTGTAAGTATGTGCTTATTGCCATTTTAATTGTTCTGTGGGTTTTTTGTAGTTCTCTTCTGTTCTTTTCTTCTTCTCTTGATCTTTGGTTTGCTGATCAGTGGTTTGCTGATTTTCTTCAGTGTTTTGCTTGGTTTCTTTTTACTCTTTGTGTATCTTTTGTAGATTCTTGTTTACAGAAATTTATGTTTATCATTCTATATCTATAGCAGTCTATGTTAAGATGATAGACATTTAAATTCAAATATATTCTAAAAGGACTACATTTTTACTTTCCCTTTCATGCTTTATGTTTTTGATGTCATATTTTAGATCTTTTTGTTTTGTGTATCTCCTATTTGTTGTATTTTGAATTGAGTTTGGCACTTTTGTATTTCACCTTCAAAGTAGCTTTTTAAATTTCTGATTTGCTGTATCAATGAAACAATTGGCCTTACCTGTGACATTTTTTTACTTTCTCATATCTTCTTATGGGTGGACTTTCCTTTCCTGCTTAAAGACAAGCCTTTAACATTTCTGCTTAAAGGAGACCTGTTAACATTTAATGGTGGTGAGCTCCTTTAGTTTTTGCTTGTCTGAAAACTCTCTCTCCAATTCTAAATGATAACCTTGCTGGGGAAATTATTCTAGGTCATAGCTTTCTTTCTTTCAGCAAATTAAAGATGCCTTGCCTTTTCTAGCCTGTAAAGTTGCTGCTGAAAACTCAGCTAATTTTCTTATGAAGTTGTCTTTGCATGAAACCAGTTGTTTTCCTCTTGCTGCCTTCAAAATGGTCTCTAACTTTTGCCATTTTAATTACAGTATTTCTTGGTGTGAGTCTGTTTGGGTTCATCTTGTTTATAATTCTCTGTACTTCCTGGAACTGAATGTCTGTTTCCTTGCCAAGGTTAGGAAAGTTTTTAGGTATTATTTCTTCAAATAAAGTCTCCATTCCTTTTTCTCTTTCTCCTCCTTCTGGGATCCCTATAATGCAAATGTTTGTGCCCTTGATGTTGTCTCAGAAGTCTCTTAAACTATCCTAACATTTCTTTTATTTTTGCTGTTCTGATTGGTTGATTTCTACTATGCCATCTTCCAGGTCACTGATTTGTTCTTCTGTATTCGATCATGTGTTATTGAATCCTCTAAAGTATTTTTTTCATTTCAGTTATTGTATTCTACAGCTCTGTTTTGTTCTTTATTATTTTTTTCTAGCTTTTTGTTGAAGTTCTTCCTACATTCTCTATTTTACTCTCAAGTCTCATGAGCATCCTTATGACCATTAAAACAATTTTTTAAATCAAATTACTTAACTTCATTTCAATAGGTTTTTTTTCTGGAAATTTTTCTTGTTTCTTTATTTGAGATATTCATTCTTCTATCTTTTCATTTTGATGGACTTTCTATGTTTTTTTATATCAATTATACAAAATATTTCTCTCTCCCAGTCTTCAAAAAGTGGCGTTATATAGAAGCCACTTCTGTGTAAACTGTGTGTGCTGGGTGGTTTTGGCAGGTGATTGGACCAAGTCATGCACCTTGGGTTCTGGCATGCCAGGCTGAAGCAGCTCCAATCAGGAATTCCAGGTTTGTGTGTGATGATGCCCTGTTGATCCAGCTTGCTTCCTTCATTTAAAGCTGAAATGGCCCTGGCAAGTTTTGCTCAGTGGTTAGAGCATCGGCCTGTGGTCCAGAGAGACCCAGGTTCAATTCCCACTAAGGGTACGTACCTCAGTTGCAGTTTGTCCCCGGCCCCGGTTGGGGTCGTGTGGGTGACAGCCAGTTGATGTGTCTCTCTCACATTGATGTTTCTCTCTCTCTCTTCTTCCCCCTCTTCCTCTTGCTCTTTCTGAAGATGAATGCAAGAATGTCCTCTGGTTAGGATTAAAAAAAAGAATCAAAGCTGAAATGGACTCTGGGAAGTGTGGCTGGGAACACACTGTGGTGATCTTGCATACAGACCAGAGCATCCAGATAAAGCTCCTGCCCACCCTATAAAGGTGGAGGGGGAAATAAGCAATGGTAGTCACCAGAACCTTTGATCTCAGAGAGTCTCCATGGTTTCCCAGCCTTCTCTATTTAGTCTTTTCTCTCATTGGCTATTTAAAAGCTATTCAATCAGCCTTCAGTTGCCTCTCAGGTGTAACCATTTCAATGTGCTCATTGGAGAGGGTGAGTTCATTGTCTTCCTACACTGTTGCCATCATGGACCTCTCTGTTCTTCTTAGTTTCTCCTGGAAGGATATGTCCATTGTCCTCATATCCTAATCCCTTGAATTCAGAGGAAATTTTAAAAACGGTTGGATTTGTCATCAGAAGCCTCTCTCTGTACAGGAATCTAGAGACCTTTTAAAACATTTAATTACCAATCTCTCCACCATCCCTCCCCTAACTTTGTGTACTAATTGTACTGTTGTTTTTTCTTCAGCTAATACAGCAGAAGAGATGATTTATTGTACACATTATATTCATCCACAACTGAGAACAGAACTAGTCCAGAATGTCACAAGTCCAAAGTTAAGAACCATAAAGGATGGTTTTGTATGGGCAAGGTGGGTCTCTCAAAGGTAGTATGGTGATCAGATTGTGGTAGATGCTCTAGATCCATTGAAAAGTTCCAGACAGCAGAAATGTAGTCCAAAAATTTGTACTAGTGTCACTGGACTCTGGCTTTTCGTAATTCTGCTCCTGTGACTTCCATGGGTGAACAAGCTAGTGGTTTACATGGAACTCTGTTTTGTCATTTGCTTTGTCCTCCACTTGGCTCTCATGGTGAGGAGCTTTCTAAGAAGATGGTGCTAAAGCTAAGAGATAATTGAACTCTTGAGCCTTTATATCATGTGAGACTTCCCTGGACTCCTTGTAGAACTTCATGCCTAATTAATTGAACCTCCAGAGATTTAAGAGGTAACATTTGTAAAAATTGAACATCAAGCCTGCAAAGCATCCCAGGGTTCCTCCACAACTTTTACTTCTTATGTCAATATAATGTTACTCCACCAGTAGATAACCTTAACTGTTCACATCCTTCAGATCCTTGACACAATCAGTCTTATTATCATAAGTCCATTAATTCCATTGGGATTTATTTTTACTTGCACTTAGCAGAAAAATCTATGGGGAACACATTGCTTAAATCCTTATTAACATGGAAGGTATTATACAGTCCAATCATTGGTTATGCCTATTTCATTACACATTCAATCACCCTTACGGCATTAGACATCACCCTTAAATTTACATCACAGTTTACAACAAGAATCGCCCAGTAATGTTTCTAACAATAAAGGAATAAGATTTTTGAGAATTTATTTTCTTGTTGGAGTATTGGCACAAATGAATATATGGTCAGAAATTTGTCCAGAACTTTAGAGGTAATTGCCTAATCTACCACCAAAGCAAAAGCTGCTCAAAAAATTCTTTAAGTTCATTTGATCAGGTTGTTTTAGACAACAGAATTTTTCCCGATGATAAATTAGCAGAGTAGAAAAAGGTGGTGCCTGTTCTATCGCTAATACCACCTGTTGTACTTGGATAAGTTTTTCAAAATTAACTGCAACACAATTAGACAAAATAAAAAAACAGGGGCCCTTAGAAGCTTTTGATCTTTTGACCTGTTTAGCTGGCCACCCTCAGGGTTAGTCTCATGGTTTAGAACTATTCTACATTTTGAAATTAGTGACCTGCTTGTGAATTTAGGAATAATTGTTATTGTTAAACTCTGCTTCTACATGCTTTCATATTGTTGTAAGAACTGCACATAAACCCTAAAGTTTTGAACTAATTTCTAATATTTATGGGACCTCAAATGGACAAATAAAAGACAAGATAGAAAATGATTTGAATACATATGCTGAACTTTGCTAATTTTTGTTTATTTTATAGGACTTGATGACAATCATTCCTACATTTTATTACTCTTGTTGCACAAATGTGGCCTAAAAGCTCACAAGGAAACCATTTTGCCTCCTACATGGGACATGTTATATTAGTAAGGGCCTTCCTGGTGATTAAAAATCACAATGTAAACAACAAGAAGAAGAAAAATAACAACAAACTTCACTCCAATGGTTGATAAGTGATGCTTTCATGATCAAAAGGGGTAAAGGAGAAAGTTCCCATAAGTGGAGCCATTTTTCAATGGAGCTGGAGTAGCCATTTCAGAAGAACTTTTTTACACACCTTATTTCTTGCATTTTTGAACTGGGCAAAACCACACTGTTTTGAAAAGTCAGTAACATACTGGCCTGCCCTGCTCATATCACCTCGTCCTGATTAAATAATACAAAAGACCAACTATGGAGCTTTCAGAGACAAACTGAGGAAATACCAGCTGGCCTGGTACTCCTCTAAATGAACTTGTCCTCTAAGCGAATTTGTTATTTTTTAGAACTTAGGAAATAGAATGAATAGCAGGATAGATGTATGCTGAACCAGTTCACCCAGTTCCCTTCCGCCTCAGCTCCCTCCCACCTCCATTCCCTCTCACTTATCGCTAACTGCCTCCGCTTCTGTACTTGCTTGGTTGCTTACTCTCCCCCAAGGCCAACAAGAACTGCCAGTTGCAGAAATCTGTAACAAGCCCACTATAAAATTAAAAAGTAGCTGAAAGTCAGGGCTGATCTCCGAGAACTCAGGATCAGTTGCCGGCCGGCTTTGCTCTCTATTTGGCTTTAATTTGACTCTGGTGGTCTCTCGGTTCTCTTGTGCCACAACAAGCAATAAACAAACATCCTGATCATAAGGACTGATGATTATAGACTTTTACCTAGAGAAAGAATAAAAAACAAGTATATATAACCAAGACTAACTTAAGTTTGTCAGCACCAACAGGAAATTTTCATAAACAACTCAAGTAATTTTTCCTTTCCCCTCCTCACAAAAATCTTTTGCATTTACCCTAGAATGAGGACATGTTTGGAGTGTCTACCTAAATCTGGGCATCTATCAACATGCTAACTTATTTACCCAATGTGGGCCCATCAGGGTGAGCAGGTATCTAAACCTCATTCAAAATCAAATATCAAAATGGAGTCAGTATCTTCCTTAAGTTTACTCCTGATGTTTGTTGACTAAATGATGTCCCATCTTATTTACATGAATTTGAATGTGAATATTTAATTGTATGAATATGAATTGTAAAGGCCATGTGAAATCACAACCAACTTACAATTAAGATTGAGAAACCTTAAATAACATTGAATCCAACCAACCAAGGATACTGGCGAGATCCAGAAAAATATGTCAGTTAGTTTCCAGAGCTCTGTTCAATTATTTTAGTGGTGTCATTGTTTATTTTGTTGTTGTTAAAATTACTTAATTTGTGGTTTATTTTTAATTTGGTATCTCACTGTGGAGTTATTGGTGTACCCACCAATAACCTCCAGTGTACCCACATGCAGCAAGCAGCCCCTTTGAGATCATTTCCTGGGTGGCCAATAAATAGTCCAACCCAAAGTGTTCATTAGGGGCTACCAGGCACTTTTTCTTCATAGAAAACATCTACAACATTAGCTGTCTGCTGCATGGGTTTTGAGCGTTTGGACATTTCTTTTTTATTTTAAATTGAGTTTATTGGGGTGGCACTGGTTAATAAATTATATAGGTTTCAGGTGTACAATTCTATAATGCATCACCTGTGTATTGTATTGTGTTCACCACCCAAAGTCAAATCTCCTTCCATCACCATACTCTCTTTTACCTTCCCCTAGCCCCCTTTCCCTCTGGTAATCACCATACTGTTGTCTGTGTCTATGAGTTTTCTTTTTCTTAATCTCTTGATTTGTTGTTGTTGTTAACCCTCACCCAAGGATATTCTTCCATTGATTTTTAGTTAGAGAGAGAGAGAGAGAAACATCAATGTGAGAGAGACACATTGATTGGTTGCCTTCCGCACTTGCCCTGACTGGGTCCGGGGATCAAACCTGCAACCCAGGTATGTGCCCTTGACCAGGAATTGAGCCCATGACCCTTTGGTCCATGGGCCATCACTCTGACCGCTGAGCCATACCAGCCGGGGCTCTCTTTACCTTTTTCACCCAGCCCCACAACCCCCCTTCCCTCAAACAGTTGTCAGTCTGTTCTCTATCTATGAGTCTGTTTCTATTTTGTTTGTTAATTTATTTCATTCATTAGATTCCACATATGAGTGAAATAATATTGGATATTTCTTCATTGACATTAATGATATGAGTTTGTTGAATAACATCATGTGTGCCCAGGTCAGTGCCAATGATTCCAACCACAATGAGAATGTAAGTGCAATTGGTAGTAAAACAGTACATTTATATTGAGATAGGCCAGAGGGTGTTTTGAAGGTGGGGGCCTCAAAATAAAATACTGACATCCAGGGTATAAATTACAGCTGATGTTGGGAAGAAGACTGGAAATAAGAATGATGGGTCATGGGCACTATTACAATAAACCAAAGACCTGGGAGAGTGACCATTTTTGATAGAAATGTCTAGCATAAAATGCCTTTAATTATAAAGTGCCAGGAAGCCTCATGATCAGAACAAAGATATGGGTCATAAAAACTGGGGTTGAATCTACCTGTCTTGAACAACATGAAGACCTACTAGAAGGTAGCAAGATTTGCCTAAGTAAGCCATTCTGGCTTCTATGAGGGCAGCAGCCTGGGACCTAAAAGAGGTAAAAGTTCTCTTACATGCTTTTTTTAATAGCCCAGTGTTGCATATTTGGAGAAATGAGTTGATCACAACATAACATCGTCGGGAGTCCTGCATTTGCTCCAGATGGCATAAGTAAATAATTTGTCTATGTAAATATCTAACATGGTCCAGTCATGGCAAACTAGCCCACAGAGGGGTAAGGGGTCTATAAAAACTATTTGCCATTAGCCATAGGGGCCCCTTCCTAATTCTGGGAATTAAGTCAATTGATTATACTACCAGAGGTGTGTTTTTCATATCAGGAGCACTTGGTCAGTCACTAAATTAGCCATTAGTCATTAGGAGGAGGGAATTCCTTTGCTTCTACCTAGATACTTAGGGCAGAGGCCCCTCAGTGATTTTATATTACATGGGCTCACAGGGCCAAGGTATGAGTCTCAGAAGTTCAAGTCAACTTATCACACTGAGGCTTGAAATGAGCCTCTGCCAATTGATGCTTACTATGTGAAGAGTTAAGGATCACATTGATTTGACTTGGGTAATTGGATGAGGAGTTCTTGTTGCTATTGGTGAGACCAGACAGCAAGATCACTGGCAGTGGCCAATAAAAGTGCAGATGAGTTTGACTCCCGGCCAGGGCATCCTGTGGTGCTTGCATGACTGCTAGAATCTGACTAAGTGAGTTGATGCTTGGGTGCCATCTTTGATCAGGGATAGTCTGTCTGATCTGGGGACAGAATGCAATACCTCTCTACTGGACCCCATCAGGTATCTTGGCGGCACACTCTCCATAAAGTATACAAACTCTCTTGGTCGCTCATGTGATCCCAAGGGACACCCCATGTGGCCAAATATCTAGAAAATGAGTGCTTTTCTCCAGAACAATTGCATCAATTGTAGAACTAGGAATCATACTTCCTCCTACAGTTGAGATATACCAGAGTACATCTTTTTCGACTCTGTCATATGGGTACCAATATCTTCTCAATGAGGAACCTGTGTGGTGAAGTAAGCCTGCTCTTTCATGACCTAAGGAAAAAATGAAAGGCTGGCTGCATTGGATCATCAACCTAGGGCTGGTGAGAGCCTCCCTTTACCAGAAAGATGGTGTCTGTTGCCAGCAGTGGCTGCTCTAATGTGGTTAGCACGAGGCTGAGAAGAGTTTTTGCACCAGAATGTACTAGACAAGTTATGGTTATTTAGAGACTCTAGGAGGCATGTGAGGAGCCTGCTAATGCCTCTATGGTATAGGAATCTAGGGACGGACATACTAATAGAGTGGCTGTTATTTGGTCAGATTCTAGAGCTTTTGTTTCCCCAAAGTTGGTCGATTTTTACAGTGAGGTTTAAGGTAACAGATAAAGTGATTTCACCAGTGAGACAAGGTTGTGCCAAAAGAATGCTTAACTAGAAAAGAAAGAGAGAAAAAGGAAGGAGGGAAGGAGGGAAGGAGGGAAGGAGGGAAGGAGGGAAGGAAGGAAGGAAGGAAGGAAGGAAGGAAGGAAGGAAGGAAAAGAAAAAATTAAGCTAAAGTCAGCTCGAAAATAAGGTTTAGCCCTAGCCAGTGTGTCTCAGTAAAAACAAAACAAGGTTTATAAACACATTTTAAAGTACTCAAAAGAAAAGAAGTCCTTTTTATTTGCTCCATATTCTGGAATAGCAAATAAAAAGTGTTGTTTTGTTATTTCAAAAAAGAAAAATGGACAAAATTGGTCGACTTTAAAATATTTTGTAAGCAAGCAAGTACAGAGATAATTCTGGGACAGCTGGGGTTGTTGCAGCTGAGGAGCGCGTGTCCATGGCATAGGTTCTGCCACTGCTTCTTCCGCCCTCTCAGCTCATAGCCCCTGGGGTGGGGTCACAGAAAAATTTTCCAGAGTGTGACAGGTGTGGATTTCTAAGATGTTTGTCACTAGGCAGACACAGAAATGCAGCTGGAAATGGACTCAGGACTGCTGTGAAGAGGCATGATGCTGATGCCTATGAATTAGTTAGGTTCCACTAGGGGAGAACTGTGGGCTACGCCTTTATGTTTCAGAACCACAGTATTCCTATATAACTGTACAGGAAACATGATTTAAACCCAAAGACAAACACACTTTGCTCCAAACGACCCTTTCACAGGGGTCACCTAAGACATAACAGTAGCAAAATTACAGTTATGAAATAGCAACAAAAATAATTTTATTGTTGGGGGTCACCACAACCAGAGGAACTGTATGAAAGGGTCGCAGCATTAGGAAGGTTGAGAACCACTGCCCTAGGGGCTGTTTTCTCAGTTAAAACAGGGCTGCAAGAAAGGCACGTTGGGGCCTGTGTCCTTCTTCTTAGTCCTCATTCTTCCGAAGAAGAATCACAATGTTGTGACCAGCGAGATTGACCACACTCAGATACGAATTGGGTTTTGGAAAATTTAAAAAGACTCCTCCCTAACCACCTAATGAGTAATAGATTGCTACCCTGGTCTCTATCTCCTGCTTGCTGATGACGTAGCTGTCAGGACTGCTTCCCCCCCCCCCCCAATTCATTGCACCTCCCCAACACACCTTTGTTTCTGATATCTATCTGTAAGTATTAAATCTTGTAACTATACTTCTTTTACGTGAGAGTACCGACACTACGCCTTCCATCCACAGTGCAGAGGGCCGGGACAGAGCACTAAAATAGCCACAGCCACTAACCTAGGGCTCCAGCAGAGGGAGGGAGGACAGGGCCTTTTTGATGGGTCATGCTTTCTTATCCAATCAGCTACTCTGTGTCTTTTGATTGGAGTGTTTAATCCATTTACATTTAAGGTTATTATTGACATGTACTTATATATTGTCATTTTTTTATTGTGGTTATATTTTTCTTCCTATTTCTTCTACTAATTACAGCAGTCCTTTGAACATTTCTTGCAGTGCTGGTTCAGTTAGCTTTTTTTTGTCTGGGAAGCTCTTTATTTCACCTTCTATTTTGAACGATAGCCTTGCTGAACAGAGTAGTCTTGGATTCAGATCCTTGTTTTCCACTACCTTGCTGTTCCCTTCATGCTGTTCTCTTTTGGCCTATAGTGTTTCTGTTGAAAAGTCAGCTGATAGCCTTATAGGGGTTCCTTTGTAGGTAACCTGTTGCTTTTCTCTTGCTGCCTTTAGGATTCTCTCTTTGTCTTTAATTTTTGGCATTTTAATTATTGTGTGTCTTGGGGAAAAAAGGAGAAACTTCTGTAACAAAAATAAATTAATAAAAAATAATAATAAATTAAACAAAAAAAAAGACACAGAGTAGCGGATTGGATAAGAAAGCATGACCCATATATATGTTGTTTACAAGAGACCCACCTCACAACAAAAGACTCACATCGGCTGAAAGTGAAGGGATGGAAAAAAATCTTCCAAGCAAATGGAAAGGAAAAAAAGCTGGGGTAGCAATACTCATATCTGATAAAATAGATTTCAAAATGAAGGCCATAACTAGAGACAAAGAAGTCCACTACATAATATTGAAAGGATCTATCCAACAGGAAGATATAACCTTGGTAAACATATATGCACCCAATATAGGAGCAACAAAATATATTAAAAATCTTCTGAAAGACTTCAAAGGAGAAATCAACAGCAATACAATCATAGCAGGGGACTTCAACACCCCACTGACATCACTGGATAGATCCTCTAGACAAAAAATTAACAAGGAAACAGAGACTCTAAATGAAGCACTACACCAAATGGATTTAATAGATATTTACAGAGAATTACACCCCAAAACTACAGAATTCACATTCCTCTCAAGCGCACATGGGACATTCTCAAAGATAGACCACATGTTAGGACACAAAATAAGTCTCTACAAATTCAAGTAGATTGAAATCATATCAAGCATCTTCTCAGATCACAACTGCATGAAACTAGAAATTAATTGCAACAAGAACATGCAAAGACATTTGAACACATGGAGGCTAATTAGCATGGTATTAAACAATAAATGGGTTACCGAGGAGAACAAGGAAGAAATTAAAACTTCCTGGAAACCAATGAAAATGAACACACAACAACACAAAATCTATGGGATGCAGCGAAAGTAGTTCTGAGAGGGAAGTTCATAGCACTACAGGCCTACCTCAAGAAACAAGAAAAATTTCTAATAGATTATCTAACCTCACAACTTAAATAACTAGAAAGCAAACAAAAAGAAAACCCCAGAGCAAGTAGAAGGAAGGAAATCGTAATGATCAGAGCAGAAATAAATGACATAGAGACCAGAAAAACAAGTCAAAGGATTAATGAAACAAAGAGCTGTTTTTTTGAAAAGATAAACAAGATTGATGGATCCTTAGCTAGACTCACCAAGAAACAAAGAGAGAGAACCCAAATACACAAAATCAGAAATGAAAGAAGTAACAGCTGACACCACAGAAATACAAAGAATCATTAACAAATACTATGAACATTTATATGGCAAAAATTCGACAATTTACGTGAAATGGACAAATTTCTAGAAACACATAGTCTCTCAAAACCGGACCAGGAAGAGATAGAAAACTTGAACAAACCAATAACAATGAAGGAAATTGAAGATGTAATCAACACTCTCCCAGCAAACAAAAGCCCAGGCCCGACGGCTTCACTTGGGAGTTTTACTGAACATTCAAAGAAGAACTAACACCCATTCTCCTCAATCTATTTCTAAAAATTCAAGAAGGAAGACTTCCAAACTGTTTTATGAGGCCAGAATAATTCTAATTCCAAAACCAGATAAAGACACTACAAAGAAAGAAAACTACAGGCCAATATCCCTGATGAACATAGATGCCAAAATCCTAAACAAAATACTAGCAAATCGGATCCAGCAATACATCAAAAAAATTATTCACCATGACCAAGTGGGATTCATCCCAGGGATACAAGGCTGGTACAATATTCACAAATCAATAAATGTGATACACCACATAAACAAAATGAAAGATAAAAACCACATGATCATATCAATAGATGCTGAAAAAGCATTCGACAAAATCCAGCACCCATTTCTGATAAAAACACTCAGCAATTTGGGAATAGAGGGATCATATCTTGATACAATAAAGGCCATATATGAAAGACCTACAGCCAACATCATACTCAACGGGCAAACACTAAAAACATTTCCCTTAAGAACAGGAACAAGAGTGGCCCACTTTCGCCACTCTTATTTAACATAGTACTGGGAGTCTTAGCCACAGCAATCAGACATGAAGGAAAAATAAAAAGAATACAAATTGGAAAGGAGGAAGTAAAACTGTCATTATTCTCAAATGACATGATATTATACATAGATATTAGGTCAAAAATCTATTAGACCTAATAAATGAATTTGGCAAAGTAGCAGGATACAAAATTAACGTCAAGAAATTGATGGCATTCTTATACACCAATGATGGACTCACAGAAAGAGAAACTAAAAAAACAATCCCATTTACCATCATGGCAAAAAAAATTAAGATACCTAGAAATAAACTTAACCAAAGAAGTAAAGGATCTATTTGCAGAAAACTACAGGACATTGAAAAAAGAAATAGAGGAAGATATAAAAAAGTGGAAGCACATACCTTGTTCATGGATTGGAAGAATTAACATCATTAAAATGTCCATACTACCCAAAGCAATCTATAGATTCAATGCAATCCCCATCAAAATACCAGTGACATATTTCACAGAACTAGAACAAATACTTCAAAAGTTCATATGAAACCAAAAAGACCCCGAATAGCCACAGCAATCTTGAAAAAGAAGGACAAAGTAGGTGGGATCACAATACCAAATATCAGGTTATACTACAAAGCTACTATAATCAAAACAGCCTGGTACTGGCACAAGAACAGGCATATAGATCAATGGAACAGAACAAAGAATCTGGAAATTGACCCAAGACACTATGCTTAATTAATATTTGACAAAGGTGGCAAGAGCATTTGCTCTCAAGATAAGGTTTGCTGCAGGACTTGCTGCAAGTTGGCCCAACTGTTTGGCCTTGTTTAATTTTCTTGTCTCAGTTTCCCTATTCCTCCTGCCGTGGAATTTTCCTAACTTCTTACTATCCTGTTTCAGTTTGAAATCTTCATTATCCATAATTCATATATCTACACCAGCTTTCCTTTGATTACTGTTGGCATGGTATATTTTCCTCCACCACTTGACCTTTCATCTATTTGTGACCATATTTGAAGTGCGTTTCCTGAGGAATTCCAAAATGGCAGTGGAGTGAATGGAAGCTACACAGACCATCTCCCAGGACCAAACTGGAATTACACCCAAAATAAAGACAAATTGTCGGGAAAAATAAACAGAAAAGCAGCTTACGAGGACCATACAACCAGGGACACTGAATCGATCCTGGTAGGATTGTGGAGGCGCTAGAGGGAGCTGGGAGCCCACGGACAGCAGCGGTCTTAGCTGTGCGTACCGCCCTCAGGGTTAAATTCCCAAGCCGGCTACACAGTGCAGAGGGCTGGGACAGAGCACTAAAATAGCCACAGCCACTCACCTTGGGCTCCGGAAGAGGGAGGGCGGACTGAACTGGAACTGTGTGGGGACACTCAGGATTTGAAGGGCACTCAGAGCTTTTGCTGAGTTGCAGCCACACAGGACGGTGGCCATCTTACTCCTTCCCAGGGCTCTGGGGAGAGGCGGCAGCCCCGCCCTTGGAGATTCAGCCACACCCAGGTGGGCTATTGAAATGCAAATTGAGGCTCATTAACTACCAGCATCTGCCATACCCTCTGGAAATCCTCTCACGCTGAACACCTGAGGGAGGTTTTCATTCAACTGAGAACCCAAGGCTCCTCAAGTAACCACAACTAATAGCCTCTAGGCAAAAAGCTATAGGATAACTTAACCTTTTCTGGGCTTGCAAATCTACCCAGGAAAGTAAGACTTGACAGTGGTGTTTAACGTGGGTCCTCCCATGCTCATCGAAACCCAGTAGAGGGAGCCACAAACAGCAGAACACCAACATCCACAGGGAAAATTTGGCAGGCTCCAAAACCCACTGCGATAGCCAAAATGGTGAAACAAAGAAACAAATCCCAAATGAAAGAACAAGAGACCTCTACTGAAGATGAGATAAATGAAATAGAGTTAAGCAAGTTAACAGAGCTAGAATTCAGAGCCATGATCTTGAGGAAGCTTAACAGCATGAGTAAGGACATCAACACCTTGAGTAAAGACATAGAAACATTGAAAATCAACCAGTTGGAAATGAAGAATCGCCAAGAAGAAATGAAGAATGACATAGCAGAAATGAAGAACACATTGGAAGAAATAACCAGCAGAGCAGAGGAAGCTGAGGACCAGATCAGTGAATTAGAAGACAGGGTAGAAAAAAATCAACCAATCAGAAAACCAAAAGGAAAAAACAATTAAAAAACAGGAAGATAGCTTAAGAGAACTGTGGGACAACTGGAAATGTAACAACATTCGCATCATAGGAGTTCCAGTAGAAAAAGAAAATGAGCAAGGGTTAGAGAATATATTAATATTTGAAGAAATAGTGACAGAAAACTGCCCTAATTTGGTGAAGGAAGAAGGCATTCAAGTTCAAGAAGCACAGAGAGCCCCAAGTAAGAAGGACTTAAACAGGCCCACACCAAGACACACAATAATTAAAATGCCAAAAATTAAAGACAAAGAGAGAATCCTAAAGGCAGCAAGAGAAAAGCAACAGGTTACC
Source organism: Tadarida brasiliensis (assembly GCA_030848825.1). Taxonomy (NCBI): domain Eukaryota; kingdom Metazoa; phylum Chordata; class Mammalia; order Chiroptera; family Molossidae; genus Tadarida; species Tadarida brasiliensis. Next base: position 53,419,811 of record CM061259.1, on the reverse strand, counting down.
TACAAAGGAACCCCCATAAGGCTATCAGCTGACTTTTCAACAGAAACACTATAGGCCAAAAGAGAACAGCATGAAGGGAACAGCAAGGTAGTGGAAAACAAGGATCTGAATCCAAGACTACTCTGTTCAGCAAGGCTATCGTTCAAAATAGAAGGTGAAATAAAGAGCTTCCCAGACAAAAAAAAGCTAACTGAACCAGCACTGCAAGAAATGTTCAAAGGACTGCTGTAATTAGTAGAAGAAATAGGAAGAAAAATATAACCACAATAAAAAAATGACAATATATAAGTACATGTCAATAATAACCTTAAATGTAAATGGATTAAACACTCCAATCAAAAGACACAGAGTAGCTGATTGGATAAGAAAGCATGACCCATATATATGTTGTTTACAAGAGACCCACCTCACAACAAAAGACCCACATAGGTTGAAAGTGAAGGGATGGAAAAAAATCTTCCAAGAAAATTAAAAGGAAAAAAAAGCTGGGGTAGCAATACTCATATCGGATAAAATAGATTTCAAAATGAAGGCCATAACTAGAGACAAAGAAGGCCACTACATAATATTGAAAGGATCTATCCCACAGGAGAATATAACCTTGGTAAACATATATGCACCCAATATAGGAGCACCAAAATATATTCAAAATCTTCTGGAGGACTTCAAAGGAGAAATCAACAGCAATACAATCATAGCAGGGGACTTCTACACCACGCTGGCATCACAGGATAGATCCTCTAGACAAAAAATTAACAAGGAATCAGAGACTTTAAATGATGCCCTAGATCAAATGGATTTAATAGCTATCTACAGAGAATTACACCCAAAAACTACAGAATTCACATTCTTCTCAAGTGCACATAGGACATTCTCAAAGATAAACCACATGTTAGGACACAAACTAAGTCTCTCCAAGTTCAAGAACATTGAAATCATATCAAGCATCTTCTCAGATCACAATGGCATGGAACTAGAAATCAATTACAACAAAAACATGCAAAGAACACATGGATGCTAAATAGCATGTTATTAAACAATGAATGAATTACCAAGAAGATCAAGAAAGAAAGAAATTAAAAACTTCCTGGAAACCAATGAAAATGAACACACAACAACACAAAATCTATAGAATGCAGTGAAAGCAGTTCTGAGAGGGAAGTTCATAGCACTACAGGCCTACTTCAAGAAACAAGAAAAATTTCTAATTGACTATCTAACCTCACAACTTAAAGAACTAGAAAGCAAACAAAAAGAAAACCCCAGAGCAAGTAGAAGGAAAGAAATAGTAGAGATCAGAGCAGAAATAAACGATATAGAGACAAAAAAAAAATTCAAAAGATCAATGAAACAAAGAGCTGAATCTTTGAAAAGATAAATAAGATTGATGGACCCTTAGCTAGACTCACCAAGAAACAAAGAGAGAAAACCCAAATACACAAAATCAGAAACAAAAGAGGAGAAGTAACAAGTGACACCATAGAAATACAAAGGATTGTTAACAAATACTATGAAAAATTATACAGCAACAAATTGGACAATCTAAGAGAAATGGACAAATTTCTAGAAACACATAGTCCCCCAAAAGTGAACTGGGAAGAGATTGAAAACTTGAACAGACCAATAACAACTAAGGAAATTAAAGATGTAATCAAGACCCTCCCAGCAAACATAAGCCCAGGCCCTGATGGCTTCAGTGGGGAGTTTTACTGAACATTCAAAGAAGAAGTAACACCCATTCTCCTCAATCTATTCCAAAAAATTCAAGAAGAAGGAAGACTTCCAAACTCATTTTATGAGGCCAGCATAATTCTAATTCCAAAACCTGAAAAAGACACTACAAAGAAAGAAAATTACAGGCCAATATCCCTGATGAACATAGATGCCAATATCCTGAATAAAATACTAGCAAATCGGATCCAGCAATACATTAAAAAAATTATTCACCATGATCAAGTGGGATTCATCCCAGGGATGCAAGGATGGTACAATATCTGCAAATCGATAAATGTAATACACCACATAAACAAAATGAAAGATAAAAACCATATGATCATATCAATAGATGCTGAAAAAGCATTTGACAATATCCAGCACACATTTCTGATAAAAATGCTCAGCAATGTGAGTATAGAGGGATCATATCTCAACATAATAAAGGCCATATATGAAAACCTACAGCCAACATCATACTCAATGGGCAAAAACTAAAAACATTTCCCTTAAAAACAGGAATAAGACAGGGATGCCCACTTTTGCTACCCTTATTTAACATAGTACTGGAAGTCTTAGCCACCGCAATCAGACATGAAGAAAAAATAAAGAGATCCAAATTGGAAAGGAGGAAGTGAAACTGTCATTATTTGCAGATGACGTGATATTATACATCGAAAACCCTAAAGACTCCATCAAAAATCTGCTAGATTTAATGAACGAAATTGGCAAGGTAGCAGGATACAATATTAACGTCAAGAAATCGACGGCATTTTTATGCACCAATAATGAACTCACAGAAAGAGAAACTAAAAAAAAATCCCATTTACCATTGCAGCGAAAAAATTAAGATACCTAGGAATAAACTTAACCAAAGAAGTAAAGGACCTATTTGCAGAAAACTACAGGACATTGAAAAAAGAGATAAAGGAAGATATCAAAAATCAGAAGCACATACCTTGTTCATGGATTGAAAGAATTAATATCATTAAAATATCTATGCTACCCAAAGCAATCTGTAGATTCAATGCAATCCCCATCAAAATACCAACAACATAATTCACAGAACTAGAACAAATACTTCAGAAGTTCATAAGGAACCAAAAAAGACCCAGAATTGCCACAGCAATGTTGAAACAGAAGGACAAAATAGGTGGGATCACAATACCAGATATCAAGTTATACTACAAAGCTACTGTAATCAAAACAGCCTGGTACTGGCACAAGAACAGGCAGATAGATCAATGAACAGAACAGAGAATCCAGAAATTGACCCAACACATTATGCTCAATTAATATTTGACAAAGGTGGCAAGAGCATACAATGGAGTAAAGACAGCCTCTTTAATAAATGGTGCTGGGAAAATTGGACAGCTACATGCATAAAAATGGAACGAGACCATCAACTTACACCATACACAAGAATAAACTCAAAATGGATAAAAGACTTAGATGTGACTCGTGAATCCATAAAAATCCTAGAAGAAAATGTAGGCAACAAAATTTCGGACATCATACGCAGCAGAATCTTCACTGATACATCACCTAAGGCAACAGAAACAAAGGGAAAAATGAACACATGGGACTACATCAAACTCAAAAGCTTCTGCACAGCAAAAGAAACAACCATCAAAGTGGAAAGGCAACCCACTGTATGGGAGAGCATAATTGCCAATGATATATCAGATAAGGGGCTAATTTCCAAAATATATAGAGTACTCATACAACTGAACAAAAGGAAGACAAAGAACCCAATTTTAAAAATGGGCAGAGGACCTAAATAGACACCTCTCCAGAAAAGACATACAAATGGCCAAGAGACATTTGAAGAAATGCTCAATGTCACTAATCATCAGAGAGATGCAAATTAAAACAACAATGAGGTATCACCTCACACCTGCCAGAATGGCTGCCATCAACAAATCATCAAACAACAAGTGCTGGCGAGGGTATGGAGAAAAGAGGACTCTAGTACACTGCTGGTGGGAATGCAGACTGGTGCAGCCACTATGAAAAACAGTATGGTGTTACCTCAAAAAATTAAAAATTGAACTGCCATTTGACCCAGTGATCCCACTTTTAGGAATATATGCAAAGAAGCCTGAAACTCCAATCAGAAAGAATATATGTATCCCTATGTTCACAGCAGCACTATTTACAATCACTATGTTCTGGAAACAGCCCAAGTGTCCATCAGTAGATGAGTGGATAAAAATGCTATGGTACATATATACAATGGAATACTATGCAGCTGTAAGAAAGATCTCTTTTCCTTTGACAGAACATGGAGGGACCTCGAGAGTATTAATCTAAGCAAAATAAGCCAATCAGAGAAAGAAAAATACCACATGATCTCACTTATTTGTGGAATATAACGAACAAGGTGGGCTCATGAACGAAATAGACCCAGAGACATAGAAAGGAGTATGGTTTAGACTGACAAACCTCAGAGTAGGGGGCAGGGGGATGGATGAGATGAACCAAAGAACATATATGCATGTATGCATAACTAATGGACATAGACAACAATGCTGGGGGTGCAGAGGGGTGGGATGGATAGGAGGGTGTCTGGGGCGGGGAAGGAGAAACATCTGTAACAAAAATAAATTAATAAAAATTGAAAAAAAGAAGATGTAATGTGATCACAGTAAAATTGTGTAAGTAATTTTCATATGTTCATGGTGGTGTATGAAGTTAATAAGGAAGTAACTGTAAACAAAGAGCACATTTATGATGACCAGTTATAGAGTAAATGTTTGGTGATGACAGAATCACATGTGACCTTCATATACATCAAGTATAGATGTCCAGTGCTGTCAGTGTCACGCATCCTAATGTTGGATGTTTTAGAACTCAGTGGCCTTTGAGGATGTGGCTGTGAACTTCAGTCTGGAGTAGTGGGCCTTACTGGATTTTTCACAGAAGAATCTATAGACATGTGATGTGGAACTTCAGGAACCTAGCCTCCATTGGTAAGGATAACGACATTCCTTCATTTGTCAATTAGAGAACAATTCTTGCTCATCAGTGTTGTTCCAAGATGTGTTATGTGGAAAGAGAGGATGTTGACAAACTGGCAGTAGTCACAGCTCATAATGGATCTAGAATCTAATAATTTTTTATAGTTCCTATTATTTTTCTGGTCCTGAATTTTGGGAGAGAATAAATGGGAAGTTTCTGACATTGAAGATCAGTACAAAAACCAGGAGAGCCCTGGCCGGTTTGGCTCAGCAGTTAGAGCGTCAGCATGTGGATCAGGGAGTCCCAGGTTCAATTCCGGCCAAGGGCATGTATCTCGGTTGTGGTCTGTCCCTGGCCCCGGTTGGGGTTGTGCAGCCAAGGGCATGTATCTCGGTTGTGGTTTGTCCCCGGCCCCAGTTGGGGTTGTGTGCGTGGCAACCAATTGATGTGTCTCTCTCACATCGATGTTTCTCTCTCTCTCTCTCTCTCTCTCTCTCTCTCTCTCTCTCTCTCTCTCTCTCCCCCCTCCCACTCTGTCTGAAGATAAATGTAGAAGTGTCCTCAGGTGAGGATTAAAAAAAGAAAGAAAGAATACAGTGTCCAGCCCTGATTAGTGTGGCTCAGTTGGTTGGAGTTTCATCCCATACACCAAAAGGTTGCAGGTTCGATCCCCAGTTGGGGTGTATACAGGTTACAACCAATTGATATTTCTTACATTGATGTTTCTCTCCCTAAAAATCCAATAAAAATACATCCTCAAGTGAAGATTAAAGAAAAAAAAACATGAAAGGACAAATACTGGAGAGAAACCCTATAGATGTAATGAATGTGGAAAAGCCTTCATGCACCACACAACCTTTTGAAGACACGTGTCAATGCACACAGGAGAGACACCATGTAAATGTGAGGAATGTGGGGAAGGCTTCAGTTATCTCACTTCCTTTCAAAAGCATGAAAGGACTGATTATAAAAAAACATCTTGAATGTAAACAGCATAGAAAAGAGTAAAATAGCTCACATCCTTACATGTGAAAAAGCTTGATGGAAACTAATCCATATAAAATGTGCCAGAAAATGTTCAACATGAAAGAATTGTTAAAGTTATAAATCTATTGTGTTTATTAAACCTCTTTCTTAAGGTACATAGTTGGACTGTGGATAGCTACTAATTATTCTCAGAAATGAATATTGAGGTGAACTCATCCTGCTAGTCATCTTTCAACAATAGTACATAAATTTAATAAGTAGTACTTTAAAAATAATGTATAATAATGTGGGGTTTTTTTTTTTTTCCATTTTAAAGCGTGTTCTATCCATGGGTGAATTAAAAGTGTATTTCTAATATGCAGTTAGGTTAAATTGTTTTTATAATGTTTTATTTGTTCTGTTTTAGGAACCATTGAAAAATGACAGTTCGGTATTTGGATTTTGGATTTTACTAGTTGCTCTATAGCAACCCTCTATATCCCCAGTCTATTATACATAGTCTACCTTTCTTACTGATAGAGCTTTTTTTTTTTTTTTTTGGAAGGGGGATGTATGAGTACCTTCCCATTTTTCATATTAATACATAGTTGGAATATCTTTTTGTGTACGGCAAGATTATGAAACAATATAGTTTCATGTGAATAATTTTAGCATTTGGGCCTTTTCTTTTTTTACTTCTCACTGGTATTTGGTGAATAGACTCTGAATGAAGAGTGATCTGTGGTAGGGCAACACATTGTAGAGCTGGAGATGTGCACTCATGGGTAATGTTAGGAACTTTATTTTCCACATTCATCCCCTTTATGGTCCATGTTAGAATTCATTAATAGCCTCACTTGCATGAGATTTGGGAGGCAGAAGCAAAGAAGGCATTAGTCCAATTTTAGAGCCACCATTCAGAGACATACAGATTCATAAAATCTTTGAGGACCCCACCTTCCACCCCATTTTTCAATTTCAGTCAAGAGTATCCTGAAAACCACCACCAACTGTTTGATTTTGATTATTTATTTAGGTATAGGTTTCCTCTGATGTCTTCACAAGATGCGCATCAAAGATCCATCAGAGTTGCCCTGGCCGGCATGGGTCAGTGGTTGGAGTGTCAGCCCTCACACCAGAGGGTCACGGGTTTGATTTCATGTCAAGGGCACATACCTGGGTTGCAGGTTCGATACCTGGCCCCAGTCTGTGCTCTTGCAGGAGGCAACCAATTGATATGTCTCTCTCACATTGATGTTTTTCTCTCTCTCTGTCCCTCCCTCCCTTCCACTCTATCTAAAAATCAATGGCAAAATATCCTCTGATGAGAATTAACAACAACAACAACAAAAACATTTTATCACACAAATGCCTTCCTTTCATCTTATCAACAGGGCTGTAATTTGAAAGCATATGCATCCCCATTTTTGTTGCAGCATTATTTACAATAGCCAAGATATAAAAGCAACCCAATGCCCTGACAGTGTGGCTCAGTGATTGAGCGTCGACCTACGTACCAAAAGATTGCCGGTTCAATTCCTGGTCAGGGTACCTGCCCAGGTTGTGGGCCCAATCCCCAGTGTGGGGTATGCAGGAGGCAGCCAATCGATGTTCTCTCTCATCAATGTTTCTATCCATCTCTCCTTCTCCCTTCCTCTCTCTCTAAAATCAATAAAAATAAAAAAAATTAAAAATAAATGAAAGCAACCCAAGTACCCATCAGTAGATGATTGGATAAAGAACAAGTAGTACATGTATACAAAGGAATATTACTTAGCCATAAAAAAAAGAATAAAATCTTAACATTTGTGACAACACTGATGGACCCTAGAGGGTATTATGCTAAGTGAAGTAAGTCAGTCAGAGAAAGACAAATGTCATATGATTTCACTTACATGTAGAATCTAAAACACAAAATAAATGAACAAACAAAACAGAAATAGACTCATAGATACAGAAAACAAATTGCTGGTTGTGATATGGAAGGGGTGGAGGGGCTGGGTGAAAAAGGTGAAGGGGTTAAGAAATACAACTTGGCAGTTACAAAATAATAACAGGATGTAAAATACAGCATAGAGAATATAGTCAATAATGTAATAACTATGTATGGTGCCAGGTGGATACTAGACTTATTGGGGAATCACTTTGTAAGTTATATAAATGTCTAAACACTATGCTGTACACTTGAAACTAATATAATATTGAATGTCAACTCTAAATATTTTTTAAACTTAAAAAAAGAGTTGTAAAACAGACTATTTAAGATTGAGTATCTAGGGATACCCACACACCAATGACACTTGTATGCAGCATAAGGAGTAGTAAAAGGAAAGTTTATAGCAATAAACACCTATTTTAAGAAGGGAAGATATCAAATTAACAACCTAAATTTACACCTCAGGGAACTACAAAAAAAGCTAATTGAACCCAAAGTAAAAAACAAATGCTCTGAAAACTACAAAACATGGTCAACAGAAATTGAGAAATGTATAAATAAATAGAAAATAATCTCAAATTCATGGTCAGAAGACTTACCAGTTTTATTTAAGTGGCACTACTCTACAAAATGATCTATAGAGTCAACACATTGCTTGTCTATCATAATCCCAGCTGTAATCGCTATAGAAATTAGTAAACTGTTCCGTAAATGCATGTGGTATTGCCAGGGGACCAGAATAGCCCAAGCAATCTTGAAAAAAGAAAAATTAGTAGGACTAATACTTCTTTTTTTAATTAAAAAAAAATGTAATGTGTTTTTATTTATTTTTTAGAGAGAGAAGAAGGGAGAGGGAGAGAGAGATAGAAATGAGAGAGAGTTGCCCTGGTCAGTTTGGTTAGAGCGTCGGCCTGAGGTCCAGAGAGACCCGGGTTCAGTTCCTGCTAAGGGCACGTACCTTGGTTGCAGTTTGTCCCCGGCCCTGGTTGGGTCGTGCAGGAGGCAGCCACTCGATGTGTCCCTTTCACATCGATGTTTCTCTCTCTCTTTCTCCCTCCCACTCTATCTGAACAAAAAAATGGGAAAATGTCCTCAGGTGAGGATAAAAAAAAAAAAAAGAAAAAAATGAGAGAGAAACATCCATCCGCTGACACCTGCACCACCCCACTGGGGATCAAGCCCACAACCTGGACATATGCCCTGACTGGGAATCGAACCAGTGACCTCTTTGCACATGGGTCGACACTCAGTCACTGAGCCACACCAGCCAGGCAGGACTAACAGTTTTTTATTTCAATACTATACTAAACAAAGGTAATCAAGATCATGTGGTACTGACACAAGGATGGACAAATACATTCATGTAATAGATTGAGATTTGGGAAGATCCTAAACTTATGGTCAACTGATCTTTGAAAAAGATTCCAAAAATAAGGAAAGAATCTTCTTTTTTATAAATTGGCACTGGGACAAGTGGTTAGCCATATGTAAAAGAAAGAGGTTGTACCCTTACATCACACCATATACAATAATTTACCAAAAAAAGATCAAAGACTTTAACATAAGAGTAAAACTACAACAAATCTAGATAAAACATAGGGGAAATCCTGACCTTGGATTTGGAAAAAAAGAAAAAGTTAAATATGATATCAAGAGCAATAATGGGGGAAAAACAGGTAACTTGGACTTCATTAAATTAATGACGTTTGTGCTTCAAAGGACATCGTTCAGAACGTAAAACACACTTTGGAACCTTTTCACTATTGCTCGGACTATAAAATTGTATTGTCAGTTTGAAAAGCAACATAGCAGTCTCTCAAAAAATTATGAACTGAGTTACCATCTGACCTAGAAATTCTACTTCTGGGAATTGAAGTACAATTGAAAACAGAGACTCAAACAGATATATGTCCACTCATGTATATAATAGCATTGTTGAAAATAGCCAAAAGGTAGAAGTTACCCAAGTGTCCATCAATGGATGCATGAATCAAAAACATTTGGTGTATGTATAAAACAGTATTTCAGCTTTAAAAAGAAAGCAAATCGTACACAGGCTATGACATGGATGAATCTTAAGAACACTGTGCTAAGTGAAATCAGCCTGTCAATACAGGTCAAACACTGTATAATTCCATTAGTATGAGGCATGTAGCATAGTCAAATTCATAGAAACAAAAATGGTTGTTGGTGAGGTCTGGGGTAACAGGAGAATGAGGAATTGGGGCTAACAGGTACAGAGTTTCAGATCTGCAAAATGAAAATTTTTCAGGAAATTGGTTTCACAATGTCAATGTACTTCAAACTACAAAACTATACACTTAAAAGTGTTGAAAATGGCCCAGTCAGTGTGGCTCAGTGGATTGAGCTTCATCCCATGGACTGAGGGGTCCTCATTTGATTTCTGGTCAGGATACATGCCGGGTTTGGGGCTCCATCCCCAGTAGGGGGCGTGCAGGAGGCAGCCAATCAATGTTTCTCTCTCATATCAATGTTTCTATCTCGCTCTCCTTCTCTCTCTAAATAAAAAATAAATAAAAATATTTTTTAAATAAAAATATACATTTCATGGAATGTGCATATTACCACAATCAAAAGTAATATTTTAGCCCTGGCTGGTTTGGCTCAGCAGTTAGAGCATTGGCCTGTGGACCAGAGAGTCCTGGGTTCGGTTCCCGCTAAGGGCACATACCTCCGTTGCAGTTTGTTCCCAACCCCGGTTGGGGTCGTGTAGGTGGCAACCACTCAATGTGTCTCTCTCATATCAATGTTTCTCTCTCTCTCTCTTCCTCCTTCTCTCCCTCCTGGTGTATCTGAAAATAAATGCAAAAATGTCCTCGGGTGAGGATAAAAAAAAAAAAAGTAAAATTTTAAATCAAGACACTGAAAACATGACCCATAAAATGGAGGAAAATCTTACAAATTATATATCTGATAAGGATCTTGTGTAGAAAATATCTAAAGACCTCATAATGCAATTATAAAAGTCAAATATGTCCATTTAAAAATGGCAAAGTTTGAATACACATTTTTCCAAAGAATATATACAATTGTCCAAGAGCACATGAAAAATGCCAGACATCATTAGTCATCAAGGAAATGGAACTCAAAATCCCAACCAGTTATCACTTCACAACCACACAGATGGCTAGAATAAAAAAGTGAAATAATAACTGTGAAAATTGACATAAGTGCAGCCATTTTTATTGTTTTTTATTTGTTTTTTGTTAATCCTCACCTGAGGATATTTTCCATTGATTTTCAGAGAGAGTGGGAGGAAGGGAGAGAGAGAAACATTGATATGAGAGAGACACATAGACTGGTTGCCTCCCACACGACCCCAACTGGGGCTGGGGATCAAACCTGCAACCCAGGTATGTGCCCTTGACTGGAATCGAACCTGAGACCCTTAGGTCTGAGGTCCGACGCTCTAACCACTGATCAGTGCAGTGCAGCCATTTTTAAATGAAGCCAGATTAGCCATTTCAGAAGAATTGCCTTGCATGTCTTGTTTCTTGAACTTTTGGATTGGGCCATACGGTATTGTTTTGAGAAGTCAGCAATAAATAAACATCCTGATCACAAAGACATGATTACGGAATTTTACCTAGAGATAGAATCAATAACCAATTATGTATAGCCAAGACTCACTTAAGCCTGTCAGCTCCAATAGAAAATTTTCATAAACAACTCACGTATAATCTTTCTCTTTATTTCCCATAAAAAACATCTTTCTTATACCTTGGAGTCAAGACACGTTTGTATCTGTATCCTAAATTGCAATTCTCTACTATTCCCAAGTAAATGCATTTTGGTTTGCCTGCTAACTTTGCTGTTCTCTTGTTAAAGGTTAACACTTATGGTGTCAGAGACTTGGGGTCTGAAGGACATAAGCCCTGATGGCTGATTATTGCTCCCAACGGGGTGAGGTACCCACATGAAGAACCTCTTGCATTCACCACGTGTGAGTGCCTTACAGCTGTTTTCATTTGGTAGGTCTCCTCTTGAATTCCAGCTCAGGTCCTCTTTGCATTGAGCTCTCTGTCTTTGTTCATGACTTGTTTCATTTTAAGCAACTGATACACAGGATTTTCGCTCTGGTGAGCACTCTTCTGGTCTTTTATTATGGGATCCCAGAATTCTAAAATTTCTTTAGGGTGCCCCCTTCTGGCATTCAAGCTGGTTACATGAACAAACATTTTATCCTGTCTCTTGTTCCTTTTTAATAAAATGGAACAGAATAACCAAAGATAATTTAGAATTATAATGGCCATCCTGGGGGTCCTTCAACCTCCCAAAATGTATTTTCTTGCATGCAAAATTGGAAGACTGTGGATCTAAAATTAAGCAAAGTAAATGAGATGCTTGTTGTAATTGGTATTTAGAAGAGACATCAGGAGTCTAAAATTGTGTCCCTACAGAATACTGTCACAAAACTGGCTGAGGCCAATAAACGACTAAAGAAAGATAAGAAAGCCTCCAAGAACTCAACCCTTTCTGTCCCCCTCCTTGTGCTCCAAGATCCTCTACATATCCCTCTCTTCCTATCTCTAACCTTCTCTCTGAACTTCCTTTCACCTGGCCACCAACTCGCCTCTTGACCCACCAACTCTAATTTGACTTTTTAAAGTCAGGCCAAATAGCCCGGCTGGTGTGACTCAATGGATTAAGCATCAGTCCCATGGGCTGAGAGGTCCCAGTTCAATTCTAGGTCAAGGCACATGCCTGGGTTGTGGGCTTGATCCCTAGCCCCAGTAGGGGGCATGCAGGAGGCAGCCAATTTACGTTTCTCTCTCACAGTGATGTTTCTCTCTCCCTTCCTCTCTCTCTAAAAAAATCTATAAAAACATATTTATTTTAAAAAATAATAAAATCAGACCAAATAAGACATGTATGTATGTATGTATGTATGTATGTATGTATGTATGTATTTCAAGTGAGCCCAGTTCAAAGGCCTGGCTGGATTCCTGGTAATATCCCTGCAGCCCTGTCCCCACTCCACCCCTTGGATTTTCCTTCAGGATATTAGCTACAGTTTTCATCTCAACCCCAAAAGGTGGCAAGTCACTGACCTAGTGCAGAATTGAAATGAACACAATTCTGAGTAAGAGTAATACTGAAAGTTGCAAAAATAGGAAGGACTTTCTAAGTAACATTGGGGCATAATGGTCTAGGTATATCATTGCCCTTCCCAGGTAAAGGCAAACAGGTACTGACTTCCCCTGTCCACAGGCATGCTAAAGAAGGCACTGCATAAGTCAGTAACAGTAAAATATTTGCTTCCAGTGGTATGGAGGTAAGTAAAGTGTGAGGATTTGGAACCACTGGATGGCAGGGAATTACTATTGTTTATTGCTTATAGGCCCTGGACAAACCTCCAGCCTTGACTATTGGGTTTCCTCACAGGCAAATTGGGAGTATTGTAGGGACTGGTGCAGGGGATAATGAAGCCTCTTTTCTTATATTCCACTATAATAGATTTTATGCCTTGTAGTGCCTCCTTTTATAAGGGGTATTGATTTATTCTTGCTCAAGGTTTGAATGGATCTACTTGTATCTTAATGGGTGGTACACTATGATTTCTACCAATATTAATTGAAGATTTTGCCCATAAAGAGATTGGTAGCTGATCTAATAAGGATAATTGGTCAGCCTAAATGTTGTCAGCTCCAGTATTGTGAAAAACAAGACTAAAAAAAGGAGAGTGTTGAGGGATCATTTGAGTCACTTATTTGAGTTATTTGAATGTCACTGCTGCTGTCAAATTCCAAAAGAATTTCCCCCGTTTGAGACTGCCCCCCACCCCACTATTCCTAAGAGCACTGTTCCAAGGCTTCTTGAAGCTCTACTCTCGGGCTATAGTCCTCAGGAAAGACCCCAAATAAAAGCCTTTCTAATATTTTCAAAGATTCAGGTTCTTTTCATTGCCAAAAGCCACAAAAAGGGAAATCTATAGATTTCTATTGATTGCATGTATCTGCGAATATACTGAGAACCAACGAATTGTATACTTTAATGAGGTGCAGTGTATAGTACATGCAATATATCTCAATAAAGCTATTGAAGTAAATAAATGCATTAAGAGCTTTGTAATACAAGAGTTTTGTGTTTCAGTCTCTTAGACATATTAGAGTTTCCAGGTTAATGAACACATTCATCACTTTATGTAGTTATTTTGTATGGGTATTGTTGGTGGCAAAAATCGCTTAGGGGAGAGAAGGGTAAAAGGCAACACACACCTCTGGGGAGAGGCACGGGGCATACTTCTGAAACGGAGAGCGCTGCGTCCTCCATTCTAAGGCCTTTTAAGAGTGGAGATTATGGGGGTGGGGGAGTCCCAAAGGAGGATTTCAATAGAATAGTCATCAGCTTTCCAGGTGTCTCCTTTCAGGGTCATGATCTCTACTGACTGATCAGTGGTCATTAGTCAATGCAGCTGGTCCTGAGGTCAGCTCTGTTGTCAATTATCTGGTTTTGCTGCTTTTCTGGGCCTGGAGCTGAAACAACTAGATGTATTTGATGTGGGTTAGAACCTCACTGTCCTGGGGTCTTAATGTTAAGGACTATTCTCTTGGGGGGAGGGCTGTTTATTCCCTCCCTAAGGGGGGTTCTAACTAGCATGACTAACAAAATGCCTAGGGGTGGGGGTCAGGAGTAGGTCAGAAACACAGGACCAGCAATATGATAGGGGAGGAAAGATTACCCTGGGGGTGAGGTCCTTGTTTTCCCAGTTTTGCCCATTGCTAGGCACCCAGGGCTTCCCCATCCTACCCCCCTACCCCCACCCCACCCCAGTCTGGTGACCTTCTGTACCTGGCCCATACTCCTTACTCTGCTCTTGTCTAACTGCCTACCACAGTATGAGGTGAGAATAGTTAATTCACTGTTTTAGCATACAATATAGTGTATGTATATCAAATCATCATGTTTTAATCTTTAAATAGGGACACCTGTTACACCTGTTAAAGAAAAAAATAAAACCAGAGGCCCCAAAGGCTTTCACTCGTGCTAAAGCCCAAGATAGCAAACCTAGATTTCATACCTGACCTACACTGCTGTTCCAACCTCTTCCAGAAACATAATCTTAATTAACTAATCTGAAATTTTCATGTCAACACCGGTGATTTAATCTGTCACATGGGCCATCTCCATCCACACACCACCACCCCCATAGAAAGAAGAGGCAATTTGCATGAAAAACACTTCCCTTCCCTCCCCTCCCAAATAAGGTGTCTTGGCCCCCCAAAATACTTTCTTTTCTTTTGTTAATATCTTTCTTGCCTCACCCTTCTGTTAGGAGAAAGATATCAGGGCAGAAGGAATAGAGAACTAAGGCAGGAAATTAGACAAAATCAGAGACCATCTAGTACAAATCACCCTGATGTTGTTAGGACAGCAGGAAGGAAGAGAAGAGTATAAACAAAAAAAAAGGCCAGGAGTCGGGATTAATTGCCAGTACCTCCCATAAATTGTGCAAAAGCCATAACAGAGAAAAGAGGAGACTTTTAGAGTTAATCTGTACCAGGATATCTAGCAAAGGAGCTTAAAAAAAAAACTTAGAGACAAAAGGCAGAAACCGCCCACCTTACTGGCTCTTCAGATTAGCTTAGAGCCCATCTGTGCTTCATAAACCAGTTGCATAGGTTTGCTTGCTTTGTTTCATTAATAAATGTGCATGCTTTAATGTTTTAATAAATTCACTGAACACAATGCAAATATTATCTAGAGTCTCTTATATAAATTATTTTATATGAGAAGACAAAGATCGAGATTGGGGACAGTCCACTCCCTCTGATTCAGGGGGCTGTCCAGTAACGCGTCTCTGGTGTCTATGAGAAGTACATGTTACATTTTTGTCACACTTCTAACAATAAAACTTTCCATTTTGTACAACCTCTGCAGTGCCCTTCTAGTTATTATGAGAAGGCAAGCCGGATACAGACAATCCCCTTATCTCACAGTATAAAGACCCCCGACAGAGATGATCCCCTTATCTCGCAGTGCAGAGACCCCCGCCCCTGGCTTTTGTAATCCCCTTACATCTGCCACCTGCCTAACCTACAGCGGAATTAGAAGCCCCCAAATACCTGGAAGTTTATCATGTATAAAAGGCGGCAGGAACCTGGGCGCGGGGCTCAGCCTTTGGAGGTGACTCCACTGTGCCAGTACCGGTACGCATTAAACAGTCCTTTTCTAATCCTCCAAGTGCATGTAGTCTGTCTCTTCCCGCCTACCAAATTTCTGCCATACCATTTGTTTCACTACCCTTTAAAAGCAGCTGGCAGCCCAGCAGCCATTCTACACAGGGGCCTCTCACACAAACCACACCTCAGGGAGAGGACTACACTGAACTATCCCCGTGCACTGAACTACTCCCTCTGCACCAAACTGCCCCCTCTGCACCGAACTACTCCCTCTGCACCGAACTACCCCCTCTGCACTGAAAATAAATAAATAAAAAATAAAAATAAAAGCAGCTGGCAAGTGAGAGGGCAGAGCAGATTTTACAGAATAACCCACTAATCTCCCATACTACTGGCAATATTGGAATAAAGGCTCACATACGATTCAACCTTGTCTCTGCTTAATTGGCTCAAGTAGTGACAGGTGCCCGGACCCATTCTTTATCAGGTTTCAAGAAGACACAAGTGGGTTACATAAAATCCACTGGTGATAGATTAGGGAGGTGGGAGAAAGCAAAAAGCTGGGACTCCTGGAACTGAATGAAAAGTAAAATGATAGACACTTAAATCTTTTACATAGGTGGGTACAGGATAGTTAACAGTCAACAATTAACATGAGAACAATAACAATGAGAGGATTTATGGTCTCCACCCTAGTGCACATTGGTTGTGCCCTGAGGGGTCTGGGGAAAGGGGCGTTACCCAAAGGAATGTTATGGAAGATGCAAAAGACAATAGACAGGCTCAATTAAAGTAAAGACTGACTTTTGTCAGGGAATATTCTAGCCTAGAACATGACTACCTGCCATAAACTGCTTTTAGTTAAAAAGTTTAATTTCGGACCATCCTTTGTGGTTACTTTAGGTCTCTGAGTTTGCAAGGCTGCCATGCAGGCCGTCCCTGAGCTCATCAGGTTAGGGTGTGGCCCCTTTTCATCTACAGATGGAATGTTTCTGATTCATAACTTGCTTAATGAAGCCAATTATATCTTCAAATTTGCTTGTTAAATTTTGTTTTTAACCTACCTAAATAAAGCGCGGCGGGGGGGTGGGATTCTCTAGGATTACAGGCAAAAACTAATTAAAGTACGTTTTCTTCTAGTGTAAAATATATACCTAGTTTAACGAACACATCTCACACCCTGTAGTTAGACTGAGAAGAGTCCTTGTGCCCAGGCTGGGACTTCGGGGGTTCCAACTTCCTACCAGAGCCAAGTGCTCTGGGATTCTTTCTCTTATGGATAAAATGAGTGGGGGTGGGGAAGGGATGAGTGATAGGTTCAAGGCTGGGACCCTGCAAAAGATTGAAATGGAGGCAGACTCTGTTAAGGGTGGTGCAGTCACATTTCATTGTCTGTCTTTCGAAACAAGGGTCACAGTTTCATAAGTGGACTCCCAATCTTAGATTAAGACCTTGGTCCCTAGAGGACATAAGACCTTCTTATCCCAGTGTGGCCCGTCCTACTGAGTCACCCTCAAGTTCTGTCCTTACTTGCTCCACTTGGAAATCCAATCAGAAATTCCCTGTGCAAGCCTGTACCCACGTGTTCACAAAAAGCAGGAACAGGCAGCCCTAACCAGGAAAAGTTCTATTTGAACGCAAATGTACCAGGCCTGGTAGTTTTAGAACTCAGGCTAGTTTGGATGATCCTCCGGTCTACTGTCACTCAGGCACGAGGGGCGGGGCCTACGGAAATGTCCAATCAAGGATGCCGCTGGGGCAGGTGGGTGGGGTGAGGCACCCAAGGGGCGTGTACCTTCCTTCTTGCTGCAGCCTTGCTGGGGTTTGCTAAGCTCACGCCCTTGACTGTCCGTGGTGGCTCTGCTTCAACCTCTATCGCGCTGTGGTCTGCACTGGTCGTGGCCGTGGTAGGAAGCAGGAAACCCAGAAATGGTGAGTGTGCGGGGACCCGGACGAGGGGCGGCCTCCCTGCAGTCAAATGCGCAGTCTTCGGACCGAGTCCCCAGGGGGCGCCTTCCCCTCGGGCTCGCTGCGTGGGGGCTGCAGCCGACCTGGGGCGTCCTGTCGCATCTCTGGACCGCAGTTTAGACCCAGACGCCACTCTGGGCAGCTCTGGGCATACAGCCAGGGGTCTTTACAGATTGTGAGGTGGCCCTGTGGAGGGTCATCGGGACGACAGTACTCAGTTTCCGGGAATTCCTACGTGGGCTGAGCTGTGCTCTGTGGGGTCCTCAGTCCCAACTTTCACCTCTGGAGTACCTATGTATCATTTTCCCCAGAGGCATGAATGGCACTTAAAAAAAATTATCTATTTATTTATTTATTTTTATTAATTTATTTTTGTTACAGATGTTTCTCCTTTTTTCCCCATTGACACCCTCCTCCCCATCCCCCCCACCCCATCCCGGGCTTTGATGTCCGTGTCCATCAGTTATGCATACATGCATATAAGTTCAGTGGTTTATCTCTTCCCTCCCCCCCCCTCCTCTGAGGGTTTGTCAGTCTGTACCCTACTTCCTCATCTCTGGGTCTGCCCTGTTCCTCAGACTGTTATGTTCATTATATTCCACAAATAAGTGAGATCATGTGATATTTGTCTTTCTCTGCTTGGCTTGTTTCGCTTAGGATAATACTCTCCAGGTCCCTCCATGTCCTCTCAAAGGATAAGAGATCTTTCTTTCTTTCAGCTGCATAGTACTCCATTGTGTATATGTGCCACAGCTTTTTTTATCCATTCATCCACTGATGGACACTTGGGCTGTTTCCAGATCTTAGCTATTGTAAATAGTGCTGCTATGAACATGGGGGTACATATATTCTTTCTGATTGGTGTTTCAGGCTTCTTAGGGTATATTCCTAGAAGTGGGATCACTGGGTCAAATGGCAGTTCAATTTTTCATTTTTTGAGGTAACACCATAGTGTTTTCCATAGTGTCTGCACCAGTCTGCATTCCCACCAGCAGTGTACCAGAGTCCCCTTTTCTCCACACCCTCGCCAGCCTTGTTGTTTGATGATTTGTTGATGGTGGCCTGAATGGCACATTTTTAAAGATTTTTATTTGTAAATAGTTTACATGAGAGGAAACAGAAAATAACCACCTGGAATTACTTTGCATGAAATCCTTGTGATTCCCACCCAGGATCTTTCCTGGGTACAGACATCATATAGGAAGTCCTTTGGGGGTAGTGGGGAGGGTTCCTCTTTGGAAACTTGCCAGGGTTTTCTCTCCTGTTAGCACTGCCCCCCCACCCCCGGATTCGTCACCTTAAAAAGATTTATTCACTTATGTAAGTCTCCGTTTTTTTCCTTTTTTTTTTTTTTTTAAGGGAGGGTCTGGTTTCTACTACTGGTTTTACTTTATTATTATTATTATTTTTAATGTTTTTACTTGATTTTTTTAGAGAGAGAGGAAGGGAGAGAGAGATAGGAACATCAATGTGAGAGAGAAACATCAATCAGCTGCCTCCTTCACCCAAAACCTGGGCATGTGCCCCTGACCAGGAATCAACCCAGGACCTCTCAGTCCATGGGTCAGTCCACTGAGCCACAGCCGCTGGGCATAAGTCTCCGTTTTTTCAGTAAGGGTAAAATGTATTTAGTCCATAGAGCTTTAAAGACAGTTTAAATTATTTGCTAACAGGCAATAAAAGTGTGAATATGAGAAAAAAAAATTCCTGTATTACATTTTATTTGTTAAGAATTCTGATTTTCACTCTTTCACTGAGCTGTTGTGGTAAGTTTCTGAGGCCTCTTTCTTAATTGTTTTCAAATGAAATTCCAGGGGTCAGACTTGCAGACCAGAAGTGTTCAAGAGTGATTAAAACCAGTTTCTTGCCATACCGGTAGTAATTAACTGATACCTACTTTTTGTTATTTGTTTTTTTTGACATACATTTTTCTCAAATAAATAGATATTTAGGCTTTTCTGGAGAAACTAGTACAAATGCTTTATAATTTTCTTCCCTTCTTTACACATGAACATTGAGTTTAAGGGATTTGCTGGATGGTTCAAAAACTGGATTTGTGTTGTCAACGTAAAAAACATTTAAACTGGTAAAAAAATTATATGTTTGTTATAACCTGTCAGCGAGATAACCAGAGAGGCATGGCCGAATTGTAAAGGAGCACTTTATTTCGCCGGCGGGCTGCAGAGGGCATAGTTTCCCCTCAGATCAACAGCCCCGATTCTTCTTACTCATCCCATTTTAAAGACAAAAACTCCCTCCTCCTTTTGCCCCCCTCCCCTCAGGGAACCAGTACAATAGTGGGAGTGACTGAGATTACAAAAGTCAAAATTAGCATTTTTACAGACAGCACAAGTACTTGCAAATACTTGCAAATACCTATACTCAGGAAACTGCAAATGCCTCCCAACTCCTGGGGCAACTATAATCTTAGGCAAAATTCCTTTCCATCTAGGGATAATTCACCTATTATTGGAAGAATATCGAGGAATGTCTATTGGTTATAAAATGGAGTCTTTCAGTCGCCTTAACCAAGGGGCCTACATAAAGTGGAATCTAGTTGCCTTAGCCTTGGGGCCCAGATCAGTTTATTTTTATTTATTTATTTTTTTATTAATTTATTTTTGTTACAGATGTTTCTCCTTTTCCCCCCATTGACACCTTCCTCCCCCTCCCTCCCTGCCCCGTCCCCAGTTTTGTTGTCCATGTCCATTGATTATGAGTACATGCCTACAAGTTCTGTGGTTCATCGCTCCCCTCCCTAACCCCTCTTCTGGCAATTGTCAGTCTGTACCCTACTTCCACATCTCTGGGACTACCCTGTTCCTCAGACTGTTATGTTTATTATATTCCAGAAATAAGTGAGATCATATGATATTTGTCTTTCTCTGCCTGGCTTGTTTCACTTAGGATAATAGTTTCCAGGTCCTTCCATGTCGTTGCAAAGGATAAGAGATCTTTCTTTCTTACAGCTGCATAGTACTCCATTGTGTATATGTACCACAGCTTTTTTATCCATTCATCTACTGATCGTCACTTGGGCTGTTTCCAGATCTTAGCTATTGTGAATAGCGCTGCTATGAACATGGGGGTACATATATTCTTTCTGTTTGGTGTTTCAGGCTTCTTAGGGTATATTCCTAGAAGTGGGATCACTGGGTCAAATGGTAATTCAATTTTTAATTTTTTGAGGTAACACCATAGTGTTTTCCACAGTGGCTGCACCAGTCTGCATTGCCACCAGCAGTGTACTAGAGTCCCCTTTTCTCCACACCCTCGCCAACACTTGTTGTTTGATGCTTTGTTGATGGCGGCTATTCTGACAGGTGTGAGGTGATACCTCCTTGTTGTTTTAATTTGCATCTCTCTGATGATTAGTGAAGTTGAGCATTTCTTCATATGCCTTTTGGCCATTTGTATGTCCTGTTTGGAGAGGTGTCTATTTAGTTCCTTTGCCCATTTTTTAATTGGGTTCTTGGTCTTTTGTTGAGATGTATGAGCAATCTATATATTTTGGAAATTAATCCCTTATCTGATATATCATTGGCAATTATGCTCTCCCATACAGTGGGTTGCCTTTCCACTTTGATGGTTGTTTCTTTTGCTGTGCAGAAGCTTTTGAGTTTGATGTAGTCCCATGTGTTCATTTTTTCCTTTGTTTCTGTTGCCTTAGGTGATATATCAGTGAAGATTCTGCTGCATATGGTGTCCGAAATTTTGTTGCCTATATTTTCTTCTAGGATTTTTATGGACTCATGAGTCACATTTAAGTCTTTTATCCATTTTGAGTTTATTCTTGTGTATGGTGTAAGATGGTCTAGTTTCACTTTTTTGCATGTAGCTGTCCAATTTTCCCAACACCATTTATTAAAGAGGCTGTCTTTACTCCATTGTATGCTCTTGCCACCTTTGTCGAATATTAATTGAGCATAATGGGTCAATTTCTGGGTTCTCTGTTCTATTCCATTGATCTATGTGCCTGTTCTTGTGCCAGTACCAGGCTGTTTTGATTACAGTAGCTTTGTAGTATAACCTGATGTCTGGTATTGTGATCCCGGCTACTTTGTCCTTTTTCAAGATTGCTGTAGCTATTCGGGGTCTTTTTTGGTTCCATATGAACTTCTGAAGCATTTGTTCTAGTTCTATGAAATATGTCGTTGGTATTTTGATGGGGATTGCGTTAAATCTATAGATTGCTATGGATAGTATGGACATTTTCATGATGTTAATTCTTCCAATCCATGACCAGGGTATGTGCTTCCACTTTTTTATATCTTCCTCTATGTCTTTTTTCAATGCCCTGTAGTTTTCTGCAAATAGGTCCTTTACTTCTTTGGTTAAGTTTATTCCTAGGTATCTTAATTTTTTTGCTGTGATGGTAAATGGGATTGTTTTTTTAGTTTCTCTTTCTGTGAGTTCATCGTTGGTGTATAAGAATGCCGTCAATTTCTTGACGTTAATTTTGTATCCTGCTACGTTGCCAAATTCATTTATTAAGTCTAGTAGATTTTTGATGGAGTCTTTAGTGTTTTCTATGTATAATATCATGTCATCTGTGAATAATGACAGTTTCACTTCCTCCTTTCCAATTTGGATCCCTTTTATTTTTTCTTCATGTCTGATTGTTGTGGCTAAGACTTCCAGTACTGTGTTAAATAAGAGTGGTGAGAGTGGGCATCCTTGTCTTGTTCCTGTTCTTAGGGGAAATGCTTTTAGTTTTTGTCCATTGAGTATGATGTTGGCTGTAGGTCTTTCATATATGGCCTTTATAATGTTGAGATATGATCCCTCTATTCCCAAAATGCTGAGTGTTTTTATCAGAAATGGGTGCTGGATTTTGTCAAATGCGTTTTCAGCATCTATTGATATGATCATGTGGTTTTTCTCTTTCATTTTGTTTATGTGGTGTATCACATTTATTGATTTGCGAATATTGTAGCAGCCTTGCATCCCTGGGATGAATTCCACTTGGTCATGGTGAATAATTTTTTTGATATATTGCTGGATCCGATTTGCTAGTATTTTGTTAAGGATTTTGGCATCTATGTTCATCAGGGATATTGGCCTGTAGTTTTCTTTCTTTGTAGTGTCTTTTTCTGGTTTTGGAATTAGAATTATGCTGGCCTCATAAAACGAGTTTGGAAGTCTTCCTTCTTCTTGAATTTTTTGGAATATTTTGAGGAGAATGGGTGTTACTTCTTCTTTGAATGTTCGAAAAAACTGCCCTGTGAAGCTGTCAGGGCCTGGGCTTTTGTTTGCTGGGAGAGTCTTGATTACATCTTCAATTTCCTTCGTTGTTATTGGCCTGTTCAAGTTTTCTATCTCTTCCCGGTTCAGTTTTGGGAGACTATGTGTTTCTAGAAATGTGTCCATTTCGCTTAGATTGTCGAATTTGTTGCCATATAAATGTTCATAGTATTTGTTAATGATTCTTTGTATTTCTGTGGTGTCTGTTGTTACTTCTCCTCTTTCATTTCTGATTTTGTGTATTTGGGTTCTCTCTCTTTGTTTCTTGGTGAGTCTAGCTAAGGGTCCATCAATCTTGTTTATCTTTTCAAACAACCAGCTCTTTGTTTCATTGATCCTTTGAATTGTTTTTTTGGTCTCCATGTGGTTTATTTCTGCTCTGATCTTTACTATTTCCTTCCTTCTACTTGCTCTAGGGTTTTCCTTTTGTTTGCTTTCCAGTTCTTTAAGCTGTGAGGTTATGTAGTCAATTTGAAATTTTTCTTCTATCTTGAGGTGGGCCTGTAGTGCTATGACCTTCCCTCTCAGAACTACTTTCGCTGCATCCCATAGATTTTGTGTTGTTGTGTGTTCATTTTCATTAGTTTCCAGGAAGTTTTTAATTTCTTCCTTGATCTCCATGGTAACCGATTCATTGTTCAATAACATGCTATTTAGCCTCCATGTGTTCAAATGTCTTTGCATGTTCTTGTTGCAATTGATTTCTAGTTTCATGCCATTGTGATCTGAGAAGATGCTTGATATGATTTCAATCTTCTTCAACTTGTAGAGACTTAGTTTGTGTCCTATAGTGTGGTCTATCTTTGAGAATGTCCCATGTGCACTTGAGAAGAATGTGAATTCTGCAGTTTTGAGGTGTAATTCTCTGTATATATCTATTAAATCTATTTGATCTAGTGCTTCATTTAGAATTTCTGTTTCCTTGTTAATTTTTTGTCTAGATGATCTATCCAGTGATGTCAGTGGGGTGTTGAAATCTCCTGCTATGATTGTATTGCTGTTGATTTCTCCTTTGAAGTCCTCCAGAAGATTTTTAATATATTTTGGTGCTCCTATATTGGGTGCATATATGTTTACGAAGGTTATATCTTCCTATTGGATAGACCCTTTCAATATTATGTAGTGACCTTTGTCTCTAGTTATGGTCTTCAATTTGAAATCTAATTTATCAGATATGAGTATTGCTACCCCAGCTTTTTTTTCCTTTCTGTTTGCTTGGAAGTTTTTTTTCCATCCCTTTACTTTCAACCTATGTGAGTCTTTTGTTGTGAGGTGGGTCTCTTGTAAACAACATATATGTGAATCATGCTTTCTTATCCAGTCAGCTACTCTGTGTCTTTTTATCAGAGCATTCAATCCATTTACATTTAAGGTGATTATTGATATGTACTTATTTATTGCCATTTTTGTTCAGTGTGGTTATATTTTTCTTCCTATTTCTTCTACTAATTACAGCAGTCCTTCCAACATTTCTTGCAGTGCTGGTTTGGTGCTAATATATTCCCTTAACCTTTTTTTGTCTGGGAAGCTCTTTATTTGACCTTCTATTTTGAATGATAGAGTAGTCTTGGATTCAGATCCTTGTTTTTCATGACCTTGATTACTTCATGCCATTCCCTTCTGGCCTGTAGTGTTTCTGTTGAGAAGTCAGCTGATAGCCTTATGGGGGTTCCTTTGTAGGTAACCTGTTGCTTATTTCTTGCTGCCTTTAGGATTCTCTCTTTGTCTTTAATTTTTGGCATTTTAATTATTATGTGTCTTGGTGTGGGCCTGTTTGGGTTCTTCTTATTTGGGGCTCTCTGGGCTTCTTGAACTTGAATGCCTTCTTCCTTCACCAGGTTAGGAAAGTTTTCTGTCACTATTTCTTCAAATATATTCTCTAACCCTTGCTCATTTTCTTCTTCTTTGGGGACTCCTATGATGCAAATGTTATTACGTTTCCAGTTGTCCCACAGTTCTCTTAAGCTATCTTCCTGTTTTTTCATTGTTTTTTCCTTTTGGTTTTCTGATTGATTGATTTTTTTCTACTCTGTCTTCTAATTCACTGATCTGGCCCTCCGCTTCCTCTACTCTGCTGTTCAGTCCTTCCAATGTGTTCTTTATTTCTGCTATGTCATTCTTTATTTCCACTTGGTTGGTTTTCATGGTGTCGATATCCTTACTCATGCTGTTTAGTTTCCTCAAGATCAGGGCTCTGAACTCTACCTCTGATAATTTGCTTAACTGCATTTCATTTATCTCATCTTCGGTAGAGTTCTCTTGTTCTTTCATTTGGGATCTGTTTCTTTGTTTCACCATTTTTGCTATCTCGATGGGTTTTGACGCCTGCCAAATTTTCCCTGTGGGTGTTGGTGTTCTGCTATTTGTGGCTCCCTCTACTGGGTTTGGATGAGCGTGGAGGGCCCTCCTTCAACACCACTGTCAAGTCTCACTTTCCTGGGTAGATTTGTACACTCAGGAAAGGTTCAGTTATGCTCTAGCTTTTTGCCTGGAGGCTATTAGCCTCAGTTACTTAAAAAGCCTTAGGATCTCAGTTGAATGAGAAACTCCCTCAGGTGTTTATTGTGTAAGAGGATTTCCCGAGGGTGGGGCCACTGCTGGTTGCTAATGAGCCTCAATTTGCATTTCTTTACCTCTTTTCCTCACCTGGGAATCTCTGAGGGAGTGGCTGCCACAGCTCCGGGAAGGAGAAAACTTGGCTGCTGTTCTGTGTAACTGGGAAGGAGTGGCTGGCCACCACCGTCCTTTGTGGCCACAGCTCAGCGCAAACTCTCAGCGCCCTCCAAATCCAAGGTGTCCCCACAGAGTTCCAGTCCAGTCCGCCCTCCCTCTGTCGGAGCCCCAGGTGAGTGGCTGTGGCTATTTAGAGCTCTGTCCCGGCCCTCTGCGCTGTGGAGCAGCTTGGGGTCTTAACCCTGATGGTGGGCGCTGCTGCTGCTCACAGCTAAGGCTGCTGCTGTCCGTGGGCTCCCATCCCACCACCCTCACGCGCCTCCGCAGATCCTACCAGGCTCATTCAGTGTCCCTGGTTGTGTGATCCTCTCTCGCTGCTTTTCTGTTGCTTTTTCCCGATGATTTGTCTTTATTTTAGTTGTAATTCACGTTTGGTCCTGGGAGATTGTCTGTGTAGCTTCCAGTCACTCTGCTGCCATTTTCCTGCCTCCAGATCAGTTTATTTGAGTCAAACTGACTGTAAGTGCTGGGAAGCAAAATCTCAAGGGATTGAGAAAAAGCTCCAGAAAATGGCACTTTTGCACCTTATTTTAAACATTACAATCAAAGGAGGAGGCATAGGGGTTACATGAAATCCATGTGTGATAGATTGGGGGGTGAAGAAAGCAAAGGGGAAATCTCTGGGATTGGATAAAAAGTAAAATCGGATAGCCACTTTAACAGAGGTGGGTATAGGATAGTTAACACAAAATTAACATGGTAACAAAAACAATGAGGGGTTTTTCGGTCTCTGCTCTGGTGCAGTGAGGGATCCGGAAAAAGAAAATTACCTTCACATTCCAAAGCTATCATAGATATAAAAAGACAATAGACAGGCTCAGTTAAGGTAAAGGCTGACTTTTGTTAGGGAAAATTACCAGCCCTAGGAGTTGACTGCGGGCCATGAACTGCTGTCAGTTAGAAAGTTTTAGTTTGAGACCATCCTATTTAGTTATTTTATGTCTCTGAGTTTGTAAGGCCTCCCTTGAGCGGCTCAGATTTAGTATGTGGCCCCTTTTTCATCCACAGTGTCATTTAAAGTATCAACAATGTTCCAAACCACCAAGTTCGTAACAGAGAGGCCTTTTTCTAAACAGTGACCCAAAGCTAAGTCACCCTTGAGCCTGAAAAGGGAAATACTTAAAGGCCCAGTTGGTTCTTTAGGGAGCCTCCTTTTACCTGTGTCTTACCTACTCACACCCTCCATGGAAGGAGCCTTTACGCTGAGAGAAGCTACAGCCCTGGAAAGCTGGGGGTACACAAGCACACTTGGGTAGTAGGTGCCTTTCTGGGGTGGTGGTGGTTTTTTAGGCCTAGACATCATTAGACTTTATGTTTGAGTTTTGTATTCACAGTGTAGGTGCACTTGGAGTGTAGTTTGTGCACGTGAAGTCTGTGAAGATCAGATGTTCTGTCTTGTTGACAAAATATTTATGAATCTGGGGGTTCAGGCTGAGAGTTTTGTCACTTGTGAGAGTGGAGGAAGGCTGGGGGAGGGTTCGATTACACTAGAGGGGAGGGTGTTGGAGCTCCCAGAGTTCATTTCCTGGGGCTGCTCAGGTGTCCCATTCATCCCCAGGGACTGACCCACTCTAGAGGTTCTATGTCAGCTGGGAATATTTAGACCTTAAGTCTAGGAATATGTTAAACATTCTAAATGTGCTTCCTACTGGACTGTAGGAAAGCAGACTGCTTATGTGTTTTTATTCCAGTACAAGTATGTATGTTTCTTTTCTTGGATTCCTCTTTCCATTGAATATTGCAGCCCTTTGATTCTAGTTTCCACGAGCACTTGGTTTTTTAAAATGTAATTTATTCTTGTCTAGATCTCAGTCGTGGTAGGAAACTCCCCTCGTTGGCTTTAACTGGACTTAAATGACTCCATGTTTCAGAGAACTTGCACTGTGCCTGGCCAGTGTGGCTCAGTGGATTGAGCATATTCCCATGGACTGAGAGGTCCGGATTCCATTCCCAGACAGGTCACATGCCTGGGTTTTGGGTTCGATCCTCAGTAGGGGGCATGCAGGAGGCAGCTGCTAAGTGTTTCTCACATTGATGTTTCTATCGCTCTCTCTAAAAAAATCAATAAAAACATTTTTTAAAAAAAGAACACTAGCACTGTGATGTGGGCTTCTTGTCTCAAACACCTGATATGCACATACATTCGCAACAGCTCTTTCCTCTCCCCAGAGCGCCCATGCCATGGGGTTACCACCCATCTCATCTTCACTTATCTAAGCTGTAAGTCTCTGTGCTCTGCCTTAGTTTCACCTGGAAAGGTAGAGCAGTCCTGTGCCAGCCAGCGTCTTGGTTAAGCCCTTATCTGTATTGATCCCTATGGTTCCCGTAAAGGCCATTCTACCTCTGAATCCTAAATAGACTTACTTAAAAAAATGAAATGTAAGTTGATTAAGATATATTACATAAGGCAGAACCAAATAGAATTTTTATTTCATTAGGCAACAGAACTTGAAGATGTGAGATGGATGGTTTAAGTTCTTAGGTGCTTCTTCCAATTTTAGGCCATGATTGTTTGCGCATGTCCTTAAGGTACTTTGACATTTAAAAGGCTATGCTATTCCTAATTGTTTTGTTTTTTAATTTATTTTTTATTTTAATTTTTTCATATTTTAATTCTCACCTGAGGATATGGGGTGTTTTGGTGTTTTTTGTGTTTTTCTTTTTTCCATTGATCCTAGAGAAAGGAAGAGAGAGAGAGAGAGAAAAGGCATCGATAGATTGCCTCCCATACGAGCCCCAACTGGGAATGGAATACTGAAACCCGAGTATGTGCCCTGATCAGAAATTGAACCCGCGACTCTTGGGTGCAGGTGAGGACACTCTAATCACTGAACAACACTGGCCAGGGCCCTAATTTATTTTAATGGATGGGAGGGAAAAAAAGCAATTAAATTTCCATTTTTATTGATAATGAGGAAAACATCTCAAAGTTTGCATGAATCTGTATAATTCCTAGTCCTTTTCAGGACTTAATTGCAATCCCCTGCTGCTCATTTCTGAAAATATCCCCTGTGTGATATAGAGTGGAGAGACAAACTATTATGCCCCTGGTCTTTTTAATTAGAAATTTGTGAATATTTTACAGTCTCTGATTTTTTATCCCTTAGGGTTTAGAGGATTAAATCTTAGAGTGGTTTCCTATGCAGAAAAGTAAAATTAAATTAAGAGGGATGATTTAATTAAAAGGTGAGTTAAAAATAATGATTAAGGATAGGGAAATATGGTATGTATAAATTCCCTGTCTTATTTTAAATAAATAATGAATGGGAAGGTTTAAACATTCCTAAACTAGGAAACTAACTCCAGAAGACTTCCTGCCTATATTGTTGTCTACTCCTGTGTTCTCACTCCATCCACCCTCAAAGAACCAGCTTTGATCTCTTTTGATCATCCTGTTAGTGTTTTGTTTTTTATCTATAAAAACCAGCCATTGCAAATACCAATTTTTTCTTGTCCATGTTTATTCTTGTAATGAGTGTTTGATGTTTGCTGAAAACTGAAGCCTCACCCCTCCCTTTTCCCCTTGTCCTTCTCACTTGTCAGGCTGATAAGAAAGCCTGGGGGCTCCAGCTCTGGAGCTGCTGCCTACTGGGGAGCCCCCCTGTGAGCTGTGTGACTCTGTGAGCCTGGGTTCTGTACACAGAGGACTCTAAGTTGACCGTGCGGTAATTCCTCAACTTTTGGGAATGGAGCCCTCCTTATAGTGGACTTGGGTTGATGTCTTGGCTGGAACCCTACTGTGTGTTTAGAATGATGATGTGACTGAGTCTGGCATTCTCCCAACATTAGAGGGGGAATTAGGGGAATATGGGGATAATTACACCTTGTGAATGAGGTGAGTCTGTCAGATGGTCACTCCTTAAAGAGCAATTTTTTTCAGAGAGTGGACTGATTCCACTCTCCTAATACCAGAGGGCTCACTAGGACCCTTAAATAATTCTGTCATTGCTGTTCCTGTCTCTGCTGCAACACAGATCTTGACCCTCTAAGTTATGTGCAACAATACCCATAAGCTCACTGTGGCACAGCAAAGTTTAAATTACATTAACCAACCAGTGGTCATGGAGGAGGCTTATAACCCTTTTGGCAATGATGTGAGGCCCTCTGGAGAAATAAATTTTATAAATACCAGGGTAAACAGGACATCCCCTTCCAAAGTATATCCAATGACCTAAAATACAAAATGGGAAGGATGGAGGGATGGTGAAGAACAAGAGAAAGTAAAGGTACTAAAACAAAGATCCACAATTTGATCTAATTGCAAATTCAAAATATACTGAAATAATTTAACATAACAGAAAAGAAGAAAGGTCTGTGTTTGGCTTTTGGTTCTCTGCAACATGGGTTTGAATTATTATTAATATCTCCTCACATGCACCAATTCACAAAACTTTCTATAATTAATCAAACTAGATGTCTATTTGCAGGTATACCTGAGGATCCCACTAAATATAAGAAATTTACCTCATTATCTTAGGGAGAATTTTTAATGTAACACAGAGGACAAATAGAACTCACCTTGCCTAAATTCTTCATAGTCATTTCATTCATTGTCCTAAAATATCCCTTGGGAAAGCTCTGAACTCATGATTTATAAAATTAAGTCTTTACTACTTTCAAATTGACTTGACAAAGTGAGACTCCCCCCCCACCCCCCGCTGCAGACTTTATCCCCCAACTAATATTTTTTTAATTTGAAAAATTTTAAATTACAGTTTACATTCAATATTATTCTAAATTAGCTTAAGATGTACAGCAAAGTGGTTAGAAAATCGTGTACTTTACAGAGTGGTCCCCACCCCCTGGCCCTCCCCCAACATGCTTCAAGCACCTACCTGGCCCCATACACAGTTATGATATCATTGACTATATCCCCTATGCTATAATCTACATCTCTGTGACTATTCTGTAACTACCAGTTTAAACTGCTGAAGTCCTTCACCATTTTCACCCTATCCCCTCCTCTCTGACAGCTGTCAGTCTGTTCTTTTTCTATAAGTCTGTTTCTATGTTGTTTGTTTATTTTGTCCCCCAACTAATAATTAGTTGTATGGCCTATTGTAAATTCAACAGGACCTTGAATTATTAAAAACCATTGTAAGAATCTTGTTTAGGAAGAAGTGTTTATCCCCAATACTTCTCTTTTTAGCATCCTTATTTGATCTGTTTTTGAACCTGGAAAGATGAATGATAACACACAGTGGATTACTGTAACC
This sequence comes from Tadarida brasiliensis, assembly GCA_030848825.1. Taxonomy (NCBI): domain Eukaryota; kingdom Metazoa; phylum Chordata; class Mammalia; order Chiroptera; family Molossidae; genus Tadarida; species Tadarida brasiliensis. Next base: position 53,388,930 of record CM061259.1, on the reverse strand, counting down.
TTGAGATTGTGATAGCGTACATAAAATCCCATACCAAGTCCCCAACATTATGGAAATTACTGACTCCTTCCACACAACTGGCATGTCCCACAATCACAGAGTTGACTAAGTGTGGTCTGTTTAGTGCCTATTTCAATAGCTCCCCAGCTGCAATTGGCCTTCACCTCTGAACAGACATGATACACCTTTACCTGGTTACTCTCAGGAAACCTCAGTAGCCTTGCCATCCCACAATCACTGCAGGCAGGATCTGAACTATACCCACTTCGCTCTAGGAGAGCAGATAAAACATGCTAATGACATCCTCCTTTAAAGACATATATTTCACATTCATTTAGTACATACAAATATTGAAAACAGGAGCTTGCAAATGTGAATGGGCCATTGACCCACAAATAATGTAAGGCCCCAATACCTTGGTTAAGTTCCTAAGAATTGTTTGATAATCAGACAGCTGCTCCTACCTGACATTACAAAATAGCAACAGTTCCTCTCAGCAACCACAACATCTCTCGATTCTTTTGGTGTTGAGGAGGCAACATATTTCTTGTTTACAAATTTTACTTGAGCCCATTTATGCTGTTACTGGCAAATTGGCCACCTTGAGGGCACCGCTACTACAGAATACTCTAGACTGTTTAAATTGCCATACAACAAGCAGTCCTGTTAGTGCCCTTGGAGTCACCTTCCCAATAGATGCTTTGATGACTCTCTCTCATGCCACCTGGAATTACCCATGATGACCTTAAATTTTCCATAGGCTTCTGATGCAAGAACCTGCCCTATGCCCCACACTATATGCCATTAGAACTGCAATTGTCATGTACTTAAAAATAGAAACTGTCACAAACACTGAGTATGTGACCCTCACTGAGCTGACCATTATGTCTTTGGCCTGGGAAATGGTACCCCACTAGGTGAGGACACATACTGATATGACCATGTAATATTCTGGAGCAAAATCTTGGTCCCATGGCTTATGCAGGATGGTGGCCCCTTCTCTGTCCAGTCTATTGAAAGATACCATAGTGTTAGAAAAAGTCACCACAACCCAGACAGAGTTTTCTCAAGAATTCTTTGGGATTCACTGAATGGACAGCATTGGGGAGTGCACACACTTTCAGGAAGAAAATACACGTACTACATAAATGATGGATCTCAGTAGAGAGTTGCTGCTCTTCATCTCTTTTTTTTTTTTTTAATTTATTGTTGAATGTATTACAGATGTTCCTCATTTTTCCCCTTTGACCTCCTCCTCCCCACTCCCTCCCCATTCCTGCCTTTCCCCACACTGTTGTCTGTGTCCATTGGTTATGCATATATACATATAAGTTCTTTGGTTTATCTCTTCCCACACCCCACCCCACCCTTCCCTTTGAGGTTTGTCAGTCTAACAACCAATTTGTACTTCTTAATCCCTTCATCTTTTTCACCCATTCCCCCAATCCCCCTCCCATCTGGCAACCAACAAAATGTTCTCTGTATCTATGAGAATACTTCTGTTCTGCCTGTTCATTTTGTTTGTAGATTCAATTGTTGATAGATATGTATTCATTGCCATTTTGTTTGTTCATATTTTTTGTCGTTTTCTTCAAGAAGACCCTTCAACATTTCATATAATAATGGTTTGGTGGTGATGAACTCCTTTAGTTTTTCCTTGTCTGGGAAACTCTTTATATGGCTATCAATTCTAAATGACAGCTTTGCAGGATAGAGTAATCTCGGTTGTAGGTTCTTGCTTTTCATCACTCTGAATATTTCTTGCCACTCCCTTCTGGCCTGCAAAGTTTCTTTTGAGAAATCAGCTGACAGTCTTATGGGAACTCCCTTGTAGGTAACTATCTGCTTTTGTCTTGCTGCTTTTAAGATTCTCTCTGTCCTGAACCTTTGCATTTTGATGATGATGTGTCTTGGTGTGGGCCTTTTGGGGTTCATCTTGTTTGGGACTCTGTGCTTCCCGGACTTGTATGTCTGTTTCCTTCACCAAGTTCGGGAAGTTTTCTGTCATTATTGTTTCAAGTAGGTTTTCGATTTCTTGTTCTCTCTCTTCTCCTTCTGGCACCCCCAAGATGCGAATGTTGGCATGCTTGAAGTTGTCCCAGAGGCTCCTTATACTATCCTCATTTTTTTGGATTCTTTTTTCTTTTTGCTGTTCTGATTGGATGTTTTTTGCTTCCTTATATTCCAAATCGATGGTTTGCTTCTTGGCTTTACCTACTCTACTATTGAATCTGTGTAAACTATTCTTTATTTCAGTTAGTGCCTCCTTCATTTCTGACTGTGCATCCTTCATTTCTGATTGCTCCTTTTTTATGCTTTTGAGGCCCTCACTAAGTTCATTGAGCATCCTTATAAGCAGTGTTTTGAACTCTGCATCTATTAGGTTGCTTATCTCCATTTAACTTAGTTCTTTTCCAGGAGTTTTGTTCTGTTCTTTCATTTGGAACCTGTTTGTCTCCTCTTTTTGGCTGCCTCCCTGTGTTTGCTTTTATGTATTACTTAGCGAGAGGTATGGGGCTAGCTGAGACCAGATGCTACTTGTTTGAAAGAATTTAGGAAAACCTGAAGCAGAATCCAAGACAGGCCAATCCTATGGTAAAGCAACTGGCAACAGCTTGGGTGGACCTGGAAGTTGGGTGGGGCGGGGCCTCAGGGAATCACCAGGGCAGGGCAAACAGTGTGAGCCAGGTTGCTGGAGTCCCAGATATGGCAGCATCTGCTGGCCCAGGGAAGGACTCACCAAAGGAATAAAGGCCTCTGATAGCACTTCTGTCCAGGAGAAAGGTGCCTCTCCAGCCCTCGCTCCAATGCCAAACAACTCAGTTCTTCCCCGTATATCTCTGGTGTCTTTCAAGCTGCCTTCCCCACACTGGAGCCTGGAGGGTGCGAGTCTGAGTAAGTCCGTGCGCAGGCCCTTTAAGAGGAGCTGCCTGGGGCTCCAGCTGCCTCAGCCTCCCTCAGCCTCAGTTCCTGCTGGTTTTTCCAGCAAGAAGTTATGGGGACTTCTCTTCCTGGCACTGGAATCCTGAGCTGGGTGCCTGGTGTGGGACGGGTACCCCTCAGTCCTCAGGGAGGACCTTCCCAGCTGAGGTATCCTCCTAATTATTTTCCGCCACACGTGGTTGTGGGACCAGCCCCTCGTGCCTCCACCCCTCCTACCAGTCTCGATGTAGCTTCTTCTTTAATTTCGTAGTTGTAGGACTTCCATTCAGTGATTTCAGGCAGTTTTGAATGATGGTTGTTCTGTAGTTTAGTTGTAACTTTGATGTGGTTGTGGGATTACGCGATACTGCGTTTACCTACACCACCATCTTGACCGGAAGTTCGCTCTTCATCTCTTAATTAGGATATCCTTAATTAGGATAAAGACCCAAGCCCCAGGGTCACATTTCTCACCAAACATCAGGCACTCGTTTTACTACTGGCCCACAGTTGGCCCCATCAGCATATGTTCAGATACTCTTGAACTATTGTCTAAGAGTGGCCCCTTTGTGGTAAAAGAACTCTGAAAATGTCTTTAATCAGATACCCAAAATAAAAACCTAGGTAACACTTGTCTATACATTACTATGTCTGCAGTACCAGGACTCACCAGGAAACTGCTGATCCACATTGGAGTTCCAGACTCTACTGATAGTAACCATGACACCTCTCAGAATGCACACTGCCTCTCTCTTCAACAAGATGTTTCATGTGATTTTCACATCCCTTACTGGTCTCAGATTCATAGTGCACCATGCTGGCTTATTGAAATAAGCTCAAATCAGTTGAATGAATGATGTCCTGTTTCAGTCATCAGTCACAGGGGGTAAATTTTAATGAATCTGTATTTATTTATTTTTCCTAATGTGCTTTTTTAAAGAGCAGTTTAGGTTTATAGGAAAGGTGATCAGAGAGTTCTGTGATGAATATTAAACAAGTTAAAAGCAACACTTCCCAATGAGAATATTTTCATCCTGCTAGCTACATCGAGTACTAAAGGTCTGGAGTACTTTGGGGACAATATAGCCAGCTGACCCTTATTAAAAGTTGGATTTCCACAGCTTTCCTGGACACTCATGTGGTGATGGGAATGGCAGAAAAAGAATAGTTCGTCACTCTGTTTTTATTGATTAAGTATTAAATAGATTTGACACTGTCTTATGGAGAACTGTATATGGTGGGTAATAAGGAGATGAAAGATTTCTTACAAAGTATTGATGTTCTTAAAATAATAGTATTTGTTTTATTTTTATAGCATTCTGCTATTTACCAACATGCTGTGGACTCTGCCATTACAGAGCAATAACATGTAATGTTATCACAGAAAAAGTACACAAATGATTTCCATGAAGTAAGTGTGGACAGGGAGTAAGTTTAGGATGATCAGTCATAAAGTAGATATTTGGAGACAATAGAATCATATGTGACTTTCATGGAGTCTGGGTGTCCAGTGCTGTCAGTCTCACACATCCTACTCTACACATATTTGGGATGTTTTAGGACTCTATGGCCCTTGAGGATGTGGTTATGACCTTCACCCTAGAAGAGTGGGCCTTACTGGATTCTTCACAGAAGAAACTCTACAGAGATGTGATGCGAAAAACTTTCAAGAACCTAGCCTCAATAGGTAAGGATGTACCTTCATTTCATCAAATACAGAACAAGTGTTTCTTGGTCATTGGTGTTTTTTCCCAGATTTGGATTGTGAAAAGGTAGGACACTGGTAAATAAACTAGGCATGGTCACAGCTAAAAATGGACCAAGAATCTAATATTTCTCCAATTTAAATATTTTGGATTTTTTGTTTGTTTGTTTGCATTTTAGGGAAAAAATGGGAAGATCATGACATTGAAGAACTGTATAAAAACCAGGGGAGAAAACTAAGGTGAGTCACGTTTACAATAGAAAGTCGTGGCTGATTTGAGGATTTGATTATGTTATAAAATTGTTTTTAAAGGAAACAAAATTAATAATCCCTGCTTCAAATTTTAGCTATATAGAAAATTTTCACCAAAAAATACTTTTTTATATATGACATAGATATTCGGTGTTTGCAAAATAGTTTACTTCAAAATAATATTATTAAATTTTATATATGATTACTTTTAATAATAGGAAGGGTGAAATCCTCTTGCAAAACATTTCTTATATTGAACTTTAAACAACTCAGACAAAGCAGAAAACCCACCCCTTTTTTAAATTATTATTATTGATTTTAGAGAGAGGAAGGAAGAGATTGAGAAACATTGATCTGTTGCCTCCTGCACACACCCCAAACCTGCCACCTTTTGGTGTACATGATGCTGCTCCAAGCAATTGGGCCACACCGGCCAGGGCAAGAAAACCTACCCTATTGATATAAATCATAAAAATGTAGTTAAAATACTCTACTAATAAATATAAAACTGTTAATAAACCATTAATACTGTACTTCTTGTTTTTTACAGAAATCATATGGCAGAGAGACTCTGTGAAAGTAAAAAGGATAGTCAGTGTGAATACAACTTCAGTCTTGTTCCAAATATGAATCTGAATAAGAAAACTGCAGTAAAACCTCATGAATGCAGTACATGTGGAAAAGTCTTCATGCATCATTCATCCCTTAACAGTCACATCAGATGTCACACTGAACACAAATGTAACAACTATCAAAAGTATGGGGAGAAGCCATATAAATGTAAAATATGTGGGAGAGTCTTCCGTTATCGTCAGTGGTCTGAAAAACATGAGAGAAGTCACAATGGAGAGAAAAACTATAAATGTAAGGAATGTGGGGAAACATTTTGTGTTCTTGCATCCCTTCAAACACATAGAAGGATTCACACAGGAGAAAAACCCTACAAATGTAAGGAATGTGGGAAAGCCTTCAGCCGCCAGGCAGGATTTGAAAGGCATGTGATAGTGCACAGTAGGGATTCTCCTTAAAATGTAAGGAATATAGTAGAGCCTTCAGTTGTTCCATGTCATTGAGGACACATGGAAGAACTCACACTGGAGAGAGACCCTATTAGTGTAACCAGTGTGGAAAAGCCTTCAGATCTTACAGCTCCTTGCAAATACATAAAAGGACTCACGGGAGAGAAACTGTATAAATGTAAACAATGTGGTAGAGCCTTCAGTTATTCCAGTATTTATCAAAAACATGGAAGAGTTCACACTGGAGAGAAACTTTATGAAGGTAAGGAATGTGGGAAAACCTTTGGTAGTCTCTCAGGCATTCGAGTACACATGATCACTCACACTGGAGAAGGACCTTATAAATGTAAGGAATGCCAAAAAGCATTTATTTCTCCCAGTTCATTTCTGGAAGATGAAAGGATTTACACTGGAGAGAAACCCTATGAATGTAAACAATGTTGGAAAAGCTTCAATTATCAAACTTCCTTTTTACATGAACTCATGCTGGAGAGAAACCCTATAACTGCGAGGAATGTGGGAGAGACAGCATACTAGAAAGAAATCCTATGTATGTAAACAGTGTGGTAAAGCCTTCAGATATTCCTTTTGGTTTGAGAAACAAGAAAGAAGTCACACTGAAGGGAAACCTACTGAATGACAAGGAATGTGGGAAAGCCTTCTCTTGTCACCAAACCTTAAAAGTACACATGAGACAGCACACAGGAGAAGAGACCCTATGAATGTAAACAATGTTGTAAAGCCTTTAGGTATTCCTCTTCCTTCAAGAGTCATAAAGGAACTCATGAGAGAGCTCCTATGAATGTAAGTTTTGTAAAGCCTACAGAGTTTATAGTTCCTTAGAAATAGAAAAGAACTCATGAGAGAATCCTTATGAATGTAAAAAAGTTGGAAATGCTTCAGGTGTCATACAAGTTTGTGATGATATGAAAGATCACAGGAGAGACCCTGTGACTTATGAATGTAAACAGTGGTAGAGCTTTTATCTCTCATCTGGGTTTTTGAATACAGAATTCATAAAATTTAAGTTGTATTAGTTTAAATGTGGTAAAGCCTTTTTTTACACAGCTATTCAAAGACCAAGGTATGTGCGAGTGCACACTTGAGAGACAAAAATGTAAAGAATGTGAAAAAACTTTAGTCATCCCAGTTCCTTCCAAAGTCATAAAAGTACTCATGGGTAAAGCTTTTTTTTTTTTTTAATTTTTTTTTCTTTATTGATGGAAGGGAGAAGGAGAGAGAGAGAGAGAGAGAGAGAAACATCGATGAGAGAGAACATCAACTGGCCGCCTCCTGCATGCCCCCCACTGGGGACTTGGCATGTGCCCTGACCGGGGAATCGAACAACCTGGGCATGTGCCCTGACCGGGAGTCAAACCGACGACCTCTTGGTGCATGGGTCAATGCTCAATCACTGAGTCACACCGGCTGGGCTTTTTTTTTTTCCTTTTTTTTTTAAACAGGAATGGAGAGAGAGACAGAGAAACATCCATGTGGGAGCAAAACATCAATCCGCTGCCTCTTGCATTCTGCCTAATGGGAATCGAGCCCAAAACCCGGACATGTGCCCTAACTGGCCATCAAACCACCAAACTTTCGGTGCACAGACAATGCCCAACCAACTGAGCCACACTGGCCAGGGCTAAAACTTCTTGAATGCAAACTGTGGGAAAGACTTTCAGTGGTTCACATTCTTACATGTGAAAACTTTCACCTAACAGAAGCAAAAAATATAGCTTGAGAAAGCTTAATGGAAATTAATCCATGTATAGCACAATGTTCTGGACAACAAACATGAGTTATTAATAAAGTTGTAAATACATTGTGTTTATCAAGCCTCTTTTAATGTCAATTACATGTGGGATTAATTTCAGAAATGGTATTGAGGTGACATAATTATGCAACTCTTCAACGATAGTACATAATATTAATAGGCAGTGCTTTTCTTAAATCAATATTTTCTTTTAATTTTGAAGGCTGTTGGATTGGTGGATGAGTTGAAGTGTATTTCAATATGCAATTGGGTTTAATTTTTTATGTTTTGTTTTGTGCTAAGAGGCCATTGACATTTGATTTTCCTACTAACCTTGTGGCAGTTCCTGTAAATCACTAGTTCATTATATATAATCTACCTTTCTTAGTGACAAAGTTTCTCTTGTGGATGACAAGTGTAAGAGGTTTTCTCCATTCTCCATACCTATAAACAGTAGGAATAATTGTTGAGTATGTCAAGTTTATGAAAGAATATAGTTTTATGTGAATTATTTTCATATTTGGACTTTTACTTTTTCTTTTTTCTGAGTACTTGCTGAATGGACTTTAAGAAGAGAGACCTGTGAAAGGACAAAAATCTAGAGCTGGGGTGTTCCCCTGTAGGTAATGTTATTAGGTTATTGGTCAGATTTTGGACCCACCATTCAGGAAGAAAGATACATGGGAGTTTCAAAGACACCATCTTTTGTCCCATTTTCTGTTTTTATTTTATTTGTATTTCCAATCAAGAATGTCCTCAAAACCACCACCAACTCTTTCATACTCATTTTTTAAGTGAAGTAGATTTCCAGTGATATTTTTCAAAGATCCATCAGAGTTTGGGTTTTTCTGTAAGCTTTCTTGTGTCCACCAGGAAACTGATTCAGACTTTGTATTTGGGAATATTGTCTGATTGCCCTTTTCTCTAGATTATATAAGGTCTAATTTGTATAGGAGACACCTTATACTGTGTTCCTGATTCACCATGACATCTACAATTGTGTAGTCACAATGAAGGATATGGGAGTTTGTTTCTCCACTAGATTGTATTTTGGCTGCCTTGACCTGGTCCTTTCATGTGAGAAATGTAAGAAAAAGCTTTTTTTCCCCTATCTGGAAGACGAGTTTTTCTCTTACTTGTAGCTGAATGTATTCTTTCTACTTAATTTTCATAACAGTATGTGTAGCTTTTTATAAAAGAAAAACAAAAAGCTTCTGTTTTCTATTCCAGAAATATTTTATTACTGTTTTCAAGTCATCAAATGCTAACAAATATTACAGACATGCACCACTTAACAACGGAGATATATTATGAGAAGTGCATTGTCAGGTGATTTTGTAATTGTATAATACAAACATCATAGAGTGTGCTTACACAAACCTAGATGGCATAGGTTATTGTACACCGATACTATATGGTACAGTCCATTTCTAGGCTACAAATCTATGTAGCATGTTACTGTACTGAATACTGAAGGAAATTGTAACACAATGGAACTTATGTATGTAAACATCTAAACATGGAAAAGGTACAGTAAAAATATGGTGTAAAAGATTAAAGCCCGGCTGGTGTGCTCAGTGGTTGAGCATTGACCCACGCACCAAGAGGTCACTTGTTCGATTCCTGGTCAGGGCACATGCCCAGGTTTCAGGCTCAATCCCCAGCAGGGGGTATGCAGGAGGCAGCCGATCAATGTTTCTATCTCCCACTCCCTCTCTAAAATCAATAATATTTTTTAAAAGAGATTAAAAACAGTACACACCTGTATAAAACACTTAACCATGAATGAAAGTTGCTATAGGTGAATCAGTGAGTGAGTGGCAAGTGAATGTGAAGACCTAGGACATTACACTGCTGTAGACTTACACACACTGTGCACTTAGGCTACACTATATTTATAAAAAGTATTTTAATAAGTTAAACTTGGCTTACTGTAACTTTTTTACTTTATGCACACATCAGCCTAGACCTACGCAGGGTCAGGATCATCAAGATCACTGTCTTCCATCTCCACATCTTGTTCCAATGTCATCTATGATAATGTCTTCTGGAATACTATCTGAGGGATCTGCCTGAGGCTCCCGAGGAGGTGTTACACTTTAGAAATATGCCCACAGTGGTTTGCTTGGTTTTTCATCATCGATTTGCTTGTAGGCAGATAATGCACCATAAACATTTCTCTCTCTTTAAGGAGCTTGTTGAGATCTGCAGAAGCTTCTGCCAAATCCTTCACTGTGATTTTTTTGTGTGGGGGTGGAGGGCTGCTCTTTACCTTTGGCAGTTTTCTTTTGCCTGTTTTCAGCTATGTGTTCGTGTTCCAATTATAACAACCTCTCCGTAAATGCTTCAGGAACCATCTCTAGGAGCTCTTCAGTGTCATCCTCATCCACACCCAGGTTAAAGTTATTTGCCATCTTAACCACAGTCATTGATTTTAGCAGATTCTTTACCCTTGTCAAATTCTTTGGAGTCATAGACTCTTGAGTATCTTCTTCCAGATGCCATTTACACACCCCTTGGTGACATCACCCCAAGCCCAAACAAGGCTCCTGATGCAGTCATGGCTATTGTAATCCCTTCAGAAATGTGTGTTTTCTCAGTGTCCATTTGCAGCAATCACCTGGGCAAAGGTGGTCCTTTGGGAGTAGGCCTTAAAAGCTGCTATAACTAATTCACTGGTTGGATAAAAAGGTGGTGTTTGGAGGGAGAAACACCACTTTGATATTGGGATGAAGATCAATTTTTTTTAAAAAGGATATCTGGGAGCATTAACAATAAGCAAACTCTTGAAAGGTATGTTATTTTTCAAGCGGTATTTCTCCATTTTGCTGCCATAGTAGCTCAGAAAGGCATCTTGGAAGAGGTACTGGGTCATTCATGACTTCTTGCTGCTGTTGTACACTGGTAGTGTGTGCTGAGTGAAATGCTAGAAGCTGCTGGTCTCACTGCCAGCTCATAAAGGGTTTCAATTTGTAGCCTGCAACATTGCCCCCCAAGTTAGACTCTTATTCTGTCCTTAAAAGACTTATAACCTGGCATTGACATTGCCTCATGGCTGAAAGTCCTTTCAGGCATCCATTTCAATAATAGGGAGGTTTCATGTATATTGAGTATTTGCTCTGTAAAGTAATTTTCTTCCACAGTTTATCTAGAGTTTCCAAATATTTTTCAGCTGTCTTTGCATCAGCACTCACAGACTCACCACTTACTTTCACACAATGTAATGAATGACAATAGAATTGTTTAAAGCATCCAGAGCTAGCAGTAAGTTTAACATTGCAAATAAATTGTACTCTGGCCATGATTGTGGTATTGAGAAAAAATAATGCTTCTGTTTCTGGTCTTCAGGTCATTAGAAATTTCTACATGTCTCAAATTTCTGTTACTCATTGTTTTCAATGAAAAGACCTAAGTTGGAGGCATCACACTTCATAATCTAAAAACTTACTATGAAGCTACAGTAATGAAAACTGTGGTTCCTACAGAACTTATACGCATGTATGCATAACTGATGGACATGGACAACAAAGTTGGGGACGGGGTGGGGGGTTGGGGAGAAGGTTGTCAATGGGGAAAAAAAGGAGAAACATCTGTAACAAAAATAAATTAATAATAAAAAAAAAAACTGTGGTTCTGGCATACAGACCAATGGAACAGAATCTAGAACCCAGAAGCAAATGCTCACATACATGGTCAAGGGATTTCCAAGAACAGGAAAAGTGGCAAACTAAAGGTAAGGGAGGAGGGTTCCTGTGCATACAGAGGCCAAGGCAGAATCCTTAAGAGGGCACCATTCCCCGAGGTAATGAGCCCTGGCTGGCAGGGGAAATTTGGAACAACTTGGCCGTGGAAGGGGCAGTGTTTTGTTCTTTCTGGAATAGACACTAAATACAGATTTGCCTTCCCTGCATGCAATGCTTCTGTCAAAACTCACGCATGGGCTCACAGATGCCTTCTCCACTGCCCTGGTGTTCTTCACAGCATTGCTTTTAATGAAGGAACTCATTGCACAGAAAATGAGTGTAGCAGTGAGCTCATGGAATTCACTGGTCTTTCCATATTCCCCACCATCCTGAAGCAGCTGTCCTGATAAAACAGTTTAATGGGATTTTGAAGACAGAGTCAGTGTCCCTGGATGGCAATACCTTGCAGGGCTGGGGCAATGTTCTCCAGGAGGCTGTGTATGCTCTAAATTAGTCTTATCTGGCACTGATTTTCCTGTAGCCAGGAATCAAGGATGGAAATGGGAGTGGCACCACTCACTATTACCACTATCGCCCCTGCTGGTCCACCAGAAGACTCTTGGCTGCATGTCCATGTGACCATATGCTCTACCGATCTAGAGATCTTAATTCCTAAGGAAGTTGGGCTTCCACCAGGAGACACTTTGATTTAACTAAACTGGAAGTTAAGACTGTCCCTGACCACTTTGGTGCCCTCTGAATCAACCAGGCAAAGAAGAAAATTTTTATACTGGTTGAGATGATTCATCCTGATTACCACGTGGAAATGTGACTACTGTTACACAATGGAGGTAAGAACACTGTTCTGAAATGCAGCTTTTTTTAGGGTATAACTTAATGTTCACCAACTCCTGTGATTAAAGTCAGTAAAAAATACAAGGAACCAATCCAGGAAAAATCACTAATGGCCTTTTACCCATCAGAAATAAAAGTTAGGGTCATCCAACCAGGCAAAAAAAACTTGACCAGCTGATATGTTTGCTGACGGCAAAGGTAATGTGACATGGGTAATGGATGAAGGTAGTTATAAATTCTAGCTATGATCTCTCTCCCATTTTTTGGGAGGGAGGCAACCAAATTTTTGGTGGTCTTGTTTCTACAAGGCTGAAAAAAAAAAATTCTAGCTGTGAAAAGGATTTGTTATGAGTAGTCTTCATTCTGTTTTGAATAGGTTTGAATTTACATCAAGGTGAAAAAAAGACTCATGAAGATGGACCCATCTGCAAATGTGGCCTTTTGTCGTTGAAGATTGTGCATTCTTCTTTTTTTATATATGTTTTTATTGATTGGGGGGGGGGGGAGAGAAAGAAACATTGATCTGCTCTTCCTGCACGCCCCCTACTGGTGATTGAGCCTACAACCCCAGCATGTGTCCTGACCGGGAATGAAACTGGTGACCTCAGCACATGGGACGATGCTCAACCAACTGAGCCACACCAGCCAGGGTGATTATGCATTCTTTTATTGGGAGACCAAAGTTACCAGACATTGTCCTTCCTTTGCCATAGTTGTTCCCACAAGATTTATGAAATGTTGCTACATGCTGGGTCAGCTCTCAGAGGTCTCACAGTCCTGCAGGGAAAACCTTCGAACACAAGTGCCTTCCTCCTGGCCCTGGATGAGCCCTGGGACCTGGCACTTCTCTTTCTCTTTGGAGGAAAATTGCAGACATGTCTTTCCTTTAGTAACTCACTTTCCTGGATAGCAGGCCCTGTCAAAAACAGCCTGGCTGCTAAGAAGCAGGATTTATACTCAGCTTCTGACTGTCCTGAAAAAGCCTCCCTGACAGAGTCCACCTGGCTCTAGGTCTGGGTGACAGTTGCACTCATCAGAAAGGAGGGGGAGCCCTGGCCGGTTTGTCTCAGCAGTTAGAGAATCCGCCCACGGTCCAGAGAGACCTGGGTTCAGTTCCCCCTAAGGGCACATACCTTGGTTGCACTTTGTCCCCAGCCCTAGTTGGGGTCGTGTGGGTGGCAACCACTCTATGTGTCTCTCTCATATCAATATTCCTCTTCCTCTCTTCGTCTCTCCCTCCCGCTCTGTCTGAAGATAAATGTAAAAATGTCCTCTGGTGAGGATTAAAAAAAAAAAAAAAAAAAAGAGGGGGATAACTTAGAGGTGTTAGGCAATTTCTCTGGCCTTTGCTCTTGCAGGGTGTTTCTGGCGGGGGGGGGGGGGTATGTTTTAAATGCCAGGTGGTAACCCTTTAGCTCCTGATCATGGAGTGGGTGCTCGGGGTGAGCTCAGAGCAGTGCTTGTTTACTATCCAGATGGGAAGCTTTTCAGCATTTTAATTGGTAAGCTCTGTCCATGCATGCCTGTAGGTCATCAATTTAGTGGTGTTCTCCTGCTGGATCCCTGTCCTTCTCACGCCTCATCTTGCAAAGCTCTGACCAGGAAAGGTTCAAAACCCGTAACATAAACACAGCAGAAGACTGAAAAAGAACACAACTGTTCAGGGGCTACATGCTCTACAAGCGAGGTCCAGCTGCCTCTTTAGGATGCATCAGTAATGACACAGCTGAGTGTGTAAAGTGATGACTATTTGAGACTATGGACCTCAGAGCCACATGGGCCCAGAAGTCACTTGGGCAGCAAGGGAGAGAGTGCAGGAGCATTCGCTGCCCAGATTTCAGTCTGTATCCTGGCTAACCAGAGGTCAGCTGACCATCAGAGCCCAGGCAGGAAGGAGGAGCCACAATGCACCTGACAGAGAGGCCCCGGAGGGCTCCAGGGAAATTTTTCCGTAAAGAGAATTGTGTAAGGAAGTTCAGGGAGCCTGGAAATTCTAGTTCACAGGGAGCAGTGGCATTTATGGAATGAGGCCCAGCTGGAGCTTTAAAAGCTGCATCTCAGAGAGCATAATTGCCAACGATACATCAGAAAAAGGGTTAATTTCCAAAATATATAGAGTACTCATACAACTCAACAAAGTAAAAACAAAGAACCCAATTAAAAAATAGGCAGAGGACCTAAAGAGACACCTCTCCAAACAGGACATACAAATGGCCAAGACACATATGAAAAAACGCTCAACGTCTCTAATCATCAGAGAGATGCAAATTAAAACAACAATGAGGTATCACCTCACACCTGCCAGAATGGCCGCCATCAACAGATCATCGATAACAAGTGCTGACAAGGGTGTGGACAAAAGTGGACTCTAGTACACTGCTGGTGGGAAAGCAGACTGATGCAGCCACTATGGAAAACACTATAGTGTTACCTCAAAAAGTTAAAAATTGAACTGCCATTTGACCCAGTGATCCCACTTCTAGGAATATACCCTAAGAAGCCTGAAACACCAATCAAAAATACTATATGTACCCCTATTTTCATAGCAGCACTATTTACAATTGCTAAGATCTGGAAACAGCCCAAGTGCCCATCAGTAGATGAGTGGATAAAAAAGCTGTGGTACATTTACACAATGGAGTACTATGCAGAGGTAAGAAAGAAAGAGCTGTTATCCTTTGAGATGACATGGAGGGAGCTGGAGAGTATTATCCTAAGCAAAACAAGCCAAGCAGAGAAAGACAAATACCACATGATCTCACTTATTTGTGGAATATAAAAACAAAACAGACTGATGAACAAAATAGACCCAGAGACACAGAAGTAGGGTACAGACTGACAAACCTCAGAAGAGGGGGTGGGGGGGAAGATAAACTACAGAACTTATATGCATGTATGAATAACAAATAGACACAGACAACAATGCTGGGGATGGGACAGAGGGGGTGGGGATCAGGAGGAGGGTGTCAATGAGGGGAAAAGGAGAAACATCTGTAACAAAAATAAAATAAATAAAAAATAAAATAAAAAGCTGCATCATAAATTTTTCCCTGGATAGGAATCTATAAGAAAAAGAAATTTAAAGGTCATCCCAGGGGGACTGCAATCTAGGTAAAGGATTGAGCACAGAGCCCCCAAAGGGGCCTGAGGACAAAACGTCCTGCCTGCTCTCGTTCTAGCTGCAAATTATCTGTTTCTGGCCTCGTCCTCTCCACATGTAGGTTTGATCTTTCTCTAGTGTTTTTTCTACTCTATGCTGATGAAATCCACAGATTGAACTAGAAAGCCAGAAAATCCTAATATCTGGTCAAAAGAAACCTCAGCACAAGAGGCAGAACACATTCAGGCAGCCGCAGTCCCGAGGCAGGACCTGGTCCTGGCAGTGCTGTTCGAAAGGGCTGTTTTCTGCTTGTGAAAGCGCTTCCAGCCTCTCAATCCTGGGAGCCCCGAGGGGCTGTCCCTGCCCTTGGCCCAGGTGAAGGACACAGAAATGAACCTGTCCTTTGAGTAAGGGGAACCTGGGGTGTCCTTCAGGAGCCAGGGAGGGGAGCTGGCCCTTCTCCCAGACATAAGATGGGGCCCTGCAAGGTTTCTTAATTCAAGGAGGAATGTGAGATTCTGTGTGGCATGTAAATGAGCACAGCCCTGCCCCTGGTTCCAGAGCCTGAAATGCTTGTATTGGACACTACCAGGAGGTGGCCTGGCAGAGCTGGGTGCAGGGTGAGGAGAGGAGGAGCAGGGACCTCTTAACCTGGGATTTGCCCAAAGCTTGCCCTGGGTAGTAACTAAAGGGATCCAGTGTCCTGGAGGAGAGGGGAGAGATGGGAGGAATTGGAGGAAGCTGCCAAGGGTCCTAAGCTGCTCCATGTGGGAACCTTGGTTGGGATCAGGAGGCTGAAGGCAAGGAGTTTCAGGGGAGCGTCTGTGGGGCACGTGAGAGCCAGGGCTCATCACCACTCCCACTCTAATGGCACAGGTGGCCTTCCTCTTCCTCAGCACCCTTCTCACTTATCTGCAGCTGCTAGACACAGAGATGGAGAATTATCGGGAGGTGAGTGAGTCCTGAGGTTTGGGACCAGAGATCCTGCACTGAATCCTGAGCTCTCAGTACTGAAAAACACCTCAGCCTTAGTCTCCCCATCAGGGAAACCAAGGACCAGTCAGCGAGGCCATATTCCCCTCTCACATGTCTCCCCAGGAGAAAACTTGGACCCTGGACCTCTGGCTCAAGTCACGTGATGCCTATGCTGTCCCCACCTCCAGCATGCTTTAATTGATTAGATCAGTTCCAGCTGCACACTCATTCCTGCGTGACCTTGGCCCTGCTCAGGCCTCCCCAAGCCTCTTTTTTCATCTGGAAAGTGTGAGAACTCCCTGTGCCTTCCAGGGGCTCCTGAGGACTCGGTGTCATCTGGCTGTCACCACTGCTCTCCCCCACCCCTCCAGGCAAAGCTGGCACAAAGCTCCACACACTCATCTCCTCACTTGAGTCTCATCACCCGCTACAGGGACTGAGCACAGACTTATCTCCCTCCACTTCCCAGATGAGGAGACAGAGGCCCACAGAGACGCAGGGACATGCTCAGGGGTCCAGAGAAGAGAGGCTGCTCCCACTCCCAGCAAGAGGCCCTGCCCGCTGCCTTCACCTGACCCACAGCCCCACCACTGACCACGATCGGGTCCTCTGGGATCTATGTGTGTGTCCAGGCCCCCAATAAGGTGGAGCCATGGAGGGAGAGGATGGGAGATTCGAGGGCCTGGCCAAGAGGCTCCTGCCCGACACAGCCCCAGGGAGTCTCTCCCCGAGGCTGGGCCCAAGTTTTTTTCTGGACTCAAATACTCCTCACTTTTTTATATGGTCCTATGATTTGGTCACTATTTGGGAAGATGTCTCCAGATGAAGAGAAGGCCATGAGGGCATCATCTGTGACAGATGGGGGACAAGACCTGTAAATAATGTCTTGGGTGACTCTCTGACTCTCTGGCTATAATTGGGGCCAGGGATTGTATCTGCTTCCTTCACTGAGTTATGCTAAGTGTCTCAGGAAGTGCCTGCATGTAGCAGGTGTTTCATAGATTGCTGAATAAATAAAATCCAACCAGAACCATCCCAGATATCTGAGTGGGCCTGGGTCCCCTCTGCCCCCAGCGATCCCTAATCTGGCCATACCAAGGACCAGGTCCAGGATCAGCTAGATGGCATCTTCAACTCCTTGACCGGTTGCTTCCCATGTGCTTTTCCAAACTCAGAGTGACCACAGGCCAGTGAGGAGGGGGCAGAGGGCTTTTCATAGGGGAAAATAAAAATGAACAACCACAGCAGGTCCAGCAGTCTGTTCTGCAGGTCCGGCACCAGGTAAGCACCTGCCATGGCTGATCCCACCAAAAACTATACAAGGTTTATTTTCTATCACCCACTTTTCAGAGAAGCAAACTTAGGCTCAGAGACATGTGGGAATATTCTCAAAACACACAAACTAGAGGTGAGCAGAGTCACTTTGTGCCAAGGAGGGGGCCAGTGCTCACCCAGTAAATAGCTGGTCCTGGACATGTTGGGTGGTGTTCGAAGCTGGTACCATGGAGTCTGCCAGTTTCTCCATCGTGCCTGCCCTGAGGGCCCTCAAGGTGCAGGCCTCATCCAGACACAGTCTGGTGTCATCTTCATGGTGGGTGGGACAAGGAGGGACATAATGTCAGGGGCAGGACCATAAACCACCAGGAGAATTGAGGCGTGGAGGTCACCCAGGAACTACCAGCCTCTCAGGGTCATGTGAAGAAAGGACAGGAGTGTCCACATTGAAAAAGATTCTGGGCTTGGAAAGTATAATCTGAGTTTAAGGGGTGGAGGTGGATTATACAATTATCCCCTTCAAGGCTTTTTGATAGTTGAGGAACAACAGGCCTTCCTGTATTCATAGTCTGCGTTAAGAGCATTTACCCAGTGAGCCCTCATTATAGAGATGAGAAAACAGGCTTGGTGATGTCAAACAGCTACTCAAGGTCCTGCAGGTGAGAACTGAAAACTGTCAAATGTAGGACTGCACGACATTCCCTCTAAGCTACTGAGGCTTGATCTGTTTTTGACACGGAGGGAAAGGTTCTGGGGAACATCATCCCTCCCAGTTTGAAGACAGTTTACAGAGGAGACACACTCTATGAGAACTCTCTTGATTTCAATAAAGACACTGATTGTTCTTTCTTTTACATTAAAAGGAGTTTCAAGAACCTCACCATGGAGATCTCCAAGACAAATGCCTGGAGATTTCAGGCAGACAAATAGCCAGTCACAGGGGAAAGATCTGAGCAGATGACTCAGGAAGGAGGAAATCCATGTGGCCAATCAACAGCTGGCAAGTGATTCAAAGTATCACCGGAGCAATTGCAAATCAAGGACCACTGTGAGAGCATTGGACAACGTGACACCAGGTTAATAAATATTTAAAAGAATGATAAGTCCCTAGCCATGCCGGATGCAAAGAAGCAGCCACCATCAGACTGCAGGTGGCAATGTCACTGCTGCAGCCTTTGCAGTTTGGAATCTGGCTGCAGCTATGAAAATAGGAAACTATTTCTTATGCATATCCTTCCACCAGCAGCCCCATTCCTGGGTGACTCTTTGCAGCCAAGGATTAGCATACATTAAGGTCTGAATTGTGTTCCCCAAATCCACATGTTGATGTCTAAACACTCATTACCTCAGAATGTGCCTGTATTTGAATTGATGATCTTTAAGGAAATAATTATAAAGTTAAGTGAGTCCATTGGGGTGGATCCTAATCCAATAGGACTGGTGTCCCTACAAGAAGAGGTGAGGTCACCGAAGAGCACAGAGGAAACACGGGTGAAGCAGAAGTAGAAGATGGTCATCTACAAGCCAAGGAGAGGGCCCTCAGGAGGAACAACCCTACCGACACCCAGGTCGCAAACTTCTAGCCTCCAGAATTGTGAGAAAATGAACGTGTGTTGTTTACGCCGCCCAATACCGCACTGTGCTGTGGCCGACTGAGCAAATAATTTCATCTATTAAGACACACTTAATGTGTTCCTGACAGAATTGCTGGCATGGCAACTGAATTCAATGTCCAGGTCCAACAGTGTTGAAAGACTGCATTGCTGTGGCAAACAGCTTCTTATGGGGCATCATGAAAACAGGTGAGGCCCCAGCTCCTGACCTGGGGGGTACTGGTGATGTGTTCTGTGAGGTGACAAGTTGCACAGAAACCTGTAGAATAACTTAATCTCATGCCCCTTTCTGTGTATAAACCATCCTATTAAGTGTGATGTGTGTAAGGCTTAGAGAAGATCTGGAGGGACGGTAGACCTGACTGCTACACAGGATACTTGAGGCAAATAGTTCAATTAATCAAAACAGCAAAAGACAAAATGCTCATGACCTAGTGTGAAGTCAAACAACATACAGTTTTCTCTAATATCCCTGCAAACCCTCTAGAACTGACTTTCTATTCTCCCACTAGCTGGTG
Source organism: Tadarida brasiliensis (assembly GCA_030848825.1). Taxonomy (NCBI): domain Eukaryota; kingdom Metazoa; phylum Chordata; class Mammalia; order Chiroptera; family Molossidae; genus Tadarida; species Tadarida brasiliensis. The sequence continues at coordinate 53,369,260 of CM061259.1, read as the reverse complement.
GGATGGGGGAATGGAGGTCCGCATTCCTTTGGGAGTGGGACAGTGGGACACTCAAGTGGGAACACTGTAGGAGAGTCCTGGGTTCTGGGCCTTCCCAGGCCATCTCAAGGTCTTGGGGGTACAGAACCATCTGTACCCACTCTCACCTCAGACCGGCTCTGGCTGTTGGTGGCCAGGTGCACCTGCCCCTTCCCAGGAGATGGAGAAGTTGTACCTGTCCACCTGCTCCTCCATGATCTTCTCAATGGAGCTATATAAAGACAGTGCCCAGTACCCAGGCCAAAATATTAATACATCATGGGCCTGCCTGGGCATCACCACAGGGGGAAAACCCACCATAAATTCTGCTCCCACAGGCACAAAGGGGCAGCCAGAAAGGGAACAAAATGACACCTGGAGGGCCCAGAATTACAAGTGAGTACACGAGCTTGGTCCCCAGCACTCACCTTCTCATCTTGCCAACCATGACCTGGGATTCACACTTGATAGACCAACCAGGATTCCAGCACCTAACAATTTGCTCCTGCTCTGGGAGGAGCCCCTCCCCACTGCCTTTTTCCCACTGAAACACACACAGAATAAGGGACAAGGAGTGTGTAGCTGCTCATGTGGGATTATAGTTAAGATCTGACCTGGACCAACCTGCCCTGGGCTACCCTATCACCTGAGGGTTCACCTGCCGAATGATCAGAGATGTTGGAGGGGAGGCCTGAGTCAATGTCTACAGTGAAGGAAACAGCTTTCCTTATCAGCTTTCTAGAATCCACAGCCTCAGAAATTTGGGAGAAAACTGGAGAACGTCCTTCTCTCTCAGTCTCCAGTCAAGTGAGCTGGATAGAAGCCTGTCTGTAGAATGTGGGTGCCTGGTTACCAGAGTTCCAACTTCTGTTTTGTCCTGTTACCAAGGATGTGAGGTCACCTTCTTCAAGGTTCCATTACCTGGGCCCCTTTCTTCAATGAGACCCACTCAAAGTCCCCGCTGGGCTGGTGACTATTCATTCTCCTTGCCCATGTCATCTCTATAACACAGATGTCCAACACAGCCCACCCCCCACCTCCCTGGAAAAGTAACCAAGGTTCCAGCTTTGAGCAGACAGAGCAGAGTTCAGGTCTCTTTTTTTCTCTTGTGGGCTGGTGGCACGTGTCTGATGCAAAAACTCAGAGATGGAAGAATTATAAGAAGAGTGGGATGCCCTGGCCAGTTTTGCTCAGTGGTTAGAGTGTTGGCCTGCGGACTAAAAGGTCGCAGGTTTGATTCCGGTCAAGGGCACGTACCTGGATTGTAGGTTCAATCCTCAGTCTTAGTCATGGTCGTGCAGGGGGCAAGCAATCGATATGTCTCTCTCACATGGATGTTTATCTCTCTCTTTCTCTCCATCTCTTCCTTCCACTCTAATCTAAAAAAAAAATCTATGGAAACATATCCTCGGGTGAGGATTAACAACAACAAAAAAGAAATAAAGGAATGGGAAAACTGTTTTATAAATATGTGGACGAAAAGGGGCCACATGATAACCTGAAAAGCTCAGGGAAGGCCTGCTGGCAGCCTTGCAAACTCAAATACCTAAAGTAACCACAAAAGATGGCCTGAAATTAAAACTTTTTAACTAAAAGCAATTTATGGCAAGCAGTCATGTCCTAGGCCGGCATCTTCCCTGACGAAGGTCAATCTTTACATTAACTAAGCCTGTCTATTGTCTTTTTGCATCTATGATAACATATCTTTGGAATGTCAAAGAAATTTTCCTTTTTCCAGGCCCCTCAACACACAGGCAGCACTCTTCGGAGACCACAAATCCCCTCATTGTTATGGAGTTCATCATTGACTGTTAACTATCCTGTACCCACCTATGTAAAAGATGTATGTGTCCATCATTCTACTTTTTATTCAATCCCAGAGGTTTCCCTTCTTTGCTTTCTCCCACCTCCCTAATCTATCACCAATGGATTTCATGTAAAGATGCAAAACTGCCATTCTCTGGAGCATTATCTCAATCCATTGAGGTTTTGCTTCTCAGCAATTGTTGACAGTTTGGGCTCAAGTAAACTCACAAAAATTCTTCACTGGTTTGAATGTTTCTTACGTTGACAAATGCATATGGAATTATAAATAAACCAGAATAACCAAACTGTTCTTGAAAAAAAACACAAAGTAGTAGGATTAACATTTCTTGATTGAAAACATTGTACAAACCAAAGGGAATCAAGATAGCCTGGTACTGACACAAGGATAGACATACAGATCTATGGAATAGATTACAATTTGAGAAATAAACCCCTATACCTATGGTCAACTGATATTTGAAAATGGTACCCTAAATGGAAAAAGAACACTCTTTTCCCATAAATTGGTGTTGGGCCAACTAGATAATCATAAGAAAAAGAAAACAAGTTGCACTATTACATCATACTACAAACTATAATTTACAAAAATGGATCAAAGACCTAAAGATAAATCTGGCCGCTGTGGCTCAGTGGTTGAGTGTCAACCCATGCACCAAGAGGTCATCAGTTCGATTCCCGGTCAGGGCACATGCTCAGGTTGTGGGCCCAATCCCCAGTGGGGGCATGCAGGAGGTGGCCAATCAATGTTCTCTCTCATCGATGTTTCTATCTCTCGCTCCCTCTCACTTCCTCTCTCTCTAAAATCAATAAATGGAAAAAAATTAGGAAAAAAAAAAGACCTAAAGATAAGATGAAACTGCAACAGACTTAGATAGAACACAGGAAAAAAATTCCTGACCTTGGATTTGGCAAAGTATTGTTAGATATTACACAAACAAATAATGGAGGAAAAATAGATAATTTAGATAAATTATTGACTTCTTTGCTTCAAGGAACACCATTCACAAAGTGAAAATACCCTTGTGCAAAATTGCTGGGAAAATAAAATTGTGTTGCCAGTTTGAAAAACAACATGGCAGTTCATCAAAGAATTGAAAACAAGGATTCAAACAGATATATCTATTTGTGTTCATATTATCATTATTCACAATGGCCAAAAGGTAGAAGTAACCCAAGTGTTCATCAACAGATAAATGGATCAAAAAAATTTGGCACAGGGCCCTGCCCAGGCAGCTTCGTTGGTTGGAGTGTCATCCCTATACGCCAAGGTTGTGGGTTTGATCCCCCAACAAAGCACATACAAGGATCAACCAATGAATGCATAAATAAGTGGAACAACAAATCTCTCTCTCTTTCCTCCTTCCTCTATCTCAAAAATCAATAAAAATAAAAAATTTGGCATATCTGCACAACAGAATATCACTCAACTTAAAAAAATCTTGACACATGCTACAATATGGAAAAACTTTAAGAACATTATGCTAAGTGAAATCAGACTGTCAAAAAAGGCCATACACTGCATGGTTTTATTTGTATGAGGATCTAGAATTGTCAAATTCAGAGACAAAAAGTAGAATGGTTGTTGCCAGGAGCTTCGGTGAGGGGAGAATGAAGACTTGTGTCTAATGGGGTAGAGTTTCACTTTTGCAAGATGAAAGTACTCCTGGAGATTGGTTTTACAATGGCACTGTCCTCCCTACAGAATGACACACTTAAAAATGTTGAAAATGTGTATTTTATGATATGTGCATATTACCATAATCACAACTAAATTTTTTAAAAACTTATCTTTATTGTTGAATGTATTACAGATGTTCCTCCTTTTTCCCCTATTGACCCCATCTTCCCCGCTCTTGCCCCACTCCTGCCATTCCCCACACTATTATTTGTGTCCATTGGTTATGCATATATGCATATAAGTTCTTTGGTTTATTTCTTCCCATCCCTCTTCCCCCCTTCCCTTTGAAGTTTGTCAGTCTAACAACCAATGTGTCCTTTTTTTTTTTTTTCATCCTCACTCGAGGACATTATTTTTGCATTTACTTCAGGTAGAGCGGGAGGGAGAGACAGAGGAAGAGAGAGAGAGAAACACCTATGTGAGAGAGACACATTGAGTGGTTGCCACCCACACAACCCCAACCAGGGCCGGGGACAAACTGCAACCAAGGTATGTGCCCTTAGCAGGAACCGAACCCAGGACTCTCTGGTCCGCGGGCCGACGCTCTAACTGCTGAGCCAAACTGGCTAGGGCGCAATGTGTCCTTGATCCCTTCACCTTTTTCACCCATTCCCCCAACCCCCCTCCCATCTGGCAACCAACAAAATGTTCTCTATATCTATGAGTCTGTTTCTGTTCTGTTTGTTCATTTTGTTGGTAGATTCATTTGTCAATAGATATGTATTTATTGCCATTTTATTATTCATATTTTTTATGTTCTTTTTCTTCAAGAAGACCCTCCAACATTTCACATAATACTGGTTTGGTGATGAAGAACTCCTTTAGCTTTTTCTTGTCTAGGAAACTCTTTATATGGCCATCGATTCTAAATGACAGCTTTGCAGGATAGAGTAATCTTGGTTGTAGGTTCTTCCTTTCTATCACTTTGAATATATCTTGCCACTCCCTTCTGGCCTGCAAAGTTTCTTTTGAAAAATCGACTGACAGTCTTATGGGAGCTCCCTTGTAGGTAACTAACTGCTTTTCTCTTGCTGCTTTTAAGATTCTCTCTTTGTCTTGAACCTTTTGCATTTCCATGATGATGTGTCTTGGTGTGGGCCTCTTGGGGTTCATCTTATTTGGGACTCTGTGCTTCCTGGACTTGTATGTCTGTTTCCTTCACCAAGTCAGGGAATTTTTCTGTCATTATTTTTTCAGATAGGTTTTCGATTTCTTGCTCTCTCTCTTCTCCTTCTGGCACCCCCAAGATGCGAATGTTGGCACACTTGAAGTTGTCCCAGAGGCTCCTTACACTATCCTCATTTTTTTGGATTTTTTTTTTTCTGTTTGCTGTGCTGATAGGGTGTTTTTTGCTTCCTTATATTCCAAATCGATGGTTTGCTTCTTGGCTTTACCTACTCTACTATTGAATCTCTGTAAATTATTTTTTATTTCAGTTACTGCTTCCATTTCTGACTGGTCCTTTTTTATGCTCTTGAGGCCCTCACTAAGTTCATTGAGCACCCTTATAAGCAGTGTTTTGAACTCTGCATCTGTTAGATTGCTTATCTTCATTTCGGTTGGTTCTTTTCCTGCAGTTTTGTTCTGTTCTTTCATTTGGGACATGTTTCTTTGTCTCCTCATTTTGGCTGCCTCCCTGTGTTTGTTTCTATGTATTAGGTAGAGTTGCTATGTCTCCTGGGCTTCCTAGGGTGGCCTAGTATAGTAGGGGTGCTGTAGGGTCCAGTGGCACAGCCTCCCTGATCACCCCCAGCTGTGCCCTCAAGGTGCACCCCTTGTGTGGACTGTCCACCCTTCTGTTGTAATTGAGTCTTGATTGATGTTGGCACATCAATGGGAGGGATTTACTCAGGCTGATCAGCTGCAAGGACTGGCTGTGCCCACTGACCACTGACCTCTGACTACCTTGGAGGACCAGCTGTGTAGGGGCCCACCACACAGAGCAAGAGTTACTTCAGCAGGGCTCTGGTACCCACTGAGTCCACTCATTGAGCGTGTCACTTGTGGAGGTGGTTGGGTGGTGGTGCTTTGATATGGTCTGAAGCTGTCCACTGGGTGTCCTGGCTCTGGGGCAAGGTCAGCCCCTGCCTGTGTTCTACCTGGGGCCACCAGGCATAAGCCACAAAATGATCTGAAGATGGCTGCTTCTTGTGCTGAGCTTGGAGGTGCCCAGGCAAAGCCAAGTTGTGAACCAAGTCTGGCTGCTCCTAGTGCCGGGCCTGGGGACACTTAGTGAGAGGTATGGGGCTCGCTGAGGCCATATGCTGCTTTTTTGAGAGAATTTAAGAAAATATGGAACAGGAGTCAAGACAGGCCATTACTATGGTAAAGCCACTGGGAACAGCTTGGGTGGGCTGCAAATTTGGTTGGGGCAGGGCCTCAGGGAATCACCAGGGTGGGGCAAAGAGTGAGAGCCAGTTTGCTGGAGTGTCAGATATGGCGGCTGTCTGCTGGACCCCTGGGGGAAGGGCTCACCAAAGAAACAAAGGCCTCTGCCAGCATGTGTGTCCAGGACAAAGCTACTTCTTCAGCCCTCGCACGATGCCAAACAACTCATTTCTTCCCTATATGTTTCTGGTGCCTTTCAAGCTGCCCCCCGCCCCATGTTAGTGCCTGGAGGGTGGGACTCCAAATAGGTCTATGGGTGGGCCCTTTAAGAGGAACTGCCTGAGCCTCCAGAAGCCTCAGCCTCCCCAGCTTCAGTTTCCGCTGGTTTTTACAGCCAGATTATGGGGCCTTCTCTTCCTGGCACTGGAACCCTGAGCTGGGCGCCTGGTGTGGGGCAGGAATCCCTTGCTCCTCAGGGAGGACCTTCTCAGCTGAGGTAGCCCTCCTGATTTTTATCTGCCCCACATGGGTGTTGGACCAGCCTGTCTGCACCTCCACCCTTCCTACCAGTCTCGATGTGGCTTTTTCTTTACTTTTGTAGTTGTAGGACCTCCTTTCAGCTGGATTTCAGGCAGTTCTGAATGATGGTTGTTCTGTAGTTTAGTTGTGATTTTGATATGGTTGTCCACAAGTAAAATTTTAAAGCAAGAGAGTGAAAACACAATCCACAGAATGGAAAAATTTTGCAAGTATATCTGATAAGAAACTTGTATCAAAAATATCTAAAGACCTTTTGTAACTTAATTATAGAAAGTCAAAAAAACTCAATTTTAAAATAACAAAGGATTAAATACATCTCTTTTCAAGGAAGACAGACAAATGGTCAAGAGCACATGAAAAATGCTTGACATCATTACTCACCCACAAAATGCTAAAGTGAAATGAAGTTAAAACCCCAATGAGATACCACTTCACAACCACTAGGATAGCTAGAATCAAAAACTGAGATAGTAACAAATGTTGTCAAGAACATGTGGAGATAATTACACCCTCATTCATGGGTGGTGCAATATAAAATGGTGTAGCCACTATGGAAAACCTTCTGGGAAATTCTCAAAAATTAAACTTAGCATTACCATATGATCCATTGATTTCTCTCACAGGTATATGCCCAAGAAAAATGAAAACACATGTTCAAAAAAACACTTGTATATGAAGTTTATAGCAACATTATTCATAGTAGCCAAAAGTGGAAAAAAACAAATGTACATTAAGGAATGAATAGGTAAATAACATGTGTTTACTCCATCCAATGAAATATTATTCAGCCATAAAAACAAATAAAGTATTGGTACATGCTACATGATGACTTTGAAAAAATTATGCTGTCAAAGAAGTTAATCTCAAAGACCGTAGGTAATAGAATTCCTTTCATATGAAAGCCCTGGATAGGGAGATCTATAGAGACAGACAGTAAATAAGAGGTTGTCTAGGGCTAGGGATTAGAGAAGAAGATGAGAAAATTGGGAGTTATAACTAAAGAGTAGAGGGATTCCTTTTCGAAGTGACAAAAATGTTCAAAAATGGACTGTGGTGATGATTACACATATATGTGTATATACTGAAAATCATCGAATTGTATACTTTAATGAGGCATGTGGTTCATAGTGTGTGGATTACATCTCAATCAAAGTTGTTCATATAAATAAATGAATGCATTAAGAGTTTTGTAATCCAGTCTCTCAGGCATATTATTTTCCAGGTTAATTAACACACCTATCACCTATTTACTGTTTTTTTGTATGGGGTGGGAACTCTTAATTCTCTGTTTTAGCAAATTTCAATTATACTATTTAGTATATGTATATCAACTCACATTAAAATCTTCAAATATAGACCATTTTAATAGTCAATTATACCACACTTAAGCTGGGGGAAGAAGAGTTTCCAGGTGCATCCCACATTTACATAACCATTTATTGTTTTTCTTATATTGTTAAAAATAGGAATCAATTATCTTAAGGATATTACAGTCGTTTGCATTTCAAATCTAGAGACACAGGCAAAAACTGATCTAAATCAACTTCCTTCCTGTGTAGAATGTACACCTGAGAATGTAATGAACACATCTCACACCCTGTGGTTAGACGGAGAAGTCCTTGCACCCAGGCTGGGGCTTCTGGGTTCCAAGTTTCCACTAGGGCCAAGTGCTCTGGGATTCTTTCTCTCTTTAAAAAATTTTTTTTTTCTTTATTGATTTTAGAGAGAGAGGAAGGGAGAGAGAGATAGAAACATGGATGAGAGAGAACATCGATTGGCCGCCTCCTGCATGCCCCCCACTGGGGATCAGGCCCACAACCTGGGCATGTGCCCTGACCAGGAATCAAACCAGCGACCTCTTGGTGCATGGGTCCACGCTCAACCACTGAGCCACACCAGCAGGGCTGGGGTTCTTTCTCTTAAGGACGGAATGAATTGGGGTGGGACAGGGATGGGTGGAAGGTTCCAGGCTTGCAAAGATCAAAGACTAACATGGAGCCAGACTCTTCTACAGATGGTGAAGTCACATTAAGTGTCTGTGTTTCTAAACAAGGGTGGACTCACAGCCTTACCACCAAGCCCTTGACCCTTACAAAATATAAAGACCTTCTTGTCCAATGCGGCCTGGCCTGGGCCTGGCCTGGGCCACCCTCTTGTCTGTAGTTCCTTGCTCCATCTAGAAACTAAATCAGGAGTTCCTGTACACATCTGTGCCCCTCCCCTTCACAAAGAACTGGGGAGAAACAATACAAGCAGCCCAGGAGTAGAAAAAAATATCTGTTTATGCGAAGTCGGGTACTGCACACAAGTGAAAGCGGTTTCAGAGGAGGCAGGGTCCTGCTGCAAGGTGTCACTCAGGCACGAGGGGGCGCGGCCTTGGGAGCTGTCCAATCAGGGGCACCGCTGAGGCAGGTGGGTGGGGTTATGTTCCGCACAGGCGTGGACGTTTCAACTCCCAGCAGGGTTCAGGGCTGGTGTCGCCTGCCTTTAGAGGTCCCTGGTGGCTGTCACATCCTCTGTCGCGTTTTGATCTACAGTGGTCGTGGGGGTCGCAGGAAGAACTCGGGGAGACCCAGGAAACCTCGAAATGGTGAGTGTGCTACTCTGAGGCGGGCAGACCGGGAGCACGGGCTGGTTGGAACCTGCCATGGCGGGGCCCGGCCTCCCCGCGGTCCAGTCCGGAGTCCGCCTCTGGCCGTGGCGCCACTCGAACCTCGGGCCCCTTCGGCTCGCAGCGAGGGTGCTGGGCTGGCAGCCGGGACCCCGGGCGTCCCGTCCCGTCCCGTCCCGTCATGTCCCTGCGCGCGGCGGCTCCGCAGCCCCTCTGGGCAGCTCCGCGCCCGCGCCCTGCGTCTCAGACCCCAGATGGTGACTCGGGCTCCGGGGCTCGTGCGTGGGAGCAGCTGTGGTCTGTGGGGTCCCCAGTCCCTTCTGTCTCCCCGGGGGACCCGGTTTCTTCTGAGTTGAACAAATGTTTGGGAAGCAGGGTCTGAAATCCATGACCCTACTCGCATCCGCATCTTCCTAGGGGTGGCAATAAGTCCCTCCATTTCCAGTTCCCTCCAGGCATTCCCTAAGCCAGTTTCCCGTCTCCATTCACAGACTTTTATCAACTATTTGTCTTATGGGGTGTATTTCAAACAGACCCAACATTTTCATTGTTTATCTTTTCCCCTAGAGCCTTGCAAATGTTCTTTTTAAAGATATATTTGGCCCTGGCCGGTTTGGCTCAGCGGTTAGAGCCTCGGCCGGCGGACCACAGACCTGGGTTCAGGTCCTGCTAAGGACAGGTACCTCGGTTGCCCCCGCCCCGGTTGGGGTCGTGTGGGTGGCAACTAGTTAATGTGTCTCTCCCACATGGATGTTTCTCTCTCTCTCTTCCCTCTCCCTCCCGCTCTGAAGATAAATGCAAAAATGTCCTCAGGTGAGGATTAAAAAAAAATTTATATTTGTAGATGCCCAACAAGAACCACCTGGGAGACGCTGTATGAAATCCTTTCCTCACAGACCTCCTATGGGAAGCCCTTTGAGTGGATGGTCTTTGGAGACTTCCCTGGGTGTTGTGTCCTCTCAGCACTGCCCCTTCCTGGGTTTGTCACTTGAAAACATTTATTGATTTATTTAAGTAGAATATATTTAATCAACAGAGCTTGAAACTATACAAAATGGTTCCAAACAGGCATGAAAGACATGAATTTAGAAAAAAATAATAATATTCCAGTATTGCATTCCATTTTTGTAGAATTCTTCTTTCACTCTTTCTTCCTGAGCATTTGTAGTACATTTCACAGGTTTTACTTTTGGGTGTTTTACAATTCCAGGGCTTAGCCTTGCAGAGAATTGTTGAAATACGATTATTTACAAATTACTTTCTTTCCCTGGAAATATAATTAACTGACATCAAAAAAAAAAAGAAAAGATTATTTTAAGGTTTTCCAATTGAACTAGTAAAAGACCTTTATAATTTTCTTTCTTCGTTTCTACATAAATACTGGGTTTAAGTGACTTTGGTGGATTGTTCAAACTCTGCGTTTGTGTCATTGAAACTATTGATAAATGATGGTCCAGAGCTTCTCCAGTGTGGAGCAGAGGCTTGTGGTCAGTGACTCAAGCCAAGGTTCCTTTGAACTTGTAAAGTGCTAACCTAGAAAAAACAAACAAACAAAAGACATCTTTCAAAGTGAGAGACAATAAGCATTTATTTGAGATCACTAAGAATAGTTATTTGGGAAGCACTGATTCGGGCAGAAGCTCAAATAATGTTCCATTTAGGAGATAAAGGCAAGAGGTATTTATGAGAAAGGAAAGGGGAACAATTACATCAATAGAAGGAAGGCACTAATATTGGTGCAGCTGACATAACAGTGTTTTAAATGTTCAGTTAGGTAGTCATCAGTCCAGTAGTCATAATATCTGCTTGCTTATTACCCTTGCAAACAGTTCTTTGGGACAGTGTTGCTTTAGGTCTAGTCCAAAGGTTATTTTGCCTGGTTTTAACATTCCAAGGTTTGAGGCATAAGACATGCAAGGCCGTTCCTCTGGGATGGCAGCTCCTGCTTCATTTTAATGTGGTTCTGTTTATTATTGTTTTTACAAAGAAAAGTCCTTGAAGGCCCAGTGGTTCTACCTGGGGAGCCTCTCCTGCAGATGTCCTACCTGCTCACACCTACCATAGAAGGAGCCTTTGCACTGAGAGAAGCTATAGCCCTAGAAAGCTGGGGATGCACATGCACATGGGGGTGGGAGGAGAGCTCCAATGATGCCCTTTCTGGGGTTGTGGTTTGTTTTTTTTTAAGCCTAGGCATTTTTGATTTTATATTTGAGTTTTTCATCCACAGTGCAGGTGCGCTCAGTGCAATTTGTGCACAGTGAGAAATTCTGTGAGGATCAGATGTTCTATCTTATGGACAAAGGGTTTATGAATTGGGGAATTCATTTGAGTCAGGACTTTAAACTGAGTCAGGCTGAGAGTTTTGTTTTGGTTTTTACTCAGTTGAATTTTATATTCAACCAGTATTGTCAACAGGAAGCCCACTAACTTTATTCAGTTTCCCTTCCTTGATATTTCTGAGAATCTGGGGAATGCTTCCATTTTCCACAAATTCCTCCTGATGGAAGCTAACATCTATTGACTAGGCAGCTCTTCTGCTGGTCTGTCTGCTGCTACTCTCTCTGTTCCTCTTTGTACTCAAGTGAAGACCCAGACTCCTCTCTCAGTTCCCCAAAGCACATACCAGAAGGTTCCACTTAAGGAATTTTACCACAGTTTTCCTGATAGCATCATTATCATCCTCATCATTATTACCTCTCATAAAAGCCTAGGGTGTAGGTTCTGTCAAGTTATTCCTTTAGCAGGTGAGGACTCAGAGGTTCAAAGAGGTTGAGAAACTTTCCCAAGGTCACTCAGCTAATTGGTGAGAGAGCAAGGCCCAAAGCACTTTCCAGAGTTCGGCTAGTACTGGTGGTGGAAGGAACAACAGTTCATTTAAGCTGTTTCACACAAAAGCATTAAAGTAACTGAACCACATAGTGAGATAGTATTCTATTTTCATTTATCTTCTACTCCTGATTCAGTGGAGGAAAGCCTCAGGTTGTTTCTAACAGCCTTTGAAAAGTTCTCTAACATGTGCCAATCTCCCTTTATAACAAAGAAAGAGTAGGCAACAGTATCTAGTTTGAGTTTAAAGATATTGTTTTGTTTTCCTTGTATTTATTTTTATGGAAAGAATGTTGGTTTCCCATTAAGGTAGCCATATAAATGCTCTATAAAAATATATTTCAGTTATTAGAAGTGAGTAGATTTACGGGAAAATATTAAGCCAACAATAGTATAATTAGTTCATTAAAATGGTAAAAATTGTGGTTTGGGGTCTCAAGGCTTGGGAATAGTAATAAGGAGGAATTTAAGACAGGATGCTAGAATCCACTGTCAGGCTGAGAGCTGCCTCACTGTGAGAATGGAAGCCAGGGGGAGGGAGCACTTCCATGCATACAGGAGAGGGGAGGTTTGTGATTATGTTCAACTTTCTGATTTTTTTTTTCTTTAAGGACAGGGAAGTAGGTTGCTTATCTGTTTTTATTCCAATATTGGGCATGGTTTATTTATTTATTATTATTATTATTATTATTATATTTCTTTATCCATCGAATGTTGCAGCTTTTTAAAGTTTTATTTTATCCCAGCCGGTGTGGATTGAGTGGATTGAGTGTCATCCCATGGACTGAGAGGTGCAAGTTCAATTCCCAGTCAGGGCACATGCCCAGGTTGTGGGCTTGATCCCCAATCAGGGGTGTGCAGGAAGCAGCCAATCGATGTGTCTCTCTCATTGATGTTTCTGTCTCTCTCTCCCTCTCCCTTCCTCTCCCTCTGTCCAAAAATCAATAAAAAATATTTTTAAAAAAAACCTGATGTTATTGTATCTTTCCATTGTATTGAGATCATTGATGATTAAAGTGGTTATTGATGCAGTTGGATTAATGTTTACCAAACCTTTTACTGTTTCCTATTTGTTGCTCTTGTTGTTTGTTTCTTTTGACTTCCATCTTTTTTTTCTGCCTTCAGTGGCTTTAATTAAGCAGTTGACCAAATTTTTTATTTCTCTCACAGAGTATATCAGTCATGCCCTGGCCAGTTTGGCTCAGCGGTTGGAGCGTAGGCCTGTGGTCCAGAGAATATCAGTCACACATTTAAAAAAAACAAACAAAACATTTTTAGTTATTGCCCTTGAGTTTTGAGTATACTTTGACAACTAACTCACATCCTCTGTCTAGTCACACTGTACCACTTTACTGGTTGTACAAGTACCTCATACCACATTATTCCCAATTCCTCCATCATTGTCCCTTGTCACATTACAGTTATTTATTTCAATTATCCATAAACATTTTTACTAATATTACTGTTACATTATTGTTAATATTATTTTAATCAAACTCTCATGTATTATATGATAAAAATATAAAGGTTTTTTATCTTTATTCCTTTTTTAAATCCTCTATCTTTATTGTTTACATTCTGATTAATTTATTAACATTTCAAAGTATGCATACTAATGACAAATTTTCTCTACTTGTGTCTCAAAAACTATTTCTTCTTTATTTTTTATTAAGAAATTGTTTTAATGTTGACATTATTACAGAGGTCCCCTCCCCCACTTTTATTTCTCCTTTGTTTTTGGAGGATAATTTTGCTTGACACAGATTCTACAATAGTGTTTTAAATTGCAAAATTTTCAATATTTTACTCCACTCTGTTTCTGCATGTTTTTGTTTTTTATTAAAGAAGTTTAATTTTTTTGAAGGACAGGGAAGCAGGTTGCTTATCTGTTTTTATTCCAATATTAGGCATGGTCCTTTGGTTCTCTATATATCACATCTGTTTTTCCCTCTGGCTTCTTTCAGTAAATTCTCTTTGTCTTTGATTTTTGTCTACTTTGAATATGATATACTTGGATATGCATTTTTGGTGTTTTTTATGTTTTGTGTTTCAGAGCTTTCTGGATCTACAGTGTGCCATCTATTATTAATTTTAGGAAACTTTAGTAATCATTTCTTCACTTATTTTTCCTGTTTCTGTCTTTTTTTTTCTTCAGGTGTTCCCATTGTGTGTACTTCAAACATCGTGTTAAAGACAGTTGCCCTAGGCTTCATGGATATTGTATACTGTCTTTTTCATTGTTGATCATCTTTGCATTAGACTCTAATGAAATCAATTTTTTTTTATTGTAGGCCTTATGAAGAACAGAATATTTGGGGCATATTTTAAAATACTATCTTCCCTCCCTATTTTGGAGATGATAGTTTTCTCTGTGACTAAGGCTCTGATAGATCTAAGGAGAGTTGTTTATTTCAAGTTTTCTTCCATTTTATTTTTGTTTGGGTTGTTGTTTTGGGGGGGGTGGGTTTTTTTTTGTGGTTTAAAAATTTTTTTTATTATTTGTGTGTGTGTGTGTGTGTGTGATTGAATATGACAGCTCCTAAGTTTTTAAATGCCACACCAGAAGTTGACAGGGTAGCCTCTAGAGTGTCTTGTTGGTAAACACTTCCTCCTGAAATTGGAGAATGGAAATTTTGTGTTCTTTTGGGGGAAAGCACTATTGAATCCTTTCTGTGTTAAATAATCATAGGCAAACTCAGCAGCGACCAGTGTGGACTTCACTGAACTCCCTTGCAATCTGCAGCTCTTAACCTGTTCCTCAAGGGCAGTGAGGCCCAGCATACCCTGTTAAGGCTTGATCATAAAGAGCTCTCCTGGCCTATTCTCTCACTATGTGTTCTAAAATTGGCTGGAAACAGCCCTGAGCACATGAGTACAGGGATTTTGTGGTCTAACTTGTCACACTTTCTTTCTTGTGTCTGAGCTGTAAGTTTTAAATAACTTTCCAATCTCATTAAATTGGACAGAGAGAAAGGAAGAACTGAGTCTGTGATAGAGACTATAGGAGTTATAAGCAATGCTCTCCACAAGCACATTTACATTCAGCCAACTGTACCTGATTGCTGGTAAAGGCCCAGAGGACTTTAGGATGACATGGACAGCTGGCTTTGTTGAAAGTTGATTTCTATAAGCCTCCTGGACGCTCATGTTTGGTGATGGGATGAGAGGGAAAAGCTTCTAATTTTTTACTATACTTTATTCATTAAAACTTTATACATATTTTACCCTCTGCCTCCTGGAGTGTTGTAAATGGTGGGTAATAAGGAAGAAAATGAAAAAATTTTTTTACAAGGAATCGATGGTCTTAAAATGATAATATATGTTTCATCTGTGTAGCATTTCCATTATTTTCCTATATGCTCAGGACACTGACATTGGAGATAAATAAGATATAAAGTGATCACAGGAAAAATGTATAAGTAATTTCCATGTGTTAATGATGGTATTAAATTTATGAGAAAGTAAGTGTGGACACAGTCATGACTATGACTATGATGATCAAGTCACAGATGAGATGTTTGGAGATGAGAGAATCATACGTAACCTTCCTATAAATGGAGTCTAGGTGTCCAGTTCTGTTGGTCTCACTCATCCTACTGTACACATATTGGGATGTTTTAGGACTCAGTGGCCTTTGAGGATGTGGCTGTGAACTTCAGTCTGGAGGAGTGGGCCTTACTGGAGCCTTCACAGAAGAAACTCTACAGAGATGTGATGAGGGAAACCTTTAGGAACCTGGCCTCAGTAGGTAAGGATGAGGACATTTCTTCATTTGTCAATTAGAGAACAAGTATTGCTTGTTCAACATTATCCTATGATGTGTAACGTGGAAAGGGAGGATTCTGGTAAATAAACTGGTCATGGTCATAGTTCATCATAGATCTAGAAGCTGATGTTTTGGTTTTCTGTTTTTCTTAATAAGTTTAATGATTTGGAATAATTTTTCTGGTTCTGAATTTTAGGGAAAAAATGGGAAGATCCTGACATTGAAAAACATTACAAAAACCAGGGGAGAAAACTAAGGTGAGTTGCACAATAGAAAGTGGTATCTCATGTGAGAATTCTCATTTGATATGAAATTTTTAAAAGAAGCAAACAAAACTAATAAATCCTGCTTAAAATGTCTTTCTTAGAAAATGTTTACTAAAAATACTTTCTTAAATGTAACATACATGTTCAGTGTTTGCAAATTTTATCACTTGGAAACAGTATTAATAAACCCTATATATGAATATCACAGTATGACAATAGCATGGGTGAAGTCTTCTTGGAGAGCACTCAGTACATTTAATTTCAGCCAATTTAGACAAGACATAATACCTACACTTTTCCTATAAATCATAATACATGTAACATATAAAATCATTGAAAAATTAATAAAGAAATCAATAATGTGCTTCTTATTTTTTTATAGAAATCATATGGTAGAGAAACTCAGTGAAAGTAAAGACAATAGTCATTGTAAAGAAAACTTCAACCTTATTTCAAATTTTAATCTAAAGAAGAAAACTACTGGAGTAAAACCACATGAGTACAGTCCATGTGGAAAAGTCTTTGTGTATCATTCATCCATTGATAGACTCATTAGATGTCACACTGGACAATATGAGTATCAGAAATATGGAGAGAAGCCATATAAATGTAAGGTATGTGGGAAAGCCTTTAGTTATCTACAGTGCTTTGAACAACATGAAAGAAATCACAATGGAAAGAAAACCTGTAAATGTAAGGAATGTGGGAAAGTCTTCATGTGCCTCAAAACCCTTCAAAAACACATGATAACACACACTACAGATTCTCCTTATAAATGTAAGGAATGTGGAAGAGTCTTCAATTGTTCAAGTTCACTTCTATTACATGAAAGAACACACACTAGAGAGAAACCCTATGAGTGTAAACAATGTGGGAAAGCCTTCAGTATTTCTAGTTCTCTTCAAATGCATGAAATAACTCACAGTGGACAGAAACCCTATGAATGTAAGGAATGTAGAAAAGTCTTCAGATATTATCAAAGTTTTCAAACACATGAAAGAAATCACACTGGAGAGAAACCCTATGAATGTAAAAACTGTAGTAAAGCATTCAGTTGTCTCAGTTATCTTCGGAAGCATGAAAGAACTCATACTGTAGAAAAACCCTATGAATGTAAAATATGTAACAAAGCATTCAGGTATCCCAGTTATCTTCAAATACATGAAAGGACTCACACTGCAGAGAAGCCCTATGAATGTAAAATATGTACCAAAGCTTTTAGTTGTCTCAGTTATCTTCGAAAACATAAAAGAACTCACACTGGAGAGAAACCATATGGATGTAAGGAATGTGGAAAAGCCTTCAGATGTTATCAAAGTCTTCAAACACATGAAAGAAGTCACACTGGAGAGAAACCCTATGAATGTAAAATATGTAGTAAAGCATTCAGGTGTCTCAGTGATCTTCGAAGACATGAAAGAACTCATACTGCAGAGAAACCCTATGAATGTAAAATATGTAGTAAGGCATTTAGATGTCCCAGTTATCTTCAGATCCATGAAAGAAATCACACAGGAGAGAAACCCTATGAATGTAAAATATGTAGTAAAGCATTCAGGTATCCCAGTTATCTTCAAATACATGAAAGGACTCACACTACAGAGAAACCCTATGAATGTAAAATATGTAGTAAAACATTTAGATGTCCCAGTTATCTTCGAACACATGAAAGAACTCACACTGGAGAGAAACCTTATGTGTGTAAAATATGTAGTAAAGCATTTAGGTATCTAAGTTATCTTCAAATACATGAAAGAACTCATACTGGAGAGAAACCCTATGAATGTAAGGAATGTGGAAAAGCCTTCAGTTATCACACAAACTTTCGAAGACATTTGACAATGCACACTGGAGAGAAACCATATAAAAGTGTAGAATGTGGGAAAGGCTTTAGTTATCCCAGTTCCTTTGAAACACATGGAAGAACTTGTTGGATAAAACCTCTTGAATGTAAACAGCATGGAAAAGACTTGAACTGGCCTTCATTCTTACATGTGAAAATTCCCATGGAAGAGAAATAAACATGTAAGTAACATGAGAAAGCCTTACAGAAATTAATCCATGTATAAGGTGCCAAAAAACTTTCAACATGAAAAAGTTTTTCTTGAAGTTGTAAATACATTGTGTTTATTAAACCTCTTTTTAAAAGTGCATTATTGGCCCTGGCCAGTTTGGCTCAGTGGTTAGAGCGTTGGCCCACAGACCAGAGAGTCCCGGGTTCCGTTCCCGCTAATGGCACGTACCTCAGTTGCAGTTTGTCCCCACCCTGGTTGGGGTCATGTGAGTGGTGACCACTCGATGTGTCTTTCTCACATCGGTGTTTCTCTGTCTTCCTCCCTCTCTCCCTCCCGCTCTATCTGAACTTAAATGCAAAAATGTCCTCAGGTGAGGATAAAAAAAATAAATAAATAAAAATAAAAGTGCATTATTGAACCTTGGATTTCCACTAATTAATTTCAGAAATGAATATTCAGGTGAGATAATTTTGAGAGTCGTCTTTCAACAATAGTACATAAGATTAATATTGCTTTTTCCTTAAAACATTTAATATTTTTCTCCATTTTGAAGCCTGTTATATCCATAGGTTTTTTTCCTTCTTTATTGATTTTTTAGAGAGAGCAGAAGGGAGAGGGAGAGAGAGATAGAAACATCCATGAGAGAGAACATCGATCGGCCACCTCCTGCATGCCCCCCACTGGGGACTGGGCCCACAACCTGGGCATGTGCCCTGCAGGAATCGAACCAGCGACCTCTTGGTGCATGGGTCGATGCTCAACCACTGAGCCACACCAGCCAGGAGATCCATAGGTATTTAAAGTGTATTTCCTATATGCAGTTGGGTTAATTATTTTTTTTAACAGTGTTTCATTGTTCTATGTTAAGGGGCCATTTAAAAAAAAGAAGTTTGGTAGTTTGATTGTCTTGTTACAATTCTTTATATTTCTAGATTATTATATATATTCTACCTTTTCCTCTGACAAAGCTTCTTTTTGGTGGTGATGGGTATAAGAGCCTTTTTCCATTTTTATACTGATAAATATTTAAAATAAATTTTATGTATGGCAATTTTATGAAAGAATATGGTTTTATGTAAATATTATTTTTATATTTGTGCCTTTGCTTTTGGTCTTTCCTTCTGACTGGTGTTTGGTGAATTGACTTTGATTTAAGACGAGGGACCTATAATAGGGCAACAAAATCTAGAGTTGGAAATAGTCCCCTTGTGAGTAACCTTAGGAACTTGATTTTCCAGAATCCATCTCCTTTATAATTCCATATTAGAATTTATTAATCACCTCACTTGCACTATATTTGGAAGCCAAAAACAAAGAAGGCATTAGTCAGATTTTGGAGCCACCATTTGGACAGATAGATACATAGGAACTTCAAGGACACTGTCTTCCAGCCCATTTTGTTTTTTGATTCTTTGATTTGTTACTCAAGACTATCATCAAAACTGTCACCAACTGACTGATAACCATTTTCTGAGAAGTGTAGGTTTTCACTGATAACTTCACAAGATCCATGTCAAAGATCCATCAGAGTTTGGATTTTTCTGATTCAGACTTTTATGTTTGGGAGTATTGTCTGATTCTTCTCTTCTCTAGATTATATCTACATAGGTCTAATTTGTATAGGAAACACCTTGTGCTGTCAGTGGTGAGAGTATGTTTTCCTGATTGCCCATGACATCTGCAATGGTGCCATTGAAAAGAACGACCCGGGAGTTTGTTCCTCTGCTGCACATGCAGTGGCTGCCTTGACCTGGTCCTTCCATGTGAGAATAGGCACCTTCCTCTTGTCAGGAAGACTGTGGGTGTTTCCAGTTACTTGTAGTTGAGTGTAATCTCTCAGTATGTCTTCAGTTATGTTTGATTTTAAGTGATTAAAAGTATGTGCATTAAAAAAAAAATTTTATTGATTGATTTTAGAGAGAGTAAGGGAGGAAGAAACATCGATTTGTTGTTCCACTTATTTATGCATTCATTGGTTGATTCTTATATGTGCCCTGATCAGGGATTGAACCCACAACCTTGGCACAGTGGGACGATGCTCCAACCCTAAGCTACCTGGCCAGGGCTGTGCATTTTTTTGTTAAATGACACTTGTGTAGGTTTTTCATAGAAATATTAACTGTTTTCTAAGCCATGTGCTAACAAATACTGTGTTTTTTGTTTCCTGGGAGGATATGTTAAAATGTCTAATTATAATTAGGGGTTTTCAAGTAAACTTTGTGATTTTCTGCATTTAATTATTATACATTGAGTCAATTTTATTATGTGTTTTCAAATTCAGGTAATTTTTCCTCAGGCATATTTTGTTTTATTTTATTTTTGTATAGTTACGGTTTTTGTTGTGACATTAATTTTTTTAAACATTGTTTCTGTATTGATTTTAGAGAGAGAGGGAGGAAGAGGGAGAGAAATAGAAACATCAATGAGAGAGAATATCGATTGGCCGCCTTCTGCATGCCCCCCACTGGGGATTGGGCCCACAACCTGGGCAGGTGCCCTGACCGGGAATCAAACCGGCGACCTCTTGGTGCATGGGTTGATGCTCAACTACTGAGCCACACCGGCCAGGGTGACACAAATTTTTATTCACTCTTAATACCCTAAACCATGTTTTTTTTCAGTGTCTATTGCCAGTGACCTGCAGGTTGACCAGGATGGTGCCTGTAGTCAAAGAAAGGAGTGTAATGAATTCTAATAAAAATAATAACCACAAGTATACATGGCTTTGGGGTGTAACATAAATGGTTACTCAGGACTTTGATAGTATTTGGCCTGTGTTAGATGACTTGATGGCTATTCAAGGCACCTGGGCATTTTTGTATATTGAATTTTATGAGGAGGTAAACTTATTATTAGTAATCATAAACTTTGTTACCTAGAAACTGAAAACATTGTAGTGGAGCTAAACTTAATTTGTAAGATGCCCCAGTCAGTCATATTAGTAAGAAGAGAGAAATGTTGGTTTTTATTATGATTTGAAATAGTCACTTTTACCATTTTTTGAGACATGGTTACAAATTACATTTATTTTTGTCTTGGTCCATCACGGTAACTGACTACCTTTGAAGAAAGAGGTATGTGACATATTTTTCTTGACCTTACAAAGATTTCAGGCCAGCTCCCAGTCCTCCAAAACAGCTATGCCTTTAGTACTTACTATCTAAACACTGATCTATTTCCTACAGTGTATTACACCATTTTCTATAAGTACTTCAGTTAAAATATATACATTCACTTCTTAGTATATTACATAATATTTTAAAATTAAATTTATTTATTTTTTGTTACAGATGTCCCTCCTTTTTCCCCCTTTGACACCCTCCTCCCTGCTCCCTGCCCCCCTTCACCGTATTGTTGTCTGTGTCCATTGGTTATACATATATACATATTTTTATATTGATTTTTTTAGAGAGAAAGAAAGGGAGAGATATAGAAACATCAATGTGAGAGAGAAACATCGATTGGCTGCCTCCTGCACACCCCCTACTGGGGATTGAGCCCACAACCTGGGCATGTGCCCTGACAGGGAATTGAGCCAGTGACTTCTTGGTGCATGGGTTGATGCTCAACCACTGAGCCACACCAGCCTGGCTATACATAATATTTTTAATATTACTTTCATGACTCAACTGAGGGCTATACATTTAGGTAAATTGTAAGAGAATACAAACCAAGCAAGGGGGAAGACAGGACTACTGGTCAGAGGCTACTCTTAATGTTTATGTTTCAACATCCCTCATTTCCATGCACTTAGAGTCATTGTACCCAATTCAGCACAGATAATCAAGGCCCTGTAGGATTTGGATATAGCCACATGAGACAAACATGTTCTTATAGTCCTGGTGCTTATATTTTTGTGGAAAAGAATGATTAACATGGTATACCTTTAGTTTATAAGATGGAAATAAGGACTTTGAAAAAAAGTAAAAATTGACATGACATAATAGGGAGGGTGGGGTATGTATATTTCTTCTCTATGAGAGTCAGAGCCTCAGTGAGTGAGGATGTCATTATTGATCACTTGTATTTCTGCATGTAATATATGTTAACTACTTTTTCCGGAACTGCTTGGGTGTAGAAGTAAATAGAGGCCAGCAATACAGAATTTCTGATTTTCTTCATTAACAGTAATGATTCCCCATAAAGGTGAAGATATAGCCATGGCCTATCTTCATTTTTGTTATTACAAATTTGGGGTATATAACATGTGGTCATGAGTTTTGACATTGTTATTTGGACCTTGAGACTTTTTATTGATTTTGACCACAGATATTTATGGTGTCTTTTTGTGTGTGACATACAATTTAAGAGGGTTTTCATTTATCTTTAAAAATTAAAATGTTATAGCATTCAAATGTTCATAGTGCTTCTGTGCTCACTGACACAATGTATACCTCGTTATACTGTTGGGAGCGGTGCCACTGGAACAGCGATCACCATGGTTTGACATAGTCACGGGTGCGCTCCACAGATTGACATAGTCCCAGGAGTTATGAAGGCCTCCATGGTTTGACATAGTCCCTGGAGAAGTGGATTCACTGTGTGGCAGGAATCATGAAGAACAGTGGCTGAAGACAAAGGCTAATAAGAAAAATAAAAATGCAGGATGGCAACTGAAGGAGACTATTCTTTGCTTTCTCTGTCTATCTGTTATCTGTCTGGTAGGAATCATTATAGAAGTAACATGTAGATGATTAATAGTATAGACATCAGAATAGACTGCAGAAAGTACAGGCAAGAAAGTAATACAAATTTAAGATAAGAATGTAAAAGCTTAAAAGGATCTTAGATAAAGGAAAAGTTAAGGTCTATGAGTAAGTAACAGAAATTGAAATAGAGGGTCTGGGGAAGGAAGAAGTTAAATGAGACAAGGCCTGTGTAAAATGTAAACAGGAAGGTTGCTAAGCAATGAGTCACATGGTGAAAGTAATTATAAAGGTTAAGAGTTGATACAATGTCATTGTTATGTCTGGATGAAAAAGTGAAATAATTAATGATTAACCCTGTACCAATACCTAAGAGCTGTGTAAGCAGAAGTGAATATCTATACATACTTGCTTAAAGGTCAAAATTAAAAATGATGAGTAACTTGTCATACAGCCTGAAAATATAAAAATAAAAATTTTGCTAGCATAAGATAGCAGAAGGACCAAGCACCTTCTGACTCACATCCCACGTCTTCCCCTCTCCTTCTCTTGCCGACTCCATCCACACCTGAGGGAATCCCTGGACCTGCTGAGGCTGGACCTTGGCATTATACCATGGAATTCTCCCAACTGAAGAAAGAATTACATTTACCTGCACCATTATAGCTCATCCCTAATTTACTTTATGCATAGGGTGATATCTATGGAAGTCAACTGTGATTCCTCAGTGGATGCATAAAGAGCTGTTGATATGTAAAGGATCATCCGAGGAACAATTCAGGTGACTTTCAGAGAGAGGGTATCATTTGAGTAATACCATAATTGAGTACAACAGGAGAGATGGGAAATTTTAAAAGTTTTCTTCTCGCAGCAGTGACTGGAAGACATTTATTTCAGTGGTCCACACAGTCCCACAGCCTATTTTGCTGTTTATAGGATTCATTTTCATGTGCTCAGAGTTCCAGCACATTTTCTAGAAGGCTGGAAAATAGAGGTAAGAGCCTCAGGTTTTGTTCAAGAGCACAAGAAATTAAATCTTTTTCATGTTTTTTTAAAGTTAAATAACATTATGGAGAGATTTTGTTTAAATCAGCACCCCAAGAGTGATATCTTGGGCTGATGGTATATTTCCCATCTTTTGATGACAGAATTATCATTCATTTCTGAAAGCTCACAACTACACACACACACACACATACATACATGAATAACACTTGCTTTCATAATACTAGGAGAATGTTAAGCTCTCTTGAACCTTGATTTTTGTGTTCAACACTTCTTTCCACAATTGTGGGAGACTTCTTAGAAGAATTAAAGTTCTTTGGGGAAGAAATAGTCCCCACTAGGCCTTTCTTGCAGCCCTGTCTTAATTGAGAAAACAACACCCTCATCTGATGCACATAACCAGGACTGAAGTGAGAGGGCTCCCAGAGTCTGGTTGGAGTTTAAGTCAGGCTCCTCAGACAGATCTCTGGACGCACTGTGGTGCTGAATCATAAAGGTGCTTCCCATGTGGGTTCTGCCTAGGATGTCCTCAATCATGTGCATCAGCACCATTTCCTTCCATGCCTCCACAGACCATTTCCAGCTCTCTGTTTTCAAGCTTACTTGTGCCCACTTACTTGGAAACATCAGAAATCCACACATGCCACTCTGGAAAGTTTCTCCGAGCAGGGGGCTGTGAGTTGAGAGGGTGACAAAAACAGTTGGCAGAACCTGTGTCGTGGGCACATTCTATTACCCACAGCGTCCACAGCTATTGCATATTTATGAGATCTGCTTGCTTGCTTTAAAACTATACTTAAAACTTTATCAACATTGAAGGAAGAAACAAATTTCTCAAGAACTTGTCCAAGTACCTGCCACTCCCTTATCGTCTCCTCCCTATATCCCTTTATTATAGAGCCTTTAGCAACCTCCTAGTATGCATCCCAGTGTCTCTAAACCACCCACGGTGGACTAAACTTCCCAAGGCATTCTGGTACCAGAAACTCTTACTCAGCTGGTGCTGCCCAAAATTAAAGATGGGCTACTAGCAACCAACAGTCTTTTTGTAAGTGGAGCCCCTTTCAGGGCCTGAGGGGATGACCCTCCACAGCCAACTTCCCATTCTGTGCTGGGTCATGAATGCAGGACCCTTCAGTCTTGCTAACCAAAGACTCCTCTTTGAAAAGGCATTGGAAATTGCAGGATAGAATAAAAACAAACAAACAAACAAAAAAATAGGTCCTTCTGACATATCCGACCATCAGGAGGAAGTGTGTTCCCCTTACATTAATGCAATCCATTCAGGAGGAGGTCTCCTCTTTTCTAGATACATTGGCCACCATGGGAGTCACTAGATATCACATAAGTGACCAAGGAGTTCATATATTTTATAGCCAGTGTACACCACCACACTGACGGAGTCCACTGCAGAGATGCCATGTTCTGCCCCTAAACAATCAGACCATCTTTGATCAAAGATTGGACCCAAGCACCAGATCCATTAGTCCAACTTCACAAGTAGTCAATTGTGCTAGTGTTAAGAGAATTCCCTGGCCAAGAACTGAACCCATCTGCACATTTTTAAAAGTTATTTGGCTATTGCCAATGATCTGTTTGTGTGGTCCCACAAATAGCAACAACTTCTTATCTAAGGTCTTCCACTGTGACATAAAAAATTCCAAGAATAACTTGCCTCACAATACCCAAATACAAATGAAAGCCGCTCCTTACTTTCCACGTTAAACCTCAGTCTGCAGAGGCTCATTTCATTGCTCAGGGCGATAAGTTGACTTGAACTGCTTACCACATATTACATCTGAGTTCTGATGGTATTAATTTATGAGCCCACATGCTTCATAACAATTTAGAGGCCTGTAACCTAAACATTCCACAAAATTCAAGAGACTTTTCTGTCATGGTTATCTTAGTGACTGACCAATGCACCTGTTGTGAAAAAAGCATGCCATAGACAATATAATCAATGAACATTTGTTCCAGACCAAGGAAAGAATTTCTATAGTTAATGGCAAACAGACTTTATAAGGCTCCTCAACCTCTCTGCTGGCTATTTGCTCTGCTCTGCCCATGGCAGGTACTTTTATAGACAAGTTACTTATTCTATCATAATGACTCTGCTGAAACCAACATGCAAGGACTCACCGAGACACTCTAGAAATTATTGATATTATCAACTTTATTTTGAAAATACAAACCACTGGGCTCTTTGGAAAGGCATTCCGTGGAACTTGTTCCTCTATATTGACCCAAGTCTACAACCCTATTAGGATAGCCTAATGGCTTACTTGAACTTTTCTTTCTTATAAATACTTTTCTCTGTTTGATACATTAGATTTAATTCCCAGTCTTTGGGGCCAATTATGTTTATCTGATTATCAGGTTTACTGGCTCCTTATATGAAGAGGGCTTTCTACACTAGAAATTGCTATCAGAATGGTCACTCCTTCAGTTTTTTGTTTATTGGAATAGTGCACTTTAGCTACCACCCTGACATCCTACTCCTGGGTTCATGTAATATCACCTGTATTCTGTGTACCCTGCATGTCAATATTTCATTTGGGGCATCCTCCTTCAAACCCCTCTGGCCCATCTAACATAAATGTGCTATTTTCCTACCATATGCACTCATGCAGTCATTGTCCTGGGAGTCACTAGTGTTCACCTGGGCACATATTATGTCATTCAACAAACACATCAGTAATGCCAATCAAAAAATGTATAAAACACTAAAAATACATATGGCAGTCAGCTAATGCTTCAACAAACTTACTTGAAGGACAAGTTATTGCAGTCACGGTAGCTGATGACCACTTAGCTTAGGACTACCTATCAGCCAGGGAAAGTTCTGTCCCCCTAAAAAATCTGCTGAATGCCTGTGGATAGGGTACACTGGCAAGGTGTCATCAATAACACAACAAGTGAGACAAGTTAAAATAAGCAATAACATTACTAAAATATTTTAACAGAGTTTGGAACCATACGGCCACTTTCCTGGATCTCCCAGCACCTGGAATGACTAGATTGAAATGCTCTTTTGAGGATTTGTCATATTAATTATAATATATGGCTTGTGCTTTCCACATGGCTTTTTTCTTAATATTCAAATTTAAATTAATATAAATAAGATTTGGCATCATTCACTAAAGAAACCTTAGAAATACATGTTAATAAAGACACTGACCTAATTTTATTTATTTTTTAATCATTTATGATTTTAAATTACAGTTGACATATATCATTATATTAGTTTCAGGTGTACACCCCAGTGACCAGACATTATATAACATAGGAACTGAACACTCCAATAAATCCCACACCCATCCAGCACCATGCCTAGTAATTAGAATAGTGTAGACTATATTCCCTATGCTCTACTTTACATCCCCATGACTATTCTGTAATAACCAATTTGTACTTCTTAATCCCTTCACCTTTTCGCCAATCCCCCCAACCCCCTTCCCATCTGGCAACCAAGAGAAAGTACTTTGTGTCTATGAGTCTGCTTCTGTTCTTGTTCATTTGGTGGTTTCAATTGTTGATGATATGTATTTATTGCCATTTTATTGTTTGTATTTTTTTAATCTTCTTAAAGAAAACTCTTTAACATTTCATATAATGCTTGTTTGGTGGAGATGAACCCCTTTAGCTTTTTCTTTTTTTATATTATTATTATTTTTTATTAATTTACTTTTGTTACAGATGTTTCTCCTTTTTCCCCCATTGACACCCTCCTCCCCCTCCCTCCCTGCCCCATCCCCATTTTTGTTGTACATGTCCATTGGTTATGAGTACATGTGTACAAGTTCTGTGTTCATCGCTCCCCTACCCCACCCCCTCTTCTGGCAAATGTTAGTCTGTACCCTACTTCCATGTCTCTGGGACTACCCTGTTCCTCACACTGTTATGTTCATTATATTCCAGAAATAAGTGAGATCATATGATATTTGTCTTCCTCTGCTTGGCTTGTTTCACTTAGGATAATAGTTTCTAGGTCCTCCCATGTCATCGCAAAGGATAAGAGATCGTTCTTTCTTACAGCTGCATAGTACTCCATTGTGTATATGTACCACTGCTTTTTTATCCATTTGTCTACTGATGGACACTTGGGCTGTTTCCATATCTTAGCTATTGTAAATAGCGCTGCTATGAACATGGGGGTACATGTATTCTTTCTGATTGGTGTTTCAGGCTTCTTAGGGTATATTCCTAGGAGTGGGATCACTGGGTCAAATGGTAATTCAATTTTTAATTTTTTGAGGTAACACCATAGTGTTTTCCATAGTGGCTGCACCAGTCTGCACTCCCACCAGCAGTGTACTAGAGTCCCCTTTTCTCCACATCCTCGCCAACACTTGTTGTTTGATGCTTTGTTGATGGTGGCTATTCTAACAGGTGTGAGGTGATACCTCATTGTTGTTTTAATTTGCATCTCTCTGATGATTAGTGAAGTTGAGCATTTCTTCATATGTCTCTTGGCTGTTTGTATGTCCTGTTTGGAGAGGTGTCTATTTAGTTCCTCTGCCCATTTTTTGATTGGGTTCTTTGTCTTCCTTTTGTTGAGATGTATGAGCACTCTATATATTTTGGAAATTAGTCCCTTTTCTGATATATCATAGGCAATTATGCTCTCCCATACAGTGGGTTGCCTTTCCACTTTGATGGTTGTTTCGTTTGCTGTGCAGAAGCTTTTGAGTTTGATGTAGTCCCATGTGTTCATTTTTTCCTTTGTTTCTTTTGCCTTAGGTGATACATCAGTGAAAATTTTGCTGCGTATGATGTCTGAAATTTTGTTGCCTACATTTTCTTCTAGGATTTTTATGGATTCATGAGTCACATTTAAGTCTTTTATCCATTTTGAGTTTATTCTTGTGTATGGTGTAAGCTGATGATCTAGTTTCATTTTTTTGCATGTAGCTGTCCAATTTTCCCAACACCATTTATTAAAGAGGCTGTCTTTACTCCATTGTATGCTCTTGCCACCTTTGTCAAATATTAATTGAGCATAATGTTTTGGGTCAATTTCTGGGTTCTCTGTTCTGTTCCATTGATCTATGTGCCTGTTCTTGTGCCAGTATCAGGCTGTTTTGATTACAGTAGCTTTGTAGTATAAACTGATGTCCGTTATTGTGATCCCTCCTGACCCGTCCCGCAGGTCGAGCAACGAGGACTCTAGAGGGGGAGTGAGGATGGTAGGGGGCAAGAGACACGAAGAATGGAGACAAGACAGGGTTCTGATCAAGTCTCGTTTATTGTAAAACAGGGGCAAGGTTTTATAGCATGAAGGCACGAATGTTCCTGGGGCTAAACTGGTTGTGAGGAGACCAAACCCTAGTGGCATAATCCATAATCGATAAGGTCAGTGCCTGAGGCAGGCAGAAAACATCTGCTGCAGTTCCAGGGGTCCCGGGGGCATTGTGACCCAGGGGGCATTGTGACCTCAGTCATGCCCGCCCAAGAGAATAAAGCCAAGAATGTCTTATAGCCAGGGGTGAACTTTCCAGTTCCTCACAGGAGAACAATGCCAAGAATGTCTTATAGCCGGGGGTGAACTTTCCAGTCCCCCACACCCTCCTACTTTGTCCTTCTTTTTCAAGATTGCTGTAGTTATTCAGGGTCTTTTTTGGTTCCAAATGAACTTCTGAAGTATTTGTTCTAGTTCTGTGAAATATGTCGTTGGTATTTTGATGGGGATTGCGTTAAATCTATAGATTGCTTTGGGTAGTATGGACATTTTAATGATGTTAATTCTTCCAATCCATGAACAAGGTATGTGCTTCCACTTTTTTATATCTTCCTCTATTTCTTTTTTCAATGTCCTGTAGTTTTCTGCAAATAGGTCCTTTACTTCTTTGGTTAAGTTTATTCCTAGGTATCTTAATTCTTTAGCCGCGATGGTAAATGTGATTGTTTTTTTAGTTTCTCTTTCTGTGAGTTCATCATTGGTGTATAAGAATGCTGTCGATTTCTTGACTTTAATTTTGTATCCTGCTACTTTGCCAAATTCATTAATTAAGTCTAGTAGATTTTTGATGGAGTCTTTAGGGTTTTCTATGTATAATATCATGTCGTCTGCTAATAATGACAGTTTCACTTCCTCCTTTCCAATTTGGATCCCTTTTATTTTTTCTTCATGTCTGATTGCTGTGGCTAAGACTTCCGGTACTATGTTAAATAAGAGTGGTGAAAGTGGGCATCCTTGTCTTGTTCCTGTTCTTAAGGGAAATGCTTTTAGTTTTTGTCCATTGAGTATGATGTTGGCTGTAGGTCTTTCATATATAGCCTTGATAATGTTGAGATATGATCCCTCTGTTCCCAAATTGCTGAGCATTTTTATCAGAAATGGGTGCTGGATTTTGTCAAATGCTTTTTCAGCATCTATTGATATGATCATATGGTTTTTATCTTTCATTTTGTTTATGTGATGTATCACATTTATTGATTTGCGTATATTGTACCAGCCTTGCTTCCCTGGGATGAATCGCACTTGGTCATGGTGAATAAATTTTTGATGTATTGCTGGATCCGATTTGCTAGTATTTTGTTAAGGATTTTGGCATCTATGTTCATCAGGGATACTGGCTGGTAGTTTTCTTTCTTTGTAGTGTCTTTCTGGTTTTGGAATTAGAATTATGCTGGCTTCATAAAACGAGTTTGGAAGTCTTCCTTCTTCTTGAATTTTTTGGAATAGTTTGAGGAGAATGGGTGTTAGTTCTTCTTTGAATGTTCGGTAAAACTCGCCCGTGAAGCCGTCAGGGCCTGGGCTTTTGTTTGCTGGGAGGGTCTTGATTACATCTTCAATTTCCTTCGTTGTTATTGGCCTATTCAAGTTTTCTATCTCTTCCCGATTCAGTTTTGGGAGACTATGTGTTTCTAGAAATGTATCCATTTCGCTTAGATTGTCGAATTTGTTGCCATATAAATGTTCATAGTATTTGTTAACGATCCTTTGTATTTCTGTGGTGTCAGTTGTTACTTCTCCTCTTTCATTTCTGATTTTGTGTATTTGGGTTCTCTCTCTTTGTTTCTTGGTGAGTCTAGCTAAGGGTCCATCAATCTTGTTTATCTCTTCAAAAAACCAGCTCTTTGTTTTATTGATCCTTTGAATTGTTTTTTTGGTCTCCATATCGTTTATTTCTGCTCTGATCTTTACTATTTCCTTCCTTCTACTTGCTCTGGGGTTTTCCTTTTGTTTGCTTTCCAGTTCTTTAAGCTGTGAGGTTAGGTAGTCAATTAGAAAATTTTCTTCTTTCTTGAGGTGGGCCTGTAGTGCTATGAACTTCCCTCTCAGAACTGCTTTTGCTGCATCCCATAGATTTTGTGTTGTGTGTTCATTTTCATTAGTTTCCAGGAAGTTTTTAATTTCTTCCTTGATCTCCATGGTAACCCATTCATTGTTCAATAACATGCTATTTAGCCTCCATGTCTTCAAATGTCTTTGCATGTTCTTGTTGCAATTGATTTCTAGTTTCATGCCATTGTGATCTGAGAAGATGCTTGATATGATTTCAATCTTCTTGAACTTGTAGAGACTTAGTTTGTGCCCCATCATGTGGTCTATCTTTGAGAATGTCACATGTGCACTTGAGAAGAATGTGAATTCTGCAGTTTTGGAGTGTAATTCTCTGTAGATATCTATTAAATCCATTTGATCTAGTGCTTCATTTAGAGTCTCTGTTTCCTTGTTAATTTTTTGTCTAGATGATCTATCGAGTGATGTCAGTGGGGTGTTGAAGTCTCCTGCTATGATTGTATTGCTGTCGATTTCTCCTTTGAAGTCCTCCAGAAGATTTTTAATATATTTTGGTGCTCCTATATTGGGTGCATATATGTTTACCAAGGTTATATCTTCTTGTTGGATAGACACTTTCAATATTATATAGTGGCCTTCTTTGTCTCTAGTTATGGTCTTCAATTTGAAATCTAATTTATCAGATATGAGTATTGCTACCCCAGCTTTTTTTTTTCCTTCCCGTTTGCTTGGAAGATATTTTTCCATCCCTTTACTTTCAACCTATGTGAGTCTTTTGTTGTGAGGTGGGTCTCTTGTAAACAACATATATGTGAATCATGCTTTCTTATCCAGTCAGCTACTCTGTGTCTTTTTATCGGAGCATTCAGTCCAATTACATTTAAGGTGATTATTGATATGTACTTATTTATTGCCATTTTTGTACAGTGTGGTTCTAATTTTCTTTCTATTTCTTCTATTAATTACATCAGTCCTTTTAACATGTCTTGCAGTGCTGGTTTGGTGCTAATATATTCCCTTAGCCTTTTTTTGTCTGGGAAGCTCTTTATTTGACCTTCTATTTTGAATGATAGCCTTGCTGGATAGACTAGTCTTGGATTCAGATCCTTGTTTTTCATGACCTTTATTACTTCATGCCATTCCCTTCTGGCCTGTAGTGTTTCTGTTGAGAAGTCAGATGATAGCCTAATGGGGTTTCCTTTGTAGGTAACCTGTTGCTTATCTCTTGCTGCCTTTAGGATTCTCTCTTTGTCTTTAATTTTTGGCATTTTAATTAAATGTTTTGGTGTGAGCCTGTTTGGGTTCTTCTTACTTGGGGCTCTCTGTGCTTCTTGGACTTGAATGCTTTCTTCCTTCACCAGGTTAGGAAAGTTTTCTGTCACTATTTCTTCAAATATATTCTCTAACCCTTGCTCATTTTCTTCTTCTTCGGGGACTCCAATGATACGAATGTTATTATGTTTCCAGTTGTCCCACAGTTCTCTTAAGCTATCTTTCTGTTTTTTCATTGTTTTTTCCTTTTGGTTTTCTGATTGATTGATTTTTTCTACTCTGTCTTCTAATTCACTGATCCGGTCCTCTGCTTCCTCTACTCTGCTGGTCAGTCCTTCCAATGTGTTCTTTATTTCTGCTATGTCATTCTTTATTTCCACTTGGTTGGTTTTCATGGTGTCGATGTCCTTACTCATGCTGTTTAGTTTCCTCAAGATCATGGCTCCAAACTCTACCTCTGATAATTTGCTTAACTGCATTTCATTTATCTCATCTTCGGTGGAGTTCTCTTGTTCTTTCATTTGGGATCTGTTTGTTTGTTTCACCATTTTTGCTATCTCAGTGGGTTTTGGAGCCTGCCAAATTTTCCCTGTGGGTGTTGGTGTTCTGCTATTTGTGGCTCC
The DNA here is from genome assembly GCA_030848825.1 of Tadarida brasiliensis. NCBI lineage: Eukaryota > Metazoa > Chordata > Mammalia > Chiroptera > Molossidae > Tadarida > Tadarida brasiliensis. Next base: position 53,336,590 of record CM061259.1, on the reverse strand, counting down.
CTCTACTGGGTTTGGATGAGCGTGGAGGGCCCTCCTTCACCACCACTGTCCAGTCTCACTTTCCTGGGTAGATTTGCAAGCTCGGGAAAGGTTTAGTTATGGTCTAGCTTTTTGCCTGGAGGCTATTAGCCTCAGTTACTTGAAAAGCCTTAGGATCTCAGTTGAATGAGAAACTCCCTCAGATGTTTACAGTGTAAGAGGATTTCCCGAGAGTGGGGCCAATGCTGGTTGTTAATGAGCCTCAATTTGCATTTCTTTACCTCTTTTCCTCACCTGGGAATCTCCGAGGGAGGGGCTTCCACAGCTCCGGGAAGGAGCAAACTTGGCTGCCATTCTGTGTAACCGGGAAGGAAGGGCTGGCCACCACCGTCCTTTATGGCCACAGCTCAGCACAAACTCTGAGCGCCCTCCATATCCCAGGTGTCCCCACAGAGTTCCAGTCCAGTCCACCCTCCCTCTGCCGGAGCCCCAGGTGAGTGGCTGTGGCTATTTAGCACTCTGTCCCAGCCCTCTGCACTGTGGAGCAGTTTGGGCTCTCAACCCTGAGGGCGGGCGCCGCCACTGCTTACAGCTAAGGCTGCTGCTGTTCGTGGGCTCCCAGCCTGCCACCCTCAAGCGCCTCCGCAGATCCTACCAGGCTCATTCAATGTCCCTGGTTGTATGGTCATCTCCAGTTGTTTTTCTGTTGCTTTTTCCCAACAATTTGTCTTTATTTTAGTTGTAATTCCCGTTTGGTCCTGGGAGATTGTCTGTGTAGCTTCCATTCCCTCCACCGCCATCCGTATCTATTTTTTATAGGTGGGAATTTTAGGGGAGGTCCTAGGGGAAGCTCTCAACAAAATATTCATTAGCTTTCCAGGTGTGTTCTTTAGTCTTTCTTTTAAAAAAGGAAGGGAGATGCCCTGGCCGGTTTGGCTCAGCGGTTAGAGCGTCGGCCTGCGGTCCGGAGAGACCCGGGTTCGGTTCCCGCTAAGGGCATGTGCCTCGGTTGCAGTTTGTCCCCGGCCCTGGTTGGTTGTGTGGGTGGCAGCCACTCGATGTGGCCCTTTCATGTCAATGTTTCTCTCTCTCTCTCTTCCTCTCTCTCCCTCCCACTCTATCTGAGCAAAAAATGAAAAAAAAAAATGTCCTCGGGTGAGGATAAAAAAAAAAATAAAAAAGGAAGGGAGGGATGGGGGGGGAGAGAGAGAGAGAGAGGGAAACAATGTGAAAGAGATTTTGATCATCTGCCTTCTGAAAATGCCATGACCAGGGCCAGGAATTGAACCCACAACCTTGGCACATGCTCTTGACTGGGAATTGAACTTGAGACCCTTCCATGAGCGGGCTGATACCCCAACCAATGAGTCACACTGGCCAGGGCCCAGTTGGGTTCTTGAGTGTGCTGATGTATCAAAATGAGCTTGGTCAGTTTCACCTCTTGATTGAATTAGTCTGGCTCTAACTGGTTTTCCAGATTTAATTATTTGTTTTGTTTTGTTTTGCTATCTGTTCCCTGACTAGGGTGATTTAAGCCATTTGCTCGTAGATATCTTTTGCTGGGGAAGAGAGATTTAAACTGTCTGCTCCTAGGTCTTTGGTTAGGGAGGATATGGTGTTGCGATTTATTAGCTGACTGCTAATTGCTTAGCTGTTCTGGCTTTTTGTTCACTATTTGTCTCAGTTTCCTCATTCCATTTGCTGGAATTTTCCTAGTTTCTTACTAACCTGCCTCAGCATGATATTCTCAAGATCCATCCATGTTGTCACAAATAACAGTATTTCACCCTTTCTTATGACTGAATAGTCCATATATTTCAACATTTTAAAAGTGTATATAGTTCAGTATATGAAGTATTTTGACATTGTGAAACCAGTCTCCAGATTTTTTTTCCTCTTCCAAAACTGCAACTCTATGTTCATTAAAAACAAAAACAAAGACTCCACCCATTGAAATAGAAATTTCATAGAAAACCCTGAACAGAAATATACACTAAAATGTTTGACTAAATATCTGGACATTATTGCTGAGCTCAGTTGACAAAGAAACATTGGCTTGTAGTTTCCTTTCCTTGTGGTATCTTTGTCCAGCTTTGGTATCAGGGAGATGCTGGCCTCATAAAGTGAGTTTGGAGGCTTTCATTCTACTTCTACTCTTCAAGATAGTTTAAAAAACATTGGTATTGATTTTTTAAATTTTATTTTTCAATTATAGTTTACATTCAATATTAGTTTGTATTAGTTTCAGGTGTACAGCTTAGTGGTTAGATAATCATCTACTTTATAAAGTGTTTTCTTCTCCCAATATTTCTAGTACTCACTTGGCACTATGCATAGTTATTACAATATTATTGAATATATTCCATATTCTGTATTGGTATTAATTTTTAAATTTTGTTATTATTTGTTATTGATCTGTTCAGGCTTTCTATAATTTAATTCTTCTTGGTAGGTTGTAGGTTTCTAGAAATTTAGCCATTTTTTTCTATAGTATCCAATTTATTTGCCTGTAAATATTTATAATAGTCCCTGTTGATCTATTTTATTGAGGCATTCATTGTAATGTATCCTCTTTTATTTCCGATTTTATGTACTTGAGTCTTCTCCTTTTCATAGTGAGCTTAGGGTTTGTTGATTTAGTTTAATATTTCAAAAAGATAAAGTTTTTATCTCTTTTATTGTTTTTTCTATATTCTATTTAGTTTATTTCTGCTCTAACTTTTATTATTTCCTAACTTTTGCTAACTTAAGATTTAGATTGTTGTTCTTTTCTAGTTTTTTGAGGTGTACATTTAGGCTGTTATTTTGGTATCTTTCTTTCTTAATATAGATATTTATCAGTACAAATTTCCCTTTTATTACTGTTCAAGCTCTTCAACAAGTTTTCACATTTTCTGCTGTAATTTTTGTCTCAAAATATTGTTATATCCCCTTTCGCTCTCCTTTTTAACCTAGTGGTTGTCAAAGAGTGTTTTTATTTAATTTCACATATTTGTAATTTTCGCAGTAAGATTTGAGGCAAATTGTCTTTTAGTGTGAGGTTGTATGATTTCTTGAATAGGCATTATTAGACTATTATTGTGTGTGCTAGCTAAAGGTGTCAGCGGCTTTAATATCCTCTAGTGTCCCTGTATTTTTCTCTCCTGGTGTGTCTGGGGCAACACCTAGAAACATGGTGTTTGTGATTCCCACCTAGAAACATGGTGAGAAGGCATTTGGATTGAAAATATTTTCTTGTGATTAAATATGCCATGTTTTGGTGGGACAGAATCCCTGGATTATGAACTTCAGAACAGGTTCTTAGCATTGATTCCTCCTCTTTTGTCAGAGATGAAACCTGAAGGGTCTGGGATTTGTCAGATGGCATTTTCCACATTCAGATAAGGTCTTGGCAAAATTATTTTCTTTGAGGAATGGCCTTAGTTACAGAGAACAGAATGCTTTAAGGATATATCAAAATGTTTCCCCCCATTTGCTAGATGGAGCATGAGATAATATTTTCTAGTCTTCATGGTGAGAATCTACTTGGGCTTCTTAAAAAAATTAAGAATTTTGAATGGTTGTTTAAGACTGGACTCCCTAAAGCTTTAAACTTTCAAGCTAGTCCACAGGATGTTTCCAGCTAATCCATCATGAACAATTTGTGTTCCTAGAGCCTGCTGGCTCTTCTTGTTTCTCTTCTACATCAGCAGTATTTTACAATATTTGCCTGTCTCTTGTCTTGTAGGCATTTCTTTGCCTTGTGATCTCAAATCTCTCAAGGATCTACAAAGAGGTGTTGTTTTTCTTTTTCTTTTTTTTATGTTGTGAAGATAATGATCACTTAGAGCTCCTTACATATCAGAACAGAAACCATCCATTCACTTGTGTTGCTCTGTATTTTTTCTGTGACACTATACCATTTTCACTTATTGAGTCTATTGGTAGTGATCACCATGTCAGTGGTTTCAAAGTTTTTCTTTTGTGACTAATGCATTTAAAGACATTATTATATTGGGATTTCTGCATTTGGATCTTATCCTCATCTCATAAAAAGTTCCTACTCTGAACACGTGTTTGTCATGCAAGACACATTTTGATAGGTGACATTTTGTTTTATCATAGTCCTTTTCTGAGCAGGATGAACACATTATCCAAAATAGAATCTGATATCAAGACTGGTGTAACCACTTGCATCAAGTTAAAGAAAAACTGTTTGTCAATCTAGTGTACTTTCTAAGCAGAATAGGGCAAGGGTAAGCTGGTCCAGGTGACTTGTGCAGAAAAGGATGAGCTGGCTTTTTAATGTGTGTAGGTATAGAGGCTGTAGGTTTCAGATCTGACCCTTCTACCTGCTGACACAAAAAGAAAAGAGATATGTGTCAGTCACTGTAACTTGTTTACCCAAGTGGACCAGGCAGAGTGAGCAGGTATCTGAAGCCAATTAGAAATCAAATATTTAAAATGAGATCAGACTTCTGGCCAAGATGGCAGGTAAGTAAATTCGGTACTTGCCTCCTCCCACAACCACATCAAAATTACAACTAAATTACAGAACAACCATCATTCAGAACTGCCTGAAGTCAAGCTGAATGGAAGTCCTACAACTACAGAATTTACAAAGAAGCCACATCAAAACTTGTAGGGGGGCAGGGACACAGAAGGGCTTGTCCCACACCCACATGTGGTGTATAAAAATCAGGAGGGTTATCTCATCTGTGGAGATCCCCTGAGAGTGAGGGGTCCCAGTCCCACACCAGGAAACCCAGTTCAGGGTTCCAGTGCCAGAAGAGAAGTCCCCATAACTTCTGGCAAAAACAAGTAAAAACAAGTGGGAATTGAGGGTGAGGGAGGCTGAGGCTTCTGGAGTCCCAGGCAGTTCCTCTTAAAAGGCCCACTCACGGACTTACTTGGACTCACTCCCTCTGAGCTCCAGTACAGGGGCAGAAGCTTGAAAGGCACTAAAGACATACAGGGAAGAACTGAACTGTTTGGCATCAGGGTGAGAACTGGAGGAGCAGCTTTCTCCCAGACAGAAGTATTGGCAGAGGCCATTGTTCCTTTTCTGAGCCGTGCACCCAAAGAGCTGGCAGATGAGTGCCATATCTGAGACTCCATCAACCTAGCTCATACTGTTCACTCCACCCTGGTGATTCCCTGAGACCCCACCCTACCCAACGTTCAGGCCACCCAAGCTGTTTCCAGTGGCTTTACCATAGGAATGGCCTATCTTGGCTCATGCTTCAGATTTTTCTGAAATCTCTCAAACAAACAGCATCTGGCCTCAGTGAGTCCCATATCTCTCATTAGGAGGCCCCAGGCCCAGGACTAGCAGCAGCTGGCCTTTGTTCCCAGCTTGGCCTCGCCTGGGCACCTCCAAACTCAGCACAAGAGCAGCCATCTGCAGATCGCTTTGTAGCTTATGCCTGGTGGCCCCAGGCAGAACACAGGTGGTCTCCAGAACCAGAGTACCCAGTGGACAGTTTCAGACCAAGTTGAAGCACCACCAACCAATCACCTCCACAAGTGACATGCTCAAGGGATGGACTCAGCAGGTACCAGAGCCCAGCTGAAGTAAGTCCTGCTCTATGTGGTGGGCCCATGAACAAGGTCAAAGCCAGTCCTTGCAACTGATCTGCCTGAATAAATCCCTCACATTGATGTGACAACAGTTACAACAGGAGGGTGTATAGCCCACACAAAGGGGGGTAGGCACACCTTGAGTGCCCAGTGGGGGTGATTGGGGAGGCTGTACCACTTGACCCTACAGGTCACATAGCATTAGGCTATGCTACCAAGCCTGGGAGATGTAGCAGCTCTACCTAATACATAGAAACAAACACAGGGAGGCAGCCAAAATGAGGAGACAAAGAAACATGGCCTAAATGGAAGAACAGAACAAAACTCCAGAAAAAGAACTAAAGAAAATGGTGACAAGCAATCTACTAGACGCAGAGTTCAAGACACTGGTTACAAGGATGCTCAAGGAACTTCGTGAGGACATCAACAGCATAAAAAAGGACCAATCAGAAGTGAAGGATACACTAACTGAAATAAAGAATAATGTACAGATAATCAACAGTAGAGTACATGAAACTGAGAATTAAATCAGTGATTTGGAATATAAGGAAGCAAAAACCACCCAGTCAGAACAGCCAAAAGAAAGAATCCAAAAAGATGATGATAGTGGAAGGAGTCTCTGAGACTACTTCAGCTGTATCAACATTTGCATCATGGGGGTGCCAGAAGGAGAAGAGAGAGAGCAAGAATTTGAAAACTTACTGGAAAAAATAATGATAGAAAACTTCTCTAACTTGGTGAAGGAAATAGACAAAGAAGTCCAGGAAGCACAGAGAGCCCCAAACAAGATAAAACCAAAGAGGCCCACACCAAGACACATCATAATCAAAATGCAAAAGGTTAAAGACAAAGAGAATCTTAAAAGCAGCAAAAGAAAAGCAATTAGTCACCTACAAGAGAGGTCCCATAAGACTGTCAGCTGATTTCTCAAAAGGAACTTTACAGGCCAGAAGGGATTAACAAGAAATATTCAAAGTGATGAAAAGCAAGGACCAACAACCAAGATTACTCTACCCTGCAAAGCTAACATTTAGAATTGAAGGACAGATTAAAAACTTCCCAGATAAGAAAAAGCTAAAGGGGAGGAGAAAACGGCAGTGGAGTGAATGGAAGCTACACAGACGATCTCCCAGGACCAAACGGGAATTACAACTAAAATAAAGACAAATGGTCAGGAAATAGCAACAGAAAAGCAGCGGGAGAGGACCATACAACCAGGGACACTGAATGAGCCTGGTAGGATCTGCGGAGGCGCGTGAGGGTGGCGGGCTGGGAGCCCACGAACAGCAGCGGCCTTGGCTGTGAGCAGCGGCCTTAGATGGGAGCAGCGCCCGCCCTCAGGGTTAAGAGCCCCAGCTTCTACACAGCACAGAGGGCCTGGACAGAGAGCTAAATAGCCACAGCCACTCACCTGGGGCTCTGGCAGAGGGAGGGCGGACTGGGCTGGAACTCTGTGGGGACACCTGGGATATGGAGATCAAGGTGCTCAGAGTTTGTGCTGAGCTGTGGCCATAAAGGACGGTGGTGGCCAGCCCCTCCTTCCCGGTTACACAGAATGGCAGCCAAGTTTGCTCCTTCCCGGAGCTGTGGAAGCCCCTCCCTCGGAGATTCCCAGGTGAGGAAAAGAGGTAAAGAAATGCAAATTGAGGCTCATTAACAACCAGCATTGGCCCCACTCTCGGGAAATCCTCTTACACTGTAAACATCTGAGGGAGTTTCTCATTCAACTGAGATCCTAAGGCTTTTCAAGTAACTGAGGCTAATAGCCTCCAGGCAAAAAGCTAGACCATAACTAAACCTTTCCCGAGCTTGCAAATCTACCCAGGAAAGTGAGACTGGACAGTGGTGGTGAAGGAGGGCCCTCCACGCTCATCCAAACCCAGTAGAGGGAGCCACAAATAGCAGAACACCAACACCCACAGGGAAAATTTGGCAGGCTCCAAAACCCACTGAGATAGCAAAAATGGTGAAACAAACAAACAGATCCCAAATGAAAGAACAAGAGAACTCCACCGAAGATGAGATAAATGAAATGCAGTTAAGCAAATTATCAGAGGTAGAGTTTGGAGCCATGATCTTGAGGAAACTAAACAGCATGAGTAAGGACATCGACACCATGAAAACCAACCAAGTGGAAATAAAGAATGACATAGCAGAAATAAAGAACACATTGGAAGGACTGACCAGCAGAGTAGAGGAAGCAGAGGACCGGATCAGTGAATTAGAAGACAGAGTAGAAAAAATCAATCAATCAGAAAACCAAAAGGAAAAAACAATGAAAAAACAGAAAGATAGCTTAAGAGAACTGTGGGACAACTGGAAACATAATAACATTCGTATCATTGGAGTCCCCGAAGAAGAAGAAAATGAGCAAGGGTTAGAGAATATATTTGAAGAAATAGTGACAGAAAACTTTCCTAACCTGGTGAAGGAAGAAAGCATTCAAGTCCAAGAAGCACAGAGAGCCCCAAGTAAGAAGAACCCAAACAGGCTCACACCAAAACATTTAATTAAAATGCCAAAAATTAAAGACAAAGAGAGAATCCTAAAGGCAGCAAGAGATAAGCAACAGGTTACCTACAAAGGAAACCCCATTAGGCTATCATCTGACTTCTCAACAGAAACACTACAGGCCAGAAGGGAATGGCATGAAGTAATAAAGGTCATGAAAAACAAGGATCTGAATCCAAGACTAGTCTATCCAGCAAGGCTATCATTCAAAATAGAAGGTCAAATAAAGAGCTTCCCAGACAAAAAAAGGCTAAGGGAATATATTAGCACCAAACCAGCACTGCAAGACATGTTAAAAGGACTGATGTAATTAATAGAAGAAATAGAAAGAAAATTAGAACCACACTGTACAAAAATGGCAATAAATAAGTACATATCAATAATCACCTTAAATGTAATTGGACTGAATGCTCCGATAAAAAGACACAGAGTAGCTGACTGGATAAGAAAGCATGATTCACATATATGTTGTTTACAAGAGACCCACCTCACAACAAAAGACTCACATAGGTTGAAAGTAAAGGGATGGAAAAATATCTTCCAAGCAAACGGGAAGGAAAAAAAAAAGCTGGGGTAGCAATACTCATATCTGATAAATTAGATTTCAAATTGAAGACCATAACTAGAGACAAAGAAGGCCACTATATAATATTGAAAGTGTCTATCCAACAAGAAGATATAACCTTGGTAAACATATATGCACCCAATATAGGAGCACCAAAATATATTAAAAATCTTCTGGAGGACTTCAAAGGAGAAATCGACAGCAATACAATCATAGCAGGAGACTTCAACACCCCACTGACATCACTCGATAGATCATCTAGACAAAAAATTAACAAGGAAACAGAGACTCTAAATGAAGCACTAGATCAAATGGATTTAATAGATATCTACAGAGAATTACACCCCAAAACTGCAGAATTCACATTCTTCTCAAGTGCACATGTGACATTCTCAAAGATAGACCACATGATGGGGCACAAACTAAGTCTCTACAAGTTCAAGAAGATTGAAATCATATCAAGCATCTTCTCAGATCACAATGGCATGAAACTAGAAATCAATTGCAACAAGAACATGCAAAGACATTTGAAGACATGGAGGCTAAATAGCATGTTATTGAACAATGAATGGGTTACCATGGAGATCAAGGAAGAAATTAAAAACTTCCTGGAAACTAATGAAAATGAACACACAACACAAAATCTATGGGATGCAGCAAAAGCAGTTCTGAGAGGGAAGTTCATAGCACTACAGGCCCACCTCAAGAAAGAAAAAAAATTTCTAATTGACTACCTAACCTCACAGCTTAAAGAACTAGAAAGCAAACAAAAAGAAAACCCTAGATCAAGTAGAAGGAAGGAAATAGTAAAGATCAGAGCAGAAATAAACAACCATCAAAGTGGAAAGGCAACCCACTGAATGGGAGAGCATAATTGCCAATGATATATCAGATAAGGGATTAATTTCCAAAATATATAGAGTGCTCATACAACTCAACAAAAGGAAGACAAAGAACCCAATTAAAAAATGGGCAGAGGAACTAAATAGACACCTCTCCAAACAGGACATACAAATGGCCAAGAGACATATGAAGATATGCTCAACTTCACTAATCATCAGAGAGATGCAAATTAAAACAACAATGAGGTATCACCTCACACCTGTCAGAATAGCCGCCATCAACAAAGCATCAAACAACAAGTGTTGATGAGGGTGTGGAGAAAAGGGGACTCTAGTACACTGCTGGTGGCAATGCAGACTGGTGCAGCCACTATGGAAAACACTATTGTGTTACCTCAAAAAATTAAAAATTGAATTACCATTTGATCCAGTGATCCCACTCCTAGGAATATACCCTAAGAAGCCTGAAACACCAATCAGAAAGAATACATGTATCCCCATGTTCATAGCAGCGCTATTTACAATAGCTAAGATCTGGAAACAGCCCCAGTGTCCATCAGTAGACGAATGGATAAAAAAGCAGTGGTACATATACACAATGGAGTACTATGCAGCTGTAAGAAAGAACGATCTCTTATCCTTTGCGACGACATGGGAGGACCTGGGAACTATTATCCTAAGTGAAACAAGCCAGGCAGAGAAAGACAAATATCATATGATCTCACTTATTTCTGGAATATAATGAACATAACAGTCTGAGGAACAGGGTAGTCCCAGAGATGTGGCAGTAGGGTACAGACTGACAATTGCCAGAAGAGGGGGTGGGGGAGGGGAGCGATGAACCACAGAACTTGTACGCATGTACTCATAACCAATGGACATGGACAACAAAACTGGGCACGGGGCAGGGAGGCAGGGTGAGGAGGGTGACAATGGGGGGAAAAGGAGAAACATCTTTAACAAAAATAAATTAATAAAATAAAATTAAAAATAAATAAATAAATAAATAAAAAATAGACGGCAACCCAGCCTTTGGGCTAGGGATTACCTGGGATCCCACCCTCCAGGGGGATGCCCTGGGCCAGGTAGGGACAGCAATTCACATGAACCTGCACCAGAGAACTGCCCAAGAGGACAGGGACCCATACCCAAGGGGCCAGATCCAACAACATCAGAGCAAAATCCAGTGAGTTCCATAAACAACATATCCAAGGTTTTGTTGTGGTGGCGGGAGCAGTTGTTTTGGTACGTGTGTGTGTGTGTGTTTGTGTGTGTGTGTGTTTATTTTTAATTCCATTTTTTCTTCTCTTCTTATCCCATTTTTTAACTTGCCTATTCTATATTTTATTCAATTTAGCAATATTACTTTCTAAAATCATTACTAGTATTTTAGTCATTATTTTCTACCTTTTAATTTTTCTACTTACCCTATTTCTGGTCTCTGCCTTCTTTGCTTTCATATTCCTTTTTTTTTTTCCCCCTCTCCTAACTCTTTTGGTCTCATGCATTCTAGTATTCTTTTTATGAGACTGTGTGTATGTTTGTATGTGTGTGTATTTTCACTTTGTTTGTCTTTTAAGTTTTTGTTGAAGCTGGTGATTTTATCATTGTTGATGCTGATATTTTTTTAAGGTGCTTTTTGGTTTGCTTTGCTTTCTTTACTTTTATATATATATTATTTTTTTCTCTCCCTCTTTCTTTCTTTTTTTTTTTTTTTTTTTTTTGGTGTGGCATTTTTTTTTTATTAATTTATTTTTGTTACAGATGTTTCTCCTTTTTTTCCCCATTGACACCATCCTCCCCACCCCCCCCCACACAGGCACCAGCTTTGTTGTCCATATCCATTAGGTATGTGTACATGCATATAAGTTCTGTGGTTTATCTCTTCCCTACCTCCTCCACCTCCTCTTCTGAGGGTTGTCAATCTGTACCTTATTTTCACGTCTCTAGGTCTACCCTGTTCCACAGACTGTTATGTTCATTATATTCCACAAATAAGTGAGATCATGTGATATTTGTCTTTCTCTGCTTGGCTTGTTTCACTTAGGATAATACTCTCGTGGTCCCTCCGAGTCGTTCGAAAGGATAAGAGATCTTTCTTTCTTACAGCTGCATAGTACTCCATTGTGTATATGTACCACCGCTTTTTTATCCATTCGTCTACTCATGGACACTTGGGCTGTTTTCAGATCTTAGATATTGTAAATAGCGCTGCTATGAACATTGGGGTACATGTATTCTTTCTGATTGATGTTTCAGGCTTCTTAGGGTATAATCCTAGGAGTGGAATCACTGGGGCAAATGATAATTCAATTTTTAATTTTTTGAGGTAACACCATAGTGTTTTCCATAGTGGCTGCACCAGTCTGCATTCCCACCAACAGTGTACTAGAGTCCCCTTTTCTCCACACCCTCGTCAACACTTGTTGTTTGATGCTTTGTTGATGGCGGCTATTCTGACAAGTGTGAGGTGATACCTCATTTTTGTTTTAATTTGCATCTTTCTGATGATTAGTGATGTTGAGCATTTCTTCATATATCTCTTAGCCCTTTGTATGTCCTGTTTGGAGAGGTGTCTATTTAGTTCCTCTGCCCATTTTTTAATTGGGTTCTTTGTCTTCCTTTTGTTGATTTGTATGAGCACTTTATATTTTGGAGATTAACCCCTTATCTGATGTATCATTGGCAATTATGCTCTCCCATACAGTGGGTTCCCTTTCCAATTTGATGGTTGTTTCCTTTTCTGTGCAGAAGCTTTTGAATTTGTTGTAGTCCCATGTGTTCATTTTTTCCTTTGTTTCTGTTGCCTTAGGTGCTGCATCAGTTAAGATTCTGATGCGTATGATGTCCGAAATTTTGTTGCCTGCATTTTCTTCTAGGATTTTTATGGATTCACGAATCACATTTAAGTCTTATCCACTTTGAGTTTATTCTTGTGTATGGTGTAAGTTGATGGTCTAGTTTCATTTTTTTGCATGTAGCTGTCCAATTCTCCCAGCACCATTTATTAAAGAGGCTGTCTTTACTCCATTGTATGCTCTTGCCACCTTTGTTGAATATTAATTGAGCATAATGTTTTGGGTCAATTTCCTGATTCTCTGTTTTCTTCCACTGGTTTATATGCCTATTCTTGTGCAAGTACCAGACTGTTTTGATTACAATAGTTTTGTAGTATAACCTGATATCTGGTATTGTGATCCCACCTACTTTTTCCTTCTTTGTCAAGATTGCTGTGGCTATTCGGGGTCATTTTGGGTTCCATATGAACTTTTGAAGTATTTGTTCTAGTTCTGTGAAATATGTCATTGGTATTTTGATGGGGATTGCATTGAATCTATAGATTGCTTTGGGTAGTATGGACATTTTAATGATGTTAATTCTTCCAATCCATGAACAAGGTATGTGCTTCCATTTTGTTATATCTTCCTCTATTTCTTTTTTCAATGTCCTGTAGTTTTCTGTTAATAGGTCCTTTACTTCTTTGGTTAAGTTTATTCCTAGGTATCTTAATTTTTTGTCACCATGGTAAATGGGATTTTTTTTTTAGTTTCTCTTTCTGTGAGTTCATCATTGGTGTATAAGAATGCTGTCGATTTCTTGATGTTAATTTTGTATCCTGCTACTTTGCTAAATTCATTTATTAAATCTAGTAGATTTTTGATGGAGTCTTTAGGGTTTTCTGTGTATAATATCATGTCATCTGCGAATAATGACAGTTTCACTTCCTCCTTTCCAATTTGGATCCCTTTTATTTTTTCTTCATGTCTGATTGCTGTGGCTAAGAATTCCAGTACTATGTTAAATAAGAGGGGTGAAAATGGGCATCCCTGTCTAGTTCCTGTTCTTAAGGGAAATGTTTTTAGTTTTTGTCCATTGAGTATGATGTTGGCTGTAGGTCTTTCATGTGTGTCAAGATATAATCCCTCTATTCCCACGTTGCTGAGCGTTTTTATCAGAAATGGGTGCTGCATTTTGTCAAATGCTTTTTCAGCGTCTATTGATATGATCATGTGGTTTTTATATTTCATTTTGTTTATGTGATGTATCACATTTATTGATTTGTGAATATTGAACCAGCCTTGCATCCCTGGGATGAATCCCATTGGTCATGGTGAATAAATTTGTTTGATGTATTGCTTGATCCGATTTGCTAGTATTTTGTTAAGGATTTTGGCATCTATGTTCATCAGGGATATTGGCCTGGAGTTTTCTTTCCTTGTAGTGTCTTTTTCTGATTTTGGAATTAGAATTATGCTGGCCTCATAAAACGAGTTTGCAAGTCTTCCTTCTTCTTGAATTTTTTGAAATAGTTTGAGGAGAATGGGTGTTAGTTCTTCTTTGAATGTTCGGTAAAACTTCCCTGTGAAGCCGTTTGGGCCTGGGCTTTCGTTTGCTGGGAGAGTCTTGATTACATCCTCAACTTCCTTAGTTGTTGTTGGTCTGTTCAGGTTTTCTATCTCTTCCTGGTCCAGTTTTGGGAGACTATGTGTTTCTAGAAATGTGTCCATTTCACTTAGATTGTCAAATATGTTGCCATATAAATGTTCATAGTATTTGTTAACGATCCTTTGTATTTCTGTGGTGTCTGTTGTTACTTCTCCTCTTTCATTTCTGATTTTGTGTATTTGGGTTCTCTCTCTTTGTTTCTTGGTGAGTCTAGCTAAGGGTCCATCAATCTTGTTTATCTTTTCAAAGAACCAGCTCTTTGTTTCATTGATCCTTTGAATGTTTTTTTTTTTGGTCTCCATGTCATTTATTTCTGCACTGATCTTTACTATTTCCTTCCTTCTACTTGCTCTGGGGTTTTCTTTTTGTTTGCTTTCTAGTTCTTTAAGTTGTGAAGTTAGATAGTCTATTAGAAATTTTTCAATATTATGTAGTGACCTTCTTTGTCTCTAGTTATGGCCTTTATTTTGAAATCTATTTTATCAGATATGAGTATTGCTACCCCAGCTTTTTTTTCCTTTCCGTTTGCTTGGATGATTTTTTTCCATCCCTTCACTTTCAACCTATGTGAGTCTTTTGCTGTGAGGTGGGTCTCTTGTAAACAACATATATATGGGTCATGCTTTCTTATCCAATCCGCTAGTCTGTGTCTTTTTATCGGATCATTTAATCCATTTACATTTAAGGTGATTATTGATATGTACTTATTTATTGCCATTTTTGTTTAGTGTGGTTATATTTTCCTTCCTATTTCTTCTACTAATTACAGCAGTCTTTTTAACATTTCTTGCAGTGCTGGTTTGGTGCTAATGTATTCCCTTAGCCTTGTTTTGTCTGGGAAGCTCTTTATTTGACCTTCTATTTTGAATGATAGCCTTGCTGGGTAGAGTAGTCTTGGATTCAGATCCTTGTTTTTCATGACCTTGATTACTTCATGCCATTCCCTTCTAGCATGAAGAGTGCCTGTTGAGAAGTCAGCTGATAGCCTTTTGGGGGTTCCTTTGTAGGTAACCTGTTGCTTTTCTCTTGCTGCCTTTAGGATTCTCTCTTTGTCTTTAATTTTTGGCATTTTAATTATTATGTGTCTTGGTGTGGGATTGTTTGGGTTCTTTTTACTTGAGGCTCTCTGTGCTTCTTGAACTTGAATGCTTTCTTCCTTCACCAAATTAGGGAAGTTTTTTGTCACTATTTCTTTAAATATATTCTCTAACCCTTGCTCATTTTCTTCTTCTTCGGGGACTCCTATGATGCAAATATTATTACATTTTCAGTTGTCCCATAGTTCTCTTAAGCTGTCTTCCTGTTTTTTAATTGGGTTTTCCTTTTGATTTTCTGATTGTTTGATTTTTTTCTACCCTGTCTTCTAATTCACTGATCCGGTCCTCTGCTTCCTCTACTCTGCTGTTTAATCCTTCCAATGTGTTCTTTATTTCTACTATGTCATTCTTCATTTTTTCTTGGTGCTTCTTGATTTCCAATTGGTTGATTATCAGTGTTTCTATGTCTTTACTCATGGTGTTGATGTCCTTACTCATGCTGTTGAGCTTCCTCAAAATCATGGCTCTGAATTCTAGCTCTGTTAACTTACTTAATTCCAGTTCATTTATATCATCTTTGGTAGAAGTCTCTTGTTCTTTCATTTGGGATCTGTTTATGTGATCTGTTTCTTTTTTTCTCCATTTTGGCTATCACAGTGGGTTGTTGAGCCTGCCAAATTTTCTCTGTGGATGTTGGTGTTCTGCTGTTTGTGGCTCCCTCTACTGTGTTTAGATGAGCATAGGAGGATCCATGTTAAACACCACTGTCAAGTTTTACTTTCCTGAATAGATTTTCAAGCCTAGGAAAGGTGCAGTTATCCTCTAGCTTTTTACCTAGAAGCTATTAGTCGTGGTTACTTGGAGAGCCTTGGGTTCTCAGTTGAATGAAAACCTCCCTCAGGTGTTCAGCGTAAGAGGATTTCCCAAGCGTAGGGCAGATGCTGGTTGTTAATGAGCCTCAATTTGCATTTCAATGGCCCACCTTGGTGGGGTTGAATCTCCAAAGGAGAGGCTGCCACCTCTCCCCAGAGCCCTGGGAAGGAGTAAGATGGCCACTATCCTCTGTGTCAGCAACTCAGCAAAAGCTATGAGTGCCCTCCATATCCCAAGTGTCCCCACACAGTTCCAGTCCAGTTCACCCTCCCTCTGCCAGAGCCCAAGGTGAGTGGCTGTGGCTATTTTAGTGCTCTGTCCTGCCCTCTGCGCTGTGAAGCGGGCCTGGGAATTTACCCCTAGGGTGCTGCTCACAGCTAAGACCACTGCTCTCCATGGGCTCCCAGCCCCCTTCTCGCAGCTCTGCAACCTACCAGGATCAATTCAGTGTCCCTGGTTATGTGGTCTTCACAAGCTGCTTTTCTGTTGCTTTTTCCCAATGATCTGTCTTTATTTTAGTTTTAATTCCAGTTTGGTCCTGGAAGATGGTCTGTGTAGCTTCCATTCACTCTGTCGCCATTTTGGAATCTCTCTCTCCCTCTTCTAATTCATCTGGACTCATGCTTTCTAGTATTCTTCTGTGTGTGTGTGTGTGTGTGTGTGTTTTCAGTTTGTTTGTCTTTTAATCTTTTGGTTGAGACTGGGGCTTTTATCATTGTTGATGATGATAATTTTTTTCAGGTTTCTTTTTTTTTATTTGGTCTGGTTGTGCCTTGCCTTCCTTACTTTCTTTTTTTTCTCTCTCTCTTCCAATTGTTTTAATCTCACACCTCCTAGTAAGTACGCTTTGTGTGTGATTTTTGTTTGTCTTTTAATGTTTTTGTTGAGGTAGTTGCTCTTATTGTTGTTGATGCTGATATTTGGTGGGGGTTCTTTTTGGTTTCATCTGGTTTTGCTTTATGTTGTTCTGTCAACACCTGTATAATGGGTGGCAAGACAGGGTCAACAGAGTTGGGGTTGAAACTCATAATTAACCACCCTGAGGATGGAGCCCACCCACAAATTCATAACAGCAATCAAGACACAAATTCAACAGGAGAGCCCACAAGACCCACACAAGGATCATTCCTAGAGCACCCACCTGAGAAGATCAAGGAGACTACTCTGCTAGGTCCCAGAAGAAGGCTACCACACCAAGATCGGAAGGCATAGCACTCGTATATGATATACACTAACCTTCCTATGTGTCCCAACATGCCTCACTTGGCCCCAAACTACCAGACTGCTAAGATGCTTAGACAAAGAAACAACCCTCAAATGAAAGAAAAAGAAAAATCACCAGAAAAGGAAATACATGAAATGGAGGCAAGCAGTTTGTCAGATAAAGAATTCAATGAAATGGTTTTTAGCATGCTCAAACAACTTAGTGAGAATGACAAGCAGTTTAATGAGAACTACACCAGCATTAAAAAAAAAAAAAAAAAAAAAAAAGATGTAGAAGCTATGAATAAAAATCAAGTGGAAATGATGAATGACACAGTTGATATAAAAAATACACTGGAAGGATTCCATAATAGATTAGAAGAAGCTGAAGACCAAATCAGTGAGTTATAAGACAAGGTAGAAAAAACACCCAATTAGAGCAGCAAATGGAAAAATAAAAATAAAAAACAAGAGAAGGGTTTAAGGAAGCTTTGGGACAATACAAAACATAACAACATTTGTATCATAGGGGTACCAGAAGAAGAAGAATCAGATAAAGGAATAGAGAACCTGTTTGAAGAAATAATGACAGAAAACTTCCCTAACTTAGTGAAGGACTGTCACACAAGTCCAGGGAACACAGAGAGTCCTAATCAAGGTGAACATAGAAAGACCTACATCTAGACACATTATAATTAAAATGGTTAACATTAAAGACAAAGAAAGAATATTAAAGGCAGCAAGAAAGAGGCAGAAAGTTACCTACAAGGGAGCTCCCATTATACTGTCAGCTGATTTCTCAATAGAAACACTGCAGGCCACAAAGGAAGGCATGAAGTATACAAAGCAATGAAAAGCAAGGATCTGAATCCAAGACTACTCTATCCAGCAAGCCTATCATTAACAACTGAAGGGGAAATAAAGAGCTTTGCAGACAAAAAAAAAAAGGTTAAAGAAATTTACTACCACCAAACCAGCACTGCAAGAAATGCTAAAGGGATTATTGTAAGGAGAAAAAGAAATAGAGAGAGAGGAACACAGTCATAAAGAATAAAAATACAACAAATATGTACCTATCAATAATAACCTTAATAACCGTAAATGGCTTAAATGCCTCAATCAAAAGACATAGGGTAGCTGATAGGATGAAAAAACATGACCCATATATATGCTGTCTACAAGAGACCCACTTCAGAACAAAAGACTCATACAGGATGAAAGTGAAGGGATGCAAAAATTTATTCCATGCAAATGGCAATGAAAAAAAAAAAAAGTTGTTGTAGCAATACTCATATCTGATAAGATAGGCTTCAAAATGAGGGCCATAATAAGAGACAAAGAATGTCACTACATAATTTTAAAGGGGTCAATCCAACAACAGGATATAACCCTGGTAAACATATATGCACCAAATACAGGAGCACCAAAATATATTTTAAAAACTTCTGAAGGACTTCAACGGAGAGATCAACAGCAATACAATCATAGTAGGGGGCTTTAACACCCCACTGATACCACTGGATAGATCTTCTAGACAAAAAAATTAGCAAGGAAACAGAGACCCTAACTGACACATTAGATAAGATAAATTTAATTAATATTTACAGAACATTTCATCCCAAAACTACAGAATATACATTCTTCTCAAGTGCACATGGGACATTCTCAAAGATAGGCCACATGTTAGGACACAAACTAAGACTCTACAAGTTCAAGAAGACTGAAATCATATCAAGCATCTTCTCAGATCACAATGGCATGAAACTAGAAATCAGTTACAAAAAAAAAACATTAAAAAACATTCACACACATGGAAGTTAAATAGCATGTTATTAAACAATGAATGGGTTATCAATGAGATCAAGAAAGAAATAAAAAAACTTCCTGGAAACTAATGAAAATGAACACGTAACAACACAAAATCTATGGGACTCAGCAAAAGCAGTCCTGAGAGGGAAGTTCATAGCAATATAGGCCTACCTCAAGAAACAAGAAAAATTTCTCATAAACTATCTAACCCTATAACTTCAAGATTTAGAAAGAGAACAAAAAGAAACCCCAGAGTTAGTAGAAGGAAGGAAATAATAAAGAGCAGAGAGGAAATAAATGACATAGAGACTTAAAAAAAAATACAAAAGATCAATGAAACGAAGAGCTGGTTCTTTGAAAATATAAGCAAGATTGATCAACCTTTAGCCAGACTTACCAAGAAACGAAAAGAGGACCCCAATAATTAAAATAAAAATTGAAAGAGGTAAACTAAAAAATGACACCAAGGAAATACAATGGATTGTAAGAAAATACTATTAAAAATTATATCCCAAAAAATTGGACAACCTAGGAAAACTAGACAAATTCCTAGAATCATAGAGTCTCCCAAAACTCAAATGGGAAGTGTCAAAAAACCTGAACAGACCAATGACAACTAAGGAAATATAAGCAGTAATCAATAAACTCCCAGCCAACAAAAGCCCTGGTCTGAACAGCTTCACAGGGGAATTTTACCAAACATTGAAAGAAGAACTAACACATTTCTCCTCAAACAATTCTAGATAATTCAAGAGGAAGGAAGACTTTCATGCTCTTTTTATGAGGGCAGCATAATCCTAATTCCAAAACCAGATAAAGATACTACAAAGAAAGAAAATCACAGGCCAGTATCCCTGAGAAACACAGATGCCAAAAACCTCAACAAAATTTTAGCAAATCAGATCCAGCAATATTTTTAAAGTTATACACCACAACCAAGTGAGATTTATCCCAGAGATGCAGGGCTAGTACAATGTTCGTAAGTCAATAAATGTGATACACACATAAACAAAATGAAAGATAAAAATTATATCATCATATAAATAGATGCAGAAAAAGCATTTGACAAAATCCAACACCCATTTTTGATAAAAACTCTCAGCAAAGTGGAAATAGAAGGGTCATACTCCATATAATAAAGGCCATATATGACAAACCTACAGCCAACATCATACTCAATGGGCAAAAAGTAAAAGCATTTTCCTTAAGAACAGGAATAAGACAGGGATGGTCACTTTTGCCACTCTTATTCAACATAGTACTGGAAGTCTTAGCCACAGCAATCGGACAAGAAGAAAAAATAAAAGGCATCCAAATTAGAAAGGAGGAAGTGAAACTGTCATTATTCGCAGATCACATGCTATTGTGCATAGAAAACCCTAAAGACTCTAACAAAAAAGTACTAGATTTAATAAATGAATTCAGTAAAAGAGCAGCATACAAAATCAAAATCCAGAAATCATTGCTATTTTTATACACCCATAATGAACATTCAGAAAGAGAAATTAAAAACACAATCCCATTTACCATTGCAACAAAAAAATTAAGATACCTAGGAATAAATTTTTACCAAGGAGGTAAAAGACCTGTTCTCAAATACCACAGGATATTACAAAAAGAAATAGAGGAAGATATAAAAACATGAAAGCATATGCATGTTCATGGATTGGTAGAATTAACATCATTAAAATGTTCATACTACCGAAAGCAATCTGTAGATTCAATCACCATTAAAATACCAATGGCATATTTTAAAGATCTAGAACAAATACTCCAAAAGTTTATATGGAACCAAAAAAGACTCTGAATAGCCACAGAAATCTTGAAAAAGAAGAGCAAAGTTGGAGGGATCACAATACCAGATATCAGGTTATACTACAAAGCCACTATAATAAAAACAGCCTGGTACTGGCACAAGAACAGGCATATAGATCAATGGAACAGAACAGAGAACCCAGAAATTGACCCAAGATATTATGCTCAATTAATATTTGACAAAGGAGGCAAGAGTATACAATGGAGTAAAGACAGTCTCTTTAATAAATTGTGTTGAGAAATTTGGACAGCTACAAGCAAAAAATGAAACTAGACCAACAACTTACACCACACTCAAGAATAAGCTCAAAAGGAATAAGACTCAAATGTAACTCCTAAAACTATAAAAATCCTAGAAGAAAATGCAGGCAGAAAAATCTCAGACATCACATGTAGCAG
This sequence comes from Tadarida brasiliensis, assembly GCA_030848825.1. NCBI lineage: Eukaryota > Metazoa > Chordata > Mammalia > Chiroptera > Molossidae > Tadarida > Tadarida brasiliensis. The sequence continues at coordinate 53,315,552 of CM061259.1, read as the reverse complement.
AATTTTCACCAATACATCACCTAGAACAAGAAAAACAAAGGAAAACATTAATAAATGGGACTACATCAAACTAAAAATCTTCTGCACGGCTAAAGAAACCAGCATCAAAATGAAAAGGGAATCCACTGTGAGAAAACATATTTATTAATGATCCATCAGATAAGGGGTTAAAATCCAAAATATATAAAGTACTCATACAGCTCAACAAAAGGAAGACAAACAATCCAATTAAAAATGGGTAGAGAAACTTCCGGTCAAGATATCAGGTAGGTAAATGTGGTATCTCCTTCTCCCACAACCGCATCAAAATTACAACTGAACTACAGAACAACCATCATTCAGAACTGCCTGAGGTGAAACTAAATGGAAGTCTTACAACTATGAAATTAAAGAAGCCACATCAAGACTGGTAGGAGGGGTGGAGGCATGGACGGGCTGGTCACACACCCACGTGTGGCAGATAAAAATCAGGAGGATACCTCAGATGTGAAGGTCCTCCCTGAGAAGTGAAGGGTCCGTGTCCCACACCAGGCTCCCAGCTCAGGGTTCCAGTGCAGAATGAGTAGTCCCCATCACTCAGGAACTGAGACTGAGGGAGGCTGAGGCTGATGAGCCCCAGGCAGTTTGTCTTAAAGGGCCCACACACGGTCTTACTCAGAATTGCTCCCTCCAGGCTCCAGCATGGGGAAGGCAGCTTGAAAGGCACCTGAGGCATTATGGGGAGAACTGAATTATTCAGCATTGGGGCGAAAGCTGGAGGGATTGCTTTCTCCTGGACAGACTTGCTGTCAGAGGCCATTGATCCTTTGGTGGGCCCTTCCCAGGAGCGGCACCATATCTGGGACTCCAACAACCTGGCGCACACTGTTTGAGCCACCCTAGTAATTCCCTGAGGTCCTGCCCAACCCAACCTTGGGGCACACCCAAGCTGTTTCCAATGGCTTTAGCATAGGAATGGCCTGTCTTGACTCCTGTTTCAGATTTTCTAAATTTTCTCAAACAAGCAGCATATGGCCTCAGTGAGCCCCTACCTCTCACTAAGTGTCTGCAGACCCGGCACTAGGAGCAGCCAGACTTTGTTCACAACTTGGCTTTGCCTGGTCACCTCCAAGCCCAGCACAGGAAGCAGCCATTTGCAGATCACTTTGTAGCTTATGCCAGGTGGCCCCAGGTAGAACACAGGCAGGGGCTGACCTTGCCCCAGAGCCAGCACACCCAGTGGACAGCTTCAGATCACACCAAAGCACCACCACCCAACCACCTCCACAAGTGACACACTCAATGAGTGGACTCAGTGGGTACCAGAGCCTTGCTGAAGTAAGTCTTTCTCTGTGTGTTGGGCCCCTACACTGCTGATCCTCCAAGGTAGTCAGAGTCCAGTGGTCAGTGGGTACAGCCAGTCCTTGCAGCTGATCAGCCTGAGTAAACCCCTCCTGTTGACATGCCAACAGCAATCAAGATTCAATTACAACAGAGGGGTGGACAGTCCACACAAGGGATGCACCTCGAGGGCACAGCTACAGTGATCAGGGAGGCTGTGCCACTGGACCCTATAGGACACCTACAACAATAGGCCACCCTACAAAGCCTAGGAGACATAGCAATTCTACCTAATACATAAAAACAAACACAAAGAAGCAGCCAAAATGAGACAAAGAAACATATCCCAGGTGAAAGAACAGAATAAAATTCCAGGAAAAGAACTAAACAAAATGTAGATAAGCAATCAATCAGATGCAGAGTTCAAACCCTGCTTATAAGAATGTTCAAGAAACTTAGTGAGACCTTCAAGGAACTTAAGGAGAACTCCAAGGAACTTAGTGAGAACATCAACAACATAAAAAAGGACCAGTCAGAAATGAAGGATGCGCTAATTGAAATAAAGAATTTACAGGGAATGAATAGTAGAGTAGGTAAAGCCAAGAAGCAAACCATCAAATTGGAATATAAGGAAGCAGAAAACACCCAATCATAATAGCAAAAAGAAAAAAGAATCCAAAAAAATCAGGACAGTGTAAGGAACCTCTGGGACAACTTCAAGCCTACCAGCATTAGCATCATGGGGGTGCCAGAAGGAGAAGAGAGAGAGCAAGAAATTGAAAACCTATTTGAAACAATAATGAAAGAATACTTCCCTAACTTGGTGAAGGAAACATACATACTAGTCCAGGAAGCATGGAGAGTCCCAAACAAAATGAACCCAAAGAGGTCCACATCATAATCAAAATGCCAAAGGTTAAACATGAAGAGAGAATCTTAAAAGCAGAAAGAGAAAATCAGTTAGTCACCTACAGGGGAGCTCCCATTAAGACTGTCAGCCGACTTCTCAAAAGAAACTTTGCAGGCCAGAAAGGAGTGGCAAGAGATATTCAAAGTGATGAAAAGCAAGGACCTACAACCAAGATTACTCTATCCTGCAAAGCTATCATTTAGAATCAATGGACATATAAAGTTTCCCAGACAAGAAAAAGCTAAAGAAGTTCACCCTGGCCGGTTTGGCTCAGCGGTTGGAGCATCGGCCTGAGGACCAGAGAGTCCCAGGTTCGGTTCCTGCTAGGGGCATGTACAAAAAAAAAAAAAAAAAGTTCATCACCACCAATCCAGTATTACATGAAATGTTGGAGGGTCTTCTTGAAGAAGAAGATAAAAAATATGAACAATAAAATGGCAATAAATACATATCTATCAACAATTTAATCTATAAACAAAATGAGCAAGCAGAACAGAAACAGGCTCATAGATACTGAGAAATTTTTGTTGCTTGCCAAATGGGAGGAAGCTGGGGGGATGGGTGAAAAAGATGAAGGAATTAAGAAGTACAAATTGGTTGTTAGACTGATGAACTTCAAAGGGAAGGGGGGATGGAGGGCGGGAAGAGATAAACCAAAGAACTTCTATGCATATATGCATAACCAATGGACACAAACAATAGTGTGGGGAAGGCAGGAGGGGGTTGGGATTGGGGAGGAGGGCATCAATGGCAGGGGGGGTGGGGAAGAGGGGACATCTGTAATACATTGAACAATAAAGATAAGTTAAAAAAAAAAAGTGGGTAGAGGCCCTAGCCAGTTTGGCTCAGAGGTTAGAGCATTGGCCCATGGACCAAAGAGTTGAGGGTTCAATTCCGGTCAGGGGCACCTAACTGGGTTGCAGGTTCAATCCGCGGCCCTTGTTCAGGACATGCAGGAGGCATCCAATCAATGTGCTTCTCTCTCGTCGATGTTTTTACCTCTCTCTCCCTCCTTTCCTCTCTCTAAAATCAATAAAAGCATATTAAAAAAAAATGGGCAAAGGGCCTGAATAGACCCCTCTCCAAACACGACATACAAATGACCAAGAGACATGAAAAAATGCTCAATGTCACTAATCATCAGAGAGATACAAATTAAAATGACTATGAAATATTACCTCACACCTGCCAGAATGACACCCATCAACAAATCATCAAACAACAAGTGCTGGCAAGGTTTGGGGAAAAGGGGAGTCTAGTACACTGCTGGTGGGAATGCAGACTGGTGTAGCCACTATGGAAAACAATATGAAGTTTCCTCCAAAAATTAAAATGGAACTGCCGTTTGACCTAGTGATCCCACTTCTAAGAATATATCCTAAGAAGCCTGAAACACCAATCAGAAAGAATATATGTACCCCTATGTTCACAGCAGCACTATTTTCAATTACTAAGATCTGGAAACAGCCCAAGTGCCCATCAGTAGATGAGTGGATAAAAAAGCTGGGGTACATTTACACAATGGAATACTATACAGCTGTAAGAAAGAATGCTCTCTTACCCTTTGAGACGACATGGAGGGACCTGGAGAGTATTATGCTAAGTGAAATAAGCCAATCAGAGAAAGACAAATACCACATGATCTCACTTATTTGTGGAATATAATGAACAAAATAAGCTGATGAACAAAATAGATCCATGGAAGTAGGGAACAGACAGACAAACCTCAGAGAGAAGGGGTGTGTGTGTGTGGGGGGGGGGGAAGGCTGGAAGAGATAAACCAAAGAACTTATATGCACAACCAATGGACTCAGAGAACAGTACAGTGAAGGCAGGGGGAGGGTGGCAGGAGCAGGTAGGAGAATGTCAAAGGGAGAAAAAGAGGGGACATCTGTAATAAAAATAAATAAATTAATTAAGAAATAGATTAAAAAAATAGATTGCCAGTGCACTCTTTCCCTTGAGTACAACCTACATCCCCCTTTCCTCAGGCATGTACTTTCATCTAAGCCCTACACTACCAGGGGAGAAGTAAGGAGCAGTAGCTTGTCTCAGGCTAACCCTCTGACCCTGTCTCCAAGGGTCCTTTTTTTGCCCCACTGATCTAAGCTTTAATAAACTTACTTTCAATTTCACCTGGACTCCTGTCTTGAAATTTTTTCTGCATGAGTCAAGAACGTGCACATTCACACCGAGTGAAGGGAAACCTGCCTTCACTCAGTTCTGTTCTGGTGACATTCTTTGGTACCCATACAGACCTGTCTCAGTGTGGTCCCTTTCCAGGGACAATGCTAAACAAAATAAATCAGAGGAAAAAGGACAAGAACCATGCAATTTCTACTCATATGTGGAATTTAAAACAGAAAGCCACAAATAAACAAACAAAACAAAATCATAGATACAGCCCGGCCAGTGTGGCTCAGTGGATTGAGCGTTGTCCCATGGACTGAAAGGTTCCGGTTCAATTTCTGGTCAGGGCACATGCCCAGGTTGTGGGCTCGATCCCTAGTGGGGGGCATGCAGGAGGCAGCCGATGAATGTTTCTCACATCGAGGTTTCTCTCTCTCCCTTCCTCTCTAAATGATCAATGAAAACATACTTTTTAAAAAATCATAGACACAGACAACAGTAGGGAGTTTTTTTGTTTTTTATTGATGAGAGAGAGAGAGAGAGAGAGAGAGAGAGAGAAACAATTTGTTGTTCCACCTACTTATGCACTCATTGGTTGATTCTTATATGTGCCCTGACCAAGGATTGAACCCACAACCTTGGCATATCAGGACAAGGCTCTAAGAACCTGAGCTACCAGGCCAGGGCTTGAATATGGGAACCACCCATCTGCAGGTGAACGTGGTAGTGGGAACCATGAACAGCTTGTCCCGAAATTGCCATCATGTTTTCTCTAGGTCTCTCTTGCTCTCAAGCTCTGTGGCCTGCACTGTGGCTGCCGGGTGCTGGGGAGCTGATGCTGTGAGCTGTGTCTCCTGTGGTATTGCTGAGCCTGCCAAGCCTGTTCTATGTTCAGCCAGCCAAAGTAGCCAGTTTCAAAAATTTCCAGGCATTTGGGAGCAGGAGTGTGGGATTGGGGCCCTCCTTAAAGTGGTCCTTGGTTGATGTCTTTGCCAGGATTCATCAGTGTGTTAGAGTGAAGCTGTGACAGTGTCTGGGTTGACCCCTACCTACCCAGGTGATGTGGATGAGAGAGGAGAATACACCCTGTGCTAGAGGCAGGCCCACTGGTTGGTCACTCCTGAAAGAGCAGTTATTTAAAGAGAGAGAAAGAGAGTGGAGGGGTAAATGCAGCCAGTAGGTGGTGGTCTGAGTCCACACCCTAGTTCCAGGAAGGTCCCCAGGGTCCTTAGGTACCATTGCTGCTGCTGCCCCTCCCTCTACTGCACAAAGATCCTGACTCTTAAAGTGAAGGATACAACACCTGTGTACCCTTGTGGCACAGCCAAAAGATTAGTTCATACTTGACTGTAGCTTAGGTCCTTAAACTCTGTAAAGCAAGAACTCCCAACCCTGATGGTACTGGTTAGAGGCTTTGGGGCCAAAAATATTTCTTAATGCTACGGTAAATAGGTACGTTTTACCTAAATTCCTATGGTCATAACACCCATTGTCCTAAAACATATCATAGTGAGCAGGGAAGCTCAGAACCAATGACTCACAAACTAAACTTATATTAAGTCTTTGCAACTTCCAAATTAGCTTCAGCATGAGGGACCTCAGAGACCTTACCCCTCAGCTGAATTATTTAGTATAACCCAATGTAAAGTAAACAGGGCTTGGTAGGATTGAAAACTGTTCTAAGAAACTGTTATGCAAAGAGCTGAGGTTGGAGAAGTCCTCAGAATATTGCTTGCTGAGTCCAAAGAAATAACCCAGAGGACTGGCTGTGAAGAACATGAATTGATTAAGACTCATGTGTGCACCAGGGCAGCCTGCCAGTGAAGTCTCCACAACACAGGCTTTTGCAATATACGGTTTTATAGAGCACAGACAACAAAGCCAACAGGGAATGCAGGTTGGATGTACTCGTGTGGAAGCTGTGTGAGATAAAAATGCAAGCTGTTCACAATCTGGGCTCACATCTGAGAACAGTTTCTTTTTGGTTTTTCCTTGACCAAGATGCTGGCCAGGCTCCCAAAGTCCCACATTCTCACAGGGTGAGAGGGGGAGTTGGAGCTTGGGAAGGGGTTCATTTTCTCATATACCACACACTCTACCCCAACATAGTTACTTTCCCTCTCTGCTCCCATACAATCTGCCTATTACATCTTCTGCATATATCCTGGGGAGAAAGGAGGGTGGGCAAGATATTGTATCCATATTCCATAGGGACAATATAACATACAGCAAAGGAATAACAGACTTATACATATGTTATAGAGTATATAAGGCAGATCTCCAGTCCAGTCCCAAGACAACTTTCCAAATCATTCTGTCAGGTTGACTGGATTGTTTTGCAAGGCAGCCCAGCATTAGCAGAGAGGGGAATCTCCGAACACACCCAGCAGTCTGAAACATTGGATTGATGAGTCACTTTATCAGTCCATCTCACAAAGCTGTTAGCCTGCCTGACCTAAGAAGAGTAAGACATATATTTAGTAGGCACAAACAAAAGCAAGTCAGCACCAGTGGGTAGTATACAGGTCATTGTTCTATCCTGAGTAATAATAGTGGCTTGTTCAGGTGGTCTCCTATACCATGCCTTTTATTTTTATTTTTATTTTTTTAACTTATTTTTATTGTTGAATGTGTTACAGATGTTCCTCATTTTTCCCCCATTGCCCCCCTCCTCCCCATTCCCGCCTTTCCCCACACTGTTGTCTGTGTCCATTGGTTATGCATATATACATATAAGTTCTTTGGTTTATTTCTTCCCACCCCCAACCCCCCTTCCCTTTGAGGTTTGTCAGTCTAACAACCAATTTGTACTTCTTAATCCCTTCACCTTTTTCACCCATCCACCCCAGCCCCCGCCCATCTGGTAACCAACAAAAGTTCTCTGTATCTATGAGAATGTTTCTGTTTTGCTTGTTCATTTTGTTTGTAGATTCAATTGTTGATAGATATGTATTTATTGCCATTTTGTTTGTTCATATTTTTTTATCTTTTTCTTCAAGAAGAACTTTCAACATTTCATATAATAATGGTTTGGTGGTGATGAACTCCTTTAGCTTTTCCTTGTCTGGGAAACTCTTTATATGGCCATCGATTCTAAATGACAGCTTTGCAGGATAGAGTAATCTTGGTTGTAGGTTCTTGCTTTTCATCACTCTGAATATTTCTTGCCACTCCCTTCTGGCCTGCAAACTTTCTTTTGAGAAATCAGCTGACAGTCTTATGGGAACTCCCTTGTAGGTAACTAACTGCTTTTCTCTTGCTGCTTTTAAGATTCTCTCTTTGTCTTGAACCTTTTGCATTTTGATGATGATGTGTCTTGGTGTGGGCCTCTTGGGGTTCATTTTGTTTGGGACTCTCTGTGCTTCCTGGACTTGTATGTCTGTTTCCTTCACCAAGTTAGGGAAGTTTTCTGCCATTATTGTTTCAAATAGGTTTTCGATTTCTTGTTCTCTCTCTTCTCCTTCTGGCACCCCCAAGATGCGAATGTTGGCACACTTGAAGTTGTCCCAGAGGCTCCTTATACTATCTTCATTTTTTTGGATTCTTTTTTCTTTTTGCTGTTCTGATTGGGTGTTTTTTGCTTCCTTATTTTCCAAATTGATGGCTTGCTTCTTGGCTTTACCTACTCTACTATTGAATCTGTGTAAACTATTCTTTATTTCAGTTAGTGCCTCTTTCATTTCTAACTGTGCATCCTTCATTTCTGACTGGTCCTTTTTTATGCTCTTGAGTCCCTTAGTTCACTGAGGTTCTCACTAAGTCCATTGAGCATCCTTATAAGCAGTGTTTTGAACTCAGCATCTGTTAGGTTGCTTAACTCCATTTCACTTAGTTCTTTTCCTGGAGTTTTGTTCTGTTCTTTCATTTGGGACCTGTTTCTTTGTTTCCTCATTTTGGCTGCCTCCCTGTGTTTGTTTCTGTGTATTACTTAGCGAGAGGTATGGGACTAGCTGAGACCAGATGCTGCTTGTTTGAAAGAATTTAGGAAAAGCTGAAGCAGGATCCAAGACAGGCCAATCCTATGGAAAAGCAACTGGTAACAGCTTGGGTGGGCCTGAAAGTTGGGTGGGGTGGGGTCTCAGGGAATCACCAGGGCGGGGCAAACAGTGTGAGCCAGGTTGCTGGAGTCCCAGATATGGCGTCTGCTGGTCCAGGGAAGGGCTCACCAAAGGAACAAAAGCCTCTGATAGCACGTCTGTCCAGGAGAAAGCTGCCTCTCCAGCCCTCGCTCCAATGCCAAACAGCTCAGTTCTTCCCCATATGTCTCTGGTGCCTTTCAAGCTGCCTCCCTCACGCTGGAGCCTGGAAGGTGCGAGTCCGAGTAAGTTCGTGCGCAGGCCCTTTAAGAGGAGCTGCCGGGGGCTCCAGCCGCCTCAGCCTTCCCCCATGAACCCAGGAGAGCACACCAGCAGGTATCAGTCTGAGTTTCCCAGAGCCAGGTTAATACACTAGCTCTAGGGTGCATGTCCTGGGGTGCTGGCAACAACAGGTTATTCCCCACTCCCCAACAAGGTCTTATCTCAGCATCTGTTGTTTGACTCTGCACTCTCTGTGGGGATGCCCATGTCTGCTACAGTATGTGGAATGCTGATCTGGTCAGGGCTTTTCATTCATGGTAAGTAGTACGTCAAAGAGTCTCAGGGTCCATCCTTGTAATGACCCTCCCTCAGTTTTCACGGTGTTTTTCCATAGTCTATTATTATAACATTCTATCAGTCCAGTCCAGTTGGAGTATAAGAGAGGTGCAGTTGCCATTCAATGTTGTGGCTCTCAGCCCAGTGTTGCACATAATGTCCTGTGAAATGGGTCCCTTAGTCACTTTCAATAGCATGTGGAGTACCATACATAGCCAGCAGTTTTGGAAAATATTTTTTATTAATTTTTTTTTTTTTTTTTTTTTTTTAGAGAGAAAGAGAGGAAGGGAGAGATAACATTGATATGAGACAGAAACATGGATTGTCTGCCTCCTGCATGCCCCCCACTGGGGCTCAAGCCCGAAACCCCTGCATACGCCCTGACCAGGAATCAAACCGGGACTTCTCAGTCCATGGGATGATGCTCAATCCACTGACACACCAGCCGGGCTAGCCTGCAGTTTTTGTAGGCCCCATATGGTAGCCCGTTGATCCACTCTCTTACTAGGAAATGCTTGCATCAAGCCCACTGTGGTATATACACGTTAGCACATACTGAGCTCCCTCCAACAGTGGTAGAGGGCCTATAGTCCACTTGCCACCTGGTCAAGGGATCTCGTCCTTTCTTTATCAGTCCTGTCATTACCAGCAAGGGACATGGATGCTGCTTCGCACATAGAGAACACTGCTGATGAGCTGTAACAATGTCAGTCATTTTCAGTGGGAGGCCCCAGGCTTTAGCTATTGCCATAGGGTTTCCTGCCGTGCATGTTTCATTTTCCTGTGTAGCCATGTAGCCAGGGCTTCTGCTATGGCCTCTTCTAGCCATCAAATGTGAAAGAGCATATCCACTCATCATTCCATGGACATTGTAATGGTTGATGTCCTGAGACCTGATATAGGGTCACGTCCTTAGTCTGTACAACCGTCCGTATGCCAGCCCACATGGTTTGTCCCCACAGGGGTCTGTTGTTGATAGTCCAGTCCTGAGCATGCTGTTGCTCTAACCATAAGGTCAGGCCTTTGAAAACAGCCCAACTATATGTACAGATTAATATTGGACTTGGTTCATGTACAGTTACCAGCCATATGGCCCTTAATTCAGCCCACTGACTACTGCATCATTCCCCATCCTCCATCCAAATGGCTTCCATGAGGGGTTGGTATGCAATGGCTTGCCATTTCGGGGGCTGTTCTTTGCATGGGCCATGGGTATACCATGCCTCAGGTGGCACTGAAACCATATCTGCTCTCACTGGTGAAGGGCCAATAAGCTCTTCCTCGAGTGCCTTTTCAGCATCTCCTGGCACAAAGGGGACTGGACCCAACAGTGTCTGCAATGCCTGGCTAAGAGGGGACATTGAACGGACAAACTCTGCTGCAAGGTAAACACTCCATCTCATAACTTGTGTCTGTGCTGCACCAGATTTCCGGGTGAGACACGTCGTGCAGCCACCCCGTGGTGGGATAGGGGGTCCACATCATTACAGCAGAGTGTCCAGTCGTAGGCTCTGTTGCTTGTAGGGTGTGGTAGGTGGCATAGAGCTGCTTCTCCCTTTGGCTGCATCTTTCTTCAGCCCCTTTTCATACCTGGGACCAAAACCCTTTTGGGATGCAGAGTCTCCTCTGTCACTGCCAGAGACCCCACGACAACCCTCCTGGGTTACATGTACATCCAGTTCCCCAGGTAGGGCTGGAAGATAGATACCAAGTGCCTGCAGCTGTTTAACTTTTCTTTTGCCTCCTCGAATGCCTTCTGGTGCTTCTCCTTCTAATCCCACTGCTGTCCTTTCCTTATAAGAGCGCAGAGGTTTCAGTATCTGGGCTAAATGAAGGATAAAGCCTCTCCAATAATCTAGTAACCCAACAAATTCTTGTGACATTTTTCTCGTAGTGGGTATAAGTGGTAAGCTTGTATTTTATCTATAACAGTATTAGTATTAGGTAATAGTTTCATTTTACCAGACCAGATAACACCCAAGAACTTGACAGAGCCCAGGGCCTTGTATTTTGTTGGGGTTTATTACCCATCCTTGTGCTTCTAGGTGTACTACCACCTGTGGAACACACTGTCTAGAGTTTGGAAAGAAATAGAGGTTAACATAATGTCCCTTCCCAGTTTGACCTCTTCATGGACTTTGACTAGAGCTGCCTTAGTGGCTAGCTCTGCCTCCGTAATTTATCATACTGCCTGTAGGAAAGACGGGGTGACAGCTGCTCTAAGTTCCTTTCATTTTGCCAGTGGCGGCTTCTGCACCACTGATTCTGGGACCACAAGTAGTCCTTCTGGCATTTGGGGGCATCCCCATACTCACACAGTGGTCCCCAGCTGTCAATCAGGGTTGCCACATCACACCACATGGAGCTTTTTTCCCAACTTGGGATTCCCCCACTAGATTCTACCACTTCCCATCCCATCTTCATCAACCATGGGCTCTATGGGAATTTCTCTGGAATCCTGTCGACTACACCAGTTGTTATGCAAGAAGTTGAGGCCTAAGAGACATATGAAGAAATGCTCAACATCATTAATCATCAGAGAGATGCAAATTAAAACAACAATGAGGTATCACCTCACACCTGTCAGAATAGCCGCCATCAACAAAGCATCAAACAATAAGTGTTGGCGAGGGTGTGGAGAAAAGTGGACTCTAGTACACTGCTGGTGGGAATGCAGACTGGTGCAGCCACTATGGAAAACACTATGGTGTTACCTCAGAAAATTAAAAATTGAATTACCATTTGATCCAGTGATCCCACTCCTAGGAATATACCCTAAGAAGCCTGAAACACCAATCAGAAAGAATATATGTACCCCCATGTTCATAGCAGCGCTATTTACGATAGCTAAGATCTGGAAACAGCCCAAGTGTCCATCAGTAGACGAATGGATAAAAAAGCTGTGGTACATATACACAATGGAGTACTATGCAGCTGTAAGAAAGAAAGATCTCTTATCCTTTGTGACGACATGGGAGGACCTGGAAACTATTATCCTAAGCGAAACAAGCCAAGCAGAGAAAGACAAATATCATATGATCTCACTTATTTCTGGAACATAATGAACATAACAGTCTGAGGAACAGGGTAGTTCCGGAGACATGGAAGTGGGGTACAGACTGACAATTGCCAGAAGAGGGGGTGGGGGAGGGGAGCGATGAACCACAGAACTTGTACGCATGTACTCATAACCAATGGACATGGACAGCAAGACTGGGGACGGGGCAGGGAGGGAGGGGGAGGAGGGAGTCAATGGGGGAAAAAGGAGAAACATCTGTAACAAAAGTAAATAAATAAATAAATAAATAAATAAATAAATAAAATAAAACAAATTCTAGGTCCACCACTTACTAATGGGGGTAGGGGGAGGACCCGGACTGTTCTTTTATCTAAACCTCAGTTTACTCAGTTGTAAGATGGGAATGATAATACCTACCAAATAAGGTGGGAATATTAAATGAAATAATATGTGTAAGAAAAGTATAAACAAAGCAAAATAAAATGTGGCATTTGTATAATAAAATTATGTATTATATGGAAAAAAAAAAAGAAGTTGAGGCCTCAGCATATTGCTTGCCAATTCCAAAGAAATAACTCAGAGGACTGGCTGCAAAAGACATGAGTTTATCAGAACTTACATGTGCATTGGAGTGGCCTGCCAATGAAGTCTCCACAACACAGGCTTTCTCAGAACAGGGTTATATAGAGCACAGAAAACAAAGCAAACAAGCATGCTGGGTAGACATGCTCAGGTGCAAGCTGTGTGAGATTAAAATGCAAGCTGTTTACAATCTGGGCTTACATCTGAGAACTGTTTCTTTTTGGCCATTCCTTGACTGAGAAGCTGGCCAGGCTCCCAAGGTCCCACAGCACACTTACAGATGGACTTTAATATATTCCCACAGGGTGGAAGGGGTAGTTGGTGTTTGGGAAGGGGCCCGTGTTTTCAGAAAGCTATTTAGGAAGAAGTGATTATCTCCAGTGCTGCTTCTTTAACTGTCCTATTTGGTCTGATCTTAAACCTGGAAAGAATGGGTGACACCTCACACTGGATTGCCACCATCTCAAGGCTGTGGTCACACCAAATAAGCCTCTATACCCAGACCCCAACATTATGGAAATCACTGACTCTATCAGTTCGGCAATTGGTAAATATCCCGTCATCACAGATTTGACTGTGTTTGTTCTGCTCAGTACCTATGTCAAGAGCCTCTCAGCTGCAGTTGGCCTTCACTTCTGAAGGGACATGATACACTTTTACCTGGTTACCTTCAGGGAACCTCAATACCATTAGCACTACACACAGTCTCTGCAGAGAGAATCTGAACTGCAGACACCTTTCTCCAGGAGCACAAGTACAACTCTAAACTAATGTCATTCTCCTCTGGGGATGTTTGTTTGACATTCATTCACAATATACGAATGTTGAACAAAAGGAGCTTGAAAAAGCACAAGGTTTTATTGAACCACACATAATGTGAGGCCCTGACACCTTGGTTCAATTTCTGAAAATGATTTGGTAAACAAGGGCTTCTCCCTCCCTCATGCTGTGAAGAAATAGTGATTGTCCCTCTCAGCACACACATATCTAAGTTGATTTGATGTTCTGGAGGCAACCTATTTCTTGTTTACAAATTTTTTCTGAGCCCATCTGTACTGTTCGTGCAAACTGGCTCACTTTTAATAGGCATCTCTACCACAGAAGGCTCTAGACTGAGTTCAAGCCTGCAGCCCAGGGATGTGCCCTGACCAGGAATCAAATCAGGACCTCTCAGTCCATGGGACGATACTCAATCCACTGAGCCACACTGGCCGGGCAAGTCGTCATATTCCTTATTACTGATTCCATCTCCTTACTCATTATTGGGCTGTACAAATTTTCTGTTTTCATGATTCAGTCTTGGTAGGTTGTATATTTATCAGAATTTATAGATTTCTTTTAGGTTATTTAATTTGTTGACACATAATTGTTTATAGTGGTCTCTTAGGGTCTTTTATATTTCTGAGGTATTAGTTATAATTTATCCTCTTTGATTTCTGTTTTTACTAATTTAAATATTTTGTTCTTAGTCTAATTAAATGGTTTTCAATTTGGTCTATCTGTTTAAAAATTCTACTTAAGTTTTTGGGTTTTGTTTTGTTTTTACCAGTTTTTTACTTTTATATGTTTCCATGTTGCAAATTAGTGTTTTTTCATTTCAGCTTTTTTGGGGAGGGGGCCAGGGATGGAAACTGCAACCCAGGTGCCCTTGATCAGGAAACAAACCCGAAACCATCCGGTCCACAGGCCAACGCTCTGTCCACTGAGACAAATCAGCCAGGGCTCATTTCAGCTTAAAGAATTCCCTGTAGCATTTTTTGTAAGGCAAATGTAGTGGTGATAAACTTTCTCAACCTTTGTTTGCAGAAGTCTTTCTCTTCCTTCATTTCCGAAGGGCAGATTTTCTGGTAAAGCATTCTTGATTGGCAGTTCCTTTTTTCGTGAGGTTGCATATATCATGCAACTCTCTCATGCCCTCAAGGTTTCTGCTGAGAAATCCACAGAAATGGGGTTCTCTTTTATGTGGTGTCACTTTCCCCTTGATACTTTCAAAGTTCTCTGTCTTTGATTTTTGATAATTTGATAAAAATGCATTTGGGGAAGTCTTCATTTGGTTCAATCTGTTTAGGGATCTTTGTACCTGGATGTCCATATTTCTCCCAAGATTTGGGAAGTTTCTAGCCAACATTTCTTTAAATAATCTTGCTACTCCTTTCTCTCTATCTTTTCCTTTCTGGATTTCATGATGTATATATTATATCTCTTGATGGTGTCTCTTAATTTTCATAAGGATTTTTCTTTTTTTTTTTTTTCTCCTGTAACTGGATAATTGCAAACAATCTGTCTTCGAGTTTACAGATTCTTTTTTTCTGATTCATCAAGCCAAGCTCTTGAAGCTCTTGATTGCATTTTTCATTTCACCCATTGTATTCTGTGGCTCTAGAATTCCTGTTTGGTGTCTTATGATTTCTATCTATCTGTTGAACTTCTCTCCTTTTTTTTTTTTTTTTTTATGTATTGTTTTCCTGATCTTGTTGTGTTGACTGTGTTCTTATAAAGTTCTTGAGCTTTCTTAGAAAAATTATTTTAAATTTTATGTCAGGTAATTTTTAGAATCCATATCTTTGAGATCGTTTGCTGGAAAACTATAGTGGTTACCCTGGTGTGATTTTTCCTTGAGTGTTTGTGTACCTTGACATCTTCAAATGTTGTCTAGGCATTTGAAGATGTCACCTGTCCAGTCTTGACTAACTGCCATTGGGGGAGAATCACCTTTATCAGTCAGCCCACATAGAGATTCGGAGGCTTTTCCAGAATTTTTCTATGAATATACTCACGTTACACCTCTGGTTTTCTCTGTATGGGGGAATTCTTAAAACTGTATGTCTGCTCTGGATCCCTCAAAACCAGGCTAGGTTCTAAGAGCCTCCCATTTGTTCTCCCAAGAGTAGTCCCTAGAAATGCTCAAGTTTGTTTGTCTTCTCTGAATCCCACTGACTTGAGCCAGCTGAATGTATGTGTTTGTAAGGCTTGCACCTGCCACCTGGAGCAGGCCCATAAACATGGCATGGGTGGGAGTATGGTGTGCAGAGCACTGGGTGTACCCAAAGGCTAATTGGGAATGTCCTCAGGCATCTCATCCCAAGTGGCTGAAATGCAAACCTCCTGATGGAGTTCCTAAGCAGTTAGTTGGGTCTGCAGCAATGGGTTGAGTCCTAAGCCCTGGATGCTGTATATTCTTGCAGCTCTTTCATACTCCCAGTCTTCCAGCCCCTTAGCTCTGCTGATCCCCTTAGTATTCTTGATGAGTGGGGAAATTGCTGAGCCTCTTAGGCAGCCTCCACACCACAGGAGAAGCCAAGTGCTCAATCACTACACTCTCATTTTCCCCATGGGTGGAATCCTAAGCCAAGGGGGTGGGCTTCCCAGCAGGCCTAGGCCAAGGGGGCAAGCCTCTCACCATTTATTAAGTAGACTGTTTTTACCCCATTGTATGTTCTTGCCTCCTTTATCAAATATTAATTGATCAAATAGGCATGGGTTTATTTCTGGGTTCTTTATTCTGTTTCACTGATCTATGTCTGTTTTTATGCCTGTACCATGCTGTTTTTTGTGTTGTTGTTGTTTTTTAATCTTTATTGATTTTAGAGAGAGTGGAAGGGAGAGGGAGAGAGAGACAGAAACATCATCAAGAAAGAACATCAATTGGCTACCTCCTCCATGCCCCCCATTGAGGATCAGGCCCACAACCTGGGCATGTGCCCTGACTGAGAATTGAACTGCTGACCTCGTGGTGCATGGGTCAAAGCTCAACCACTGAGCCACACCAACTGGGCTGTACCATGCTGTTTTGATTACCATGGCCTTGTAGTATAGTTTGATATATTTAATTTTGTTCTTATTTTTTAGGTTGCTGTTACTGTTTGGGGTCTTTTGTAGTTCCATATACATTTTTGGATTATTTTTTCTAACTCTATGAAATATGCCATTAGTATGTTGATAGGAATTGCACTGAATCGATGAAGTGCTTTGAGTAGTACGGGCAGTTTAATAATGTTAATTATTTCTATTCATGAACATAGTATATGCTTCCATTTATTTGTATCTTCTTTAATTTCTTTCTTCAGTATCTTATAATGTTCTAAGAATAGGTCTTTCACCTTCTTGGTTAAATTTATTTATATGTACTTTATTTTTGTTGTTGTTGCGATTGTAAATGGGATGTTTTCTTAGTTTCTCATTCTGATGGTTCATTGTTGGTGTATAAAAATGCCACCACGGTGAAGGAAGAAGGCATTCAACTTCAAGAAGCACGGAGACCCCCAAGTAAGAAGAACCAAAATAGGCCCACACCAAGACACATAGTAATTAAATGCCAGAAATTAAAGACAAAGAGAGAATCCTAAAGGTAGCAAGAGAAAAGCAACAGGTTACCTACAAAGGAACCCCCATCAGGCTATCAGCTGACTTCTCAACAGAAACACTACAGGCCAGAAGGGAATGGCATGAAGTAATCAAGGTCATGAAAAACAAGGATCTGAATCCAAGACTACTATACCCAGCAAGGTTATCATTCAGAATAGAAGGTCAAATAAAGAGCTTCCCAGACAAAACAAAGCTAAGGGAATACATTAGCACCAAACCAGCACTGCAAGAAATGTTAAAAGGACTGCTGTAATTTGTGGAAGAAATAGGAAGGAAAATAGAACCACACTGAACAAAAATGGCAATAAATAAGTACATATCAATAATCACCTTAAATGTAAATGGATTAAATTATCCGATCAAAAGACACAGAATAGCTGATTGGATAAGAAAGCATGACCCATATATATGTTGTTTACAAGACACCCACCTCTCAACAAAAGACTCACATAGGCTGAAAGTGAAGGGATGGAAAAAAATCATCCAAGCAAATGGAAAGGAGAAAAAAGCTGGGGTAGCAATACTCATATCTGATAAAATAGATTTCAAAATGAAGGCCATAACTAGAGACAAAGAAGGTCACTACATAATATTGAAAGGATCTATCCAACAGGAAGATATAACCTTGGTAAACATATATACACCCAACATAGGAGCACGAAAATATATTTAAAATCTTCTGGAGGATCTCAAAGGAGGAATTGACAGCAATACAACCATAGCGGGGGACTTCAACACCACGCTGACATCACTGGATAGATCCTCTAGACAAAAAAATAACAAGGAAACAGAGACTCTAAATGAAGCACTAGACCAAATGGACTTAATAGATATCTACAGAGAATTATACCCCAAAACTACAGAATTCACATTCTTCTCAAGTGCACATGGGACATTCTCAAACATAAACCACATGTTAGGACACAAACTAAGTCTCTAAAAGTTCAAGAAGATTGAAATCATATCAAGCATCTTCTAATATCACAATGGCATTAAACTAGAAATCAACTGCAACAAGAACATACAAAGACATTTGAACACATGGAGGCTACATAGCATGTTATTAAACAATGATAGGTTACTGAGGAGATCAAGGAAAAAATTAAAAACTTCCTGGAAACCAATGAAAATGAACACACAACAATACAAAATCTATAAGATACAGCAAAAGCAGTTCTGAGAGGGAAGTTCATAGCACTACAAGCCTACCTCAAGGAACAAGAAACATTTCTAATAGACTATCTAATCTCACAACTTAAAGAACTAGAAAGTAAAAAAAAAAAAAAAAGAAAAGAAAACCCTAGAGCAAACAGAAGGAAGGAAATAGTAAAGATCAGAGCAGAAATAAATAACATAGAGACCAAAAAAAAAAAAAAACATTCAAAGGATCAATGAAACAAAGAGCTGGTTCTTTAAAAAGATAAACAAGATTGATGGACCTTTAGCTAGACTCACCAAGAAACAAAGAGAGAGAACCCAAATACACAAAATCAGAAATGAAAGAGGAGAAGTAACAACTGACACCACAGAAATATAAAGGATCGTTAACAAATACTATGAACATTTATATGGCAACAAATTTGACAATCTAAGTGAAATGGACAAATTTCTAGAACACATAGTCTCCCAAAACTGGACCGGGAAGAGATAGAAAACTTGAACAGACCAATAACAACTAAGGAAATTGAAAATGTAATCAAGACTCTCCCAGCAAACAAAAGCCCAGGCCCGGATGGCTTCAATGGGGAGTTTTACTGAACATTCAAAGAAGAACTAACACCCATTTTCCTCAAACTATTTCCAAAAATTCAAGAAGAAGGAAGACTTCCAAACTCGTTTTATGAGGTCAGCATAATTCTAATTCCAAAACCAGAAAAAGACACTATAAAGAAAGAAAACTACAGGCCAATATCCCTGATGAACATAGATGCCAAAATCTTGAACAAAATGCTAGCAAATCAGATCCAGCAATACATCAAAAAAATTATTCACCATGACCAAGTGGGATTCATCCCAGGGATGCAAGTCTGGTTCAATATTCGCAAATCAATAGATGTGATGCACCACATAAACAAAATGAAAGATAAAAATCACATGATCATATCAATAGACACTGAAAAATAATTCGACAAACTCCAGCACCCATTTCTGATAAAAATGCTCAGCAATGTGGGAATAGAGGGATCATATCTTGACATAGTAAAGGCCATATATAAAAGACCTACAGCCAAAATCATATTCAATGGACAAAAACTAAAAACATTTCCCTTAAGAACAGGAATTAGACAGGGATGCCCACTTTTGCACTCTTATTTAACATAGTACTGGAAGTCTTAGCCACAGCAATAAGACATGAAGAAAAAATAAAAGGGTAAGGAGGAAGTGAAACTGTCATTATTTGCAGATGACATGATATTATACATAGAAAACCCTAAAGACTCCATCAAAAAGCTACTAGACTTAATAAATGAATTTGGCAAAGTAGCAGGATACACAATTAACGTCAAGATATTGACAGCATTCTTATACACCAATGATGAACTCACAGAAAGAGAAACTAAAAAAACAATCCAATTTACCATCGAGACAAACAAATTGAGATACCTAGGAATAAACTTAACCAAAGAAGTAAAGAACCTATTTGCAGAAAACTACAGGACATTGAAAAAAGATATAGAGGAAGATATAAAAAAGTGGAAGCACATACCTTGTTCATGGATTGGAAGAATTAGCATCATTAAAATGTCCATATTACCCAAAGCAATCTAGAGATTCAATGCAATCCCCATCAAAATACCAACGACATACTTCACAGAACTAGAACAAATGCTTCAGACGTTCATATGGAACCAAAAAAAGACCCTGAATAGCTACAGCAATCTTGAAAAAGAAGGACAAAGTAGGTGGGATCACAATACCGGACATCAGCTTATACTACAAAGCTACTGTAATCAAAACAGCCTGGTACTGGCACAAGAACAGGCACATAGATCAATGGAATAGAACAGAGAACCCAGAAATTGACCCAAAACATTATGCTCAATTAATATTCGACAAAGGTGGCAAGAGCATACAGTGGAGTAAAGACAGCCTCTTTAATAAATGGTGTTGGGAAAATTGGACAGCTACATGCAAAAAATGAAACTAGACCATCAGCTTACACCATACACAAGAATAAACTCAAAATGGATAAAAGACTTAAATGTGACTCATGAATCCATAAAAACCCTAGAAGAAAATGTAGGCAACAAAATTTCAGACACCATACGCAGCAGAATTTTCACTGATATATCACCTAAGGCAACAGAAACAAAGGAAAAAATGAACACATAGGATTACATCAAACACAAAAGCTTCTGCACAGCAAAAGAAACAACCATCAAATTGGAAAGGGAATCCACTGTATGGGAGAGCATAATTACCAATGATACATCAGATAAGGGGTTAATCTCCAAAATATATAGAGTGCTCATACAACTCAACAAAAGGAAGACAAAGAACCCAATTAAAAAATGGGCAGAGGAACTAAATAGACACCTCTCCAAACAGGACATACAAATGGCTAAGAGACATATGAAGAAATGCTCAACTTCACTAATCATCAGAGAGATGCAAATTAAAACAACAATGAGGTATCACTTCACACCTGTCAGAATGGCTGTCATCAACAAATCATCAAACAAGTGTTGGAAAGGGTGTGGAGAAAAGGGGACTCTAGTACACTGCTGGTGGCAATGCAGACTGGTGCAGCCACTGTGGAAAACAATATGGTGTTACCTCAAAAAATTAAAAATTGAATTGCCATTTGACCCAGTGATCCCATTTCTAGAAATATACCCTAAGAAGCCTGAAACACCAAACAGAAAGAATATATGTACCCCCATGTTCATAGCAGCACTATTTACAATAGCTAAGATCTGGAAACAGCCCAAGTGTCCAACAGTAGAGGAATGGATAAAAAAGCTGTGGTACATATACACAGTGGAGTACTATGCAGCTGAAAGAAAGAAAGATCTCTTATCCTTTGAGATGACGTGGAGGGACCTGGAGAGTATTATCCTAAACGAAACGAGCCAAGCAGAGAAAGACAAATATCACATGGTCTCACTTATTTGTGGAATATAATTAACATAACAGTCTGAGGAACAGGGTAGACCCAGAGATGTGGAAGTAGGGTACAGACTGACAACCCTCAGAAGTGGGGGTGGAGGGGGGAGGGAAGAGATAAACCACAGAACTTATATGCATGTACGCATACCTGATGGACATGGACAACAAAGCTGGGGACGGGGTGGGGGGATGGCGAGGAGGGTTTCAATGGGGAAAAAAGGAGAAACATCTGTAACAAAAACAAATTAATAAAAAAAAAGGAAAAATCAGTAAATAAAAAAATAAGTAAATAAATAAAAATAAAAATGCCACCAAATTCTGAATGTTAATTTTGTATCCTACCACTTTACTGAATTAATTTATCAGTTTTAGTAGTGTCTTGGTGGACCCTTTAGGATTTTCTATGTTCAGTATTATCATCTGAAAATAATGACAGTTTTACTTCTTCCTTTCCAATTTAAATGCCTTTTATTTCTTCTTGTCTGATCGCTGTGGCTAGGACTTCCAGTACTATGTTGGATTAGCGTGGTGAACATGGACATTCCTTTCTTGTTCCTTATCTGAAGGGAAATGCTTTTAGTTTTTCTCCATTAATCATGATGTTAGCTGTGGATTTGTCATATATGGCCTTTATTTTGTTGCGTAATGTTCCCTCTATTTTCACTTTGCTAAGAGTTTGTATCATAATGGGTGTGGTATTTTGTCAAATGCTTTTTCTGCATCTATTGATATGATCATATATTTTTATCTTTTATTTTGTTTATGTGGTATATCATGTTAATTTATTTGCTAATATTGTACCAACCTTGATTTCCAGGGATAAATCCCACTTGATCATAGTGTCTGATATTTGTAATGCATTACTGGATTCAGTTTGCTATTATTTTGTTGAGAATTTTTGCATCTATGTTCATCAGGGATATTGGCCCATAATTTTCTTTCTTTGTACTGTCTTTATCAGGTTTGGGGATTAAGATAATGCTGGCCTCGTAAAATAAGCTTGGGAGTCCTCTATCCTATTAAATTTTTTGAAATAGTTTGAGAAGGATAGGTGTTAATTCTTTTTTGTACGCTTGGCAAAATTCATCTGTGAAGGTATTCAGTCCAGGACTTTTGTTTGTTGAGAGTTATTTTTATTACTGTTTTGATTTTGTTAGTTGTGAATGGTTTGTTCAGATTTTTTGTTTCTTCTTGATTCAGTTTTGGAAGATTATATGTTTCTAGAAATTTATTCATTTTATTCAGATTTTCCAATACGTTGGCATATAGTTGTTTGTAATATATTCTTATAATCCTTTGTATTTTTGTGGTGTCAGTTGTTACTTCTCCTTTACATTTATGATTTTATTTATTTGGGTCCTCTCTTTTTTTCTTGATAAGTGTGGTTAAAGGTTTACTAATCTTGTTTATCTTTTCAAAAAACCATCTCTTGCCCTGGTTGGTGTGACTCAGTGGATAGAACATCAGCCTGCGGACTGAAGGGTCATGGGTTTGATTCCCAGTCAAGAGCATGTACCTGGGTTGGAGGTTCAATCCCTGGCCCTTATTGGGGTCATGCAGGAGGCAACCAATCAATGTGTCTCTCTCACATCTCTCTCTCTCTCTCTCTCTCTCTCCCTCCCTCCCTCCCTCCCTCCTTCCCTTTCACTCTATCTAAAAATCAATGGAAAAATATCCTCAGGCGAGGATTAACAACAACTATAAAAACGACAGCTCTTGGTTTTATTGATGTTTTGTATATTTTTTTTAATCTTCACCCATGGATATGTTTATTAATTTGAGAGAGAGAAACATCAATGTGAGAGAGAAACATTGATTGGTTTCCTCCCATATGTGTCCCAACTAGGGATCAAACCTGCAACCTAGGTATGTGCTCTGACTGGAAATCAAACCTTCCAAAGTTCAGTATATGTGATGACACTCCAACCAACCGAGTCACCCAGCCAGGACTGTATTTTTTTTTTTAGACTGTTTTTTATTTCTGCTCTGATATTTTTTATTACCTTACTTCTACTCACTTTAGGTTTTGAGTTTCTTTTTTCCCTTTTCTAGTTCCTTTATGTGTGTGTAAGGTTAAATTGTTTCAGATTTATTTTTTTACTTGAGGTAGGCCTATAATGTTTTGTATTTCCCTTTTGGTACTACTTTTGCTGTGTCCATAGATTTTGTGTTGTGATGTTTTCATTTTCATTTATCTCAAGGTATTTTTTTAATTTAAGATAGAGTGGAAAAGAGGGAGGGAAAGAGAAAGAAACATCTTTGTGAGAGAGACATGATTGGTTGCCTCCCACATGACCCCAACTGGGGTTGGGGATTGAACCTGAAAACCAGGTATGTGCTCTTGACTGGGAGTCAGTCGAACCTGTGACCCTTTGGTCCGAGGGCCAACACTCTAACTGCTGAGCCAAACCAGTCAGGGCTCAAGGTATTTTTATTTCTTCCTTGATCTCATTGTTAACCCACTCATTGTTTAGTAACATGTTATTTAGCCTCCATGTGTTTGTGTGTTTTTTAGTTTCTTTCTTGCAATTGATTTCTAGTTTTATACCATTGTGGTCCAGAGAATATGCTTGATATGATGTCAGTCTTCTTGAATTTATTGAGACTTGTTTTGTGTCCTATTATATAGTCTATCCTAGAAAACGTTTCATACGCACATGAAAATAAAGTATATTCTGCTGCTTTGGGATGAAATGCTCTGAAAATATCAATTAAATACATCTAATTTAGTGTGTCATTTAAGTCTACTGTTTCCTTGTTGATTTTTTTGTCTGAAAGATCTATCCATTGATGTGAAGGTGTGTTAAAATCCTCTACTGTGATTGTATTACTGTCAATCTCACTTTTTATGTCTGTTAAGATTCACTTCATATATATAGGTCCTCCTATGTTGGGTGCATAAATGTTTACTAGGGCTATATCCTCTTGTTGGATTGGTTCCTTTGTTGTTATGTAATGTCCTTCTTTGTGTCTTATTATAGCCTTTGTTTTAAAGTCTATTTTGTCTGATATAAGTATTGATACCCCAGTTTTTTGTTTGTTTCCATATACATGAAATATCTTTTTTCACCCCTTTACTTTTAGTCTGTGTATATCTTTTGTTCTGAGGTGGGTTTCTTATAGACAGCATACATATGGATCTTGTTTTCTAATTCATTCAGCTATCCTATGTCTTTTAATTGAAGTATTTAAGCAATTTACATTTAAAGTGATTATTGATAGGTACATATTTATTGTCATTTTACTCTTTATAACTGTGTTTTTCTTTTTGTTTTTCCTTTCTTCTACTTTAGGAGTCCCTTGAACAATTCTTGTAATACTGGTTTGGTGGTAATGAGCTCCTTTAGCTTTTTTCTTGTCTGGAAAGTTCTGTATTTCTTTTTCTGTTTAAATGATAACCTTGCTGGTTGTAGGTCTTTGATTTTCATCACTTTGAATATTTTGTGCCAACCCCTTCTGGCCTGAAATATTTTTGTTGAAAAATCAATTGACAATCTTATGGGAGATTGCTTATAGGTAACTAACTCTCTTTTGCTACCTTTAAGATTGTCTCTTTGTCCCAAAGGTCTTGGATTTTTGTTCTGTCTTTTTTATTCTTTTATTGTGTTTGCACTTCAATTTTGTAATGTTGTGGTGACATCTCCTCATGTTCGTTAATTCTTTCCTCACACATTTCCATTGAATATATAAGCCCCCAAAGGAATTATTTATTTCTATCCTGTTTTTTTTTTAATTTCTTCTTATTATTTGGTTCTTTCTTAGGCTTTGCATCTTTGCTTATGTTATGTGTTGTTCACTATTTCCATTACAGCACTTTGCACATTAATCATGGTTGTTTTACATTTCTGGTCTGATAATTCCAATATATCTGTTATACCTGAATTATGTTCTTTTGCTTGTTCTATCTCTTTACACTATGTCTTTTATTTATTTTAGCATGCGAACTGAGGTAAGTAGGCCTTTATTATTATCTCACTAGAATTTAGGCTGTGTTTACTACTTGCTGTAAGTGTCAGAGGCTAAAATATTTTCAAGTGTCCTTCCTTTTGTCCCCATGGCATTTTTAGGGTTCTAGCGAGGCTTCTTAAATAATTCCTGAAACTACAGTTCTTTCAGTGTATCCCACTATTGTTAAACAGGAGTGTTGGTGCTGTAGTGCTGTGTGTTGTGGGTACAGAGGAAGTGTTCTGTAGTCATATGATTTGGTCTCAGTATTTTTATAAGCCCAAGCCCTGGGCTGTGACCTTCTGTGATATAATAAGAAAGATATTATATCTTTATCCATGGATCCTAGCAAAGACAGCCCTTGGATTTTCTCAGTGATAAGGATAATGGTAGCATCCTGTGTTCTATTAGGATGACTGTTTGCAGGCCTCTGATAAATTCATGGGGATTAGTCACCAAAAACGCCAGGCTTTTATTAGAGGCTTAAAACTATCAGCCAGTCTTCAACCTCTGGGGAAGGAAGAGAGCTAGAGATTTAGTTAATCACCACTGGCCAATGATTCCATCAGTCATGCCTATACATGCATCTCCTTCCAAATCTTTAAACATCTACACAGAATTGTCTGCATAAAGCCCAAAAGGGAACAGCATAAAAATGTGTGTTTCTGTAGCCCCTATCTGATCAACAGCTTGTTAGAAAGCAGCTGTAGGTTTGTTACCTAAGGTCTGAGACAATAGAATAGTCAAAGGTGTCATGAATTCACCTGTAAAGAACTTTATGTCGGAACATCAGACAATTCTGGAGGAAGTGGAGTCTTAAGATGCTTGGTCTGAAAATGCTGCTGGAAGGTCTTAGGGTCTGGCATTTGTGTCCTATAGACAGTGCAGGTATATATTAAGGCAGCTTTGGCAGCAGATTTTGGTCACATGTCCTTTCTTCTTTTGTCCAGCTTTTTTTCGGCATTTTTCTGCTGAGACTGTATCTTCTACTGTCCACAAGCCATATCCCAGTGGGACAGTCTTGTGTCAGGTAGACCAGAGAGACAGCGCAGTGTGAAAGGGCCTGGAAAAGTGGCTGAAGGGAGAAGAAAGGGTAGTGCACCCAGCACCACTTCACCTCCTCCGCCCACCAAGGATGGGAAAGAGGAGACTGGGGAGCACAACCGTCTGCATCTTACACCGCTGTCATCTGGGATTCTTCCTCTTAAAGAAAAAAGTGACTTGAGGTGAGGAAAGGATAAGTGGAAGGCTCAAGGCTGAGAAGCACAGAAGCATCAAATATTGAAATGGAGCTTGACTCTTGTTACACATGGTGAGGTCTCATTAAATCTCCCTGTTTCTAAACAAGAGTCACAGTTCCATTAGTGCCCTGACAGCCTTGCACCAAGCCCTTGACCCCTAGAGGATATAAGACCATCTTGTTCCACTGTGGCCTGGCCTGGGTCACCCTCGTGTTCTGTACTTACTTGCTCCACTTGGAAACTGAATCAGGAATTCCCTGTGCACACCTGTGTTCACATGTTCACAAAGAGCTGGGCAAACACAGTAGAGTCAGCCCCATAAAATGAAATGAAATATTCATACATGCTACTACATGGATGTTCCTTGAAAAAATATGCTAAGCTACTAAAATCAGTTAAATCAAGAATAGTTAAATCTATAGAGACAGAACGATTAGAGGTTGCGTAGGACTGTGGCTTGGGGGTGGAAAATGGAAACATGGAGAATTGATAGCTAAAAGGTATATAGGTCTTTCTTTTTGAGATGAAAAAAATGTTAAAAAAATTATGATTATCTGTGAATATACTGAAAACCGCTAAATTGTATTTATTAAAGAGATGCATTCTCTGGTATGTGTATTCTATATCAATAAGCCTATTAAATAAATAAAATTAGATGTTTGAACCAATGTGTTAAGTATATTGAGTTTTCGGGTACATCCCACATTTCCAAATCTTTTGTTTTTTGTTATATTGGTGAAAATAGGAATTCAATGGTTTAAGCGATATTATAGCCCCTTTATATTTCAAAATTTCTAAGGACACAGTCAAAAACTATCTAAAGTAAATTTCCTTTTAGTGTAAAATTCACACCTGTGAGTTTTATTGAATACATCTCACCATTTATGGTTGGTTGAAAAGAATTCCTGCCCCTAGGTGGCGCTGCCACCAGAACCAGATACTTGGGAGGTCCGGGACTCTAGCTAAAGCACCACATTTATGGAGGTGGACCAGGGATGGATGGAAGTCTCAACCTGCCGACATTCAAAGGTCAAATGGAGTCAGAAGTGAGGTCATTTAGAGAGAGAGGGGGGAAGAGACAGAGAGGGAGAGACAGACACATGGATGAGAGAGAACATTGACTGGCCGCCCCCTGCATGTCCCCCACTGGTGATCTGGCCCACAACCCAGGCATGTGCCCTGACCCGGAATGGAACCGGAAACCTCTCGGTGCATGGGTAGATGCTCAACCACTGAGCCACACCAGCCAGGCTAGTGAGGTCATTTTTAAATGGGTTTATAAACAAGAGTCACAGTTCTATGAGTGTCCTCGCACTCTATGCTGACCCCTAACCCAGGGAGGACCTCAGACACCCTGGTCCCCGTCTGGCCTGGCCTGGACGCCCCTCTTGCTCAGGACAAGGATGTCGCTCCATCTGGAAACCGAGTCTGGAATTCCCTTCGCACAACTGTATCCCCATTCAAAAAGAGGGGCAGGGAGACGCCAGCGTCCATCTAGGACCAGGACAAAGTGTCATTAAAAGTAAAAGGCTTTGGAAGCTGGTTCTGCTGAGCTACCCCCACCTTGTCGCTCAGGAATAAGGAACGCAGAACTGTCCAATCAGGAACGCAGCAGGCAGGTGGGTGGGGTCACCTTTGACAAACCGAGAACGCTACTGGCCACGCCTGCGATCCTGTACTGCCTGTGTTTAAATGCAGGAGGTCAGTTTGAGTGGCGTGACCTGTACTGGCCCGAGAAGCCTTAGAAAAAAATGCCGGGGGACCCAAGAAGCGCGGACATGGTGAGTGTGCGTGGCCCGATGCCCTCAGACGGGACAAGGGGCTGGTTGGAACCCGGCGTGGAGAGACCCAGCCGCGTGGCTGTCAGGTTAGGAGTCTGCGGACCCATGTCCCGCTGTGTCTGCTGGGCTCTCGGTCCCTTCTGGCTCGCAGTGATCTGGGCTCCGAGGCTAAGACAACTAGATTCCATTTTATGTAGGCCCCTTGGTTAAGGTGACTAAAAGACTCCATTTTGTCACCAATAGACATTCCTCGATATTCTTCCAATAATAGGTTAATTACCCCTAGAGGGAAAGGAATTTTGCCTAAGATTATAGTTGCCCCAGGAGTTGGGAGGCATTTGCAGTTTTCTGAGTATAGGTATTTGCAGGTACTTGTAAGTACTTATGCCGTGGGTAAATAATGCTAATTTTGACTTCTGTAGTCTCTGTCACTCCCACTATTGTACTGGTTCCCTGAAGGGAGGGGGCAAAAGGAGGAGGGAGTTTCTGTATTTAAAATGGGAGGAGTAAGAAGAATCAGGGCTGTTGATCTGAGGGGAAACTATGCCCTCTGCAGCCCGCCGGCGAAATAAAGTGCTCCTTTACAATTCGGCCATGGGTCTCTGGTTATCTCGCCATCAGGTTATAACAGCAGCATGGGGGCTGGTCCAGCGGCCGGACCGGAAGTCCTGCCCTGTCACTGGGCTCAGTGAATCGGCTCCCAGCCTCTCTGGGCGGCTCTGCACTCGCAGCCTCGCACCCGCAGCCCCGCGTCTCCCCAGGTGGTGTGGTGACCACCGACGGTTTCCTCAGGGATAATTGTTCGTGATTGTGAGGAGCTGTGGTCTGTGGTCCCCAGTCCCTTCCTTCTTCTCAGGGGGACCTGAAAGTTTGGAGAGCAGGGTCTCAAATCCACGACCCTTTCCCTCCAGTCTAGCTCATCCTGGGACTGGCAATAATAATTCCAGAAATGTTCATGTTTCTGCCTGCATTCTCAAATACCACCTTTTGGTCTCTGATTCACAACATCAACTGTTTCTCTTCCAGCGTGCATTTCTTTTTTCTTTCTTTTAATTAATGTATTTTTGTTACAGATGTTTCTCCTTTTTTCCCTATTGACATCCTCCTCCCCTTACCCCCTACCCTGTCCTCAGCTTTGATGTCCATGTCCATCGGCCACCCGTACATGAATATAAATTCTGTGGTTTATCTCTTCCTTCCCCCCCACGCCCTCTTCTGAGGGTTGCCAGTCTGTACCCTACTTCTACGTCTCGGGGTCTACCCTGTTCCTCAGACTGTTATGTTCATTATATTCCAGAAATAAGTCAGATCATGTGATATTTGTCTTTCTCTGTTTGGCCTGTTTCGCTTAGGATAATACTCTCCAGGTCCCTCCATGTCCTCTCAAAGGATAAGAGATTTTTCTTTCGTACAGCTGCATAGTACTCCATTGTGTATATGTACCACCGCTTTTTTATCCATTCGTCTACTGATGGACACTTGGGCTGTTTCCAGATCTTAGCTATTGTAAATAGTGCTGCTATTAACATGGGGGTACATATATTCTTTCTGTTTGGTGTTTCAGGCTTCTTAGGGTATATTCCTAGAAATGGGATCACTGGGTCAAATGGCAATTCAATTTTTAATTTTTTGAGGTACCATCACAGTGTTTTCCGTAGTGGCTGCACCAGTCTCCATTCCCACCAGCAGTGTACTAGAGCCCCCTTTTCTCCACACCCTTTCCAACACTTGTTGTTTGATGATTTGTTGATGGCAGCCATTCTGACAGGTGTGAGGTGATACCTCCTTGTTGTTTTAATTTGCATCTCTCTGATGATTAGTGATGTTGAGCATTTCTTCATATATCTCTTAGCCCTTTGTATGTCCTGTTTGGAGAGGTGTCTATTTAGTTCCTCTGCCCATTTTTTAATTGGATTCTTTGTCTTCCTTTTGTTGAGTTGTATGAGCACTCTATATATTTTGGAGATTAACCCCTTATCTGATGTATCATTGGCAATTATGCTCTCCCATACAGTGTGTTCCCTTTCCAATTTGATGGTTGTTTCTTTTGCTGTGCAGAAGCTTTTTAGTTTGCTATAGTCCCATGAGCTCCTTTTTTCCTTTGTTTCTGTTGCCTTAGGTTAGGTATCAGTGAAAATTCTGCTGCGTATGATGTCTGAAATTTTGTTGCCTACATTTTCTTCTAGGATTTTTATAGATTCACAAGTCACATTTAAGTCTTTTATCCATTTTGAGTTTATTCTTGTGTATGGTGTAAGTTGATGGTCTAGTTTCATTTTTTTTGCATGTAGCTGTCCAAGTTTCCCAACACCGTTTATTAAAGAGGCTGTCTTTACTCCATTGTATGCTCTTACCACCTTGGTCAAATATTAATTCAGTATAATGTCTTGGGTCAATTTCTGGACTCTCTGTGCTGTTCCACCAGTCTATATGCTGTTCTTGTGCCAGTACCAGGCTGTTTTGATTACAGTAGCTTTGTAGTATAACCTGATATCCAGTTTTGTGATCCCACCTACTTTGTCCTTCTTTTTCAAGATTGCTGTGGCTATTCGGGGTCTTTTTTGATTCCATATGAACTTTTGAAGTATTTGTTCTAGTTCTGTGAAGTATGTCGTTGGTATTTTGATGGGGATTGCATTGAATCTCTAGATTGCTTTGGGTAATATGGACATTTTAATGATGCTAATTCTTCCAATCCATGAACAAGGTATGTGCTTCCACTTTTTTATATCTTCCTCTATTTCTTTTTTCAATGCCCTGTAGTTTTCTGTTAATAGGTCCTTTACTTCTTTGGTTAAGTTTATTCCTAGGTATCTTAATTTTTTTGCCGCGATGGGAAATGGGATTTTTTTTTAGTTTCTCTTTCTGTGAGTTCATCATTGGTGTATAAGAATGCTGTCGATTTCTTGACGTTAATTTTGTATCCTGCTACTTTGCCAAATTCATTTATTAAGTCTAGTAGATTTTTGATGGAGTCTTTAGGGTTTTTATGTATAATATTATGTCATCTGCAAATAATGACAGTTACACTTCCTCCTTTCCAATTTGGATCCCTTTTATTTTTTCTTCATGTCTGATTGCTGTGGCTAAGACTTTCAGTACTATGTTAAATGAGAGTGGCGAAAGTGGGCATCCCTATCTTGTTCCTGTTCTTAAGGGAAATGTTTTTAGTTTTTTCCCATTGAGTATGATGTTGGCTGTAGGTCTTTTGTATATGGCTGTCATTATGTCGAGATATGATCCCTCTATTCCCACATTGCTGAGCGTTTTTATCAGAAATGGGTGCTGGATTTTGTTGAAATCTTTGTCAGTATCTATTTATATGATCATATGGTTTTTTCTTTCATTTTTTTTATGTGGTATATCACATTTATTGATTTTCAAATATTGAACCAGCCTTGCATCCCTGGGATGAATCCCACTTGGTCATGGTGAATAATTTTTTTTGATGTATTGCTGGATCTGATTTGCTAGTATTTTTATTAAGGATTTTGGCATCTATGTTCATCAGGGATGTTGGCCTGTAGTTTTCTTTCTTTGTAATGTCTTTTTCTGGTTTTGGAATTAGAATTATGCTGGCCTCATAAAACGAGTTTGCAAGTCTTCCTTCTTCTTGAATTTTTTGGAATAGTTTGAGGAGAATGGGTGTTAGTTCTTCTTTGAATGTTCAGTAAATCTCCCCCATGAAGCCGTCCGGGCCTGGGCTTTTGTTTGCTGGGAGAGTCTTGATTACATCTTCAATTTCCTTCATTGTTATTGGTTTGTTTAAGTTTTCTATCTCTTCCTGGGCCAGTTTTGGGAGACTATGTGTTTCTAGAAATTTGTTCAATTCACTTGGATTATCAAATTTGTTGCCATATAACTGTTCATAGTATTTGTTAACGATCCTTTGTATTTCTATGGTGTCAGTTGTTACTTCTCCTCTTTCACTTCTGGTTTTGTGTATTTGGGTTCCCTCTCTTTGTTTCTTGGTGAGTCTAGCTAAGGGTCCATCAATTTTGTTTATCTTTTCAAAGAACCAGCTCTTTGTTTCATTGATCCTTTGAATTGTTTTTTTGGTCTCTATGTCATTATTTCTGCCCTGATCTTTACTATTTCTTTCCTTACACTTGCGCTGGGGTTTTCTTTTTGTTTGCTTTCTAGTTCTTTAAGTTGTGAGGTTAGGTAGTCAATTAGGAGTTTTTCTTCTTTCTTGAGGTGGGCCTGTAGTACTATGAATTTCCCTCTCAGAACTGTTTTCGCTGCATCCCATAGATTTTGTGTTGTTGTGTGTTCATTTTCATTGGTTTCCAGGAAGTTTTTAATTTCTTCCTTGATCTCCTCGGTAACCCATTCATTGTTTAATAACATGCTATTTAGCCTCTATGTGTTCAAATGTCTTTGCATATTCTTGTTGCAATTGATTTCTAGTTTTATGCCATGGTGATCTGAGAAGATGCTTGATATGATTTCAGTCTTCTTGAACTTGTAGAGACTTAGTTTGTTTCCTAACATGTGGTCTATGTTTGAGAATGTCCCATGTCACTTGAGAAGAATGTGAATTCTGTAGTTTTGGGGTGTAATTCTCTGTAGATATGTATTAAGTCCATTTGGTCTAGTGCTTCATTTAGAGTCTCTGTTTCCTTGTTATTTTTTTGTCTAGAGGATCTATCCAGTGATGTCAGCGCGGTGTTGAAGTCCCCTGCTATGATTGTATTGCTGTCGATTTCTCCTTTGAAGTCCTCCAGAAGGTTTTTATTATATTTTCGTGCTTCTATGTTGGGTGCACATATGTTTACCAAGGTTATATCTTCCTGTTGGATAGATCCTTTTAACATTATGTAGTGGCCTTCTTTGTCTCTAGTTATGGTCTTCATTTTGAAATCTATTTTATCAGATATGAGTATTGCTACCCCAGCTTTTTTTTCCTTTCCATTTGCTTGGATGATTTTTTTTCTATCCCTTCGCTTTCAACCTATATGAGTCTTTTGTTGTGAGGTGGGTCTCTTGTAAACAACATATATATGGGTCATGCTTTCTTATCCAATCAGCTATTCTGTCTTTTTATCAGATCATTCAATCCATTACATTTAAGGTGATTATTGATATGTACTTATTTATTGCCATTTTTGTTTAGTGTGGTTATATTTTCCTTCCTATTTCTTCTACTAATTACAGCAGTCTTTTTAACATTTCTTGCAGTGCTGGTTTGGTGCTAATGTATTCCCTTAGCCTTGTTTTGTCTGGGAAGCTCTTTATTTGACCTTCTATTTTGAATGATAACCTTGCTGGGTATAGTAGTCTTGGATTCAGATCCTTGTTTTTCATGACCTTGATTACTTCATGCCATTCCCTTCTGGCCTGTAGTGTTTCTGTTGAGAAGTCAGCTGATAGCCTGATGGGGGTTTCTTTGTAGGTGCTTATCTCTTGCTGCCTTTAGGATTCTCTCTTTGTCTTTAATTTTTGGCACTTTAATTACTATGTGTCTTGGTGTCGGCCTGTTGGGTTCTTCTTACTTGGGGCTCTCTGTGCTTCTTGAACTTGAATGCCTTCTTCCTTCACCAAATTAGGGAAGTTTTTTGTCACTATTTCTTCAAATATATTCTCTAACCCTTGCTCCTTTTCTTCTTCGGGGACTCCTGTGATGCAAATATTATTACATTTCCAGTTGTCCCAGAGTTCTCTTAAGCTATCTTTCTGTTTTTTATTTGTTTTTTCCTTTTGGTTTTCTAATTAGTTGATTTTTTTTCTACCCAGTCTTCTAATTCACTGATCCAGTCCTCAGCTTCCTCTACTCTGCTGTTTAGTCCTTCCAATGTGTTCTTTATTTCTGCTCTGTCATTCTTCATTTCTTCTTGGTGGTTTTTTATTTCCAGTTGGTTGATTTTCAATGTTTCTATGTCTTTATTTATGGTGTTGATGTCCTTACTCATGCTGTTGAGCTTCCTCAAGATCATGGCTCTGAATTCCACCTCTGATAATTTGCTTAACTGCATTTCATTTATCTCATCTTTGTTAGAGGTCTCTTGTTCTTTCATTTGGGATTTGTTTCTTTGTTTCACCATTTTGGCTATCTCAGTGGGTTTTGGAGCCTGCCAAATTTTCCCTGTGAGTGTTGGTGTTCTGTTGTTTGTGGCTCCCTCTACTGGGTTTGGATATGTGTGGGAGGACCCACAAACAGCACTGTCAAGTCTTACTTTCCTGAGTAGATTTGCAAGCACAGGCACAGTTCAGTTATTCTCTACCTTTTTGCCTGGGGGCTATTAGTTGCGGTTACTTGTAGAGCCTTGGGTTCTCAGTTGAATGAGAAACTCCCTCAGGTGTTCAGTGTAAGAGGATTTCCTAAGGGTGGGGCAGATGCTGGTTGTTAATGAGCCTCAATTAGGTTTCAATGGCCCACCTTAGTGGGGTTTAATCTCCAAGGGAGGGGCCACCACCTCTCCCCAGAGCCCTGGAAAGGAGTAAGATGGCCACCATCCTGCGTGGCTGCAACTCAGCAAAAGCTCTGAGCGCCCTCCAAATCCCGAGTGTTCCCACACAGTTCCAGTCCAGTCCATCCTCCCTCTGCCCAAGGTATGTGGCTGTGGCTATTTTAGCGCTCTGTCCCGGCCTTCTGCGCTGTGGAGTGGGCTTGGGAATTTAACCTCGAGGGTGCTGCTCACAGCCAAGACAGCTGCTGTCTGTGGGCTCCCAGGCCCCTCTCGAGCCTCCGCAATCCTACCAGGATCAATTCAGTGTCCTAGGTTATATGTTCCTTGCAGGCTCCTTTTCTGTTGCTTTTTCCTGAGGATTTGTTTTTATTTTAGTTTTAATTCCAGTTTGGTCCTGGGAGGTGGTCTGTGTAGCTTCCATTCACTCTGCCGCCATTTTGGAATCGCCAGCGTGCATTTCTAACATGTATTTTGATTGTTTACCATTTTTGCACATTCAATGCGTGGCTCATTTTAAAGATTTATTTGTTTATTGTTGTTGCCCTGGCCAGGTATCTCCGTTGGTTAGAGCGTCCTCCAGATGTGCTAAGGTTGCAGGTTCAATCCTGGTTAGGACGCATACTAGAAGTAACCAATGAATGCATGAATACGTGGAACAACAAATCTCTCTCTCTCTCTCTCTCTCTCTCTCTCTAATTCTTTCCAAAGTCAATTTTAAAAAATAAATAAAGATTTATTTTGTGTGTGTAGTTGTTTTACATGAGAGGAAAGCTGAGGATAACTACCTGGAATATGTTGTATGAAAACCTCATTCCTCCCCCACCCGATCAGAATCTTCCCTGGGCACAGACATCCTATGGGAAGTCTTTTGGGTGGAGGTTCCTCTTTGGAAATTTTTCTGGGTGTTCTCTCCTGTCAACACTGCCCCTTCCCTGGGTTTGTCACCTTAGAAAGACTTATTTACTTTGTTTTTGGTTTCCATTTTTCAATAAATGTAAAATGTATTTAATCAATAGGTCTGGAAAGGTGACATAAAATAGTATTTCCAAAGAGGCACGAGAGGTAAATTTCAGGGAAAAAGATATTCCACTATTACATCCAATGTGTTTAAACTTCTTGTTTCTCTTTTTCCTCCCCTAAGCAGAGTAGCACTATTCTGAAGCCTCTTCATTCTTTTTTGGGGGGTTCGGGTGTGATTTCAAGTAGAATTCCAGGGCTTAGACTTGACCATCAGAAATGTTCAATTATGCTTAATTATTTTAAAACCTTTTTCTTGTTGTGGAAATAACAATATCATTATTTTCTGAAAGTAATAAATGCTTGTGGGTTTTCTTTTTCTACAATACATCATCTGTACACTCTATTGTGTGTGCATCACCCCAAGTCAAGCCTTCATTCATCACCATTTATCCCCTCTATATCCTCCTCCACCTCCCCCCACCCCCCACCCCTGGCAACAACCACAGTGTTGTCCCTGTTCATGAGTTTTTTCCTTTCTGTTTTTTTCTTTTGGGCTCAATCCCTCCACACCCGCCCCTCACCAGCATACCTCCCTATCCCCCACCCCCACCCCCAACATGGTTTTTCTTGTTGAACTAGAAATATGGCTTACTTCATTTTACACACACACATTGTGTTGTATGAATTTTCAGGATTCTTCAAACACTGGGCTTTCTGTCATTTAAAATATCCACGTGGTCCTAAGCATTGTGACTGAGAGCAGAGATCTGTGGTCTATGACCCAAGCTAAGGCCCCCCATTGAGCCTGCAATGTGGGAAATACTTGAAGGCCCAGTTGTTCCTGGGGAGCCTCCCCCTGTAGGGGTCCTTCCTGCTCACACTTACCTTGGAAAGAGCCTATTCACTAAGAGAAGCTGTATCCCTGGAAAGTTGAGGATGCAGGTTCATGTGGGGGGAGGGTAGGTAGCACTCCTGAGGCTTTAGTTGTGGTTCCCTTGGGCCTGTTTCTAGGTCTTGGTTGGAGTTTTGCATCCACAGTGTAGGTGCACTCAGAGTGTAATTTGTACAAGTCTGTGAAAGTGAGGGGTCTGTGTCCTGGGCAGGGTTTGTGAATTTGGGAGTTCATTTGGATCAGAACCTGACACTGAATCCAACTGAGATGAAGCCTAAGAGAGGGTTTCTATTATTCCCTAGGGAGAGGAGGGTGTTGGAGCTCCCAGACTTTATTCCTGGGTCTACTTAGGTATCCCTCTCCTCCTTCTCCAGGGGACTGTCCTACTCCAGGGGTTCTGCCTCAACCAGAAGAATCTAGAATGTGGAACCTTCTGAAAGTGGATTTCCTGCTGTCCTGTGGGAAACAAGCTGATCATCTGAGCTGATTCTGATATTGTTATAATAACCTGGTTATTAATTAACAGGAAAGGAGCAAAGAGAAGACTAGATAATATAGGCATGCCTTTTGTACAGCTTTGCCAGAAAGTTGCAGTTTAACATTCTCCAGGTCTGTTCCCTGCAGCTCATGAGGGAAATAACTGGACAATAGATGCATGCCCAGTAAGGTCTGGGTGACATAGGAAGAAGATACTTGCCTGTCAATCACACCTGGAAATAGGTAATTGGCCAGAATAGGCATGGACACTGCAAGGGTGTGAAATCTGAGATACTTAAGCTCCTGAACAAAGGGCATTTTCCCCTTTCTTGCTCTCTTGCTGCTCACACCTGACTCTTGGCTTGCAGGGTCTCACACTCTGCACATGTTGTGGGCCATGTGTACTCCACATAGTGGACTTATGGACTGTGACTAGCCTAGTACCTGATGCTGCACCGGATTCAACTCCACCATGGAATGGAAACTCTGGACACTGGCTTTGCTTTTAGCTCTGCTGAATTCCCAGCTACCCCTCTTCCAGGACTGGACTAAGGGAAATGGGACTTTGCAAACTGAGGGATATAACTTTATGCGAGGTCCATCTGTGTTGTGACAAATGGTAAGATTTATGGCTGAATAATATTCTTTTTTATGGCTGAATAATATTCCATTGTCAATATATACCATAATTATTTTCTTTCTTTATTTACCCATCTATGAACACTTAGGTTGTTGCCATATTTGGCTATTATGAATCATGCAGTAATCAACATGGGTGTACACATATGTTTTTGAGTTAATGTTTTTGTTTTCTCTGGATGTACTCAGAAGTGGAATTTCTGGATCATATGGTAATTCTGTCTTTAATTTTTTGGGGAACCTCCATAGTGCTTTTCATAGTAGCTGCACCAGTTTACATTTCTACCAACAGTGCACAAGGGTTCCCTTTTCTCCACATGCTTGCCAACACTTGTTATTTCTTGTCGTTTTGATAGTAGCCATTCTCATAGGTGTGAGGTGCTATTTCATTGTGCTTTTGATTGACATTTCTCTGATGATTAAAGATATTGAACATCTTTTCATGTATCTGTTTGCCATTTGTATATCTTTGGAAAAATATTTATTAAGATATTCTCTTTTTATTTATTTTTTTAAACTCATCTTTATTGTAGAATGTATTACAGATATCCCCCCTTTTTTTCCCCATTGACCCCCTCCTCCCTAATCCTGCCCCACTTCTGCCTTCCACACACCACTATCCTTTGGTTATCCATATATGCATAGAAGTTCTTTGGTTTATCTCATCCCGCCCTCGCTGCCCCCTTCCCTTTGAGGTTCATCAGTCTAACAACCAATTTGTACTTCTTAATTCCTTCATCTTTTTCACCCATCCCCCTAGCCCTGCCCATCTGGCAAGCAACAGAAAGTTCTCAGTCTCTGTTGAGTCTGTTTCTGTTCTGCTTGCTCATTTTGTTTGTAGATTCAATTGTTGATAGATATGTATTAATTGCCATTTTATTGTTCATATTTTTGTTCTTCTCCTTCAAGAAGACCCTTCAACATTTTATATAATACTGGTTTGGCAGTGATGAACTCCTTTAGCTTTTTCTTGTCTGGGAAACTCTTGATATGTCCATCGATTCTAAATGATAGTTTTGCAGGATAGTCTTGGTTGTAGGTCATTGCCTTTCATTGCCTTGAATATCTCTTGCCACTCCTTTCTGGCCTGCAAAGTTTCTTTTGAGAAATCAGCTGACAATTTTATGGGCGCTCCTTTGTAGGTAACGAACTGCTTTTCTCTTGCTGCTTTTAAGATTTTCTCTTTATATTTAACCTTTTGCATTTTGATGATGATGTGTCTTGGTGTGGTCCTCTTTGGGTTCATCTTGTTTGGGACTCTCTGTGCTTCCTAGACTTGGTACATCTGTTTCCTTTACCAAGTTAGGAAAGTTTTCTGTCATTATTGTTTCAAATAGGTTTTCAATTTCTTGTTCTCTCTCTTCTCCTTCTGGCACCTCTATGATGCAAATGTTGGCATGGCTGAAGTTGTCCCAGAGGCTCCTTACACTATCCTCATTTTTTTGGATTCTTTTTTCCTTTTGCTGTTCTGATTGGGTGTTTTTTGTTTCCTTTATTCCAAATTGATGGTTTGCTTCTTGGCTTCACCTACCCTACTATTGATTATCTGTAAATTATTCTTTATTTCAGTTAGTGCACCCTTAATTTCTGACTGGTCCTCCTTTATGTTGTTGATGTTCTCACTAAGTTCCTTGGAGGTTTCCTTAGGTTCCTTGAAGGTCTCACTAAGTTCCTTAAATGTCTCACCAAGTTCCTTGAGCAACCTTATAACCTGTGTTTTAACTCTGCATCTGATTGATTGCTTATCTCCATTTTGTTTAATTCTTTTCCTGGAGTTTTGTTCTTTTTTTCTCATTTGGGACATGTTTCTTTGTCTCCTCATTTTGGCTGCTTCCCTGTGATTGTTTCTATGTATTAGGTAGAGCTGCTATGTCTCCTAGGCTTGGTAGAGTGGCCTGTTATTGTAGGTGTCTTATAGGGTCCAGTGGCACAGCCTCCTTGATCACCCCAGCTGGGCCTCAAGGTGTACCCCTAGTGTGGACAGCACACCCTTCTGTTGTAATTGAATCTTGATTGCTGTTGGCATGTTAATGGGAGGGATTTACTCAGGCTGGTCATCTGCAAGGACTGGCTGTGCCCACTGACCACTAGCCTCTGACTCCCTTGGAGGATCAGCTGTGTAGGGGCCCACCACACAGAGCAAGACTTACTTCATCAGGGTTCTGGTACCCACTGAGTCCATTCCTTGAGTGTGTCACTTGTGGAGGTGGTTGGGTGGTGGTGTTTCTATGTGGTCTGAAGCTGTCCACTGGGTGTGCTGGCTCTGGGGCAAGGTCAGCCTCCACCTGTGTTCTACCTGGGGCCACCTGGCATAAGCTACAAAGTGATCTGAAGATGGCTGCTTCTTGTGCTGGGCTTGGAGGTGCCCAGGAAAAGATAAGTTGTGAACCAAGGCTGGCTGCTCCTAGTGCCAGGCCTGGGGCCACTTAAAGAGAGGTATAGGGCTAGCTGAGACCAGATGCTGCTTGTTTGAGAGATTTTAGGAAAATCTGAAGTAGGATCCAAGACAGGCCAATCCTATGGTAAAGCCTTTGGAAACAGTTTGAGTGGGCCTGAAAGTTGGGTGGGGCAGGGCCTCAGGGAATCACCAGGGTGGGGCAAACATTGTGAGCCAGGTTGCTGGAGTCCCAGATATGGTGGCTGTCTGCCACCCCAGGGAAGGGCTCACCAAAGGAACATCAGCCTCCACCAGCACATCTGTCCAGGAGAGAGCCACCTCTTCAGCCCTCGTCCTGAGGCCAAACAGTTCAGTTCTTCCCTGTATGTCTCTGGCACCCCTCAAGCTGCCTCCCCTCCATGCTCAGAGGAAGCGAGTCCGAGTAAGTCCGTGTGCCCACCGGCCCTTTAAGGGGAGCTGCCTGGGGATCCAGCAGCCGCAGCCTCCTTCTGCCTCAATTCCTGCTGGTTTTACAGCCGAAGTTATGGGGACTTCTCTTCCTGGCACTCGAACCCTGAGCTGGGCGCCTGGTGTGGGACGGGGACCCCTCTCTTCTCAGGGAGGACTTTCCCAGCTGAGGTGTCCCTCCTGATTTTTATCCGCCACATGTGGGTGTGGGACCAGCCCTTATGTGCCTCCGCCCCTCCTACCAGTCTTGATGTGGCTGCTTCTTTAATTTCATAGTTGTAGGACTTCCATTCAGCTCAATGTCAGGCAGTTCTGAGTGATGGTTGTGTTGTAGTTTTGTTGTAATTTTGATGTGGTTGTGAGAGGAGGTGATACTGCATTTACCTACGCTGCCATCTTGACCGGAAGTCCTCTTATTTATTTTTTTTCTTTATTGATTTTAGAAAGAGAAGAAGAAAGAGGGAGAGAGAGAGATAGAAACATCGATGAGAGAGAACATTGGTTTGTCGCCTTCTGCATGCCCCGCACTGGGGCTTTGGCCAACAACCTGGGCATGTGCCTTGACCAGGAATTGAACCGGCGAACTCTTGGTTCATGGGTCAATGCTCAACAAC
This sequence comes from Tadarida brasiliensis, assembly GCA_030848825.1. NCBI lineage: Eukaryota > Metazoa > Chordata > Mammalia > Chiroptera > Molossidae > Tadarida > Tadarida brasiliensis. The sequence continues at coordinate 53,274,678 of CM061259.1, read as the reverse complement.
TGAGCCACACCGGCCGGGCTATTCTCTTTACTTTTTATTGGATTGTTTGTTTTGGACTATTAAGTTTTGTGGGTTTTATGTGGATTTTGGATATTAACCTATATTCATATATATGATTTGCAAGTATTTTCTTTTATTGCATTTTATTTTGTTGATGGTTTTCCTTGTGCAGAAGCTTTTTAGTTTGATTTAGTCTCACTTGTTTATTTTTGTTTCTGATGCCTTTGCTTTTGGTGTCAGATACAGAAAATCATCACCAAGACCTATGTCAAGGAGCTTATGGACTATGATTTCTTCTAGAAGTTTTATAGTTTTAGGGTTCATTTTGAAGTCTTTGCATTTGAGTTAATTTTTGTGTATCGTGTAAGATAGTGATTCCGTTTCATTCTTTAGTCTGTGGCTGTCCAGTTTTCCCACTGTGGCAGGATAGTAAGCTAGGAAAATTCCTGGGCAAATGCAATAGGGAAACTGAGACAAGAAAATTAAACAAGGCCAAATAATTTGAACAATTTACAGACAGCTAGTGAATTACCAGACCTTATCATTCCTAACCAAGGACACTTGAGAGCAAATGGTTTATACCTCTCCTCCCTAACCAGAGAATAAATAGCTTAAATCACCCTGGTCAGGGAGATAGAGAACAGAAACCCAGTTAATGCCATTTGTGCCAGCCAAATCCAAGGACAGATGAAGGCAGGGGAACAAAGAACAAAAACCTGACTAAAGCCAGACAGACCCAAGATAAAAGTAAAGCAATGAAGCTGACCAATGAACGATCCCAAACTCCCCTATACACTCATTTTGATGCATCAGCATACTAAACATGCGCATGGAAAGCTGATGAATATTCTGCTGAAACCCTCCCCTAAGATTCCCACAGAAGAGAGATAAAAACCCTCAAGACAAAGATCCAGCACTGACTCTCTCTGGAGCACACCCATGCCTGTTCTCAGGTATGAACTTTTAACTTTCTTTCTCCTAAGCTCTAAGGGTCCTCATGAGACTTGCAACCTGAGGAGTGGTGGGCAGTGGCAGCTTGTCCTGAGCTGACCCCCTCAACCTGTCTTCAAGGCCCCTTTTTCCCCTGACTTCCCAGTGAGCTAAGGCAGCCCTACCTTTTTTCCCTCACTTCTCTCCTAGAACATTTCTAAGGAGTCAAAGCAGAGCATTGCACTAAGTCCTTCCTTTGTCTCACTGTCCTCAGCTTTAATAAACATACTCTCAAAATCACCTGGACTCAACACTGTGAAATCTTTCCTGCATGCAGTCAAGAACCCACACACTACAGGCCAGCCTGAGACAGACTCGCTCCAAGCCCGTCCCGGTCTGGTGACATCAGCACCATTTATTTGAAGAGCCTGTTTTTTTTTTTTTTGACATTGTATATTCTTGGCTCCTTTGTTAATCTGCCTATTGGTGTGGGCTTATTTCTTGGCTCTCTATTCTCTTCCATCGACCTATACGACTTTTCTGTGATTTTTATGCCAATATTATATTTTTCTAAATTACTGTAGCTTTGTTATGTAGTTAGAAATCAGGGAGAGATGCTCCTCACTTTCTTCTTTTTTTTTAAGGATTTATGCCCCCCCCCCCCCGAGTCTTTTGTGGTTTCATACAAATTTTAGGATTTTTTGTTCTATTTCTGTTAAGACTGCCATTGGAATTTTGATAGGAATTGCACTGAATCTGTAAAATGTTCTGGATATTATGCATATTTTAACAATATTAAACCTTCCAATCCGTGAGTATGGGATAGCTTTCCACTTATTTGTATCTTCTACATTTTTTGAAATTAATGTATTATAGTTTTCAGTATACAGGTCTTTAAACCTCTTTGGTTAAATTTATTCAGTATTCTTTTTGGAGAAATTGTAAATGGGATTGTTTACTTAATTTCTCTTTGTCATAGTTTATTATCAATGCATAGAAATGCAACAGATTTTTATATATTGATTTTGTATTCTGTAATTTTACTGCATTTTTAAATTATTTCTCAGTGTTTTCATGGAGTTTTTACAGTTTTGTACATATAATATCATGTCATCTGCAAATAGTGACAGTTTTACTTCTTCCTTTTCAATTTGGATGCCTTTTTTTTTTTTTTTTCCTTGCCTAATTGCTCTGACTGGGACTTAAAATATTAACTTTAATAAAAATTGCCAGAGTGGACATCCTTGTCTTGTTCCTGATTTTAGAGGAAAAGATTTCAGGTTTTTAATCATTGAGTATGTTATTTGTTGATTATGATGTTAGTAGCTATGGGTTTATCATATATGGCCTTTATTACTTTGAGGTATGCTCTCTCTATACCTCTTTTTTGAGTTTTTTGTAAAAAATCAGAAATGGATGTTTAATTTTGTGATATTCTTTTTCTAAATTTATTGAGATGATTATAAGATTTTTATTCTTATTTTGTAAATGTGGTATATCACATTGGCTGATTTGCAGATGTTTTACCATTCTTGCATCCCTGAAATAAATTTCACTTGATCATGGTGTATAATTTTTTTAATGTATTGTTGAATTTGGTTTGCTAACATTTTGTTGAGGAGCTTTGGCATCTGTGTTCATCAAGGATATTAGTCAGTAATTTTCTTTTCTTTTTGTGTCCTTGTCTGGTTTTTGTATTGGGTAATGTTGGCCTTGTAACCTGAGTTTGGAAGAGTTCCCTCCCATTCCTTTTTTTTTTTTTTTAATTAGTCCATGTTTTATTTAAACTGTGTATAAAACCCCGTGTTCCACTGGGGTTACAGTGAAATATAAGGAAGGCATGGGACAGCTGATATTTTCCCCACTGTTCCTCTGGACCAATATGAGTCCATTCCATTCTGGAAAACAATTTCCATCAGTTTTGATGTGGCTTCTGCTTTATATTTAGTTATAGGATTTCTGTTCAGCTAGATTTCAGACACTCTGAATGATGGTGGTTCTGTAATTTAGTTGTAATTTTGATTACAATTTTGATTGGTTGTGGGAGGTTCCAAGCACTGCGTTAACTTTGCTGCCATCTTGACTGGACCCCTATTCTATTTTTTGGAAGAATTTAAGAAGGATTGGTATTAATTCTTTGGCTGTTTGGTAGAATTCACCAGTGAAGCTGTCAGGACCTGGACTTTTTTATTCTGATTCAGTCTCCTTACTAGTAATTGGTCTGTTCAGATTTTCCAATTATTTGTGATTTAGTCTTGGTAGATTGTATGTTCCTAGGAATTTATTCATTTCTACTGGGTTATTCAAATTGTTTTTGTATAATTGTTCATAGTAGTCTCTTATGATCCTTTTTTATTTCTCTGGTATCAGTTTTTACATCTCCTCTTTCAGTTCTGATTTTATTAATTTTATCTCCTTTTTTTGATGAGTCTAGCAAAAGTTTGTCTATTTTTTCCCAAAGAACCAGCTCTTAGTTTTATTGGTCTTTTCTGTTGTCTTTTTATTTTCTGTTTTATTTATTGCTTGTCTAATCTCCATTATTTCCTTCTGTATACTTTGGGTTTTTCCCCCTTTTTTATATATATAATTCTGTGAGGTGTAGAGTTATGTATAAGCCCACTTTATAAATATCTGAGTACCTTTAGGTGTAAGTACACTAAATATTTTATACATACTTTCTCCAAAGTAAAAAAAAAAATTGTTATAAGATTTTTTTTTCTTTATTGATTTTAGAGAGAGGAAGGAAGAGGGAGAGAGAGATAGAAACATCAATGAGAGAGAACATCGTTCAGCCACCTCCTGCATGCCCCCCACTGGGGATCTGGCCCACAACCTGGGCATGTGCCCTGACTGGGAATCAAACTGGCAAACTCTTGGTGCATAGGTCGATGCTCAACCACTGAGCCACACCGGCTGGGCTGTTATAAGATTTTTTTAATTGGCAACTCTAAACATTTTATTTGGTTTCTCTGAGCCCAGATGATCACAGTCTTAATGTAATGTGCTTTAGAATCTGTAGTATAAAGTTCAGTTCATCGATTACAGGATTCTTGAATTCAAAGGAGACTTGGTTAGTAACCAACTCTCTTATGTGTATATTTAAACAAGATGGCTAAAAATAAGCAAACTATAATCTAGAGATAAATATAAGTACAAGAACATGCATTGTCTAGGACCTCAGCTATGAGATATCAGTTAAATGATTTAAGTCAGAAATTGGACTAAGTTCTTTAGTGACAAGAATTAAATAACATGTGGAGTTTAATCTTTTCCATGTGTGCCTGGATTTTGAAGTGCTGATATTTCATTAATGCTTTAAAGAAAATGTTATTCTTCACAAAGTTAAAGAAAATGTTATTCACAACAGAAGAAAAAAAATTAAATTGAGAGTTACTATGTGATCCAGCAGTACTACTATTTCTGGTTATATACAATAAGTAAAGACTTCAATCCAGGGACTGAGAGATATTTCTATATCTGTGTTCATAAGAGCATTATTCATCAGAGCCAATATATAGAAGCAACCCATGTGACCATAAGTGAACAAATGAATCAACAAAGTTTAGTATATATGTACAATGGAATATCATTCAGATTTAGAAAGAAACTGTGATGTATGCTGCAACATGGGTGAACCTTGACATATGCTAAGTAAAGTAAGCCATTCATAAAAGAACAACTATTGTGTGAATCCACATGTGTGAGGTACCTAAAATAGTGGAATTCATAGAGACAGAAGGTAGGATGGTGGTTGCCAGGGCCTGGGGGCAAGGGGAATAGGGAGAGGTTATTTAACATGTATAGATATTTGCCCAGCCTGTGTGTCTCAGTGGTTGAGCGTCAACCCATGCACCAAGAGGTCACTGATTTGATTCTTAGTCAGGGCACATGCCCAGGTTGTGGGCTCGATCCCCAGTGGGGGGCATGCAGGAGGCAGCCAATCAATGTTCTCTCTCATCGATGTTTCTCTCTCTCCCCCTTCCTCACTCTCTCTAATATCAATAAAGAAAAAAATTAACATTTATAGATACTCAGCTTTCAAGGATGAAAACTGTTCTGAGATTGGTTTCTCTATGTCATTGTACTTCTCACTACTGAACTGTATACTTAAGATGTAAAGGTTATAGTATGTGTATATTACCACAATTCAAAGTAAATATAAGAGCAAGAAAGTGAAAACACAACCCATATAGTAAAAGAAAGTTTTACAAATCATGTATCTGATAAGGGATTTGTATAAAAAATATTTTTTTAAAAATCGGAACCCTCATCCACAGCTGGTGGGGAATATAAAATGGTGCTGCAGTCACTACTTAGGAAAACAGGCTAACAGGTCCTTAAAAGTTAAGCCTAGAGTTACCATAGGACCAAGCAATTCACTCCTAGGTATATATGCCCAAAGAAATGAAAATGTAATTTAAAACAAAAACTTGTACATGAAGTTTATTGAAACATTATTCAGAATAGCCAAAAAGTGGACATAAACCAAATGTCCATTAACATGAATAAACACAATGTGATTTATCCATACATGATACTACATGTTCCTTGAAAAAAAAGTGTGCTAAGAGACTGAAGTCGATTACAAAGACAACATATGATATGATTCCATTCATATATAAATCCAGAATAGGAAAATCTGTAGAGACAGAAAGATTAGACACTGGCTAGGACTGTGGCTTGAAAGAGGAAAATGGAAAGATGTAGAAGTATGATAGCTAAAGGATACAGGGTTTCTTTTGAGACAATAAAAAAAAGAAAAAGAAAATGTTCTAAAATTGTGATGTTTATTGCATGTATTTATGAATATACTGAAAACCAATGAATTGTACCCATTAAAGGAGTTCATTGTATGGTATGTGTATTGTATCTCAATAAAGCTATTCAAATAAATAAATGTACTAGGAAGTTTGAACCAATATGTTAGTATATTGAGTTTTCGATTACATCTCACATTTTCAAAACTTTTATTGTTTTTTTCTTATTGTTTTTTCTATAGGAATTCAGTTGCTTTAGGGATATCATAGCCATTTATATTTCAAAGTCTCTAAGGGCATCGTCAAAAACTATGCAAAATAAATTTGCTATAGTGTAACAAGTACACCTGTGAGTTTTACTAAACACATCTCACAACTTACGGTTGGTGGGAGAGAGTACCTGTGTGGAGGTGGCGCTGTGGGGTTCAAATATCCCAGCAAAACCAGATACTTGGGAGGCCATGGAAATTTTAACTAAAGCACCATATATGTGGAGGTGGGGAAGTGATGGGTGGAGGCCTCCACCTGTCAACAGTGAAAGATCAAATGGAGCCAGACTATTTATTATGAATGGCGAGGTCATTTTTAAATGGGTTTGTAAACAAGGATCACAGTTCCATGACTGGCCTCGCAGCCTATACTAACTTCTGACCCCGAGAGTACCTCTGACCTTCTGGTCCCAGTCTGGCCTGGCCTGGGTGCCCCTCTTGATCAGCACAGGGCGTCACTCCATTTGGAAACTGACTCTGGAATTCCCTTTGCATACCCATGTTCCCGCGTTCAGAAAGAGGAGCAGGAAGATGCATGTACCCCGTTAGGACCAGCAGCAAGTTTTGTTGACAAAGCAAACCTCGGTGGCCCTGGCTGGGTTGTTAGAACATGGTCCCCACAAACCATGGTTTTGGGTTCATTTCTGGTAAGGGCACATACAGGAAACAACCAATAAATGCATCAATGGTGGAACAACAAATGGATGGATCTCTCTCTCTCTCTCTCTTTAAATCAATCAATAATAATAAAAGAGCAAACATTGATGGAGGTGACAGGTCCCGCCCACCAGTGAAAACTTCTGTTAAGCCATCTAACCCCCCAGTTGTCACTCAGGAGCAGGGAGGCAAGTCCTTACAATCTGTCCGATCGGGTGCAGCTGGGGCAGGTGGGTGGGGCGCCGCTGATAAAAACGCTCAGCAGGTGCTTGAGTTCGTGTTTTACTTGCACTGAAGAACCCAGGTGGGTGTGGTGCCGCGTCAATCCAGCTCCAACCTCTACCGGAGGCGGGAGCTCAAGAGACGACCCCAGAAACCAGGAAATGGTGAGTGTGTGGGGCTGGGGTGCGGAGGAGACCAGGGACTGGCTGGAACCCGACTGTACGCGACCCAGCCTCCCCACCGTCAAGTCCGAAGTCTCTTACCTGAGTTCCGCAGGGTCTCCAATCGAACCTTGGGGCTTGCGCTGGCTGCTTTGACCCCCGGTGACCTGTCCTGTCACTGGCGCAGCGGCTTCGCCTTGGCCCCGAAGCCTCTCTGGACAACTCTGCGCCTGCAGCCCCGCATCTCCAAATGGGGCAGTGACCACGGACGGAGAGGGTCGCCAGGGGACAGGCGTGATTTGGTCTCTGGGGTTTGTCAGTGGAAGAAGCTTTTGGCCCAGTTTCCCCTTCCTCCCCAGTGGGAACCAGTTTTCTCCTGAGTTTTCCAAATCTTTGAGAAGCCTAAACCTGGCTTCAATTTTACGCTGCTTCCCCTTGCCCCTCAGCTTTTCTTATAGTTTGTAATCCCTCAATTTTTATCTCTTCCCACATCTGAAATGCCACTTTCCTGTCGCCGATTCACAGCGGCATCAAATATTTGCCCTCAGTAGTGCATTTCAAACAGATGTAATATTTAATTTTTTGTAACTGATCTCAGAGAGAGGAAGGGAGGGAGAGAGAGAGAGAGAGAAATGCGCCCTGACAGGAACCAAACCGCTACCTTTTGGTGTACGGGAGATGCTACTCCAACCAACCGAGCCACACCGGCCAGGGCCATATTTAATTTTTTTAATCATTTTCCTGCCTTCAATGGATGCCGCATATTAAAGATTAATTTTTTGCCTGTGGTTATTTTATGTTAGGGGAAGACTGAGAATAACCATCTGGAATAAGTTGTATGAAATCCCTGTTCCTCTCCCTGCAGGATCTTTCCTGGGCACTGACATCCTATGGGAAGTCCTTTGGGTGGAGGTTCTTTTTCAAAACTTTCCTTGATGATCTGTCCTGTCACACTGCCCCTCTGTAATATTTTCTGGGCCAAGAGACAGAAGGAAGAGGTGGACAATTCCAGCATTACATCAAGAGTGTATGAAGGAACCTACCTCACAGGAGACCCTGCTTGGGTGTAGGCAAGACCATGTGTCTAACCTGCCATGGCAAGCTTTACATAATTATCTAGAACCAGGCAGGAAGGATTGGTGTACTGGTGCTTGACCCACCCCCGATTAGGAGAAAAGGAGCAGCTCCCTGAGGGACATAGGGAGAGGTCTATCAAACAGTGTATGAGGGCATTTAGAGGAGCAATCTCTAGTCTGGCTAGATCTAACTTGTGTTAGGTCACTTTTCTTAAGTGACCATTTTTCAACAAATGTAAAATGTATTTAATCAACAAATCTTGAAAGGCCTCTCAGGCTTCAGTGTGTCTTCCCCCACCCCCACCCTGGGCTTCAGTTCTTAACAGTGAGGAAACTCAGCTGGATTCAGTTTAATGTTCTGATCATGTGCTCATGCATCCCCGGCTTTCCTGGGCGGTAGCTTCTCTCAGTATGGAGGGCTAATACCAGAGGGCTTCCAGGACCCTTAAGTACTTCTGCTGCTCTCCCTGCCTCTACTGCAACACAGATCCTGACCCTCGAGGTTAAGGGGGCAACACCCTTGGCACCCCTGGTGCACAGCCAAGAGATTGGTTCAAGCCAGTTTAAGTCAAGGGTCCTTAAATTCTATAAAGCAACCAGTTGTCATGGGGGAGGCTCTTAACCCTGATGGCACTGTTTTGAGGCTCTCTGGAGGAAAAACCAGGGTAGAGAGGGATACCCTTTTCATTGATGTATTTTCAGTGACCTAAAAAAAAAAAAAAAGAAAGAAAGAAAAGCAGCTTGATCCAATGGAAAATCCAAAGTACAGTATACGCAAAGAATTACACAACAAAGATACAGGGACAGTGTTTGGTTTGGGGGCGTCTCCCACATAGGTTCTGAATTTTGCCATGCCCAGAATTTTATACAAATAGTACTAAGTCTAAAATTACAGTTATATTAGGATCACACTAAATGTGAACAAGGAACCCCTAATAATGTCAGTGGGGTCACTGAGTATAAAATAGGGACAACTAGGCAAGTCTCACCTTAACCATCAGACAACTATTCTCTTACTGTAAGTTACCCTTGGTCATAGCACCCATTGTTCTAAAGTATCCCATAGTGGCCAGGAAGGCTCTGAACCAATGATTCATAAACTAAAGTTAAATCTTTGCCACTTCCATAATGGCTTGGCAAAAATGGACCCCACAGACCTCACACCCAGTGTAATTACATAATATGTTTCAATGTAGACAGCCATTAAGGATTGAAAACCTTTATACAAAATTTCTTTAATGGAGAGGTGATTATCCCCAGTGCATTTTTTTTAACAGCTAAATTTGGCCTGTTTTTACTTTTTATTGACTTGAGAGAGAGAGAGAGAGATTTATTGTTCCACTTATTTATACATTCATTGGTTGATTCTTGTATGTTATTTGCCCTGACCAGGCATCAAACCTGCAACCTTGGTGTACCAGGATGATGCTCTAACCAACTGAGCTACCCAGCCAGGGAAATTTGGCCTGTTCTTAAACCCAGAAAGAAGAAATAAACCTCACAGTGGATTATCAAGGCTGTGTTTGCACCAAATAAGCCCCTGTACACAGCACCCTTTATTTCTGATTTTGTTCATTTGAATCTTTTCTCCTTTTCGTTAGTCTAGCTTTTCAGTTTGGTTTATATTTTCAAACAACCAATTCTTTGTTTCTTTGAGCAGTTAGTTTTGTACTTTCATATATTTCCATGTTACTAATTATTAGCATCCTTTCACTTCAGAATGAAGATCTTGTAAAGCAGATGTTGTGGTGATGAGCTCCCTCAGCTTTGGTTTGTTTACAGAAGTCTTTTTCATTCATTTCTGAGGGACAGCTTTGCTGTGTAGTGTTCTTGGTTGGCAGTTTTTTTCTTTCAACATTTTGTGCATATCATGCCACTCTCACTGTCCTCCAGGTTTCAGTTGAGAAATGTGCAGACATGGGGGTTTTCTTGTATGTGATATGTCACTTTTTTCTTGCTAAAAGTTCTCTGCCTTTGGTTTTTGATAATTTGCTTCTAATGCAACTTGGTGAAATCTCCTTTTGGCTCAACCTGTTTCGGGGTCTTTGAGCTTCATGTATCTGGATGTCTATATCTGTTCTTATTTTCTGCCTGCTGGAACTCTTAATTACTAATGGGGCAGGTGTTGAAGGTTCCAATTGTAAAGGTAGGTTTACCTGTTTCTCTTTGCAGTACTATTCTTTTTTTTTTTTTCACAAGCATTTTGTCCCTCTGTTGTTACATACATACCCACCAAGGACTGCTATGTCCTCTTGGAGAATTGACTCATTTATCATTATGTAATGCCCTTGTTTATCTCTCTGAAGTCTGCTTCCTCTGAAATTATAGTACAGCTATGCCAGCTTTCTTTTATTTAATGTTGGCATGATATATGTTTCTCCATTCTTTTTATCTATCTATGTCTTTATATTTAAAGTGTGATTCTTGTAGGAACATTTAACTGTTATTATCTGCTGTGACAGTTTCTTTCATTTGTTGCATTTAGACCATTGATGTTTCAAGTGATTACTGATAGAGTCATGCACAACATAATGACATGACAGACTGCATACAGCTGTGATATACCATGTAGCCTGGATGTGTAGTAGGCTACACCATCTAGGTTTGTGTAAGTGCACTCTATGATGTTCACACAATGACAAAATTGCCTAACAACACATTTCTCAGAACATATTCCCATCATTTAGCAGCGCATGATTATAGTTGGATTAATATCTGCCACATTTTACTAGTTTCTATTTGTTACCTTTGAAGTAACACTATTGCTCCTTCACTGGATGTACACATTTCTCAAAAGAGAGTATTCCCAATTCTTTCCTCCCTGTCCCTTGTAACATTGCTGTTATTGACTATGTTGTCGCTATTATGAGTTTGAACAAAATGTTCTCTGTCATCAGATAAATAAAAATAACAAAACAAATCATTTTATTTAAGCTTCATTTATTCATTCACTAGCACTCTACCTTTCATCTTTACCTTCGTCTGGACAAATTTAACACTTTTTGCAAAGCAGGTGTTCCAGGGACAAATTTCCTCAATTTTTTTTGTCTCAGAAAGACTATTTCTCCCTCACTTTTGAAGGATAATTTTGATTGACAAAAATTTCTAGTTGAGTGGGTTTTGTTTTAACGCTTTATTTAAAAAACTCTCTTCCTGCTTGCATAGTTCCTGAAATAAGACTGATTTGATTTTTATCCTTGTTTCTCTATAACGAAGTCTCCCTTCTCCCCTCCGCTTCTTTCAGCATGTTCTCTTTGTCTTTGGTTTTTCTTTTCCAGGTTGAATATGATTTATAAGTGTGAACTTTTTGGTTTTTGTCTTCTTTGGTGATCTCTGAGGCTCCTGGTTTGGTGTCTATCATTGATTTTGTAAAAATTATAGTTGTCATTGCTTCTTTTATTTATTCTGTGGGGTTTTTTTTGTTTGTTTTTTGTTTTCTTAACCCATTTCCTATTTGTCCTGAGAATACTTGCTGGCAGTGATTGTGGCTGCAGTGTTTACCCCGCGATAACCCGCAGATTATAGTCCTAACTTTACCCCCAAAGTTTGCCAGTAAATATCTCAATTTTGTTATTTTTAAATTGCTCTGGTATATCAATTGTCTTTGGAAACAAAAGAAATCATTCTATTTATAGCATTCTGTTTTTAGTAGTGGTATTTCCATTTACAAAATATAGTAATTCTTGATCAGCCAAATTATGACTGGTGAAGGGTTTTTACTTTTGCTTTGGTGCCTGCATTTTGTCAACAGTTATTCCATGTCCACTAGTCAATCAAAGGCCCAGATTTTATTGCAGAAGATCAAACCTGTGTTCCACTTTCTTGTAAATAAGTTTTCAACTGTATATACTCGAAATAGGAACATTGCAGTGAATGAATTGCTGATGCTGTTCAAGGGGCGGTTAGCTATGAAACAGTGCATCCCGACGAAATGAGCACAATTTGATCTCAAGCTGTATGTACTCGGTGAAAGTCAATCTGGTTACATGTGGAATGCACATGTTCACTCAGGGCCCAAGTATGAACTTGAAAGATTCAGCTGATGGTCTGAAATTGCCTCGAATTGTTCTTACCTTGGTCAGTGACCTTCTTGGCCAAAGCTATTGTTGTGTCTTCCTCAATAACCTTTATATATCCCATGCTTTTCAGAGAATTACATCAAAACAGGACTGATGCAGTTGGGACAGCTCATTTGAACAGAAAACAGATGCCAAATGATCTAGAAAAAAAAATGATTGCAAAGGGGATGACTGTAGCCAGATTCTGTGGTGAATGTATGGCACTGAAATGGTGTGACAAGAAGAAGGTGACAATGCTCAACATTTCACAATGATACTGTGATTGAAGTAGACAATAGAAATGGAAAAACTAAGAAGCTGTGTGTCATTGTGAATTATAAGAAGAATATGGGAGCAGTGGACTGGGCTGATCAGAGGCTCACATCTTATCCAAACTGAGTGCAAAAGGCACAAGGTTTGGTATCAGGAGTTCTTTCATCACCTTGTAAACATTATAGTGCTGAACTCCTATATCCTGTTCAATAAGGACAATCCTGAGCACGTGATCAGCCACGTAAACTTCAGAATGAGGTTGAGAGAATGTTGGAAAAGCATCACAACCCAGGGCAGCAACATCTTTGAGGTCATCCGTGCTCTGATGATGTCACACCTCTTTGCCTGTCTGGAAGACATTTCCCCAAGAGCATACCAGCGACATCAGGGAACAGAATTCAACTGGTTGCTGCAAAGCTTGCTGCTTGCACAATGACAAGGATGGCAAGAAGATCTGGAGAGAAACGCAATATTTTTGTGTGGAATGTAATGTTCTGCTTTGTATTCTTCCGTGTTTTGAAATTTACCACACACACAAAACTTATTAAATACTGATCATCATATACATTTCTGTTACATTAGGATTAGAGACAAGGTCTGTTTAGAAATAACTCCAAGAACAGTTTTTATATTTTATTTTCACATTGAAAACCAGTCAGATTTCTTCAGCCTCAAAGAGCATTTATGTAAAATTCAATGAACACTGGCAGGGAGCTGCACTTCTTTTTTCCTAAACAGGAAATGGGTTGATGAGCCCCCCACAAAGGAATTCATTTCTTTTCTGTTTTGGTTTTTTATTTCTTGCATTTCCCTCTTGGTTCTTTGTTAGTTTCCATCTCAGCTTACCTTACCAATGCTCTTGTGAGTTATCCACTAGTTCCATTAGAGCACTTAGCACATTAATTATGATTGCTTTACATTTCTGGTTTGATAAATCCAATGTATCTATTACATCTGAATTATGTTCTCTTGCCTGTTCTATATCTTCACAATGTGTCTTTTAATTTTTAGCATGCCTTATAGTTTTGGTTGAATGCTGGACATGAGGTACTGTGAAGGAGGAACTGGGGAAAGTAGGCCTTTAGTGTGAGGTTTTATGATTATCTGACTAGGGTTTAGGCTGTGTTTACTATTTGCTGTAACTGTTAGAGGCAAATATCCTCAGGTGTTCTTGACTTTGTCTCCATGTCATCTGTAGGATTCTACAGAGGCTTCTGAAACAAGTTCTGAAACTACAGTTCTTTCAGTGCATTCTGATCTGGGCCCCAAGGCTAAGGCAACTAGATTCCATTTTATGTAGGCCCCTTGGTTAAGGCGACTAAAAGACCCCATTTTATCACCAATAGACATTTCTCGACATTCTTGCAATAATAGGTTAATTACCCCTAGACGGGAAGGAATTTTGCCTAAGATTATAGTTACCCCATGTATTGGGAGGCATTTGCAGTTTCCTGAGTATAGGTATTTGTAGGTATTTGCAAGTACTTGTGCTGTCGGTGAATAATGCTAACTTTGACTTCTGTAATCTCTGTCACTCACACTATTGTACTGGTTCCCTGAGGGGAGGGGGGCAAAAGGAGGAGGGGGTTTCTGTCTTTAAAATGGGAAGAGCGAGAAGAATCGGGGCTGTTGATCTGAGGGGAGACTATGCCCTCCGCAGCCCGCTGGTGAAATAAAGTGCTCCTTTACAATTCGGCTGTGTGTCTCTGGTTATCTCGCTGTCAGGTTAGAACAATTCCACTGTTGTTAAACAGGAGTGTTGGTGCTGTCGTGCTGTGTTGTGTGTGCAGAAGAAGTGTTCTGTAGTCCTATGATTTGGTCCCAGTATTTTTTTTTTAATTTAATTAATTAACATTTGTTACAGATGTTTCTCCTTTTTCCCCCATTGACACCCTCCTCCCGTTCCCGCACCCCCGCCCCACCTCTCAGCATTGTTGACTATGTCCATTGGTTATGCTTATATGCATAAGTTCTTTGGTTTATCTCTTCCCTCCGCCCCGCCACAAACCCCCTCCTTTGAAGTTTTCAGTCTGAACCCTACTTCTATGTCTCTGGGTCTATTTTCTTTATTATATTCCACAAATAAGTGAGATCATGTGATACTTGTCTTTCTCTGACTGACTTATTTCACTTAGCATATTACTCTCCAGGTCCCTCCACATTGTCTCAAAGGATAAGAGATCTTTCGTTCTTACAGCTGCATAGTATTCCATTGTGTATATGTACCACAGCTTTTTTATCCACTCATCTATTGATGGACACTTGGGGTTGTTTCCAGATCGTAGCAATTGTAAATAGTGCTGCTATGAACATAGGGGTACATATATTCTTTCTGATTGGTGTTTCGGGCTTCTTAGGATATATTCCTAGAAGTGGGATCACTGGGTCAAATGGCAGATCAATTTTTAATTTTTTGAAGAAACACCATACTGTTTTCCATAGTGGCTGCACCAGTCTGCATTCCCACCAGCAGTGTACTAGAGTCCCCTTTTCTCCACACCCTCATCAACACTTGTTGCTTGATGCTATGTTGATGGCAGCCATTCTGTCAGGTGTGAGGTGCTACCTCATAGTTGTTTTAATTTGCATCTCTCTGATGATTAGTGACGTTGAGCATTTTTTCATGTCTCTTGGCCATTTGTATGTCCTGTTTGGAGAGGTGTCTATTTAGTTCCTCTGCCCATTTTTAATTGGATTCTTTGTCTTTCTTTTGTTGAGTTGTATGAGCACTCTATATATTTTGGAAATTAATCCCTTATCTGATATATCATCGGCAATTATGCTCTCCCATATAGGAGGTTCTCTTTCCACTTTGATGGTTGTTTCTTTTGCTGTGCAGAAGCTTTTTAGTTTGATGTAGTCCCGTGTATTAATTTTTCCTTTGTTTCTCTTGCCTTAGGAGTTGTATCAGTGAAAATTCTGTTGCATGTGATGTCTGAAATTTTGTTGCCTACAATTTATTCTAAGATTTTTATGTATTCATGAGTCACAATTAAGTCTTATCCATTTTGAGTTTATTCTTGTGTATGTTGTAAGTTGGTGGTCTAGTTTCATTTAAAATTTTTTTGTTTGTTTTTCTGTGTTTTTGGGTTTTTTGTTGTTGTTTTTTGGTGTGTGCCCCTAGCGGAAACCGAACCCAGGACTCTCTGGTCCACAGGCTGACGCTCCAACCACTGAGCCAAACCGGCCAGGGCAAGTTTCATTTTTTGCTGTACCTTTCCAATTTTCCCAACACCAGTTACTAAAGAGGCTGTCTTTACTCCACTGTATGCCCTTGCCACCTTGTCAAATATTAATTGAGCATAATGTCTTGGGTCAATTTCCGGATTCTCTGTTCTGTTCCACTGGTCTATATGCCTGTTCTTGTGCCAGTACCAGGCTGTTTTGATTACAGTGGCTTTGTAGTGTAACCTGATATCCAGTATTGTGATCCCACCTACTTTGTTCTTCTTTTTCAAGATTGCTGTGGCTACTTGGGGTCTTTTTTGTTCCATATGAACTTTTGAAGTATTTGTTCTAGTTCTGTGAAATATGTCGTTGGTATTTTGATGGGGATTGCATTGAATCTATAGATTGCTTTGGGTAGTATGGACATTTTAATGATGTTAATTCTTCCAATCCATGAACAAGGTATATGCTTCCACTTTTTGATATCTTCCTCTATTTCTTTTTTCAATGTCCTGTAGTTTTCTGTGAAGAGGTCCTTTACTTCTTTGGTTAATTTTATTCCTAGGTATCTTCATTTTTTTGCTGCAATGGTAAATGGAATTGTTTTTCTAGTTTCTCTTTCTGTGAGTTCATTATTGGTGTACAAGAATGCTGTCGAGCCCTGGCCGGTTTGGCTGTGGTTAGAGCTTCGGCCCGCGGAGAGACCCAGATTCAGTTCCCACTAAGGGCACGTGCCTTGGTTGCAGTTTGTCCCTGGCTCCGGTTGGGGTAGTGTGGGTGGTAGCCAGTGGATGTGTTTCTTTCACATCGATGTTTCTCTCTCTCTCTCTCCCTTCCCTCCCACTCTATCTGAAGATAAATGCAAAAAAAATGTCCTCGGGTGAGGATAAAAAAAAAAAAAAAAGAATGACACTGATTTTTTGATATTAATTTTGCATCCTGCTACCTTGCCAAATTCGTTTATTAAATCTAGCAGGTTTTTGATGGAGTCTATAGGGTTTTCTATGTATAATATCCTGTTATCTGTAATTAATGACAGTTTTACTTCCTCCTTTCCAAATTGGATCCCTTTGATTTTTTCTTCATGTTTGAATGCTGTGGCCAAGATTTCCAGTATTATGTTAAATAAGAGTGGCGAAAGTGGGCATCCCTGTCTTGTTCCTGTGCTTAAGGGAAATGCTTTAATTTTTGCCCATTGAGTATGATGTTGACTGTAGGTTTTTCATATACGGCCTTTATTATGTCAAGATATGATCCTTCTATTCCCACATTACTGTTTTTATCAGAAATGGGTGCTGGATTTTGTCAAATGCTTTTTCAGTGTCTATTGATATGATCATGTGGTTTTTATCTTTCATTTTGTTTATGTGGTGCATCACATTTATTTATTTGCAAATATTGTACCATCCTTGCATCCCTGGAATGAATCCCACTTGGTCATGGTGAATAATTTTTTAATGTATTTTGGTGCTTCTATGTTGGGTGCATATATGTTTACCAAGGTTATATCTTCCTGTTGGATAGATCCTTTTAATATTATGTTGTGGCCTTCTTTGTCTCTAGTTATGGCCTTCATTTTGAAATCTGTTATATCAGATATGAGTATTGCTACCCCAGCTTTTTTTTCTTTTCCATTTGCTTGGAAGATTTTTTTCCATCCCTTCACTTTCAACCTATGTGAGTCTTTTGTTGTGAGGTTGGTCTCTTGTAAACAACATATATGTGAATCATGCTTTCTTATCCAATCAGCTATTCTGTGTCTTTTGATCGGAGCATTCAATCCATTTACATTTAAGATTATTACTGGTATGCACTTATTTATTGCCATTTTTGTTTATTGTGGTTATATTTTTCTTCCTATTTTTTCTACTAATTATAGCAGTCCTTTTAATATTTCTTGCAGTTCTGGTTTGGTGCTAACATATTGCCTTAGCCTTTTTTTTGTCTGGGAAGCTCTTTATTTCACTTTCTATTTTGAATGATAGCCTTATTGGATAGAGTAGTTTTGGATTCAGATCCTTGTTTTTCATGACCTTGATTACTTCATGCCATTCCCTTCTGGCCTGTAGTGTTTCTGTTGAGAAGTCAGCTGATAGCCTTATGGGGGTTCCTTTGTAGGTAACCTATTGCTTTTCTCTTGCTGCCTTTAGAATTCTTTCTTTGTCTTTAATTTTTGACATTTTAATTATTATGTGTCTTGGTGTGGGCCTGTTTGGATTCTTCTTAGTTGGGGCTCTCTGTGCTTCTTGAACTTGAATGCTTTCTTCCTTCACCAAGTTAGGGAAGTTTTCTGTCACTGTTTCTTCAAATATATTCTCTAAACGTTGCTCATTTTCTTCTTCTTCTGATACTCCTATGATGTGAATGTTGTTACATTTCCAGTTGTCCCACAGTTCTCTTAAGCTGTCTTCCTGTTTTTTTCATTGTTTTTTCCTTTTGGTTTTCTGATTGGTTGATTTTTTCTACCCTGTCTTCTAATTCCCTGATCTGGTCCTCAGCTTCCTCTACTCTGCTGGTTAGTCCTTCCAATGTGTTCTTTATTTCTGGTATGTCAGTCTTCATTTCCACTGGGTTGGATTTCAGTGTTTCTATATCTTTACTCATGGTGTTGAGCTCTGTACTCATGCTCTTGAGCTTCCTCAAGATCATGGCTCTGAACTCTACCTCTGATAACTTACTTAACTGCAGTTCATTTATCTCATCTTTGGTAGAGTTCTCTTGTTCTTTCATTTGTGATTTGTTTCTTTGTTTCACCATTTTGGCTATCTCAGTGGGTTTTGGAGCCTGCCAAATTTTCCCTGTGGGTGTTGGTGTTCTGCTGTTTGTAGCTCCCTCTACTGGGTTTGGATGAGTGTGGGAGGACCCAGGTTAAACACCACTGTCAAGTCTTACTTTCCTGGGTAGATTTGCAAGTCCAGGAAAGGTTCAGTTATCCTCTAACTTTTTGCCTGGTGGCTATTAGTCTCAGTTACTTGAGCCTTGGGTTGTAGCCCTCAACTGAATGAAAAACTCCCTCAGGTGTTTAGTGTAAGAGGATTTCCCGAGGGTGGGGCAGATGCTGGTTGTTAATGAGCCTCAATTTGCATTTCTCTGGCCCAGCTGGGTGGGGTCAAATCTTCGAGGGAGGTGCTGCTGCTTCTCCTCAGTGCTCCGGGAAGGGGCTCCCCAAGCAAGATGACCACTGTACTGTGTGGCCGTGACAGCAAAAACTCATAGCGCCCTCCAAATTCCAAGTGTTCCCACATAGTTCCAGTCCAGGTCGCCCTCTGTCTGCCAGAGCCCAGGGTGAGTGACTGTAGCTAATTTAGTGCTCTGTCCTAGCTCTTTGCTCTGTGGAGCCAGCTTAGGATTTTAACCCTGAGGGAGCTGCTCACAGCTAAAACAGCTGCTATCCGTGGGCTCCCAGCCCACCCACTCACACCTCCACAGACCTACCAGTCTCTATTCAGTGTCCTTTTTTTTCTGTCCCTGGTTATATGGGTCCCCTTCAGCTGCTTTTCTGTTGGTTTTTCCCGATGATTTGTCTTTATTTTAGTTGTAATTCCAGTTTGGTCCTGGGAAATGGTCTGTGTAGCTTCCATTTACTCCACCGCCACTTTGGAATTGATCTATATCTTTTTTTAAAAATATTTTTTCTTTATTGATTTTAGAGAGAGAGAAAGGGAGAGGGAGAGAGAGATAGAAACATTGATGAGAGAGAACATTGACTGGCTGCCTCCTGCACACCCCCACTGGGGATTGGTTTCACAACCTGCGCATGTGCCCTGACCAAGAATCAAATCGGGACCTCTCAGTGCATGGGACAATGTTCAATACACTGAGCCACACTGGCCAGGCTCTGATAACTTTCTTATCTCCATTTCATTTAGCCCTTCTTCTGGAGAATTCTCTTGTTCTTTCATTTGGGACTTGTTTCTTTGTTTCACCATTTTTGCTGTTTCAGCATATGTTGGAGCCTGTCAAAATCTCCCTGTGGATATCAGTGTTCCACAGATTACAGCTGCCTCAGCTGGGTTTGGATGTTTATGAAAGGAACCAAGCTGAACACCAATGTCTGGTCTTATTCTCCCAGGTTGGGGCCCAGGCCAGGCAAAGATTCAAATATCCCAGAGATCCACCTCTGCCTGAAGGCTGATTGTTAGTCTCAGTCACTTAATGAGCCTTGGATTGTAGTCTTCAGCTGGGAGTAAGCTCCTCCATAGCAGGCATGGTGAGAGGATTTTCAGTGTGTGGGACTGTTGCTTCCCCCAGGGCTAAAGCTGCTTTGAGAGGAAAACTCTGCCTGAGAAAGATGGTTTCTGAAGCATGGGTTAATGACAGCATGGAGTCCAGGGCAGCCACCTTCAGAGTTCCATCCCCAGAGCCATGAATGACAACAACCAGGAGCCAGGCCCAAGGCTCAAAGCACTTAGAGACTCATCTCTACCTGCGGTCTGGCTGGTAGTTTCTAACAGTTAATGAACCTCAGGTTGCAGTTCTGTGCTAGGTGCTAACTCCTCCAAGCAGGTGGGGTGAAATTCCAATAGGTGGGACAGTTGCTCTCCCCTCCATCCAGGCTGTAGCTGCTTTGATGGGAGAACTCTGCCTGAGAAGAATTGTTTCTGCAGTGTGGGTTAATGGTTCAGCACAGGGGCTCAGGCAGCTGCCTTCACAGCTCAGACCCCACAGCCATGAAACCCAGCAACTGTGGACCTGGCCCAAGGCTCAAAGCATTCAGAGACTAGTCTCTGCCTGTATGTAGGCTGGTTGGTAGTGTCTGACAGTTAATGAGACTCAGGTTGCATCTCTGTGCTAGATGCAAACTTCCACCAGTGGGCAGAGTGAAATTCCAGTGCATGGAATAGTTGCTTCCCCTCAGGCTAAAGTTGCTTTGATGGGAAGAGTCTGCCCAGGAAAAATGGTTTCTGTGCGATGGGGGGATGACTCAGCATAGGACTTCTGATGGCCTCCTTCCCAGCTCTTTCCCCAGCACCATGAACCCCCAACTCTCCTCACACAGCTCCAGTCTAGTCATCCCTCCCTCTGCTGGAGCCTAAGGTGAGTGGCTGTAGCTGAAATTTAGTGTGCTGGCCCTTCAGGCAGATGCCTATGTTCCCAGCACCTCTCCCTGCCACACAGGGCCTCTGCTCTGGTGTTTTTCACAGCAAGGTGTTATGTTGGCACCTTTCCCTATTCCACCACTCTGTGCTGGGGAGCCTATCTTGGGGTTTAAACCCCAGACTTCTCAGGGGAAAATTCTCACATCTAAGATAACCCTGTGGGAGCCCAGCCAGCCCTCTCGTGTAGCCGCACATCCCAGACTCAATATGGGCTCCTCTTTTCATCCCTGGTTATACGGGTTCTCTCCAGCTGGTCTTTAGTTGATTACCCCAGATAACTTTTCTTTATTTTAGTTGTAATTCCAGTTTGGTCCTGGGAGACACTCTGTGTAGCTTCCATTCACTCTACTGCCATTTTTTCTCTCTCTAGAATTTTTAATAAACTCTGGCTATTTCCATATTACTTGTTTCATAAACTCCTCTTACTCTATCTCTTTGTGATATGTTTTCTCTTCCTCTCTGTTTAAATCCTTTATTCTACTATTTCTTCCTACCTCTGGCTTTTGGTGCATTTCATTCTCCCTTTCCTGTTTGTTCCTCATTCTTCCCCTGTTTTCCATACATAGCTCTAATTATAATTCTTAACCCTCAGAAACCTTGATCTTTTTAGTGATAACTAAAAGTAAGCAATTAGCATTCTTTAGATTGATATTTTGAATATTTCAAAATATTTTGATATTTAAATTATGAATACATTTCATTATTTTTAGAAAGAGGTTCTTTCATTGGCAAACACACTCACATTTTCAAGAAACATATTTCAAATAAAATATAAGATATATTCATTAACAGATCCGAATCTATCCTCTAGCTTCTCTGCAATAAGAAGCTTTATCTACTCTACTGTTGATTCCTTATAATGTATTCTTCATCTCAGTTATTGTATTCTGCATTTCTGACTGCTTTTTTTATTTTTTTTTATTTTTTTTTTATTTTTTTTTTATTTTTTTTTTTTAATTAATTTACTTATGTTACAGATGATTCTCCTTTTTTCCCCCATTGACACCCCCCTCCCCTTCCCTCCCTGTCCCGTCCCCGTTTTGTTGTCCATGTCCATTGGTTATGAGTACATACGTACAAGTTCTGTGTTCATCTCTCCCCTCCCCCGCCCCCTCTTCTGGCAGATGTCAGCCTGTACCCCACTTCCACGTCCCCCGGACTACCCTGCTCCTCCCACTGTTATGTTCATTATATTCCAGAAATAAGTGAGATCATATGATGTTTGTCTTTCTCTGCTTGGCTTGTTTCACTTAGGATAATAGTTTCCAGGTCCTCCCATGTCGACGCAAAGGATAAGAGATCGTCCTTTCTTAACGCTGCATAGTACTCCATTGTGTATATGTACCACAGCTTTTTTATCCATTCGTCTACTGATGGACATTTGGGCTGTTTCCAGATCTTCGCTATTGTAAATAGCGGTGCTATGAACATGGGGGTACATGTATTCTTTCTGATTGGTGTTTCAGGTTTCTTCGGGTATATTCCTAGGAGTGGGATCACTGGGTCAAATGGTAATTCAATTTTTAATTTTTTGAGGTAACGCCATAGTGTTTTCCATAGTGGCTGCACCAGTCTGCACTCCCACCAGCAGTGTACTAGAGTCCCCTTTTCTCCACATCCTCGCCAACACTTGTTGTTTGATGCTTTGTTGATGGCGGCTATTCTGACAGGTGTGAGGTGATACCTCATTGTTGTTTTAATTTGCATCTCTCTGATGATTAGTGAAGTTGAGCATTTCTTCATATGTCTCTTGGCCGTTTGTATGTCCTGTTTGGAGAGGTATCTATTTAGTTCCTCTGCCCATTTTTTAATTGGGTTCTTTGTCTTCCTTTTGTTGAGATGTATGAGCACTCTATATATTTTGGAAATTAGTCCCTTATCTGATATATCATAGGCAATTATGCTCTCCCATACAGTAGGTTGCCTTTCCACTTTGATGGTTGTTTCTTTTGCTGTGCAGAAGCTTTTGAGTTTGATGTAGTCCCATGTGTTTATTTTTCCTTTATTTCTGTTGCCTTAGGTGATATATCAGTGAAAATTTTGCTGCGTATGATGTCTGAAATTTTGTTGCCTACATTTTCTTCTAGGATTCTTATGGAGTCATGAGTCACATTTAAGTCTTTTATCCATTTTGAGTTTATTCTTGTGTATGGTGTAAGTTGATGATCTAGTTTCATTTTTTTGCATGTAGCTGTCCAATTTTCCCAACACCATTTATTGAAGAGGCTGTCTTTGCTCCATTGTATGCTCTTACCACCTTTGTCAAATATTAATTGAGCATACTGTCTTGGGTCAATTTCCGGATTCTCTGATCTGTTCCACTGGTCTATGTGCCTGTTCTTGTGCCAGTACCAGGCTGTTTTGATTACAGTAGCTTTGTAGTATAACCTGATGTCCGGTATTGTGATCCCTCCTACTTTGTCCTTCTTTTTCAAGATTGCTGTAGCTATTCGGGGTCTTTTTTGGTTCCATATGAACTTCTGAAGTATTTGTTCTAGTTCTGTGAAATATGTCGTTGGTATTTTGATGGGGATTGCATTAAATCTGTAGATTGCTTTGGGTAGTATGGACATTTTAATGATGTTAATTCTTCCAATCCATGAACAAGGTATGTGCTTCCACTTTTTTATATCTTCCTCTATTTCTTTTTTCAATGTCCTGTAGTTTTCTGTAAATAGGTCCTTTACTTCTTTGGTTAAGTTTATTCCTAGGTATCTTAATTTCTTTGCCGCGATGGTAAATGGGATTGTTTTTTTAGTTTCTCTTTCTGTGAGTTCATCATTGGTGTATAAGAATGCCGTCGATTTCTTGACGTTAATTTTGTATCCTGCTACTTTGCCAAATTCATTTATTAAGGCTAGTAGATTTTTGATGGAGTCTTTAGGGTTTTCTATGTATAATATCATGTCATCTGCGAATAATGACAGTTTCACTTCCTCCTTTCCAATTTGGATCCCTTTTATTTTTTCTTCACGTCTGATTGCTGTGGCTAAGACTGCCAGTACTATGTTAAATAAGAGTGGTGAAAGTGGGCATCCTTGTCTTGTTCCTGTTCTTAAGGGAAATGCTTTTAGTTTTTGTCCATTGAGTATGATGTTGGCTGTAGGTCTTTCATATATGGCCTTTATAATGTTGAGATATGATCCCTCTATTCCTAAATTGCTGAGCGTTTTTAACAGAAATGGGTGCTGGATTTTGTCAAATGCTTTTTCAGCATCTATTTATATGATCATGTGGTTTTTATCTTTCATTTTGTTTATGTGATGTATCACATTTATTGATTTGCGTATGTTGTACCAGCCTTGCATCCCTGGGATGAATCCCACTTGGTCATGGTGAATAATTTTCTTGATGTATTGCTGGATCCGATTTGCTAGTATTTTGTTCAGGATTTTGGCATCTATGTTCATCAGGGATATTGGCCTGTAGTTTTCTTTCTTTGTAGTGTCTTTTTCTGGTTTTGGGATGAGAATTATGCTGGCCTCATAAAACGAGTTTGGAAGTCTTCCTTCTTCTTGAATTTTTTGGAATAGTTTGAGGAGAATGGGTGTTAGTTCTTCTTTGAATGTTCGGTAAAACTCCCCCGTGAAGCCGTCAGGGCCTGGGCTTTTGTTTGCTGGGAGAGTCTTGATTACATCTTCAATTTCCTTCGTTGTTATTGGCCTGTTCAAGTTTTCTATCTCTTTCCGATTCAGTTTTGGGAGACTATGTGTTTCTAGAAATGTGTCCATTTCGCTTAGATTGTCGAATTTGTTGCCATACAAATGTTCATAGTATTTGCTAACGATCCTTTGTATTTCTGTGGTGTCAGTTGTTACTTCTCCTCTTTCATTTCTGATTTTGTGTATTTGGGTTCTCTCTCTTTGTTTCTTGGTGAGTCTAGCTAAGGGTCCATCAATCTTGTTTATCTTTTCAAAGAACCAGCTTTTTGTTTTATTGATCCTTTGAATTGCTTTTTTGGTCTCCATGTCATTTATTTCTGCTCTGATCTTTATTATTTCCTTCCTTCTACTTGCTCTAGGGTTTTCTTTTTGTTTGCTTTCCAGTTCTTTAAGTTGTGAGGTTAGGTAGTCAATTAGAAATTTTTCTTCTTTCTTAAGGTGGGCCTGTAGTGCTATGAACTTCCCTCTCAGAACTGCTTTCGCAGTATCCCATAGGTTTTGCGTTGTTGTGTGTTCATTTTCATTGGTTTCCAGAAATTTTTTAAATTCTTCCTTGATCTCCATGGTAACCCATTCATTGTTCAGTAACATGCTATTTAGCCTCCATGTGTTCATATGTTTTTGCATGTTCTTGTTGCAGTTGATTTCTAGTTTCATGCCATTGTGGTCTGAGAAGATGCTTGATATGATTTCAATCTTCTTGAACTTGTAGAGACTTAGTTTGTGCCCTAACATATGGTCTATCTTTGAGAATGTCCCATGTGCATTTGAGAAGAATGTGAATTCTGCAGTTTTGGGGTGTAGTTCTCTGTATATATCTGTTAAATCCATTTGATCTAGTGCTTCATTTAGAGTCTCTGTTTCCTTGTTGATTTTTTGTCTAGATGATCTATCCAGTGATGTCAGTGGGGTGTTGAAGTCTCCTGCTATGATTGTATTGTGGTCGATTTCTCCTTTGAAGTCTTCCAGAAGATTTTTAATATATTTTGGTGCTCCTATATTGGGTGCATATATGTTTACCAAGGTTATATCTTCCTGTTGGATAGACCCTTTCAATATTATGTAGTGGCCTTCTTTGTCTCTAGTTATGGTCTTCAATTTGAAATCTAATTTATCAGATATGAGTATTGCTACCCCTGACTGCTTTTTTTAAATAGGTTCTATCTCACTAGAGAACAGATGTCCAGGCAAGATGGCGGCGTAGGTAAACGCGGTATCGCGTCCTCCCACAACCACATCAAAGTTACAACTAAACTACAGAACAACCATCATTCAAAAACTGCCTGAAATCAAGCTGCATGGAAGTCCTACAACTACGAAATTAAAGAAGAAGCCACATCAGGACTGGTAGGAGAGGCGGAGGCGCAACGGACTGGTCCCACACCCACGTGTGGCGGATAAAAATGAGGTGGATACCTCAGCAGGGAAGGTCCTCCCTGAGGACTGAGGGGTCCCCGTCCCACAGCAGGCGCCCAGCTCAGGGTTCCAGTGCCAGGAAGAGAAGTCCCCATAACTTCTGGCTGGCAAAAACCAGCGGGAATTGAGGCTGAGGTGGCTGGAGCCGCCCGGCAGCTCCTCTTAAAGGGCCCGCACACGGACTTACTCGGACTCACTCCCTCCAGGCTCCAGCGAGGGGGAGGCAGCCTGAAAGGCACCAGAGTCATATGGGGAAGAACTGAGTTGTTTGGCATTGGAGCGAGGGCTGGAGAGGCAGCTTTCTCCTGGACAGATGTGCTATCAGAGGCCTTTGTTCCTTTGGTGAGCCCTTCACTGAGGCGGCAGACAGCCGCCGTATCTGGGACTCCAGCCACCTGGCTCACACTGTTTGCCCCGCCCTGGTGATTCCCTGAGGCCCCGCCCCACCCAACTTTCAGGCCTACCGAAGCTGTTGTCAGTTGCTTTTCCATAGGATTGGCCTGTCTTGGATCCTGCTTCAGCTTTTCCTAAATTCTTTCAAGCAAGCAGCATCTGGTCTCAGCTAGCTCCATACCTCTTGCTAAGTAATACATAGAAACAAACACAGGGAGGCAGCCAAAATGAGGAGACAAAGAAACAGGTCCCAAATGAAAGAACAGAACAAAGCTCCAGGAAAAGAACTAAGTGAAATGGAGATAAGCAACCTAACAGATACTGAGTTCAAAACACTGCTTATAAGGATGCTCAATGGACTTAGTGAGAACCTCAGTGAACTTAGTGAGGGCCTCAAGAGCATTAAAAAGGACCAATCAGAAATGAAGGATGCACAGTCAGAAATGAAAGAGGCATTAACTGAAATAAAAAATAATTTACACAGATTTAATAGTAGAGTAGGTAGAGCCAAGAAGCAAACCATCGATTTGGAATATAAGGAAGCAAAAAACACCCAATCTGAACAGCAAAAAAAAAAAAAAGAATCCCAAAAAATGAGGATAGTGTACGGAGCCTCTGGGACAACTTCAAACGTGCCAACATTCTCATCTTGGGGGTGCCAGAAGGAGAGAGAGAGAACAAGAAATCGAAAACCTATTTGAAACAATAATGGCAGAAAATTTCCCTAACTTGCTGAAGGAAACAGACATACAAGTCCAGGAAGCACAGAGTCTCAAACAAGATGAACCCCAAGAGGCCCACACCAAGACATATCATCATCAAAATGCAAAAGGTTCAAGACAAAGAGAGAATCTTAAAAGTAGCAAAAGAAAAGCAGTTAGTTACCTACAAGGGAGTTCCCATAAGACTGTCAGTTGATTTCTCAAAAGAAACTTTGCAGGCCAGAAGGGAGTGGCAAGAAATATTCAGAGTGATGAAAAGCAAGGACCTACAACCAAGATTACTCTATCCTGCAAAGCTGTCATTTAGAATTGATGGCCATATAAAGAATTTCCCAGACAAGGAAAAGCTAAAGGAGTTCATCACCACTAAACCATTATTATATGAAATGTTGAAGGGTCTTCTTGAAGGAAAAGATAAAAAAATATGAACAAACAAAATGGCAATAAATACATATCTATCAACAATTGAATCTACAAACAAAATGAACAAGGAGAACAGAAACATTCTCATAGATACAGAGAACTTTTGTTGGTTACCAGATGGGAGGAGGGTTGGGGGGATGGGTGGAAAAGGTGAAGGGATTAAGAAGTACAAATTGGTTGTTAGACTGACAAACCTCAAAGGGAAAGGGGGTTGGGGGTGGGAAGAAATAAACCAAAGAACTTATATGTATATATGCATAACCAATGGACACAGACAACCATGTAGGGAAAGGCAGGAGAGGGGCGGAAATGGGGAGGAGGGGGTCAATGGGGGAAAAATGAGGAACATCTATAATACATTCAACAATAAAGATAAGTTAAAAAAATAGGTTCTATCTCTATTTTTATGTCTTTTTTCTCTCTTTGTTGAAATTCTCACTAAGTTTATCTACTCTGCTCTTATGTTCATTGAGCAGTTTTATAACCAGTGTTTTGAATTCTGCATCTGATACATTGCTTATCTCCATTTTGTTGAGTTCTTTTTCTGTAATTTTGTTCTATTCTTTCATTGTGTCTTTGTATTCTCATTTTGTCTGCCTCCCTGTGTTTGTTTTTATATCTCCCAATCTTGGTGGACTAGCCTTATATAGTAGGTGTCCTATAGATCCCAGTGACAGTCTCCCCAGTTACCCAAGCTGGACACTCCAATATGCCTTTATTTGGGCTGTGTGCATCCTGGTGTTGAAGTCTAGTCTCAATTGTGGTTGGGATGTCAATGGGAGGGATTTACCCCCAGGCCAATTAGCTGTGAGATCTGGCCTCAACCACAGTGAAGGAGCTGCTGTGAAGGGGCTGACCCCATGGAGCAGGACTCACTTCAGCAGGGCTCTGGTTTCTACTTAAACTGCCCTTGAGTGTGTTTCTCATGGAGGTGGTTAGGTGGTGTTTTGGTATAGTCTAAAGCTGACCTCCGAATGTGATGTCTCTGTGGCCTCATTGGAAGTGCAGGCCAAGATCAGCTGCTGCCTGTGCCCTGCCTAAGGCCACCCAGCATGAGTTACAAAGTGATCTGCAGATGGCTGCTACTTGTGCTGGGCTTGGAGGTGCCTAGGAGAGGCCAAGCTGCAATCTGTGGTGTGCTACCACTAGTGCCAGGCCTGGAACCTCTTAGAAGGGACATGGGGCACATTGAGGACAGATACTGCTTTTTGGGGTGCTGTGAACCTTTGAGAGGTTTTAGGAAAGTTTACAGCATGAGCCAAGACAGGCATCTGCATGGAAAAGACACTGGAAACAGCGTAGGTGGGCTCAAAAGTTGGATGGGGCAAGGTCTCAGAGAATCACCAGGGCAGGCCAACAGTTTAGCTTGGTTGATGGAGACTCAGGTATGGTTACCTGCAGGTTCTATGGGGGCAAGACCCAGCAAAGGAGCAATGGCCTCTGCCAGCACTTCTGTCTGGGAGAAAGCTGCCCCTTCAGCTCTCACCCTGACAATTCAGTTCCTCCCTGAACATCCCTGGTCCTTTTTGAGCTGCTGCACCAGCTCTGGAGCTCAAAGTGAGTGAGTTTGAGTAAGTCTGTGCATGGGCCCTTTAAGAGGAATGCTTGGACTCCAGAAGCCTTCAGTCTCACTCAACCACAATCCCCACTGGCTTTCACGGTAAGATGTTATGGGGACTTCTTTTCCCAGCACTGGGAGCTCTGGCTTCTCAGGGAGGACTTCTGCAGCTGAGATAGCCCTCCTGATTTTTTTACAACCACATGTGGGTGTGGGAGCAGATAATTGCACATTTCCACCCCTTACCAGTCTTGATGTGGCTTCTTTTTTATATCCTTAGTTATAGGACTTAGGTTCAGCTAGATTTCAATGGTTCTCAATGATGATTGTTCTATATTATAGTTATAATTTTGATTTGGTTGTGGGAGGATGCAAGTACAGCATTTACCTACTTCACCATCTTGACTGGAAGCCCTTGGGGTGAAAGTCTTAAAATGATATTTGTTTTATTTGTATAGCATTTGTCATTTCTCATGATGCCCTGAACCCAGCCATTAGAGAAAAATAAGATGTAATGTGATCACTGTAAAAATGTATTAATTTTTATGTGTTTATGATGAGGTTAAATTTATAAGGAAGTAAATGTGAACAGAGAATAAGTTTTTGGTGATGAAGTCATAGAATTAATATATGGAGGCAACAGAATCACATGAAACCTCCCTGTAAATGGAGTCTGGATGTCCAGTGCTTCAGTCTCACACATTGTACTGTACACATATTGGGGTGTTTTAGGACTCAGTGGCCTTTGAGGATGTGGCTGTGAACTTCAGCCTGGAGGAGTGGGCCTTACTGGATCCTTCACAGAAGAAACTCTACAGAGATGTGATGTGGGAAACCTTTAGGAACCTGGCCTCCATAGGTAAGGGTGACAGCTTATCTTACCTTGTTAATTAGAGGACAGGTGTTTCTGGCCCATGAAAGTTGTTCTGTGTGTGTAATGTGGGAAGGGAGGATATTGGTAAATAAGCTAGGCATGATCACTGCTCATCATAGAAGTAGAATCTAATAATTTTTCTATAATTTCTACTACTTTGGAATAAATTTTCTGGGTCTGTATTTTAGGAAAGAAATGGAAAGATCATGACATTGAAGATCTGTACAAAAACCAGGGGAGAAAACAAAGGTGAGTGACACACAATAGAAAGCACCATTTTAGCCCTGGCCAGTTTGGCTCAGCGGTTAGAGCGTCGGCCCACGGACAGGAGAGTCCCGGGTTCGGTTCCCACTAAGGGCATGTACCTCAGTTGCAGTTTGTCCCTGGCCCCGGTTGGGGTCGTGTGGTTGGAGGCCAGTCGATGTGTCGCTTTCACATCGATGTTTCTCTCTCTCTCTTCTTCCCTCTCTCCCTCCCACTCTATCTGAAGATAAATACAAAAAAATGTCCTCAAGTGAGGATAAAAAAAAAAAAAAGAAAGAAAGCAACGTTTTACATGAGAAACCTGTTATGCTGTGAAATGAAAATAAACAAAACCCTGCTTCATATCCATGACTTCTCAGAAAATTTCCACCAATTTACTTACTTATATATGACAAAGGCCTTCAGTGCTTGAAAACTAGTTCCAATGAAAAACAATGTTAATAGACTCTGTATATGAACATCACAGTTTGACAATAGCAAGGCTGAAGTCCTGTTGCACAGCATCCCGTATATTCAACTTCAAGCCATTCAGACAGGCCATTCTATAAATTATAGAAATGTAGTTCAAATATTCTAGTAAATATAAAACCATAAATAAATCCTGAATTATGTGCTGCTTGTTTTTTGCAGAAGTCCTACGGTAGAGAGGATCTGTGACGGCAAAGAGAGTAGTCAGCACGAAGACAACTTCACCCTTATTCCAGATCTCAGTCTGAAGGAGAAATCTCCTGGAGTGAAACCATGTGAATACAGTGTGTGTGGGAAACTCTTCATGCAGAATCCATCTCATAATGGGAACATTGGATGTCACACTGAACATAAGCCATATACCTATGAGAAATACGGAGAGAAGCCATATAAACATTATCTCCAGAGTACTGAAAAACTTGAAAGAAATCACAGTGGAGAGAAACCTTATGAATATAATATATGTGGTGAAGCCTTCAATTCCAGTTATATTCAGGTAGATGAAAAAACTCATACTAGGGAAAATCTTTTTAAACATAAGGAATGTGGGCTAGCATTTAGTGGTCTCTCGGTCCTTCCAGCACACGTGACCACTCACAATGGAGGTGGACTTTATAAATGTAAAGAAAATGAGAAAACATCCATCTCTTCCAGTTCATATCAAATACCTGAAAAGCGTCACACTGGAGAGAAACACTATGAATGTAAGCAATGTGGCAAAGCCTACAGATATCGCAGTTCCTTAAAAACACATGAAATATGTCATTCTAGAGAGAAACCCTATGAATGTAAATCATGTGGAAAAGCATTTGCTTGTCTCAGTTATCTTAAAAAACATGAAAAGATGCACACAGGAAGGAAACTCTGTGAATGTAAGCAATGTGGCAAAGCCTTCAAATATCACAGTTCCTTAAAAGCACACCGAAGGAGTCACACAGGAGAGAGACTCTATGAATGTAAGGAATGTGGTAAAGCTTACAGTGGTCTCACTTCTTTAAAAACACACCAAAGAATTCACACAGGAGAGAAACCCTATGAATGTAAGGAATGTGGAACAACCTTTAGATACTGCAGTTCTTTACAAATACACAAAAGGTCTCACACTGGAGAGAATCCCTATGAATGTAAACCATGTGGAAAAGAGTTCAATTGTCTTAATTCTCTTCGAAGCCATGAAAGGACTCACACAGGAGTGAAACCCTATGAATGTAAGCAATGTGGTAAAGGTTACTTCCGTCGCATTTCTTTAAAAACACATGAAAGAAATCACACAGGAGAGAAACCTTATGAATGTAAAACATGTGGAAAAGAGTTCAGTTGTCTTAATTATCTTCGAAAACATGAAAGGACTCACACAGGAGTGAAACCCTATGAATGTAAGCAATGTGGTAAAGGTTACCGCCATCGCATTTCTTTAAAAACACATGAAAGAAATCACACAGGAGAGAAACCTTATGAATGTAAAACATGTGGAAAAGTGTTCATTTGTCTCAGTTATCTTCGAAAACATGAAAGGACTCACGGGACAGAAACCCCATGAGTGTAAGCAACGAGACAAAGATTTCCTTTCTCTACAAGGTTTTCAAAGACATGAAAGAAATCACACTGGAGAGAAATTCTATAAATGTAAGAAATGTAGGAAAGCTTCTATTTTACACACAAACTATTGAACATGAGAGTATGCACTGTCATAGCCCATCCTGAGTTCTTTCTATGAGCAGAGGGGTATCTATGCAAGTCCAATGGTTTTCCCCAGTGGAAAGAACAAAAAGGGGTATGGATATGTAAAGGCAATCATCCAAGTATTAATTTGATTGTATGAGGTGACCTGTAGGGAGAGGATATCATTTTGAGAAATAATCCTAATTTAGTACAAAAGGAGATGTGGAAAATTTTCAGATATACTATATCTGAATGTGGGAACACCTTCAGTCATCCCAGTTGCTTCTAAAGGCATGAAAGGCATCACTGGATAAAACCTTTTGACTATAAACAATGAGAAGAGCTTCAATATGCACACATCCTTGCATGTGAAAAATCTCAGGGAAAAGAGTTAAACTATGTGACATGAGAAAGCTGGATGGAAATTAATCCAGGTATAATGTTTCAGAAAACGTTCAATGTGAAATAATCAGTCTTAAAGTTGGTGTATACATGGTGTTTAGCAAGCTTGTTTTGTAAAGTGCATCATTGCAATATAGATTTGTAATTAAGAAATAAATATTGAGCCCTGGCCTGTTTGGCTCAGCAGTTAGAGCATTGGCCAGTGAACCAAAGGGTCATGGGTTCACATCCTGGTCAAGGGCACATGCCTGGGTTGCAGGTTTGATCCCTGGCCTCGGTCGGGGTTGTGCGGGAGCCAAACAATCTATGAGTTTCTCTCACATCAATATTTCTGTCTCTATCTCTATCTCTCTCTCTCCCCCTCCCTTCCACTCTCTCTAAAAATCAATGGAAAAATAGCCTCTGGTGAAGACTGACAAAATATGAATGAATGAATGAAGGAATGAATGAATGAATGAATGAATGAATGAATGAACGAACGAACGAACGAATAGGAGGAGACCTGTAAATGGACAAAAAAATCTAGAGTTGGAAGTATCCCCCCACTGTAGCTAATGGGACCTAGATTTTTTAGAATCCATCACCTTTATGGTTCCATTTTAGAATTCACAAGTAGTCTCACTTCCATGAGGTTTGGAAAAGGCAAGTGAAAAACACAGTAGTCAGATTTTGAAACCACCACACAGGGAAAGAGACAGATGTATAGGACCTTTGAGTTCGGAATCTTTCATCTCAATTTCCAGATTCTTTGCCCTTCCAATCAAGACTATCCTCATAACCACCACCAATTATTTTGATTTACACTTTCTTAGAGGTGTAGATTTCCACTGATATCTTCACAAATTGCACATTAAAGATCCATCAGAGTTTGGATTTATCTGTAAGCCATCTTGAGTCCACCAGGAAACTGATTCAGACTTTCATGCTCATTTCTGATTCCCCTTCTTTAGATTACATCTGCATAAGGTCTAAATTGTACAGGAAACACCTTATGCTGTTAATAGTACTAGTATGTGTCCTTGATTGACCATGACATCTACAATGCTGCCATCTGGGAGTTAGTTTCTCTGCTGCACGTGCAGTGGCTGCCTTGACCCGGTCTTTCCATGTGAGAATAAGCACCTTCCACCTGGCAGGAAGACTGTGGGTATTTCCTGTTACTTGTAGCTGAGTGTAATCCCTCAGTGTGTTTTCAGTTATGTTTGACTGCATGTGATTAAAAGTATGTGCATTTTTTTGGTCAAAGTAACATTTCTGTAGTTGTTTCATAGAAATATTTTATTAACCATTTTCTAAGCTGTTTATGCCACCAAATAATTATTTTTCATTTCCTGAGAGGATATATGAAATGCCTCCTTATAACTATGGATATCTAGATAAACTGCAAATCTCTTTATTTAATGATTATACGTTGAGTCAGTTTTATCATTTGCATTCAAGTTCAGGAACTTTTTCCTTAGGCATATTTTACTTTTTATTCTTTTTTTCCCCAGTATTTGCAGTATTTGTTAGCAAATAAATGACTGATCATCGTGAGTTCTTATTGTCTTCCAAAC
Source organism: Tadarida brasiliensis (assembly GCA_030848825.1). Classification (NCBI taxonomy): domain Eukaryota; kingdom Metazoa; phylum Chordata; class Mammalia; order Chiroptera; family Molossidae; genus Tadarida; species Tadarida brasiliensis. The sequence goes on along the minus strand of CM061259.1, from coordinate 53,240,608 downwards.
AATTCTCCCAATAACAGACCTTCCAGTGTACTTGGTAAAGATGACATGCATTTAAAAAGTCAAAATGTTCAAAAGACTAGATTTTTTTTCCTTTTTAAACTTATCTTTATTGTTGAATGTATTACAAATGTCCCTCCTTTTTTTCCCCCTTGATCCCCTCCTCCTCACTACTACCCTCCTTCTGCCTTCCCCACACTATTGTCTTTTGTCATTCTTCTTCAAGAAGACCCATCAATATTACATATAGTACTGGTTTGGTGGTGATGAACTTTAGCTTTTTCTTGTCTGGGAAATTCTTTATATGTCCATTGATTCTAAATTATAGCTTTGCAAGATAGAGTAATCTTGGTTGTAGGTCCTTGCTTTTCATCATTTCGAATATTTCTTGCTACTCCTTTCTGGCCTGCAAAGTGTCTTTTGAGAAATTGGCTGACAGTCTTATGGGAGCTCCTTTGTAGGTAACTAACTGCTTTTCTCGTGCTGCTTTTAAGATTCTCTCTTTGTCTTGAACCTTTTTCATTTTGATGTTGATGTGTCTTGGTGTGGGCCTCTTGGGGTTCATCTTGTTTGGGACTCTCTGTGCTGGCCTCGTATGTCTGTTTCCATTACCAAGTTAGGGAAGTTTTCTGTCATTATTTTTTCAAATAGCTTTTCAATTTCTTACTCTCTGTCTTCTTCTGGCACCCCCATGATATGAATGTTGGTATGCTTGAAGTTGTCCTAGAGGCTCCTTACACTATCTTCTTTTTTTTTTTTTAATTCTTTTTTCTGTTTGCTGTTCTGATTGGATGTTTTTTGCTTCCTTATATTCCAAATCAATGGTTTGCTTCTTGGCTTCACTTGCTCTACTGTTGATTCTCTGTCAATTATTCTTTATTTCAGTTAGTGCATCCTTCATTTCTGACTGGTCTTTTATTATGCTCTTGAGGTCCTCATGAAGTTCCTTGAAATTCTCACTAAGTTCATTGAGCATCCTAATAAGCAGTGTTTTGAACTCTGCATCTGTTTGATTGCTTATCTTTGTTTCATGTAGTTCTTTTCCTGGAGTTTTGTTCTGTTCTTTCATTTGGGACATTTCTTTGTCTCCCATTTTGGCTGCCTTCCTGTGTTTGTTTCTATGTATTAGGTAGAGTTGCTACATCTCCTAGGTTTCCTAGGGTGGCCTGTTGTAGTAGGTGTCCTGTAGGGTCCAGCGCACCTAGCTGGGCCCTTGAGGTGCACCCCTTGTGTGGACTGCACACCCTTCTGTTGTAATTGAGTCTTGATTGCTGTTGGCACATTAGTGAGAGGGTTTTACTCAGGCTGATCAGCTGTAAGGACTGTCTGTGTCCACTGACCTCTGACTACCTTGGATGATCAACTGTGCAGGGGCCCACCACACAGAGCAAGACTTACTTCAGCAGGGCCTTGGTACCCACTGAGACCATTCCTTGAGTGTGTCACTTGTGGAGGTGGTTGGACAGTGGTGCTTCAATGGTCTGAAGCTGTCCACTGCGTGTGCTGGCTCTGGGGCAAGATCAGCCACTGCCTGTGTTCTACCTGGGGCCACCAAGCATAAGTTACAAAGTGATCTGCCAATGCCTGCTGCTTGTGCTGGGCTTGGAGATGCCCAGGCAAAGCCCAGCTGTGAACCAAGGCTAGCTGCTTCTAGTGCCAGGCCTGGGGCCACTTAGCAAGAGGTATCGGGCTCACTGTGGCCAGATACTGCTTGTTTGAAAGAATTTAGGAAAATCTGAAGCAGGAGCCAAAACAGGCCAATACTATTTGGTAAAACCACTGGAAACAGCTTGGGTGGGCCCAAAATTTGGGAGGGGCAGGGCCTCAGGTTATCACCAGAGCGGGGCAAACAGTGTTCCTCAGGGAATCAGCCACGTTGCTGGAGTCTCAGATATGGCAGCCCTCTGCCTGCCCTGTGAGGGAAGGGTTCACCAAAGGATCAACAGCCTCCACCAGCACATCTGTCTGGGAGAAAGCTGCCTGTCCAGCTCTCATCCCAATGCCAAACAACTCAGTTCTTCTTTGTATGTCTCTGGTGCCTTTCAAGCTGCCTCCCCCCAGTGCTGAAGCTCAGAGGGAGCAAGTCCGAGTAAGTCCGTGTGCCGGCCCTTTAAGAGGAGCTGCCTGCAGCTCCAGAAGCCTCAGCCTCATTCAGCCTCAGTTCCCATTGGTTTTTACAGCCAGAAGTTATGGGGACTTCTCTTCCTTTTGCTGGAAACCTGAGCTAAGGGGGTTGGTGTGGGATGGGGACCCCTCACTCCTCAGGGAGGACTCCTCAGGAGGAAGCCAAGGTTTCCCTCCTGCTTTTATCCACCACACATGGGTGTGGGACCAGACTGTCTGCACCTCCGCCCCTCCTACCAGTCTCGATGTGGCTGCTTCTTTAATTTCATAATTGTAGTATTTCCATTCAGCTCAATTTCAGGCAGTTCTGAAGGATGTTTGTTGTGTAGTTTAGTTGTAATTTTTATGTGGTTGTGGGAGGAGGTGAGCACCACATTTACCTACGTTGCCATCTTGACCAGAAGTTCAAAAGACTAGATTTTAAAATAGTACAGAAGGTTGCCACTTAAATATTACTAAGCCTTACTGAAATCACTTCAGTTTTTCAGAACAACAAAAAATGCTACTAAAGAGTAAGTGCTTATATTATTATTTAAATGGAAGCTAACAAAGTCTAAAATAAAATCAGATTAAATTTATATTAGTACTGGGGAAAATATTCCATTGAGATTCTGTTACAGAAACCATCAAAATTTATTATGAAGCAAATTTCGATTAGTTAAAACTTTATAGTAAAAATGACACACAAAAATAATCTTAGACATTATGAAATATTTGATCATTTAGTTTTTGTTTAATGACTGAAAATCTTTATTCCTTCAGAAAATAGTAACATATTTGTTGAATGACAGTTCCTGTTTACTGATCAGATAACCACTAGCTATCTATTGAGTTATTAGATAACCACTCAAGACATTAGGTAAGCCCTCAACTTATTTTTATGTAATAAAAATAAAAAGGATTTTGCATGTTGAAAATGTTTCATTTTCTGAGTATAAAAGGGAAAAAACATTCTCAATATTTTCATTAAATTATTCAATTGACAAATAATACTAAGCTAAGTACTATTATTACTTATAAAGTCTAAGTTTCTAAAAGTTTTCTTTTTCCACCAATACAAAATGATCTCATTCACACTATTAACTGCCAGACATAATTTATGTTTAAAAAGTAAGTATTCTTTGTTAAAGAGCAGATTAGAACAAATGTTTTCTGTGCTCTTAAACAAGATTCTGATATACATAATGAATCTAAATCAAAATTCACAAATAGTGATTGAAATTCTGTCAACTTTCAGCCCAATGTAACATAAATCCATAGTTATTTTGCATAATCAAAAATTAAAGTTTACAATGGAAATTCAGCAAGTCATAACTACTACATTACTACTAATGGGTTCCACTATACTACAAACAGGCACAGCAGATGTGCACATCTGATAGACTGCTTAGAAAATTGAAGCTAACCGATCTATAAATAAGGAATAAATATGGACATGTAATGCCAAAGTAGTATCGGTTTAAAAAAGTAAGATGTGAGGTAAACACATCTGATCATCCTCTCTGTAAGCCGCTTTACGTTGATTTATAAAGCTATGGTTTTATAATTCTTTTAACAAGGAAAATGCTGCTACACTCTGATGCAGTAATTTCATTGTACATTCTTGACTACAACCCGATCTTCAAATCCTCTTGCAGAGGTTGAGCTCTCATTCGGATTTCTCCAGAAAGTCAGCAGCATGTTTTCAGCAGCCTTTAGTGCTTCAGTGGTCTTGCGAAATTCCTTAATAACTGACAATAAAACTTCTGGGTTAATTCCTTGTTCACAACACTGTACACAAATAGAGTCTCCGTATCTAAGCCAGTATTCAAGATTCTTGAAATCTCACCCCATTCAGATTCACCACCATTGACCTGGTGCAGCTGCTACTCCATTTTTTAGACTTTTATAGTTAGAATTTTGTCATGATGTCTTATTCTTTTTTTTAATTTTTCTTTATTGACCTTTTTTAGAGAGAGAGGAAGGAAGAGGGGGAGAGAGATAGAAACATCGATGAGAAAGAACATCAATTGGCCGCCTCCTGCATGCCCCCCACTGGGGATTTGGCCCACAACCTGGACTTGTGCCCTGACTGGGAATCAAACCGGCAAACTCTTGGTGCATAGGTCGATGCTCAACCACTGAGCCACACCAGCCAGGCCTTATTGATTCTTAATAACCAGAAACTTCAGCCTTCAGCGGTTAGAGCATCAGCCCGCAGACCAATGAGTCGTGGGTTCGATTCTGGTCAAGGGCATGTACCTCGATGGCGGTTTGTCCCCAGCCCTGGTTGCGTCGTGCAGGAGGCAACCAGTGGATGTGGCTCCATCACATCGATGTTTCTCTCTGTCTCTCTCTCTCTCCCTCCTTCCCACTCTACCTGATAATAAGTAGAAAAATATATCCTCAAGTGAGGAATAAAATTAAAAAATAAAAAACTAAAAACTTCAATCATGGTTTCTCAGTTCTGTCTTGCCAGTGACCTGCAAGTCATACGTATAGTCAACAGGATAATGAATTCCAATAATAACAGTGACTGCAAAGTACACGACGGTGGGGCATGAAAGAAAAGGTCACTCAAAACTTTTATAGGATTTTGGCTTGTTCTAGATGATTCGATGGCTATTGAAGTCATCAAGACATTTTTGTGTATTGAACGCTATGTGGTGGTAAACTTACTGTTTTCTACAAGACAAAAACAATGTAGTGGAGCTAAACTTATTTTTTAGGAAGCCCCAGTCATTCATTAGTAAGAAGAGGCTTATACGTTTACGTAAATTTTGAGGGACTACAACCCTAGCGAGAGAGAAAGACAGGACCAGTTGTCCAATCAAACCTTTCTTGGTAAAAGACTGTACTCTTGATGCTAACGTTTCAACATCTCATGTCCATGCACTCAACATATCCAATTTAGCACAAATAAGACACTAGTATTTGGATATGAGGCATGAAACAAGTTCTTGCAATCCTGGTGCTTATGTTTTTGTGAGAAAAGGAGTGAATAACAAATTGTAAAGCTTTGTTTCATAAGATAGTAATAAGAGCTTTGAAGGAAAGTTACAAATGACATGTGACATAATAGAAAGTCAGGGGTGTGTATATGTATTTTTATATGATGGTAGCCTCAGTAAGAGGATGTCATTATTAATCACTTGTATTTCAACCATGTAATACACGTTAAGCACTCTTTCAGGAATTGCTAGGGTGTGAAAGCAGATAGAAGGAGACAGTACATAATGTTTGGCTCTTTGATTAACAGTAATGATTCCCAATAAAGATATAAACATGGTCCATCATCATTTTCCCCATCATTACAAATTTTGTGTATGTGGTTAATGACTTTGGACATTGTTATCTGGGATTTGAGACTTTCTATTGATTTGAATAACATATTTGTAGTGTACTTCCATGTTTTAACATCATTTGGGAGGATTTTTCATTTATCTTTAAATTTTTTAATGTTGTATTGTTTAGCATTTTCATTTTGCTGCTCTACACACTGAGTGACACAAACCATGGAGTCTTCCCAATCCAAGAGTTACATTCATCTGCACTGTTCTAGCCCATCCTGGGTTTATTCTAGCAGCAAGTTCAGTGTTTCTCCCCAGTGGTAACACAAAAAGAGGTATGGGTATGTAAAGGCAATCATCCAAGTATTAATCAAGGTGACCTGCAGGGAGAAAGTATCATTTTGAGTAATAATCCTAATTTAGTATGAAAGATGTGGGAAATTTGTAATGTCTTTTTCTTTCCAGAGTGGCTGGAAGCCTTTTGTTTCAGTGATCCACACAGTCCCACAGCCCACATTGCTGTTCAAGGTTTCATTTCCATATGCTCAGACTCCCAGCATATATTCTAGAGCACTGGGAAATTAAAGTGACAGCTTCAAGTGCTACTAAAGAACAAAAGAAACTAAATCTTCTCCATGTATTTTTAGTGTTAAATTTCACAGGAGTTTCATTCCAATGGGCACCACAGGAGTGTTCTCCTGTGGTGATACATTGTTTTTCATCTTCTGATGGCAGTATTACTATACATTTGTGGAAACTCAAAAGTACACTTAAAATACTATGTGTATGTATATATACACATAAATACTATATATATATGAATATGAATAATGTAAGAACTTTTCTAAGTTGGAAGAATGTTCAACTCTTCTGAACCTTTATTTTTATGTGTTCATCCACAATTGTAGAATCCCTCTTAAAAGAACTGAAGGACTGGGAAGAATTCAGTCCCCTCCAGGCCTTTCTTGCAATCCTGCCTTAATTGAGAAAACACGCTCTACAGTTGCACTGCGGTCATCTCAAGCACATAAGTGAGAGTGAAGTGAGAGGGCTCCCAGAACCTGTCTTTGTGTTTAAATGAGCTCCTAGGACAGATGTCTGGATGCACTGTGGTTCTGAATCACGTAGGTGCATCCTCTGTGGGCTCTGCCAGGGCGTCCTCAGTCATGTGCATCAGCACCATTTCCTTCCATCCCTCCACAGACCATTTCCAGCTCTTTTTTTCAAAAGTCAAGCTTACTTGTGCCTGCTTGCTTGGAAATATCTTCCAAAATCCCTGTATATTTCACTCTTGAAATTTCTCTGATCAGGTGGCTGTGATTGAGAGGGTGAGAGACAGGGTTGGCAGAATCCATGTCATGGGCACATTCCATCACAGCACCACAGCCAGTGGATATTTATGAAATCTGCTTATTCATACAACCCTTAAAATTTGACTGACTTTGAAAGGAGAAACAAATTTCTCTAGAATTTGTCCGTGTAACAGTTTATTATCTTTTTTCCTCTCCACAACTACATTTCTACTGAGGCTTGAGCAGCCTCCTATTATCATCCAAGTGTCCTAAACCACCCATGTTGAACTAAGTGATCCAAGGCATTCTTCTACCAGTAACTCTTCCCATCCAGACTGCATGCAATCAAAGAAGCACTGCTGTCCACTGACAGTATTTTTCTAAACAAAGGCCTTTCTGGGGCCTGGGTTGCTCTGAAGCCAACTGCCTATTCTGTCTTGGGTCATGAATCCAGGACCCCTCAGGCTTGCCAGCCATAGGCTCCTCCATGAAAAGTTATTGGTACCTGCCGGATAGAGTAATAGTTGACCCGTTTGGCATATCCAATTTAGAGGAGGAAGTGTGTTCCCATCACATTGATGCAATTGGTTCCATAGGTGGTCACTTCTTTTATAGACACTTTGGCCACTTAGGGAACCACTTCTGATCACATGAGTCATCATGGAGTTCATATACTTTATAGTCAGTGTACCGTCTCCACATCTGATGAAATCCAATGGAAAGATGCTACATTCTGTCCCTAGAACAAACAGGCCATCCGTAATCAAAAACTGGACCCAAGGCCCTAGCCAGATGGCTCAGTTGGTTGGAGCACTGTCCTGTACACCAAAAGGTTGTGGGTGTGATTCCTGGTCACAGCACATACCTAGGTTGCAGGTTTGATCCCCAGTCGGAGCTTGTGCAGGAGGCAGCTGATCAATGTTTCTCTTTCATAGTGATGTTTTTCTCTCTCTAAAATCAATTTTTAAAAAATATCCTTGAATGAGGATTTAAAAAAAAAAAAGACTGGACACAAGCATCAGACGCATTAGTCAAACACCAGGCAGTTGTACTAGCACTAGAGAATTGCCTGGACAAGAATTGAATTCATCTGTACATTTTTACAGAACCTTTGACCATTGCCAATGATCTAGCTGTGTGGTCCACTAATAGCAATATCTCCTATCCAAAATTGCCCCCTTTGGCATCAAAAACTTGGAATAACTTGCCTCACAATACCCAAGTACAAATCAAGGCCACTTCCTGCTTTGCACATTAAACCTCATTACAATTCTCAGGGAGATAAATCAATTCAAATTTCTGACCATATACTCTCACTTGGGTCTATGAGCCCTCATAACCTATAACCATGTTCAGGCTTCTAACCTAAAGTTGACCAAAAATTCAAGGGACTGCTCTCAGCCATGGCTAACTTAGTGACTGACCACAGCACTTGATGTGAAATAATACACCACTGGTAATATAGTCAGTGGACATTCCATAGCAAGGAAGGTGTTCCTACAGTTGATGGCAAACACATTTTATTGGACCCGTCACCCCCATCTGCTGAATAATTCCTGTGCTGTGACCATGATAGACACTTTTTTAAAAAACTTATCTTTATTGTTGAATGTATTACAGATGTTCCTCATTTTTCCCCCATTGACCCACTCCTCCCCATTCCCGCCCACCTCCTGCCTTTTCCCACACTGTTGTCCGTGTCCATTGGTTATGCATATATACATATAAGTTCTTTGGTTTATTTCTTCCCACCCCTCAACCCCCTTTCCCTTTGAGGTTTGTCAGTCTAACAACCAATTTGTACTTCTTAATCCCTTCACCTTTTTCACCCATTCCCCCAACCCCACTCCCATCTGGCAACCAACAAAATGTTCTCTGTATCTATGAGAATGTTTCTGTTCTGCTTGTTCATTTTGTTTGTAGATTCAATTGTTGATAGATATGTATTTATTGCCATTTTGTTTGTTCATATTTTTTTTATCTTTTTCTTCAAGAAGAACCTTCAACATTTCATATAATAATAGTTTGGTGGTGATGAACTCCTTTAGCTTTTCCTTGTCTGGGAAACTATATGGCCATTGATTCTAAATGACAGCTTTGCAGGATAGAGTAATCTTGGTTGTACGTTCTTGCTTTTCATCACTCTCAATATTTCTTGCCACTCCCTTCTGGCCTTCAGTGTCTTTTGAGAAATCAGCTGACAGTCTTATGGGAACTCCCTTGTAGGTAACTAACTGCTTTTCTCTTGCTGCTTTTAAGATTCTCTCTTTGTCTTGAACCTTTTGCATTTTGATGATGATGTGTCTTGGTGTGGGCCTCTTGGGGTTCATCTTGTTTGGGACTCTCTGTGCTTCCTGGACTTGTATGTCTGTTTCCTTCACCAAGTTAGAGAAGTTTTCTGCCATTATGGTTTCAAATAGGTTTTCGATTTCTTGTTCTCTCTCTCTCCTTCTGGCACCCCCAAGATGCGAATGTTGGCACGCTTGAAGTTGTCCCAGAGGCTCCTTATACTATCCTCATTTTTTGGATTCTTTTTTCTTTTTGCTGTTCTGATTGGATGTTTTTTGCTTCCTTATATTCCAAATCGATGGTTTGCTTCTTGGCTTTACCTACTCTGCTATTGAATCTGTGTAAACTATTCTTTATTTCAGTTAGTGCCTCCTTCATTTCTGACTGTGCATCCTTCATTTCTGATTGGTCCTTTTTTATGCTCTTGAGACCCTCACTAAGTTCACTGAGGTTCTCACTAAGTCCATTGAGCATCCTTATAAGCAGTGTTTTGAACTCAGCAGCTGTTAGGTTGCTTATCTCCATTTCATTTAGTTCTTTTCCTGGAGTTTTGTTCTGTTCTTTCATTTGGGACCTGTTTCTTTGTATCCTCATTTTGGCTGTCTGCCTGTGTTTGTTTCTATGTATTACTTAGCAAGAGGTATGGGGCTAGCTGAGATCAGATGCTGCTTGTTTGAAAGAATTTAGGAAAAGCTGAAGCAGGATCCAAGACAGGCCAATCCTATGGAAAAGCAACTGGCAACAGCTTGGGTAGGCCTGGAAGTTGGGTGGGGCGGGGCCTCAGGGCATCACTAGGGTGGGGCAAACAGTGTGAGCCAGGTAGCTGGAGTCCCAGATATGGCAGCGTCTGCCCACCCAGGGAAGGGCTCACCAAAGGAACAAAAGCCTCTGATAGCACGTCTGTCCAGGAGAAAGCTGCCTCTCCAGCCCTCGCTCCAATGCCAAACTGCTCAGTTCTTCCCCATATGACTCTGGTGCCTTTCAAGCTACCTCCTCCACGCTGGAGCCTGGAGGATGTGAGTCCGAGTAAGTCCGTGTGCGGGCCCTTTAAGAGGAGCTGCGGGGGGGGGGGGGGGGGCTCCAGCTGCCTCAGTTCTCGCTGGTTTTTTCCAGCCAGAAGTTATGGGGACTTCCTTTTCTGGCACTGGAACCCTGAGCTGGGCGCCTGGTGTGGGACTGGGACCCTTCAGCCCTCAAGGAGGACCTTCCTAGCCGAGATATCCTCTTTATTTTTATCTGCCACACGTGTGTGTGGGACCAGCCCATCGTGCCTCTGCCCCTCCTACCAGTCTCAATGCGGCTTCTTCTTTAATTTTATAGTTGTAGGACTTCCATTCAGTTCGATTTCAGGGGGTTTTGAATGATGATTGTTCTGTAGTTTAATTGTAACTTTGATGTGGTTGTGGGAGGATGCGATGCCGTGTTTACCTACACCACCATCTTGATCGGAAGTCCATAATAGACACTTATATAGACAAATTACTCAGCCCTGCTGAAGCCAAAATTCAAGGACTCATCAGGATATGCTACAAATTATTGATATTATCAACTCAGGTATGGAATGCACAACATTGAACTCTCAAAAAAGGCATTCAGTGGACCTTGTACCATTTTTTACCTTAGTCTACAACCACATTAGGATGTCTTAATGGCTTACTTAAACCTTGCTTTTTTAATAGATATTTCTTCCTGCTGTTCAAGCACTATGTTGTACACCTGAACCTAAAACAAAATAATATCAACTGTAAACTATAATTTAAAAATAAAGAAAATTTAAAAGCATTAGTTAGATTCAATCCTTAGTCTTTGGGGCCAATTGCTTTGTTCTGATCATCAGGCTTACTGACACCTTATAAGTAGAAGCCTTCATATACTAGAAGTCTCTAACAGAATGGTCACTCCTACAGGTCTTTGGTTTATTGGAATAGTGCACCCCTAGTCACACTTATATCCCACTCCTGGGTCTCCTCCTAATGTCACCTGTAGTCTGCATGACAATATTTCATTTGGAGCATCCTTCTTCAAAACCCCTCCAGCCCAGCCAACACAAATGTGTCATTTTCCTACCAATTGCACGTATACACTCATTGTCCTGGGAGTCACTGGTCCTGGCACATGATGTCATTCAACAAACACAACATTAATGGCAATCAGGAAATGTCCAGAACACTCAATATTTGTAGCAGACAGCTAATGCTTCAGATGGTTTCCTTGAAGGACACTCCCTGCAGTCATGATAGCTGATAATCACTTGGCTTTTAGCAGCAAGGGAGAGATCTGCTTCCATAAAAGGGCTTCTTGCTGCATGTGTGTAGGTGACTCTGACAAGGTATCACCAATAATACAACAAAAGAGACAAAAAATTAAAATAAGCAATAATAATTTAGTCGCAGGCTACAACCCAAGGCTCATCAAGTAACTGAGACTAAAAGCCGCCAGGCAAAAAGCCTGAGGATAACTGAACCTTTCCTGGACTTGCAAATCTACCCAGGAAAGTAAGACTTGACAGTGGTGTTTAACATGGGTCCTTCCACACTCATCCAAACTCAGTAGAGGATGCCACAACCAGTGGAACACCAACACCTACAGGTAAAATTTGGCAGGCTCCAAAACCCACTGAGACACCCAAATTGGTGAAACAAAGAGACAAATCGAAAATGAAAGAACAAGAGAACTCTACCAAAGTAGAGATAAGTGAAACACAGTTAAGCAAGTTATCAGAGGTAGAGTTCAGAGTGATGATAATGAGGAAGCGCAACAGCGTAAGTAGTCAACAACATGAGTAAAGACATAGAAACATTGAAATGAAAAATGACATAGCAGAAATAAAGAACACATTGGAAGGACTAACCAGCAGAGGAGAGGAAGCTGAGGATCAGATCAGGGAATTAGAAGACAGGGTAGAAGAAAATCACCCAATCAGAGAACCAAAAAGAAAAGACAATTAAAAAACAGGAAGAGAGCTTAAGAGAGCTGTGGGACAACATGAAACGTAACAACATCCGCATCATAGGAGTTCCAAGGAAGAAAATGAGCAAGGGTTAGAGAATATATTTGAAGAAATCATGACAGAAAACTTTCCTAACATAGTGAAGGAAAAAGGCATACAAGTACAAGAAGCACAGAGAGCCCAAGTAAGAAGAACCCAAACAGGCCCATACCATGACACATATCAAAATTAAAATGTCAATAATTAAAGACAGAATCCTAAAAGCAGCAAGAGATAAGCAACACGTTACCTACAAAGGAACCCCCATAAGGCTCCCAGCTGACTTCTCAACAGAAACACTACAGGCCAGAAGGGAATGGCATAAAGTAATCAAGGTAGTAAAAAACAAGGATCTGAATCCAACACTACTCTATCCAGCAAGGCTATCATTCAAAACAGAAGGTGCCCTGGCCAGTTTGGCTCAGCAGTTAGAGTGTTGACCCACAGACCAGTAAGTCATGGGCTTGATTCTGGTTAAGGGTATATACCTGGGTTGCGGTTTGTCCCTGGCCCTGGTCGGGTTGTGCAGGAGGCAACAAGTTGATGTGGTTCTATCACATCGATGTTTCTCTCTGTCTCTCTCTCCCTCCCTCTCATTCTATCTGATAATAAGTAGAAATATGCTCAGGTGAGGAATAAAAAATAAAGTATGAAAAACAAAATAAAAGGTGAAATAAAGAGCTTCCCAGACACACAAAAGAAAAGGTTAAGGGAATATATTAGCACCAAACCAGTAATGCTAGAAATGTTAAAAGGACTGCTGTAATTCATGGAAGAAATAAGAAGAAAAATATAACCATAATAAACAAAAATGGCAATAGGTAAGTACATATCAGTAATAACCTTAAACATAAATGGATTAAACACTGATCAAAAGACACAGAGAAGCTGATTGGATAAAAAAGCATGAGTCATATATATGTTGTTTACAAGAGACCCACTTCACAACAAAAGACTCACATAGGTTGAAAGTGAAGAGATGAAAAAAAAAATCCAAGCAAATGGAAAGGAAAAAGGAGCTGGGGTAGCAATATTCATATCCAATAAAATAGGCTTCAAAATGAAAGCCATAACTAGAGACTAAGAAGGCCACTACATAATATTGAAAGGATCTATCCAACAGGAAGATATAACCTTGGTAAACATATATATATGCACCCAATATAGGAGCACCAAAATATAATAAAAATCTTCTGGAGGACTTCAAAGGAGAAATCGACAGCAATACAATCATAGCAGGAGACTTCAATACCCCGCTGACATCACTGGATAGATCCTCTAGACAAAAAAAAAATAACAAGGAAACAGAGACTCTAAATGAAGCACTAGACCAAATGGACTTAATAGATATCTACAGAGAATTACACCCCAAAACTACAGAATTCACATTCTTCTCAAGTGACATGGGACATTCTCAAACATAGACCACATGTTAGGACATTAACTAAGTCTCTACAAGTTCAAGAAGGTTGAAATCATATCAAGCATCTTCTCAGATCACAATGGCATAAAACTAGAAATCAATTGCAACAAGAACATGCAAAGACATTTGAACACATAGAGGCTAAATAGCATGTTATTAAACAATGAATGGGTTACCAAGGAGATCAAGGAAGAAATTAAAAACTTCCTGGAAACCAATAAAAATGAACACACAACAACACAAAATCTATGGGATGCAGGGAAAGTAGTGCTGAGAGGGAAATTCATAGCATTACAGGCCTACCTCAAGAAACAAGAAAAATTTCTAATTGAGTTTCTTGCCCTACAACTTAAAGAACTAGAAAGTAAACAAGAAGAAAAACCCAGAGCAAGTAGAAGGAAAGAAATAGTAAAGGTCAGAGCAGAAATAAATGGACATAGAAACTAAAAAACCAATTCAAAAGATCAATGAAACAAAGAGCTGGTTCTTTGAAACGATAAACAAGATTGTTGGACCCTTAGCCAGACTCACCAAGAAAAAAAAAGAGAGGACCTGAATAAACAAAATCAGAAACAAGGGAGGAGAAGTAACAACTTACACCACACCTATAAAGGATCATTAAAAAATACTATGAACAATTATATGCTAACAAATTGGACAATCTAGGCTACATGGACAAAATCTGGAATCACACAGTCTCCCAAACCTAAACTGGGAAGAGATAGAAAACTTGAACAGACCAATAACAACTAAGAAAATTGAAGATGTAATCAGTAAAGTCCCAGCAAACAAAAGCCTGGTCCCAGATAGCTTCATGGGGGACTTTTACCAAACATTCAAAGAAGAACTAACACCCACTCTCCTCAAACTATTCCAAAAAATTCAAGAAAAAGGAAGACTTCCAAACTTATTTTATGAGGTCAGCATAATCCTAATTCCAAAAACAGATTAAGACACTACAATTAAAAAAACTACAGGCCAATATCCCTGATGAACATAGATGCCAAAATCCTTAACAAAATATTAGCATATCAGATCCAGCAATACATTAAAAAAAAGTATTCACCATGACCAAGTGAGATTCATTCCAGGGATGCAAGGCTGGTACAATATTCACAAATCAATAAATGTGATACACCATATAAAGAAAATGGAAGATAAAAACCATATGATCATATCAATAGACACTGAAAAAGCATTGGACAAAATCCAGCCCTTATTGCTGACAAAAACGATCAGCAATGTGGGAATAGGGAGATCATAACTCAACATAATAAAGGCCATATATGAAAAACCTACAGCCAACATCATACTCAATGGGCAAAAACTAAAAGTGCTTAAGAACAGGAACATGACAAGGATGTCCATTTTTGCCACTCTTATTTAACATAGTACTGGAAGTCTTAGCCACAGCAATAGACAACAAGAAAAAATAAAGGGATCCAAATCAGAGAGGAGGAATTGAAACTGTCATTATTCACCAATGACATGATATTGTATATAGAAAACCGTAAAGACTCCATAAAAAATCAACTAGATTTAAGAAATGAATTTGGCAAAGTAGCAGGATACAAAATTAACATTCAGAAATCAATGGTATTCTTATACACCAATAATAAACATTCAGAAAGGGAAACAAACAAACAAAAAGAAACCAATCCCCTTTATGATTGCAACAAATAAACAAATAAAATAACTAGGAATAAACTTAACCAAGGAAGTAAAAGACCTGTTCTCAGAAAACTACAAGACATTGAAAAAAGAAATAAAGGAAGGTATTTAAAAGTGGAAACATATACCATGTTCTTGGATCAAAAAAATCAACATCATTAAAATGTCCATACTTCAAAGCAATCTAGAGATTCAATACAATCCCTATTAAAGTACCAATGGCATATTTCACAGATCTAGAACAAATGCTCCAAAAGTTTATATGGAACCATAAAAGACCCCGAATAGTCACAGCAATTTTGAAAAAGAAGAACAAAGTGGGAGGAATCACAATACCAGATATCAAGTTATAGTACAAAGCCATCATAATCAAACCAGCCTGGTACTGGCACAGGAACAGACATATAGATCAATGGAACAGAACAGAACAGAGAACCCAGATACCCAAGACAGTATGCACAATTAATGTTTGACAAAGGAGGCAAGAGCATACAATGGAGAAAAGACAGTCTCTTCAATAAATGGTGCTGGGAAAATTCGACAGCTATATGCAAAAAAAATGAAAATAGACTACCAACTTACACCATAAACAAGAATAAATCAAAATGGATAAAAGACTTAAATTTAACCCATGAAACCATAAAAATCCTAGAAGAAAATATAGGCAGAAAAATCTCAGACATCCTATGAGATATCACCTCACACCTGCCAGAATGGCAGCCATCAACAAATGCTCAAACAATAAATGCTGATGAGGATGTGGAGAAAAGGGTACTCTAGCACACTGCTGGTGGGGATGCAGACTGGTGCAGCAACTATGGAAAACAATATGGTGTTTCCTCAAAAAATTAAAAGTGGAACTGTCATTTGACCCAGTGATCTCATTTCTTGGAATATATCCTAAGAAGCCTGAAACACCAATCAGAAAGAATATATGCACCCCTATGTTCATAGCAGTGCTATTTACAATAGCTAAGATCTGGAAACAAACCAAGTGCCCATCAGTAGATGAATGGATAAAAAATGCTGTGTACATTTACACAATGGGATACTATGCAGCTGTAAAAGAGATCTCTTACCCCTTGAGATGCCATGGAGGGACCTGAAGAGTACTATGCTAAGCAAAATAAGCCAGTCAGAGAAAGACAAGTACCACATGATCTCACTTATTTGTGGAACATAATGAACAAAATAAGCTGTTGAGCAAAAGAGATCCAGAATCATGGAAGTAGGGAAGAGACTGACAAACCTCAGAGACATGAGGTGTTGGAGGGTTGGGAAGAGATAAACCAAAGAACTTATATGCATATATGCACAACCAGTCGACACAGACTCTAAGCTGGGGAAGGCAGGAGGGGGGTGGGAGTGGGAAGGAGGGGTCAGTGGGGGAAAAAAGGGGGACATCCATAATACTTTCAACAATAAAAAATATATATATACTGAAATATATTAGCATTGAAATCTCAAAAAGATAAATTAAATAAAACATAAAGAAAAAAAAAGAGGTGATGGAAGAGTAAAAATGTAGTGCTTTTAGAATGTGATTCAACTTAAATGCCTATGAGCTTAAAATAGACTGTTATAGATATAGATAGATATATATGAACCTTTTGGTAACCCTAAACCAAAACCATGCTAAAAATAAACCCAAAAAAATGAAGAGAAAAAATACAATCAAAACACTGGAAACCAAAAAATGAAAAGGAAAGAGAAGAAGAAAGGAACAGCAAAGAACAACAAAAATAACCAAAAAAAAAAAACAATAAACAAAATGGCAATAAGCACATACCTATTAATAATTACTCTAAATGTAAATGGACTTTGCCCGGTCAGTGTGGCTCAGTAGATTGAGCATCCTCCCATGGACTGAGAGATCCTGGTTCTATTCCCAGTCAGGGCACATGCCTGGGTTGCTGGCTCAATCCCCAGTTGGGGGTGTGCAGGAGACAGCCGATGGATGTTTCTCTCTCTCCCTTTCTCTCTCTCTAAAAATTTAATAGAAACATTAAAATAAATAAATGTAAATGGACTAAATGCTCCAATCAAAAGACATAGGGTGGCCATAGATAAACAAAACATGACCCAGCTATATACTGCTTATAAGAGACTCACTCTTGATGGAAAGACACACATGGACTGAATTTGAAGGAATGGAAAAACAAATTCCATGGAAATAGAAATGAAAAGAAAGCTGGGTTAGCAAACTCATATCAGACCAAATAGGCCTTGTGATCACCTACTAAGCTATATAATGTCCTATCACTGGGTTATATACCTGAAACTAATATAATATTGTATGTCAAATGTAATTGAAAAATAAAAAATTATCTAAAGTAAAAAAAAATTATTCAAAGAATAAAATCAAAGAAGAGCATTACATAATTTTAAAGGGGTCAATTCAAGAAGAGGATATAACCATTGTAAATGTCTATGCTCCCAACCAAAGAATATCCAAGTATATGAAGCAAATGTTAATGCATATAAAGGCAGAAATTAATGGTAATACTATAATAGTTAAGGACTTTAATACTTCACTTACTTCAATGGATAGATCATTCAGACAGAAAGTAAGTAAGGAAATAATGGCCTTAACTGCCACATTAGACCAGTTTGACTTGATAGACATTTGTAGAGCATTTCATCCAAAACCTGAAGGTTACATGTTTTTCTTAAGTGCGCATGGAACATTTTCCAAAATAGCTCACATATTAGACCACTAAACAAGCCTCAATAATTTAAAGAAGACTGAAATTATATCAAGAATATTTTCTGACTTTAGTGGCATGAAAGTAGAAATCAACTACTGGAAAAAAGACAAATACGTGGAGATTAAAGAACATGCTTCTAAATAACCAGTGGATCAAAGAGGAAATCAAACAGAAAATGAAAAACTACCTTGAGACAAATGACAATGAAAACACAAGCTTACAAATTTACAGGATGCAGCAAAAGCTGTTATAAGAGGAAATTTTATAGCTATACAAGCCTACATCAAGAAGCAGAAAAAATCCCAAATAAACAATGAAAATCATACCTAAAAAAATGAGAAAAAGAGAAACAAACAAAACCCAAAGTAAGCAGAAAGAAGGAAATAATAAAGATCAATATGGAAATAATTAAAATAAAAAATATTAATAAAAATAAGAGCTGATTTTTTGAAAGGATAAATACTATTGACAAGCCTCTAGCAACATTCATCAAGCAGAAAAGAGAAAGAACATAAATAAAATCAGAAATCAAAAAGGACAGATTATACCCAACACCACAGAATTACAACAAATCATTAAAGAATACTATGAACAAGTATATGCCAACAAATTTGGCAATCTGGAAGACATGGATAAATTTTTAGAAACATTCAACCTTCCAACACTAAACTGGGAAGAAACAGAGATTCTGAACAGACCAATTACTAGTAATAAAATTGAAGCAGTAAAAAATAAAATAAAATAAAATAAAAATAAAACTCCCACCAAATAAAAGCCCAGGACCAGATGGCTTACAGATGAATTCTATCAAACATTTAAAGAAGAATTAGTTCCAATTCTCCAAATATTCCAAAAAATTGAAGAGGAGGGAAGGGTCCCAAACTTATTTTATGAGGCCAGTATTATCCTGATTCAAAAACCAGAAAAAGACATTACAAAAAAAGAAAATTACAGGCCAATATCCCTGATGAATGTATGTAAAAATTCTCAATAAAATACTAGCAAATTGTATTCAACAATACATTTAAAAAATTATACACCATGATCAAGTGGGATTTATTACTGGGATGCAAGGGTGGTTCAACATCTGCAAAGCAATTAATGTGATTTATCACAACAACAAAACCAAGCATAAAAATTATGATTATCTCAATAGATACAGATAAGCACTTGAAAAAATTCAATATCCATTTATAATTTTTTAAAATTTCTCAACAAAGTGGGTATAGAAGTAACTTACCTCAACTTGATAAAGACTGTATATGACAAACCCACAGTATGACAAACATCATACTCAATGGTGAAAAAGTAAAAGCTTTTCTTCTAAATCAAGAACAAGACAATGATGCCTACTCTCACCACTTTTATTCCACATAGCACTGAAAGTCCTAGCCACAGCAATCAAATAAGAAAAAGAAATTATGCCCTGGCTGGTGTGGCTCAGTGGTTGAATGTCCTCCCATGCACCATAATAAGGTCACTGGTTAAATTCCTGGTCAGGACACATGTCCAGGTTTGGGGTTCAAGCCCTGGTAGGGGGTATGCAGGAGGCAGCCAATCAATGTTTCTCTCTCTCCCTTTTTCTCTCTCTAAAATCAATAAAACTATATATTTTCTTTTTTATTATTATTATTTTTATTTTTTTATTAATTTATTTTTGTTACAGATGTTTCTCCTTTTTTCCCCATTGACACCCTCCTCCCCACCCCCCCACCCCATCCCCAGCTTTGTTGTCCATTCCAATCAGTTATGCGTACATGCATATAAACTCTGTGGTTTATCTCTTCTCTCCCCTCACCCCCTCTTCTGAGGGTTGTTAGTCTGTACCCTATTCCACATATGGGTCTACCCTGTTCCTCTGATTATGTTTCTTATATTCCACAAATAAGTGAGATCATGTGATATTTGCCTTTCTCTGCTTGGCTTGTATCGCTTAGGATAATACTCTCCAGGTCCCTCCATGTCGTCTCAAGGGATAAGAGATCTTTCTTTCTTACAGCTGCATAGTACTCCATTGTGTATATGTACCACTGCTTTTTTATCCATTCGTCTACTGATGGACACTTGGGCTGTTTCCAGATCTTAGCTATTGTAAATAGTGCTGCTATGAACATAGGGGTACATATATTCTTTCTGATTGGTGTTTCAGGCTTCCTAGGGTATATTCCTAGAAGTGGGATCACTGGGTCAAATAGCAATTCAATTTTTAATTTTTTGAGGTACCATCACAGTGTTTTCCGTAGTGGCTGCACCAGTCTCCATTCCCACCAGCAGTGTACTAGATCCCCTTTTCTCCACACCCTCGCCAACACTTGTTGTTTGATGATTTGTTGATGGAGGCCATTCTGACAGGTGTGAGGTGATAACTCATTGTTGTTTTAATTTGCATCTCTCTGATGATTAGTGATGTTGAGCATTTCTTCATATGTCTCTTAGCCATTTGTATGTCCTGTTTGGAGAGGTGTCTATTTAGTTCCTCTGCCCATTTTTTAATTGGGTTCTTTGTCTTCCTTTTGTTGTGTTGTACGAACACTCTATATATTTTGGAAATTAATCCCTTATCTGATGTATCATTGGCAATTATGCTCTCCCATACAGTGAATTGCCTTTCCGCTTTGATGGTTGTTTCTTTTGCTGTGCAGAAGCTTTTGAGTTTGCTGTAGTCCCATGTGTTCATTTTTTCCTTTGTTTCTGTTGCCTTAGGTGATGTATCAGTGAAAATTCTGCTGCATATGATGTCCGAAATTTTGTTGCCTAAATTTTCTTCTAGGATTTTTATGGATTCATGAGTCACATTTAAGTCTTTTATCCATTTTGAGTTTATTCTTGTGTATGGTGTAAGTTGCTGGTCTAGTTTCATTTTTTTGCATGTAGCTGTCCAATTTTCCCAACACCATTTATTAAAGAGGCTGTCTTTACTCCATTGTATGCTCTTACCACCTTTGTCAAATATTAATTCAGCGTAATATCTTGGGTCAATTTCCGGATTCTCTGTTCTGTTCCACTAGTCTATATGCCTGTTCTTGTGCCAGTACCAGGCTGTTTTGATTACAGTAGATTTGTAGTATAACCTGACATCCGGTATTGTGATCTCACCTACTTTGTCCTTTTTCAAGATTGCTGTGGCTATTCGGGGTCTTTTTTGGTTCCATATGAACTTTTGAAGTATCTGTTCTAGTTCTGTGAAATATGTCATTGGTATTTTGATGGGGATTGCATTGAATCTATAGACTGCTTTGGGTAATATGGACATTTTAATGATGTTAATTCTTCCAATCCATGAACAAGGTATGTGCTTCCACTTTTTGATATCTTCCTCTATTTCTTTTTTCAATGTCCTGTAGTTTTCTGCAAATAGGTCCTTTATTTCTTTGGTTAAGTTTATTCCTAGGTATCTTAATTTTTTTGCCTCAATTTTAAATGGGATTGTTTTTTTAGTTTCTCTTTCTGTGAACTCATCATTGGTGTATAAGAATGCCATTGATTTCTTCACGTTAATTTTGTATCCTGCTACTTTGCCAAATTCATTTATTAAGTGTAGTAGGTTTTTGATGGAGTCTTTAGTGTTTTCTATGTATAATATCATGTCATCTGTGAATAATGACAGTTTCACTCCCTCCTTTCCAATTTGGATCCCTTTTATTTTTTCTTCATGTCAGATTGCTGTGGCTAAGACTTCC
Organism: Tadarida brasiliensis; assembly: GCA_030848825.1. Lineage (NCBI taxonomy): Eukaryota > Metazoa > Chordata > Mammalia > Chiroptera > Molossidae > Tadarida > Tadarida brasiliensis. The sequence continues at coordinate 53,219,166 of CM061259.1, read as the reverse complement.
AGTATTATGTTAAATAAGAGTGGTGAAAGTGGGCATCCCTGTCTTGTTCCTGTTCTTAAGGGAAATGCTTTTAGTTTTTGTCCATTGAGTATGATGTTGGCTGTAGGTCTTTCATATATGGCCTTCATTATGTTGAGATATGATCCCTCTATTCCCACATTGCTGAGTGTTTTTATCAGAAATGGGTTTTTATCAGAATTTTGTCTAATGCTTTTTCAGCGTCTATTGATACGATCATGTGGTTTTTATCTTTCATTTTGTTTATGTGGTGTTTCACATTTATTGATTTGCGAATATTGAACCAGCCTTGCATCCCTGGAATGAATCCCACTTGGTTATGGTGAATAGTTTTTTTGATGTATTGCTGGATCCGATTTGCTAGTATTTTGTTCAGGATTTTGGCATCTATGTTCATCAGGGATATTGGCCTGTCGTTTTCTTTCTTTGTAGTGTCTTTTTCTGGTTTTGGAATTAGAATTATGCTGGCCTTATAAAATGAGTTTGGAAGTCTTCCTACTTCTTCAATTTTTTGAAATAGTTTGAGGAAAATGGGTGTTAGTTCTTCTTTGAATGTTCGGTAAAACTCCCCCGTGAAGCCATCCAGGCCTGGGCTTTTGTTTTCTGGGAGAGTCTTGATTACATCCTCAATTTCCTTAGTTGTTGTTGGTCTGTTCAGGTTTTCTAGCTCTTCCCGGTTAAATTTTGGGAGACTATGTGTTTCTAGAAATTTGTCTGTTTCGCTTAGATTATCCAATTTGCTGGTGTATAAGTGTTCATAGTATTTGTTAATGATCCTTTGTATTTCTGTGGTGTCGGTTATTATTTCTCCTCTTTCAATTCTGATTTGGTGTATTTGGGTTCTCTTTGTTTCTTGGTGAGTCTAGTCAAGGGTCCATCAGTCTTGTTTATCTTTTTAAAAAATCCAGCTCTTGGTTTCATTGATCCTTTGAATTGTTTTTTTGGTCTCTATGTCATTTATTTCTGCTCTAATCCTTACTATTTCCTTTCTTCTACTTTCCCTGTGGTTTTCTTTTTGTTTGCTTTCTAGTTCTTTAAGTAGTGAGGTTAGATAGTCTATTAGAAATTTTTCTTGTTTCTTGAGGTAGGCCTGTAGTGCTATGAACTTCCCTCTCAGAACTGCTTTCGCTGCATCCCATAGATTTTGTGTTGTTTTGTGTTCATTTTCATTGGTTTCCAGGAAGTTTTTAATTTCTTCCTTGATCTCCTCGGTAACCCGTTCATTGTTTAATAACATGCTATTTAGCCTCCATGTGTCAAAATGTCTTTGCCTGTTCTTATTGAAATTGATTTCTAGTTTCATGCCATTGTGATCTGAGAAGATGATTGATATGATTTCAATCTTGAACTTGTAGAGACTTATTTTGTGTCCTAACATGTGGTCTATGTTTGAGAATGTCCCATGTACATTTGAGAAGAATATGAATTCTGCAGTTTTGGGGTGTAATTCTCTGTAGATATCTATTAAATCCATTTGATCTAGTGCTTCATTTAGAGTCGCTGTTTCCTTGTTAATTTTTTGTCTAGATGATCTATCCAGTGATGTCAGTGGGGTGTTGAAGTCCGCTACTATGATTGTATTGCTGTCGATTTCTCCTTTGAAGTCCTCCAGAAGATTTTTATTATATTTTGGTGCTCCTATATTGGGTGCATATATGTTTACCAAGGTTATATCTTCCTGTTGGATAGATCCTCTCAATATTATGTAATGGCCTTCTTTGTCTCTAGTTATGGCCTTCATTTTGAAATCTATTTATGAGATATGAGTATTGTTACCCCAGCTTTTTTTCCTTTCCATTTGCTTAGAAGATTTTTTTTCCATCCCTTCACTTTCAACCTATGTGAGTCTTTTGTTGTGAGGTGGATCTCTTGTAAACAACATATATATGAGTCATGCCTTCTTATCCAATCAGCTACTCTGTGTCTTTTTATCAGAGCATTCAATTCATTTACATTTAAGGTTATTATTGATATGTACTTATTTATTGCCATTTTTGTTTATTGTGGTTATATTTTTCTTCCTATTTCTACTAATTACAGCAGTCCTTTAACATTTCTTGCAGTGCTGGTTTGGTGCTAATATATTCTCTTAGCCTTTTTTTGTCTGGGAAGCTCTTTATTTCACCTTCTATTTTGAACAATAGCCTTGCTGGATAGAGTAGTCTTTGATTCAGATCCTTGTTTTTCATGACCTTGATTACTTCATGCCATTCCCTTCTGGCCTGTAGTGTTTCTGTTGAGAAGTCAGCTGATAGCCTTATGGGGGTTCCTTTGTAGGTAACCTGTTGCTTTTCTCTTGCTGCCTTTAGGATTCTCTCTTTGTCTTTAATTTTTGGCATTTTAATTACTATGTGTCTTGGTGTAGGCCTGTTTGGGTTCTTCTTACTTGGTGCTCTCTGTGCTTCTTGAACTTGAATGCCTTCTTCTTTCACCAAATTAGGGAAGTTTTCTGTAATTATTTCTTTAAATATATTCTCTAACCCTTGCTCATTTTCTTCTTCTTTTGGAACTCCTGTGATGCAAATGTTGTTACGTTTCCAGTTGTCCCACAGTGCTCTTAAACTGTCTTCCTGTTTTTTCATTGATTTTCCTTTTGGTTTTTTGATTGGTTGATTTTTTTCTACCCTGTGTTCTAATTCACTGATCCAGTCCTCAGCTTCCTCTACTCTGCTGGTTATTCCTTCCAGTGTGTTCTTTATTTCTGCTATGTTATTCTTCATTTCCACTGGGTTGGTTCTCAATGTTTCTATATCTTTACTCATGGTGTTGAGCTCCTTACTCGTGCTGTTGAGCTTCCTCAAGATCATGGCTCTGAACCCCACCTCTGATAACTTGCTTAACTGCATTTCATCTATCTTATCTTCAGTGGAGTTCTCTTGTTCTTTCATTTGGTATTTGTTTCTTTGTTTCACCATTTTGGCTATCTCAGTGGGTTTTGGAGCCTGCCAAATTTTCCCTGTGGGTGTTGGTGTTCTGCTGTTTGTGGCTCCCTCTACTGGGTTTGGATGAGTGTGAGCAGTCACACATTCAACACCATGGTCAAGTGTTACTTTCCTGGGTAGATTTGCAAGCCCAGGAAAGGTTCAGTTATCCCCTAGCTTTTTGCCTGGTGGCTATTAGTCTCAGTTACTTAATGAGCCTTGGGTTGTGACCCTCAACTGTATGAAAAACTCCCTCAAGTGTTCAACGTAAGAGGATTTCCTGAGGGTGGGGCAGATGATGGTTGTTAATGAGCCTTAATTTGTATTTCTCTGGCCCAGCTGGGTGGGGTTAAATCTCCAAGGGAGGGGCTGCTGCTTCTCCCCAGAGCTCTGGGAAGGAGCAAAATGGCCACAGTCCTGTGTGGCTGCAACTCAGCAAAAACTCTGAGTGCCCTCCAAATCCTAGGTCTCCCTACAGAGTTCCAGTCCAGTCCGCCCTCCCTCTGCTGGACTCTAAGGTGAGTGGCTGTAGCTAATTTAGTGCTCTGTCCTGGCCCTCTGTGCTGTGGAGCTGACTTGGTATTTCACCCCCTGTGGGCTCCCAGCCCATCCTCTCGTCCCTCTGCAGTTCCTACCAGGCTCGATTCAGTGTCCCCCCTTCCTGTCCCTGGTTATATGGTCCTCTCCATCTGCTTTTCTGTTGGTTTCTCCTGACAATTTGTCTTTATTTTAGTTGTAATTCCAGTTTGGTCCTGGAAAATGGTCTGTGTAGCTTCCATTCACTCCGCAGCCATTTTGGAATCATTTTACACTCACATTTTTTAAAGAGGCATAACAGAGTTAAGATAAATCCTTTTTGTAAACCCAGGCAAAAATAAACATATTTTATGTTAATAACTTTAAAAGACATCAATTAAATGTAAATTACCTACTGGATTCTTGGTGATTACTGTATTCCTTTAGAATGCTCAAAAGTGAGCTGTTTAATTATCTAGTGTCCTTGGCTGCTTCTAGGGGGCTAGAGAAGAGGCAGGGGGAAGGGGAGATAACAGACCCTGTGGATCTGCGGTTCTCAACCTATGGGTCGCGACCTCTTTGGGGGTCGAATGACCCTTTCACAGGGGTCACCTAAGACCATCCGAAGACACATATTTCCGATGGTCTTAGGAACCGAGACACCGCTCCTCTATCCATCTCCAGGTGGGTCCGCCCACATGCAGATATGCTCACATACAACATGAGGAACTGTATTAAAGGGTCACGGCATTAGGAAGGTTGAGAACCACTGCTGTGAATTGTTCTAGGGACTGCAGCAGCTCCCAGCCTCCAGCGGTTTGTATTTAAAAGTACCATCTATTCACCCTTCACACTAAGGTGGGGCACTGGCCCCTGCTGCTTCCACAGCCTGCACAGGGTTTTGGGGTGGTATTAATTCCCAGTCCTCCAGGAGGAGGATTTAGAGTGTTTAAAAGACTTATTTCATCACATTTTTCTTTTACACTCTGGGAAGGGAGTGAGACCTTTTCCCCTCTTTGAACCATCAATTTAGATCTTTCTGAGTAGAATTCTTATGATGTGACATGAAATCTTGCACATAAGAAGAGATCCTATCTTATCTCAAAACAGAAACACAAACAACATCTAAGGTAAATACATAGTACTCTCAAAAGGAAGGAATGGGACACCAGCTTCAGAATCTTGTCTCACACCAACCAGCCAAGCAAAATGGCCCTCATGAGGTCTACGTGGCACAAAGCCCAAACAGCAGAGACAGAGAATTCCCCATGTTCATAGAATAGTGGAGGGCAAACCAGGTTCCCAACAGATAAGAAAGCAAGCAAGGGACATCTAAAACCAAAGTTATGTTACAGACAGACAGGAACTCTGAGAGCTCTGTAACAGAGCAGAACACACAGACAAATGAGAGCTCTCATACCTGTTTTATCCATTAGTTAAGTGTTTGTGCAGCTGATGCCTTGAGAGGGAGAGCAAGGAGGTTCCCCAAGATTTAAAAAAAACACTCTTGGCCCAGCCAGTGTGGCTCAGTGGATTGAGCATCATCCCATGGACTGAGAGATCCCATTTCAATTCTTGGTCAGGGCACATGCCCACATTGTGGGCTCAATCCCCCCTAGGGGGCAAGCAGGAGGCAGCTGATCAATGTTTCGCTCTCATATCGGTGTTTCTATCTCTTCCTCTCTCTCTAAAATCAATAAAAACATTTTTTTAAAAAAAACACTCTTGGGCCCTGGTGAGTTTTCTCAGTGGTTAGAGCATTGGCCTGTGGACCAGAGGGTCATCATTTTGATTCCCAGTCAAGGTCACGTACCTGGTTTGTAGGTTTGATCCCCAGCCCTGGTAGGGGTTGTGTGGGAGGCAACCAATCCATGTGTCTCTCTCACATCAGTGTTTTTTTCTCTCTATCTCCCTCTCTCCCTTCCTTCCACTCTATCTAAAAATCAATGGAAAAATATCCTCGGGTGAGGATTAACAAAAAAAAAACAACAACTCTTGGCAGCTGCTGGGTAGTTCCTACAATCCCTGCCAAGGGTTCAGCCTGCCACAAACATCTGGGGTCCCCTGCTAAGTGGAATATGCCCTGATCTTTAAACAAATTAAGCAAAATTACAGGCAAAGTTACACAAGACAAGACCCCACCCTAATATACAGTATTTACAAGTGCACACAACAGACAGACAAACATTTGTGGCTTACCATGCCCTTTTGTTTGCACAGCCATGCAGAGCAGTGTCTCAACCCTGAGCTGATCAGGCTCGGGTTCTGAGACCAGGCGAGGACCGTCAGAAGTTGCTTGCAACCAGGATCTGATCAGGCTCACACCAGATGAGAGGCAACAGATGACAGATGTCTCTTGTTTCAGAGTTACAGAGTGCTTGATTCAACTTAGGTGAGATGAGGCTGCAGGTGGGACTCAAACAGGAACATTTATGGCAGAGTTGTGAATAAGAGTGCAGATCTTAGCCTCAGGGACCCCCAGTCCAGGCAGCCAGTGGGACCCCTGGTGCTCACCCCGGAGGGGTTCTGCTTGCAGTCCTGCCATGGTCACCAGAATATGAAACTGGACAACAAACAAGTCCAGGCCACCTGTCACTACTCAAGCCAATTAAGCAGAGATAAGGTTGAATCATATATGAGTGATTATTCCAGTAATGCCAGCAGTATGGGAGAGCAGTTGGTTATCCTGTAAAAATATACTCTACCCCCCATATACCAACTGTTTATATTGGGAAGAAAGACAAAGATTAGATGGGGAAGTAGGCAAAAGGAATAACAATGGGTAAAATGGTTACAGATTACAGGCAAGGGGAAGTAATGTGGGCTGGGGAATGCTGGCTGGAGGCTACCAAGGGTTGTCCCAGTGCACCCCTCCAGGACTCCAAGGTTGTTAGTCTTTCCATGATGAGGGGACAGTTCTTGGATAAAGAGAATGGGCTGCAATTCGAGGTTAACTCTCAGGTCCCAGGGCCTACAATTTCCAGCCAGGTCAGAATGGGCTTTCTTTAATCAGAACAAGGCAATCATGATTAACAGAGAAAGGATGATGAACATTTCTTATAACTATGACTAGTACCCCACTATAATTAATTCTCTATTCTATTATTCTCTCCCACCCCTTTCACTCCATTTACCCCAGTATAGAGGAACTTAAAAGACTGCAAGGAAGCAATTACAATGAGAAACCTAACCAGTAGTCACTTGGGTCTGTATTCAGGCCAGTTAAAACAAGTTAAAGATTGATAACAGGGCTGGAGTTCCTTGGCTTGATCTCTTGCTGAGGACCCAAAGTCTTTTTACTCAAGAGTAGGTAAAATAATCAGGAGATAGAAAAGAGACATTTCCAGAACTCCTTGATATGGGAATTCCTGAACTGTGGTACCAAAACCCATTGGTGAAGTCCTGACTCAAACTACAATTAGATTAAAAGAATATGGAAATGTACGAATTGATAAGATTATGAATATTAGAATGTTTAAACAAGATTTATATTTAAAAATTTATGTCAACTTTGATTGCATCTATTTTACTGGATTATATTTTGGAAACAGACATTGTGTCTCACTGGGGAACTTGACATGAAGGCTGTCAGTTCTTCCTTTGGGCTATCTGAAGGTAAAATTCTCTTACCATGTGCCCTCTTGGTACTGTGGGGTTGCTTAATACCACCAGAAATACTTATTGTTTGTCCCAGCTGATATATGACAAGATATTTGAAAGGATTTAAATAATAAAATTTTTATCAGATATTTGGAAAAATCAGAAGCTGAAGATTCAGAGTCTGATATGATTTTTTGAACCCCCTCCCTAAGCTAAAATACAACTATATACCCAGCTGGAAAGAAGCAAATTAGGGATTATGTAGTTAGATAGGTATGTCAACCGGTGATGTCATTAAGTTATAGCGCCAACTATGGGAGAGAGAAAAAATTTTACTCTTGAGGTTCTACTAAGTGGTCTAATAATCAAAGAGACATGAGACAGATTAGCAAGAGAAAATAACCAATTTAATTATACATACATATGGGAACTCTACATACATGAGAGAACCAGGAACCCCACATGCAGGAGAGGTTCAGAGATAGAAAGAGGGATCTAGACCGGCCGGTGTGGCTCAGTGGATTGAGCACCGTCCCATGGACTAAGATGTCCTGGTTCGATTCCCGGTCAGGGCACATGCCCAGGTTTCTGGCTCGATCCCCAGTGGGGGGCATGCAGGAGGCAGTCAATCAGTGTTTCTCTCTCACATCCATGTTTCTATCTCTTCCTTCCTCTCCCTCTAAAAAATCAATGAAAATGTATTTTAGAAAAAAAGAAAGAGGGATCTAGATATATAAGACATCCTGAGCTAGGGATGAGGTAATGCACCTTGGGGGCTTCAAAGTGTCACTGCGGGATGATAAGAAGAGCAGATGTTTAGTAAATAGAAGTTTTCCCTTCCATATAGGTGGGTCAACAAGTTATTTTACTATGGCCAAAGTCCCTAATTCAAGTTCTTCTAGGTAGTTAAAGTGAGGGGCAGAAGTTTCTCTTGAGCCTGCTCCTAAAATTGCCTTTAGTTCAAAATAATCTGCATACACTGAGGCACAAGTTGGGGTGGCTTGTTCTGGACCCCCACAGGCTGTTACACTCTTAGAAAAAATGTATACATTCTCCAGTCTCACTATTATGTCACATGTCATTTTTAACTTTTCTTCAAGACCCTAATTTCCATCTTATAAACAAAAGCTCTGCTCCCAAATATCTTCTATGAGTACTAGACTTCCCTGGAAATCATTGTCCTTGAAAGTGACCACAGAATTTTAGCAGTAAAAGTAACTAAAAATATTCTGGAACCCACTTCAGATTTCAACCAAGGGCAAAGGAAATCTAGTCTGTAGTGTGGATTTTAACAAGACATATGAAGAAATAAACTTGTTTCTGATTCATGCCAAGGAGTCTGTCCTTGTCAAGGAACCATTTGTCTTAATTTTATACTAAGAGGTGAATTGTGCTGAGTGGTAGTGCTTGTCTTTTGCTCAGATTCATCACCACTGGTGATGAATCTGAGCTCCCCTACTGACTGCCTGTGTAAACTTAGACAAGTCATTTAGCTCCCCTACGTCTCAGTTGCCCCTTTTACCAAATGTGATCATATTAGTGCTTCCATGTTAATAAGTCTGTGATGATGAAAAGTAATGAGCCAATCCACCCATGGTGCTGAGTGCCTCACACTTAGTAAGCCTCTCTAAAGTGCTTTTATTATTTTTTTGTATGTATTGGTTTCAGGTGTACAGCTTAGTGATTAGACAATCATATACTTCACACATGTTCCCCTCATAAAGTGCCTTTATTATTAGTGTTAACATTTCAGTTCCTATTCTCACTGTCATTGTCGTCATCTTATCAGACTTAAAAAGCACAGCCTCTCTCAATAGAATCTACGTTGTACACTGCAGATTAATCAATTCTCCCCTGACAAGTAAGATTGAAACAGGCCTGTAAAACTACTGAGAAGTAATGTGTTTAATAAAGTTCTGTGATGGCTATTTTGATTTCACCTATGGGTACTTATTTTCCATACTTTCAAATCTTTGAAATAAATGCTGAGATTATTATTTATGGTAATTCAGGCTTTCCCAACAAGATAGAAGAATTTGGTTGATTTTCTCTCCCACTACTACCTCAAACTTCACGTTACTATTTCAGTCAGAACACAAAGAAAAAACATTTTAAAGTATAAACATATATGTTGATGTTCTGCCACTTAAAGTTACTTCATGCATTAGGCCACTAAAAGGAAGAATCTCTCTTGCCCGGAACAGTTTGGCTCAGCGGTTAGAGTATCGGCCCGAGGACCAGAGAGTCCTGGGTTCAGTTCCCGCTAAGGGCACGTACCTCGGTTGCAGTTTGTCCCCGGCCCTGGTTGGGGTTGTGTGGGTGGCAACCAATCGATGTGTCTCTCTCACATCGATGTTTCTCTCTCTCTCTCTCTTCCTCCCTCTCTCCCTCCTGCTCTTTCTGAAGATAAATGCAAAAATGTCCTCGAGTGAGGATAAAAAAAGAAAGGATGAATTTCTCCCTTATTTTTATTTTCAGAGCCAAGGGCACCTTCTAGAACTTTGGGTAATTTATTCCATTAGAGCCATTTTCCAAGGTCACGAGGAAAATCTCTCTCTCCGTGTATACAAAGGACTCCCTGAGCTCCTTCCATGGAGCTCTTTGGCGAGAAGACAATCTTGAAGGGTGTCTTGAGTTCTCATGGGTTTTCCCTTGTGTTTGCCATGACGAAGTTCACAGTTTTAAGCTATCATGCCTACAATGATGACCACAGTGATTAAAGGACCTCTGGCAAGCAGAACAATTCCTGGCCCTCAGTGCAGAAAGCACATCTGCATTTTCTGCCCAAATGGGGCCACAACAGGAACTGTCCAATTCCCACCGGTGCAAAGAAAAGTGGGGTGGGAAGGGCAGGGATGAAATGTAATCTACCCAGCAGCATGTTTCTGAAGTTCAGCAGTGTGAGAGAAGAGAACAGACTTATGCATCTTCTCCAGTGAACACACATTCTTAGTAGGATGTCATTTATTAGAGGTGGAGATGAGGAGTTAAGAGATAAAACAAAACAAAAAACCACAGGTATTCCAGACTTTAGGAAATCTGAATGATTTCTAGAAAAACTGCTTCAAGGCTATTGTTTTTTCCAGATAGCTGTTGAAAGAAAGATGAAAAAAGGGTTGTGAACTGGAAATATATTCTCCATCTCTCAATTCTTCATGCTGAATATCCAGACTTCTTTCCACAGTGAATGGACTGATGATGATGCTACTCCCCGAGGTGGTCCACCTTGTATGATGAGTGCTGGTTGAAGCATGTGCCCTCCTTTTCTCTTTCCACTGAGATCACCTGTGGTTCTTTGGCTGTGCCCCTCAGGCTCCCTGTGTCAGATGGCCTCCAGGGGTTCTTCTGTGTCCCCAGGCATGATGGAGTTATTGCTGCAGTTTGGGTGGGGTCTCAGATGATACTAAAGGTGAGCATTTCCTCAGAGAAGGAGAGAGGCAGTGGTCAGAAACGGTATCTGTGCATACTATATGGAGAGGATGCCTGGCAGGGAATGATTCCATCATTGTCAGAATGAATGTTATGCTAGTATCACAGATTCGCCAATCAGGGGGATTATTAATGAGATGAAACCCAGATTTCTGATAAATCTCATTATTGATGGATTAAACAGTGTAACCACAAGTAAGGGGTGGCTCATGATCTCAGAGAGTGATTGAATCACCAGTGAGAAAACATAACCAACCACCTGCTTGTATTTTCCATGGCATAGAAATGTTTTCATGTCAGGAACATTTTCTAAAGTTAAACATTCTAAATACTCAGAGTCATTTTTTTTCTTTTTTTCGGAAAGGATGGTTTGTTTTTGTTTTCAGTGCTCTTTTTATGCATCTGACTGAAGTTCTGGAAGTTTGCCCACCTAACCCATCCCTAGTACCTGACTGAGCCTGTGCACCTTTTTGGGAAAATCACACGTCACACTTCAGTTGTCAACAAAGATCAAAATGGATCCAGATTCATTATTGCTTAGGGTAAGGTGCCTTTTAAGTTTCTTCGTGATCCCGAAGGATCACGGTTCCTTGGTGGGCTTTCAGCACTAGGTTTCAATGCAAATGTTCCTGTACTGGAGGAGTTCTGACAGCTTTGGGCTCAGGCCTGCGTAACTCAGGCACTAGGGGGCGATGTCTTGCGAAGTGTCTGTCTGATCGGGAGCTGTAGGCCAGGTGGGTGGGGCTACGCTCTGCAACCTCCCGGATGTTCTGCTTGCTTCAGCTGTGCTCAGAATCGCATCTTGCTCTGCCCTCATCTGTCCAGCTGTGATCCGTACTGGTGGTGGGAGTTGTAAAGGACTCAGGGAAACCAGGAAACCTAGAAATGGTGAGTGTGCGGCCGGGAGCAGACAGGGAGGAGGAGCTGGTCCAGCCGCCCTGGCGGGACCGTCTCTCCACGGTCAGTCCAGAGTCTGCGGACTCAAGGCCCCCGGGGGCTCCGCTCACTCTTCAGTCCCCTCGGGCTCGCGGTGTGGGGGCTGCACCACCAGCCGTGACCGCGGGCGTCCAGTCCGTCACTGCGCGCGAGGACCTCGGCCCGGAGCGTGTCTGCGCAGCTCTGCACCCGCGTGCCCGCGTCTCCCCAGTCGGTGCGGTGACCACGGGGAGAATCATTTCGGACAATCATGACTCGGTCTCCGAGGTGCGTGCATGGGAGGAGCCGTGGTCTGTGGGGTCCCCTGTCCCTCCTTTCTCCCCAGAGGGAACCCGTTTTCTCGTGAGTTTTAATGTTTGTGGAGCAGGGTCTCAAATCCACCACCTGTCCCCCAGGCCTAGCTCTGCGACAGATGCCTGCATTTCCAGGCTCTCCCCCGAATCCCAAACGCCATCTTCCCTTCTGAGTCATGGCATCTCTACTAACCATTTGTTTTTGTGGTGCATTTCAAACTGTTTAAAAAAAAAATTCAATGAGTAAATTTGAAGATTTAATTGGCTTTATTCCCCATTCACGAATCGGGCAGCATCCCATCTAATACATAGAATCTCAGAGGAGCTATGCAAAATGGAAGGCGTTTACAAGCAGAAATACAGTGGGATTAAGAGGTTATTAGCAAAAGAAAAGAGAAGGATTGATTCAGGCAAGTTCATCTTTCCATAGTAGAAAGACAGCAGGAGTTTTATTAGGCAGATTATGGTTGATCAGGAAATTCCAGAGTGATTGGTTTAAATTTTTCTTCCTGGGAGACGTTGGAAGTGCAGTTAAATACAGGCATGCACCCCTGAACCTGGGGAGTACATCCTTAGGCAATTTTGTGGTTTTGAGTTCACTTGCACAAACCTACAAGGTGTAGCCCCGGAGGGGTAGCTCAGTTGGTTAGAGCATCGTCCTAATACACTGAGGTTGTAGATTAGATCCCTGGTCAAGGCACATACAAGGATCAACCAAGGAATATAAAAATGAGTGGAACAGCAAACTGATGTTTCTCTCTCTTTCTCCCTCAAATCAATAAATTAAAAAATATGTTATTTTTAAAACCCGCATGGTGTAGCCTAGTACACACCTAAGCTATATGTTATAGCCTATTGCTCTTAGGCTACAAACCTGTACAACATGTTACTGTATGGTATGCTGTAGGGGATTGTAATGCAATGGTAGTAAGTATTTGTGAATCTAGACATAGAAAAGGTACAGAAAAAATATGGTGTACAAGATAAAAAATGGTACACCTGTATAGGGCACTTACTCTGAATGGAGCTTGCAGGACTGGAGGTTTCTCTGCATGAGTCAGTGATTGGTGAGTGGATATGAAGGCCTAGGACATTGCTGTACACTGCTGTTGACTTTACAACACTGTACACTTAGGCCATGAAATTTATAAAAGAGAAGATTCAGTCAAGCACAGGAGAAAATGATGCAATCAAAAGACACAGTAAACACAAGCTCTATTATTGACACTGCTACCTGCCTAAAACAGCATCCTGTTTCACAGCAAACTTTTAATAGTAGAAAGGTATAGTATAGTAAATACATAAACCAGTAAGAGTCATTTATTATCACCAAGTGCTATGTACTGTACGTAAATGAATGTGCTATATTTTTGTAGGACTGGCAGCATAATAATCTTGTTTACACCAGCATCACTATAAACATCTGAGTAATGCATTGCCCTATGATGTTATGATGGGTATGACATCACTAGGTGATAGGAATTTTTCAAATCCATTATAATCTTTTTTTAATTAATTAATTTTTTTTATCCTCACCCGAAGACATCTTTCCACTTTTTGTTCAGATAGAGTGGGAAGGAGAGAGAGGAAGAGAGAGAGAGAGAAACATTAACGTGAAAGGGACACATCGAGTGGCTGCCTCCTGCACGACGCCAACCAGGGCCGGGGACAAATCACAACCCGAGGTACGTGCCCTTGACCGGAATCAAATCCATGACTCATTGGTCCACGGGCCAACGCTCTAACCACTGAGCCAAACCAGCCAGGGCTCTATTTTTTATTTTAATCCTCACCTGGGGATATGTTTTTATTGATTTTAGAGAGGGGAAGGGAAGAGAGAGAGAGAGGAAGAGAAAGAGAGAAACACCAATGTGAGAGAAAAACACTGATCAGTTGCCTCCCAACCGGGGATCGAACCTGCAACCCAGGCATGTGCCCTGACTGGGAATTGAACCTGCAACCTTTTGGTGTTTGGGGTGACACTCCAACCGAGCCAACTGGTCAGGGCCAAATCCATTATAATATTATGGGACCACCATCCTACATGTGATCTGTTGACCATATGTTGTTATGTGGCTCATGACTGTATTAAGTTTTGGTTTTGGTGATGTTACTTAGTATAAGTGATCCATTGTGGACCTCTTATCTCCTTTTTATCTTTTTAAAGATTTTTTATTGGTTTTTAAAGAGAGAGAAAGGGAGAAGGATAGAGAGAGAGAGAGAGAAACGTCCATGTGAGAGTGGAACATCGATTAGCTGCTTCTGTACACTCCCCTACCAGGGATCAAGCCTGCAACCCAGGCATTTGCCCTGACCAGGAATCGAACCAGCAACCTTTCGGTGCACGGGACACCTCCCAACCAACTGAGCCACACCAGCCAGAGCCTATTGTCTCCTCTTTAATAAAACAGACTCAATATTTTAATTGTTTATTATTTTCCCACAGTCAATGAATGGCTGTTTTTAAAAAGGTTTATTTTGTGTGTGTGGATATTTTACACGAGAGAACAGTAGTTAATAACCACCAGGAACTACTTTGCATAAATTCTTTGTGCCTGTCTTTCTAGGACCTTTCCTGGGCACAGACATGCTATAAGAAGTCTTTTGGGTGGAGGTTCCTCTTGGATAACTTCCCTGGGTGTTCTAGATCAGCGTTGCCTCTCTCTGAGTTTGTCACCTGTAAACATTTATTCACTTTACTTTAGTCTCAGGTTTACAATAAGTAAAATTTTATTTAATCACTGCAACTTGAAACCCAGTACAAAATATTTCCTCAAATGCCAGAACCAAGTGACTTTCAGAGAAATAAAATATTTCATTGTTACATTGCATGTATTAAATTCTTGTTTCTGCCTGGCCGGTGTGACTCAGTGGTTGAGCATCGACCCATGCACCAAGAGGTCACCAGTTCGATTCCCAGTCAGGGCACATGCCCAAGTTGTGGGCCTGATCCCCAGTGAGGGGCATGCAGGAGGCGGCCAATTGATGTTCTCATTGACATTTCTATCTCTCTCCCTCTTCCTTCCTCTCTCTCTCTAATATCAATAAAGAAAAAAAATTTTTTAAATAAATAAGTAAATTCTTGTTTCCCTTTTTTCCTCCCTGTGTGGGTAGGAATATTAAAGGGTCTATTGTTTTATTTTGAGTGAGTCAAATGGATTTTCAGGGCTTAGACCAAAGGTGTTGAAATGTGATTAATAGTTTATAAAACAAAATCTTGCCCTGGCCGGCGTGGCTCAGTTGGTTGAGCATCATCCCTTGCACCAAAAGGTCACTGGTTCTATTCCCAGTCAGGCCACATACGCTGGTTGCAGGTTCAGTCCCCAGTCAGGATGAGTACAGGAGGCAACTGATTAATGTTTCTCTGTCCAATTGATGTTTTTCTTTCTCTCTCTCTAAAAAAAATCAATAAAAACATATATTTTTTTAAATGTTGCCATTGCCCAGCCGGTCTCTCAATGGATTGAGCTACATCCCATGGACTGAGAGGTCCCAGTTCAATTCTCGGTCAGGGCACATGCCCAGATTTCGGGCGTGCAGGAAGGAGCCAATCAATGTATCTCTCACATCGATGTTTCTATCTCTCTCTCCCTTCCTCTCTCTCTAAAAAATAAAAATAAAAATTTTTTTAATATCTTGCCATGGAAACAATAATTAATTAACTTTTTTTTTCACTGCAATAGATATTTGTGGATTTTCTTGTTGAGCTAGCAAAATGCCTTACAATTTTATTCTCTCCTTGGCTGGATTGTTGGAACACTGGCTTTGTGTCATTTAAAATATCAGTGTTGGTCCAGAGCAACTTCAATAAGGAGCAGGGGCCTAAGGCCAGTTGCTCACCCCCTCACCCCCACCCCAGCTCCAAGAAAGTACTTGAAGGCCCACTGATTCTTCCTGGGGAGCCGCCCCATTCAGGCATGGTGCCTGCGCACGCCCACCATGGAAGGAGCTGTTACACTAAGAAGCTACAACCCTGGAAAGCTGGGGGTGCACTTGCACATGGGGGTGGTGATGCCCCTCTGAGGTTTTAGCTGTGGTTCCCCTGGGCCTGTTTCTAGGCCTAGGTTGGAGTTTTGCATCCACAGTGAAGATGCACTCAGAGTGTAATTTGTGTACGTTGGGAAAGTCAGGAGTCTGTGTCCTGGGCAGGGTTTGTGAATTTGGGAGTTTATTTGGGTCAGAACCTGGCACTGAATCCAACTGAGCGTTTCCTCACTGTGAGCTGAAGTCTGACAGGGAGCATTTCCATTCTTCCCCAGGACAAGAGGGTGTTGGAGCTCCCAGACTTCATTCCTTGGGCTGCTCAGGTGTCCCTCCCTTCCTTCCCCAGGGACTGTCCCACTGTTATCGGATGAAGTGCAGGGTCCTCTTTCCTCCTGGGTGCTGCTGGGGGTGGAGTTCTTACGATATCTCAAGGAAAAGAATTTTCTGAAACTCACACGGGAGAATAATAATTTTTTTTTAATTTACACGGAATTACATCCCTGCATTTCTAAAGTCCCATTTCCCTTAGTTCTGTCATAGAAGTGTACCTGGGGTTTCAGTAAAGCTGGAAGCAAAACCAGTGTCCAGAGTTCCCGTTCCATGTTGCAGACAGGTCCAGTACAGCATTAGGCTAGCTGCAGTCCATTAGTTCATTGTGTGTGTGTGTGGAGGGGGGGTTCTCTGCATGGCCAGTGGCCCCAGAAGAGAATGCAGGAGAGCTCGCCCTAAGCAGCAAGAGTCCCAAGGGTCCTGAAAGCAGAAGAGAGCAAATTCCTTTGTTCAGGGGATTAAATATACCAAATCTTCAGGTGCTTGCACTGGCCACACCCATTCTGGCCAATGACCTTTGTTCCCAGGTGTGACTGACAGGCAAGTACCTTTCCTATGTCACCCTGACTTTACTGGGCATGTGTCTATCTTTCCTTTGTCCAGTCCCCTTTCCCCAGTGTTTTGCAGGGAGCATGCCTATAATGTCTGGCCTTCCTTTTGCTCCTTTCCTATTATTAATAACTAGTTTGATTACAATGGTATGACCACTCCAGGGGGCAGTCTCAACTTGGAAAGTTTAGAATGTGGAACCTTCTGAAAGTGGCTTTCCTTCTGTTCTGTGGGAAGCAGGCTGCTCATCTGAGCCGATTCCAATATTTGTGTTTCTTTCCTTTGGATTTTTTACTGACTGAATAGTGCAGCCTTTGGCTCTAGTTTCCCTGAGCATTTGGGTTTTGAAAATGTCAGTTGACTGGGAGATAGATACAAGGTAAAGAAAAAAAAATTTTTTTAAAGCAAGAAAATTGTGAAAGCAAATAGAGTTGTTTTTGTTTTTTTTTCCTTTTAGGCAAGAGAAACTCCAGATGTGAGATGAATGTATTTAAGTTTTCAGGCACATTTTTTATTTTTAGATCAGTGTTTGTATGGGCATGACTCTAGAGAACACTGAAATTTAAAATGCTAACATA
This sequence comes from Tadarida brasiliensis, assembly GCA_030848825.1. Taxonomy (NCBI): domain Eukaryota; kingdom Metazoa; phylum Chordata; class Mammalia; order Chiroptera; family Molossidae; genus Tadarida; species Tadarida brasiliensis. Next base: position 53,202,012 of record CM061259.1, on the reverse strand, counting down.
ATTGAGTTTTTATTTTGATATGAGGACAACCGTTAACAGCTTTTGTAAATCTCTGTCTATCTAATACATTTTAGGGGCTAAACTCAAACCTTCATTGCATTATAATATGCTACTTATTCCTGAAAATACCCTAGTGTGAGGCATAGAGGAAGGACAATCTACATGCGCATCGTCGTAGTTAGCAAGAGATGAGAAAATTTTTATTTTTGTATGATTTACATTTCTGTAACTGTTAGTATTTAAAGGAATGGCATCCTGGAATGGTTTCCTAAGTACAGAAGTTAAAAATAAAGAATATAAATTTCTGTGTTTATTTTAAATAAATTTGTAAGATAGAATAGTTTAACTTAAGACTTGCTGCCCATATATGCTTGTCCCTCCACCCCCAAATGCATTTTGATCATTTTTAGCAAATGTCCCACTGTATACCAAGTCTAGCTGCCACCCTCTGGATGCTCCACAACTTTGTGGTGGGACGGGGCCTCAGGAAGTCCTCAGGATGAGGCCAGCAGAGTTTATCAGCCAAACAGACCAGGATTTGGCCCTGTGAAGGGAGGGCTCTGTAACTGTCCTGCATGGGAGGGAAAAATGGCCCTTGTGCTGGAGCTACACAACTCCGTCTGGCCCACATTCCACCAGGAGCCCAAACTCAGCAGGGCGGGGCCACTGAAATACAAAAGTCCTGAGGGTGGGGCTAGTGGATCTCCCATTAGGGGGAGGTGCCCACCAGGCTTGGGGAAGGTGGGTGGAGTGGCCCCCTTCACAACCACAAAACTGTCTGTCCTGGATTCTGCCCAGACCTTGCCAGGATGGAGCCACCTGGAGTTGGGAGGGTGGAGCTGCTAGGAGCCTAGAGACTGGGACTTGCCATCACCCTTGAGTGGGGAGGAACTAGTCAGGTTCACCGAAGCAGGGGGAGTGGCCTCTGCCCCAGAGCCACAGGACTTAGTCACTGACATCCCCTGAGTCTGCCCAGACCTCTACAGCCCACCCAGGGAGCTGACTCCTCAGCAGTGCACAAGCTCTGCAGGGTTGGGCAAGAGGGAGTCCAGAGGGTGGGGCTGTTGTGTTCCCCTACCTGACGCCCTATTGAAGAGAGTCCTCCACACAAGAAGGATGGGGATTGCAGTGTGGGAGAGGGACTCAGCACAGGGATCCTGGAGGCTGTCCCTTTAGCTCTGTCCCTAGAGCCACAAACCCGTCTTTCCTCCTGAGACTCTAGTCCACTCTACCCTCCCTTCCCTAGAGCCCAGGGTGAGTGGCTATGAATGACATTTTGTGCATTGGTCCTTTAAGAAGGCGCCTATGGCCCTGGCCTGGTAACTCAGTTGGTTAGAGCATCGTTGACCTGATACCCAAGGTTTCACCAAGGTTTCAGGTTCCACCTCTGGTCAGGACACATATAAGAAGCAACCAATGAATGCATAAATAAGTGGAACAACAAAATGATATTTCTCTCTCTCTCTCTCTCTCTCTCTCTCTCTCTCTCTCCCTCTCCCTCTCCCTCTCCCTCTCCCTCTCCCTCTCCCTCTCTTTCTCTCTCCCTCTCTCTCTCCCTCTTTCTTCCTCTCTCCAAAAATATTTAATAATAATCAATTCAAAAAAATTAAGAGGGCACCTCTGTCTCTAGCATACTCCTGTCTCTCCCTGATGGACAGAATCCCCACGGATTTTCACAGCCAAATGTTAGTGGCAGACTCTTCCTGGCTCTGGTGCTGTAGGCTGGAAGCAGGCTCTGGGGTTGAGACCTCATTCTCCTCAGGGGGAACCTTTGCAGCTGAGATATTCCTGCGGAATCTCAGCCGCCACCTGTGGGAGCAAGGGCAGCTCTTTTCACATCTCTGCCCTTCCTACCAGTCTCTATGGGCTTCTTCTGTAAATCCTTGTTTATAAGACTTCCCTTCAGCTAGTCTTCATTTGGTTATTCAGGTTGCTTGCTCTAGATTTTAGTTGTAATTCCAGTTTGGTCCTGGGAGGAGGTGCATGTAACACCCACCTACTCTGCCGCCATCTAGGATCTCCTGGGCATTTCTTGAGCCTCTTGTTAGTATTGCTATATATAAAAACAAGCAGTTTTGGAAGCATATTTTTATTTTTATTTTTTATTAATTGATTTTTACAGAGAGGGAAGTGTGTGTGTGGGGGGGGGGGGGAGAGAGAGAGAGATTTGCTGTTCTACTTATTTGTGCATTCATTGGTTGCTTCTTATATGTGCCCTGACCGGGAATTGAACCCATAACCGTGACATATTGGGACAATGCTCTAACCAACTGAGCTATCAAGCCAGGGCAGAAGCATATTTTCTTACCAACTTCTTGTAATAAGCAGTCGGGCTCTGCTTTTTTTTCTGACTGCTGATAGCTTGAGCCTCACTCCTCTCTTCTACCTACTGCCCACACTTATACAAGCTCAATTGTTTGATAGAATTGTTGTTTTTATGTTTCTTGAGTTTTTTCTGAGGACTGGAAGCTGGCTTCTAAACTCCTTTAAGACAGACCAGAGACCAGTGACTCTGACTCCTTTTCTGATGTCTCTCTGCTGACAGCTCTAAACCTCTATCCCTCCTTCACCCCCTTGTACCTGGGTGCTCTTCCTTTGGTTCTGGCAAGTGACTTAGTTCACAGGAGGCACTGCCCCTGTACTGAACTCACCCTAACCCACCCTGTAACTCAATAAGAAACCCAGGCTCCTTTCCTTGCTCTCTCAAGGCATTTCCCACCTGCTGGAGGGGCCTGCCCTGCTCTCCCCAGACATTTCCATTATGGAAGTCAAGTCCTGTCATCCCGTCTAGGTGTGTGTGTGTTGTCACTTGTGTACACATCTGAACCAAATTTGAGGTGGGACTCCACCTGCTTGTGCAGGAGAGAACAACAGTTCTAGAATAGGTTACACTGCATATTGTGCACCACTCCACCTTATTTTTCTATTGATAAATCCTCCAGATGTTTTTTAAATCAGTTTTTAGCAGTTCTTTTTAATTGAGCTAACATTGGTTAATAACATAAGTTTCAGGTGTACAACAATATAATTCAATATCATTTTACACCAGATCTTTGTAATATTAGTACATGCCACCCTTGCATGAATCTCCACATGCAAGTATAAAATATATTCTGTGGACATCCTTAAAAATTTACCTGGATGTAGATAGTGATCAAGTTCACTTTTACAGGCAATAGCAATGGGATGTATCACTTCACACTTCCTCTATTTGTGTGTGATTTAATTATTTCTTCACTGTGGTCTTCAACATGGGATTATTGACTAATTTTGTTCTGATCATTGTGAAATGGAATCTACTGCATATTTTATTTTTCTATTCCCTTAATACCAAGATAATGAACATTTTTTCAAATGTGATCTTTCTTCTTCTGTTAATAATATTTTGCTTATTTTTACATTTTTAAATTATGTGTCTGTTCACTTTTACTCTGAAAATTAATCCTTTTATATTGCATGTATTAGTTATTTTTCTTCCCTTTTCTTGTTTATTTTTTAACTACCTGAAATTTAACATATTTAAATTTATCAGTCTCAAGCTTGATCACTTACTCTTATATGAGAATATTCTCATTATTCTTGTATCAAGAAATCATTTATCTTTCACATTTACATCTACAATGAATTGGCTATTAACCATGGAGAGGAATACAATGCATTTTTCCAATTAGATAACACTTTGTACCTGCTCCATGAATTAAAGTGTTCATGATATTTGCCACTGCTTTGCAATGTCTGCTCCTTGACCAACTTAAAGGATTGTCCTAGATCACCTTAAATGCTAGCCCATGGAAGACACTTTTTCTTTCCCTTGGTCTGTTTTTCTCTCTCCTAATACTGTGCCACCTGGAATACCATAACTTAAAAATATTTGACATATGTTAGGTAAGCCGCCACTTTATCTTCAGAAGACTTCATCCACCTTTGGACATTCCTTCCTCCCATTAAGTTTGAAGGCATAGTCTCTGTTGACTCCAAAAGAGTCTGCTTGAAGGATTTATGAGATTTGATGCAGATAATTTGGAAGAGGTGACATCTGGGTGACACTGAATTGTTTCTAAGAACACATAACATTCTTTCACTTATTTCCTTCTACTTAGATGTTGCCCAATAAAAAATATTTAATTTTCCCATGAGGTCATTAAATATCCTGTCTTAGTCTTATTTATTAGTGAATGAAATTTGATTTGGAGGAAGCCAGAGCAAGCTTCCAAATGTTGTCTCTGAGTGTGATCACATAGGATCAGCTCAGTCTCCAAGCAAGAAGTTGTGAGTACACATGTCAATTATTGTCTACCAGGGAAGCTCAGCAGAGACTCAATTCTCAGTGTTTTAGGGGCTCATCACATGCACATGGTCTGTTGAACATGTAACAAAATTATAACATCTAAAAAGGAAAACAGGAGTTTGCTATATACCATATTGTTTGCATAAATGCTTTAGGCAAACTGAGGTACTTCTATATGTTAGGTTGATGGGGTCATTCCCAAATCCCAGTACCCAGATACCAGTAAAAAATTAACTTTGTGAGAAAGCCTTTCTAAAGATAAGCAATTTCAGGCCTGCTAATGTGCACCCTTATTTACATACAAGGTACTTTGTTATGTACTTTGTTGTGGACACTGTAGATCCTCTATAGAAAAAAATCATTAGGGCTGAACCAGGCAGCTTATCTTACTCACCCTGGACCTAAGACAAGAGAGGTTTTTCTATTTTGTTTTTGCTCTACTGAATAGATCATTGTGGGGGTTTTTTTGGGGGGTGGGGATTTTGCATCAGAATTGGTGAGTGGGAGCCTTCTCTCTGTTCCCTACATATAGACATCAATGGGTTCTTGATCTCTTTCTGGAACCAGCATTTAGGGGAATTATGCTGTTGAGGAAGACCTGTGCCTAGGAGAGACTGTCATGCTGCTGTAACTCATATGGGAGCTCAGAACTGAGACAAGCTGGGAAAAGAGCCTCTAGAGTGGCTTCACTTGTGGCTAAAATTAGAGAAAAGGAATATTATTTTAGTTTTTGTAGAAAATCACTGTTGAACTTTATGTGTGTTTTTTTTATTTTAAAATTTTTTTGTTTTGTTTTGTTTTAAAGTTTTGATTGAATTTATTGGGATGACATTGATTAATAAAATTATATAGGTTTCAAGTGTACAATTCTATAATACATCATCTGTATATTGTATTGTGTGTTCACCACCCAAGTCAAGTCTCCCTCCATTACCTTTTATCTCCCCCATTACCCTCTTCTACCTCCCCGCACCTCCCTGTCCGTCTTATAATCACTGTAATATTGTCTATGTCTATGAGTTTTTGGTTTGTTTGTTTGTTTTGCTTAATCCCTTCCCCTTTTTCACCCAGCCCTCCAACCCCCTCCCCTCTGACAGCTGCCAGTCTGTTCTTTGTATATCTGAGTCTGTCTCTATTTTGTTTGTTATTTTGTTCATTAGATTCCATATATAAGTGAAATCATATGGTATTTTTCTTTCTCTGACTGGCCGATTTCACTTAGCATAATGCTTTCCAGGTCTATCTATGCTGTGACAAAAGCTAAGATTTCCTTCCTTTTTATAACCAAATGGTATTCCATTGTGCAAATGTACCACAGCTTTTTTTATCCACTCGTCTACTGATGGACACTTGCGGGGCTTCCAAATCTTAGCTATTATAAATAATGATGCAATGAACATAGGGATGCATATATTCTTTTGAATTAGTGTTTTGAGTTTCTTCAGATAAATTCCCAGAAATAGAATTGCTGGGTCATAAGGCAGTTCTATTTTTAATTTTTTGAGAAAACTACATACTGTTTTCCACAGTGACTGTACCAATTTACATTCCCACTAACAGTGCACGAGGGCTCCCTTTTCTCCACATCCTCGCCAACACTTCTTATTTGTGGATTTATTGATGATAGCCATTCTGACAGGTGATATCTCATTGTGGTTTCAATTTGCAATTCTCTGATGATTAGTGACATTGAGCATCTTTTCATATGTCTTTTGATTATCTGTATGTCCTCTTTAGAGAAGTGTCTATACAGGTCTTTTGCTTATTTTTTAATTGGATTTTGGTTTTTTGGTTTTTTTGATGTTCAGTTGTATAAATTTTTAATAAATTTTGGGTATTAACCCCACATCAGATGTATCATTAGCAATATGTTCTCCCTTTCAGGGCGTTGTCTTTTCATTTTGTTGGTTTCCTCTGCTGTGCAAACACTCTTTAGTTTAATGTAATCCCATTTGTTTTGTTTTTTTTCTTTTATTTCTCTTGTCCGAGGAGATATATCAGAAGAAATATTGCCACTATAAATGTCTGAGATTTTACTACCTATGTTTTCTTCTTGGATTTTTATGGTTTTAAGCCTTACATTCAAATCTTTAATCCATTTTGTGTTTATTCTTGTGTATGGTGTGAGAAGATGGTCTAGCTTCATTTTTTTGCTTATATATGTCTAATACTCCAAACACCATTTATTGAATAGACTGTATGTCCATTGTATGTCTTTGCCTCCTTTGTCAAATATTAATTGACTATAAAGGGTTGGATTTATTTGGGGGCTTTCTTTTTTTTTTTTCATTGATCTATATGTCTGTTTTTATGCCATTGCCATACTATTTTGATTACTATGGCCTTGTAGTATGGTTTGATATAAGGTAGTGTGATTTCTCCAACTTTGTTCTTTCTCAAGATTTCAGTGGCTATTGGGATATTTTGTGGTTGCATATAAACTTGGAATATTTGTTGTAGTTATGTGAAATGTAACATTGGTATCTTCATAGGAATTGCATTGGATCTGTAGATTGCTGTGGATAGTATAAACATTTTAATGATATTAATTCGTCCTATCCATGAACACTGTATATGCTTCCACTTACACTTTACATTCAATATTATTTTGTATTAGTATCAGGTGTAGAGCATAGTGGTTAGACCATTATACACTTGACAAAGTGTTTCCCCTGATATTTTCAGTACCCCTGCATCTTATGTAATTTGTAATCATGTGCCAATTCAACATGAAAACATTGTGGATTTCAGTGACAGACCTTGCCGATGTGAAATTTTCAGCTGTTCCTCAAGGTAGTGGAGGTTGCAGTGCCCAGGTTGCAGTGTTATAATTCTGTTGGGAAGACTTTTTTGTGTGTGATTTTTATCATTTCAGTATATGTGTCTATGTGTCCTAAAATTGGTATGCAGTGGTGGCTGTCTCTATAGAGCATGCCCACACCTTTCCCTACCTCTTTCTCCCAGGTGTGGTTTCCTTGCCTTTCTCTTTCTCCTAAGTTCCATGGACCCTTCTTTTGCCTCTGTAACTTGTTTCCTGAGCCCATTTCTTCTATGGCTCACTTCTTATACCTTTGTGACTTTCTAAATAAACTTTCTCTTATAGTTTGGGGGGAAAAATGTATGAAGTAGTCTTGAGGTTCATGAGTACAGGACTTTTGTAGAGGTCTAAGTTGTCCTGCCTTCGTCACACCTGAGCTCTAACTCTGATAACTTCCTAGCTCCATGAAATGAGACAGACAAAAGATGGTCAAACTGAATCAGTCATAAATATTATATAAACAAAGTATGATTCATTCTCGTCCACAAGAATATTTTCATTCAGCCAGGTGGCTCTGACGACATCTAATAATCTGGAGTACTTCAGGACAATATGGCCAGCTGCATTTTGTTACAAGTTGAATTTCCACAGACCTCCTGGCCTCTCGTGTTTGGTGATAAGAATAGAAGAAAAAGCATCCAGGTCTTTATTTTATTAATAGTCATTAAAACTTTATGCAGATATGACGGTGTGCTTCAGGGAGTGCTGCGTCTTTTGGTCATTTTAAAGGAGATGAGTTTTCTCACATGGAATTGATGTGCTTAAAATACAAAATTTTTTTATTTGTATAGAGTTGCTACAAAGTGCTCTGTACCCTGACATTAGAGAGCAATGAAGACTTGACATGATAACAATAAAAACATAGCAATAAATTCCTTGTGTTCATAAGGAAGTGAATGTGGCCAATAAATAATAGTCCACCAAGTCATAGAATGAATGTTGGGGACCACGTGTCCTATGTGAACTTGTTATGAATTATATAGAGATCCTAGTGCTGTCTGTCTCACCCAGCCTCCTGTATCCACATGTGGGATGTTGCAGGACTCCGTGGCCTTGGAGGATGTTAATGTGGAGTTCACCATGGAGGAGTGGGCTTTCCTGGATCCGACCCAGAAGAAACTCTACAGAGAGGTGATGCAGGAAACCTTCTGGAACCTGGCTTCAATAGGTAGTAATGACTACTTCTTACTCATTCATTTAGTCAGTTAGAAAATGTGTGCTGCTTGCTCATCAGTGCTGTTTCAGGAACTGAAATGTGGGAAGAGAATCGTTGATAATTAAACTGGGAATGATCACAGCTCATCATGGACCTGAAATCTAACCATTTTCTATATTATTTAATAATTTATGATGCTCTTTTCTAGCATGTATTTTAGAAGACAAATGGGAAGACCATGACAATGAAGATCAGTATGAAAATCATGGGACGAATCTTAGGTGAGTCACACTGACATGAGAAAGCAGTGTCCCACAAGAGAATCTTAATATGTCATCAAATTTAAAGCACAGGCTAACCAATCATATCAGCCTACCTTCAGATTTATTGATCCTTAGAATACTTTCATCAGAAGATTTTTCTCTAATGTGACCTAGGTATTTAGTGTATAAAAAATAGTACACTTAGGCCCTGGCTGGGTGGCTCAGTTAGTTGTAGCATCATCCCGTACACCAAAAGGTTGTGGGGTGGATTTCTGTTCAGGGCATATACCTAGGTTGCAGGTTTGATTTCAGGTCAGGCTGTGTACGAGAGGCAACCGATCGATTTTTCTCTCTCATATCTATGTTTCTCTCTCTCTCTCATAATCAATAAACACATAGCCTTGGGTGAGAATTTTTTTTTTTAAAAGGGTACAGCCCTGGCCACTTTGGCTCAGTGGTTAGAGCATCGGCCCACGGACCAGAGTCCTGAGTCCTGGGTTTGATTATGGTCAAGGGCACGTACCTCAGTTGCGGTTCGGTCCCCAGCCCTGGTGAGGGTCATAGGGGAGGCAACCAATCAGTGTGTCTCACATCAGTTCTCTCTCTCTCTCTCTCTCTCTCTCTCTCTCTCTCTCTCTCTCACATCAATGTTTCTCTCTCTCTCTCCCTCCCTCAATCCCTCCCCCTCGGTGTGAAAATAAATGGAAAAATATCGTCAGGTGAGGATTTAAAAAAAAAACAAAATGGTACACTTGGAACAGTATTCAGAAACACCATTGATGAATATTACTGTTTTCATAATATCGATCCCTCCTTCAGGGTTTTTAGGATATCTACTTTCTAACAATCAGAATGTGCAAAAACCCCACACTTCTGTTGAAAAATGGTAAAAATGTCATTGTCATGCTATTAATAAATATTAAATCATTAATAAGTAAAGTATTAATAATATGCTTCTGATTTTTTGCAGCAGTCATACAGTAGAGAGGAAGGAAGGTAGTCAAGGTAGAGAAACCTTCAGCCAGATTCCAAATCTTAATGAAAAGAAAAAAACTACTGCAATAAAACTACCTACATCCAGGTTGTGTAAACAAGTCTTCATGCATTATTTATCCTTCAATAACCACATGAGCTCTCACACTGGACCCCAACTAGACCAGTGTCAGGAATATGAAGAGAAGCCTTATAAATGTAAGCAATGTGGGAAAGCTTTCAAGCATCTCCGATATATTCATGTTCATGAAAAGAAACACAGTGGAGAAAGGCCCTATGAATGTACAAAATGTGGTAAAGCCTACAGGTACTTAAGTAACTTATGTCGACATGCAAGAACTCATAGTCGAGAGAAATTCTATGAGTGTAAGAAGTGTGGGAAAGCCTGGAGTTCTCTCCCCTTATTTCAAAGACACATGATCAAGCACACTAGAGATGGACCTTTTAAATGTAAGGAGTGTGGGAAAGATTTCAGATGTCCAAGAAACTTCCGAAGTCATGAAATGATACACAGTGGAGAAAAGCCTTACGAATGTAAAGAATGTGGTAAAGCCTTCAGTTTTCTCAAATATCTTAAAAATCATAAAAGAACTCATGATGGAAAGAAGCCTCATGAATGTAAGGAGTGTGGGAAAGCTTTTCGTTATCCCACTTCCCTTAGAAATCATGAAAGATCTCATACTGGGGAGAAACCCTATGAATGTAAGCAATGTGGGAAAGCCTTCAGTCGTCTCAGTTACTTTCAAATTCATGAAAAAACTCATAGTGGAGAGAAACCATATCAGTGTAAGCAATGTGGCAAAGCATTCAGTTATCCCATGTACTCTCGAGTACACGAAAGAACACACAGTGGAGAAAAGCCCTATGAATGTAAGGAATGTGGTAAAGCCTTCAGTTTCTCAAGTAGTTTTCGTAAACATGTGAAAACACATTCTAGAGATAAACCCTGTTAATGTATAGAATGTGGGAGAGCCTGCTTTTATCTTCCAGCTGTGCATCACATGTGACAACCCAGATTGGAGATGGACCCTAGCAATGTAAGGAATGTGAGAAAGCATTCATTTCTTCCAGTTTATTATGAAAAATGAAAGGACTCACTCTGAACAGAAGCCCTGTCAATTAAAGATTATAGAAAAGCCTTCGGTCAGCCTAGTTCTTTACAAAACATTGAAAGAACTCATACCTAAGAGAAATTCTATGAATATAAGGATATTGGGGGAGCCTTTCGTGGACAGGTAAGAATGCACACAGAGAGAGCATATAAGAATAAAGAATGTGGAAACGCCTTCAGCTGTCCCATTTCCTTGGAAAGGACATGAAAAAAACTCAAAGTGGAGAGAATTCTATTGAATGTAAACAATGGAGAAAAACCTTCATTTTGCCTTACGTCCCTAAAGACCACGTGAGAATGTGCACCGGACAGCTACTGCAATACTGACACTGAGGACAAACTAAAATTTTTACAAATACTTTCACAGTAGCTTGAAAACTGCACTGGAAGGAAATCATATTCCTGTAACTAGTACATGAAAGCCTGGTGCAAATTAATTCATATACCCCTCAAATTCACAACAGGAAAGAAATGCTATAAATGTCAGACATCCATGGTTGTTATGACTGATTCATTCGTAAAGTGATTCTCTGGTATGGAGTTCCACTTACTTTAGTAAGTAAATATTGACATAATATAATTCTGTAGGTACTTTTTAAGGAAGAGTTTCTAAGAAGTTGAGTAGTTTTTTTTTTTCCTTTTAGTCAGTTCATAAACATTTTGTGTTTCTACATTAGCTTTTGTTAGATCCATGGGTAAAGTGTTTTACTAATATGCAAGTAGGTTTAACTTTTGTGTAATTTTGTAATTGCTCTATAAAGAAAGGAACATTGAAAAATGATACTTGGATATTTGGGAGGGGGGGGGTTCCTACTGGCCTCTATGGCAAGTATTGAATGAACATGCCTCACCCACATATATATTCTACCTTAACAGAAAAGTGCCTTTTTATTGGCCTGAAGCGCCTTACTCCATTTTCTTGTTAATACATGTTTTTTAATTTTTCAGTTACAATTGACATTGAGTATTATTTTGGTCAATAAATATTTGCCATATATTTGTAAGTATGCAAAGTTCGTTGTAGAGTCCATGTGAATGATTTTCATCTTTTTTCCTTTGCTTTTTGTCATTGCTTTGGCTGGGATTTGGACTATAAACTTTGCATTAAGAAGAGAATACCTGGGTTAGGACAATAAAATCTAGAGTTGGAGATGATCCTTCCTGACTGTTATATCAACGTGAGGAATCTTGTGAACCACGTTTTCCACAATCTGTTGCCTTTATGATTCCGTGTTACAAATCACCAAGGCTGAATGTCCATGACACTCGAATGCAGGCGTGAAATAGGATTAGACTGGGTTTGGAGCCACTTGTGTGAAGAGACAGACAAACACATGGAGCTTTTGTGTACATTTGCTTTTAGTTTGTGTTCCTCAATCTTTGCCCTGCCAGCCAAGAATATCCTCAAAACCACCAGTGACTACTTCACTTCCATTGACGTCAGTGTACATTTACAGGTGTTCAGAATTCAGCAGTAAAGATCCAGCAGAGGTTGGATTTTCCTGCAAGCTCAGAGGTGTCCACCATATGGTGGCAACAAATGTAGACCATCATGGTGAGACTGTTTTCTGAATGTACGCATTCTTCTCTAGGTTGCATTTGTCTTAGGTCTAATTTGACTAGTAAATATCTTGTCCTGTTGATACTACTGCCGACTGATTCTGATTCCACTGACAGCGCAGAGGAGCCGCGTGAGCTTGTTCTTCCAGCACTCTGTGCAGTGACTGCTCTGAGCAGGTCCCTCCGTGTGAACCAGCACTTTCCTCACTGCAGCCAACTCTGGGTGTTTCCTGCTACTCAGAGCTGAGCGCAGTCTCTCAGTGTTTTCAATTATCTTTGGTTCTGTGTGATGGAAATTATATGCATATTTCTCTAATAAATACTTCTGTACTTTTTAAAGAAATATTAACTGTTTCCCAAGCACCCTTAAGCTAAGAACTATTATTGTCTTTTTTGTTTCCTGAGGATATATTTAAATATCCCATTGTAATTATGTATCTTCAGATCAAATTGTAATTTTTTCCTATTTAATCATTATACATTCTGAGGCATAATTATCATGTGTGTACAAATTCAGACATGTTTTCCTCCGGCAAATTATATTTTTAATGTTTTGATACTTATAACTTTTGGCACAAGACTACTTTCCTATTCATAACATTAAAAACTTCAATCATGTTTTTTTAGTCCCCTCCAGCCAAAGACCAACAAGGTCACATCTGTCATAAAAGAGAGATGTAATGAAATGAATTCGAATAATAAGAATGACCACAACCATCAATGACATGGCTGTAACAGTAACAGCTCACTGAAAAGGGTTTCTTGTATTTTGCCTTGTGACAGATAATTTGATTGCCCTTCAGGGAAGCAAGACATTTTTCTGCATTGGATTCTGTGAGGAAATGAACTTAAGTCTATCTTGGGTAGTGATAACCATTTTTATTTAGAAGGCAGAAAAAAATGACTTAAACCTCACTTGTAAGAAGCACAAATCATATTAGTGAAAAAAGGGGACTTTTTGTTACTTTTATTCTTTGGAGACTGTTCTCTTTTATCACTTATACAGACATGAATGCCTTTGCTTTTGTCTAGATTCATCATTGTCATGGAGTAGCTTTGTGTGAGGATGGACGTGTGTGACTTTTCTACAAGAAGGCAGGGTGTGCAAGGCCAGCAACCAGTTGCCTGGAACAGCTTTTGCCTTTCTTGTTATCTAAATACTGAAATGTCTCCTATAGTGTCTTGGACACATTTCCACAAAGTACTTCAGTTAAAAACTATATATATATATTCCTAATCACAGAGTCCTTAGCAAGATATATGACACTTATCTCCTTTATGAGTCAACTGAGGTTTATAAATTTAGGGATATTGTCAGAGCACAAACCTAGCAGGAAAGCACAGTTAATATCTCTCTTCCAATGAAGCCATTCTTGCTGAGAGAGTATAAAGGGTTTTTTACTTTTTTAAAAAATTTATTTTAGGAAGAGAGAAAGACAAACATCAATTTGTTGTTCCACTTGTTTATGCATTCATTGGTTGATCTTGTGTGTGATGGGGGATAAAACCTGAAACCTTGACATATCAGGATGACACTCTAACCAACTGAGCCAGGGGAAAGTATGATCTTGATGTTAATTTTTCAACACCCTGCACATGCCTGGCAGTTTAAATGGAAAACATACTGAATTTAGCACAACTGTTCAAGTCACTCTATGTTGTGGATAAACAGATGTGAAAGAAAAAATGTCTTGCACTCCTGGTGCTTATGATTTTGTGGGAATAAAGAAATGGTTAAATGAAAAAGCTTTGGATTCTAAAAAATAAAAAAATAAAAGGTTTTGAAGATAAGGACACACTGATAGGGAAGTGGTATGGATTATATATCTTTTTTTTTTTTTATCCTCACCCAAGGACATTTTTTATTCAGATAGAATGGGAGGGAGAGAGAGGAAGAGAGAGAGAAACAACGATGTGAGAGAGACACATCAACTGGTTGCCACCCACATGACCCAACCAGGGCCGGGGACAAACTGCAACCGAGGTACGTGCCCCTAGCAGTAACTGAACCTGGGTCTCTTTGGACTGTAGGCCGATGCTCTAACCACTGAGCAAAACCGGCCAGGGCTGGATTATATATCTTTATTATTGGAGGGTAGGTGGCTCAGTGAATGAGGATGTCATCATTGATCAGATCTGCTCATGTGTGGGTTTAAACAATGGGCAACAATACCTAAAGTTCTGCCTTCCTGGGATTCACAGCAGTGGTTTTCTAGAAAGCTACAGACATGGTTCTAGGTTTGAGAGCACGTGCTATTTGATTGTGGGTATGGACGTGGGTATGTGGCATGAGGAACTTCTCACTGCTTTGGGCCATGGTGTTTGTGGTACTGATGTTTCTATTTAACACCAATGAAATAATTTGCGATTCGTTTTTGAAATGGGGTATCACTTAGCTGCTATTCAAACTGAGGGACACAATTTGTGTACCTTATGAAACCTTTGAGTTCCTCCCCGTTTAAGAGAGTTCTGGTCTTCTGCAGTTGTATCCCAGCATTAGTTCTCTGTGAGTAGTGATACCTATGCAAGTCCAGTGTGGAAGAGGAGCAGCTGGAAGTTTTTTGATTCAATGGAAGGCACAAAGCCTTCCATGCTCATGTTTGCTGTTTTCAGGGATTATTTCTATATGTTTAACTTCCAGGAGATGTTATGATACATACGGTAAAAGGTGATGGCTTTTATTTCATTGAAGAGCAAAGAAATCCAGACTTGGTCCTTTTTCTTGTTTCTGTGCTAGTTTATGTTTTCTTAGTGGTATAGAGCTTATGTGACTTAATAATTATTGGTATCTCATATGATCCCCTGCTCGTGTCATTCCTCCCATCATGCAAATGAAGAAAGTTAAGCAGAAATCTTGTCCAAATTTACATAACTCATAATAGTGGAATTTCTCCATCTCAAAGTCCTCATGTGTGCTCTACTGTGCTATGTCAACAATTTTAACCTCAGAGGAACGGTTCTAAGGTTGTATAATTATGTACCTTTACAAATGTGGTGTCAAAGTTTCTAAAGAGGACTTGAAAGACAACATGGTGAGGAGGAACCTCAAACAGACCTGTTTTTAAAGGTGGGTTAGGGTTAGATTAGAAGAAGCTGAAGAATGAATCAGCGACTTAGAAGACAAGGTAGAGAAAAACACCCAAATAGAGCAGCAAATGGAAAAAAAAATTAAAAAGCAGGAGGAGAGTGTAAGGGAGCTCTGGGACAATACAAAATGTAACAACATTCGCATTATAGGGGTACCAGAAGTAGAAGAATCAGAGAAAGGAATATAGAACCTGTTTGAAGAAATAATGACAGAAATCTTCCCTAATTTGGTGAGGGAAAAAGTCACACAAGTCCAGGAAACACAGACAGTCCCAAGCAAGATAAACCCAAAAAGACCAACAACTAGACACATCATAATTAAAATGGCAAACATTAAACACAAAGTAAGAATCTTAAAGGAAGCCAGAGAGAGACAGAAAGTTACCTACAAGGGAGCTCCCATTAGACTGTCAGCTGATTTCTCAACAGAAACAATGCAGGCCAGAAGGGAGTGGCATGAAGTGTACAAAGTAATGCAAGGCAAGGGTCTGAATCCAAGACTACTCTATCCAGCAAGGCTATCATTCAAAATTGAAGGGGAAATAAAGAGCTTCACAGACAAAAAAAAAAAAGCTAAGGGGATTTACCACCACCAAACCAGCACTGCAAGAAATGCTAAAGGGACTGCAGTAAAAAGAAGAAGAAAGAGAGAGAGAGAGAGAGAGAGAGAGGAACACAGGCATAAAATAAATATGGCACCTAATAAATATCTATCAATAATAACCTTAAATGTAAATGGCTTAGATGTTCCAATCAAAAGACATAGATAGGGTAGCTGACTGGATAAGAAAACACAACCTATATATATGCTGTCTACAAGAGACCCACCTCACAACAAAAGATTCACACAGGATGAAAGTGAAGGGATGGGAAAAATTTTTCCAGGCAAATGGAAATGAAAAAAAAGCTGGTATAGAAATACTCCTATCTGATAAGATAGACTTCAAAACGGAGGCTGCCCTGGCCAGTTTGGCTCAGAGGTTAGGCGTCAGCCTGCGGTGCAGAGAGACCCAGGTTCAGTTCCTGCTAAGGGCACGTACCTCAGTTGCAGTTTGTCCCTGGCCCTGGTTGGGTCATTCAGGAGGCAGCCACTCAATGTGTCCCTTTCACGTCGATGTTTCTCTCTCTCTCTCCCTCTCTCTCCCTCCCACTCTATCCGAACAAAAAATGGAAAAATGTCCTTGGGTGAGGATAAAAAAAAAAAAAATGAGGGCCATGATAAGAGAAAGAAGGTCACAAATTAATATTAAAGGGATCAATCCAACAAGAGGATATAACCCTGGTAAACATATATGCACCAAACACAGGGGCACCAAAATATATTTAAAAACTTCTGGAGGACTTCAAGGGAGAAATCAACAGCAATACAATCATAGTGAATGACTTTAACACCCCACTGACACCACTGGATAAATTTTCTAGAAATAAAATTAACAAGAACACAGAGTCCTTAAATGATGATCAGTTGGACTTAATTGATATTTACAGAACATTTCACCCCAAAGCTGCAGAATATACATTTTTCTCAAGTGTGCACAGGACATTCTCGAAGATAGACCACATGTTAAGACACAAAGTCTCTACAAATTCAAGAAGACTGAAATTATATCAAGCATCTTCTCAGATCACAATGGCATGAAACTAGAAATCAATTACAACAAAAACAAAAACATTCAAACATATGGAGGCTAAATAGCATGTCATTAAACAATGAATGGGTTACCAAGGAGATGAAGAAATTAAAAACTTCCTGGAAACCAATAAAGATGAACACAACAACACAAAATCTATGGGACACAGCGAAAGCAGTCCTGAGAGGGAAGTTCACAGCACTACAGGCCTAATTCAAGAAACAAGAAAAACTCCTAATTGACTTTCTAACCCTACATTTTAAAGAACTAGAAAGTAAACAAAAAGAAAAACCCAGAGCAAGAAGAAGGAAAGAAATAGTAAAGGTCAGAGCAGAAATACACGACATAGAAACTAAAAAAATACAATTCAAAAGATCAATGAAACAAAGAGCTGCTTCTTTGAAAAGATAAACAAGATTGATGGACCCTTAGCCAGACTCACCAAGAAACAAAAAGAGAGGACCCAAAGAAGCAAAATCAGAAATGAAAGAAGAAACAACTGACACCACAGAAATACAAAGGATCATTAAAACATACTACAAACAATTATACGCCAACAAATTTGACAATCTAGGCGAGATGGACAAATATCTAGAAACACACAGTCTCCAAAAACTGAACTGGGAAGAGATAGAAAACTTGAACAGAGCAATAATAACTAAGGAAATTGAAGATGTAATCAAGAAACTCCCAGCAAACAAAAGCCCAGGACTAGACCGCTTCATAGGGGAGTTTTACCGAACATTTAAGGAAGATCTAACACCCATTCTTCTCAAACTATTCCAAAAAATCCAAGAAGACGGAAGGCTTCCAAACTCATTTTATGAGGCCAGCATAATTCTAATTCCAAAACCAGATAAAGACACTACAAAGAAAGAAAACTACAGGGCAATATCCCTGATGAACACAAATGCCAAAATCCTTAACAAAATATTCGCAAATCAGATCCTGCAATACATCAAAAAAATTATTCATCATGACCTAGTGGGATTCGTTCCAGGGATTCAAGGATGGTACAATATTTGCAAATCAATAAATGTGATACACCACATAAACAAAATGAAAGATAAAAACCATATGATCATATCAATAGATGCTGAAAAAACATTCGACAAAATCCAGCACACATTTCTGATAAAAATGCTCAGCGATGTGGGAATAGAGGAATCTTTCTCAACATAATAAAAGCCATATATGAAAAACCTACAGCCAACATCATACTTAATGGGCAAAACTAAAAGCATTTCCCTTAAGAACAGGAAGAAGACAGAAATGCCCACTTTTGCCACTCTTATTTAACATAGTACTGGAAGTCTTAGCCACAGCAATGAGACATGAAGAAAACATAAAAGGGATCCAAACTGAAAAGGAGGAAGTGAAACTCATATTTGCGGATGACATGACACTATACATAGAAAACCCTAAAGACTTCATCAAAAATCTAGTAGATTTAATAAACGAATTTGACAAAGTAGCAGGATACAAAATTAACGTCAACAAATCGACGGCATTCTTATACACCAATGATGAACTCACAGAAAGAGAAACTAAAAAAAATCCCATTTACCATTACAGCAAAAAAAATTAGGATACTTAGGAATAAACTTAACCAAAGAAGTAAAGTACCTCTTTGCAGAAAACTACAGGTCATTAAAAAAAGAAATAGAGGAAGATATAAAAAAGTGGAAGCATTTACATTGTTCATGGATTGGAAGAAATAACACCATTAAAATGTCCATACTACCCAAAGCAATCTATAGATTCAATGCAATCCCCCATCAAAATGCCAACGACATATTTCACATAACTAGAACAAACACTCCAAAAGTTTATATGGAACCAAAAAAGACCCCAAATAGCCACAGAAATCTTGAAAAAGAAGAACAAAGTAGGAAGGACCACAATACTGGATATCAGGTTATTCTACAAAGCCATTTTAATCAAAACAGCCTGGTATTGGCACAAGAACAGGCATGTAGATTAATGGAACTAAACAGAGAACCCAGAAATTGACCCATGTCATTATGCTCAATTAATATTTGACAAAGGTGGCAAGAGCATACATTGGAGTAAAGAGAGCCCTTCAATAAATTGTATTGGGAAAATTGGACAGCTACATGCAAAAAAAAAAAAAAAAAAAATGAAGCTAGACCACCAACTTACACCATACACAAGAATCCTAGAAGAAAATGTAGGCAACAAAATTTCAGACATCAGATGTAGCAGAATGTTCATTGATACAACGCTTAAGGCAAGAAAAACAAAGGAAAAAATGAACACATGGGACTACATCAAACTACTAAAAAGCTGCACAGCAAACAAACAAACAAAAAACAAGCATCAAAATGGAAAGGAAATCCACTATATGGGAGAGCATAATTGCCAATGATATATCAGATAAGGGGTTAATTTCCAAAATATATAGAGTGCTCATACAACTCAACAAAAGGAAGATAAAGAACCCAATTAAAAAATGGGCAGAGGACCTAAATAGACACCGCTTCAAACAGGACATACAAATGGCCAAGACACATATGAAAAAATGCTCATCACTAGTCATCAGAGAGATGCAAATTAAAACAACTATGAGGTATCACCTCACACCTGCCAGAATGGCTGCCATCAACAAATCATCAAACAACAAGTGCTGGTGAGGGTGTGGAGAAAAGGAGACTCTAGTACACTGCTGGTGGGAATGCAGACTGGTGCAGCCACTATGGAAAACAATATGGTATTTCCTCAAAAAATTAAAAATTGTACTGCCATTTGACCCAGTGATCCCACTTCTAGGAATATACCCTAAGAAGCCTGAAAGAAAGAATTTATGTACCCCTATGTTCATAGCAGCACTATTTACAATTGCTAAGATCTAGAAACAGCCAAGTGTCCATCAATAGATTAGTGGATAAAAAAGCGGTGGTACATATACACAATGGAATATTATGCTGCTGTAAGAAAGAAAGATCTGTTATCCTTTGAGGTGACATGGAGGGATCTGGAGAGTATTATCCTAAGCAAAACCAGCCAATCAGAGAAAGAGAAATTTTGCATTATCTCACTTATTTGTGGAATATAAAGAACAAAACAAACTGATGAACAAAATAGACCCAGAGACATAGAAGTAGGGTACAGACTGAGAAACCCCAGAAGAGGGGGACATGGGGAAGGGAAGAGGTAAACCAAAGAACTTATATGCATGTATGCATAACCATGGGCATAGACAACAATGCTATGGGGGAGGCGGGGCAGGATTGGGAAGAGGTTGTCAATGGGGGAAAAAGGAGAAACATCTGTAACAAAAATAAAAAGTATATTGTATTCTTGCCCTGGTCAGTTTGGCTCAGCGGTTAGAGTGTCGGTCCTCAGACCTGAGAGTCCCGAGATCGGTTCCCGCTAAGGGCATGAACCTCAGTTGTACTTCGTCCCTGGCCCGGTTGGGTGGCAACCACTCAATGTGTCTCTCTCACATCCGATGTTTCTCTCTCTCTCTCTCCCTCCCTCTCTCCCTCCAGCTCTGTCTGAAGATAAATGAAAAAAAAAATGTCCTCGGGTGAGGATAAAATATATATATATATCACACACACACATATATATATACACACATACATATAGTATCACAAAAAAAAATGACAAAGGCTTTCTCACTGACCATGTATATGCACCCTCAGACACAGACATACAGATTCACAAACCCCAGAGATATTGGCACAGAGACACACAGAGCCCTGGCCCTCAGCACTGCTCTGAAGCTTTCTTCTCCCTCCTTAGCAATAATTACCATCTGATACACTACATACTTGTACTTCTTGTCTCCTGTTTCCTACAATGGCAGCTTCAGTAAGAGGGATATTTGTTCCCTTTCATTCACTGAAGCACCTAGTAGAAGGCCTATTCCACAGGAGGAGATTGAGACTTATGTATTAATAATAAGTGGCCTATAGACACACACAAACTCATCACAGGCTCACATGCACCTGATCTTAAGAGTGAACTGTTCTCAGCCCCATCCCATGTGATAGAGAGCTTTCCTATCTTCTGGTCCCTAAACCCATCTCCAAAGGAGTGTCCATCTGCTCGTCCTGATGACGGAGGGACTTCACACTTTCTGAGTCCACATTACAGTACTATCATCTAAGAAACACAACTCAAGACCATGAAGAAGTGAGTGTCAGGGACAGGAATGGCGGGAGTTATCCTGTTCCAAATCCTCACCTCAGCTGCTACAGTCACTTCTGGAAACGCACCCTGCCCCCATGTGACCCCTCTTCACTTTGCTTCCCCCCTGGAAACTCAGGGAGGACAACTTCCTCACTCAGCTGCCACGTCCTGGGCTGCAGTCTCCTCTGTCTGGTGTCCATCACCTCCCTGAGGTCTCACCTGTGCACAGATCTACCCGGGTCAGCCCCATTCACCTGTCCTCACCGAGACCTTGATCTCTGCCCCTCACTGAATATTGCTTAATGTGGGGAGGGAGCAGCCTCGGGATCTTGGACCTCACAGAGAGTTGACTTTGGGAACCCAAGAAAACTCTGGAAGCTGTTGCAAGAGCATGGGAGGAGGTTTGGCTCATTTCTAACTCTTCCTTCAAAACCAGAGGGCGTGGCTCAAACAAAGGAAGGGCGCCACCTCCTGCGCATGTGCACTTCAGGGAAGGCGGATAGTCCTGATGTTTTTCACCACTTCCTTAGGTGTGGTGCGCATTCTGGGTGCCAAGTGAGGTGAGGGTGTCCCCAGGCATGCTGAGATGTCATTTCCCACAGGCCATGGAGCTGAGATTCTGCAGGGTGAGCCTCGTTCCAGAAGTGAGTAGGCACCGGCCTTGGTGGGTGGACTCCACACTCACTCTGGGGGAGCTCTGAGGGGAGGGGCCTGGCATTGTCACGTGCACGCTTCTGAAACCACAGGTGGACTGTGTCACAGAACTCGGGGAGGGCCCTTTAGGAACAGCGGGGCTCCTGGGGGACTCCTGGAGCTAGGACCAGACAGGGCATCGCCTTTCGCCTTTCGACGTTATTGGTGTGTTTGAGACTATTGTGAAATGTGCTTCTTGGTACAGAGGGGATGTTAACGCCACAGTGGGGATTATTGTTTGAGGGGCCTGTTCCTCGTGACATGGTTTGGGAGCCAGGAGACACTCCTCTACCACATGTGATGGGAGTGCGAACAGTTCACTCTCTTAAGATCTGGGATTTGATGAGGTTCTGTATGAGAGATTTTGTCTGTCTGTCTGTCCATCGCTCTGTGAGTGCCAATCTCCTATGTTGTGACAGGCCTTTTCTAGGAGGTGGTGTGGTGAACATAGCTAGCAAATATTCCTGTTTACTTTTTTTATTATTATTAATTTATTTTTGTTACAGATGTTTCTCCTTTTTTCCCCATTGACACCCTCCTCCCCTTCTTATTTTCTTTAAAGCTGACATTCCAAGAAATGAGAAACAAGATACATAAGTACAACTATATCATTTATTCAGTGGAGATTAATTTTGTTAAAAAGAAAACTGGGGAGGAATACAGATGGCTTGGGATCCATGTGTCTGTGGTAGCATCTGTGCCTCTGAGCCAGTAACTCTGAGCATTTGCGAGTTTGTGTGTCTGAGTCTGCGTGTGTCCACCAGTGTGTGGCATGAAAAAGTCTGTGTGTGACTTCCTGGGGAGCTATAGGTGTATGTCTAATATCCTCCCTTACCATGTTGGATAGACTAGTGAGAGCAGACATCCTTGTTTTCTCTCTGATTTTAGAGAGAAAGTCTTCAGTCTTTACCATCAAGCATGACATTAGCTGTGTGTTTTTCATTGATGCAACTTTCATGACGATGAAGTTGCCTTCTGTTCATAGTTATTGAGTGTTTTCCTTGTCAAGGGTTGTTAAATATTTTCAAATACGTTTTTGTATCTATTGAGATGATATTGTTGTTTCTGACGTTTATTCTGCTAATGGTAAATTACATTAATTCATTTCCTGGATTAAATCTCACTAGTTCATGGTATATAGGTCATTTTATATATTGCTGGATTCAGTTTGCTAATATTTTGTTGAATCTTTTGCGTCTATATTAAAAAGGGTGTCCATGTAATGTATTATAATGTACTATATAGTGTAAAATTATTTATTGTATATAGTGTGCATCTGTGTGTATATATGTATGTATACATGTATAATGTAGAATATAGTATATATAATGTATGTAATATATTTGTATAGTATTGGTTGTATATAATATGACATTATACATTAGTATATATTATGGATGAGTAGAATATATTATGTATAACTAACAGATATAATTTTTTTCAGTGTATAGTGTAGCATAATTTTCCAGAATAGGATTTTTCTTATCAGTCTGTAGTATGGCAGGTGTCATTTCTCCATCTCTCCATAGAATTATTTAAAAAGCCAATTACATCCCCTCAGTAGAGCACAGGGGCACCTCACTGTCTTGACACTACAAAGTCGGCTTCCCACACACCCCCATGTTCTCTCTGCTCCTGAGTGCAACTGAAGTGTCAGTATGTTTCAGAAGTTTGAACTAATTTATCCTCCTGTGATGGAAATGAAGCCCTGCAATTTGATTTGTCTTATGTGCAGAGATGTGTGACCTTCTTTGGTACTTGAGTAATTATGAGACAAGATTATTCCAGAGTGCTTTATCCCAGAAGGGTGACCTTCAATTAGGAGTTGTTGTTGCTCTTGGTGCCAGAGAGCTAGACCACTGGCTATGGCCTAAAAGTCTATAAACATGTACAGATGACATCAACTATTAGCCAGGGCATCCTGTGGCATGACTGCCTGGAGTGCGGCTAATCTTGCTGTTCATTGGGTCCCATTTCAGACCGGGGATGGCCTGGTTGGGGACAGAAGCAGCAGCTCTCCAGGGTTCTCCATCACGGGTGCTGGTGGCACACCACCATTTGCATGAAAATAAGAGCAGGATTTATTTTTAAATGAACAAGAGAGGAAAGCATATTTCAAAATATCTCCTTTGCATATCAAAGACAAGCGAGAAAAATATGACTATAAAACCATGTACTATCAAATGCGTCTTTTTACATAAACACTGAAAAGACTTAAAAGAAACAAATTACATTGTTCTCTATGGGGAAAGTAGTCACCTTTGTTCAAGACCAGCTAGGAGTGTTTCTTCAGACACACTCCTGCATCTCAGGCTGAGTTTTTGAAACTTGATATTCTAATAAACAATTCATGATAAAAAATTCTGTATTACCCATATATTTCTTCTAATTGTTTATAATTAAATGACTATTTTCAATGGAAAGCCACATCTCTATATGTTAATCCACTGAACAATAACTCTTTGAAGTGTGCATTACATTTTCACAAACCATAAAAAATGAATTTTATCACTTTGTTTACCTATCAATGACAAGTGATGTAAATCTGGAGAGCATTTTCTGATATAGACAGCATGTTAAATGCATTAGGGTGATATAATAATCCAAGGAATTCCACTGACCACTACCCAGTGCAACTATGAAAATTATTTTTAAAACAACCACCGAAAGTCTCTGAAAATTGTCCTAAGGGCAAACAGAAAATGAGGACTATCTGTTAAAGAAAATCAATGGAAATTCTGTGAGAAAGGGGAGAGTCTGTGGTATTTAAATCATGTTCACTCCCCCACTGCTGCTCCCTCCCAGCTCAGCAAGTGAACATTCCCCTCCAGAGTGCTGCACCCGGAAGCAGAATATAAGTGACTCTCCCCGTGATTGCAGAACAAGGGCCTTTTCCTAGGAAGAGCAGGACTTCAGCATCACCCATCCTGCCCTCAGCTACCTATTGCTGAATTTAAGTCTCTCAGTTCATGTGAAAAGTGGGAACACCCTTCTTGCACCCAGCCCTTTCTCATTGTAGAGCCTCTACCAAGGTCATGCTTTGCTGGGAATACTGGGGTACTCATCCCCTTTTTCCCCAGCTCATAAGGTGGCTGTAACTTGAGCCAATCATGAGGTACCAGGGGAGACAATCAAGGCAGCCACAGGCTGTGGTCTGTCCCCTCACTGAGCAATCAGCTCCTAAAATGAGATTGTCACCCAGAGAGTGGCTTCCTGTTGCCCCCACCACAGCTCCAGAGTCCTGGCACAGACATTATGCCTGAATGTGGGGGAGAAGACAGCCAATAAAACATAGAGCTTTTAATTATTCACAAAGGAACTAACTTGGCTAGAAAAAGATCATGAAAATTTCAAGTCAAAGGACACTCTCAAGAAAATAGAGAATGAGGTGAAAGGCATTTAGGAGTAGTTTTGATATTTAATGAAGAAACACCCTGGACTGTAGGCTGACTCGTTTTTTGGTTAAAATAGGGAAATTAGACTTCTGAGAGTAGGCTTCCAAGGGTCAGGACAAATATGAAACAGTGACTTCAGAAGGTATTTCTGAAAAGGATCCAGAATTTCATTGGATTAATGGTAGAGCAAGTTTTGATCCCCAAGGATATTGGTAAATATAACAGCAATCAGCCAGCAATTCCTCTAACCACAGAATGTGTTCTATAAAAGAGGAAAAGAGCCCTGCCAATACCACGGTACCAGGAGGCAGACCCACACCTGTGTCCCACTTTAAAAACTATATCAAAATTTTAACTTTATATGGACAAAATAGAATTCACTAAAATAATCCAACCAATCAATGAACAAGTAAATAAGCTAATAAAAATTAATGTCCCAGAAGGAAAGGGACCAGTACCCAGAGCTGATACAAAATATTACCTAAAATGTCTGGTTTGCAATAAAATATAAGACACCATGTGCCAACAAACCTGATCTAGCAACATATAAACAAATTATAAAACATGACCAAGTGGGATTTATTCCAGTGATGTAAGGTTGGATTAGTATCTCAAACTTAATTAGTGTAGTGAAGGACATAGATAGGGTAAAGAGAAGAATGGCAAGATCACCTCAATAGACTCAGAGAAAATAATTGACAAAATTCAATACCCCTTAATGATTAAAGCATTCAGTATACCAGGAATAGAAGGAAATTTCCTAATCACATAGTGAGCATCCATTGAAAACCCACAGCTGATATTATTTATATGGTGAGAGACAGGATACTTTCTCCTGAAGATAAGGAACAAAACAAGGGTATTTGCTCTTGCCACGTCTATTTGAGAATGTATTGGAGATTCTAGCCAAAACCAAGAAAAGGAAATAAAATGCATGAAGATTGGGCCCTGGCCGGTTTGGCTCAGTTGTTAGAGCTTCGGCCCATGGACCAACAAGTCATGGGTTCAATTCCGGTCAAGGGCACGTACCTTGGTTGTGGTTTCTCCCAGGCCCTGGTTGGGGTCATGCGGGAGGCAACCAGTCGATGTGTCCCTCTCACATCGTTGTTTCTCTCTCTTCCTCTCTCTCCCTCCCACTCTATCTAAACAAAAATGGAAAAATATCCTTGGGTGAGGATTAAAAAAAAAATGCATGAAGATTGGTTAGAATGATGTAAAACTATCTCTACCTCCAAATGAGATATTTACTTTTTAGAAAACTCTAAGGAATCCATTTAAAAAATCTATTAGAACTGATAATTGAGTTCAGCAAAGTAATAAGTTGCAAGATCAATATATAAAAATCATTTATTTTTATATACTTTTAATGGACAATCTAATAAAAAATTTTAAATGCATTTGCAATAAAATAAAAAAGAATACAATACTTAGGAATAAATTTAGCAAAAGAATTATAAAATAAATACTCAGAAAACTACAAAACATAGATAGAATAAAATAAATGTATAAATGAATGGGAAAAATCATCCCAATTCCATGGACCAGAAGACTTAACATTGTTGAAATGGCATTTCCCCCAAAATGATCTAGAGATTTAGCACAATACTGTCGTGATCCCAACTGATTTCTTTATAGAAATTGGCAGGCTGTTTCATAAAATCATATGGAATTGCAAGGAAGCCAGTATAGCCAAAGCAATCTTGAAAATGAAAACTCAAAGGATAGGAGTAACAATTTTTGATTTCTAAACTTTGTAATATACATGGTAATCAAGATAGTGTGGTACTGGAAGATGGCGGCGGGCAGGACCCGAGGGAGGGTAAGTGTGTGAGAGAGTGAGCTAGTGTGTGAGAGAGAGTGAGTGGACGTGAAGGTGGATGACCAAACTCGTGCAGTGCAGAGACGAGGAGCGGCAGGTTCCTGTGCTGTGGACGGGGAGCAGCCGGCTACCGCAGTAAGTGGCCCCTCAGGGTGCTTCTCCCTGCACCAGGGGGAGGTCCCACCATTTTGGAAGATCCCGGATCTTCCCTGGGAGGAGGCAGTAGGAGCGGCTAGGGCCCAGCAACCTGAGCCCACCAGTGCACCTGGCACCCTCGAACCAGTGGACACCCTGTGTCAACACAGACCAGCGCACAGTAGTGGAGCTGCCAAGGTGCCAGTTGCAGAAGCTGCAAACGGCCGGGAGACCAGCACCATCCCCCACAGTAGCTGCCCGATCAGAGTCAAGATATACCCCCAGCAACAGAGGCTGGGGAGCAGACATCCATCCCCAGGCAACAGAAGCACAGACTAGCAGCAGAAAACCATCCTCAAAAACTACAGCAAAGGCTGAGCAGGAGCTGAGCCCCATGGGGTAGCAGCACTCCCCAGCCACCAGCGGTGGGACCTGGGGCTCCACAGAGGCCTGTGCAACCCAGCGGCCCACAAGATAGGCATGGAGGCGGGTCTCCAAAGGGACTGAGCTATCCAGCTGCCCGCGGGACCTGCTGGGTGCTGGGGCACCAGAGAGGCCCGTGCAACACAGCGGCCCACAAGATAGGCATAGAGCCGGGTCTCCAAAGGGACTGAGTGATCCAGCTGCCCGTGGGACCTGCAAGGGTGCTGAGGCACCAGAGAGGCCTGTGCAACCCAGCTACCCACAAGACAGGCGTGGAGTTGGGTCTCCAAAGGGACTGTGCGATCCAGCTCCCCACGGGATCAGCGTGAAGCAAGGGCTCCAACGGGTCCTGCACAACCCAGCTGCCCACAAGATCGACGGGGAGCCAGGGCTCCAGTGATGCCTGTGCAACACAGCTGCCCACGATACCGGCAGGGAGGGCAGGTCCCACAGGGCCTGAGCTATACAGCTGCAGGTGGCGCTGCAACCAGCTGGGAACAGAGTTCCAGAGGGGCCCACGTGATCCAGCAGCAGCACCTACCAGAACACAACAATACCAGCCCCCAGTAGTCAATCCTCCAGGATCCACAGCAGGCAGGAGGCGACACGCAACAAAATAGTCTGGGAGGCACAGTAGCCTTATTTGATATACAGTGAGCTGCCTACACATCCAAACATCCCTCACCAGGTCTAGAGCTACCAGATGCTAAAATGGGGAGACAAAGAAACAATACCCAAAGGAAAGAAAAAGAGGAATCACTAGAAAAGGAACTACAGGAAATGGAAGAAAGCAACTTGTCAGATAAAGAATTCAAAGCAATGATTTTAAGGGTGCTCAAACAATTTGCTGAGAACTACGAGCAACTTAAGAATTATGAAGAGCTCACTGGGAACTACTTCAGTTTAAAAAAAAAAAGAGGTAGAAGCTATGCATAAAAATCAAGAGGAAATAAAGAATGGCATAGCTGATATGAAAAATACCTTAGAAGGGTTCAATAGTAGATTAGAAGAAGCTGAAGACTGAATCAGCGACTTAGAAGGTAGAGAAAAACACCCAAATAGAGCAGCAAATGGAAAAAAAAATTAAAAAGCAGGAGGAAAGTTTAAGGGAGCTGTGGGACAATACAAAATGTAACAACATCCGCATTATAGGGATACTGGAAAGAGAAGAATCAGAGAAAGGAATAGAGA
Organism: Tadarida brasiliensis; assembly: GCA_030848825.1. Classification (NCBI taxonomy): domain Eukaryota; kingdom Metazoa; phylum Chordata; class Mammalia; order Chiroptera; family Molossidae; genus Tadarida; species Tadarida brasiliensis. The sequence continues at coordinate 53,173,291 of CM061259.1, read as the reverse complement.
ACTGTTTGAAGACATAACGACAGAAAACTTCCCTAAACTGGTGAGGGAAAAAGTCACACAAATCCAGGAAACACAGAGAGTCCCAAGCAAGATGAACCCCAGAAGACCCACAGCTAGACACATCATAATAAAAATGGCAAACATTAAAGACAAAGAAAGAATCTTAAAGGAAGCAAGAGGCAGAAAGGTACCCACAAGAGAGCTCCCATTAGACTGTCAGCTGATTTCTCAACAGAAACGATGCAGGCCAGAAGGGAGTGGCATGAAGTGTACAAAGTAATGCAAGGCAAGGGTCTGAATCCAAGACTACTCTATCCAGCAAGGCTATCATTCAAAATTGAAGGAGAAATAAAGAGCTTCATGGATTAAAAAAAAAAAAAAAAAAAAAAAAGCTAAAGGAATTTACCACCACCAAACCAGCACTGCAAGAAATGCTGAAGGGACTGTTGTAAGAAGAAGAAACAGAGAGAGAGAGAGAGAGAGAGAGAGAGAGGGAGAGAGAGAGAGAGAGAGAAACACAGGCATAAAATTAAAATGACAACTAATAATTATCTATCAATAATTACCTTAAATGTAAATGGCTTAAATGCTCCAATCAAAGGACATAGGGTAGCTGATTGGATAAGAAAACACGACCCATATATATGCTGTCTACAAGAGACCCACCTCACAACAAAAGACTCACACAGGATGAAAGTGAAGGGATGGAAAAAAATTTTCCAAGCAAATGGAAATGGAAAAAAAGCTGGTGTAGCAATACTCATATCTGACAAGATAGACTTCAAAACAAGGGCCATAATAAGAGACAGAGAAGGTCACTACATAATATTAAAAGGATCAATCCAACAAGAGGATATAACCCTGGTAAACATATATGCACCAAGTATGGGAGCACCAAAATATATTTAAAAAACTTCTAGAAGACTTCAAGGGAGAGATCGATAGCAACACAATCATAGTGGGTGACTTTAACATGCCACTGACACCACTAGATAGATCTTCTAGACAAAAAATTAACAAAGACAGAGTCCTTACAAGACAAACTAGATCAGTCGGACTTCATTGATATTTACAGAACATTTCACCCCAAAGCTGCAGAATATACATTCTTCTCAAGTGCACATGTGTCATTCTCAAAGATAGACCACATGTTAGGACACAAAGCAAGTCTCTACAAATTCAAGAAAATTGAAATCATATCAAGCATCTTCTCAGATCACAGTGGCATGAAACTAGAACTGAATTACAATAAAAACACACAAAAACATTCCAACACTTGGAGGCTAAATAGCATGTTATTAAACGATGAATGGGTTACTGACGAGATCAAGGAAGAAATTAAAAACTTCCTGGAAACCAATGAAGACGAACACACAACACAAAATCTATGGGACACAGTGAAAGCAGTCCTGAGAGGGAAGTTCATAGCACTACCAGCCTACCTCAAGAAACAAGAAAAATTCCTAATTGACTTTCTAACCCTACAACTTAAAGAACTAGAGAATAAACAAGAAGAAAAACCCAGAGCTAGTAGGAGGAAGGAAATAGTAAAGGTCAGAGCAGAAATAAACGGCATAGAGACTAAAAAAATATATATTAAAGATCAATGAAACAAAAAGATGGTTCTTTGAAAAGATAAACAAGTTCGATGGACCTTTAGCCAGATTCACCAAGAAACAAAGAGAGAAACCAAATAAACAAAATCAGAAATGAAAGAGGAGAAGTAACAAGTGACACCACAGAAATACAAAGGATCGTCGAAACATACTATGAACAATTATACGCCAACAAATTGGACAATCTAGGAGAAATGGACAAATTTCTAGAAAAACACATTCTCCCAAAACTGAACCAGGAAGAGATAGAAAACTTGAACAGATGAATAACAACAAAGGAAAATGAAGATGTAATTAAGAAACTCCCAGCAAACAAAAGCCCAGGCCCAGATGGCTTCACGGGGGAGTTTTACTGAACATTCAAAAAAGATCTAATACCCATTCTCCTCAAACTATTCCAAAAAATGCAAGAAGATGGAACACTTCCAAACTCATTTTATGAGGCCAGCATAATCCTAATTCCAAAACCAGACAAAGACACTGCAAAGAAAGAAAATTACAGGCCAATATCCCTGATGAACACAGATGCCAAAATACTTAACAAAATATTTGCAAATTGGATCCAGCAATACATAAAAAAAAAATTATTCATCATGACCAAGTGGGTTTCATCCCAGGCATGCAAGGATGGTACAATATTCGCAAATCAATAAATTTGATACACCACATAAACAAAATGAAAGATAAAAACCACATGATCATATCAATAGACGCTGAAAAAGCATTCAACAAAATCCAGCACCCATTTCTGATAAAAACGCTCAGCGATGTGGGAATAGAGGAATCATATCTCAACATAATAAAGGCCATATATTAAAAATCTACAGCCAACATCATACTCAGTGGACAAAAACTAAAAGCATTCCCCTTAAGAACAGGAACAAGACAGGGATGTCCACTTTCGCCACTCTTATTTAACATAGTACTGGAAGTCTTAGCCACAGCAATCAGACATGAAGAAAAAAAAGGGGGGATCCAAATTGGAAAGGAGGAAGTGAAACTGTCATTTGCAGATGACATGATATTGTACATAGAAAACCCTAAAGACTCCATAAAAAATCTACTAGACTTAATAAATGAATTTGGCAAAGTAGCAGGATACAAAATTAACGTCAAGAGATCTATGGCATTCTTATACACCAATGATGAAATCACAGAAAGAGAAACTAAAGAAACAATCCCATTTACCATTGCAGCAAAAAAATTAAGATACCTAGAAATAAACTTAACCAAAGAAGTAAAGGACCTCTTCACAGAAAACTACAGGTCATTGAAAAAAGAAATAGAGGAAGATATTAAAAAGTGGAAGCATATACCTTGTTCATGGATTGGAAGAATTAACATCATTAAAATGTCCATACTACCCAAAGCAATCTATAGATTCAATGCAACCTCCAACAAAATACCAACAACATATTTCACAGAACTGGAACAAATACTTCAAAAGTTCATATGGAACCAAAAAGACCCTGAATAGCCACAGCAATTATGAAAAAGAAAAACAAAGTAGGAGGGATCACATTACCAGATATCAGGTTATACTACAAAGCCACTGTAATCAAAACAGCCTTGTACTGGCACAAGAACAGGCAGATAGATCAATGGAACAGAATAGAGAACCCAGAAATTGACCCAAGACAATATGCTCAATTAATATTCGACAAAGGTGGCAAGAGCATACAGTGGAGTCAAGACAGTCTCTTCAATAAACGGTGTTGGGAAAATTGGACAACTACATGCAAAAAAATGAAGCTAGACTACCAACTTACACCATACACGAGAATAAACTCAAAATGGATAAAAGTCTTAAATGTAACCCGTGAATCTATAAAAATTCTAGAAGAAAATGCAGGCAACAAAATTTCAGACATCATACGCAGCAGAATTTTCACTGATACATCACCTAAGGCAACAGAAACAAAGGAAAAAATGAACACATGGGACTACATCAAACTAAAAAGCTTCTGCACAGCAAAAGAGACAACCATCAAAATGGAAAGGGATCCCACTATATGGGAAACCATAACTGCCAATGATGCATCAGATAAGGGGTTAATTTCCAAAGTATATAGAATGCTCATACAACTCAACAAAAGGAAGACAACCCAATTAAAAAATGGGCAGAGGAACTAGACACTTCTCCAAACAGGACATACAGATGGCCAAGAGACATATGAAAAAATGCTCAATGTCACTAATCATCAGAGAGATGCAAATTAAAACAACAATGAGGTATCACTTCACACCTGTCAGAATGGCCACCATTAACAAATCATCAAACAACAAGTGTTGGCGAGGGTGTGGAGAAAAGGGGACTCTAGTACACTGCTGGTGGGAATGCAGACTGGTGCAGCCACTGTGGAAAACACTATGGTGTTACCTCAAAAAGTTAAAAATTGAACTGCCATTTGACCCCGTGGTCCCACTTCTAGGAATATACCCTAAGAAACCTGAAACACCAATCAGAAAGAATATAGGTACCAATATGTTCATAGCAGCACTATTTACAATAGCTAACATCTGGAAACAACCCAAGTGTCCATCAGTAGATGAGTGGATAAAAAAGCTGGGGTACATGTACTCAATGGAATACTATGCAGCTGTAAGAAAGAAAGATCTCTTATCCTTTGAGATGGCATGAAAGGACCTGGAGAGTATTATGCTAAGCGAAACAAGCCAAGCAGAGAAAGACAAATATGACATGATCTCACTTATTTGTAGAATATAATGAACTAAACAAATTGATGAACAAAATTGACCCAGAGACAGAGGTGGGGTACAGACTGACAAGCCTCAGAGGACGGGGGATTGGGGCGGGGGGGAGATAAACCACAGAACTTATATGCATGTGTGCATGACCAATGGACATTGACAACAGGGCTGGGGATGAGGCGGGGGGATCTGGAGGAGGGTGTCAATGGGGGAAAAAGGAGAAACATCTGTAACAAAAACAAATTAATAATAATAATAAAAAACGATAGTGTGGTACTGACACAAGAATAGACGTACAGATCTATGACATGGATTTAGATATGAGAAATAAGGCCATGCCCTGGCCAGTTTGGCTCAGCGGTTAGAGCGTCGGCCCACGGACCAGAGAGTCCTGAGTTCGGTTCCCGCTAAGGGCACATACCTCGGTTGCAGTTTGTCCCCGGCCCCGGTTGAGGTCGTGTGAGTGGCAACCAGTCAATGTGTCTCTCTCACATCGATGTTTCTCTCTCTCTCTTCCTCCCTCTCTCCCTCCCACTCTATCTGAAAATAAATGCAAAAATGTCCTCAGGTGAGGATGAAAAAAAGAAGAAATAAGGCCATGTATGTATGGTGAACTGGTTTTCTAAAAAGGTGCCAATTTGTCCTTTTCACAAATTTGTACTGGACCAGCTACACAGCAATATGCAAAAGAAATAGGTTTTATCCTTGGAAGACACCCACACAAAAATTTACCAGCAAGGATAAAAACTAAAGAATAAACTATCACCCACTTTGATAAAACAGGAAAAATATACTAACCTTGAATTTGACAAAGGTAAGACACCAGGAGCAAAAATTGGGGGTGGGGGGAACAATAATTTGTACTTCATCAAATTAATGACTTTTATGGCTCAAAGGACACCATCAAGAACGTGGAAACGCTCTTTGGAACCCTGTGTGCTGCTGCTGGGAGTATAATACTCTATTCACAGCATAAAAAACAACATGGTAGTCCAGCTGGTGTGGCTCAGTGGTTGGGTGTTGACTCATGCACCAAGAGGTTGCTGGTTCAATTCCCAGTCAGGGCACATGCCCAGGTTGTGGGCCCAACCCGCAGTGGGGGGCTTGCAGGAGGCAGCCAATTGATGTTTCTCTCTCATTGATGTTTCTATCTCTCTCTCCTCCCTTCCTCTCTCTCTAAAATCAATAAAGAAAAAATATAAAATAATAATAAATAGGAAAAAAACAACAACATGGTAATTAGTCAAAAACTTACAAACCGAGTTACCATCTGATGAGCAATTGTACTTCTTAGACTAGAAGTAGAATCAAAGCAGGGGACTTAAACAGATATATGTTCACTCATGTTCATATTAGCATTATTCACAATAGCCAAAAGGTAAAAGTAACTAAGCACTCACCAACAGTTGAATGTGTAAAAAAAAAATTGGTACATACATTAGGAGTATTATTCAGCTTTAAAAGAAAGCAAATCTGACATGCTGCAACACAAATGATCCTTAAGGCCATTATGCTAAGTGAATTCAGCCTGTCACAAAAGATCAAACACTGTATGATTACACGTGTATGAGGTACCTCAAGTAGTCAATTCCCAGAGACAAAAGTAGAATGCTTGTGGCCAGGGGCCTCAGTAGAGGAAGAATGAGGATTTGTCTGATAAGTAAAGAGTTTCACTTTTGCAAGATGAAAATAGTTCTGGAGATTGTTTTCACAATGTCAATGTATTTTACACTCCTGAGTATACACCTAAATATGGTACAAGTGTACATTTTATGCTGTGTATATTACCACAATTAAAGTAAAATTTTAAGGCAATAGAATAAAAACAGAATCCATAGATTGGAATAAAATTTTGAAAATCATATATCTGATAAAGAACTTTTATCTAGCCCAGCTGTTGTGGCTTAGTGGTTGAGCGTCAACCCATGTACCAAGAGGTCGCTGGTTCAATTCCTGGTCAGGGCACATGCCCAGGCTGTGGGCCCAATCTCCAATGGGGGGCATGAAGGAGGCAGCCGATCAATGTTCTCATCGATGTTTCTGTCTCTCTCTCTTTCTCTCTCTCTCTCTCTCTCTCTCTCTCTCTCTCTCTCTCTCTCCCTGTCTCTCTCCCTTCCTCTCTCTCTCTAAAATAAAAAAAAAATTTTTAAGCTAATAATATATACATTTTTAAAAAAGAACTTTTATCTAAAATATCTAAAGATCTCTTACAACTTAATTCTAAAAAGTCAAATAAGTCATACTTACCTGACAGGGAGATACCATGACCACGAAGGTGGTTTTCCCAGGGTGAGGTTTATCCATTGCATTGTGGATGTGCTGACCCCTGCGATTTTCCTAAATGTGGGAAACTCAACTGCATAATTTGTGGTAGTGGGAGACTGCATTCATGCTCTCCCCTGAAAAAGAAAGTCAAATAAGTCAATTTAAATATAGCACAGTATCTGCATATACATTTTCCCAAGGAAGATATACAAATGGCCAAGAGCATATGAAAAAATGCTGGATATCATTAGTCATCAAGGAAATACAAATCAAAACACCAGTGAGACAACACTCTACAACACCTAGGATGGATGGAGATCACATTAAGGGCGGTGCAAATATAAAATGGTGCAGCCATTCTGGAAACGGAGTCTGGGAGTTCCTCAATAGCTAAACCTAGAATTACCATATAATCCATCAATTCTTCTTCTAGGTATATGCCCAAGAAAAATGAAAACACATATCTGAACAAAAACTTGTACATGAATTACATAGAAACATTATTCTTAGTAGTCAAAAGGTGAAACAGTCCAAATGTTCATTAATGGGTAAATAAATGAACACAACACGTTTTATTCATCTAGTGAAATATTATTCAGTCATAATAATGAATGAAATATTGGTAAGTGCTACAACAGGCTGGGCCTTGAAAAAATTACTAAGTGACTGAAATAAATCATAGAGACCATATTTAATTCCATTCATATGAAAAACCCACAAGGGAAATCTATAGAGACAAAAGTAGACCAGTGATTATTTAAAGCTAGGGATTGGAGGAGGAAGATGGGAAGACTGGGAGTGATAGCTAACCAGCAGAGCAGTGTCTCTTTGAGGTGACAACAATGTTTAAAAATTGACTGTGGGCCCAGCTGGTGTGGCTCAGTGGATTGGGTGTGGTCCCATGGACTGAGAAGTCCCAGTTGGATTCCCGATCAGGGCACATGCCCAGGTGGTGGGCTGAGTCCCCAGTAGGGGGAGTACAGGAGGCAGCCGATCAATGTTTCTCTCCACAATGATGTTTCTATCTTTCCCTCCTTCTCTCTCTTTAAAAAATCAATAAAAACATATTTAAACAATTGGCTGTGGTATATATGGGTTTGGTGTTATGGAAAGCTTGTCCCCCTGGGTCTCTCATAGTGCCTGATGCTGACAGGGGGAAGGGCATGTAATAACAATAGAGCCACAGTTGTTTAATAATTTTCACCTTACTAACTATAGAGAAGAGGGGTTCTTACAGACCCTGGGAAGCTGGAGGATGAAACAAGGCTGTGAAAAGATAAGATGCCTCAGAGCCTGGATGGGTCCATTGCTCAGAAAGGAAGCACATTTTGAGAACAGACCAAGGACAGGACACACTTTGATTTGGTTGCTGTGCCGGGACCCTGACCCGCCCCACTTCGGGAGTTTGCCTCAGAAATGCTCACCATTCTCCGGTCCCAGGAATGAGCTGAGGTATTTGTAACATCATAGAAGATTAGCCACCTTGTTATCAGACTTTAGGATCCTGGAAGGAGACACACAGACCACGGACCCAGCAGCCCTTATCCTGCCCCTTTCCCCCTTGCAAGCAGCCCCTTCTTATTTACCCTATATAATCAGCCAACTAATAGGAGAAGTCAGAGCAGAATTTCCAGGATGACCTACTACTGGTCTCCCCATACTGCCGGCATTATTGGAATAAACACTCATACATAGTACAGTATTTGAAAAAACCACGATAGAGTGAAGCCGCGAAAGTCAAAGCGCAAAGTGGCGAGGAACGACTGTAGATAAATAAAGAATCCTACTTTGCAGAAATTCACTTATCTCGGTAGAGTCTGGAACTGATTAACCGCAATAAACGAGGGCGCACTGTATATGATTCAACCCTATCTGTTTAATTTGGCTCAAGTAGTGACAGGTGGCCTCACTACCTTGTGTTTGGTATCAATGCCAGAGCAAACTGTGGCATTGAACCATTGCCTGGCCTCTGCCCGTAGGCTGCAGGCACTGAAGCCAGTCACACAGCAGGAAAACAAATAACAATAACAATAAAATAAATAGGATAAAAATTAATCACTTCACGGCCTTTTGGCTAAGATCAAGTGTAGTATCTGTTCTTATCAGTTTAATATCTGATACGTCCTCTATCCACGGACAACATATTAAATGGATATTTGGAGCAGGAAGATGGAATAGGAGCTTGCTCCGTCCACTCCACGCATCGACCCAGTATTGCAGTACCTCTGGCAATGGTGCAAAAAAGATAAAAATTGACTGTGGTAATGATGTCACATATCTGCAAATATACTAAGAACCGCAGAACTGTACGCTTTAACAGAATGCACTTTACAGTGTGTGCATTACACCTTAATAAAGCTCTTTAAATAAATAAATAAGTAAATAATGTCTTAAAAGTTTTGCACTGTAAAAGAGTTTTGCAATTCAGGTTCTAAGGAATATAAGATTTTCCAGGTTAATTAACACATTTATCACCTCATAATTTTATTGTGTAGTGAGAATGCTTAAGATCCACTATTTATTTAATGCAGTATGTGTATATCAAATCATTACATTGTAATCTTTAAATACAATTTTATTAGTCAATTATACCTCAGGAAAGCCAGAGGAGAAAAAAGTTTCAAGGTGCATCTGAATTTTACATCATGATTCATTGTTTTACTTTTATCATTGAAAATAGAGATTTGGTTATCTTGAGAATAGTTATTTACATTTCTAAGTTTTTTAAGGAATACGGACAAAAACTGATCTAAAATAAACTTTCTTCTAGTGTAAAGTGTACACTTGAGAATTGAATAAGCACCTCCCCTAGCTTGTAAGTTGGTCTGAGAAGAGTCCCTGGGCCCAGCTGCAGCTGCAGGTTCCAGCTCCCCAGGAGAGCCAGGTTGTCTGGGATTCTCTCTCTTAAGTACCAGATGCGTGGGGGTGGGGAAGGGATGGGTGAAAGGCTCAAGGCTGGCAAGCAGCAAAGATTCAAAATGAAGCCAGACTCTTTATTACAGTTCACAAGGTCACCTTTAAGTGTCTTCATTTGTATGAGTTCCATGAGCCTCCTTACAGCCTTAGGCCAAACCCTGGACTCCTAAAGGACATAAGACCTCTTGTTCCAGTCTGGTGTTGACCTAAGAACATCCACACCTATAATAAACTTTATGAGTTTATTTGAGCCAAACTGAGGACATGCCCAGAAGCATGATCTCAGGGGACTGAGAAAATGCTCCAAAGAGTGGCAGATTTGCAGTTCTTTTTTATGCATTTGGAATCAAAGGAGACAATGTAAGGGAGAGAACATGAAAACTATGGGGGAGAAAGCAAGGCAGGAAATCTCTATAATTGGATAAAAAGTAAAATAAAGAGATACATACTTCTTTTACATTGTTGGGTACAGGATAGTTAAACATTTACAGTAAACAAGAGTGTTTTACAAGATGGGCAATAAGATTATGTGCTCCCTTGAGGATGGTTACATCTTCATGGGGTCTGGATAAAAGGATTACTCTAACATTTCAAAGGTATGCTAACCTAGATGCACAAGAACAATGGAAAGGGCTCTCTTAGGGCAAAGACTAACTTTTCACCACAGAAGTTATAAGCCTGAGGTTATATTCATTGTGAAAAACACTGGATCATTTCTATCCTGCAAACAATCGTGATCCAAGTTTTTGCTGCCTGTTTCACTTTTCTGTATTTTGCATTTAGTATGATATTTACATAAGCTGTGGAAAGTATCGAAAGTACTTTTATACATATTCAGCAATCATTAACAGTTGGGCTATGCAGGAAAACCAAAAAAATAAGTATTAGTATTATTATGACTAATATCATTAGCACACAGATAAAGACAATCAAAACAAATGGTTTCTGGATTCAACATCAATCTGTTGGTATACAGGCCTTGTCAGTGTCTTGGGATAGTTGTCTATCTCTGATGTCAGTGGCTTCTTATCCTTGAGGAGTCTTTAGTGTCTATTGTAAGTTAAAGTGAGTTCCAGAAACAGGGGTAGATGGGCATTCGCAGTTAGGTACCTGAGAATGTCCTTTCTAATAAGATTAGAGAGAGTGTCTTTTATTTGATGTCCTTATTAATAAAAATCTGCAGGTGATGGTCCATGCTCTTTAAATTCTTCATCTCCTGGGAGCCGCTGTGAAAGGAAATGGCACCAGTGTTCCAAAGCAACTCGTACTGAGCAGAAGCCGTGAAGCACTTGAAGTCTCCATTGTTCTTCCCGGGGCGCTGGCCCCTTCTGGTGTTTTACCTGCTCACACCCACCATGAAAGGAGCCTTTACACTGAGAGAAACTAGAGCCCTGGAAAGCGGGGAATTCATGTGCACGGGAGGGGTGGAGGTTAATGCTTTCTGAGGTTGTGCTTGTGATGTTTTAGGTCTCATATCTGAGTTTTGCATCCACAGTACAGTTCACTCAGGGTGTCATTTTGTTACATTAGAAGTCTGTGAAGATCAGTTGTTCTGTATCATGAACAAAAGATTTGTGGATTAGGTGTTCATTTGGGATAAAACATTAAAATAATGAGGCTGATAGGTTCCTCACTTGTGAGAATGGAAGCCTGGGGGAGGGAGCACTTCCATGCTTACAGGGTGTCCCAGAGTTCATTCATGGGGCTGCTCAGTTGTCCCTTAGTAAGCAGGAAAACTCTGAACCAATAACTGATAAATTACAATTAAATTAGCTTCACCACTTCCTCATTGGCTTTGCAGTGTGAGACTCCATGGTCTCTAATCCTAGTTAAATTACTTAGTACAGCCCAGCCAGTGTGGCTCAGTGGATTGAATGTCGTCCCATGGACTGAGAGGTCCCAGTTCGATTCCTGGGCAGGGCACATGCCCAGGTTGTGGGCTTGGTCCCCAATGGGGGGTGTGCAGGAGCCAGCGATTGATGTTTCTCTCTCACATCGATGTTTCTATCTCTCCCTTCCTCTCTCTCTAAAATATCAATAAAAACATATTTCAATAAACACTACTTATATGGTCTAGTGTAAATTAAAGAGAACCCTCAAAAATTGAAAATTGTTACAAGAACCCATCTAGGAAGAAGTGATTATCTCCACTGCTTGTCTTTTGAACAGCTGAATTTGTCCCATTTGTAAACCTACAGAGAATGAATAACATGGGTTACCACAACTTGGGGCTGTGGACACACCAAACATAACCCTTCACCCAGCTGCCAGCACTATGGAAATTGCTATTTTATCTACACAGCAACTGGTACACGTTCTGCTGTTACAACTTTGGATAAGCCTGTTTTGTTCAATGTCTATGTCGAGAGTCTTTTGGCTGCAGTTGACTTTCACCTCCGAAGGGACATGATGCACCTTTACCTGGTTACTCTCAGGAAACCTCAACACCACTACCACTGCACACGTCTCTGCAGACAGGATCTGGACTGCGTTTACTGTGCTCTGGAATAACAAGTATGGCATGGTGATGATGGCATTCTCCTTTGTGGATATTTGTTTGACATTCAGGACATAGCTGTATTGAAAAAAGAGGCTGACAAGCCCTGGCAAGTTTGGCTCAGTGGTTAGAGTGTCGGCCCACGGACCAATGAGTCTCGGGTTCGATTCCGGTCAAGGTCATGTACCTCAGTTGTGGTTCATCCCCGGCCCTGATCAGGGTCGTGCGGGAGGCAACCAGTCAATGTGTCCCTCTCGCGTTGATGTTTCTCTCTCTCTCCCTCTCTTTCCCTACCTCCTACTCTATCTGAAGATAAATAGAAAAATATCCTTGAGTGAGGATTTAAAAAAAAAGGCTGACAAAACGTGGATGAGCCATTGCCCCAGGCTTATGGGCCCTGATTCCTTGAATATATTTTTAAAAGTTATTTAATAAACTGAAGGCCACTTCCTCTCAGACACCATGAAGAAATAGCTAGAAATTCCTCCCAGCACCCACAACATTTTCTAGATTATTTTGGAGTTTGACAGACAACATATTCCTGGTTTACAGATTTTATTAGAGCCCGTTCATGCTGTTACTGGCAAATTGGCCAATACTGAATGGGCATTCTGATGTTTGAAGGTTCTAGACTGTTTAAATTGCCAGACAACAGGCACACGTGGTGGTGTCCTCTGAAACACCTTCATCATAAGGCTGCAGAGACCACCTCTCATAAATCCTGGAATTACCCATGGTGACCTTATACTGTAATCTCTGTGTTCATCTAAGTTATGTTGAGTAGGTGTTTATCAATTTTATTAATCTTGACAACCAGCTGTTTTTTGGTTTATACTTTCTTCATTGAATAGTTTCAGGTGTACAGCATAGTGGTCAGACTTTTATAGAATTTATGAAGTAATTTGCATAATAAATCTAGTATCCATCTAGAACTGTACATAGACATTACAATATTATTGATTATATTCCCTATGCTGTACTTTATATCCCACGACTATATTGTAACTCACAATTTGTACTTCATAATCCCTTCAACTTTTTCACCCAGGCACCCGAGCCCTTCTGTCAGTTTCTTCTCTGTATCTATAATCTGTTTCTGCTCTATTTGTTTGTTTCTATTGTTATTTAGATTACACATATATGTGAAATCATATGGTATTTGTCTTTTTCTGTCTGACTTATTTCACTTAGCATAATACCCTCTAGGTTCACTCATGTTTCTGCAAGTGGTGAGATTTCACTTTTATGACCAAGTAATCTTTTATTGTCTATATATACCACCTCTTCTTTACCCAATTGTCTATTGATGGGCACTTAGGTTGATATCTGAGCTATTGCCAATTATGCTGCAATAATCATAGGGATGAATATATCTTTTTGAAGTAGCGTTTTGGATTCTTCAGGTAAATACCCAGAAGTGGAATTGCTGGGTGATAAGGTAGTTTTATTTTTAATTTTATAAGGAAACTCAGTACTGTTTATTGGTTTTTTGTTTTGTTTTTTTATCCTTGCCAGAGGATATGTTTTTATTGATTTTAGGGAGAGAGAGAGAGAAATATTGATGTGAGAGAGAAACATCAACCAGTTGCCTCCCATACGCACCCCGATGGGGGATCAAACCAGCAACCTAGGTGTATGCACTGACTGGGAATCGAACCCACAAACTTTTGGTGTGCAGGACAGAGCTCCAACAAACTAAGCCACTCGGCTGAGGCAACTTCTGCTGATTTTTAAGTTGTGCTGTTTGTTTTTGTTGCTGTTAAGTTGTTTGAGGTTTTTATGAATTTTGAATATTAACCCCTTATCAGATGTATCATTGCTGAATATTTTTCCCAATAAGTAGGTTGTGTTTTCACTTTGTTGATGGTTTCATTTGCAGTGCATATGTAGTTTGATGTAGTCCTATTTTATTATTTTTTCATTTGTTTCGCTTTCCTGAGGAGATATACCAGAAAAAAATTTTAATAAAAACAATATCAGAGACTTTAGTGCCTATGTTCTCTTCTAGGAGTTTTGTGGTTTCAGGTCTTACATTTAAGTTTTTAATCCCTTTTGAGTTTATTCTGCATATTGTGTAAGTATATGGTCTAGTTTAATTTTTTTGTATGTATATGTCCAGTTATTCCAACACCATTTATTAAACAGACTGTTTTTACCCTATTGTATATCCTTGCCTTTCTTGTCATAGATTGACCATATAGTCAATTGATTTATGGGTTCTCTGTTCTGTTCCATTTATCTACTTGTCTGTCTTGATGCCAGTACAATGCCATTTTGATAAATATAGCCTTGTAGTATATTTTGGTATCAGATAGCCTGATAGTTCCTACTTTGTTCTTTTATCCCTAGATTGCTGTGGCTATTCAGAGTCTTTAGCTATATAAATTTTAGAATTATTTGTTCTAGTTTTATGAAAAATACCATCGATATTTTGCTAGGCATTGCATTAAATCTCTAGATTGTTTTGTGTAATATGGACATTTTAATTATGGTAATTTTTTCTATCCCTCAGCATGGTATATGCTTTTATTTATTTGTATCTTCTTTAATTTATTTACTATCTTATAATTTTTCCAAACACATGTGTTTTGCCTCCTTGGTTAAATTTATTTCTAGATATTTTATTTTGTATGTAATTATAAATGGATATATGTATTTAATTTCTCTTTCTGATATTTTGTTATTGATATATAAAAATACAACCAATTTCTGAATATTAATTTTGTGTCCTGCTACCTTACTGAATTTGTTTTTCAGTTCTAATCGTGTTTTTAGCAGAGTCTTTAAGGTTCTCCCTATATAGTATCATGTCATCTGCAAATAATAATAGTTTTACTTTTTCCTTTCCAATTTGGATGCCTTTTATTTCTTCTTCTTGTCTGATTGTTATGACTAGGACTTTTAATACTATGTTGAATAAAGTGGTGAAAGTGGACATCCTTGTCTTGTTTTTGATCTTAAGAAAAACAATTTTTGCTTTTTACCATTGACTATGATGTTAGCCGTAGGTTTGTCTATATGGCTCTTATTATGTTCAGGTACATTCCCTCTGACCCTGCTTTGCTGTTCATTTCGATCATAAGTAAATGCTGAATTTTGCCAAATGCTTTTTTTGTATCTATTGATATGACTATATGATTTTGTTGTTGTTCATGTGGTGAATCAGGTTGATTGATTTGAGAATATTGAACCAACCTCACATCCTGGGAATAAATCCCACTTGATCATGGTGTATGATCTTTTTAATATATTGCTGAATTTAGTAGTTAATATTTTGTTGAGAATTTTTGCATTTATGTTCATCAAGGATATTGGCCTGTATAGTTTTGCAATCGGGGTAGTGCTGGCCTCATAGAGTTTGGGAGCCATCCCTTCTCTTGAATTTTTTGAAATAGTTTAAGAAGGATAGGTGTTCATTCTTTTTTTAATTTGGTAAAATTTACCTGTGAAGTCATTCAGTCCAGGACTTTTGTTTCTTGGGAATTTTTAATTACTGATTCAATTTTGTTAGTTGTCATATGTCCATTCAGATTATCTGTTTCTTCTTACTCAGTCTTGACAGATTGTATGTTTCTTGGAATTTATCCTTTTTTCCAGATTTTCTAATTTGTTAGCAGATTATTATTCATAGTATTTTCCTATAATTTTTTATATTGCTGTGGTGTCATTGTCACTTCTCCTCTTTCATTTCTGATTTTATGTATTTGGGCCCTGTCTTTTTTTATTTTATGAGTCTAGTTAAAGTTTTATTAATGTTGTTTATATTTTGAAAGAACTAGTTCTTGGTTTAATTGATCTTTTGTATATTTTTAGACTCTATTTTATTTATTTTTGCTCTGTTCTTTATTATTTCCTTCCTTCGGCTCCTTTTGGGCTTTATTTGTTGTTCTTTTTCTAGTTTCTTTAGGTGGAAGGATAGTTTGTTTAGTTGACATTTTCTTGTTTCTTAGGTACGCCTGTACTGCTATGAATTTTTCTCTTAGAACTGCTTTGGCTGTGCCCCATAGATTTGTGGTCATTGTATTTTCATTTTCATTTGTCTTGTTACCTTTTGACTTTCTTCCTTGATCTCCTTGTTAACCCTTCATTGTTTAGTAATATGCTATTTAACCTTCATGTGTTTGTGTTTTTCAGTTTTTTTTCTTGTAGTTGATTTCTAGTTTTATCCTATTGTGACTGGTGAAGATGCTTGATATGATTTCAATTTTCTTAGATTTACTGAGACTTATTTTGTAGTCCACATGTGGTCTATCCTGGAAAATGTACCATGTGCACTTGAAAAGACTGTATATTCTGATGCTTTGGGGTAAAGTGTTCTAGGTACATCAATTAAAACTATTGGATCTAATGTGGTATTTAAAACCTCTGTGTCCTTGTTTATTTTTGTCTGGATGATTTATCCATTGATTTCTATGGAATGTTAAGATACCTTATTAACACTGTATTACTGTCAATCTCTCCATTTATGTCCACCAATATTTGCTTTCTTTTTTTTTAATATATTTTTTATTGACTTTTTAGATAGAGAGGAAGGGAAAAGAGGAGAGAGATAGAAACATCGATGACAGAGAAACATCAATCGGCCACCTCCTGCACACCCCTCACTGGGGATTGAGCCCACAACCCAGGCATGCACCCTGACTGGAAATCAAACCGGGACCTTTGACCTTGGGACTGTGCTGAGCCACACCAGACAGGCCCAATATTTGCTTTTTATTATATTTAGGTGTTCCTATATTAGATGCATAAATGTTTACCCTTGTAAACATTTTCTTGTTGGAGTGATCACTTTATCATTACAAAATGTCATTCTTTATCTCTTGTTATAACTTTTGGGGGTTTTTTTGTTTTCTTTTGTATTTTATATTTTTCTTTATTGATTTTAGAGAGAGAGGAAGGGAGAGGGAGAGATAGAAACATCGTTGAGAGAGAACATACATCAGCTGCTTCCTGCACGCCCCCCATTGGGGATTGGCCACAACCTGGGCATGTACCCTGACTGGGAATTGAACTGGTGACCTCTTGGTGCAGGGGTCAATGCTCAACCACTGAGCCACACCAGCCAGGCATAACTTTTGTTTTAAAGTCTATTTTGTCTGATATAAGTATTGCTATCCCATCTTTTCTTTCATCTCCACTTTAATAAAGTATCTTTTTCCATCTCCTTACTTTTAGTTCACGTGTGTGTCTTTCAATATGAAGTGTCTCTGGTAGGTAGCATATATGTAGGTGAGGTTTTTTTTTTGTTTGTTTCTTTTTATTCATTTAGCCACCCTATGTCTTTTGATTGGAGCATTTAACCCATTTACATTTAAAGTAATTATTGATAAGTGTGTAGTTATTACCATTTTGTTATTCATATTTTCAATTTTTCTCTCTTTTTTTTTTTAAAGAAGTCCCTTTAACATTTATTGTAAAACTGGTTTGATGGCAATGAACTTCTTTAGCTTTTTGTTGTCGGGGAAGCTGTTTATCTCTTTTTTTATTCTGAATGATAGCCTCCCTGGGTAGAGTAATCTTGATTGTAGGTCCTTTCTTATCACTACTTAGAATATTCCATGCCAGCCTTGGCCAGTGCGGCTCAATGGTTGGGCATCATCCCATGCACCTAAAGGTTGCTGGTTTGATTCCAAGTCAGGACACATACCCAGGTTATGGATTCCATCCCCAGTTGGGGTGCATGCAGGAGGCAACTGATAAGTGTTTCTCTTTCACCTCTCTTTCTCTCTCTCTCTCCCTTCCTCTCTCTAAAATCAGTAACAACATTTAAAAAATTTTAAGAAGCATATTACATACCAATCCCTTCCAGCCTACAAAGTTTCTATTGAGAATCCAGCTGCTTCTCTCTTACTGCTTTTAAGATTCTCTTTGTCTTTAATCTTTGGCATTCTAATTATGACGTGTCTTTATATGGGCCTTGGGTTCATCTTGTTTAGGACTATCTGTGCTTCCTGGACTTGTGTCTATTTTCTTCACCAGATTAGGGAAGTTTTCAGTAATTGTTTCTTCAAATAGGGTTCCAATTCTTTGCTTTCTTTCTTCTCACCTGATTTCCCTATGATGCAAATGCTGTTATGCTTGATGTTGTCACAGAGGTACTATTAAACTATTTTCTTTTTTTTTTTAATCCTCACCTGAGGACATTATTTTATTTTTTGTTCAGATAGAGTGGGAGGGAGAGAGAGGAAGAGAGAGAGAGAAACATCAACGTGAAAGGGACACATTGAGTGGCTGCCACTCGCATGACCAACCAGGGCCGGGGACAAACTGCAACCGAGGTACATGCCCCTAGCGGGAACCAAACCTGGGTCTCTCTGGACCGCAGGCCAATGCTCTAACCGCTAAGCCAAACCGGCCAGGGCACTATTTTCATATTTTAAATTGATTTTAGGTAGAGAGAAATAGAAACATTGATTTGTTATTCCACCAATTTATGCATTCATTGGTTGTCTCTTGCATGTGCCCTGACCGAGAATCTCACCCACAACCTTGGCATATCAGAAAAAGGCTCTAACCAACTGAGCTACCGAACCAGGACCTATTTTCAGTTAAAAAATTTTTTTTTCTTGAAGTTTCCATTGAGTGTTTTCTACTACCTTGTCTTACAAATTACTGATTCAATCCTCTGCGTCATTTAATCTGTTGTTGATTCCTTCTTGCTTATTTTTCATTTTAGTTATTGTATTCTTTTCTGACTGGTTCTTTCTTATGGTTTTTATTTCTTTGTTGAAGTTCTCAGTGAGTTCTTTTCTTAAGTTTGTTGAGCATCCTCATAATAGGTGTTTTAGATTGTTTATCTCCCTTTTCCTTAGTTCTTTTTCTGGAGTTTTCTTCTGTTCTTTCATTTGTAATATATTACTTTTTCTCCTCATTTTGGCAGCCTGTGTTTGTTTCTATGTATTGAGTAGATTTGCTATGCCTGGGTCTTGGTAGGGAGGCCTTATGTAGTAGGTGTCCTGTGGGGCCCAGTGGTGCAGTCTCTCTGATCACCAGAGCTGTGTGCTCTAAGAGTGTGCCTTGTATAAATTGTGTGTGCCCTTTTGTTGTTGTTGAGCCTTGATTGATGTTGTAGTTAAGCATGGATTGACATGTCAGTGGGTGTGGTTGACCACATGCTGGCTATGTGTGAAACCTGGCCATGATCACAATATTGGCTGACCTCTAAGAGTGGGATATGCCCCAGCAGGGCTCTGAAGCCTGCCAAAATCACCCTTTGGTTGTTTTGTTTGCAGAGCTAATGGGGCATTGCTCTGTTGTGGTCTGAAGCCTGCCATTGGGTATGTTGGTTCTGGGGTTTTGGGGGAGGGGCTTTAGTGAAGGCTTAGGTCAGCCACTGCCTGTGCCCAGCCCAGGTCCACCTGGTAGGAGCACAGAGTGATTCACTGTTGGTAGCTGCCTATGCTGGGCCTGAAGGCACATGGGAAAGGCCATGCTGTGACCCAAAGATTACTGCCACAGAACAGGGTTTAGGGACACTAATCTGGGGGTACATGGCACACTGAGTTTTTCTGAGTGAGTGAGTCTGTGCTCAGGCCCTTTAAGGGGATGTTTGGTTTCTAGCACTTGGTTATCTCACAGAGATGGAATCCTTGCTTAGTTGGATGGGATGGGTCTCAGGGAGTCACCAGGCTGGGATGAGTGGTGTTCACCAGGTTAATATAGATTCAGATTTGGTGCCCGCATGCACCTGCAGACCGTATGGAAGAAGGGCTCAACACAGGGTCAGTGGCAGCCCTGTGCTGAAGCCACACATTTGAGCCCCTCCCTGGGTGTCTCTGGTACCTTTTGGGCTGTCCTCCCTCCACTAGAACTTAGAGTGAGTGTTTGTGAGTGAGTGAATCTGTGTGTAGGCCCATTAAGACAATGCCTTAGGCCTGGCCAATGTGGTTCAGTGGATTGAGCATCCTCCCATGGACTGAGAGGTCCCATTCAATTCCCAGTCAGGGTACATGCCCGGGTTGCAGGCTCGATCCCCAGTAGAGGGTGTGCAGGAGGCAGCTGATCAATGTTTCTCTCTCACATTGATGTTTCTCTCTCTCCCTTCCTCTCTCTAAAAAATCCATTTAAAAAAAACATATTTAAGGAAAAGAAAAAAAAGAGGATGCCTTAGTTAATAGCTTTCCTCCATTTCAGTGGACAGAATCTTCACCAATTTTCACTGCTAGCTTTCATGGGGACTTCTCTTTCCTGCACTGGAGTTCTGGGCTGGGGCGCCTTGTGTAGAACTGGGACCTCTTCCAAGGGTAACTTCTGCAGCTGAAATATCCCTCCCAATTCTCAATCACCACACGTGAGCGTGGGACCAGCCTATTTTGCATCTATGCCTTTGTTGTTGTTGTTGTTGTTAATCCTCATCCAAGGATGTTTTTTCCATTGATTTTTAGAGAGAGTGGAAGGCAGGGAGGGAGAGAGAGAGAGCAATAGCATCATGACAGAGACCCAAGGATTGAATGCCTCCCACATGGGCCCCCACTGGGGCCAGGGATCAAACCTGCAACCCAAGTACATGCCCTTGACCAGGAATTGAACCCATGACCCTTCAGTGTGTAGGCTGATGCTGTAACCACTGAGCTGCACTTGCCAGGGCTGTCTGACTTTTTTGCTGGTCTTGACTTTTGCTGGTCTCGATGTGGCTTCTTCTTTATATCCTTAGAATAAAAATTCTGTTCGGCTATTCTTCAGATGGTTCTCCAGGTTTATTGTTCTATAATTTTATTGTAAGTTTGATGTTACAATGGGAGGTGCAAGTACAGCATTTACCTAGTCCACCATCTTGACCCAAACCAAGTGCAATTTCTTTTCTAATTGCTAATAGTTTATTTTGCTTACTTTGGGTTAATTTGCCTTTTTTTTTTTTTTTTTTAATCTACACACTCAACTGAGCTGGGGTTTTTTTGTTTGTTTTTATTTATCTTTTCTTTATTGATTTTAGAGAGAGAGAAAGTGAGAGGGGGAGAGAGATAGAAACATCAATGAGAGAGAACATCGATTGGCTGCCTCCTGCATGCCCCCCACTGGGGATCAGGCCCACAACCTGGGCATGTGTCCTGACTGGTAATCGAACCAGTGACTTCTTGGTGCATGGATCGACACTCAACCACTGAGCCATACCAGCTGGACTGAGCTGTTTTATTTAGTTCATCAGTTGGTTCCTTTATTGTTTCTTAAGTTAGTTGCTTATATTATTGATTATACTTTTTTTTTCTAGTATATTTATCAAGGACATAAATTTCCCTTTAAGTATTGCTTTTGCTGCATCTCACAATCTTTTACAACTTTTATTTTACTTTATTTTATTTTTATTGATTTTTTTAGAGAGAGGAATGGAGAGAGAGATAGAAACATCAATGTGAGAGAGAAACATTGATCGGCTGCCTCCTGCACTCCCCCTACTGGGGATCGAGCCTGCAACCCAGATATGTGCCCTGACTAGGAATTGAACCAGGACCTCTCAGTCCATGGAAAAATGCTCAATCCACTGAGCCACACTGGCTGGGCATGATTTTTATTTTTATTTTTATGTTATTATTTAGATGTGTGTTGTTGCATTTTCACATTTTGATTTTTTTCAACCATCTTCCTGTTAATAATTTTTAAATTAATGCCTTAGTTGTGTGAGGTCATATTTTATAAATTTCTATTCTTTCAAATTTGTTAAGGTGTGTTTTATGTCTCAGAATGTGTCCTTCCTGGGTAAATGTTCCAAGTGAACTTGAGAAAAATGTGAATTTGACTGTTATTTAAAGGAGAATTACAGCCCTGGGGAGTGTGGCTCAGCTGGTTGAGCATTGTCCCATGCACTGAAGGTTGCCTGTTCAACTCCTGGTCAGGGCACACGCCCAGGTTGCAGTCTCAATCCCCTGTCAGGGTCTGTGCAAGAGGCAGCTGCTTGATGTTTCTCTCTCACATTTATGTTTCTCTCACTCTCCCTTCCTCTTTCTCTAAAAAAAAATCAGTAAAGAAGAAGAATTACATAGATTCTAATGAATTTAAATTATTACATGGTGCTGTTTAGTTCAACTCTGTCCTGTGGCAGCTTTCTTTTCATTAGTGTTGGCATGGTACCTTTTTTTATCCCTTTACCTTTCGTTTATCTGCATCTATATTTTAAATGAGTGTGTTGTAGACAACATATGATTGTGTTTTTTTAAATCTCATATTACTTTATCTTTCAATTGCATTGGGACCATTGATGATTAAAATAGAGATCAAGCCCTGGCCACTTTGGCTCAGCAGTTAGAGTGTTAGCACAAGGATCCAAGGGTCATGGACTCGATACCCAGTCAAGGGCATGTAGCTGAGTTGCAGGTTCCACCCCAACCCTGAATACTCTGATACATCTAAGAAGAAAACTTTGTTTCAAGTTTTCTCACTTTTTTTTTCTAGTGAGGTCAGTAATGACAGCATTTAGGTTACTTAAATACCACACAAGAAACCAGAATCACTAAGTCCAGTATTTTATGATTGACCTCTGACAGCTTCAAAGCCTTATCCTTTCTCTTCCCCTTGGGCCCCATGTTTTCAACATGATAAGAAGCCTTAGGGATTTCCAAAATGGTGGTGGAGTGAATGGAAGCTACACAGACCATCTCCCAGGACCAAACTGTAATTACAACTAAAATAAAGACAAGTCATTGGGGAAAAACAACAGAAAAGCAGCTTGCAAGGACCATATAGCCAGGGGCACTGAATTGATCCTGGTAGGAATGCAGAGCTGCGAGAGGGGGCCTGGGAGCCCATGGACAGCAGCGGTTATAGCCATGAGCAGTGCCCTCAGGGTTAAATCCCCAAGCCCTCTCCACAGCGCAGAGGGCCAGGACAGAGCACTAAAATAGCCACAGCCACTCACCTTGGGCTCTGGCAGAGGGAGGGTGGACTGGATTGGAACTGTGTGGGGACACTTGGGATTTGGAGGGTGCTCAGAGGTTTTGCTGAGTTGCTGCCACACAGGACAGTGGCCAATTTACTCCTTCCCAGGGCTCTGGGGAGAGCAGGCAGCCTCTCCCTCAGAGATTCAACCCCACCCAGGTGGGCCATTGAAATGCAAATTGAGGCTCATTAACAACCAGCATCTGCCCCACCCTCGGGAAATCCTCTTATGCTGAACACCTGAGGGAGGTTTTCATTCAACTGAGATCCCAAGGCTCTTCAAGTAACCACAACTAATAGCCTCTCAGCAAAAAGCTGGAGGATAACTGAACTGTTCCTGAGCTTGCAAATCTACTCAGGAAAGTAAGACTTGACAGTGGTGTTTAACGTGGGTCCTCCCACGCTCATCCAAACCCAGTAGAGGGAGCCACAAACAGCAGAACACCAACATCCACAGAGAAAATTTGGCAGGCTCCAAAACCCACCGAGCTAGCCAAAATGGTGAAACAAAGAAACAGATGCCAAATGAAAGAACAAGAGACCTCCACCGAAGATGAGATAAATGAAATGCAGTTACGCAAGTTAACAGAGCTAGAATTCAAAGCCATGATCTTGAGGAAGCTCAACACCATGAGTAAGGACATAGAAACATTGAAAATCAACCATTTGGAAATGAAGAAGCACGAAGAAGAAATGAAGAATGACATAGCAGAAATAAAGAACATATTGGAAGGACTAAACAGCAGAGTAGAGGAAGCTGAGGACCAGACCAGGGAATTAGAAGACAGGGTGGAAAAAAATCAACCAATCAGAAAACCAAAAGGAAAAAAACAATGAAAAACAGGAAGACAGCTTAAGAGAACTGTGGACAACTGGAAACGTAATAATATTCGCATCATAGGAGTCCTCAAAGAAGAAAAAATTGAGCAAGGGTTAGAGAATATATTTGAAGAAATAGTGACGGAAAACTTCCCTAATTTGGTGAAGGAAGAAGGCATTCAAGTTCAAGAAGCACAGAGAGCCTCAAGTAAGAAGAACCCAAACAGGCCCACACCAAGACATATAGTAATTAAAATGCCAAAAATTAAAGACAAAGAGAGAATCCTAAAGGCAGCAGGAGATAAGCAACAGGTTACCTACAAAGGAACCCCC
Organism: Tadarida brasiliensis; assembly: GCA_030848825.1. Classification (NCBI taxonomy): domain Eukaryota; kingdom Metazoa; phylum Chordata; class Mammalia; order Chiroptera; family Molossidae; genus Tadarida; species Tadarida brasiliensis. The sequence goes on along the minus strand of CM061259.1, from coordinate 53,149,264 downwards.
ATAAGGCTATCATCTCACTTCTCAACAGAAACACTACAGGCCAGAAGGGAACGGCATGAAGGGAACGGCAAAGTAATGGAAAACAAGGATCTGAATCCAAGACTACTCTATTCAGCAAGGCTATCATTCAAAATAGAAGGTTAAATAAAGACCTTCCCAGACAAAAAAAAAAACAACTAAGGGAATATATTAGCACTGAACCAGCACTGCAAGAAATGTTAAAAGGGACTGCTGTAATTAGTACAAGAAAGAGGAAAAAAAATAGAACCACACTAAACAAAAATGGCAATAAATAAGTACATACCAATAATCACCTTAAATGTAAATAGATTGAATAATCCAATAAAAAGACACAGAGTAGCTGATTGGATAAGAAAGCATGACCCATATATATGTTGTTTACAAGAGACCCACCTCATAACAAAAGATTCACATAGGTTGAAAGTGAAGGGATGGAAAAAAAATCTTCCAAGCAAACAGAAAGGAAAAAAGAAACTGGAGTAGCAATACTCATATCTGATAAAATAGATTTCAAAATGAAGGCCATAACTAGAGACAAAGAAGGTCACTACATAATGTTGAAAGGATCTATCCAACAGGAAGTTATAACCTTGGTAAACATATATGCACCCAATATAAGAGCACCAAATATATTTAAAATCTTCTGGAGGACTTCAAAGGAGAAATCGACAGCAATACAATCATAGCAGGGGACTTCAACACCCCGCTGACATCACTGGATAGATTCTCTAGACAAAAAAATTAACAAGGTAACAGAGACTATAAATGAAGCCCTAGAGCAAATGGATTTAATAGATATCTACAGAGAATTATACCCTAAAAGTGCAGCATTCAAATTCTTCTCAAGTGCACATGGGATATTCTCAAACATAGACCACATGTTAGGACACAAACTAAGTCTCTACAAGTTCAAGAAGATTGAAATTATATCAAGCATCCTCTCAGATCACAATAGCATGAAACTAGAAATCAATTGCAACAAGAACATGCAAAGACATTTGAACACATGGAGGCTAAATAGCATGTTATTAAACAATGAATGGGTTACCGAGGAGATCAAGGAAGAAATTGAAAACTTCCTGGAAACCAATGAAAATGAACACACAACAACACAAAATCTATGGGATGCAGCAAAAGCAGTTCTGAGAGGGAAGTTCATAGCACTACAGACCTACCTCAAGAAACAAGAAAAATTTCTAATAGACTATCTAACCTCACAACTTAAAGAACTAGAAAGCAAAAGAAAGAAAGAAAGAAGAAAGAAAGAAAGAAAGAAAGAAAGAAAGAAAGAAAGAAAGAAAGAAAGAAAGAAAACCCCAGAGCAAGTAGAAGGAAGGAAATAGTAAAGATCAGAGCAGAAATAAATGACATAGAGACCAAAAAAACAATTCAAAGGATCAATGAAACAAAGAGCTGGTTTTTTGAAAAGATAAACAAGATTGATGGACCCTTAGCTAGACTCACTAAGTAACAAAGAGAGAGAACCCAAATACACAAAATCAGAAATGAAAGAAGAGAGGTAACAACTGACACCACAGAAATACAAAGGATCGTTAACAAATACTATGAACAGTTATATGGCAACAAATTCGACAATCTAAGTGAAATGGACAAATTTCTAGGAACACATAGTCTCCCAAAACTGAATCAGGAAGAGATAGAAAACTTGAACAGACCAATAACAACAAAGGAAATTGAAGATGTAATCAAGACTCTCCCAGCAAACAAAAGCCCAGGCCCAGATGGCTTCATGGGGAAGTTTTACCGAACATTCAAAGAAGAATGAACACCCATTCTTCTCAAACTATTTCAAAAAATTCAAGAAAAAAGACTTCCAAACTCATTCTATGAGGCCAGCATAATTCTAATTCCAAAACCAGAAAAAGACACTACAAAGAAAGAAAACTACAGGCCAATATCCCTGATGAACACAGATGCCAAAATCCTTAACAAAATACTAGCAAATCGGATCCAGCAATACATCAAAAAAATTATTCACCATGACCAAGTGGGATTCATCCCAGGGATGCAAGGCTGGTTCAATATTCGCAAATCAATAAATGTGATATACCACATAAACAAAATGAAAGATAAAAACCACATAATCATATCAATAGACACTGAAAAAGCATTCAACAAAATCCAGCACCCATTTCTGATAAAAATACTCAGCAATGTGGGAATAGAGGGATCATATCTCGACATAATAAAGGCCATATATGAAAGACCTACAGCCAATATCATACTGAATGGGCAAAAGCTAAAAACATTTCCCTTAAGAACAGGAACAAGACAGGGATGCCCACTTTTGCCACTCTTATTTAACATAGTAATGGAAGTCTTAGCCACAGCAATCAGACATGAAGGGGAAAAAAGGGATCCAAATTGGAAAGGAGGAAGTGAAACTGTCATTATTTGCAGATGACATGATATTATACATAGAAAACTCTAAAGACTCCATCAAAAATCTACTAAACTTAATAAATGAATTTGGCAAAGTAGCAGCATACAAAATTAACGTCAAGAAATCGATGGCATTCTTATACACCAACAATGAAATCACAGAAAGAGAAAACAAAACAAAAAAACAATCCCATTTACCATCGCAGCAAAAAACTTAAGATACCTAAGAATAAACTTAAAACTTAACCAAAGAAGTAAAGGACCTATTTGCAGAAAACTACAGGACATTGAAAAAAAGAAATAGAGGAAGATATAAAAAAGTGGAAGCGTATACCTTGTTCATGGATTGGAAGAATTAACATCATTAAAATGTCCATATTACCCAAAGAAATCTATAGATTCAATCCAATCCTCATCAAAATACCAACGACATACTTCACAGAACTAGAACAAATACTTCAAAAGTTCATATGAAACCAAAAAAGACCCTGAATAGCCACAACAATCTTGACAAAGAAGGACAAAGTACGTGGGATCACAATACCGAATATCAAGTTATACTACAAACTACTGTAATCAAAACAGCCTGGTACTGGCACAAGAACAGGCATATAGACCAGTGGAACAGAACAGAGAATCCGGAAATTAACCCAAGACATTATGCTGAATTAATATTTGACAAAGGTAGTAAGAGCATACAATGGAGTAAAGACAGCCTCTTTAATAAATGGTGTTGGGAAAATTGGACAGCTACATGCAAAAAAATGAAACTAGACCAGCAACTTACACCATACACAAGAATAAACTCAAAATGGGTAAAAGACTTAAATGTGACTCGTGAATCCATAAAAATCCTAGAAGAAAATGTAGGCAACAAAATTTCGGACATCATACGCAGCAGAATCTTCACTGATACATCACCTAAGGCAATAGAAACAAGGGAAAAAATGAACACATGGGACTACATCAAACTAAAATGCTTCTGCACAGCAAAGATACAACCATAAAATTAGAAAGGGAACCCACTGTATGGGAGAGCATAATTGCCAATGATACATCAGATAAGGAGTTAATCTCATACAACTCAACAAAAGGAAGACAAAGAACCCAATTAAAAAATGGACAGAAGAACTAAATAGACACCTCTCCAAACAGGACATACAAATGGCCAAGAGACACATGAAGAAATGCTCAACATCACTAATTATCAGAGAGATGCAAATTAAAACAACAATGAGGTATCACCTCACACCTGTCAGAATGGCTGCCATCAACAAATCATCAAACAATGATTGTTGGTGAGGGCGTGGAGAAAAGGAGACTCTAGTACACTACTGGTGGAAATGCAGACTGGTGCAGCCACTATGGAAAACACTATGGTGTTACCTCAAAAAATTAAAATTGAATTGCCATTTGACCCAGTGATCCCACTTCTAGGAATATACCCTAAGAAGCCTGAAACACCAATCAGAAAGAATATATGTACCCCCATGTTCATAGCAGCACTATTTACAATAGCTAAGATCTGGAAACAGCCCAAGTGTCCATCAGTAGAGGAATGGATAAAAAAGCGGTGGTACATATACACAATGGAGTACTATGCAGCTGTAAGAAAGAAAGATCTCTTATCCTTTGAGACGACATGGAGGGACCAGGAGAGTATTATCCTAAGCGAAAGAAGCCAAGCAGAGAAAGACAAATATCACATGATCTCACTTATTTGTGGAATATAATGAACATAACAGTCTGAGGAACAGGGTAGTCCCAGAGATGTGGAAGTAGGGTACAGACTGACAACCCTCAGAAGAGGGGTTGGGGGGGGAGGGAAGAAATAAACCACAGAACTTATATGCATGTATGCATAACTGATGGACATGGACAACAAAGCTGGGGATGGGGTGGGGGGGATGGGGAGGAGGGTGTCAATGGGGAAAAAAGGAGAAACATCTGTAACAAAAATAAATTACTAAAAAGAAAAAGAAAAAAGAAGCCTTAGGGCCTTTTGTTTAGTAGAAGCAAGAGACTGAATCCACACAAGCTCCTGCCCTCGCATATGAATTCTCATCCTAGCCCATTCCCTAACCTCAATCCATGCACTTCTCCTTGCTCTCTCAATCTATTTCATACCTGCTTTATAGGACTGCCTTACTCTCCACAGAGACCGCAACTGCACAAGTAATAAACCCTTTCATACCCTACTGGCAGTGTGTGGTGTCATCAGCTGGAAAATTCCTCTCCTCAGAGGTTGAACTAACATACTTCTTTACTCCACTAGGAGCTTGAAATGACGGAAGGGAGGGCAGCCTCTAGAGTGGCTAGTCAGGAAACAGTTCCTTCTGATTGGAGAATGCGGATTTTAAGTTATTTTGAAGAAAAGCACTGTTTTTGTAATTTGTAATCATGAGAAATTTTATTATTAAGTCATTGTGGAGGACAGTGAATTCTTTTGCAATCTGCAGCTATGATCCTTTTGCTCAATGTCAGCAGAGCTCAGAACGACTGCCATGGCTCTGCCAGAAGGGCTCTCCTGGCATGTTTGTTACTGTTGGCTTACATGTGCCAAACACTGATTGGAAGCAGCCCTGAGGCACATGATTTAGGAATTTTGTGGTCTCAGCTGTGCTGCCTTCCTGCTCATGTCTGAGCTCCAAGTTCCAAATAACTCTCCAGGCCATCAAATCAGACAGAGAAAGAAGGAACTGAGGCTCTGATAAATACTACACAAGATAAAAGCAACACTCCCTTACAATAATATTTTTATTCAGCCAGCTTCAGCTGAATGCAAGCATACCTGGACCTATTGTGGGTTTAGCCCTAGACCTTTGCAATAAAGCAAATATCACAACAAAGCAAGTCACCACTGTTGGTTTCCGAATGTATACAAATGTTATGTTTACATATTGCTGTAGTCTATTAGGTGTGAAATAGCATTATGTCTAATAAACTAACATACCTACCTTAATTTTAAAATGCCTGATTGCAGGGATGTAAAGTACAGCATAGGAAATATAGTCAATAATGTTATAATAACTATGTATGGTGTCAGGTGTGTACTAGACTTATTGGGGGATCACTTCATATGTTATATAAATGTTTAGCCACATGCTGTACACCTGAAATTAAAATAATATTAAATTTCAACTGTAATTCTTAAAAATGTTTAATTCTTTATTGCTAACAAAGGCTAACCATCATCTGAGCCTTTAGTGAGTCATACTCTCTTTGCTGGTGGAGGGCCTGGTCTCGATGTTGATAAAAATGCAATTTCTCTGAAGTGCAGTACATAAATAAAAGTTAAATAAAATTAGGTGAGCCTGTATTTCTAATGGCCTGGAGGACTGTAGGATGATATAGTCACCTGGACTTTTCATTTCTGGTGATGGGAATAGAAGGAAAAGCTTCCAGCTCTTCACCATGTTTTTACTCACTGAAACCTCAGGCAGATGTGACCCTCTGCCCAAGGGAGTGCTGTAAATGGTGGGTAAAAAGAAGGAAATGAAATATTTTTTCTCACAATGAATTAATGATTTTAAAGTAATATTTGTTTCATTATATAGCATTCTGTTCTTTCCCAACAAACTCTGTAACCTGAAATTAGAGAAAAATAGGATACAACGTGATCACTGTAAAAGTGTGTAAGTGATTTCCATGTGCTTATGATGCATTTAACTTATGAGAAAGTAGGAAGAGAGTATGTTTCTGATGATCAGTTACAGAGTAAATGTTTGGAAATGACAGAGTCATATGTAACCGTCCTATGAATAGAGTATAAATGTCCAGTGCTACCTGTCTCGAGTCACCTACTACACACATGTTGGATGTTTTAGGACTCGGTGGCCTTTGAGGATGTGGCTGTGACCTTCACCCTGGAGGAATGGGCTTTACTGAACCCTTCACAGAAGAAACTCTACAGAGATGTAATGAGGGAAACCTTCAGGAACCTGACCTCAGTAGGTAAGGATGACAACTTACCTTCACCTTGTCAATTAGAGGACAAGGTTTCTTGTTTATAACATTGTTCTGAGATGTATAATGTGGGAAGGGAGGCCGTTGTTAAATAAACTGGGCATTGTGACAGCCACTCATAGACTTAAATCTAAAGATTTTCCTAGTAATTTCCAATACTTTGGATTCAATTCTGTTGATCTGCATTTTAGGGGTAAAAATGGGGAGATCCTGATGTCGGAGATCAGTACAAAAACCGAGGGAGGAAACTAAGGTGAGTCGCGCTCACAATAGAAAGCACTGTCTTGCGTGGGAATCTTGGTATGCTGCAAAATGTTAAAAAGCAGCAACCAAAACAACCCCTTCTTCAAAAGTATTACTTCTCAAAGTATTTTCACCAAATTACTTTTTATATATACTATAGATGTACAGTGTTTTAAAAATAGTGCACTTGTAAACAGTAGAAATAAACCTTATATGTGAATACTGCTGTATTGATTAAAACCAGGGTAAAGTATTTTAAAGAACATTCAGTATGTTTCATTTCAAACAGTTTAGACAAGGCAGAAAACCAACATTTTTGGTATAAATTATAAAAATACAGTTTAAGTATTTCACTAATAAATATAAAATTATTAATGTCATTACCGTGCATCTTGGTTTTTACAGAAGTCATATGATAGACAAAATCTGTGAAAGAGAAGAGGGCAGTCAATGTGGAGAAAACTTCAGCCTTATTCCAAATCCCAGTCTGAACAAGAAGACTCTTTCTGGAGTACAGCCATGGGAACACAGCGTGAGTGGGAAGGTCTGCATGCAGCAGTCATCTCATAATTGGCACATCAGATGTCATAATGGACACAAGTCATGTGAGTATCTGACCTGTGAAGACAAGCCATATAAATGTAAGGTATGTGGGAAAGCCTTCGGTTATTCAACTTCACTTCAAATACACGAAAGACCTCACACTGGACAGAAACCCTGTCATCGTAAACAATGTGGAAAAGCCTGTAGATATGAAACTCTTAAAACACAAGAAAGGACTCTCACAGGAGGGAAAACCTATGGACATAAAAAGTGTAGTAAAGCCTTCAGTTGTCTCTGTTTTTTTCGAAGACATGAAAGAACTCATATCAGGAGGCAATGCTACAGATGTAAGGATTGTGGGAAGGCCCTTAGTGCCCTTTCAAGCCTTCAACTACACATGACCATTCACACCGGAGAAGGACCTTATAAATGTAAGGCATGTGAGAAAACATTGATTTATTTATTTCTCCCCTTTTATTTAAAATACTTAAAAGGAGTAACACTGGAGAGAAACCCTATGAATATAAGCAATATCCTCGGGTGAGGTTTAAAAAAAAAATTAACCGCCAATGGAAGCAGCTGGCTTCACAGCTCAGGTGATCATCCTGAACCATCCAACCAAGTCAGTGCTGGCTATGCACCTGTGCTGGATTGTCACACAGCTCACCTTGCTTGCAGATTTGCTGAGCTGAAGAAGATTGGTCATAGTTCTGGGGAAAAGCTGAAAGATGGCCCCAAGTTTTTGGTATCTGGTAATGCTGCCATTATTGATATGGTTCCCGGCCAGCCCATGTGTGTTGAGAGTTTCTCTGAGTATCACCCTCTGGGCTGTTTTGCTGTTCCTGACATGACACAGGCAGTTGCTGTGAGTATCATCAAAGCAGTGGGCAAGAAGACACCTGGAGCTGGGAAAGTCACCAAGTCTGCCCAGAAGGCTCAGAAGGCTAAATGAATATTATCCCCAATATCTGCCTCCCCAGTCTTAATCAGAGGTGGAGGAATGGTCTCAGAACTGTTGGTCTCAACTGGCCTTTTAAGTTTAATGGTAAAAGACTGGTTAATGATTACAATGCATCATAAAAACTTCTGAAGTAAAGGAGAATGTTTTGGGTCCATTTGGTGTTGTGTGTGTGTGTGTGTGTGTGTGTGTGTGTGTGTGTGTGTGGCAGTTTTTAGGTTATTAGGTTATAAAATCAGTACTTTTCAATGGAAACAACTTGACCAAAATTCTATCACAGAATTTTGAGACCCATTAAAATAAAATTTAATGAGAGAAAAAAAGCCTGTACATGTAACTCTAGTTTTCAAAAACATGGAAAAAAAATCATCTCAGTTTTCTCTGAAGGCATGAAAAGACTTACTGAATAAAATCTCTTGAATGTAAATAGTGTGGATAAGAGATTAACTGGGTCACATTCTTACAATTAAAAACTCCCACCAAAAACAAATATAAATATAAGTTACTTGCCCTGGCTGGTGTGGCTCAGTAGGCTAGCATTAGTCATCCTGTGTACCAAAGGGTTGCCAGTTTGATTCCTGGTCAGGGCACATACCCAGGTTTCGGGTTCCATCCCCTTTTGGGGCACATGCCAGAGACAACTGATCGATGTTTCTCGCTCACATCAGTGTGTGGTTTTGTTTTGTTGCGTTTTATTTTTTTTTTCTCTCTCTCTCCCTATCCCTTCTACTCTCTCTAAAATTAATTTTTAAAATGTAAGTAATATGAGAATGCTTGATGGAAATTAAACAATGTGTAATGTTCCAGAACACTTGTGACATAAGAAAGTTGTTTACTAAAGTTGTAAATATTGTAAATACACTGTTTATAAGGCCTGTTTCTGAAAGCACATCACTGAAATATCTATTTCTACTAATTACTTTCAGAAAAGAAGATTGAGGAAAGATCGTTTTGAGTCATCTTTCAACAATAGTACGTAAGTTTAATAAGTAGTGATGTTCCTTAAAACAGTTAATATTTCTCTTTCCATTTTGAAGCTGATTGGATCCATGGGTGAATTAAAATATATTTATAATATACAACTAGGTTTAACTTTTTGGTAGTGTTTTGTTTGTTCTGAGTTAAGGGGTCATTAAAAAATGACAGTTTGATGTTTGTTAGGATTTTCCTACTGGCCTTGTGACAGTTCCTGAATATCTTTTATTGTATATATTCTGTTTTTCTCTCTAGCAAAGCTTCTTTTGTGGGGTGAGAGGTATAAGAGACTTTTCCAACTTTCTATTACTAATAAACATTTGGAATACATTTTTATGTATGGCAAGTTTATAAAAGAATATAGTTTGATGTAAATTATTACTTATATATTTAGGCCTTTGCTTTTTGTCCTTTCTTTCAAACTGTATTTGGTGAATAGACTTTGATTTAAGAAGAGAGACCTGTCACCCAGCTGGTGTGGCTCAGTGGTTGGGCATTGACCCATGCACAGGGATGTCATCCAGTTCGGTTCCCAGTCAGGGCACATGCCTGGGTTGCAGGCTTGATCACCAGCGGGAGGCATGCAGGAGGCACCAGATTGATGTTGATGTTTCTCTCTCATCAGTATTTCTATCTCTCTCCCTCCTCCTTCCTCTCTCTCTAACATAAATTTTAAAAAACATAGTAAGAAGAAGGAGGAGGAGGAGGAGGAGGAGAGACCTGTCATAAAATGAATGACTAGAGTGAGAGCTCTCCCACTTTATAGGTAATGTTAGGAACTACGTCTTCCAGTACTCACCCTCTTCATGGCTCCATGGTGGAAATCACCAAGAGCCTCACTTGAAAGGCAGAAGCAAAGAAGGCATTAGGCAGATTTTGAAGCCGCCATGCAGGGGGAGAGAGATTAAATAGGAGCTTCGAGGATGCCATCTTCCAGACCATTTTCTGGAATTTTTGCACTTCCAATTAAGAATAACCTCCGCTAGAAAAAGGGGAAACATCTGTAACAAAAATAAATTAAGAAAAAAAATTTTTTTAAAAAGATGTTAATCAGCATGAAGCAGATTAAAATCAGAAGGCCATCTTGTATGAGAAGAAATTTGAACACTGCAGTTTGAAAAAAATTACACTAGAATAGATAGAATGACTGATATGTTAAACATGTTTTGACTAATATTGTAAAATATGTAAGTAATATGAAATTGGATTACTTATCTTGGCATACATAGTCCTTAATAGTTTGGATGTGACAGAGACTCTGCATATAACTAATGAAATTATTTTACTTAAAAAAAAAATAAATAACCTCCCCCAGCTAGTGTGACTCAGCGGACTGAGCATCGTCCCATGGACTGAGAGATCCCAGTTCAATTCCTGGTCAGGGCGCATGCCCAGGGTTTGCAGGCTCGATCCCCAGTAGGGGGCGTGCGGGAGTCAGCCGATAGATGTTTCTCTCTCATATTGATGTTTCTATCTCTCTCTCCCTTCCTCTCTCTCTAAAAAATCAATAAAAGCATATTAAAAAAAAAAAAAAAAGAATAACCTCAAAACCACCACCTACTGTGTGGTTTCCATCTTCTATTGGTATAGGTTTCCGCTGACATTTCACAAGATCTACATCAAAGACCCATCCGTTTCCATTTTCCGTGTCCACCTCCTGTGTCCACCAGGAACCTTATTCACACTTTCTTGCTTGGGAGTATTCTCTGATTCCCCTCTTCTCTAGATTACAACCGCAGAAGGTCTAATTTGTGTAACACACAGCTTTATGCTGTCAGTGGTGCTAGTGAGTGTGTATTCCTGATTCTCTGTGACATCTACATTGGTGCATTCAAACAGATGAGATGGTTGTTATTTTTCTCGCCTGCGTTGTATACTGGCTGCCTTGACCTGGTCCTTTCATGTGACAATAAGCACCTTCCTCATGTCAGAAAAACTGAGTGTTTCCTGTAGTTGTAGCTGAATGTAATCCCTCAGTGTGTTTTCAGTTATGTTTGATTGTATGTGATTATATGTTTCTGCATTTTTCTATTTTTTTAGTGATTTTTTTTAAATCTTCACCTGAGAATATTTTTCTATTGATTTTTAGATAGAGACAGAGTGGAAGGGAGAGAGGGAGAGAGAGAGCAAAAAAGACATCAATGTGAGAGAGACACATGGATTGGTTGCCTCCCACAGGACCCCGACCAGGGCCAGAGATTAAACCTGCAACCCAGGTACCTTCCCTTGACCTGATTTCAACCTACGGCTCTTTGGTCCTCAGGGCCAATGCTCTAATTGCTGAGCCAAACCAGCCAGGGCTTTTTTAGTGATTTTGGCGGGTCAGTGTGTAGGGGGGGGGGGGGAGGGGGGATGGGGAGAGAGAGAGAAAAACAGAGAAACATTGCTTTGTTGCTCCACTTATTTATGCATTCACTGGTTGACTCTCGTATGTGCCCTGATAGGGAATTGAGCCCAAAACCTTGGCATATCCAGTCAAGGCTCTAACCAACTAGGCTGCCTGGCCAGGGACGTATGTGCATTATTCTATTAAAGGAATGCTTCTCCTGTTTATAAAAATATTTTATTAACTTTTACTAAGCCATCTAATGCTCATATTGTGTTTTCACATAGTGCGAGGAAATAGAAAATACCCCATTTTCATGTGGCCTTTCAGATAAACGTTGTTTTCTTTATTTAATTATACATTATGAATCAGTATTATCGTGTACATACAAGTTTAGATATTTTTTCCTTCAGCCAAATTTTATTTTTTATTTTTTATCTTTTTTTCCAGATGATTTTGAGAGTATGTTTATTAAGCTGGGGACAGTGAAACAAGGAAGGGCCTAGGATAGAGGAAGCAACAGGAGAGCCTAGGCGGGGCCGCTTTGGCTCACTGGGAAGTCAGAGAAAAGGGGCCCTGGGGACAGGTTCAGAGGGTTATCCCGGTAGGAGCTGTGGCTGGTTGCAAGACTCAGGGGACCCTTAGAGTTTAGGAGTTGCATGCCTGTTGGGGAAGGAGAGGGGACAGGGAAAGGTACAGCATACTTCTGGAATGGGGAGCACACTACCACATCTTTATTTATTCATCCATCCATGCACACTTGGGTTGTTTCCATGTCTTTCTTGGCTATTGTAAATAATGCTGCAGTGAACATGGGGGTATATATATCTTTTCGAGTTACTGTTTTCATTTTCTTTGAATAAACACCCTGAAGTGGAATTGTTGAATCATATGGTAGCTCTATATTGAATTTTTTGAATAACCTTTATACATTTTTCATACTGGACACCAGCAGTGCACAAGAATTCTGTTTTCTCCACATTCTCGCCAACACATGTTATTTTATAGTTGTAGATCTTTATTAAATTTTAATGATATTTTGCAGTTTTCAAAGTATGTATTTTCTACTTTCATTAAATTTATATCTATTTCATTCCATTTTATTCTATCGTGAATAGATTTCTTTGGTTAATTTCATTATCAGATTGTTCATTGCAGTGTATAGAAAAACAGTTTATTTTATATACAGATCTTCTATCATATTAACTTACTGTAGTTAAGTTCTAATAGATATATTTAGTGGATTCCTTAGAGTTTTCTGTATACAAGATAAGTCATATGCAAGTGAAGATTATTTTACCTCTTTCTGTTCAATGTGGATGCATCTTATTTCCTTTTTTGTCCAAATTGTTCTGGTTAAATTCTCCGGTACATTAGCAAATAGAAGTGGGAATGACTGGGATTGTGGTTTTGTTCCTCATTTTCAGGAGAAAACATCCAGCCTTTTACTACTAAATATAGTATTATCTGTGGATGTCCCATATTTTCTCATTTTCAAGTTCAGAAAATGTTCTTTGAATCCTGATTTGCTGAATATTTCTATCATGAAAGGATGTTGGATTTTGTCAAGTACTTCCTCTGAGTCTCTTGAAATGATCATGATATTTTTGCTTTTTCTCTATTAATCTGATATATTAGTTGATTTGGGGATATTAACCCAACCTCACGTAACTACTTGGTCATGGTGCATAATTCTTTTAAGAGGTTGCTGGATTAGGTACCAGTATTAGTTAAGGTTTTCTTTTTGCATTTGTTTTATATAATCTGTATTCACAGAAGAAATAGGTCTGCAGTTTGTTGTTTTTGTGATGATGAATCTGAGCACCCCTACTAACTGCCTATGTTAAGTTAGAGAAGTCATTTGGCTCCCCTAAGTCTCAGTTGCCCCTCTTACCAAACGTGATCATATTAGTGTTTCCATGTTTACAAGTCTGTGATGATGAAAAGTAATGAGCCAATCCACCCATGGTGCTCAGTGCCTTATACTTAGTAGCCTCTCTAAAGTGACTTTATTATTATTATTATTATTATTATTATTATTATTATTACTATTAATGTATTGGTTTCAGATGTACTGCTCAGGGGCTAGACAATCATATACTTTACACAGTGTTCCCTTCGTAAAGTGCCTTTAGTATTAGTGTTAGCATTTCTGTTCCTATTCTCATTATCATTGTCAGTATGGTCTTATAAAGCCTTAAAAAGCACAACTTCTCTCAATAGAATCTACATTGTACACTGCAGATGAATCAATTGTTCCCTGAAAAGTAAGGTCAAAACTAGCCTGTAAAACTACTGAAAAGTAATGCTTTTAATAAAATTCTGTGATTACTATTTTGACTTCATCTATGGGTGCTTATTTTTCCATATTTTGAAATCTTCAAAATAAATGCTGTGGTTATTATTTATGGTAATTTATGCTTTCCCAACAAGATAGAAGAATTTGGGTGATTCTCCCACTGCTACCTCAAATACTATGTCAATATTTCAGTTAGACCATAGAGAAAGAATATTTTTAAGTACAAACATACACACACACACACACACACACACACACACACACACACACATATGGAAGGGTGGGGTGTGTGTAGGGGGTGTTCTTCTGCCATTTAAAGGTACTTCATGCTTTCTACCGCAAAACGCATCAGTTGTTTCCTTATTATCATTCAGAGACAAGAGATGCTGGATTGCAAGTTGGGAGTTCTCCAGGTGAAAACTGAAACTGACCCACACACACAAAGCCTAAGGAGAGACCAAAGAAAGGGGCAGACCACTCCAGATTTCTAAATGGCAGTTTTAATAAGCAAAGGATCTTTCATAACCCAGGGTTGTCTTGGGTGGCCACAAGAGGAGTAGATCTCCACACTGCCCACCAGAATCTGAAAAGTTTACCTACAAGACTTTACTGGGACATGTACATGGTTCAGATGGGGTCAGCACACATTATTCTCTCAAAGCTGTGCCCTTGAAATAGCTCTTAGTTCTCCAAAGTGGAAAGAACATACATCACAAGGACAGGAGTGGGAGTATGGAGCCTCTGATTGCCAGGTACAACTCATGGATTCACCAGCAGTCACATCTTCTCAATGACTTCCTCCAACAGAGCAGAGGCTTGAACCTTGTGTAACTCATTCCATTAGGGGGTGTATGTCAAGGCCATGGAGAAAACATCTCTACATACAAGGAGCTCCTTATGCTTTTTCAGTGGAGCTCTTTGGCTGAAAAGACCATCTTATAAGGTGAGTCTTGAGACCTCGTGGTTTCCCATGGTACAGGTGGATGCAGCTACACTCTAAGTATATTCTGGCCCTTGTGTTTGCCATGGTGGAGGTCACAGGAATCACCTCCCCTTACCAAACACAACCACAGTAATTAAAGCACCTTGGAGAGCAGCATGATGTGCCCTCAGCAAAGGTACAAACTGGCCCTATAGTTATTACATGTGAGAAGCAGGACAATTCCTGCCCCTCAGTGCAGGAAGCACATGTGCATTTTCTGCCCTGATGGGGCCACAACTGGAACTGTCCATTTCCCACAGGTGCAAGGGAAAGTGGGGTGGGAAGGGCAGGAATGAAATGCAATCTCCCCAGCAGCATGTTTCTGTAGTTCAGCAGTATGAGAGAAGAGACCAGACTTATGCATCTTCCCCAGTGAACACACATTCTTAATAGAGGGTCGTTTATTTGAGGTTGAGATGAGGAGTTAAGAGATAAAACAAAACAAAAAACCAGAGATATTCCAGACTTTAGGAAATCAGAATTTCTAGAAAAACTGCTTCAAGGCTATTGTTTTCCAGATAGCTGTTAAAAGGAAGATTATGAAAAAAAAGATTATGAACTGGAAATATATTCTCCATCTCTCAATTCTTCATGCTGAATATCCAGACTTCTTCCTACAGCAAATGGACTGATGATGATGCTACTCCCCGAGGTGGTCCACCTTGTATGATGAATGCTGGTTGAAGCATGTGCCCTCCTTTTCTCTTTCCACTGAGATCACTTGTGGTTCTTTGGCTCTGCCCCTCAGGGTTCCTGTATCAGATGGCCTCCAGGGTTTCTTCTGTGTCCCCAAGCACGATGGAGTTATTGCTGCAGTTTGGGTGAGGTTGTGTCTCAGATTATACTAAAGGTGAGCATTTCCTCAGGATATGGAGAGAGGCAGTGGTCAGAAACGGTATCTGTGCGTACTATATGGAGAGGATGTCTGGCAGGGAGTGATTCCATCATTGTCAGAATGAATGTTTGCTAGTATCACAGACTCGCCAATCAGGGGAATTATTAATGAGATGAAACCCAGATTTCTGATAAGTCTCATTACTGGTGGATTAAACAGTGTAGCCACAAGTAAGGGGTGGCTTGTGACCTCAGAGAGTGATTGAATCACCAGTGAGAAAACTTAACCACCTGTTTGTATTTTCCATGGCACTGCAACATTTTCATATCGGGAATATTTTCTGAAGTTAACCATTCTATATAACCAGAAGTCACTTTTTTTTTTAAATGATGCCTTGTTTTTTGTTTCAATGCTCTTTTTCTGAATCTGACTGAAGTTCGATAAGGATATGGACCTAAGGCATCCCTGGTACCCGAGCCTGTGCACCTTTTTGGCAAATCCACAGGTCAGACTCCAGTTGTCAACAAAGATCAAAATGGAGCCAGATTCATTACTGCATAAAGTGAGGTGCCTTAGTGTCTGCGTTTGCAAGGAAGGATCACAGTTCCCTGGTGGACTTTCAGGACTAGGTTTCAATGCAAATATTCCTGTACTGGAGGAGTTCTGGCTGCTTTGGGCTCAGGCCTGTGTAACTCAGGCACTAGGGGGCGATGTTTTGCGAACTGTCTGTCATATCAAGAGCAGTGGGTCAGATGGGTGGGCCTATGGTGGGGCAGGTGGGTGGGGCTATGCTCTGCAACCACCCGGATGTCCAGCTCGCTCCAGCTGCGATACGGATGGCACTCCCCAGCCCTTAAAGCCCTCATCTGTCCAGCTGTGATCTGTACGGGTCGTGGGTGCTCTGGAAGAACTCAGGGAAACTAGGAAACCTAGAAATGGTGAGTGTGCGGCCGGGGGCAGAGACTGGGAGGAGAGAGAGGCTGGTCCAGCCGCCCTGGCGGGACCGTCTCTCCACGGTCAGTCCGGAGTCTGCGGACTCAAGGCCCCCGGGGGCCGCTCACTCTTCAGTCCCCTCGGGCTCGCGGTGTGGGGGCTGCACCACCAGCCGTGACCGCGGGCGTCCAGTCCGTCACTGCGCACGAGGACCTCGGCCCGGAGCGTGTCTGCGCAGCTCTGCACCCGCGTGTCCGCGTCTCCCCAGTCGGTGCGGTGACCACGGGAGGATCTTTAGGGACAGTCATGACCATGTCCCCAGGGTGCGTGCATGAGAGGAGCTGTGGTCTTTGGAGTCCCCTGTCCCTTTTTTTCTCCCCAGAGGGAACCCGTTTTCTCCTGAGTTTTCATGTTTGTGGAGCAGGGTCTCAAATCCACCACCTGTTGTCCCCCAGGCCTAGCGCTGCTACAGATGCCTGCATTTCCAGTCTCTCCCCCGAATCCCAAACGCCATCTTCCCTTCTGAGTCAAGGCATCTCTATTAACTATTTGTTTTTGTTTAAAAAAAAAAAATTCAATTGAGTAAATTTGAAGATTTAATTGGCTTTATTCCCCATTCACCAATCGGGCAGCATCCCATCTAATACATAGAATCTCAGAGGAGCTGTGCAAAATGAAGGCGTTTACAGGCAGAAATACAGTGGGATTAAGAGGTTATTAAGAAAAGAAAGGGTGCCCAGCCGGTGTGACTGGGTGGTTGAGTGTTGACCCATGCACCAAGAGGTCACCGGTTGGATTCCCGGTCATGGCACATGCCCAGGTTGTGGGCCAAATCCCCAGTGGAAGGCATGCAGGAGGCGGCCAGTTGATGTTCTCTCTCGTTGATGTTTCTCTCTCTCCCTCTTCCTTCCTCTCTCTCTAAACTCAATAGAGAAAAAAAATAAAGGTTTTTTTTTTTTAAAGAAAAGAAAGGGTTTTTTCAGACAAGGTCACCTTTCCTTAGGAGAAGGAACAGCAGGAGTCTTATTAGGCAGATTAGTGTTGATCAGGAAATTCCAGAGTGATTGATTTAACATTTTCTTCCTGGGAGAGGTTGGAAATGCAGTTAAATACAGGGATGCACCCCTGAACCTGGGGAGTACATCCTTGGGCAATTTTGTTGTGTTGAGTTCACTTGCACAAACCTGCATGATGTAGCCCTGGAGGGTAGCTCGGTTAGAGCATCGTCCTGATATGCCAAGGTTGCAGATTAGATCGCTGGTCAAGGCACATGGAAGGATCAACCAAGGAATATATAATAAAAATGAGTGGAAAAACAAACTGATGTTTCTCTCTCAAATCAATACATTTTTTTAAAAATTATTTTTTAAATAAATTTTAAATTACTTAAATTTAAATAAGCCCCAGCCGGTTTGGCTCAGCGGTTAGAGCATCGGCCTGCAGACCAAAGAGTCCGGGTTTGGTTCTGGCCAAGGGCACGTACCTTGGTTGCGGTTTGTCCCCACCCTGGTTGGGGTCACGCATGCAACCAGTCCATGGCTCTCTCTGACATTGATGTTTCTCTCTCTCTCTCTCTCTCTCTCCCCTCCCACTCCGTCTGAAGATAAATGTAAAAGTATCCTCGAGTGAGGATTTAAAAAAAATAATAAAAAATAAAAAGATTTTTTAAAAATTATTTTTAAAACCCGCATGGTGTAGCCTACTACACACCTAAGCTATATGTTATAGCCTATTGCTCCTAGGCTACAAACCTGTACAACATGTTACTGTACTGAATATTGTAGGCAATTGTAATGCAATGGTAGTGTTTGTGAATCTAAACATAGAAAGTGTACAGAAAAAATATGATGTACAAGATAAAAAAAAATGGTACACCGGTATAGGGCACTTACCCTGAATGGAGCTTGCAAGACTGGAGGTCTCTCCACATGAGTCAGTGATTGGTGCGTGAATATGAAGGCCTAGGATGTTACTGTACACTGCTGTAGACTTTACAACACTGCACACTTAGGCCACAAAATTTATAAAACAAAAGATTCAATCAAGCACAGGAGAAAATGATGCAATCAAAAGACAGTAAACACAAGATCTATGAGGCTGCTGCCTGCCTAAAACAGCACCCTGTTTCACAGCAAACTTTTTTACTAAGTAGAAAGAGTACGCTTTACAATAAAGATAAAATGTATAGTAAGTAAATACATAAACCAGTAACAGTCGTTTATTATCATAATATGTACTGCATGTAAATGAATGTGCTATACTTTTTTGTAGGACTGGCAGCATAGTAAGCTTGTTTACACCAGCATCAGTATAAACATCTGAGTAATGCATTGCCCTATGATGTTATGATGGATACGACAACACTGGGCGATAGGAATTTTTCAAATGATTATAATCTTTTTTTAAGTTATCTTTATTGTTGAGAGTATTACAGATGCCTCATCCGAGGATACTTTTCTATTGATTCCTAGAGAAAGTAAAATGGAGGAAGGGAGGGAGAGGGAGAGAGAGAGAGGGAGAGAAACATCAATGTGATAGAGAAACATTGATCGGTCGCCTTCTGCACGACCCCGACCCGGCCAAGGATCAAACCCGAAACCCTCCGGTCTTCCCCCACTCTAACAGCTGAGCCAAACTGGCCAGGGCACATTATAGTCTTATGGGACCACCATCTTATATGTAGTCTGCTATTGACCATACATTGTTATGTGGCTCATGACTGTATTAAATTAGGGGTTTGGTGATGTGACTTAGCACAAGTAATCTTGTGGACCCTTCTCTCCTTTTTAAAAAATAAAACAGACTCAATATTTTAATTGTTTATTATTTTCCCACAGTCAATGAATGGCTGTTTTTAAATGGTTTATTTTGTATGTGTCTGGATATTTTATATGTAAAAACACTAGCTAATAACCACCTGGAACTAATTTGCATAAAATATTTGTGTCTCTCTTTCCAGGATCTTTCCTGGGCCCAGACATGCTTTGGGTGGAGGTTCCTCTTGGGTAACTTTTCTGGGTGTTTTAGATCAGCACTGCCTCTCCCCAAATTTGGCACCTTTAAACATTTATTCACTTTATTTTAGTCTCAGGTTTTCAATGAATAAAAATTAATTTAATAACTGCAAAAAACAGTATAAAATATTTTCAAAGATGCCAGAGACAGGTGACTTTCAGAGAAATAAAATATTTCATTGTTACATTGCATGTATTAAATCTTTCCCTTTTTTCCTACGTGTGGGTAGAAATATTTTTAAATATGTTTTTATTGATTTTTTTTAGAGAGAGAGGAAGGGAGAGATAGAAACATCCACGTGAGAGAGAAACATCGATTGGCTGCCTCCTGTACACCCCCTACTGGGGGACAAGCCGGAAACCCAGGCATGTGCCCTGGGAATTGAACAGGGACTTCTACCATGCAGTGACACTCAATCCACTGAGCCATACCAGCCAGGCGTGGGTAGGAATATTAAAAGGTCTATTCTTTTATCTTGAGTGAGTCAAATGGATTTTCAGGACTTAGACTGTTAGTGTTGAAGTATCATCAATAGTTTATTAAAATATCTTGCCATGGAAACAATAAATAATTAACTTCTTTTTATTTTTATTTTTTTACTTTTTGCAATGCAACACATACTTGTGGATTTTGTTGTTGGGATAGCAAAATGTCTTACAATTTTATTCCCTAAAGGGAGGGGGTGTGGGAGGAGGTGGGGAAACGAATTGCCTTGCTTCCAGGAGGGAGAGCTACCTGGGTCCTCTGCCCTAAAGGTTTTAAGGGTGGAGATTTTAGAGGAGGTCCCAGGGGAAGACCTCAGTAGAATATTAAGCAGCTTTCCAGGAGTGTCTTTTCAGGGTCAGGGTCTCCACTGATTGATTGGTCCCCAGCAGACCAGGGGGTCATTATTCAATGCAGCTGGTCCTGAGGTCGGCCTTGGCATCGCTTGTCTGGTTTTGCAGCATTTCTGGGTCTGGAGCTGAAATACAAGTGAAGCCTAAATGTTATCTCTAGGAAGGAAAAGGTCAGGGCTTCCCAACTGCATGACCAATGATATGCTAGGGGAGGAAAGGTCAACCTGGGGATGAGGTCCCACCCTACAATTGTCTGTTGCTAGGCAACCTGGGCTTTTCACCCTGGTAATCTTCTTTACCTGGCCCATTCATTGTCCTTGCTCTAACTGCCCACTGCATGTCCATCATTCCCCAGGGAGAGGAGCATGTTGGAGCTCCCAGACTTCATTCCTGGGGCTGCTCAGGTGTCCCTCCCCTCATTCCCCAGGGACTGTCCCACTCCAGGGTTTCTGTCTCACCCTAGAGCAGCAGTTCTCAACCTGTGGGTCGTGACCTCTTTGGGGGTCGAACAACCCTTTCACAGGGGTCGCCTAAGACCATCGGAAAACACATTATTTCCAATGGTCTTAGGAACCGAGACACTGCTCCTCTATCCATCTCCAGGCGGGTCCGCCCACATGCAGATACGCCCACGTACAACATGAGGAGCTGTATTAAAGGGTCCCGGCATTAGGAAGGTTGAGACCACTGCCCTAGAGAGTCTAAAATGTGGGACCTTCTGAAAGTGGCTTTCTTTCTATCCTGTGGAAGCAGGCTGTTCATCTCAGTGGATTCCAATACTGTGTTTCTTCCCTTTGGATCCTTTATCCACTGAATAGTGCACCCCTTTGGCTCTAGTTTCTCTGAGCACTTGGGTTCTGAAAATGTCAGTTGATTGATACAAGGTAGAAAAAGAAAGAGAAAAAAAGAGAGAGCGCAAGGGAGATACAAGGTGAGTGAAGCAAGGAAATTGTGAAAGCAAATAGAATTTTCTTTCCTTTTTGGCAAGAGAAACTCAAGATGTGAGATGAATGTATTTATGTTTTCAGGCACATTTTTTATTTTTAGATCAGTGTTTGAATGGGCATGTCTCTAGAGAACATTGAAATTTAAAGTGCTAACATGATTGAATTTTTATTTTAATTGATGTGAGGACAACTATTAAAAGCTTATGTAAATATCTGAAAATTCAATATATTTGAGGAGCTAAATTCAAACCCTATTGCATATAATATGCTACTTATTCCTGAAAATACCCTGGTGTGAGACGTAGAGGAAGGATGATCTAGATGCACATCGTCTTAGTTAGCAAGAGATTTTGAAAAATATTATTTTGTATGGTTTACATTTCTGTACCTGTTATTATTTAAAGGACTTAAATCCTAGAATAGTTTCCTAAGTACAAAAGTTAAAAATAAAGAATGTAAATTTCTGTGTTTATTTTAAATAAATCTGTGAGATAGAAAAGTCTAACTTAAGACTCACTGCCCACATATACTGGTCCCTCCACCCCCAAATGCATTTTGATCATTTTTAGCAAATGACCCAGTGTATACCAAGTCTAGCTGCCACCCTCTGGATGCTCCACACTTTTGTGGCGGGGTGGGGTCTCAGGAAGTCCTCAGGATGAGGCCAGCAGAGTTTATCAGCCCAAACAGACCAAGATTTGGCCCTGTGATGGGAGGGCTCTGTAACTGTCATGTGTGGGAGGGAAAAATGGCCTCTGTCCTAGAGCCACACAACTCAGTCTGGCCCAGGTTCTGCCAGAAGCCCAAGCTCAGCAGGGCAGGGCCATCTAGAGTTGGGAGGGTGAGGCTAGGGGATCTCCCTAGATGGGGAGGTGTCCCTCAGGCTTAGGGACCTCTGAGCCACACAACAGTCTGTCCTGGATTCTGCCCAGACCTCAGCAGGGTGGAGCCACCAGGAGTTTTTAGGGTGGGGTTGCCTGGAGCCCAGAGAGGGGGACTAGGGGATCTCTCTTGAGGGGGAGGCACCAGTCAGGTTCACGGAAGCAGGGGGAGTGGCTCCTGCCCCAGAGCCACACGACTTAGTCACTAACACTCCCTGAGTCTGCCCGGACCTCTACAGACCACCCAGGGACCCGAATCCTCAGCAGTGCACAAGCGCCACAGGGTTTTTCTTACCTACGGTTGTACTTGTAATACACAGTCGGAGTCTGAATTTTTTGGTTTGACTTCTGACACCTTGAGCCTCACTCCTCCCTTATCCCTACGGCCCACACAGACAAGCTGATAAGAAAGCCTGGGCCTCTCTCCTCTAGAGCAGCAGCTGATTCAAGACACAGAAGCCCTGCCTGTGTGCAGAATTCTTGCCCAGGACCCATCTTCCAGCCCCCCCATAGCCACACCAGGCTCCATTTCTGGCTCTGAAACCTTTTCCCAGCTGCTCCAGAGGCCAGCCCCTCCCTCCTTTGAGACCTCTGTGTGTCATAAGCCTTTTCTTACTCTCTTGGAGTGTGTGACACACTGTCACTCTCATCCACACCTCTGCAGGTGACCAAAACACTTTGACCTTGCTGCCATGAACAGCACATCCCAACGTGACCACCCCTGTGGGTCTGTCTACTGTTTCTCAGACTTGCTCACTGTGGTTGCTGGGTGCCCAGAGCTGGTGCTGTGAGCTGTGCTGCCCCATATGACATCACTGAGCCTGCCAAGCCTCACTTCTGTGTACCAGAGGGGCAGTGTCTACATTTCTAGGAAAATGGCAGACAGAGTATGATATTGGGGCCGCCTTTGAAGCGGTCCTGGGTAGATGTCTTTGCCAGGATGTATCTGTGTGTTGGAGTGAAGCTGAGACAGAGGCTGGGTTGGCCCCGAATTACCCCAGGGTTGGGGCTGGAAGAGGGTGACTACACCCTGTGCAAGAGGTAGGCCAATCAGGTGGTTGCTTCTGAAAGGACAGTTATTTAAAAAGAGAGAAAGAGAAGAAAAGGAAAGGCAGCCAGTCCACCCCTAATACCAGAGGGCTCTTCGGGAGCCTTCAGTACCTCTGCTGCTGCTGCTGCTGCATCTACTGCAACACCGATCCTGACCCTGGGGTCAAGGAAACCACCCATGGCCTCACTGTGGCACAGCCAAGGGAATAGTTCAAACCTGACTTCACTCCAGGGTCTTTAAAACTTATAAAGCAACCACTTGTCCTGGGGAGGCTCCTAGCCCTGATGGCTCTGATTTGAGGCCCTCTGGAGGAAAAACTATATAAGTAGCAGGGTAGAGAGGACACCCTCCCCGAAGTGTATCCAGTGAACAGAAACTCAAAATGGAAGGACAAAAGGAACGGAGCTCCACCACGACCACCAAAAAAAAAGAAAAGAAAAGGAACAATTATGCAGAATTTGAACCAATTGAAAATCCAAACTAAATTTTAAATTTTACACAACAAAACAGGTAAAAGTGCACTGCTTGGCGCTGGGCCTCCAGCACAGGTTCTGAATCAACGCTGCCATCTCTGTAACACTCTTACTCACAAACCTCCACGCAGTTTCACTACCAGCTCTCCAATTACAGTGACGCCTGGGATCCCACTAAATTTAAGCCAGGTACCATTGGTGATCTTCGGTGGTGCGAATGAATATAACATAGCGAATGAATAGGACAGTGTTTCTCTTTAATTAGCAGAATTCTAGTCTTGCTTAAATTCTCCATCATCATAATACCTGCTGTTCTAAAATATCCCATACTGAGGAGGGAAGCTCTGAACCAGTGATTCATGAATTAAAATTAAATGAAGTCTTTTTCATGTACAAACTGGTTTGACAAAGTGGGACCCCATGGGCCTAACTCCAGATAAATTAGTTCGTGTGGCCAATATAAGTGACTCAGGTACTTGAAGGACTGAAACCTGTACACAACACCTAGTTAGTGAAGGGCTGATTTTCCCCAGTGCTTCTCCTTTGAACAGCTTGTTCTTAAACCAGAAAAGAATGGATCACAGCTGACTGTGAAGTCCTGCAACCTTGAGGCTGTGGTCACTCCAACAGACCTCTATTCCCAGTCGCCAACATTATGGAAATTAGTGACTCCATCCATTCATCAACTAAGCCTGCTCTGCTCAGTGCCTATTTCAACAGGCCGTCACCTGCACTTGCTCACCTCTGAAGGGAGATGATTCATCTTGACTCAGTTATCCTCCTGGAACTTCAACAGCTTTGCCCCCCCACCCCCACCCCCACCCCCCTGCAATCATTGCAGGCAAGGTCTTAACTACATGTGGTTTCTCCAAGAACACAGGTACATTACATTGAATGCATCCTCCTCTGAGGACATATAGGACACACAAATATTGAAAAAAGGAGCTGGCAAAAGTGGAAGGACGCATGTTATGTGAGGCGCTGTCAACTTTGTTAAATTTTTGGATATTATTTGATAATTTGAGACTCACTCCATCCCTGACAAGAAGAAATAGCTGTTGTCCCCATCAGCATGCACAAAACCTACTAGTTTTTTTGTTGTTGTTGTTCCAATTTGTTTACAAATTTTCCTTGAACCCATTAATGCTGTTACTTGCAAATTAGCCCACCTTGAATGGGCACTCCTATCGCAAAAACTGAAGACTCTCTTCAAGTTGCCACACAGCTGGGACTTTTGTTGGTGACCTCAGAGAATTCTTCACTATAGAGGTTTCAGTGACCTCCTTCCTCTCTTGCCACCTGGAGTTACCAATGATGGCCTTAAGGTGTCCATAAGCTTTGATATAAGAACCTGCCCTAAGCCCCGTACTACATTAGAGCTGCAATTCCCTCTACTTACAAAGCCATCCTGAAAGTAGAGAGCCCTGAGCATGTGACCACCTAGCCAGCAATCCCTTTTGACGAGACCTGGAAACAGCAACCCAGTGGCTCATTACAGTTACCAAGATTCCCTTGAGACATGATGGAGCTAAACCTGGGTCCTCTGGGGTAGCGTACCTGTAGGAGAGGGTTGTCTTCTCATTTCTCAGTCTCTTGTGAGATGCAATGGAGCTGCATGAATGAGGTCCCCCAGTTCCCAGACCCCCTAGGCTTTCTGAGCAGCTTCTTAGGATTTTGAATGAAAAGCAATGGGAGTTCATAGACTTTTAAGGACAACAGCACCTCATTTGTGTATGATGGAGCTCAGGCAGAGATGCTGATTTTCATGTCTTAATGGGAATGTCTCTGATAATGGAACGGACCCAAGAATCATCATAACTCATCACATACAAAGCGGTTATCGTAGCACCAACCAACGAGTGGCACCATCTTCACATGCTTACCACTGAGGGACAATTCTCTAAGAGCTGCCCCTCTGGTAAAGAGTTCTGGGAACCTTCTGCCTCAGTTACACCCTCAATATAAATCAAAAGAATACTTTTCTCTACGTATATTCTGGGCATGTTTTGAAATGACTGCTTTTTCGACTTTTTAATTGTGGAGCCCTTGTAACCTCAATTCTCTGACAGAGAAGTTGTTGCTTTTCAGCTTCTTGGCTTTTTTCTTCTGAGAACTGGAAGCTGGCTTCTGAGCTCCTTCAAGACAGACCAGCCCTGGTTAGAGCATCATCCTGCAGACCAAAGAGCCTAGGGCTCAATTCCCTATCTTGGTTGCTGGTTTGATCCCTGGCCCCGGTTGGGGTCCTTCAGGAGGCAACCAGTCAATGTGTCTCACGTCAATATTTCTCTCTCCCCCTTCCCTCCCACTCTATCTAAGAAAATCAGTGGAAGAATATCCTTCGGTGAGGATTCTTTTAAAAAAGACGAGAGACCAATGTCTCTGACTCCTTTTCTGATGTTTGTTTGCTGACAGCTCTAATCCTCTATCCCTCCTTCACCCCCTTGTGCCTGGGTGCTCTTCCTTTGGTTCTGGCAAGTGACTTAGTTCACAGGAGGCACTGCCCCTGTACTGAACTCTCACCCTAACCCACCCTGTAACTCAATAAGAAACCCAGGCTCCTTTCCTTGCTCTCTCAAGGCATTTCCCACCTGCTAGAGGGGCCTGCCCTGCTCTCCCCAGACACTTCCATTATGGAAGTCAAGCCCTGTCATCCCCTTTAGGTGTGTGTGTGTGTTGTCACTTGTGTACACATCTGAACCAAATTTGGGGTGGGACTCCACCTGCTTGTGCAGGAGAGAACAACAGTTCTAGAATAGGTTACACTGCATATTGTGCACCACTCCACCTTATTTTTCTATTGATAAATCCTCCAGATGGTTTTTTAAATCAGTTTTTAGCAGTTCTTTTTAATTGAGCTAACATTGGTTAATAACATAAGTTTCAGGTGTACAACATTATAATTCAATGTCATTTTATACCAGATCTTTATAATATTAGTACATGCCACCCTTGCATGAATCTCCACATGCACGTATAAAATAAATTCTGTGGACATCCTTAAAAATTTGCCAGGATGTAGATAGTGATCAAGTTCACATTTACAGGCAATAGCAATGGGATGTATCACTTCAGAATTCCTCTGTTTGTGTGCGATTTAATTATTTCTTCACTATGGCCTTCAACATGTAATTGTTGACTAGTTTTGTTCTGATCACTGTGAAATGGAATCTACCGCACATTTTATTTTTCTATTCCCTTAATACCAAATTAATAAACATTCTTCATATATGATCTTTCATCTACTGTTAATTATGTTTTGCTTCTTTTTTCATTTTTATTTTTATTTTTATTTTTTTTTATTAATTTACTTATGTTACAGATGATTCTCCTTTTTTCCCCCATTGACACCCCCCTCTCCCTCCCTCCCTGTTCCGTCCCCGTTTTGTTGTCCATGTCCATTGGTTATGAGTACATGCGTACAAGTTCTGTGCTCATCGCTACCCTCCCCCGCCCCCTCTTCTGGCAGATGTCAGCCTGTACCCCACTTCCACATCTCCGGGGCTACCCTGCTCCTCACACTGTTATGTTCATTATACTCCAGAAATAAGTGAGATCATATGATGTTTGTCTTTCTCTGCTTGGCTTGTTTCACTTAGGATAATAGTTTCCAGGTCCTCCCATGTCGACGCAAAGGATAAGAGATCGTTCTTTCTTAAAGCTGCATAGTACTCCATTGTGTATATATACCAGAGCTTTTTTATCCATTCGTCTACTGATGGACATTTGGGCTGTTTCCAGATCTTAGCTATTGTAAATAGCGCTGCTATGAACATGGGGGTACATGTATTCTTTCTGATTGGTGTTTCAGGCTTCTTCGGGTATATTCCTAGGAGTGGGATCACTGGGTCAAATGGTAATTCAATTTTTAATTTTTTGAGGTAACACCATAGTGTTTTCCATAGTGGCTGCACCAGTCTGCACTCCCACCAGCAGTGTACTAGAGTCCCCTTTTCTCCACACCCTCGCCAACACTTGTTGTTTGATGCTTTGTTGATGGCGGCTATTCTGACAGGTGTGAGGTGATACCTCATTGTTGTTTTAATTTGCATCTCTCTGATGATTAGTGAAGTTGAGCATTTCTTCATATGTCTCTTGGCCGTTTGTATGTCCTGTTTGGAGAGGTATCTATTTAGTTCCTCTGCCCATTTTTTAATTGGGTTCTTTGTCTTCCTTTTGTTGAGATGTATGAGCACTCTATAAATTTTGGAAATTAGTCCCTTATCTGATATATCATAGGCAATTATGCTCTCCCATACAGTAGGTTGCCTTTCCACTTTGATGGTTGTTTCTTTTGCTGTGCAGAAGCTTTTGAGTTTGATGTAGTCCCATGTGTTCATTTTTTCCTTTGTTTCTGTTGCCTTAGGTGATATATGAGTGAAAATTTTGCTGCGTATGATGTCTGAAATTTTGTTGCCTACATTTTCTTCTAGGATTCTTATGGAGTCATGAGTCACATTTAAGTCTTTTATCCATTTTGAGTTTATTCTTGTGTATGGTGTAAGTTGATGATCTAGTTTCATTTTTTTGCATGTAGCTGTCCAATTTTCCCAACACCATTTATTGAAGAGGCTGTCTTTGCTCCATTGTATGCTCTTACCACCTTTGTCAAATATTAATTGAGCATAATGTCTTGGGTCAATTTCCGGATTCTCTGTTCTGTTCCACTGGTCTATGTGCCTGTTCTTGTGCCAGTACCAGGCTGTTTTGATTACAGTAGCTTTGTAGTATAACCTGATGTCCGGTATTGTGATCCCTCCTACTTTGTCCTTCTTTTTCAAGATTGCTGTAGCTATTCGGGGTCTTTTTTGGTTCCATATGAACTTCTGAAGTATTTGATCTAGTTCTGTGAAATATGTCGTTGGTATTTTGATGGGGATTGCATTAAATCTGTAGATTGCTTTGGGTAGTATGGACATTTTAATGATGTTAATTCTTCCAATCCATGAACAAGGTATGTGCTTCCACTTTTTTATATCTTCCTCTATTTCTTTTTTTAATGTCTTGTAGTTTTCTGCAAATAGGTCCTTTACTTCTTTGGTTAAGTTTATTCCTAGGTATCTTAATTTCTTTGCCGCGATGGTAAATGGGATTGTTTTTTTAGTTTCTCTTTCTGTGAGTTCATCATTGGTGTATAAGAATGCCGTCGATTTCTTGACGTTAATTTTGTATCCTGCTACTTTGCCAAATTCATTTATTAAGTCTAGTAGATTTTTGATGGAGTCTTTAGGGTTTTCTATGTATAATATCATGTCATCTGCGAATAATGACAGTTTCACTTCCTCCTTTCCAATTTGGATCCCTTTTATTTTTTCTTCACGTCTGATTGCTATGGCTAAGACTTCCAGTACTATGTTAAATAAGAGTGGTGAAAGTGGGCATCCTTGTCTTGTTCCTGTTCTTAAGGGAAATGCTTTTAGTTTTTGTCCATTGAGTATGATGTTGGCTGTAGGTCTTTCATATATGGCCTTTATAATGTTGAGATATGATCCCTCTATTCCCAAACTGCTGAGCGTTTTTATCAGAAATGGGTGCTGGATTTTGTCAAATGCTTTTTCAGCATCTATTGATATGATCATGTGGTTTTTATCTTTCATTTTGTTTATGTGATGTATCACATTTATTGATTTGCGTATGTTGTACCAGCCTTGCATCCCTGGGATGAATCCCACTTGGTCATGGTGAATAATTTTCTTGATGTATTGCTGGATCCGATTTGCTAGTATTTTGTTCAGGATTTTGGCATCTATGTTCATCAGGGATATTGGCCTGTAGTTTTCTTTCTTTGTAGTGTCTTTTTCTGGTTTTGGGATGAGAATTATGCTGGCCTCATAAAACGAGTTTGGAAGTCTTCCTTCTTCTTGAATTTTTTGGAATAGTTTGAGGAGAATGGGTGTTAGTTCTTCTTTGAATGTTCGGTAAAACTCCCCCGTGAAGCCGTCAGGGCCTGGGCTTTTGTTTGCTGGGAGAGTCTTGATTACATCTTCAATTTCCTTCGTTGTTATTGGCCTGTTCAAGTTTTCTATCTCTTTCCGATTCAGTTTTGGGAGA
This sequence comes from Tadarida brasiliensis, assembly GCA_030848825.1. Lineage (NCBI taxonomy): Eukaryota > Metazoa > Chordata > Mammalia > Chiroptera > Molossidae > Tadarida > Tadarida brasiliensis. Next base: position 53,119,529 of record CM061259.1, on the reverse strand, counting down.
CTATGTGTTTCTAGAAATGTGTCCATTTCGCTTAGATTGTCGAATTTGTTGCCATACAAATGTTCATAGTATTTGCTAATGATCCTTTGTATTTCTGTGGTGTCAGTTGTTACTTCTCCTCTTTCATTTCTGATTTTGTGTATTTGGGTTCTCTCTCTTTGTTTCTTGGTGAGTCTAGCTAAGGGTCCATCAATCTTGTTTATCTTTTCAAAAAACCAGCTCTTTGTTTTATTGATCCTTTGAATTGTTTTTTTGGTCTCCATGTCATTTATTTCTGCTCTGATCTTTATTATTTCCTTCCTTCTACTTGCTCTAGGGTTTTCTTTTTGTTTGCTTTCCAGTTCTTTAAGTTGTGAGGTTAGGTAGTCAATAAGAAATTTTTCTTCTTTCTTAAGGTGGGCCTGTAGTGCTATGAACTTCCCTCTCAGAACTGCTTTCGCAGTATCCCATAGGTTTTGCGTTGTTGTGTGTTCATTTTCATTGGTTTCCAGAAATTTTTTAAATTCTTCCTTGATCTCCATGGTAACCCATTCATTGTTCAGTAACATGCTATTTAGCCTCCATGTGTTCATATGTTTTTGCATGTTCTTGTTGCAATTGATTTCTAGTTTCATGCCTTTGTGGTCTGAGAAGATGCTTGATATGATTTCAATCTTCTTGAACTTGTAGAGACTTAGTTTGTGCCCTAACATATGGTCTATCTTTGAGAATGTCCCATGTGCACTTGAGAAGAATGTGAATTCTGCAGTTTTGGGGTGTAATTCTCTGTAGATATCTATTAAATCCATTTGATCTAGTGCTTCATTTAGAGTCTCTGTTTCCTTGTTGATTTTTTGTCTAGATGATCTATCCAGTGATGTCAGTGGGGTGTTGAAGTCTCCTGCTATGATTGTATTGTGGTCGATTTCTCCTTTGAAGTCCTCCAGAAGATTTTTAATATATTTTGGTGCTCCTATATTGGGTGCATATATGTTTACCAAGGTTATATCTTCCTGTTGGATAGATCCTTTCAATATTATGTAGTGGCCTTCTTTGTCTCTAGTTATGGTCTTCAATTTGAAATCTAATTTATCAGATATGAGTATTGCTACCCCAGCTTTTTTTTCCTTTCTGTTTGCTTGGAAGATTTTTTTCCATCCCTTTACTTTCAACCTATGTGCGTCTTTTGTTGTGAGGTGGGTCTCTTGTAAGCAACATATGTGTGAATCATGCTTTCTTATCCAATCAGCTACTCTGTGTCTTTTTATTGGAGCATTCAGTCCATTTACATTTAAGGTGATTATTGATATGTACTTATTTATTGCCATTTTTGTACAGTGTGGTTCTAATTATCTTTCTATTTCTTCTAATAATTATAGCAGTCCTTTTAACATGTCTTGCAGTGCTGGTTTGGTGCTAATATATTCCCTTAGCCTTTTTTTGTCTGGGAAGCTCTTTATTTGACCTTCTATTTTGAATGATAGCCTTGCTGGATAGAGTAGTCTTGGATTCAGATCCTTGTTTTTCATGACCTTGATTACTTCATGCCATTCCCTTCTGGCCTGTAGTGTTTCTGTTGAGAAGTCAGATGATAGCCTAATGGGGTTTCCTTTGTAGGTAACCTGTTGCTTATCTCTTGCTGCCTTTAGGATTCTCTCTTTGTCTTTGATTTTTGGCATTTTAATTATTATGTGTCTTGGTGTGGGCCTGTTTGGATTTTTCTTACTTGGGGCTCTCTGTGCTTCTTGAACTTGAATGCTTTCTTCCTTCACCAGGTTGGGAAAGTTTTCTGTCACTATTTCTTCAAATATATTCTCTAACCCTTTCTTATTTTCTTCTTCTTCAGGGACTCCAATAATGCGAATGTTATTACGTTTCCAGTTGTCCCACAGTTCTCTTAAGCTATCTTCCTGTTTTTTCATTGTTTTTTCCTTTTGGTTTTCTGATTGATTGATTTTTTCTACTCTGTCTTCTAATTCACTGATCCGGTCCTCTGCTTCCTCTACTCTGCTGGTCAATCCTTCCAATGTGTTCTTTATTTCTGCTATGTCATTCTTTATTTCCACTTGGTTGGTTTTCAGTGTTTCTATATCTTTACTCATGGTGTTGATGTCCTTACTCATGCTGTTTAGTTTCCTCAAGATCATGGCTCGGAACTCTCCCTCTGATAATTTGCTTAGCTGCACTTCATTTATCTCATCTTCGGTGGAGTTCTCTTGTTCTTTCATTTGGGATCTGTTTCTTTGTTTCACCATTTTTGCTATCCCAGTGGGTTTTGGAGCCTGCCAAATTTTCCCTGTGGGTGTTGGTGTTCTGCTATTTGTGGCTCCCTCTACTGGGTTTGGATGAGCGTGGAGGGCCCTCCTTCAACACCACTATCAAGTCTCACTTTCCTGGGTAGATATGCAAGCTCAGGAAAGGTTTAGTTATGCTCTAGCTTTTTGCCTGGAGGCTATTAGCCTCAGTTACTTGAAAAGCCTTAGGATCTCAGTTGAATGAGGACCTCCCTCAGATGTTTACAGTGTAAGAGGGTTTCCGAGGGTGGGGCCAATGCTGGTTGTTAATGAGCCTCAATTTGCATTTCTTTACCTCTTTACCTCACCTGGGAATCTCTGAGGGAGGGGCTTCCTCAGCTCCGGGAAGGAGCAAACTTCGCTGCAGGTCTGTGCAATCTGGAAGGAGGGGCTGGCCACCACTGTCCTTTGTGGCCACAGCTCAGCACTAACTCTGAGCGCCCTCCAAATCCCAGGTATCCCCTCAGAGTTCCAGTCCAGTCCGCCCTCCCTCTGTCGGAGCCCCAGGTGAGAGGCTGTGGCTATTTAGCGGTCTGTCCCGGCTCTCTGCGCTGTGGAGTAGCTGGGGCTCTTAACCCCGAGGGCGGGCACCGCCACCGCCGCTCCCAGCTGAGGTCGCCGCGCTGGGGCCGCTGCTCCTAGCCGGGGCTGCCGCTCCTAGCCGGGGCTGCCGCTCTCAACCGGGGCCGCGGCTCCTAGCCGGGGCCGTAGCTCCCCACCGAGGGCGTCTCTCCCAGCCGGGGCCGCAGTTCCCCACCGAGGGCGCATCTCCCAGCCGGGGCCGGAGTTCCCCGCCGAGGGCGCGTCTCCCAGCCGGGGCCACAGTTCCCCGCCGAGGGCGCGTCTCACGCAGTTCCCCGCCGAGGGCGTGGCGGGGCCGCAGTTCCCTGCCGAGGGCGCGTCTCCCAGCCGGGGCCACAGTTCCCCGCCGAGGGCGCGTCTCACGCAGTTCCCCGCCGAGGGCGTGGCGGGGCCGCAGTTCCCCGCCGAGGGCGCGTCTCCCAGCCGGGGCCGCAGTTCCCCGCCGCGGGCGCGGTTCCCCGCCGGGGCCGAGGCTCCCAGCCGAGGGCGCAGCTCAGAGCCGGTGGCGACACCCACAGCCGAGGGCGCAGCTCCCAGCCGGGGCCGGAGCTCACAGCCGAGGTTGCTGCTGTCCGTGGGCTCCTAGCCCGCCACCCTCACGCGTTTCCGCAGATCCTACCAGGCTCAGTCAGTGTCCCTGGTTGTGTGGTCCTCTCCCACTGCTTTTCTGTTGCTTTTTCCCGATGATTTGTCTTTATTTTAGTTGTAATTCCCGTTTGATCCTGGGAGATCGTCTGTGTAGCTTCCATTCACTCCACCGCCATCTCTTTTTTCATTTTTAAATGCTGTCTGTTCACTTTCACTCTGAAAACTAACCCTTTTCTTTTCTTTTTTTTTTTTTTTTTTTGGTACGTGCCCCTAGCGGGAACCGAACCCGGTACTCTCTGGTCCGCAGGCCCACGCTCCAGCTGCTGAGCCAAACTGGCCAGGGCATAACCCTTTTATATAGCATGTATTACAGATATTTTTATTCCCCATTTTTGTTTATTTTTTAATTACCTTAAATTTAATATATTTAAATTTATTAGTCTCAAGCTTGATCACTTACTCTTTTCTTATATGAGAATATTCTCCCTATTCTTGTGTCAATAAATCATTTATCTGTGACTCCTAAAAGTGGCCTTGTTTTGTCTTTCACATTTAAATCTGCAATGAATTGGCTGTTGTCCATGGAATAGAGGGGAATACAGTGTATTTTTCCAATTAGATAATGGTTTGCGCCTGTCCCATGAATTAAAGTGTTCATGATATCTGCCACTGCTCTGCAATGTCTGCTCTGTTCTTGACCAACTTAAAGAATTGTCTTGGCCCTGGCCGGTTTGGCTCAGCAGTTAGAGCGTCCACCCGCAGACCAATGAGTCGCAGGTTCAATTCCAGTCAAGGGCATGTATGTCGATTGCAGTTCGCAGTTCGTGCAGGAGGCAACCAGTCGATGTGTCCTTCTCACATTGATGTTTCTCTCTCTCTCCCCCTCCCTCCCACTCTATCTGAAGATAAATAGAAAAATATCCTCTGGTGAGGATTTTTAAAAAAAGAATTGTCTTTGATCACCTGAAATGTTAGCCCATGGAAGACAGTTTTTCTTTCCCTTGGTCTATTTTTCTCACTACTGTGCTGCCTGCAATACTATAGCTTTAAAATATTTTATGTATGTTAGGTAGGCTGCCGCTATCTTCTTTTTTTATTATTATTGATTTTAGAGAGAGAGAAAAAGGCAGGTAGAAAGAGAAACATGGATTTGTTGTTCCACTTATTTTCACATTCATTGGTTTATTCTTGTATATGCCCTGACTAGGGATCGAACCCACAATCTTGGCATATCAGAACGATGCTCTAGCCAGCTGAGCTACCCAGCCAGGGCCCACTTTGTTCTTTAGAAGACTTTGTCCACATTGGACATTTGTTCCTCTATTAGTTTTGAAGGTTAGCTTTGTTGACTCCGAAGGAGTCTGGTTTGGGGATTTATGAGATTTGATATAGATATTATTTGGGAAAGATGACATCTGGGTGACACATTTCTTTTCACTTTTTCCTTCTACTTTGACATCGCCCAATAATTTTAACTTTCCCATGAGGGTCATTAAATATCCTGTCTTAGTCTTATTTAATACTGAATGCAATTTGATTTGGAGGAAGCCAGGAGCAAGATTCCAAATGTTGTCTCTGAGTGTAACCACATAGGATGGGCTCAGTTCTCCAAGCAAGAAGTTGTGAGAACAGGTGTCAATTATTGTCTAATACGGAAGCTCAGCAGAGACTCAACTCTCAGAGTTTTGGAGGGACTGATCACATGGGCATGGTCTGCTGAACATGTAACAAAATTACAGCATCTAAGAAGGAAAATACGAGCTTCCTGTATACCATATTGTCTGCCTAAATGCTTTAGGCAAACTGAAGTACTTCTGTATGTTAGGTTGATGGGCTCATTCCCAAATCTCAGTACCCAGATACCAGCAAAAAGTGAACTTTGTGAGCAAGCCTTTCTAAGGATAAGCACGGGCCTGCTAATGTGCACCCTTATTTACACACAAGGTACTTTGTTATGCACCTTGTTGTGGACAAGCACTGTAGATCCTCTATATAAAAAATCATTAGGGCTGAACCAGGCAGCTTATCTTACTCTCCCTGGATCTAAGACAAGAGAGGTTTTCCTACTTTGTTGTTGCTCTGCTGAATAGATCAATGGTTTTTCTTTTTTTGTGGGGGTTTTTTTTTCTCATCAGAATTGGTGAGTGGGAGCCTTCTCTCTGTTCCCTACACATAGACATCAATGGGTTCTTGATCTCTTTCTGGAACCAGCATTTAGGGGAATTATGCTGTTGAGGAAGACCTGTGCCTGGGAGAGACTGTCACGCTGCTGTAACTCACATGGGAACTCAGAACTGAGACAAGCTGGGAGAAGAGCCTGTAGAATGGAATCAAGTTTTTAGAAAAAATCACTGTAGAAGTCTTTATGTGTTTTCTTTTTAATTGAAAAAAACAATTTTAATTTATTGAGATGACATTCGTTAATAAAATTATATAGGTTTCAGTGTACAATTCTGTAATACATCATCTGTATATTGTATTGTGTGTTCATCACCCAAAGTCTCCTTCCATCTCCATTTAGCCATTTATCTTCCCTTTACCCTCTTGTTCCTCCTCACCGCCCCGCCCCCCTTTCCCTCTGGTAATCACCATACTGTTGTCTGAGTCTATGAATTTGTTTGTTTGTTCTGCTTAATCCCTTCCCCTTTTGACCCAGTCCCACATCCCCCTCCCCTCTGACAGCTCTCAGTCTGTTTTCTGTCTCTGTGAGTCTATTTCTACTTTGTTAGTTTATTTTGTTTATTAGATTCCACATATAAGTGAAATCATATGGTACTTGTCTTTCTCTGACTGGCTTATTTCACTTAGCATTATACTCTCCAAGTTCATCCATGCTGTCACAAAGGATAAGATTTCCTTCTTTTTTACGGCTGAGTAGTATTCCATTGTGTAAATGTACCATAGCTTTTTTTATCCACTCATCTACTGATGGGCACTTGAGCTGCTTCCAAATCTTGGCTGTAGTAAATAATGCTACAATGAACATAAGGGTGCATTTACTCTTTTGAATTAGTGTTCTGGATTTCTTCTGATATATTCCCACAAGTGGAATTGCTGGGTCATGAGGTAGTCCCATTTTTAATTTTTTGAGGAAACCCCATACTGACACTTCTCATTTGTGGATTTTTTGATGATAGCCATTCTGACAGGTGTGAGGTGATTTTTCAAAATGGTTTTAATTTGCATTTCTCTGATGATTAGTGACACAGAGCATCTTTTAATATGTCTATTGGTCATCTGTATGTCCTCTTTGGAGAAATATCTATCCAGATCCTTTACCCATTTTTTTTTTTCTTTATTGATTTTAGAGAGAGAGGAAGGGAGAGGGAGAGAGATAGAAACATCGATGAGAGAGAACATCGATGGCTGCCTCCTGCACACCCCTCACTGGGGATCAGGCCCACAACCTGGGCATGTGCCCTGACCAGGAATCAAACCGGAGACCTCTTGGTACATGGGTGGAAGCTCAACCACTGAGCCACACTGGCCAGGCCAACATGCCAAGTCTTAAATTGTTCCTTAAGGTCAAGGCCTAAATTACAGTGTTAACAATTCTGCCGGAAAGACTTCTTTTTATCTTATCATTTCAATATATGTGTCTGTGTGTCCTAAAAATTGGCATGAAGGAGCCCTGAGGCTCGTGAGTACAGCACTTTTGTAGAGGTCTAAGTTGTCCTGCCTTCTTCACACCTGAGCTCTAACTCTGATAACTCCCTAGCTCCATGAAATAGGACAGACAAAAGATGGTCAAACTGAGTCAGTCATAAATATTGCATAAACAAAGTATAATATAATTCATTCTCCTCCACAAGAATATCTTCATTCATCCAGATAGATCTGACTACATGTAATAATCTGGAGTACTTCAGGACAATATGGCCAGCTGAATTTTGTTATAAGTTGATTTCCACAGACCTCCTGGCCTCTCATGTTTTGTGATAACAATAGAAGAAAAAGCTTCCAGGTCTTTATTTTATTCATAGTCATTAAAACTTTATGCAGATATGACAGTGTGCTTTATGGAGTGCTGCATCTTATGGTGGTTTTAAAGGAGATGAGTTTTCTCACAAGGAATTGATGTACGTAAAATAGAAATACTTTTTTATTTATATAGAACTTCTTCAAAGTGCTCTGTACCCTGACATTAGAAAGCAATGAAGACTTGAAGTGATCACAATAATAACATAACAATAAATTCCATGTGTTCATGAGGAAGTGAGTGTGGCCAATAATAGTCTGGCCCTGCCCAATTTGGCTTAGCCATTACAGTGTCAGCCTGCAGACCAAAGAGTCGAGGGTTTGATTCCAGTCAAGGGCACATACCTTGGTTGTGGTTTAGTCCCCGGCCCTGGTCAGGATCGTGGGGGAGGCAGCCAATCGATGTATCTCTCTCACATTGATGTTTCTCTCTCTCTCTCTCTCTCTCTCTCTCTGTCTGTTTTTCCTTCCCACCCCCCACTCTATCTGAAGATAAATGGAAAAGTATCCTCGGATGAGGATTTAAAAATAAATAAATAATAGTCTGACGACCAAGTCATAGAATGAATGTTGGGGACTGTGTGTCCTATGTAAACTTGTTATGAATTATGTAGAGATCCCAGTGCTGACTGTTTCACCTAGCCTCCTGTATCTACATGTGGGACATTGCAGGACTCCGTGGCCTTGGAGGATGTTAATGTGGAGTTCACCATGGAGGAGTGGGCTTTCCTGGATCCGACCCAGAAGAAACTCTACAGAGAGGTGATGCAGGAAACCTTCTGGAACCTGGCTTCAATAGGTAGTAATGACAACGTCTTACTCATTCATTTAGTCAATTAGAAACTTGTATTGCTTCCTCATCAGTGCTGTTTCAGGAACTGAAATGTGGGAAGGGAATCATTGATAATTAAACTAGGCATGATCACAGCTCATCATGGACCTAAAAAATAACCATTTTCTGTATTATTTAATAATTTATGATGCTTTTTATCTAGCATGTATTTTAGAAGACAAATGGGAAGACCATGACAGTGAAGATCAGTATGAAAACCATGGGACAAATCTTAGGTGAGTCACACTGACATGAGAAAGCAGTGTCCCACAAGAGAATCTTAATATGTCATCAAATTTAAAACACAGGCTAACCAATCATATCAACCCAGCTTCAAATGTATTGATTCTTAGAATAATTTTATCAAAGTATTTTTCTGTAATGTGACCTAGATGTTTAATGTATAGAAATGAGTACACTTAGAAACAGTATACAGAAACACTATTAATGAATATTACTGTTTCATAATATGTATGATCGAGCCCTATCTCAGAGCTTTTAAGATACCCACTTTCAAACAATCAGAATGTACAGAAACCCCACACTGTCCTTGAAAATGATAAAAATGTCATTGTTGTACTATTAATATTAAATCATTAATAAACAAAATATTAATAATAGGCTTCTGATTTTTACAGCAATCATATGGTAGAGAGACTCTGTAAAAGGAAGGATGCTAGTCAATGTAGAGAAACCTTCAACCAGATTCCAAATCATAATGAAAAGAAGAAATCTCCTACTGCAATAAAACTACCTACATCCAGCTTGTGTAGACAAGTCTTCATGCATTATTTATCCTTTAATAACCACATGGGCTCTCACACTGGACCTCAACTAGACCAGTGTCAGGAATATGAAGAGAAGCCTAATAAGTCTAAGGAATGTGGGAAAACTTTCAAGCAACGCCTATATGCTCAAATACGTGAAAGGAAACAGAGTGGAGAAAAGCCCTATGAATGTGCACAGTGTGGTAAAGCCTTCAGCTATTTAAGTTACTTACGTAGACATGCAAGAACTCACAGTCGAGAGAAGCCCTATGAATGTAAGAAGTGTGGGAAAGCCTTGAGTTCCCTCACCATATTTCAAAGACACATGATCAAGCACACTAGAGATGGACCTTTTAAATGTAAGGAGTGTGGGAAAGATTTCAGTTGTTCAAAAACCTTTCGACGTCATGAAACAATACACAGTGGAGAAAAGCCCTATGAATGTGAGGAATGTGGTAAAGTCTTCAGTTGTCTCAGATATCTTGGAAAACATAAAAGAACGCATGATGGAAAGAAACCTCATGAATGTAAGAAATGTGGGAAAGCTTTCCGTTATCCCTTTTCCCTTAGAAATCATGAAAGATCTCATACTGGGGAGAAACCCTATGAATGTAAGCAATGTGGGAAAGCCTATAGTTGTCCGAGATATGTTCAAATTCACAAAAATACTCATAGTGGAGAGAAGCCATTTCAGTGTAAGCAATGCGGCAAAGCTTTCAGTTGTCCCAAGTCCTCTCGAATACATGAAAGAACACACAGTGGAGAAAAGCCCTATGAATGTGAGGAATGTGGTAAAGTCTTCAGTTGTCTCAGATATCTTGGAAAACATAAAAGAACTCATGATGGAAAGAAGCCTCATGAATGTAAGGAGTGTGGGAAAGCTTTCCGTCATACCTCTTCCCTTAAAAATCATGAAAGATCTCATACCGGGGAGAAACCCTATGAATGTAAGCTATGTGGGAAAGCCTATAGTTGTCTTAGATACTTTCAAATTCACAAAAACACTCATAGTGGAGAGAAACCATATCAGTGTAAGCAATGTGGCAAAGCTTTCAGTTGTCCCATGTACTCTCGAGCTCACGAAAGAACACACAGTGGAGAAAAGCCCTATGAATGTAAAGAATGCGGTAAAGCCTTCGGTTTCCCAAGCAGTTTTCATAGACATGTGAAAACACATTCTAGACATAAACCCTGTTAATGTATAGAATGTGGGAGAGCCTGCTTTTATCTTACAACCGTGCAATCATTATAATAATCCAGATTGGAGATGGAGAGAAGCCTGTCAATGTAAACATTGGGGAATAGCCTTTGGTCAGCCTAGTTCTTTACAAAATCATGAAAGAACTCATACCTAAGAGAAATTTTATGAATATAAGGACATTGGGGGAGCCTTTCATGGACAGGTAAGAATGCACACAGGGAGAGCATATAAGAATAAAGAATGTGGAAACGCCTTCAGCTGTCCCATTTCCTTGGAAAGGACATGAAAAAAAAAGTGGAGAGAATTCTGTTGAATGTAAACAATGGAGAAAAACCTTCATTTTGCCTTACATCCCTACGAGACCACGGGAGAATGTGCACCGGACAGCTACTGTAATACTGACACTGAGGACAAACTTAAATTTTAACAAATACTTTCACAGTAGCTTGAAAACTGCACTGGAAGGAAATCATATTCCTGTAACTGGTACATGAAAGCCTGGTGCAAATTAATTCATATACCCCACAAATTCACAACAGGAAAGAAATGCTATAAACATCAGACATCCATGGTTGTTATGACTGATTCATTTGTAAAGTGATTCTCTGATATAGAGTTCGACTTACTTTAGTAAGTAAATATTGACGTAATATAATTCTGTAGGTATGCTTTAAGGAAGAGCTTCTATGTTTAATAAGTATTTTTTTCCTTTTAGTCAGTTAATAATCATTTTGTGTCTTTATATGGAAGTTTGTTAGATCCATGGGTGAATGGAAGTGGTTTACTAATATGCAGGTAGGTTTGAATTTTATGTAATTGTGTAACTGTTCTATAACGAAAGGAACACTGAAAAGTGATACTTGGGTATTTGTTCATTTTGTCTTGCTGGCCTCCTGTGGCAAGTATTGAATGAACATGCCTCACCCACATATATATTCTACCTTAACAGAAAAGTGCCTTTTCATTGGCCTGAAGCGCCTTACTTGATTTTCTTGTCAATACATGTTTTTTAATTTTTCAATTACACTTGACATTGAGTATTATTTTGGTCAATAAATATTTGCCATATATCTATAAGTATGCAAAGTTCATTGTGGAGTAGAGTTCACATGAATTGTTTTCATCTCTTTCCTTTGCTTTTTGCCATTGCTTTGGCTGGGATTTGGACTATGAACTTTGCATTTAGAAGAGAATACCTGTGTTAGAACAATAAAATCTAGAGTTGGAGATGACCCTTCTTGACTGCTACATCAACGTGAGAAATGTTGTGAACTACATTTTCCACAATCTGTTGCCTTTATGGTTCAGTGTTACAAATCACCAAGGCTAAATGTCCATGAAACTCGAATGCAGGAGTGAAATAGGATTAGACTGGGTTTGGAGCCACTTGTGTGAAGAGACAGACAAAAGCATGGAGCTTTTGTGTACATTTACTTTTAGTAAAATTTGGGTGGGGCAGGGCCTCAGGGAATCACCAGATTGGAGCAAATAGTGTGAGCCAGGTTGTTGGAGTCCCAGAAATGGTGCCTGTCTGCCAGCCCCATGGGGGAAGGGCTCACCAAAGGAACAGTGGTCTCCACCAGCATTCTGTCCAGGAGAAAGCTGCCCCTCCAGCTCTCTCCTTGATGCCAAACAATTCAGTTCCTCCTTGTATGTCTCTGATGTCTTTCAAGCTGCTGCCCCTGCACTGGAGCTCAGAGGAAGTGAGTCCAAGTAAGTCTGTGTGTGGGCCCTTTAAGAGGAGCTGCCTGGCTCCTCAGCCTCAATTCTCACTGGTTTTTACAGCCAAAAGTTATGGGGACTTCTCTTCCTGGCACTGAAACCCTGAGCTGGGGGTCCTGGTGTGGGACGGGGACCCCTTGCTCCTCAGGAAGGACCTTCACAACCAAGGTATCCTTCCTGATTTTTATCTGCCACACACGGTTGTGGGACTAGCCGGTCCACACCTCCATCCCTCCTACCAGTCTTTTTTTTTTTTTTTTTTTTAATTTATTTTTGTTACAGATGTTTCTCCTTTTTCCCCCATTATCACCCTCCTCCCCCTCCCTCCCTGCCCCGTCCCCAGTTTTGTTGTCCATGTCCATTGGTTATGAGTACATGCATACAAGTTCTGTGGTTCATCACTCCCCTCCCCCACCCCCTCTTCTGGCAATTGTCAGTCTGTACCCTACTTCCACGTCTCTGAAACTATCCTGTTCCTCAGACTGTTATGTTTATTATATTCCAGAAATAAGTGAGATCATATGATATTTGTCTTTCTCTGCTTGGCTTGCTTCACTTAGGATAATAGTTTCCAGGTCCTCCCATGTCGTCACAAAGGATAAGAGATCTTTCTTTCTTACCGCTGCATAGTACTCCATAGTGTATATGTACCACAGCTTTTTTATCCATTCGTCTACTGATGGACACTTGGGCTGTTTCCAGATCTTAGCTATTGTAAATAGCGCTGCTATGAACATGGGGGTACATATATTCTTTCAGATTGGTGTTTCAGGCTTCTTAGGGTATATTCCTAGGAGTGAGATCACTGGGTCAAATGGTAATTCAATTTTTAATGTTTTGAAGTAACGCCATAGTGTTTTCCATAGTGGCTGCACCAGTCTGCATTCCCACCAGCAGTATACTAGAGTCCCCTTTTCTCCACACCCTCACCAACACTTGCTGTTTGATGCTTTGTTGATGGAGGCCATTCTGACAGGTGTGAGGTGATACCTCATTGTTGTTTTAATTTGCATCTCTCTGATGATTGGTGATGTTGAGCATTTCTTTATATGTCTCTTGGCCATTTGTATGTCCTGTTTGGAGAGGTGTCTATTTAGTTCCTCTGCCCATTTTTTAATTGGATTCTTTGTCTTCCTTTTGTTGAGTTGTATGAGCACTCTATATATTTTGGAGATTAACCCCTTATCGGATATATCATTGGCAATTATGCTCTCCCATACAGTGTGTTCCCTTTCCAATTTGATGGTTGTTTCTTTAGCTGTGCAGAAGCTTTTGAGTTTGATGTAGTCCCATGTGTTCATTTTTTCCCTTGTTTCTGTTGCCTTAGGTGATATATCAGTGAAGATTCTGCTGTGTATGATGTCCGAAATTTTGTTGCCTACATTTTCTTCTAGGATTTTTATGGATTCATGAGTCACATCTAAGTCTTTTATCCATTTTGAGTTTTTTCTTATGTATGGTGTAAGATGATGGTCTAGTTTCATTTTTTTTTGCATGTAGCTGTCCAATTTTCCCAACACCATTTATTAAAGAGGCTGTCTTTTCTCCATTGTATGCTCTTGCCACCTTTGTCAAATATTAATTGAGCATAATGTTTTGGGTCAATTTCTGGATTCTCTGTTCTATTCCATTGATCTATGTGCCTGTTCTTGTGCCAGTAACAGGCTGTTTTGATTACAGTAGCTTTGTAGTATAACCTGATGTCTGGTATTGTGATTCCGCCTATTTTGTCCTTCTTTTTCAAGATTGCTGTAGCTATTCGGGGTCTTTTTTGGTGCCATATGAACTTCTGAAGCATTTGTTCTAGTTCTATGAAATATGTCGTTGGTATTTTGATGGGGATTGCGTTAAATCTATAGATTGCTTTGGCTAGTATGGACATCTTAATGATGTTAATTCTTCCAATGCATGAACAAGGTATGTGCTTCCACTTTTTTATATCTTCCTCTATTTCTTTTTTCAATGTCCTGTAGTTTTCTGCAAATAGGTCCTTTACTTCTTTGGTTAAGTTTATTCCTAGGTGTCTTAATTTTTTGCTGCGATGGTAAATGGGATTGTTTTTTTAGTTTCTTTTTCTGTGAGTTCATCATTGGTGTATAAGAATGCCGTTGATTTCTTGACGTTAATTTTGTATCCTGCTACTTTGCCAAATTCATTTATTAAGTGTAGTAGATTTATGATGGAGTCTTTAGGGTTTTCTATGTATAATATCATGTCATCTGCAAACAATGACAGTTTCACTTCCTCTTTTCCAATTTGGATCCCTTTTATTTTTTCTTCATGTCTGATTGCTGTGGCTAAGACTTCCAGTACTATGTTAAATAAGAGTGGCGAAAGTGGACATCCTTGTCTTGTTCCTGTTCTTCAGGGAAATGCTTTTAGTTTTTGTCCATTGAGTATGATGTTGGCTGTAGGTCTTTCATATATGGCCTTTATTATGTCGAGATATGATCCCTCTATTCCCAAATTGCTGAGCGTTTTTATCAGAAATGGGTGCTGGATTTTGTCAAATGCTTTTTCAGCATCTATTGATATGATCGTGTGGTTTTTATCTTTCATTTTGTTTATGTGATGTATCACATTTATTGATTTGCGAATATTGTACCAGCCTTGCATCCCTGCGATGAAACTCACTTGGTCATAGTGAATAATTTTTTTGATGTATTGCTGTATCTGATTTGCTAGTATTTTGTTAATTTTGGCATCTATGTTCATCACGCTTATTGGCCTGTAGTTTTCTTTCTTTGTAGTGTCTTTTTCTGGTTTTGGAATTAGAATTGTGCTGGCCTCATAAAACAAGGTTGGAAGTCTTCGTTCTTCTTGAATTTTTTGAAATAGTTTGAGGAGAATAAATATTAGTTCTTCTTTGAATGTTTGGTAAAACTCCCCCATGAAGCCATCAGGGCCTGGGCTTTTTTGCTGGGAGGGTCTTGATTACATCTTCAATTTCCTTCGTTGTTATTGGCCTGTTCAAGTTTTCTATCTCTTCCTGGTTCAGTTTTGGGAGACTATGTGTTTCTAGAAATGTGTCCATTTCGCTTAGATTGTCGAATTTGTTGCCATATAAATATTCATAGTATTTGTTAACAATCCTTTGTATTTCTGTGGTGTCAGTTGTTACTTCTCCTCTTTTATTTCTGATTTTGTGTATTTGGGTTCTCTCTCTTTGTTTCTTGGTGAGTCTAGCTAAGGGTCCATCAATCTTGTTTATCTTTTCTAAAAACCAGCTCTTTGTTTCATTGATCCTTTGAATTGTTTTTTTGGTCTCCATGTCATTTATTTCTGCTCTGATCTTTACTATTTCCTTCCTTCTACTTGCTCTAGGGTTTTCTTTTTGTTTGCTTTCCAGTTCTTTAAGTTGTGAGGTTAGGTAGTCAATTAGAAATTTTTCTTCTTTCTTGAGGTGGGCCTGTAGTGCTATGAACTTCCCTATCAGAACTGCTTTCGCTGCATCCCATAGATTTTGTGTTGTTGTGTGTACATTTTCATTAGTTTCCAGGAAGTTTTTAATTTCTTCCTTGATCTCCTTGGTAACCCATTCATTGTTCAATAACATGCTATTTAGCCTCCATGTCTTCAAATGTCTTTGCATGTTCTTGTTGCAATTGATTTCTAGTTTCATGCCATTGTGATCTGAGAAGATGCTTGATATGATTTCAATCTTCTTGAACTTGTAGAGACTTAGTTTGTGTCCTAACATGTGGTCTATCTTTGAGAATGTCCCATGTGCACTTGAGAAGAATGTGAATTCTGCAGTTTTGGGGTGTAATTCTCTCTATATATCTATTAAATCCATTTGATCTAGTGCTTCATTTAGAATTTCTGTTTCCTTGTTAATTTTTTGTCTAGATGATCTATCCAGTGATGTCAGTGGGGTGTTGAAGTCTCCTGCTATGATTGTATTGCTGTCGATTTCTCCTTTGAAGTCCTCCAGAAGATTTTTAATATATTTTGGTGCTCCTATATTGGGTGCATATATGTTTACCAAGGTTATATCTTCCTGTTGGATAGACCCTTTCAATATTATGTAGTGACCTTCTTTGTCTCTAGTTATGGTCTTCAATTTGAAATCTAATTTATCAGATATGAGTATTGCTACCCCAGCTTTTTTTTCCTTTCCGTTTGCTTGGAAGATTTTTTTCAATCCCTTTACTTTCAACCTATGTGAGTCTTTTGTTGTGAGGTGGGTCTCTGGTGAACAACATATATGTGAATCATGCTTTCTTATCCAGTCAGCTACTCTGTGTCTTTTTATCAGAGCATTCAATCCATTTACATTTAAGGTGATTATTGATATGTACTTATTTATTGCCATTTTTGTTCAGTGTGGTTATATTTTTCTTCCTATTTCTTCTACTAATTACAGCAGTCCTTTTAACATTTCTTGCAGTGCTAGTTTGGTGCTAATATATTCCCTTAGCCTTTTTTTGTCTGGGAAGCTCTTTATTTGACCTATTTTGAATGATAGCCTTGCTGGATAGAGTAGTCTTGGATTCAGATCCTTGTTTTTCATGACCTTGATTACTTCATGCCATTCCCTTCTGGCCTGTAGTGTTTCTGTTGAGAAGTCAGCTGATAGCCTTATGGGGGTTCCTTTGTAGGTAACCTGTTGCTTATCTCTTGCTGCCTTTAGGATTCCATCTGTGTCATTAATATTTGGCATTTTAATTACTATGTGTCTTGGTGTGGGCCTGTTTGGGTTCTTCTTACTTGGGGCTCTCTGTGCTTCTTGAACTTGAATGCCTTCTTCCTTCACCAGGTTAGGAAAGTTTTCTGTCACTATTTCTTCAAATATATTCTCTAACCCTTGCTCATTTTCTTCTTCTTCAGGGACTCCTATGATGCAAATGTTATTAGGTTTCCAGTTGTCCCACAGTTCTCTTAAGCTATCTTCCTGTTTTTTAATTGTTTTTTTTCCTTTTGGTTTTCTGATTGGTTGATTTTTTTCTACTCTGTCTTCTAATTCACTGATCCAGTCTTCCACTTCCTCTACTCTGCTGGTCAGTCCTTCCAATGTGTTCTTTATTTCTGCAATGTCATTCTTCATTTCCACTTGGTTGGTTTTCATTGTGTCCTTACTCATGCTGTTTAGTTTCCTCAAGATCATGGCTCCGAACTCTACCTCTGATAATTTGCTTAGCTGCATTTCATTTATCTCATCTTCAGTAGAGTTCTCTTGTTCTTTCATTTGGGATCTGTTTCTTTGTTTCACCATTTTTGCTATCTCAGTGGGTTTTGGAGCCTACCAAATTTTCCCTGTGGGTGTTGGTGTTCTGCTATTTGTGGCTCCCTCTACTGGGTTTGGATGCACACTGAGGGCCCTCCTTAAACACCACTGTCAAGTCTCACTTTCCTGGGTAGATTTGCAAGCTCAGGAAAGATTCAGTTATGCTCTAGCTTTTTGCCAGGAGGCTATTAGCCTCAGTTACTTGAAAAGCCTTAGGATCTCAGTTAAATGAGAAACTCCCTCAGGTGTTTATAGTGTAAGAGGATTTCCCGAGGGTGGAGCCGATGCTGGTTGTTAATGAGCCTCAATTTGCATTTCTTTACCCCTTTGTCTCACCTGGGAATCTCTGAGGGAGGGGCTGCCACAGCTCCGGGAAGGAGTAAACTTGGCTGCAGTTCTGTGTAACCAGGAAGGAGTGGGCTGGCGACCACTGTCCTTTGTGGCCGCAGCTCAGCACAAACTCTGAGCACCCTCCAAATCCCAGGTGTCCCCACAGAGTTCCAGTCCAGTCCGCTCTCCCTCTGCCGGAGCCCCAGATGAGTGGCTGTGGCTATTTAGCGCTCTGTCCTGGCCCTCTGAGCTGTGGAGCAGTTTGGTGTCTTAACCCCGAGGGCGGGTGTCGCCGCTGCTCACAGCTAAGGTTGCTGCTGTCCGTGGGCTCCCAGCCCGCCACCCTCACGCACCTCCACAGATCCTACCAGGCTCATTCCGTGTCCCTGGTTGTATGATCCTCTCTCGCTGCTTTTCTGTTGCTTTTTCCCGACGATTTGTCTTTATTTTAGTTGTAATTCCCATTTGGTCCTGGGAGATTGTCTGTGTAGCTTCCATTCACTCCACCGCCATTTCCAAAAATCCCTCCTACCAGTCTTGATGTGGCTTCTTTAATTCCAAAGTTGTAGTGAAAGGGGCAGGAGAAAACAATGGAGAACTGATCATAGTGGGGTGCTAGCCATAGTTATAAGAAACTATGAACATCTTTGCTCTGTTCTGATTAAAGAAAGCCCATTCTGACTTGGCTGGGAGCTGTATGCCCCAGGAGTTTACCCCAGGAATGCTGCCCATTCTCCTTACCCAAGAGCTGCCCACCTCATCATGGAAAGACTAACAACCTTGGAGTCTTGGAGGTGATGCACTGGAGACAGCCCAAATTCCCCAGCTCCCATTATTTCCCATGCCTATAATCTGCAACTGTTTTACCCATTGTTATTCCTTTTGCCTACTTCCGGATCTAATACCTAATATTAGCAACTGGCTATAGAAGGAGTAGAGAATAGATTTTTGCAGGATGACCTGGCTACTCTCCTATACTGCTGGCATTATTGAAATAAAGGCTCATATGTGATTCAACCTTATCTCTGCTTAATTGGCTCAAGTAGTAACAGGCAGCCTGGACCCATCTGTTGTTTGCTTTCAGCAGAACTGCTATTCAGCTCAATTTCAAGCAGTTCGGAATGATGGTTTTCTGTAGTTTAGTTGTAATTTTGATGTGGTTGTGGGAGGAGGTGAGTACCACATTTACCTATGCCACCATCTTGACCAGAAGTCCTCAGATTTGCAGTTCTTTTTATGCATTTGGAATCAAAGGAGACAATTAAGGAAGAGTACATGAAATCTGTTGCTGGTAGATTAACAAGGCAGGAGAAAGCAAGGCAAGGAACGCTCTATGATTAGATAAAAAGTAAAGAGATACATACTTCTTTTACATTGTTAGATACAGGATAGTTTAAACTGTACAGTAAACAAGAATGGTACACAAAATGGCCAATAAGATCATATGTTCCCTTGAGGATGGTTACATCTTAAAGGGGTCTGGAAAAATATCACTCTAACATTTCAAAGGTATGCTAACCTAGATGCACAAGAACAGTGGAGAGAACCACCTGAAATCAAGCTGAACAGAAGTCCTAAAACTATGAAGTTAAAGAAGAAGCCACATCAAGACTGGTAGGAGGGGCAGAGGCATGGACAGGCTGGTCCCACACCCACCTATGGTGGATAAAAATCAGGAGGGATACCTCGGCTGGGAAAGTCTTCCCTGAGGAGCAAGGGGTCCACGTCCTACACCAGGCCTCCTCAGGTTCCAGTGCTAGGAAGAGAAGTCCCCATAACTTCTGGCTGGAAAAACCAGTGGGAACTGAGGCGGAGGGAGGCTGAGAGAGGCTGAGGCTGAGGGAGGCTGAGGCCTCTGGAGTCCCAGGCAGTTCCTCTTAAAGGGCCCACACATGGGCTTACTGGGACTCACTTCCTCCAGACTCCAGGGTGGGGGAGGCAGCTTGAAAGGCACCAGAGACATATGGGGAAGAATTGAGTTGTTTGGCATTGGGGCAAGGGCTGGAGAGGCAGCTTTCTCCTAGACTGACCTGCTGTCAGAAGCCGTTGTTCCTTTGGTAAGCCCTTGCCCTATGGGACCAGCAGACGGGCGCCATATCTGGGACTCCAGCAACCTAGCTCACACTGGTTTCCCCACCCTGGTGATTCCCTGAGGCCCTGCCCTGCCCAACTTTTGGGCCCACCCAAGCTGTTTCCAGTGGCTTTACCATAGGATTGGCCTGTTTTGGCTCCTGCTTCAGATTTTCCTAAATTCTCTCAAACAAGCAGCATCTTGCCTCAGCGAGCCCCATAACTCTAGCTAAGTGGTCCCAGGCCTGGCACTAGAAGCAGCCAGCCTTGGTTCATAGCTTGGCTTTGCCTGGACACCACCAAGCCCAGCACAAGAAGCAGCCATCGGCAGATTGCTTTGTACCTTATGTCTGGTGGCCCCAGGTAGAACACAGGCAGTGGCTGACCTTGCCGCAGAGCCAGCACACCCAGTGGACAGCTTCAGACCACAGTGAAGCACCACCACCCAACCACTTCCACAAGTGACACACTTAAGGAATGGACTTGGTGGATACCAGAGCCCTGCTGAAGTAAGTCTTGCTCTTTGTGGTCGGCCCCTGCACGGTTGATCATCCAAGGTAGTCAGAGGTCGGTGGTCAGTGGGCACAGCCAGTCCTTTTAATGTATCATCCCGAGTAAATCCCTCCCATTGATGTGCCAACAGCAGTCAAGACTCAATTACAACAGAACGGTGTAAAGTCCACACAAGGGGTGCACCTTGAGGGCCCAGCTGGGGTGATCAGGAAGGCTGTGCTACTGGACCCTATAGGACACCTACTATAACAGGCCACCCTAGGAAGCCTAGGAGACATAGCAACTCTACCTAATACATAGAAACAAACAGAGGGAGGCAGCCAAAATGAGGAGACAAAGAAATATGTCCCAAATGAAAGAACAGAACAAAACTCCAGGAGAAGAACTAAATGAAATGGAGATAAGCAATCTAACAGATGTGGAGTTCAAAACACTGCTTATAAGGATGCTCAATGAACTTAGTGAGAATTTCAAGAAACTTTATGAGAATGTCAAGGAACTTAATGAGGACCTCAAGAGTATAATAAAGGACCATTCAGAAATGAAGGATGCACTAACTGAAATAAAGAATAATTTACAGGGAATCAATAGTAGAGTAGGTGAAGCCAAGAAGCAAACTATCAATTTTGAATATAAGGGAGCAAAAAATACCTAATCAGAACAGCATAAAGAAAAAAGAATCCAAAAAAATGAGGATTGTATAAGGAGCCTGTGGGACAATTTCAAGCGTACCAACATTTGCACCATGGGAGTGCCAGAAGGAGAAGAGAGAGCAAGAAATTGAAAACCTATTTGAAAAAATAATGACAGAAAACTTCCCTAACTTGGTGAAGGAAACAGACATACACGTCCAGGAAGCACAGGGAGTTCCAAACAAGATGAACCCAAAGAGGTCCACACCAAGACACATCTTCATCAAAATGCAAAAGGTTAAAGACAAAGAATCTTAAAAGCAGCAAGAGAAAAGCAGTTAGTTACCTATAAGGGTGCTCCCATAAGATGGTCAGCTGATTTCTCAAAAGAGACTTTGCAGGACAGAAGGGAGTGGCAAGAAATATTCGAAGTGATGAAAAGTAAGGACCTACAACCAAGATTACTCTATCCTGCAAAGCTATCATTTAGAATCAATGGCCATATAAAGAGTTTCCCAGACAAGAAAAAGCTACAGGAGTTCATCACCACCAAACCAGTATTACATGAAATGTCATCGGGTCTTCTTTATGAAGAAGAAAATAAAAAAATATGAACAATAAAATGGTAATAAATACATATGCCTCAACAATTGAATCTACAAACAAAATGAGCAAGCAGAACAGAAACAGCTCATAGATACAGAGAACTTTTTGTTGGTTGCCAGATGGGAGGAAGATTGGGGAAATGGGTGAAAAATGGGATTGAGAAGTACAAATTAGTTGTTAGGCTGATGAACCTCAAAGGGAAGGGGGGAGGTAGGGCAGGAAGAGAGAAACCAAAGAATTTATATGCATATGTCCATAACCAATAGACACACAATAGTGTGGGGAAAGCAGGAGGGGTGTGGGAGTGGGGAGGAGGGGGTCAAGGGCAGTGGCGGGGGGGGGGGGGGGGGGCGGGAAGGAGGGACATCTGTAATACCTTCAACAATAAAGATACATTTAAAAAGAAAAACCAGTGGGCAGGGCTTTCTTAGGGCAAAGAGTAACCTTTTACCACAGAAGTTATAAGCCTGAGGCAATATGCATTGTGAAAAACAGGATCACTGCTATCCTGCAAACAATGACAATCCAAGTCTTTGTTGTCTGTCTCACTTTTCTGTATTTTGCATCTAATATAACATTTACATAAGCCACAGTAAGTATTAAAATTTACTTTATACATATTCAGCAACCATTAACAGTTGCGCTATGTAGAAAAACCCAAAGAATAAGTATTGCTATTATTATGACTAATATCATTAGCACACAGATAAAGACAATCAAAACAAATGGTTTCTGAGTTCAACATCAATCTGTTGGTATACAGGCCCTGTCTGTGTCTTGGGATAGCTGTCTATCTCTGATGTCAGTGGCTTCTTATTCTTGAGGAGTCTTTGGTGTCTCTTGTAAGTTAAGGCGAGTGCTGAAGACGAATAGATATGCATTCGCAGTTATGCACCTGATAATGTCCCTTCCAACAAGGTTGGAGAGTGTCTTTTATTTGATGTCCTTATTAATAAAGATCTCTGTAAGGACAGAAAACAGGCCTTTCTTTTGTTATAATTTTTCACAGTTTATGAGGAGCACCTGGTAATTAAATGCAGCGATTGCTGGTGTCTCAATTCAAGCCGCCTTTCTACTCAAACAGTAAATAGATAAGGGTTGCACTTTCCCCGAATCCCGCTCCCGGCTGTTTTAACAACTCTGGATAATTCGCACTAGACAGTCTCTGATAAATAGAAAGTTCCCTCCCCCTCTCCTTCAAACAAGTCTCCCTTTTTCTAACTCTTTGTAACCCCTTCAGACTAGACTCCCCCTTTTCACACTCTCTGTAACTTTCTTTGCTCCAAAGCATATTTTACAGGCTAGAAAATATGTTGATAAGGACACCTCCCTGACACATCTGCTGGACTGTCTCCCAGAAAACAAACTATCGGCAAATTCTCAAGACAACCTCCCACATCTGTTCAACTTCAACAATATTGCCCTCCAGGCCTCAATTGTCATTAACTCCCTAAAACCCCCAATAAAAGAGCAACTCTCCCTATCTTTAGTTGCCTGGTGCCACCTAGCACTCAGCCCTTCCTGTACTACAGGAGAGTAAAATAAACTTCCTCCCTTTTCTCTCTTCTCTCTGTTGTGAATTCTTTCACAAGCCCACATCACTAGCCAAACCCTAACATTTTGGTGGCCCCCCGGGGACCATTAACATCTCCTCTCCTCTAGCTTCCAGGACTTGCAACTACAGGAGCAGTGGACAGTGGCAGCTCACCCAGGGTTAACCCCGTAAACCTGTCTCAGGAGTTTGGTTCCTCTCTTTTCTTAATTTTGTGAATGCTCTTCTCAGTGTCCCTTCTACTTGGTCAGCAAACAGTCAGCAATCAGTAAGTCTAACAGACTTAGGGAAGGTAGCAGCCTCAAGTATAAAGTTACAGGCAGTCTCCCTATATTCAGTCCTCGGACAGATGGAAAACCCAGTGCCAGGTCCTGTCACTTCGGGATTCAGCTGCGAAGGACACTTTTAGCTGTCTCCCCGCTAGGTTTGGTCTTGTCTCTGGCCCAAGGATACTTGCTCCCGAGCCAGATCCTAGGCAGTCCAGTCTCTGAATTTAAGGATGCTTAATTCTGTGTATAGACCTACAGTTCCGTCTAACCCAAGTCTCTAGGAATGCCTAGAACTCACCTTAGACCCATTTCGTCTAGAGGGGTGGATGCTCCCTCTCAGAACCTCACTACCCTCTCAGCCCAGTCTCTCAGCATGCTAACATCCTAAGAAGTCCTTCCTTCTTTTTACCCTAGTTTTCATCATGGGAAATGCTCAGTGGACTCCACCTAAGGACTTCCCTTTGGGGTGTCTCCTTAAGAACCAGAAGGCTCAGGGATGGGGTTGGGGGGAGCAGGGAGGAGGGTGTCAAAGGGGGAAAAAGGAGAGACATCTGTAACAAAAATAAATAAATAAATAAATAAATAAATAAATAAATAAATAAATAAATAGAAAAAAAAAAAAAGAACCAGAAGGCTCTAGGCTTACTGACTTCAAGTCAAAACATTTGGTTTTCTATTGCATTATGGCCTGGCTACAGTATAAATTAGAGATCTGGCCCCAGGGAGACTCTCTTAATCTTAATACTATCCTCCAACTCAATCTTTACTGTCACTTCCTCGGTAAATGGTTTGAGGTCCCTTATGTTCAGGCTTTCTTTGAACTTGCTCATCACCCTGATCTCCATTCCTCCTGTCGTATGCTCCTCACTCCCTACTCTCTACCTCCATCATCTCTGGACCTGGATGATCTCCCCCTGTCTGCACCACCAAAACCTCCATCTTACCGTCCTCCCCCATAGGCCACTTCCCCTAATTCCCTGATACCCCCTCGTTCTCTTGCTTCTACGTCTTCTCCTCCTTATACTTCTCTTCCTCCCTCTTTGCTTCCTTCTTCCCCTGGCCATACTCAGTCAAACGACATTTCCAGAGGCCCTCCCCTTCCTCAAACCAAATTCCCTTCTGGGAGGACACGGGAATGGAGGGCATCAGCCAAGTTCATGTTATTTTCTTGATGTCGGATCTTTCCCAGATCGAAGTTAAACTTGGAAGCTTTTCAGCCAATCCATCTAAATTTACTAAAGAATTTGAATATCTCACCCTCTCCTATGATCTCACTTGGAGAGATATCCACATCATTTTCTCCAGCTGCACCACGCCAGAGGAGAGAAATTGTATTTGGACTAAGGCTAGGGAATATGCAGATGATCTTAAT
The DNA here is from genome assembly GCA_030848825.1 of Tadarida brasiliensis. Taxonomy (NCBI): domain Eukaryota; kingdom Metazoa; phylum Chordata; class Mammalia; order Chiroptera; family Molossidae; genus Tadarida; species Tadarida brasiliensis. The sequence goes on along the minus strand of CM061259.1, from coordinate 53,095,015 downwards.
CGCAGACAGCCCAACGATACTGGCTCCACAGCTGTCCCCAGTTGAGATCCTAAATGGAATTATCAGCATGGGTCCCTACACCACAATAAGTGGGACCATACGCTCTCTTGCCTTACTGAGGGTATGAAAAGGGCTACTACCAAGCCCATCAATTATGATCAAGTTAAAGAGATCCAAAGGAGAATCCTGCCCTTTTCCTCTCACAGCTTTCAGATATCCTGCATCTATATACAACCTTAGACCCCAACTCTAAGGAGGGCAAGCTCATCCTGGCAATGCACTTTATCTCCCAGTCAGCCCCCAATATCTGGCGCATGCTGCCAAAGTTTGAAAAGGGACCCAGACCCCTCAATTTGAACTCCTCGACCTGGCATTTAAGGTCTTCAATAACAGAGATGAGGATGGGAAAGAGGAACAGAGGAGGAGGGACTGGAAATGGGCCCAAGAGCAGAAAGAAGCATTCCAAATGCTAGTCATAACTCTAGGTGAGGCTCTTCAGGGGCAGACTTACCCGAGGGCCTGAGAACAAGAAAAACTCGCTTCAACATCAGGGGAGAAGTCCTGCTTCTACTGCAAACAACCTGGTCACTGGATTAAGGGATGCCCCAGGAAAAGAATGCTGCTAAGACCGAGCCCACTTTGCAAAAAGATGGGGCACTGGAAGCAAGATTGCTCTCTCCTCATAGAAGGAGGTCATGCTTGCCTTCAGGAGCCAGCTGGCCATCCTGAGCAGGCTTCCTCTGTATGCACGGATCTTCTTGGCCTTCTTCAGTCTGACTGACAGAGACCCGCATCAGACCAGGCCCCACTCTGCAACATCGAATCAGTGGAGCCTCAGGTAACTCTTTCCATAGCAGGTAAGCAAGTCGATTTTCTTATCAACATGGGGGCCACTTATTCTGCTCTTCCCAAATTTTCAAGCCCTCTGTCCCCTCCTCTATTTCCATCATTGGGGTTGAAGATAAGGTCCAATCCCCCTCCTGGACTCCTCGACTTCTCTGCTCACTGGAAGATCAGGTCTTCACTCAGTCCTTCCTAGTCCTTCCAAACCGTCCCATTCCCCTCCTAGGGAGGAACCATATGGTCAAATTATGCCCTCAGTTCCTCCTAACTTCTCAAGCCTCTTTTCTTGGTCTCTTAGGAAAAACGTTTCTAGACCCTCCCATGCCCTTATCGCCTTCACCTCTATCGAAATTTCACAGCAGGTACCTCCTGAGGGTTGGGACACTAGCATTCTGGGGCGGGCCCAACATGCACAACCTGTTTCCATTTCACTTAAGGACCATGCTCATTTCCCTCACGGAGCTCAGTACCCTCTCAAACTAGATAATCTTTGGGGACTTAAACCTCTTATTACTCAATTTATCCAATCTGGTCTCCTATGTCCCACCAACTCCCCTTGGAACACTCTCACACTGCCAGTTAGGAAGCTGGATGGTTCTTACCAGCTGGTCCAAGACCTCCAAATTATTAATGAGGCTGTTATTCCCCTCCACCTAGTGGTGTCTAATCCCTATACTCTACTCAGTTCCATTGCACCAAATATGCAAGTTTTTCACAGTCCTTGATATCAAGGATGCCTTTTTTACAAATTCTATTAGCCTCTGACTCATAGGACCTCTTTGCTTTCACTTGGAGTGACCCAGACACAAGACATTAGCAACAGTTAACCTGGATGTCCCTCCAGGGGTTTTGTGACAGCCCCCATCTTTTTGGACAGGCCCTAGCACAGGATCTAGCCATATTATTTGTCCCTGACAGCACACTCCTTCATATGTTGATGACCTTCTCTGCAGCCCTGACACCCACACCAACGCTGTCACTCTCCTCACACACCTAGCACAGTGCAGATACCAAGTCCCGCCAGGCAAAGCCCGGATAAATTAGCCAACTGTTACATATCTAGGGTTCCTTTTGTCACCAGGCAGACAAGCTATTACCAAGAAACGTATTGCCTCTATGGAGCTCCCACACACCAAGAAAGAGCTCTGGGCCTTCCTAGATCTAACAGGTTACTTTTATATTTGGATTCCACTGTGTGGGCTCATTACCAAGCCCCTGTACCAAGGCACTCAGGGGTCTGGAATACAAACCTTTAGACTGGAAGTCACCTTTTCAGCAAGGTTTTCCACCCTTAAGGAGGCACTCACCAGAGTCCCGGCTTTAGCCCTCCCCAGTCTCAAAATCTCAGATGAAGATTTCTCCTCTATGTACACAAGAGAGGAGCTATTGCCCTTGGAGTCCTAGGTCAGAAGCATGGCCCTGACTTCAAGGCTGTTGCCTATTTCTCTAAGAACTTGGATTCCACAGCCAAAGGCTGGCCTCCTTGCCTTAGAGCCCAACTGCCCCAGCTCTCCTAGTCACTGAGGCTAACAAACTTACCTGTGGACAACCTACTCATGTCAATATGTCTCACCAAGTCATCGAAATTTAAACAACAAAGCTTATCATTTCCTGACTACTAACCACATCACTCAATACCAGACTTTACTTATAAACCATCCCTCTATAACTCTTCTCTCACATCACAACACTTAATCCTGCCACTCCCCTCCCAGGCCCATCTCAGAATCTTGAACATAATTGCCTAAAAATATTACAACAGTCCATCACAGTAAGGCCTGACCTTTCTGACTCCCCACTGTCCTCTCCAGACCACAACTGGTTTATAGATGGAAGCAGCTATACTTTAGGGCAGGGGTGTGGAACGTCCACCCCACAGGCCGTATAAGGGCCATGAAATCATTTGGTCTGGCCCTGCCAAGGCAATCGCAGGTGGGACTCAAAATTCAATAAATCTAGGAGCTTTTTTCATAGCAACATAAACTTATATTAAGTGAATCATAATAATAATGTAAATTTTGAGGGACAAGCAAGGAACATCCATTACAGGATAGACAGGACACATACGAGTACATGACGGAATAGAGTATGCTTCTGATTGGCTGTCCGTGGCCATCTACCTGTATTGCAGTGACTCAGAGGTCAGTTAGTGCCAGGCAGGCTGGGAGTGTACACACTGTGAATGTGTTAATACTGTGGTGAATCTACAGCAATCTGGTGATGATGAGATGGGATGCGATGAGATGAGATGCAATGAGATGATTCCTCGTGACATTGATGACTTCACCTCTGATTATTAACAACGATGTTGTTGACTTCTTTGTCGACACAGATGATAACTCCAATCCAACTTTTATCCACACGTCCACAATTAACAATCCTTACAAAAACTGGATCTCAGATGAAGATTAAGGAAATTACAGTAGAAAGAAAAGACCTCAAGAGTCGATGATATATGTTCCAAATCCAAGATGCAGGATTAGAACAACAATCAAAGCAAAATAATTGCATCGCTGGTGACACACACACTGGATAATTATTAAAACTTAAGTGGTGTGACATCCTACAAATGGTGACTACAAAGAAAAGAAAAGTTGATGCAGAGTGTCACTCTTTCGAAGAGAAATGGACAAATGACTATTTTTTTTTGTAGAAGTCAAAAGCAAACCTGTGAGCCTAATCTGTGGCAATGCATTAGCAGTAATGAAAAAAGTCAATCTGGAGCATTATTACAGCTCAAAACATGCAACTCGCCTGGCTGGTGTGGTTCAGTGGTTGAGCATCAACCCATGTACCAAGAGATCATCCGTTCGATTCCCAGTCAGGGCACATGCCCAGGTTGTGGGCCAAATCCCAAGTGCGGGGCATGCAGAGACGGCCAATCATTCTCTCGTCAATGTTTCTATCTCTCTCTCCCTCTCCCTTCCTCTCTCTCTAAAATCAATAAAGAAAAATAAATAAATAAATAAACATGCTAAACTCAATGAATTGGGAAGCCAAATGCATTTGGATAAAATCAATACTCTCCAGCAGAGTTTGGAATCACAACAAGCCACTTCACTAGGCCTCATAGTGACAAAGATGTTATTCAGACGAGTTATGCAGTGAGCAAGGTAATTGCAAGGAAGCTGAGGCCTCATGTAGAGGGAGAGTTTGTGAAAGAGCATGGTGGCTGTTGCGGAGTTGTTAGCACCAAAGTAAAATTGTTTCAGAGTGTTAGTTTGTCTCAGAGAACCGTCTCAGATCAGATTACTGACTTAGCACAAGATATTGAGAAACCACTGAAGGATTCTGCAGGAGATTTCCAATTTTTCTCTCTGGTTTGTGATGAGACAACGGACGTAATACTGCCCAAGTGGACGTTTTTGTTCATGAGATAACTGCAGAGTTTGACATGTGAGAGGAGCTGCTGACACTGGAAGCCATTCATGGCACTACAAGAGGTGAGGACTTGTCTGAGAGACTTGTTTTATCAATGAAAAAACTTGAGCTAACATTTGAAAAGTTAAGTGGCCTTATTACAGATGGAGCTCCAGCCATGGTTGGCTTGCAAAAAGGGTTAATTGCGTTGTCAAGAAAGAACTGAATCATCTCAGTCTTGATCCAAGTTATTTAATTATATGTCACTGCATCATTCACCAAGAAAGTCTCTGTGCAGTAATTGCGGCTCAACAATGTGATGTCAACAGTAGTGTCATGCATAAATTGTGTCAAAAGCAGAGGATTTAACAGCTGCCAATTGAACGAGTTGCTGACTGATCTTGACTCTGAGTACGGTGATCTCATTTATCACTGTCAGTGTGGTGGCTAAGTCACGGGAACATGCTAATGAGGTTTTACAAACTGCAGGATGAATTCCAGGAGTTCATGGAGATGAAGGGAAAACCTGTCAGGGAACTCAATGATAGCAAGTGGCTGTGTGATTTAGCGTTCATGGTGGACATTACCACGTACCTCTCAGCGCTGAACATCAAGCTACAGGGCCCCAACCAGCTTCTCAGCTCTCTGCTTTCAAACATGAAATCATTGGAAGCTAAATTGAGACTGCGGAAAATGCAGCTCAAAAGTAATAACATGGTGCACTTCCCCACTCTGGAAGGACAAAAGCCTTCTTGAATATGCTGGTTAATGTGCGAAACTAATCGAGGCATTTAATGAAAGATTCAAGGACGTGAAAAGTAAACAAATGGAAATGAACATCTTTGCTACACTGTTCAATGTGGAACCAGCTGATGTGCGTGATAACCTACAACATGAAATGATTCAGCTGCAAATCGATGATGAGCTGAAAGCCAGTTACAACAGCCTCCCACTGCTTGAGTTCTATAAACGTTCCATAAGCAATGATGAATTTCCCACTTTGAGGAGACATCCATTGAAATATGCATCTGTGTTCAGAACAACTTTCTGCTGGGAGCAGTTCTTTTCAAAACTTACATCGCAAAGAGTCAACTGCGCTCCAGACTGACTGATGCAAACCTGGAAAAGCTGTTGTGAGTAGCAACATCATCAATACCAGCTAATATCACATGCCTCACCCAAGAGAAGCAGTTTCAGCTATCACATTAGGGGTGAGTTAATTAAATGTTTGACCAAATATAGCAGGCTAATTTTTAAGTTGACAATTTTGTATGGCACGTGAATGATGTTATAAATATCCAAATGGCCCTTGGCAGAAAAAAGTTTCCCCACCCCTGCATTAGGGGGACAAAGAAGGGCAAGATATGCTACAGTTACTATAGCTCACACAGTCAAGACTGTCCCTTCACCTCCAGGCACCTCCACCCAAAAGGCTGAACTTACAGCCCTTATCAGGGCTCTACAATTAGGCAAAGATTTAACACTCAACCTCTACACTGATTCTAGATATGCTTATCACATAGTACACTCACATGCCACCACTTGGAAGGAGCGTGGTCTCCTCACTACACAAGGATCATCAATCAAACATGCAAAGCTCATTTTACAACTCATACAGGCAGCCCAAGTACCCAAGCCCACTGCAAGGTGCACCAACGCTCACAGTCTTTTGAGGCCTTGGGAAACAACCGGGCTGATAAGGAGGCTAAATAGGCTGCAGCCTCCCTTTCCCAGCCACCCAAGCCTTCTCCTTTCCTGACGTTGCCCATAATTACACCACTGAAGAAATTACCAAGTTCACTCAAACCGGGGCCACCTGGAGTTGCTTTCCCTTCAAAGGAAAATCATTCTACCTACACAACAGGAGTCTCAAATACTTAACAATATTCATAACTCTCTACATATTGGAAGCAAACCCCTCAAGGAACTTTTATTACTGCTTCTCTTTTGCAATAACTTAGAAAACAAACTAAAACACATCACCAAAGACCGTTCCATCTGTTGCCAAATTAGCCCTCAGGGGCATCTCAGGCTTCCACCTCTTTCCCTACCCATCAACTCAGGGGCCATCTCCAGGGACAGAACTGGCAGCTAGATTTTACTCACATGCCCACACACAAGAAATATAAAAACCTTCTTACATTAATAGACACTTACTCCCTAAAACCCCCAATAAAAGAGCAACTCTTCTTATCTTTAGTTGCCCCATGCTGCCTGGCCCTCAGCCCTTCCCTACTATGGGAAAGTAAAATAAACTTTATCCCTTTTTTCTTCTTTCTGATGTGAATTCTTTCACAAGCCCTTGTCACTGGCCAAACCCTAACAATCTCCAGGTGTCAATTCATGATCTTTAAATTCTTCATCTTTGTCTGGCTGGTGTGGCTCAGTGGATTGAGCATCATCCCATGGACTGAGAGGTCCCGGATCAATTCCCAGTCAGGGCATACGCCCGGGTTTGCAGGCTCCATCCCTGGTGGGGGGTGTGCAGGAGGTGGCCAATTCATGTTTCTCTCTCATATCGATGTTTCTATCTATCTCTTGTTGTAAGGTGTCAGAGAGATAACCAGAAACGCACGGCCAAATTGTAAAGGACCACTTTATTACACCAGTGGGCTGTTACACCGGCGGGCTGGGGGGGTACAGCTTCCCCAAATCCTCAGCCCCGAGCCTTCTTTGTTGCCCGCTTTCAAAGGCACAAACTACAGGGGAAAAAAAACTACATTCTCTTGGCGCCGCTTTTGGTACCGTTAAGGGGGGCTGATACAGAGAAGAGAGAGAGAAGCTTGTTAGAGGTCAGGGTAACCATTAATCTCTTTCTTCTCACGGTTCCTCTGAGTTTCCCAAGGCCTTCATTAATCCCTTATCTTTATAGTTTTCTTTTGGGTTTCTTAAGGCCCTTATGTTTACAGAAAAGAAACTGCCAGGGTGTGTAGGTGCAGTAACTGAGGGTCAGAATGGAGTTATTACATCTCTCTCTCTCTCCCTAAAAAAAAAAAAAAAAAAAATCAATAAAAACATATTTAAATTCTTCACCTCCTGGGAGCTGCTGAGAAAGGAAATGGTTACCAATTGGCATTTTCCTGAAGTAACTTGATCAAATCTTGGCAATAGTGTAAGATGTTTCCTTTCAATAATGTTGGCTCATAAATTTCTTGATCTGAGTCCACCTTAAATGCATAAGGGAATGTAAAAACCAAAAATGAAAGCCTTGAAGAACCCATCAGCCATCTTGGGTTTCCATAGCCCCAACTATTCATGTAACTTACAACCATTGTTTTCCCATAGAAGTTTTTCATCACATATTTCACAATGCTTTCCATGCAAGTTATCATACCAAATTCACCAAGTTAGTTTATGCTGGGGCCTGGGAATGTGGCCTGTTGTTGATAGAGGCCGTGGTTCAGGACATGACCCTGGAACTGGCTGCACAGGCACAGACCGTGTTTTCTTACATAAACATGACACAGCAAAACCTAGGACACATGCACCACGCACCCGGTCCCGTTGCACAAGTCTATAAAAGCTGTTAGACTCAGTTAGAGGCATTGAATAAAGGTGCTGCTAAGGCAGCCAGGGCTGCTGCTGAGAATAAAGATGCTGCTGCCGTTTGTTGATCCCTCCTGATGTTGGCTCTGCATGCTTTCTTTACCTTGAGTATCTTACCGCCGAAACCCCCTTTGCAACCCCCTTTGCAAATTTAATAATTTAAATTTATTTAAACTATAAATATTAAATAGTTTAATATTTATCTTTTGTAAAAAGAGAAAACAAACATTTTGAGGGGTTCTGGGGGGCCTGGGTTGGAAATTAAATGAATAGCTAGGGCTGTGGGAAACCCAAAACCTAGGAAAGTAAAAATTTCTGTCAGGTTCTGATGTTAGCTTCCAATTTGGCCAAATTTTTTATTATAAGTTATTAAATCCTTTCAACTATCTTGTCAGGTTTCAGCTGAGACAAACAGTAAATATTTCTGGCATTTTTAAACAACCCATGGACCCAAGAGGGTACAAAGTTTACTACCTTCCCAAGATCCAGAGTCCCTTCCAAAGACAGTCAAAAGAAAGAAAATGAGAAAACAGAAAATGAGATTAGCAAAAGGCAATGGCTATCCCTGAGAGTGACAAAAAATCTCACCCTATTGCATGAACTGGAGCAAATTTGATTAATAAAAATATATATTGCCCTGTAATATGTATTCTCTAGTTGGAAGTAAATAGGTTTCTTATTTTAAAAAGGGACTCTGATTGATTAGATATTCCTACTATTTGTACAGAATCTTTAAGGGAGAGGGCAGCTTGATTACATAGGGTTAAGAACAGATAAATAAGCCCCCTACATCTATAAGGACCTTGGTGGTTTTCTTTTTTATGGTAATTTCAATTTCTCCTTAAGTAAGTACTAGCAAACAGAAGGGGAATTTTGGCTTGCAATCCTTGGAGCAGCCCTATGCTTGCTTCTGTTCCTTTTCTTTTTCTAAATCCCATTTTGGTTTCCTACAATCCTTCTTCAGATGACCGGGCCTTTTATAATAAAAGCAGCCCTGCCTGGCCGGTGTGGCTCAGTGGTTGAACGTCGACCCATGCACCAAGAGGTCACCAGTTTGATTCCCGGTCAGGGCACATGCCCACGTTGTGGGCCTGACCCCCAGTGGGGGGCATGCAGGAGGCGGCCAGTCATTGTTCTCTCTCATCGATGTTTCTGTCTCTTTCTCCCTCTCCATTCCTATCTCTCTAAAAATTAATAAAGAAAAAAAAAGCAGCCCTGCCCAGTGTGGCTCAGTTGATTGGAGTGCCCTCCCATACACCAAAGGGTCTTAGTTCTATTCTCAGTTGGGGCATATACCTAGGTGTGGGTTTGGTCCCAGGTTGGGGCATGTATGAGAGGCAACCAATCAATGTTTCTCTCTCTGTCGTCTCTCTCTCTCTCTCTCTCTCTCTCTCTCTCTCTCTCTCTCTCTCTTTCTCCCCCCATCTTTCCCCTCTCTCTAAAATCAGAAAACGTATCCTTGAGAGTGCTGGGGGTGGGGGTGGGGGGCGGTGAGGAGCAGACTCTCCTTTCTCCTTGTTGAAAGGTCTTCAGGGAAGTGACCTAATTGCTTAATTGCTGGAGCTGATTTTTGTAACTTAAAAAAAAAAATTTTTTTAATTTATTGATGAGAGAGAGCAAGCGAGACAGTGATTTGTTGTTCCACCTATCCATGCATTTAGTGGTTCATGCTTGCAGATGCCCTGACCGGGGATCAAACCCACAACCTTGGGGTATAGGGACAACACTCTAACCAACTGAGCTACCTGGCAAGGGCATGATTTTAGTAGCTTTATTTTTTTCTTTCTTTTGTATAATTCTAGATAATTCATTGACCGAATTGCTAGTTTATCAGTGTTGATGTAATAAACATCCAAACTTGTAGAGAATTTTTATAAGTTTATTTGAGCCAAAATGAAGACAAAACAGTAGGCAAAATCTCAATAGGTTGAGAAAATGCTCCTGAGAATGGCAGTTTCACAGATTATTTTATACATGAGAACCAAAGGAGACATAAGAAGGGTTATATAAAGTCCATTGGTAGTAGATTAAGGGGATGGAAGGAAACAAAGCATGGAACCTTTGGATTGGATAAAAAGTAAAGCAGAGAGACATATGCTTCTTTTATATTGATAGGTAGTTGGCAATTGACATTTACAGTATATAGAGATGTTATTCCGGGAACAAGATAACAATGAGGGGTTGGTTCCAGGGTCTCGTGCTCTGGTGGTGAGTGTACTCTGAGGGGTTTGGGAAAGGGAGTTTACTTTGTAATTCTAAGAGTATGTTATCTTAAATGCAAAAAGACAATAGACCTGAGGTAAAGACTGATGTTTGTCAAGGAAGAGACAGACCTAGGATGTGACTACCTGCCATGATACACTTTATAGTTAGGAACTTTAATGTTCAGACTATTCTGTGTGGTTACTTTTGGTCTCTGAGTTTGTAGGGCCCACCATGCAGGCCTCCCCTGAGCTTGTCAGGTTTAGTGTGGCTTCTTTTTCATTGGCATCAGTATGTGTGGTTGGCCAGTTTAATTTATGTTGTTTAATCAGAGTTACGAGCCTCTCATCTAATTCTTCCAAAAATGCTGAATTGAGCAATGAATCATTTTGATAATCCTAAAAACTGTTTGGGGACAGCCCTGAATGTTGTGTGAAAATTTTCTCAAGATGTTCATAGAAATCCAGTTTGGTTTCATCAGGTCTTTGCTTACATTGCTGGATTTTTATCCCCTCCATTTCCTGGGCAAAATGTCAGGGATGGCTTCGTAAACCTGATGGGGAACTCAAGAAGATAAACATTTTTTAGCTTTAGATATATAGGTAATAGGTTGGGTAATTAATGTATGTAGAAAGCTATTGTTCCAGGGACTGGGATGTATGATTGGACCTGCCCTGATTTCAGGAAATCCACCCAGAAGGACTGCAAGTGATCCAGATGGTATCTGAGCCATTGTGCTCCAAGGAGAGAATGTCCACCACCCAAGATGCAGATAAAAAATCACCAGTCAGCAGGTGAGGGAATACTCGGAAAATCACCAGATTGCGGCTTTTATCTGATTAACCTTTTCCCCTGAATTCCAAACCCTTCACTTACATTTCTCTTCTCCTTATAAAAAGATCGGCTTGAGATGAGATGTAAGATGGTCTTTTTAGGGTACATAACTCTCATCTTCTCAGATCACTGGCCACCTGAATATATCGCCCATAAAGATTCAACCCTTGCCCGGCCTGTGTGGCTCAGTGGTTGAGCATGGACCCATGCACCAAGAGGTCGCGGGTTTGATTACTGGTCAGGGCACATGCCCAGGTTGTGGGCCCAATCCCTAGTGGGGACATGCAGGAGGCGGCCAATCAATGTTCTCGTTCATTGATGTTTCTATTTCTTTCTCCCTCTCCCTTCCTCTTTCTCTAAAATCAATAAAGAAAAAAAAGATTCAACCCTTGTCTCTACTTATTGGTTCTGGTAGTGACAGGTAATGAAGGAACTCCATTCTGACCTTCAGTTACTGCACGTACATACCCTGGCAGTTTTTTTGTAAACATGAAGGCCTTGAGAAACCCAGAGAAAACTGTAAAGATAAGGGGGGTTAATGATGGCCTTGGGAAACTCAGAGGAACCATGAAGAGAAAGAGATTAATGGTTGCCCTGACATCTGTAAACAGCTCCTCCCCCTTCTGTATCAGTTGCCCCCCTTAACAGCGCCAAAAGTGGTGCCAAGAATGTAGTTTTTTTTCCTTAAAAGCAGGCAGCAGAGAAGGCTCGGGGCTGTGGTTTGAGGAGACTATCCCCCACAGCCCTCCAGGGAATAAAGTGCTTCTTTACAATTCAGCTGTGCGTCTCTGGTTGTCTTGGTGACACATTACAACAGTAGCATGCTGACTTTTCCAGTTTCAGAGTCAGTGGGCTAATTCCCTGCATTTTTTCCTCCTCTGTTTCTGTCTTGAAAGCCCTCTATAGAAAATTCCCAGCAAGCAGGCCTTACTTACCCATTCTGCAGCCTTGCTCTCAGAAACCAATATATGCGTTAGTTGGAACAAGTCAGAATAGCAAGGATCATATGTTCTTTTTTTTTTTTTTTTTTCTATTTATCTTCAGATAGAGTGGGAGGGAGAGAGAGACAGAAACATACACGTGAGAGGGACACATCCACTGGTTGCCTCCCACACCACCCTGACCAGGGCCAGGGATGAATCATAATGCAGGCACATGCCCTTTAGACCGGAATTGAACCCACAGCTCTTTGGTCTGCGGGCTGATGCTCTAACCGCTCAGCCAAACCAGCCAGGGCAGGAATCATATGTTCTAAGAGTTAAATAAAATTCCTTTGTGAATCCAACAGGGTCTTAGAGAAGATCAGGAAAATCTTTAGTTAGATTCCTTAATTCTATTCTAGTCCAAGGAAAGTACATTATTGCTGGGTCCCCTCCTTCTGACACTGGCTTTTCTTTAAAGGGAGCTGCCAGAATATCTGATTTTTCTACTCTATCGTGGTCCACCTTTCTAGTCTTAGTTTCCCGTAGGTGAGTAGGGAAAGAAGAAAGAAGGGGGGAGAGAGGAGGTGAGATAGAAGGAGGAGAAAAGGAGGGCACGTTCAGACAAGGGAGATCATAAGGTACAGGGTCTAGTGGAGCAGTTGGAGAAATGGGGAAGCGGGGTGTCGTCAGTGAGCAGTCTTAGAAGCCTTCTATAGTTCAGAGACAACGTCTGAAGTTAATTTTTTATTAACTTCCTGGACAGTAGAAAATCTATCTGTGCTTCTTCGGAGGCTTCTATGTCCCAGTCAAGGTAAGTTTCCCATTCATTCAGTATAATATTAGAGCCTACTTTTGCCACACATTCCTAAAATGCTGCAGGGACTGTGGAGTCAGCTCCGGGCCTAGGAAACACTTCTCTTCAAATGCAAATATCCCATACTGGGACAGGTTCCTGCCCTCCAGCAAAGTCTCCGTTAGCTGATCGGACCCTCCCTCCTCCCGCTGGCGGTCACGCAGTCTGAAAAGGGCCCTGCACTGGGCATCCAATCAGAGTCTCCGCAGAGGCAGGGTGGGTGGGACAACACGCCTAAAGGGCCTATCGGTCTCCGGTGCTGCGGGCTCATTCCTCGCCTGGCGGTCCTGCGGCCGCCGGGCTCGGTCCCGCTGTGACCTGCGCTCATCATGGGAGTCGTAGACAGGATTTAGGGAGACCCGGGAAACCCAGAAATGGTGAGTGTGTGGGGCTGGGTGCGGAGATAGGGACGAGAAACGGGTGGACACGACTGGCGGCACAGGCCTGCCTGGGCTCAGTCCCACGCCCCGCCCAGACCGTGAGGCGGGGCTGCAGCCGGTGCGGTGGCCGGGGGTCCTTGGGGACAACCGCGACTGCATCTCTAAGGGCAGTGCGTGGGAGGAGCCGGCGTCTGTGGGGTCCTGAGTCCTTCATTTCTCCCGAAGGCAGCCATTTTTCTCCTGAGTGTTCCACGTGTTTGGGGAGCAGGGTCTCCAGTCCATCCCCCTAGCCTCTCTACTGGTGGGATTGGCAACAGGTCCCCGTATTTACAGAAACCTCCTCTCGTTTCCTAAGCCACCTTCCCCTCTTTGATTCACAGCGTCATTATCAACTATTTGTCCTACGGGATGCATTTCAAACAAACCCAGTGTTTTAACTGTTTGGTGTTTGTTTGTTTTCCCCAGAGCCTTGAAATGGCTAAGTGTAAATTAAAGATGTATAGTTGTCTGTGGATATTTTAGGTGAGAGGAAAGCCCACAATAACTACACGTAATAATATGTTGTGTGAAATCCCTATTCCTCTCCCCCAGGATCTTCCCTGGACACAGGCTTCCTAGGGGAAGTCCTTTGTGTGGAGGTTCCTCATTGGAAACTTTCCTGTGTGATCTCTCCTGTCTCCAGTGCCCCTCTCTGGGTTCCTCACCTGAGAAACATTTATTGATTTAACTCTCAGTTTTTCAATAGGAGTAAAATTATTTATTTATTTTTAAATTTATTAGGTGACATTGATTAATAAAGTTATATTGTTGTAACGTGTCAGCGAGATAATCAGAGACGCACAGCCGAATTGTAAAGGAGCACTGTATTCACTGGCGGGCTTCAGGAGTATAGCTTCCCAAACCTACAGCAGGGAGCCTTCTCTGCTGCCTGCTTTTAAGGGAAAAAAACTACATTCTTGGCACTGCTTTTGGCACCATTAAGGGAGCAACTGATACAGAAGGGGGGCGAGAAGAGCTGTTACAGAGGTCAGGGCAATCATTAATCTCTTTTTCTTCATGGTTTCTGTGAGTTTCCCAAGGCCATCATTAACCCCCTTATCTTTATAGGTTTTTTCTGGGTTTCGCAAGGCCCTCATGTTTACAAAAAACCACCAGGGTATGTACGTGCAGAACTGAGGGTCAGAATGGAGTTACTTCAATATAAGTTTCAAATGTACAGTTGTCTGTGTCTGTGACTTGGGTTTTGTTTTGGTTTAGTTTTTGCTTAATTCCTTCACCTTTATCACCCAGTTCCCCAAACCCTCCCTCCCTTGAGAGCCAGCTGTGAGTCTGTTCTCTTTATCTATGAGTCTGTTTCTTCAATAGGAGTAAAATGTATTTAATCAGTATGATTAAAGGACAGTATAAAATAGTTCCAAACAGCCATGAAAATGTGAATTTTAGGAAAAAACAAAATATTCCAGTATTACACTTCATTTTTATACAGTTCTTTCTTTTTCCCCTGAGCATGTGTGGTAATTTGCTGAGGTTTGTTTTACTTTGGGGTGTTTTAAAATGCAATTCTAGAGCTTAGCCTTGCAGAGCAGAATTGTTCCAGTAGATTAGTTATTTACAAACCACTTTCTCTCTTTGGAAATAATAATTAACTGACAGCTTTTTTTCTGAAAAACAAAAATAATTTGAATGTTTTTTGTTGAGTAAGTGAAAGAACCTTATGGTTTTCTTACTTTCCATGTAAATGCAGGGCTTATGAGATTTTGGTGGATTGTTTATTCACTGGGTTTGTGTCATTTAGAGTATCAGTCGTGTTCCAGAGCAACTCTAGTACTGAGCAGAAGCCTGTGCAGTACTTGAAGGCCCAGGTGATCTTCCTGGGGATCTGCCCCCCTGCAGGTGTCCTACCTGGTCGCACCCACCATGAAAGGAGCCTTTCCACTGAGAAGCTACAGCCCTGGAAAGCTGGGGACGCAGGTGCACCTAGAGGCAGGGGGTGACACCCTTTCTGAGGTTTTAGTTGTGGTTCCCCTGGGCCTGTTTCTAGCCAAGGTTGAAGTTTTGCATCCACAGTGCAGGTGCACTCAGTGTCGTTTTTGCACACTGAGAAGTCTGTGAAGATCAGTGGTTCTATCTTATGGATAAAGGATTTGTGAATCTGGGGGTTCATTTGGGTCAGAACCTTAAAATAATCAGGCTGAGAGGTTCTTCACTTGTGAGAATGGATGCCTGGGGGAGGGAGCGCTTCCATGCTCACAGGATGTCCCAGAGTTCATTCCTGGACCTGCTCAGGTGTCATAGCACCCATTCTCCAAAAATAACCCTTAGTAAGCAGGAAAACTCTGATCCAATAACTGATAAATTACAATTAAATTGTCTTCACCACTTCCTCAGTTGGGTTAGGGTTAGGGTTAGGTCCTTAATCCTTAGTTAAATTACTTTATATGGTCTACTGTAAATTAAAGAAGACCCTCAAGCCCCGGCTGGTTTGGTTTAGCGGTTAGAGCACTGGCCCGGTACCTGGGTTTCAATTTGATCCCTGGCCCCAGTCGGGGTCATGTGGAAGGCAACCAATTGATGTGTCTCACATCAGTGTTTCTCTCTCTCTCTCTCTCCTTCCCTCCTTTCCACTCTGTCAAAAAAAAAAAAATCAATGGAAAAATAGCCATTTCAAGAATTGAAAAATATTACAGGAACCCGTCTAGAAGGGATTATCTCCACTGCTTTTCTTTTGAATGGCTGAATTTGTCCCATGTTCAAACCTGCAAAGAATGAATAACATTTCACACTGGGTTACCACAACTTGGGCTGAGGACACACCAAATATAACCCTACGTGCAGTTCCCAACATTATGGAGATCGGTATTTTATCCACACAGCAACTGGTACCTATTCTGCTTTGGATAAGCCTGTTTTGTTCAATGCCTATGTCAAGAGTATTTTAGCTGCAGTTGACTTTCACCTCCGAAGGGACATGATGCACCTTTATCTGGTTACTCTCAGGAAACCTCAACACCATTACCACTGCACACAGTCTCTGCAGACAGGATCTGGACTGCATTTACTATGCTCTGTAATAGCAAGTATGACATGGTGATGATGGCATTCTCCTTTGTGAACATTTGTTTGACATTCAGGACATAGATGTATTGAAAAAAGAAGCTGACAAAATGAGCCCTGATTTCTTTTTCTTTCTTTTTTTTGAGAGAGAGAGAAACATCTATTTGTTGTCCCACCTATTTATGCATTCATTGGTTACCTCTTGTATGTGCCCTGACCAGGAATCGAGCATGCAACCTTGGCATATAGAGATGATGCTCAGACCAACTGAGCTATCTGGTCAGGGTTCCTTGAATACATTTTATTTATTTATTTTTAATTGTGTTTTTTTCCTTTATTGATTTTAAAGAGAAGGGAGAGAGAGATAGAAACATCGATGAGTGAGACATCAACTGGCCGCCTCCTGCATGCCCCTCACTGGGGATTGGGCCCACAACCTGAGCATGTGTCCTGACCAGGAATCGAACTGGCGACCTCTTGGTGCATGGGTCGATGCTCAACCGCTGAGCCACACTGGCCAGACTACTTGAATACATTAAAAAAAAATTATTTAATAAGCTGAAGGCCACTTCCTTCCTGACGCCATGAAGAAATAGCTAGAAATTCCTCCCAGCACCCACAACATTTTCTAGATTCTTTGGAGTTTGGGAGACAACATATTCTGGTTTACAGATTTTTACTTGAGCCCATTTATGCTGTTACTGGCAAATTAGCCAACCTTGAATGGGCACTCCAACCTTAGAAAGTTCTAGACTGTTTAAATTGCCACACAACAGGCACATCTGGTAGTGTCCTCTGAAACTCCTTCATTATAAGGCTGCAGAGACCACCTCTCAGACCTCCTAGAGTTACTCATGGTGACCTTATGTTGTAATTTCTGTGTCCCTCTAAGTTATGTTGAGTAGATGTTTATCAGTTGTATTAATCTTGTTGACAGCCAGCTTTTTCTTTCTTTCTTTTTTTTTTTTGTTAATACTCACCTGAGGATATTTTTTCCAGTGATTTTTTTTAGAGAGAGTGGAAGGGAGGGGGGAGAGAGAGAGAAAGAGGGCTGAGAGACACACACAAGAGCGACACATCAATAGGTTGCCACCTGCATGTGCCCTGACTGGGGCTGGGGATTGAACCTGCAACCCAGGTACGTGCCCTTGACCAGGAATTGAACATGCAACCCTTTGGTGCTTGGGCTGATGCTCTAAGCGCTGAGCCACACTACCATGTTAGCCAGGGCAACAGCCAGCTTTTTTGGTTTACATTTTCTTCATTGATTAGTTTCAGGTGTACAGGATAGTGGTTAGATTTGTAGAATTTATGAAATAATCCCCATGATAAATCTATTATCCACCTGTAACTGTACATAGATATTACAATATTATTGATTATATTCCCTATGCTGTACTTTACATCCCCATGACTGTTTTGTAACTAACAATTTGTGCTTCTTTTTATTATTTGCTTTTATTGTTGAGAGTATTACAGATGTCTCCCCTTTTCTCCCCTTTGTCCCCTCCACCCAGCTCCTGCGCCACCCCAGGCTTTCACCTCACTATTGTCTGTGCATATATACAT
Organism: Tadarida brasiliensis; assembly: GCA_030848825.1. NCBI lineage: Eukaryota > Metazoa > Chordata > Mammalia > Chiroptera > Molossidae > Tadarida > Tadarida brasiliensis. The sequence goes on along the minus strand of CM061259.1, from coordinate 53,077,451 downwards.
ATTAAGTTCCATATCCATAGCTGTGCATATATACATATTAAGTTCTTTCGTTAATCTATTCCTGCCCCTCCCCCCTTCCCTGTGAGATTTGTCCATCTGTTCCATGCTTCCATGTCTCTGGACCTCTTTTGTTCATCAGTTTATTTTGTTCATTAGATTCCACAGGTAAATGAGATCATGTGATGTTCATATTTCTCTAATTGGCTTATTTCACTTAGCATAATAATCTCCAGATGTATTCATGCTGTTTCAAAGGGTAAGAGATCCTTCTTTTTTACAGCTGCATTGTATTACATTACGTAAATGTACCACAACTTTTTTTTTTTTTTTTTTTATCCTCACCTGAGGACATTTTTTCATTTTTTGTTCAGCTACAGTGGGAAAGAGAGAGAGGAAGAGAGAGAGAGAGAAACATCGACGTGAAAGGGACACATCGAGTGGCTGCCACCCGCACAACCAACCAGGGCCGGGGACAAACTGCAACCAAGGTACATGCCCCTAGCGGGAACCGAACCCGGGTCTCTCTAACCGCTGAGCCAAACCGGCCAGGGCTACCACAACTTTTTTATCCTCTCATCTACTAATGAACACTGGGGCTGTTTCCATATATTAGTATGGTAAGTAACACAGCTATGAACATAGGGGTGCATATATTCTTTCTAATTGGTGTTTCAGGATTCTTAGTATATATTCCCAGAAGTGGGATTGCTGGGTTAAACAGCAATTCCATTTTTAATTGTTTGAGGAAACTCTATACTGTTTTCCACAGTGATTGCACCAGTCTGCATTCCCACCAGCAGTGTACTAGGGTTACCTTTTCTCCACATCCTCACCAGCATTTGTTTATTGATTTATTGATGGTGGCCATTCTGGCAGGTATGAGGTGATACCTCATTATAGTTTTAATTTGCATTTCTCTGATGATTAATGATGCTGAGCCTTTTTTCATATGTCTCTTGGCCATCTGTATGTCCTCTTTGGAGAAGTGTCTATTCAGGTCCTTTGCCCATTTTTTAATTGGATTGTCTTCCTGGTGTTGAGTTATAGAAGTTCTTTATATATTTTGCAAATAAACCCCTTATCAGATGTATCATTGGCAAATATGTTCTCCCATTCAGTGGGTTCCCTTTGCATTTTGAGGATGGCTTCTTTTGCTATGCAGAAGCTTTTTAGTTCGATGTAGTTCCATTTGTTTATTTTTTCCTTTGTTTCTCTTGCCCTTGGAGGTGTATTGGCAAAAATTCGGTTACGTGAGATGTCTGAGATTTTACTGCCTATGTTTTCTTCTAGGATTTTTATGGTTTTGTGACTCACATTTAAGTTTTTTATCCATTTTTAGTTTATTCTTGTGTATTGTGTAACTTGATCATGTAGTTTTGTTTTTTTGCATGTACCTGCAATTTTCCCAGCACCATTTATTGAAGAGACTGTCTTTACTCAATTGTATGCTCTTGCCTCCTTTGTCAAATATTAATTGACCATAATGGCATGAATAAATTTCTGGGTTCTCTGTTCTGTTCCATTGATCTCTATGCCTGTTTTTGTGTCAGTACCAGGATGTTCTGATTACGTCTTTGTGGTATAGTTTGATATCCAATACTGTGATACCTCCAACTTTGTTCTTCTTTCCCAAGATTGCTGTGGCTATTTCGGGTCTTTTTTAATCCCATATACATTTTTGGAATGTGTGTTCTAGATCTATAATGGTGAAGGTGATGGCATTGAATCAATAGATTGCTTTGGGTAGTATAGACATTTTAATGATGTTAATTCTTCCAATCCATAAACACAGTATATGTTTCCACTTGTTTGTATCTTCCTCTATTTCTTTTTTTTTTTTTTTTTTATCCTCACCCAAGGACATTTTTTCATTTTTTGTTCAGATAGAGTGGGAGGGAGAGAGAGGAAGAGAGAGAGAGAGAAACATCGATGTGAAAGGGACACATCGAGTGGCTGCCACCCGCATGACCAACCAGGGCCGGGGACAAACTGCAACCGAAGTACATGCCCTCAGCAGGAACCGAACCCGGGTCTCTCTGGACCGCAGGCCGACGCTCTAACCGCTGAGCCAAACCGGCCAGGGCTTCTTCCTCTATTTCTTTTTTCAATGTTCTATAGTTTTCCAGGTACAGGTTTTTTACGTTCTTGGTTAAATTTATTCCTAGGTAACTTATTTTTTTGTTGCAATGGTAAATGGGATTTTTTTAAAATTTCTGTTTCTGAGAGTTCATTATTGGTGTATTAAAATGTCATCAATTTTCAGATGTTAATTTTGTATCCTGCTACTTTGCAGAATTCATTTATTAAATCTAGAAATTTTTTGTTGGAGTCCTTAGGGTTTTTTATGTACAGTATCATGTCATCTTTGAATAATGACAATTTTACTTCCTCCTTTCCAATTCTATGCGTTTTATTTTTTCTTCTTGTCTGATCACTGTGGCTAGGACTTCTAGTACTATGTTGAATGAGTGGCGAAAGTGGACAAACTGACTTATTTCTGTTCTTAAGGGAAATGCTTTTAGTTTTTGCTCATTGAGTATGATGTTGGCTGTAGGTTTGTCATTATGGCCTTTATTATGTTGAGGTATGTTCCCTCTATTCCCACTTTGCTGAGAGTTTTTGTCAAAAATGGGTCCTGGATTTTGTCAAATGGTTTTTCTTCATCTATTGATTAACAATTTGTACTTCTTAATCCCTTCAACTTTTTCACCCAGGACCCCCATACTGCACCCCCCAATCTGGCAACCATCAGTTTGTTCTCTGTATTTATAAGTCTGTTTCTGTTTTGTTTGTTTGTTTGTTTATATTGTTCTTTAGATTACACATAAGTGAAATCATGGTATTTTTTTGTCTTCCTCTAGGTTTACTCATGTTGCTGCACATGGTGAGATTTCATTTTTATGGCCAAGTAATATTCCATTGTTTGTATATACCACCTCTTTACCCAATCATCTACTGATGGGCACTCAGGCTGCTTCAATATCTTGGCTATTGCAAATAATGCTGCAATAAACATAGGGGTGCATATATCATTTAGAATTCGTGTTTTGGATTTCTTCGGGTAAATACCCAGAAGTGGGATTGCTGACTCATTAAGGTAGTTCTATTTTAAATTTTTTGAGGAATCTCCATACTGTTTTCCATAATGGCTGTACCAATTTGCAATCCCACCAGCAAGGGTTCTCTTTTCCCAACATTCTCACCAACGCTTTTTGTTTGTTGATTTATTGATGATAGCCATTCTGACCAATGCAAGGGGATATCTCATTGTGGGTTTAATTTGAATTTTTCTGATTAGTGACACTGAGCATCTTTTTTATTTTGAGCATCTTTTTATATGTCTATTGGCCATCTGTATGTCTTTTTTGTAGAAAAATATTCAGGTTCTCTGTCCATTTTTAATTGGAGTGTTTGTTTTTGTTGGTGTTAACGTTGTTTGAGTTTATTATAAATTTTTAATATTAACCCCTTGTCATATGTGGCGTTGGTGAATATGTTTTTTCCAGTCAGTAGGTTGTCTTTTCATTTTGTTGATGGTTTCATTTACAGTGCAAAACTTTTTGTTTGATGTAGTCCCATTTTATTAATTTTTTGTTTATTTCACTTGCCTGAAGAGACATGTCAGAAAAAAATGTTACTAAGAACAGAATGAGAGACTTTAGTGCCTATGTTCTCTTTTAGGAGTTTTATGGTTTCAGGTCTTATATTTAAGTATTTACTCCATTTTGAGTTTATTCTTGTATATTGTGTAAGAACGGGGTCTAGTTTTATTTGTTTGCATGAATCCATCCAATAATTCCAACACCATTTATTAAAGGGAATGTCTTTACCCCACTGTATATTCTTGCCTCCTTTGTCATACATGGACTAATTGACCATATAGTCATGGGTTTATTTTTGGGTTCTCTGTTCTGTTCCATTTATCCGTATGTCTGTTTTTATGCCAGTAGCATATCATTTTGATTACTATAGCTTTGTAGTATAGTTTGAAATCAGGTAGCCTGATACCTCCAACTTTGTTCTTCTTTCCCTAAATAGCTACGGCTATTTGGGGTCTTTCACTATATAAATTTTAGGGTTATTTGTTCTAGTTCTGTGGAAAGTACTGTTGATATCTTGATAGGGATTGCATTAAATCTCTAGATTGTTTGGGGTAATATGGACATTTTAATTATGGTAATTCTTTCTATCTATGAGCATGGTATATGCTTTCATTTATTTGTATCTTCTTCAATTTCTTTGTTCAGTATCTTACAATTTTCCAAATACAGGTTTTTTTTTTTGTTTTTTGCCTCCTTGGTTAAATTTATTTCTAGGTATGTTATTTTTTATGCAATTATAAATGGGAATATTTATTTAATTTCTCTTTCTAATATTTTGTTATTGATGTGTAAAAATACAACCAGTGTCTGAATATTAATTTCGTGTCCTGCTACTTTACTGAATTCATTTTTCAGTTCTAATAGTTTCTTGGTGGAGTCTTTAGGGTTCTCTCTATAGGATCATGTCATCTGCAAATAATAACAATTTTATTTTTTCCTTTCCAATTTGGATGCCTTTTGTTTCTTCTTCTTGTCTGACTGCTATGACTAGGACTTCCAATATTATGTTGAATGAAATGGTGAAAGTGGACATCCTTATCTTGTTTTTGATCTTAAGAAAAGCAATTTTTGCTTTTTACCATTGAATATGATGTTAGCTGTGAGTTTGTCATATATGGCCTTTAATATGTTCAGGTAGGTTCCCTCTAACCCCATTTTGCTATTAATTTTAATTATAAGTAAATGCAGGATTTTGTCAAATGCTTTTTCTGTATCTATTGATAAGATTTTTTGTTGTTGTTGTTCATATGGTGTATCAGTTTGATTAATTTGCAAATATTGAACCAACCTTGCATCTCAGGAATAAATCCCACTTGATCGTGGTGTATGATCATTTCAATATATTACTGGATTTGGTTTGCTAATATTTTGTTGAGGATTTTTCCATTTATGTTCATCACAGATATTGGCCTATACTTTTTTTTGTAATGTCTTTGTCTAGTTTTGCTATCAGGCTAATGCTGGCATCATAAATTGAATTTCGGAGCAATCTCTTCTCTTGAATTTTTTTGGAATAGTTTGAGAAGGATAGGTGTTAATTCATCTTTGAAATTTGATAAAATTTACCTGTGAAGCCATGCAGTTTAGACTTTGATTTGTTGGGAGTTTTTTTTATTACTGATTCAGTTTTGTTAGTAGTAGTATGTCTATTCAGATTTTCTGTTTCTTCTTACTCAGTCTTGGAAGATTATATGATTCTAGGATTATATCTTTTCTTTCCAGATTTTTCAATTTGTTGGCATATAATTACTGATAGTGTTTTCTTTAATCCATTGTATTTTCTATGGTGTCATTGTCACTTCTTTCATTTCTGATTTTGTGCATTTGGGTCCTCTTTCTCTTGATGAGTCTGGTTAAAGGATTATCAATTTTGTTTATCTTTTCAAAGAACCAGCTCTTGATTTCATTGATCTTTTGTCTATTTTTGACCCTCTTTTATTTATTTTGGCTCTGATCTTTATTATTTCCTTTTTCTGCACCATTTGGGCTTTACTTGTTCTTTTTCTGGTTCTTTTAGGTATAAGATTAGATTGTTCATTTGGAATTTTTCTTGTTTCTTAGGTAAGCCTGTATTGTTATGAATTTTTCTCTTAGAACTGCTTTGGTGCATCCTATAAATTGTGGGTCTTTCTCTTTTCATTTTCATTTGCCTCAAGATACCTTTTGATTTTTTTTCTTGATCTTCTTGTTCACCCTTCATTTAGTAGCATGCTTTTTAGCCTTCATGTGTTTATGTATTTCAGTGTTTTTCTTGTCATTGATTTCTAGTTTTATTCCATTGTCATTGTTGAAGGTGCTTGATATGATTTCAGTCTTCTTAAATGTATTGAGACTTATTTTGTGGCCCAACATGTGGTCTATCCTGTGCACTTGAAAAGACTGTATATTCTTTTGCTGTGGGGTAAAATGTTCTAAGTATATCAGTTAAAACTATTGGATTTAATACCTCTGTTTCCTTGTTGATTTTTTTTTAATCTGGATGATTTATCCATTAATGTCATTGGAATGATAAAGTACATTACTAATACAGTATTACTGTCAATCTCTTTGTTTATGCCCACTAATATTAGCTTTCCATTGTATTTGGGTGCTCCTACTTTAGATGCATAAATGTTTACAAGGGTTATATCCTCTTGATGGATTGATTCCTTTATCACTATGCAGTGTCATTCTTTGTGTCTTGATATAGCCTTTGTGTTAAAGTCTATTTTTTCTGATAAAAGTATTGCTATCTCCCAGCTTTTTAAAATCTCCACTTGCATAAAATATTTTTTCTATCTCTACTTTTAGTTCATGTGTGTGTCTCTCAATCTGAAGTGAGTCTCTTGTAGGTAGCATATTTTTCTTAAAGAAGTCTCCAACATTTCTTGTAAAACTGGTTTAATGGAGATGAACTTCTTTAGGTTTTTCTTTCTTTTTAAAAATATATTGACTTTTAGAGAGGGGGAGAGAGAGAGAGAGAGATTTGTTGGTTCACTTATTTATGCATTCATTGGTTGACTCTTGTATGTGCTCTTACTGGGGATCAAACCCAGTGTTATCGGGGTGACTCTAACCAACTGAGGTACCCCATAGGGCTTCTTCAGCTTTTTCTTGTTTGAGAAGCTCTTTATATTTTTATTCTAAATGATAGCCTCCCTACATAGAGTAGTCTTGGTTGTAGGTCCTTGCTTTTCATTACTTAGAATAGTTCATGCCAATTCCTTCTGACCTGCAAAGTCTCTATTGAGAAAGTAGCTGACAATTTTATGGGAGTTTCCTTGTATGCAGCCATCTACTTCTCTCTAACTGCTTTTAAGATTCTCTCTTTCTCTTTAATCTTTGGCATTTTAATTATGATGTGTCTGGGTTCACCTTGTTTGGGACTATCTGTGCTTCCTGGGCTTATGTCTGTTTTCTTCACCAGATTATGGAAGTTTTCAGTCATTATTTCTTTAAGTAGGGTTTCAACTCTTTGCTTTCTCTTTTCTCCTCTGGTATTCCTGTGATGCAAATGTTATACCTGATGTTTTCCCACAGGTTTCTTTCTTTTTTTTTTTAATCCTCGCCTGAGGATATTTTTCCACTGATTTTTAGATAGCGGGAGAGAGGGAGGGGGAGAGTGAGAGGGCAGGGAGAGAAACATCGATGTGAAAGCGACACATCTATTGGTTGCCTTCCACAGGACCCCAACTGGGGCCGAGATCGAACCTGTGACCTAGGTACATGCCCTTGACCAGGAATTGAACCTGTGACTCTTCAGTCTGAGGGCCAATGCTATAACTGCTGAGCCAAACCAGCCAGGGCACAGAAGTTTCTTAAACTATTTTCATTTTTTAAATTATTTTTTCTTCTTGCTATTTCAATTGAATGTTTTCTTCTACCTTGCTTTCAAATTGCTGATTCAACCCTCTACTACATTTAATCAGTTGTTGATTCCTTCTAGCCTATTTTTCATTTTAGTTATTGTGGTCTTTTCTGACTGTTCTTTTTTATGGTTTTTATGTCTTTTATGTTTATTATTTCTTTGTTGAAGTTCTCATTGAGTTCTTTTCCTTAGTTTATTGAGCATCGGTATAACCAGTGTTTTGAACACTGTATCTGGTAGATTGCTTGCCTCCATTTTGCTTAGTTGTTTTTTTGTTTTTTTTTCCGGCAGTTTTGTTGTTGTTGTTCTTTCATTTGGGACATATTTCTTTGTCTCCTCTTTTTGGCTGCCTGTGTTTGTTTCTATGCGTTAAGTAGATTTGTCACAGAGTGATTCACTGTTGGTAGCTGCCTATGCTGGGCCTGAAGGCACATGGGAAAGGCCATGCTATGACCCAAAGATTGCTGCCACAGAACAGGGTTTGGGGACACTAATCTGGGGGTACATGGCACACTGAGTTTTTCTGAGTGAGTGAGTCTGTGCTCAGGCCCTTTAAGGGGATGTTTGGTTTCTAGCACTTGGTTATCTCACAGAGATGGAATCCTTGCTGAGTTTGATGGGGCGAGTCTCAGGGAGTCACCTGCGTGGTGTGACTGGTGTTCACCAGGTTAATATAGATTCAGATTTAGTGCTCACATGCACCTGCAGACCGAATGGAGGAAGGGCTCAACACAGAATCAGTGGCAGCCCTGTGCTGAAGCCACACATTTGAGCCCCTCCCTGGGTGTCTCTGGTAACTTTTGAGTTGCCCTCCCTTCACTGGAGATAGAGTGAGTGTGAGTGAGTGAATCTGTGTATAGGCCCATTAAGAGAATGCCTGGGTTTCCAGCTTTCCCCAATCTCAGCAGAGAGAAAATCCCCACCAATTTTCACAGCCAGCTTCTGCCGGGACTTCTCTCCCCTGAGCTGGAGCCCTGGGGTGGGGAGCCTTCTGCAGGGCTTGGCTCTCTCCCTAGGGTTGACCTCTGCAACTGAAATATCTCTCTCAATTCTCAACCACCACAGGTGGGTGTGGGATCATCATGTTTCACGTCTCTGTCTTTTTTGCTGGTCTCGACTTCTGCTGGTCTCAATGCAGCTTCTACTTTATATCCTTAGTTATGAAAGTTCTGTTCACCTAGTCTTCAGATGGTTCTCCAGGTTGATTATTCTATAATTTAGTCATAATTTTTATGTGGCAATGATCAGAACCAAGTGCGATAGCTTTTTTAATTGCTATTATTTTACTTTCCTAACTTTGGGTTTAATTTTCTCCTTTATTGTTTTTTATATACTCAACTGAGCTGTTTTATTAAGTTGGTCAGTGATTCCTTTATTGTTTCTTAAGTTAGATGCTTATATTATTGATTATATATTTTTCCTAGTATATATGTCAATGTCATAAATTTTCCTCTAAGTATTGCTTTTGCTGCATCTCTCAACCTTTCATGAATTTTATTTTTATTTAATTATTTAGAAGTGTGTTTTGTTTTTGTTGTTGTTTTTCTTTATTGATTTTCGAGAGAAAGGAAGGGAGAGGGAGAGAGAGAGATAGAAACATTGATGAGAGAGAACATCGATTGGCTGCCTCCTGCATGTCCCCCACTGGGGATTTGGCCCATAACCTGGGCATGTGCCCTGACCGAGAATCGAACCAGCGACCTCTTGGTGCATGGGTCGGCACTCAACCACTGAGCCACACTGGCCGGGCTTGTTTTGTTTTTATAGAAGGGGGAAGAATGAGGTGTAGGCATTTATTAGATTCAGAATAGTTCAGAGACTCTAAAATTTCTCATTAATTTCTTTTCTTTTTTTAACTATTTTTATTTATTTTTTAAAATATTTTTTATTAATTTATTTTTGTTATAGGTGTTTCGAAGTGTGTTGTTGCATTTTCACATTTTCTTTTTTTCAAATATCTTCCTTTTATTCAACATTAATGCCTTAATGGTTTGAAGCCATATTTTATATTATTTCTATTCTTTCAAATTTGTTAAGGTGTGTTTTATGTCTCAGAATGTGTCCTCTCTTGGTAAATCTTCCATGTGAACTTAAGAAGAATGTGAATTTAGTTGTTGTTGAAAGAAGAATTACATAGATTATACAGTCATCGAGTGAAGCCGCAAAAGTCAAAGCACAAAGTGGCAAGGGTTGAAAAACTGCGATAGTGTGAAGCGCGAAAGTCGAAGCACAAAGTGGCAAGGGACGACTGTATAGTAAATAAAGAATCCTACTTCACGGAAATTCATTTATTGCAGTAGAGTCTGGAACTGATTAACTGCGATAAACAAGGGCCGACTGTAATGAAATTCAATTGTTAAATGGTGTTCAGTTCAACTCTGTCCTTCACGATTTCTTTTTCTTTTTATTTTTTGAATATTTTTTTCTTTATTGATTTTCAGAGAGAGAGGAAGGGAGAGGGAGAGAGAGAGAGAAACATCGATGAGAGAGAACATCGATTGGCCGCCTCCTGCATGCCCCCCACTAGGGATCAGGCCCACAACCTGGGCATGTGCCCTGACTGGGAATCGAACCGGCGACTTCTTGGTGCATGGGGTCAATGCTCAACCAGTGAGCCACACCGGCTGGGCCTTCACGATTTCTTGAAATTCATATACCGGTGCAGCTTTCTTTTCATTAGTGTTGGCATGGTACATTTTTTATCTCTTTACCTTTCATTTATCTGTGTCTATATTAAAAGTGGATTTATTGTAGACAATATATGATTGTGTTTTTGATATCTGACATTACTGTGTCTTTCAATTGCATTGAAAGACGTTACAGTATCTGACGTTACTCATCAATCTTTCAATTGATGAGAAAGTGGTGATTGATTCAGTTGGATTAATATTTTCTACACCTTTTATTGTTTCTACATGTTGGCCTTGTTTTTTTGTTTGTTTCGTCTTCCCTTTTTTCTGTCTTTTTTGGCTTTAATTGAACATTTTATCGGATTCTTTTTTTCTGCTCTTTTAGGATATCAATTTCACATATACTGAAACTATTTTGGTGGTTGTCCTCGAGTTTTCAGAATACATTTACAAGTAAACCATTACCTCTGTCAAGTTATACTATACCACTTCACTGGCTATACAAGTACCTCATACCACACTACTCCTAATTTTCCCTTCTGAGCCTTCTATCACATTGGTGTTACTAATTTTACTTGTCCATAAGCTCTTAGTTGGCAAGTCATGTGTTGCTACTATTTTCAACAAACTGTTAAGAACATAAAAAATATAAAAGATATTTTACCTTCATTTAAAAATTTTTTCTAGTCTCCCACACTTTACAATCTTTCGGATCAATTAAAAAATATTTTTTTAAGTAGGTGTTCTAGCCTGGCCAGAGTGGCTCAGTTGGTTGAAGTGTCATCCCGTGCACCAAAAGGTTGCTGGTTCAAATTTGGTCAGGGCACATACTGTAAAAGTGTGTAAATGATTTACATGTGTATGCTTGTGATGCATTTAACTTATGAGAAAGTTGGAAGAGAGTATGTTTCTGATGATCAGTTATAGAATAAATGTTTCCAAATTACAGTCATGTGTAATCTTCCTATGAATGGAGTATAGATGTCCAGTGCTGTCTGTCTCGAGTCACCTACTACATACACATGTTGGATGTTTTAGGACTTGGTGGCCTTTGAGGATGTGGCTGTGACCTTCACCCTGGAGGAATGGGCTTTACTGAATCCTTCACAGAAGAAACTCTACAGAGATGTGATGAGGGAAACATTTCGGAACCTGATCTCAGTAGGTAAGGATGACAACTTACCTCAAACTTGTCAATTAGAGGACATGTGTTTCTTGCTTGTCAACATTGTTCTAAGATGTATATATAATGTGGGAAAGGAAGCCATTGTTAAATAAACTGGGCATTGTGACAGCCATTCATAGACTTAAATCTTATGATTTTTAAAATAATTTCTAATGCCTTGGATTTATTTTTGTTGGTTTGCATTTTAGGAAAAATATGGAAAAATCCTGACATTGGAGATCAGTACAAAAACCAAGGGAGAAAACTAAGGTGAGTCATGCTCATTATAGAAAGCACTGTCTTAATTTTTAAGAGAGAAAAGAAGGGCAAGGGAGAGAGAGAGAAACATCGATGTGAGAGAGAAACATCCTTCCATTGCCTCCCATATGCTTCCCAACTGAGGACCAAACCCACAACCCAGGCATGTGTCCTGACCAGAAACTGAACCAGCAACCTTTTGGCGTGTGGGACAACACTCAACTAACTGAGCCACACTGGCCAGGGCCGGAATCTTCATATGCTACAAAATTTTTAAAAGCAGCAACCAAAACAACACCTTTTTCAAATTTATTACTTCTCAAAATATTTTTACCTAATTATTTTATATATAATATAGCCCGGCAGGTGTGGCTCAGTGGTTGAGCCTCACATGCAGGAGGCAGCCAGTCAATGTTCTCTGTCATCAATGTTTCTATCTCTCTCTCCCTTTCCCTTCCTCTCTATCTAAAAGCAATAAAGAAAAAAAAAATTTTTTAAATATTTCTGTATTGGTCAAAACAAGGGTAAACTTCTTTACAGAACATTCAGTATGTTGAATTTCAAACAATGTAGACAGCACAGAAAACTTATATTTTTTTATATATATCATAAAAATGTAGTTTCAATATTTTACTAATAAATATAAAATTATTAATAAGTCATTACCATGCTTCTTGGTTTTTACAGAAGTCATATGATAGATAAAATCTGTGAAAGAAGAGAGGGTAACCAATGTGGAGAAAATTTCAGCCTTATTCCAAATCCCAATCTGAACAAGAAGACTCTTTCTGGAGTACAGCCATGGGAACACAGTGTGAGTGGGAAGGTCTGCATGCAGCAGTCATCTCATAATTGGCACATCAGATGTCATAATGGACACGAGTCATATGAGTATCTGACCTGTGAAGACAAGCCATATAAATGTAAGGTATGTGGGAAAGCCTTCAGTTATTCAACTTTACTTCAAATACATGAAAGAACTCACACTGGACAGAAACCCTGTCATGGTAAACAATGTGGAAAAGCCTGTAGATATCATGAAACTTTTAAAACACATGAAAGAACTCACACAGGAGAAAAACCCTATGAATGTAAACAATGTCATAAAACCTTCAGATTTTACCTTTTCTTCCAAAAACACAAAAGAAGTCATACTGGAGAAAAGCCCTATATATGTAAGGAATGTGGAAAGGCCTTGAGTTCTTCATATTCACTTCGAATACATGAAACCATCCACACTGGAGAGAAAACCTATCAATGTAAGCAATGTTCTAAAGCCTTTCAATATTATCAAACATTTCAGAGACATGAAAGGATTCACAAAGACGAGAAACCCTATGAATGTATAGAATGTGGAAAAGCTTACACATCTTGTCAAAGTCTTCAGTCACACAAGAGGACTCACTCAGGAGTCCTTCATAAATGTAAACAATGTGGTAAAACCTTTAGATATTATCAAAGTTTGAAAGCACATGAAAGGAATCACAAAGGAGAGAAACCCTATGAATGCAAAGAATGTGGAAAAGTCTTCACATATCATCAAGGTCTTCAATCACATAAAAGGACTCACACAGGAGTGAAACCCTATGAATGTAAACAGTGTGGTAAAGCTTTCAGTTCTCATCTCTGTTTCCAAATTCATGAAAGAAATCACAGTGGACAGAAACCCTGTGAATGCAAACAATGTGGTAAAGCATTCAGTTCGCACAGTCATCTTCGAAGACATGAAAGAAATCACACAGGAGAGAAACCCTATATATGTCAAAAATGTAGTAAAGCATTCAGTTCACCCAGTGATCTTCGAATACATGAAACAACTCACACTGGAGAGAAACCCTATACATGTAAACAATGTGGTAAAGCCTACAGACATCACAGTTCTTTACAAACACACAAAATAACTCATTCTCAAGATCAACCCTATGAATGTAAGGAATGTGGAAAAGCCTTCAGATGTTATTCTACTTTTCGAAAACATGAAAGAAATCACACTGGGGAGAAACCCTATGAATGTAAAAAATGTAGTGAAGCATTCAGGTGCCCCAGTGATCTTAGAAAGCATGAAAAAACTCACACTCAAGAGAAGCCTTATGAGTGTAAGGAGTGTGGAAAAGCCTTCAGAGTCCAAAGTTCTTTACAAACACATGAAAGAACTCACACTGGAGAGAAACCGTATGAATGTAAAACATGCACTAAAGCATTCAGGTATTCCAGTTCTCTTCGAATACATGAAAGAATTCACAGTGGAGAGAAACCCTATGAGTGTAAGCAATGTGGTAAAGCCTTTAGATATCTTAAAACCTTTAAAACACATGAAAGGACTCACATGGGAGAGAAACTCTATGGACGTAAAAAATGGAGCAAAGACTTCAGTTCTGTCCATTCTCTTCGAAGACATGAAAGAACTCATACTAGGGAGAAACCCTACAAATGTAGGGAATGTGGGAAGGCCTTTAGTGCTCTCTCCAGCCTTCAAGTACACATGATCATTCACACTGGAGAAGGACCTTATAAATGTAAGGAATGTGAGAGAGCATTTATTTCTCCCAGTTCATTTAAAATACATGAAAGGACTCATACTGGAGAGAAACCGTATGAATGTAAAGAATGTGGTAAAGCCTTCAAAGTTTACGTTTCCCTCCAAAAACATGAAAGAACTCATACTGGTGAGAAACCCTATGTATGCAATGAATGTGGGAAAGCCCTGAGTTCTTCATATTCTCTCCGAATACATAAAACTATCCACACTGGAGAGAAAATCTATCAGTGTAAACAGTGTGCAAAAACCTTTAGATATTATCAAAGTTTGAAAGCACATGAAAGGAATCACAAAGGAGAGAAACCCTATGAATGCAAAGAATGTGGAAAAGCCTTCACATGTTACCAAGGTCTTCAGTCACATAAAAGGACTCACACAGGAGTGAAACCCTATGAATGTAAACAGTGTGGTAAAGCTTTCAGTTTTCATCTCTGTTTCCAAATACATGAAAGAAATCACAGTGGACAGAAACCCTATGAATGCAAACAATGTGGTAAAGCATTCAGTTCGCACAGTCATCTTCGAAGACATGAAAGAAATCACACAGGAGAGAAACCCTATATATGTCAAAATTGTAGTAAAGCATTCAGTTCACCCAGTGATCTTCGAAGACATGAAACAACTCACACTGGAGAGAAACCCTATACATGTAAACAATGTGGTAAAGCCTACAGACATCACAGTTCTTTACAAACACACAAAAGAACTCATTCTCAGGATCAACCCTATGAATGTAAGGAATGTGGAAAAGCCTTCAGATGTTATTCTACTTTTCGAAAACATGAAAGAAATCACACTGGGGAGAAACCCTATGAATGTAAAAAATGTAGTGAAGCATTCAGGTGCCCCAGTGATCTTAGAAAGCATGAAAAAACTCACACTCAAGAGAAGCCTTATGAGTGTAAGGAGTGTGGAAAAGCCTTCAGAGTCCAAAGTTCTTTACAAACACATGAAAGAACTCACACTGGAGAGAAACCGTATGAATGTAAAACATGCACTAAAGCCTTCAAGTGTTCCAGTTCTCTTCGAATACATGAAAGAACTCACAGCGGAGAGAAACCCTATGAGTGTAAGCAATGTGGTAAAGCCTACACAGATCACAAATGCTTCCAAGCACACAAAAGAACTCATACTGGAGAGAAACCCTTTGATTGTAAGCAATGTACTAAAGCATTTATTTGTCACAGTTATCTTCGAAGACATGAAAGAACTCACATGAAGGGACACCCATAAAGGTAAAGAATGTAGTATAGCATTCAGGTGTCCAGGTTATCTTATAAGTAATGAAAAATCCCACTGAAGTGAAACCCAGTGAATTTTAAAAAGTGGTAAAGCCACCCTGGCCTGTTTGGTTCAGCGGTTAGAGCATCAGCCTGCGGACCAGAGAGACCCGGGTTCAGTTCCCACTAAGGGCATGTACCTTGGTTGCAGTTTGTCCCCGGCCCTGGGGGTGGCAACCACTCAGTGTGACTCTCTCACATCGATGTTTCTCTCTCTCTCTCCCTCTTCCTTCCTCTCTCTCTAAAATCAATAAAGGAAAAAAAAATTTTTAAAAATTAAAAAGTGGTAAAGCCTCCAAATAAGTTACTTACAAACACAAAAAAATCTTATATTTACAGGATCTCTCACACAGGAGAGATATAAATATAAGGAATATAGTCAAGCTCTCAGTTTTCATCTAAGTTTCCAAATACACAGAAATCATACTGTAGGGAAACCCTATGAATGTTAAGAAATGTAGTAAAACATATATGTGTTCCCGTTATGTTCAAATAGATGAAAGAACTCATAACTGAGAGAACTATATGACTGTAAAAATTTTGGTAAAGCTTTTATTTTTTACACAACCATGCTAAGATAAATGAGAATGGTTCACTGGAGAGACACTCTATAAATGTATGGAATATGAAAAAGCCTGCAGATGTTATTCTAGTTTTAAAACATGAAAAAAACCATCCCACTTTTCTCTGAAGCCTGAAAGGACTCACTGGATAAAACTTCTTGATTGTAAACAATATGAATAAGACATTAATTGGGTAACATTCTAACAAGGAAAAACTCCCACCAAAAACAAAAATAAAAGCAAGTAACTTGACAAAGCTTGTGGGAAATTAAACCATGTGTAATGTTCCAGAAAACTTGTGATATGAGACAGTTGTTACTACAGTGATAAATACACTGTTTATGAAGGCTGTTTCTAAATGTACATCATTGGAATGTCTATTTCTATTTACTTTCAGAAAGGAAGATTGAGGTAAGACCATTTTGAGTCATCTTTCAACAGTAGTACATAAGTTTAATAGGTCGTGATATTTCTTAAAACAGTTAATATTTTCTCTTTCCATTTCGAAGCCTGTTGGGTCCATGGGTAAATTAAAGTATATTTGTAATAAGCAAATAGGTATAACTTATTTATAATGTTTTCTTTGCTCTGTGTTAAGGGGCCATTGAAAAATGACAGTTTGTTGTTTGTCAGGATTTTCCTACTGGCCTTTGTGACAGTTCCTGAATTTCTCTTATCGTATATATTGTATTTTTCTCTCTAACAAAGCTCCTTTTGGGGGGGGGGGGGGAGAGATAAAAGAGACTTTTCCAATTTTACATTACTAATAAACATTTGGTATAAATTTTTATGTATGACAAGTTTATAAAAGAATATAGTTTGAAGTAAATTATTATTTTTATATTTGAGTCTTTGCATTTTGTCCTTTCTTTCAACTGTACTTGATGAATAGACTTTGATTTAAGAAGAGAGACCTGTCATAGAATGAATGACTAGAGTGAGAGCTCTCCCGCCTTATGGGTAATGTTAGGAACTACGTCTTCATCTTCCAGTACTCGCCCCCTTCATGGCTCCATGGTGGAAATCACCAAGAGCCTCACTTGAAAGGCAGAAGCAAAGAAGGCATTAGGCAGGGAGAGAGATTAAATAGGAGCTTCGAGGATGCCATTGTCCAGCCCATTTTCTGGAATTTTTGCACTTCCAATTAGGAATAGCCTCAAAACCACCAACAACTGTTTGGTTTCCATCTTCTATTAGTATAGATTTCTGCTGACATTTCACAAGATCGACATCAAAGACCCATCGGTTTCCATTTTCTGTAAGCCCTCCTGAGTCCACCAGGAACCTTTTTCACACTTTCCTGCTTGGGAGTATTCTGTGATTCCTCTCTTCTCTAGATTATAACCGTAGGTCTAATTTGTGTAAGACACAGCTCTATGCTGTCAGTGGTGCTAGTGAGTGTGTATTCCTGATTCTCTGTGAAATCTACATTGGTGCATTCAAAAAGAATGAGATGGTTGTTGCTTTTCTTGCCTGCATTGTATACTGGCTGCCTTGACCTGGTCCTTTCATGTGACAATAAGCACCTTCCTCATGTCAGAAAACCTGAGTGTTTCCTGTACTTGTAGCTGAATGTAATCCCTCAGTGTGTTTTCAGTTATATTTGATTGTATGTGATTAAATGTATGTGCATTTTTCTGTCAAAGGAATGCTTCTACTATTTCATAAAAACATTAACTTTTACTAAGCCATCTAATGTTAACAGTGTGTTTTTCACATACTTAGAAGATATATAAAATGTTGTTTTAATTATGGATTTTCAGATAATTTTTAAAAATTTAATCATACATTATAAATCAATATTATGCACGTACAAGTTTAGATATTTTTTCCATCAGCCAAATTATATTTTTTATTCTTTTATAGTTACATTTTTTTGCCTTGAAACTCTATTTCTTATTCTTTTTTCAAAATATGTTTAATGAGCCCTGGCCGGTTTGGCTCAGCGGTTAGAGCGTCGGCCTGCGGTCCAGAGAGACCCCGGGTTCAGTTCCCGCTAAGTGCACGTACCTCGGATGCAGTTTGTCTCCGGCCCTGGTTGGGTCGTGTGGGAGGCAGCCACTCGATGTGTCCCTTTCATGTCGATGTTTCTCTCTCTCTCTCTCTCTCTCTCTTCCTCTTTCTCCCTCCCACTCTATCTGAACAAAAAATGGAAAAATGTCCTCGGATGAGGATAAAAAATAAATAAAATATGTTTATTGATTTTTTTTTTTTAGAGAGTGATAGAGACATCGATGTCAGAAACATTGATTGGCTGCCTCTGGCTTGAAAGCCTTTTCCCAGAAGTCTAATTCCCTGATTCTTTTCAGAAAGCTTATCAGGTTCTATGAAGTACATGAATCTACTTCTAATTGAATTTCACCTTATTCTCCACTTTCCTGACAGTGTCCTTTCACTTGATCTCTTCATGATCTTTTGTCAGCCAAGTGAATCCTTGGAAAGTGATTAAGAGCTATGTGTTCTATGGCTTCCTTTGCCCCCATGAAAGGCAAAGTCTCTGTGCCAGGAAGCTGTAGCTGCTTTGGGGACAATTGGTAGCCTCTCTTTGGGAGCTGATTGGTCACTGGAAGGGATAGAAAGAGTCATAGGGCCTCCTGATTGTGTCCCCTGGCCCCTCACAAATGACTTGTTACATACACCTCATGAGCTGGGATAAAAGTAATGGCATCCCAGTATTAACAGCCCCCCACTCCATGTGTAGGAACTGAAAGAATGGTGTCCCCACTTTGCAAACACACTCACCCAGCACTTAATAACCCTCAGCAACTGGGGGCAGCATTTCAAACACTGAAGTCCTGATCTCCCAGGGAAGAAAGCCCTTAGTGAAAGCTGAGCTGACAGAATGCTGTGTGTTCTAGGCTGCAGTAGTCTGCAGTGGAATCTTCACCAGTGAGCTGGAAGGAGCTAGGGAGGGGGTGCTCAGATTCAGTTACCACAGAATCTCACATCTCTTACAAATCTTCATAGATTTTATTAAATAGATGTCCTTCATTCGCTATTTCCTTTTAGGACCATTTCCAGTGGCTTGAAATGTTTATTAAAATAATTTTTACCAGTTTTATTGGGGAATCGGGTCAGCAGAGCGTCTCAAATTCTTATACCACTCCAATACATTTAGAAAATACATTCCAGAAAATATTCACTAGTTTGAAAGAAATGAGAAATAGAGCTATATTGTCATTTCACATGTAAACAAAATTGAGAAAATTTATGGTTTGCAAAAAGGTATTGTACGCATCATAAAAATTATCACTCAGTCCTGATTGGTTTGTCTCAGCAGTAGAGTATCAGCCTGCAGACCAATGAGTCCCAGGTTCGATTCCAGCCAAGGGCACATACCTCAGTTGCAGTTCGTCCCTGGCCCTGGTCAGGGTCGTGTCAGAGGCAACCAGTCGATGTGTCTCTCTCACATCGATGTTTCTCTCTCCTTGTCTCTCCCTCTCTCTCTACCTGAAGATAAATGGAAAAATATCCTCGGGTGAGAATAAATATATATATCACTCAGGTTACACAAACAGAATGGCTTTCCAACTAAAGTGAATTGCTCATTGACTGATTAAGTATTAAAAATATGGTATTAGCCCAGCTGGTGTGGCTCAGTGGATTGAGTGTCGTCCCACCGGACTGAAAGGTCCCAGGTCAATTCCTGATTCCTGGTCAGGGCACATGCCTGGGTTGTGGGCTTGATCCCCAGTAGGGGACATACAGGAGGCAGCTGATCGAAGTTTCTCCCCCCCCCTTCCTTTCCACCCTCTAAAAAAATCAATAAAAAGATATTTTTTAAAAATATGGTATTAGGCAAGGTTCTCCAGGAAAACATTACCAACATGATGTATGTATGTAAGTACATGTGTATATACATATATATTATCTTTCTTTTAGGAAGTGGTTCCTATGATTATGAAGTCTTGGGTAAGTAAAAAATCTGTAGTCTAGATGGAGAGCTAGAAACCCGAGAGAATCCAAAAGTTGTATAGTGGCAGAATTCTTTTTCTTTAGGAAAAGTCAGTCTTTGTTCTATTAAAATCTATGGCTGATTGGATGAAGCACACCACATTATGAAGAGTAATTTGATTTACTCAAACTACACTTATTGAAATGGTAATCTCATGGAAAAACAAAAACAAAACCCTGCACAGAAACATCCAGTAGAATGTTTGTCTAAGTATCTGGGCACAGTGGCCAAGCCACATTGAAACAGAGACTGGCGTGTAGTTTTCTTCTCTTGTGGTTTCTTTGTCTGGCTTTGGTATCAGCGAAAGCTGACCTCACAAAATGAGTTAAAGGTTCAGAGACAGGCAGATGCTTCTATAGACACACAAAACCTAAGCCCTCTGCACTCAGTTTTCTTTCTTTCCTTGGGAATAATCCCCATCACATACATGGTTTAGTTTTACTTATATATCTTGTTTCTTGTGTCCTAGAACGTCATCTTTAAACAAGATTATTTCCTTGGCTTTGTTCCCCACAGTACTTGCTAGAAGTCCTGTCACACGGAAGGAAACTGATACTAATTAAATGTGAGAGCTGAGACACACACACACACACACACACACACACAATCAAGTTTTACACAATCTCATCATAGGTCCATATTTTAAGGACATAACAAACATAACCCCAAGACATACAAAATCACACAGGCTTTGCACTGGAGATACATGTGCACACAACCAGAGACACAGATTCACAGCCCTTCAGAGATAATGACAGACACAACCCAGACCCTCAGCACTGCTCTGCAGTTTTCTCTTTCCTTAGGACTAAGCACCATCTGATACAGTATATATCTTGCTTCTATCTCTTGTTTCTGTTTCCTACAATGTCAGCTTCAAGGAGACAGGGATATCCATATGTATTCCCTTTTTTAACTACTAGGCCTGTTACACAGAATACTGATACTGAATAACTGACCTCAAACACACACACACACACATACACTGGGGTTTAACACAAACCTCAGCACAGGCCCAAAACAATTGATGTTTAACAGTGAACTGTTCCCAGCTCCTTCCCATGTGACAGATGGGTCTCCAGGCCTCCAAACCCATCCCCCAAAGAGTGTCCACCTGTCTGTCCTGATGATGAAGGGACTTCACACTTCTTGAGTCCACATTACAGTACTATCATCTAAGAAACACAACTCAAGAGCATGAAGAAGTGAGTGTGAGGGACGGGAATGGCGGGAGTTACCCTGTCCCAAATCCTCACCTCAGCTGCTACAATCACTTCCAGAAACGCACCCCACTCCCCCCACGTGACCCCTCCTCACTCTACTTCCCCCCTGGAAGTTCGGGGAGGACAACAAAGTTTGCGCGTCCTCACTCAGCTGTCCTCGGTCTGGTGTCCACCCTTCCCGAGGCCTCGCCTGTGCACCCATCTCCCTGCGCCGCCAGTCTGCACCGAGCCTTTGATTGCTGTCCACCCTTGAACGTCTGCTGATGAGGAGGGTGCAGGCTGATGACCTTAGACTGCAGGTCTCCCAGCCAACGACCACTTGTGGACCCAGGAAAGCACTGGGAGCTGGAGCAAGGGCGGGTCCCCAGGTGGATTCAATCATTTCTGCCTCCTGGAGTACGGGTGGGCACGGCTTCCAAAACGGTAGGGCGCCACCCACTGCGCCTGCGCACTTCAGCGAGGCGGAAGTAGTCCCTGGCGTTTCCCGCCACTTCCTTTGACTTGGCGCCTCACTGCATTCAGGGAGCCATGGAGGGTGAGGTTGTGCTGAGGATGCTGAGACTGGCTGAAACTGCAGGGTGAGTCCTGTTCCACACTCACTCTGGGGGCAGCTCTGAGGTGAGGGGCCCGGCATTGTCACGCACGCGCTTCTGAGACCACGCGTGGAATGTGCCACAGAACTCGAGGAGGGCCCTTTAGGGACGGACAGCAGGGTGACTGAGGGACTCCTGGAGCTAGGACCAGGCAGGGCATCGCCTTTCAACATTATTAGGGAGTTTGAGACTATTGTGAAGTGTGCTTCTTGGTGCAGAGGGGATGTTCATGCCACCGCGGGGATTATTGTGTTTGAGGGGCCTGGTTCCTCTTGACATGGGCTCTGGGTTGTCACTGCTTCACCTCAGAGTCACCTGGGGTTGCAACATAAAATTTCCAGAGTGGGTCAGGTGTTGCATTTAAACGTGTTTCCCAGAGAGCAGGCACAGAGTCAGCTTCAGTTGGGAAATTTAAGAGCTGGAAATGCCTCAAGAACTGCCCTGGGAAGACATGATGCTGATGCTCAAGGATTAGATTAGGTTATACCCAGGCTGACCTCACTTGTGGA
Organism: Tadarida brasiliensis; assembly: GCA_030848825.1. Taxonomy (NCBI): domain Eukaryota; kingdom Metazoa; phylum Chordata; class Mammalia; order Chiroptera; family Molossidae; genus Tadarida; species Tadarida brasiliensis. The sequence continues at coordinate 53,055,287 of CM061259.1, read as the reverse complement.
GACCTGTTAGAATCACCTGTTTGAGACCATAGCATTTCCTGAATATGACTCGAGAAACCTGGTGTCCTCTCAAATGTGGGTGACAGGAGCTGTCACTGTCTCACCAGCTGTGTGAATGAGAGCAGTTTCTGAAAGTCAAATTCAGCACCAAGAAAGTCCTGTTGTGGCCTGTGCTCTTCCCCAGCCCTTTCAGTTTTTTCTAAGAGGGACTCCAAGGCCGTGGAAGGAAGTGGTGCACATGTAGAAATCTAAGTTCAGGACAGTTTAACATTCTCCCAATATGTGAAAACACTTTTGTTGTTTTATACTGTTTTTAGTATTTACATATACTGTTTCAAGAGTAGCTATGAATTTTCACAAAGGCATAGTTATACCACCATCAAGAGGAAAACACTCCGTCAACCCAAAGGAACACCAACGTGGTGCCTGTTTATATTGAACCCACCTTTAAACATAGGTCTGTTTGAGGTTCCTCCTCTCCCTTTGCCTTTTCCAGAATGTCATATAAGTGGATCACCATGCAGTCTTTGAAGTCCTCTTTAGATACTGACACCACATTTGTTTTTATTTTTTTTTAATTTGTTTTTCTTTATTGATTTTTAGAGAGAGAGGAAGGGAGAAGGAAAGAGACTGAAACATTGGTGAGAGAGAACATCGATTGGCCACCTCCTGCATGCCCCCCCACTGGGGATTGGGCCCACAACCTGGGCATGTACCCTGACCGAGAATCGAACCAGCAACCTCTTGGTGCGTGGGTCGACGCTCAACCACTGAGCCACAGCGGCCGGGCTGACACCACATTTGTAAAGGTGCATAATTATACAAGCCTAGCAGTGTTCTTCTGAGGTTAAAATTGTTGACACTGCACAGTAGGGCACATATTATGACTTTGAACTAGAGAAATTCCACTATTATGAGTTATGTAAATTTGAACAAGATTTGTGCTTAACTTTCTTCATTTGCATGATGGGAGGAATGATGTGAGCAGGGGATCATATGAGATACCAATAATTATAAAGTCACATAAACTCTACACTGCTAAGAAAACATAAACTAGCACTGAAAAAAGAAAAGGCTGGATTTCCTCTGCTCTTCAATGAAATAAAATTCATCACCTTTTACCCCGTGTTTCATAGCATCACCTATAAGTATAAACATATGGAAATGATCCCTGAAAACAGCAAAAATGAGCACGGAAGGCTTTGTGCCTTCCATTGAAACAAAAAACTTCCAGCTGCTCCTCTTATAAAAAGGCACAGAAAATTTCCCAGTTTGACGATGTCAAACATATCTCCTTTGCCGATACTCCGCATTTCATCTCAAATTTTCTTTAGATCACTGTCCTCCAAACATCAATAGCTCTCTGGTGTTTTAACTAGGAAACCACATGGGACTTGCACAGGTATCACTACTCATAGAGAACTAATGATGGGCTGCAACTGTGCAGAAGACAAGAACTCTTTTTTTTTTTTTTTTTTTTTAATCCTCACCCGAGGACATTTTTGCATTTATCTTCAGAGCAAGAGGGAGAGAGGGAGAAAGAGAGAGAAACATTGATGCGAAAGAGACACATTGACTGGCTGCCACCCACACGACCCCAACCAGGGCCGAGGACAAACTGCAACCGAGGTATGTGCCCTTAGCAGGAACCGAACCCGGGACTCTGGTCCACGGGCCGATGCTCTAACCTAACCGCTGAGCCAAACTGGCCAGGGCCAGAACTCTTTTTTTAAACTGGGAGGAACTCAAAGGTTCCATAAGGTACACAAATTGTGTCCCTCAGTTTGAATAGCAGCTAAATGATATCCCATTTCAAAAGTGAATTTCAAAATATTTCAGTTGGTGTTAAAGAGAAATATCAATATCACAGACACCATGGCCTAAAGCAGTGAAAAGTCCCTCATGCCACATACCCACGTCCATACTCACAACCAAATAGCACGTGCTCTCAAACCTAGAATGTCTATAGCTTTCTGGAAAACTATTGCTGTTAATGTCAGGAAGATAGAACTTTAGGTATTGTTGTCCATTGTTAAATCCACACTCGAGCAGATCCTCAAGTCTTTAAGATATAGTAGATAGGGAAAAAGATGATCAATGATGACATCGTATCCCCATTCACTGAGGCCCCTACCCTCCATAATGAAGATATATAATCCACACCACTTTCCTATTATCTCACCTGTCAGTGTTTCCTTATCTTCAAAACCTTTATTTTCTTAGAATCTAAAGCTTTTTCATTTAACCATCTCTCTCTTTCCACAAAAACATGAGCACCAGGAGTGCAAGACATTTTTTCTTTCATACCTGTATATCCACAGCCTAGAGTGACTTGAATTGGGTATGTTTTCCTTTTAAATCACCTGGTATTTGCAGGATGTTGAAAAATTAACATCAAGATCATACTTTCACTCTGGTCAGGTAGCTCAGTTGGTTAGTGTCTCATCCTGATATGCCAAGGTTGCGGGTTCGATACCCTGTCACAAAATAGAATCAACCAATGAATGCATAAATAAGTGGACCAACATATTGATGTTTCTCTTTCTCTCTCCATCTAAAATCAATTTAAAAAAAAAATCATACTCTGTCAGCAAGAACGGCTTCATTGGACAAGAGAAGCCTACTTTGTTTTCCTGCTGGTTTGTGTTCTTTGACAATATCCCTAAATGTATAAACCTCAATTGACTCATAAAGGAGATAAGAAGTGTCATATATCTTGTTAAGGAGTCGTGATTAGGAATATATATATATATATATATATATATATATATATATATATATATAAAACATATATATATGTATGTTTTTAACTGAGGTACTTTGTAGAAATGTGTCCAATACACCATAGAAAACATTTCAGTATTTAGATAACAAGAAAGGCAAAAGGTGTTCCAGACAACTGGTTGCTGGCCTTGCACACCCTGCCTTCTTGTAGAAAAGTCACACACGTCCATCCTCACACAAAGCTACCCCATGACCACGATGAATCAAGACAAAAGCAAAGGCATTCATGTCTGTATAACTGATGAAAGAGAACAGTCTCCAAAGAATAAAAGTAACAAAAAGTCCCCTTTTCTCACTAATATGATTTGTGCAAATGGTTATCACTATCCAAGATAGAATTAAGTTCACTTCCTCACAGAATCTAATGCAAAAAACTGTCTTGCTTCCCTGAAGGGCAATCAAATGATCTGTCACAAGACAAAATACAAGAAATCCTTTTCAGTGAGCTGTTACTGTTATAGCCATGTCATTGATGGTTGTGGTCATTCTTATTATTTGAATTCATTTTATTATATCTCTCTTTTACGACAGATGTGACCTTGTTGGTCTTTGGCTGGAGGGGACTAAAAAAACATGACTGAAGTTTTTAATGTTATGAATGAATAGGAAAGTAGTCTCGTGCCAAAAGTTATGTGTCAAAAAATTAAAAATATGTCTGAAGAAAATATGTCTGAATTTGTACACACATGATAATTGTGCCTCAGAATGTGTAATGATTAAATGGGGAAAAAATTACAATTTGATCTGAAGATACATCATTACAATGGGATATTTAAATATATCCTCAGGAAACAAAAAAGACAATAGTTCTTAGCTTAAGAGTTCTTGGGAAACAGTTAATATTTCTTTAAAAAGTACAGAAGTATTTATTAGAGAAATATGCACATAATTTCCATCACATAGAACCAGATAACTGAAAACACTGAGAGACTGCGCTCAGCTCTGAGTAGCAGGAAACACCCAGAGTCGGCTGCAGTGAGGAAAGTGCTGGTTCACACGGAGGGACCTGCTCAGAGCGGTCACTGCACAGAGTGCTGGAAGAACAAGCTCACGCGGCTCCTCTGCGCTGTCAGTGGAATCAGAATCAGTCGGCAGTAGTATCAACAGGACAAGATGATTACTAGTCGAATTAGACCTAAGACAAATGCAACCTAGAAAAGAATGCGTACATTCAGAAAACAGTCTCACCATGATGGTCTACATTTGTTGCCACCATATGGTGGACACCTCTGGGCTTGCAGGAAAATCCAACCTCTGCTGGATCTTTACTGCTGAATTCTGAACACCTATAAAATGTACACCTGACATCAGTGGAAGTGAAACAGTCACTGGTGGTTTTGAGGATATTCTTGGCTGGCAGGGCAAAGATCAAGGAACACAAACTAAAAGCAAATGTACACAAAAGCTCCATGCGTTTGTCTCTTTACACAAGTGGCTCCAAACCCAGTCTAATCCTATTTCACGCCTACATTCGAGTTTCATGGACATTCAGCCTTGGTGATTTGTAACACGGAACCATAAAGGCAACAGATTGTGGAAAACATGGTTCACAACATTCCTCACGTTGATATAACAGTCAGGAAGGGTCATCTCCAACTCTAGATTTTATTGTCCTAACACAGGTATTCTCTTCTTAATGCAAAGTTCATAGTCCAAATCCCAGCCAAAGCAATGACAAAAAGCAAAGGAAAAAAGATGAAAATCATTCACATGGACTCTACAACGAACTTTGCATACTTACAAATATATGGCAGATATTTATTGACCAAAATAATACTCAATGTCAAGTATAATTGAAAAATTAAAGAACATGTATTGACAAGAAAATGCAGTAAGTCTCTTCAGACCAGTGAAAAGGCACTTTTCTGTTAAGGTAGAATATATATGTGGGTGAGGCATGTTCATTCAATACTTGCCACAGGAGGCCAGTAGGAAAAAACAGAACAAATATCCAACTATCATTTTCAACGTTCCTTTCATTACAGAACAATTACAAAATTACGAAAAAGTTAAAACCTACTTGCATATTAATAAATCACTTCCATTCACCCATGGATCTAACAAACTTCCATATAAAAACACAAAATGATTGTTAACTGACTAAAAGGAAAAAAAATACCTATTAAACTTCGAAGTTTTTGCTAAAAGGGTACCTACAGAAATATATTATAAAATAAATTTGTTTACTTGCAAATTTAAGTGGAACTCCATACCACAGAAAATCACTTTAAGAATAGGTCAGTCACAGTGACCATAGATGTCTGATGCTTATAGCATTTCTCTTATGTTGTGAATTTTGTGGGGTATATGAATTAATTTGCACCAGGCTTTCATGTAGTAGTTACAGGAATATGATTTCCTTCCAGTGCAGTTTTCAAGCTACTGTGAAAGTATTTGTTAAAATTTAAGTTTGTCCTCAGTGTGTTACAGTAGCTGTCCGGTGCACATTCTCACATGGTCTTGTAGGGATATAAGGCAAAATGAAAGTTTTTCTCCATGTTTAAATTCAGTAGAATTCTCTCCACTTTGAGTTTTTTTCATGGCCTTTCCAAGGAAATGGGACATCTGAATGCTTTTCCACATTCACTTGTATACCCTATCTCTCCATGTGCACTCTTAACATGTCCGAAAGGCTCCTCCAGCATCCTTATAGTCATAGAATTTCTCTTAGGTATAAGTCCTTTCATGATTTTGTAAAGAACTAGGATGACGAAAGGCTTTTCTATAAGCTTTACATTGACAGGGCTTCTCTTCAGAGTGAGTTCTTTCATTCTTTATAATAAACTGGAAGAAATGAATGCTTTCTAACATTCCTTACTTGCTAGGGTCCATCTCCAATCTGGGTTATCATAGCACAGGTGAAATATAAATGAAGTATGCCCTGGAACCTTGTGGCTCATTTGGTTGGGCATTGTCACATGTACTAAAAGGTTGTCAGTTACATTTCTGGTCATGTAACATGCCCACGTTGCAGGCTCAAACCCTGGTGGGGGTCATGTAGGAGGCAGCCCATCAATGTCTCACATATGTGTTTCTCTGTCTCCCTTTCTAAAACTCAATAAAAAAATCTTAAAAAGAAAGTGATGAAGGCCTGGGGTGGGGTAAGGCCTGGGAAGAAGGCAGGTAAAGGTGGGGAAAATTGGGGGACATCTGTAATATTGTCAACAATAAAAAAAAGAAGACTCAAAAAAAAAAAAAAAGAAAGAAAGAAAAATGCAGGCTTACTCACATTCTTCACATTAATAGGGTTTATCTCTAGAATGTTTTTTCACATGTTTACGAAAATTACTTGAGAAACTGAAGGCTTTACCACATTCCTTACATTCGTAGGGCTTTTCTCCACTATGAGTTCTTTCATGTTCTTGACAGTACAAAGCACAAGTGAAGGCTTTGCCACATTGCTTACACTGATATGGTTTCTCTCCACTATGAGTGTTTTCGTGAATTTGAATGTAACTGAGACGACTAAAGGCTTTCCCACATTGCTTACATTCATACGGTTTCTCCCCAGTATGAGTTCTTTCATGATTTCTAAGGGAAGAGGGATAATGGAAGGCTTTACCACACTCCTTACATTCATGAGGCTTGTTTCCATCATGAGTTCTTTTATGTTTTCCAAGATATCTTTGACAACTGAAGGTTTTACCACATTCTTTACATTCGTAGGGCTTTTCTCCACTGTGTGTTCTTTCATGGGCTCGAGAGTACATGGGACAACTGAAAGCTTTGCCACATTGCTTACACTGATACGGTTTCTCTCCACTATGAGTTTTTTCATGAATTTGAAAGTAACTGAGACGACTGAAGGCTTTCCCACATTGCTTACATTCATAGGGTTTCTCCCCAGTATGAGATCTTTCATGATTTCTAAGGGAAAAGGGATAACGGAAAGCTTTCCCACATTTCTTACATTCATGAGGCTTCTTTCCATCATGAGTTCTTTTATGTTTTCCAAGATATCTGAGGCAACTGAAGGCTTTACCACATTCCTTACATTCATAGGGCTTTTCTCCACTGTGTAACGTTTCATGACATCGAAAGGTCTTTGGACACCTGAAAATTTTTCCGCACTCCTTACATTTAAAAGGTCCATCTCTAGTGTGCTTGATCATGTGTCTCTGAAATATGGTGAAGGAACTCAAGGCTTTCCCACACTTCTTACACACATAAGGCTTCTCTCGACTATGAGTTCTTACATGTCGATATAAGTTACTTAAATGACTAAAGACTTTACCACATTTTGTACATTCATAAGATTTTTTTCCGATATGAATACTTTTATGACTTCTGAGGGACCTGGAAGAACAGGAGATTCTACCACATTCCTTATACTCACGGGATTTATCATGTGTTCTCCCATGTTTATATAAGCTACTTAAATACCTGAAGGTTTTACCACCTTTTGTACATTCATAGGGCTTCTCTCCACTGTGTTTCCTTTCATGTATTTGAAAATATTGGCGTTGCTTGAAAGTTTTCCCACATTCCTTACATTTATAAGGCTTATCTTCATATTTTTTATACTGGTCTAGGTGGGGTCCAGTGTGAGAGCTCATGTGGTTCCTAAAGGATAAACGCTTGAAGACTTGTCTACACAACCGGGATGTAGGTAGTTTTATTTCAGTAGAAGTTTTCTTCTTTTCATTATGATTTGGATTCTGGTTGAAGGTTTCTCTACATTGATTACCATCCTTCCTTTGACAGAGTCTCTCTACCATATGATTGCTGTAAAAATCAGAAGCATATTATTAATACTTTATTAATGATTTAGTATTTATTAACAGTACAACAATGACATTTTCACCATTTTCAAGGAAAATGTGGGGTTTCTGGGCATTCTGATTGTTGGAAAGTGGAATCTGAAAGCTCTGAAACAGGGCTTGATCATAGATATTATGAAAACAGTAATATTCATTAATGGTGTTTCTGTATACTGTTTCCAAGTGTACTCATTTTTATACACCTAGGTCACATTAGAGAAAAATACTTTGATGAAATTATTCTAAGAATCAATACATTTGAAGCTGGGCTGATATGATTGGTTACCCTGTGTTTTAAATTTGATGACATGTTAAGATTCTCTTGTGGGACACTGCTTTCTCATGTCAGTGTGACTCACCTAAGATTCGTCCCATGATTTTCATACTGATCTTCACTGTCATGGTCTTCCCGTTTGTCTTCTAAAATACATGCTAGAAAAAAAGCATCATAAATAATTAAATAATATAGAAAATGGTTACATTTCAGGTCCATGATGAGCTGTGATTGTGCCTAGTTTAATTATCAACGATTCTCTTCCCACATTTCAGTTCCTGAAACAGCACTGATGAGCAAGCAGCACACGTTTTCTAATTGACTAAATGAATGAGTAAGAAGTTGTCATTACTACCTATTGAAGCCAGGTTCCAGAAGGTTTCCTGCATCACCTCTCTGTAGAGTTTCTTCTGGGTCGGATCCAGGAAAGCCCACTCTTCCATGGTGAACTCCACATTAACATCCTCCAAGGCCACAGAGTCCTGCAACGTCCCACATGTGGATACAGGAGGCTGGGTGAGACAGTCAGCACTGGGATCTCTACATAATTCATAACAAGTTCACATAGGACTCGTAGTCCCCAACATTCATTCTATGACTTGGTTGTCAGACTGTTATATATTGGCCACACTCACTTCCTCATGAACATATGGAATTTATTGCTACGTTGTTATTGCGATCACTTCAACTCTTCATTGCTCTCTAATGTCAGGGTACAGAGCACTTTGAAAAAATTCTATACAAATAAAAAAGTATTTCTATTTTAAGTACATCAATTCCTTGTGAGAAAACTCATCTCCTTTAAAAGCACCATAAGATGCAGCACTCCATGAAGTACACTGTTGTATCTGCATAAAGTTTTAATGACTATGAATAAAATAAAGACCTGGAAGCTTTTTCTATTCTTCTTTTTTTTTTTTTTTTTTTTAGTATTTTTCTTTGTTGATTTTAAAGAGAGAGGGATATGAACATCGATGAGAGAGCATCAATTGGCTGCCTCCTGCATGCCCCTCACTGGGGATCGAACCCACAACCTGGCCATGTGCCCTGACTGGTAATCAAACCCGGATCTCTCAGTCCATGGGGTGATGCTCAACCACTGAGCCACACTGGCCAGGATTTTTCTTCTATTCTTATCACCAAACATAAGAGGCCAGGAAGTCTGTAGAAATTCAACTTGTAACAAAATGCAGCTGGCCATATTGTCCTGAAGTACTCCAGATTATTAGACGTAGTCAGATCCACCTGGCTGAATGAAAATATTCTTGTGGAGAATGAATTATACTTTGTTTATATAATATTTATGACTGACTTGGTTTGACCATCTTTTGTCTGTCTTATTCATGAAGCTAGGAAGTTATCAGAGTTAGAGCTCAGGTATGAAGAAGGCAAGACAACTTAGACCTCTACAAAAGTCCTGTACTCACGAGCCTCAAGGCTCCTTCATGCCAATTTTTAGGACACACAGACATATGTATTGAAATGATAAGATAAACAGAAGTCTTTCCAGCAGAATTGTTAACACTGTAACTTGGGCCTTGACCTTGAGGAACAGCTTAAGACTTGGCATATGCAAGGGGCTTCACTAAAATCCACAATACTTTCATGTTGAACTCGCACATGATTACAAAACATATAGGGTGCGGGGGGTAATGAAAGTATCAGTGGAAAACCATTGTCAAGTTTTGTCTAACCACTATGTTCTACACCTGAAACTAATATAAAATAAAATTAAAGGTAAGCTGTAAATGGAAGCATATATGGTGTTCACAGATAGGAGGTATTAATATCATTAAAATGTTGCCTTGGCCAGTGTTGCTCTGTGGTTAGAGTGTCAGCCCACCCACTGAGGGGATCCCAGGTTCCATCCCGGTCAAGGGCATGTACCTGGGTTGCCAGTTCAATCATGGGCCCTGGCCTGGGGGTGTGCAGGAGGCAACCGATCAATGTGTCTCAAATCGATGTTATCCCCTCCCTCCCTCCTTCTCAGTCTCTCTCTCATTCCCCCTTCCATTCTCTCTAAAAATCAATAGAAAAATGTCCTCAACTGATAACAACAAGAACAAAAAAAAAATGCCCATACTACCTAAAGCAATCTATATATTCAATGGAATTACTATCAAGATACCAATGGCGTATTTCACATAACTAGAACAAATACTCCAGAAATTTATATGGAACCACAAAACACCCCCAAAAGCCAAAGCAATCTTCAAAAAGAAGAACAATGCTGAACAAATCACACTACCTAATATACAACTATACTACAAGGCCATAGTAACCAAAGTAACATGGTACTGGCATAAAAACAAACACATAGATCAATGGAATAAAACAGAGAGCCCAGAAATAAACCCATTCCTTCATGGTCAACTAATATTTGACAATGGAGGCAAGAGCATACAATGAAGTAATGACAGTCTATTCAATAAATTGTGTTGGGAAAATGGGACAGATACATGCAAAAAAAAGAAAGAAACTAGACCACTTTCTACACAATACACAAGAATAAACTCAAATGGATTAAAGACTTAAATGTAAGGTTCAAAACCATAAAAATCATAGAAGAAAATATAGGCAGTAAAATCTTGGACATTTCTTGCCCGGCTGGTGTGGCTCAGTGCTTGAGCATCAACCCATGCCCCAGGACATCTCTGGTTCGATTCCTGGTCAGGGCACATGCCCAGATTGTGGGCCAGATCTCCAGTGGGGGGACATGCAGAAGGCGGCCAGTTAATGTTCTCTCTCATCACTGTTTCTCTCTCTCTCTCCCTCTCCCTTCCTCTCTCTCTAAAATCAACAAAGAAAAAAAAAATTTTTTAAATCTTGGACACTCCCTGTAGCAATATTTTTTCTGATCTATCTCCTCAGGCAAGGGAAGCAAAGAAAATATAAACAAATAGGACTACATCAAACAAAAAGGAAACATCAACAAAATGAAAAGGCAACCAATTGAGTGGGAGAACATATTCAACAATGAAACATCTGAAAGGGGGTTAATACCCAAAATTTGTTTAAAAATTTATAAAAACACCAAAAAACCCCCCACAATCCAATTAAAAATAAGCAAAGGTTTTGCTCAGCAGTTGGAGCGTCAGTCCACAGACCGAAGAGTCGTGGGTTCAATTATGGTCAAGGGCACATACCTCGGTTGTGGTTTGGTCCCCAGCCCTGGTCAGGGTCATGCGGGAGGCAACCAATTGATGTGTCTCTGTCACACTGATGTTTATCTCTCTCTCTCTCTCTCTCTCCTCCCCCCCCCCCACTCTGTCTGCAAACAGATGGAAAAATATCCTCGGGTAAAGACTTAATAAATAAATAAAGCAAAGGACCTGAATAGACACTTCCCTAACAGGACATATAGATGGCCAATCCAATTTAAAAATGGGCAGCCCTGGCCGGGTGGCTCAGTTAATTCAAGTATTATACAGTACTTCCTCAAACAATTAAAAATGGAACTGCCGTTTGACCCAGCAAACCCACTTCTAGGAATATATCCTAAGAAGCCTGAAACACCAATCAGAAAGACCATATACATTGTTATTTATAATAGCTAAGATCTGGAAATAGCCCAAGTGCCCATCAGTAGATGAGTGGATAAAAAAGCTGTGGTACATTTACAAAATGGAATACCATGCAGCTGTAAAAAAGGATTTCATTCCCTTTGTGATAGCATGAAGGGACCTGAAGAATATTGTGCTAAGTGAAATAAGGCAGTCAGAGAATGACAAATATCACATGATCTCACAAGTGGAATCTAATGAACATAATAAACTGATAAAATAGGTCTAGAGGCATGGAGGCATGGAACAGACTGACATATCTCACAGGGGTGGGGAGTGGGGAGAGGGGAAGAGATTAACCAAGTAACTTATATACATATATGCATAGCTAATGCACACAGACAATAGGGTGTTGAAGGCCTGGGGTGGAGCAGGGGCTGTAAGGAGGGGGCCAAAGAGGGGGAAAATTGGGGGACATCTGTAATACTATCAAAAAAAAAATATATATATATATATATAAATTCAAAAAAAAATTTTTTTAAAGAATTATCTGAGGTCACCAACAAAAGTCCCAGTTGTGTGGCAATTTGAAGAGAGTCTTCAGCCTTTGCGATAGGAGTGCCCATTCAAGGTGGGATAATTTGCAAGTAACAGCGTTAATGAGTTCAAGTAAAATTTGTAAACAATTTGGAACAACAACAACAAAAAAACTAGTAGGTTTTGTGCATGCTGATGGGGATAACAGCTGTTTCATGTCAGGGATGAAGTGAATCTCAAATTATCAAATAATTTCCAAAAATGTAACAAAGTTGACAGGGACTCACATAACATGCATCCTTCCACTTTTGCCAGCTCCTTTTTTCAATATTTGTGTGTCCTATATGTCCTCAGAGGAGGACACATTCAATGTAATGTACCTGTGTTCTTGGAGAAACCAAATGCAATTAAGATCTTGCCTGCAATGATTGTGTATGTGTGTGTGTGGGAGGGGGGGGGGGGGGACAAAGCTGCTGAAGTTCCAGGAGGATAACCGAGTCAAGGTATATCTTCTCCCTACAGTGGTGAAGAACAAGTGCAGCTGACGGCCTGTTAAAATAGGCACTGAGCAGAGCAGGCTTAGTTGCTGAATGGATGGAGTCAGTAATTTCCATAATGTTGTCGACTGGGAATAGAGGTCTGTTGGAGTGACCACAGCCTCAAGATTGCAGGACTTCACAGTCAGCTGTGATCCATTCTTTTCTGGCTTAAGAACAAGCTGTTCAAAGGAGAAGCATTGGGGAAAATCAACCCTTCACTAACTAGGTGTTGTGTACAGGTTTCAGTCCTTCAAGTACCTGAGTCACTTATATCGGCCACACGAACTAATTTATCTGGAGTTAGGCCCATGGCATCCCACTTTGTCAAACCAGTTTGTACATGAAAAAGACTTCATTTAATTTTAATTCATGAATCACTGTTTCAGAGCTTCCCTCCTCAGTATGGGATATTTTAGAACAGCAGGTATTATGATGATGGAGAATTTAAGCAAGACTAGAATTCTGCTAATTAAAGAGAAACACTGTCCTATTCATTCGCTATGTTATATTCATTCGCACCACCGAAGATCACCAATGGTACCTGGCTTAAATTTAGTGGGATCCCAGGCGTCACTGTAATTGGAGAGCTGGTAGTGAAACTGCGTGGAGGTTTGTGAGTAAGAGCGTTACAGAGATGACAGCATTGATTCAGAACCTGTGCTGGAGGCCCAGCGCCAAGCAGTGCACTTTTACTTGTTTTGTTGTGCAAATTTTTAAATTTAGTTTGGATTTTCAATTGGTTCAAATTCTGGATATTTGTTCCTTTTCTTTTCTCTTTTCTTTTCTTTTCTTTTTTTTTCTTTTCTTTTCTTTTCGTGGTTGTGGTGGAGCTCCGTTCCTTTTGTCCTTCCATTTTGAGTTTCTGTTCACTGGATACACTTCGGGGAGGGTGTCCTCTCTACCCTGCTACTTATATAGTTTTTCCTCCAGAGGGCCTCAAATCAGAGCCATCAGGGCTAGGAGCCTCCCCAGGACAAGTGGTTGCTTTATAAGTTTTAAAGACCCTGGAGTGAAGTCAGGTTTGAACTATTCCCTTGGCTGTGCCACAGTGAGGCCATGGGCGGTTTCCTTGACCCCAGGGTCAGGATCGGTGTTGCAGTAGAAGCAGCAGCAGCAGCAGCAGAGGTACTGAAGGGTCCCGAAGAGCCCTCTGGTATTAGGGGTGGACTGGCTGCCTTTCCTTCTCTTCTCTTTCTCTCTTTTTAAATAACTGCCCTTTCAGAAGCAACCACCTGATTGGCCTACCTCTAGCACAGGGTGTAGTCACCCTCTTCCAGCCCCAACCCTGGGGTAATTCGGGGCCAACCCAGCCTCTGTCTCAGCTTCACTCCAACACACAGATACATCCCGGCAAAGACATCTACCCAGGACCGCTTCAAAGGCGGCCCCAATACCATACTCTGTCTGCCATTTTCCTAGAAATGTAGACACTGCCCCTCTGGTACACAGAAGTGAGGCTTGGCGGGCTCAGCGATGTCACATGGGGCAGCACAGCTCACAGCACCAGCTCTGGGCACCCAGCAACCACAGTGAGCAAGTCTGAGAAACAGTAGACAGACCCACAGGGGTGGTCACGTTGGGATGTGCTGTTCATGGCAGCAAGGTCAAAGTGTTTTGGTCACCTGCAGAGTTGTGGATGAGTGATGTTGGTGTGTCACACCCACGCCAAGAGAGTAAGAAAAGGCTTATGACACACAGAGGTCTCAAAGGAGGGAGGGGCTGGCCTCTGGAGCAGCTGGGAAAAGGCTTCAGAGCCAGAAATGGAGCCTGGTGTGGCTATGGGGGGTTGGAAGATGGGTCCTGGGCAAGAATTCTGCACACAGGCAAGGCTTCTGTGTCTTGAATCAGCTGCTGCTCTAGAGAAGAGAGGCCCAGGCTTTCTTATCAGCTTGTCTGTGTGGGCCGTAGGCATAAGGGAGGAGTGAGGCTCAAGGTGTCAGAAGTCAAACGAAAAAATGCAGACTCCAACTGTTTACTACAAGTACAACCGTAGGTAAGAAATATGTGCTTCCGAACTGTTTGTTTTTATATACAGCAACACTAACAGGAGGCTCCAGAAATGCCCAGGAGAACCTAGATGGCAGCGGAGTAGGGCAAGTTACAAGCACCTCCTCCCAGGACCAAACCGGCATTACAACTAAAATCTAGGGCAAGCAACCTGAATCACCAAATGAAGACTAGGTGAAGGGCAGTCTTATAACCAAGGAGTAACAGAGGACACCACATTAAGACTGGTAGAAAGGGCAAAGACGTAAAAAGGTCTGGCCCCAAGATACCAAGGCTCCCCCTGAGGAGCATGGGGTTTCAACACCAAACCAGTCTCCCTCGCTCAGAGCACCGGAGCGGGGAAGCAGCACCCACATAACTTCTGGCTGTTGCCCAGCTGGTGTGGCTCAGTGGACTGAGCATCATCACATAGACTGAGAGGTTCCATTCCAGGCAGGACACATGCCGGGGGTTGCATCCTCCACCCCCAGTAGGGGGCGGGCGGGAGGGAGCCAATTGATGATTCTCTCTCACATCCATGTTTCTATCTCTCTCCCTTCCTCTCTAAAAAAAATAAAATAAAAACACATTAAAAAAAAAATCTGGCTGTGAAAATCAGCAGGGATTCTTTCCACCAGGAAGAGACAGGAGTCTGCTAGAGACACAGGCACTTTTTTTTTTTTTTTTTAATCCTCACCTGAGGATATTTTTTCATTTATCTTCAGATAGAGTGGGAGGGGGAGAGAGAGAGAAACATTGATGTGAGAGAGACACATCCACTGGTTGCCTCCCACACGACCCTGACTAGGGCTGGGGACCAAACCACAACCAAGGTACATGCCCTTGACCGGAATCGAAACCATGACTCTTTGGTCCACGGGCCAATGCTCTACCGCTGAGCCAAACAGGCCAGGGCGACACAGGCACCTTTTTAAAGAGCCAACGCAAAAAATCTCAATGGCAGCTCCAGTGGAGGAAGGGAGGAAGGAACTAGAGACTTCTGAATAGAAACCAGGGCTTGTGGCTCTGGGGAGAGAGCTGAAGGGACAACCACCGGGATCCTTGTGCTGAGTCCCTCTCCCACACCACAGACACCATCCTTCTTGTGTGGAGCACTCCCCTCAACAGGGCATCAGGTAGGGGAACACAACAGCCCCACCCTCTGGACTCCCTCTTGCCGAACCCTGCAGAGCTTGTGCACTGCTGAGGAGTCAGCTCCCTGGGTGGGCTGTAGAGGTCTGGGCAGACTCAGGGGATGTCAGTGACTAAGTCGTGTGGCTCTGGGGCAGAGGCCACTCCCCCTGCTTCCATGAACCTGACTGGTGCCTCCCCCTCAAGAGAGATCCCCTAGTCCCACTCTCTGGGCTCCAGACAACCCCACCCTAAAAACTCCTGGTGGCTCCACCCTACTGAGGTCTGGGCAGAATCCAGGACAGACTATTTTGTGGCTCAGGGGTGAGGGCCTGTCCACTCACCTTCCCCCAAGCCTGAGGGGCACCTCCCTATCTAGGGAGATCCCCTAGCCCCACCCTTCCAACTCTAGGTGGTCCCGCCCTGCTAAGATGGGGCTCCTGGCGGAATGTGGGCCAGACTGAGTTGTGTGGCTCTAGGACAGAGGCCATTTTTCCCTCCCGCACAGGACAGTTACAGAGCCCTCCCTTCACAGGGCCAAATCTTGGTCTGTTTGGGCTGATAAACTCTGCTGGCCTCATCCTGAGGACTTCCTGAGGCCCCACCCCGCCACAAAGGTGTGGAGCATCCAGAGGGTGGCAGCTAGACTTGGTATACACTGGGTCATTTGCTAAAAATGATCAAAATTGCCCTGGTCAGTGTGGCTCAGTTGGTTGGGTATCATCCAGTGCGCTGAAAGGTGCCTGGGTTGTGGGCTAGTTCCCTGGTGGGGGGTTGCAGGAGGCAGCCGATTGATGTTTCACTCTCCCATTGATATTCTCTCTCTCTCCCCCTCTCCCTTCCTCTCTCTCTAATAAACCAATAAAATAAATAAATAAATAAATAAATAAATAAATAAATAAATAAATATCAAAACTGCATTTGGGGGTAGAGGGACCAGCATATGTGGGCAGTGAGTCTTAAGTTAGACATTTCTATGTTACAGTTATTTAAAATAAATGCAGAAATTTACATTCTGTTGACAAAAAGGGGCCACATGCTCACCCAACAAGCTCAAAGAAGGCCTAACATGGCGGCCTTGCAAACTCAAAAAACCTAAAGTAACCACAAAGGATGGTCTGAAATTAAAACTTTTCAATTAAAAGCAGTTTTGGCAGGTAGTCATGTCGGAGGCTAGAATCTTCCCTGACAAAAAGTCAGTCTTAACCTTAACTGAGCCTGTCTATTGTCTTTGGTATCTATGATAACATTCCTTTGGAAGGTCAGGGTAAATCCCCTTTTTCCAGACCCCTCAGAGCACAACCAACACACCAGGGCAGAGACCATAAATCCTCTCATTGTTATCCTTACCATGTTAATTGTTGACTGTTAACTAGTCTGTACTCACCTATGTAAAAGATGTGTCTATCATTTTATTTTTTATCCAATCCCAGGGGTTTTCCCACTTTGCTTTCTCCCACCCCCCTAATCTATCACCAATGGATTTCATGTAACTCATGTCTTCTCTTTTAATTGTAATGTATAAAATAAGGTCCAAACTGACATTCTTTGGAGCATTATCTCAGTACGTTGAGATTTTGCTTTCTGACAATTGTTGACAGTTTGGCTTAAATAAACTCACACAATTCTTCCCAGGTTTGAATGTTTCTTACACTGACAATTTTTTATTTTTAACTTTTGTACTTAGGAAACGACTGTAGGATTTAATTCCTTTAAATAATAACAGGTACAGAAATGTAAACCAAACAAAATAAAAATTTTCAAATCTCCTGCTAACTCTAATTTGTTCTTCCTCTACGTCTCACCCCAGGGGTATTTTTAGAAATAAGTAGCATATTATAATGCAAGAGGGCTTTGAGTTTAGCTCCTAAAAAGTACTGAATTTTCAGAGGTTTATATAAGCTTTTAACAGTTGTCCTCACATCTATTAAAATAAAAATTCAATTATTTTAAATTTCAATATTCTCTAGAGACATGTGCATACAAACACTGATCTAAAATTTTTTAAATGTTTTTATTACTTGATTTAATTTATTTAAACATGGGTGCAGGTAGCTAGGTCCCAAAAGATAGTCCACTAGGACAAATCGTGGCAGACTGGGCTACTTATGCATATTCGCCAATGCTTTCCTTGTTTTTTTATCTTTTGGGGACTATTTGCTTTAATCATTGATATTTTGTAATTCATTTATTTTAACCTTTTCTTTGTCTTAGATTTTGTTTTTTTTTTTTGTTCAGAAACAAACAACTTGGTCTTGGTTCCATCAGTCCATTAGGTTGTATTTTAACTAATAGGTCAATTTAAATTAATGACTAAAATTGTTTTGCCAAAGATCTGGTAAATAAAAATAAAATCTCTTATATACAAGGTTTAATATTGTTACATCATAAAAATTCTACTCAGAAAGAAAAATATGGGAAAATAAATCCTTTAAACACTCCAAATCCTCCTCCTGGAGGGCCAGAGCTGCAGAGGTTACACAGGTTACAGAATCGGCATGAGGGTGGGCACTCCCCACTTATAAAGGAAAAAATGGTACTTTTACATTCAAGCCACTGGAGGCCTGGGAGTTGCTGCAGTCCAGGGAATAAACCCAAGCCTGAAATCTCCCCCCACTTCTCTAGCCTCCTGAAAGTAGTCAAAGACACTACATAATTTAAAAGCTCAGTTTTAAACACACTAAAGAAATGATTCATGCCCAGCTGGTGTGGCTCAGTGGATTGAGCGTCATCCCATGGACTGAGAGGTCCCAGTTCGATTCCCAGTCAGGGCACATGCCGAGATTACAGGCTCGATCCCCAGTAGGGGGCGTGCAGGAGGCAGCCGAACAATGTTTCTTTCTCACATTGATGTTTCTCTCTCTCTCTCTCCTTCTAAAAATTCAATAAAAACATACTATAAAAATAAAGAAATGATTCATGCCTTGGCAGGTGTTGGCTCAGTATCTTTTGTCATTTAAAAAGTCATTGTTTTACCCTGATACCTTTGCAAAAACATTACATCTTCTGACTTATTCTAAAATATAAATTTCTGAAAATAAATTTTCACATCATACCTTTAAAATAAATAAAAATTTACAAAACTCTAAAAAATAACTAAGTTCATAGAAATACTAACAAATATTCAGAATAAACAAATATTATAAGACTAATAAAATGAAAGTAATTATAGTTTAACTTTTTATTAAAATATTACTGATTTTTTATCTTTTTTTTTTTTGCATTTATCTTCAGATAGAGCGGGAGGGAGAAAGGGAGGACGAGAGAGAGAAACATTAATGTGAGAGAGACACATTGAGTAGCTGCCACCCACACGACCACAACCGGGGCCGAAGACAAACTGCAACCAAGGTACATGCCCTTAGTGGGAACCGAACCTGGGACTCTCTGGTCCGCGGGCCGACGCTCTAACCGCTGAGCCAAACCGGCTAGGGCTGATTTTTTATCTTTTTATTTTCCAGACATAAAAACTTAAACTTTAAAGCAATTTAATAAAGTATACCTTAATAAACAATATCAAACATTTATATTTTTCTCCCTACTTAATCCCTCCAGAATTTAAAAACTCTTAATAGATAAACATCATTATTTTCATGACGTTATATTTATTTACATAAATCCAACAAGGATATAATTTCTTCATGACAGGACACATAAAGCCAGTTTCCAGTGTGGTTCAGTGGACTGAGCATTGTCCCATGGACTGAGAGGTCCCAGTTCCATTGCCCGGCAGGGCACATGCCTGGATTTGGGGTTCAATCCCCAATAGGGGGCATGCAGGAGGCAGCCGATGGATGTATCTCTCCCACCTCAATGTTTCTATCTCTCTCTCCCTTCCTCTCCCTCTAAAAAAATCAATAAAACACATATATTTTTTAAAGAAAGCCAGTTTCCAATTATAGTTTTATTAACCAAAATTCTGACTGGAATGTCATATTTAAAAAAGACATGCCTAGCCTGAAACACCCATCAGAAAGAATATATGTATCCCTATGTTCATAGCAGCACTATTTACAATGGCTGAGATCTGGAAACAGCCCAAGTGTCCATCAATAGATGAGTGGATAAAAAAGTTGTGGTACACAATGGAACACTATGCAGCTATAAGAAAGAGAGATCTCTTATCCTTTGAGACAACATGGAGGGACCTGGAGAGTATTATGCTAAGCGAAATAAGCCAATCAGAGAAAGACAAATACCATATGATCTCACTTATTTGTGGAATATAATGAACAAAATAAGCTGATGAATAAAATAGACCCAGAGACATAGAAAGGAGTACAGTTCAGACTGACAAACCTCAGAGGAGGGGGATGGGGGGGATGGATGAGATAAACCAAAGAACTTATATGCATGCATGTGTAACTAATGGACATAGACAACAATGCTGGGGGGCTGGGGGGGTGGGGCGAGATGGGGAGGAGGGTGTCTAGGGAGAAAAAGGAGAAACATCTGTAACAAAAATAAATTAATAAAAATTGAAAAAAAAAGTGATACTCAGAAAAATAAATAAATAAAAATAAAAATGGGCAAAAAATAAAAATAAAAAGACATGCCTAGACTCTATCAGCAAAAACTTTAAAAAATAAAAATGGACTCTAACGCCAATAAAAGCCCCTAGGAAAAATAGCCTAATATCTTACTTATTCATAAAGTTTATAGCCATCTTTCCAGGTAAAGGACAAAGGTTGCTTTCCTGGGAAATAACAATTAAAAAAAAAACAAAATCTCAAAACATTTTAGAAAATTTAAAACCTTGAAAAACTTACCAAAACCTATAAATGCTACAGACAAAGCCTGATGACAACTATGTGGGGCTTGGCTTCTTTACCCTGACAGAAAACATATAAAATTCCAGCAAAACAAATTTTAAAAATCCATATAATCAATTACTATTCCTATTATATTTATACAAACAATCAGGTCAAACTAAAACTAAACTTAAAACAATAAATAAATTGGTCTTAATTTGACTCTTTAATAAAAATAAAAATTATTTTTAAAAGATTATATTTTAATAAAATCTATAATACACAATTATAAATATTAAACTCTAATTCATCTTGTCTATAAGATTTCATTTTTTACCTATAAACTAGATTAAATCCTAACTTTTTCTAATTTTCTAAAATAATTTAACTATAACCCCCTAACATCCATAAAAATGAAAAAAAAAAAAAAAAAAGACAGTAGAAAATATAACAATAGGAATTTTAACCCACACTACCGTTCAACATTGTTTCTGTAAATACTGACTCTTCTCTGGTTCCTGGAACGGGTTAAACTCTTTGAAAAGGGTTAAACTGTTTTGACATCATGGAAAAATTTTCTTACAGACCCTGGGAAACTAAAAACGTTACAAAAAGGAGAACAGGCCCTAGAGATAAGGCAGCCCAAAGCCCAGATCAAAGACAAAACCTATCTAAAGAAAGACAGCATTCCAGGACTAATGTTTACAAAGAACAATAAAAAAAGACAGACCCTGGAAACTCACTAATTTTGGATTATTTCCCACCCGCTAACCCTATATAATAATTTATTTAAAATAAAATGTCAGAGCAATTTTTCAAAATACTATCTTGCTACTCTCAGATTGCCGGCTATGTGATTAATAAACACTCATAAAAGAGTCAACCTTGTCTCTGCTTTTTCGCTTAGTGCCGACAGGCACCAACGGACCCGTTTTATGTCCACTATCATAAGTGAATTGAAAACAATAAAATTGCCTAAGGATGTACTCCCCAGGTTCAGGGGTGCATGCCTGTGTTTAACTGCAGTTACAACCTCTCCCAGAAATAAAATTTTAAACCAATCACTCTGGAATTCCTGATCAACACGAATCTGCTAAGAAGACTCCTGCTGTACCTTCTAAGAAAATGTGACCTTGCCTGAATCAATCCTTCTCTTTTTTTTTTGCTAATAACCTCTTAATCCCACTGTATTTCTGCTTGTAAACGCCTTCCATTTTGCACAGCTCCTCTGAGATTCTATGTATTAGATGGGATGCTGTCTGATTCGCGAATGGGGAATAAAACCAATTAAATCTTCAATTTACTCAGTTGAAATTTGTTTTTTAACAGTTTGAAATGCACCACAAAAACAAATGGTTAATAGAGATGCTGTAACTCAGAAGGGAAGATGGCGTTTGGGATTCGGGGAGAGACTGGAAATGCAGGCATCTGTCGCAGAGCTAGGCCTGGGGGACAGGTGGTGGATTTGAGACCCTGCTCCACAAACATGAAAACTCAGAAGAAAACGGGTTCCCTCTGGGGAGAAAGGAGGGACAGGGGACCCCACAGACCACAGCTTCTCCCATGCACGCACCCCGGGGACATGGTCATGATTGTCCCCAAAGACCCTCCCGTGGTCACCGCACCGACTGGGGAGACGCGGGCACGCGGGTGCAGAGCTGCGCAGACACGCTCCGGGCCGAGGTCCTCGCGCGCAGTGACGGACTGGACGCCCGCGGTCACGGCTGCTGGTGCAGCCCCCACACCGCGAGCCCGAGGGGACTGAAGAGTGAGCGGAGCCCCCGGGGGCCTTGAGTCCGCAGACTCCGGACTGACCGTGGAGAGACGGTCCCGCCAGGGCGGCTGGACCAGCCCCTCCTCCCTGTCTGCTCCCGGCCGCACACTCACCATTTCTAGGTTTCCTGGTTTCCCTGAGTCCTTTACAACTCCCACCACCAGTACGGATCACAGCTGGACAGATGAGGGTGGAGTAACACGGGGATTTAAGGACAGGGGAGTGCCATCCGAAGCCAACAGGTCTTCCCGGTGGTTTTAGTGCGTAGGCCCACCCACCTGCCCCACCGCTCCGTTATGACAGACACTTCGCAAGACATCGCCCCCTAGTGCCTGAGTTACGCAGGCCTGAGCCCAAAGCAGGCCTGAGTTCTGAGCCCAGAACTCCTCCAGGAACATTTGCATTGAAACCTAGTCCTGAAAGTCCACCAGGGAACTGTGATCTTTCCTTGCAAACACAGACACTAAGGCACCTCACTTTATGCAGTAATGAATCTGGCTCCATTTTGATCTTTGTTGACAACTGGAGTCTGACCTGTGGATTTGCCAAAAAGGTGCACAGGCTCAGGTACCAGGGATGTCTTAGGTCGGGATCATTACCGAACTTAAGCCATATTTAGAACAAAAGCATTGAGACCAAAATCAAGCCATCATTTAAAAAGAAAGTGACTTCTGGTTATTAATAATGGTTAACTTTAGAAAATGTTTTCTTACTGGTGATTCAATCACTCTCTGAGATCATGAGCCACCCCTTACTTGTGGCTACACTGTTTAATCCACCAATAATGAGACTTATCAGAAAACTAGGTTTCATCTCATTAATAATCCCTCATTGGAGAGTCTGTGATACTAGCATAACATTCATTCTGACAATGATGAAATCACTCCCTGCCAGACATCCTCTCCATATAGTACGCACAGATACCATTTCTGACCACTGTCTCTCTCCATTCCCTGAGGAAATGCTCACCTTTAGTATCATCTGAGACACAACTCCACCCAAACTGCAGCAATAACTCCATCGTGCCTGGGGACACAGAAGAACCCCTGGATGCCATCTGACACAGGGAGCCTGAAGGGCACAGCCAAAGAACCACAGGTGACCTCAGTGGAAACAGAAAAGGAGGGCACATGCTTCAACCAGCACTCATCATACAAGGTGGACCACCTCGGGGAGTAGCATCATCATCAGTCCATTCACTGTGGGAAGAAGTCTGGATATTCAGCATGAAGAATTGAGAGATGGAGAATATATTTCCAGTACATAATCTTTTTTTTTTTTCATCTTTCTTTTAACAGCTATCTGGAAAACAATAATCTCGAGGCAGTTTTTCTGGAAATCATTCTGATTTCCTAAAGTCTGGAATATCTCTGGTTTTTTGTTTTGTTTTATCTCTTAACTCCTCATCTCAACCTCAATTAAATGAACCCTTACTAAGAATGTGTGTTAACTGGGGAACATGCTAAGTTTATTCTCTTCTTTCACACTGTTGAATTTCAGGAACATGCTGCTGGGAGATTAATTTCATCCCTGCCCTTCCCCACCCTACTTTCCTTTGCACCTGTGGGAAATGCACAGTTCCAGTTGTGGCCCCATCAGGGCAGAAAATGCACATGTGCTTCCTGCACTGAGGGGCAGGAAGTGTGCTGCTTCTCACAGGTGATAACAATAGGGCCAGTTTGTAGCTTTGCTGAGGGCACATCATGCTGCTCTCCAAGGTGCTTTAATTACTGTGGTTGTGTTTGGTAAGGGGAGGTGATTCCTGTGACCTCCACCATGGCAAACACAAGGCCCAGAATATACTTAGAGTGTAGCTGCATCCACCTGCACCATGGGAAGCCATGAGGTCTCAAGACTCACCCTACAAGATGGTCTTTTCATCCGAAGAGCTCCACTGGAAAAGCATAAGGAGCTCCTTGTATGTATAGAGCGAAATGTTTTTCCCATGGCCTTTACATACACCCCTAATGGAATGAGTTACACAAGGTTCAAGCCGCTGCTCTGTTGGAGGAAGTCACTGAGAAGACGTGACTGCTGGTCAACCCATGAGCTGTACCTGGCAATCAGAGGCTCTTTACTCCCACTCCTGTCCTTGTGATGTATGTTCTTTCCACTTTGGAGAACTAAGAGCTATTTCAAGGGCACAGCTTTGAGAGAATAATGTGTGCTGACCCCATCTGAACCATATACATGTCCTAGTAAAGTCTTGTAGGTAAACTTTTCAGATTCTGGTGGGCAGCGTGGAGATCTACTCCTCTTGTGGCCACCCAAGACAACCCTGGGTTATGAAAGATCCTTTGCTTATTAAAACTGCCATTTAGAAATCTGGAGTGGTCTGCCCCTTTCTTTGGTCTCTCCTTGGCCTTTGTGTGTGGGGGCCAGTTTCAGATTTCACCTGGAGAACTCCCAAGTTGCAATCCAGCATCTCTTGTCTTTGAATGATAACAAGGAAGCAATTGATCTTTTTGTGGTAGAAAGCATGAAGCACCTTTGAATGTCAGCAGAACAAGATATATGTTTGTACTTAAAAAATGTTTTTCTTTCTGGTCTGAAGACTGAAATATTGACATGGTGTTTGAGGTAGTGGGAGAATCACCCAAATTCTTCTATCTTGTTGGAAAGGCATAAATTACCATAAATAATAAGCACAGCATTTATTTTGAAAATTTGAAATATGGGAAAATAAGTACCCATAAATGAAATCAAAATAGTAATCACAGAATTTTATTAAAAGCATTACTTCTCAGTAGTTTTACAGGACAATTTTTGATCTTACTTTTCAGGGAACAGTTGATTTATCTGCAGTATACAATGTAGATTCTATTTAGAGAAGCTGTGCTTTTTAAATCTTTATAAAACCATACTGACAATGACAATGAGAATAAGAACAGAAATGCTAACACTAATAATAAAGGCACTTTACGAAGCGAACACTGTGTAAAGTATATGATTGTCTAGCCCCTTAGCAGTACATCTGAAACCAATACATTAATAGTAGTAATAATAATAATAATAATAATAATAAAGGAGCTTTATAAAGGTAACACTGTGTAAAGTATATGATTTTCTAATCACTAAGCTGTACACCTGAAACCAATACATTAATAATAATAATAATAATAATAATAAAGGCACTTCAGAGAGGCTACTAAGTGTAAGACACTGAGCATCATGGGTGGATTGGCTCATTACTTTTCATCTTCACAGACTTGTAAACATGGAATCACTAATATGATCATATTTGGTAAGAGGGGCAACTGAGACTTAGGGGAGCCAAATGACTTCTCTAACTTAACATAGGCAGTTAGTAGGGGTGCTCAGATTCATCATCACAAAAACAACAAACTGCAGACCTATTTCTTCTGTGAATACAGATTATATAAAAAACAAAACAAAACAAAAAAAACTAATACTGGTACCTAATCCAGCAACCTCTTAAAAGAATTATGCACCAAAACCAAGTAGGTATGTGTGGTTGGGTTAATATCTCAAAATTAACTAATGTAATATATCAGATTAATAGAGTAAAAAGCAAAAATATCATGATCATCTCAAGAGACTCATAGGAAGTACTTGACAAAATCCAACACCCCTTCATGATAGAAATACTCAGCAAACCACGATTCCTGAACCTGATAATGAGCAAATATGGGACATCCACAGATAATACTTTATTTAATAGTAAAAGGCTGGATATTTTCTCCTGAAAATGAGGAACAAAACCAAGATGATAGTCATTTCCACTTCTATTTGCCAATGTACTGGAGATTATAGCCAGAACAATTTGGACAAAAAAGGAAATAAAATGCATTCACATTGGACAGAAAGAGGTAAAATAATCTTCACTTGCATATGACTTATCTTGTGTATAGAAAACTCTAAGGAATCCACTAAAAATATCTTTAGAATTGATAAGTGGGTACAGCAAATTCGTATAATACAAGATCAGTATATAAAAATAAACTTTTTCTATACACTGCAATGAACAATTTGATAATAAAATTAACAAAAGAAATCTATTTGCAATAGAATCACATGGAATGAAGTAGAAATAAATTTATTGAAAATAGAAAATAAATACTCTGAAAACTGAAAAACCACTACAAATAATTTTTTTAAAGATGGGAATTTCTTTCCCCATTTTTTGTTGTTTTTGTTAATCCTCACCCGAGGATATTTTTCCACTAATTTTTAGATAGAGTGGAAGGGAGAGAGGGAGAGAGAAACATCAATGTGAAAGAGACACATGGATTGGCTGCCTCTTGCACAACCCTGACTGGGGCCAGGGATCGAACCTGCAACCCAGGTGCATGCCCTTGGCAGGGAATTGAATCGGTCCAAGGGCGGATGCTCTAACAGCTGAGCCAAACAAACCAGGGCAAAACCGTTAAAAATTTAATAAAGAGCTACAACCATGGAGTAACAGGTGTTGGCAAGAATGTGGAGAAAGAATCTTTGGGGACTGTTGGTAGGAATGTAAATTGGTGCAGCCAGTATGAGAAATGTATGGAGATTATTGAAAAAAAGTAAAAGTAGAGCTACCATGTGGTTCACCAATTCCACTTCTGGATATTTATTTGACGAAAATGAAAACAGTAACTCGAAAAGATATATGCACCCCCACATTCACTGCAGCATGATTTACAATAGCCAAGACATGGAAACAACCTTCGTGTGCATCGATGGATGAATAAATAAAGATGTGGTAGCATGCTCCCGCTTCCAGGAGCATGCCATGCCTTTCCCTGTCCCCTCTCCTTCCCTCACAGGTGTGCATCTCCTAAACGCTAAGGGTCCCCATGAGACTTGCAACCAGGGGAGCAATGGGCAGTGGCACCTCCTCTCAGGCTAAACCCCTGAAGCTGTCCCCAGGGCCCCTTTTCTCTGACTTCCCAGCGAGCCAAAGCGGCCCTACCTAGGCTCTCCTGCTGATTCTTCTATCCTATGACCTTCCTTGTTTCACTGTCCCTAGCTTTAATAAACATACTCTCAAAATCATCTGGAAAAAAAGATAAAAAATAAAATTTGGCTGAAGGAAAATATATCTAAACTTGTATGTACATGATAATATTGATACATAATGTGTAATGAAATTTTAAAAATTGAAAGGCCATATTAGAATGGAATATTTTATATATCCTCTCAGTATATGAAAACACAATATAAGTTAGCTTAGTAAAAGTTAACAAAATATTTTTATAAAACAGGAGAAGCATTCCTTTAATAGAATGATGCACATACGGCCCTGGCCCGGTAGCTCAGTTGGTTAGAGTGCCGTCCCTATACACTAATGTTGCACATTCAATCCTCTGTCAGGCACACACAACCAATGAATGCATAAATAAGTGGAGCAACAAATGAATGTTTCTGTTTCTACTCTCTCTCTCCCTCTCTCCCTCCCTCTCCCACAATGCTCGCTCTAAAATCACTAAAAATAAATTTGAAAAATGCACAAACATTTAATCACACACAATCAAACATAACTGAAAACACACTGAGGGATTACATTCAGCTACAAGTACAGGAAACACTCAGTTTTCTGACATGAGGAAGGTGCTTATTGTCACATGAAAGGACCAGGTCAAGGCAGCCAGTATACAACGCAGGCGAGAAAACAACCATCTCATCTGTTTGAATGCACCAATGTAGATGTCACAGAGAATCAGGAATACACTCTCACAAGCACCACTGACAGCATAAAGCTGTGTCTTACACAAATTAGACATTCTACAGTTATAATCTAGAGAAGAGGAGAATCAGAGAATACTCCCAAGCAGGAAAGTGTGAATAAGGTTCCTGGTGGACTCAGGAGGGCTACAGAAAATGGAAACGGATGGGTCTTTGATATCGATCTTGTGAAATGTCAGCAGAAACCTATACCAATAGAAGATGGAAACCAAACAGTTGGTGGTGATTTTGAGGTTATTCTTAATTGGAAGTGCAAAAATTCCAGAAAATGGGCTGAACGATGGCATCCTCGAAGCTCCTATTTAATCTCTCTCCCTGCCTGGTGGCTCCAAAGTCTGCCTAATGCCTTCTTTGCTTCTGCCTTTCAAGTGAGGCTCTTGGTGAATTCTACCGTGGAGCCATGAAGGAGGTAAGTGTTGGAAGATGTAGTTCCTAAATCAAATCTAGTTTTCTCTTTAAATTAGTCTATTCACCAAATACAATTGAAAGAAAGGACAAAAATGCAAAGACCCAAATATAAAAATAATAATTTACTTCAAACTATGTTCTTTTATAAACTTGTCATACATAAAAATATATTCCAAATGTTTATTAATAATGGAAAACTCTCCTATACATCTCACCCCTAAAATGGAGCTTTGTTAGAGAGAAAAACAGAATATATACAATAAGAGATATTTAAGAACTGTCATAAGGACTGTAGAAAGAACTGTCATTTTTCAATGGTCCTGTAACACAGAATAAAGAAAACATTATGAAAAAGTTAAACATAGTCCTAGCTGGGGTGGTTCAGTGGTTAGAGCATTGGCAAGAACAATGATGAATCTCAGGTTCAACTCCTCATCAGGAGCATGGACCTGGGTTGCAGGTTAAATGCTCAGACCCGGTCAGGGTATGTGTGAGTGGCAACCAATCAACGTGTCTCTCTTGTATCGATGTTTCTCTCGCACCACCCCCCCCCCCCCGGTTTCCATTCTCTCTAAAAATCAATGGAAAAAATATCCCCTGGTGAAGATTAACAACAAGTTAAACCTATTTGCATATTACAAATATACTTTAATTGACCCATGGGTCCAACAGGCTTCAAAATGGAAAGAGAAAATATTAACAGTTTTAAGAAACGTCACTACCTATTAAAGTTATGTACTATTGTTAAAAGTTGACTCAAAATGGTCTTACCTCAATCTTCATTTCTGAAAATAATTAGACATTCCAATGATGTACAATTAGAGAGAGCCTTCATAAACAGTGTATTTACAATACTTACAACTTTAGTAACAACTTTCTCATGTCAAAAGTTTTCTGGAACATTACACATGATTTAATTTCCATCAAACATTCTTGTGTTACATTTTTTAAATTGTCTTTAGAGAGAGAGGTAGGGAGGGAGGGAGAGAGAGAGAGAAACACCAGTGTGAGAGAGAAACATGGATTGCTTGCCTCCGGCTCACACCCCGACAGGGAATGGAACCCGGAACCCGGGTATGTGCCCTGACAGGGAATCGAACCAGCAACCCTTTGGTGCACAGGACAGTGCTCAACCAGTTGAGCCACACTGGCCAGGGTAAGTTAAGTTATATTTATATTTCTTCTGGTGGAGTTTTTACTTGTAAGAATGGGACCCAATTAATGTCTTATCTATACTGTTTATATTCAAGAAGTTTTATTCAATAAGTCCTTTCATGCCTTCAGAGAAAACTGGGATGATTTTTTTTCATGTTTTAGATAACTAGAATGACATCTACAGACTATTTTTTTCTCATTTAACTTTGTTTAAATGGGTCTCAAAATTATGTGACAGATGTTTTGGTCAAGTTGTTTCCATTAAAAACTAGTGGTATGAAAAACTAAAAATGTAAAAACTGCCACACACACTAAAAACCCAAATGGTCCACAAAGCATTCTCATTCCCTTTTGAAGGTTTTATGATGCATTGTAATCATTAAACAGTCTTTTACCATTAAACTTAAATGGCCAATTGAGACAAACAGTTCTGAGACTGTTCTTCCACCTAATTAGACCTGGAGTGCAGGTATTGGGGATAATATTTATTTAGCCTTCTGAGCTTTCTGGGCAGACTTGGTGACTTTTCCAGCTCCAAGTGCCTTCTTGCCCACTGCTTTGATGACACCCACAGCAACTGCCTGTCTCATGTCACGAACAGTAAAACAGCCTACAGGAGGATAGTCAGAGCTCTCAACACACACGGGTTTGCCAGGAACCATATCAATGATGGCAGTATCACCAGATTTTAAAAACTTTGTGCCATCTTCCAGCTTTTCCCCAGAACGATGACCAATCTTCTCCTTCAGCTCAGCAAATCTACAAGCACTGTGAGCTGTGTGACAATCCAGCACAGGTGCGTATCCAGCACTGATTTGGCCTGGATGGTTCAGGATGATCACCTGAGTTGTGAAGCCAGCTGCTTCCAATGGTGGGTCATTTTTGCTGTGAACAGCCACATTGCCATGATGAACATTTTTGACAGACACGTTCTTGACATTGAAGCCATACTGTCCCCACTAAGAACTTCACTCAAAGCTTTATGGTGTATTTCAACAGGCTTTACTTCAGTTGTGACATTGAATGGAGCAAACACCAATCTCTATGCTGCCCACAGGGATAGTACCAACACCGGAAATTTTGTAGACATTCTGGAGGGGCAGACACAGGGGCTTGTTGTTAGTTGAACGGGTTCGTGGAAAGATGTGATCCAGAGATTCAAGCTGTGTGGTTCCACAAGCATTGCCATATTTTTTTAAATATGTTTTTATTGATTTTTTAGAGAGAGGAGAGAGAGATAGAAACATCAACGTGAGAGAGACACATTGTTCAGCTGCCTCCTGCACGCCCCACAACTGGGGATCGAGCCCACAACCCAGGCATGTGCACTGACCGGGAATAGAACAGGGACCTCTCAGTCCATGGGACAATGCTCAATCCACTGAGCCGCACCAGCTGGGCAGCTGGTGACTCTCCCTAACTTGAACCAAGGCCTGTTAGCACTTGGATCCAGCATGTTGTTACCATTCCAACCAGAAATTGGCACAAATGCTAATGTATCAGAGTTGTAGCCAATTTTTTAAATGTAGGTGCTGACTTCTTTAACAATTTCCTCATGTCTCTTTTGGCTGTAGGGAGGCTCAGTGGAATCCATTTTGTTAACACCAACAATCATTTGTTTCACACCCAGCATGAAAGCTAGAAGGTCAAGCTCACAGGTCTACCCATTCTTGGAGACACTTGCTTCCAGTTCACCAACACCAGCAGCAATAATCAGGATAGCACAGTCAGCCTGAGATGTGTCTGTAATCATGTTTTTGATAAAGTCTGTGTCCTGGGGCATCAAGGATGGTCACAGAATACTCGGCTGGTCTCACATTTCCACAGGGAGATACTAGTGGTTCAGCTTTCAGTTTATCCAAGACCCAGGCATACTTGAAGGAGCCCTTCCCCACCTCAGCAGCCTCCTTCTAAAAAATGTCAATGGTTCTTTGGTCAATCCCATCACCTTTGTAGATCAGATGGCCAGGAGTGGTAGACTCGCTGGAATCTATATGTCCAATGATGACAATGTTGATATGAATCTTTTTCTTTCCCATTTTGGGTTGATTTAGTTGTGATTTTCATGACACCTGTATTCTGGCAGCAAACTCGTTGTGAAAAAAAACTACAAGCCTTTTCACATTCCTTCCAATTATAGGGTGTCTCTACAGTGTAGCATTCTCATGTGTCTTTGAATGATTGTGTAACAAATAAAAGCTTTACCACAATTTTTGCAGTCATATTGTTGTCTTAAATATAACAGCTTTCATGTATTCGAAGATAAATGGGACAAAGAAATGTCTTACTACATTTCTTTACATTGGTAAGGTTTCCCCTTAGTATGATTTCTATGCATTTGGAAATTTAAATGAAAACTGAAAGTTGCCCATATTCTTTATATGAACAGGATTTCTCACATAGGAGAGATTCTATAAATATAAGAATAGTTTTGTGTTTGAAAGAGTCTTATCTGTAGGCTTTACCATATTTTAAAAGTTCATTGGGTCGTCAGTGTGATTCTTCATGATGTTTAAGATAAACTGGACACCTGAATGCTATACTATATTCTTTACCTTTTTTGGGGTTTCCCTTCATGTTGAATTCTTTCATGTCTTCGAAGATAACTGCGACAAATAAATGCTTTAGGACATTGCTTACATTCATAGGGTTGATCTTGAGAATGAGTTCTTTTGTGTGTTTGTAAAGAACTGTGATATGTGTAGGCTTTACCACATTGTTTACAGTCATAGGGTTTCTCTCCACTGTGAGTTCTTTCATGTATTCGAAGAGAACTGGAATACCTGAATGCTTTAGCCCATGTTTTACATTCATACGGTTTTTCTCCAGTATGTGTTCTTTCATGTGTTTGTAAGGAACTTTGGACTCTGAAGGCTTTCCCACACTGCTTACACTCATAAGGCTTCTCTCGAATGTGAGTTCTTTCATGTTTTCTAAGATCACTGGGGCACCTGAATGCTTTAGTACATTTTTTACATTCATAGGGTTTCTCTCCAGTATGAGTTCTTTCATGTATTTGTAAGTAACTTTGGTCTCTGAAGGCTTTTCCACATTCCTTACATTCATAAGTTTTCTCTCCAGTGTGAATTCTTTCATGTTATCTGAGATGACTGGGATACCTAAATGCTTTAGTACATTTTTACATTCACAGTGTTTCTCCCCAGTGTGATTTCTTTCATGCTTATGAAAACTAGGATACCATCTGAAGGCTTTTCCACATTCCTTACATTCATACAGTTGATCTTGAGAATGAGTTCTTTTGTGTGTTTGTAAAGAACTCTGATGTCTGTAGACTTTACCACATTGATTACATTCATAGGGTTTCTCTCCAGTATGAGTTCTTTCATGTAATTGAAAGGAAGAGTAATAACTAAAGGCTTTTCCACCTTCCTTACATTCATAAAGTTTCTCTCCAGTGTGAGTCCTTGCATGTATTCTAAATGAACTGGGAGAATGCTTTCTCACATTCCTTATAAGGTCCTTCTCCAGTGTGAATGATCATGTGTCCTTGAAGGTTGGAAAGAGCACTAAAGGCCTTTCCACATTCCTTACATTTGTAAAATTTTCCCCCAGTACGAGTTCTTTCATGTCTTTGAAGAGAATGGACAGAACTGAAGTCTTTGCTACATTTTTTACATCTGTAGGGTTTCTCTCCCGTTTGAGTCCTTTCATGTGTTTTAAAAGTTTTATGATACCTAAAGGCTTTACCACATTGTTTACATTCATACAGTTTCACTCCCCTGTGAGTCCTCTCATGTGATTGAAGACTTTGATAATATGTGTAAGCTTTTCCACATTCTATACATTCATAGGGTTTCTCTCCTTTGTGAATCCTTTCATGGCTCTGAAATGTTTGATAATATTGGAAGGCTTTGGAACATTGTTTACATTGATAGGTTTTCTCTCCAGTGTGGATGGTTTCAAGTATTTGAAGTGAATATGAGGAACTCAAGGCCTTTCCACATTCCTTACATATATAGGGCTTTTCTCCAGTATGACTTATTTTGTGTTTTCAAAAGGAAATGCAAAATCTGAAGGTTTTACAACATTGCTTTCATTCGTAGGGCTTCTCTCCAGTGTGACTCCTTTTATGTGTTTTAAATGAATGGGGAGAAATAAATGCTTTTTCACATGCCTTACATTTATAAGGTCCTTCTCCGGTGTGAATGATCATGTGTAGTTGAAGGCTTGAAAGGGCACTAAGGGCCTTCCCACAATCCTTACATTTGTAGAATTTCCTTCTGATATGAGTTCTTTCATGTCTTCGAAAAAAACAGAGACAACTGAAGGCTTTACTACATTTTTTTTGTCCATAGGTTTTCCCTCCTGTGAGAGTCCTTTCTTGTGTTTTAAGAGTTTCATGATATCTACAGGCTTTTCCACATTGTTTACGATGACAGGGTTTCTGTCCAGTATGAGTTCTTTCACGTATTTGAAGAAAAGTTGAATAACCGAAGGCTTTCCCACATACCTTACATTTATATGGCTTGTCTTCACAGGTCAGATACTTACATGACTCGTGTCCATTATGACATCTGATGTGTCAATTATGAGACGACTGCCACATGCAGACCTTCCCAATCACGCTGTGTTCCCATGGCTGTACTCCAGAAAGAGTCTTCTTGTTCAGATTGGGATTTGGAATAAGGCTGAAGTTTTCTCCACATTGACTGCCCTCTTCCCTTTCACAGATTTTGTCTATTATATGACTTCCGAAAAAACCAAGAAGCACGGTAATGACTTATTCATAATTTTATATTTATTAGTAAAATATTTAAACTGTATTTTTATGATTTATACCAAAAATATAGGTTTTCTATGTTGTCTAAACTGTTTGGAATTGAACATACTGAATGTTTTTTTAAAACTTTAACCTGTTTTTTTTATCAATACATAAATATTCATATATAAGATTTATTTCTACTGCTTGCAAGTGAACTATTTTTTAAACTCTGAACATCTATATCATATATTATAAGTAATTTGGTGAAAATACTTTGAGAAGTAATACTTTTGAAGAAGGAGTTGTTTTGGTTGCTGCTTTTTAACATTTTGCAGCATACCAAGATTCCCACGTAAGACAGTGTGCTTTCTATTGTGAGTGCGACTCACCTTAGTTTTCTCCCTTGGTTTTTGTACTGATCTCCGACGTCAGGATTTTCCCATTTTTTCCCTAAAATGCAGACCAACAATAATGAATCCAAAGTATTGGAAATTATTAGGAAAATCTTTAGATTTAAGTCTATGAGTGGCTGTCACAATGCCCAGTTTATTTAACAGCGGCCTCCCTTCCCACATTATACATCTCAGAACTATGTTATAAACAAGAAACACTTGTCCTCCAATTGACAAGGTGAAGGTAAGTTGTCATCCTTACCTACTGAGGTCAGGTTCCTGAAGGTTTCCCTCATTACATCTCTGTAGAGTTTCTTCTGTGAAGGGTTCAGTAAAGCCCATTCCTCCAGGGTGAAGGTCACAGCCATATCCTCAAAGGTCACCGAGTCCTAAAACATCCAACATGTGTGTAGTAGGTTGCGGGAGACAGCACTGGACATCTATACTCCATTCATAGGACGGTTACATATGACTCTGTCATTTCCAAACATTTACTCCATAACTGATCATCAGAAACATACTCTCTTCCTACTTTCTCAAAAGTTAAATGCAGCATAAGCACATGGAAATCACTTATACACTTTTACAGTGATCACA
The DNA here is from genome assembly GCA_030848825.1 of Tadarida brasiliensis. Lineage (NCBI taxonomy): Eukaryota > Metazoa > Chordata > Mammalia > Chiroptera > Molossidae > Tadarida > Tadarida brasiliensis. The sequence continues at coordinate 53,020,285 of CM061259.1, read as the reverse complement.
TTCTATCCTATTTTTCTCCTCTAATGGCAGGTTATAGAGTTTGTTGGGAAAGAACAGAAATGCTATATAATGAAACAAATATTACTTTAAAATCATCAATTCCTCATAAGAAAAAATATTTCAGTTCCTTCCTTTTACCCACAATTTACAGCACTCCCTTGGGCAGAGGGTCACATCCACATGAGGTTTCACTGAATAAAAACATGGTGAAGCCCTGGCCAGTTTGGCTCAGCGGTTAGAGCGTAGGCCCGTGGACCAGAGAGACCTAGGTTCGTTTCCCACTAAAGGCAGGTACCTCAGTTGCAGTTTGTCCCCGGTCCTGGTTGGGGTTGTATGGATGGCAACCAGTTGATGTGTTTCTCTCACATCAATGTTTCTCTCTCTCTCTTCCTCCCTCTTCCTCCCACTCTATCTGAAGATAAATGCAAAAATGCTCTTGGGTGAGGATAAAAATTAAAAAAAAAAAAACATGGTGAAGAATTGGAAGCTTTTCCTTCTATTCTCATCACCAAAAATAAAAAGTCCAGGTGACCATCTCATCCAATAGTCCTCCAGGCCATTAGAAGTACAGGCTCACCTTATTTTATTTTACTTCTATTTACTGCACTTCAGAGAAATTGCATTTTTATTAACATTGAGACCAGGCCCTCCACTAGCAAAGAGAGTATGACTCACTAAAGGCTCAAATAATGGTAAGCATTTTTTTTAGCAATAGAATATTTAAAAAAATTTTTTAATTACAGTTGAAATTGAATATTATATTAATTTCAGGTATACAGCATGTGGCTAGACATTTATATAACATATGAAGTGATTCCTCAATAAGTTTAGTACACACCTGACACCATACATAGTTATTATAACATTATTGACTATATTCCCTATGCTGTACTTTATATCCCTGCAATTAGGCTTTTTTTTTTTTTTTTAATCCTCACCCGCAGATATTTTTCCATTTATCTTCAGATAGAGTAGGAGGGAGGGAGAGAAAGAGAGAGAAACATCGATGTGAAAGAGACACATCGACTGGCTGCCTCCCACATGACCCCAACCAGGGCCAGGGACGAACTGCAACTGAGGTACGTGCCCTTGGCCAGAACTGAACCCGGGTCTCATTGGTCTGCCGGCCGACGCTCCAACCACTGAGCCAAACCAGCCAGGGATTGATGGCATTTTTATACACCAATAATGAACTCTCAGAAAGAAAAACTAAAAAAAAAAACAATCCCATTTACCATTGCAACAACAAAAATAAGATACCTAAGAATAAACTTAACCAAGGAGGTAAAAGACCTTTACTCAGAAAACTATAGGACACCGAGAAAAGAAATAAAGGAAGGTACAAACAAGTGGAAGCATATACTGTGGAGTGGTGGAATTAACATCATTGAAATGTCTATACTACCCAAAGCAATCTATAGATTCAGTGCAATCCATATCAAAATGCCATTGGCATATTTCACAGATCTAGAACAAATATTTGAAAAATTTATATGGAACCAAAAATCATTCCAAATAGCTGAAGCAATGTTGAGAAAGAACAACAAAGTTGGAAGGATCACAATACTGGATATCAAACTATACTACAAAGCCACTGTAATCAAAACAGTTTGGTACTGGCACAAGAACAGGCATACAGATCAAGGAAACAGAACAGAGATGCCAGAAATAAACCCATGCCACTATGGTCAATTAATATTTGACAAAGTGTTGGGAGCGGTGTCACTGGAATAGCGACCACCACAGCTTGACATAGTCACGGGTGAGCTCCACGGATTGACATAGTCCCAGGAGTTACGAAGGCCTCCCTGGTTTGACATAGTCCCTGGAGAAGTGGATTCACTGCGTGGCAGGATCACGAAGAACAGTGACTGAAGATATAGAGTAATGGGAAAATAAAAATGCAGGATGGCAACTGAAGGAGACTAATCTTTGCTTTCTCTGTCTATCTGTTAATAATGTAGACGTCAGAGAAGACTGCAGAAAGAAAAGGCAAGAAAGTAATAAGAATTTAAGCTAAGAATGTAAAAGCTTAAAAGGATCTTAGATAAGAGGAAAAGTCAAAGTCTAAGAGAAAGTAACAAAAATTGAAATAGAGGGTGTGGGCAAGGAAGAAGTTAAATGAGACAATGTCTGCATAAATGTAAACAAGAAGGTTGCTAAGCAATGAGTCACATGGTGAAAGTAATTGTAAAGGTTAAGAGCTGATACAATGTCACTGTTATGTCTAGATGAAAAAGTGAAATAGTTAGTGATTAACCCTGTACCAATACCTAAGAGCTGTGTAAGCGGAAAAGAATGTCTATACATACTTGCTTAAAGGTCAAAAGAAAAAAAAATGAGTAACTTGCTATACAGCCTGAAGATATAAAAATAAAGATTCTGCTAGCCTTAAGCAGCAGAAGGATCAAGCACTTCTGTCTCACCATGTCTCCTTCCTCGCCGACTCCGTCCACATCTGCGGGAAACCCTGGACTGCTGAGGCCGGACCTCAGCAACAAAGGAGGCAAGAGCATACAATGGAGTAAAGACAGTCTCTTCAATAAATAGTGTTGGGGAAATTGGACAGGTACATGCAAAAAACTTTGAAACTAGATCACCAACTTACACCATACACAAGAGTAGTCTCAAAATGGATAAAAGACTTAAATGTAAGTCATGAAACCATAAAAATCCTACAAGAAAACATAGACAATAAAATCTCAAACATATCATGCAGCAGAATTTTCACTGATACAGCTCCTAGGGCAAGAGAAATGAAGGGAAAAAAGTGAAGAAATGGGACTACATCAAACTAAAATGCTTCTGCATGCAAAAGAGACCATCACCAAAATGAAAAGGGAACCCACTGTATGGGAGAACATATTCACCAATGATACATTGGATAATGGGTTAATTTCCAAAATATATAAAGAACTCATACAACTCAACAAAAGGAAAACAATTAAAAAATGAGCAAAGGACGTGAATAGACACTTCTCCAAAGAAGACATACAGATGGCCAATAGACATTTAAATAATGCTCAATGTCACTAATCATCAAAGAGATGCAAATTAAAACAACAATGAGCCCAGCCAGTGTGGCTCAGTGGATTGAGCGGCATCTCATGGACTGAGAGGTCCCGGATGGATTCCCGGCCAGGGCACATGCCCAGATTGCGGGCTCGATCCCCAGTAGGGGGCATGCAGGAGGCAGCTGACTCAATGTTTCTCCGTCACATTGACGTTTCTCTCTCTCTAAAAAATCAATAAAAACATATTATAAAAATTTTTTAATACAATGAGGTATCACCTCACACCTGTCAGAATGGCTACTATCAATAAATCAACAAATAACAAGTGCTGGCCAGGATGTGGGGAAAAGGGAACCCTAGTACACTGCTAGTGGGAATGCAGACTGGTGCAGACACTGTGTTAAACAGTATGGAGTTTGCTCAAGAAATTAAAAATGGAATAGCTGTTTAACCCAGCAATCCCACTTATAGGAATGTATCCTAAGAATCCTGAAACACCAATCAGAAAGAATATATGCACCCCTATGTTCATAGCAGTGTTATTTACAATAGCTAAGATATGGAAACAGCCCAAGTGCCCATCAGTAGAGTGGATAAAAAAGCTGTGGCACATTTACACAATGTATTACTATGAAGCTGTAAAAAAGAAGGATCTCTTACCTTTTGAGACAGCATGGATGGATCTGGAGAGTATTATGCTAAGCGAAATAAGCCAGTCAGAGAAAGACAAATATCACATGATCTCACTTAGATGTGGAATCTAATATCTGATGAACAAAACAGGTGCAGAGACATGGAAGCATGGAACAGACTGATAGATCTCAAAGGGAAGAAGGGTATGGGGATGGGGTGGGAAGATATTAACCAAAGAACTTATATGCATGGATGCATAGCCCATGCATACAGACAATAGTGCAGTGACAGCCTCAGGTGGGGAGGTAGCCAGGTGGAGGAAGGCAAAAGGGGGAAAATGGGGGGCAACTGTAATACTCTCAACAATAAAAATAATTTTTAAATATTTTTTTTCTTTATTGATTTAAAGAGAGAGAGGAAGGGAAAGGGAGAGAGAGATAGAAACATCGATGAGAAAGAACATTGATTGGCTGCCTCCTGCATGCCCCCCGACTGGGGATTTAGCCCACAATCTGGGCATGTGCCCTGACCGAGAATTGAACTGGCGACCTCTTGGTGCATGGGTTAACGCTCAACCACTGAGCCACACCGGCCAGGCTAAAAATAATTTTTTAAAAAATCTGGATCCTTTGTAGAAATACCTTCTGAAGCCACTGGTATTTGTCCTGACCCTTGGAAGCCTACTCTCAGAAGTCTAATTCCACAGTTTTTTCCAAAACACTATCAGCCTACAGTGCAGGCTGTAGCTTCATTAAATAACCAAACTACTCCTAATGGCCTTTCACGTCATTCTCTATTTACTTGAGAGTGTCCTTTGACTTGAAATTTTCATAATCTTTTTCTAGCCAATTTAGTTCATTTGTGAAGAAATTAAGAGCTTTATGTTTTATTGGCTGTCTTCTCTCCCATATTCAGGCAAAATGTCTGTGCCAGACTCTGGAGCTGCAGTGGGGGCAATACGAAGCCGCTCCTGGGTGACAATCCCATTTAAGCAGCTGATAGTTCAGTAAGTGGAGAGACTGCAGCCAATGGTCTCCTTTATTGGCTCCCCTGGCACCTTGTGATTGGCTCATGTTACAGGCATCTCATGTGCTAGGGAAAAGGGTGCTCAGTACCCCAGTATTCCCAGCAAAGCATGATCTTGGTAGAGGCTCTACCATGAGAACAGGATGGGTGCAAGAAGGGTATTTCCATTTTTCACATGAACCCAGAGACTTAAATTCAGCAACAGGGCAGGGCCAGTTCAGTTCAGTTGGTTCAGTATCACCCCATGCAACAAGAGGTCCCCGGTTCAATTCTGGGTCAGGCATATGCCTGAGTTGCTGGTTTGACCCCTAATGGGGGGCATGCAGGAGGCAACTGATGGGTGTTTCTTTATCATCCATGTTTCTATTTCTCACTCCCTCTTCCTTCTTCTCTCTGAAATCAATAAAAACATATATATTTTTTTTAATTCAGCAATAGGTAGCTGAGGGCAGGATGGGTGATGCTGAAGTCCTGCTCTTCCTAGGAAAAGGCCCTTGTTCTGGAATCACGGGGAGAGAGTCACTTGTATTCTGCTTCCGGGTGCAGCACTCTGGAGGGGAATGTTCACTTGCTAAGTTGGGAGGGAGCAGCAGTGGGGGAGTGAACATGATTCAAACACCACAGACTCTCCCCTTTCTCACAGAATTTCCGTTGATTTGCTTTAATAGATATTCCTCATTTGCTGTTTGTCTTTAGGACAATTCCCAGAGGCTTTCAATGGTTATTTTAAAAATAATTTTCACAGTTGCACAGAGGAGTGGTCAGTGGAATTCCTTAGATTATCATATCACCCCAATGCATTTAACATACTGTCCATAACAGAAAATGCTGTCCAGATTGATATACTGTATAATGGAACTACAGGAGGTAATATCACTTGTCATTTTATAGGAAAACAAAGTGAGAAAATTCATTTTTTATGATTTGTGAAAATGTAATGCACACTTCAAAGAGTTATTGTTCAGTGGATTAACACATAGAGATATGGCTTTCCATTGAAAATAATTTAGTCTTTTGATTATAAACTATTAGAAGCAAAATATGGGTAATACAAAAGTTTTTATCATGAATTGTGTATTTGAATATCAAGTTTCAAAAACTCAGCCTGAGATGCAGGAGTGTGCTTGAAGAAACCCTCCTAGCTTGTCTGAACAAAGGTGGCTACTTTCCCCATAGAGAACAATGTAATTTGTTTCTTTTAAGTCTTCGAATCACGTAAAAAGGAACAATTTAAAGTACATAGTTTTCTCTCTTCTCTTTGATATGCAAAGGAGATATTTTGAAATATGCTTTCCTCTCTTGTTCATTTAAAAATAAATCCTGCTCTTATTTTCATGCGAATGGTGGTGTGCCGCCAGCACCAGTGATGGAGAACTCTGGAGAGCTGCTGCTTCTGTCCCCAACCAGGCCATCCCCGGTCTGAAATGGGACCCAATGAACAGCAAGATTAGCCGCACTCCAGGCAGTCATGCCACAGGATGCCCTGGCTAATAGTTGACGTCATCTGTACATGTTTACAGACTTTTAGGCCATAGCCAGTGGTCTAGCTGTCTGGCACCAAGAGCAACAACAACTCCTAATTGAAGGTCACCCTTCTGGGATAAAGCACTCTAGAATAATCTTGTCTCATAATTACTCAAGTACCAAAGAAGGTCACACATCTCTGCACATAAGACAAATCAAATTGCAGGGCTTCATTTCCATCACAGGAGGATAAATTAGTTCAAACTTCTGAAACATACTGACACTTCAGTTGCACTCAGGAGCAGAGAGAACACGGGGTGTGTGGGAAGCCGACTTTGTAGTGTCAAGACAGTGAGGTGCCCCTGTGCTCTACTGAGGGGATATAATTGGCTTTTAAAATAATTCTATGGAGAGATGGAGAAATGACACCTGCTATACTACAGACTGATAAGAAAAATCCTATTCTGGAAAATTATGCAACACTATACACTGTAAAACAAATTAGACCTGTTAACTATACATAATATGTTCCAATTATCCATAATATATACTAGTTATATATAATACTACCAGTACTATACAAATATGCTACTACATACACTATATATACTATATCCTTCATTTTATATATATACATACACATATACACACAGAGGCACCCTATATACAATAAAAATAATTTTACACTATATAATATATTATAATACTCTACACGGATACCTATTTTTAATATAGATGCAAAAGCCTCAACAAAATACTAGCAAACTGAATCCAACAATATATAAAATGACCTATACACCATGACAAAGTGAGATTTAACCCAGGGAAGAAAGGTTGGTTTTACACCTTAAAATGATTAACATAGCATACCATTAACAGAATAAATGTCAAAAACTACAAGATCGTCTCAATAGATAGAAAAACATATTTGAATAATTCAACAACCCTTGACAAGGAAAACACTCAATACGATGAACAGAAGGCAACTTCATCATCATGAAATAAGGTATCAATGAAAAACACACAGCTAACATCATGCTTCATGGTAAAGACTGGAGACTTTCTCTCTCAAATCAGAGAGAAAACAAGGATGTCTGCTCTCACCAGTCTTACCAACATGGTAAAGGAGGATATTAGGCATACACCTATAGCTCCCCAGGGAGACACACACACACACACACACACACACACACACACACACAGACTTTTTCATGCCACACACTGGTGGACACACGCAGACGCTGACACACAAACTCACAAACGCTCAGAGTTACTGGCTCAGAGACACAGATGCTGCCACAGACACATGGATCCCAAGCCATCTGCATTCCTCCCCAGTTTTCTTTCTCTCTTAAGGACTAATCCACAGTAGATAAATCATATAGTTTTACTTATATATCTTGTTTCTCCTCTCTTGCAATGTCAGCTTTAAAGCAAACAGGAATATTTGCTAGCTATGTTTACCATAGCACTCCTAGAGAAGGCCTGTCACAACATAGGAGATTGGCACTCACAGAAAGACATACTCTTTCACACACAGAACCTCATGAGAAGCCCAGATCTTAAGAGAGTGAATTGTTTTCACTCCCATCACCTGTGGTAGAGGAGTATCTCCTGGCTCCCAAACCAATCCCCAAAGAGTGTGTTCCAGCTGCTCCTGATGGGAAAGGGATTTCACCCTTCCTAACACCACCCACTACAATAAGCACGTCACTACAAAAAATACACAGTGGGAGCCTGTGGATGGCAGAGTCAAGCCTGAAGTGGCTGGAGTTCTCAGGTCTTTTCCCTTTGTCACTTTGACTTTCTATCGGGAGATCAGTGAGGGAACCAAAGAGAAGTATCTCCTTGCTCAGCACCTACGTCCTCCACCTCCACCATGAGGTCCTCAGTAGACATCAATTCTTCTGTGGACTCATTCCCACAGACCTCATTCACTCAATCTCACGGTGGCCTCACTGTCTTTTTCCTCAGGATCAGTGTCTAACTTGTACCCTCAATTTTAATTTATGAAGATGGCCAAGTTACAACACAGACAGGCCAATGTCATTGAAAAATTTTTATTACTTACATTTCCCAAGATGAGGGGGGACTTTATGCCAGGCACGGCCACAGGGATGCATCCAGTTTGGTCAGGACACAGAATCAGGAGTAAGACAAACTTCAGCCAGAGCCTTTATTGGGTTTCCGCAGGAGAGATAAAACAGGACAGAGTAAGCGGCTTAGGACTGGCTAGTTTGAACAATTCCAGCAGCCTTTGGGGCACAGGAACTGTCCTTAGTTGTGAGGTACCTGCCGTGGGTTGGTTTGGGCCAGGGGACATACCGTCTTGGTGTGAGAGGTAGAGGAGGAGGTGGGGAGAAACGTGGCACCAGATCAGGTGGTATGCACGTGAACGGTGTGCCCCAGGCCAGCTGTCCACCACCAACATGGAATCAGGTCCCCTAGGGAAGTCAGTGTCTTCCTATGTCTGAAAACTCACCAAAGATGTCAAACTATATTAAAATACAGATTATAAAATACACAATTAATACGCTCAGAAAGAAGACAAGGATTTCTCTGTGCCAATCAGTTCAATTTAACATGGTGAGCGGGACACTACTAGGGCAATTAGGCAGCAAATGAAATAAAAGCATTTCAGATTTTAAGGACACACACACACATAACACCCAGACAGACACACAAAAATCACAAAGGCTTTGTCACTGAACATGTATATGCACACACTCAGACACAGACACACAGACTCACAAACCTTAGAGATATTGACACAGAGACACACCACACAGCCCAGGCCCTCAGCACTGCTCTGCAGCTTTCTCACCCTCCTTAGGACTAAGTACCATCTGATATACTATATATTTTACTTGTACTTCTTGTCTCCTGTCTCCTACAATGGCAGCTTCAGTGAGAGGGATATTTGTTCTCTTTCATTCACTGAAGCACCTACAAGAAGGCCTATTCCACAGGAGGAGATTGAGACTTACGGAATAAGTGGCCTATAGACACACAAACTCATCACAGGCCCACATGCACCTGATCTAACAGTGAACTGCTCTCAGCCGCATCCCATGTGATAGAGACCTTTCCTATCTTCTGGTCCCCAAACCCATCTCAAAGGAGTGTCCATCTGCCCATCCTGATGACGAAGGGACTTCACACTTTCTGAGTCCACATTACAATACTATCATCTAAGAAACAACTCAAGAGCATGAAGAAGTGGACGTCAGGGACAGGAATGGCGGGAGTTATCCTGTTCCAAATCCTCACCTCAGCTGCTACAATCACTTCCGGAAACGCACCACCCCACCCCACCCCCGCCATGTGACCCTTCCTCACTTTGCTTCCCCACTGGAAGCTCAGGGAGGACAAGAAAGGTTTGTGTGTCCTCACTCAACTGCCATGTCCTTGGCTGCAGTTTCCTCACAATGGTGTCCACCACCTCTCACCTGTGCACAGATCTCACGGGGGGGGGGGGGGCAGCCCCATGCACCTGTCCTCACCCAGCCCTTGAGCTCTGTCCCTCACTGAATGTTCCCTGATGGGGAGGGAGGGGCAGCCTCGGGACCTTGGACCCCCCACAGAGACCCAGGAAAACACTGGAAGCTGTTGGAAGAGAATAGGAAGAGGTTTGGTTCATTTCTGACTCTTCCCTTTAAGGACAGTGGGCGTGGCCTCCAGAAGGATAGGTGGAGCAACACCTCCTGCGCCTGCGCACTTCAGGGAAGGTGGAAATCCCTGGGATTTCGGGCCACTTCCTTTGGCGTGGTGCCTCACTGCATTCTGGGAGGCATGTGAGGTAGTGGGGGCCCCACAGGGGTGTCATTTCCTACAGGCCATGCGGCTGAAATTCTGCAGGGTGAGTCCTATTCCAGAAAAGAGTAGGCACCGGCCTTGGTGGGCGGGCTCCACACTCTGGAGGCAGCTCTGAAATGAGGGGCCGGGCGTGGTCAGCGCATGCGCTTCTGAAACCACAGGTGGAATGCGCTTCTGAAACCACAGGTGGAATGTGCCACAGAACTCGAGGAGGGCCCTTTAGGGACAGCGGGGTGCCTGGGGGACTCCTAGAGCTAGAACCAGGCAGGGCATCGTCTTTTGACATTATCAGGGAGTTTGAGACTATTGTGAAATGTGCTTCTTGGTGCAGAGGGGATGTTCATGCCACCGCGGGGATTATTGTGTTTGAGGGGCCTGATTCCTCTTGACATGGCCTCTGGGTTGTCACTGCTTCACCTCAGAGTCACCTGGGGTTGCAACATAAAATTTCCAGAGTGGGACAGGTGTTGCATTTAAACATGTTTCCCAGAGAGCAGGCACAGAGTCGGCTTCAGTTGGGAAACTTAAGAGCTAGAAATGCCTCAAGAACTGCCCTGGGAAGACATGATGCTGATGCCCAAGGATTAGATTAGGTTATACCCAGGCTGACCTCACTTGTGGAGACCTGTTAGAATCATCTGTTTGAGACCATAGCATTTCCTGAATATGACTCGAGAAACCTGGTGTCCTCTCAAAGGTGGGTGACAGGACCCGTCACTGTCTCACCAGCTGCATGAATGAGGGCAGGTGTTGCCCAAGAGGGTGTTTCCTAAAGTCAGAATCGGTGCCAAGAAAGTCCTGTTGTGGCTTATGTTTTTCCCCAGACCCTTCAATATCAGTTATTTCTAAAAGGGACCCCAAGGTCATGGAGGAAGTGGTGCACATGTAGCAGTTAAGTTTAGGACAGTTTAACATTCTCCCAGCATGTGAAAACACTTTTGTTGTTTTATATTGTTTTTAGTATTTACACATATTGTTTCAAGAGTACTTATGAGTTTTCACAAATGCATATTTATACCACCATCATGATGCAAATCCCTCCATTCAAAAGAAAAAGGACTACTGTATATATGAAACTTTTTTTTCACAACCCTAATGGTAACTACACACACACAAAAGAAAATTGAGACCGATAGCTTTAAAAAAAGTGGAGACAGAGGAAAGAAGTATGGAATACCACCAAGCATAACAGGCAGAAATACAAAGGAAAAGAATCAATGGAGGCACAGAGCTACCAGAAAACAAAAGATAAAATGGCCATAGAAAATCCTCATACATCAATAATTACTCTAAATGTAAATGGACTGAATTCACCAATAAAGAGGCACAGAGTAGCAGATTGGATCAAGAAAACAAAACCCAACCATATGCTGCCTTCAGGAGACACATCTAAGCTGCAAAGACTAAGTTAGACTCAAAGTGAAAGGGTGAAAAATGATTCTGCAAGCAAATAACATCCACAGAAAAGCAGGTGTAGTCATACTTATATCTGACAAAATAGATTTCAAGATAACAAAGGTAATAAGAGACAAAGATTCACATTTTATAATGATAAAGGGGGCACTACATAAAAAAGACATAACACTTTTTAATATATATGCACCCAATCAGGAACACTGAAATATATAAAGTAACTACTAACATAATTAAAAGAAAGACACTCACAAAAATACAATCATAGTTGGGACCTTAATACTCCATTGACAATTCTAGATAGATCATCCAAACAGAAAACTAATAAAGAAATATCAGCCTTAAATGGCGTATTAGACCAAATGGACATAATTGACATTTACAGAGTCTTTCATCCCAGAACATCAGATTATACATTCTTCTCCAGTGCACATGGAACATTCACAAGGAGAGACCATATGTTGAGTTACAAAACTAGCATCAACAAATTCAAGAAGATCGAAATTATACCAACCATATTCTCTGAGAACAATGCTTTGAAATTAGAAATCAACTGCAAAAAGGAAGTAAAGAAACCCACAAATAAGTGAAGATTAAACAACATACTACTAAAAAATGACTGAGTCAAAGAAGAAATATAAAGTGAGATCAAATACATCGAGAGGCAAGTGAGAATGACAATACGACATATCAAAACTTCTGGGATACAGCAAAAGCAGTAATAAGAGGTAGTTTATATTATTACAGGTCTATGTCAAGAAACAACAGAAATCCCAAGTAAACAACCTAATATTACATCTTAAAGTACTAGAAAAAGAACAAAAGCAACCCAAAGTCAACAGAAGAAAGGAAATAATAAAAATTAGAGCAGAATTGAATAGAGAACAAAATGACTATACAAAAAATTAATACAACAAAGAGCTGGTTCTTTGAAAAGATTAATAAACTTGACAAGGCCCTAGCTTGATTCATTAAGGAAAAAAAAAAAAAAAGAAAAGAAAAAAACCCATATAAACAAAATCAGAAATGAAAAAGGAGACGTTACCACAGACATCACAGATAGACAAAGGATCATACTAGAATACTATGAAAGGCTATATGCCACCAAATTCAATAACCTAGAAGAAATGGATAAGTTCCTAGAAATATATAACCTTCCTAGACTGAATCATGAAGAATGGGAAAATCAAAATAAACCAATAAACAGTGAGAAAATTGAAACAACCATCAAAAAAACTCCCCAAAAATAAAAGTCCAGGACCAGATGGCTTCACTAGTGAATTCTACCAAACAATAAAAGATTTGAGCTCTGGTTAGTTTGGCTCAGTGGAGCGTTGGCCTGTGGACTGAAGGGTCACAGTTTCGATTCCCAGTCAAGGGCACATACCTGGGTTGCAGGTTCGATCCCCAGCCCAGTTGGGGTCGTGCGGGAGGCAACCAGTCAATGTGTTTCTCTCATATCAATGTTTCTCTCTCTCTCTCCCTCTCCCTTCCACTCTATGTAAAAAATCAATGGAAATGTTTCCTCAGGTGAAGATTAACAATAAAAAAGAAGAAGAAGAAAAAGATGATGATGATGATTTGATACCAATCCTTCTCAAACTATTCCAAAAAATTGAAGAAGAGGTAATACTTCCTAACACATTTTTATGAGACCTGATACCAAAAGCTAGCAAGGATATCACACAAGAAAGAAAACTACAGACCAATATCTCTGATGAATATAGATGCAAAAATCCTAAATAAAATACCAGCAAATAAAATACATTTTAAAAAATACATCACAATCAAGTGGGGTTCATTCCAGAGGCACAAAGATGGTTCAACAGCCTAGCCAGTGTGGCTCAGTGGCTTGAGCGTCGTCCCATGGACTAAGAGGTCCTGGTTTGATTCCCAGTCAAGGCATATGCTTGGGTTTCGGGCTGGATCCCCAGTGTGGGGTGTGCAGGAGGCAGCCAATCGATGTATCTCTCACATCAATGTTTCATCTCTCCCTTCCTCTCAATCAAAAAAATCAATAAAAACATATAAAAAAATTTTTTAAAAAGATGGTTCATATGGAAATCAATCAACATACTACACCACATTAACAAAATAAATGATAAAATCATATGATCTTATCAACAGATGCAGAAAAAGCATTTGATAAGATACAAGATCCATTTATGATTAAAATACTTAATAAAATAGGTACAGAAGGAAAGTACCTCAACATAATAAAGGCCATAAATGACAAACCCTCAGCCAATATCATACTCAACGGTGAAAAACTGAAAGCTTTTACTCTAAAACCAGGAAAAAGAGAAGGATGTCCACTATCACCACTGTTACTCAATATAATTCTGGAAGTCCTAGCCAGGGCAATCAGGCAAGAGAAAGAAATAAAAGGCATCCAAATTGGGAGTAAAGAAGTAAAGTGTCACTCTTTGCAGATGACATGGTTCAATATATGGAAAACCCTAAAGACTCCACCAAAAAGCTATTAGAAACAATAAACAAATACAGTAAAGTTGCAGGATACAAAATCAATGTACAAAAATCCACTGCTTTCCTATATACTAACAATGAAATTTCAGAAAAAGAAATGAAAAAAATTCCTTTTGCAATAGCAACCAAAAGAATAAAATACCTAAGAATAAACTTAACAAAGGAGGTGAAGGACCTATATATTGAAAACTACAAAATATTATCAAAAGACATTGAAAAAGACACAATGAAATGGAAAGATATTCCGTGTTCATGGATTAGAAGAATCAACAGAGTTAAAATGGCCATACTACCCAAAGCAACATACAGATTTAATGTGATCCCCATCAAAATCCCAATGTCATTTTTTAAGAAATAGAACAAGAAATCATCAGATTCCTGTGGAACCACAAAAGACCCTGAATAGCCAAAACAATCCTGAGAAAAAAGGAACAAATCTAGAGGTATCATACTACCTGACTTCAAATTACACTACAGAGCTACGATAATAAAAATGGCATGGTACTGGCAGAAAAACAGACAGACCAATGGAACAGAATTGAGAGCCCAGAAATAAAGCCCATGTATATGGGCAAAAAATTTTTTAACCCTCATCTGAGCATATTTTTTTTGTTGATTTTAGAGAGAGGAATGGAGAGAGAGAGAGAGAGAGAGAGAGAGAGCGCAAAACATCGATGTAAGAGAGAAATATCGGTTGGTTGGCTCCTACATGTGCCCCAACTGGGGATCGAACCCACAACCTGAGTATGTGCCCTGACCAGCAATCAAATCCGCCACCTTTTTTTGTACAGGAATGATGCTCCGGCCAACTGAGCCACCTGGCCAGAGCTGGGCAAACAATTTTTTACAAAGGAGCCAAAAAACATACAATGGAATAAAGAAAGCCTCTTCAATAAATGGAACTGGGAAAATTGGAAAGCCACATGCAAAAGCATGAAACTAGATTATAGTTTGTCCCCATGGACAAAATGGATCAAAGACCTAAATATAAGATCTGAAACAGTAAATTACATAGAATAAAAATAGGTACTAAACTTATGGACCTTAATCTTAGAGAACACTTTACATATTTAACTCCAAAGGTGAGGGAAGTAAAGGCAATAATAAATGAATGGGACTATATCAAATTTAAAAGCTTCTGCACAGCAAAAGAAACCAACAACAAAACAAAAAAGAAATGGGAAATGATATTTGCAAACCATAGCTCTGACATTGGATTAATATCTAAAATATATAAAGAACTCATAAAACTCAACACCAAACAAACAAACAAACAATCCAATTAAAAACTGGGCAGAGAGCCCAGCTGGTGTGGCTCAGTGGTTGAGCATCTACCCATGCACCAAGAGGTCACCAGTTCGATTCCCAGTCAGGGCACATGCCCAGGTTGTGGGCTAAATCCACATTAGGGGGCATGCAGGAGGCAGTCAATCAATGTTCTCTCTCATCGATGTTCCTATCTCTCTCTCTCTCCCTCTCCCTTCCTCTCTCTCTAAAATCAATAAAGAAAAAAATAAAAAACTGGGCAGAGGACCTGAACAGACACCTCTTCCAAGAAAGCATACAAAGGGCCAATTGATATATAAAAAGATGTTCAACTTCATTAGTTATTGGGGAAATGCAAATCAAAACTACAATGAGATAACACCTCACACCTATATAGAATGGCTGTTATCAACAAGATAGGTAATGACAAGTGTTGGAAAGTTTGTGAAGAAAAAAGAACCTTCATTCACTGCTGATGAGAATGTAAACTGGTACAGCCACTATGGTGATTCCTCAAAAAAATTCAGAATAGAGTTACCATATGACCCAGCAATCCCTCTTCTGGGTATCTACCAAAAACAAACAAACAAACAAAAACTCAAGAACATTTATTCACAAAGATATTTGCACCCCTGTGTTCATTGCAGCATTATTTAGGGTGGCCAAGACATGCAGACAAACAAAGTGTCCTTCAATAGAGGACTGGATAAAGAAGATGTGGTACATATATATGTAATGAAATACTACTCAGTCTTAAGATGAAATACTGCCACTTGCAACGACATGGATGGACCTTGAGAATATTATGCTAAGCAAAATAAGTCAATCAGAAAAAGCTAAGAACTATATGATTTCACTCATAAGTAGGATATAAAACTGAAACTCATAGACAGACAATAGTAGGGTGGTTATCAGAGGGAAGGGGGTGGGGAGTGGTAGTGGGTAAAGGGGGCCAAATATATGGTGATGGAAGATGGTTTGACTTTGGGTGGTGGGCACATCATGCAGTACACAGATCATGTATCATACAAGTGTACACTTGAAAACTATATGATCCTATTAATCAATGTCACCAAAATAAATTTAATTAAAAAAATAAAAGGCAAAGAAAAGAAACACTCCATCAGCCCAATGGAATACTCTCACAGTGACTGTTTATAGTGAACTCCCCACCTTTAACACTGATATATTTTAAGTTCCTATACCTTCACATTTTCCAGAATGTCATATAAGTGAAATGCCATGTTACCTTATGAATCCTGTTTGGAAACTTTGATACCACATTTGTAAAAGTGTAAATTATACAAGCCTGGCAGCATTCTTCTGAGTTTAAAATTTTTGACATTGCACAGTAAAGGGGTACACATTATGCCTTGAGAACTTAGAGATTCTATTACTATGAGCTATGTGAATTTGGGTAAGACTTGTGCTTAACTTTCTTCATTTGGATGATGGGAGGAATAATGGGGGCAAGGGATCATATGAGATACAAATAATGATAAATCACGTAATCTCTACACTGCTACACACACACACACACACACACACACACACACACAAATTAGCACTGAAGAAAAGGGACCAAGCCTGGATTTCCTTTGCTCTTTAATGAAACCAAAGCTGTCACCTTTTACTCCTACATCTTTTACTTTCTGGCATATCCTGGAAGTATAAACACTAAAATGATCGTTAAAACAGCGAAAATGGGCTTTGTGGCTTATTGAAACAAAAACCTTCTAGCTAATTCTCTTATGAAAAGGCATAGAACCCAACAAGTGCCGCTCAGTGGATTGAGTGTGGTCACATGGACTAACAGATCCCGGTTGTATTCCGGGTCAGGGCACATGCCCAGGTTGCTGGCTCCATCCTCAGTGTGTGTGTGTGTGTGTGGGGGGGGGGGGGGTTGTGCAGGAGGCAGGCGATCCATGATGTTTCTCTCTCACATTGATGTTTCTCTCTCTCTCTGTCCAAAAAAAAGCATAGAAAATAACCCAGTTTGAGGAAATCCACCTCTTTCTTTCCTCTTTGGAAATATTTTAATTTTTATATTGTATTTCAAGTTGTATTGATTAAATACATGTTTGTTCATTAAAAGACATTAAAATAAAGTGAATGCATGTTTAAAGGTGACAAACTCAGGGAGGGGCAGCATTGATCTGGAACTCTGCTGACAGGACAGAACATCCAGGAATGTTTCCCCAAGAGGAGCCTTCACCCAAAGGACTTCCCATAGGATGTCTGTGCCCAGGGAAGATCCTTGGAGAAGAGGTACAGGGATTTCATCCAAGGTATTCCAGGAGATTACTAGCTGCTTTTCTGTCTTGTAAAATATCCACAGACAAATATAAACCTTTGAAAACAGCCATCCATTGACTATGGGAAAACGATCAATTAAATTATTGGGTCTGTTTGAGATGCACCCCGGAGGACAAATAGTTGATGATGATGCTGTGAATCAGAGTCCCAAGAAGCTGGCAGTTGGGAATGGAGAAGAGTTCTAGCAATTTAGGAACTTACTGCAGTCCTAGGAAGAGTTTGGCTGGGGAGACAGGTTCGTGCGCCCCAAACATTTGGAAAACTCTGGAGAAAACGGGTTCTCTCTGGGGAGAAAGGAGGAACTCGGGACCAAACAGACCACAGCATGAACCCTGGAGACCAGGTAATTATTGTTCCCAATGACCTCCCGGTCACAAAACCAACTTAGGAGACGTGGGCACGCGGGTGCAGAGCTGCGCAGACACGCTCCGGGCCGAAGTCCTCGTGCGCAGTGACAGACTGGACGCCCGCGGTCACGGCTGGTGGTGCAGCCCCCACACTGGGAGCCCGAGGGGACTGAAGAGTGAGCGGAGCCTCCGGGGGCCTTAAGTCCGTAGACTCCGGACTGACCGTGGAGAGACGGTCCCGCCAGGGCGGTTGGACCAGCCCCTCCTCCCTGTCTCTGCACCTGGCCGCACACTCACCATTTCTAGGTTTCCTGATTTCCCTGAGTCCGTCCTATAACCACCACCACCAGTACAGATCACAGCTGGAAAGACGAGGGCAGAGTAACATGGGGCTTTAAGGGCAAGATAGATGCCGTCGGAGCGCAGCTGGAGCGAGCAGTACATCTAGGTGGTTGCAGAGCGTAGCCCAACCGCCTGCCTCCACTGTAGCCCCACCCACCTGGCCCCACAGTAGCCCCACCCACCTAGCCCACGGCTCCTGATACGACAGACAGTTCGCAAGATATCGCCCCCTAGTGCCCAAGTTACAGAGGCCTGAGCCCAATATAGAATTCTACCAAATTCTGTATTGTTGGGAAAGTATAAATTACCATAAATAACAATCACAGCATTTATTTTGAAGATATGAAAGTATGGGAAAATAAGTACCCATAGATAAAATCAAAATAGCCATCATAGAATTTTATTAAAAGCATTACTTCTTAGTAGTTTTACAGGACAGTTTCAATTTTACTTTTCAGGGAAGTATTGATTCATCTGCAGTGTACAATGTAGATTCTATTGAGAGAAGTTGTGCTTTTTAAGTCTTTATAAGATGATGATGCCAATAACAATGAGAATAGGAACAGAAATGCTAGCACTAATAATAAAGACACTTTACTAAGGGAACACTGTGTAAAGTATATGATTGTCTAATCACTAAGCTGTACACCTGAAACCAATACTAATACTACTACTACTAATAATAATAATAATAACAACACTTTAGAGAGGCTTACTAAGTGTAAGGCACTGAGCATCATGGGTGGATTGACTCATTACTTTTCATCATCACAGACTTGTAAACATGGAAGCACTAATATGATCACATTTGGTAACAGGGCAACTGAGACTTAGGAGATCTAAATGACTTCTCTAACTTTACATAAGCAGTCAGTAGGGGAGCTCAGATTCATCATCACAAAAACAAACTGCAGACATATTTCTTCTGTGGATATAGATTATTTTTAAAAAAGAAACTCAACTAATACTAGTACCTAATCCAGAAACATCTTAAAAGAATTATGTACTATGACCAAGTGGGATTTATTCCAGGTATGTGGGGTTGGGTTAACATCTCAAAATCAACTAATGTAATACATCAGATAAATAGAGTAAAAGCAAAAATATCACAATCATCTCAAGAAACTCAGGGGAAGTACTTGACAAAATCTAGCATCCTTTCATAATAGAAATTCTTGGCAAACCAAGATTCAAAGAAAATTTCCTGAACATGATAATGAGGAAATATGGGACATCCACAGATAATAGTTTATTTAATGGTAAAAGGTTGGATGTTTTCTCCCAAAAATGAGGAACAAAACAAGAATGCCAGCTCTTTCCACTTCCTTTTGGCAATGTACTGGAGATTTTAGCCAGAACAATTTGACCAAAAAAGGAAATAAAATGTATCCACATTGAATAGAAAGAGGTAAAATGATCTTCGCTTGCATATGACTTATCTTCTATATAGAAAACTCTAGCCTGGCTGGTGTGGCTCAGTGGTTGAGTGTCGACCCATGCACCAAGAGGTTGCTAGTTTGATTCCCAGTCAGGGCATATGCCCAGGTTGTGGGCCCAATCCCCAGTGGGGGGCATGCAGGAGGCGGTCAATCCATGTTCTCCCTCATCAATGTTTCTATCTCTTTCTCCATCTCCCTTCCTCTCTCTAAAATCAATAAAGAAAAAGAAAACTGAAAAAGAAAACTGTAAGGAATCCACTAAAAATATCTATTAGAACTGATCATTGACTACAGCAAATTTGTATGATACAAAATCTGTATATAAAAATAAATGTTTTCTATACATGGCAATGAACAATCTGATAATGAAATCAACAAAAGAAATCTATTCACAATATAATCAAATGGAATGAAATGAGAAAAATTTTTATTGACTTTTTTTTTTTTTAGAGAGAGAAAGGAGGGAGAGGGAGAGAGAGAAACATGGATCGGCTGCCTCCCACACGCACCCCGAGGGGGATTGAGCCTGAAACCTGAGCATGTGCCCTGATGGGGAATCAAACTGGCAGCCTTTCAGTGCAAAGGACGATGCTCAACCAACTGAGCCACTCTAGCCAGGGCAAGAATAAATTTAATAAAAGTAGAAAATAAATACTCTGAAAACTGCAAAACATCTTTAAAAATTGAATAAAGTTCTACAAGAGTGAAAGAACAAGCCCAGCTGGTGGTGCTCAGTGGATTGAGCGTCGCCCCATGGACTGAGAGGTCCCAGTTTGATTCCCAGTCAAGGCACATACCTAGGTTGTGGGTTTGATCCCTGGTGGGGACGCATACTGGAAGCAACTGATCAATGTATCTCTCTCACATCGATGTTTCTCTCTCTCTCTCTCTCTCTCTCTCTCTCTCTCTCTCTCTCTCTCCCTCAAAATCTCTCTTCCTTCCTCTCTCTCTAAAAACACACACACACACACACATATCCTCAGGTGAAGATAAAATAAATAAATAAAAGTATGGAGCTTCTTCATAAAATTAAAAAGAGCTACCACATAATTCAGCAATTCCACTTCTGGGTATTTATTGGAAGAAAATGAAAACAATAACTTGAAAAGATATTTGCACCCCCATGTTTACTGCAGCATTATTTATAATAGCCAAGATATGGAAACAACCTAATGGTTCATTGATGAATGAATGGATAAAGAAAATGTGGTAAATATATGTACGATGGAAAACTATTAAGCCATAAGATGGAATGAAATCTTGCCATTTGTGACAACATGGATGAAACTTGAGGACATTACACAATGTAAAAGAGAAGGAAAAATACCATATAACCTCCTTCATATGTGGAAACTTTAAAAATACAAATAAATAAAATATAAACAAACTGAAATAAAGCTCATGGATATGAAGAACATACTGGTGGTTGCCAGAGTCTGGGAGTGAGAGTACGAGAAATGAGTGAACAGGATCAAAAGGTAAAAAAAATCAAGTGTGTTGTACAAAAAAAATGTACAATTATAATAATCACATAGTGAAACAGAAAAATGATTACATATTTTCATATATTTAAATTTGCAAATTATACATCATTTCTATTGGACGGTCATTAATGAATGCACATACATGCAAAGGGATATCAGTTATATAGATCTGCAAGAATTTTGAGGATATGTGGAGAAAGACTCTCTTCTAGCAACATTTTCCCTGAAATTAATTTCTAGGAATAATAAACATTAAACGTTTTTATTGCCAAAATTTGATTTGTATTTTTGGAAATTCAAAGGATTGGGGTGTGGCTGGGTGGGGATTTATATATTTGGATATTGCAAATCTTTTTTTTTTCTTTTTTCTTTATTGATTTTAGAGAGAGAGAACATCAATTGGCCACCTCCTGCATGCCCCCCACTGGGGATTGGGCCCACAACCTGGGCATGTTCCCTGACCAGGAATCGAATCGTTGACCTCTTGGTGCATGGGTTGATGCTCAACCACTGAGCCACACCAGCTAGGCTGGACATTGCAAATCTTTAATAAAAAATGAGTAAAGGCCTTGGAATGATGCCATCCTTTTTCCTACCTCTTTATTTCTCCCTAACCAATGGAGGCAAGAAAAAAAAAAAAAAGAGTGAACACTAGAAAAATTATATAAAGATCTAAATTATAGGGAAAATAGTCCATGTTCACAGATCAGAAGACTTAACATTATTGAGATGGCAATGCTTCCCAAAATGATCTATATATTCAACACAATCTCTGAAAGAATCTCAGCTGATTTTTTTTATTGACTTTTTTTTTCTTTTTTTTTTTTTTCTTTAGAAAGAGGAAGGGAGAAGGAGAGAGAGATAGAAACATCGGGAGAGAGAGAAGCATCAACATCAATTGGCTGCCTCCTGTATGCCCCCTACTGGGGATGGAGCCTGCAACCCAGGCATGTGTCCTGATGGGGAATCAAACCAGTGACCTCTTGGTGCATAGGTTGGTGCTCATCCAGAGTCACACCAGCCTGGCTCAGCTGACTTCTTTACAGACATTGTCCAACTGTTTCATAAATTCATGTGGAATTTCAGGACAACCAGAGTAGTGAAACCAGTCTTGAAAAAGTAAAACAGGGTAATAGGACTAACATTTCCTGATTTCAAATCTTACTACTCAGCAATAGTAACCAAGGTAGTGTGGTAATGATATAAAGACAGACATACAGATCAATGGAGTAGCCTGACGTTTCAGATATAAACCCATTCATCATAGTCATCTGACTTTCGAAAAAGATGCTAAGAATGAGAAAAGAATATTCTTTTTAAAAATTGGTGCTGGGGCACTGGACAGCAACATGCAAAAGAATTAAGTTGGATTCTTACATTATACCACACACAATAATTTACCAAAATAGATCAAAGACCTAAATCTGAAGTAAAACTATAATGTTCTTAGAAAACACATAGGGGGAAATATGACCTTGGATTTGGTAAAGAATTATTCGATATGATACCAAAAAACATGAAAATATAAAATTAAAATAGTGTTTTTGTTATATAAGTCCAAAAAGGAATTGATTACCTTAAGGCAGCGATTTTTAACCGGTGTGCTGCAGCATACTGGTGTGGCAAGGGGCTGACTGGTGTGCCCCAAGAATTTTAAAAACATGAAATACCTATTTAGTCAGGGGCACTGATCTCTTTTCCCTTCGATTGTCAAATTTAAAAAATAAGAAGAGCCAACACAATAGCCGTCTGGTGTGAATGAATCAAAATTATACCTATTTTTTTAGTCTGATTGACAAAGATTCAAATATATTTTGTGGTGTGCAGCAAAATTTTAGTAATTAGTTTATGTGTGCCATGAGATGAAAGAGGTTGAAAATCACTGCCTTGGGGATATTACAGCCTTTTACATTTCAAAGGTCTCTAAGATCTCAAATAAATTTCCTAGTAGTGTAGACCGTACACCTGAGAATCTAATGGACACATCTCACAGCTAGTAGTTAGAATGAGAAAAGTCCTTGAGCCCAGGTCCAGCTGGCTGCGAGGTTCCAACTTCCCATCAGAGCCAAGTGCTTGGGAGGCCACAGGATTTTTTAAAGTACGAAATGAGTGGGAGTGGGGAAGTGATGGGTGGAAGGCTCAACGCTGTCAACAGTAAAAGATCAAATGGAGCCAGACTAATTATTACAAATGGCGAGGAGACTGTTAAGTGTATGTACTTGTAAAAAAGGATCACAGTCCCACCAGTGGCCTCGCAGCATTATATTTCAACGCAAAAGTCCCACAGAGGACGAATTCCCGCGGGCCTTCTGCCCAGTCCCGAAAGCACTGTCCGGCTGTCACTCGGGCGCGAAAGAACAGGGCCTTTCGAACTGTCCAATCAGGGTGGCCCCGGGGCCAGTGGGTGGGGCGACGGCCCTCCACCCGCCCGGACGTCCTGCTCGCTCAGGCCCCTGGAGCTCGCGGGCCGCTCGCCCTTGAAGGCCCCAGGTGGCGTCGCCGCAGGCTCTGTCGCGTCGGAACCTGTACGGTTACCGGAAATCGTAGGGAGGACGCCCGGGGACCCAGGAAACCTAAAAATGGTGAGTGCGCGAGGCCGGGGTGCGGAGACAGGGACGAGGCGCTGGCTGGAACCGGCTTTAGCGGACCCGGCCTCCCCAAGGTCAAGTCCAGAGTCCGCGGAGCTGCCTCTCGGACCTCGGTCGGCTCTCGCGCGCAGCACAGCGGCTGGGCCGGCAGCCGGACCGGGCGTCCTGTCCCGTCTCTGCGCGCGGCGATTTCGGCCCCGGCCCCGGAGCCTCCCTGGGCAGCTCTGCGCCCGCAGCCCGCGTCCTCCCAGATGGTGCGGTGACCCTGGGAAGGGTCATAAGAGAACATTTGTGACTTATTCTCTGGGGTCCGTGCGTGGGAGGAACTGATCTGCGGGGTCCTCGGTCCCTCCTTTCTCCCCAGGGGGCTCCCGTTTTCTCCTGAGTTTTCCAAATGTTTCGAAGCAGGGTCTCTAATCCACAACCTTCCTCCCACCCCAATCTTCCTAGGGGTGGCAGTAACTGCCTAAATTTACAAACCCCTCCCCGTATTCCCAAAAGCCAACTTCCCCTCTCCAATTCAAGCATCAAAATCAACTATTTGTCTTCCGGGGTGCTTTTCAAACAGACCCATATTTTAACTTTATCATTTTTCCATAGTCAATGGATGGCCTTCTAATAGGGTTTATTTTTTGTTTGTGGATAATTTGCATGACAGAAATGTAGCGAATAACACGTGGAACTATGTTATATAAAATTCTTATGCCGGACCTCCTAGGATCGTTCCTGGGCACTGCCAGCCTGTGGGAAGTCCTTTAGATGTTTGGGTGGAGGCTCCTCTCAGCAAACTTTCCTGGATGATCTGTCCTGTCAGCACTGCCCCTCTCTGGGTTTGTCACCTTTAAAAGATTATTCCCTTTATTTATGGATTGTTCAAACACTGGGCTTGTGTCTTTTAAAATATCAGTGGTTGCCCAAAGCTACTCCAGTGGGAAGCAGAGGCCTGTGATCAGTGACTCAAACTAAGCCCCTATCCCATCCCCAGAGCCTGCTAAGGGAAGTACTTGAAGGCCCAGTGCATCTTCCTGGGGAGCCTCCCCCTGCAGGTGTCCTACCTTCTCACACCCACCATGGAAATTGCCTTTACACTGAGAAGCTACAGCCCTGGAAAGCTAGGGATGCACCTGCACGGTGGGTAGAGGGAGTGATGCCCCATCTGAGGTTTTAGTTGTGGTTCCCCTGGGCCTGTTTCTAGGCCTAGGTTGGAGTTTTGCATCCACAGTGCAGATGCATTCAGAATGTAATTCATGCACATTAATAACGTCAAGGAAAGTCAGGAGTTCTGTGTCCTGGCTTAGGGTTCATGAATTTGGGAGTTTTTTTGGGTTCAGAACCTTACATTAAATCCAGCTGAGCATTTCGTCACTGTGAGATGAAGCCTGAGAAAAGGAGCATTTCTTCCTGGGGAGTAGAGGGTGTTAGAGCTCCCAGACTTTATTCCTGGAGCTGCTCAGATGTCCCTCTCCTCCTTTCCCAGGGACTGCCCCGCTCCAGGGTTTCTGTCTCAACCTGGAGAGTCAGGAATGTAGAACCTTCTGAATGTGGCTTTCCTTCTGTCCTGTGGGAAGCAGGCTAATCATCTGCGCTGATTCCAATACTTGTTTCTTTCCTTTGGATCCTTTATTGACTGAATAGTGCAGCCCTTTGGCTCTAATTTCCCTGAAAATCTGGGCTCTGAAACTGTAAGATGATTGACAGATACAAGGTGAGGAAAGCAAGAAAATTGTGAAAATAGAGTTTTTATTCTGTTTAGGCAAGAGAACCTTAAGATGTGAGGTGAGTGTATATAAGTTCTCAAGTACATTTTCCTGCTTCATATCAGTTTTTATATTTGTGTGTCCATAGAGAACTTTAAAAAAGGCTAAAGCAATTGCATTTCTATCTTAATTGATGTGAGGAAAACAACTGAAAGCTCATGTAAATCTTTGAAAATCATACTACGTTTAGGAGCTAAACTCAAACCCTAAAGCATTATAATATGCTACTTATTCCTGAAAATATTCCTGGTGTGAAATATAGGGAAAGGACAAACTATGATACTACATGTCTTTTTAAGTTAGCAAGAAATTTGAAAATTTTTATTTTGTATGGTTTACATTTCGTAATTGTTAGTGCTTAAAGGAATTAAGTGATTTCCAAAGATTTTCTGACAGTCTGTGGCTTGTTTTCATTATCTTAATACTGTGTTTTACTGAGCAGGAGTTTTTGGTTTATTGTAGTCAAACTTTTTTTTTTTTTTCTATCTTGGATTTTGCTTTTGGTTTTGTATCTAAAAATTAATCACTAAACCACGGTCACCTAAATTTTCTTCTATGTTATCTTCTAGAAGTTTTATAGTTTTGCATTTTATACTAAATCTGTGATCCATTTTGAGTTCATTTTTGTGAAAGATGTAAAATCTATGAATTTTTTCTTTCTTTTTTGCTTATGGATGTTCAGTTTTTCTTAACACCATTTGTTGTAAAGACTGTTTTCCCACTGAGTTGCCTCTAGTCCTTTGTCAAAAATCAGTTCAGTATATTTGTGGAGATCTACAGACAACAATAAGTACCTTTTGTTTATTAACCTTTTATCCTTCAACCTTTCTTTGTTCTCTTATCAGTTTATTTGGGATTTTTTGAGAGTTTCTCCTTAGCCGATATTGTCATATGCCACAAAGACAGTTTTCTTTCTTGCTTTTCAATCTGTATACCTTTTATTTCCTTTTCTTGTTTAATTGCATTAGCTAAGAATTCTAGAGTACAAGTTGACTAAGACTGTTGAGAGGGGACATTTTGTTTTCTTCCTGATGTTGCTGGAAAACATCTAGTTCTTTCAATGTAGTGTCTCTCTCTCTCTCTCTCTCTCTCTCTCTCTCTCTCTCTCTCTCCCCCTCCCTCCTTCCCTCCCTCCATATATATATGTATATTTGTTATATACATATACAATATTATATATATACGCTGATATATATATATATATATATATATATATAATTCTTTTTAGGCAGGGGCTAGAGCCTCAAAGGTCTTGACTAGTACATTGACCAGACAGTACTCTGCCCTGAGACACTGAGTAATCACTGAAGGGCTTTGACCAGGGAAGTAACATAATCATATTTCGATTTTAGAAAAATCATCCCTTGAAGGAAAGATAGATGCTTTTGTATGGGGTGAGATAATAAGAGGGGGCCCATTTATTAGCCTTTTGCAATAACAATCTAGAGAGAGTGATAAGGGCCTTATTAACTGAGCCATCTTGTCTTTAAAATTCCAGTCCCCCACCCCTTCCCCTTTGGCAACCATCAGCTTATTCTTTATATCTATGGGTCTGTTTCTCTTTTTTTATTTTGTTTTGTTTAGATTCCACATATAAGTGAAATCATATGGTATTTGTCTTTTTCTATCTGACTTATTTCACTTAGCCTAATACCCTCTAGGTCCACCCATGTTGTTGCAAATGGCAAGATTTTATTTATTTTAATTGCTGAATAATATTTCTTTGTGTGTGTGTGTGTGTGTGTGTGTGTGTGTGTGTGTGTGTAGCAACTACATGTCTTTATTCATTCATATGTAATGGACATCTAGGTTGCTGCCATACCTTGTCTATTACTGGTAATGCTTCAGTGAACAAAGGGGTGCATATATCTTTTCAAAATAGTGTTTTGGATTTCTTCAGTTAATATCCAGAAGTGGAATTGCTGGGTCAAAAGGTAGTTCTATTTTTAATTTTTTGAGAAACCTCCTACTGTTTTCCATAGTGGCTGCACCAATTTGCAATCCCATCAACAGTGCTCAAGGGTTTCCTTCTCTACACATCCTCACCAACACTTGTTGCTTGTTGATTTATTATTGATAATAGCCATTCTGATAGGTGTGAGGTGATATCTCATTGTGTTTTTGATTTGCACTTATCTGATGATTAGTGATGTTAAGCATCTTTTCATATGTCTGTAGGCCATTTGTATGTCCTTGGAGAAATGTCTGTTCAGGTCTTCTTCCCATATTTTAACTGGATTGGGGGGTGGGGGTTTAGGTTTTATGAGTTTCTTATATATTTTGGATATTAATTCCTTATTGGATGTATCGTTTGTGAATATCTTCTCTCCTTCAACAGATTGTCTTTTTGTTTTGTTGATGGTTCCCTTCACTGTGGAAAAACTTTTTAGTTTGATGTAGTTCTATTTATTTATTTATTTATTTATTTTGTTGCCCTTGCCCAAGGAGACATATCCAAAAAGATATTGCTAAGAGCGATGTCAAGTTTACTGCCTGTTTTCCAGAAATTTTATGGTTTCAGGTCTTACATTTAAGTCTTTAATCTATTTTGAGTTTAATTCTATATAAGTGTAAGAAAGTGGTTCAGTTTCTTTCTCTCTCTCTCTCTCTCTCTCTCTCTCTCTCTCTCTCTCTCTCTTTCTTTCTTTCTTGCCTGTATCTGTCCACTTTTGCCAACAGCACTTATTGAAGAGACTGTCTTTACCCTATTGTATATCCTTGCCTCTTTTGTTGTAGATTAGTTGACTATATGAGTGAAGGATTTATTTTGGGGCCCTCTATTCTATTTCATTGCTCTGTATGTCAGTTTTTATGCCAGTACCATACTGCTCCTGATTATTGTAGCTTTGTAGTATGGTGTGATATCAGGGACCATACTTTGTTGTTTCAAGATTTTGTTGGCTATTTGGGATCTTTTGTGGTTCCATACAAATTTTAGGATTAGTTCTAATTCTGAGAAGAATGTCACTGGCATTTTAATAGGGATTGCATCAAATCTGTATACAACTTTAGGTAGTAAGGGCATTTCAACAATATTAATCCTTCCAGTCTGTGAGCAAGTTATATCCTTCCATTTCTGTGTATCTTCTTCAATATCTTTCTTTAACAACTTGCAGTTTTCAGAATACATGTCTTTCAGTTCTTTGGTTAAATTTATTGCTTGGCTTTTTATGCTTTTTGATGCAATTATAAATGGGGTTGTTTTCTTAATTTCTCTTTCCGGTCATTTGTTATTGGTGTATAGAAAAACATCTAATTTCTATATATTGATTCTGTATTCTGTAACTTAACTGAATTCATTTATTAGTTCAATCATTGTTGGGTTTTTTTTTTTTTTTTGGTGGAGTCTTTTTGATTTTCTATATATATAGTAATATGCCATCTGCAGATAATGAGAGTTTTACTTCTTCCTTTCCATTTGGATTCCTTTTATTTCTTTTTCTTGTCTGATTTCTGCGGCTAGGACTTCCAATAATACTATGTTGAATAGAAGTGGTGGTACTGGGCATCCTTATTTTGTTCCTGATCTTAGTACAAAAGCTTTCAGCTTTTCACCATTGCGTGTGCTATTAGCTGTGGGTTTGTCATATATAGCCTTTACTATATTGAGACCGTTTTCTTCTATAACCACTTTGCTGAGAGTTTTTATCATAAAACGATTTCAAATTTTGTCAAATGCTTTTTCTGTTGAGATGACCATATGGTATTTTCCTTTATTTTGTTTGATGTGATGTGTCACATTGATTGACTTATGGATGTTGAACCTTCCTTGCATCCCTGGGATGAATCCGGCTTGGTCATGGTGTATAATCCTTTCAATGTATTGTTGAGTTTAGTTTGCTAATATTTTGTTGAGAATTTTGGCATCTATGGTCATCAAGAATATTGGCCTGTCATTTTATTTTTTTGTAATATCTTTATCTGATTTTGGTATCAGGGTAATGCTGGCTTTGTAAAATGAGTTTGGAAGCATTCCTTTCTCTTCAATTTTTGAAATAGTAATAAGAAAGATAGGTATTTTTATTTGAATGTTTGGTAGAATTCACCAATGAAGCTGTCTAATTGGTCCTGGACTTTTTTTGTTGGGGATTTTTTTTTTTTTTAGTACTGCTTCAATTTCATTGCTAGTAATTGGTCTGTTTAGATTTTTGTACCACTTGGTCATGGTGTATGCTATGAATGGGTGGTCATGCTGCTGTGCCCACATGGGAACTTGAAAATGAGAAAAGTTGGGAGGACAGGCTCTTGAGTGGCTGGTTGGGTATCATTTGCTGCTGAAATTAGAGAAAGGGGATTTTATGTTTTTGGAGGAAAGCATTGTTGAACTCTATGTATTTTATAATCATGTGCAAATTAATACATTGTGGATTTCAGTGAACTGCCTTGTAAATTAATTGTCTTAACCTGTTCCTCAAGGTCATCAAGGCCTAGGAAGATGACCTTCTCTGTGATTTTATCATCTCAGTGTGTATGCCTATATATCCTAAAAATTGGTGGGAAGCAACCCTGAGGCTCATGAGTGTAGGAATTTGGGGAATTTCTAAGTTGTCATGCCTTCTTCCTCATGTCTGAGCTGTATCTTCCAAATAATTTCCTAGCCCCATGAAATGACAGAGAAAAGAAAGTAAAACTGATTATGTGATAAATGTTTTATTTTACAAACCAATTATAATTCATTCTGCTTCACAAGAATATTTTCATTCAGCCAACTGGATCTGAATACTTCTAATGGCCTGGAGTACTTTAGGACAATATGGCCAACTGGGTCATGTTACAATTTGGGTTCCACAGGCCTCCTGGCCCCTCATATTTGGTAATTACAATAGAAGAAAAGCTTCCAGTTCTTCACTGTGTTCTTATTCATTGAAACCTAATGCAGATATGATGCTGTGCTTCATGGAGTGATGCATTATATGGTGAGTATTAAAGAAGGATATGAAAGAGTTTATCTCAGAGTATTAATGTGCTTAAAATGGGAGTATTTGTTTCCTATGTATAGTATTTCTTTCATTTCCCCAGATGCTCTGTATCCTAACATGAGACAGCAATGAATACTGATGTGATCACAAGAAAAACATAGTAATAAATCCCATGTATCCATGATGTTAAATTTATGAAGAAGTGAGTGTGACCAATAAGTAATAGTTTTGACAACAAAGCCATGAAATAAATGTTGGAAAACCACAGTCATATGTGAACTTGTTATGAATTGAGTATCGATTCCTAGTGCTATTCATCTCATCCATTCTCCTGTGTATATATTTGGGATGTTTTAGGACTCAGTGGCCTTTGAGGATGTGAGTGTGAAGTTCACCCTGGAGGAGTGGGCTTTACTGGATTCTTCACAGAAGAAACTCTACAGAGATGTGATGAGGGAAACCTTCAGGAACTTGGCCTCAATAGGTAGGGATGACAACATTCTTACTTACTTGCTTAGTCGATTAGAAAACCAGTGTTACTTGCTCATCAATGGATTTCCAAGGAGTGGAATGTGGAAAGGGAATACATTGCTAAATAAACCACGCATGGTCACAGCTCATCAGGGATTTATTATTTTTCTATAAGTTCTTTTTCTTTCTTTTTTTTTTTTTGTTTTTAGTTGTTTTTTTCTTAAGGTTTTATAGTTTGTAATTTTTCTGGTCTGCATTTTAGGAGAAATATGCAAAGATCATGACATCAAAGATCACTATGAAAATCACGGGACAAATTTAAGGTGAGTCACACTCATGTGAGAGAGCAGTGTCCCATGAATCTTAGTATTTCATGAAATATTTAAAACAGCACATAAAACAAATCAGCCAAGTTTTAAATTTTATTTATTCTTGCAATATTTTCACCATAATATTTTTCTCATATGTGA
Source organism: Tadarida brasiliensis (assembly GCA_030848825.1). NCBI lineage: Eukaryota > Metazoa > Chordata > Mammalia > Chiroptera > Molossidae > Tadarida > Tadarida brasiliensis. Next base: position 52,989,033 of record CM061259.1, on the reverse strand, counting down.
CTTAGATGTTTAGTGTTTCAAAATTAGTACATTTGGAAATAGTACTAATTGAAACCCCATTTATGAATACATTGTTTTGATAATAGCTATGACTGAGCCCTCTTGCAAAACAGTTAGCACTTTCAGTTATAAAGCACTGAAAACTTACAGTTTCCTTGATTATGGTAAAAAACGGCATTAAATAACTACTAATATAAAATTATTAATAAATAAGACATTAATAATATGTTTTTCACTTTTTACAGCAGTCATATAGCAGAGAGACTGGGTAAAAGTAAACAAGGTAGTCAGTATGGAGAAAACTTCAGCCAGATTCCAAATCATAATCAGAAAAAGAAAACTTCTACTGGACTAAAACTATGTGAATGCAGTGTGTGTGGAGTCTTCATGAATCATTCATTCTTTAGTAGGCATATGAGATCTCATACCTCACCCAAACCATATGAGTATCAGGAATATGAAGAAAAGCCATATAAATGTAACGAGTGTGGGAAAGCTTTCAAGTATCGCCAGTCCTTTCGAAGGCATGAAAAGATTCACACTGGAGTGAAACCCTATATTTGTAAGCACTGTGGTAAAGCTTTCACTTGTCTCAGTTACTGTCGAACTCATGAAATATCTCACACAGGAGACAAACCGTATGAATGTAAGCAATGTGGTAAAGCTTTTAGTTGTCCCAGTTACTTTCGGAAACATGAAAGAACTCATAGTGGAGAAAAACCGTACGAATGTAAGCAGTGTGGTAAAGCCTTCAGCTGCTTTACATCCTTTCAAAGTCATGAAAGGAGACACAGTGGAGAAAAGCCCTATGAATGTAAAAAATGTGGCAAAGCCTTCAGTTGCCCAAGTTACTTTCGAAAACATAAAAGAATTCATACTGGAGAGAAGCCTTATGAATGTAAGCAGTGTGGGAAAGCCTTCAGTTGTTCCAGATCCTTTCGAAGTCATGAAAGGAGACACAGTGGAGAAAAGCCCTATGAATGTAAAAAATGTGGTAAAGCCTTCAGTTGTCCAAGTTATTTTCGAAAACATGAACGAAGTCATACTGGAGAGAAACTCTATGAATGTAAGGAATGTGGGAAGTCCTTCAGTTGTCTGAGTTACTTTCGAAAACATGAAAGAAATCACACAGGAGAGAAGCCCTATGAATGTAAGGAATGTGGGAAAGCCTTGAGTTCTCTTACCAACTTTCGAAGACACATGATGAAGCACACTGGAGATGGGCCTTATAAATGTAAGGAGTGTGGGAAGGTCTTTGATTGTCCAAATTACTTTCAATATCATGAAAGCACACATAGTGGAGAAAAGCCATATGAATGTAAGGAATGTGGTAAATCCTTCAGTACTCCCAGATCCCTTCAAAATCATGAAAGAACTCATACTAGAAAAAAACCTCATGAATGTAAGGAATGTGGTAAAGCCTTCAGTTTTCCCTGTTCCCTTCAAAAACATGAAAGAAGTCATACTGGGGAGAAACCATATGAATGTAAGCAATGTGGGAAAGCCTTCACTTACCTCAGTTCCATTCAAAAGCATGAAAGAGCTCATAGGGGAGAGAAACCCTATGAATGTAAGGAATGTGGGAAAGCCTTCATTTCTCTTTCCAATGTTCAAAGACATATGATAAAGCACACTGGAAATGGACCTTGTAAATGTAAGGAATGTGGGAAAGCCTTTGATTGTCCTAGTTCATTACGAACACATGAAAGAACTCACACTGGAGAGAAACCCTATCAATGTAAAAATTGTAGTAAAGCCTTCAGTCGTCCCAGTTCTTTACGAAATCATGAAAGAACTCATACCTAAGAAAAAGTCTGTGAATATAAGGAATATGTGAGAGCCTTTCGTGGACATGTAAGGATGCACACAGGAGAGATACCCTATATACAGGGTGTCCCAAAGAATGTATACACAGTTTGATTACAAAGTCTGTTTATTAATATACAGTTCATTTTTTAAATTTAAAAGAATCTACAGAAGTGAATAATTGTTTTTGTCAATACCTATTTTCAAACTGATGATCATTCTGGTCTGGGCACAGTTGATAATGCAAAGCAATGGAATAGCAAACATCAAGAATCATTTCATTTGGTATTGGTGCACATTCTCTTTCAATAGCTGCCCTCAATTCATCCTCTGTTGCTGAATTGTACTGTAAAATTTTTGTACTGTAAAATTTATCTTTTATGTATCCCCATAAAAAAGTCTAGTAGATAAATTTCTTTGTTCAAAGTTTAGTCTGGCTTCACCCATTATTTCAAATCAGTTCAACCTGAAAAGGAGTGAGAATTAAGTGAGTTATCAGCTATTAAAAGTGTGTATACATTTTGGGGGGGACACCCTGTATGTAAAGAATGTGGAAAAGCCTTTAGCTGTCTCATTTCCTTGGGAAGTTACACCAAAAAAACAAATAAATAAAAACCTTGCAGTGGAAAAAATTCTACTAAATGTAAACAATATAGGAAAACATTCACTTTTCTCAAATCCCTACAAAAACATGTGAGAATGACTACTGGGTAGAAATTGTATAACTAAATAAGACATAATTTTTAATTTTAACAAATATTTTCAAAGTGGTGTGAAAACTGCATTGGAAATAAATCATATTAATGTAACTAGTATGGGTAGCCTGTTGAAAATTAATTCATGTAGGATACTCTAGAAATTTCAAAACATGAAATAAATGTTATGAAAGTTATATATATATATATATATATATATATATATATATATATATGGTCTTATTATTACTGACATTCTTTAATTCTCTGTAGTATGGGGTTCTACTTACTTTTGCAAGTAACCGATCTATAAGAAAAGGATCATTGAAAAAATGACATTGTGGTATTTGTTTTTTTCCTACTGGTCTCCTGTGACAGGTACTGGATATGCCTTTTATAGTCCACCTTTCTTTCTTAATAGAAAACTACCTTTTCATTTGCCTGATGAGCCTTATTTTGTTTTCCTTGCCAATAAATAAATTTGTGAGTGTGCAAACTTCATCATATAGTCTCATGAATTATTTTCATCTGTTGACCCTTATTATCATTCCTTCTGGTTGGGATTTGGGCTATGGGGTTTGCATTAAGAAGAGAGAGGCCTGTAATAACAATCAAATCTAGAGTTGGAGATGAGCCTTCTTTTTTTTTTTTTTTTAAGTATTTAATAATGATTTAATGTACATTTTTGCACAAATTTAATATATAAAAAGTAAAAATAGAAAATCAAAACTCAAATACACAAGTAAACTACTTTCAGCACTCCAAAATATCTTTGGCATCCCAGAATGATAAGAATTGTTAAAATTAACTTAAAAAGCCAACTGAAGCCTGGATAAAATTTTGATGCTATTACATTATTAGTTGAACAAAGTTTACAAGAAAACTATATACTCACCCAAATTTTAAGTGTTGACTTAAATTTTCTGTTCTTAAGAATTAATGAAAGAAATGTTTGTTCTTACTGGGAAATTAATTATTCACCTTCTCCTTTCCCATTTTTGTCTCTTTCCACCACTGTCCTCACTCCAATACACATACACATACACATACACATACACATACACACATGTACACACACACTGCAGGATATTGTCTATGTGGTAGAGCCTGAAAAACACATTAGTTCTCTCAAGATATGGTCTATACATGAAAAAAACACACTATTAAAATATTAATGAATATTGCAGAGGTGTCTACAATATCACATATAATGTGATGTGTATTTTGTTGCACAACTGTGATGATTGAGCATTGATAAAACAAAACATAACTATAAACATCATTTTCTGGGTGAACCTCTTGAGGAACGTTTGGAATTGCTGGTATCTCTGGTTCTTGTGCTTTGAGTGTTTCTTTCATTTCTCAAGGAAAAGTATAAACATTCCTAGTATCTTCCTGGTGTGCTTTAGGATCCTGGCCTTGGGGCCCACCTTCTTCTTGGTTTGGTTCTGGAAAGCATTCTTTAGGCACATCCTTATTTTCATATGTCTTAGAAGAGAGATCTTCAAGCCCTTGTTTTTCTTGGTATATGTCAGGTGCACCGTCTTCAGGCCCAGGTGTTTCCTGGTGTATGTCAGGTGCACAGTCTTCAGGCCCAGGTGTTCCTTGGTATATGTATATTTCAGATGGACATTCTTTTATTTTATTTTATTTTTTTACTAGGACATTTATTAATTTATTTTTGTTAAGATGTTTCTCCTTTTTTCCCCATTACACCCTCCTCCCCATCCCTCCACCCCTTCCCCAGGTTTGTTGTCCATGTCCATCAGTTATGCATCATGTATGCATGCGTATAAGTTCTGTGGTTTATCTCTTCCCTCCCCCCCACCTCCTCTTCTGAGGGTTGTCAGTCTGTACCCTACTTTCACATCTCTGGGTCTACCCTGTTCCCCAGACTGTTATGTTTATTATATTCCACAAATGAGTGAGATCATGTGATATTTGTCTTTCTCTGCTTGGTTTGTTTCGCCTAGGATAATACTCTCGAGGTCCCTCCATGTCGTCTCAAAGGATAAGAGATCTTTCTTTCTTACAGCTGCATAGTACTCCATTGTGTATATATACCACAGCTTTTTTATCCATTCATCCACTGATGGGCACTTGGGCTGTTTCCAGATCTTAGCTATTGTAAATAGTGCTGCTATGAACATGGGAGTACATGTATTCTTTCTGATTGGTGTTTCAGGTTTCTTAGGGTATATTCCTAGAAGTGGGATCACTGGGTCAAATGGCAATTCAATTTTTAATTTTTTGAGGTAACACCATAGTGTTTTCAACAGTGGCTGCACCAGTCTGCATTCCCACCAGCAGTGTACTAGAGTCCCCTTTTCTCCACATCCTCGCCAACACTTGTTGTTTGACAATTTATTGATGGTGGCCATTCTGACAGGTGTGAGGTGATACCTCATTGTTGTTTTAATTTGCATCTCTCTGATGATTAGTGATGTTGAGCATTTCTTCATATGTCTCTTGGCCATTTGTGTGTCCTTTTTGGAGAGGTGTCTATTTAGTTCCTCTGCCCATTTTTTAATTGGGTTCTTTATCTTCCTTTTGTTGAGTTGTATGAGCACTCTATATATTTTAGAGATTAACCCCTTATCTGATGTATCATTGGCAATTATGCTCTCCCATACAGTGGGTTCCCTTTCCGTTTTGATGGTTGTTTCTTTTGATGTGCAGAAGCTTTTGAGTTTGATGTAGTCCTATGTGTTCATTTTTTCCTTTGTTTCTGTTGCCTTAGGTGATGTATCAGTGAAGATTCTGCTGCGTATGATGTCCGAAATTTTGTTGCCTACATTTTCTTCTAGGATTTTTATGGATTCACGAGTCACATTTAAGTCTTTTACCCATTTTGAGTTTATTCTTGTGTATGGTGTAAGTTGATGGTCTAGTTTCATTTTTTTGCATGTAGCTGTCCAATTTTCCCAACACCATTTATTAAAGAGGCTGTCCTTGCTCCATTGTATGCTCTTGCCACCTTTGTCAAATATTAGTTGAGCATAATGTCTTGGGTCAATTTCTGGATTCTCTGTTCTGTTCCACTGGTCTATATGCCTGTTCTTGTGCCAGTACCAGGCTGTTTTGATTATAGTAGCTTTGTAGTATAATCTGATATCCGGTATTGTGATCCCACCTACTTTGTCCTTCTTTTTCAAGATTGCTGTGGCTATTCGGGGTCTTTTTTGGTTCCATATGAACTTTTGGAGTATTTGTTCTAGTTCTGTGAAATATGTCACTGGCATTTTGATGGGGATCGCATTGAATCTATAGATTGCTTTGGGTAATATGGACATTTTAATGATGTTAATTCTTCCAATCCATGAACAAGGTATGTGCTTCCACTTTTTTATATCTTCCTCTATTTCTTTTTTCAATGTCCTGTAATTTTCTGCAAATAGATCCTTTACTTCTTTGGTTAAATTTATTCCTAGGTATCTTAATTTTTTTGCTGCGATGGTAAATGGGATTGTTTTTTTAGTTTCTCTTTCTGTGAGTTCATCATTGGTGTATAAGAATGCCATCAATTTCTTGACGTTAATTTTGTATCCTGCTACTTTGCCAAATTCATTTATTAGGTCTAGTAGATTTTTGATGGAGTCTTTAGGGTTTTCTATGTATAATATCATGTCATCTGCGAATAATGACAGTTTCACTTCTTCCTTTCCAATTTGGATTCCTTTTACTTTTTCTTCACGTCTGACTGCTGTGCCTAAGACTTCCAGTACTATGTTAAATAAGAGTGGCAAACGTGAGCATCCCTGTCTTGTTCCTGTTCTTAAGGGAAATGTTTTTAGTTTTTGCCCATTGAGTATGATGTTGGCTGTAGGTCTTTCATATATGGCCTTTATAATGTTGAGATATGATCCCTCTATTCCCAAATTGCTGAGCGTTTTTTATCAGAAATGGGTGCTAAATTTTGTCAAATGCTTTTTCAGCGTCTATTGATATGATCATGTGGTTTTTATCTTTCATTTTGTTTATGTGGTGTATCACATTTATTGATTTGTGAATATTGAACCAGCCTTGCATCCCTGGGATGAATCCCACTTGGTCATGGTGAATAATTTTTTTGATGTATTGCTGGATCCGACTTGCTAGTATTTTGTTCAGGATTTTGGCATCTATGTCCATCAGGGATATTGGCCTGTAGTTTTCTTTCTTTGTAGTGTCTTTTTCTGGTTTTGGAATTAGAATTATGCTGGCCTCATAAAATGAGTTTGGAAGTCTTCCTTCTTCTTGAATTATTAGAAATAGTTTGAGGAGAATGGGTGTTAGTTCTTCTTTGAATGTTCGGTAAAACTCCCCCATGAAGCCATCTGGGCCTGGGCTTTTGTTTGCTAGGAGAGTCTTGATTACATCTTCAATTTCCTTGGTTGTTATTGGTCTGTTCAAGTTTTCTATCTCTTCCCGGTCCACTTTTGGGAGACTATGTGTTCTAGAAATTTGTCCATTTCGCTTAGATTGTCGAATATGTTGCCATATAAATGTTCATAGTATTTGTTAACGATCCTTTGTATTTCTGTAGTGTCAGTTGTTACTTCTCCTCTTTTGTTTCTGATTTTGTGTATTTGGGTTCTCTCTCTTTGTTTCTTGGTGAGTCTAGCTAAGGGTCCATCAATCTTGTTTATCTTTTCAAAAAACCAGCTCTTTGTTTCATTGATCCTTTGAATTGTTTTTTTGGTCTCCATGTCGTTTATTTCTGCTCTGATCTTTACTATTTCCTTCCTTCTACTTGCTCTGGGGTTTTCCTTTTGTTTGCTTTCTAGTTCTTCGAGTTGTGAGGTTAGAAAGTCTATTAGAAATTTTTCTTGTTTCTTGAGGTAGGCCTGTAGTGCTATGAACTTCCCTCTCAGAACTGCTTTCGATGCATCCCACAGATTTTGTGTTGTTGTGTGTTCATTTTCATTCGTTTCCAGAAAGTTTTTAATTTCTTCCTTGATCTCCTTGGTAACCCATTCATTGTTTAATAACATGCTATTTAGCCTCCATGTCTTCAAATGTCTTTGCATGTTCTTGTTGCAATTGATTTCTAGTTTCATGCCATTGTGATCTGAGAAGATGCTTGACATGATTTCAATCTTCTTGAACTTGTAGAGACTTCGTTTGTGTCCTATCATTTGGTCTATCTTTGAGAATGTCCCATGTGCACTTGAGAAGAATGTGAATTCTGTAGTTTTGGGGTGTAATTCTCTGTAAATATCTATTAAATCCATTTGGTCTAGTGCTTCATTTAGAGTCTCTGTTTCCTTGTTAATTTTTTGTCTAGAGGATCTATCCAGTGATGTCAGCGGGGTGTTGAAGTCCCCTGCTATGATTGTATTGCTGTCAATTTCTCCTTTGAAGTCTTCCAGAAGATTTTTAATGTATTTTGGTGCTCCTATATTGGGTGCATATATGTTTACCAAGGTTATATCTTCCTGTTGGATAGATCCTTTCAATATTATGTAGTGGCCTCCTTTGTCTCTAGTTATGGCCTTCATTTTAAAATCTATTTTATCAGATATGAGTATTGCTACCCCAGCTTTTTTTTCCTTTCTGTTTGCTTGGAAGATTTTTTTCCATCCCTTCACTTTCAGCCTATGTGAGTCTTTTGTTGTGAGGTGGGTCTCTTGTAAACATATATATGGGTCATGCTTTCTTATCCAATCCGCTACTCTGTGTCTTTTGATCGGGGCGTTCAATCCATTTACATTTAAGGTGATTACTGATGTGTACTTACTTATTGCCATTTTTGTTTAGTGTGTTTCTATTTTCCTTTCTATTTCTTCTACTAATTACAGCAGTTCTTTTAACATTTCTTGCAGTGCTGGTTTGGTGCTAATGTATTCCCTTAGCCTTTTTTTGTCTGGGAAGCTCATTATTTGACCTTCTATTTTGAATGATAGCCTTGCTGGGTAGAGTAGTCTTGGGTTCAGATCCTTGTTTTTCATGACCTTGATTATTTCATGCCATTCCCTTCTGGCCTGTAGTGTTTCTATTGAGAAGTCAGCTGATAACCTTATGGGGGTTCCTTTGTAGGTAACCTGTTGCTTAGCTCTTGCTGCCTTTAGGATTCTCTCTTTGTCTTTAATTTTTGGCATTTTAATTACTATGTGTCTTGGTGTGGGCCTGTTTGGGTTCTTCTTACTTGGGACTCTCTGTGCTTCTTGAACTTGAATGCCTTCTTCCTTCACCAAATTAGGGAAATTTTCTGTCACTATTTCTTCAAATATATTCTCTAACCCTTGCTCATTTTCTTCTTCTTCGGCGACTCCTATGATGCGAATAATATTACGTTTCCAGTTGTCCCACAGTTCTCTTAAGCTGTCTTCCTGTTTTTTCATTGTTTTTTCCTTTTGGTTTTCTGATTGGTTGATTTTTTTCTACCCTGTCTTCTAATTCACTGATCCAGTCCTCAGCTTCTTCTACTCTGCTGTTTAGTCCTTCCAATATGTTCTTCATTTCTGCTATGTCATTCTTCATTTCCAGTTGGTTTTTTTTCAATATTTCTATGTCTTTGCTCATGGTGTTGATGTCCTTACACATGCTGTTGAGCTTCCTCAAGATCATGGCTCTGAATTCTAGTTCTGTTAACTTGCTTAACTCCATTTAATTTATCTCATCTTCAGTGGAGGTCTCTTGTTCTTTCATTTGGCATCTGTTTCTTTGTTGTACCATTTTGGCTATCTCAGTGGTTTTTGGAGCCTGCCAAATTTTCCCTGTGGATGTTGGTGTTCTGATGTTTGTGGCTCCCTGTACTGGGTTTGGATGAGCGTGAGAGGACCCACGTTATACACCACTGTCGAGTCTAACTTTCCTGGGTAGAGTTGCAAGCCCAGAAAAGGTTCAGTTATCCTCTAGCTTTTTGCCTAGAGGCTATTAGTCCTGGTTACTTGAAGAGCCTTGGGTTCTCTGTTGAATGAGAACCTCCCTCAGGTGTTCAGCGTGAGAGGATTTCCCAAGGGTGGGGCAGATGCTGGTAGTTAATGAGCCTCGATTTGCATTTCAATGGCCCACTAGGGTGTGGCTGAATCTCTGAGGGAGGGGCTACCGCCTCTCCCCAGAGCCCTGGGATGGAGTAAGATGGCCAGGCCACAGTCCTGCATGGCCGCAACTCAGCAAAAGCTCTGAGCACCCTCCAAATCCCGAGTGTCCCCACACAGTTCCAGTCCAGTCCGCCCTCCCTCTGCCGGAGCCCAAGGTGAGTGGCTGTGGCTGTTTTAGCACTCTGTCCGGCCCTCTGCGCTGTGGAGCTGGCTCTGGCTTTAACCCCGAGGGTGGGTGCCGCTCCCGACTAAGGCCGCTGCTCTCCGTGGGCTCCCAGCCCCCCTCTCGCACCTTCGCAATCCTACCAGGATCAATTCAGTGTCCCTGGTTGTATGGTCCTCGCAAGCTGCTTTTCTGTTGCTTTTTCCTGACGATTTGACTTTATTTTAGTTGTAATTCCAGTTTGGTCCTGGGTATGGTCTGTGTAGCTTCCATTCACTCCGCTGCCATTTTGGAATCCAGATGGACATTCTTCATGAGCAAGTGTTTTTTTGGATTGTCTTATGAGAGAATGCTTTAGGCACAGCAATTTCTTCATATGCTTTATGAGAAAAGTGTCCAGGTTCAACTGTTTTGTGGTATGTTTTTGTAGAAAGGTCTTTAGGCACAGCTATTTCTTGTGTTGTAGGAAGGAAGCTTTCAGTCCCAGCTGTTCCTTGTCCTGGTTCAGTACTTCCTTCCTTGGGTTCAGCTCTTTTTTGGTATGTTTTAAGAGCATAGCCTTTAGGCACACCTGGTTTGGGGTATGCTTCAAGAGAGCACCCTTCCATGCCAGCTATGTCTTCATATGTTTTAGAAGGAAGGGCTTTGGCTGTAAATGTTTCTTGGCACATTTTAGGAGAGAGGTCTTCAGGTTCAGCCATGGCTTGGCCTATTTCAGAAGGGTGGTTTTGTACTGTTGTTTTTTGGTACTCAGAAGAATTTTCCTGATGTATAATGTTTTCTTGACCCAATGCAGAACATTTTTTCTCAGGTACAATGCTTTGTGGGGAGGCAACCGAAGGGAGAGCTTCGGTCACACTCCGAGGTAACTCATTTTCGTTCTCTGTAGCTGCCAGTGCTTTCTTCATCATTTCCTTTTCCAATTGTGACTGAGGCTCCACCTTCAGTTCTGTATTTTGTTGTCTCTTTCCACCTCTTTGCTTTCCTTTTCCTGTTCTCTGCTGCTTCTGTTTTTCTCTCCAAATTGCCACTGTGAAGTTCGCTTTTCTTGGGCTTTGGCTTTTCTTTTCCTGAGTTGCTCTCCGTTTTGCAGATTCCAAGTTCCAATGACTTCTGGAATGTGATTCTTTTCTTGATGAGGATCAGGGAACTGATGGGGCATCAAACGAGATTGGTTCTTTCCCAAATCCATCTTGCCACAATACCTTCTTGCTATTTGGTCTGACTTCCCCAAGCTGCCTGCAAGATGGCACCTGCATGTTCTGTTTGGTATTAAAGGTCCTCTACTGATGTTCCAGACCTTGGGTTCCAAGTCAGGCCCCATGCTAGGACTTCACTCCAGACAGACTGATGGTATGGCAGAAAAGATGGCAGGCTTTGGAGTTAGAGCCATCTGGGCTTAACCCCTAGCTCCACTTCTTACTGGCCAGGAAGCTTAAGGTTCAGTTTCTCATCTAGAGCTGAGGAATCGGACCTGGCAGCTGTAAGCAGAGCCCCCTTCAGATGCCCTCTCCCTCCGATGACTTGCGTGTAATGGTGGCCACCTGCAGCCCAGCCCGGGTTCTCTAGCCCTGGTGCGCGGGCAAGGGCAAGCTCCCGGGCTGGGATGGGAAGGCCGGCCGGGTGGGCAGACCCGAGGGCACAGAGTGGGGAGCAGGCACACAGCGATGAGCTCTTTCAAGATGAGCCTTCTTGACAGTTATATCAGCGTGAGTAATTCTTGTGAACTACAATTCTAGAATCTGTTGCCTTTATGGTGCCATGTTAGAATTCACCAAAGCCTATCTTACATGCAACTTGAACACAGAAGTGAAACAGGATTGGGCAGGTTTTGGAGCCACCTGTATAGATAAGACAGACAGGTGCATAGGGCCTTTGCAAACACTTGCTTTCAGACCATTTTCTTCATTCTTTGCTCTGCCAAACAAGAATATCCTCCTTGGCCATAAAAAAGAATGAAATCATACCATTTGCTGTTGAAAATGGATGGACCTACAGGGTATTATGCTAAGTGAAATAAATTAGTCAGAGAAAGACAAATATCATATGATTTTACTTATACATCCAAACCTCGGTTCTCAAACGTCTGCCATCTTGAACAATTTGGTTCTTGGCCAAGTTGTTCATGGAAAAATGTCTCTGTTGTGGAACCAAACTTCAGCTTTTGCCCTGACAACCCTTTCATGCTGATAACTCAGCATGACAAAAAGCATCTCTCAGGCAACAAAGGAGAGAATGCTTTTGTTGCTGGCAAAATTGATGATTAGTACAATTTTAAAACACGAAGAGGCCATCAAGAGTGCTAATGTTTCCCTGGCCTGTTTGGCTCATTGGTTGGAGCTTCAGCCCATGGACCAAAGAGTTACAGGTTCCATTCAGTCAAGGGCACACATTTCTGAGGCAGTGACATATGAACAAGCAAAGATGCTGCATGCTGACCTGAAAGACACCCCTGGAATGAGTGCTAACAGTGATGCCCTTAAGGCTAGTGGGGGTGGTTTGATAAATTTAAGAAAATAAGTATTTATTTATAGATTAAACAACGCATTAGACATATATTGTATATAAGAAAGGTTAAAACAATCATTTGGGGATCTGGAACAAATTAATTCAATTTACATTATTTCTAATGGGAAAAAAATGATTCAATTTTCAGACAAATCACTTCTCGAACAGCCTTCTGGAACTAATTAAATTCGAGAACCGAGGTTCCACTGTATGTGGAATCAAAAGAACAAAATAAACGAACAAACACAATTGAAACAGACTCTAGATACAGAGAATAGACTGAGGGTAGGTAGCCAGAGGGGAGGGGAGTTGGGGGACTGGGTGAAAAGGGTGAAGGGATTGAGAAGTACAGTTTGGTACTTACATAATAGTCATGGGGATGTAAAGTACAGCATAGGGAATATGGTGAATAATATTGTAATAACTATGTATGGTGCAAAGTGGGTACTGGGACTATTAGGGAGGACACTTTATAAAGCATTTAACTGTCTATATGCTGTACACCTGAAACTAATACAAAATAATATTGAATATAAACTGTACTTGGAAAATATATCCTCAAAACCACCAGTGTCTGGTTGACTTCCATTTGATTTCAGCTTTTGGCTTCTACAATTGTCTCCAAAGTTCAACTCTAAAGATCTGTGCAGTTTGGATTCTCCTGCAAGCCCTCATGTGTCTACCAGGCAATAAATGTAGACTCTCATCATGGCAGTGTTCTCTGAAGCACTGACTCCTCTCTTCTCTAGATTGTATTTGTATACGATCTAATTTGTAGTGTAAACTCCTTGTTCTGTTAACCGCTAGTGACTGTGTTCCTGATTCCACTATGACGGCTGCAGTGGTGCCACCAAAGGAACCACATGGGAGTCAGTTCCTCTGCTACCTGTGCAGTGACTGCTCTGAAGCCCAGTCCTTCCGCTTGAGAATTGGCACCTTCCTCATACCAGGCAGATTCTGGGTATTTCCTGTTACTTACAGCTGAGCTCGATTCCTCAATATATGTTCAGTTATTTTTTATTGTACATGATAGAAAGTCTGTGCTTTTTTTCTCTAATGAATGCTTCTGCAGTTTATCTTTTTTTTTTTTTTTTTTTTTTAGCCCCTACTCAAATTTATTTTTATTTATCACATTTATTAACTCAGAACATCTTTGTGGACATGTTTTACATCTGCAACTCTATTTCTGGTTAAAGTTTCTTTTTTTTCTTTTATTTATTTATTTATTTATTTTTGTTAAAGATGTTTCTCCTTTTTCCCCCATTGACACCCTCCTCCCCTCCCCCCTGTCCCCAGCTTTGTTGTCCATGTCCATTGGTTATGCGTACATGCATATAAGTTCTGTGGTTTATCTCTTCCCCGCCCACCCCCTCTTCTGGCAATTGTCAGTCTGTACCCTACTTTCACATCCCTGGGACTACCCTGTTCTTCAGACTGTTATGTTCATTATATTCCAAAAATAAAAGAGATCACATGATATTTGTCTTTCTCTGCTTGGCTTGTTTCGCTTAGGATAATACTTTCCAGGTCCCTCCATGTTGTCTCAAAGGATAAGAGATCTTTCTTTCTCTACAGCTGCATAGTACTCCATTGTGTAATATGTACCACAGTGTTTTTATCCACTTGTCTACTGATGTACACTTGGGCTGTTTCCAGATATTAGCTATTGTAAATAGTGCTGCTATGAACATGGGGGTACATATTTTCTTTCTGATTGGTGTTTCAGGCTTCTTAGGGTATATTACTAGAAGTGGGACCACTGGGTCAAATGGCAGTTCAATTTTTAATTTTTGAGGTAACACCATAGTGTTTTCCATAGTGGCTGCACCAGTCTGCATTCCCACCAGCAGTGTACTAGAGTTCCCTTTTCTCCACACCCTCGCCAACACTTGTTGTTTGATGCTTTGTTGATGGCGGCCATTCTGACAGGTGTGAGGTGATACCTCATTGTTGTTTTAGTTTGCATCTCTCTGATGATTAGTGATATTGAGCATTTCTTCATATGTCTCTTGGCCATTTGTATGTCCTGTTGGGAGAGGTGTCTATTTAGGTCCTCTGCCCATTTTTTACTTGGGTTGTCTTCCTTTTGTTGAGTTGTATGAGCACTCTATGTATTTTGAAAATTAACCCTTTATCTGATGTGTCATTGGCAATTATGCTCTCCCATACAGTGGGTTGCCTTTCCATTTTGGTGATTGTTTCTTTTGCTGTGCAGAAGCTTTTGAGTTTGATGTAGTCCCATGTGTTCATTTTTTCCTTTGTTTCTGTTGCCTTAGGTGATGTATCAGTGAAAATTTTGCTGTGTATGATGTTTGAAATTTTGTTGCCTACATTTTCTTCTAGGATTTTTATGGATTCATGAGTCACATTTAAGTCTTTTATCCATTTTGAGTTTATTCTTGTGTATGGTGTAAGTTGATGGTCTAGTTTCATTTTTTTGCATGTAGCTATCCAATTTTCCCAGCACCGTTTATTAAAGAGGCTGTCTTTACTCCATTGTATGCTCTTGCCACCTTTGTCGAATATTAATTGAGCATAATGTTTTGGGTCAATCTCTGGGTTCTCTGTTCTATTCCATTGATCTATGTGCCTGTTCTTGTGCCAATACCAGGCTATTTTTATTACAGTAGCTTTGTAGTATAACCTGATATCCAGTATTGTGATCCCACCTACTTTGTCCTTCTTTTTCAAGATTGTTGTGGCTATTCAGGGTCTTTCTTGGTTCCATATGAACTTTTGCAGTATTTGTTCTAGTTCTGTGAAGTATGTCATTGGTATTTTGATGGGGATTGCATTGAATCTATAGATTGCTTTGGGTAGTATGGACATTTTAATGATGTTAATTCTTCTAATCCATGAACAAGGTATGTGCTTCCACTTTTTTATATCTTCCTCTATTTCTTTTTTTCAATGTCCTGTAGTTTTCTGCAAATAGGTCCTTTACTTCTTTGGTTAAGTTTATTCCCAGGTATCTTAATTTTTTTGCCGTGATGTAAATGGGATTTTTTTTAGTTTCTCTTTCTGTGAGTTCATCATTGGTGTATAAGAATGCCGTTGATTTCTTGACATTAATTTTGTATCCTGCTGCTTTGCCAAATTCATGTATTAAGTCTAGTAGATTTTTTGATGGAGTCTTTAGGGTTTTCTATGTATAATATCATGTCGTCTGCAAATAATGACAGTTTCACCTCCTCCTTTCCAATTTAGATCCCTTTTCTTTTTTCTTCATGTCTGATTGCTGTGGCTAAGACTTCCAGTACTATGCTAAATAAGAGTGGCGAAAGTGGGCATCCCTGTCTTGTTCCTGTTCTTAAGGGAAATGCTTTTAGTTTTTGTCCATTGAGTATGATGCTGGCTGTAGGTTTTTCATATATGGCCTCTATAATGTTGAGATATGATCCCTCTATTCCCAAATTGCTCAGCGTTTTTATGAGAAATGAGTGCTGGATTTTGTCGAATGCTTTTTCAGCATCTATTGATATGATCATATGGTTTTTATCTTCATTTTGTTTATGTGGTGTATCACATTTATTGATTTGCGAATATTGAACCAGCCTTGCATCCCTGGGATGAATCCCACTTGGTCATGATGAATAATTTTTTTAATGTATTGCTGGATCCGATTTGCTAATATTTTGTTCAGGATTTTGGCGTCTATGTTCTTCAGGGATATTGGCCTGCAGTTTTCTTTCTTTGTAGTGTCTTTTTCTGGTTTTGGAATTAGAATTATGCTGGCCTCATAAAACGAATTTGGAAGTCTTCCTTCTTCTTCAATTTTTAGGACTAATTTGAGGAGAATGGATGTTAGTTCTTCTTTGAATGTTCGGTAAAACTCCCCCGTGAAGCCATCTGGGCCTGGGCTTTTGTTTGCTGGGAGAGTCTTAATTATATCATCAATTTCCTTAGTTGTTATTGGTCTGTTCAAGTTTTCTATCTCTTCCTGGTTCAGTTTTGGGAGACTATGTGTTTCTAGAAATTTGTCCATTTTGCTTAGATTGTCCAATTTATTGCCGTATAATTGTTCATAATATTTGTTAACAATCCTTTGTATTTCTGTGGTGTCAGTTATTATTTCTTCTCTTTCATTTCTGATTTTGTGTATTTGGGTTCTCTCTCTTTGTTTCTTGGTGAATCTAGCTAAGGGTCCATCAATATTGTTTATCTTTTCAAAAAACCAGCTCTTTGTTTCATTGATCCTTTGAATTTTTTTTTGTTCTCCATGTCATTTATTTTTGCTCTGATCTTTACTATTTCCTTCCTTCTACTTGCTCTGGGGTTTTCTTTTTGTTTCATTTCTAGTTCTTTAAGTTGTGAGGTTAGGTAGTCAATTAGAAATTTTTCTTGTTTCTTCAGGTGGGCCTGTATTGCTATGAACTTCCCTCTCAGAACTGCTTTTGCTGCCTGCAGCCCATAGATTTTGTGTTGTTGTGTGTTTATTTTCATTGGTTTCCAGGAAGTTTTTAATTTCTTCCTTGATCTCCATGGTAACCCATTCATTGTTTAATAACATGCTATTTAGCCTCCACGTTTTCAAATGTCTTTGCATGTTCTTGTTGCAATTGATTTCTAGTTTCATGCCTGTACTGGCCTGTCCTGCTCATATCACCTTGTCCTGATTAAATAATACAAAAGGCCAACTATGGAGTTTCAGAGACAAACTGAGGATGTACCAGCTGGCCTGGTACTCCTCTAAATGAATTTTTCCTCTAAGCAAATTTGTTAGTTTTTAGAACTGAGAAAATAGAATTAATAGCAGGATAGATGTGTGCTGATGCAGTTCACCCAGTTCCCTTCTGCCTCAGCTCCCTCCCACCTCCGTTCCCTCCCACTTAACACTAACTGCCTCCGCTTCTATACTTCTTGCTTGCTCTTCCACAAGGCCAACAAGAACTGCCAGTTGCAGAAGTTTGTAACAAGCCCCCTATAAAATTAAAAAATAGCTGAAAGTCAAGGCTGATCTGCAAGAACTGGGGATCAGTCACCAGCCGGCTTTGCTCTCTATTTGGCTTTAATTTGGTTCTGGTGGTCTCTGGGTTCTCTCTCACCACAATAATGCCATTGTGATCTAAGAAGATGCTTGATATGATTTCAATCTTCTTGAACTTGTAGAGACTTAGTTTGTGCCCTAACATGTGGTCTATCTTTGAGAATGTCCTATGTGCACTTGAGAAGAATGTGAATTATGCAGTTTTGGGGTGTAATTCTCTGTAGATATCTATTAAATCCATTTGATCTAGTGCTTCATTTAGAGACTCTGTTTCCCTGTTAATTTTTTGTCTAGAGGATCTATCCAGTGATGTCAGCGGGCTGTTGAAGTCCCCTGCTATGATTGTATTGCTGTTGATTTCTCCTTTGAAGTCCTTCAGAAGATTTTTAATATATTTTGGTGCTCCTATATTGGGTGCATATATGTTTACCAAAGTTATATCTTTCTGTGGGATAGATCCTTTAATATTATGTAGTGGCCTTTGTCTCTAGTTATGGTCTTCATTTTGAAATCTAATTTATCAGATATGAGTATTGCTACCTGAGCTTTTTTTTCCTTTCCATTTGCTTGGAAGGTTTTTTTCCATCCCTTTACTTTCAACCTATGGGAGGTGGGTCTCTTGTAAACAACATATGTGTGAGTCATGCTTTCTTATCCAGTCAGCTACTCTGTGTCTTTTTATCGGAGCATTCAAACCATTTACATTTAAAGTGATTATTGATATGTACTTATTTATTGCCATTTTTGTTTAGTGTGGTTATATTTTTCTTCCTATTTCTTCTACTAATTACAGCAGTCCTTTTAACATTTCTTGCAGTGCTGGTTTGGTGTTAATATATTCCCTTAGCCTTTTTTTTGTCTGGGAAGCTCTTTATTTGACCTTCTATTTTGAATGATAGCTGTACTGGGTAGAGTAGTCTTGGATTCAGATCTTTGTTTTTCATGACCTTGATTACTTCATGCCATTCCCTTCTGGCCTGTAGTGTTTCTGTTGAGAAGTCAGCTGATAGCCTTTTGGGGGTTCCTTTGTAGGTAACCTGTTGCTTATCTCTTGCTGCCTTTAGGATTCTCTCTTTGTGTTTAATTTTTGGCATTTTAATTACTATGTGTCTTGGTGTGGGCCTGTTTGGGTTCTTCTTACTTGGGGATCTCTGGGCTTCTTGAACTTGAATGCCTTCTTCCTTCATCAAGTTAGGGAAGTTTTCTGTCACTATTTCTTCAAATATGTACTCTAACCCTTGCTCATTTTCTTCTTCTTTGGGGACTCCTATGATGTGAATGTTATTACGTTTCCAGTTGTCCCACAGTTCTCTTAAGCTGTCTTCCTGTTTTTTAATTGTTTTTTCCTTTTGGTTTTCTGATTGGTTGATTTTTTTCTACCCTGTCCTCTAATTCATTGATCCGGTCCTCAGCTTCCTCTACTCTGCTGGTTATTCCTTCCAATGTGTTCTTTATTTCTGCTATGTCATTCTTCATTTGTTCTTGGTGGTTTTTCATTTCCAATTGGTTGGTTTTCAATATTTCTATATCTTTACTCATGGTGTTGATGTCCTTACTCATGCTGTTGAGCTTCCTCAAGATCATGGCTCTGAACTCTACCTCTGATAACTTGCTTAACTGCATTTCATTTATCTCATCTTTGGTAGAGTTCTTTTGTTCTTTCATTTGGGATTTGTTTCTTTGTTTCACTATTTTGGCTGTCTCAGGGGGTTTTGGAGCCTGCCAAATTTTCCTTGTGAGTGTTGGTGTTCTTCTGTTTGTGGCTCCCTCTACTGGGTTTGGATGAGCATGAGAGGGCCCACGTTAAACACCACTGTCAAGTCTTACCTTCCTGGGTAGATTTGCAAACCCAGGAAAGGTTCAGTTATCCTCTAGCTTTTTTCCTGGAGGCTATTTGTCTCAATTACTCAGGGCCTTGGAATGTAGCCCTCTGGTATTCTGTGTAAGAGGATTTCCAGGGAGTGGCACAGATGCTGGTTGTTAATGACCCTCAATTTGCATTTCTTTGCCTCACCTGGAAGGGGCTGAATCTCCGAGGGAGGGGCTGCTGGTTTTCCCCACAGCTCTGGGAAGGAGCAAGCTGGCCCCCATCCTGTGTGGCCAGGAAGGAGCAAGCTGGCCACTGACCTTTTTGGCCGTGACTCAGCAAAAACTCTGAGCGCCCTCCAAATCCCGGGTGTCCCCACAGAGTTCCAGTCCAGTCTGCCCTCCCTATGCTGGAGCCCAAGGTGAGTGGCTGTAGCCAATTCAGTGCTCTGTTCCGGCCCTCTGCGCTGTGGAGCAGGCTTGAAACTTTAACCTTGAGTGAGCTGCTCACAGCTAAGACCGCTGCTGTCTGTGGGCTCCCAGCCCGCCACCCTCTCGTGCCTCCGCAATCCTACGAGGAACGATTTAGTGTCCCTGGTTATATGGTCCTTTCCCGCTGCTTTTCTATTGCTTTTTTCTGACGTTTTGTCTTTATTTTAGTTGTAATTCCTGTTTGGTCCTGGGAGATCGTCTGTGTAGCTTCCATTCACTCCACTGCCATTTCAAATCTCCTTCTGTAGTTTTTCTTTGAAACATTTTACTAACTGTTTAACAAACACTCTTATGTGAAGAAATATTATTGTGAATTTTATTTCCCAAGTGTATACATTAAAATCCCATTGTAATTATGGATTTTTAGGTCAATGTGTAATTTTATCCATTTCATCTTTATATATTCTGAATCAATATTATAATGTGCATACAGATTCAGGTATTTTCCCTCAGACAAATTATTTTTATAGTTATATTTTTGTTACCAGGCTAGTTTCTTATTCATTTCTAATACCAAAAAATTAAATCATAATTTTTTCAATCCCCTTCTGCCAAAGACCACCAGATCATATCTGTAGTTAGAGGAGTGTGTGAGTTTTAGTACAGTAGTTCCTCCTTGTCTACAAGGTAGATGTTCCAAGATCCCCAGTGGATACCCAAAACCATGAATAATACTGAACTACATATATATTTACTAATGTTTTTTCCTGTACATATATACCTTTGATAAGTTTATTTATAAATTAGGCATAGTAAGACATTAACAACAATAACAAATAATAAAATAGAATAATTAGCCCTGGCCTGTTTGTCTCAGCTGTTAGAGTATCAATCCTTGGACCAGAGTTGTGGGTTTGATTTCAGTCAAGGGCCTGTACCTTGGTTGCAGTTCGGTCCCCAGCCCTGGTGGGGGTCATGTGGGAGGCAACCAATCAATGTCTCTCTCTCTCACATCGATATCTCTCTCTCTCTCTCCTTCCCATTCTAGCTGAAGATAAATGGAAAAATATCCTTAGGTGAAGATTAAAAAAAAAATAGAACAATTATAGGAATATACTATAATAAATGTTATATGAATGTGGTCTATCTCTCTGAATATCTTACTGTACTGTAGTGATTCTTCTTGTGATAGTGTGGGATGATAAAATGCTGACATGATGAGATGAAGTGAGGTGAATCATGTAGGCATTGTGATATTGCATTAGGCTACTATTGACCTTATGACAACACGTCAGGAGAATCATCTGCTTCAGGTGATCCTGGATTATTGAGCCATGACAGTTTGATGGTTGGATGTCAGGAGCAGATGATGATGATGGTTGGGGATCCTCCATAGTTGAAAGGTCTTGTTTTTGTTTTTGTTTGCCAATATCTTTTGGAAGAACATTGTATTCAGCAGTTGGTGTCTTTTTCTTAACTTATTAAAGTGTTGCTTCAGAAGTTGTAAACTTTGGTGATCATACAGGTGACTTTAATGCTGTGTTTTATCTGAGGATTGTAATTCATAATTTTGTCCTTTAATGTCTACACAATTCAAAACACTTTGGAAAATTTCAGTCATTTCCACATTGCTGGTTCTGCTTCTTCCCCTTTAGATAATTCAACAAGTTCTTCTGATTCCTCATTTTCTGACCCTCCTCAGAGGCCTTCAATATGATCTTGCACTTCATCGAGCATGTCAGCAAACCCTCCACTACCTAGTCTTGCTGTGTAAATGACTTTCCTAACCTCTCCATTAATCCCCGGGAAGCCTTTAAAATAATTCACGACTTCACATCCTAAATTCTTCCAGAAGGCATTTACATTTTCTGGTTTTAATTCATCTAGCAGCTTTATGAATGTTGCTGTGTCATTCATTCAGGGTGGGGTAAAAGTAGTTTTACAGTTATTTGTTTGGAAAATAATACCATAGTTAAAAAATAATAATGCAAGAATAAACTTTTTCACATACTTACAACTGTAAACCTACCGTAAACCTACTTGCAAAGTAGTGAGTATGCAAAACACAGAGTTTATTCTTGTATATTCTTAACATTTTAAATGTTTCCTTTCTCTTCTACTATTTTGACATCTTTGAATACATTCTATAGGATTAGACCTTTCTATGTATATAAATTTTCAAACAATATTAATTTTTTAAAATAACAAATCAAGCCCTGGCCGGTTTGGCTCAGTGGTTGGAGTGTCGGCCTGTGGACCAGAGAGGCTCGGGTTCGGTTCCCGCTAAGGGCACGTACTTCGGTTGCAGTTTATTCCCAGCCCCGGTTGGGTCGTGTCGGTGGCAACCACTCGATGTGTCTCTCTCACATCAATGTTTCTCTCTCTCTCTTCCTCGCTCTCTCCCTCCTGCTCTATCTGAAGATAAATACAAAAAATGTCCTCGGGTGAGGATAAAAAAAAAATTATAAAATAACAAATTAATTTTTTTCTAAGTAACTGGATGGAAGAATGAATAAAGCCCATTAACAGGATATTCCAAGAAAAATGTTATCTAAGCAAATAAGAAATAAATAAAAAGATGCTGATCCACTAGTAATTAAGGAAATGAAAATATAACAGTAAAATATCATCTCATATCAGTAAAATTTAAATTATGACAGTTCCAAGGGTTGTCATGACTGCAAAGAAACATATTCTGCTCATGAGCATGTGAATTGGTACCAGTACTTTGGAGAGCAATTTCTAAATATCTATCTGTTCAAGTTGATATTCATACTCTTCTCCAACTTAGCAATTCCACTGCTAGGTATATAACTTTGAGAAAATATTACATGTGTGGAAGGAAATGGGTGTAAAATAGTTATTGCAGCATGAAACACTCATTTTAATAGGAAAAAATTAGAGACTCTAATGTTATTAATGTTATTCAGTTAAAAAATGTATCCAAGACATCTATTAACATTTCTTGTTATTGTTGTTGTTGTTGTTGTTGTAGTTAATCCTCACTCAAGGATATTTTTCCATTGACTTTTAGATAGAGAGGGAAGGAGGGAGGGAGGGAGGGAGAGAAACATCAATGTGAGAGAGACACATCGATTGGTTGCCTCCCACACGACCCTGACCAGGCTGGGGATCAAACCTACAACCCAGGTACATGCCCTTGACCAGAATCAAACCTGCAACCCTTCGGTCTGAGGGCCAACACTCTAACCACTTACCCAAACTGGCCAGAGCATCTATTAACATTTCTTTTTTTTTTTTTTTTATCCTCACCCGTGGACATTTTTGCATTTATCTTCAGATAGAGAGGGAGGAAGAGAGAGAGAGAAACACTGATATGAGAGAGACACATCGACTGGTTGCTAAGCACACAACCCCAACCGGGGCCGGGGACAAACTGCAATGGAGGCACATGCCCTTAGCAGGAACCAAACCCGGGACTCTCTGGTCCACAGGCCGACGTTCTAACCACTGAGCCAAACTGGCCAGGGCCATTTCTAAAGAATATATCACACAGTTTAAAAAACATAATAGTTTGTGCATTTACATTTAAATTCCATATCAGTAAATTTCAGATTATTTCAACTGTTCATTTCCCAATGCTTTGCCCTAATTTGTTAATAGTCCTTTAGTCTCTTTACTTGCTTTACTTTGAATATTTCAGGACTTGAAAAACTCGCTGGAAAAATAACCTCAGGTGAGGATTAAAAAAATAAAGAGAGAGCTTTGTTCCAGTGAGTCCTCAACAAACAACCCTATTACAGGGATGAGAAAACAGAGGCTTAGTGATGTTAAATGGCTGCTCAAGGTCCTGCAGGTCAGAACTGAGACCCATCTAATGCAGGGCTGCACCACATTCCCTCTAAGCTGAGGCTTTATCTGCCTTTGACATGGAGGAAAAGATTCGGGGGAGTGTCATCCCTCCCCAGTTTGGAGACAGTTTACAGGGAAAACACACTCTATGAGAACCCTCTTGATTTCAGATAAAGACACTGATTGTTCTTCCTTTTGAATTAAAGGGAGTTTTGATACCCTCATTATAAAGATCCCAGATTTAGCAAAAGGGAAAATGTTTGGAGATTTCAAGAAGGGAGATAGCCCATGGCAGGGAAAGGACTTGAGCAGATGACTCGTGAAGGAGGAAATCCATGTGGGCGGTAGACAGCTGACAGGTGACTCAAAGTATCAGTGGGGCAACTCAAGGACCCCTGTGAGAGCACTAGACAGTCTGACACCAGGTTGGTTTAAATTTAAAAGAATGATAAATCCTAAGCAGCCACCATCAGAGTGCAGGTGGTAATGTCACGGCTGCGGCCTTTACGGTTTGGCATCTGGCTGCAGCTGTGAAAATATGAAAATGTAACCTATGCATATCCTTCCACCAGCAGCCCCATTCCTGGGCGAATTTCTTCAGCCAAAGATTAGCATATGCAAAGAGCTGAATTGTGTCCCCCAAACGCATACATTGATGTCTAAAAACACATTGCTTCAGAATGTGCCTGCATTTGGATTGATGGTCTTTAAAACAATAAGGTTAAGTGAGTTCGTTGGGGTGGGTCCTAATATGAAAGGCATCCTTACAGGAAGAGGTCAGGTTACAGAGACGCACAGAGGAAACACGTGAACACAAAGATAGAAGGCCGTCATCTACAAGCCAAGGGGTCCTCCGGAGGAACCAGTCCTGCCCACACCCTGATCTCAAACTTTAGCCTCCAGAATTGTGAGAAAATAAATGTCTATTATTTACACCAGTTAATGTGACACTGTTTTGGCAGCACAAGCAAACTAACGCCAGGACACACTTTAGATGTTCCCAACAGAACTGACACAGCAACTCAATTGAATCATGTTGAGGTCCCACTGCATGGAAAGATTGCATCACTGTGGCAAATGGCCTCCCTTATGGAATATTGTAAAAACAAGTGAAAGCCTTGATCCTGACCTGGGGGTCCTGGTTTGTGAAGTGACAAGTTGCATGGAAACCTGTAGAACAGCTTAATCTCATGCCTCTTTCTGTATATAAACCATCCTATTAAGTGTGATGTGTGTAAGGCTTGAGAGGTCTGGAGGGACAGTGGAGCTAACTGCTACACAGGATACCCGGGCATGTAGTTCAAACAAGCAAAACACAAGATGCTCATGGCCTAGTGTGAAGTCAAACAACATACTGTTTTCTCTAATATTCCCACAAATATGTGAGGACTGACTTTCTATTCTTTCACAGAGCTGGTAGTGGGGAGAATGGAGGTCCAGATTCCTTTGGGAGTGGGGACAGTGGGACACTCTACTGGGAAAGCCTGGAAGGGCCCCAAGGAGTCCCAAGATTGGAGTCCAGGTTCTAGGCCTGCCCAGGTCATCTTGGGATCCTGAGTGTACAGACCCCTCTGTGCCCACTCTCACCTCTGACCAGCTCTGACTGTTGGTGGCCTGGTGCACCTGCCCCCTGTCCAAGGATATAGAGAAGTTGTACCTGTCCATCTGCTCCTCCATGATCTCCTGGGTAGAGCTCTGTAAAGACACTGCCCAGTAATCAGGCTAAAAGACATCAAGTGCCTGCTTGGGCATCACCACAGCGGGGAACCCACCACAAATTCTGTTCCTCTGACTGGTATAGCGGGGCATCTGCATAGACCTCTAGCCAGGAGGGAGCAAAATGACACAAGCGCCCAAGATTACAAGTGGGTAGAGAAGTATGGTCCCCATCTCTCACTACTTATTCTGCCAGCCATGACCTGGGGTACACACCAGGCTTCCAACACCTAACAGCTGGCTCTTGCCTGTGAAGGGCCCCCCCTCCACTCCGGCCATTCACCCAAATCCAGTACACACATAAGAAGGGGCAAAGGGTGTAAGGCTGCCCACATGCGGTCACAGTTGTGGCCTTGCCTGGACTGGCCTGCCCTGGGCTGTCATAAGTTACCTGAGGCTACACACTGCCGAATGACCACAGGCGTTGGAGGGAAGGTCAAAGCCACTGTCTACAATGAGTAAAACAACTTTCATTATAGGCTTTGCAGAAGCCACAGCCTCTGAAATTCAGGAGAGAACTGGAAAACACCCATCTCTCTCAACTCTTTCCAGTAAAGTGAGCTGGACAGGGGCCTATCCCTAGAGTGTGGGTGCCTGGTTACCAAAGTTCTAACTTCCATTTTGTTCTATCACCAAGAAAGTGAGGTCACTTCTTCAAGGTTCCATTACCTGGGCCCCTTCTGTCAGCCAGACCCGCTGAAAGCCCTTACTGGGCTCTTGACTGCTCACACTCCGTACCCATGTAATCTTCATAACTGTACGCAGATGTCCAACACAGCCCACCCCACAGCTCCCTGGGAATGTAACCAGGGTCTGAGCTTTGAGGAGATAGAACTGAGTTCAGACCTTTTTTTTTGAACCAGTTCTGTGTCCTGGGAAAGCCGTGTGCATCTCAGGGCCTCCCCATCTCCCAACATGCACAATGGGCATGATGCTGGAAAATACTTCTAGGGACATCGTCAGGTGTATATGAACTAAAACCTACAACACCTGTGGGTGGTGTCACATGTGTCTGATGCAGAAACTCAGAGATGGCAGAATTACAAGGAGAGGTGGGGTGGAGGCTGGTATACCATTTAAAACAGGCCTGGGTTTCAGCTATGTGATCTTGGAAAGTCATTCCCCGCTGGGCAATATTTTAAGGTCTTCACTTTTAAGGGGTTAAAGTTAATGAAATTTAGCTGTTGTCATCCATGCCGTATAACCTTCTATGGTCTCCTATTTTACTTAGAATCAGATCTTGTGCCTCACGTGGGCCTACATGGGGGAGTCTCCACAATGGCTCCAGTGGTCCCTGTTTCCTGGTATGCACATCTTTGTGTCACCACTAAGTCATTAGCAACTGGCTTCTGAAGAACAGAATACAGCCAAGGTGATGGGCTGTCATGTCCAAATTTCACTTACAAATAATTTATCACTTTCCTTATTCACTTCCTTGAGTTCTCTCATTTTTTCTCTTTCTTTTTCTCAATCTTTCTCTCTCTGCCCCTAGTTTATGAGAGTGACCATGGGACGTCCTTAGAGCCCTCCCAGCCTAAAAATAATGTTTTGAAACATTATCTGTATTCATTTTCAGGGACAGGAGATATTGTGAGAAGAGATTTGGGTATATATGTGCCATTGTTTCTATGCAGGGATTGTTTTGCAGATGCAAGTAAAGTAGTTTGGTTATTGGGTAAATCAAGAAAATGAATAAGTTGCCCTGGACGGTGTGGCTCAGTTGGTTGGGTGTCATCTTGGGCACTGAAAGGTTGCTGGTTCGATTCCTGGTCAGGGCATAGGCCCAGGTTGTGGGCTCAATCCCCAGTAGGGGTGTGCAGGAGGCAGCTGATCGATGTTTCTCTCTCATATCAATGTTTCTCTCTCCTTCTCCCTTTCTCTCTCCAAAAAATCAATTAAAAAAAGAAAATGAATAAGTTGATCAAATTTTTTATGATGTGAAGTCTTTGAAGAGCAAATATGGTTGAGAGCATAGAATATGGTGCTGCCCTGGACGGTTTGGTTCGGTGGTTAGAGCATCAGCCCAAGGACCAGAGGCTCACGGGTTCAATTCCTGGTCAAGGGCATGTACCTGGTTTGCAGGTCTGATCCCCAACCCCAGTTGGGGTCATGCAGGAGGCAACCAATCGATGTGTCTCTCTCACATTGATGTTTCTCTCTCTCTCTCTCTCTCTCCCTCCTTTCCACTCTATCTAAAAATTAGTGGAAAAATATCCTCAGGTGAAGATTAACAAAAAATAAATAAAATAAAATAAAATAAAAGAACATGGTGCCGACATTTTATGTTCAAATTCCAGCTCAAATGTTTACTAGTTATTTGTACTGGGCACCTTGTTGGTGCCTCAGTTTTCCCATCTGTCAGTTGGCAATAATAATAAGCATACTTAATTTGTAAGGTTACAGAAAATATTAAAGAAGTTAATATTTGAAAAATGCTTGGGAAACCTGGCATATCATACACACTATAGCTATTTGTTATAAATAAATTTTAAAAAGTGTTCTGACATTGTCTATAAGCTCCTGAGGATGGGGACTAGCACCTGGATGTATGTAGAAAGCTCTGCATTATACGATGTATAAATGAATACACCACCTTATTGAATGCATTCTCTGTGCCACGTATATCACTCTTCTGGCATTCCCAAGTTGAATCCCACCCAAACATACCTGCTTGGTCCGGCATCCTCTTCAATTCAATGCAGGAACCTCTGGAGCTTCTTGGACCCTGGTAGCCATGCACACTAAAAAAATAATATAAATGGAGTCGCTTTAAGATGGAGTTGAAGCAGCCCAGCCGGTGTGGCTTGGTTGAGCATCAACCCATGCACCAAGAGGTCGCCGGTTTGATTGCCGGTCAGGGCACATGCCCAGGTTGTGGGCCCAATCCCTAGTGGGGGGCATGCAGGAAGTGGCCAGTTAATGATCTCTCCCATCAATGTTTCTGTCTCTCTCTCCCTCTCCCTTCCTCTCTCTCTAAAATCAATAAATAAAAAAATATTTAAAAAAAAAGAAATGTGATACTAAAATGGAGTTGAAGCTGCATTCCAAAGGAACTGCCTTGCATGTTCTATGTATCAAACTTTGGAATGTTAAAAGAGAAAAATAACTTTTGCACTTGGCCTAAAACAACATTTTGTTCTAAACAACTGTTTGCAAAGGAAACAAGAAAGCAGATATGATGGCTACTGGACTGATGCCTACTGGATTGAAAATTAGAAACTTTGTTTAGGCCTAGCCAGTATGGTTCAGTGGATTGAGCATCACCCCACAGACTGAGAGGTCCTGGTTCCATCCCCAGTATGGGGCATGCAGGAGGCAGCCAATCAATGTTTCTCTCTCACATCAATGTTTCTAGCTCTCTCCCTTCCTCTCTCTCAAAAAAAAAAAAATCAATAAAAACATTTTTTAAAAACTTTGTTTAGAATTAGCTCACCTGCACTAATAGAAATGCCTTTTTTCTATTGATGTAATTGTTCTCCTCCTTTTCATAAATACCCCTTTCCTTTGTCTTTTAATTGGAACAATATTTGAGCTTCTGCTTGAACAAGTCCTTCCTGAATAGTTGCCCCCTCCCTTTTCTTTAATCTTAAAAAAAAAAAAAGCTTTGTTGCTTCTCACATTGGCCTTTTAATTTCAGGTTACCAACACTGAAGCTTCTCTCCTCTCTGTCAGCAAAACCCAGTCCTTTTCCTAATTCTTGCAGCTCACAGGGTCTGCAACACGATCCTTTTCTTTACCTAAGGGAGAAATGTCACCCCCAGAACTAGCACACTTAGAGCACAGCCATGGAGGAAAAGATCCCCTGGCTGGTGGCAGGTCGGACAGTGCCGTGACAAAGTGGGAGGTTGGAGAAATCTTTGTGTTGTCAGAAAAGGTGGACCCAGGGGATTTTTCAGGGAGGGTTGGTTTGCTTGGCGGTACTTGGTACTTAAATAGTAGGGGGACCGAAAAGTTTCAGAGGTTTTAGCATAATTCCACCGATATTAGTCATGCACTCAAATCAGCCTGAGTCCAAATTAACTAATGTCACTTGTTTTCTGACTGAATCATTAAATTAGTAGTGATTTAATAATAACGATATTCATGTTCCATCATCTTTTCATTTATTTGCTAGAGTAATTATATTATACATATTTTATATTATTACATAGTAAAGAAAAATAGGCCCTGGACGGTTTGACTCAGCGGTTAGAGCATCGGCCTGTGGTCCAGAGAGGCCCAGGTTTGGTTCCCACTAGGGGCACGTACCTCAGTTGCAATTTGTCCCCAGCCCTGGTTGGTCGTGCGGGAGGCAGCCACTCGATGTGTCCCTTTCCCGTCGATATTTCTCTTTCTCTCTCTCTTCCTCTCTCTCCCTCCCACTCTATCTGAACAAAAAATGGAAAAATGTCCTCTGGTGAGGATAAAAAAATATAAATAAAAAAATAAAAATAGTAAGTTTCATGACTATTCTTCTTGGAAAACTCTCTCTAACATAAAGTACTAACAGGAGTCAATGATGAAAAATTCTCATAAAACCTTGAAGCTTTAGTCTGGTTTTGGATCTTTTTAATTGGTACATTATTTTGACTTCTGACTTCTTAGTTCAGTGAGGACTGTGTAGGTGAGCAATCTTGTAGCATTTGAAAAGTAGTGGTGGGACTCTAGGTCAATGTTTGTTTCGTTTTATAAGTGTGGGTGAGAGAGAGAGAGAGAGAGAGAGAGAGAGAGAGATTACTGCATCATTATGGAATTTCTAAGACATCGGGTACCTTCACTCATTCATTCAGTCAGTATCTATTGAGCGTCTACTGTGTGAGTGGCTCTGTACTGGGCTCTGTGGTTCAAAGATGAATAGGACATAGTCTATCAATTTTGTGTCCAGATAGTGACCAGACCATTATGTTGTAGGGTAGCTGGGAGTATGTGCAGTTCCAGGAGAAGCACCCAAAAAAATGACTGGAAAAAGCTTCCCAAAGGAAGCATCATTTCTGGTGTAAACAAAGCATAAATGAGGTGGCAGGAGCTGAGCAAGTGGAAAGAATGCTCAAGCAGAAGGAACAAAGCCCGACAGGAGGACCAAGCCGTTGCACTCAAGGAACTTGAAGTCCTTTCACTATGGCCTGGGTGAGTGTGACCTGAGACTGGAGGGAGCCTCTGAGCCCAGGAAGGGGGGGGGGCAGTGACTATGCAGCAGGGGGTCTGGGTGTGATTTGTAGAGCAGGTGGTCATCCAAAGATTGTCAACAAGACAGGGATTGTGATACATTGGAGGTAAATTGAAAGGACACTGCGGCTGCTGTGTGGACGGTAGCAGGCCAGAGTACAGGATACTGCAGTGGTCCTAGCCAAAACTGCCGGTGACCTGAATAAAAGCTGAGTGGTGCAGATGCACAGATAGGAGGGACTCATGAGATATTTCAAAAGGAAAGGAGATGATTTGGTGATGCACGAAGGTGGGAGGTGAGTGAGAAAAAGAATCAAGTTTGCCCTGGCTGGTTTGGCTCAGTGGTTAGAGCGTCGGCCCGTAGACCAAAGAGTCACGGATTTGATTCCAGTCAAGGGCATGTGCCTCAGTTGCAGTTCGTCCCAGGCCCCAGTCAGAGTCGTGCAGGAGGCAGCCAGTCAATGTGTCTCTCTCACATCGATGTTTCTCTCTCTCTCCCTCTTTCTCTCTCTCTCCCTCCCTCCCTCCCATTCTATCTGAAGATAAATGGAAAAAAATATCCTCTGGTGAGGATTAAAAAAAGGGAAGAATCAAGTTTGGTGGCTGTGTTTCTGCCTTTGGTGATGAGGAGAGAGAGTAAGTTTGGGAAAAGAAAATGACTGAGACCAAGGGGCTGGATGATGTCCAAGTGACAGGTGGAACAAGGGTCAAGGCGACCATGTGATGTGGACTAGACTCAGGATTTGGATTCTGAGCAGCTGGACCCTGAGCAGCTAGATGGTCCCTGGAGTCCACAGAAATAGACGAGTTTCTTCAGGGAAGGTGAGAGAAGTGATCTACTATGGGTGAGTTTGTAGAGAGGATTTTGATGCTAGTTAAGAGCCCTCAACACCTGTGGGTTTGATGAAGGGAGCCAGAGAGGACATTTGGGAAAATGTGGAGGTCACAGCTGCTGAAGAAATAAAACAACAACAGAATCTATGGTGATGGAAGGAGACTTGATTTGGGGTGGTAAACACAATACAATATACAGATGATGTATTATAGAATTGTATACCTGAAACCTATGTAATTTTATTAACCATCAATGCAATAAATTCAATTTTTGAAAAAGAATAAAATCTAAAGTGTGCTATACCTGTAAGAAATAGTGGCAGCGGTGGTGGCTCTAGTTATAAAAATGTGTGCTTTTTTATGCACATTTATCCTAGAATCATGGCATTACCATCGGTTGCATGTGGGGAAACAGGAAGGATGACTCCTGTCACCCATAATTCAATCCACATTTCCATGCCTGTCCTCTGGACTCCTTCCCTTCCAGATGGGGGCTAACAGGAGGGAATGGTTGGCTGGCTGAGTGGCTGAGCAGCTCCAATTTTTAAGGAAATGATGGAGGTCACAGGTACACAGGAATCTAAAATTCTCATTTTGGGGGTGGTGGGTGAGGCCTGATGGGTCAAACATGTAAAGAGAAGGAGAGATTGCGAGAAAGGAAGAAAAGACAGATTTTCCTTTTAAAAAAATTTTTTTCCTCTTATTTATTTCTGTTCATTCTTTTATTTTTCCATTAGAGTTGACATACAATATTATATTAGTTTCAGGTGTATACCCCAGATAATAAGACATTATATAACCTTCTAAATTATCATCCTGATAAATCTCATACCCCTCTGACATCATACATAATTACTAGAATAGTATTGACTATATTCCCTATGCTGTATTCCCATGACTATTCTGTAACAACCTATTTGTACTTCTTAATCCCTTCACCTTTTTCACCCATCCCCCCAACACCCTTCCCATCTAGCAACCATCAAAATGTTCTGTGTATCTATGAATCTGTTTGTTTTGCTTGTTCATTTGTTTTGTTTTGTTTGTATTCAATTGTTGATAGATATGTATTTATTACCACTATATTTTCATAATTTTTGATCTTTTATTTTTCTTCTTAAGTAAAACCCTTTAACATTTCATGTAATACTGGTTGGTGGTGGTTAACTCCTTTAGCTTTTACTTATTTGGGAAGCTCTTTATATGTCCTTCTATTCTAAATTACAGCTTTGCTGGGTAGAGTAAACTTGGTTGTAGGCCCTTGCTTTTCATCATTTTGAATGTTTCTTGCCACTCCCGCCTGGCCTTCAAAGTTTGTACTGAGAAATCAGCTAACAATCTTAGGGGAGCAAATTGATGGTTTGCTTCTCAGCTTTACCTACTCTACCATTAAGTCCCTGTAAATTATTCTTTATTTCAGTTAGTGCATCCCTCATTCCTGATTGGTCCTTTTTTATACTCTTGAGGTCCTCACTAAGTTCCTTGAGGATCCTTATAACCAGCGTTTTGAACTCTGCATCTGTTACATTGCTTGTGTCCAGTTTGTTTAGTGCTTTTCCTGGCATTTTGTTCCATTCTTTCATTTGGGACCTGTTTCTTTATCCCCTCATTTTGGCTTCCTTTCTGTGTTTGTTTCTATGTATTAGGTAGAGCTGCTACATCAACTAGGCTTATAGTAGGTGATCTGTAGGGTCTGATGGTACAGCCTCCCTTACCACCCCAGCTGGGCACTCAAGGTGCACTCCTTGTGTGTACACCCTTCAGTTGTAATTGAGTCTTGGTTGCTGTTGGCACATCAATGGGAGGGATTTACTCAGGCTGATCAGCAATGAGGACTAGCCATGCCCACTGACCACTGACCTCTGACCATCTTGGGGGATCAGCTGTGCAGGCGCCCACCACACAGTGCAAGCCTTACTTCAGCAGGGTTCTGGTACCCACTCAATCCACCCCTTGAGTGTGTCACTTGTGGAGGTGGTTGGATGGTGTTGCTTCATCGTGGTCTAAACCTGTCCACTGGATGGATGTGTTGGCTCTGGGGCCTCCGGGAGGCACAGGCCAAGGTCAGCCACTGCCTATGTTCTGTCTGGGGCCACCAGGAATAAGTTACAAAGCTATCTGAAGATGGCTGCTTCTTGTGCTCAGCTTGAAGATGCCCAGGCAAGGCCAAGCTATGAACCAAGACCTGCTGCATCTAGCGCCAGGCCTGGGGCCACTTAGCAAGAGGTATGGGGCTCACTGAGGCCAAATGGTGCTTGTTTGAGAGATTTTAGGAAAATCTGAGGCATGAACTGAGGCAGGCCATTCCTATGGTAAAGCCACTGGAAACAGTTTGGATGGGCTCAAAAGTTGGGTGGACAGGGCCTCAGGGAATCACTAAGGTGGGGCAAACAGTGTGAGCCAGGTTGCTGGAGTCATAGGTATGGTGCCTGTCTGCCAGCCTCATGGAGGAAGGGCTCACCAAAGGAACAACAACCTCTGCCTGCACGTCTGTCTGGGAGAAAGCTGCCTCTCCAGCTCTCACCCTAATGCCAAACAACTCAGTTCTTACCCATATGTCTCTGGTGCCTTTCAAGTCGCCTCCCCCATGTTGGAGCCCAGAGGAAGTGAGTCAAGCAAGTCTGTATGTGGGCCCTTTAAGAGAAACTGCCTAGGACTCCAGAAGCCTCAGCCTCCCTCAGCCTCAATTCCCGCTGGTTTTTATATCCAAAAGTTTTTGGGGCTTCTCTTCTTGGCACTAGAATCCTGAAGGAGGCCTGGTGTGGGACTGGGACCCCTTACTGTTGGGGAGGACCTTCATAGCCAAGGTATCCCTCTTGATTTTTATCCACCACATGTGGGTGTGGGACCAGCCCTTCCACACCTCCACCTCTCTGACTGTCTTGATGTGGCTTCTTTAATTTCGTAGTTGTAGGACTTCCATTCAGCTCGATTTCAGGCTGCTTTGAATGATGGTTGTCCTGTAATTTAGTTGCAATTTTTATGTGGTTGTAGGAGGAGGCAAGTAATGCGATTACCTATATTGCCATCTTAACTGGAAGTTCTCCTTCATTTCTGACTAGTTCTTTTTTATGGTTTCTATGTCCTTTTCCATGCTGTTGAATTTCTCACTAAGTTCCTTGAGCATCCTTATAACCATTATTTTGAAGTATCTGGTAGTTTGCTTGCCTCCGTTTCATTTAGTTCTTTTTCTGGAGATTTCTCCTGTTCTTTCATTTGGGACATGTTTCTTTGTCTCTGCATTTTGGCTGTTTCCCTGTGTTTATTTCTATGTATTAGGTAGAGCTGCTAAGTCTCCCAGAGTTGGCAGAGCGACCTTGTGTAGTAGATGACCTGTGAAGTCCAGTGGCACATCCTTCCTATTCACCTGAGCTGGGTGTTTCAGGTGCTCCCTGTGTGGGCTGTGTGCATTGTCCTATTTTAGTTGAGCCTTGATTGATGATGGCTTTACTGGAGGAACTGACCCCCAAGCTGATCAACTATAAGGACAAGCTGCAACTATAGTGGAGGAACTGCTGTGCAAAAGCCGACCCTGTGGAGCATGACTTGCTTCAGTGGGCTTCAGTGTTCACTGAGTCCACCCCTTGAGTGTGTCACTTACAGAGGTTGTAGGGTTGTAATCCAGCGTGGGCTGAAGCTGTCCACCAGGTGCACTGGCTCTGGGGCCTCCCAGGAGGTACAAGGTCAGCAACCAACCTGTGCCCTGCCTGGGGCCACCTGGCACAAGCTACAGAGCAATCTGTAAATGGCAACTTGTGCTGGGCTTGGAGGTGCCCAAGGGAGGCCAAGTTGCAAACCAAGGCTATCTCCTGCTACTGTCGGGCCTGCGGCCACTTAGTAAGAGGTATAGGGTACACAGAGGCCAGATGCTGCTTGTTTGAGAGATTTTGAAAAGTCTGAAGCATTAAATAAGGCAGGCCATTTGTATGGGAAAGCTACTGGAAACAGCTTGAGTGGGCCTGCAATTTGGGTGGGGAGGGGTCTCAGGGAATCACCAGGGTGAACAGTGTGAGCCAGGTTGATGGAGTCTCAGATATGGTGCCCGCTGTTGGCTCTGTTGGCAGGAGGAATATTAGAAAAGAAACAATGGCCTCTGCCCTCCATCTCCCTTGGCCACACTCTCCACTGGTTTTTACAGACAGAAGCAATTGGGACTTCTCCTCCTGGACCTGGAACTCTAGGCTGGGGGTGGAGGGGTGGGGCTGGGACCACTCACTCCTCAGGGAGGGACCTCTACAGGTGAGATGTCCCTCCCAGTTTTTATCTGCCACATGTGGGTATAGGACCAGCCTGTTCCTCATCTCCACCCCTCCTACCAGTCTCAATGTGGCTTATTCTTTAAATCCCTAGTTGTAGGACTTCCAATCAGCTAGATGTCAGGTGTTTCTGAATAATGGTTGCTCTGTAGTTTAGTTGTAATTGTGATGTGGTCATGGGAGGATGCAAGTACCTTGTTTACCTACATCACCATCTTGCCTGGAGAAAAGAGAGATTTTCAATGAAAAGGCAACTCAGCCATTGGAGAGATGGCAGCTAGACCATCACAGCTGGGATTCATTATAAGACAGAGAGCCCACCTGGCAGACACAAAATCCACACTCCCAGTGACAAAGAGGCAAAAACCTTGCTCAGAGGACTCTAATGTGAGAGCCCAGTGACAGTCTGAACTCCAGCCAGAATCCTGCTGCCACAGAGCCCACTTGGGGGAAGGAGGAGACCCACCCATCCCCTCACAGTGCCTCATTATTGATGTAGACACTGACATCACAGAAGCTGCAAAGAAAACACCCCAATTGCTTGAGTTGGGGAGCTTATCATCCTGAAGATGGCAAAGATAAGGTGCCTATATCTAGGGCTGTATGGGTATTGGTACACATTTTCCCAAGGCTGGAGTGAGGTAGGGGTGGATAGTTGAGGCAGTGGGCTCCTTCCCTCTTCCATTATTATGGGCTGGGACTTACAGAGTTCTAGAGACATCTGAAGCCTTAGGGTCTGGTGGGTGTAACTTGCAGAGGTAGAGGGAGTTAGGGTGAGGAGGGGCTAGGATGAGGGAAAAGGAGAAATGAAGCAGGATGTGAAGCTAAACAAGATGGCAGATCCTCCCCATTAATGTAGAGACTGTCCTAGCCCAAACTACAGGGCCCAGCCGGGTGACACTGTGAGTCAGCTGGCTCAGGTCACAGTATAATCACTCCCTGTCCAGCCTGGGGAACATGGAGTCAGAGTGGAAGGTGCAGACTGGGCCCACTCCAGTGGTTGTCCTACCCTTCTTGGGCCTGAGAAAGGTGGGTAAGGGAGATGACAATAAATAGAATGCCTAGAGAGGTGTCTTGAGATCCCTGGGGCCAGGACAGAAATGGGCCAGATAAAAAAAATGAGGAGGCTGGTAGAGGGGTGAGAAGTCAGACTTAGATGCTCTGAGTGCACTGACTTCCAGCCATGCTGGGACTGTGAGCAGAGTCAATGGGTAGTAGAATTCTTATTAAATTGGAGAAAGCTTCATCCTCACAGCATGGGGACAGGAGATCTCATACTTGAGACACATGAAGAGCTGGAATTTGGGATTAAAGCAAGTGGAAAAAAAGATTTTTTTCTTGAAAAAAAGCCTGGGAACAGATTGAAAACCTAAAGAAATGCCCTCACTGATCAAACGGAGGGGAGGACTGAATTCAGAAGGATGACCAGGCTATGGGCTGCCTCTAGAATGTGGGTGCCTGGTTACCAAAGTTCTAACTTCTGTTTTGTCCTGTCACCAAGAAAGTGAGGTCATTTTTTAAGGTTCCGTTACCTGAGGAACTCTCTTCAATCAGACACACCTGAAGGCCCCTCAGGGCTCTTAACTGCTGGCCCTCTGTGCCCATGTCACCTCCAGATACCCAACACAGCTGTCCCCACAGCTCCCTGGGAATGTAACCAGTATCCAGCTTTGAGGAGACAGAGATGAGTTCAGACCTCTTTTTTTTTTTTTTTAATTTACTTTTGTTACAGATGTTTCTCCTTTTTTCCCCCATTGACACCCTCCTCCCCCTCCCTCCCTGCCCCGTCCCCATTTTTGTTGTCCATGTCCATTGGTTATGAGTACATGCGTACAAGTTCTGTGTTCATCGCTCCCCTCCCCCACCCCCTCTTCTGGCAAATGTCAGTCTGTACCCTACTTCCACGTCTCTGGGACTACCCTGTTCCTCACACTGTTATGTTCATTGTATTCCAGAAATAAGTGAGATCATATGATATTTGTCTTTCTCTGCTTGGCTTGTTTCACTTAGGATAATAGTTTCCAGGTCCTCCCATGTCGTCGCAAAGGATAAGAGATCGTTCTTTCTTACAGCTGCATAGTACTCCATTGTGTATATGTACCACAGCTTTTTTATCCATTCATCCACTGATGGACACTTGGGCTGTTTCCAGATCTTAGCTATTGTAAATAGCGCTGCTATGAACATGGGGGTACATGTATTCTTTCTGATTGGTGTTTCAGGCTCCTTAGGGTATATTCCTAGGAGTGGGATCACTGGGTCAAATGGTAATTCAGTTTTTAATTTTTTGAGGTAACACCATAGTGTTTTCCATAGTGGCTGCACCAGTCTGCATTCCCACCAGCAGTGTACTACAGTCCCCTTTTCTCCACACCCTCGCCAACACTTGTTGTTTGATGCTTTGTTGATGGCGGCTATTCTGACAGGTGTAAGGTGATACCTCATTTTTGTTTTAATTTGCATCTCTCTGATCATTAGTGAAGTTGAGCATTTCTTCATATGTCTCTTGGCCGATTGTATGTCCTGTTTGGAGAGGTGTCTATTTAGTTCCTCTGCCCATTTTTTAATTGGGTTCTTTGTCTTCCTTTTGTTGAGGTGTATGAGCACTCTATATATTTTGGAAATTAGTCCCTTATCTGATATATCATTGGCAATTATGCTCTCCCATACAGTGGGTTGCCTTTCCACTTTGATGGTTGTTTCTTTTGCTGTGCAGAAGCTTTTGAGTTTGATATAGTCCCATGTGTTCATTTTTTCCTTTGTTTCTGTTGCCTTAGGTGATGTATCAGTGAAAATTCTGCTGCATATGATGTCTGAAATTTTGTTGCCTACATTTTCTTCTAGGATTTTTATGGATTCATGAGTCACATTTAAGTCTTTTATCCATTTTGAGTTTATTCTTGTGTATGGTGTAAGCTGATGATCTAGTTTCATTTTTTTGCATGTAGCTGTCCAATTTTCCCAACACCATTTATTAAAGAGGCTGTCTTTACTCCATTGTATGCTCTTGCCACCTTTGTCGAATATTAATTGAGCATAATGTTTTGGGTCAATGTCTGGGCTCTCTGTTCTATTCCATTGATCTATGTGCCTGTTCTTGTGCCAGTACCAGGCTGTTTTGATTACAGTAGCTTTGTAGTATAACCTGATGCCCAGTATTGTGATCCCTCCTTCTTTGTCCTTCTTTTTCAAGATTGCTGTAGCTATTCGGGGTCTTTTTTGGTTCCATATGAACTTCTGAAGTATTTGTTCTAGTTCTGTGAAATATGTCGTTGGTATTTTGATGGGGATTGTGTTAAATCTATAGATTGCTTTGGGTAGTATGGACATTTTAATGATGTTAATTCTTCCAATCCATGAACAAGGTATGTGCTTCCACTTTTTATATCTTCCTCTATTTCTTTTTTCAATGTCTTGCAGTTTTCTGCAAATAGGTCCTTTACTTCTTTGGTTAAGTTTATTCCTAGGTATCTTAATTTTTTTGCTGCGATGGTAAATGGGATTTTTTTTTCAGTTTCCCTTTCTGTGAGTTCATCATTGGTGTATAAGAATGCCGTCGATTTCTTGACGTTAATTTTGTATCCTGCTACTTTGCCAAATTCATTAATTAAGTCTAGTAGATTTTTGATGGAGTCTTTAGGGTTTTCTATGTATAATATCATGTCATCTGCGAATAATGACAGTTTCACTTCCTCCTTTCCAATTTGGATCCCTTTTATTTTTTCTTCATGTCTGATTGCTGTGGCTAAGACTTCCAGTACTATGTTAAATAAGAGTGGTGAAAGTGGGCATCCTTGTCTTGTTCCTGTTCTTAAGGGAAATGCTTTTAGTTTTTGTCCATTGAGTATGATGTTGGCTGTAGGTCTTTCATATATGGCCTTCATTATGTTGAGATATGATCCCTCTATTCCCAAATTGCTGAACGTTTTTATCAGAAATGGGTGCTGGATTTTGTCAAATGCTTTTTCAGCATCTATTGATATGATCATATGGTTTTTATCTTTCATTTTGTTTATGTGATGTATCACATTTATTGATTTGCGTATATTGTACCAGCCTTGCATCCCTGGGATGAATCCCACTTGGTCATGGTGAATAATTGTTTTGATGTATTGCTGGATCCGATTTGCTAGTATTTTGTTCAGGATTTTGGCATCTATGTTCATCAGGGATATTGGCCTGTAGTTTTCTTTCTTTGTAGTGTCTTTTTTTGGTTTTGGAATTAGAATTATGCTGGCTTCATAAAACGAGTTTGGAAGTCTTCCTTCTTCTTGAATTTTTTGGAATAGTTTGAGGAGAATGGGTGTTAGTTCTTCTTTGAATGTTCAGTAAAACTCGCCCGTGAAGCCGTCAGGGCCTGGGCTTTTGTTTGCTGGGAGGGTCTTGATTACATCTTCAATTTCCTTGGTTGTTATTGGTCTGTTCAAGTTTTCTATCTTATCCCGGTTCAGTTTTGGGAGACTATGTGTTTCTAGAAATTTGTCCATTTCGCTTAGATTGTCGAATTTGTTGCCATATAAACGTTCATAGTATTTGTTAACGATCCTTTGTATTTCTGTGGTGTCAGTTGTTATTTCTCCTCTTTCGTTTCTGATTTTGTGTATTTGGGTTCTCTCTGTTTGTTTCTTGGTGAGTCTAGCTAAGGGTCCATCAATCTTGTTTATCTTTTCAAAAAACCAGGTCTTTGTTTCATTGATCCTTTGAATTGTTTTTTTGGTCTCCATGTCGTTTATTTCTGCTCTGATCTTTACTATTTCCTTCCTTCTACTTGCTCTAGGGTTTTCTTTTTGTTTGCTTTCCAGTTCTTTAAGTTGTGAGGTTAGGTAGTCAATTAGAAATTTTTCTTCTTTCTTAAGGTGGGCCTGTAGTGCTATGAACTTCCCTCTCAGAACTGCTTTCGCTGTATCCCGTAGATTTTGCGTTGTTGTATGTTCATTTTCATTGGTTTCCAGGAATTTTTTAAATTCTTCCTTGATCTCCATGGTAACCCATTCATTGTTCAGTAACATGCTATTTAGCCTCCATGTGTTCATATGTTTTTGCATGTTCTTGTTGCAATTGATTTCTAGTTTCATGCCATTGTGGTCTGAGAAGATGCTTGATATGATTTCAATCTTC
Source organism: Tadarida brasiliensis (assembly GCA_030848825.1). NCBI lineage: Eukaryota > Metazoa > Chordata > Mammalia > Chiroptera > Molossidae > Tadarida > Tadarida brasiliensis. The sequence continues at coordinate 52,948,729 of CM061259.1, read as the reverse complement.
TTGAACTTGTAAAGACTTAGTTTGTGCCCTAACATATGGTCTATCTTTGAGAATGTCCCATGTGCACTTGAGAAGAATGTGAATTCTGCAGTTTTGGGGTGTAATTCTCTGTAGATATCTATAATATCCATTTGATCTAGTGCTTCATTTAGAGACTCTGTTTCCCTGTTCATTTTTTGTCTAGAGGATCTATCCAGTGATGTCAGTGGGGTGTTGAAGTCTCCTGCTATGATTGTATTGCTGTCGATTTCTCCTTTGAAGTCCTCCAGAAGATTTTTAATATATTTTGGTGCTCCTATATTGGGTGCATATATGTTTACCAAGGTTATATCTTCTTGTTGGATAGACTCTTTCCATATTATGTAGTGGCCTTCTTTGTCTCTAGTTATGGTCTTCAATTTGAAATCTAATTTATCAGATATGAGTATTGCTACCCCAGCTTTTTTTTCCTTTCCGTTTGCTTGGAAGATTTTTTTCCATCCCTTTACTTTCAACCTATGAGTCTTTTGTTGTGAGGTGGGTCTCTTGTAAACAACATATATGTGAATCATGCTTTCTTATCCAGTCCGCTACTCTGTGTCTTTTTATCGGAGCATTCAGTCCATTTACATTTAAGGTGATTGTTGTTATGTACTTATTTATTGCCATTTTTGTACAGTGTGGTTCTAATTTTCTTTCTATTTCTTCTATTAATTACAGCAGTCCTTTTAACATGTCTTGCAGTGCTGGTTTGGTGCTAATATATTCCCTTAGCCTTTTTTTGTCTGGGAAGCTCTTTATTTGACCTTCTATTTTGAATGATAGCCTTGCTGGGTAGAGTAGTGTTGGATTCAGACCCTTGTTTTTCATGACCTTGATTACTTCATGCCATTCCCTTCTGGCCTGTAGTGTTTCTGTTGAGAAGTCAGATGATAGCCTAATGGGGTTTCCTTTGTAGGTAACCTGTTGCTTATCTCTTGCTGCCTTTAGGATTCTCTCTTTGTCTTTAATTTTTGGCATTTTAATTATTATGTGTCTTGGTTTGGGCCTGTTTGGGTTCTTCTTACTTGGGGCTCTCTGTGCTTCTTGAACTTGAATGCTTTCTTCCTTCACCAGGTTAGGAAAGTTTTCTGTCACTATTTCTTCAAATATATTCTCTAACCCTTGCTCATTTTCTTCTTCTTCAGGGACTCCAATGATACGAATGTTATTACGTTTCCAGTTGTCCCACAGTTCTCTTAAGCTATCTTCCTGTTTTTTCATTGTTTTTTCCTTTTGGTTTTCTGATTGATTGATTTTTTCTACTCTGTCTTCTAATTCACTGATCCGCTCCTCCGCTTCCTCTACTTGACTTTATTTTAGTTGTATTTCCCGTTTGGTCCTGGGAGATGGTCTGTGTAGCTTCCATTCACTCTGCCGCCATTTTGGAATCTGGAGGTGTCTTTTCCAATACATGGAATAGCTGGGTTGCAAGATGTGATGCTCAAGGTCTTTATCTCCCCAGAGTGTGCTGTAAAAAAAATTCTTCGACCAAAGCATGATTATTTTTAATAGAGGCACTTAGGCCTTTACAATATTGGAAAATATCTTATTTTATCAGCTGTGGATCAAAAGAGACAGGAGCCAGGTGCATTGGGTGTCCTCTATTTCAAAGGCTAGAAGTTTGAGTTCCAAAGGTCTGGATTTGAGATTTAGAAGGACCAATGACAATGCTTTTGGTCATGATATTTGGAAGGTCATTACAGATTTTGCAAATTGAGTCAAAATGGTGCCATTAGTGCATTTGACTAACCCTAATGACTGAGGATGGTAAGCAAGGTGAGGGTATAAAACAGCTATACAGCCCTGGCCGGTTTGGCTCAGCGGTTAGAGCTTCAGCCTGCGGACCAGAGAGTCCCAGGTTCAGTTCCCACTAAGGGCACATACCTCGGTTGCAGTTTGCCCCAGCCCCGGTTGGGGTCGTGTGGGTGGTGACCAGTCGATGGGTCTCTCTCACATCGATGTTTCTCTCTCTCTCTAAAAAAAAAACCAAAAAAAAAAAACAGCTATACAGCACAGACTTGTCAAAGTATATGACCACCTAAGTGGGTTCCCTGGTTGCTATGAAGCTACTAGTACATTTAAGGGGCTAAATTCAAACCCCTATTGCATTTTAATATGCTATTTATTCGTGAAAATACCCCTGGTATAAGATACAGGGGAAGGAAAACTAGGATGCTGCGTGTTCTTTTATTTAGAAAGAGATTTGAAACTTTTTATTTTGGATGGTTTACACTTTTGTAATTGTTAGTGTTTAAAGGAATTAAATTTTAGAATGATTTGCTATGTACAAAAGTTAAAATTAAAGACTATTAATAGTAAAATATACATAAGTTGCTGTACATTTTAATTAAACTTGCAAGACAAGAATGTCTAAAGACTCACTGCCAACATAACCCTGATCCCTCCGGTACTGCTACTCCAGCCACCCCCAAACACAGCTTTCACCATGTCTTAAACCTCCTGTTGGTGTTACTTTATATAAATAAAGGAATTGCAAACGAACTTTTTCACCCACATTTGTCCTTATAGGTCTCAAATTATGGTTATACCTGAGATCCCACTAAATTTAAGCAAAGTACTCCTGGTAATCTTAGGGGCATTAATGTATATAATATAGAGGACAGATTAGTGACGTCAGCAACATGGCATGAGAGGACCAGGTCTCCCCACTTGCGGTTACAATTTGAGCAGCTATAATTTAACAAAGGATTCCCTGCTCAACACGCACAAGCACCAAAACATCTGGTGGGCATATTTGAGTAAACAGGAGGGAAGAAGGGAGGACAGAAATGGGTGCCACAGATGCAGCTCAGAACTCGCTACAGCACAAGCTGACTTTGTAGCAAGTGAGCTGTGGAGGTACAGCACACACACTCTGCAGTCCTAAGGAACAGAGAGGTAGTATCAGCATTTCTCCCCGAATGGCAGGCGCACACTGCTGCTAACCCAGTGATGGGCAGAGATACAGAGGTGTGTCAGCTGAGATCTGGTAGCTGCCATTACTAGGAAAAGAGCAAACCCACAAATGCGCAGACCAGCCTTCCCCTGCCCACCCTGCTCCCACCCATTGCAGCAGAACTTGGAGTCACCTGGGATACCACTGCTGGCAACATGTAGTTATAGGAGGCAGTGCCAGGATCTCAGAGGGTTGGAGTCCCATCGCCCACCACACTACCCTGTGGGGTGGTACCCTGAGACTGAGATGACCTGGTCACAGAGAATACACCCACCTCAACAGGAATTAAAGGGTATTTGATGTGGCAGAGGCAACACCACCCCACAGAGCCCTGGAAGCCCCATCAGTGTAGGTAAGAGACAATAAAAAACTTGCACTTTGATGCAACCTACTGGAAAACAAAAGAAAGACTGCTACTTATCTACTTGCTAAAGAGTGAAGAGTCAAATTATTTTTTTAAAATTTATCTTTATTGTTGAACGTATTACAGATATCCCTCCTTTTCCCCCAATTGCCACCCTCCCTCCCCACTCCCATCCGCCCCCCCCCCACCTTCACTGCATATTGTCTGTGTCCATTGGTTATGCACATATGCATATAAGTTCTTTGGCTTATCTCTTTCTGTGCCCACCTCCCTTCCCTCTGAGGTTTGTCAGTCTATTCCCCACTTCCATGTCTCTGGATCTATTTTATTCATTAGTTTATTCAAATTCTTTTTTTAAAGGCAGATTTTATTCCCATAAATGCCCAGACAGAGAAACAATTCATCAAGTACCACGAATAACCAAGGTAACAAAGTAGTTCAGAAAGAAAGTTACAGTTCTCTTGAAAATAAACCTAAAGACATGGAGGACTGTGATTTAAATGACAGAGAATTCAAGATTTCAGTTCTGAAAAAACTCAACAAGATACATGAAAATTCAGGAAGGCGGTTTAATGAATTCACATACAATTAACCAACAGAAAGAGTACTTTACTAAAGAGATTTGAATTATTTTTTAAAAAGAACCCAAAATGAAATTCTGGAGCTGAAGAGTTCAAGTGAGATGAAGAATGAACTAGCGACCCTAGGAAATGGAGCAGACGAGATGGAGGAAACAATTAGTGATGTTGAAGATAGAAATCTAGAGATGACTAAGATGGAAGAAGAGAGAGAATTAAGAATTTTAAAAAATGAAAGAATGCTACAGAAACTGACTCTACCAGACTGCATCAGAAAGAGCAATATAATAATGGGCATACCAAGAAGAGTGGAAGAAGGGAACAGAGAACCTATTCAAACAAATAATTGACAATATCTTCCCAAACCTATGGAAAGACCTGGATCCCCAAATCCAAGAAGCTAAAAGAACACCTAAATATATAACTCTGTTAAGGCCTACTCCGAGGCACATTTTATTAAAACTGTTCAAAAATTAACAACAAAGAAAAAAATTTCAAGGCAGCCAGGGAAAATGAGATGGTAAAACCTATAAAGAAAATCCCATTAGATTATCATCAGTTTTTTCAGCAGAAACCCTATAAGCTAGAATAGAGTGGAATCAAATAGTCTAAGTATTAAAAGAGAGAGATCAGGAAGCGGAAGCACGGATACAGGTGCTGGTGGCTGGGGTAGTCAATCTCCCGTCATTCACACCAGAGTGGAAGTGATGTGCTCTGAGCGGAAGAAAGCCAGGAACAACAATGAACAGAAACGTCTTCTCCTACTCTTAACTGTGTCCACTGATTGCCATGCCCCATGGTCCTGGATAATGAGAGGTAGAGAGAAGTCATTGCGGACAGAGATGACCAGTTTATACTTTTAACCCTCTACCTTTTGCTGTCTCCCACCTACCTTGTATTTTATGCCCACCTAGAATCCCCACCAGTGCCTGGGCTGGCAGAGCCCCCTGTAGCCATGAGGGTCACCTACTAGCTGGAGAAAGGCCCAGGAGCTTGGGCCTGCAGTAGCACACTGAGTCAGCCACTCCACTTCTGCGTGGTCAACTTTGAGCATCTTTATATGAAGAAAAGAACCCTGTGCTGGTTTAAACCACTATTTTTTTTTTAACTTTTTAACTTCAAAATAACTAGAGTTTCACAGAGAGGTCTTGTGTACCCTTGCCCCAGCTTCCCCCAGCTGAACATCTTGCAGGCTTTAGTACAAATGTCAAAACCAGGAGAACATTGGTATGATCCAAAGGATTCAGATTTTGCCAATTTCACGTGTGTGTGTGTGTGTGTGTGTGTGTGTGTGTGTGTGTGTGTGTAGAGTTTTGTGCTAGTTTATGGTGTAGATTCATGCAACTTCCACCAAAATCTGTTCCTTAGCACAAAGATTCTTTCTGAAACCACTGTTTTAAGGATGTTTGAAATCCCTGATGCATCCGATATGTAGTTATTACTTTAAAGTTAAATTTTCCACAAAAAGAGAGAAATTGCCAGCCAAGAGTAATATATCCTTAAATATGATGGAGAAATTAAGGTTTTTCCAGACATACAGAAGCTGAGGGAATTTACCACCACAAGAACTGCAATACAGGAAATACTGAAGGGTGTTCTACTAGAAACAAAAAGATGAAAGGATACAAGACTATGAGTAAGATGACTGACAGACAAACAGAAGCAGGAAGTTGCAATCCGTGTTCAGAATAGAGTATTAAACACTTAAATGGAACATAAAGGTTAAAGAATATAAAAATATTTAAAAACAAAAAAGAAAACAATAGCAACTGCAATTTGGAAATGAACTCACAGCATAAAAAGGGATAATTTGTGACAACAAAAAAGGGAGGCAGGGGGAAAGGACTGAATTCGCACAGGTGAAGGGGAAAAGGACTACTGTATATATGAAACTATCTTTTGCATACACCTAATGGTAACCACAAAAAACAATACATAGAACTAAGACATATAACAAAAAAGAGAAAACGGGAAAATTATAGAATATCACCAAATTATATATCAATAATCACCCTAAATGTAAATAGACTGAACTCACCAATTAAAAGGCACAAAGTAGCAAGTTGGAGCGAAAAACAAAACCCAACTATATGCTGCCTTGAGGAGCCAACTCTCAGCTGCAAGGACATATAATAGACTCAAAGTGAAGAGGTGTAACATAATACTCCAAGCAAATGGCATCCAGAGAAAGGCAGGTATAGCCATATTTATATCAGACAAAATAAATTTCAAAATAAAAATGGTAACAAGAGACAAAGATGGGTATTTTATAATGACAATACATCAGAAGACATAACACTTATTAATACATAGGCACCCAGCCTGGGAGCACCAACATATATAAAGCAACTCCTAATATAACTAAAGGGAGAAACTGACAAAAACACAAATACAGTAGGGGATCTAAATACCCCATTAACAGCAATGGATAGATTATCCAAACAGAAAATCAATACAGAAATATCAGCCTTAATTGACACATTAGACCAAACGGACATAATTGGTATTTTAAGAGTTTTCACCCCAGAACACCAGTTTGTACATTCTTCTCTAGTGGACATGGAACATTCTCAAGGATAGGTCAAATGTTGAGGCACAAAACTAGCCTCAACACATTTTAAAAGATTGAAAGCATACCAAGCATATTCTCCAAACACAATGCTTTGAAATTGGAAATCAACTGCAAAAAGAAAGTGAGGAAAAACACAAATATGTGGAGATTAAACAACATGCTGGTAAACAATAACTGGGTCAAAGCAGAAATAAGAGACTGAAAGCTACATAGAGACATATGAGAATGACAATACAACATATCAAAAGTTTGAGGATAGAGCAAAATCTGTAATAAGGAAGTTTATATTATTACAGGCCTATATTTTTAAAAAAGAAAAATCTCAAATAAACAACTTAACATTTCACCTTAAAGAACTAGAAAAAGAAAAACAACAAAGCCCTAACAGTAGAAAAGCAGAATGAAACAAAATGAATAGAAAAATTAATGCAACAAACAGCTGGTTCTTTAAAAAGATTAATAAGCCCTGGCCGGTTTGGCTCAGCAGTTAGAGCATCGGCCCGCAGACCAGAGAGTCCCGGGTTTGGTTCTGGCTAAGGGCAGGTACCTTGGTTGCGGTTCATCCCTGACCCCGGTTGAGGTTGTGTGGGTGGCAACCAGGCAATGTGTCTCTCTCACATCGATGTTTCTCTCTCTTTCTCCCTCTCTCCCTTCCACTCTATCTGAAGATAAATGCAAAAAAAAAAAAAATGTCCTCGGGTGAGGATAAAAATAAATAAATAAATAAAATAATAAAAAGATTAATAAAATTGACAAACCTCTGGCTAGATTCACTAAGGAAAAAAAAATACTCAAATAAACAAAATCAGAAATGAAAAGGAGAAGTTATGATGGACACCACAGAAATGCAAAGGACTATATAAGAATACTATGAAAGGCTATAAGCCACTAAATGCAATAACCTAGAAGAAACAAATTCTTAGAAATTATAACCTTCCTAGACTGAATCACAAAGAACTGGGAAATCTGAATAGACTGATCAACGATAAGGAAATTGAAACACTCATCAAAAACCACCCAAAAAGTAAAATCCAGGACCAGATGGCTTCACTAGTGAATTCTGCCAAACATTCAAAGAAGATTTAATACCTATCCTTCTCAAACTCTTCCAAAAAAATTGTGGAATAGGTAAAACTTCCTAACTCATTTCATGAGACCAGCATTACCCTAATAGCAAAACCTTTCAAGGACAACACAAGTAAAGAAAATTATAGACCATGCCCGGCTGGTGTGGCTCAGTGGATTGGGTATCGTCCCATGGACTGAGGTCCTGGTTTGATGCTCTGTCAGGGCACTTGCCCGGGTTGTGGGCTCCATCCCCAGTGGAAGGGGTGCAGGAGGCAGTGAATTGATGTTTCTCTCTCACATCGATGTTTCTGTCTTTCTCTTCCTTCCTCTCTCTAAAATATCAGTAAAAAGGTATTTTTTTAAAAGAGAGAAAGAAAATTACAGACAAATATCTCTGATAAATCTATATAAATGCAAAAATCCAAAGCAAAATACTAGCAGATTGAATACAACAATACATTAAAACGATAATACATCACAATCAAGTGGAGTTCATTCCAGGATGCAAGGATGGTTCAACATATACAAATTGATCAATGTGATACACCACATTAACCAAATAAAGAATAAAATCATATGATCATATCAACAGATGCAGAAAAACATTTGACAAGATACAATATCCACTTATGATTAAAACACTCAATAAAAGGGGTATAGAAGGTAAGTACCTCAATATGATAAAGGCCATATATGACAACCTCTCAGCTAATATCATACTCATTGGTGGAAAACTGAAAGCTTTTCCTCTAAGATCAGGAACAAGACAAGGGTGCCCACTCTCACCACTGTTCTTCAAGGAACTACTGGAAGTCCTAGCTTGAGCAATGAGGCAAGAGAAAGAAAGAAAAGGCATCCAAATTGGGAATGAAGAAGTAAAATTGTCACTTTTTCCAGATGATAAAATTCAATATATAGAAAATCCTAAAGACTCCACCAGAAGACTATTAGAAACAATAAACAAATACAATAAAGTTGCAGGATACAAAATCAATGTACAAAAATTTATTACATTCCTATATACAAAGTTGTCAGGGCTTCACATTATATGCATGGCAATGTCCCATCCACTTTTTGCTAGCTACTTTTTCAATATTTGTATGTCCTGAATGTCCTATGAGATGATATTAATATAATGTCCTACCCATGTTCTTGGAGAAACCAGGATGCAATTAATATCTTGCCTGCAATGATTGTATGAGAGGGCAAAACTGCTGAAGATCCAGTAAAGATGTATCATCTCCCTTCAGAGGAGATGAAGGCCATGTGAGGCTGTTGAAATCGGCACTGAACAGAACAGACTCAGCCCTGTGACAGCCTTGTAATATTGGCTTCTTTCACTTAGCTATATGATTTTTAAATTTCTCTGTGTTTTTTTTTTTACCGATAACCTCATTTTTTTCATCACAGAAGAATTTTTTTTCATTAATTTGAGAGAGAGATTTGTTGTTCCACTTATTTATGCATTCATTGGTTGCTTCTTTGTTTGTGCCCTGACTGGAGATTGAACCCGAATCCTGTCATATCGGGACAACACTCTAATCAACTGAGCTACCCAGGCAGGACACAGAATATTTTATCCTATGAATGTACCAGTGGTTGTTTATTCATTTGCCTATTGAAATTATCCTTGTTACATCTAAGTCTTGAAAATTATGCATAAAGTTCCTATAAACATTCATGTGCTGGGTTTTTTTATGAACATAAATTTTCAACTCATTTGGGTAAATTCGAGGACGCATGCATGATTGCTGCATTGTATGATAAGAGTAGGCTTAGTTTTAAGAAACTACCTATCTTGCAACGTGGGCATACCATTTCCCATTCCTACCAGCAATGAATGAGGGTTCTTGTTATTCTCCATCTTCACCATCATTTGGTGTTCTCAATGTTTTTATTTTAACTATTTTAATAAATGTCTGGTGATATCTCATTCTTTTATTTGTAATTTCCTAGTGACATATGATTTTGAGCATTTTTTCATGTATTGATTTACTTTCTGTAAATCATTGGCAAAGTGTGTGTTCATATCTTTTGTCTGTTTTTATTTTTAAATCCTCACCCGAAGATATTTTTCTGTTTATCTTCAGATAGAGTAGGAGGAGGGAGAGAGAGAGAGAGATAAAAACATCGATGTGAGAGAGACACACCGATTGGTTGCCTCCTGCAGAACCCTGACCAGGGCCAGGACCAATCCGCAACTGAGGTATGTGCCCCTGACCTACACTGAATCCTCGACTCTGGTCCTCAGGCCGACGCTCTAACAGCAGAGCCAACCCAGCCAGGGCTTGTCTCTTTCATTGAGCTGCTTGTCCTCTTTTTTTTTTGAGTTTTAAACGTTCTTTGAATGTTTTGGATGGTATCCATTATCTGGTAAGAGATATCTAAAGATTTCTGCTAGTCTGTGGCTTGCGTTTTTATTCACTTATTTTTTTTCTTTCTTAGATCTTGCTTTTATTATTGTATCTAAAAATTAATCACCAAACCCAAGGTCACCTAGATTTTCTCCTATGATATCTTTTTAGAGTATCATAGTTCTACATTTTACACTAAGATTATAAGATCTATGATCCATTTTGAGTTAATTTTTGTGAAAAGTAGTGTCTGTATAGATTTTTTTTTTTTTTGCATATGGATGTCCAGTTTTTTCAGAATTATTTATTGAAAGAACTATGCATTGCTTTTGGTCTTCATCAAAGATCAGTTCAGTATATTTGTAGGGATCTATAAAAAGCAATTTTCTTTTGTATACTAACATTTATATTTCAGCCTTCCCCTACTCTCTTATTAGTTCAAGGAGTTTCCTTTGTTATTGCGGACTCTGAAATTTTCTCCTTATACAGTCTTGTCATGTGCCACAAAAATAGTTTTATTTCCTGCTTTGCAATCTGTATACTTTTTATTTCCTTTTCTTGTCTAATTACATTAACTAAGAATTCCTAATGCAATTAGACAAGAAAAGGAAATAAAAGTATACTTTTTATACTAGGAGTGGTGAGAGGGGATATCCTTGCCTTCTTCCCAATGTTACCAGAAAGCATCTAATTCTTTCAATGGAGTCCACTTGTACAGACAAGAGCCCCCTTGGTGTAGAGGTAGGTGTGGGCAGAGGGGAAGCATTCTCTAGTCCAATGATTTGGTTTCAATCTTTTATGAGCCTGTGATCCTGTGCTTGACCTTCTGTGAGGTAATAAGACAGATGTTTGGTCTTTATCCTCTTGAAGCCTTTGGAATTACTTGAGTAATAAGGGTGATAGTGTCTTTTGTTTTAATGAGGCAACTCTTGGCCAGCTTCTAGATAGCTTCAGGATGGGGATTGGATAGAGAAACATCCAGCCTTGATTAGAAGCTTGGAACTTTCAGCCCAGTTTCCCAGCCTCTGGGGAGAAGAGAGGGTCTGGAGAGTGAGTTAATCACCAATGGCCAATGTTTTAATAAATTGTGCTCATGTAATGAAGTCTCCATCAAACCCTTAAAGACAAGACTCAGAGTGTTTCTGGGTTGGTGACCACAACATGATGCTGGGAGGGTGTCCTGTCCTTGGAGGATGTGGAAGCTCTGAGGCCCCCTCCACCTCCACTTCCCTCAACCATACCACCACCCTACACTGCCCTATGCATCGCTACATGTTGTCTGTTCCTGAGTTGCATCCTTTATAGTAAACCAATAATTCTAAGTACAGTACTCTCATCATTTATGGGGAATACATTTCAAAGTTGGTGTTTAAAACCCAGATAGTATCAAACTCTATACTGTATGATTTTTTTTCTTTCCTTATTAAGTTGAGAATTTTTACCTTTTCTCTTTAAAAAAAAAAAAAAGCACTTTAGGCAGTAAACTCTTTGACGTTTCTCTTAGCAATATTTTTTTCTGAAATATCTCCTTGAGTAGAGAATCAAGAAGAAAAAATAAACAAATAGAACTACATCAAACTAAAAAGTATTTGCACAGCAAAGGAAACCATTAACAGAATAAAAAGACAACCTACTGAATGAGAGAACATATTTGCCAATGATACATCTGATAAATGTTTAATATTCGAAATTTATAAAGACCTCATACTACACAACTCCAAAAAACAAATAATCCAATTAAAATGGGCAGAGGACCTGAATCGACATTTCTCCAAATTGGAAATACAAATGGCAACAGACATATAAAAAGATGCTCAAAGTCATTAATCATCAGAGAAATGCAAATTAAAACCACAATGAGCCCTGGCCGGTTTGGCTCAGCGGTTAGAGCGTTGGCCCACAGACCAATGAGTCAAGGGTTCGATTCCAGTCAAGGGCATGTACCTCAGTTGCAGTTCATCCCCCACCCTAGTCAGGGTCATGGGGAAGGCAGCCAGTTGATGTGTCTCTCTCACATTGATATTTCTGTCTCTCTCCCTCCCTCCCACTCTATCTGAGGATAAATAGAAAAATATCCTCGGGTGAGGATTAAAAAAAAAAAACACACAATGAGACATCATCTTATACCTGTCAGAATGGCTCTATCATTCATAAATCAACAAACAAGTGTTGGCAAAGAAGTGGAAAAATGGGAACCCTTGTGCACTGTTGGTGGGAAAGCAGATTAATGCAGCCACTATGAAAAACAGTATGGAGTTATCTCAATAAATTAAAAATGGAACTGACTTATGATACAGCGATTCCACTTCTGGGGATTTATCCGAAGAAACCCAAAACAGTCACTCGAAAGAATATATGCACCCCCATGTTCATTGCGGCATATTTTACAATAGCCAAAATATGGAAGCAACCTAAGTGTCTATCAATAAATGATTGGATAAAGAAGTTGTGGTACATATATTCAGTGTATAACTCAACCATGATAAAAAATGAAATCTTACCATTTGTGACAGCATGAGTGGACCTAGAGGGTATTGTGCTAAGTGAAATAAGCCAGACTGTGAAAGACAAGTACCATTTTATGTCACTTTTATGTGGAATCTAAAGTACAAAATAAAGTTTAAGCAGACTCATAGAAACAGAGAGTAGACTGGTGGTTGCCTGAAGGGAGGGGGTTGAGGGGCTGGGTAAAAGAGGTGAAGGGATTAAGATATACAAATTGGTCGTTACAAAACAGTTACAGGTATGTAAAGTACAGCATAGGAATATAGTCAATAATTTTGTAACAATTATGTATAACTATGTATGGTGCCAGGTGGGTACTGGAAATATTAGGGGGACCACCTTGTAAAGTATATGATTGTCTAACCACTATGCTATACACCTGACACCAATACAAAATAATATTGAAAGCAAAGAAAAAAATAAATGCATTTTAAAAAAAGAGCTTTATGGCTTCTCTTAGGTATATCCAAGTTGCCAGCATTACTAATTTTGTGCTTTAGGGCCAATTACTAACTAAAATAAGCATTACCTGAACACAAGCACTGCAGTATATAAACAGTTGATCCCACAACTAAGGCTTCTGCTAAGTGACTCATGGAAAGGTAGTGTATAGTGTGGATACTCTGAACAAAGGGATGATTCACATCCTGAGCAGGACGGAGCAGGGTGGCATGAGATTTTATTCTGCTATTCAGAATGGTGCATAACTTAAATCTTATGAAATGCTTATTTCTGGAATTTGCCATTTAATGCTTTTGGACCATGGTTGACCACAGGTAATTGAAACTGCAGAAAACAAAACTGTGGTTAAGGGGGAGCTACTGTAAAGCACTTTGCTGAGTTCTCAGAATCATTTCAGTAAATTATCAAGGAGTGTCGAAGGAATCTATGAATTTGTAGACAGCTCAGAAGAAATGTTGGTAGCTCAGTCACCTGTTTTCTGACTGGCATCTAAAGTAGGGGTACTGTAAGAGACTCAGTTCCTAACCTATAGAATCTGATGAGAACTCTGAATTGAAATGAATTGCCCTGGCCGGTGTGAATCAGTGGTTAGAGTGTCACCCTGTGCACTAAAGGGTTGCAGGTTCAATCCCCAGCCCCAGTCAGGGTCATGCGGGAGGCTACCAATTCTATGTGTCTCACATCTCTCTCTCTCTCTCTCTCTCTCTCTCTCTCTCTCTCTCTCTCTCTCTCCCTCCCTTTCTCCCCCTACCCTCCCTCCTTCCCTTCCACTCTCTCTAAAAATTAATGGAAAAAATATCGAGTGAGGATTTTTTTAAATTTTTGAAATGAATTATTGGACACCTATTTGGTGTCAGGAAGGGGAAGGGAACCTTATTGTCCTCATAAGTACCCCATCGTTGAGAGCAGAAAAGGCTAAAAAAGACTCAAATTGGCTATTTTCATTCCCCCAGGTCAGTTAGGCTCTGGAAAAATCCCAGTCCATTATGCTTTTGTGAAATAGATTGAAGTCATTTTTGCATAAAACAACAGAATGTTCTGAGCACATTTTTAAATGGTTACATTTTGATCTTTCTTTCTAATTTTGGAGACAGCAGTCTACCCCCACAACCTCTATTCTCTGAATGAAGAGTTGTTGATTTTGAAGTTCCTTGTTTTTTGTTTTGTTTTGTTTTGTTTTGTTTTCCCCCTGAGGACTAGATGCCAGTTTCTAAGGTCCCCTAAAACAAACCAGAGACCAGCGACTCTGACTCCTTTTTTGCTGTTATTGTTGCTGTTAATCCTCATCCCAGGATATTTTTCTCCATTGATTTTTTTAGAGAGAGTGGAAGGGAGGGAGGGAAGGGGACAGGGAGAGAGAGAGAAACATTGATGTCACCGATTGGTTGCCTTCTGCACTGGGGCCAGGGATCAAACGTGCAACCCAGGTACGTGCCCTTGACCGGAATCAAACCCAAGACCCTTCAGTCCAAGGGTCGGTGCTCTAACCACTGAGCAAAACCAGTCAGAGGCAGTAGATAGTTCATATTTTTTTAATGAAAATGGTAAGTACTATGTTGATTATCCTATTGTAGCTCCTTTTGCAGTCACCAAGGCAGTATCTTTACCTTTAGCTACTTCAGCCCAGTGGGCTAAATTATATACCCTCGCCTGGGCTTGCATTTTAGCAAAGGGTAAAATTGCCAACATTTATACTAACAGTAGATGTGCCTTAGGAGTAGTTTATGACTTTGGCATGTTATTAAAACAACATGGGTTTTTTTTTACTTTTAGTGGAAATAATTTTTTAAAGATTTTTTTTGTTTTTGTTTTTTATCCTCACCCAAGGACATTTCTGCATTTATCTTCAGATAGAGCGGGAGGGAGAGAGGGAGGAAGAGAGAGAAACATTGATGTGAGAGCAAAACACTGATTGGCTGCCTCCTGCACACCCCTAGCGGGGATGGAGCCCACAACTGGGGCATGTGCTCTGACCAGGAATCCAACCAGCACCCTTTAGGTGCATGGGACCACACCCAACCAACTGAGCCACACCAGCCAGGGCTGGAAATAAAATTTTAAATGACTTATATGTTTAGGAATTATTTAATGCTATACTTTCACCAGATACTTTAGCTATTATTAAGATCCCAGAACATTCTAAATTTGTCTCCCTGGAAACTACAGGAAATCACCTTGCTGACATTTCTGCTAAGAATGCTGCCCTTGCCATCAGCAGCAAACTTCTGTCATGGTCCAATGAGATGTTTCCCCCACTGATAATTTAGAAAAACTGGCCAGAGAACCCTGGCCAGTGTGATTCAGTGGTTAGAGCGTTGGCCCACACACCAAAGGGTCATGGGTTTGATTCCCCGTCAAAGGCATCCTGGGTTGCTGGTTGGATCCCTACACGGGTTGGAGGGAGGCAACCAATCAATGTGTCTCTCACTTAATGTCTCTCTCTCTCTCTCCCCCTCCCATCCCTCCTTTCCACTCTCTCTAAAAATCAATAGAAAAAATATCCTAGGGTGAGGATTAACAAATTTTAAAAAAGTAAAATGGGCCCTGGCCGGTTTGGCTTAGCAGTTAGAGTGTCAGCCTGCAGTCCAGAGAGGCCCGGGTTCGGTTCCCGCTAAGGGCATGTACCTCGGTTGCAGTTTGTCCCCGGCCCTGGTTGGTCGTGCCAGAGGCAGCCACTCGATGTGTCCCTTTCACGTCGATGTTTCTCTCTCTCTCTCTCTTCCTCTCTCCCTCCCACTCTATCTGAACAAAAAATGTCCTCGGGTGAGGATAAAAAAAAAAAAAACTAAAATGGTCCTGGCCGGTTTGGCTCAGTGGTTAGAGCGTGGGCCTGCCAACCAGAGTCCTGGTTGGGTTCCCTCTAAGGGCATGTACCTCGGTTGCAGTTTGACCCTAGCAGGGTTGGGGTCCAATGGGTGGCAACCAGTCGATGTGTCTCTCTCATGGATGTTTCTGTCTCTTCCCTCCTTTCTCCCTCCCACTCTATCTGAAGATAAATGCAAAAAATGCAAAAAATGTCCTCTGGTGAGAATAAAAAAAAAGTAAAATGGAGCCAGGCTCTATTGCAGAAGGTCAAATTGTCTGTGTTTCTAAGCAAGGGTCACAGGTCCATGAGTGAGGTTACAGTCTTACGCCAAATCCTTGACCCCCTCCCTACAAGACATCAGACCCTCTTGTTGTCAGGGTGGCTGGCCAGACTTACTCTCTTGTCTGTACTTGCTCCATCTTGAAACTGAATCAGGAATTCTCTGCGCACACCTCTGACCACGCCTTCCCACGAAGCTGTGGAAAACACAAAGGAGTCAGCCCCAGGCCAGGAAAATGTTCTGTTTAAAAGCAAATGTTGGTGGGGTAGGACGTGGGAAGGGGGGCCCGGGGAGTGGGGGGGCGGGGGCGGGCACAGATTTCGGGCCTCTGACAGATGCTAGTTCTGCGGAGCCACAGGTCCTCCCTACGGTTGTCACTCAGGCACGCGGGGGCGCGGCCTTATAAACTGTCCAATCAGAGGCCTCTCTGGGACAGATGGGTGGGGCGACGGCCCGCACAGGCGTGGATGCCGCTTCTCCCTCGGTAACGCTCGGAATCGCCCCTCCGCTGCTGCCCTTAACGGCTCCTGGTGGCTCTGCCACAGCCTCTGTCGCTCTGAGATCTGCACCAGTCGTGAGAGTCGTAGGCAGGACTCAGGGAGACAGGGGAAACCTAGAGATGGTGAGTGTGGGGGCAGGGCACGGAGATGGAGATATGGTGTGGGTCGAACCGCTGGAACCTGCCTGGCGCACCGGCCTCCCCGCGGTGGGGTCGAGTCCGCCCACCCGAGTGGGGCCACCGCTCGAACCCGTCCTGTCTGGCTCGCAGCGTGGGGCTGGGCCGGCAGCCGGGACCTCGCGCGTCCTGTCTGGTGCGGTCACCACACGACTAGTTGGGCCCGGCCTGGAACCTCCCCTGGCGGCTCCGCGCTCGCTGCCCGTCCGCCCAGACGGTGCTGTGGCGGGGAAGGTCTTGACTCCGACTCCGGAGTTTGTCGCGGGAGGAGCTGTGGTGTGCGGCGTCCTGAGTCTCTCCTTTCTTTCCATTGGCACTGGTTTTTTTCCTGAGTTCTACAAATGTTGGGGGAGCAGGGTGTCAAATCCACGACCCTGTTCCCCCAGCCAGACTCTTCCTGGGGCTGGCAATGAATCCCTGCATTTCCAGATCCCTCCCCGCGTTCCCAAAAGTACTCCCCCTCTCTGATTCACAATGTTGTTATCCACTGTTTGTCACCCGTGCTGCATCTGAAACAGTCCCGATATTTTACTTGTTTATCCTTTTTTTATATAGTCATGAATGGCTATTTCTTAAAGATATATCGATCTATCTATATACATAAATATAGATAGGTAGGTAGGTAGAGATGATAGATAGATGATAGATAGATAGATAGATAGATAGATAGATAGATAGATAGATAGATAGATAGATAGATAGATATGTTTTTGGTCTTTGAATATTTTACGTGAGAGGAGATCAGAGAATAACCACCAAGAATACTTTGTATGAAATCCTCGTTTATCTTCCCCAGGACCTTTCCTGGGCACAGACCTCCATCCTATGGGAAGTCCTTTGAGTGGAAGTTCTTTTTGGAAATCTTTCCTGAATGATCTGTCCTGTTAACACTGCTCTTCCCTGGGTTTGTCACCCTGATGAGATTAATTGATATATTTAAGTTTTCGCTTTTCATTGAGGGTGGAATGTATTTAATCAGTAGAGCTTGAAAGACATAAAATAGTTCCTGAGAGACAAGAGAGTGGTGAATTTCAGAAAGAAAAAAAATCCCAGTATTACCAATTCATTGTTAAAAATTCTAGTTTCACTGTTTTCTTCCCTTCAGCATGTGTAGTAAGTTTCTGAGGTTGGTTCTTTACTTTGGGGTGCTTTCAAATGAAATTCCAGAGCTTAGACATGCAGAGCCGACTGTTCAGATGTGATTATTACAAAACAGTGTCTTGCCATGGAAATAGTAATTAACTGACACCTTTTTTTTCTGAATGGAACAGATACTTGGGCTTTTCTGGTTTAACTAATAAAAGTGAGTTACAGTTTTCTTCCACCTTTCCACATTATCACTTGGTTTCAGTGATTTTGCTGGATTGTTCAAACATTGGGTTTATGTAATATAAATATCAGTGGTGGTACTGGGCTTCTCCAGTGAGGAACAGAGGCCTGTGGCCAGTGACAGTCTAAGGACCCTTTTGAGCCTGCACTGGGAAGTACTTGAGGATCCAGTTGCTCTTCCTGGGGAGCCTCCCCGGCAGGTGTCCTACCTGCTCACACCCACCATGGAAGGTGCCTTTACAGAGAGAAGCTACAGCCCTGGAAAGCTGGGAATACACATGTATAAGGAGGGGAGGTGGGGATGAGGCCCTTTCTGAGGCTATGGTTTCTTAAGTCTAGACATTTTTAGAGCTTACCTTACGTTTGAATTTTGCAACCACAGTGTAGGTGCCCTCAAAGTATAATTCTTGCACATGGAGAGGTCAGTGAAGATCAGGTGGTCAAAGGGTTTATCATTTGGGAAGTTCGTTTGGGTCAAAACATTGAGTAATATGAGGCTGAGAGTTGCCTCACTTGTGAGAATGGAATCCTGGGAGAGGGAGCTCTTCCATGTTTATTTTAGTTTGGTAGTATTCTGTGATTTTTTTACCTCTCTGTTTCTTCTTTCTTTGTTATGTGTCTCAGTTCTAGATTTTTGTTTTGTGGTTACCATTATGTTTATGCAAAAGAAGTTTCATAGGTACAGTAGTCCTTTTTCTTCTGATTGTATCTTATCTCCATTTACCTGTGCAAGTTTATTGTCCTGTTCTTGCTACCTTATATTTTGTTGTCACAAATTATGGCTTCTTATGTTGTCTGTTCATTTCCAAATTGCAGTAGCTCTTGTCTCTTTTAATGATTTTACCCTTTAATCTCTTTGTTATATTTAAGTGTTTAATACCCTATTCTGAACAAGAGTTGCAATTTCCTGCTTCTGTCTGTTTGTCATCTTTGTCATCTTTACAGTGTTTTATCCTTTTGTCTTTTTTATTTCAGGTAGAAGAGCTCATTCAGCATTTCTTGTAATGTAGAGCTTGTGTCGGTGAACTCCCTCAGCTTCTGTTTGTCTGGAAAAAACCTTTGTTTCTCCTTCATATCTAAAAGATAACTTTTGCTGCATATACTATTCTTGGCTGCTGATTTCTCTCCTTCAATATTTTGAATATTTGTAGGGTTTCTGCTGAAAAATTCAGTGATGATATAATAAATGGGGTTTCCTTTCTGATTACTATCTTCCTCTGGCTGACTTGAGAACTCTTTGTCATTAATTTTTGACAGTTTTAATAATAATATGCCTTGTAGAAGGTCTTTTATAATTTTTTAATCCTCGCGCAAAGATATTTTTTCCACTGCTTTCTTTTTTAAGAAAAAGTGGGTTTATTTAAATAAAAGGGGTTGGGGGATGGGGATATCCAAAGGGAAGGGCTATATATCACGGAGCCATGGGGTATTGTTCTGGGGTCTTGGTTGTTGAGATTGGGCAGGGGTTGGGTCTACAGGAATGCGGATGTATGATTGGGTGCTGCTTTGGTTCCTGGTGTCCGGTGGCATTTCTTGTCGGGCCAGTTCTCCTGTGGCAGGAAGTTTGGTCTTTGTTCTGGGGCGAGGAGGCTTGCAAAATGGCCATTAAGAATATATTGCCTGTGTAAGTCCTAACATTTCCCTCCTCTTTCTATTTGTTAGTAATTATTCTTATGGAATTGTGGCAGAGGTCTCTTTCTTCTGTAGCTGCTTCCTGATGATTCGTAGGTGTAGAGCTGTCCCTAAGCCATGTTAGTATGTTGGGGAATTCGGAAATAAGGGTAGGGATGAGTTCTATAGGCCATTGTCAGGACTGTTTGTTTGCCCATAATAGTTCATATGAGGTTTTGGAGAAAGGCAAGGAGGACAGGGATGGGCTTCCAAAGTGAGACCAATATTGTATAAACAATCAGGTATTTAATAAGAAATATGCCTGTGAAAACAAGAGGAAAACAAGGGTTATTGATCATAGCAAACTATAAACCAGTTGCTGAGTCTGTAAGACTGTTAGTTGAGAAGGCTTACTTTCTTTTGCTAGGATGAAAGCAAGCAGTGACAATTGGACAGCATCTGATACTCAAGTAAATTCTGTATGGTTGACATCGTATCAGTAGTTTTTAATAATTCCAACTCAAAGGATGGGAGAGAAAAATGAAACATTAGTTTGGAGGGTCGAAGACAACTAAAAGAATTCAGGAACCAGTTTAGTTCACAGATAAAAACAAAACTTTAAATTTTGAAGACTTATCAACTATACTCCAGGCCAATATTCACAATTAGGCATTGTGATTTTCATTGAAACAACATTTCTCTCCCTAAAATCACCCTAATTTTTTTTAATTAATTTATTTTTGTTACAGATGTTTCTCATTTTTTCCTCCACTGACACCCTCCTCCCCATCCCCCCGCCACCCCATCCCCAGCTTTGTTGGCTATGTCCTTAGGTTATGCTTACATGCATATAAGTTCTGTGGTTTATCTCTTCCCTCTGCCCCCCACTCCCCCTCTTCTGAGGATTGTCAGTCTGTACCCTACTTCTCTGACTCTGGGTCTGTTTTGTTCATAAGTTCGTTAGGTTCATTACATTCCAGAAATAAGTGAGATCATGTGATATTTGTCTTTCTCTGCTTGGCTTATTTCTCTTCGGATAATACTTTCCAGGTCCCTCCGTGTCGTCTCAAAGGATAAGTGATCTTTCTTTCTTACAGCTGCATAGTACTCCATTGTGTATATGTACCACAGCTTTTTTATCCACTTGTCTACTCATGGACACTTGAACTGTTTCCAGATCTTAGCTATTGTAAATAGTGCTGCTATGAACATAGGGGTACATATTTTCTTTCTGATTGGTGTTTCAGGCTTCTTAGGGTATATTCCTAGAAGTGGGATCACTGGGTCAAATGGCAGTTCAATTTTTAGTTTTTTGAGGTAACACCATAGTGTTTTCCATAGTGGCTGCACCAGTCTGCATTCCCACCAGCAGTGTACTAGAGTCCCCTCTCCACACCCTCGCCAGCACTTGTTGTTTGATGATTTGTTGATGGCGGCCATTCTGACAGGTGTGAAGTGATACCTCATTGTTGTTTTAATTTGCATCTCTCTGATGATTAGTGACGAGCATTTTTTCATATGTCTCTTGGCCATTTGTATGTTCTGTTTGGAGAGATGTCTCTTTAGGTCCACTGCCCATTTTTTAATTGGGTTCTTTGTCTTCCTTTTGTTGAGTTGTGTGAGTACTCTATATATTTTGGAAATTAACCCCTTATCTGATGTATCATTGGCAATTATGCTCTCCCATATAGTGGGTTCCCTTTCCATTTTGATGGTTGTTTCTTTTGCTGTGCAGAACTTTTTGAGTTTGATGTAGTCCCATGTGTTCATTTTTTTTTTTATCCTCACCCGAGGACATTTTTGCATTTTTCTTCAGATAGAGCAGGAGGGAGAGGGGGAGGAAGAGAGAGAGAGAAACATCAATGTGAAGAGACACATTGACTGGATGCCACCCACATGACCCCAACCAGGGTAGGGACAAACTGCATCCGAGGTACGTGCCCTTATGGGAACCAAACCCAGGACTCTCTGGTCCACGGGCCGACTGGCCAGGGCCATTTTTTCCTTTATTTCTCTTGCCTTAGGTGTTGTATCGGTGAAAATCCTGCTGCATATGATGTCTGAAATTCTGTTGCCTACATTTTCTTCTAGGATTGTTATGGATTCAAGTCACATTTAAGTTTTTTATCCATTTTGAGTTTATTCTTGTGTTTGGTGTAAGTTGGTGGTCTAGCTTCATTTTTTTTCCATGTAGCTGTCCAATTTTCCCAACACCATTTATCGAAGAGGCTGTCTTGACGCCACTGTATGCTCTTGCCACCTTTGTCAAATATTAATTGAGCATATTGTCTTGCGTCAATTTCTGGGTTCCCGGTACTGTTCCATTGATCTATGTGCCTGTTCTTGTGCCAGTACCAGGCTGTTTTGATTACAGTGACTTTGTATACCTGATATCTGGTATTCTGATCCCTACTTTATTCTTCTTTTTCAAGATTTCTGTGGCTATTCGGGGCCTTTTTTGGTTCCCTATAAACTTTTGGAGTATTTGTTCTAGTGCTGTGAAGTATTAGGGGGACCTGAAAGTAATGTGTTTTTATGATGTTAATTCAAACAGGTAAATTTTTAACAAGTTTTTATTTTTAATCAATGATGTAATCACCCTCATTATCAACAACCTTTTGCCTTCTATTGTGCAAATTTTCAATGCTGGATCGATAAAAATCAATTGGTTTTTGAGCAAAATATCTGGAGATGGCATTTTGGACATCATCCAAATTGTCAAATTTTTTGCCACTTAGAAAATGTTGTAGCGATAGGAATAAATGGAAATCTGATGGCGCAATATCGGGTGAGTATGATGGGTGAGGCAATACCTCCCACCCCAATTCATTAATTTTTTCCAGGGTTCATCTTGCACAGTGCGGTCTTGCATTATCGTGTTGCAGAATAACGCCTTTTCTGGTGACAATTGCTGGGCATTTTTCAATTAAAGATTGATTTACTCGATCCAATTGTTCACAGTAAAGGTCTGCATTCAGTTTGTCCAGGTTTCAGCACTTCAAAATGAACGACCCCGCGAATGCTCCACCAAACACACAAAAGTGCCTTTTTGGGGTGTAAACCTGGCTTAGCTGTACTTCGTGGCGATTCATTCAGAGAGAGCCACTGCCTTTTGCATTTTGGATTATCATAGAGGACCCATCTTTATCTCCAGTGATCAAGCGATCAAAAAACGCTTCTGTATTGTGCCGCTGAAGCAATAAGTTGCATGTGGTGGACTGGTTAGCTTTGTTTTCTTCGGACAGATTATGTGGGACCCAAACACCTGCTCTGCTTACTTTACCAATCTGCTGCAAATGTTCTTGGATGGTCGACCAAGGTTGGTTAAGAGTGTTTGACAGTTCCTCGATTGTCTGACATGGATTTGCTTTCACTTCCACCCTTAACATGTCATTGTCTAAAGTTGTTGGTCTTCCTGATCGATATGAGTCAGAAAGATCAAAATTACCGGATTTGAACTTAGAAAACCACCTTTGGCATTTATGAACATCTAATGCACTTGGATAAACATCGCAAATGTTTTTGGTAGCATTACTACCCTGTTGCATTACTACCTTGTGAAACTCAAAAAGCATACAATGCCGGATATGTATCTCTTCTGGTATTTGGCTGGCCATTTCACTATAAATTGCAAAAAAAAAATAAATAAATAAGATTTAATTATTTATGAGTAAACAAGTCACTCTAACCTTAAAATGTCTTTGGCACGACTTTGAATTACACAATGAGCTGATAAATGACAACCGAATATCGAAATGTGCAGAAACGACATTACTTTCCGGTCCCCCTAATAAATCGTTGGTATTTTGATGGCAATTATATTGAATATATAGATAGCTTTGGGTAGTATGGATATTTTAATGATGTTAATTGTTCCAATCCATGAACATGGTATATGCTTCCATTTTTTTATATCTTCCTCTATTTCTTTTTTCAATGATCTGTAGTTTTCTGTGAAGACATCCTTTACTCCTTTGGTTAAGTTTATTCCTAGGTATCTTAATATTTTTGCCGTGATGGTAAATGGGATTGTTTTTTCAGTTTCTCTTTCTGTGAGTTCGTTGTTGGTGTATAAGAATGCCATTGATTTCTTGATGTTAATTTTGTATCCTGCTACTTTGCCAAATTCATTTATTAAATCTAGTAGATTTTTGATGGAATCTTTAGGGTTTTCTATGTACAATATCATGTCATCTGAGAATAATGACGGTTTCACTTCTTCCTTTTCTATTAGGATCCCTTTTATTTTTTCTTCATGCCTAATTGCTGTGGCTAAGACTTCCAGTACTATGTTAAATAAGAGTGACGAAAGTGGACATCCCCGTCTTTTTCTTGTTCTTAAGGGAAATGCTTTTAGTTTTTGCCCATTAAGTATGATGTTGGCTGTAGGTTTTTCATATATGGCCTTTATTGTGTTGAGATATGATTCCTCTATTCCCACATTGCTGAGCGTTTTTATCAGAAATGAGTGCTGGATTTTGTCGAATGCTTTTTCAGCATCTATTGATATGATCATATAGTTTTTATCTTTCATTTTGTTTATGTGGTGTATCACATTTATTGATTCGAGAATATTGTACCAGCCTTGCATCCCTGGGATGAATCCCACTTGGTCCCGGTGAATAATTTTTTTGATGTATTGCTGGATCCGATTTGCTAATATTTTGTTAAGGATTTTTGCATTTGTGTTCATCAGGGATATTGGCCTGTAGTTTTCTTTCTTTGTAGTGTCTTTTTCCGGTTTTGGAATTAGGATTATGCTGGCCTCATAAAAAGAGTTTGGAGGGCTCCTGTCTTCTTTGGATTTTTTGGAATAGTTTGAGGACAACAGGCAGTAGATCTTTGAATGTTTGGTAAAACTCCCCCGTGAAGCCATCCAGGCCTGGGCTTTTGTTTGCTGGGAGTTTCTTAATTACATCTTCAATTTCCTTAGTTGTTATTGGTTCTGTCTCTTCCCGGTTCAGTTTTGGAAGACTGTGTTTCTAGAAATTTGTCCATTTTACCTAGATTGTCCAATTTGTTGGCGTATAATTGTTCATAGTATGTTTCAATGATCCTTTGTATTTCTGTGGTGTCAATTGTTACTTCTCTTTCATTTCTGATTTTGTTTATTTGGGTCCTCTCTTTTTGTTTCTTGGTGAGTCTGGCTAAAGGTCCATCAGTCTTGTTTATCTTTTCAAAGAACCAGCTTTTTGTTTCATTGATCCTTTGAACTGTTTTTTGTTTGTTTTTTTGTCTCTCTGTCATTTATTTCTGCCCTGATCTTTACTATTTCTTTCCTTCTACTTGCTCTGGGTTTTTTTGTTTTGTTTTGTTTTCTTTCTAGTTCTTTAAGTTGTAGGGTTAGAGAGTCAATTAGGAATTTTTCTTGTTTCTTGAGGTAGGCCTGTAGTGCTATGAACTTCCCTCTCAGGACTGCTTTCACTGCGTCCCATAGATTTTGTGTTGTTCTGTGTTTGTTTTCATTGGTTTCCAGGAAGTTTTTAATTTCTTCCTTGATCTCGTTGGTAACCCATTCATTGTTTAATAACATGCTATTTAGCCTCCAAGTGTTGGAATGTTTTTGTGTGTTTTTGTTGTAATTGAGTTCTAGCTTCATGCCATTGTGATCCAACAAGATGCTTGATAGATTTCAATCTTTTTGAATTTGTAGAGGCTTACTTTGTGTCCTAACATGTGGTCTATCTTTGAGAATGTCCCATGTGCAATTGAGAAGAATGTATATTCTACAGCTTTGGGGTGAAATGTTCTGTAAATATCAATTAAGTCTAACTGATCTAGGTCGTCATTTAAGGACTCTATGTCTTTGTTAAGTTTTCGTCTGGAAGAACTATCCAGTGGTGTCAGTGGGGTGTTAAAGTCACCCATTATCATCGTATTGCTATTGATCTCTCCCTTGAAGTCCTCCAGAAGTTTTTAAATATATTTTGGTGTCACCCTCATTTTTATTAAAGAGACTGCATTAGGTCCAGTTTAAATTTGGCCTGATTATTTGCATAAACATAACAAGAATTATCAATTGATAAGTTTTCTCAAATTTGTCTGGAATGTCAGTTGTTCATAAGGAATCTTTAGACTGAGCTCTACTGCATTGAATTCTTAAAGAGAGTCAAAGGGAGGGAGGGAGAGAGAGAGAGAGAGAAACATTGGTGTGAGAGAGACACCTCAATTGGTTGCCTCGCACACGAGCCCTGACTGGGCCAGGGATCAAACCCATAACCCAGGTATGGGCCCTTGGCCTGGAACTGAACCCTCAGCCCTCTGGTGCTCAGGCCATCACTCTAACCTCTAGCCACTGAGCCACACTGGCCAAGGCTAGAAGGTCTTTTTGCATTGAGATAATTGGGTGTTCTCTTAGCTTCTTGGATTCAAGGGTATAGTCCATTTCTTCTTCCTGTAGGTTTGGGAAGTTCTCATTAATTTTTTAGTAAGCTCTTTGTTCCCTTCTCCCTCTTTTTTTCTACTGGTATAGCCATTATTCTTATATTGCTCTTTCTAATGGAATCAGATTGTTTTTGTACAGTTCTTGTTATTTTTTACTCTCAATTTTCTCTCCCCTTCTTGCTGAGTCATTTCTAGATTTCTATCATCAAATATATTACTGATTCTTTTCTCCATCTGGTCTGCTCTACTTTCTAAGCTCTGTAATTTATTTTTCATATCATTTATTGAGTTATTCAGCTCTAGATTTTCTGTCTGGTTCTCTTTTAGTTTCAATCTCTTTGGTAAAGTACTCCTTTTGTTTGTTGTTTTTATTCTTGAGCTCACTGAGCTGACTTTCTGAGTTTTCTTATATATCATTGAGTTTTTTCAGAACTGCAATCTTAAATTCTCTGTCATTTAAGTCATAGTGTTCCATGTCTTTAAGTTTATTTTCTGGCAATTTTTTATTTTCTTTCTGAACTACCTTATTACCTTGGCTGTTCACGATAGGTGATGGATTATTTCTCTGCCTGGGCATTTGATAGAATGAAATTTTTAAGCACTTGTTTATTTTAACTTTTTAGCAGGTTGGTAAGTAGAAATGGGTTTTTTAAATTTTTTTATTGAATTTATTTGGGTGACATTGGTTAATAAAATTATATTTGTTTCAAGTGTACAATTCTATAACACACCATCTGCATATTGTATTGTGTGTTCACCATTCAAAGTCAAGTCTCCTTCTGTCACCATTTATCCCTCCCTGCTTTACCTTCTTCTACCTGCCCCAACTCCACTTTCCCTCTGGTAATCATCATACTGTTGTCTGTGTCTCACTACTTTTTTTTTTTTTTTTTTTTGCTTAATCCCTTAACCTTTTTCACCCAACCCTCAAACCTCCCTCCCCTCTGACAGCTGTCAGTCTGTTCTCTGTATCTAGGAGTCTGTTTCTATTTTGTTTGTTTGTTTATTTATTTTGTTCATTAGAGGCCACATATAAGTGAAATCATATGGTATTTGCCTTTCTCTGACTGGATTATTTCACTTAGCATACCCAGTAGGTGGTGCTATAGTGCAGCAATCTTTTTACTCAGAGATACCCAAATTATAAATCAGGATAACACTTATTTCTACATGTACTAGGTCTACAATACAAGGATTCAAAAGGACACTGCTCATTCACCTTGGAGTTCTAGAATACACAGTGCCGTGCTCTTTAATAGGGCTTTCAATGGAAATTTCACCTCCCTTACTGGTCTCAGGTTCATAGAGCACGATGCCGGCTTATAAAATAATAAGTTCAAATCAGTTGAATGAAAAATGTTCTATTTCTTGCCTGGCCAGTGTGGCTCTGTGGATTGAGAGTCATCCCAGGGACTGAGGGTTCGATTCCTGGGTAGGGCACATGCCTGGGTTGTGGTCTTGATCCCCAGTGGGAGATATGCAGGAGGCAGCCTGTGGATGTTTCTCTCTCACATCAATGTTTCTATTTCTCTCTGCCTTCCTCTCTCTAAAAAATCAACAAAAACATATTTTTTAAGTCCTGTTTCAGTCATAGTTATCAGGGTGAATTGTAATGAGTCTGTCTTCATCTTTTTTCTACTACACTTCAGGGTTTTTTAGAGCAATTTTAGATGTATAGAAAAATTGGTCAGAGAGTACAGAGAGTTCCCACATAACCCCTGTGTGTCCACACAGTTTGCACTATTTTTTGCATCTTATATGACTGGTACATTTGTAACAATTTCTCAGCCTATATTGATACATTAAAGTGCACTGTTTATATGACATTGACTTGTATTATAGGATGTGTAGGTTTGGGCAGATGTTTAATGACATGTATCCTTTATTTCTGTGTCATATCATTTCACTTACCTAAAAATTTCTTAAGCCCTACCTATTGTTTCATCCCTCCCTTCAACCTCAAGTCCCTCACAACCAGAGATCATTTTATTGGCTCATAGTTTTGTCTTTCCCAGAATGTTCTATATTTAGAATCATGTAGCCTTGTCAAATTGCCTTCTTTCTCTTAGCAATTTACTTTTAAGGTTCCTCCACGTGTTTTCATGGCTTAATAACTCATTTCTTATCACTGAACAGTATTTCATTGCATGGATTTACCACTGATTGTCTGTTTGCATCTTGAAGGACATCTCTCTTAACTCTAATTCTTGCTAACTATTACTGAAGGGCCTGCAAAAATTTATATGTATGTTTTGTGTGAACATAAGGTTTCGACTCATTTAGGTCAATACCAAGGAATGTGGTTGCTAGATCTTACTATATGTAGTAAGAGTATGTATTTATTTACTTATTTATTTTGAGAATACATTTATTAAAGGTGGGTACAATGAAACAAGGAAGGGCTTAGCATACAAGAATCAACAGGAGAGAGCCTAGGCAGGGTTGCTTTGGCTTACTGGGAAGTCAGAGAAAGGAGGCCTCAGAGACAGGTTCAGGGGGTTAGCCCAGGACACACTACTGCAGCCCATTACTCCTCTAGTTGCAAGTCTCATAGGGTCCCTTAGAGTTTAGGAGATGCACGCCTGTGGGGGAAGAAGAGGAGGAGGGAAGGGCATGGTGTGCCCCCAGGAGGGAGAGCTCCATATTTAGTTTTGACAGAAAGTTTCTGTCTCTGAAACCTAGGTATTTGCCCTGACCAGGAATCAAACCTGCAACCTTTTGATGTACAGGACGATGCTCCAACCAACTGACCCACCCAGCCAGGGCAGGAATTTTTAATTTTAATAAAGTGAAACTTTTTTTGGTATCTTATCTAAAAATGTATCACCAAACACAAGGTCACCTAGATTTTCTCACATGTTACATTCTAGGAATTGTTTTTACTTTTGCGTTTACATTTAGATGTATGATCTGTTTTGAGTTAATTTTTGTGCAAAGTTTAAGTTCTGTGTCTACATTCATTTTTCGTGTGTGTGTTCTATATGTGGATATCTAAAGAAATTGAAGATGTAATCAAGTCTCTCCCAGCAAACAAAAGCCCAGGCCCAGACAGCTTCACAGGGGAGTTTTACTGAACATTCAAAGAAGAACTAACACCCATTCTCCTCAAACTATTCCAAAAAATTCAAGAAGAAGGAAGACTCCTGAACTCGTTTTATGAGGTCAGCATAATTCTAATTCCAAAACCAGATAAAACACTACAAAGAAAGAAAACTACAGGCCAATGTCCCTGATGAACATAGATGCCAAAATCCTGAACAAAATATTAGCAAATCAGATCCAGCAATACATTAAAAATGTATTCACCATGACTAAGTGGGATTCATCTGAGGGATGCAAGGATGGTACAATATTCGCAAATCAACTAATATGATGCATCACGTAAACAAAATGAAGGATAAAAACCACATGATCGTGTCAATAGATGCTGAAAAAGCATTTGACAAAATCCAGCACTCGTTTCTGATAAAAACGCTCAGCAATGTGGGAATAGAGGGATCATATCTCGACATAATAAAGGCCATATATGAAAAACCTACAGCCAACGTCATACTCAATGGGCAAAAACTAAAAGCATTTCCCTTAAGAACAGGAACAAGACAGGGATGCCCACTTTTGCCACTCTTATTTAACATAGTACTGGAAGTCTTAGCCACAGCAATTAGACATGAAGAAAAAATAAAAGGGATCCAAATTGGAAGGGAGGAAGTGAAACTGTCATTATTCGCAGATGACATGATATTGTACATAGAAAACTCTAAAGACTCCATCAAAAATCTGCTAAATTTAATAAACAAATTTGGCAAGGTAGCAGGATACAAAATTAACATCCAGAAATCGATGGTATTCTTATACACCAATAATGAACTCACAGAAAGAGAAACTAAAAAGACAAACCCATTTACCATTGTGGCAAAAAAATTAAGATACTTAGAAATAAACTTAACCAAAGAAGTAAAGGACCTATTTGCAGAAAACTATAGGACATTGAAAAAATAAATAGAGGAAGATATAAAAAAAGTGAACACACATACTGTGTTCATGGATAGGAAGAATTAACATCATTAAAATGTCCATACTACCCAAAGCAATCTGTAGATTCAATGCAATCCCCATCAAAATACCAATGACATATTTCACAGAACTAGAACAAATACTTCAAAAGTTGATATGGAACCAAAAAAGACCCCAAATAGCCACAGCAATCTTGAAAAAGGACAAAGTAGGAGGGATCACAATACCGGATATCAGGTTATACTACAAAGCCATTATAATCAAAACAGCCTGGTACTGGCACAAAAATGGGCATATAGATCAATGGAACAGAACAGAGAACCCAGAAATTGACCCAAGACATTGTACTCAATTAATATTTGACAAAGGTGGCAAGGAATAAATGGAATGGAATAAAGACAGCCTCTTCAGTAAATGGTGTTGGGAAAATTGGACAGCTACATGAAAGAAAATGAAACTAGACCATCAACTTACACCATACACAAGAATAAACTCAAAGTGGATACGAGACTTAAATGTGACTCGTGAATCCATAAAAATCCTAGAAGAAAATGTAGGCAACAAAATTTAAGACATCATACGTAGCAGGATTTTCATGATACAATACCTAAGGCAAGAGAAACAAAGGAAAAAATGAACACATGGGACTACATCAAACTAAAAAGCTTCTGCACAGCAAAAGAAACAACCATCAAAATGGAAAGGGAACCCACTATATGGGAGAGCATAATTGCCAATGATACATCAGATAAGGGGTTAATTTCCAAAATATATAGAGCGTTCATACAACTCAACAAAAGGAAGACAAAGAATCCAATTTAAAAATGGGCAGAGGACCTAAATAGACACCTCTCCACAAAGGACATACAAATGGCCAAGAGACATATGAAAAAATGTTCAACGTCACTAATCAGAGAGATGCAAATTCAAACAAGTATGAGGTATCACCCCACACCTGCCAGAATGGCTGCCATCAACAAGTCATCAAACAATAAGTGCTGGTGAGGATGTGGAGAAAGGGGACTATAGTACACTGCTGGTGGGAATGCAGACTAGTGCAGCCACTATGGAAAACAGTATGGTGTTTCCTCAAAAAATTAAAAATTAATCTGCCATTTGACCCAATGATCCCACTTCTAGGAATATATCCTAAGAAGCCTGAAACACCAATCAGAAAGAATATATGTACCCCTATGTTCATAGCAGCACTATTTACAATTGCTAAGATCTGGAAATAGCCCAAGTGTCCATCAGTAGATGAGTGGATAAAAAAGCTGTGGTACACATGATCTCACTTATTTGTGGAATATAATGAACAAAGTGGGCTGATGAATGAAATAGACCCCGAGACATAGAAAAGAGTATGGTCAGACTGACAAACCTCAGAGTAGGGGGGCGGGTGAAATGGATGAGATGAACCAAAGAACTTATATGTGTGTATGTATAACCAATGGATATAGACAACAATACTGGGGAGGGGGCAGGATTGGGAGGAGAGTGTCTAGGGGTAAAAAAAGAACTGGGAAATAGGGGGTCTGGAAAAGTTACCAAAAGCCTTGATAATACTTAAAATTAAAATTTTTGTTTATAAGAAAAAATAAAATAAAAAGTATTATATTGTTTGTTGACTAGAGAGAGAAAGAAACATTCATTTGTTGTTCCACTTATTTATACATTCATTGGTTGCTTCTTCTATGTGCCCTGATGGGAGATCTAACCCACAACCTTGGTATATTGAGATGACACTCTAACCAACTGACCTACGCAGCCAGGGCAGTTCACTGAGCTTCTTACTTGTACAATTTGCTGACTATGATTAATTTTAGGAAAATCTCAGTGATTACTACTTACCTATTTTTTTCTGTTTCTTTGTCTTTTCCTTCAGGTATCCCCATTATGTGTATTTCAATCTTCTGTAATTGCTCTCCAGTTCATGGATATTGTGTTTTGTGATGTTTGTTTTTTTGTCTTTGTATTACAGGCCTTGATAAGAACAGAATATTTGGGGCATATTTTAAAATGTTGTTTTATATCCTCTTTTGCAATGTTGAAAAGAATGGTTTGATTGCGACCTCCATCTTCTCATAATCTAAGAAAAGTTGGTCAAGTTTTTTTGCTTTTTCTATGAGGTCAGTAATGGCTTTTAAGTTCCTTAAATTCCAGCCAAAAACCGGAATTCTCTGACTCCAGTAGTTGATGATTGACAGATGAAAATTTTCCTGTCTCATCCCTACTCATTCCCCTTTGACCCATATCTACACAAGGTGATGAGTGCCTTGGTGCTTCTTCCTTTAAAGATGGCAGGAGGCTCAGTCCTCTAAGGCCGTGCTGTGTGTGAACCGTAACTCTAACCCATCCACTAACCTCAATTTTTCAAAAATGTCCAGGCATCTCTTCTTGCGTTCTCATGCCATTTCATGACTACTGGAGAGGCCTGCCTTGCTTTCCCCACAGACCTCAATTATGAAAGTAATAAACCCTTCATACACTCTAGCCAGTGTGTGGTGTCATCAGCTAAGGGATTCAAGGTATGCTCAGGGTTTGAGATATCATGCTGCCTTACTCCACGTGGGAGCTTGGGAATTAGAGAACTTGGGAGTGCAGCCTCTAGGGTGGCTGGTCAGGAAACACTTACGCAGTTTAAAAGGGGAGATTTTTTATGTTCTTTTGAAGGAAAGCATTGCTGAATTCTTTAACGTATGTTATACTCATGGGCAAATTCATCATCAAATCTTTGTGGATTTCATTAAACAGTTGCAATCAGCAACTCTCAATCTGTTCCTCAAGGTCAAGAAGGTGTGCCCTGGCCGGTTTGGCTCAGCGGTTAGAGCATCAGCCCGTGGACCAGAGAGACCCGGGTTCGGTTCCCACTAAGGGCACGTACCTCGGTTGCGGTTTCTCCCCAGCCCCGGTTGGGGTCGTGTGGGTGGCAACCACTCGATGTGTCTCTCTCACATCGATGATTCTCTCTCTTCCTCCCTCTCTCCCTCCTGCTCTATCTGAAGATAAATTTAAAGGTATCCTCAGGTGAGGATAAAAAAAAAATTTAAGAAGGCACAGGGCAGTGTTCTGTTTCTGCCTTAAAGAGCATTTCTGGCATTTTCTAACTGTGTGTGCCTATGTCTGCCAAAAATTGTCTCCAAGCAGCCGTGAGGCACATAAGTGTAGGGATTTTGTGGTCTAAGTTGTTGTGTCTTTTCCCTAGTGTCTGAACTCTCACATTCTAACTAACTTTTAACCCGTCAACTTGGACAGAGAGAGAAAGGCAGAACTGAGTCTGTAGTAAATATTATGCAAGGCAAAACAGTACTTCTTCACAAAAATATTTTGATTTTTCCAGCTGCATCTGACTACTTCTGAAGCCTGGAGTACTTTAGGGATGATAATAGCCAACTGGACCTTATTAAAAGTTGTATATCCATTAGTCTCTTGGACTCTCGTGTTTGGTGATGAGGATAGAAGAAAAAGCTTCCTTTTTTTTTACTCATTAAAATTTTATGCATATTTGACCCTCTGCCTCATGGAGGGCTGTAAATGATGATAATAAAAAAAAGAGATGAAGAGTTTTTCTCACAAGGTATTGATGGTCTTAAAATGATAAATATTTGTTTTATTTTTCTGTCACTTTTCAACATGCCGTGAACCCTGCCACTGGAGAGAAATAAGATATAATGTGATCACAGTAAAAGTGTGTAAATCATTTCCATATGATGATCATGCTGTTAAATTTATTAAGGAAGTAAGTGTTGATAAAGAGTAAGTTTCTGATAAATGTTTGGCAATGATAGAATATACATAAAATTCCTATAAATGGAGTATAGATGTCATGTGCAGTTCAGTCTCACACATCCTACTATAAACATACTTGGGATGTTTTAGGACGCTGTGGCCATTGAAGATGTCGCTGTGAACTTCACCCTGGAGGAGTGGGCTTTACTGGATCCTCCACAGAAGAAATTGTATAGAGATGTGATGAAGGAAACCTTCAGGAATCTGGACTCAATAGGTAAGGATGAGGACATTCTTAAATTGTCAGTTAGAGAACAAGTATTTTTTGCTCATCTTTTTTCCAAGATGTGGAATGTGGAAAAGGAGGACATTGATAAATAAACTAGGCATGGTTATAGCTAACAATGAATAGAATCTAACAGTTTTTTATAATGCCAATATTTTGGAATCATTTTTCTGGGTCTACATTTTAGGCAAAAAATGGGAAGATCATGACATTGAAGATCTGTACAAAAACCAGGGGAGAAAACTAAGGTGAGTCACACAATAGAAAGTAGTGTCTCATGAGAATCCTGGTATGTTATGAATTTTTTAAAAAGGGAAACAAAATAAACAACACCTGCTTCAAATTTAGTTATTCTTAAAAATGTTTTACTAGAAATGCTTTCTTTATATGTGACCTAAATATTCATTGTTTGCAAAATACTTTACTTGGAAACTGTATTAATAGGCCCTATATATCAATATAACTGTTTTGATAATTGCAAGGGTGAAGTCTTCCTGGAGAGCATTCATTATATCCAACTTCAGAGAATTCAGACAAGACAAGGAACTTACACTTTTCCTATAAATCCTAATAAATAGTTTGAAAAATATCATTAAAAATAATTAATAATGTGCTTCATGTTTTTTACAGAAGTCAAATGGTAGAAAAACTCTATGAAAGTAAAGAGGGTAGTCATTGTGGAGAAAATTTCAGCCTTATCCCAAATCTCAGTCTGAACAAGAAAACTACTGGAGTGAAACCACATGAATGCAGTACATGTGGAAAAGTCTTCATGCATTATTTTTCCCTTAATATGCACATCAGATGTCACACGGGACACAAACCACATGAATATCTGAAATATAGAGAGAGGCCATATAAATGTAAGGTATGTGGGAAAGCTTATATTTCTTCAAGTTTATTTCAAATACATCAAAGGAAGCACACTGAAGAGAAAACCTACAACTGTAAGGAATGTGGGAAAACCTTCCGTTTTCGCACATCTTTTCAAATACATGGAAGGATTCACACAGGAGAAAAACAATACGAATGTGAGGAATGTGGGAAACCCTTCATGTGGCTCACAAGCTTTCGAAGACACATGGCAATGCACACTGGATATGGACCTTATAAATGTAAACAATGTGGAATGGTCTTTAGATATCATCGTGCTTTTCAATCACATGAAAGGATTCACACAGGAGAGAAAGCCTATGAATGTAAGCAATGTGGTAAAGCTTTTAATTCTCAACGCGGTTTCCAAATACATCAAAGCTATCACAAAGGAAAGCACCCCTATGAATGTAAACAATGTGGAAAAGTCTTTAGATATCATCATACTTTTCAAGCACATGAAAAGATTCACACAGGAGAGAAAATCTATGAATGTAAGCAGTGTGGTAAAGTTTTCAATTCTCATCGAGGTTTCCAAGTTCATGAAAGATATCACAAAGGAGAGAAACCCTATGAATGTAAGAAATGTGGTAAAGCTTTCAGTTCTCATCAAGGTTTTGAAATACATGTAAGAAATCACAAGGGAGAGAAACCCTATGAGTGTAAGGAATGTGGTAAAGGTTTCAATTGTCATCGAGGTTTCCAATTGCATGAAAGAAATCACAAGGGAGAGAAACCCTATGAATGTAAATGTGGTAAAGCTTTTGTTTATTACTATTCCTTGCAATTACACAGAGGAACTCATACTGGTGAGAAACCCTATGAATGCAAGGAATGTGGGAAAGCCCTCAGCAATCACCAAGGCTTAAAGAGACACGAGAAACTGCATACAGGAGAGAAATCCTATGAATGTAAGCAGTGTGGGAAAGCCTTCATGCATCCATCAGGATTTCGGACACATATGAAAATGCATGCTGGAAATAGACCTTATCAGTGTAAGGAATGTGGGAAAGCCTTCATTTATCCATCAGGTGTTCGAGCACACATGCTGCAAGTACATATTGGAAATAGACCTTATCAATGTAAGGAATGCGGGTTAGCATTTTATTTTCCCAGTACATTACGCAGGCATGAAATGACTCACACTGGAGAGAAACCCTGTGAATGTAAACAGTGTGGTAAAGCCTTCAGAGATTACAGTTACTTAAAAATACATGAAAGAAGTCATACTGGAGAGAAACCTTATGAATGTAAGCAGTGTGGTAAAGCTTTTTTTTCTCAGCTAGGTTTCCAAGTACATGAAAGAAGTCACACTGGAGAGAAACCCTATGAATGTGAAGAATGTGGGAAATCCTTCAGTTCTCCCAGTTCCTTCCGAAGGCATAAAAAGACTCACTGGATAAGTCCTGTTGAATGTGAACAGCATAGGAAAGACTTCAATTGATCCACATCCTTACATGTGAAAAAAGAAAAAGAGATAAATGAGTAACGTGAGAAGGCTTGATGGAAATTAATCTATGTATAATGTTCTAGAAAACTTTCAACATGAGTTACTATAAATGTAAATATATTATGTTTTATCAAGCTTCCGTAAAGTGCATTGTTGGACTGTGGATTTCTACTAATTATTTTCAGAGCTGAATATTCAGATAATTCTGTGACACATCATTGAACAATAATATATAAGATTATAGATAGTGTTTTTTCTTTAAGTCAGTGAATAGTATTTTACATTTCCATTTTGAAACTTGGATTCATAAGTGAATTGAAATTGGGCTTAATTTTTTTTTTTACATTTAAAATAATTTATTTGTACTTAACTTTAAGTTTAGTAACGTCTTTTTATCTGTGTCTATTTAACTGTTATATACAGTTTTCATTTCATTTTTATATTTTTCAGTCTAAAAGTTTATTGATTTTTAAAAGATGTAGTTTCTTATTCCCTATACAGGTACTTCAATAGTTTAATTTTTTTTAATGTTCTATTTGTTGTATGTTAAGGGAACATTGAAAAATGAAAGTTTGATTTTTGTTGGGATTTTCCTACTGGTTTTGTGACAGTTCCTGGATATTCTGAGTCCATTATATATATTCTACCTTTCTTACTGAGAAAGCTCCTTTTGTGGGGAAGGGGGTATAGGAGCCTTTTTTTATTTTCCACACTAAAAAAACCATTGGAATAAATTTTATGTGTGTTAAGTATATGATAGTTTCATGTGAATTATTATTTTCATGTTGATTTCTCCTTGGCAACACCAGGGGGGCTGTGAGCTAAAAGGATGACAGAGTGGCAGAACATATATGATGAGCTGATTCCCCTCAGCCACAGCTGTCACATGTTTATCAGACCTGCTTCCTTACTTATTCCCACAACACTTAAAAATGGACTTGAAATTAGAAAACAAATGGCTGTAGAATTTGTTGAAATAAGTACTCCATCAGTGTCTTTCTCCCCACATCCCTTTACAATAGAGGCATCCAAGAGACTCCAAACCCATGGTGGACATAAATTACCCTGGGCATTCTCATTCAAGAGACTGTTTTCCTCAGCTCATGCTGCATACAGTTAGAGCAGCCATTGCTGACAACTGACAAAATCTTTTTGTAATGGAGGGCTTCCCAGGCTGAGTTGATCATGCTCTGCAGCCTGCTTCTCATTTTGCCTTGGGTCATGAATACAGGACTCTCGGGCTTTCTAACTATAGTTCTCATTGGAGAGATACTAGTACCTACAGCACAGAGCTGAAAATGGTGCCCCTAGTATATATCCCACCTACAGGAGGAAATAGGTTTCCTTCACATTAATGCAGTCTGTTTTGAAGGAGGTCACTTTTCTGAACATATTGGCCACTTTGGGAATCTCTTGGGAGCACATGAATGACTAGGTAATTCATAAATTTTATGGACAGTATGCCCCCACCACATCTGATGGAATCTATTGCAGAGATGGTGTATTTTGTCCCTAGATTGAGCTGGCCATCCCTGATCAAAGACTGGACACAAACAACAGGTCTGTTAGCTAAACTCCAGGCAATCTTGTTAGCATTAGAGAACTCCCTAGCCAAGAATCAAACTCATTTACACATTTTTATAGGTCCTTTGGCTTTTGCCAATGTCTAGCAGTCTCTTCCCACCAATAGCAACAACTCTTTATCCAATGTCACCCCCTTTGGCATAACAAACTCTGGGAATACGTATCTTGCTCACAATAACCAAGTACACAGTCAAGGTCAGTCGTAAGTCTGCACACATTAAACCTCAGTCTGCAGAGGCTCATTTCAGTGCTCAGGGAAATAAATTCAGTCAGATTTCTGAGACATACCGACACCTCAAATTTGATGCTATTAATCTTGGATCTGTGGACCCACATAATACTAAGCCATTGAGAGGCCTCTAACTTAAAGATGTAGGCAAAATTGAAGAAACTTTCTTCCTCCACCATGGCTAACTTAGTGCCTAATTAATGCACCTGATGTGAAAAAAACGCCCACTGGTAATGTAACCGATCAACATACTTTTCATACCAAGGAAAGGGTCCCT
This sequence comes from Tadarida brasiliensis, assembly GCA_030848825.1. Taxonomy (NCBI): domain Eukaryota; kingdom Metazoa; phylum Chordata; class Mammalia; order Chiroptera; family Molossidae; genus Tadarida; species Tadarida brasiliensis. Next base: position 52,910,321 of record CM061259.1, on the reverse strand, counting down.
GCAGCTAATGGCAAATACACTTTTTAGTGGCCCCTCACCCCCTCTGCTGGGCTAATTGCTTTGCTCACACCATGGTAGAAACTCATAGACAAATTACTCATCCTATCATATGTGACCCTACCAAAGCTGAAGTGCAGGCACTTACAAAGACCCTCTAGAAATTAAAACAAAACATTGGGCCCTTGAAAAGGGCATTCTGTGGACTTTGTATCTCTCTTATAACCCTCTAAATTCTCATAGGTTGGCCTAATTGTTTAGAGAAATCTTGTTTCCTTCTAAATCAATCTTCCTGCTGTTTGAGGCATTTCTTAGACTCAGTGCCCAGTTGTTAGGGCCTATTACCATATGTTGCTCTGATCATCAGGCTTACTAGCACCTTACAAGTGGAGACTTTTCTATGCTAGACATTCCTGTCAGAATGGTCCCTCCGATAGCTCTTTGGTTTACTGGAATAGTGTGTCCTAGCCACCACTCTTACATCCCCTCCTGGGTGTGTATTTCACTCTGGGCACATTTCTTCAAAACCCCTCTGCCCATACAACAAAAATGGTCTGGTTTCCTACCAATTGTACTCATGCACTCGTCCTGGGAGGCACTGGTACTGACCTGGGCACACATGATAATCATTTAACGAGCACATCATTAATGACAATATAGTAATGTCCAAAACACTCAAAAATACATGTAACAGACAGCTAATGTTTTAGATAGTTCCCTTGAAGGAAAACCCTCCAGTTGACCGCTTATCTTTGGTGTATTTAGTAGCAACCAGAAAGAGTTGTGTTCCCTTAAAAGGGTGGCTGGCGGCATGTGGGTAGGCCACCCTGGCAAGGTGCCACCAAAAACACAACAGAGACAGCAAATGAATAACATTACTAAACTATTAGAACACTCTGGATCTCTCCACCACCTGAGGTTGACTGGATTCAACTGGGTTTGTGTTCTTTTTTTAGGTTTTGCCAACTTAATTATAATATGTTGCTTGTGCTTTTTACATGGCTTTTAATTTATGTTCAAATTCATTTAAAGGAGATGTGACATAGTTCAGTCAACAAAGCTCAGGAGAGAACTTTAATAAAGGTGCTGAGCTCATGTTTGATAGTTGACCCTTAATTAGTATAGAAACCTGCACATCCTGCCTGACCCACATAGGAAAACCAGTTATGATGTTGACACATCTCTTTTTGTGTCGGCAGGTAGGAGGATTAAATGTTGAATATTTGCAGCCTGTAATCCTATGCATCTTGAAGGGCCAACCCATTCTTCTTTGTAGAAGCCACCAAATGAGGTTACTCTTTAAAGAGTACCTTTGAGTAATAATAATTTTTCTCTTCCCTTGATGCATGTGGTGATACAGTCTTGACCTTCGATCCTATTTTAGGTAAGGTGTCAATCCAGCCCTCAATGGTAAAACAAAGGAGTCAATGGAAAAGGTTTTTCAGGTGACTAACAGCTGTTCAGTGTGGGGAATTTTGAGAAGATAAGGACAAAAAAATTAAAATGCAGCCCTGGCCAGTTTGGCTCAGCGGTTAGAGTGTCAGCCTGCAGACCAAAGAGTCACAGTTTCGATTCCCGGTCAAGGGTACGTACCTCAATTGCAAGTTCAATCCCCGGACCCCAGGGTTGTGTGGGAGGCAACCAGTGAATGTGTCTCTCTCACATCAATGTTTCTCTCTCCCTTCCTCCCTCCCACTCTATCTAAAAATCAATGTGAAAATATCCTCGGGTGAGGATTTAAAAAAAAAAAAAAAACCGAGATCCCATTATGATCATTTTTAGATACAGTGGTCACAAAAGAAAAACTTTGAAACCACTCACATGGTCACTGGCAGTAGAATCAATCACTGAAAATGGTATTGTGTCATACAGGAAATAAACAGAGCAACACAAGTGAATGGATGGTTTCCATCCCAATACATAAAAATCTTGGAGTGTTCACTCTCATCTTCACAACAACAACAAAAACTGCAAAACCTGAAAAGCAACACTTTTTAGATCCATGAGATATTTGAAGTTATATAGCCAAGCAATGCCCCCAAAAGGAGAGACTGGCAAATGTGGAGAATTACTGCTTACTGAGAGCAGAGGCCAGTGGAACAGCAACCACCAGGAATATGTAAACTGTAATAGATGAAATGCCGACACAGTAAGAAGTAGCTTAAGATTTACAAACTCAGAGTGGGGGCCTGTCTTTAGGGTACTTCCCACGGTTCATGAATTTTTCTTGCAAGAATCCAAATGGGTTTTATAATGATTCTTGGGAAAAAAAAGCCTCATCCTTCTTGCAAGAAATGGGAAAACATTGTTACATACACACAAAACATTCTGTTCTCTGTAACATAGATCATCTCTCAAAGAAAACTACTTTGCCAAGGCTTTTCATGGTGCAAGAACAATCAGACATCTAGACCCTTCAGGTTTATTCTCTGACAAAAGGGGAGGAGTCAGTACTAAAATCATGGTTTCTTTGTTTTTTTGTTAATCCTCACTGGAGGATATTTTTCCATTGGTTTTTAGATAGAGTAGAAGGGAGGGAGGGAGACAGAGAGAAAGAGAAATGTTGATGCGAGAGAGACACATTGATTAGTTGCCTCCCTCAGGACCACAACCAGGGCCAGAGATCAAACCTGTAACCCAGGTACGTGCCCTTAACCAGGAATTGAACCCGAGACCCTTCAGTCCTTAGGCCAGTGCTCTTAACTTCTGAGCCAAACCAGCAAGGGAGCTAAGAATATGTTTTGAAGTTCAATATCCAAGAACTCAGTCCCACCAAAATATTAGGGGGACCAGAAAGTAATGTCGTTTTTTTACATTAAATTCAAACAGATAAATTTTTTTTTAACTGCAAAAAATAATCTCTTCAAGAAACCTTCATAACAAAATACCAGGTTCCCTATTAACAATAAGAGAATCAAGTTTAACAAGCCAAAATAGAAGACAAGTCTGTCAGAACATACACAGATGTCACAGGACGGCTCTGACCTCAGGGCCCCTGTGCTGAACAAGAGTCACTGGCAAAGCCCCAAGGTGCAAGAGCTGTAAATATCCGAGTCACATGGAAACTGAAGAATGTTTCTCATTTAGTCATCCTCTGAACTCTCAGCAGACCTTTCATCTGTTTCCAATTTGTGCGTTTGTCCTCTCCTGTATTTCATTGCTAACTACAGGGATGTTGACTTTATCTCTCTTTTCCCTTTTGGTTTTCTTAGTGTCTCTTTCCTCAGAACTGCTGGATGCAGAATCATCTGACTGAGAAATGTCACTTTCTGCCTCTAAAACTAAAGCAGACTTTTTGAGAGACTTTTTCCTTGATTTTTTCTTACGCTTATGTGGTTGTTTCCTGGTACTAGAAGCCCCAGTTTCTTCTGAGAACTCGTTTGAGGAATCTGCTGTTACAGCTGCAGCTTCCTTTTTGCTTTTCTTCTGTTTTTTGTGTGACTTTTTTTTCTGCTTTTTTTTGTGGGATTTCTTTGATTTCTTGTGTTTGTGAGATTCATGGGTAGATGATTTTACCTGGGGAGATCTTTTTTTTCCATTGGTAATATCTTGATGATCACTGTCTGTTTCAAATTCTTCAGGGTATAACTCTTTATAGCCACTGTGACCCCATCCGTCTGGCATGTTAGCTTCATAATCATATAACTTCTTGTTCCAGGATTTAGCCTTAAGAAAATCATCTTCCAGGGCTCCAGAAATTTCATTCCTTGGTCTCCAATTGTCTCTTTGACTTTCTTCATCAAAACCATCACTACGCATCCGACTTGAACTGCTGGGTAACATTTTCCTTTTGTTTCCCCTGTAAGCATCTTCCATCTGTTTCTCCAATTCTCTTATTTTCCACATATCTGATTCCTCCTGAATCTTATTGTGAGCATCTGTGTGCCAGATGACATTCCTTAGGAGGACTTTCCCCAGTGGAACCCGGGACATTCTTCAATCGTGCACCGCAGCCTCGCGTGGCAGGGGTGGGGGAGGAAGCGGACTGGGCCAAACAGATAAATTTTTAACAAGTTTTTATTTTTAATCAATGATGTAATCACCCTCGTTATCAACAACCTTTTGCCATCTAGTGTGCAAATTTTCAATGCCGGATCGATAAAAATCAATTGGTTTTTGAGCAAAATATCTGGAGATGGCATTTTGGACATCATCCAAATTGTCAAATTTTTTGCCACTTAGAAAATGTAGCGATCGGAATAAATGGAAATCCGATGGCGCAATATCGGGTGAGTATGGTGGGTGAGGCAATACCTCCCACCCCAATTCATTCATTTTTTCCAGGGTTTGTCTTGCGCAGTGCGGTCTTGCATTATCGTGTTGCAGAATAATGCCTTTTCTGGTGACAATTGCTGGGCACTTTTCAATTAAAGATTGATTTACTCGATCCAATTGTTCACAGTAAAGGTCTGCATTCAGTTTGTCCAGGTTTCAGCACTTCAGAATGAACGACCCCGCGAATATTTCACCAAACACACAAAAGTGCCTTTTTGGGGTGTAAACCTAGCTTAGCTGTATTTTGTGGCAATTCATTCGGAGAAAGCCACTGCCTTTTGCGTTTTGGATTATCATAGAGGACCCATTTTTCATCTCCAGTGATCAAGCGATCAAAAAACGCTTCTGTATTGTGCCGCTGAAGCAATAAGTTGCATGTGGTGGACCGATTAGCTTTGTTTTCTTCAGACATATTATGCGGGACCCAAACACCTGCTCTGCTTACTTTACCAATCTGCTGCAAATGTTCTTGGATGGTCGACCAAGGTTGGTTAAGAGTGTTTGACAGTTCCTCGATTGTCTGACACAGATTTGCTTCCACATCCGCCCTTAACAAGGCATTACTTTAACGACATTACTTTCCAGTCCCCCTAATATGACAGGCTTAATCATAACATAAGAGAACATTTTCCCAACCAAATAATTGACCACCATATCACCAGGGCTACAATATAGAAACTGGATTAACATGGAGAGCTAAAGATGCAGACTACTCAAGATTGAGTTTCTAGGAATATACAAACACATGGGAGAAATATATGACACTAGAGGATACTGAAGCCCCAACCTACAGCAAACACTAAACATTCTGATGCCTATTCTAGAAATCATAAAATGTCACACTATTGTTACCTCAAATCTTACTGTGAAAATGCACAAGTACATGGAAACTAAACAAGCGTGCCCCCTGGTTTTACTTCTTGGTTAAAATTGTTGTTTTGGTTTCATTTTTACATAAACCATAAGCAATTTGGATATTCCTTATTTGATTGAGGAAAGGTTAGTTGGATAACTCCCAGACTCCAGGTTTGACAAAAGGGCAGGAATTAGTGCTTAGAATGTGTTCTGAAGTTCATAGTCCAGGGATTCTGTCCCACCAACTACAGCTTTAATTATAACATAAGAGAACATTTTCCCACCCAAATACCTGAGCACCATATTAACAGGGCTCCTGAGTAAAAACAGTGGATTAAAACAGAGAACTGCAAGACATAGACTTAACTTACAAATCAGTTTCTAGGGTTACCCAAACACATCAGGGGAGAAAAATGCAAGGAAACTAGAAGCTACTGAAGCCCCTGGCACCTACAGCTACAGTGAACATTAAACTTAGTGTCCGTCCTATTCAAGAAAACATAAAACATTACATTAAAGGCCTATTTCTAATATTGTTCAAATTCACAAATATGTGGAAATTAACATATGCTTCCTACTTTTGCTTCTTGGTGAAAATTGTTTTGGTTTAGTTTTTATAAACAAAAGAATTTGGAGTATTGCCCTGGCTGCTGGGTGGCTCAATTGTTTGGAGCATCAACACATACACCAAAAGGTGGCAGGTTTGATTCCTGGTCATGGCACATACCCAGGTCATGGGTTCGATCCCCTGTCAGGGTGCATACAGGTGGCAACTCACTGATATTTCTCTCTAACATCGATGTTTCTCTCTCTCTCTTCCTCCCCCCCCTTACTTTCTCAAATCAATAAAAACATATCCTCAGGTGAGGATTTTTTTTTTAGAGGTTAGAAGATTTTTATTTTTTCCTTTATTGATTTTATTTTATTTATTTATTTTTTTTCCAAATTTGGATAACTTTATTTTATTTTTTTAACTTATCTTTATTGTTGAATGTATTACAGATGTTCCTCATTTTTCCCCCATTGCCCCCCTCCTCCCCATTCCCGCCCCCCTCCTGCCTTTCCCCACACTGTTGTCTGTGTCCGTTGGTTATGCATATATACATATAAGTTCTTTGGTTTATTTCTTCCCACCCTCCAACCCCACTTCCCTTTGAGGTTTCTCAGTCTAACAAGCAATTTGTACTTCTTAATCCCTTCACCTTTTTCACCCATCCCCCCAACCCCCACCCATCTGGTATCTAACAAAAGTTCTCTGTATCTATGAGAATGTTTCTGTTCTGCTTGTTCATTTTGTTTATAGATTCAATTGATAGATACGTATTTATTGCCATTTGTTTGTTCATATTTTTTTATCTTTTTCTTCAAGAAGACCCTTCAACATGTCATGTAATAATGATTTGGTGGTGATGAACTCCTTTAGCTTTTCCTTGTCTGGGAAACTCTTTATATGGCCATCGATTCTAAATGACAGCTTTGCAGGATAGAGTAATCTTGGTTGTAGGTTCTTGCTTTTCATCACTCTGAATATTTCTTGCCACTCCCTTCTGGCCTGCAAAGTTTCTTTTGAGAAATCAGCTGACAGTCTTATGGGAACTCCCTTGTAAGTAACTAATTGCTTTTCTCTTGCTGCTTTTAAGATTCTCTCTTTGTCTTTAACCTTTTGCATTTTGATGATGATGTGTCTTGGTGTGGGCCTCTTGGGGTTCATCTTGTTTGGCACTCTCTGTGCTTCCTGGACTTGTATGTCTGTTTCCTTCACCAAGTTAGGGAAGTTTTCTGCCATTATTGTTTCAAATAGGTTTTCAATTTCTTGTTCTCTCTCTTCGCCTTCTGGCACCCCTAAGATGCGAATGTTGGCACGCTTGAAGTTGTCCCAGAGGCTCCTTACACTATCCTCATTTTTTGGGATTCTTTTTTCTTTTTGCTCTTCTGATTGGGTGTTTTTTGCTTCCTTATGTTCCAAATCGATGGTTTGCTTCTTGGCTTTACCCACTCTACTATTGAATCTGTGTAAACTATTCTTTATTTCAGTTAGTGCATCCTTCATTTCTGACTGGTCCTTTTTTATGCTCTTGAGGCCCTCACTAAGTTCACTGAGGTTCTCACTAAGTCCATTGAGCATCCTTATAAGCAGTATTTTGAACTCAGCATCTGTTAGGTTGCTTAACTCCATTTCACTTAGTTCTTTTCCTGGAATTTTGTTCTGTTCTTTCATTTGGGACCTGTTTCTTTGTCTCCTCATTTTGGCTGCCTCCCTGTGTTTGCTTCTATGTATTACTTAGCTAGAGGTATGGGACTAGCTGAGACCAGATGCTGCTTGTTTGAAAGAATTTAGGAAAAGCTGAAGCAGGCTCCAAACAGGCCAATCCTATGGTCAAGCAACTGGCAACAGCTTGGGTGGGCCTGAAAGTTGGGTGGGGCGGGGCCTCAGGGAATCACCAGGGCGGGGCCAACAGTGTGAGCCAGGTTGCTGGAGTCCCAGATATGGCGGCGTCTGCCAGCCCAGGGAAGGGCTCACCAAAGGAACAAAAGCCTCTGATAGCACGTCTGTCCAGGAGAAAGCTGCCTCTCCAGCCCTTGCTCCAATGCCAAAAAGCTCAGTTCTTCCCCATATGACTCTGGTGCCTTTCAAGCTGCCTCCCGCTTGCTGGAGCCTGGAGGGTGCGAGTCCAAGTAAGTCCATGTGCGGGCCCTTTAAGAGGAGCTGCCGGGGGCTCCAGCCACCTCAGCCTCAGTTCCTGCTGGTTTTTCCAGCCAGAAGTGATGGGGATTCTCTTCCTGGCACTGGAACCCTGAGCTGGGTGCCTGGTGTGGGACGGGGACCCCTCAGTCCTCAGGGAGGACCTTCCCAGCCGAGGTGTCCTCCTGATTTTTATCCGCCACACGTGGGTGTGGGACCAGCCCGTCCGCCTCCGCCCCTCCTACCAGTCTCGATGTGGCTTCTTCTTTAATTTCATAGTTGTAGGACTTCCATTCAGCTCGATTTCAGGCGGTTTTGAATGATGGTTGTTCTGTAGTTTAGTTGTAACTTTGATGTGGTTGTGGGAGGATGCGATACCGCGTTTACCTACGCCGCCATCTTGACCGGAAGTCTCCAGGTGAGGATATTTTTAAATGGGGGAATTCGCACTGGCCAGTTTGGCTCAGCAGCAGAGCATCAGCCCACGGACCATGAGCCGTGGGTTCGATTCTGGCCAAGGGCACGTACCTCGGTTGCAGTTCGTCCCAGCCCTGGTTGGGGTCATGCGGGAGGCAACTAGTCAATGTATACCTCTCACATTGATTTTTCTCTCTCTCCCTTTCTCTCCTCTCTCCCTCCCACTCTGTCTGAAGATAAATAGAAAAATATCCTTGGGTGAGGATTAATTTTTTTTTAAGGGGGAGAGGGAGAATTGGGGTATTTTCCATAGTCTCAAGATCCATGGTCAGATATTAGCCAAACCTTGGAATTTCAAGCCAAAAACAGGTAAGTGTTAGATTAAGAGCATTAAGGACAGATCTTTATATCTACATCTACCTTTGAAGAGAAAATGTATTTCTTTATGCTTCAAACACTGTAAACAGATAAACTGCAAAACTAAAAACCTAGGGCAAAATTTAAAATCTTAAAAATACTTAAACTTACCTCTTGTATTGTAAAAAGCAACAGCGTACAAATTTTGTCAAACCCTTATGTGGCTATTTCTTAGAAATATCCCTATAGCTGTGTTCTCAAATGACTGGTTTAGTAACAAAGATTATTGTCTTTATTTTCCATTTACTGAGAGCATATATTAAAGTATTCCTTTTCAATTTTGGGTTTTCAGATCCACTTTAATTTTCTCCATTTAATCATTATACATTCTGAGTCAATATTAGCATGTCATATAAGTTCAAAAAATTTATATTTAGACAAATTTAATTTTTTATTTTTATATAGTCAAATTTTAAAAAAAATCTTTTTTTCCTTTATTGATTTTAGAAAGAGAGGAAGTGAGAGGGAGAGAGAGATAGAAACATTGATGAGAGAGAACATCGATTGGCTGCCTCCTGTATGCTCCCCACTAGAGATCGGGCCCACAACCTGGGCATGTGTCCTGGCCAGGAATCGAACTAGCGACCTCTTGGTGCATGGGTCGACGCTCAACCACTGAGCCACACCGGCTGGACTAAAATTTTTGTCATTAAACTAACTTACTCACTTATAATACCAAAAACTTAAATCATGCTTCTTCAAAGACAACCAGGACACATCTATAGTCACAGAGAGTAAAATACTGTAGTATTAAGGACAAAGACAAACAACAAATGACTGGGTGTATCAGTAAGAGGGTGCTTAAAGGGGCTTCTTACAGAATTTGGACTGGTGTTAGGAGATTGATTTATTTTTTATGAATCCAGACATTACTCTCTACTGGATACTGTGAGGAGATAAATGTAATTCTGTGATTGATAATCATATCATTTGGGATATTTGGTCATTTTTGTGGTTTGAACTTGTTCTCTTTTACTATTTTAAGAGATAATTATAGAGGTCTCTTTATCTTTTTTATGTATATTTTATTTTTTAATTAAATTTATGGGGTAACAGTTCATAACATTATATAAATTTCAGGTTACACCTTTATGACATCTGTATACTCTATTGTGTGCTCACCACCCAAAGCCTAGTCTTCTTTTATCACCTTGTATTTGACCCACTTTACTTTCTTCATCCTCCCCACCCCCACACCCTCTCTAGTAACCACCACCCTACCCTCTGGTAACCACCTTCATTCCCTATTTGTGGGTATAATAATTTGACTATCTGTGTCAACCATTCTGCTGTCTGTATCTATGAGTTTGGTGTTCTGTTTGTTCATTTGTTATTTTATGTTTTATATCCCAATATGAGTAAAGTCATACAGTTCTTGTCCTTTCCCATCTGACTTATTTCACTTAGCATAGTGACAACTATTTTATGAATCCACTTATATGAGGCACCTAGAATAGTGAAATTCATAGAGACAGAAAGTAGGATGGTGGTTTCCAGGGCCTGGGGGTAAGGGGGACTGGGGTGATGTTTAATGTATATACAGTTTTAGTTTTGAAAGATAAAAACAGTTCTGTGTCTAATTTCCCAATGTCAGTGTATTCTCACTACCGAACTATACATTTAAAATGGTGAAAATGGGCCCGGCCAGTGTGGCTCACTGGTTGAGCATCGACCCATGCACCAAGAGGTTGATGGTTCGATTCCTGGTCAGGGCACATGCTCAGTTTGTGGGCCAAATCCCCAGTGGAGGGCCAATCGATGTTCTATCTCATCAATGTTTCTATCTCTCTCTCCCTCTCCCTTCCTTTCTCTCCAAAATCAATAAAGGAAAAAAAATGTTTTAATGGTTAAAATGAGCACACTTTCCCTCCTCGGAGCATGCCCATACCTTACTCTTACCCCTCTCTTCCCCCACAGATGTGCATCTTCTAAACTCTAAGGGACCCCACAAGATTTGCAGACAGGGGCGCAATGGGCAGTAGCAGCTTGGCCTGGGCTAATCCCCTGAACCTGTCTCCAAGGCCCCCTTTTCTCTGACTCTCCAGTGAGCTGACAGCAGCCCGCCTTGACTCACTTCCTTCCTGAAACGTTTCTAGGGAGCCAAAGGAGCCCTGCCTGGGCTCTCCTGTTGCTTCTGTCCTAGGCCCTTCCTTGTTTCACCATCCCCAGCTTTAATAAATGTACTCTCAAAGGTTAAAATATAAATATATAGTTTGTGCATATTAAAAATAAAAATTTTAAAGCAAGCCCGGCGGGTGTGGCTCAGTGTTTGAGCATTGACCCATGCACCAAGAGGTTGCCAGTTCTCCCAGTCAGGGCACATGCCCAGATTATGTGCCCAATCCCCAGTGGGGGGCATGCAGGAGGTGGCCAAATGATGTGTTCTCTCTCATCGATGTTTCTATCTCTCCCTCTTCCTTCCTGTCTCTCTAAAATCAATAAAGAAAAAAATTTTGAGCAAGAGAATGAAGACAACCCACAGAATCTAAGACAATTTTGCAAATCATGTGTCTGATAAGGGACTTGTATCAAAAATATATAAAGAGGGAGAAAAAATGGCAGCACAGTGAATGGAAGCTACACAGATGATCCCCCAGGACCAAATGGGAATTACAACAAAAATAAAGACAGATTGTCAGAAAAAAACAACAGAAAAGCAACAGGAGAGGACCATATAACCAGAGACACTGAACGAAGTTGGTAGGATCTGCAGAGGCGTGAGAGGGTGACAGGATGGGTGCCCACAGACAGCAGGGGCCTTAGCAGTGACCAGCGCCCGCGGGGTTAAAATTCAAAGCTGCTCCACAGTGCAGAGGGCTGGGACAGAGCACTAGATTGGCTACAGCCACTCACCTTGGGTTCTGGCAGAGGGAGGATGGACTGGACTGGAACTCTGTGGGGACACCCAGATTTGGAGGGCGCTCAGAGTTTGTACTGAGTCGTGGACACAAAGGACAGTGGCCAGCTTGCTCCTTCCTGGCTACACAGAACGGTGGCCAGCTTCTGCTTCCCAGAGCTGTGGAGAGAAATCGCAGCCCCTCCCTCAGAGATTCAGCCCCCTCCAGGTAAGCCAAAGAAATGAAAATTGAGGCCCATTAACAACCAGCATCTGCCCCACCCTCTGGAAATCCTCTTATGCTGAACACCTGAGGGAGTTTCTCATTCAACTGAGAACCCAAGACTTTTCAAGTAACTGAGGCTAATAGTCTCCAGGCAAAAGGCTAGAGGATAACTGAACCTTTCCTGGGCTTGCAGATCTAACCAGGAAAGAAAGACTTGACAGTGGTGTTGAACGTGGGTCCTCCCACACTCATCAAAACCCAGTAGAGGGAGTGACAAACAGCAGAACACCAACACACACAGGGAAAATTTGGCAGGCTCCAAAACCCACTGAGATAGTCAAAATGGTGAAACAAAGAAACAAATCCCAAATGAAAGAACAAGAAAACTCTATTGAAGATGAGATCAATGAAATGCAGTTCAGCAAGTTATCAGAGGTAGAGTTCAGAGCCATGATCTTGAGGAAGCTCAACAGCATGAGTAAGGACATCAAAACAATGAGTAAAGATATAGAAATATTGAAAACCAACCAAGTGTCCCTGGCCAGTTTGGCTCAGCGGTTAGAGTGACGGCCTGCAAACCAGAGAGTCCTGGGTTCGGTTCCCGCTAGGGGCATGTACCTCACTTGCAGTTTGTCCCCGACCCCGGTTGGGGTTGTGTGGGTGGCAACCTCTCGATGTGTCTCTCTCACATCGATGATTCTCTCTTTTCCCCCCTCTCTCCCTCCCGCTCTATCTGAAGATAAATGCGAAAATGTCCTTGGGAGAGGGAAAAAAAAAAAAAAAGAAAGAAAGAAAACCAACCAAGTGGAAATAAAGAATGGCATAGCAAAAATAAAGAACACATTGGAAGGAATAACCAGCAGAGTAGAGGAAGCTGGGGACCAGATCAGTGAATTAGAAGACAGGATAGAAAAAATCAACCAGTCAAAAAACCAAAAGGAAAATATAATTAAAAAACAGGAAGACAGCTTAAGAGAACTGTGGGACAACGGGAAACATAACAACTTTCGCATCATAGAAGTCACCCAAGAAGAAGGAAATGAGCAAGGGTTTGAGAATATATTTGAAGAAATAGTGACAGAAAACTTCCCTAACTTGGTGAAAGAAGAAGGCATTCAAGTTCAAGAAGCACAGAGAGCCTCAAGTAAGAACCCAAACAGGCCCACACCAACACACATAATTAAAATGCCAAAATTTAAAGACAAAGAGAGAATCCTAAAGACAGCAAGAGATAAGCAACAGGTTACCTACAAAGGAACCCCCATAAGGCTATCAGCTGACTTCTCAACAGAAACACTACAGGCCAGAAGGGAATGGCATGAAGTAATCAAGGTCATGAAAAACAAGCATCTGAGTCCAAGACTACTCTATCCAGCAAGGCTATCATTCAAAATAGAAGGTGAAATAAAGAGCTTCCCAGACCAAAAAAAAAAAAAAAAAAAGGCTAAGGGAATATATTAACATCAAACCAGCACTGCAAGAAATGTTAAAAGGACTGCTGTAATTAGTAGAATAGGAAAAAAAAATAGAACCACACTAAACAAAAATGGCAATAAATAAGTACATATCAATAACCACCTTAAATGTAAATGGATTGAATAATCCGATAAAAAGACACAGAGTAGCTGACTGGGTAAGAAAGTATGACTCACATATATGTTGTTTACAAGAGAACCACCTCGCAGCAAAAGACTCACATAGGTTGAAAGTGAAGGGATGGGAAAAAATCTTCCAAAAAAACGGAAAGGAAAAAAAAAAGCTGAGGTAGCAATACTCATATCTGATAAATTAGATTTCAAAATGAAGACCACAACTAGAGACAAAGAAGGCCACAACAGGAAGATATAACCTTGGTAAACATATATGCACCCAATATAGGAGCACCAAAATATATTAAAAATCTTCTGGAGGACTTCAAAGGAGAAATCGACAGCAATACAATCATAACAGGGGACTTCAACACCCCGCTGACATCACTGGATAGATCCTCTAGGCAAAAAATTAACAAGGAAACAGAGACTCTAAATGAAGCACTAGACCAAATGGACTTAATAGATATCTACAGAGAATTATACCCCAAAACTACAGAATTCACATTTTTCTCAAGTGCACATGGGACATTCTCAAAGACAGACCACATGTTAGGACACAAACGAAGTCTCTACAACTTCAAGAAGATTGAAATCATATCAAGCATCTTCTCAGATCACAATGGCATGAAACTAGAAATCAAATGCAACAAGAACATGCAAAGACATTTGAACACATGGAGGCTAAATAGCATGTTATTAAACAATGAATGGGTTACCAAGGAGTTCAAGAAAGAAATTAAAAACTTCCTGGACACCAATCACAATGAACACACAAAAACACAAAATCTATGGGATGCAGTTCTGAGAGGGAAATTCATAGCACTACAGGCGTACCTCAAGAAACAAAAAAAATTTCTAATTGACTATCTAATCTCACAACTTACAGAACTAGAAAGTAAACAAAAAGAAAATCCCAGAGCAAGTAGAAGAAAGGAAATAGTAAAGATCAGAACAGAAATAAATGACATAGAGACCAAAAAAAAAAAAAAAACAATTCAAAGGATCAATGAAAAAAAGAGCTGGTTTTTCAAAAAGATCAACAACATTGATGGACCCTTAGCTAGACTCACAAGAAACAAAGAGAGAGAACCCAAATACACAAAAGCAGAAATGAAAGAGAAGAAGTAACAACTGACACCACAAAAATACAAAGGATCGTTAACAAATACTATGAACAATTATACGGCAACAAACTGGACAATCTAAGTGAAATGGACAAATTTCTAGAAACATATACTCTCCCAAAACTGAACCTGGAAGAGACAGAAAACTTGAACAGACCAATAACAACTAAGGAAATTGAGGATGTAATCAAGACTCTCCCAGCAAACAAAAGCCCAGGACGGGACGGTATCACGGGGGAATTTTACTGAACATTCAAAGAAGAACTAACACCCATTCTCCTCAAACTATTCCAAAAAATTCAAGAAGAAGGAAGACTCCTGAACTCGTTTTATGAGGTCAGCATAATTCTAATTCCAAAACCAGAAAAAGACACTACAAAGAAAGAAAACTACAGGCCAATATCCCTGATGACCATAGATACCAAAATCCTGAACAAAATACTAGCAAATCGGATCCAGCAATACATCAAAAAAATTATTCACCATGACCAAGTGGGATTCATCCCAGGGATGCAAGGCTGGTTCAATATTTGCAAATCAATAGATGTGATACACCACATAAACAAAATGAAGGATAAAAACCACATGATCATATCAATAGATGCTGAAAAAGCATTCAACAAAATCCCGCACCCATTTCTGATAAAAATGCTCAGCAATTTGGGAATAGAGGGATCATATCTCAACATAATAAAGGCCATATATGAAAGACCTACAGCCAACATCATACTCAGTGGACAAAAACTAAAAACATTTCCCTTAAGAACAGGAACAAGACAGGGATGCCCACTTTTGCCACTCTTATTTAACATAGTACTGGAAGTCTTAGCTACCACAATCAGACATGAAGAAAAAATAAAAGGGATCCAAACTGGAGAGGAGGAAGTGAAACTGTCATTATTCACAGATGACATGATATTATACATAGAAAACCCTAAAGACTCCATCAAAAATCTACTAGACTTGACTTCCAGTCAAGATGGCAGAATAGGTAAAGTTGGGATCCCACAACCACATCAAAGTTACAACTAAACTACAGAACAACCATCATTCAATACCACTTGAAATCAAGCTGAATGGAAGTCCTACAACTACGGAATTAAAGAAGCAGCCGCATAGAGACTGGTAGGAGGGGCAGAGGCATGACAGACTGGTCCCACACCCACGTGTGGTGGAAAAAAATTAGAAGGATACCTCAGCTGGGAAGGTCCTCCCTGGGGACTGAGGGGCTCCTGTCCCACACCAGGCACCCAGCTCAGGGTTCCAGTGCTAGGAAGAGAAGTATCCATAACTTCTGACTGGAAAACCAGCAGGAACTGAGGCTGAGGGATGCTGAGATGGCTGGAGCCCCAGGCAGCTCCTCTTAAAGGGCCCGTGCACTGACTTACTTGGACTCGCACCCTCCAGGCTCCAGCATGGGGGAGGCAGTTTGAAAGGCACACAAGACATATGGGGAAGAACTGAGTTGTTTGGCATTGGAACGAGGGCTGGAGAGGTGGCTTTCTCCTGGACAGAAGTGCTATCAGAGGCCTTTGTTCCTTTGGTGAGCCCTTCCCTGGGCAGGGAGATGCCGCCATATCTGGAACTCCAGCAACTTGGCTCACACTCTTTGCCGCACCCTGGTGATTCCCTGAGGCCTCGCCCCACCCAACTTTCAAGCCCACCCAAGCTGCTGCCAGTTGCTTTACCATAGGATTGGCCTGTCTTGGATCCTGCTTTGGGTTTTCCTAAATTCCTTCAAACAAGCAACATCTGGTTTCAACTAGCCCCATAACTCTGGTTAAGTAATACATAGAAACAAACACAGGGAGGCAGCCAAAATGAGGAGACAAAGAAACAGGTTCCAAATGAAAGAACAAAACAAAATTCCAGGACAAGAATTAAGCGAAATGGAGATAAGCAACCTAACAGATGCAGAGTTCAAACTACTGCTTATAAGGATGCTCAATGAATTTAGGGAGAACCTCAGCGAACTTAGTGAGGGCCTCAAGAGCATAAAAAAGGACCAGTCAGAAATGAGGGATGCACAGTCAGAAATGAAGGAGGCACTAACTGAAATAAAGAATAATTTACACAAATTCAATAGTAAAGGAGGTAAAGCCAAGAAGCAAACCATCGATTTGGAATATAAGGAAACAAAAAACACCCAATCAGAACAGCAAAAAGAAGGAAGAATCCAAAAAAATGAGGATAGTGTAAGGAGCCTCTGGGACAACTTCAAGAGTACCAACATTGACATCATGGGAATGCCAAAAGGAGAAGAGAGAGAACAAGAAATCGAAAACTTATTTGAAACAATAACGGCAGAAAACTTCCCTAATTTGGTGAAAGAAACAGACATACAAGTCCAGGAAGAGCACAGAGTCCCAAACAAGATGAACCCCAAGAGGCCCACACCAAGACACATCATCATCAAAATGCAAAAGTTTCAAGACAAAGAGAAAATCTTTATTTTTTTATTAATTTATTTTTGTTACAGATGTTTTTCCTTTTTTCCCCATTGACACCCTCCTCCCCATCCCTCCCACCCTATCCCCAGCTTTGTTGTCCATGTCCATCAGTTATGCAGACATGCATATAAGTTCTGTGGTTTATCTCTTCCCTCCCCACCCACCCCCTCTTCTGAAGGTTGTCAGTCTGTACCCTACTTCCATATCCCTGGGTCTACCCTGTTCCTCAGACTGTTATGTTCATTATATTCCACAAATAAGTGAGATCATGTCTTTCTCTGCTTGGCTTGTTTCACTTAGGATAATACTCTCCAGGACCCTCCATGTCATCTCAAAGGATAAGAGACCTTTCTTTCTTACAGCTGCATAGTACTCCATTGTGTATATGTACCACCGCTTTTTTATCCATTCGTCTACTGATGGACACTTGAGCTGTTTCCAGATCTTAGCTATTGTAAATAGTGCTGCTATGAACATGGGGTACATATATTCTTTCTGGTTGGTGTTTCAGGCTTCTTAGGGTATATTCCTAGAGGTGGGACCACTGGGTCAAATGGCAATTCAATCTTTAATTTTTTGAGGTAACACTATAGTGTTTTCCATAGTGGCTGCACCATTCTGCATTCCCGCCAGCAGTGCACTAGAGTCCCCTTTTCTCCACACCCTCGCCAACACTTGTTGTTTGATGATTTGTTGATGGTGGCCATTCTGACAAGTGTAACAAGATACCTCATTGTTTTAATTTGCATCTCTCTGATGATTAGTGATGTTGAGCATTTCTTCATATATCTCTTAGCCCTTTGTATGTCCAGTTTGAAGAGTTGTCTATTTAGTTCCTCTGCCCATTTTTTAATTGGGTTCTTTGTCTTCCTTTTGTTGAGTTGTATGAGCACTCTATATATTTTGGAGATTAACCCCTTATATGATGTATCATTGGCAATTATGCTCTCCCATACAGTGGGTTCACTTTCCATTTTGATGGTTGTTTCTTTTGCTGCACAGAAGCTTTTTAGTTTGATGTAGTCCCATGTGTTCATTTTTGCTTTGTTTCTGTTGCCTTGGGTGATGTATTAGTGAAGATTCTGCTGCATATAATGTCCAAAATTTTGTTGCCTATATTTTCTTCTAGGATTTTTATGGATTCACGAGTCACATTTAAGTCTTTTATCCATTTTGAGTTTATTCTTGTGTATAGTGTAAGTTGATGGTCTAGTTTCATTTTTTGCATGTAGCTGTCCAATTTTCCCAACACCATTTATTAAAGAGGCTGTCCTTACTCCATTGTTTGCTCTTACCACCTTTGTTAAATATTAATTGAGCATAATGTCTTAGGTCAATTTCCAGATTCTCTGTTCTGTTCCACTGGTCTATATACCTGTTCTTGTGCCAGTACCAGGCTGTTTTGATTACAATAGCTTTCTAGTATAACCTGATATGGTATTGTGATCCCACCTACTTTGTCCTTCTTTTTCAAGAATGCTGTGGCTATTCAAGGTCTTTTTTGGTTCCATATGAACTTTTGAAGTATTTGTTCTAGTTCTGTGAAATATGTCATTGGTATTTTGATGGGGATTGCATTTAATCTATAGATTGCTTTGGGTATTATGGACATTTTAATGATGTTAATTGTTCCAATCCATGAACAAGGTATGTGCTTCCACTTTTTTATATCTTCCTCTATTTCTTTTTTCAATGACCTGTAGTTTTCTGCAAATAGGTCCTTTACTTCTTTGGTTAAGTTTATTCCTAGGTATCTTAATTTTTTTTGCCGCAATGGTAAATGGAATTGTTTTTTCAGTTTCTCTTTCTGTGAATTCATCATTGGTGTATAGGAATGCCGTCGATTTCTTGATGTTAATTTTGTATCCTGCTACTTTGCCAAATTCATTTGTAAAGTCTAGTAAATTTTTGATGGAGTCTTTAGGGTTTTCTATGTACAACATCATGTCATCTGCTAATAATGACAGTTTCACTTCCTCCTCACCAATTTGGATCCCTTTTATTTTTCCTTCATGTCTGATTGCTGTGGCTAAGGCTTCCATTACTATGTTAAATAAGAGTGGCAAAAGTGGGCATTCTTTTTTCCTGTTCTTAAGGGAAATGTTTCTAGCTTTTGCCCATTGAGTATGATGTTGGCTGTAGGTCTTTCATATATGGCCATTATTATGTTGAGATATGATCCCTCTATTCCCAAATTGCTGAGCGATTTTATCAGAAATGGGTGCTGGATTTTTTCTAATGCTTTTTCAGTGTCTATTGATATGATCATGAGGTTTTTATCTTTCATTTTGTTTATGTGGTGTATCACATTTATTGATTTGCGAATGTTGTACCACCCTTGCATCCCTGGGATGAATCCCACTTGGTCATGGTAAACAATTTTTTTGATGTATTGCTGGATCCGATTTGCTAGTATTTTGTTCAGGATTTTGGCATCTATGTTCATCAGGGATATTGGCCTGTAGTTTTCTTTCTTTGTAGTGTCTTTTTCTGGTTTTGGAATTAGAATTATGCTGGCCTCATAAAACGAGTTTGGAAGTCTTCCTTCATCTTGAATTTTTTGAAATAGTTTGAGGAGAATGAATATTAGTTCTTCTTTGAATGTTTGGTAAAACTCCCCCGTGAAGTCGTTTGGGCCTGGGCTTTTGTTTGCTGGGAGAGTCTTTATCACATCTTCCATTTCCTTAGTCGTTATTAGTCTGTTCATGTTTTCTATCTCTTCCCGGTCCACTTTTGGGAGAGTATGTGTTTCTAGAAATGTGTCCATTTCGCTTAGATTGTCAAATTTGTTGCCATATAAATGTTCATAGTATTTGTTAATGATCCTTTGTATTTTTGTGGTGTCAGTTGTTACTTCTCCTCTTTCATTTCTGATTTTGTGTATTTGAGTTCTCTCTCTTTGTTTCGTGTGAGTCTAGCTAAGGGTCCATCAGTCTTCTTTATCTTTTCAAAAAACCATGTCTTTGTTTCATTGATCCCTTGAATTGTTTTTTTTTGGTCTCTATGTCATTTATTTCTGTTCTGATCTTTACTATTTCCTTCCTTCTACTTGCTCTGGGGTTTTCTTTTTGTTTGCTTTCTAGTTATTTAAGTTGTGAGGTTAGATAGTCTATTAGAAATTTTTTTTGTTTCTTGAGGTAAGCCTGTAGTGCTATGGACTTCCCCGTCAGAACTGCTTTCACTGCATCCCATAGATTTTGTGTTGTTGTGTGTTCATTTTCATTGGTTTCCAGGAAGTTTTAAATTTCTTCCTTGATCTCCTCGGTAACCCATTCATTGTTTAATAACATGCTATTTAGCCTCCATGTGTTCAAATGTCTTTGCATGTTCTTGTTGCAATTGATTTCTAGTTTCATGCCATTGTGATCTGAGAAGATGCTTGATATGATTTCAATCTTCTTGAACTTGTAGAGACTTAGTTTGTGTTCTAACATGTGGTCTGTCTTTGAGAATGACCCATGTGCACTTGAGAAGAATGTGAATTCTGTAGTTTTGGGGTATAATTCTCTGTAGATATCTATTAAGTCCATTTGGTCTAGTGCTTCATTTAGAGTCTCTGTTTCCTTGTTAATTTTTTGTCTAGAGGATCTATCCAGTGATGTCAGCGGGGTGTTGAAGTCCCCTGCTATGATTGTATTGCTGTCGATTTCTCTTTTGAAGTTCTCCAGAAGATTTTTAATATATTTTGGTGCTCCTATATTGGGTGCATATATGTTTACCAAGGTTATATCTTCCTGTTGGATAGATCCTTTCAATATTATGTTGTGGCCTTCTTTGTCTCTAATTGTGGTCTTCATTTTGAAATCTAATTTATCAGATATGAGTATTGCTACCTCAGCTTTTTTTTCCTTTCCATTTGCTTGGGAGATTTTTTTCCATCCCTTCACTTTCAACCTATGTGGGTCTTTTGTTGTGAGGTGGGTCTCTTATAAACAGTATATATATGGGTCATACTTTCTTATCCAATCAGCTACCCTGTGTCTTTTTATCGGATCATTCAATCCATTTACATTTAAGGTGATTATTGATATGTACTTATTTATTGCCATTTTTGTTTATTGTGGTTCTATTTTTCTTCCTATTTCTTCTACTAATTACAGCAGTCCTTTTAACATTTCTTGCAGTGTGGTTTGGTGCTCATGTATTCCCTTAGCCTTTTTTTGTCTGGGAAGCTCTTTATTTCACCTTCTATTTTGAATGATAGCCTTGCTGGGTAGAGTAGTCTTGGATTCAGATCCTTGTTTTTCATGACCTTGATTACTTCATGCCATTCCCTTCTGGCCTGTAGTGTTTCTGTTGAGAAGTCAGCTGATAGCCTTATGGGGGTTCCTTTGTAGGTAACCTGTTGCCTATCGACAAAGAGAGAATCTTAAAAGTAGCAAGAGAAAAGCAGTTAGTTACCTACAAGGGAGTTCCCATAAGACTGTCAGCTGACTTCTCAAAAGAAACTTTGCAGGCCAGAAGGGAGTGGCAAGAAGTATTCAGAGTGATGGAAAACAAGAACCTACAACCAAAATTACTCTATCCTGCAAAGCTGTCATTTAGAATTGATGGCCATATAAAGAGTTAACCAGACAAGAAAAAGGAGTTCATCACCACCAAAACATTATTATATGAAATGTTGAAGGGTCTTTTTGAAGAAAGAGATGAAAAATATGAGCAAACAAAATGGCAATGAATACATATCTATTGACAATTGAATCTACAAACAAAATGAACATGCAGAACAGAAGCATTCTCATAGATACAGAGAACATTTTGTTGATTTCCAGATGGGAGGGGGTTGGGGGAATGGGTGAAGGGATTAAGAAGTACAAATTGGCTGTTAGACTGATAAACCTCAAAGGGAAGGGGGGGTTGGGGGGAGAGAAGAGATAAACCAAAGAACCTATATGTATATATGCATAACATATGGACACAGACAACAGTGTGGGGAAAGGCAGGAGGGGGGTGGGAGTGGGGAGGAGGGGGTCAATAGGGGAAAAATGGGGAACATCTGTAATACATTCAACAATAAAGATAATTTTTTTAAATCTACTAAACTTAATAAATGAATTTGTCAAAGTAGCAGAATACAAAATTAACATCAAGAAATCAATGACATTCTTATACACCAAAGATGAACTCACAGAAAGAGAAACTAAAAAAACAATCTCATTTACCATCACTGCCAAAAAACTAAGATACCCTAGTATAAACTTAACCAAAGAAGTAAAGGACCTATTTGCAGAAAACTATAGGACATTGGAAAAAGAAATAGAGGAAGATATAAAAAAGTGGAAGCACATACCTTGTTCATAGATTGGAAGAATTAACATCATTAAATGGATGTTAATTAACATCATTAATATCCATGCTACCCAAAGCAATCTATAGATTCCATGCCATCCCCATCAAAATACCAATGACATATTTCACAGAACTAGAACAAATACTTCAAAAGTTCATATGGAACCAAAAAAGACCCCAAATATCCACAGCAATCTTGAAAAGGAAGGACAAAGTAGGTGGGATCACAATACCATATCAGGTTATACTACAAAGCTACTGTAATCAAAACAGCCTGGTACTGGCACAAGAACAGGCACATAGATCAATGGAATAGAACAGAGAACCCAGAAATTGACCCAAAACATTATGCTCAATTAATATTCAACAAAGGTGGCAAGAGCATACAATGGAGTAAGGACAGCCTCTTTAATAAATGGTGTTGGGAAAATTGGACAGCTACATGCAAAAAAATGAAACTAGACCATCAACTTACACCATACACAAGAAATGGATAAAAGACTTAAATGTGACTCATGAATCCATAAAAATCCTAGAAGAAAATATAGGCAACAAAATTTCGGACATCATATGCAGCAGAATCTTCACTGATACATCACCTAAGGCAACAGAAACAAAGCAAAATGAACACATGGGACTACATCAAACTAAAAAGCTTCTGTGCAGCAAAAGAAACAACCATCAAAATGGAAAGTGAACCCACTGTATGGGAGAGCATAATTGCCAATGATACATCAGATAAATGGTTAATTTCCAAAATATATAGAATGCTCATACAACTCAACAAAAGGAAGACAAAGAATCCAATTAAAAAGTGGGCAGATGTCCTAAATAGACACCTCTCCAAACAGGACATACAAATGGCCAAGAGACATATGAAGATATGCTCAACATCACTAATCATCAGAGAGATGCAAATTAAAACAACAATGAAGTATCACCTCACGCCTTTCAGAATGTCCGCCATCAACAAAGCATCAAACAACAAATGTTGGTGAGGATGTGGAGAAAAGGGGACTCTAGTGCACTGCTGGTGGGAATGCAGAATGGTGCAGCCACTGTGGAAAACACTACGGTGTTACCTCAAAAAATTAAAAATTGAATTACCATTTGACCCAGTAATCCCACTCCTAGGAATATACCCTAAGAAGTCTGAAGCACCAGTCAGAAAGACTGGTACCCCCATGTTCATAGCAGCACTATTTACAATAGCTAAGATCTGGAAACAGCCCAAGTGTCCATCAGTAGACAAGTGGATAAAAAAAGCTGTGGTACATATACACAATGGAGTACTATGTAGCTGTAAGAAAGATCTCTTATCCTTTGAGACAACATGGAGGGACCTGGAGAGTATTATCCTAAGCGAAACAAGCCAAGCAGAGAAAGACAAATATCACATGATCTCACTTATTTGTGGAATATAATGAACATAACAGTCTGAGGAACAGGGTAGTCCCAGAGATGTGAAGTAGGGTACAGAATGACAATTCCCAGAAGAGGGGGAGGGGATAGATAAACCACAGAACTTATACAGATGTACCCATAACCAATGGACATGAACAACAAAGCTGGGGACGGGGTGGGGAGGAAGGGGGAGAAGGGTGTCAATGTGGGAAAAAAGAGAAACATCTGTAACAAAAATTAATTTTAAAAAATTTTTATCTAACCTCAAAAAATAAAAATAAATAAGTTTAAAAATATGTATGTGTGTATATATATGTGTGTGTGTATATATATATATAAAGAGTACTTGTAGAGTGATGTAATAAGCACAGCAGCATGAGAGGACCTTCAGTTATAATTTGGACACATATAATTCATTGAAAGACTCCTTGCTCAACACACAATAATGTCTGAGAGATCGGTGCATTGAGACATTTGGAAGGTGGGCATATCTCAGCAGATAGGAGACAGAACAGGAAAGAACAAAGATAGGAAACACAGACACAGCCTGGCACTCACTGCAGTCCCAAAGGAGATGACAGTGGTGAAGGGTCAGGGTGCAGCCCACACTGGGTGGACCTGAGGGATGGAGGCAGCCACCTGCCCTGTATGGCCAGTACACATAAAGCTGAACCCAGGATCAGAGATGGGAGCAGGCAGAGTATGGTGGCAGTTGACCAGCTGCCATCACTAGGCAGATAAAGTCGCAGAAGCGGGAATACATCCCACCCCAACCTTCCCATGGCCAGCACAGCATTGCAAACTTCACTTGGGGGATGCAAAGGGGCAGAACCAACATTTCATCCCAGGGGGTCTGCACCCACTGTCATTAAACCCACTGGAAGGAACTGAGCCCTAAATGGGACAGCCTGTCTTCCCTACAGCCTGTCTTCTCTGCAGCAGAGCCTGGTAGTGGCAATTGTAGAGGCCTGCAAAGCATGGTGCACACAACATGGCATACAAAGCTCGACTTCTTCTGGTTACAGAAAAGGAAAGCTGGGAACACACAAGTCTGGAACCCATCACCTGCCTCAACCCACCATGGATTCATGCCCTGAGACCGAGGCAACTGAGTAGTAAAGAGGATACCTGCCTCTGTGGGAATTTCAGGCATTTCCCATGGCCCAGATAACTCAGCCCCACAGAGATCCCAAAATCTCAGCAGTATAGACAAAGAGAAAAAACATCTTGGGCTATAACACCACCTTCAGCAAAGACCTCTATTTATTAACCTGCTAAACAAAAATATCAAGTACTTAAAAAGAGAGAGAGAGAGAATTTTAATCCCTAAAATGCCCAGGCAAGCCCTGGCTGGGTAGCTAAATTGGCTAGAGCATCATCCCCTCTACACCAAGCTTGAGGGTTTGATCCCTGGTCAGGGTACATACAAGAATCAACCAGTGGTACTGGCCAGTTTGGCTCAGTGGCTAGAGGGTCGGCCCAAGAACCAAAGGGTCACGGGTTCGATTCCCAGTCAAGGGCACGTATCTGGGTGGCAAGTTCAATCCCTGGCCCTGGTTGGGGTCGTTTAGGAGGCAACCAATAAATGTGTCTCTCTCACATCAATGTTTCACTCTCTCTCTCTCTCTCTCTCTCTCTCCTCCCCTCCCTCCCTTTCTTCCACTCTCTCTTAAAAAATCAATAGAAAAATATCCTCTGGTAAGTATTAACAAAAATTTTTTTAAAATAAAAGAATCAACCAGTGAATGCATAAATAAGTGGAACAACAAATCAATGTTTCTCTCTCCCTTTCTCTCCCTCTAAAAATCAATTAAAAAAAAAAAAAAGAATTCTAATGTGCCCAGGCCGAGAAATAGTCCATCAAATACCATGAATAACCTGGGTAACATGGAAGTACAGAAAGAAAAGAAAATATCTCCAGAAAATAAACTTAATGACTGTGATTTAAATAACAGAGAATTCAAGATTGCAGTTCTAGAAAAACCTCAATGAGATACAAGAAAACTCAGAAAAGCAACTGAATGAAGTCAGAAATAAAATTAATGAACAAAGGAGTACTTGACCGAAGAGATTGAACTATAAGAAAGAACCAAACAGAAATTCTGAAGATGAGTAACTAAATAAATGGGATGAAAGATGAACTGGTGAGTTTAGGAAATAGAGCAGACCAGATGGAGGAAAGAATTAGTGATATCAGAGATAGAAATCTAGAAATAATTCCGGTGGAAGAAGAGAGAGAATCGAGAGTAAAAAAAAAAGGAAGAACTATCTGATTCCATTAGAAAGAGCCATACAAGAATAATGGTTATACAAGAAGAAGAGATGGAGAAAGGAACAGAGAGCTTATTTAAACAAATAATTGATGAGAACTTCCCAAACCTATGGAAAGAACTGGACCCTTGAATCCAAGAAGCTAATAGAACACCTAATTATCTCAGTGCAAAAAGACCTTCTACAAGGCACATTATATTAAAGCTGTCAAAAATTAACAACTAATGGCCTGTGGACCAAAGAGTCATGGGTTCGATTCTGGTCAAGGGCACATACCTGGGTTGCAGTTCGGTCCCCAGCCTTGGTCGGGGTCATGCGGTAGGCAACCAATCGATGTGTCTTTCTTACATCGATGTCTCTCTCTCTCTCTCTCTCTCTCTCTCTCTCTCTCTCTCTCTCTCTCCTCACCTCCCACTCTATCTGAAGATAAATGGAAAAATATCCTCAGGTGAGGATAAAAAATAATAATAATAACGACAAAGAAAGAATTCTCAAGGCAGCCAGGGAAAAGAGGACTACAAACTATGAAGGAAACCCCATTAGATGATTATCGGATTTTTCAGCAGAAACCCTACAACCTGAGAAAGAGTAGAATCAAATATTCAAGTTATTGAAGAATAGAAATCACCAACCAAAAATAATATATGCAGCAAAGTTATCTTTTAGATATGAAGGAGAAACAAAGGCTTTTCCAGACAAACAAACTGGAGAGAATGTACCATCAAAACACCTGCATTACAAGAAAAGCTTACAGGAACTCTTTTACCTGAAAGAAAAAGACAAAAGCATATAAAACTGAATAAGATAACTCAGTTGGTTGGGCATCGTCCTGTACTCTGAAAAGTTGCTGGTTCCATCCAATCGATGTTTTCCTCTCTCTCTCTCCTCCCATCTCTCTTCCTCTCTCTCTCTAAGACACAACTGAATGGTGGGTACCAGAGAGGAAGAGGGTGGGGTGAGGATGAAGAGAGAAAAGGGTGTCAAATATATGATGATGGAAGGAGATTCAACTTTGGGTGGTGAGCACAAAATGCAATGTATAGATCATGTATCATAGAATTGTACACTTGAAACATATTGTTATTAACCAATATCACTCAAATACATTTACTTTTTTTGAAAGAAGAGATCAAACAGAAGCAAGAAGGAAGTAAGGAGCCCTCCCCTTGGTCTCATGCTTGGCCTCCACAGGCACAATCCTACAGGACAGTGGTGGCTGAGCATGCTGCTCCAGGCCCGCACCTGCCAGCCTGGGAGCTGTCAGTTCCAGCCCAGCTCTATCACAAGCAGATTGTTGATCATTATGAAAATCCTAGAAATGTGGGGGGGGGTCCCTTGACAGGACATCTACAAATGCTGGAACTGGCCCTGGCTGGGTAGTTCAGTTGGTTAGAGCATCATCCTGGTATGCCAAGGTTGCAGGTTCGATCCCCAGTCAAGGCACATACAAAAATCAACCAATGAATGCATAAATAAGTGGAACAACAAATCTCTCTTTCTCTTTCTTTCTTTCTTTCTCTCTCTCTCTCTCTCTCTCTCTCTCTCTCCCTCTTTCTTCCTCTCTCTCTCAAAAAAAATTAAATAAATAAATAAAATCTTTTTTAAAAAGTGAAATAATAAATTTTGCTGAGGATATGGAGACATTGGACCTTCCTACTCTGCTGGTGGGAATATAAAATGATACAGCCACTTTGAAAAACAATCTGGCAGTTTTAAACTTAGAATTACCATAGGACAACAATTCACTCCTAGGTATATGCCCAAGAGAAATGAAAATATATGTCCACTCAAAAACTTGTACACAGATGTTTACTGCAATGTTATTCATAATAGCCAAAAGGTCAAAACAATCCAAATATCCACTCACAAGTAAATAGACAAGCAAAATGTGTTTTATACATACAGTGGAATATTATTCAGCCATAAAAATGAATTAAGTCAGACTCCCAGTCAAGATGGCGACATAGGTAAATGTGGTATTCACA